>CM077004.1:91236605-96036605 GCA_039090855.1 Macrothele yani
GATTTCGACGGACAGAAGACCCATGGGAGATGCGTGGATGGAATTCGAAAGCATGCCGGAGTAATATGGATGAGACAGGCTCAAGACAGACAATTGTGGAAGAAACTTATGGAGACCTTCATATAGTAGTGGATTGATAATGGTTGAAGAATATGATGATGATGATATAATACAGAGAGAGATAGAGTAAAATCACTGAAACGGCAATGGGCTGGACATGTTGCCAGAAGAACAGACCACCGATGAACGACTGAAATTTTGAACTGGATTTCGAGGGACAGAAGACCCATGGGAGATGCGTGGATGGAATTAAAAAGCATGCTGGAGTAATATGGAGGAGACAGGCTCAAGACAGACAATTGTGGAAGAAACTTGGGGAGACCTTCATCCAGTAGTGGATTGATAATGGTTGAAGATGATGATGATGATATAATACAGAGAGAGATAGAGTGAAATCACTGAAACGGCAATGGGCTGGACATGTTGCCAGAAGAACAGACCACCGATGGACGACTATAATTTTGAACTGGATTTCGAGTGACAGAAAACCCATGAAAGATGCGTGGATGGAATTCGAAAGCATGCCGGAGTAATATGGAGGAGACAGGCTCAAGACAGACAATTGTGGAAGAAACTTGGGGAGACCTTCATCCAGTAGTGGATTGATAATGGTTGAAGATGATGATGATGATATAATACAGAGAGAGATAGAGTGAAATCACTGAAACGGCAATGGGCTGGACATGTTGAGAGAAGAACAGACCGCCGATGGACGTCTGAAATTTTGAACTGAATTTCGAGGGACAGAAGACCCATGGGAGATGCGTGGATGGAATTCGATAGCATGCCCGAGTAATATGGAGGAGACAGGCTCAAGACAGGCAATTGTGGAAGAAACTCTGGGAGACCTTCATCCAGTAGTGGATTGATAATGGTTGAAGATGATGATGATGATGATATAATACAGAGAGAGATAGATTGACATCACTGAAATGGCAATGGGCTGGACATGTTGCCAGAAGAACTGACCACCGATGGACGACAGAAATTTTGAACTGGATTTCGAGGGACAGAAGACCCATGGGAGATGCGTGGATGGAATTCCAAAGCATGCCGGAGTAATATGGAGGAGACAGGCTGAAGACAGACAATTGTGGAAGAAACTTTTGGAGACCTTCATCCAGTAGTGGATTGATAATGGTTGAAGATGATGATGATGATATAATACAGAGAGAGATAGAGTGAAATCACTGAAACGGCAATGGGCTGGACATGTTGCCAGAAGAACAGACCGCCGATGGACGTCTGAAATTTTGAACTGGATTTCGAGGGACAGAAGACCCATGGGAGATGCGTGGATGGAATTAAAAAGCATGCTGGAGTAATATGGAGGAGACAGGCTCAAGACAGAAAATTGTGGAAGAAACTTGAGGAGACCTTCATTCAGCAGTGGATTGATAATGGCTGACAATGATGATGATGATGATTTAATACAGAGATTGATAGAGTGACGTCCCAGAAATGGCAATGGGCTGGACATGTTGCCAGAAGAACAGACCACCGATGGACGACTAAAATTTTGAACTGGATTTCCAGTGACAGAAGACCCATGAAAGATGCGTGGATGGAATTCGAAAGCATGCCGGAGTAATATGGAGGAGACAGGCTCAAGACAGACAATTGTGGAAGAAACTTGGGGAGACCTTCATCCAGTAGTGGATTGATAATGGTTGAAGATGATGATGATGATATAATACAGAGAGAGATAGAGTGAAATCACTGAAACGGCAATGGGCTGGACATGTTGCCAGAAGAACAGACCGCCGATGGACGTCTGAAATTTTGAACTGGATTTCGAGGGACAGAAGACCCATGGGAGATGCGTGGATGGAATTCGAAAGCATGCCGGAGTAATATGGAGGAGACAGGCTCAAGACAGACAATTGTGGAAGAAACTTGGGGAGACCTTCATCCACTAGTGGATTGATAATGGTTGAAGATGATGATGATGATATAATACAGAGAGAGATAGAGTGCAATCACTGAAACGGCAATGGGCTGGACATGTTGCCAGAAGAACAGACCGACGATGGACGACTGAAATTTTGAACTGGATTTCGAGGGACAGAAGACCCGTGACAGATGCCTGGATGGAATTCGAAAGCATGCCGGAGTAATATGCAGCAGGTAGGCTCAAGACATACATGTGTGGAAGAAACTTGGGTGACCTTCATTCAGCAGCGGATTGATAATGGTTGACAATGATGATGATATAATACAGAGAGAGATAGAGTGACATCACTGAAATGGCAATGGGCTGGACATGTTGCCTGAAGAACAGACCATCGATGGACGACTGAAATTTTGAACTGGATTTCGAGGGACAGAAGACCCATGGGAGATGCGTGGATGGAATTCGAAAGCATGCCCGAGTAATATGGAGGAGACAGGCTCAAGACAGGCAATTGTGGAAGAAACTTGGGGAGACCTTCATCCAGTAGTGGATTGATAATGGTTGAAGAAGAAGAAGAAGAAGAAGAAGAAGAAGATGATGATGATGATGATGATGATGATGATATAATACAGAGAGAGATAGAGTGACGTCACTGAAACGGCAATGGGCTGGACATGTTGCCAGAAGAACAGACCGCCGATGGACGTCTGAAACTTTGAACTGGATTTCGAGGGACAGAAGACCCATGGGAGATGCGTGGATGGAATTCCAAAGCATGCCGGAGTAATATGGAGGAGATAGGCTTAAGACAGACAATTGTGGAAGAAACTTGGGGACACCTTCATCCAGTAGTTTATTGATAATGGTTGAAGATGATGATGATGATGATGATGATATAATACAGAGAGAGATAGATTGACATCACTGAAATGGCAATGGGCTGGACATTTTGCCTGAAGAACAGACCACCGATGGACGACTGAAATTTTGAACTGGATTTCGAGGGACAGAAGACCCATGGGAGATGCGTGGATGGAATTCGATAGCATGCCCGAGTAATATGGAGGAGACAGGCTCAAGACAGGCAATTGTGGAAGAAACTCTGGGAGACCTTCATCCAGTAGTGGATTGATAATGGTTGAAGATGATGATGATGATGATATAATACAGAGAGAGATAGATTGACATCACTGAAATGGCAATGGGCTGGACATGTTGCCAAAAGAACAGACCACCGATGGACGACAGAAATTTTGAACTGGATTTCGAGGGACAGAAGACCCATGGGAGATGCGTGGATGGAATTCCAAAGCATGCCGGAGTAATATGGAGGAGACAGGCTGAAGACAGACAATTGTGGAAGAAACTTTTGGGAGACCTTCATCCAGTAGTGCATTGATAATGGTTGAAGATGATGATGACGATGATATAATACAGAGAGAGATAGAGTGACATCACTGAAATGGCAATGGGCTGGACATGTTGCCAGAAGAACAGACCACCGATGGACGACTAAAATTTTGAACTGGATTTAGAGGGACAGAAGACCCATGAAAGATGCGTGGATGGAATTCGAAAGCATGCCGGAGTAATATGGAGGAGACAGGCTCAAGACAGACAATTGTGGAAGAAACTTGGGGAGACCTTCATCCATTAGTGGATTGATAATGGTTGAAGATGATGATGATGATGATGATGATATAATACAGAGAGAGATAGAGTGAAATCACTGAAATGGCAATGGGGTGGACATGTTGCCAGAAGAACAGACCGCCGATGGACGTCTGAAATTTTGAACTGGATTTCGAGGGACAGAAGACCCATGGGAGATGCGTGGATGGAATTCGAAAGCATGCCGGAGTAATATGGAGGAGACAGGCTCAAGACAGACAATTGTGGAAGAAACTTGAGGAGACCTTCATTCAGCAGTGGATTGATAATGGCTGACAATGATGATGATGATATTATACAGAGAGAGATAGAGTGAAATCACTGAAATGGCAATGGGCTGGACATGTTGCCAGAAGAACAGACCACCGATGGACGACTGAAATTTTGAACTGGATTTCGACGGACAGAAGACCCATGGGAGATGCGTGGATGGAATTCGAAAGCATGCCGGAGTAATATGGAGGAGACAGGCTCAAGACAGACAATTGTGGAAGAAACTTATGGAGACCTTCATCCAGTAGTGGATTGATAATGGTTGAAGAATATGATGATGATGATATAATACAGAGAGAGATAGAGTAAAATCACTGAAACGGCAATGGGCTGGACATGTTGCCAGAAGAACAGACCACCGATGGACGACTGAAATTTTGAACTGGATTTCGAGGGACAGAAGACCCATGGGAGATGCGTGGATGGAATTAAAAAGCATGCTGGAGTAATATGGAGGAGACAGGCTCAAGACAGACAATTGTGGAAGTAACTTGAGGAGACCTTCATTCAGCAGTGGATTGATAATGGCTGACAATGATGATGATGATGATATAATACAGAGATTGATAGAGTGACGTCCCAGAAATGGCAATGGGCTTTACATGTTGCCAGAAGAACAGACCACCGATGGACGACTAAAATTTTGAACTGGATTTCGAGTGACAGAAGACCCATGAAAGATGCGTGGATGGAATTCGAAAGCATGCCGGAGTAATATGGAGGAGACAGGCTCAAGACAGACAATTGTGGAAGAAACTTGGGGAGACCTTCATCCAGTAGTGGATTGATAATGGTTGAAGATGATGATGATGATATAATACAGAGAGAGATAGAGTGAAATCACTGAAACGGCAATGGGCTGGACATGTTGCCAGAAGAACAGACCGCCGATGGACGTCTGAAATTTTGAACTGGATTTCGAGGGACAGAAGACCCATGGGAGATGCGTGGATGGAATTCCAAAGCATGCCGGAGTAATATGGAGGAGAGAGGCTCAAGACAGACAATTGTGGAAGAAACTTGGGGAGACCTTCATCCAGTAGTGGATTGATAATGGTTGAAGATGATGATGATGATATAATACAGAGAGAGATAGAGTGAAATCACTGAAACGGCAATGGGCTGGACATGTTGCCAGAAGAACAGACCACCGATGGACGACAGAAATTTTGAACTGGATTTCGAGGGACAGAAGACCCATGGGAGATGCGTGGATGGAATTCCAAAGCATGCCGGAGTAATATGGAGGAGACAGGCTCAAGACAGACAATTGTGGAAGAAACTTTTGGAGACCTTCATCCAGTAGTGGATTGATAATGGTTGAAGATGATGATGATGATATAATACAGAGAGAGATAGAGTGAAATCACTGAAACGGCAATGGGCTGGACATGTTGCCAGAAGAACAGACCGCCGATGGACGTCTGAAATTTTGAACTGGATTTCGAGGGACAGAAGACCCATGGGAGATGCGTGGATGGAATTAAAAAGCATGCTGGAGTAATATGGAGGAGACAGGCTCAAGACAGACAATTGTGGAAGAAACTTGAGGAGACCTTCATTCAGCAGTGGATTGATAATGGCTGACAATGATGATGATGATGATGATATAATACAGAGATTGATAGAGTGACATCACTGAAATGGCAATGGGCTGGACATGTTGCCAGAAGAACAGACCACCGATGGACGACTGAAATTTTGAACTGGATTTCGAGTGACAGAAGACCCATGAAAGATGCGTGGATGGAATTCGAAAGCATGCCGGAGTAATATGGAGGAGACAGGCTCAAGACAGACAATTGTGGAAGAAACTTGGGGAGACCTTCATCCACTAGTGGATTGATAATGGTTGAAGATGATGATGATGATATAATACAGAGAGAGATAGAGTGAAATCACTGAAACGGCAATGGGCTGGACATGTTGCCAGAAGAACAGACCGCCGATGGACGTCTGAAATTTTGAACTGGATTTCGAGGGACAGAAGACCCATGGGAGATGCGTGGATGGAATTCGAAAGCATGCCGGAGTAATATGGAGGAGACAGGCTCAAGACAGACAATTGTGGAAGAAACTCTGGGAGACCTTCATCCAGTAGTGGATTGATAATGGTTGAAGATGATGATGATGATGATGATATAATACAGAGAGAGATAGAGTGACATCACTGAAATGGCAATGGGCTGGACATGTTGCCAGAAGAACAGACCACCGATGGACGACTGAAATTTTGAACTGGATTTCGAGGGACAGAAGACCCATGGGAGATGCGTGGATGGAATTCCAAAGCATGCCGGAGTAATATGGAGGAGACAGGCTCAAGACAGACAATTGTGGAAGAAACTTTTGGAGACCTTCATCCAGTAGTGGATTGATAATGGTTGGAGATGATGATGATGATATAATACAGAGAGAGATAGAGTGAAATCACTGAAATGGCAATGGGCTGGACATGTTGCCAGAAGAACAGACCGCCGATGGACGTCTGAAATTTTGAACTGGATTTCGAGGGACAGAAGACCCATGGGAGATGCGTGGATGGAATTCGAAAGCATGCCGGAGTAATATGGAGGAGACAGGCTCAAGACAGACAATTGTGGAAGAAACTTGGGGAGACCTTCATCCAGTAGTGGATTGATAATGGTTGAAGATGATGATGATGATATAATACAGAGAGAGATAGAGTGCAATCACTGAAATGGCAATGGGCTGGACATGTTGCCAGAAGAACAGACCGCCGATGGACGACTGAAATTTTGAACTGGATTTCGAGGGACAGAAGACCCATGGGAGATGCGTGGATGGAATTCGAAAGCATGCTGGAGTAATATGGAGGAGACAGGCTCAAGACAGACAATTGTGGAAGAAACTTGAGGAGACCTTCATTCAGCAGTGGATTGATAATGGTTGACAATGATGATGATGATGATATAATACAGAGAGAGATAGAGTGACATCACTGAAATGGCAATGGGCTGGACATGTTGCCAGAAGAACAGACCACCGATGGACGACTAAAATTTTGAACTGGATTTCGAGTGACAGAAGACCCATGAAAGATGCGTGGATGGAATTCGAAAGCATGCCGGAGTAATATGGAGGAGACAGGCTCAAGACAGACAATTGTGGAAGAAACTTGGGGAGACCTTCATCCAGTAGTGGATTGATAATGGTTGAAGATGATGATGATGATATAATACAGAGAGAGATAGAGTGAAATCACTGAAACGGCAATGGGCTGGACATGTTGCCAGAAGAACAGACCGCCGATGGACGTCTGAAATTTTGAACTGGATTTCGAGGGACAGAAGACCCATGGGAGATGCGTGGATGGAATTCCAAAGCATGCCGGAGTAATATGGAGGAGACAGGCTCAAGACAGACAATTGTGGAAGAAACTTGGGGAGACCTTCATCCAGTAGTGGATTGATAATGGTTGAAGATGATGATGATGATATAATACAGAGAGAGATAGAGTGAAATCACTGAAACGGCAATGGGCTGGACATGTTGCCAGAAGAACAGACCGCCGATGGACGTCTGAAATTTTGAACTGGATTTCGAGGGACAGAAGACCCATGGGAGATGCGTGGATGGAATTCCAAAGCATGCCGGAGTAATATGGAGGAGACAGGCTTAAGACAGACAATTGTGGAAGAAACTTGGGGACACCTTCATCCAGTAGTGGATTGATAATGGTTGAAGATGATGATGATGATGATGATGATATAATACAGAGAGAGATAGATTGACATCACTGAAATGGCAATGGGCTGGACATGTTGCCAGAAGAACAGACCACCGATGGACGACTGAAATTTTGAACTGGATTTCGAGGGACAGAAGACCCATGGGAGATGCGTGGATGGAATTCGAAAGCATGCCGGAGTAATATGGAGGAGACAGGCTCAAGACAGACAATTGTGGAAGAAACTTGGGAGACCTTCATCCAGTAGTGGATTGATAATGGTTGAAGATGATGATGATGATGATATAATACAGAGAGAGATAGAGTGACATCACTGAAATGGCAATGGGCTGGACATGTTGCCAGAAGAACAGACCACCGATGGACGACTGAAATTTTGAACTGGATTTCGAGGGACAGAAGACCCATGGGAGATGCGTGGATGGAATTCCAAAGCATGCCGGAGTAATATGGAGGAGACAGGCTGAAGACAGACAATTGTGGAAGAAACTTGGGGAGACCTTCATCCAGTAGTGGATTGATAATGGTTGAAGATGATGATGACGATGATATAATACAGAGAGAGATAGAGTGACATCACTGAAATGGCAATGGGCTGGACATGTTGCCAGAAGAACAGACCACCGATGGACGACTGAAATTTTGAACTGGATTTCGAGGGACAGAAGACCCATGAAAGATGCGTGGATGGAATTCGAAAGCATGCCGGAGTAATATGGAGGAGACAGGCTCAAGACAGACAATTGTGGAAGAAACTTGGGGAGACCTTCATCCAGTAGTGGATTGATAATGGTTGAAGATGATGATGATGATGATGATATAATACAGAGAGAGATAGAGTGAAATCACTGAAATGGCAATGGGCTGGACATGTTGCCTGAAGAACAGACCGCCGATGGACGTCTGAAATTTTGAACTGGATTTCGAGGGACAGAAGACCCATGGGAGATGCGTGGATGGAATTCGAAAGCATGCCGGAGTAATATGGAGGAGACAGGCTCAAGACAGACAATTGTGGAAGAAACTTGAGGAGACCTTCATTCAGCAGTGGATTGATAATGGTTGACAATGATGATGATGATATAATACAGAGAGAGATAGAGTGAAATCACTGAAATGGCAATGGGCTGGACATGTTGCCAGAAGAACAGACCACCGATGGACGACTGAAATTTTGAACTGGATTTCGACGGACAGAAGACCCATGGGAGATGCGTGGATGGAATTCGAAAGCATGCCGGAGTAATATGGAGGAGACAGGCTCAAGACAGACAATTGTGGAAGAAACTTATGGAGACCTTCATCCAGTAGTGGATTGATAATGGTTGAAGAATATGATGATGATGATATAATACAGAGAGAGATAGAGTGAAATCACTGAAACGGCAATGGGCTGGACATGTTGCCAGAAGAACAGACCGCCGATGGACGTCTGAAATTTTGAACTGGATTTCGAGGGACAGAAGACCCATGGGAGATGCGTGGATGGAATTCCAAAGCATGCCGGAGTAATATGGAGGAGACAGGCTCAAGACAGACAATTGTGGAAGAAACTTGGGGAGACCTTCATCCAGTAGTGGATTGATAATGGTTGAAGATGATGATGATGATATAATACAGAGAGAGATAGAGTGAAATCACTGAAACGGCAATGGGCTGGACATGTTGCCAGAAGAACAGACCGCCGATGGACGTCTGAAATTTTGAACTGGATTTCGAGGGACAGAAGACCCATGGGAGATGCGTGGATGGAATTCCAAAGCATGCCGGAGTAATATGGAGGAGACAGGCTCAAGACAGACAATTGTGGAAGAAACTTGGGGAGACCTTCATCCAGTAGTGGATTGATAATGGTTGAAGATGATGATGATGATGATGATGATATAATACAGAGAGAGATAGATTGACATCACTGAAATGGCAATGGGCTGGACATGTTGCCAGAAGAACAGACCACCGATGGACGACTGAAATTTTGAACTGGATTTCGAGGGACAGAAGACCCATGGGAGATGCGTGGATGGAATTCGAAAGCATGCCCGAGTAATATGGAGGAGACAGGCTCAAGACAGACAATTGTGGAAGAAACTCTGGGAGACCTTCATCCAGTAGTGGATTGATAATGGTTGAAGATGATGATGATGATGATATAATACAGAGATTGATAGAGTGACGTCACTGAAATGGCAATGGGCTGGACATGTTGCCAGAAGAACAGACCACCGATGGACGACTAAAATTTTGAACTGGATTTAGAGGGACAGAAGACCCATGAAAGATGCGTGGATGGAATTCGAAAGCATGCCGGAGTAATATGGAGGAGACAGGCTCAAGACAGACAATTGTGGAAGAAACTTGGGGAGACCTTCATCCAGTAGTGGATTGATAATGGTTGAAGATGATGATGATGATGATGATATAATACAGAGAGAGATAGAGTGAAATCACTGAAATGGCAATGGGCTGGACATGTTGCCAGAAGAACAGACCGCCGATGGACGTCTGAAATTTTGAACTGGATTTCGAGAGACAGAAGACCCATGGGAGATGCGTGGATGGAATTCGAAAGCATGCCGGAGTAATATGGAGGAGACAGGCTCAAGACAGACAATTGTGGAAGAAACTTGAGGAGACCTTCATTCAGCAGTGGATTGATAATGGCTGACAATGATGATGATGATATAATACAGAGAGAGATAGAGTGAAATCACTGAAATGGCAATGGGCTGGACATGTTGCCAGAAGAACAGACCACCGATGGACGACTGAAATTTTGAACTGGATTTCGACGGACAGAAGACCCATGGGAGATGCGTGGATGGAATTCGAAAGCATGCCGGAGTAATATGGATGAGACAGGCTCAAGACAGACAATTGTGGAAGAAACTTATGGAGACCTTCATATAGTAGTGGATTGATAATGGTTGAAGAATGATGATGATGATGATATAATACAGAGAGAGATAGAGTAAAATCACTGAAACGGCAATGGGCTGGACATGTTGCCAGAAGAACAGACCACCGATGGAACGACTGAAATTTTGAACTGGATTTCGAGGGACAGAAGACCCATGGGAGATGCGTGGATGGAATTAAAAAGCATGCTGGAGTAATATGGAGGAGACAGGCTCAAGACAGACAATTGTGGAAGAAACTTGAGGAGACCTTCATTCAGCAGTGGATTGATAATGGCTGACAAGGATGATGATGATGATATAATACAGAGATTGATAGAGTGACGTCACTGAAATGGCAATGGGCTGGACATGTTGCCAGAAGAACAGACCACCGATGGACGACTAAAATTTTGAACTGGATTTCGAGTGACAGAAGACCCATGAAAGATGCGTGGATGGAATTCGAAAGCATGCCGGAGTAATATGGAGGAGACAGGCTCAAGACAGACAATTGTGGAAGAAACTTGGGGAGACCTTCATCCAGTAGTGGATTGATAATGGTTGAAGATGATGATGATGATATAATACAGAGAGAGATAGAGTGAAATCACTGAAACGGCAATGGGCTGGACATGTTGCCAGAAGAACAGACCGCCGATGGACGTCTGAAATTTTGAACTGGATTTCGAGGGACAGAAGACCCATGGGAGATGCGTGGATGGAATTCCAAAGCATGCCGGAGTAATATGGAGGAGACAGGCTCAAGACAGACAATTGTGGAAGAAACTTGGGGAGACCTTCATCCAGTAGTGGATTGATAATGGTTGAAGATGATGATGATGATATAATACAGAGAGAGATAGAGTGAAATCACTGAAACGGCAATGGGCTGGACATGTTGCCAGAAGAACAGACCGCCGATGGACGTCTGAAATTTTGAACTGGATTTCGAGGGACAGAAGACCCATGGGAGATGCGTGGATGGAATTAAAAAGCATGCTGGAGTAATATGGAGGAGACAGGCTCAAGACAGACAATTGTGGAAGAAACTTGAGGAGACCTTCATTCAGCAGTGGATTGATAATGGCTGACAATGATGATGATGATGATGATATAATACAGAGATTGATAGAGTGACGTCCCAGAAATGGCAATGGGCTGGACATGTTGCCAGAAGAACAGACCACCGATGGACGACTAAAATTTTGAACTGGATTTCCAGTGACAGAAGACCCATGAAAGATGCGTGGATGGAATTCGAAAGCATGCCGGAGTAATATGGAGGAGACAGGCTCAAGACAGACAATTGTGGAAGAAACTTGGGGAGACCTTCATCCACTAGTGGATTGATAATGGTTGAAGATGATGATGATGATATAATACAGAGAGAGGAAGAGTGAAATCACTGAAACGGCAATGGGCTGGACATGTTGCCAGAAGAACAGACCGCCGATGGACGTCTGAAATTTTGAACTGGATTTCGAGGGACAGAAGACCCATGGGAGATGCGTGGATGGAATTCCAAAGCATGCCGGAGTAATATGGAGGAGAGAGGCTCAAGACAGACAATTGTGGAAGAAACTTGGGGAGACCTTCATCCAGTAGTGGATTGATAATGGTTGAAGATGATGATGATGATATAATACAGAGAGAGATAGAGTGAAATCACTGAAACGGCAATGGGCTGGACATGTTGCCAGAAGAACAGACCGCCGATGGACGTCTGAAATTTTGAACTGGATTTCGAGGGACAGAAGACCCATGGGAGATGCGTGGATGGAATTCGAAAGCATGCCGGAGTAATATGGAGGAGACAGGCTCAAGACAGACAATTGTGGAAGAAACTTGGGGAGACCTTCATCCAGTAGTGGATTGATAATGGTTGAAGATGATGATGATGATATAATACAGAGAGAGATAGAGTGCAATCACTGAAACGGCAATGGGCTGGACATGTTGCCAGAAGAACAGACCGCCGATGGACGACTGAAATTTTGAACTGGATTTCGAGGGACAGAAGACCCATGGGAGATGCGTGGATGGAATTAAAAAGCATGCTGGAGTAATATGGAGGAGACAGGCTCAAGACAGACAATTGTGGAAGAAACTTGAGGAGACCTTCATTCAGCAGTGGATTGATAATGGCTGACAATGATGATGATGATGATATAATACAGAGATTGATAGAGTGACGTCCCAGAAATGGCAATGGGCTGGACATGTTGCCAGAAGAACAGACCACCGATGGACGACTAAAATTTTGAACTGGATTTCGAGTGACAGAAGACCCATGAAAGATGCGTGGATGGAATTCGAAAGCATGCCGGAGTAATATGGAGGAGACAGGCTCAAGACAGACAATTGTGGAAGAAACTTGGGGAGACCTTCATCCAGTAGTGGATTGATAATGGTTGAAGATGATGATGATGATGATATAATACAGAGAGAGATAGAGTGACATCACTGAAATGGCAATGGGCTGGACATGTTGCCAGAAGAACAGACCACCGATGGACGACTGAAATTTTGAACTGGATTTCGAGGGACAGAAGACCCATGGGAGATGCGTGGATGGAATTCCAAAGCATGCCGGAGTAATATGGAGGAGACAGGCTCAAGACAGACAATTGTGGAAGAAACTCTGGGAGACCTTCATCCAGTAGTGGATTGATAATGGTTGAAGATGATGATGATGATGATATAATACAGAGAGAGATAGATTGACATCACTGAAATGGCAATGGGCTGGACATGTTGCCAGAAGAACAGACCACCGATGGACGACTGAAATTTTGAACTGGATTTCGAGGGACAGAAGACCCATGGGAGATGCGTGGATGGAATTCCAAAGCATGCCGGAGTAATATGGAGGAGACAGGCTCAAGACAGACAATTGTGGAAGAAACTTTTGGAGACCTTCATCCAGTAGTGGATTGATAATGGTTGAAGATGATGATGATGATATAATACAGAGAGAGATAGAGTGAAATCACTGAAACGGCAATGGGCTGGACATGTTGCCAGAAGAACAGACCGCCGATGGACGACTAAAATTTTGAACTGGATTTCGAGGGACAGAAGACCCATGAAAGATGCGTGGATGGAATTCGAAAGCATGCCGGAGTAATATGGAGGAGACAGGCTCAAGACAGACAATTGTGGAAGAAACTTGGGGAGACCTTCATCCAGTAGTGGATTGATAATGGTTGAAGATGATGATGATGATATAATACAGAGAGAGATAGAGTGCAATCACTGAAACGGCAATGGGCTGGACATGTTGCCAGAAGAACAGACCGCCGATGGACGTCTGAAATTTTGAACTGGATTTCGAGGGACAGAAGACCCATGGGAGATGCGTGGATGGAATTCGAAAGCATGCCGGAGTAATATGGAGGAGACAGGCTCAAGACAGACAATTGTGGAAGAAACTTGGGAAGACCTTCATCCAGTAGTGGATTGATAATGGTTGAAGATGATGATGATGATATAATACAGAGAGAGATAGAGTGAAATCACTGAAATGGCAATGGGCTGGACATGTTGCCAGAAGAACAGACCGCCGATGGACGACTGAAATTTTGAACTGGATTTCGAGGGACAGAAGACCCATGGGAGATGCGTGGATGGAATTCGAAAGCATGCCGGAGTAATATGGAGGAGACAGGCTCAAGACAGACAATTGTGGAAGAAACTTGGGGAGACCTTCATCCACTAGTGGATTGATAATGGTTGAAGATGATGATGATGATATAATACAGAGAGAGATAGAGTGAAATCACTGAAATGGCAATGGGCTGGACATGTTGCCAGAAGAACAGACCGCCGATGGACGTCTGAAATTTTGAACTGGATTTCGAGGGACAGAAGACCCATGGGAGATGCGTGGATGGAATTCCAAAGCATGCCGGAGTAATATGGAGGAGACAGGCTCAAGACAGACAATTGTGGAAGAAACTTGGGGAGACCTTCATCCAGTAGTGGATTGATAATGGTTGAAGATGATGATGATGATATAATACAGAGAGAGATAGAGTGAAATCACTGAAACGGCAATGGGCTGGACATGTTGCCAGAAGAACAGACCGCCGATGGACGTCTGAAATTTTGAACTGGATTTCGAGGGACAGAAGACCCATGGGAGATGCGTGGATGGAATACCAAAGCATGCCGGAGTAATATGGAGGAGACAGGCTTAAGACAGACAATTGTGGAAGAAACTTGGGGAGACCTTCATCCAGTAGTGGATTGATAATGGTTGAAGATGATGATGATGATGATGATATAATACAGAGAGAGATAGATTGACATCACTGAAATGGCAATGGGCTGGACATGTTGCCTGAAGAACAGACCACCGATGGACGACTGAAATTTTGAACTGGATTTCGAGGGACAGAAGACCCATGGGAGATGCGTGGATGGAATTCGAAAGCATGCCGGAGTAATATGGAGGAGACAGGCTCAAGACAGACAATTGTGGAAGAAACTCTGGGAGACCTTCATCCAGTAGTGGATTGATAATGGTTGAAGATGATGATGATGATGATATAATACAGAGAGAGATAGATTGACATCACTGAAATGGCAATGGGCTGGACATGTTGCCAGAAGAACAGACCACCGATGGACGACTGAAATTTTGAACTGGATTTCGAGGGACAGAAGACCCATGGGAGATGCGTGGATGGAATTCCAAAGCATGCCGGAGTAATATGGAGGAGACAGGCTCAAGACAGACAATTGTGGAAGAAACTTTTGGGAGACCTTCATCCAGTAGTGGATTGATAATGGTTGAAGATGATGATGATGATATAATACAGAGAGAGATAGAGTGAAATCACTGAAACGGCAATGGGCTGGACATGTTGCCAGAAGAACAGACCGCCGATGGACGTCTGAAATTTTGAACTGGATTTCGAGGGACAGAAGACCCATGGGAGATGCGTGGATGGAATTAAAAAGCATGCTGGAGTAATATGGAGGAGACAGGCTCAAGACAGACAATTGTGGAAGAAACTTGGGGAGACCTTCATTCAGCAGTGGATTGATAATGGCTGACAATGATGATGATGATGATATAATACAGAGATTGATAGAGTGACGTCCCAGAAATGGCAATGGGCTGGACATGTTGCCAGAAGAACAGACCACCGATGGACGACTAAAATTTTGAACTGGATTTCGAGTGACAGAAGACCCATGAAAGATGCGTGGATGGAATTCGAAAGCATGCCGGAGTAATATGGAGGAGACAGGCTCAAGACAGACCAATTGTGGAAGAAACTTGGGGAGACCTTCATCCAGTAGTGGATTGATAATGGTTGAAGATGATGATGATGATATAATACAGAGAGAGATAGAGTGAAATCACTGAAACGGCAATGGGCTGGACATGTTGCCAGAAGAACAGACCGCCGATGGACGTCTGAAATTTTGAACTGGATTTCGAGGGACAGAAGACCCATGGGAGATGCGTGGATGGAATTCCAAAGCATGCCGGAGTAATATGGAGGAGACAGGCTCAAGACAGACAATTGTGGAAGAAACTTGGGGAGACCTTCATCCAGTAGTGGATTGATAATGGTTGAAGATGATGATGATGATATAATACAGAGAGAGATAGAGTGAAATCACTGAAACGGCAATGGGCTGGACATGTTGCCAGAAGAACAGACCGCCGATGGACGTCTGAAATTTTGAACTGGATTTCGAGGGACAGAAGACCCATGGGAGATGCGTGGATGGAATTCGAAAGCATGCCGGAGTAATATGGAGGAGACAGGCTTAAGACAGACAATTGTGGAAGAAACTTGGGGAGACCTTCATCCAGTAGTGGATTGATAATGGTTGAAGATGATGATGATGATGATGATATAATACAGAGAGAGATAGATTGACATCACTGAAATGGCAATGGGCTGGACATGTTGCCTGAAGAACAGACCACCGATGGACGACTGAAATTTTGAACTGGATTTCGAGGGACAGAAGACCCATGGGAGATGCGTGGATGGAATTCGAAAGCATGCCGGAGTAATATGGAGGAGACAGGCTCAAGACAGGCAATTGTGGAAGAAACTCTGGGAGACCTTCATCCAGTAGTGGATTGATAATGGTTGAAGATGATGATGATGATGATATAATACAGAGAGAGATAGATTGACATCACTGAAATGGCAATGGGCTGGACATGTTGCCAGAAGAACAGACCACCGATGGACGACAGAAATTTTGAACTGGATTTCGAGGGACAGAAGACCCATGGGAGATGCGTGGATGGAATTCCAAAGCATGCCGGAGTAATATGGAGGAGACAGGCTCAAGACAGACAATTGTGGAAGAAACTTTTGGAGACCTTCATCCAGTAGTGGATTGATAATGGTTGAAGATGATGATGATGATATAATACAGAGAGAGATAGAGTGAAATCACTGAAACGGCAATGGGCTGGACATGTTGCCAGAAGAACAGACCGCCGATGGACGTCTGAAATTTTGAACTGGATTTCGAGGGACAGAAGACCCATGGGAGATGCGTGGATGGAATTCGAAAGCATGCCGGAGTAATATGGAGGAGACAGGCTCAAGACAGACAATTGTGGAAGAAACTTGGGGAGACCTTCATCCAGTAGTGGATTGATAATGGTTAAAGATGATGATGATGATGATGATGATATAATACAGAGAAAGATAGAGTGACATCACTGAAATGTCAATGGGCTGGACATGTTGCCAGAAGAACAGACCACCGATGGACGACTGAAATTTTGAACTGGATTTCGAGGGACAGAAGACCCATGGGAGATGCGTGGATGGAATTCGAAAGCATGCCGGAGTAATATGGAGGAGACAGGCTCAAGACAGACAATTGTGGAAGAAACTTGGGGAGACCTTCATCCAGTAGTGGATTGATAATGGTTGACAATGATGATAATGATATAATACAGAGAGAGATAGAGTGACATCACTGAAATGGCAATGGGCTGGACATGTTGCCTGAAGAACAGACCACCGATGGACGACTGAAATTTTGAACTGGATTTCGAGGGACAGAAGACCCATGGGAGATGCGTGGATGGAATTCCAAAGCATGCCGGAGTAATATGGAGGAGACAGGCTGAAGACAGACAATTGTGGAAGAAACTTTTGGAGACCTTCATCCAGTAGTGGATTGATAATGGTTGAAGATGATGATAATGATATAATACAGAGAGAGATAGAGTGACATCACTGAAATGGCAATGGGCTGGACATGTTGCCAGAAGAACAGACCACCGATGGACGACTGAAATTTTGAACTGGATTTCGAGGGACAGAAGACCCATGACAGATGCGTGGATGGAATTCGAAAGCATGCCGGAGTAATATGGAGGAGACAGGCTCAAGACAGACAATTGTGGAAGAAACTTGGGTGACCTTCATTCAGCAGTGGATTGATAATGGTTGACAATGATGATGATGATGATAATACAGAGAGAGATAGAGTGACATCACTGAAATGGCAATGGGCTGGACATGTTGCCTGAAGAACAGACCATCGATGGACGACTGAAATTTTGAACTGGATTTCGAGGGACAGAAGACCCATGGGAGATGCGTGGATGGAATTCGAAAGCATGCCGGAGTAATATGGAGGAGACAGGCTCAAGACAGACAATTGTGGAAGAAACTTGGGGAGACCTTCATCCAGTAGTGGATTGATAATGGTTGAAGAAGAAGAAGAAGAAGAAGAAGAAGAAGATGATGATGATGATATAATACAGAGAGAGATAGAGTGACATCACTGAAACGGCAATGGGCTGGACATGTTGCCAGAAGAACAGACCGCCGATGGACGTCTGAAATTTTGAACTGGATTTCGAGGGACAGAAGACCCATGGGAGATGCGTGGATGGAATTCCAAAGCATGCCGGAGTAATATGGAGGAGACAGGCTCAAGACAGACAATTGTGGAAGAAACTTTTGGAGACCTTCATCCAGTAGTGGATTGATAATGGTTGAAGATGATGATGATGATATAATACAGAGAGAGATAGAGTGAAATCACTGAAACGGCAATGGGCTGGACATGTTGCCAGAAGAACAGACCACCGATGGACGTCTGAAATTTTGAACTGGATTTCGAGGGACAGAAGACCCATGGGAAGATGCGTGGATGGAATTCGAAAGCATGCCGGAGTAATATGGAGGAGACAGGCTCAAGACAGACAATTGTGGAAGAAACTTGGGGAGACCTTCATCCAGTAGTGGATTGATAATGGTTGAAGAAGATGATGATGATGATGATGATGATATAATACAGAGAGAGATAGAGTGACATCACTGAAACGGCAATGGGCTGGACATGTTGCCAGAAGAACAGACCGCCGATGGACGTCTGAAATTTTGAACTGGATTTCGAGGGACAGAAGACCCATGGGACAGATGCGTGGATGGAATTCGAAAGCATGCCGGAGTAATATGGAGGAGACAGGCTCAAGACAGACAATTGTGGAAGAAACTTGGGTGACCTTCATTCAGCAGTGGATTGATAATGGTTGAAGATGATGATGATGATGATATAATACAGAGAGAGATAGAGTGACATCACTGAAATGGCAATGGGCTGGACATGTTGCCAGAAGAACAGACCACCGATGGACGACTGAAATTTTGAACTGGATTTCGAGGGACAGAAGACCCATGGGAGATGCGTGGATGGAATTCGAAAGCATGCCGGAGTAATATGGAGGAGACAGGCTCAAGACAGACAATTGTGGAAGAAACTTGGGGAGACCTTCATCCAGTAGTGGATTGATAATGGTTAAAGATGATGATGATGATGATATAATACAGAGAGAGATAGAGTGACATCACTGAAATGGCAATGGGCTGGACATGTTGCCAGAAGAACAGACCACCGATGGACGACTAAAATTTTGAACTGGATTTCGAGGGACAGAAGACCCATGGGAGATGCGTGGATGGAATTCGAAAGCATGCCGGAGTAATATGGAGGAGACAGGCTCAAGACAGACAATTGTGGAAGAAACTTGGGGAGACCTTCATCCATTAGTGGATTGATAATGGTTGAAGATGATGATGATGATGATATAATACAGAGAGAGATAGAGTGAAATCACTGAAATGGCAATGGGCTGGACATGTTGCCAGAAGAACAGACCGCCGATGGACGTCTGAAATTTTGAACTGGATTTCGAGGGACAGAAGACCCATGGGAGATGCGTGGATGGAATTCGAAAGCATGCCGGAGTAATATGGAGGAGACAGGCTCAAGACAGACAATTGTGGAAGAAACTTGGGGAGACCTTCATCCAGTAGTGGATTGATAATGGTTGAAGATGATGATAATGATATAATACAGAGAGAGATAGAGTGAAATCACTGAAATGGCAATGGGCTGGACATGTTGCCAGAAGAACAGACCACCGATGGACGACTGAAATTTTGAACTGGATTTCGAGGGACAGAAGACCCATGGGAGATGCGTGGATGGAATTCGAAACGCATGCCGGAGTAATATGGAGGAGACAGGCTCAAGACAGACAATTGTGGAAGAAACTTGGGGAGACCTTCATCCAGTAGTGGATTGATAATGGTTGAAGATGATGATGATGATATAATACAGAGAGAGATAGAGTGAAATCACTGAAACGGCAATGGGCTGGACATGTTGCCAGAAGAACAGACCACCGATGGACGACTGAAATTTTGAACTGGATTTCGAGGGACAGAAGACCCATGGGAGATGCGTGGATGGAATTCGAAAGCATGCCGGAGTAATATGGAGGAGACAGGCTCAAGACAGACAATTGTGGAAGAAACTCTGGGAGACCTTCATCCAGTAGTGGATTGATAATGGTTGAAGATGATGATGATGATGATATAATACAGAGAGAGATAGAGTGACATCACTGAAATGGCAATGGGCTGGACATGTTGCCAGAAGAACAGACCACCGATGGACGACAGAAATTTTGAACTGGATTTCGAGGGACAGAAGACCCATGGGAGATGCGTGGATGGAAATCCGAAAGCATGCCGGAGTAATATGGAGGAGACAGGCTCAAGACAGACAATTGTGGAAGAAACTTTTGGAGACCTTCATCCAGTAGTGGATTGATAATGGTTGAAGATGATGATGATGATATAATACAGAGAGAGATAGAGTGAAATCACTGAAACGGCAATGGGCTGGACATGTTGCCAGAAGAACAGACCGACGATGGACGTCTGAAATTTTGAACTGGATTTCGAGGGACAGAAGACCCATGGGAGATGCGTGGATGGAATTCGAAAGCATGCCGGAGTAATATGGAGGAGACAGGCTCAAGACAGACAATTGTGGAAGAAACTTGGGGAGACCTTCATCCAGTAGTGGATTGATAATGGTTAAAGATGATGATGTTGATGATGATGATATAATACAGAGAAAGATAGAGTGACATCACTGAAATGGCAATGGGCTGGACATGTTGCCAGAAGAACAGACCACCGATGGACGACTGAAATTTTGAACTGGATTTCGAGGGACAGAAGACCCATGGGAGATGCGTGGATGGAATTCGAAAGCATGCCGGAGTAATATGGAGGAGACAGGCTCAAGACAGACAATTGTGGAAGAAACTTGGGGAGACCTTCATCCAGTAGTGGATTGATAATGGTTGACAATGATGATGATGATGATATAATACAGAGAGAGATAGAGTGACATCACTGAAATGGCAATGGGCTGGACATGTTGCCAGAAGAACAGACCACCGATGGACGACTGAAATTTTGAACTGGATTTCGAGGGACAGAAGACCCATGGGAGATGCGTGGATGGAATTCCAAAGCATGCCGGAGTAATATGGAGGAGACAGGCTCAAGACAGACAATTGTGGAAGAAACTTGGGGAGACCTTCATCCAGTAGTGGATTGATAATGGTTGAAGATGATGATAATGATATAATACAGAGAGAGATAGAGTGACATCACTGAAATGGCAATGGGCTGGACATGTTGCCAGAAGAACAGACCACCGATGGACGACTGAAATTTTGAACTGGATTTCGAGGGACAGAAGACCCATGGGAGATGCGTGGATGGAATTCGAAAGCATGCCGGAGTAATATGGAGGAGACAGGCTCAAGACAGACAATTGTGGAAGAAACTTGGGTGACCTTCATTCAGCAGTGGATTGATAATGGTTGACAATGATGATGATGATGATATAATACAGAGAGAGATAGAGTGACATCACTGAAATGGCAATGGGCTGGACATGTTGCCAGAAGAACAGACCACCGATGGACGACTGAAATTTTGAACTGGATTTCGAGGGACAGAAGACCCATGGGAGATGCGTGGATGGAATTCGAAAGCATGCCGGAGTAATATGGAGGAGACAGGCTCAAGACAGACAATTGTGGAAGAAACTTGGGGAGACCTTCATCCAGTAGTGGATTGATAATGGTTGAAGAAGATGATGATGATATAATACAGAGAGAGATAGAGTGACATCACTGAAACGGCAATGGGCTGGACATGTTGCCAGAAGAACAGACCGCCGATGGACGTCTGAAATTTTGAACTGGATTTCGAGGGACAGAAGACCCATGGGAGATGCGTGGATGGAATTCCAAAGCATGCCGGAGTAATATGGAGGAGACAGGCTCAAGACAGACAATTGTGGAAGAAACTTTTGGGAGACCTTCATCCAGTAGTGGATTGATAATGGTTGAAGATGATGATGATGATATAATACAGAGAGAGATAGAGTGAAATCACTGAAACGGCAATGGGCTGGACATGTTGCCAGAAGAACAGACCGCCGATGGACGTCTGAAATTTTGAACTGGATTTCGAGGGACAGAAGACCCATGGAAGATGCGTGGATGGAATTCGAAAGCATGCCGGAGTAATATGGAGGAGACAGGCTCAAGACAGACAATTGTGGAAGAAACTTGGGGAGACCTTCATCCAGTAGTGGATTGATAATGGTTGAAGAAGATGATGATGATGATGATGATGATATAATACAGAGAGAGATAGAGTGACATCACTGAAATGGCAATGGGCTGGACATGTTGCCAGAAGAACAGACCACCGATGGACGACTGAAATTTTGAACTGGATTTCGAGGGACAGAAGACCCATGGGAGATGCGTGGATGGAATTCGAAAGCATGCCGGAGTAATATGGAGGAGACAGGCTCAAGACAGACAATTGTGGAAGAAACTTGGGGAGACCTTCATCCAGTAGTGGATTGATAATGGTTAAAGATGATGATGACGATGATATAATACAGAGAGAGATAGAGTGACATCACTGAAATGGCAATGGGCTGGACATGTTGCCAGAAGAACAGACCACCGATGGACGACTAAAATTTTGAACTGGATTTCGAGGGACAGAAGACCCATGGGAGATGCGTGGATGGAATTCGAAAGCATGCCGGAGTAATATGGAGGAGACAGGCTCAAGACAGACAATTGTGGAAGAAACTTGGGGAGACCTTCATCCATTAGTGGATTGATAATGGTTGAAGATGATGATGATGATGATATAATACAGAGAGAGATAGAGTGAAATCACTGAAATGGCAATGGGCTGGACATGTTGCCAGAAGAACAGACCGCCGATGGACGTCTGAAATTTTGAACTGGATTTCGAGGGACAGAAGACCCATGGGAGATGCGTGGATGGAATTCGAAAGCATGCCGGAGTAATATGGAGGAGACAGGCTCAAGACAGACAATTGTGGAAGAAACTTGGGGAGACCTTCATCCAGTAGTGGATTGATAATGGTTGAAGATGATGATAATGATATAATACAAAGAGATAGAGTGAAATCACTGAAATGGCAATGGGCTGGACATGTTGCCAGAAGAACAGACCACCGATGGACGACTGAAATTTTGAACTGGATTTCGAGAGACAGAAGACCCATGGGAGATGCGTGGATGGAATTCGAAAAGCATGCCGGAGTAATATGGAGGAGACAGGCTCAAGACAGACAATTGTGGAAGAAACTTGGGGAGACCTTCATCCAGTAGTGGATTGATAATGGTTGAAGATGATGATGATGATATAATACAGAGAGAGATAGAGTGAAATCACTGAAACGGCAATGGGCTGGACATGTTGCCAGAAGAACAGACCACCGATGGACGACTGAAATTTTGAACTGGATTTCGAGGGACAGAAGACCCATGGGAGATGCGTGGATGGAATTCGAAAGCATGCCGGAGTAATATGGAGGAGACAGGCTCAAGACAGACAATTGTGGAAGAAACTCTGGGAGACCTTCATCCAGTAGTGGATTGATAATGGTTGAAGATGATGATGATGATGATATAATACAGAGAGAGATAGATTGACATCACTGAAATGGCAATGGGCTGGACATGTTGCCAGAAGAACAGACCACCGATGGACGACTGAAATTTTGAACTGGATTTCGAGGGACAGAAGACCCATGGGAGATGCGTGGATGGAATTCCAAAGCATGCCGGAGTAATATGGAGGAGACAGGCTCAAGACAGACAATTGTGGAAGAAACTTTTGGGAGACCTTCATCCAGTAGTGGATTGATAATGGTTGAAGATGATGATGATGATATAATACAGAGAGAGATAGAGTGAAATCACTGAAACGGCAATGGGCTGGACATGTTGCCAGAAGAACAGACCACCGATGGACGTCTGAAATTTTGAACTGGATTTCGAGGGACAGAAGACCCATGGGAGATGCGTGGATGGAATTCGAAAGCATGCCGGAGTAATATGGAGGAGACAGGCTCAAGACAGGCAATTGTGGAAGAAACTTGGGGAGACCTTCATCCAGTAGTGGATTGATAATGGTTGAAGAATGATGATGATGATTATATAATACAGAGAGAGATAGAGTGACATCACTGAAATGGCAATGGGCTGGACATGTTGCCAGAAGAACAGACCGCCGATGGACGACTGAAATTTTGAACTGGATTTCGAGGGACAGAAGACCCATGGGAGATGCGTGGATGGAATTCGAAAGCATGCCGGAGTAATATGGAGGAGACAGGCTCAAGACAGACAATTGTGGAAGAAACTTGGGGAGACCTTCATCCAGTAGTGGATTGATAATGGTTGAAGATGATGATGATGATGATGATGATAATACAGAGAGAGATAGATTGACATCACTGAAATGGCAATGGGCTGGACATGTTGCCAGAAGAACAGACCACCGATGGACGACTGAAATTTTGAACTGGATTTCGAGGGACAGAAGACCCATGGGAGATGCGTGGATGGAATTCGAAAGCATGCCGGAGTAATATGGAGGAGACAGGCTCAAGACAGACAATTGTGGAAGAAACTTGGGGAGACCTTCATCCAGTAGTGGATTGATAATGGTTGAAGAAGAAGAAGAAGAAGAAGAAGAAGAAGATGATGATGATGATGATATAATACAGAGAGAGATAGAGTGACATCACTGAAACGGCAATGGGCTGGACATGTTGCCAGAAGAACAGACCGCCGATGGACGTCTGAAATTTTGAACTGGATTTCGAGGGACAGAAGACCCATGGGAGATGCGTGGATGGAATTCCAAAGCATGCCGGAGTAATATGGAGGAGACAGGCTCAAGACAGACAATTGTGGAAGAAACTTTTGGAGACCTTCATCCAGTAGTGGATTGATAATGGTTGAAGATGATGATGATGATATAATACAGAGAGAGATAGAGTGAAATCACTGAAACGGCAATGGGCTGGACATGTTGCCAGAAGAACAGACCACCGATGGACGTCTGAAATTTTGAACTGGATTTCGAGGGACAGAAGACCCATGGGAGATGCGTGGATGGAATTCGAAAGCATGCCGGAGTAATATGGAGGAGACAGGCTCAAGACAGACAATTGTGGAAGAAACTTGGGGAGACCTTCATCCAGTAGTGGATTGATAATGGTTGAAGAAGAAGATGATGATGATGATGATGATATAATACAGAGAGAGATAGAGTGACATCACTGAAACGGCAATGGGCTGGACATGTTGCCAGAAGAACAGACCGCCGATGGACGTCTGAAATTTTGAACTGGATTTCGAGGGACAGAAGACCCATGACAGATGCGTGGATGGAATTCGAAAGCATGCCGGAGTAATATGGAGGAGACAGGCTCAAGACAGACAATTGTGGAAGAAACTTGGGTGACCTTCATTCAGCAGTGGATTGATAATGGTTGACAATGATGATGATGATGATGATATAATACAGAGAGAGATAGAGTGACATCACTGAAATGGCAATGGGCTGGACATGTTGCCAGAAGAACAGACCACCGATGGACGACTGAAATTTTGAACTGGATTTCGAGGGACAGAAGACCCATGGGAGATGCGTGGATGGAATTCGAAAGCATGCCGGAGTAATATGGAGGAGACAGGCTCAAGACAGACAATTGTGGAAGAAACTTGGGGAGACCTTCATCCAGTAGTGGATTGATAATGGTTAAAGATGATGATGATGATGATATAATACAGAGAGAGATAGAGTGACATCACTGAAATGGCAATGGGCTGGACATGTTGCCAGAAGAACAGACCACCGATGGACGACTGAAATTTTGAACTGGATTTCGAGGGACAGAAGACCCATGGGAGATGCGTGGATGGAATTCGAAAGCATGCCGGAGTAATATGGAGGAGACAGGCTCAAGACAGACAATTGTGGAAGAAACTTGGGGAGACCTTCATCCAGTAGTGGATTGATAATGGTTGAAGATGATGATGATGATGATATAATACAGAGAGAGATAGAGTGAAATCACTGAAATGGCAATGGGCTGGACATGTTGCCAGAAGAACAGACCGCCGATGGACGTCTGAAATTTTGAACTGGATTTCGAGGGACAGAAGACCCATGGGAGATGCGTGGATGGAATTCGAAAGCATGCCGGAGTAATATGGAGGAGACAGGCTCAAGACAGACAATTGTGGAAGAAACTTGGGGAGACCTTCATCCAGTAGTGGATTGATAATGGTTGAAGATGATGATGATGATATAATACAAAGAGAGAGATAGAGTGAAATCACTGAAATGGCAATGGGCTGGACATGTTGCCAGAAGAACAGACCACCGATGGACGACTGAAATTTTGAACTGGATTTCGAGAGGACAGAAGACCCATGGGAGATGCGTGGATGGAATTCGAAAGCATGCCGGAGTAATATGGAGGAGACAGGCTCAAGACAGACAATTGTGGAAGAAACTTGGGGAGACCTTCATCCAGTAGTGGATTGATAATGGTTGAAGATGATGATGATGATGATATAATACAGAGAGAGATAGAGTGAAATCACTGAAACGGCAATGGGCTGGACATGTTGCCAGAAGAACAGACCACCGATGGACGACTGAAATTTTGAACTGGATTTCGAGGGACAGAAGACCCATGGGAGATGCGTGGATGGAATTCGAAAGCATGCCGGAGTAATATGGAGGAGACAGGCTCAAGACAGACAATTGTGGAAGAAACTCTGGGAGACCTTCATCCAGTAGTGGATTGATAATGGTTGAAGATGATGATGATGATGATATAATACAGAGAGAGATAGAGTGACATCACTGAAATGGCAATGGGCTGGACATGTTGCCAGAAGAACAGACCACCGATGGACGACTGAAATTTTGAACTGGATTTCGAGGGACAGAAGACCCATGGGAGATGCGTGGATGGAATTCCAAAGCATGCCGGAGTAATATGGAGGAGACAGGCTCAAGACAGACAATTGTGGAAGAAACTTTTGGAGACCTTCATCCAGTAGTGGATTGATAATGGTTGAAGATGATGATGATGATATAATACAGAGAGAGATAGAGTGAAATCACTGAAACGGCAATGGGCTGGACATGTTGCCAGAAGAACAGACCGACGATGGACGTCTGAAATTTTGAACTGGATTTCGAGGGACAGAAGACCCATGGGAGATGCGTGGATGGAATTCGAAAGCATGCCGGAGTAATATGGAGGAGACAGGCTCAAGACAGACAATTGTGGAAGAAACTTGGGGAGACCTTCATCCAGTAGTGGATTGATAATGGTTGAAGATGATGATGATGATGATATAATACAGAGCGAGAGATAGAGTGACATCACTGAAATGGCAATGGGCTGGACATGTTGCCAGAAGAACAGACCGCCGATGGACGTCTGAAATTTTGAACTGGATTTCGAGGGACAGAAGACCCATGGGAGATGCGTGGATGGAATTCCAAAGCATGCCGGAGTAATATGGAGGAGACAGGCTCAAGACAGACAATTGTGGAAGAAACTTGGGGAGACCTTCATCCAGTAGTGGATTGATAATGGTTGAAGATGATGATGATGATGATGATGATAATACAGAGAGAGATAGAGTGACATCACTGAAATGGCAATGGGCTGGACATGTTGCCAGAAGAACAGACCACCGATGGACGACTGAAATTTTGAACTGGATTTCGAGGGACAGAAGACCCATGGGAGATGCGTGGATGGAATTCGAAAGCATGCCGGAGTAATATGGAGGAGACAGGCTCAAGACAGACAATTGTGGAAGAAACTTGGGGAGACCTTCATCCAGTAGTGGATTGATAATGGTTGACAATGATGATGATGATATAATACAGAGAGAGATAGAGTGACATCACTGAAATGGCAATGGGCTGGACATGTTGCCAGAAGAACAGACCACCGATGGACGACTGAAATTTTGAACTGGATTTCGAGGGACAGAAGACCCATGAAAGATGCGTGGATGGAATTCGAAAGCATGCCGGAGTAATATGGAGGAGACAGGCTCAAGACAGACAATTGTGGAAGAAACTTGGGGAGACCTTCATCCAGTAGTGGATTGATAATGGTTGAAGATGATGATGATGATATAATACAGAGAGAGATAGAGTGAAATCACTGAAACGGCAATGGGCTGGACATGTTGCCAGAAGAACAGACCACCGATGGACGACTGAAATTTTGAACTGGATTTCGAGGGACAGAAGACCCATGGGAGATGCGTGGATGGAATTCGAAAGCATGCCGGAGTAATATGGAGGAGACAGGCTCAAGACAGACAATTGTGGAAGAAACTCTGAGGAGACCTTCATCCAGTAGTGGATTGATAATGGTTGAAGATGATGATGATGATGATATAATACAGAGAGAGATAGATTGACATCACTGAAATGGCAATGGGCTGGACATGTTGCCAGAAGAACAGACCACCGATGGACGACTGAAATTTTGAACTGGATTTCGAGGGACAGAAGACCCATGGGAGATGCGTGGATGGAATTCCAAAGCATGCCGGAGTAATATGGAGGAGACAGGCTGAAGACAGACAATTGTGGAAGAAACTTTTGGAGACCTTCATCCAGTAGTGGATTGATAATGGTTGAAGATGATGATGATGATATAATACAGAGAGAGATAGAGTGAAATCACTGAAACGGCAATGGGCTGGACATGTTGCCAGAAGAACAGACCGCCGATGGACGTCTGAAATTTTGAACTGGATTTCGAGGGACAGAAGACCCATGGGAGATGCGTGGATGGAATTCGAAAGCATGCCGGAGTAATATGGAGGAGACAGGCTCAAGACAGACAATTGTGGAAGAAACTTGGGGAGACCTTCATCCAGTAGTGGATTGATAATGGTTGAAGATGATGATGATGATATAATACAGAGAGAGATAGAGTGAAATCACTGAAATGGCAATGGGCTGGACATGTTGCCAGAAGAACAGACCACCGATGGACGACTGAAATTTTGAACTGGATTTCGAGGGACAGAAGACCCATGGGAGATGCGTGGATGGAATTCGAAAGCATGCCGGAGTAATATGGAGGAGACAGGCTCAAGACAGACAATTGTGGAAGAAACTTGGGGAGACCTTCATCCAGTAGTGGATTGATAATGGTTGAAGATGATGATAATGATATAATACAGAGAGAGATAGAGTGAAATCACTGAAATGGCAATGGGCTGGACATGTTGCCAGAAGAACAGACCACCGATGGACGACTGAAATTTTGAACTGGATTTCGAGGGACAGAAGACCCATGGGAGATGCGTGGATGGAATTCGAAAGCATGCCGGAGTAATATGGAGGAGACAGGCTCAAGACAGACAATTGTGGAAGAAACTTGGGGAGACCTTCATCCAGTAGTGGATTGATAATGGTTGAAGATGATGATAATGATATAATACAGAGAGAGATAGAGTGACATCACTGAAATGGCAATCGGCTGGACATGTTGCCAGAAGAACAGACCACCGATGGACGACTGAAATTTTGAACTGGATTTCGAGGGACAGAAGACCCATGACAGATGCCTGGATGGAATTCGAAAGCATGCCGGAGTAATATGCAGGAGGTAGGCTCAAGACAGACATGTGTGGAAGAAACTTGGGTGACCTTCATTCAGCAGTGGATTGATAATGGTTGACAATGATGATGATATAATACAGAGAGAGATAGAGTGACATCACTGAAATGGCAATGGGCTGGACATGTTGCCAGAAGAACAGACCACCTGATGGACGACTGAAATTTTGAACTGGATTTCGAGGGACAGAAGACCCATGGGAGATGCGTGGATGGAATTCGAAAGCATGCCGGAGTAATATGGAGGAGACAGGCTCAAGACAGACAATTGTGGAAGAAACTTGGGGAGACCTTCATCCAGTAGTGGATTGATAATGGTTAAAGATGATGATGATGATGATATAATACAGAGAGAGATAGAGTGACATCACTGAAATGGCAATGGGCTGGACATGTTGCCAGAAGAACAGACCACCGATGGACGACTGAAATTTTGAACTGGATTTCGAGGGACAGAAGACCCATGGGAGATGCGTGGATGGAATTCGAAAGCATGCCGGAGTAATATGGAGGAGACAGGCTCAAGACAGACAATTGTGGAAGAAACTTGGGGAGACCTTCATCCAGTAGTGGATTGATAATGGTTGAAGATGATGATGATGATGATATAATACAGAGAGAGATAGAGTGAAATCACTGAAATGGCAATGGGCTGGACATGTTGCCAGAAGAACAGACCGCCGATGGACGTCTGAAATTTTGAACTGGATTTCGAGGGACAGAAGACCCATGGGAGATGCGTGGATGGAATTCGAAAGCATGCCGGAGTAATATGGAGGAGACAGGCTCAAGACAGACAATTGTGGAAGAAACTTGGGGAGACCTTCATCCAGTAGTGGATTGATAATGGTTGAAGATGATGATGATGATATAATACAGAGAGAGATAGAGTGAAATCACTGAAATGGCAATGGGCTGGACATGTTGCCAGAAGAACAGACCACCGATGGACGACTGAAATTTTGAACTGGATTTCGAGGGACAGAAGACCCATGGGAGATGCGTGGATGGAATTCGAAAGCATGCCGGAGTAATATGGAGGAGACAGGCTCAAGACAGACAATTGTGGAAGAAACTTGGGGAGACCTTCATCCAGTAGTGGATTGATAATGGTTGAAGATGATGATGATGATATAATACAGAGAGAGATAGAGTGAAATCACTGAAATGGCAATGGGCTGGACATGTTGCCAGAAGAACAGACCACCGATGGACGACTGAAATTTTGAACTGGATTTCGAGGGACAGAAGACCCATGGGAGATGCGTGGATGGAATTCGAAAGCATGCCGGAGTAATATGGAGGAGACAGGCTCAAGACAGACAATTGTGGAAGAAACTTATGGAGACCTTCATCCAGTAGTGGATTGATAATGGTTAAAGAATGATGATGATGATGATATAATACAGAGAGAGATAGAGTGAAATCACTGAAACGGCAATGGGCTGGACATGTTGCCAGAAGAACAGACCGCCGATGGACGTCTGAAATTTTGAACTGGATTTCGAGGGACAGAAGACCCATGGGAGATGCGTGGATGGAATTCGAAAGCATGCCGGAGTAATATGGAGGAGACAGGCTCAAGACAGACAATTGTGGAAGAAACTTGAGGAGACCTTCATTCAGCAGTGGATTGATAATGGCTGACAATGATGATGATGATGATGATATAATACAGAGAGAGATAGAGTGACGTCACTGAAATGGCAATGGGCTGGACATGTTGCCAGAAGAACAGACCACCGATGGACGACTAAAATTTTGAACTGGATTTCGAGTGACAGAAGACCCATGAAAGATGCGTGGATGGAATTCGAAAGCATGCCGGAGTAATATGGAGGAGACAGGCTCAAGACAGACAATTGTGGAAGAAACTTGGGGAGACCTTCATCCAGTAGTGGATTGATAATGGTTGAAGATGATGATGATGATATAATACAGAGAGAGATAGAGTGAAATCACTGAAATGGCAATGGGCTGGACATGTTGCCAGAAGAACAGACCACCGATGGACGACTGAAATTTTGAACTGGATTTCGAGGGACAGAAGACCCATGGGAGATGCGTGGATGGAATTCGAAAGCATGCCGGAGTAATATGGAGGAGACAGGCTCAAGACAGACAATTGTGGAAGAAACTTGGGGAGACCTTCATCCAGTAGTGGATTGATAATGGTTGAAGATGATGATGATGATATAATACAGAGAGAGATAGAGTGAAATCACTGAAACGGCAATGGGCTGGACATGTTGCCAGAAGAACAGACCGCCGATGGACGTCTGAAATTTTGAACTGGATTTCGAGGGACAGAAGACCCATGGGAGATGCGTGGATGGAATTCCAAAGCATGCCGGAGTAATATGGAGGAGACAGGCTTAAGACAGACAATTGTGGAAGAAACTTGGGGAGACCTTCATCCAGTAGTGGATTGATAATGGTTGAAGATGATGACGATGATGATGATATAATACAGAGAGAGATAGAGTGACATCACTGAAATGGCAATGGGCTGGACATGTTGCCAGAAGAACAGACCACCGATGGACGACTGAAATTTTGAACTGGATTTCGAGGGACAGAAGACCCATGGGAGATGCGTGGATGGAATTCGAAAGCATGCCGGAGTAATATGGAGGAGACAGGCTCAAGACAGACAATTGTGGAAGAAACTTGGGGAGACCTTCATCCAGTAGTGGATTGATAATGGTTGAAGATGATGATGATGATGATATAATACAGAGAGAGATAGAGTGACATCACTGAAATGGCAATGGGCTGGACATGTTGCCAGAAGAACAGACCACCGATGGACGACTGAAATTTTGAACTGGATTTCGAGGGACAGAAGACCCATGGGAGATGCGTGGATGGAATTCCAAAGCATGCCGGAGTAATATGGAGGAGACAGGCTCAAGACAGACAATTGTGGAAGAAACTTTTGGGGAGACCTTCATCCAGTAGTGGATTGATAATGGTTGAAGATGATGATGATGATATAATACAGAGAGAGATAGAGTGAAATCACTGAAACGGCAATGGGCTGGACATGTTGCCAGAAGAACAGACCGCCGATGGACGTCTGAAATTTTGAACTGGATTTCGAGGGACAGAAGACCCATGGGAGATGCGTGGATGGAATTCGAAAGCATGCCGGAGTAATATGGAGGAGACAGGCTCAAGACAGACAATTGTGGAAGAAACTTGGGGAGACCTTCATCCAGTAGTGGATTGATAATGGTTGAAGATGATGATGATGATGATGATATAATACAGAGAAAGATAGAGTGACATCACTGAAATGGCAATGGGCTGGACATGTTGCCAGAAGAACAGACCACCGATGGACGACTGAAATTTTGAACTGGATTTCGAGGGACAGAAGACCCATGGGAGATGCGTGGATGGAATTCGAAAGCATGCCGGAGTAATATGGAGGAGACAGGCTCAAGACAGACAATTGTGGAAGAAACTTGGGGAGACCTTCATCCAGTAGTGGATTGATAATGGTTGAAGATGATGATGATGATATAATACAGAGAGAGATAGAGTGAAATCACTGAAATGGCAATGGGCTGGACATGTTGCCAGAAGAACAGACCACCGATGGACGACTGAAATTTTGAACTGGATTTCGAGGGACAGAAGACCCATGGGAGATGCGTGGATGGAATTCGAAAGCATGCCGGAGTAATATGGAGGAGACAGGCTCAAGACAGACAATTGTGGAAGAAACTTGGGGAGACCTTCATCCAGTAGTGGATTGATAATGGTTGACAATGATGATGATGATGATATAATACAGAGAGAGATAGAGTGACATCACTGAAATGGCAATGGGCTGGACATGTTGCCAGAAGAACAGACCACCGATGGACGACTGAAATTTTGAACTGGATTTCGAGGGACAGAAGACCCATGGGAGATGCGTGGATGGAATTCGAAAGCATGCCGGAGTAATATGGAGGAGACAGGCTCAAGACAGACAATTGTGGAAGAAACTTGGGGAGACCTTCATTCAGCAGTGGATTGATAATGGTTGACAATGATGATGATGATATAATACAGAGAGAGATAGAGTGACATCACTGAAATGGCAATGGGCTGGACATGTTGCCAGAAGAACAGACCACCGATATACGACTGAAATTTTGAACTGGATTTCGAGGGACAGAAGACCCATGGGAGATGCGTGGATGGAATTCGAAAGCATGCCGGAGTAATATGGAGGAGACAGGCTCAAGACAGACAATTGTGGAAGAAACTTGGGGAGACCTTCATTCAGCAGTGGATTGATAATGGTTGAAGATGATGATGATGATATAATACAGAGAGAGATAGAGTGACATCACTGAAATGGCAATGGGCTGGACATGTTGCCAGAAGAACAGACCACCGATGGACGACTGAAATTTTGAACTGGATTTCGAGGGACAGAAGACCCATGGGAGATGCGTGGATGGAATTCGAAAGCATGCCGGAGTAATATGGAGGAGACAGGCTCAAGACAGACAATTGTGGAAGAAACTTGGGGAGACCTTCATCCAGCAGTGGATTGATAATGGTTGACAATGATGATGATGATATAATACAGAGAGAGATAGAGTGACATCACTGAAATGGCAATGGGCTGGACATGTTGCCAGAAGAACAGACCACCGATGGACGACTGAAATTTTGAACTGGATTTCGAGGGACAGAAGACCCATGGGAGATGCGTGGATGGAATTCGAAAGCATGCCGGAGTAATATGGAGGAGACAGGCTCAAGACAGACAATTGTGGAAGAAACTTGGGGAGACCTTCATTCAGCAGTGGATTGATAATGGTTGACAATGATGATGATGATATAATACAGAGAGAGATAGAGTGACATCACTGAAATGACAATGGGCTGGACATGTTGCCAGAAGAACAGACCACCGATGGACGACTGAAATTTTGAACTGGATTTCGAGGGACAGAAGACCCATGGGAGATGCGTGGATGGAATTCGAAAGCATGCCGGAGTAATATGGAGGAGACAGGCTCAAGACAGACAATTGTGGAAGAAACTTGGGAGACCTTCATCCAGTAGTGGATTGATAATGGTTGACAATGATGATGATGATGATGATGATATAATACAGAGAGAGATAGAGTGACATCACTGAAATGGCAATGGGCTGGACATGTTGCCAGAAGAACAGACCACCGATGGACGACTGAAATTTTGAACTGGATTTCGAGGGACAGAAGACCCATGGGAGATGCGTGGATGGAATTCGAAAGCATGCCGGAGTAATATGGAGGAGACAGGCTCAAGACAGACAATTGTGGAAGAAACTTGGGGAGACCTTCATCCAGTAGTGGATTGATAATGGTTGAAGATGATGATGATGATGATATAATACAGAGAGAGATAGAGTGACATCACTGAAATGGCAATGGGCTGGACATGTTGCCAGAAGAACAGACCACCGATGGACGACTGAAATTTTGAACTGGATTTCGAGGGACAGAAGACCCATGGGAGATGCGTGGATGGAATTCGAAAGCATGCCGGAGTAATATGGAGGAGACAGGCTCAAGACAGACAATTGTGGAAGAAACTTGGGAGACCTTCATTCAGCAGTGGATTGATAATGGTTGACAATGATGATGATGATATAATACAGAGAGAGATAGAGTGACATCACTGAAATGGCAATGGGCTGGACATGTTGCCAGAAGAACAGACCACCGATGGACGACTGAAATTTTGAACTGGATTTCGAGGGACAGAAGACCCATGGGAGATGCGTGGATGGAATTCGAAAGCATGCCGGAGTAATATGGAGGAGACAGGCTCAAGACAGACAATTGTGGAAGAAACTTGGGGAGACCTTCATTCAGCAGTGGATTGATAATGGTTGACAATGATGATGATGATATAATACAGAGAGAGATAGAGTGACATCACTGAAATGGCAATGGGCTGGACATGTTGCCAGAAGAACAGACCACCGATGGACGACTGAAATTTTGAACTGGATTTCGAGGGACAGAAGACCCATGGGAGATGCGTGGATGGAATTCGAAAGCATGCCGGAGTAATATGGAGGAGACAGGCTCAAGACAGACAATTGTGGAAGAAACTTGGGGAGACCTTCATTCCAGCAGTGGATTGATAATGGTTGACAATGATGATGATGATATAATACAGAGAGATAGAGTGACATCACTGAAATGGCAATGGGCTGGACATGTTGCCAGAAGAACAGACCACCGATGGACGACTGAAATTTTGAACTGGATTTCGAGGGACAGAAGACCCATGGGAGATGCGTGGATGGAATTCGAAAGCATGCCGGAGTAATATGGAGGAGACAGGCTCAAGACAGACAATTGTGGAAGAAACTTGGGGAGACCTTCATCCAGTAGTGGATTGATAATGGTTGAAGATGATGATGATGATGATGATATAATACAGAGAGAGATAGAGTGACATCACTGAAATGGCAATGGGCTGGACATGTTGCCAGAAGAACAGACCACCGATGGACGACTGAAATTTTGAACTGGATTTCGAGGGACAGAAGACCCATGAAAGATGCGTGGATGGAATTCGAAAGCATGCCGGAGTAATATGGAGGAGACAGGCTCAAGACAGACAATTGTGGAAGAAACTTGGGGAGACCTTCATCCAGTAGTGGATTGATAATGGTTGAAGATGATGATGATGATGATAATAATACAGAGAGAGATAGAGTGAAATCACTGAAATGGCAATGGGCTGGACATGTTGCCAGAAGAACAGACCGCCGATGGACGTCTGAAATTTTGAACTGGATTTCGAGGGACAGAAGACCCATGGGAGATGCGTGGATGGAATTCGAAAGCATGCCGGAGTAATATGGAGGAGACAGGCTCAAGACAGACAATTGTGGAAGAAACTTGGGGAGACCTTCATCCAGTAGTGGATTGATAATGGTTGAAGATGATGATAATGATATAATACAGAGAGAGATAGAGTGAAATCACTGAAATGGCAATGGGCTGGACATGTTGCCAGAAGAACAGACCACCGATGGACGACTGAAATTTTGAACTGGATTTCGAGGGACAGAAGACCCATGGGAGATGCGTGGATGGAATTCGAAAGCATGCCGGAGTAATATGGAGGAGACAGGCTCAAGACAGACAATTGTGGAAGAAACTTGGGGAGACCTTCATCCAGTAGTGGATTGATAATGGTTGAAGATGATGATAATGATATAATACAGAGAGAGATAGAGTGAAATCACTGAAATGGCAATGGGCTGGACATGTTGCCAGAAGAACAGACCACCGATGGACGACTGAAATTTTGAACTGGATTTCGAGGGACAGAAGACCCATGGGAGATGCGTGGATGGAATTCGAAAGCATGCCGGAGTAATATGGAGGAGACAGGCTCAAGACAGACAATTGTGGAAGAAACTTATGGAGACCTTCATCCAGTAGTGGATTGATAATGGTTGAAGATGATGATGATGATGATATAATACAGAGAGAGATAGAGTGAAATCACTGAAATGGCAATGGGCTGGACATGTTGCCAGAAGAACAGACCACCGATGGACGACTGAAATTTTGAACTGGATTTCGAGGGACAGAAGACCCATGGGAGATGCGTGGATGGAATTCGAAAGCATGCCGGAGTAATATGGAGGAGACAGGCTCAAGACAGACAATTGTGGAAGAAACTTGAGGAGACCTTCATTCAGCAGTGGATTGATAATGGTTGACAATGATGATGATGATGATATAATACAGAGATTGATAGAGTGACATCACTGAAATGGCAATGGGCTGGACATGTTGCCAGAAGAACAGACCACCGATGGACGACTAAAATTTTGAACTGGATTTCGAGTGACAGAAGACCCATGAAAGATGCGTGGATGGAATTCGAAAGCATGCCGGAGTAATATGGAGGAGACAGGCTCAAGACAGACAATTGTGGAAGAAACTTGGGGAGACCTTCATCCAGTAGTGGATTGATAATGGTTGAAGATGATGATGATGATATAATACAGAGAGAGATAGAGTGAAATCACTGAAACGGCAATGGGCTGGACATGTTGCCAGAAGAACAGACCGCCGATGGACGTCTGAAATTTTGAACTGGATTTCGAGGGACAGAAGACCCATGGGAGATGCGTGGATGGAATTCCAAAGCATGCCGGAGTAATATGGAGGAGACAGGCTCAAGACAGACAATTGTGGAAGAAACTTGGGGAGACCTTCATCCAGTAGTGGATTGATAATGGTTGAAGATGATGATGATGATATAATACAGAGAGAGATAGAGTGAAATCACTGAAATGGCAATGGGCTGGACATGTTGCCAGAAGAACAGACCGCCGATGGACGTCTGAAATTTTGAACTGGATTTCGAGGGACAGAAGACCCATGGGAGATGCGTGGATGGAATTCGAAAGCATGCCGGAGTAATATGGAGGAGACAGGCTCAAGACAGACAATTGTGGAAGAAACTTGGGGAGACCTTCATCCAGTAGTGGATTGATAATGGTTGAAGATGATGATGATGATGATATAATACAGAGAGAGATAGAGTGACATCACTGAAATGGCAATGGGCTGGACATGTTGCCAGAAGAACAGACCACCGATGGACGACTGAAATTTTGAACTGGATTTCGAGGGACAGAAGACCCATGGGAGATGCGTGGATGGAATTCGAAAGCATGCCGGAGTAATATGGAGGAGACAGGCTCAAGACAGACAATTGTGGAAGAAACTTGGGGAGACCTTCATCCAGTAGTGGATTGATAATGGTTGAAGATGATGATGATGATGATGATATAATACAGAGAGAGATAGAGTGACATCACTGAAATGGCAATGGGCTGGACATGTTGCCAGAAGAACAGACCACCGATGGACGACTGAAATTTTGAACTGGATTTCGAGGGACAGAAGACCCATGGGAGATGCGTGGATGGAATTCGAAAGCATGCCGGAGTAATATGGAGGAGACAGGCTCAAGACAGACAATTGTGGAAGAAACTTGGGAGACCTTCATCCAGTAGTGGATTGATAATGGTTGAAGATGATGATGATGATATAATACAGAGAGAGATAGAGTGAAATCACTGAAATGGCAATGGGCTGGACATGTTGCCAGAAGAACAGACCGACCGATGGACGTCTGAAATTTTGAACTGGATTTCGAGGGACAGAAGACCCATGGGAGATGCGTGGATGGAATTCGAAAGCATGCCGGAGTAATATGGAGGAGACAGGCTCAAGACAGACAATTGTGGAAGAAACTTGGGGAGACCTTCATCCAGTAGTGGATTGATAATGGTTGAAGATGATGATGATGATGATGATGATATAATACAGAGAGAGATAGAGTGACATCACTGAAATGGCAATGGGCTGGACATGTTGCCAGAAGAACAGACCACCGATGGACGACTGAAATTTTGAACTGGATTTCGAGGGACAGAAGACCCATGGGAGATGCGTGGATGGAATTCGAAAGCATGCCGGAGTAATATGGAGGAGACAGGCTCAAGACAGACAATTGTGGAAGAAACTTGGGGAGACCTTCATCCAGTAGTGGATTGATAATGGTTGAAGATGATGATGATGATATAATACAGAGAGAGATAGAGTGAAATCACTGAAATGGCAATGGGCTGGACATGTTGCCAGAAGAACAGACCACCGATGGACGACTGAAATTTTGAACTGGATTTCGAGGGACAGAAGACCCATGGGAGATGCGTGGATGGAATTCGAAAGCATGCCGGAGTAATATGGAGGAGACAGGCTCAAGACAGACAATTGTGGAAGAAACTTGGGGAGACCTTCATCCAGTAGTGGATTGATAATGGTTGACAGATGATGATGATGATGATGATGATATAATACAGAGAGAGATAGAGTGACATCACTGAAATGGCAATGGGCTGGACATGTTGCCAGAAGAACAGACCACCGATGGACGACTGAAATTTTGAACTGGATTTCGAGGGACAGAAGACCCATGGGAGATGCGTGGATGGAATTCGAAAGCATGCCGGAGTAATATGGAGGAGACAGGCTCAAGACAGACAATTGTGGAAGAAACTTGGGGAGACCTTCATTCAGCAGTGGATTGATAATGGTTGACAATGATGATGATGATGATATAATACAGAGAGAGATAGAGTGACATCACTGAAATGGCAATGGGCTGGACATGTTGCCAGAAGAACAGACCACCGATGGACGACTGAAATTTTGAACTGGATTTCGAGGGACAGAAGACCCATGGGAGATGCGTGGATGGAATTCGAAAGCATGCCGGAGTAATATGGAGGAGACAGGCTCAAGACAGACAATTGTGGAAGAAACTTGGGGAGACCTTCATCCAGCAGTGGATTGATAATGGTTGAAGATGATGATGATGATATAATACAGAGAGAGATAGAGTGACATCACTGAAATGGCAATGGGCTGGACATGTTGCCAGAAGAACAGACCACCGATGGACGACTGAAATTTTGAACTGGATTTCGAGGGACAGAAGACCCATGGGAGATGCGTGGATGGAATTCGAAAGCATGCCGGAGTAATATGGAGGAGACAGGCTCAAGACAGACAATTGTGGAAGAAACTTGGGGAGACCTTCATTCAGCAGTGGATTGATAATGGTTGACAATGATGATGATGATATAATACAGAGAGAGATAGAGTGACATCACTGAAATGGCAATGGGCTGGACATGTTGCCAGAAGAACAGACCACCGATGGACGACTGAAATTTTGAACTGGATTTCGAGGGACAGAAGACCCATGGGAGATGCGTGGATGGAATTCGAAAGCATGCCGGAGTAATATGGAGGAGACAGGCTCAAGACAGACAATTGTGGAAGAAACTTGGGGAGACCTTCATTCAGCAGTGGATTGATAATGGTTGAAGATGATGATGATGATGATGATGATATAATACAGAGAGAGATAGAGTGACATCACTGAAATGGCAATGGGCTGGACATGTTGCCAGAAGAACAGACCACCGATGGACGACTGAAATTTTGAACTGGATTTCGAGGGACAGAAGACCCATGGGAGATGCGTGGATGGAATTCGAAAGCATGCCGGAGTAATATGGATGAGAGACAGGCTCAAGACAGACAATTGTGGAAGAAACTTGGGTGACCTTCATTCAGCAGTAGTGGATTGATAATGGTTGACAATGATGATGATGATGATGATGATATAATACAGAGAGAGATAGAGTGACATCACTGAAATGGCAATGGGCTGGACATGTTGCCAGAAGAACAGACCACCGATGGACGACTGAAATTTTGAACTGGATTTCGAGGGACAGAAGACCCATGGGAGATGCGTGGATGGAATTCGAAAGCATGCCGGAGTAATATGGAGGAGACAGGCTCAAGACAGACAATTGTGGAAGAAACTTGGGGAGACCTTCATCCAGTAGTGGATTGATAATGGTTAAAGATGATGATGATGATGATATAATACAGAGAGAGATAGAGTGACATCACTGAAATGGCAATGGGCTGGACATGTTGCCAGAAGAACAGACCACCGATGGACGACTGAAATTTTGAACTGGATTTCGAGGGACAGAAGACCCATGGGAGATGCGTGGATGGAATTCGAAAGCATGCCGGAGTAATATGGAGGAGACAGGCTCAAGACAGACAATTGTGGAAGAAACTTGGGGAGACCTTCATCCAGTAGTGGATTGATAATTGTTGAAGAAGATGATGATGATGATGATGATATAATACAGAGAGAGATAGAGTGACATCACTGAAATGGCAATGGGCTGGACATGTTGCCAGAAGAACAGACCACCGATGGACGACTGAAATTTTGAACTGGATTTCGAGGGACAGAAGACCCATGGGAGATGCGTGGATGGAATTCGAAAGCATGCCGGAGTAATATGGAGGAGACAGGCTCAAGACAGACAATTGTGGAAGAAACTTGGGGAGACCTTCATCCAGTAGTGGATTGATAATGGTTGACAATGATGATGATGATGATGATGATATAATACAGAGAGAGATAGAGTGACATCACTGAAATGGCAATGGGCTGGACATGTTGCCAGAAGAACAGACCACCGATGGACGACTGAAATTTTGAACTGGATTTCGAGGGACAGAAGACCCATGGGAGATGCGTGGATGGAATTCGAAAGCATGCCGGAGTAATATGGAGGAGACAGGCTCAAGACAGACAATTGTGGAAGAAACTTGGGGAGACCTTCATCCAGCAGTGGATTGATAATGGTTGACAATGATGATGATGATGATGATGATATAATACAGAGAGAGATAGAGTGACATCACTGAAATGGCAATGGGCTGGACATGTTGCCAGAAGAACAGACCACCGATGGACGACTGAAATTTTGAACTGGATTTCGAGGGACAGAAGACCCATGGGAGATGCGTGGATGGAATTCGAAAGCATGCCGGAGTAATATGGAGGAGACAGGCTCAAGACAGACAATTGTGGAAGAAACTTGGGGAGACCTTCATTCAGCAGTGGATTGATAATGGTTGACAATGATGATGATGATATAATACAGAGAGAGATAGAGTGACATCACTGAAATGGCAATGGGCTGGACATGTTGCCAGAAGAACAGACCATCCGATGGACGACTGAAATTTTGAACTGGATTTCGAGGGACAGAAGACCCATGGGAGATGCGTGGATGGAATTCGAAAGCATGCCGGAGTAATATGGAGGAGACAGGCTCAAGACAGACAATTGTGGAAGAAACTTGGGGAGACCTTCATTCAGTAGTGGATTGATAATGGTTGAAGATGATGATGATGATATAATACAGAGAGAGATAGAGTGACATCACTGAAATGGCAATGGGCTGGACATGTTGCCAGAAGAACAGACCACCGATGGACGACTGAAATTTTGAACTGGATTTCGAGGGACAGAAGACCCATGGGAGATGCGTGGATGGAATTCGAAAGCATGCCGGAGTAATATGGAGGAGACAGGCTCAAGACAGACAATTGTGGAAGAAACTTGGGGAGACCTTCATTCAGCAGTGGATTGATAATGGTTGACAATGATGATGATGATGATATGATATAATACAGAGAGAGATAGAGTGACATCACTGAAATGGCAATGGGCTGGACATGTTGCCAGAAGAACAGACCACCGATGGACGACTAAAATTTTGAACTGGATTTCGAGGGACAGAAGACCCATGGGAGATGCGTGGATGGAATTCGAAAGCATGCCGGAGTAATATGGAGGAGACAGGCTCAAGACAGACAATTGTGGAAGAAACTTGGGAGACCTTCATCCAGTAGTGGATTGATAATGGTTGAAGATGATGATGATGATGATGATATAATACAGAGAGAGATAGAGTGACATCACTGAAATGGCAATGGGCTGGACATGTTGCCAGAAGAACAGACCACCGATGGACGACTGAAATTTTGAACTGGATTTCGAGGGACAGAAGACCCATGGGAGATGCGTGGATGGAATTCGAAAGCATGCCGGAGTAATATGGAGGAGACAGGCTCAAGACAGACAATTGTGGAAGAAACTTGGGGAGACCTTCATCCAGTAGTGGATTGATAATGGTTAAAGATGATGATGATGATGATGATGATATAATACAGAGAGAGATAGAGTGACATCACTGAAATGGCAATGGGCTGGACATGTTGCCAGAAGAACAGACCACCGATGGACGACTGAAATTTTGAACTGGATTTCGAGGGACAGAAGACCCATGGGAGATGCGTGGATGGAATTCGAAAGCATGCCGGAGTAATATGGAGGAGACAGGCTCAAGACAGACAATTGTGGAAGAAACTTGGGGAGACCTTCATCCAGTAGTGGATTGATAATGGTTGACAATGATGATGATGATATAATACAGAGAGAGATAGAGTGACATCACTGAAATGGCAATGGGCTGGACATGTTGCCAGAAGAACAGACCACCGATGGACGACTGAAATTTTGAACTGGATTTCGAGGGACAGAAGACCCATGGGAGATGCGTGGATGGAATTCGAAAGCATGCCGGAGTAATATGGAGGAGACAGGCTCAAGACAGACAATTGTGGAAGAAACTTGGGTGACCTTCATTCAGCAGTGGATTGATAATGGTTGACAATGATGATGATGATGATGATGATATAATACAGAGAGAGATAGAGTGACATCACTGAAATGGCAATGGGCTGGACATGTTGCCAGAAGAACAGACCACAGATGGACGACTGAAATTTTGAACTGGATTTCGAGGGACAGAAGACCCATGGGAGATGCGTGGATGGAATTCGAAAGCATGCCGGAGTAATATGGAGGAGACAGGCTCAAGACAGACAATTGTGGAAGAAACTTGGGAGACCTTCATTCAGCAGTGGATTGATAATGGTTGACAATGATGATGATGATGATGATGATATAATACAGAGAGAGATAGAGTGACATCACTGAAATGGCAATGGGCTGGACATGTTGCCAGAAGAACAGACCACCGATGGACGACTGAAATTTTGAACTGGATTTCGAGGGACAGAAGACCCATGGGAGATGCGTGGATGGAATTCGAAAGCATGCCGGAGTAATATGGAGGAGACAGGCTCAAGACAGACAATTGTGGAAGAAACTTGGGGAGACCTTCATCCAGTAGTGGATTGATAATGGTTGAAGATGATGATGATGATATAATACAGAGAGAGATAGAGTGACATCACTGAAATGGCAATGGGCTGGACATGTTGCCAGAAGAACAGACCACCGATGGACGACTGAAATTTTGAACTGGATTTCGAGGGACAGAAGACCCATGGGAGATGCGTGGATGGAATTCGAAAGCATGCCGGAGTAATATGGAGGAGACAGGCTCAAGACAGACAATTGTGGAAGAAACTTGGGGAGACCTTCATCCAGTAGTGGATTGATAATGGTTGACAATGATGATGATGATGATGATGATGATATAATACAGAGAGAGATAGAGTGACATCACTGAAATGGCAATGGGCTGGACATGTTGCCAGAAGAACAGACCACCGATGGACGACTGAAATTTTGAACTGGATTTCGAGGGACAGAAGACCCATGGGAGATGCGTGGATGGAATTCGAAAGCATGCCGGAGTAATATGGAGGAGACAGGCTCAAGACAGACAATTGTGGAAGAAACTTGGGGAGACCTTCATCCAGTAGTGGATTGATAATGGTTGAAGATGATGATGATGATATAATACAGAGAGAGATAGAGTGAAATCACTGAAACGGCAATGGGCTGGACATGTTGCCAGAAGAACAGACCGCCGATGGACGACTGAAATTTTGAACTGGATTTCGAGGGACAGAAGACCCATGGGAGATGCGTGGATGGAATTCGAAAGCATGCCGGAGTAATATGGAGGAGACAGGCTCAAGACAGACAATTGTGGAAGAAACTTGGGTGAGACCTTCATCCAGTAGTGGATTGATAATGGTTGAAGATGATGATGATGATGATGATATAATACAGAGAGAGATAGAGTGACATCACTGAAATGGCAATGGGCTGGACATGTTGCCAGAAGAACAGACCACCGATGGACGACTGAAATTTTGAACTGGATTTCGAGGGACAGAAGACCCATGGGAGATGCGTGGATGGAATTCGAAAGCATGCCGGAGTAATATGGAGGAGACAGGCTCAAGACAGACAATTGTGGAAGAAACTTGGGGAGACCTTCATCCAGTAGTGGATTGATAATGGTTGACAATGATGATGATGATGATGATGATATAATACAGAGAGAGATAGAGTGACATCACTGAAATGGCAATGGGCTGGACATGTTGCCAGAAGAACAGACCACCGATGGACGACTGAAATTTTGAACTGGATTTCGAGGGACAGAAGACCCATGGGAGATGCGTGGATGGAATTCGAAAGCATGCCGGAGTAATATGGAGGAGACAGGCTCAAGACAGACAATTGTGGAAGAAACTTGGGGAGACCTTCATCCAGTAGTGGATTGATAATGGTTGAAGATGATGATGATGATGATATAATACAGAGAGAGATAGAGTGACATCACTGAAATGGCAATGGGCTGGACATGTTGCCAGAAGAACAGACCACCGATGGACGACTGAAATTTTGAACTGGATTTCGAGGGACAGAAGACCCATGGGAGATGCGTGGATGGAATTCGAAAGCATGCCGGAGTAATATGGAGGAGACAGGCTCAAGACAGATAATTGTGGAAGAAACTTGGGGAGACCTTCATCCAGCAGTGGATTGATAATGGTTGAAGATGATGATGATGATATAATACAGAGAGAGATAGAGTGACATCACTGAAATGGCAATGGGCTGGACATGTTGCCAGAAGAACAGACCACCGATGGACGACTGAAATTTTGAACTGGATTTCGAGGGACAGAAGACCCATGGGAGATGCGTGGATGGAATTCGAAAGCATGCCGGAGTAATATGGAGGAGACAGGCTCAAGACAGACAATGTGTGGAAGAAACTTGGGGAGACCTTCATCCAGTAGTGGATTGATAATGGTTGACAATGATGATGATGATGATGATGATATAATACAGAGAGAGATAGAGTGACATCACTGAAATGGCAATGGGCTGGACATGTTGCCAGAAGAACAGACCACCGATGGACGACTAAAATTTTGAACTGGATTTCGAGGGACAGAAGACCCATGGGAGATGCGTGGATGGAATTCGAAAGCATGCCGGAGTAATATGGAGGAGACAGGCTCAAGACAGACAATTGTGGAAGAAACTTGGGGAGACCTTCATTCAGCAGTGGATTGATAATGGTTGACAATGATGATGATGATGATGATATAATACAGAGAGAGATAGAGTGACATCACTGAAATGGCAATGGGCTGGACATGTTGCCAGAAGAACAGACCACCGATGGACGACTGAAATTTTGAACTGGATTTCGAGGGACAGAAGACCCATGGGAGATGCGTGGATGGAATTCGAAAGCATGCCGGAGTAATATGGAGGAGACAGGCTCAAGACAGACAATTGTGGAAGAAACTTGGGGAGACCTTCATCCAGTAGTGGATTGATAATGGTTAAAGATGATGATGATGATGATGATATAATACAGAGAGAGATAGAGTGACATCACTGAAATGGCAATGGGCTGGACATGTTGCCAGAAGAACAGACCACCGATGGACGACTGAAATTTTGAACTGGATTTCGAGGGACAGAAGACCCATGGGAGATGCGTGGATGGAATTCGAAAGCATGCCGGAGTAATATGGAGGAGACAGGCTCAAGACAGACAATTGTGGAAGAAACTTGGGGAGACCTTCATTCAGCAGTGGATTGATAATGGTTGACAATGATGATGATGATATAATACAGAGAGAGATAGAGTGACATCACTGAAATGGCAATGGGCTGGACATGTTGCCAGAAGAACAGACCACCGATGGACGACTGAAATTTTGAACTGGATTTCGAGGGACAGAAGACCCATGGGAGATGCGTGGATGGAATTCGAAAGCATGCCGGAGTAATATGGAGGAGACAGGCTCAAGACAGACAATTGTGGAAGAAACTTGGGTGACCTTCATTCAGCAGTGGATTGATAATGGTTGACAATGATGATGATGATGATGATGATGATATAATACAGAGAGAGATAGAGTGACATCACTGAAATGGCAATGGGCTGGACATGTTGCCAGAAGAACAGACCGCCGATGGACGACTGAAATTTTGAACTGGATTTCGAGGGACAGAAGACCCATGGGAGATGCGTGGATGGAATTCGAAAGCATGCCGGAGTAATATGGAGGAGACAGGCTCAAGACAGACAATTGTGGAAGAAACTTGGGTGACCTTCATTCAGCAGTGGATTGATAATGGTTGACAATGATGATGATGATGATGATGATATAATACAGAGAGAGATAGAGTGACATCACTGAAATGGCAATGGGCTGGACATGTTGCCAGAAGAACAGACCACCGATGGACGACTGAAATTTTGAACTGGATTTCGAGGGACAGAAGACCCATGGGAGATGCGTGGATGGAATTCGAAAGCATGCCGGAGTAATATGGAGGAGACAGGCTCAAGACAGACAATTGTGGAAGAAACTTGGGGAGACCTTCATCCAGCAGTGGATTGATAATGGTTGACAATGATGATGATGATATAATACAGAGAGAGATAGAGTGACATCACTGAAATGGCAATGGGCTGGACATGTTGCCAGAAGAACAGACCACCGATGGACGACTGAAATTTTGAACTGGATTTCGAGGGACAGAAGACCCATGGGAGATGCGTGGATGGAATTCGAAAGCATGCCGGAGTAATATGGAGGAGACAGGCTCAAGACAGACAATTGTGGAAGAAACTTGGGGAGACCTTCATTCAGCAGTGGATTGATAATGGTTGACAATGATGATGATGATATAATACAGAGAGAGATAGAGTGACATCACTGAAATGGCAATGGGCTGGACATGTTGCCAGAAGAACAGACCACCGATGGACGACTGAAATTTTGAACTGGATTTCGAGGGACAGAAGACCCATGGGAGATGCGTGGATGGAATTCGAAAGCATGCCGGAGTAATATGGAGGAGACAGGCTCAAGACAGACAATTGTGGAAGAAACTTGAGGAGACCTTCATCCAGTAGTGGATTGATAATGGTTGAAGATGATGATGATGATATAATACAGAGAGAGATAGAGTGACATCACTGAAATGGCAATGGGCTGGACATGTTGCCAGAAGAACAGACCACCGATGGACGACTGAAATTTTGAACTGGATTTCGAGGGACAGAAGACCCATGGGAAAGATGCGTGGATGGAATTCGAAAGCATGCCGGAGTAATATGGAGGAGACAGGCTCAAGACAGACAATTGTGGAAGAAACTTGGGGAGACCTTCATTCCAGCAGTGGATTGATAATGGTTGAAGATGATGATGATGATGATATAATACAGAGAGAGATAGAGTGACATCACTGAAATGGCAATGGGCTGGACATGTTGCCAGAAGAACAGACCACCGATGGACGACTGAAATTTTGAACTGGATTTCGAGGGACAGAAGACCCATGGGAGATGCGTGGATGGAATTCGAAAGCATGCCGGAGTAATATGGAGGAGACAGGCTCAAGACAGACAATTGTGGAAGAAACTTGGGGAGACCTTCATTCAGCAGTGGATTGATAATGGTTGACAATGATGATGATGATATAATACAGAGAGAGATAGAGTGACATCACTGAAATGGCAATGGGCTGGACATGTTGCCAGAAGAACAGACCACCGATGGACGACTAAAATTTTGAACTGGATTTCGAGGGACAGAAGACCCATGGGAGATGCGTGGATGGAATTCGAAAGCATGCCGGAGTAATATGGAGGAGACAGGCTCAAGACAGACAATTGTGGAAGAAACTTGGGTGACCTTCATTCAGCAGTGGATTGATAATGGTTGACAATGATGATGATGATGATGATATAATACAGAGAGAGATAGAGTGACATCACTGAAATGGCAATGGGCTGGACATGTTGCCTGAAGAACAGACCACCGATGGACGACTGAAATTTTGAACTGGATTTCGAGGGACAGAAGACCCATGGGAGATGCGTGGATGGAATTCGAAAGCATGCCTTAGTAATATGGAGGAGACAGGCTCAAGACAGACAATTGTGGAAGAAACTTGGGGAGACCTTCATCCAGTAGTGGATTGATAATGGTTAAAGATGATGATGATGATGATATAATACAGAGAGAGATAGAGTGACATCACTGAAATGGCAATGGGCTGGACATGTTGCCAGAAGAACAGACCACCGATGGACGACTGAAATTTTGAACTGGATTTCGAGGGACAGAAGACCCATGGGAGATGCGTGGATGGAATTCGAAAGCATGCCGGAGTAATATGGAGGAGACAGGCTCAAGACAGACAATTGTGGAAGAAACTTGGGGAGACCTTCATTCAGTAGTGGATTGATAATGGTTGACAATGATGATGATGATATAATACAGAGAGAGATAGAGTGACATCACTGAAATGGCAATGGGCTGGACATGTTGCCAGAAGAACAGACCACCGATGGACGACTGAAATTTTGAACTGGATTTCGAGGGACAGAAGACCCATGGGAGATGCGTGGATGGAATTCGAAAGCATGCCGGAGTAATATGGAGGAGACAGGCTCAAGACAGACAATTGTGGAAGAAACTTGGGAGACCTTCATTCAGCAGTGGATTGATAATGGTTGACAATGATGATGATGATGATGATGATATAATACAGAGAGAGATAGAGTGACATCACTGAAATGGCAATGGGCTGGACATGTTGCCAGAAGAACAGACCACCGATGGACGACTAAAATTTTGAACTGGATTTCGAGGGACAGAAGACCCATGGGAGATGCGTGGATGGAATTCGAAAGCATGCCGGAGTAATATGGAGGAGACAGGCTCAAGACAGACAATTGTGGAAGAAACTTGGGTGACCTTCATTCAGCAGTGGATTGATAATGGTTGACAATGATGATGATGATGATGATGATATAATACAGAGAGAGATAGAGTGACATCACTGAAATGGCAATGGGCTGGACATGTTGCCAGAAGAACAGACCACCGATGGACGACTGAAATTTTGAACTGGATTTCGAGGGACAGAAGACCCATGGGAGATGCGTGGATGGAATTCGAAAGCATGCCGGAGTAATATGGAGGAGACAGGCTCAAGACAGACAATTGTGGAAGAAACTTGGGGAGACCTTCATTCAGCAGTGGATTGATAATGGTTGAAGATGATGATGATGATATAATACAGAGAGAGATAGAGTGACATCACTGAAATGGCAATGGGCTGGACATGTTGCCAGAAGAACAGACCACCGATGGACGACTGAAATTTTGAACTGGATTTCGAGGGACAGAAGACCCATGGGAGATGCGTGGATGGAATTCGAAAGCATGCCGGAGTAATATGGAGGAGACAGGCTCAAGACAGACAATTGTGGAAGAAACTTGGGGAGACCTTCATTCAGCAGTGGATTGATAATGGTTGACAATGATGATGATGATATAATACAGAGAGAGATAGAGTGACATCACTGAAATGGCAATGGGCTGGACATGTTGCCAGAAGAACAGACCACCGATGGACGACTGAAATTTTGAACTGGATTTCGAGGGACAGAAGACCCATGGGAGATGCGTGGATGGAATTCGAAAGCATGCCGGAGTAATATGGAGGAGACAGGCTCAAGACAGACAATTGTGGAAGAAACTTGGGTGACCTTCATTCAGCAGTGGATTGATAATGGTTGACAATGATGATGATGATGATGATGATGATGATATAATACAGAGAGAGATAGAGTGACATCACTGAAATGGCAATGGGCTGGACATGTTGCCAGAAGAACAGACCACCGATGGACGACTGAAATTTTGAACTGGATTTCGAGGGACAGAAGACCCATGGGAGATGCGTGGATGGAATTCGAAAGCATGCCGGAGTAATATGGAGGAGACAGGCTCAAGACAGACAATTGTGGAAGAAACTTGGGTGACCTTCATTCAGCAGTGGATTGATAATGGTTGACAATGATGATGATGATGATGATATAATACAGAGAGAGATAGAGTGACATCACTGAAATGGCAATGGGCTGGACATGTTGCCTGAAGAACAGACCACCGATGGACGACTGAAATTTTGAACTGGATTTCGAGGGACAGAAGACCCATGGGAGATGCGTGGATGGAATTCGAAAGCATGCCGGAGTAATATGGAGGAGACAGGCTCAAGACAGACAATTGTGGAAGAAACTTGGGGAGACCTTCATCCAGTAGTGGATTGATAATGGTTAAAGATGATGATGATGATGATGATGATAGTACAGAGAGAGATAGAGTGACATCACTGAAATGGCAATGGGCTGGACATGTTGCCAGAAGAACAGACCACCGATGGACGACTGAAATTTTGAACTGGATTTCGAGGGACAGAAGACCCATGGGAGATGCGTGGATGGAATTCGAAAGCATGCCGGAGTAATATGGAGGAGACAGGCTCAAGACAGACAATTGTGGAAGAAACTTGGGGAGACCTTCATTCAGCAGTGGATTGATAATGGTTGACAATGATGATGATGATATAATACAGAGAGAGATAGAGTGACATCACTGAAATGGCAATGGGCTGGACATGTTGCCAGAAGAACAGACCACCGATGGACGACTAAAATTTTGAACTGGATTTCGAGGGACAGAAGACCCATGGGAGATGCGTGGATGGAATTCGAAAGCATGCCGGAGTAATATGGAGGAGACAGGCTCAAGACAGACAATTGTGGAAGAAACTTGGGGAGACCTTCATTCAGCAGTGGATTGATAATGGTTGACAATGATGATGATGATATAATACAGAGAGAGATAGAGTGACATCACTGAAATGGCAATGGGCTGGACATGTTGCCAGAAGAACAGACCACCGATGGACGACTGAAATTTTGAACTGGATTTCGAGGGACAGAAGACCCATGGGAGATGCGTGGATGGAATTCGAAAGCATGCCGGAGTAATATGGAGGAGACAGGCTCAAGACAGACAATTGTGGAAGAAACTTGGGGAGACCTTCATCCAGCAGTGGATTGATAATGGTTGACAATGATGATGATGATATAATACAGAGAGAGATAGAGTGACATCACTGAAATGGCAATGGGCTGGACATGTTGCCAGAAGAACAGACCACCGATGGACGACTGAAATTTTGAACTGGATTTCGAGGGACAGAAGACCCATGGGAGATGCGTGGATGGAATTCGAAAGCATGCCGGAGTAATATGGAGGAGACAGGCTCAAGACAGACAATTGTGGAAGAAACTTGGGGAGACCTTCATTCAGCAGTGGATTGATAATGGTTGGCAATGATGATGATGATATAATACAGAGAAAGATAGAGTGACATCACTGAAATGGCAATGGGCTGGACATGTTGCCAGAAGAACAGACCACCGATGGACGACTGAAATTTTGAACTGGATTTCGAGGGACAGAAGACCCATGGGAGATGCGTGGATGGAATTCGAAAGCATGCCGGAGTAATATGGATGAGACAGGCTCAAGACAGACAATTGTGGAAGAAACTTGGGTGACCTTCATTCAGCAGTGGATTGATAATGGTTGACAATGATGATGATGATGATGATGATATAATACAGAGAGAGATAGAGTGACATCACTGAAATGGCAATGGGCTGGACATGTTGCCAGAAGAACAGACCACCGATGGACGACTGAAATTTTGAACTGGATTTCGAGGGACAGAAGACCCATGGGAGATGCGTGGATGGAATTCGAAAGCATGCCGGAGTAATATGGAGGAGACAGGCTCAAGACAGATAATTGTGGAAGAAACTTGGGGAGACCTTCATTCAGCAGTGGATTGATAATGGTTGACAATGATGATGATGATATAATACAGAGAGAGATAGAGTGACATCACTGAAATGGCAATGGGCTGGACATGTTGCCAGAAGAACAGACCACCGATGGACGACTAAAATTTTGAACTGGATTTCGAGGGACAGAAGACCCATGGGAGATGCGTGGATGGAATTCGAAAGCATGCCGGAGTAATATGGAGGAGACAGGCTCAAGACAGACATGTGTGGAAGAAACTTGGGTGACCTTCATCCAGCAGTGGATTGATAATGGTTGACAATGATGATGATGATGATGATATAATACAGAGAGAGATAGAGTGACATCACTGAAATGGCAATGGGCTGGACATGTTGCCTGAAGAACAGACCACCGATGGACGACAGAAATTTTGAACTGGATTTCGAGGGACAGAAGACCCATGGGAGATGCGTGGATGGAATTCGAAAGCATGCCTTAGTAATATGGAGGAGACAGGCTCAAGACAGACAATTGTGGAATAAACTTGGGGAGACCTTCATCCAGTAGTGGATTGATAATGGTTAAAGATGATGATGATGATGATATAATACAGAGAGAGATAGAGTGACATCACTGAAATGGCAATGGGCTGGACATGTTGCCAGAAGAACAGACCACCGATGGACGACTGAAATTTTGAACTGGATTTCGAGGGACAGAAGACCCATGGGAGATGCGTGGATGGAATTCGAAAGCATGCCGGAGTAATATGGAGGAGACAGGCTCAAGACAGATAATTGTGGAAGAAACTTGGGGAGACCTTCATTCAGCAGTGGATTGATAATGGTTGACAATGATGATGATGATATAATACAGAGAGAGATAGAGTGACATCACTGAAATGACAATGGGCTGGACATGTTGCCAGAAGAACAGACCACCGATGGACGACTAAAATTTTGAACTGGATTTCGAGGGACAGAAGACCCATGGGAGATGCGTGGATGGAATTCGAAAGCATGCCGGAGTAATATGGAGGAGACAGGCTCAAGACAGACAATTGTGGAAGAAACTTGGGTGACCTTCATTCAGCAGTGGATTGATAATGGTTGACAATAATGATGATGATGATGATGATATAATACAGAGAGAGATAGAGTGACATCACTGAAATGGCAATGGGCTGGACATGTTGCCAGAAGAACAGACCACCGATGGACGACTAAAATTTTGAACTGGATTTCGAGGGACAGAAGACCCATGGGAGATGCGTGGATGGAATTCGAAAGCATGCCGGAGTAATATGGATGAGACAGGCTCAAGACAGACAATTGTGGAAGAAACTTGGGTGACCTTCATTCAGCAGTGGATTGATAATGGTTGACAATGATGATGATGATGATGATGATATAATACAGAGAGAGATAGAGTGACATCACTGAAATGGCAATGGGCTGGACATGTTGCCAGAAGAACAGACCACAGATGGACGACTAAAATTTTGAACTGGATTTCGAGGGACAGAAGACCCATGGGAGATGCGTGGATGGAATTCGAAAGCATGCCGGAGTAATATGGATGAGACAGGCTCAAGACAGATAATTGTGGAAGAAACTTGGGGAGACCTTCATTCAGCAGTGGATTGATAATGGTTGACAATAATGATGATGATATAATACAGAGAGAGATAGAGTGACATCACTGAAATGGCAATGGGCTGGACATGTTGCCAGAAGAACAGACCACCGATATACGACTGAAATTTTGAACTGGATTTCGAGAGACAGAAGACCCATGGGAGATGCGTGGATGGAATTCGAAAGCATGCCGGAGTAATATGGAGGAGACAGGCTCAAGACAGATAACTGTGGAAGAAACTTGGGGAGACCTTCATTCAGCAGTGGATTGATAATGGTTGACAATGATGATGATGATATAATACAGAGAGAGATAGAGTGACATCACTGAAATGGCAATGGGCTGGACATGTTGCCAGAAGAACAGACCACCGATATACGACTGAAATTTTGAACTGGATTTCGAGGGACAGAAGACCCATGGGAGATGCGTGGATGGAATTCGAAAGCATGCCGGAGTAATATGGATGAGACAGGCTCAAGACAGACAATTGTGGAAGAAACTTGGGTGACCTTCATTCAGCAGTGGATTGATAATGGTTGACAATGATGATGATGATGATGATGATGATGATATAATACAGAGAGAGATAGAGTGACATCACTGAAATGGCAATGGGCTGGACATGTTGCCAGAAGAACAGACCACAGATGGACGACTAAAATTTTGAACTGGATTTCGAGGGACAGAAGACCCATGGGAGATGCGTGGATGGAATTCGAAAGCATGCCGGAGTAATATGGAGGAGACAGGCTCAAGACAGACATGTGTGGAAGAAACTTGGGTGACCTTCATTCAGCAGTGGATTGATAATGGTTGACAATGATGATGATGATGATGATATAATACAGAGAGAGATAGAGTGACATCACTGAAATGGCAATGGGCTGGACATGTTGCCTGAAGAACAGACCACCGATGGACGACAGAAATTTTGAACTGGATTTCGAGGGACAGAAGACCCATGGGAGATGCGTGTATGGAATTCGAAAGCATGCCTTAGTAATATTGAGGAGACAGGCTCAAGACAGACAATTGTGGAATAAACTTGGGGAGACCTTCATCCAGTAGTGGATTGATAATGGTTAAAGATGATGATGATGATGATGATGATGATGATATAGTACAGAGAGAGATAGAGTGACATCACTGAAATGGCAATGGGCTGGACATGTTGCCAGAAGAACAGACCACCGATGGACGACTGAAATTTTGAACTGGATTTCGAGAGACAGAAGACCCATGGGAGATGCGTGGATGGAATTCGAAAGCATGCCGGAGTAATATGGAGGAGACAGGCTCAAGACAGACAATTGTGGAAGAAACTTGGGGAGACCTTCATTCAGCAGTGGATTGATAATGGTTGACAATGATGATGATGATATAATACAGAGAGAGATAGAGTGACATCACTGAAATGGCAATGGGCTGGACATGTTGCCAGAAGAACAGACCACAGATGGACGACTGAAATTTTGAACTGGATTTCGAGGGACAGAAGACCCATGGGAGATGCGTGGATGGAATTCGAAAGCATGCCGGAGTAATATGGATGAGACAGGCTCAAGACAGACATGTGTGGAAGAAACTTGGGTGACCTTCATTCAGCAGTGGATTGATAATGGTTGACAATGATGATGATGATGATGATGATATAATACAGAGAGAGATAGAGTGACATCACTGAAATGGCAATGGGCTGGACATGTTGCCAGAAGAACAGACCACCGATGGACGACTAAAATTTTGAACTGGATTTCGAGGGACAGAAGACCCATGGGAGATGCGTGGATGGAATTCGAAAGCATGCCGGAGTAATATGGAGGAGACAGGCTCAAGACAGGCATGTGTGGAAGAAACTTGGGTGACCTTCATTCAGCAGTGGATTGATAATGGTTGACAATGATGATGATGATGATGATGATGATATAATACAGAGAGAGATAGAGTGACATCACTGAAATGGCAATGGGCTGGACATGTTGCCAGAAGAACAGACCACCGATGGACGACTAAAATTTTGAACTGGATTTCGAGGGACAGAAGACCCATGGGAGATGCGTGGATGGAATTCGAAAGCATGCCGGAGTAATATGGAGGAGACAGGCTCAAGACAGACAATTGTGGAAGAAACTTGGGGAGACCTTCATTCAGCAGTGGATTGATAATGGTTGACAATAATGATGATGATATAATACAGAGAGAGATAGAGTGACATCACTGAAATGGCAATGGGCTGGACATGTTGCCAGAAGAACAGACCACCGATGGACGACTGAAATTTTGAACTGGATTTCGAGGGACAGAAGACCCATGGGAGATGCGTGGATGGAATTCGAAAGCATGCCGGAGTAATATGGAGGAGACAGTCTCAAGACAGATAATTGTGGAAGAAACTTGGGGAGACCTTCATTAAGCAGTGGATTAATAATGGTTGACAATGATGATGATGATATAATACAGAGAGAGATAGAGTGACATCACTGAAATGGCAATGGGCTGGACATGTTGCCAGAAGAACAGACCACCGATATACGACTGAAATTTTGAACTGGATTTCGAGGGACAGAAGACCCATGTGAGATGCGTGGATGGAATTCGAAAGCATGCCGGAGTAATATGGAGGAGACAGGCTCAAGACAGGTAATTGTGGAAGAAACTTGGGGAGACCTTCATTCAGCAGTGGATTGATAATGGTTGGCAATGATGATGATGATATAATACAGAGAGAGATAGAGTGACATCACTGAAATGGCAATGGGCTGGACATGTTGCCAGAAGAACAGACCACCGATGGACGACTGAAATTTTGAACTGGATTTCGAGGGACAGAAGACCCATGGGAGATGCGTGGATGGAATTCGAAAGCATGCCGGAGTAATATGGAGGAGACAGGCTCAAGACAGATAATTGTGGAAGAAACTTGGGGAGACCTTCATTCAGCAGTGGATTGATAATGGTTGACAATGATGATGATGATATAATACAGAGAGAGATAGAGTGACATCACTGAAATGGCAATGGGCTGGACATGTTGCCAGAAGAACAGACCACAGATGGACGACTAAAATTTTGAACTGGATTTCGAGGGACAGAAGACCCATGGGAGATGCGTGGATGGAATTCGAAAGCATGCCGGAGTAATATGGATGAGACAGGCTCAAGACAGACATGTGTGGAAGAAACTTGGGTGACCTTCATTCAGCAGTGGATTGATAATGGTTGACAATGATGATGATGATGATGATATAATACAGAGAGAGATAGAGTGACATCACTGAAATGGCAATGGGCTGGACATGTTGCCTGAAGAACAGACCACCGATGGACGACAGAAATTTTGAACTGGATTTCGAGGGACAGAAGACCCATGGGAGATGCGTGTATGGAATTCGAAAGCATGCCGGAGTAATATTGAGGAGACAGGCTCAAGACAGACAATTGTGGAATAAACTTGGGGAGACCTTCATCCAGTAGTGGATTGATAATGGTTAAAGATGATGATGATGATGATATAATACAGAGAGAGATAGAGTGACATCACTGAAATGGCAATGGGCTGGACATGTTGCCAGAAGAACAGACCACCGATGGACGACTGAAATTTTGAACTGGATTTCGAGAGACAGAAGACCCATGGGAGATGCGTGGATGGAATTCGAAAGCATGCCGGAGTAATATGGAGGAGACAGGCTCAAGACAGATAACTGTGGAAGAAACTTGGGGAGACCTTCATTCAACAGTGGATTGATAATGGTTGACAATGATGATGATGATATAATACAGAGAGAGATAGAGTGACATCACTGAAATGGCAATGGGCTGGACATGTTGCCAGAAGAACAGACCACAGATGGACGACTAAAATTTTGAACTGGATTTCGAGGGACAGAAGACCCATGGGAGATGCGTGGATGGAATTCGAAAGCATGCCGGAGTAATATGGATGAGACAGGCTCAAGACAGACATGTGTGGAAGAAACTTGGGTGACCTTCATTCAGCAGTGGATTGATAATGGTTGACAATGATGATGATGATGATGATATAATACAGAGAGAGATAGAGTGACATCACTGAAATGGCAATGGGCTGGACATGTTGCCAGAAGAACAGAAAACAGATGGACGACTAAAATTTTGAACTGGATTTCGAGGGACAGAAGACCCATGGGAGATGCGTGGATGGAATTCGAAAGCATGCCGGAGTAATATGGATGAGACAGGCTCAAGACAGACATGTGTGGAAGAAACTTGGGTGACCTTCATTCAGCAGTGGATTGATAATGGTTGACAATGATGATGATGATGATGATATAATACAGAGAGAGATAGAGTGACATCACTGAAATGGCAATGGGCTGGACATGTTGCCTGAAGAACAGACCACCGATGGACGACAGAAATTTTGAACTGGATTTCGAGGGACAGAAGACCCATGGGAGATGCGTGTATGGAATTCGAAAGCATGCCTTAGTAATATTGAGGAGACAGGCTCAAGACAGACAATTGTGGAATAAACTTGGGGAGACCTTCATCCAGTAGTGGATTGATAATGGTTAAAGATGATGATGATGATGATATAGTACAGAGAGAGATAGAGTGACATCACTGAAATGGCAATGGGCTGGACATGTTGCCAGAAGAACAGACCACCGATATACGACTGAAATTTTGAACTGGATTTCGAGAGACAGAAGACCCATGGGAGATGCGTGGATGGAATTCGAAAGCATGCCGGAGTAATATGGAGGAGACAGGCTCAAGACAGATAACTGTGGAAGAAACTTGGGGAGACCTTCATTCAGCAGTGGATTGATAATGGTTGACAATGATGATGATGATATAATACAGAGAGAGATAGAGTGACATCACTGAAATGACAATGGGCTGGACATGTTGCCAGAAGAACAGACCACAGATGTACGACTAAAATTTTGAACTGGATTTCGAGGGACAGAAGACCCATGGGAGATGCGTGGATGGAATTCGAAAGCATGCCGGAGTAATATGGATGAGACAGGCTCAAGACAGACATGTGTGGAAGAAACTTGGGTGACCTTCATTCAGCAGTGGATTGATAATGGTTGACAATAATGATGATGATGATGATGATATAATACAGAGAGAGATAGAGTGACATCACTGAAATGGCAATGGGCTGGACATGTTGCCAGAAGAACAGACCACAGATGGACGACTAAAATTTTGAACTGGATTTCGAGGGACAGAAGACCCATGGGAGATGCGTGGATGGAATTCGAAAGCATGCCGGAGTAATATGGATGAGACAGGCTCAAGACAGGCATGTGTGGAAGAAACTTGGGTGACCTTCATTCAGCAGTGGATTGATAATGGTTGACAATGATGATGATGATGATGATGATGATATAATACAGAGAGAGATAGAGTGACATCACTGAAATGGCAATGGGCTGGACATGTTGCCAGAAGAACAGACCACCGATGGACGACTAAAATTTTGAACTGGATTTCGAGGGACAGAAGACCCATGGGAGATGCGTGGATGGAATTCGAAAGCATGCCGGAGTAATATGGATGAGACAGGCTCAAGACAGATAATTGTGGAAGAAACTTGGGGAGACCTTCATTTTGCAGTGGATTGATAATGGTTGACAATAATGATGATGATATAATACAGAGAGAGGTAGAGTGACATCACTGAAATGGCAATGGGCTGGACATGTTGCCAGAAGAACAGACCACCGATATACGACTGAAATTTTGAACTGGATTTCGAGAGACAGAAGACCCATGGGAGATGCGTGGATGGAATTTGAAAGCATGCCGGAGTAATATGGAGGAGACAGGCTCAAGACAGATAATTGTGGAAGAAACTTGGGGAGACCTTCATTCAGCAGTGGATTGATAATGGTTGACAATGATGATGATGATATAATACAGAGAGAGATAGAGTGACATCACTGAAATGGCAATATGCTGGACATGTTGCCAGAAGAACAGACCACCGATATACGACTGAAATTTTGAACTGGATTTCGAGGGACAGAAGACCCATGGGAGATGCGTGGATGGAATTCGAAAGCATGCCGGAGTAATATGGATGAGACAGGCTCAAGATAGACATGTGTGGAAGAAACTTGGGTGACCTTCATTCAGCAGTGGATTGATAATGGTTGACAATGATAATAATGATGATGATGATGATGATATAATACAGAGAGAGATAGAGTGACATCACTGAAATGGCAATGGGCTGGACATGTTGCCAGAAGAACAGACCACAGATGGACGACTAAAATTTTGAACTGGATTTCGAGGGACAGAAGACCCATGGGAGATGCGTGGATGGAATTCGAAAGCATGCCGGAGTAATATGGATGAGACAGGCTCAAGACAGACATGTGTGGAAGAAACTTGGGTGACCTTCATTCAGCAGTGGATTGATAATGGTTGACAATGATGATGATGATGATGATATAATACAGAGAGAGATAGAGTGACATCACTGAAATGGCAATGGGCTGGACATGTTGCCTGAAGAACAGACCACCGATGGACGACAGAAATTTTGAACTGGATTTCGAGGGACAGAAGACCCATGGGAGATGCGTGTATGGAATTCGAAAGCATGCCTTAGTAATATTGAGGAGACAGGCTCAAGACAGACAATTGTGGAATAAACTTGGGGAGACCTTCATCCAGTAGTGGATTGATAATGGTTAAAGATGATGATGATGATGATGATGATATAGTACAGAGAGAGATAGAGTGACATCACTGAAATGGCAATGGGCTGGACATGTTGCCAGAAGAACAGACCACCGATATACGACTGAAATTTTGAACTGGATTTCGAGAGACAGAAGACCCATGGGAGATGCGTGGATGGAATTCGAAAGCATGCCGGAGTAATATGGAGGAGACAGGCTCAAGACAGATAACTGTGGATGAAACTTGGGGAGACCTTCATTCAGCAGTGGATTGATAATCGTTGACAATGATGATGATGATATAATACAGAGAGAGATAGAGTGACATCACTGAAATGACAATGGGCTGGACATGTTGCCAGAAGAACAGACCACAGATGTACGACTAAAATTTTGAACTGGATTTCGAGGGACAGAAGACCCATGGGAGATGCGTGGATGGAATTCGAAAGCATGCCGGAGTAATATGGATGAGACAGGCTCAAGACAGACATGTGTGGAAGAAACTTGGGTGACCTTCATTCAGCAGTGGATTGATAATGGTTGACAATGATGATGATGATGATGATGATATAATACAGAGAGAGATAGAGTGACATCACTGAAATGGCAATGGGCTGGACATGTTGCCAGAAGAACAGACCACAGATGGACGACTAAAATTTTGAACTGGATTTCGAGGGACAGAAGACCCATGGGAGATGCGTGGATGGAATTCGAAAGCATGCCGGAGTAATATGGATGAGACAGGCTCAAGACAGACATGTGTGGAAGAAACTTGGGTGACCTTCATTCAGCAGTGGATTGATAATGGTTGACAATGATGATGATGATGATGATGATGATATAATACAGAGAGAGATAGAGTGACATCACTGAAATGGCAATGGGCTGGACATGTTGCCAGAAGAACAGACCACAGATGGACGACTAAAATTTTGAACTGGATTTCGAGGGACAGAAGACCCATGGGAGATGCGTGGATGGAATTCGAAAGCATGCCGGAGTAATATGGATGAGACAGGCTCAAGACAGATAATTGTGGAAGAAACTTGGGGAGACCTTCATTCAGCAGTGGATTGATAATGGTTGACAATAATGATGATGATATAATACAGAGAGAGGTAGAGTGACATCACTGAAATGGCAATGGGCTGGACATGTTGCCAGAAGAACAGACCACCGATATGCGACTGAAATTTTGAACTGGATTTCGAGGGACAGAAGACCCATGGGAGATGCGTGGATGGAATTCGAAAGCATGCCGGAGTAATATGGAGGAGACAGTCTTAAGACAGATAATTGTGGAAGAAACTTGGGGAGACCTTCATTAAGCAGTGGATTAATAATGGTTGACAATGATGATGATGATATAATACAGAGAGAGATAGAGTGACATCACTGAAATGGCAATGGGCTGGACATGTTGCCAGAAGAACAGACCACCGATATACGACTGAAATTTTGAACTGGATTTCGAGGGACAGAAGACCCATGTGAGATGCGTGAATGGAATTCGAAAGCATGCCGGAGTAATATGGAGGAGACAGGCTCAAGACAGGTAATTGTGGAAGAAACTTGGGGAGACCTTCATTCAGCAGTGGATTGATAATGGTTGGCAATGATGATGATGATATAATACAGAGAGAGATAGAGTGACATCACTGAAATGGCAATGGGCTGGACATGTTGCCAGAAGAACAGACCACCGATATACGACTGAAATTTTGAACTGGATTTCGAGGGACAGAAGACCCATGGGAGATGCGTGGATGGAATTCGAAAGCATGCCGGAGTAATATGGAGGAGACAGGCTCAAGACAGATAATTGTGGAAGAAGCTTGGGGAGACCTTCATTCAGCAGTGGATTGATAATGGTTGACAATGATGATGATGATATAATACAGAGAGAGATAGAGTGACATCACTGAAATGGCAATATGCTGGACATGTTGCCAGAAGAACAGACCACAGATGGACGACTAAAATTTTGAACTGGATTTCGAGGGACAGAAGACCCATGGGAGATGCGTGGATGGAATTCGAAAGCATGCCGGAGTAATATGGATGAGACAGTCTCAAGACAGACATGTGTGGAAGAAACTTGGGTGACCTTCATTCAGCAGTGGATTGATAATGGTTGACAATGATGATGATGATGATGATATAATACAGAGAGAGATAGAGTGACATCACTGAAATGGCAATGGGCTGGATATGTTGCCTGAAGAACAGACCACCGATGGACGACAGAAATTTTGAACTGGATTTCGAGGGACAGAAGACCCATGGGAGATGCGTGTATGGAATTCGAAAGCATGCCTTAGTAATATTGAGGAGACAGGCTCAAGACAGACAATTGTGGAATAAACTTGGGGAGACCTTCATCCAGTAGTGGATTGATAATGGTTAAAGATGATGATGATGATGATATAGTACAGAGAGAGATAGAGTGACATCACTGAAATGGCAATGGGCTGGACATGTTGCCAGAAGAACAGACCACCGATATACGACTGAAATTTTGAACTGGATTTCGAGAGACAGAAGACCCATGGGAGATGCGTGGATGGAATTCGAAAGCATGCCGGAGTAATATGGAGGAGACAGGCTCAAGACAGATAACTGTGGAAGAAACTTGGGGAGACCTTCATTCAGCAGTGGATTGATAATGGTTGACAATGATGATGATGATATAATACAGAGAGAGATAGAGTGACATCACTGAAATGACAATGGGCTGGACATGTTGCCAGAAGAACAGACCACAGATGTACGACTAAAATTTTGAACTGGATTTCGAGGGACAGAAGACCCTTGGGAGATGCGTGGATGGAATTCGAAAGCATGCCGGAGTAATATGGATGAGACAGGCTCAAGACAGACATGTGTGGAAGAAACTTGGGTGACCTTCATTCAGCAGTGGATTGATAATGGTTGACAATGATGATGATGATGATGATATAATACAGAGAGAGATAGAGTGACATCACTGAAATGGCAATGGGCTGGACATGTTGCCAGAAGAACAGACCACAGATGGACGACTAAAATTTTGAACTGGATTTCGAGGGACAGAAGACCCATGGGAGATGCGTGGATGGAATTCGAAAGCATGCCGGAGTAATATGGATGAGACAGGCTCAAGACAGACATGTGTGGAAGAAACTTGGGTGACCTTCATTCAGCAGTGGATTAATAATGGTTGACAATGATGATGATGATGATGATGATATAATACAGAGAGAGATAGAGTGACATCACTGAAATGGCAATGGGCTGGACATGTTGCCAGAAGAACAGACCACAGATGGACGACTAAAATTTTGAACTGGATTTCGAGGGACAGAAGACCCATGGGAGATGCGTGGATGGAATTCGAAAGCATGCCGGAGTAATATGGAGGAGACAGGCTCAAGACAGATAATTGTGGAAGAAACTTGGGGAGACCTTCCTTCAGCAGTGGATTGATAATGGTTGACAATGATGATGATGATATGATACAGAGAGAGATAGAGTGACATCACTGAAATGACAATGGGCTGGACATGTTGCCAGAAGAACAGACCACAGATGGACGACTAAAATTTTGAACTGGATTTCGAGGGACAGAAGACCCATGGGAGATGCGTGGATGGAATTCGAAAGCATGCCGGAGTAATATGGATGAGACAGGCTCAAGACAGACATGTGTGGAAGAAACTTGGGTGACCTTCATTCAGCAGTGGATTGATAATGGTTGACAATGATGATGATGATGATGATGATATAATACAGAGAGAGATAGAGTGACATCACTGAAATGGCAATGGGCTGGATATGTTGCCTGAAGAACAGACCACCGATGGACGACAGAAATTTTGAACTGGATTTCGAGGGACAGAAGACCCATGGGAGATGCGTGTATGGAATTCGAAAGCATGCCTTAGTAATATTGAGGAGACAGGCTCAAGACAGACAATTGTGGAATAAACTTGGGGAGACCTTCATCCAGTAGTGGATTGATAATGGTTAAAGATGATGATGATGATGATATAGTACAGAGAGAGATAGAGTGACATCACTGAAATGGCAATGGGCTGGACATGTTGCCAGAAGAACAGACCACCGATATACGACTGAAATTTTGAACTGGATTTCGAGAGACAGAAGACCCATGGGAGATGCGTGGATGGAATTCGAAAGCATGCCGGAGTAATATGGAGGAGACAGGCTCAAGACAGATAACTGTGGAAGAAACTTGGGGAGACCTTCATTCAGCAGTGGATTGATAATGGTTGACAATGATGATGATGATATAATACAGAGAGAGATAGAGTGACATCACTGAAATGACAATGGGCTGGACATGTTGCCAGAAGAACAGACCACAGATGTACGACTAAAATTTTGAACTGGATTTCGAGGGACAGAAGACCCATGGGAGATGCGTGGATGGAATTCGAAAGCATGCCGGAGTAATATGGATGAGACAGGCTCAAGACAGACATGTGTGGAAGAAACTTGGGTGACCTTCATTCAGCAGTGGATTGATAATGGTTGACAATGATGATGATGATGATGATGATGATATAATACAGAGAGAGATAGAGTGACATCACTGAAATGGCAATGGGCTGGACATGTTGCCAGAAGAACAGACCACAGATGGACGACTAAAATTTTGAACTGGATTTCGAGGGACAGAAGACCCATGGGAGATGCGTGGATGGAATTCGAAAGCATGCCGGAGTAATATGGATGAGACAGGCTCAAGACAGGCGTGTGTGGAAGAAACTTGGGTGACCTTCATTCAGCAGTGGATTGATAATGGTTGACAATGATGATGATGATGATGATGATATAATACAGAGAGAGATAGAGTGACATCACTGAAATGGCAATGGGCTGGACATGTTGCCAGAAGAACAGACCACAGATGGACGACTAAAATTTTGAACTGGATTTCGAGGGACAGAAGACCCATGGGAGATGCGTGGATGGAATTCGAAAGCATGCCGGAGTAATATGGATGAGACAGGCTCAAGACAGATAATTGTGGAAGAAACTTGGGGAGACCTTCATTCAGCAGTGGATTGATAATGGTTGACAATAATGATGATGATATAATACAGAGAGAGGTAGAGTGACATCACTGAAATGGCAATGGGCTGGACATGTTGCCAGAAGAACAGACCACCGATATACGACTGAAATTTTGAACTGGATTTCGAGAGACAGAAGACCCATGGGAGATGCGTGGATGGAATTCGAAAGCATGCCGGAGTAATATGGAGGAGACAGGCTCAAGACAGATAACTGTGGAAGAAACTTGGGGAGACCTTCATTCAGCAGTGGATTGATAATGGTTGACAATGATGATGATGATATAATACAGAGAGAGATAGAGTGACATCACTGAAATGGCAATATGCTGGACATGTTGCCAGAAGAACAGACCACCGATATACGACTGAAATTTTGAACTGGATTTCGAGGGACAGAAGACCCATGGGAGATGCGTGGATGGAATTCGAAAGCATGCCGGAGTAATATGGATGAGACAGGCTCAAGATAGACATGTGTGGAAGAAACTTGGGTGACCTTCATTCAGCAGTGGATTGATAATGGTTGACAATGATGATGATGATGATGATGATGATATAATACAGAGAGAGATAGAGTGACATCACTGAAATGGCAATGGGCTGGACATGTTGCCAGAAGAACAGACCACAGATGGACGACTAAAATTTTGAACTGGATTTCGAGGGACAGAAGACCCATGGGAGATGCGTGGATGGAATTCGAAAGCATGCCGGAGTAATATGGATGAGACAGGCTCAAGACAGACATGTGTGGAAGAAACTTGGGTGACCTTCATTCAGCAGTGGATTGATAATGGTTGACAATGATGATGATGATGATGATATAATACAGAGAGAGATAGAGTGACATCACTGAAATGGCAATGGGCTGGATATGTTGCCTGAAGAACAGACCACCGATGGACGACAGAAATTTTGAACTGGATTTCGAGGGACAGAAGACCCATGGGAGATGCGTGTATGGAATTCGAAAGCATGCCTTAGTAATATTGAGGAGACAGGCTCAAGACAGACAATTGTGGAATAAACTTGGGGAGACCTTCATCCAGTAGTGGATTGATAATGGTTAAAGATGATGATGATGATGATGATATAGTACAGAGAGAGATAGAGTGACATCACTGAAATGGCAATGGGCTGGACATGTTGCCAGAAGAACAGACCACCGATATACGACTGAAATTTTGAACTGGATTTCGAGAGACAGAAGACCCATGGGAGATGCGTGGATGGAATTCGAAAGCATGCCGGAGTAATATGGAGGAGACAGGCTCAAGACAGATAACTGTGGATGAAACTTGGGGAGACCTTCATTCAGCAGTGGATTGATAATGGTTGACAATGATGATGATGATATAATACAGAGAGAGATAGAGTGACATCACTGAAATGACAATGGGCTGGACATGTTGCCAGAAGAACAGACCACAGATGTACGACTAAAATTTTGAACTGGATTTCGAGGGACAGAAGACCCATGGGAGATGCGTGGATGGAATTCGAAAGCATGCCGGAGTAATATGGATGAGACAGGCTCAATACAGACATGTGTGGAAGAAACTTGGGTGACCTTCATTCAGCAGTGGATTGATAATGGTTGACAATGATGATGATGATGCTGATGATATAATACAGAGAGAGATAGAGTGACATCACTGAAATGGCAATGGGCTGGACATGTTGCCAGAAGAACAGACCACAGATGGACGACTAAAATTTTGAACTGGATTTCGAGGGACAGAAGACCCATGGGAGATGCGTGGATGGAATTCGAAAGCATGCCGGAGTAATATGGATGAGACAGGCTCAAGACAGACATGTGTGGAAGAAACTTGGGTGACCTTCATTCAGCAGTGGATTGATAATGGTTGACAATGATGATGATGATGATGATGATGATGATATAATACAGAGAGAGATAGAGTGACATCACTGAAATGGCAATGGGCTGGACATGTTGCCAGAAGAACAGACCACAGATGGACGACTAAAATTTTGAACTGGATTTCGAGGGACAGAAGACCCATGGGAGATGCGTGGATGGAATTCGAAAGCATGCCGGAGTATTATGGATGAGACAGGCTCAAGACAGATAATTGTGGAAGAAACTTGGGGAGACCTTCATTCAGCAGTGGATTGATAATGGTTGACAATAATGATGATGATATAATACAGAGAGAGGTAGAGTGACATCACTGAAATGGCAATGGGCTGGACATGTTGCCAGAAGAACAGACCACCGATATGCGACTGAAATTTTGAACTGGATTTCGAGGGACAGAAGACCCATGGGAGATGCGTGGATGGAATTCGAAAGCATGCCGGAGTAATATGGAGGAGACAGTCTCAAGACAGATAATTGTGGAAGAAACTTGGGGAGACCTTCATTAAGCAGTGGATTAATAATGGTTGACAATGATGATGATGATATAATACAGAGAGAGATAGAGTGACATCACTGAAATGGCAATGGGCTGGACATGTTGCCAGAAGAACAGACCACCGATATACGACTGAAATGTTGAACTGGATTTCGAGGGACAGAAGACCCATGTGAGATGCGTGAATGGAATTCGAAAGCATGCCGGAGTAATATGGAGGAGACAGGCTCAAGACAGGTAATTGTGGAAGAAACTTGGGGAGACCTTCATTCAGCAGTGGATTGATAATGGTTGGCAATGATGATGATGATATAATACAGAGAGAGATAGAGTGACATCACTGAAATGGCAATGGGCTGGACATGTTGCCAGAAGAACAGACCACCAATATACGACTGAAATTTTGAACTGGATTTCGAGGGACAGAAGACCCATGGGAGATGCGTGGATGGAATTCGAAAGCATGCCGGAGTAATATGGAGGAGACAGGCTCAAGACAGATAATTGTGGAAGAAGCTTGGGGAGACCTTCATTCAGCAGTGGATTGATAATGGTTGACAATGATGATGATGATATAATACAGAGAGAGATAGAGTGACATCACTGAAATGGCAATATGCTGGACATGTTGCCAGAAGAACAGACCACAGATGGACGACTAAAATTTTGAACTGGATTTCGAGGGACAGAAGACCCATGGGAGATGCGTGGATGGAATTCGAAAGCATGCCGGAGTAATATGGATGAGACAGTCTCAAGACAGACATGTGTGGAAGAAACTTGGGTGACCTTCATTCAGCAGTGGATTGATAATGGTTGACAATGATGATGATGATGATGATATAATACAGAGAGAGATAGAGTGACATCACTGAAATGGCAATGGGCTGGATATGTTGCCTGAAGAACAGACCACCGATGGACGACAGAAATTTTGAACTGGATTTCGAGGGACAGAAGACCCATGGGAGATGCGTGTATGGAATTCGAAAGCATGCCTTAGTAATATTGAGGAGACAGGCTCAAGACAGACAATTGTGGAATAAACTTGGGGAGACCTTCATCCAGTAGTGGATTGATAATGGTTAAAGATGTTGATGATGATGATGATATAGTACAGAGAGAGATAGAGTGACATCACTGAAATGGCAATGGGCTGGACATGTTGCCAGAAGAACAGACCACCGATATACGACTGAAATTTTGAACTGGATTTCGAGAGACAGAAGACCCATGGGAGATGCGTGGATGGAATTCGAAAGCATGCCGGAGTAATATGGAGGAGACAGGCTCAAGACAGATAACTGTGGAAGAAACTTGGGGAGACCTTCATTCAGCAGTGGATTGATAATGGTTGACAATGATGATGATGATATAATACAGAGAGAGATAGAGTGACATCACTGAAATGACAATGGGCTGGACATGTTGCCAGAAGAACAGACCACAGATGTACGACTAAAATTTTGAACTGGATTTTGAGGGACAGAAGACCCTTGGGAGATGCGTGGATGGAATTCGAAAGCATGCCGGAGTAATATGGATGAGACAGGCTCAAGACAGACATGTGTGGAAGAAACTTGGGTGACCTTCATTCAGCAGTGGATTGATAATGGTTGACAATGATGATGATGATGATGATATAATACAGAGAGAGATAGAGTGACATCACTGAAATGGCAATGGGCTGGACATGTTGCCAGAAGAACAGACCACAGATGGACGACTAAAATTTTGAACTGGATTTCGAGGGACAGAAGACCCATGGGAGATGCGTGGATGGAATTCGAAAGCATGCCGGAGTAATATGGATGAGACAGGCTCAAGACAGACATGTGTGGAAGAAACTTGGGTGACCTTCATTCAGCAGTGGATTGATAATGGTTGACAATGATGATGATGATGATGATGATATAATACAGAGAGAGATAGAGTGACATCACTGAAATGGCAATGGGCTGGACATGTTGCCAGAAGAACAGACCACAGATGGACGACTAAAATTTTGAACTGGATTTCGAGGGACAGAAGACCCATGGGAGATGCGTGGATGGAATTCGAAAGCATGCCGGAGTAATATGGATGAGACAGGCTCAAGACAGATAATTGTGGAAGAAACTTGGGGAGACCTTCATTCAGCAGTGGATTGATAATGGTTGACAATAATGATGATGATATAATACAGAGAGAGGTAGAGTGACATCACTGAAATGGCAATGGGCTGGACATGTTGCCAGAAGAACAGATCACCGATATGCGACTGAAATTTTGAACTGGATTTCGAGGGACAGAAGACCCATGGGAGATGCGTGGATGGAATTCGAAAGCATGCCGGAGTAATATGGAGGAGACAGGCTCAAGACAGATAATTGTTAAAGAAACTTGGGGAGACCTTCATTCAGCAGTGGATTGATAATGGTTGACAATGATGATGATGATATAATACAGAGAAAGATAGAGTGACATCACTAAAATGGCAATGGGCTGGACATGTTGCCAGAAGAACAGACCACCGATGGACGACTGAAATTTTGAACTGGATTTCGAGGGACAGAAGACCCATGGGAGATGCGTGGATGGAATTCGAAAGCATGCCGGAGTAATATGGAGGAGACAGGCTCAAGACAGACAATTGTGGAAGAAACTTGGGGAGACCTTCATCCAGTAGTGGATTGATAATGGTTAAAGATGATGATGATGATGATATAGTACAGAGAGAGATAGAGTGACATCACTGAAATGGCAATGGGCTGGACATGTTGCCAGAAGAACAGACCACCGATATACGACTGAAATTTTGAACTGGATTTCGAGAGACAGAAGACCCATGGGAGATGCGTGGATGGAATTCGAAAGCATGCCGGAGTAATATGGAGGAGACAGGCTCAAGACAGATAAATGTGGAAGAAACTTGGGGAGACCTTCATTCAGCAGTGGATTGATAATGGTTGACAATGATGATGATGATATAATACAGAGAGAGATAGAGTGACATCACTGAAATGACAATGGGCTGGACATGTTGCCAGAAGAACAGACCACAGATGTACGACTAAAATTTTGAACTGGATTTCGAGGGACAGAAGACCCATGGGAGATGCGTGGATGGAATTCGAAAGCATGCCGGAGTAATATGGATGAGACAGGCTCAAGACAGACATGTGTGGAAGAAACTTGGGTGACCTTCATTCAGCAGTGGATTGATAATGGTTGACAATGATGATGATGATGATGATGATATAATACAGAGAGAGATAGAGTGACATCACTGAAATGGCAATGGGCTGGACATGTTGCCAGAAGAACAGACCACAGATGGACGAATAAAATTTTGAACTGGATTTCGAGGGACACAAGACCCATGGGAGATGCGTGGATGGAATTCGAAAGCATGCCGGAGTAATATGGATGAGACAGGCTCAAGACAGACATGTGTGGAAGAAACTTGGGTGACCTTCATTCAGCAGTGGATTGATAATGGTTGATAATGATGATGATGATGATGATGATATAATACAGAGAGAGATAGAGTGACATCACTGAAATGGCAATGGGCTGGACATGTTGCCAGAAGAACAGACCACAGATGGACGACTAAAATTTTGAACTGGATTTCGAGGGACAGAAGACCCATGGGAGATGCGTGGATGGAATTCGAAAGCATGCCGGAGTAATATGGATGAGACAGGCTCAAGACAGATAATTGTGGAAGAAACTTGGGGAGACCTTCATTCAGCAGTGGATTGATAATGGTTGACAATAATGATGATGATATAATACAGAGAGAGGTAGAGTGACATCACTGAAATGGCAATGGGCTGGACATGTTGCCAGAAGAACAGACCACCGATATGCGACTGAAATTTTGAACTGGATTTCGAGGGACAGAAGACCCATGGGAGATGCGTGGATGGAATTCGAAAGCATGCCGGAGTAATATGGAGGAGACAGGCTCAAGACAGATAATTGTTAAAGAAACTTGGGGAGACCTTCATTCAGCAGTGGATTGATAATGGTTGACAATGATGATGATGATATAATACAGAGAAAGATAGAGTGACATCACTAAAATGGCAATGGGCTGGACATGTTGCCAGAAGAACAGACCACCGATGGACGACTGAAATTTTGAACTTGATTTCGAGGGACAGAAGACCCATGGGAGATGCGTGGATGGAATTCGAAAGCATGCCGGAGTAATATGGAAGAGACAGGCTCAAGACAGACAATTGTGGAAGAAACTTGGGGAGACCTTCATCCAGTAGTGGATTGATAATGGTTAAAGATGATGATGATGATGATATAATACAGAGAAAGATAGAGTGACATCACTGAAATGGCAATGGGCTGGACATGTTGCCAAAAGAACAGGCCACCGATGGACGACTGAAATTTTGAACTGGATGTCGAGGGACAGAAGACCCATGGGAAATGCGTGGATGGAATTCGAAAGCATGCCGGAGTAATATGGAGGAGACAGGCTCAAGACAGACAGTTGTGGAAGAAACTTGAGGAGACCTTCATCCAGTAGTGGATTGATAATGGTTGAAGATGATGATAATGATATAATACAGAGAGAGATAGAGTGAAATCACTGAAATGAAAATGGGCTGGACATGTTGCCAGAAGAACAGACCACCGATATACGACTGAAATTTTGAACTGGATTTCGAGGGACAGAAGACCCATGGGAGATGCGTGGATGGAATTCGAAAGCATGCCGGAGTAATATGGAGGAGACAGTCTCAAGACAGATAATTGTGGAAGAAACTTGGGGAGACCTTCATTAAGCAGTGGATTAATAATGGTTGACAATGATGATGATGATATAATACAGAGAGAGATAGAGTGACATCACTGAAATGGCAATGGGCTGGACATGTTGCCAGAAGAACAGACCACCGATATACGACTGAAATTTTGAACTGGATTTCGAGGGACAGAAGACCCATGTGAGATGCGTGAATGGAATTCGAAAGCATGCCGGAGTAATATGGAGGAGACAGGCTCAAGACAGGTGATTGTGGAAGAAACTTGGGGAGACCTTCATTCAGCAGTGGATTGATAATGGTTGGCAATGATGATGATGATATAATACAGAGAGAGATATAGTGACATCACTGAAATGGCAATGGGCTGGACATGTTGCCAGAAGAACAGACCACCAATATACGACTGAAATTTTGAACTGGATTTCGAGGGACAGAAGACCCATGGGAGATGCGTGGATGGAATTCGAAAGCATGCCGGAGTAATATGGAGGAGACAGGCTCAAGACAGATAATTGTGGAAGAAGCTTGGGGAGACCTTCATTCAGCAGTGGATTGATAATGGTTGACAATGATGATGATGATATAATACAGAGAGAGATAGAGTGACATCACTGAAATGGCAATATGCTGGACATGTTGCCAGAAGAACAGACCACCGATATACGACTGAAATTTTGAACTGGATTTCGAGGGACAGAAGACCCATGGGAGATGCGTGGATGGAATTCGAAAGCATGCCGGAGTAATATGGAGGAGACAGGCTCAAGACAGATAATTGTGGAAGAAACTTGGGGAGACCTTCCTTCAGCAGTGGATTGATAATGGTTGACAATGATGATGATGATATAATACAGAGAGAGATAGAGTGACATCACTGAAATGACAATGGGCTGGACATGTTGCCAGAAGAACAGACCACAGATGGACGACTAAAATTTTGAACTGGATTTCGAGGGACAGAAGACCCATATGAGATGCGTGGATGGAATTCGAAAGCATGCCGGAGTAATATGGATGAGACAGGCTCAAGACAGACATGTGTGGAAGAAACTTGGGTGACCTTCATTCAGCAGTGGATTGATAATGGTTGACAATGATGATGATGATGATGATATAATACAGAGAGAGATAGAGTGACATCACTGAAATGGCAATGGGCTGGATATGTTGCCTGAAGAACAGACCACCGATGGACGACAGAAATTTTGAACTGGATTTCGAGGGACAGAAGACCCATGGGAGATGCGTGTATGGAATTCGAAAGCATGCCTTAGTAATATTGAGGAGACAGGCTCAAGACAGACAATTGTGGAATAAACTTGGGGAGACCTTCATCCAGTAGTGGATTGATAATGGTTAAAGATGATGATGATGATGATATAGTACAGAGAGAGATAGAGTGACATCACTGAAATGGCAATGGGCTGGACATGTTGCCAGAAGAACAGACCACCGATATACGACTGAAATTTTGAACTGGATTTCGAGAGACAGAAGACCCATGGGAGATGCGTGGATGGAATTCGAAAGCATGCCGGAGTAATATGGAGGAGACAGGCTCAAGACAGATAACTGTGGAAGAAACTTGGGGAGACCTTCATTCAGCAGTGGATTGATAATGGTTGACAATGATGATGATGATATAATACAGAGAGAGATAGAGTGACATCACTGAAATGACAATGGGCTGGACATGTTGCCAGAAGAACAGACCACAGATGTACGACTAAAATTTTGAACTGGATTTCGAGGGACAGAAGACCCATGGGAGATGCGTGGATGGAATTCGAAAGCATGCCGGAGTAATATGGATGAGACAGGCTCAAGACAGACATGTGTGGAAGAAACTTGGGTGACCTTCATTCAGCAGTGGATTGATAATGGTTGACAATGATGATGATGATGATGATGATATAATACAGAGAGAGATAGAGTGACATCACTGAAATGGCAATGGGCTGGACATGTTGCCAGAAGAACAGACCACAGATGGACGACTAAAATTTTGAACTGGATTTCGAGGGACAGAAGACCCATGGGAGATGCGTGGATGGAATTCGAAAGCATGCCGGAGTAATATGGATGAGACAGGCTCAAGACAGACATGTGTGGAAGAAACTTGGGTGACCTTCATTCAGCAGTGGATTGATAATGGTTGACAATGATGATGATGATGATGATGATGATATAATACAGAGAGAGATAGAGTGACATCACTGAAATGGCAATGGGCTGGACATGTTGCCAGAAGAACAGACCACAGATGGACGACTAAAATTTTGAACTGGATTTCGAGGGACAGAAGACCCATGGGAGATGCGTGGATGGAATTCGAAAGCATGCCGGAGTAATATGGATGAGACAGGCTCAAGACAGATAATTGTGGAAGAAACTTGGGGAGACCTTCATTCAGCAGTGGATTGATAATGGTTGACAATAATGATGATGATATAATACAGAGAGAGGTAGAGTGACATCACTGAAATGGCAATGGGCTGGACATGTTGCCAGAAGAACAGACCACCGATATGCGACTGAAATTTTGAACTGGATTTCGAGGGACAGAAGACCCATGGGAGATGCGTGGATGGAATTCGAAAGCATGCCGGAGTAATATGGAGGAGACAGGCTCAAGACAGATAATTGTTAAAGAAACTTGGGGAGACCTTCATTCAGCAGTGGATTGATAATGGTTGACAATGATGATGATGATATAATACAGAGAAAGATAGAGTGACATCACTAAAATGGCAATGGGCTGGACATGTTGCCAGAAGAACAGACCACCGATGGACGACTGAAATTTTGAACTGGATTTCGAGGGACAGAAGACCCATGGGAGATGCGTGGATGGAATTCGAAAGCATGCCGGAGTAATATGGAGGAGACAGGCTCAAGACAGACAATTGTGGAAGAAACTTGGGGAGACCTTCATCCAGTAGTGGATTGATAATGGTTAAAGATGATGATGATGATGATATAATACAGAGAAAGATAGAATGACATCACTGAAATGGCAATGGGCTGGACATGTTGCCAAAAGAACAGGCCACCGATGGACGACTGAAATTTTGAACTGGATGTCGAGGGACAGAAGACCCATGGGAAATGCGTGGATGGAATTCGAAAGCATGCCGGAGTAATATGGAGGAGACAGGCTAAAGACAGACAGTTGTGGAAGAAACTTGAGGAGACCTTCATCCAGTAGTGGATTGATAATGGTTGAAGATGATGATAATGATATAATACAGAGAGAGATAGAGTGAAATCACTGAAATGAAAATGGGCTGGACATGTTGCCAGAAGAACAGACCACCGATATACGACTGAAATTTTGAACTGGATTTCGAGAGACAGAAGACCCATGGGAGATGCGTGGATGGAATTCGAAAGCATGCCGGAGTAATATGGAGGAGACAGGCTCAAGACAGATAATTGTGGAAGAAACTTGGGGAGACCTTCATTCAGCAGTGGATTGATAATGGTTGACAATGATGATGATGATATAATACAGAGAGAGATAGGGTGACATCACTGAAATGGCAATGGGCTGGACATGTTGCCAGAAGAACAGACCACCGATATACGACTGAAATTTTGAACTGGATTTCGAAGGACAGAAAACCCATGGGAGATGCGTGGATGGAATTCGAAAGCATGCCGGAGTAATATGGAGGAGACAGTCTCAAGACAGATAATTGTGGAAGAAACTTGGGGAGACCTTCATTAAGCAGTGGATTAATAATGGTTGACAATGATGATGATGATATAATACAGAGAGAGATAGAGTGACATCACTGAAATGGGAATGGGCTGGACATGTTGCCAGAAGAACAGACCACCGATATACGACTGAAATTTTGAACTGGATTTCGAGGGACAGAAGACCCATGGGAGATGCGTGAATGGAATTCGAAAGCATGCCGGAGTAATATGGAGGAGACAGGCTCAAGACAGGTAATTGTGGAAGAAACTTAGGGAGACCTTCATTCAGCAGTGGATTGATAATGGTTGGCAATGATGATGATGATATAATACAGAGAGAGATAGAGTGACATCACTGAAATGGCAATGGGCTGGACATGTTGCCAGAAGAACAGACCACCAATATACGACTGAAATTTTGAACTGGATTTCGAGGGACAGAAGACCCATGGGAGATGCGTGGATGGAATTCGAAAGCATGCCGGAGTAATATGGAGGAGACAGGCTCAAGACAGATAATTGTGGAAGAAACTTGGGGAGACCTTCCTTCAGCAGTGGATTGATAATGGTTGACAATGATGATGATGATATAATACAGAGAGAGATAAAGTGACATCACTGAAATGACAATGGGCTGGACATGTTGCCAGAAGAACAGACCACAGATGGACTACTAAAATTTTGAACTGGATTTCGAGGGACAGAAGACCCATGGGAGATGCGTGGATGGAATTCGAAAGCATGCCGGAGTAATATGGATGAGACAGGCTCAAGACAGACATGTGTGGAAGAAACTTGGGTGACCTTCATTCAGCAGTGGATTGATAATGGTTGACAATGATGATGATGATGATGATGATATAATACAGAGAGAGATAGAGTGACATCACTGAAATGGCAATGGGCTGGATATGTTGCCTGAAGAACAGACCACCGATGGACGACTGAAATTTTGAACTGGATTTCGAGGGACAGAAGACCCATGGGAGATGCGTGGATGGAATTCGAAAGCATGCCGGAGTAATATGTAGGAGACAGGCTCAAGACAGACAATTGTGGAAGAAACTTTGGGAGACCTTCATCCAGTAGTGGATTGATAATTGTTGAAGAAGAAGAAGATGATGATGATGATGATATAATACAGAGAGAGATAGATTGACATCACTGAAATGGCAATGGGCTGGACATGTTGCCAGAAGAACAGACCACCGATGGACGACAGAAATTTTGAACTGGATTTCGAGGGACAGAAGACCCATGGGAGATGCGTGTATGGAATTCGAAAGCATGCCTTAGTAATATTGAGGAGACAGGCTCAAGACAGACAATTGTGGAATAAACTTGGGGAGACCTTCATCCAGTAGTGGATTGATAATGGTTAAAGATGATGATGATGATGATATAGTACAGAGAGAGATAGAGTGACATCACTGAAATGGCAATGGGCTGGACATGTTGCCAGAAGAACAGACCACCGATATACGACTGAAATTTTGAACTGGATTTCGAGAGACAGAAGACCCATGGGAGATGCGTGGATGGAATTCGAAAGCATGCCGGAGTAATATGGAGGAGACAGGCTCAAGACAGATAACTGTGGAAGAAACTTGGGGAGACCTTCATTCAGCAGTGGATTGATAATGGTTGACAATGATGATGATGATATAATACAGAGAGAGATAGAGTGACATCACTGAAATGACAATGGGCTGGACATGTTGCCAGAAGAACAGACCACAGATGTACGACTAAAATTTTGAACTGGATTTCGAGGGACAGAAGACCCATGGGAGATGCGTGGATGGAATTCGAAAGCATGCCGGAGTAATATGGATGAGACAGGCTCAAGACAGACATGTGTGGAAGAAACTTGGGTGACCTTCATTCAGCAGTGGATTGATAATGGTTGACAATGATGATGATGATGATGATGATATAATACAGAGAGAGATAGAGTGACATCACTGAAATGGCAATGGGCTGGACATGTTGCCAGAAGAACAGACCACAGATGGACGACTAAAATTTTGAACTTGATTTCGAGGGACAGAAGACCCATGGGAGATGCGTGGATGGAATTCGAAAGCATGCCGGAGTAATATGGATGAGACAGGCTCAAGACAGACATGTGTGGAAGAAACTTGGGTGACCTTCATTCAGCAGTGGATTGATAATGGTTGACAATGATGATGATGATGATGATGATATAATACAGAGAGAGATAGAGTGACATCACTGAAATGGCAATGGGCTGGACATGTTGCCAGAAGAACAGACCACAGATGGACGACTAAAATTTTGAACTGGATTTCGAGGGACAGAAGACCCATGGGAGATGCGTGGATGGAATTCGAAAGCATGCCGGAGTAATATGGATGAGACAGGCTCAAGACAGATAATTGTGGAAGAAACTTGGGGAGACCTTCATTCAGCAGTGGATTGATAATGGTTGACAATAATGATGATGATATAATACAGAGAGAGGTAGAGTGACATCACTGAAATGGCAATGGGCTGGACATGTTGCCAGAAGAACAGACCACCGATATGCGACTGAAATTTTGAACTGGATTTCGAGGGACAGAAGACCCATGGGAGATGCGTGGATGGAATTCGAAAGCATGCCGGAGTAATATGGAGGAGACAGGCTCAAGACAGATAATTGTTAAAGAAACTTGGGGAGACCTTCATTCAGCAGTGGATTGATAATGGTTGACAATGATGATGATGATATAATACAGAGAAAGATAGAGTGACATCACTAAAATGGCAATGGGCTGGACATGTTGCCAGAAGAACAGACCACCGATGGACGACTGAAATTTTGAACTGGATTTCGAGGGACAGAAGACCCATGGGAGATGCGTGGATGGAATTCGAAAGCATGCCGGAGTAATATGGAGGAGACAGGCTCAAGACAGACAATTGTGGAAGAAACTTGGGGAGACCTTCATCCAGTAGTGGATTGATAATGGTTAAAGATGATGATGATGATGATATAATACAGAGAAAGATAGAATGACATCACTGAAATGGCAATGGGCTGGACATGTTGCCAAAAGAACAGGCCACCGATGGACGACTGAAATTTTGAACTGGATGTCGAGGGACAGAAGACCCATGGGAAATGCGTGGATGGAATTCGAAAGCATGCCGGAGTAATATGGAGGAGACAGGCTAAAGACAGACAGTTGTGGAAGAAACTTGAGGAGACCTTCATCCAGTAGTGGATTGATAATGGTTGAAGATGATGATAATGATATAATACAGAGAGAGATAGAGTGAAATCACTGAAATGAAAATGGGCTGGACATGTTGCCAGAAGAACAGACCACCGATATACGACTGAAATTTTGAACTGGATTTCGAGAGACAGAAGACCCATGGGAGATGCGTGGATGGAATTCGAAAGCATGCCGGAGTAATATGGAGGAGACAGGCTCAAGACAGATAATTGTGGAAGAAACTTGGGGAGACCTTCATTCAGCAGTGGATTGATAATGGTTGACAATGATGATGATGATATAATACAGAGAGAGATAGGGTGACATCACTGAAATGGCAATGGGCTGGACATGTTGCCAGAAGAACAGACCACCGATATACGACTGAAATTTTGAACTGGATTTCGAAGGACAGAAAACCCATGGGAGATGCGTGGATGGAATTCGAAAGCATGCCGGAGTAATATGGAGGAGACAGTCTCAAGACAGATAATTGTGGAAGAAACTTGGGGAGACCTTCATTAAGCAGTGGATTAATAATGGTTGACAATGATGATGATGATATAATACAGAGAGAGATAGAGTGACATCACTGAAATGGGAATGGGCTGGACATGTTGCCAGAAGAACAGACCACCGATATACGACTGAAATTTTGAACTGGATTTCGAGGGACAGAAGACCCATGGGAGATGCGTGAATGGAATTCGAAAGCATGCCGGAGTAATATGGAGGAGACAGGCTCAAGACAGGTAATTGTGGAAGAAACTTAGGGAGACCTTCATTCAGCAGTGGATTGATAATGGTTGGCAATGATGATGATGATATAATACAGAGAGAGATAGAGTGACATCACTGAAATGGCAATGGGCTGGACATGTTGCCAGAAGAACAGACCACCAATATACGACTGAAATTTTGAACTGGATTTCGAGGGACAGAAGACCCATGGGAGATGCGTGGATGGAATTCGAAAGCATGCCGGAGTAATATGGAGGAGACAGGCTCAAGACAGATAATTGTGGAAGAAACTTGGGGAGACCTTCCTTCAGCAGTGGATTGATAATGGTTGACAATGATGATGATGATATAATACAGAGAGAGATAAAGTGACATCACTGAAATGACAATGGGCTGGACATGTTGCCAGAAGAACAGACCACAGATGGACTACTAAAATTTTGAACTGGATTTCGAGGGACAGAAGACCCATGGGAGATGCGTGGATGGAATTCGAAAGCATGCCGGAGTAATATGGATGAGACAGGCTCAAGACAGACATGTGTGGAAGAAACTTGGGTGACCTTCATTCAGCAGTGGATTGATAATGGTTGACAATGATGATGATGATGATGATGATATAATACAGAGAGAGATAGAGTGACATCACTGAAATGGCAATGGGCTGGATATGTTGCCTGAAGAACAGACCACCGATGGACGACTGAAATTTTGAACTGGATTTCGAGGGACAGAAGACCCATGGGAGATGCGTGGATGGAATTCGAAAGCATGCCGGAGTAATATGTAGGAGACAGGCTCAAGACAGACAATTGTGGAAGAAACTTTGGGAGACCTTCATCCAGTAGTGGATTGATAATTGTTGAAGAAGAAGAAGATGATGATGATGATGATATAATACAGAGAGAGATAGATTGACATCACTGAAATGGCAATGGGCTGGACATGTTGCCAGAAGAACAGACCACCGATGGACGACAGAAATTTTGAACTGGATTTCGAGGGACAGAAGACCCATGGGAGATGCGTGTATGGAATTCGAAAGCATGCCTTAGTAATATTGAGGAGACAGGCTCAAGACAGACAATTGTGGAATAAACTTGGGGAGACCTTCATCCAGTAGTGGATTGATAATGGTTAAAGATGATGATGATGATGATATAGTACAGAGAGAGATAGAGTGACATCACTGAAATGGCAATGGGCTGGACATGTTGCCAGAAGAACAGACCACCGATATACGACTGAAATTTTGAACTGGATTTCGAGAGACAGAAGACCCATGGGAGATGCGTGGATGGAATTCGAAAGCATGCCGGAGTAATATGGAGGAGACAGGCTCAAGACAGATAACTGTGGAAGAAACTTGGGGAGACCTTCATTCAGCAGTGGATTGATAATGGTTGACAATGATGATGATGATATAATACAGAGAGAGATAGAGTGACATCACTGAAATGACAATGGGCTGGACATGTTGCCAGAAGAACAGACCACAGATGTACGACTAAAATTTTGAACTGGATTTCGAGGGACAGAAGACCCATGGGAGATGCGTGGATGGAATTCGAAAGCATGCCGGAGTAATATGGATGAGACAGGCTCAAGACAGACATGTGTGGAAGAAACTTGGGTGACCTTCATTCAGCAGTGGATTGATAATGGTTGACAATGATGATGATGATGATGATGATATAATACAGAGAGAGATAGAGTGACATCACTGAAATGGCAATGGGCTGGACATGTTGCCAGAAGAACAGACCACAGATGGACGACTAAAATTTTGAACTTGATTTCGAGGGACAGAAGACCCATGGGAGATGCGTGGATGGAATTCGAAAGCATGCCGGAGTAATATGGATGAGACAGGCTCAAGACAGACATGTGTGGAAGAAACTTGGGTGACCTTCATTCAGCAGTGGATTGATAATGGTTGACAATGATGATGATGATGATGATGATATAATACAGAGAGAGATAGAGTGACATCACTGAAATGGCAATGGGCTGGACATGTTGCCAGAAGAACAGACCACAGATGGACGACTAAAATTTTGAACTGGATTTCGAGGGACAGAAGACCCATGGGAGATGCGTGGATGGAATTCGAAAGCATGCCGGAGTAATATGGATGAGACAGGCTCAAGACAGATAATTGTGGAAGAAACTTGGGGAGACCTTCATTCAGCAGTGGATTGATAATGGTTGACAATAATGATGATGATATAATACAGAGAGAGGTAGAGTGACATCACTGAAATGGCAATGGGCTGGACATGTTGCCAGAAGAACAGACCACCGATATGCGACTGAAATTTTGAACTGGATTTCGAGGGACAGAAGACCCATGGGAGATGCGTGGATGGAATTCGAAAGCATGCCGGAGTAATATGGAGGAGACAGTCTCAAGACAGATAATTGTGGAAGAAACTTGGGGAGACCTTCATTAAGCAGTGGATTAATAATGGTTGACAATGATGATGATGATATAATACAGAGAGAGATAGAGTGACATCACTAAAATGGGAATGGGCTGGACATGTTGCCAGAAGAACAGACCACCGATATACGACTGAAATTTTTAACTGGATTTCGAGGGACAGAAGACCCATGGGAGATGCGTGAATGGAATTCGAAAGCATGCCGGAGTAATATGGAGGAGACAGGCTCAAGACAGGTAATTGTGGAAGAAACTTAGGGAGACCTTCATTCAGCAGTGGATTGATAATGGTTGGCAATGATGATGATGATATAATACAGAGAGAGATAGAGTGACATCACTGAAATGGCAATGGGCTGGACATGTTGCCAGAAGAACAGACCACCAATATACGACTGAAATTTTGAACTGGATTTCGAGGGACAGAAGACCCATGGGAGATGCGTGGATGGAATTCGAAAGCATGCCGGAGTAATATGGAGGAGACAGGCTCAAGACAGATAATTGTGGAAGAAACTTGGGGAGACCTTCCTTCAGCAGTGGATTGATAATGGTTGACAATGATGATGATGATATAATACAGAGAGAGATAAAGTGACATCACTGAAATGACAATGGGCTGGACATGTTGCCAGAAGAACAGACCACAGATGGACTACTAAAATTTTGAACTGGATTTCGAGGGACAGAAGACCCATGGGAGATGCGTGGATGGAATTCGAAAGCATGCCGGAGTAATATGGATGAGACAGGCTCAAGACAGACATGTGTGGAAGAAACTTGGGTGACCTTCATTCAGCAGTGGATTGATAATGGTTGACAATGATGATGATGATGATGATGATATAATACAGAGAGAGATAGAGTGACATCACTGAAATGGCAATGGGCTGGATATGTTGCCTGAAGAACAGACCACCGATGGACGACTGAAATTTTGAACTGGATTTCGAGGGACAGAAGACCCATGGGAGATGCGTGGATGGAATTCGAAAGCATGCCGGAGTAATATGTAGGAGACAGGCTCAAGACAGACAATTGTGGAAGAAACTTTGGGAGACCTTCATCCAGTAGTGGATTGATAATTGTTGAAGAAGAAGAAGATGATGATGATGATGATATAATACAGAGAGAGATAGATTGACATCACTGAAATGGCAATGGGCTGGACATGTTGCCAGAAGAACAGACCACCGATGGACGACAGAAATTTTGAACTGGATTTCGAGGGACAGAAGACCCATGGGAGATGCGTGTATGGAATTCGAAAGCATGCCTTAGTAATATTGAGGAGACAGGCTCAAGACAGACAATTGTGGAATAAACTTGGGGAGACCTTCATCCAGTAGTGGATTGATAATGGTTAAAGATGATGATGATGATGATATAGTACAGAGAGAGATAGAGTGACATCACTGAAATGGCAATGGGCTGGACATGTTGCCAGAAGAACAGACCACCGATATACGACTGAAATTTTGAACTGGATTTCGAGAGACAGAAGACCCATGGGAGATGCGTGGATGGAATTCGAAAGCATGCCGGAGTAATATGGAGGAGACAGGCTCAAGACAGATAACTGTGGAAGAAACTTGGGGAGACCTTCATTCAGCAGTGGATTGATAATGGTTGACAATGATGATGATGATATAATACAGAGAGAGATAGAGTGACATCACTGAAATGACAATGGGCTGGACATGTTGCCAGAAGAACAGACCACAGATGTACGACTAAAATTTTGAACTGGATTTCGAGGGACAGAAGACCCATGGGAGATGCGTGGATGGAATTCGAAAGCATGCCGGAGTAATATGGATGAGACAGGCTCAAGACAGACATGTGTGGAAGAAACTTGGGTGACCTTCATTCAGCAGTGGATTGATAATGGTTGACAATGATGATGATGATGATGATGATATAATACAGAGAGAGATAGAGTGACATCACTGAAATGGCAATGGGCTGGACATGTTGCCAGAAGAACAGACCACAGATGGACGACTAAAATTTTGAACTTGATTTCGAGGGACAGAAGACCCATGGGAGATGCGTGGATGGAATTCGAAAGCATGCCGGAGTAATATGGATGAGACAGGCTCAAGACAGACATGTGTGGAAGAAACTTGGGTGACCTTCATTCAGCAGTGGATTGATAATGGTTGACAATGATGATGATGATGATGATGATATAATACAGAGAGAGATAGAGTGACATCACTGAAATGGCAATGGGCTGGACATGTTGCCAGAAGAACAGACCACAGATGGACGACTAAAATTTTGAACTGGATTTCGAGGGACAGAAGACCCATGGGAGATGCGTGGATGGAATTCGAAAGCATGCCGGAGTAATATGGATGAGACAGGCTCAAGACAGATAATTGTGGAAGAAACTTGGGGAGACCTTCATTCAGCAGTGGATTGATAATGGTTGACAATAATGATGATGATATAATACAGAGAGAGGTAGAGTGACATCACTGAAATGGCAATGGGCTGGACATGTTGCCAGAAGAACAGACCACCGATATGCGACTGAAATTTTGAACTGGATTTCGAGGGACAGAAGACCCATGGGAGATGCGTGGATGGAATTCGAAAGCATGCCGGAGTAATATGGAGGAGACAGGCTCAAGACAGATAATTGTTAAAGAAACTTGGGGAGACCTTCATTCAGCAGTGGATTGATAATGGTTGACAATGATGATGATGATATAATACAGAGAAAGATAGAGTGACATCACTAAAATGGCAATGGGCTGGACATGTTGCCAGAAGAACAGACCACCGATGGACGACTGAAATTTTGAACTGGATTTCGAGGGACAGAAGACCCATGGGAGATGCGTGGATGGAATTCGAAAGCATGCCGGAGTAATATGGAGGAGACAGGCTCAAGACAGACAATTGTGGAAGAAACTTGGGGAGACCTTCATCCAGTAGTGGATTGATAATGGTTAAAGATGATGATGATGATGATATAATACAGAGAAAGATAGAGTGACATCACTGAAATGGCAATGGGCTGGACATGTTGCCAAAAGAACAGGCCACCGATGGACGACTGAAATTTTGAACTGGATGTCGAGGGACAGAAGACCCATGGGAGATGCGTGGATGGAATTCGAAAGCATGCCGGAGTAATATGGAGGAGACAGGCTCAAGACAGATAATTGTGGAAGAAACTTGGGGAGACCTTCCTTCAGCAGTGGATTGATAATGGTTGACAATGATGATGATGATATAATACAGAGAGAGATAGAGTGACATCACTGAAATGACAATGGGCTGGACATGTTGCCAGAAGAACAGACCACAGATGGACGACTAAAATTTTGAACTGGATTTCGAGGGACAGAAGACCCATGGGAGATGCGTGGATGGAATTCGAAAGCATGCCGGAGTAATATGGATGAGACAGGCTCAAGACAGACATGTGTGGAAGAAACTTGGGTGACCTTCATTCAGCAGTGGATTGATAATGGTTGACAATGATGATGATGATGATGATATAATACAGAGAGAGATAGAGTGACATCACTGAAATGGCAATGGGCTGGATATGTTGCCTGAAGAACAGACCACCGATGGACGACAGAAATTTTGAACTGGATTTCGAGGGACAGAAGACCCATGGGAGATGCGTGTATGGAATTCGAAAGCATGCCTTAGTAATATTGAGGAGACAGGCTCAAGACAGACAATTGTGGAATAAACTTGGGGAGATCTTCATCCAGTAGTGGATTGATAATGGTTAAAGATGATGATGATGATGATATAGTACAGAGAGAGATAGAGTGACATCACTGAAATGGCAATGGGCTGGACATGTTGCCAGAAGAACAGACCACCGATATACGACTGAAATTTTGAACTGGATTTCGAGAGACAGAAGACCCATGGGAGATGCGTGGATGGAATTCGAAAGCATGCCGGAGTAATATGGAGGAGACAGGCTGAAGACAGATAACTGTGGAAGAAACTTGGGGAGACCTTCATTCAGCAGTGGATTGATAATGGTTGACAATGATGATGATGATATAATACAGAGAGAGATAGAGTGACATCACTGAAATGACAATGGGCTGGACATGTTGCCAGAAGAACAGACCACAGATGTACGACTAAAATTTTGAACTGGATTTCGAGTGACAGAAGACCCATGGGAGATGCGTGGATGGAATTCGAAAGCATGCCGGAGTAATATGGATGAGACAGGCTCAAGACAGACATGTGTGGAAGAAACTTGGGTGACCTTCATTCAGCAGTGGATTGATAATGGTTGACAATGATGATGATGATGATATAATACAGAGAGAGATAGAGTGACATCACTGAAATGGCAATGGGCTGGACATGTTGCCAGAAGAACAGACCACAGATGGACGACTAAAATTTTGAACTGGATTTCGAGGGACAGAAGACCCATGGGAGATGCGTGGATGGAATTCGAAAGCATGCCGGAGTAATATGGATGAGACAGGCTCAAGACAGACATGTGTGGAAGAAACTTGGGTGACCTTCATTCAGCAGTGGATTGATAATGGTTGACAATGATGATGATGATGATGATGATGATATAATACAGAGAGAGATAGAGTGACATCACTGAAATGGCAATGGGCTGGACATGTTGCCAGAAGAACAGACCACAGATGGACGACTAAAATTTTGAACTGGATTTGGAGGGACAGAAGACCCATGGGAGATGCGTGGATGGAATTCGAAAGCATGCCGGAGTAATATGGATGAGACAGGCTCAAGACAGATAATTGTGGAAGAAACTTGGGGAGACCTTCATTCAGCAGTGGATTGATAATGGTTGACAATAATGATGATGATATAATACAGAGAGAGGTAGCGTGACATCACTGAAATGGCAATGGGCTGGACATGTTGCCAGAAGAACAGACCACCGATATGCGACTGAAATTTTGAACTGGATTTCGAGGGACAGAAGACCCATGGGAGATGCGTGGATGGAATTCGAAAGCATGCCGGAGTAATATGGAGGAGACAGGCTCAAGACAGATAATTGTTAAAGAAACTTGGGGAGACCTTCATTCAGCAGTGGATTGATAATGGTTGACAATGATGATGATGATATAATACAGAGAAAGATAGAGTGACATCACTAAAATGGCAATGGGCTGGACATGTTGCCAGAAGAACAGACCACCGATGGACGACTGAAATTTTGAACTGGATTTCGAGGGACAGAAGACCAATGGGAGATGCGTGGATGGAATTCGAAAGCATGCCGGAGTAATATGGAGGAGACAGGCTCAAGACAGACAATTGTGGAAGAAACTTGGGGAGACCTTCATCCAGTAGTGGATTGATAATGGTTAAAGATGATGATGATGATGATATAATACAGAGAAAGATAGAGTGACATCACTGAAATGGTAATGACCTGGACATGTTGCCAAAAGAACAGGCCACCGATGGACGACTGAAATTTTGAACTGGAAGTCGAGGGACAGAAGACCCATGGGAAATGCGTGGATGGAATTCGAAAGCATGCCGGAGTAATATGGAGGAGACAGGCTAAAGACAGACAGTTGTGGAAGAAACTTGAGGAGACCTTCATCCAGTAGTGGATTGATAATGGTTGAAGATGATGATAATGATATAATACAGAGAGAGATAGAGTGACATCACTGAAATGGCAATGGGCTGGACATGTTGCCAGAAGAACAGACCACCGATATACGACTGAAATTTTGAACTGGATTTCGAGAGACAGAAGACCCATTGGAGATGCGTGGATGGAATTCGAAAGCATGCCGGAGTAATATGGAGGAGACAGGCTCAAGACAGATAATTGTGGAAGAAACTTGGGGAGACCTTCATTCAGCAGTGGATTGATAATGGTTGACAATGATGATGATGATGATATAATACAGAGAGAGATAGAGTGACATCACTGAAATGGCAATGGGCTGGACATGTTGCCAGAAGAACAGACCACCGATATACACCTGAAATTTTGAACTGGATTTCGAGGGACAGAAGACCCATGGGAGATGCGTGGATGGAATTCGAAAGCATGCCGGAGTAATATGGAGGAGACAGGCTCAAGACAGATAATTGTGGAAGAAACTTGGGGAGACCTTCATTCAGCAGTGGATTGATAATGGTTGACAATGATGATGATGATATAATACAGAGAGAGATAGGGTGACATCACTGAAATGGCAATGGGCTGGACATGTTGCCAGAAGAACAGACCACCGATATACGACTGAAATTTTGAACTGGATTTCGAAGGACAGAAAACCCATGGGAGATGCGTGGATGGAATTCGAAAGCATGCCGGAGTAATATGGAGGAGACAGTCTCAAGACAGATAATTGTGGAAGAAACTTGGGGAGACCTTCATTAAGCAGTGGATTAATAATGGTTGACAATGATGATGATGATATAATACAGAGAGAGATAGAGTGACATCACTGAAATGGGAATGGGCTGGACATGTTGCCAGAAGAACAGACCACCGATATACGACTGAAATTTTGAACTGGATTTCGAGGGACAGAAGACCCATGGGAGATGCGTGAATGGAATTCGAAAGCATGCCGGAGTAATATGGAGGAGACAGGCTCAAGACAGGTAATTGTGGAAGAAACTTGGGGAGACCTTCATTCAGCAGTGGATTGATAATGGTTGGCAATGATGATGATGATATAATACAGAGAGAGATAGAGTGACATCACTGAAATGGCAATGGGCTGGACATGTTGCCAGAAGAACAGACCACCAATATACGACTGAAATTTTGAACTGGATTTCGAGGGACAGAAGACCCATGGGAGATGCGTGGATGGAATTCGAAAGCATGCCGGAGTAATATGGAGGAGACAGGCTCAAGACAGATAATTGTGGAAGAAGCTTGGGGAGACCTTCATTCAGCAGTGGATTGATAATGGTTGACAATGATGATGACGATATAATACAGAGAGAGATAGAGTGACATCACTGAAATGGCAATATGCTGGACATGTTGCCAGAAGAACAGACCACCGATATACGACTGAAATTTTGAACTGGATTTCGAGGGACAGAAGACCCATGGGAGATGCGTGGATGGAATTCGAAAGCATGCCGGAGTAATATGGAGGAGACAGGCTCAAGACAGATAATTGTGGAAGAAACTTGGGGAGACCTTCCTTCAGCAGTGGATTGATAATGGTTGACAATGATGATGATGATATAATACAGAGAGAGATAAAGTGACATCACTGAAATGACAATGGGCTGGACATGTTGCCAGAAGAACAGACCACAGATGGACTACTAAAATTTTGAACTGGATTTCGAGGGACAGAAGACCCATGGGAGATGCGTGGATGGAATTCGAAAGCATGCCGGAGTAATATGGATGAGACAGGCTCAAGACAGACATGTGTGGAAGAAACTTGGGTGACCTTCATTCAGCAGTGGATTGATAATGGTTGACAATGATGATGATGATGATGATGATATAATACAGAGAGAGATAGAGTGACATCACTGAAATGGCAATGGGCTGGATATGTTGCCTGAAGAACAGACCACCGATGGACGACTGAAATTTTGAACTGAATTTCGAGGGACAGAAGACCCATGGGAGATGCGTGGATGGAATTCTAAAGCATGCCGGAGTAATATGGAGGAGACAGGCTCAAGACAGACAATTGTGGAAGAAACTTTGGGAGACCTTCATCCAGTAGTGGATTGATAATTGTTGAAGAAGAAGAAGATGATGATGATGATGATATAATACAGAGAGAGATAGATTGACATGCCTGAAATGGCAATGGGCTGGACATGTTGCCAGAAGAACAGACCACCGATGGACGACAGAAATTTTGAACTGGATTTCGAGGGACAGAAGACCCATGGGAGATGCGTGTATGGAATTCGAAAGCATGCCTTAGTAATATGGAGGAGACAGGCTAAAGACAGACAGTTGTGGAAGAAACTTGAGGAGACCTTCATTCAGCAGTGGATTGATAATGGTTGACAATAATGATGATGATATAATACAGAGAGAGATAGAGTGAAATCACTGAAATGAAAATGGGCTGGACATGTTGCCAGAAGAACAGACCACCGATGGACGACTGAAATTTTGAACTGGATTTCGAGAGACAGAAGACCCATTGGAGATGCGTGGATGGAATTCGAAAGCATGCAGGAGTAATATGGAGGAGACAGGCTCAAGACAGATAATTGTGGAAGAAGCTTGGGGAGACCTTCATTCAGCAGTGGATTGATAATGGTTGACAATGATGATGATGATATAATACAGAGAGAGATAGAGTGACATCACTGAAATGGCAATATGCTGGACATGTTGCCAGAAGAACAGACCACCGATATACGACTGAAATTTTGAACTGGATTTCGAGAGACAGAAGACCCATGGGAGATGCGTGGATGGAATTCGAAAGCATGCCGGAGTAATATGGAGGAGACAGGCTCAAGACAGATAACTGTGGAAGAAACTTGGGGAGACCTTCATTCAGCAGTGGATTGATAATGGTTGACAATGATGATGATGATATAATACAGAGAGAGATAGAGTGACATCACTGAAATGGCAATGGGCTGGACATGTTGCCAGAAGAACAGACCACAGATGGACGACTAAAATTTTGAACTGGATTTCGAGAGACAGAAGACCCATGGGAGATGCGTGGATGGAATTCGAAAGCATGCCGGAGTAATATGGATGAGACAGGCTCAAGACAGATAATTGTGGAAGAAACTTGGGGAGACCTTCATTCAGCAGTGGATTGATAATGGTTGACAATAATGATGATGATATAATACAGAGAGAGATAGAGTGACATCACTGAAATGGCAATGGGCTGGACATGTTGCCAGAAGAACAAACCATCGATATGCGACTGAAATTTTGAACTGGATTTCGAGGGACAGAAGACCCATGGGAGATGCGTGGATGGAATTCGAAAGCATGCCGGAGTAATATGGAGGAGACAGGCTCAAGACAGACAATTGTGGAAGAAACTTGGGGAGACCTTCATCCAGTAGTGGATTGATAATGGTTAAAGATGATGATGATGATGATATAATACAGAGAAAGATAGAGTGACATCACTGAAATGGCAATGGGCTGGACATGTTGCCAAAAGAACAGGCCACCGATGGACGACTGAAATTTTGAACTGGATGTCGAGGGACAGAAGACCCATGGGAGATGCGTGGATGGAATTCGAAAGCATGCCGGAGTAATATGGAGGAGACAGGCTAAAGACAGACAGTTGTGGAAGAAACTTGAGGAGACCTTCATCCAGTAGTGGATTGATAATGGTTGAAGATGATGATAATGATATAATACAGAGAGAGATAGAGTGAAATCACTGAAATGAAAATGGGCTGGACATGTTGCCAGAAGAACAGACCACCGATGGACGACTGAAATTTTGAACTGGATTTCGAGAGACAGAAGACCCATTGGAGATGCGTGGATGGAATTCGAAAGCATGCAGGAGTAATATGGAGGAGACAGGCTCAAGACAGATAATTGTGGAAGAAACTTGGGGAGACCTTCATTCAGCAGTGGATTGATAATGGTTGACAATGATGATGATGATATAATACAGAGAGAGATAGAGTGACATCACTGAAATGGCAATGGGCTGGACATGTTGCCAGAAGAACAGACCACCGATATACGACTGAAATTTTGAACTGGATTTCGAGGGACAGAAGACATATGGGAGATGCGTGTATGGAATTCGAAAGCATGCCGGAGTATTATGGAGAAGACAGGGTCAAGACAGGTAATTGTGGAAGAAACTTGGGGAGACCTTCATTCAGCAGTGGATTGATAATGGTTGGCAATGATGATGATGATATAATACAGAGAGAGATAGAGTGACATCACTGAAATGGCAATGGGCTGGACATGTTGCCAGAAGAACAGACCACCGATATACGACTGAAATTTTGAACTGGATTTCGAGGGAGAGAAGACCCATGGGAGATGCGTGGATGGAATTCGAAAGCATGCCGGAGTAATATGGAGGAGACAGGCTCAAGACAGATAATTGTGGAAGAAGCTTGGGGAGACCTTCATTCAGCAGTGGATTGATAATGGTTGAAGATGATGATGATGATATAATACAGAGAGAGATAGAGTGACATCACTGAAATGGCAATGGGCTGGACATGTTGCCAGAAGAACAGACCACCGATGGACGACTGAAATTTTGAACTGGATTTCGAGGGACAGAAAACCCATGGGAGATGCGTGGATGGAATTCGAAAGCATGCCGGAGTAATATGGAGGACACAGGCTCAAGACAGACAATTGTGGAAGAAACTTGGGGAGACCTTCATTCAGCAGTGGATTGATAATTGTATATATATATCATCATTATTGACAACTATTATCATTACAATATATGTATACTGTATATATTCAATATATATATATATATATCATTATCATCATTGTCTACCATTATCAATCCACTACTGGATGAAGGTCTCCCCAAGTTTCTTCCGCAATTGTATTTCTTGAGCCTATGTCCTCCATGTTACTCCGACATGCTTTCGAATTTCATCCACCTATCTCCCATGGGGTCTTCTGGGGTTCTTTCGGTAACACCTAAGCTATGATTTAACTTCGGGGCTCCAGATGTCTTTCCCTGAAGAGTGGTTTGGGGTTCCTGAGTTGTTTTATTCCATGTCATTTTTGTTTAGAACCATGAAAGTGGGTTACTTCTGGTTAATTCTATGTTTATTTCTACGATGTCTGATTCCTGCAGCAAGGTGCAGTGTTGACGTGGTCTAATTACTACATGAGTGTGCTTTACTTCTTTTTACTGATAAATGTATAACATCAACCATTATCAATCCACTGCTGGATGAAGGCTTCCCCAAGTTTCTTCCACAGTTGTCTGCCTTGAGCCTGTCTCCTCCGTGTCACTCCTGCATGATTTCAAATTTCATCCATTTATCTCCCATGGGGTATTCTTCTGGGTCTTATATATACATAGAGAGAGAGAGAGGGAGTGAGAATTATATTGTGTGAAGTATTTAGTGTATGTGCTGGGAGATACCTTTATTATGGTCAAGTTACCACAGTTGCCTTGCCTACCCACGAATAAGGCTTACAGATCTGTGTTGTCGAATGTCAAGGCTAACAAACAGATTTGAAACATGCCCTTTGCTAAGGACTTTTAATTTTTATTAAATAAAAACCAGGTAAGTAGTAGTTTTCTTCTGATTATATAAGATAGGGGCAGTTGGTAAAAGTATTTTATATTGGTACCTCTTGGCTGTGTAAACTCATTGTTTGTTTTCCGTTTTTCTTCGAACTTTTTTTTTTTTCATTTAAAACTCTCATGAAATATTTGGCGTCTATGTATTTGGAGTGATAAGCTGTGGGATGATTCAGCATTCTCATGGTGATGACCCACGAATATCTAAGATTTTTACCGAAATTGCGGATTGACTGCAACTGTAGTTTTTATTTTTTTCTTTCTTTTTTTTTTTTCATTTACTCTATTACCGCTGACTTATATTTCACTGAAAATTTGTTCCAAAAAATTTGTGAAATGTCAAAAAATTACGGCATGAGATTTTATTCAACGACAGCAAGCTGCATCCATTAAAATATCATTTTCTTTTTAAAACACTATTGCCGTCAACTAACAATGAAAAGCGTTATTTGATACGTTAAAGTTTTAGTCTCACCCCCTAGGTGTTTATAACAACATTTCTGAGTTATATCCTTATTTAACATCAAACCATATAGTACGAAAACTCCCTTTCTTAACACGGAACGGAAATCGTTCTGTACCTCATCAAACATGGCTGCCACTTGTTTCCGGTGGCTTCACCCGTTCCCCGACGTAAGCGCTCTACGTATTTCTATCTCGTTGAGAGTGACTTATTCCGGAATGAGGGGATCCGGGTTCGAATCCTGGCGTGGACAGAAATGACGGAGAAATTTACTTCGTTATAATGGCGCCCTAACTATCCGGATGACCCGACCGTTCAAAATCTCGCGATGGTGTGATGTTATTTCCACACCGCGAGATAGGAAAAATCAGAGAATCTCTTCTCCAGCGCTTCGAAAATAAATGTGTGTGACCTTGCATTCCACACACCAGATTGACTGGGAGTTCTCAAGTGCACGTTCTACAGTGGATGGCTGCCTGCAACGATTCATGGTCACGGCTTACCCGTGGGCCATGCCCCCGGCCCTCTTTCGGGGGGGGAGATGTGACGTTGTGACGTACCTGCCAGCAGGACGCACACGACATAAAGGCAGATAGTAGTCAGAACAAACGTCCGCGTAGCTCAATTGGTAGAGTGACTTATTCCGGAATGAGGGGATCCGGGTTCGAATCCTGGCGTGGACAGAAATGACGGAGAAATTTACTTCGTTATACGTCCAACATCAATACCTCTTCTGCCCCGTACTCCTGCCAGTCCTAAACACAGCATTTCGTCTTGCTGATCGAATTTGTGCTCGCTCGTTACCATTTCTTGCATATGCTTGGTTAATCCAAACAAAGTATCCACCTACTCACTTGCCTCCTGTGTGCCGTTATATTTTTCTTCTTGTGAAGTTCACTGTCTATGCTTTCCATCTTCAACAACGCTTCCCTGCTCTTACTCCACCAACTCAGGAGGCAAGTGCTATCATTCGGAGACGCTTCCTAGCACGATTAACCACTCTTCTCCAAATGGAGCACTCTCGTGCTGCTTCAACAAACACCGATAGCGTTTTTCAATCCACCTGGGCCAAATCGGCTGGGTGGTTCCATATCCACAATTTGCAGTTACACCTCAACCTATAAGTGGGATTTTGTTGTCGCCCACGTTCACTGTTAGAAATCATGATTTTACGTATTAATTACGGTGTTTCGCTATTTCTGATTATTCTGTTTAATGTGCCATTGGAGATAGCTCACCATGTTTCCCATGTTCTCTTCGATAATGTTGGATTTTATGATGTTGTATATAATTCTTCCTTCTGCACAGTTTACTGCACACGCAATGTCCCCTTCATTATGTTGAATATATTTTTTAAATATTGGTCACTGTGTGTATAATTTAATGTAAAAAGATGCCCTTCTGAGTACATTTAGCGTTATTTCCCCTTGTCACTGAATATTTCTGTCCATCTGTTGTAAATTTTGAATGTAGCATCACTGTTACATTTCTGTTTCATGAGAAGCTGCCCTTCTGGGTATGTTTAGCGGCTTTCTTCCTTGTCACTGTATTGTTCTGTACATATGATATGACACTTGTGCATTGCATTACTGTTCGATTTCTGTTTTTTGTAAAGTTGCCCTCCTCGGTCCGTTTAGCATATTTCTCCCTTGTCACTGCATAATTCTGTACATATGATAAGTATTTGTGCTTATTTGTTTCTACCATTACTGTCATAGTTCTAAATACTGTTGCACCTGTTAGTTCCTTCTCACCCATGGTCTTTTATGTGAATTAGTACCTTGTGCATGTTTAATCTTTAGTATGGTAGTAAGGCTTGATTGGAATTTGTGCATAGTACAATACTGCAGGTATACATTTTCATTTGTATCGCTCGTGCTTTATTGTCTGCCTCTCTTTCGCCCTACGTGGCGAAATAATTTTAACAATATTTTGTTTTACGTTTCACTGGAACTTTCCAGCTGATGTATATCATCATCATCATCATCATTGTCAACCATTATCAATCCACTGCTGGACAAAGGTCTCCCCAAGTTTCCTCCACAACGGTCTGTCTTGTGCCAGTCTCCTCCATGTCACCCCTGCATACTTTCGAATTTCGTCCACCCATCTCCCATGTGGTATTCTTCTGGGTCTTTTCCTGTCCCTTGGAATCCAATCTAAAATTTAGGCTGTCCATCGATGATCTGTCCTTCTGGCAGTATATCCAGCCCATTGCCATTTCAGGGATTTAACTCTGATCATGATGACCTCCACTCTTGTCATTTTTCGAATCCACGAGTTCCTCTTCTTATCTCTCCTGGTTACACCAGGCATGAACCTCTCCATGCGTCTTTGAGTCGTCTGCAGCCTTTGTACGTCTCTTTTAGTTAAGGTCCACGTCTCTGCACCATACGTAAGCACTGGAAGGATGCATTGATCAAACACTTTTCTTTTAAGACATAATGGCATATTGCTCTTGAAAATTATGCTGTTTCTTCCAAAAGCTCTCCAGGTAAGTTTTGTACGCCGATTAATTTCTTCATCAATGTGACCCTCACTTGATATCTGCTGTCCAAGAAAAACGTACGTGCTTGTTATCTCCAGCTTTTCTCCATCAATCAATAAATCTTCATTTCTTGTAAAAGCATTGAACATCACTTTTGTCTTCTGAAAGTTCATTTTTAATCCCACTTCTTTACTCTTGTCAGCAAGTTCCTGAATCATACTCTGCAGCTCTGATGGTGTGGTTTGCAAAAATGACTACGTCATCAACAAAACGAAGGTGAGTTAGATAATCTCCATTCACCTTCATCCCTTTGTTTTCCCAGTTCAGTGATTGAAAGACATTTTCCAATGTGGCATTAGAAGAGTTTCGGAGATATGGTGTCACCTTGTCTCACTCCCTTTCCAATTTTTATGTGTGTTGTAGTTTCGAACAGCCGAATCTTTGCACTTGCATTTTCATAGATGTTATTAATAATATTAATGTATGCATCTTCAATACCGCAGGATTTCAGAGCCATTGTAACTGCTGATGGTTTCACCGAATCAAAGGCTTTTTCATAATCGATAAAAGCCATGCACAATGGAAGTTCGTATTCCCTCGCTCTTTCAATTAGTTCTCTCAGTACGTGGATATGATCTATTGTGCTGTAGCCACTCCTGAATCCAGCTTGTTCTCTCGGTTGAGCCATGTCCAGTGTTACCTTCAAGCGGTGTGAAAGAACTTTAGTGAAGATTTTATAAACCACTGATAGGAGGCTGATAGGTCTGTAGTTCCCGAGATCCTCAATGTCACCTTTTTTATGTAGCAGGATCATTGTAGCGGTGTTCCAATCATCAGGAAACTTCCCTTCATTAAGGCATCGAATGAAAATTTGGGCGAGTACTGTTTCGATTTATCCACTTGCTTCTTATGTATATACCACTGTATTTATCGGCAGAATTCCACTGTCATGTACATAGAAATGTTATTTTACAGAAGAATAAAGGCAATTTTGAAATGTAGATTTTACGAAAATTTTGTATGTGGTGGGCTGTGAGCCCCGGGCCTTGACCCGTTCCAAAGAACGGCTATCGTCTAAGTTGGAGTACCATGTGATAATAGTATACCAAATTTGGTGGTTCTAAATTGAAAACTGTTGATTTTACGAAACTTTTTTGTAGGGGGGTACGATCCCCTGGCGCCAACCGTTTCCAAAAACTGTCTACAGTCTAAGTTAGAGTTTCGTGAGATAGTGTACCAAATTTGGTGGTATCAAATTGAAAATTGTAGACTTCACGAAAATGTTTTGCGGAGAGGGGGGGGCTCTGATCCCGTGCCCCGACCCGTTCCAAAAACCGTCTAGCGTCTAAGTTAGAGTACCATGAGATATTATAACAAATTTGGTAGTTCTAAAATGAAAACTGTAGATTTCACAAAAATTTTGTATGGGGGGCTGTGACCCCCGACCCGGTCTGAAAACCATCTACCGTCTAAGTTAGAGTACCATGATATAGTATACCAAATTTGGTGGTTCTAAATTAAAAACTGTAGATATTACGACAATTTTGTATCTGTGTGCGGGGGGGGGGGATCTGAACCCCGGGCTCCGACCGTTTCCAAAAATATTCTACCGTCTAAGTTACAGTTTCGTGAGATAGTGTACCAAATTTGGCGGTTCTGAATTGAAAATTGTAGACTTTACGAAAATGTTTTATGGAGACTGGGGGGGGAGGCTCTGACCCCGTGCCCCGACCCGTTCCAAAAACCGTCTAGCGTCTAAGTTAGAGTACCATGAGATATTATAACAAATTTGGTAGTTCTAAAATGAAAACTTTAGATTTCACGAAAATTTTGTATGGGGGGCCCTGACCCCGACCTGGTTCGAAAACCGTCTACCCTCTAAGTTAGGGTACCATGATATAGTATACCAAATGTGGTGGTTCTAAATTGAAAACTGTAGATTTTACGACAATTTTGTGTCTGTTTGTGTGTGTGTGTGGGGGGGGGGAAGCGCTGAACCCTGGGCTCCGGCCGTTTCCAAAAACCGTCTACAGTCTAAGTTAGAATTCCATGAGATAGTACTTATAACAAATTTGGTGGTTCTGAATTGAAAACTGCAGATTTTATGAAAATTTGGTATGTGGGGGGCTCTGACCAACCGGGCCCCAACTCTTTCCAAAAACCGTCTACCATCTAAAATTTTTAGTGCCAAACAAAAATCGTAATATTCCTATCCTGTCTGAGTGTCCAAAACTAATAAATTTGATCAGGGCGAAAGACGTTCGAAATCGCACGTTTTCCTGCATTCGTTTTGTATGTAACCAAAATTTGTAAACGCGAAGAATTTGTCCGCGACGAATTCACGCTCGACAAATCGTCGTGGTCGACGAATAGACGCGGTCGACGAATTGACGCGGTCGACGAATTGACGCACGCGACGAATTAACGTATAACCATTTTCACTCGATGCCTTAATGAAGGGTAGATTCCCGAGGATTGGAACAACGCTACAATGATCCTGCTACATAAAAAAGGTGACATTGAGGATCTCGGGAACTACAGACCTATCAGCCTCCTATCAGTGGTTTCTAAAATCTTCACTAAAGTTCTTTCACACCGCTTGAAGGTAACACTGGACATGGCTCGACCGAGAGAACAAGCTGGATTCAGGAGTGGCTACAGCACAATAGATCATATTCACGTACTGAGAGAACTAATTGAAAGAACGAGGGAATGTGAACTTCCATTGTGCATGGCTTTTATCGAATATGAAAAGGCCTTTGATTCGGTGAAACCATCAGCAGTTACAATGGCTTTGAAATCCTGCGGTATTGAAGATGCATACATTAATATTATTAATAACATCTATGAAAATGCAAGTGCAAAGTTTCGGCTGTTTGAAAATACAACACACATAAAAATTGGGAAGGACGTGAGACAAGGTGACACCATATCTCCGAAGCTCTTTAATGCCACATTAGAAAATGTCTTTCAATCATTGAACTGGGAAAACAAAGGGATAAAGATTAATGGAGATTATCTAACTCACCTTTGTTTTGCTGATGACGTAGTCATTTTTGCAACTACACCATCAGAGCTGCAGAGTATGAACCAAGAACTTGCTGACAAGAGTAAAGAAGTGGGATTTAAAATGAACTTTCAGAAGACAAAAGTGATGTTCAATGCTTTTACACGAAATGAAGATTTATCGATTGATGGAGAAAAGCTGGAGATTACAGATACGTACGTTTATCTTGGACAGCAGATATAAAGTAAGGGTCACATTGATGAAGAAATTAATCGGCGTACAAAACTTACCTGGAGAGCTTTTGGAAGAAACAGCATAATTTTCAAGAGCAATATAATTTTCAAGAGCAATATGACATTAGAAAAGAGTTTGATCGATGCATCCTTCCAGTGCTTACGTATGGTGCAGAGACGTGGACCTTAACTAAAAGAGACATACAAAGGCTGCAGACAACTCAAAGACGCATGGAGAGTTGCATGCCTGGTGTAACCAGGAGAGATAAGAAGACGAACTCGTGGATCCGAAAAATGACAAGAGTGGAAGATATCATGATCAGAGTTAAATCCCTGAAATGGCAATGGGCTGGACATACTGCCAGAAGGACAGACCATCGATGGACAGCCGAAATTTTAGATTGGATTCCAAGGGACAGGAAAAGACCCAGAAAAGGCCACATGGGAGATGGGTGGATGAAATTCGAAAGTATGCGGGAGTAACATGGAGGAGACTGGCACAAGACAGACAGTTGTGGAAGAAACTTGGGGAGACCTTCATCCAGCAGTGGATTGATAATGGTTGACAATGATGATGATGGTGACATATACATAAACATAGTGGACATCAAATTGCAAAAATAAAATGCCATGACCTCGCGCTCTGCTGCAGGGGTCAATGTCACCTGAAAAAAGTACATAAATAACGCAGACACTACAAGCACAATAGAACTCAATTAACTATGTGACAAGAATAAATAATACAAGGTCAGACACCGGGTCCAATCTTTAGGGAGGATGCACCCAAAATGCACCAGCGACCTGTCAGAAGCGCAGCCATCGGGTGCATCCTCCCCTGAAGATTGGCACCTGGTGGCTGACCTTGTAATATTTATGGTTGTTACATAGCTAATTGAGTTCTATTGTGCTTGTAGTGTTTGCGTTATTTATGTAATATATATATATATAAGGTCTGGTGATGCGTAACATCACAGCCTCTCCTTGACAAATGTCAACCACGCCTTCTTGTGGTACATCCTGTTCCCACTAAAAGGGCTCTGACGACAGCCAATAGCGGTATAATTATACCATCAGGATTAGAGGAAATGCTATCCCACACTCACCAAACCGCTTGGCCAGCGTGGTGAGTTATGGCCAAACCCCTCCAAAATGACTCCACAACTTAAATCTTGGCCCTCAGTCTCCGGCAGCTGGAATGTACCTGGCCAAGGCAGCGGCCAGTGCTACATGAAGGCAGAGGGTGCTACGAATCCCCGGAGGACCGGACTAGGCTGCCATCTGATGCTGAACTTGGCTACGTATAATGGACGCTCCCTATCTTCTGATTCAAAGCTTCTTGAATTGGAAGAGGAACTACAAAGGATCAAGTGGGACATCATCGGGCTAAGTGAGTTAAGGAGAAAAGGAAAAGATCTCATTGAACTGAAAAGTGGACATCTCTTCTACTATCGTGGGACTGATACTGGCAGAACTAGTGGTGTTGGATTTATAATAAACAAGAAACTGATGGATAAAGTTGTAGAAGTTGAAAGTTCTTCTGACAGAGCTGCACGACTCGTTCTCCAACTCTCGAGAAGATACCAGGCTCAGATTATTCAAACTTATGCACCCACCGCAAGTCATCCTGAAGATGAAATTGAAGAATTTTATGAGGAAATTCGTCATCTAAATAATAAAGGTAAGCAGAACTTGAAGATAGTTATGGGAGATTTCAATGCAAAAACAGGGCAACGGCAACAGAATGAAACTTCAGTAGGTAAATTTGGTCACGGCAACACAAACCAACGTGGAAATACTCTCGTTGAGTTTGCAGAGGCAGAAGGGTTTTTCATCTTGAACTCCTTTTTCAAGAAAAAGCCACACAGGAAATGGACATGGAGACATTCAAATGGGACGACAAGTGAAATTGATTTTATTATGTGTAACAAAAAATTCGTCATAGAAGACTGCAGTGTGCTAAACAAGGTCAACACAGGTAGTGACCATAGATTGGTGAGATGTAAGATGCACCTCAACACTAAACTCGAACGTAGCAAGCTCATAAGACAAACAAAATGTATTGACATAACCAACCTTAAAAAACACCATAATACCTTCAAGTTGGAACTGAAGAACAGATTCTCTGCTTTAGAAGGCCTAACATCGGAAGAAGTGGATATTTCTGAAGTTAACAGAAAAGTAAGCAAAGCTCTTATGGAAACAGCAAGAAAGTTAGCTGGGTCTAAGAACAAGTTGCATGTGAACAAATTATCAGGAAAAACCAAAATGTTGATGCAAAAAAGAAGAGGGATGAGGACAACTAAAGAAGATGTGACTTCCAAAGTGGAATATATAGAGCGATGCAAGACAGTACGAAAAAGTATCACTGCAGACATAAGGAAAATCAACTGTGAACTAGTGAGGAAAGCAATTGAAAACAACCAAAGCCTAAAGATAGCAAAGGGACATCTCAGTAAGGGAAGAAAACAGATTATGGCACTGAGAAAAGAAGATGGTTCTATAACAAGAAATAGAGGCGAAATTTTGACAAGAGTGAAAGATTTCTACTCCAAATTATATGAAAGGGATGATACATGTACTCCAGACATCATGAGAGGTACCAGTACCAGAGTTCTTCCAGTCCTCCTAGCAGAAGTTGCACATGCAATCAAGAACATGAAGCGCGGGAAAGCTCCAGGAGAAGATGGAATTACTGTAGACATCATACAAGAATCAAGTGGAGAAATCGAAACAGTACTCGCCCAAATTTTCACTCGATGCCTTAATGAAGGGAAGATTCCTGAGGATTGGAACAACGCTACAATGATCTTGCTACATAAAAAAGGTGACATTGAGGATCTCAGGAACTACAGACCTATCAGCCTCCTATCAGTGGTTTATAAAATCTTCACTAAAGTTCTTTCACACCGCTTATATGTGACACTGGACATGGCTCAACCGAGAGAACAAGCTGGAATCAGGAGTGGCTACAGCACAATAGATCATATCCACGTACTGAGAGAACTAATTGAAAGAGCGAGGGAATATGAACTTCCATTGTGCATGGCTTTTATCGATTATGAAAAAGCCTTTGATTCGGTGAAACCATCAGCAGTTACAATGGCTCTGAAATCCTGCGGTATTGAAGATGCATACATTAATATTATTAATAACATCTATGAAAATGCAAGTGCAAAGATTCGGCTGTTCGAAACTACAACACACATAAAAATTGGGAAGGACGTGAGACAAGGTGACACCATATCTCCGAAGCTCTTTTAATGCCACATTAGAAAATGTCTTTCAATCATTGAACTGGGAAAACAAAGGGATAAAGATTAATGGAGATTATCTAACTCACCTTTGTTTTGCTGATGACGTAGTCATTTTTGCAACTACACCATCAGAGCTGCAGAGTATGAACCAAGAACTTGCTGACAAGAGTAAAGAAGTGGGATTTAAAATGAACTTTCAGAAGACAAAAGTGATGTTCAATGCTTTTACACGAAATGAAGATTTATCGATTGATGGAGAAAAGCTGGAGATTACAGATACGTACGTTTATCTTGGACAGCAGATATAAAGTAAGGGTCACATTGATGAAGAAATTAATCGGCGTACAAAACTTACCTGGAGAGCTTTTGGAAGAAACAGCATAATTTTCAAGAGCAATATAATTTTCAAGAGCAATATGACATTAGAAAAGAGTTTGATCGATGCATCCTTCCAGTGCTTACGTATGGTGCAGAGACGTGGACCTTAACTAAAAGAGACATACAAAGGCTGCAGACAACTCAAAGACGCATGGAGAGTTGCATGCCTGGTGTAACCAGGAGAGATAAGAAGACGAACTCGTGGATCCGAAAAATGACAAGAGTGGAAGATATCATGATCAGAGTTAAATCCCTGAAATGGCAATGGGCTGGACATACTGCCAGAAGGACAGACCATCGATGGACAGCCGAAATTTTAGATTGGATTCCAAGGGACAGGAAAAGACCCAGAAAAGGCCACATGGGAGATGGGTGGATGAAATTCGAAAGTATGCGGGAGTAACATGGAGGAGACTGGCACAAGACAGACAGTTGTGGAAGAAACTTGGGGAGACCTTCATCCAGCAGTGGATTGATAATGGTTGACAATGATGATGATGATGACATATACATAAACATAGTGGACATCAAATTGCAAAAATAAAATGCCATGACCTCGCGCTCTGCTGCAGGGGTCAATGTCACCTGAAAAAAAGTACATAAATAACGCAGACACTACAAGCACAATAGAACTCAATTAACTATGTGACAAGAATAAATAATACAAGGTCAGACACCGGGTCCAATCTTTAGGGGAGGATGCACCCAAAATGCACCAGCGACCTGTCAGAAGCGCAGCCATCGGGTGCATCCTCCCCTGAAGATTGGCACCTGGTGGCTGACCTTGTAATATTTATGGTTGTTACATAGCTAATTGAGTTCTATTGTGCTTGTAGTGTTTGCGTTATTTATGTAATATATATATATATAAGGTCTGGTGATGCGTAACATCACAGCCTCTCCTTGACAAATGTCAACCACGCCTTCTTGTGGTACATCCTGTTCCCACTAAAAGGGCTCTGACGACCGCCAATAGCGGTATAATTATACCATCAGGATTAGAGGAAATGCTATCCCACACTCACCAAACCGCTTGGCCAGCGTGGTGAGTTATGGCCAAACCCCTCCAAAATGACTCCACAACTTAAATCTTGGCCCTCAGTCTCCGGCAGCTGGAATGTACCTGGCCAAGGCAGCGGCCAGTGCTACATGAAGGCAGAGGGTGCTACGAATCCCCGGAGGACCGGACTAGGCTGCCATCTGATGCTGAACTTGGCTACGTATAATGGACGCTCCCTATCTTCTGATTCAAAGCTTCTTGAATTGGAAGAGGAACTACAAAGGATCAAGTGGGACATCATCGGGCTAAGTGAGTTAAGGAGAAAAGGAAAAGATCTCATTGAACTGAAAAGTGGACATCTCTTCTACTATCGTGGGACTGATACTGGCAGAACTAGTGGTGTTGGATTTATAATAAACAAGAAACTGATGGATAAAGTTGTAGAAGTTGAAAGTTCTTCTGACAGAGCTGCACGACTCGTTCTCCAACTCTCGAGAAGATACCAGGCTCAGATTATTCAAACTTATGCACCCACCGCAAGTCATCCTGAAGATGAAATTGAAGAATTTTATGAGGAAATTCGTCATCTAAATAATAAAGGTAAGCAGAACTTGAAGATAGTTATGGGAGATTTCAATGCAAAAACAGGGCAACGGCAACAGAATGAAACTTCAGTAGGTAAATTTGGTCACGGCAACACAAACCAACGTGGAAATACTCTCGTTGAGTTTGCAGAGGCAGAAGGGTTTTTCATCTTGAACTCCTTTTTCAAGAAAAAGCCACACAGGAAATGGACATGGAGACATTCAAATGGGACGACAAGTGAAATTGATTTTATTATGTGTAACAAAAAATTCGTCATAGAAGACTGCAGTGTGCTAAACAAGGTCAACACAGGTAGTGACCATAGATTGGTGAGATGTAAGATGCACCTCAACACTAAACTCGAACGTAGCAAGCTCATAAGACAAACAAAATGTATTGACATAACCAACCTTAAAAAACACCATAATACCTTCAAGTTGGAACTGAAGAACAGATTCTCTGCTTTAGAAGGCCTAACATCGGAAGAAGTGGATATTTCTGAAGTTAACAGAAAAGTAAGCAAAGCTCTTATGGAAACAGCAAGAAAGTTAGCTGGGTCTAAGAACAAGTTGCATGTGAACAAATTATCAGGAAAAACCAAAATGTTGATGCAAAAAAGAAGAGGGATGAGGACAACTAAAGAAGATGTGACTTCCAAAGTGGAATATATAGAGCGATGCAAGACAGTACGAAAAAGTATCACTGCAGACATAAGGAAAATCAACTGTGAACTAGTGAGGAAAGCAATTGAAAACAACCAAAGCCTAAAGATAGCAAAGGGACATCTCAGTAAGGGAAGAAAACAGATTATGGCACTGAGAAAAGAAGATGGTTCTATAACAAGAAATAGAGGCGAAATTTTGACAAGAGTGAAAGATTTCTACTCCAAATTATATGAAAGGGATGATACATGTACTCCAGACATCATGAGAGGTACCAGTACCAGAGTTCTTCCAGTCCTCCTAGCAGAAGTTGCACATGCAATCAAGAACATGAAGCGCGGGAAAGCTCCAGGAGAAGATGGAATTACTGTAGACATCATACAAGAATCAAGTGGAGAAATCGAAACAGTACTCGCCCAAATTTTCACTCGATGCCTTAATGAAGGGAAGATTCCTGAGGATTGGAACAACGCTACAATGATCTTGCTACATAAAAAAGGTGACATTGAGGATCTCAGGAACTACAGACCTATCAGCCTCCTATCAGTGGTTTATAAAATCTTCACTAAAGTTCTTTCACACCGCTTATATGTGACACTGGACATGGCTCAACCGAGAGAACAAGCTGGAATCAGGAGTGGCTACAGCACAATAGATCATATCCACGTACTGAGAGAACTAATTGAAAGAGCGAGGGAATATGAACTTCCATTGTGCATGGCTTTTATCGATTATGAAAAAGCCTTTGATTCGGTGAAACCATCAGCAGTTACAATGGCTCTGAAATCCTGCGGTATTGAAGATGCATACATTAATATTATTAATAACATCTATGAAAATGCAAGTGCAAAGATTCGGCTGTTCGAAACTACAACACACATAAAAATTGGGAAGGACGTGAGACAAGGTGACACCATATCTCCGAAGCTCTTTAATGCCACATTAGAAAATGTCTTTCAATCATTGAACTGGGAAAACAAAGGGATAAAGATTAATGGAGATTATCTAACTCACCTTTGTTTTGCTGATGACGTAGTCATTTTTGCAACTACACCATCAGAGCTGCAGAGTATGAACCAAGAACTTGCTGACAAGAGTAAAGAAGTGGGATTTAAAATGAACTTTCAGAAGACAAAAGTGATGTTCAATGCTTTTACACGAAATGAAGATTTATCGATTGATGGAGAAAAGCTGGAGATTACAGATACGTACGTTTATCTTGGACAGCAGATATAAAGTAAGGGTCACATTGATGAAGAAATTAATCGGCGTACAAAACTTACCTGGAGAGCTTTTGGAAGAAACAGCATAATTTTCAAGAGCAATATAATTTTCAAGAGCAATATGACATTAGAAAAGAGTTTGATCGATGCATCCTTCCAGTGCTTACGTATGGTGCAGAGACGTGGACCTTAACTAAAAGAGACATACAAAGGCTGCAGACAACTCAAAGACGCATGGAGAGTTGCATGCCTGGTGTAACCAGGAGAGATAAGAAGACGAACTCGTGGATCCGAAAAATGACAAGAGTGGAAGATATCATGATCAGAGTTAAATCCCTGAAATGGCAATGGGCTGGACATACTGCCAGAAGGACAGACCATCGATGGACAGCCGAAATTTTAGATTGGATTCCAAGGGACAGGAAAAGACCCAGAAAAGGCCACATGGGAGATGGGTGGATGAAATTCGAAAGTATGCGGGAGTAACATGGAGGAGACTGGCACAAGACAGACAGTTGTGGAAGAAACTTGGGGAGACCTTCATCCAGCAGTGGATTGATAATGGTTGACAATGATGATGATGATGACATATACATAAACATAGTGGACATCAAATTGCAAAAATAAAATGCCATGACCTCGCGCTCTGCTGCAGGGGTCAATGTCACCTGAAAAAAGTACATAAATAACGCAGACACTACAAGCACAATAGAACTCAATTAACTATGTGACAAGAATAAATAATACAAGGTCAGACACCGGGTCCAATCTTTAGGGGAGGATGCACCCAAAATGCACCAGCGACCTGTCAGAAGCGCAGCCATCGGGTGCATCCTCCCCTGAAGATTGGCACCTGGTGGCTGACCTTGTAATATTTATGGTTGTTACATAGCTAATTGAGTTCTATTGTGCTTGTAGTGTTTGCGTTATTTATGTAATATATATATATATAAGGTCTGGTGATGCGTAACATCACAGCCTCTCCTTGACAAATGTCAACCACGCCTTCTTGTGGTACATCCTGTTCCCACTAAAAGGGCTCTGACGACCGCCAATAGCGGTATAATTATACCATCAGGATTAGAGGAAATGCTATCCCACACTCACCAAACCGCTTGGCCAGCGTGGTGAGTTATGGCCAAACCCCTCCAAAATGACTCCACAACTTAAATCTTGGCCCTCAGTCTCCGGCAGCTGGAATGTACCTGGCCAAGGCAGCGGCCAGTGCGACATGAAGGCAGAGGGTGCTACGAATCCCCGGAGGACCGGACTAGGCTGCCATCTGATGCTGAACTTGGCTACGTATAATGGACGCTCCCTATCTTCTGATTCAAAGCTTCTTGAATTGGAAGAGGAACTACAAAGGATCAAGTGGGACATCATCGGGCTAAGTGAGTTAAGGAGAAAAGGAAAAGATCTCATTGAACTGAAAAGTGGACATCTCTTCTACTATCGTGGGACTGATACTGGCAGAACTAGTGGTGTTGGATTTATAATAAACAAGAAACTGATGGATAAAGTTGTAGAAGTTGAAAGTTCTTCTGACAGAGCTGCACGACTCGTTCTCCAACTCTCGAGAAGATACCAGGCTCAGATTATTCAAACTTATGCACCCACCGCAAGTCATCCTGAAGATGAAATTGAAGAATTTTATGAGGAAATTCGTCATCTAAATAATAAAGGTAAGCAGAACTTGAAGATAGTTATGGGAGATTTCAATGCAAAAACAGGGCAACGGCAACAGAATGAAACTTCAGTAGGTAAATTTGGTCACGGCAACACAAACCAACGTGGAAATACTCTCGTTGAGTTTGCAGAGGCAGAAGGGTTTTTCATCTTGAACTCCTTTTTCAAGAAAAAGCCACACAGGAAATGGACATGGAGACATTCAAATGGGACGACAAGTGAAATTGATTTTATTATGTGTAACAAAAAATTCGTCATAGAAGACTGCAGTGTGCTAAACAAGGTCAACACAGGTAGTGACCATAGATTGGTGAGATGTAAGATGCACCTCAACACTAAACTCGAACGTAGCAAGCTCATAAGACAAACAAAATGTATTGACATAACCAACCTTAAAAAACACCATAATACCTTCAAGTTGGAACTGAAGAACAGATTCTCTGCTTTAGAAGGCCTAACATCGGAAGAAGTGGATATTTATGAAGTTAACAGAAAAGTAAGCAAAGCTCTTATGGAAACAGCAAGAAAGTTAGCTGGGTCTAAGAACAAGTTGCATGTGAACAAATTATCAGGAAAAACCAAAATGTTGATGCAAAAAGAAGAGGGATGAGGACAACTAAAGAAGATGTGACTTCCAAAGTGGAATATATAGAGCGATGCAAGACAGTACGAAAAAGTATCACTGCAGACATAAGGAAAATCAACTGTGAACTAGTGAGGAAAGCAATTGAAAACAACCAAAGCCTAAAGATAGCAAAGGGACATCTCAGTAAGGGAAGAAAACAGATTATGGCACTGAGAAAAGAAGATGGTTCTATAACAAGAAATAGAGGCGAAATTTTGACAAGAGTGAAAGATTTCTACTCCAAATTATATGAAAGGGATGATACATGTACTCCAGACATCATGAGAGGTACCAGTACCAGAGTTCTTCCAGTCCTCCTAGCAGAAGTTGCACATGCAATCAAGAACATGAAGCGCGGGAAAGCTCCAGGAGAAGATGGAATTACTGTAGACATCATACAAGAATCAAGTGGAGAAATCGAAACAGTACTCGCCCAAATTTTCACTCGATACCTTAATGAAGGGAAGATTCCTGAGGATTGGAACAACGCTACAATGATCTTGCTACATAAAAAAGGTGACATTGAGGATCTCAGGAACTACAGACCTATCAGCCTCCTATCAGTGGTTTATAAAATCTTCACTAAAGTTCTTTCACACCGCTTATATGTGACACTGGACATGGCTCAACCAAGAGAACAAGCTGGTATCAGGAGTGGCTACAGCACAATAGATCATATCCACGTACTGAGAGAACTAATTGAAAGAGCGAGGGAATATGAACTTCCATTGTGCATGGCTTTTATCGATTATGAAAAAGCATTTGATTCGGTGAAACCATCAGCAGTTACAATGGCTCTGAAATCCTGCGGTATTGAAGATGCATACATTAATATTATTAATAACATCTATGAAAATGCAAGTGCAAAGATTCGGCTGTTCGAAACTACAACACACATAAAAATTGGAAAGGGAGTGAGACAAGGTGACACCATATCTCCGAAACTCTTTTAATGCCACATTGGAAAATGTCTTTCAATCACTGAACTGAGAAAAAAAGGGATAAGGATTAATGGAGATTATCTAACCCACCTTCGTTTTGCTGATGACATAGTCATTTTTGCAACTACCCCATCAGAGCTGCAGAGTATGATCCAGGAACTTGCTGACAAGAGTAAGAAGTGGGATTAAAAATGAACTTTCAGAAGACAAAAGTGATGTTCAATGCTTTTACAAGAAATGAAGATTTATCGATTGATGGGGAAAAGCTGGAGATAGCAGGCACGTACGTTTATCTTGGAAAGCAGATATCAAGTGAGGGTCACATTGATGAAGAAATTAATCGGCGTACAAAACACTCCTGGAGAGCTTTTGGAAGAAACTGCATAATTTTCAAGAGCAATATGCCATTATGTCTTAAAAGAAAAGTGTTTGATCAATGCATCCTTCCAGGGCTTACGTATGGTGCAGAGACGTGGACCTTAACTAAAAGAGACATACAAAAGCTGCAGACAACTCAAAGACGCATGGAGAGGTGCATGCTTGGTGTAACCAGGAGAGATAAGAAGAGGAATTCGTGGATCCCTAAAATGACGAGAGTGGAAGACATCATGATCAGAGTTAAATCCCTGAAATGGCAATGGGCTGGACATACTGCCAAAAGGACAGACCATCGATGGACAGCCGAAATTTTAGATTGGATTCCAAAGGACAGGAAAAGACCCAGAAGAAGACCATATATATATATATATGTCATCATCATCAACCATTATCAATCCACTGCTCGATGAAGGTCTCCTCAAACTTCTTCCACAATTGTCTATCCACTGCTATATATATGTCATCATCATCAACCATTATCAATCCACTGCTGGATGAAGGTCTCCTCAAATTTCTTCCACAATTGTCTGTCTTGGGCCTGTATCCTCCATGTCCCTTTAGCATACTTTCGAATTTCATCCATCCATCTCCCACGTGGTCTTCTTCTGGGTCTTTTCCTGTCCCTTCGAATCCAATCTAAAATGTCGGCTGTCCATCGACGGCCTGTCTTTCTGGCAGTATGTCCAGCCCATTGCCATTTCAGGGATTTAATTCTGATCATGATGTCTTCCACTCTTGTCATTTTTCGGATCCACGAGTTTCTCATCTTATCTCTCCTGGTTACACCAATCATGAACCTCTCCATGCTTCTTTGAGTTGTCTGCAGCCTTTGTATGTCTCTTTTAGTTAAGGTCCACGTCTCTGCACCATACGTAAGCACTGGAAGGATGCATTGATCAAACACTTTTCTTTTAAGACATAATGGCATATTGCTCTTGAAAATTATGCTGTTTCTTCCAAAAGCTCTCCAGGCAAGTTTTGTACGCCGATTGATTTCTTCATCAATGTGACCCTGACTTGATATCTATATATCTCCTAAAGTATGTAATTTGATGGCAAATGGTGAAAAAATTCCATCTTTAAAATACATTTTAAACATTTTTACCGTAAAACTTACCTCGTAGTACAACGACATGAACACCACTGCGGCGACCACGTCCAGCTTGCCTTAGCTCTACTGAAACGAATGACTCATAAATTACCCGTCAAAGAATCATACGCGAAAACACTAAGAATTGTGAGATTCTGATGTGGAAAATTGAGACAGAAATTATGGACTGTTTTCTGTAGCTTAGTGGAACAAAATGGAACGCTTGTCTAGAAAGATACGTATCCGGTTTTTCTTGTACTCTTTCGCCAGCGAAATGACCGCCGGAACGAAGCCATCGTTTCAGCGGAGCCAATGAATGTGATCGCCGCGGCGTTTTGTTATCCTTGCAGCAGCGGTGTTCACGTCGTAGTACTTGGACGTAAGTATTACAGTAAAAATCTTTAAAATGCATTTTACATTTGCCATCAAATTACGTACTTTAACATATGTATATCTCATTTTTTTCCAATACGTAGCCAAATAGTTTAGGACGCTAAACTACACATTCGCTGACATTTTAATCCATAGGGCATGTTTCCGTTGGTTTCTCGGAAATCTATACAATAAACACTGATTTTTGACAGTCTAGTGATCACAGTATGCTGCAAACCATAAAACCGTATCTAATATATTCATTTTCATCTTTTAAAACCTATTGTACAGGACCATCGACAGCCGCCAACGATAAAACTAACGTTAGCGAGCATGTAAACAATGTGTGTTTATGCCCAGTTCGTCATTCCGTTCAACAACGTATAGCCTTGAAAACCACCAGCTTTACCTAACATTGCCTTTTGCGCCATAAAAGTCTACCAACCCACCAACGAGAGATGCTAAGTTCACAAGGCCAGGATACAATGCTGACGTCACAGATGATATGCCTCACAGTCAATAAACCAATATAATATCACTACGGGCAAAGCGGATGTAAACATACATCGTGTTTCTTGAAGCAGTCAGAAAATTCGTGTAACTAATGCGGAAATAAAGCAGATGCAAACATAAAGGACTGGTTTGTATCTTGTTTCTCCGTGATCTTCATTTGACCAATGCGGAAATTAAGCAGATGCAGCAAATAACTGTTCGCTAGTTTGCATCTTGCTCCATTTCTTTATCCCAATGTTCCTATTATTTGCATTATTCACTGAACAGTCTGCTTTATTTAGGTCTCTTGACCATATACACTGGCGGAAAGTGAAAAAAGAACACCAAGAAGGAATTGGCGGACGATCATGAAATTTACATATGCTAATTGGGTTGAGTTTACGTAGGTGTGATGTTAATTTCGAGACCAATCGGTGAGCGCTTATGCCACAGCACGAAATAATAAGCAAATTATCGTCGGTGGTATTTAAGGAGTACGGCGAAGTGAATGTAATCAGTCGTCGGCGAACGGACACGTGCAAAGACCCTCAAGAAACTGCAATTCCTGGACATGGAAGACGTGCACGATTTCAGCAGTTATCGGAGTTTGAGCGAGGTCGTCTAGTCGAACTCCGCGAGGCCGGGTGGTCGTATCGTCGTATTGCGGAGCGAATTAGAAGGGAAGTATCGGTGGTGGTACGATGGTGGCGTAGATGGTCCGAGGAACATTCCCACACGAGAAGACGTGAAACCGGGAGTCACAGAAGGACTGATGAACGGACCGATCGACGCATAAGAAGAGCGGCGTTGCCAAGCAGAACATCCACTGCGACGCAAATCCGAGCTGCCGTTGCTCCTGAGGGGACTGTGCGAACAATCCGCAACCGTCTACTGGATGCAGGACTACGTGCACGTGTGCCTCTGGCGTGTGTACCTCTGACTCCAGCCCACCGTCAGAAACGGCTGCAGTGGTGTCGCCAACGTCTGCACTAGAGAACGCAATGGAGATCTGCTGTGTTCAGCGATGAAAGCAGATTCTGCTTGGGAGCCTCCGATGGCCGTATGCGTGCTTACAGACGCACAGGGGAGCGTCTCCACCCTTCTTGTATCCGCCAGCGACACACAGGGCCTACTCCTGGTCTCCTGATGTGGGGAGCGATCAGCTATCACTCCCGTACACAACTAGTGTTTGTACCGGGTACGTTAAACAGCATCTCCTACATCAACAACATCATTCAGCCCGTTGTTGTGCCATTTGTAAGGTCGGTCCATAGTCGTGTTTTCCAGGAAGATAACGCACGCTCACACACGGCACGTGCAACGCAACATGCACTTCAGGGTGTGAGACAACTTCCATGGCCTGAACGTTCACCGGCTTTGTGCCCCATTGAGCACGTGTGGGATTTTATGGGACAACGACTTATCCGGTCTCCACGGCCAACCACGACCATGCCAGAATTGCACAGTGTGACGCAGTTCATGGCGGTTCAATCTCGTACTAACCATGTTACATGGAAATGTTATTTTTCAGTTTGCCAGTAAATACAGCTGTATTTTGTCATAATGTTTTAATCACGTTATCCTCTGTATTCCGTTATTATGCTGTATAAATTTCGTTGGTATCAGACGTCTCCTTCTTGGTGTTCTTTTTTCACTTTCCGCCAGTGTAAGTAGTTAATAATAATTGCCAATGTATGGGTGGTTCTTTAACACAGTTCAGAAGTCAATATTCTTCATATAGGTTTCGAATGTTTTACATAAAACATTTAATAAAAAAAAACTTGACTGCAAAATTTGGAGCAGAAGGGGGACTGGCAAAAATTGGAACAATCAGTAGAATATTCCTTGTACTTTACTTTCTGTAAATACAATGGCTGGAGGGGGGGGGGGACTTGAGCAGAAAAAATATGCTTGCCAAACTTTTTTTTTTATATGTTTGGAACGCAACATTTTAGCAGGACACTACATTTCTATTTAAACTGCTTTTGCCTAAAATGAAAATTATTCACCAGTTTTAATGTGACTAGTATGTGGATTTTAATCTCAAAAGCTATATCAGTAAACTGCTTTTAGGTTTACAAAATATACGAATAAATCGGCAAGCCACCGGTCTAGAATGTTATAGAACAAAAATTTTGATTTTTTAATGGGGCCATCATCGCCATTGCACTTCCGTTGTGATCCCTTGTTTTATTGATTCATTTTTTCTTATTACCATACTTCGAGTTATGTATCTTTTTGGTTATCAGGTGGAGAAGCCACATGGCTCGTAGGGCCCTCGACATGGTTTCTGAATTTTTTTTATTGGAGGTTTAACGACCACCGTGAGCAACTCAATGGGCTATAGACCGTGTGCATTGACGTCGTGAAACCGCGGTTCGCGTCACTTTTTCGTCTGCTGCTTTCTTGCAGAACAACTGGTGTACAAGTGAGATCCAAAAATGCATTGCATGGGCTACGTAAGTGGGTTATCTGGTGATCAAAAACAGCTTTATTCTGATAAATTAAAGTTATTGGGCAATTGTGGTGACCCATATAAAATTCCATCCTTACTTTTCCTGGACAATATTGTACGAAGGGGAATGTTTTTGCTTGAAAGGAACTCAAAATTCTGCATTCCAGCACAACCACCAACTTCTGTGCTAACAGCATAGTCACACAGTTTATTAAAATAAAAACGTCGTGTCATCTTTAGCTAATTATTTAATTTAAAGTTTACCTTTCAATAATTTAGATATTCCCTAACCTGAAACTAAGGTAAAAAATCCTCAGCTTTACACAGGTAAGGCTATAATAATAATAATAATAATAATAATAATAATAATAATTCTGGCGAGTAGCACTAAATCTTTCTACCTTATATATAATAGCGACAATAATAATAAACTCGTGAATGTTATCATGAGATCATTTTTCTAAAATCGGCCTGGAAACCCAACATATGAAGATTCCATAAGATATTTACTCCCCTATAGCAGTGGATACATTCACGATAAAGAACAGCATAATCTTACTCGCAAGAAAGGTTAATTCTAGTCTAAAGATCTTCATAGAGTTTTCGTTGATAAATCATCAGTAAATTTATGAACATACCTGTAAACTACACACTCTAATGTTTCTTCGTTTCCGATCATCAATCTCAACTATGTTGATACATGATAACCACAAATTTTGGCGCTTCTGTATTAAATTTTTATAATTCAGATCCCACTTCGTTTGTTCAGATGATAATCGATAATAGGACACATCATTATCTCTCCCACTTCGGTTACTACAGCCGAAAATAGCACATAACACCATCTTCCTTAACGCTCCACAATACAAATCCAAGCAGTGTTTGTACACCAGTTGATCACCAGGGCGTCTGCTAGGATGGTTTACCTCGCTGTGACGTCATATGCATAGGATCTATAAAGCAGTCGCCCGTCCCTAATTTAGAGCCACTGGTTCCAGGGAAAGGAGAGATCCAGTGCCGTAAGACAAACGCAACATCTCTGCCTCAACGGGATTCGAACACTGATCCCTTTCGGACGAATGATCAGAAGCCATCGCTTAGACCACTGCTTTTTTTGCTGCCCCGGTGGCGCAGTGGTCTAAGCGATGGCCTCTGATCATTCGTCCGAACGGGGTCGGGGTTCGAATCCCGGTGAATCATGGATGTTGTGTGTGTCCTACGGCACTGGTTCTCTCCCTTCCCTGGAACCAGTGACCCTAAATTAGGGACGGGCGACTGCTTATAGCCCATTGAGTTGCTCACGGTGGTCGTTAAAATTCCAATAAAAAAAAAAGAAAAAAGACCACTGCTTTCTGATTTGGAAAGTTCGTGATTGCGATTTGGATTTCGATCAACAAGTAAGTTGTTTTTTCGTTGAATATCGAATATAATTAGATTTATAATATAGCCAATGCTATATTTCGGGAAAAACCATTGACTTTGGAAAATATTGCTTACGGTCTGATAAGTTAAAATTTCGAAACAAATTATTTTCTCACATTAAGCGACAAATGTTTCGTACTCTTCATCCAATTCTAAATAACCAGAAATGAAACCAACTTTATCAATATTGTATTCCCTCAAAAATTTCTGGAAAACGCCATTTAATGAAATCTCCATAATCTTCAGAGAAACTTCGAAATTGCTATTGTGAGTCCTGTTCCACATTGCACCATCTGTTGAAGATCTTATCGATTGCTTGTATATCGTTCTTCGATATCTTTTATCGCACAGGCGCAACTGACTAAATCTGGGACGTCAGCATGGTATCCTGGCCTTCTGAACTTAGCATCTCTGACCAACCAACCAGCTTTACCAGGCTTTAATAGCCGCCGCTCGCGGCTACAGGCTTCACTCAAAGTAGTAGTGCCCCGTAGGACATCTTCACATATCTTATTCTAACCGGCTCGGTCCGAGCCTGAGAACACGGTCATTTACATATCTACCAGAACTGGACTACCACTTCGTGACGTCAAGACAAGCTGTTAAATTCTCTCAGATGACTAGAGAGCTATGACGCTATGACTTCTCTGCGCAGAGACAACCAATGCCTGTACCGTTCTCCGAGACGGATCTGGATTGAATCCCGGTGAGGCACGGACAGGTTTGTCTTAGGACACTGAAACTCTCAGTTTCCTGGAACGCGCAATCTACCCTAAATTAGGGACAGCCCACTGAGTTGCTCACTGTGGTTGTTAAACCTCCAAAGAACAGCAAAAGACAAAAGCTGGGTGAAATTGTGATATGAAAAACTAGCTTTTCACCATTCGTCGCATTTTAAAATAAATTAGGGGTTTAACGACCACTGTGAGCAACTCTGTGGACTACGAGCAGTCTCCCGTCCCTAATTTAGATCCTCAAGTGAAGGGAGAGACCCAATATCTTAAGACGAACACATCACACATGCCTCACCCGGGACTCGCAAACTGGCCCATCTCGGACGAACGATTAAAAATCAGCGCTTGAACTACTGCGCCACAGGAGCGGCTGTCCGAATTGGGCCAAAGCTGTCTAAAAGGGTGAAGGCCATGCCAACAGACAGATGAGTTCCCACTATTTTTTTGTTTTTCATTGGAGGTTTAACGACTACCGTGAGCAATTAAATGGCTTATAAGCAGTCGTCCAGCCCTAATTAAGGGTCACTGACTCCAGGGAAGGGGAAGAGCAAGTGCCATAAGACAAACACAATATCCATGCCTCACCGGAATTCGAATCCGGACCCATCTCGGACGAATGGTCATAAGATAGCGCTTAGACCACTGAGCCATCGGGACGGCTGATCAGGTTTTATGTAAACAAAGCGGAACAATGTACTCGAAATCAGAAACTACTCAAGGGGGTTCTGATTCGGAAGTCTGGCCATCAGAATGAAAATGCTTACTTGACGGTGACTTGTCGTTTAGATGAAAATCCAGCCAGAATGTTGTTTTCAATCATAGTTGCTTCAGGTTCTGACCTGGTAGGAACCCATGAAATGACATTTCCACATTTTTTTTTCTTAAAGGATATGCACATTGGCAAACAGCGGTAAACCATATTGAAAGTGGGTTATGTATACTGTTGTAAAAACAACGGCTTGTTTTTAAAACTGCCGTGGTTTATAAAAACCACAATCCAGCCATTCAAATAACATGGAGATTGTATTGTTTATGACTTGGGACACAGTGCCATCTAATGGTAGAAATCGTCTATAACTTTAACACCCGCTGTCCGATCACCAAACGTCTATTGTTTTTCATACTGTAGTTCCCTTAAAGGTAAATGCCTTCCGATTGTAGTTGCGAACCCTTTGTTTCGGCAGCGACACGTTATGCTACAAATCGCTGCTAGATGTCACGCCCGGTAAGCTGCAGGACGATCGGATCTTAACAGCAACCTCCTATTACAGCATGAGCGCCGACATCTGAAACCATGGGCGGCGGAACCTAATGATTTCAGGGGGTCCAGGGTACAACTTCCCTGAGAGCTAAAACAATAAAAATAAAATAAAAAAAGAAGTAAGTGAGAGAACAGTAAGATATCATCATCATCATCATTGTCAACCATTATCAATCCACTGCTGGACGAAGGTCTCCCCAAGTTTCCTCCACAACGGTCTGTCTTGTGCCAGTCTCCTCCATGTCACTCCCGCATATTTACGAATTTCATCCACCCATCTCCCATGTGGTCTTTTTCTGGGTCTTTTCCTGTCCCTTGGAATCCAATCTAAAATTTCGGCTGTCCATCTATGGTCTGTCCTTCTGGCAGTATGTCCAGCCCATTGCCATTTCAGGGATTTAACTCTGATCATGATGTCTTCCACTCTCGTCATTTTTCGGATCCACGAGTTCCTCTTCTTATTTCTCCTGGTTATACCAAGCATGCACCTCTCCATGCTGCTTTGAGTTGTCTGCAGCCTTTGTATGTCTCTTTTAGTTAAGGTCCACGTCTCTGCACCATACGTAAGCACTGGAAGGATGCATTGATCAAACACTTTTCTTTTAAGACATAATGGCATATTGCTCTTGAAAATTATGCTGTTTCTTCCAAAAGCTTTCCAGGCAAGTTTTGTACGCCGATTAATTTCTTCATCAATGTGACCCTCACTTGATATCTGCTGTCCAAGATAAACATACGTATCTGTTATATCCAGTTTTTCTCCATCAATCGATAAATCTTCATTTCTTGTAAAAGCATTGAACATCACTTTTGTCTTCTGAAAGTTCATTTTTAATCCCACTTCTTTACTGTTGTCAGCAAGTTCCTGGATCATACTCTGCAGCTCTGATGGGGTAGTTGCAAAAATGACTACGTCATCAGCAAAACGAAGGTGGGTTAGATAATCTCTATTAATCTTTATCCCTTTGTTTTCCCAGTTCAGTGATTGAAAGACATTTTCCAATGTGGCATTAAAGAGCTTCGGAGATATGGTGTCACCTTGTCTCACTCCCTTTCCAATTTTTATGTGTGTTGTATTTTCAAACAGCCGAATCTTTGCACTTGCATTTTCATATATGTTATTAATAATATTAATGTATGCATCTTCAATACCGCAGGATTTCAGAGCCGTGGTAACTGCTGATGGTTTCACCGAATCAAAGGCTTTTTCATAATCAATAAAAGCCATGCACAATGGAAGTTCGTATTCCCTCGCTCTTTCAATTAGTTCTCTCAGTACGTGGATATGATCTATTCTGCTGTAGCCACTCCTGAATCCAGCTTGTTCTCTCGGTTGAGCCATGTCCAGTGTTACCTTCAAGCGGTGTGAAAGAACTTTAGTGAAGATTTTATAAACCACTGATAGAAGGCTGATAGGTCTGTAGTTCCTGAGATCCTCAATGTCACCTTTTTTATGTAGCAGGATCATTGTAGCATTGTTCCAATCCTCAGGAATCTTCCCTTCATTAAGGCATCGAGTGAAAATTTGGGCGAGTACTGTTTCAATTTCTCCACTTGCTTCTTGTATGATGTCTATAGTAATTCCATCTTCTCCCGGAGCTTTCCCCCGCTTCATGTTCTTGATTGCATGAGCAACTTCTGCTGGGAGGACTGGAAGAACTCTGGTACCTTTCATGATGTCTGGAGTACATGTATCATCCCTTTCATATAATTTGGAGTAGAAATCTTTCACTCTTGTCAAAATTTCGCCTCTATTTCTTGTTATAGAACCATCTTCTTTTCTCAGAGCCATAATCTGTTTTCTTCCCTTTCTGAGATGTCCCTTTGCTATCTTAAGGCTTTGGTTGTTTTAAATTGCTTTCCTCACTAGCTCACAGTTGAATTTCCTTACGTCTTCAGTGATACTTTTTCGTACTGTCTTGCATAGCTCTATATATTCCACTTTGGAAGTCACATCTTCTTTAGTTGTCCTCATCACTCTTCTTTTTTGCATCAACATTTTGGTTTTTCCTGATAATTTGTTCACATGCAACTTGTTCTTAGACCCAGCTAATTTTGTTGCTGTTTCCATAAGAGCTTTGGTTACTTTTCTGTTAACTTCCGAAATATCCACTTCTTCCGATGTTAGGCCTTCTAAAGCAGAGAATCTGTTCTTCAGTTCCAACTTGAAAGTATTATGGTGTTTTTTAAGGTTGGTTATGTCAATACATTTTGTTTGTCTTATGAGCTTGCCACGTTCCAGTTTAGTGTTGAGGTGCATCTTACATCTCACCAATCTATGGTCACTACCTGTGTTGAACTTGTTCAGCACACTGCAGTCTTCGATGACGAATTTTTTGTTACACATAATAAAATCAATTTCACTTGTCGTCCCAATTGGATGTCTCCATGTCCATTTCCTGTGTGGCTTTTTCTTGAAAAAGGAGTTTAAGATGAAAAATCCTTCTGCCTCTGCAAACTCAACGAGAGTATTTCCACGCTGGTTTCTGTTGCCGTGACCGAATTTACCTACTGAAGTTTCATTCTGTTGCCGGTGCCCTATTTTTGCATTTAAATCTCCCATAATTATCTTCAAGTGCTGCTTACCTTTATTATTTAGATGACGAATTTCCTCATAAAATTCTTCAATTTCTTCTTCAGGATGACTTGTGGTGGGTGCATAAGTTTGAATAATCTGAGCCTGGTATCTTCTCGATAGTTGGATAATGAGTCGTGCAGCTCTGTCAGAGGAACTTTCAACTTCTACCACTTTATCCTTCAGTTTCTTGTTTATTATAAATCCAACACCACTAGTTCTGCCAGTATCTGTCCCACGATAATAGAAGAGATGTCCACTTTTCAGTTCAATGAGATCTTCTCCTTTTCTCCTTACCTCACTTAGCCCGACGATGTCCCACTTGATCCTTTGTAGTTCCTCTTCCAATTCAAGAAGCCTTGAATCAGAAGATAGGGAGCGTCCGTTATAGGTAGCCAAGGTCAGCATCAAATGGCAGCCTAGTCCGGTCCTCCGGGGATTCTTAGCACCCTCTGCCTTCATGGCGCACTGGCCGCTGCCTTGGCCAGGTACATTCCAGCTGCCGGAGACTGAGGGCCAAGATTTAAGTTGTAGAGTCATTTTGGAGGTGTTTGGCCATAACTCACCACGCTGGCCAAGCGGGTTGGTGAGTGTGGGATAGCATTTATACATATATATATATATATATATATATATATAGTATACTTCTTCGTATCATCATCAGATATTATCATTCCACTGCTAGATGAAGACCTCCCTAAATCTCTTCCACAACTTTCTGTCTTGAGCCTATTTTTTCCAAATTCACTCCAGCGTGTTTTCAAATTTCCTCCCCCCATCCCACACGCGGTCTTCTTTTGGGTCTTTTCCTGCCCCGTGGTATCCAATCAAATATTTCAGTTGTTCAACGGTGGTCAGTCAGTTCATATAGCAATATGACCAACCCATTGCCACTAGAAAGTTTGCTCTATGATCATAATGTCATCAACACTTGTCATTCCTTTAATCCATGTACTCCTCTTCCCACCTTTCCTGATTACACTAACGTGCTTCTTTGAGTTGTCTGCATCCTCTGTGTGTCCTTTTTCGTTACTGTTTATGTCTCTGATCCATAAGTAAGAACTGAAAGTATGTACATATTAAACACTTTTCTTTTAAGACATAATGGTAAATTGCCCTTGAAAGTTGTACTGGTTCTACCAAGTGCCCTTCAAGTGAGTTTTATAGTCCTAATTATTTCTTCTTCTACGTAGCCACGCTTGGTATCTGTTGTTCAAAGTAAACGTAGGCATCGATTATCTATATTTGCCCTATCAACTTCCAAATCTTAAGTTTTTGTAAAAGTATTTTACCTCAATTTTGTGTTCTGTAGGTTCATTTTTAAACCCACTTCTTTACTCTTGTCAGCAAGTTCGTGTATCATGAACTCTGGCTCTGAGCGGGTAGTAGCAAAAATGACTGCCACGAGCAAAATGAAAACGGCTAAATAATGTTCATTAATCTTTATCTCTTTGTCTTTCTAGTTCAGTGATTGAAAAACATTCTGCTATGTGGCATTGAAAAGTTTGGAAGTTACGATGTCCCCTTGCCTCACTTTCTTTACAATTTTTGTAAGTGCTGTGTCCTCGAACAGTCGAATCTTCGCTCTTGCGGTTTCATATAGATGCTATTAATAAAACTGATGTATGCATCTTCTTCTTTTTTTTATTGGAGGTTTAACGACCACCGTGAGCAACTCAATGAGTCACTGGTTCCAGGGAAGGGAGAGAGCCAGTGCCATAAGACAAACACAACATCCATGCCTCACCGGGATTCGAATCCGGACTCTTTCTGGGCGAATGATCAGAGGCCATCGCTTAGACAACTGCACCACCGGGGCGGCATATGTGGTTTACAGAAAAGTGGCCCCCCGCATTTCGTCCCCCACATTTCGCCCCCAGCACATTTCGTACCCGGCACATATCGCACCCGACACACTTCGCCCCTGTAGATAATGAGTATGTTACAAAAATGTATATACAGTCAACTCTCGATAACTCGAATTTTTATTGAAGTCCTAGCCCCTTTAGTGGAGATTCAGTGTTAAACTTTATCGATTACTCGAACTGAATTTCCAAACAAATTTTCAAAATTACATTCGTGTGCAAATTGTCAAGTAGCTTTTAAACTAATTTCTCCCCTTTTGTATGTTTCAGGGTTCTATTTCCATTGTGAAAGGATTAACTGGAATTATTAACCCTTTCACAATGGAAACAATACATACTCGACTACGAGGGCGATAGTCACGTGGTTAGTGACGGACATGGAGGGGGGGGGCAGTGACTAATCTTATAGGAATCTTTTCAGTAACAAGTGAATCTTGTTCTGATTTGTCTAAATTCAAACAATAAAATTTCCTGCATCTGGCTCTCCTCACATTTCCTGGCGCAGTGAACAGCTTTCTCTATCTACATTGCTGGCCACCCAAAATGCAACACCAAGAAGGAAGCATCCGATTGGCCTGAAATTCGCAGCATGCGTCGCCCGCGAGAGGACATGCAAACGATTAGCATTGCAGGGCATATGCAAATCATGTGATCCCGGCACGCCACCGAGAAGCACTATAAGATGGGTACACAGAAGGCGGGGTGTAAGTAGTGGAAGTGTGTTGTGCTGCCAGACCTGTGCGTGGGAAGCTTCCTGATGCCTCCTCGCAGAATACGGTCAGTCATTCCAGCACGTTTTGGAGTTCGACAGAGGACGAATAGTGGCTTATCGCGACAGCGGTTTATCGTACCGAGACATCGGCGCCCATGTGGGACGACATCCAACCACAGTGAGGCGGGTATGGATTCGGTGGGTGCAGGAAGAACGGACGGACCGACGTAAGCGATTGCTGCAGCCGCGGCACACCACCAAACGAGAGGACCGGCATGTTGTGCGGTGGGCATTGACATCTCGCACTGCAATATCACGAACGTTAGCGCAGGAATTAGGGTGTGTTGCGCAACAACCTGTGTCAGCACGTACCGTTTGACGTCGTCTGCAGGAGCGGGGACTTGTCGCACGGCGCCCATTGCTCCCATTAACATTGACGTTACACCACCGGTGAGTGCGGCGGCAGTGGGCCGTTGTACACCGCACCTGGACTACGGAAAGGCACGACATTGTGTTCTCCGACGAATTCCGCTTCTGCCTGCAACACCACGATGGTCGGATCCGCGTGTGGCGGCACCACGGCGAGAGACTGTATGACGCCTGCATTATTCATCGCCATACCGGTCCGTCGCCTGGCGTTATGGTTTGGGGCGCAATTGGATATGACACCCGCACCCCTCTGGTACGCATCGCCGGTACACTCAACAGCCACCGCTACATCTCCGATGGTTTGGGGCCCGTAGTCCTCCCTTACCTGCAGGACCTCCCAGCGGACACGTTTCAACAGGACAATGCGCGCCCTCACGTGGCACGTATCGTGTAACAATTCTCCACGGCCCACCAAGTGTCACTTCTGCCGTGACCCGCCTGTTATCCCGATACGTAGCCCATCGAACACGTCTGATCGCTGTTCGGCAACCGAGTGGCCCGGCAAGCATCACACGCGGCTACGCCTGATGAACTGTGGCAACGTGCGGAAGCAGCCTGGACCAACATACCCCCTAGCCCACATCCAAAGCTTCTTTCGTTCGATGCCGTGGCGTGTAGCGGTCGTTATTGCCAGCAATAGGGGCCACACAAACTATTGATGTCTGCGAGTTCCGCAAGTCGCACGGGCCTGTAAGCTCAGTCGTTTCACCTTTGTATCTGTTGTTATGTGTCCAGTAAATCTGGCTTTGCTATCTCGTGTCCTTCTTGGTGTTGCATTTTGGTTGGCCAGCTGTGTATTTATTAACTAAACACGTGTTTTCGCCGCCTCATTATCGGTGATGCATCGTGTGAACAAGCTGTACGTTGCAGGCAGTGCAATATCAGCATATTTTTTGCACGTTGATTGATTTATTCTGTGTGCACAATGGCAAAAACTGTTCCGTCAATAAGAGGCAAAAGAAAATTGGTAGGTGATGACAACCACATTTACGTGTTTCCAAAGAGAACTGTAGATGAACAACATGGAATCTGGGTTTGTGAAAAACATTCCACCTGCAAAGGGCGTGTTTGGACAGAGGGTTTGGAAGGCCCAGTTGTGAAAGTCGTAACTAAACATAACCATGCAGCTCAGGCTGCAAGGTCGGAAGCATTGCAATTGATTGGTCAAATACGGCAACATGCAACAATCACGAACGAACGGCCACAGCAAATTGTTGCATGAGTAATTTCAGAGGCTCATGCCAATGTCACGGCATTACTTCCTAAAAAGGATTAACTTAAACGAACCATTCGTCATGTTCGATGCAACAAAGGTGCTCCTGCTTTACCGAGCAATCTCCAGGACCTAGTAATTCCACAAAATTATCAAGAAATTATTATCGATGTCAATGTACAACAGTTTTTGATGTATGATTCTCAGGACGAACTGCTTCCGGGTCACATGCTCATTTTTTCCACTAGTAACCATCTTCAGTTATTGGCGCGTAGCCAGGAATGGTTTTCTGATGGAACTTTTAGCACAGTACCCACGCATTTCCAGCAGTTTTATACAATTCATGTGGTTCATTCCAATGCAGTTATTCCAGTGGTCTACGTGCTTCTGCCAAACAAAACTCGTGCCACATACGTCAATTTGCTTCAAGAAGTTAAAAATCTACAACCGGGTCTCCAACCCCAGCGACTTATGACAGATTTCGAACAAAGTGCCATGCAAGCCTTCCAACAAGAATTTCCTGGTATTGTAAATGCCGGTTGTTTTTTTTATCTTTCCCAAAACGTTTGACGAAAGGTACAGAATGAAGGTTTAAAAGCACGATACGAACAAGACCATGGATTTGCTTGTTGGATCCGAATGATTCCGGCATAGGCATTTATTCTTCCTGCTAAAGTTATTCAAGCATTTGAAGATTTAGTTAAAGCTTATGACTTCCCCTTTGAAGCTATGGGGATTGCAAACTACTTAGAAGATACATATATTTAAAGAAAACAACGGAGAGGTCGGCAATTACCCATTTCTGCCATCAAATTGTGGAATGTTTACACACGAACACTGAATGATTGGCAACGTATCAACAACGGCGTGGAGTAGTGGCACAGGGGATTTCAGGAAACTTGTGCTACTTTATTCCCAAATATTTACCGATCCATTGATTCTTTAAAGAAACAATAAGTGCTGCACAATTTTGAAGTTACACAACTAAATACCGGTAATTCAGGCAATCAAAGAAACAAGAAGTATGCTGCAATTTACGCTAGAATCAATAGTCCAAGATTTTCAAAATCGTAATGTCATTGATTACCTTAGAGGCATTGCATACAACTTCGAGTTTTAAACAATAATAATGTGCATTTTAAAACAAAATAAATTAGAATTATTAAAAAACTAGATGTATTCTTTATCTCAAAGACTACAGTCTTGTGACGATTATATATAGATTAAGATAATACAACGTAGTTGTCACAAATGTTTATTTTCTCAAGCCGACCATGGTTTCGCTGGGTATTGACCTAGCTTCATCAGGACGAATGGCACGTAAATATTCAAATTGTATATGACATCATAAATGGTGTTAACAGTCACGTGTTTTGGTTAGATGCTTCCACGCGTTTGATAAAAATGGCGTGGATGCCATGTCATTAACAAGTTGCGAAGACTTCTGATATATATGGAAAGCTTCCAAAATATTAAGTTTGGTGGTTGAATCTGGTTTGTCAATAAGTTTTACCTCTTCAAAGAGAAATTTGTGGTCCTTTTCGTAACAGTGTTTAGCCATCGATGACTTCTTTAGGTTAAAATTCCGAATGTAGGTCTTGTGCTCCTTCAATCGAAAACATAAGGCTCTACGGGTCTGTCCTATGTACGAAGCGCCAAATTCACATGGAATTTGGTAAATTCCCCACGAGTTTTTGTCTTCAACATAGTCCTTTGATTCCAAAAATCTCATTTTGTTTATGGGTTTAAAAATCACCTTAAAATGAAAGGTTTTGAGAATTTTAAGGTGATTTTTAAACCCATAAACAAAATAAGATTTTTAGGATCAAAGGACTATGTTGAAGACAAAAACTCGTGGGGAATTTATCAAATTCCATGTGAATGTGGCGCTTCGTACATAGGACAGACCCGTAGAGCCTTATGTTTTCGATTGAAAGAGCACCACATTCGGAATTGTGACCTAAAGAAGTCATCGATGGCTAAACACTGTTACGAAAAGGACCACCAATTTCTCTTTGAAGAGGCAAAACTTATTGACAAACCAGATTCAACCACCAAACTTAATATTTTGGAAGCTTTCCATATACACTGCCGGACAATTCCTAAGGACGGATTACAATATCAACGATAGCAACCATAAAATGGAAGGCAGGAAAATGTGGATATTAACATAAGTGCGGGATACAGTAAGACGTGTTGTGCGTATGCAAATTTTGGATTGCCGAACTTGTTCGTGACGTCATAGCGCTGATAAGAGATATAAAGGATTTGACGCGTATTGACCGTTGTTGTTCAAACGCAAAGTTGAAAGGGAAAGAATCAATTGACGAACTTGCAATTTTCAGTATGTCTTCCCGACATCACCTAGATGATTTTACGCGTGGCCGTATTATTGGCAAGATTGAAGAAGAGCGAAAAATAACAGATGTTGCCAGGGAGTTCGACGTCAGCCACAGTGTTGTTTCAAGCTTTGGAAATAATTTCAAACAAATGGAGAGTGTAACAAACATCACGGGGGAGGTCGTGTTCGCAGTACGACACCTGCAGAAGATCGGTACACAGTGCTATCAACAAAAAGACACCGGCGCAGCTCAGCTAGTGAGGTAGCAAATCAGTTTATGGCTGCTACTGGCAAGCGGATCTCCCGAAAAACTGTCGCCAGACGTTTGCATGAAGGAGGACTATACGCCCGCCGTCCTGTTGTGTGTATCCCATTGTCCAGACGTCACCGTACCACCCGTTTGCAATGGTGCCATCAACATCGCAATTGGACTGATAACGACTGGTCTGCTGTCTTCTTCTCAGATGAGAGTAGATACAGTCTATTGTCTGATTGTCGACGACAACTGATCTGGCGTGATAGTGGTACTGCATATTGTCCAGCAAACATACAGGAAAGGGACCGATATCAGACATGTAGTGTCATGGTATGGGCTGGCATCATCATCAATGGCCGTACGTCCCTCTATGTGCTTCCAACTGGGACTATGACTGGCCAACGATACATTAATGATGTTCTGCTACCTCATGTTCGCATGTTCCGTGGTGCTGTCGGTGATAGATGCATTTTCATGGACGACAACGCCACATGTCATCGAACAGTCGCTGTCCAGGAGTGTCTTGAGAGCGAGGATATTCAACGCCTCGTATGGACAGCACGTTCTCCAGATCTGAATCCCATTGAAAATGTGTGGGATGCTTTGGGGAGGAGTCTTGCTGGTCGTCAACGCCCTCCAGTAAACAAGGACACCCTCATCCGTGCACTGAGAGAGAGATAGGATAAATTACCCCAACAGCTGCTTGAAAATGTTGTGCAAAGCATGAGACGACGTGTGGAATCTTGCATAGCCCTCTTTTCTCCTCTCCGCTTTTTCTGCTGCATTTAACTGCTCCCCCTCCCGAGGAGTTTCACGGATGCACATGTGGTCCTATTTCCCAAGAAGGGTGACCCTCTTGACTTGGGAAATTGGCGCCCCATTTCTCTTCTCAATCAAGATTATAAACTCTATACTAAGCTTCTTTCCCGTCGACTAAACTCTATCCTCCCTCACATCCTTGCTGACTCTCAAACCTATACTGTTCCTGGCCGTTCTCTTTCCTCCAATGTTCAACTTCTTCGCGATCTCATTCATCTTGCCAAGACTCATTCTGAACCTCTTGCTCTCCTTTCCTTAGACCTCCGTTCCGCTTTCGATAATATCTCACACGCCTATTTAACACAAACCCTGCTACACTTTGGCTTTCCTCCACAATTTGTCTCCGTTCTTCTCTCCCTCTATCGGGACGCCGTTTTCCATGTCAAGACGGCATCTTTTCTCACAGCACATGTTCCCTTCAAGCGGGGAGTTCGTCAGGGCTGCCCGCTTTCTGGTCAACTGTTTGCGATTGCCGTCGAGCCTTTTCTACGCTCTCTGCAAACATCTCTTCTAGCACAACTTCCACCACCAGTTGCCAGCTCACGGCATCACTCAGTCATTTACTCTGCTTATGCAGATGACATCACCGTCTGCATTCGTAGCGACTCACAGTTCCAACTGCTTCGTCGTTTGTTCTCCGCATATGCTTCATGTTCTGCAGCTGAACTGAATACGTCTAAGAGCACTGGATTGTGGTGCGGGTCGTGGTCCAATCGCTTGGATGCTCCATGGGGGGCCACATGGTCATCCACTACCCAACGCTTCCTGGGTGTGCACTTAGGCGCACCACAAGCTACATCCAGTGCAACTCGCTCGGAACTCCATCCTCGCCTCCTCCGCACAGCTGCATTCTGGTGTCGTGCGCAGTTCTGTACGTCCTACTACCAGCGTGCAAATCTCACCAGGACATACCTTCTGTCCATCTGCAAGCATTCTTGGATTGCATCTACGACCCCGCTTTTCTGTCTCCAGGAGGTTACACGCTGCCTTACTCGAGTAATGTGGGCGGGTCATCACTGGATTAACGTCCACAAGCTCTGTGCTCCTCCCTCCTATGGTGGTGCTGGCCTACCTGATGTCCCGCTGTGCTACAAAGCAAGCCGAGTGATCAACTTCATTCACCTTTTCACGGCTCCAGTGGCTTCCGCAGTTCAGGTACGTGACGTTCTTGCCTCCTTGCGTAACCCACATTTTTCCTTTCTTTCTTTAGTTCTCATGGATTGCTGTCCTTTCCCCCCTCCAAACTCCCACCTGCATATTCTGGAAGCCCTCATTCACCTTCGCTCTCTCCCCCTCATTCGCTCCCCTCCCTCTTCAACTCTAGAGCTTCTTTCTGAACCCCTCTTCTTCAACTCCCTTGTTCATCCCCCCCATCTCCCCTGTTTTTCATTCCCCTCTTGGCTCCGAGCAGGTGTAGTAACTGTACAAGACCTCACTAACTCGGATCAATCCTGGCGCCCTTCTCTCTGGCCTCTCCCCTGCTATTCTCTCGTCCCCATCCGCCCATTTGGTCTATGACTCTCTGCTAACTGCACTTCTTTCGCTTTTCCCTGATCTTGTCTCCCCCACCGGTCTCGTCTCTGTCTTTTCTGCCCCTCTTCCGCTGCCGTTTTTCCTCCGACTCACAAACTCGGTTCTTCCTCTCTCCTCTCTCTCCTCTAAATCTCTTTATCGTTTTCTAGTGCACCTTGCCACCCCTTCACCGCTTTCTATTCTGGAGTTTCCCCCTGCTTCTCTTCCTCTTGTCTGGGCCGCTGCCCGCTCACCCTTATCTGCCCCTCTTGAAATTAATACCCACTGGCTCTTTTTGCATAATCGCCTCCCTGTTCCGTATTTTCTCTTTCGCATGTCTCTTCTCTCCTCCCCTCTCTGCTCCTTCTGCGCACAGGAGGCAGACGTTTCTCACGTCTACCTTTACTGTCCCATCCTGATGCCTCTCCTCCACCAGGCTTTCCGGATTGCCAGTCGCTCTTGTTCTCAAGATCTTCCGTTCACTGCCTACAGACATCTTCTTCTGCGGGCTCATCCACCTACAACTCTTCCTTCAGTATGTGCCTATCTTTTCGTGCTGGTTAAACACGTTATTTACGTATACCTTCAACAACTCCGCAGCATTTCCTCGCCGGTCTCTTTACACCAGGCCAGCGCAGCACTTTTGTGCCATTTTCAAGATCGATTGCTTTCTCGACTCCGCCTGGAGTACCAGTCGGCTTCTTCCAGTCGTCGAGAAGCCACCTTCTATGCTACCTGGGCGCCGGCCGCTCCATGGTTTGCGATTGATTCTGGACTGCTACACCTATCAGAACCCTAGGACATTCTACACCTCCTTTGCTGAGTTCCGTGGCACCCTGGTGGCCCTCCTCCACTCTACGACTCGTGCAATCCACACTACTGTTGAATTGTGAATGCTAATGCCATCTCAGTGTATTTTCATGCTTACTCGTGTACATTACTTACTTTCACCCCGCCTGTATTATGTTGCTTTGGTGCCCTCGTTAAATAACTTGCACAATTGTGCACGCTGTGTTTTTATCTCATGTATGTAATGTTTTACCTTCACGGCGGTGTTTGTGCTGTTCTTTTTCTAATTGTGTACTATTGTTTCGCCTGTGTTATCCTGTAAATCATGCCCAGCCAATGTCATGTGACACGATGTGTTTCTCTTTGTCACTTCTGCAATTTTTTATTCAATAAGCTTTGCTTGCAGCATTTGTTATTCATCCCCATTGTCATTGCAGTGTATATACCATCATGTTTTTAACAGTTTTGTATTATTTCCCAGTGAGATGCCCAATACTGTACGTCTCCCTCTTATGTTTTCTTATGATAAATTAGAATAAAGCGATTTTGAAACCATGGTGGCCATATCCCGTATTGACATCTTACGCCGGAACGCCTGCGGACGGTAATTGCATTTTTTTAACGTTTACGTATTCTGCACAAAATGGCCTGTTTGTCCCTTGAACACGTTCCAAAGCCTTCTGGATTCCAGAGCACAATAAATTGTCTTTCTTGTAATGTCCTGGCATTCTGACATTATTTTATTTCACTTGGCATCCAACCACACTTACTTTTTTATGCGCTATATAGCCGTTTATGATCCGTCCTTAGCAATTGTCCAACAGTGTATATCAGAAGTCTTCGCAACTTGTTAATGACATGGCATCCACGCCATTTTTATCAAACGCGTGGAAGTATCTAACCAAAACATGTGACTGTTAACACCATTTATGATGTCATATACAATTTGAATATTTACGTGCCATTCGTCCTGATGAAGCTAGGTGAATACCCAGCGAAACCATGGTCGGCTTGAGAAAATAAACATTTGTGACAACTACGTTGTATTATCCTAATCTATATAAACTAGGTGTATTATTTACATTTTTGTAGCCTACTCATTATCTACTGCGGGCGAGATGTGCTGGGGGTGAAATGTGGGAGGTGAAATATCGAGGGCGAAATGCGAGGGGCCACTTTTCCGGATCCCGGCATATGCGTCTTCAGTACTGCAGGATTTCAAAGACAACTAGACTTGCTGATGGTTTCCCGGAATGGAAAGCCTTTTCATAACCAAAAAAAGCCATACGTAATGGGAGTTCATATTCATTCGTTCTTGCAGTTAGTTCTCTCAGTATATGATCTATAATGCTGTAGCCACTCATGGAGCAATCTCGTACTCTTCATGAAGCCAAGACCAGTGTTTCCTTCAATCGATGCGACACGACAGCACCTTGCTGAAGATTTCGAAAACAACTTATAGGAAGTTGATGGAAGTTCCTTCGGCCCCAAATGTCCCCTTTTCTTATGCAGGAAGTTCACGGTAGCGTTATTCCAGTTATCAGGCATCTTCCCTTCACTGAGGCATCTAGTGAAAATTTTGGGTGGGTGTAGTTCCTGTTTCTCCACTGGCTCCTAGTGCAATGTCCATGGTAATTCCACATTCTCTTGGAGTTCTTCCTCATTTCTTGTTCTTAATTGTATGGGCTACTTCTACCAAGAGTACTGGAGGGACTTCCGGCAAAAATTTCCCATGCGATGAAGAGCCTGAAACGAGGAAAAGCTCATACATGTATATTAAATATATTTGTGCGTGCTGACCGAATGTGTACATATTTCAACCAAGAACAGTGAAGAATAAATAAGAATTTAGCATTTTCCCCCGAAAATGTTAATCTTTAGGGAAAATCAGTTTGATAATGTTTTAGAAGAAAATTTAAGAAACAGTCTAGAGGGCGTTTAAATAGTAATAAGTTGAGAACAATAAGTTGAACCGTAAATTCAGTATTCTAATAAAATTTGATATATGGTTGCATATTATATGTTGATTTCTTTTACACCTTAAAACAATTTCTGTATTTATTTAAGAAAAGATCACCAACACAAGAACATTCCTCCGTGGCAAAAAGTTTCATTATTCTCAATCTAAATTTTAGTACAGAACTAGTAACTGAATTAAAGTACAAAACAGCTACAGACCTCTAAAAATATTTTGATAGTGAAAATCTACGTGAGAGTGCTATATAAGACAAAATGAAGAACATACTGTAGAATTTATTGGCGTGTAACAGTAAAATTAAATTTCAGGTTCAAAATTATTATCCAAAACGTATACGTCAGTATCGGTGTCGATAGCACAATGTTTTACAATACTGAGAGATACAGAAGGTTTTTTTCTCAATTCCTACATTTTGGCCAGAATAAACACAACTGTAAAAGCAGTTCATTCAGCTTTTATACTGTTTAGTTTTTGTTTCATTACCAGTCTATCCATAATTAATTTCAGTCTTTATATGTACGTAGGTAAATCAAAAAGTAAAAGCTATTTGAAAAGTACGCGGTAACCGAAGTGGATATAGAAGCTGATACAATATAACACGTTTGTAATGGTTTATGGGCATTTTGAATACGCACAGCACAGTGCTGAGTTGGAGGTCAAATAAACATGGGTGCTGCGCTGCGGGATTGCACCATTGTTGAACAACGCGCTGTAGTGAGATTTGTTTGCACAGAAGGAGTGAAAGCTTCTGAAATTTACCGAAGGATATTGGCTCAGTACGGAAGTAAAAACAGCATGATTCAACGAAAAATTTAGGAATGGGTAGAGATGTTTAAAGTGGGAAGAACAAGTTTAACCGACGAAGCTCGATCAGGTCGGCCATCAACATCACGTACGCAAGCCCAAATCGATCGGGCGAATGGCTTGATCAGAGAAGACAGACAGATTACGTTGTCCGCTGATGCTGCACATTTGGATATCACCTACGGATATATCCAAATGTACAGCATCAGACTTACGGTACCCAGACTTTACGGTACCCTACGTCATGATGCCATATATGATGGAGAAGATAGTAAGGCCAGTGAATATCCGTCAGCTGTGAAAGCATCTACATCGAGAGACCCTGACTTCGTGCCTATTGAAGAGTATTTATAGAGTTTTTTTCTTTACTTCATGGCCACATACACTTCCCCAGAGGAAACTGAATGCTGTAGTGAGAGATCTGGAATTGCCAAAAAGTAAAGCAGAGCTGTTGGGGTCCAGATTGCAGCAATGGAATCTTCTAGAAGATAATGTGCACGTGGCTGTGTTTTGTGCTCCGCAAAAAGATCTGCTTCCGTTTTTCAAAATGACAGATAATCTCATTACTTTTGTTGATATAGTGGGTCTGATGGCAGCACTACAAAGACGACGATCGGAGGCTGTTCATTGATTCGTCCAAGTTGAGCTTAAAAGCTGTGCTGCTCCATAATGGTAACGTTTTACCATGTGTTCCACTCGGATATGCAGTACACATGAAAGAAATGTAAAACAACACGAAACAACTGTTACACACTATCAACTATGACAAATGGCAGATTTGTGGTGACCTAAAGGGCATTGCCATTTTGATGGGGCTAGAGCAGGGTTACACAAAATTTTGCTGTTTCCTCTGTTAGCTGGGACAGCTGTGCTAGGATTTCCCACTACGAGAAAATGATTGGCTCCCACGGCAATCACTTGAACAGGGGAAAAAGAATGTACTTAACGAACAACTTGTAGAAATCCAGCAAGATCTTATTCCCTCCTCTCCACATCAAACTTGGACTGATGGAGAATTTTGTATTGGCCATGGTCCAAATGGAGCAGGAATTTTGTACTTTCTTGATAAATTTCCAAGACTTAGTGAGAGCACAATCGAGGAAGATGTATTTGTCGGACCACAGAAGCATCAGCTCTTCCGTGATTAGCACAGGAGATGAAAAGCTAGCTTGGAATGCTTTCTGGCAAGAAGCCACAAACTTTTAGGAAACAATAAGGCTGACAAAATTACCAGGAGTTTGTAGAAACCTTCTTGCAGCTCTACGAATTTAGATTAGTAATACTACTGCGTGATGAAGCGCACACACATTCATCCAGGCTCGTTTATCTTCTACGTGACAAAATTCCAAGACAGTCCGTGTACATCACGCAGTAGTATTCTTACAGCTTAATTTGGGTTCGAGTTTTTTTTTGTTCAGATATTTATTTCATAGATGGTGTATTGGGTTTTCTGACCTCAAGCAGGGCACATTCGGACTTGAATAAAAAAGAAGGGAAAACGAAACACACACACACACACACAGAGAGAGAGAGAGAGAGAGAGAGAGAGAGCACCTTTGTTACTGCTTTAATGCCGAAAAATGAATTCCGTTCTCCTATTTTTCTTATTTGCACCTAATGCCGAAAAATGACTTCCCTTCTCCTGTTTTTCTTATTTGCAAATTTCTCTATTACCCTTGCATTGAAGTCCTTGATGGTTGTCACTAATCTCTTTTCGCCGGAAAGCATAGCCAAAGCGTTTAACCGAACCTGGGTCATTGTGTTCCTGTGAAACATCTTAATTCGTTTGAGTGATGAAAAACACCTCTTAGGCTCTGTAGTTGTCATTGGCATTGTTATAATTATCCTGAGTAGAGTTGCGGTTTCGAAAAATGTGTTCTCTAAGTTGTTCTTCAAAATCAAAAGCAGAAGAGAAATTGCTTCATTAATTTGGCGGAAGTCTTGTCTTTCGTACAAAACAGTCAACTCCGTTCGAAGTCTGTTTCTGTTCAGCATTGGGTAGTTTTCAATAGCCAGTTCAAGCTCTTTTTCTGGAAATATTTTTGCATATGCAGGGAAATTTGAGGAATCCAGGAGTTTAGCAGCATCGAGGTGATCGGAAGACTGAAATCGATGGAGAGTTTCTGTGATAATACGATCACAGACTTCTTTAGCATCCGAAATTCTGTGTGATTCGTTGCGTAGTCTCTTATTCTCCTGTTGAACGAGAAAGGCAGCTTCCATTTCTGTTGGAACACTTTATACTTCGCTACGAATTCTGTTTATAGTTCTCACAAAAGCACCAACGCAATTTTTCATTCTCACTGTGTCTGTCTGTCTGGCTTGAAGTTGGCTGTACAGCAAATCGACGTGTGGCATTATTCTGTGGGAAAAAGTTATCCAAAAAACAAATTCTTTGTCCTCTAAATTGTGATGGATTCCTCTAGCTTCCTGACGTTTTTAGAAGAAACAGATTTTTCTAACTCAGCAAAGCATTCCAAAAGTGCTTGATTTTCATAAACGGCATTTACAGTTCACGATTCACAATTCCACCTTGTTGCTGGTCCACTAGGAATTCGTCACGCAACGACGGTTTACAGTGCTGACAGACGCTGAGGTGATCGTGTTAAGAAAGTAGGAAATGCTGAGAGTGCAAAAAAAAAAAAAAAAAACCTTAGCAGATTGATTTTGTGAGGCAGTTCGTTGTACAATTAAATTCAGCTGGTGAGCATAACAGTGGGTGTAGTGTGCAAGAGGAAAATCTTCCTTAACTTTTTACTTGAACCCCATTTTGGGGCACCACTCATCACGTAAGCTCCATCGTAAGTTTGCAGAATAATTTTATTTTCAGATCTCTTACAGAAAATCTTACTTAATTCTGCCAAAATGCACTGCGAAATTGAATTTGCATTCTGCCCACTGGGATTGAAAAATCCCCAAAACCTCTCATGCACAGATCCATATTTTTCGTACCTATAAACAAGTGACATTTGTAAATGCTCTGAAATGTCCGTTGTCTCGTCAGCCATTAATGCTACAAATTTAGCTTCATCCATTTCCTGTTTAAAGATTTCGTGACAGACTTCCAGCATGCAGTCCAACAATTCATTGTGAATTGTTTTCGAAGTGCCTTTAAACACCGAGTTGCTTTGAATGTGGTGGCTTACGACACTATCCAAAGTGCCCACAAGATCCACAAGACCTCGGAATATTCCAAGATTATCGGATGTCTCAGTTTCATCGTGACCTCGTAGCGCCAACTGGAATGCACCACAAAACTGAATGCAGTCTATTATTTTAGACAGAATATAGCGATTTCTTTCCACTAATTCATTGTGCTTTTGTATTGAGTCCTGATATGCCCGATTTAACTATGTTGCTGTATTCGCTCTTCCAAATGCACTGAGGTCTAGTACGCTGTTAATATACTTTTTGCTTTCTGAATGTTTTTTTATGTACTCGTTTAAGTGTCTGAGATCTTTTATTCCTCCTTTGGACCAAGAATCATTGCTCCTCACTTCACAGCCACATATCCACGAATTGCTATCATATATCTTCCTACTGAATTGCCTCTTATATGAACGATTTGTCCCGCATTTCGCCATCTGATCTATAATCAAATCTGGTATTCGTCGACCTAAGGACTTAACTTCAATTTTAGCCTCTCTCTTCCTTTCTTTCTTCCCTCTCGGGACTCTGTTGCTCCCATTTCTTCTTTTTCTACTGCTTCTATCTATGCGCTCCTCTGTGCGCCCCTCACTTCTCCGCACGGTCTTCCTGTTGCTTCTCCTTCTCTTCTGCTGCCTATCTGGTCTGCCTCTTTCTCTCCCCTTTCTACCCTGTTAGAGCGAAACATCCACTGGCGGTTTCTTCACCGCCGCCTTCCTGTCCCTTCTTCTCTCTGCTGCTTTTGTGGTGTTGAAGGTGATGTTCCTCATGTCTACTGTCACTGTCCGGTTCTCCTTCCACTTTTCAATACTGCCTTTCGTCTTGTAGGCACCATTTGCACCAGAGACATCCCTTTTCAAGCGTACGAGTGGTTACTGCTTACCAAACATCCCCCAGCTATTTTGCCGGATGCCTGTGCCTATCTCTTCGTACTCGTCAAACATGTCATTTTTCTTTATCATCAATCTCTCCGCTCTCATGCTACCACACCTAGTATCCTCTCTGCTGGCGCGGCATTACGGTCGATTTTTAGGAATCGCATCGTGTCTCGACTACACTTGGAGAACTTCGCTGCTTCCACCCCTCAATCTCAAGCCTCTTTCCGATCTACCTGGGCGCATGGGACCGGATGGTTCAAAATCACTGGCTTTTCCGTTGATTTTTCCTTCTGATTGTTTTTTTCCTCCAGCTTCGACCTACTGACTGCATCATTTGAGATTTTGTGTTCTCTCTTCCTGGTGCTTCGTCACAACGTCTGCTAAGTGTTTGTCATGTAACTGCTTATGATTTGTATTGCAGGGGTTTTCTGCAATTTTTGTGTAATTTTGTGTGCATGTACCGTGCTGTATTAGTTTCTTCGTCGCACCTGTCCTTACTACGTGTTCTGTGCTCCATGTATTTGTTCTCTAGGAGCAATTCGAGATGTATTGCCCTGCGAGACTTTGCTCTTTCTGTTTTTTTGCTGCATTGTGTTGCATCTTTTAATTTATACCTTATTACTGTCTTGTATTTTTTCACATTCTCTGACGTCATGTATTTCTTGCTCGTCCCATGTTATTGTTTTTTTTTTGGACAGATGCAATACTGCACGGATTGCTGTTTGTATTTTGTGTATCCTTGTGTTTCACTTGGGGAGTTTGCCCAAGTTTCCACTATGTTCTGTAATACTTATCATGCATTTGTCACATATCGTGTGGTTTCCTCGATTGTGGGAACTTCTGTACCTTTATCGTAGTATATGCTTTTGTTGTGTTTTACATGTTCCCTTCCTTTTGTGCACTGCGTTACACAGCTATATTCTTGTAACTATAGTTACCTGTTGTTTTGTGCTCTACTGTCACTGTGCACGTCATCGCATGCTTTATTAAATAATCGTTACTTTTGCTTGAGCATCATCTTCCTCAAGCATGTATTGTTCCTTATTAATGATTTTAACATTTTGTCATCCTTAGTTGACTGCCGTATCACATTCACCTGTAATATTTCATCAGTATCGTTCATTGTTTTGTTGTTTATTTTGCCATATGTGGTACGCCTGTATCCCCTATGTTTTTGCCAATAAAGTATATTTTGAAATAACTTCAATTTTTCCCTCTAAAGTTCTTGAAGAAAATGGTAGTTTCAACAAAGGATCTAGTAAATTAGTCGCAGTCTCCATTCATGAAATTAAAAGATTACGAAAACCACAGAATAAAGAATAAAAAATTCCGCTACTGCGAAGCAATCATTCTTCTGACATGTACAAAATATGAAGCAATAAAAAAAAATAGCCTCGTTCTAGAGCTACCTCAGTTCGGAATGCACTGTGATAAATGGATTTACATGGGAATTTAATTCTGAAAGGTGCAATATACCATTTCAATTCTATTGCCTCTGCCTCTTCTTCATGCAGTTCACCCTTATCTCGGGCCAAGAGAAGGTACTACTACCTGTTCTTCATACAGTTCACCTTATCACAATCCCGAGAGATGGCAGCACGTCAGCGAACACTCTTCTGTTATTTTGTGCTTCGTTCGCCCGGTACCGGCTAACTTCCGATTACTACTGGTCTGTTTTGCAGCAGGAACCCGTCAGGTCTTTGAAAGTTTTTTAGTGTGAGGGAGGGCGACGTTGGAAACGAAACCGTTATTCTGATGCAGTTGTGAGGGACGAGAATATGAGGAATTTCATAAGCATTAGAAACAATATGTGACAGGCAACTTAGTAATTAATCAGATACAGTGGCGGCGGAACCACTCGGGCCCGGTCAATAACTTCAGCCAAGATTTTTATTTTTATTATTTTTTTATTTGACATATATGCGATTGTTGTGAGGTGCCTTAGAAAGTTCCCAGTGGCGGCGGAACCACCCGGGCCGGTCAATAATTTTAGCCAAGATTTTTATTTGGCATATGTGCGAATATTTGTTGTGATGTTCCCTAGAAAGCTGCTCTAGGTGAGTGGTCAGGTGGTTCTAATCCTTAACAAATCTCCTTAGGATTTTTTTTCTTCCGTTTGTTCCGGAAAGTGGGAAGGGATGGGGGTGCACCACGATTAGAAATTTCGGGCCCGGTCAACGAACTTCACTTTCCGCCACCCCTGAAAGTTCCTTTAGGTAAGTGGTTGGGTGGTCCTAATTCCCAATAAAGCTTCTTAGGCACAGTAGTGCACCCAGAAATTTCCCAAGGGACGGGGCCCGTGCACCCTGGCACACAGAATTTTCCCAAGGTGGGGCTGACCCCCCCCCCTAAATTTACCAGGAAAATTAGTCAGGTGTTGTAACAACTAAGGAGGCTGACTTTTGTGCATTTATTCTTATCTAGTTACTACTAATGTTACAGTACAAGAAAGTTAAATGATTAGAAGAAGCAGTGAAATTGTTTTCCTTGTTAGATTTTTCTAAATTTATTTAACAGAACTACTCCCTTATAATTATTATATGTTATAATTATATGGTACATGATTAAGAAGTATATGTAGATCGCGTATTGTGACTTTTTATTTCAATCTTCGACATAATAATTTTCACTCTATCCGGGGGTGGGGGTGGTGGGGTTTGTTCGACCCCTCCTGTGGGTGAGCCACTGCTTAGACATTGTTTTTCTTCTGTTTGTTCCGGGAAGGTAGAGGGCGCACCACGATTCGAAATTTCTGGCTCGGTCAACGAATTTCACTTTTCGCCGCCCCTGATCAGATATAATATTTGGCAGACCACATTCTGTCAGGGGCGGTGGGAAGTGAAGTTCGTTGACTGTGCCCGAAATTTCGAATCGTGGTGCACCCCTCCCTTCCCGCTTCTCGGAACAAACAGAAGAAAAATAATGCCTTAGTAGCATTTAGAGGATTAGGACAACCCGACCACTGACCTAGAGGAACTTTCTAAGGCACATCACAACAACCGCACATATGCCAAATAAAAATAATAATAATAAAAAAAAGTATTGGCTGAAATTATTTTCTATAACACAATTGCGATGGATTCGGAGCTTACGTGCTGCCATCTATTGGTCATGCTGCATCTTTGATATTCAAAGTTTCTTGAAGACGTGCTCAGTTTTAAAATTTAGACGGATTTCGCACTTGTATTCATCTGCGGAAAAGCAAGTACTACTTATGAGAACGTAGACAAAATTGCTTGGAATTAAATTATTTAATACCATCATTTGTGAGTGTTACAATATGTTAAGAAGTGACTTTCTTAACAAGCAGAACTTCCCGGGCAAGAAGGCATAGTGTTCATGTCACGTGACTCTCCTCCTAAGCCCTGCTACATGCAATCTCCAAAACAGCTCCGAACAAATAGGGTGTTGGAAATGCCATTAATTGCCATTCCGAATGTAGACTCATGAAATAAGCGTCCCTGTGGCCAAGTGGTCAGAGGAGATAGCTTCTACCCATTCGTTGGAGGTGGGCCCAGGTTCAAGTTCTGAATGAGATATGGTTGGTATGCTTGTCTTGTGGCTGTAATGTACACAAATTATACTCTAATAACAACAAGAAGCGACCACTACAATGCTCTAGAATAAAATAAAAATAAAATATCCTGCAGGTTTAGAAGCCAATTCACCAACTGCTCTATGACTTGAAATATGAAGTTTGTAGGAGCAGGCATGGCGCCCTGATACGATAGGTATTAAAGAGAAGGGTGAAGTATTAGTGCTGAAGGAGTAGGTCAGGGAGAGGAGAATATTCTCCTTCCTGTGACTGAGTAAATAGCATCATCGTACTGGGAACACAAGCAGGGAATTTTGAAAAACTTAAAATTTTGATAACATGTCTGAGGATGGAGAAGATTCACACGGAGGGAAAAACAAAAACCGGGGTGGTCTTGCGGTAATTCCTTGGCAATTCCTTTTCATCCTGTTAATTCCTTTTCATCCTGTTAATTCCTTTAGATATTCTGGTAATTCCTTTAAATAAGTGTAGGTGGTGCACTTACTGTATGATCATGCAAGAGGAGATCTGCTTTTTCCCAATTCTTGAATTTTCATTGGATCGCAGGTGGGAGGCAGATAGCAGTCTCCGGGATGAACACTGAGGTAACCGTGTTTAGGATAAATGCATCGCTATTTGTAGGGTTAAAGAAAAGAAATCATATTATATGGATAATAAGTTTGGATAAGGGGTAGTCCCATGTCTACCATGGTCTGGGTTAAATATTAACCCCATAATTTTTAAGGGCCAAACTAGGGTCTTAGGTGCATCTTAGATGCTCAGGATAGACCCGGGATAGTTTTGCAATTTCAAAACATAGGAAGTAACAGTTCGGAGGAGAAGTTATATGGTAGTTGATTCGGGATAAACGGGAAGCGGTCGAAAATAGTTGCAGAAATAATGCTTTCGAAAAATTTAGAAGTATAGATGTAACGGCATCGTATCAAACCGTGATTGGCTAGCGGCAATAAACTGACTCCGAATCAACGACAGAGCAACCTGCAAATTTGACCACAATAAGGAATAACCTAAAGCACTGCAATAAGGAATATCCTAAAGTATTGCAGCTTTGGGTTACAATAAGGATTAACTTAAAGTATTGCTGTTGATGTGTATTTAAGGGGGTTGTAGGTTAATTTTCGTTGTTCTAGCATTATTATTCTTTGCAAGTTTCTGCGGGAGTCGTGGTAAGTGTTCGAGAATAAATTTCGGTCTTTTATATCGCATAGTGATATCGGTTGAATAATCGTTAATAAATTTTATCGTCGGATTTGGGTGCATCGTAAGTTTGCTTTAGAATTTTTCTGCATGCGTTCCGATGATTTGTTTCAGTAGTGGAAGTTTGTACTTATCTCGGATATCTCGATTTTTTGCTTAGGATGTGCAGCAATGAGCTGTTTCAATAGTCGATTCTGAAAAGATTGAAGTTTCTTATGATGGGACTCAACACATATGCCCCATATCGAGGAACCGTAAAGTAGAACGAAACGAAGCACATTTTCCAGAGAAGAATTTTATTTTTGATGGATAATTTGGAGGTTTTATAGATGATGGGTCGAAGCACATTTTTAAGGAGTACAGCTTTATTTATGGCTTGCTTGACTTGCGGTCTCCAGAAGAGCCGCTTATCGAACATAATTCCAAGGTATTTAATTTTGCTGGTCCATTCAACCGGCACATCTTTGATAGCAATGGGAGTCGGATTTGAGAATTTACTTCTGGTAAAAATAATCACTTGAGTTTTCGTGGCATTTATCGCAATTTTCCAATGTGCGTAATAGATCTCGAGCATGTGTATGTATTTTTGCAACTTTTTTGCAATTAAGGAGACGTTTCGTGAAGTACATAAAATCGATGCATTATCGGCGTATAATGCAAGTACGATGTCACTTTGTTAAGGGATGTCGGCGGTAAAAATTAAATAGAGAGAGGTCCTAGTACTGATCATTGTGGTACTCTTGCACATACCCTTCTTTCGGAGGATTTAGTCTAGCTTAACTTGACAGAGAATCGTCGATTTGTGAGGAAGTTCGCAATTATTGGGACGATCCATCGTGGGAATTTAAATTTGATCATTTTGTAGATAAGTCCGACTGTGTAGACTTTGTCGAATTCTTTCTCAGTATCGAGGAACATTGCTTCAACTGATTTGTTAAGGTCGAAAGCTTGATATGCCATTTCGGAGACTCTGGATATTTGGTGGTTCGTGGAATGTGCAGGCGTGAATCCAAACTGACAATAAGGAACAATATGGTTTTCGAGGTTGAATGTTTGAATGTACTTCAATAATACCCTTTCCATAATTTTGCTGAGGCTAGGCAGGAGTGAAATCGGTCAGTGATTTTTGGGGATCGTTAGATCAGTTCCTGGTTTGTGGATGAGGATGACATCCGCTATTCTCCAGTTGTCTGGAAAATAGTAGAGTTTAAAAGCTGCGCTTATAATGTTCGTGAGGATTTCGATATACTGAATGGGGAGCATTTTAATAACCTTGTTCGTGATCCCATCTCATCCAGGAGCTTTATTTGACTTGAGTTTTAGTATAAAACCCGTAATTTCGGCCACAGTGACTGACCACGGGGGCTTCCGCAGGAAATTTGGTTTTGATGTTCGTGCGTGAAGCAGGAGTATACTTGCGTTCCGAACCGCAGGGAGAGCAGCCGTTTTGCTGAAAATAGCTTCTAATTGCATCGTGTACCATATCATCATGTTATTTCGTGGTATTAAAATTGTTATTAATGAATTGATTCGCAAGGGAGTCTGCGAATCAGTTCACTAATAATAATGTCTTTCTCGGAGTAAGCAATTTTATTATCCGGCTTTCTCATCGGAGGTACGGCCTTATATGGACTTTTGACAGTTTGTGCAACAACCCAAACATTACGCGTCGTAGTCGAGTTTTCACCAACCTTACTGAGGTTTCGGCTATGAATATAGTTGCAGTAGTTTCTAGTGTAATGCCTGATTTTTCGATTGAGAAAATAATAGTGATTTCTATCTTCCAGCCTTTTGGTTCGGATACAAATTCGTCGTGCTCTATTTCTCAGTAATTTTTCGTTTGATCCAATTCGGGAGTTCGTAGGAATTTGGGATGAGTTTCTTGGTGAACTGAGACTCTTTAATAATATCGTTGATTTGGTTCTGTAGTTTATCAAATTTCTTGGTCGATGTCGGCTTTCGATTCGCACTGCGAGATTTGTGGTGTTGGCGATACTTTAAGTATTGTTGCAAGTGGTCCCAGGTGATAACCCATTGGGACGGGAGGATTCGTGTTCCATCATAAATGCACATAATGACAGGAAAATGATCGGAGTTCAGTTTATGAATCGTGTTTATTTCGTAGGGGGCATTAAAATCTTTTAATAGTGCGAAATCAAGGGTGTTATTAGCACCTTTCGATCTTATCGAAGTGGGTTCGTGTGGAATGGCAATATCGATGTTATGTCTATTTAGAAATTCAGATAGGATTCTGCCGGCATAATTCGTGCGGTGGCAGTTCCATCGAGGGTATTTAGCGTTGAAATCTTCTCCAATAAGTGTTGGGAATTTATCATCGATGAGCTTTTTCAAGTCGCCAGATATATTTTTATTGCCTGAGGGATTGTACGCACTTAGAATTTTCTTTTTCGCGCCATCTTCGAATTCTACAATAATACCATGCACTTCGAGGAATTTCAGAGAGGTATTTATAGGAAAATCGTTGTGCTTAATTTTGTTGTGGACAATAATCCACCTCGATGGTTGATCAGACGATCTCTCCTATAAATGCAGTAATTTGGGATAGAGAATCGATGTTGTGGTTTCAGGGCGCTTTCAGTAATTAATGCAATATCGATCTTTTCCTCGTTTAAAAATTGTGTTAACTCGAGCTTTTTATTGAGGACACTATTGGCATTCCAAATAAGGATATTCAGTAGTTTTTTGGAATTTCCGGCGTAGTTAAGAGGTTCGTGGGGATGTTTTAAGAATATTCGGATCAGGGTTTAAAATTGCAGAGATTAGAGGTGAAAAATCATTCGTGGCATTGTTGCTCAGATTCGGTGGTGTAATATTATTGCTAACATTGCCATTCGTGATAATAAAATCAGTGTGTTATTATGGTGCAGTGGATAAATGTTTCGGTGCAGTGCTTGGAGCTGGTGTACTTGGAGCAGGGTAGAAATATTTAGTCGTGTCATTTACTGGAATCGGTGGGAGTAATATTTGTATCACAGGGGGGGGTTCTGACTTATAGTAGGCGCCTGAACATACGGATAGTTGATAATCGGTGGTAAAATAATCGATGTTAGAGTGTCTGCCATTTGTTGACTAGTAGCAGGGAGAGCATTCGCGATTGGTGTAATGCAAATTCGTGGTGGTGTAATGCTGCATCGTAGTGTAGTACTGATTTACGGCCAAAGAAACATCAGCATGCAAAGCGGAAACCTGAGATTCGGAAGTTCGTTGAGTAATAACAGCAAAATTATTCGAAGTTAACGTACCGGGTATTCGTTGATTTATATCAGGAAGAGTGTTCGCGGCCAAAACAACTACATCTGCAGCCAATGCAGAAATTTGAGTGTCGAGCATTCGTCGATTATTAACTGCTTTATTAACAGGAAGAATATTCGAATAGGAGGTGACGGGCATTCGTTGCTTATTAACAGGTTTATTAGCAGGAAGAATATTCGAAGAGGTGAAGCAGTGATTAATAGAATTAATCAGAGCACTATTGGAGCTTTCAGTTAAATACGGAATGTGATGTTGACTCGAGATGTGATGCAAACTCGTGGTGGTGTAATGCTGCATCGAAGTGTAGTACTGATTTTCGGCCAAAGAACCAACATCAACAGGCACAGCGGAAACCCGAGTTTCGGGAATTCGTTGAGTAATAGCAGCAAAATTATTCGAAGAGGGGGTGCAGTGATTAAAAGAATTAATCAGAGCACTAGGGGGGGTACAAATTCCGGAGACGCCGAATTTTTGTATGTTTGGATAAATTAATACGGGTACTCTGCTCATGCAGTGTACTAGTGTTTTTAAGTTTGGATGGGGATAACAAAAATGCAGTACGCGGAGTACTCTGGTTGCTAACAGCATCCTGAGTACTTATAATATTTTTAATTTTGGATACAAGCGAAGTAAGCTTATTCGAAAGCGGTGGTGGTGGTGGGGGGGGGGAAGAGTAGTAATCCTAGGTTTACTATTCGACGTAACTAAATCGGTGTTGGTGTCTCGGTGCGCAGTAAGAGTAGATGGCTGTGGGATAGGTTTCGGAATACCGAAATGTAAGAGCCACTCGATGATGTAGAATTGTAGATGATGGTGCTGGAGAGAGATGTTGCGCAGTGTCCGGTGGTGTAGAGCCCTGAGGTGCTTTATTTTTCTTTGCTATAGCATACGCTAAAACTTTCGTACAATCCGCCTCGCGGTTTGAAGAATTTTTGGAAGACCTGCTTTCCGAATTATTGGGGAATATCTTAAGAATGAATAATTCGGTAGCAGCATCAACCATGTGTTCATGTTTCATCGAACTCCTATTCGACGATACTTTGCAGTTACTGGGCTCATCATCTACTCTGTTAGTCTTACCAAGTCCTTCACAGATGTTGGAGCAGGGGGCGGCCAGCAGCAGGAAAAACGAAGATGAGCCTAAAAAGAAAACATACCTACAGTAGAAAAAATTTATTAGTTATGAGCGATGACCCAGCAGTAGCAAAGATCGCAAAGTCTGGCAATTCCGAAGCGATGAGCAAAAACACATCCGTTCACCTCGCAGGAGAATCCAAACTCTGTTCGCGAATGCTCTAAATCGATCACATGTAGAGGATTTTAGGAAGGGAGTATCTGACCCCAGGTCTTAAACAACCCTTAGAAATAGGAGATTTGGGCTAGAGCGCCCGATAGGAAAGTGACACGGAAGCGAAGTAGAAAGGGGGAGGAAGACGCCCCTATTTATTACCGGTGAGCCAGTACCCGGGGTCCGACGGCTTAACGTGCCCTTCCGACGCACGGCGGGTATTTAGCGGATCGAGTGTTGGTACCTGCTGGGATCGAACCTGAGGCCCTTCCCGTGGCAGTCACGAACGTTGCCCACTCGGCCACCCGCGGCCCACCGAATGCTCTAGAAACTCTGTGTCAACTCTTATAAATGCTGAAGTAAGATTAGGATAGCAACAGGAAGCAGCCAAACAGGTAAAAGAATGTCTAGGATAGGCTGTAGCAAATGATATACAGCTAACGTGAATTTCAATGTGTTTGTCAAACTCCATATTTTATGTCATATCTTAAGAACAGAAGTTCCTACAGGAAAAACTAAAACATTTTTGAAATCTCCATTAAATTTCGGATCTAATGACATATAATAACTATGATTAGTTTGTTGAAAACAGAGTTAAACTTAAATATTCACGGTTTTTGAAGGTCATGCAATACTTCTATACACCACTGTATATTTATATCATCATCATCATCATCAACTACCATTATCGATCCACTGCTGGATGAAGGTCTCCCCAAGTTTCTTCCACAATTGTCTGTCTTGAGCCTGTCTTCTCGATGTCACTCCAGTAAACTTTCGAATTTCATCCATTCATCTCCCATGGGGTCTTCTTCAGGGTCTTTTCCTGTCCCTCGGAATCCAGTCTAAAATTTTGGTTGTCCATTGGTGAATTGTTCTTCTGGCAACATGTCCAGCCCATTGCCATTTCAATGATTTTACTCTAGTCATGATGTCGTCCACTCCTGTCATTTGCCTTATCCACAAGTTCCTCTTCTTATCCTTCTTGGTTACACCAAGCATACATTTCTCCATGCTTCTTTGAGTTGTCTGCAGTCTTTGTAGGTCTTTTTTAGTTAAGGTCCATGTCTCTGCTTCATATATAAGTACTTGCAGGATGCATTGTTTAAACACTTTTCTTTTAAGACACAATGGCATACTGCTCTTAAAAATTGTACTCTTTCTTCCAAAAGCTCTCCATCCAAATTTTATACGCCGATTAATTTCTTCATCAATGTGACCCTCACTTGATATCTGCTGCCCAAGATAAATGTAGGTAACGCTTGTCTCAAGCTCTTCTCCATCAATCAATAAATCTTCGTATCTTGTAAAAGCATTGTACATCACTTTTGTCTTCTGAAAGTTCATTTTTAATCCCATTTATTCTCTTGTCAACAAGTTCTTGGATCATACTCTGCAGCTCTGAAGGTGCAGTTGCCAAGATTACTACGCCATTAGCAAAACGAAGGTGAGTTAAGTAATCTCCATTAAGTTTTATCCCTTTGTTTTCCCAGTTTAAGGACTGAAAAACATTTTGCAGTGTGACATTGAAGAGCTTGGGAGATATGGTGTCACCTTGTCTCACTCCCTTTCCAATTCTTATTTGTGCTGTATTCTCAAATATCCGAACCTCTGCACTTACATTTTCACATATGTTATTAATAATGCTAATGTATGCATCTTCAATACCGCAGGATTTCAAAGCCATTGTTACTGCTGATGGTTTCACAGAATCGAAGGCTTTGTCATAATCAATAAAAGCCATGCATAATAGGAGTTCATATTCTCTTGTTCTTTCAATTAGTTCTCTCAGTACATGGATATGATCTACAGTGCTGTAGCCACTCCTGAATGCAGCTTGTTCTCTTGGTTGAGCCATGTCTAGTGTTACCTTCAAGCGATGTGAAAGAACCTATATAAACCACTGAAAGGAGGCTGATGGGCCTGTAGTTCCTGAGATCCTCAACGTCACCTTTTTTATGTAGCGGGATCATTGTAGCATTATTCCAATCCTCAGGAATTTTCCTTTCGTTCAGACATCTGGTGAAAACTTGGGCGAGTGTAGTTTCAATTTCTCCACTTGATTCTTGTGTAATATCAACGGTAATTCCATCTTCTTCTGGAGTTCTTCCCCGTTTCGTGTTCTTAATTGAATATGTAACTTCTGCAGGGAGGACTGGGGGGGGGGGGGGTTGGTACTGGTACCTGTTGTAAGGTCTGGATCAGATGTGTCATCTCTTTTATATAGTTTTGAATAGAAATTTTTCACCCTTGTCAAAAATTTCGCTTTTATTTTTCGTTACAGTGTAATCTTCTTTTCGCAGAGCCATAATTTGTTTTCTTCCCTTACTGAGATGTCATGTTGCTCTCTTCAGGCTTTGGTTGTTTTTAATTGCTTTTCTCACTAGTTTGCAATTGAATTTCCTTGTCTTCAGTGATACTTTTTCGCATTGTCTTGCATAGCTCTGTATATTCCACGTTGGAAGTTACGTCTTTATTTTTCCTCATCTCCCATCTCTTTTGCATCAACATTTTTGTTTTTCCTGAAATTTTCTTCATATGTAAATTGTTCTTAGTACCACCTATTTTTGTGGTTGTTTCCATAAGAACCTTGGTGAGTTCTCTGTTAACTTCAGAAATATCCACTTCTTCTGAGGTTAGACCGTCTAAAGCAGAGAATCTGTTCCTCAGTTCCAACTTGAAGGTGTTATGATGTTTTTTAAGGTTGGTTATGTCAATACATTTAGTTTATCTTATGAGCTTGTCACGTTCGAGTTTAGTATTGAGGTGCATCCTACATCTCACCATTCTATGGTCACTACTTGTGTTGAACTTTTCAGCACACTGCAGTCTTCGATGACGAATTTTTTGTTACACATAATAAAATCAATTTCACTTGTCGTCGCATTTGGATGTTTCCATGTCCATTTCCTGTGTGGCTTTTTCTTGAAAAAGGAGTTCAAGATGAAAAACCCTTCTGCCTCTGCAAATTCAACGTCAACGAGAATATTTCCACGCTGGTTTCTGTTGCAGTGACTGAAGTTACCTACTGAAGTTTCATTCTGTTGCCGTTGCCCTATTTTTGCATTGAAATCTCCCATAATTATCTTCAAGTGTTGCTTACCTTTATTATTTAGATGACGAATTTCTTCATAAAATTCTTCAATTTCTTCTTCAGAATGACTTGTGGTAGGTGCATAAGCTTGAATAATCTGAGCCCGGTTTATTTTTGAGAGTTGGATAACGAGTTGTGCAGCCCTGTCCGAGGAACTTTCAACTTCCAGAATATTGTCCTTCAGTCTTTTGTTTATTGTAAATCCAACACCACTAGTTCTGCCAGTATCTGCCCCACGATAGTAAAAGAGATGTCCACTTTTCAGTTCAACGACCTCTTCTCCTTTTTTCTTACCTCGCTTAGTCCCACAATGTCCCAGTTGATCTTTTCGAGTTTCCCCTCCAATTCAAGGTCTTGAATCAGAATATAGGGAGCATCCATTAAACGTAGCCAATGTGAGCAACAGATGGCAGCCTAGTCCGGTCCTCCGGTGATTCTTAACACCCACTGCCTTTATGTCGCACTAGCCGCTGCCTTGGCCAGGTACATTTCAGCTGCCGGTGACTGAGGGCCAAGTTTGAAATTGTGTAAGCACATTTGGAGGGGAGGGGGTGAGGTTGGCCATAACTCACCACGCTGGCCAAGCGGGTTGGTGAGTGTAGGATAGCATTTCCTCTAATCCGGATGTTATAGTTATACCGCTATTCATCGGTTGTCAGAGCCCGTTTAGTGGGAACAGGATGCACCACGAGAATGCAGGGTTGACATTTCTCAAGGAGAGGCTGGGATTTGCTATGCATCACCTGACCTTGCATCCAATATTTACATATACACATATATATTCAGTAACATACCTGAAATAGCAATGGGGTTGGACATATTGCTGGAAGAACGGACCACCAATGGACAACTGAACAAAATTGGAGTGGGTACCAAGGAACAGAAAAAGACCTAGAAGAAGACAAAATTTCGTATATACATACATACATACATACACTATATTGACAAAAGTCCCCGCACACCTAGAAGAGAAACACAGCATAGCATTTATTGACATACATTAGTACGGTTTCGGTCCACCTTTGGCCTTAATGCATGCACTGAACCTTGGAGACATGCTTTCGACAAAGTTTTGTAGCACAGCGATAGGTATGCGCTTCCATTCAATACATAATGCTGCCGCTAACTGTTGATTAGTAATAGGCCTTGGTTCCAAACTTCTTATGCGGCGCTCTAATTCATCCCATAGGTGCTCTATGGTATTAAAATCAGGACTTTGTTCTGGCCAGTCCACACACGATACGGAATTACCGTCAAGCAACGCCGTAACAGTCCTTGCTTTATGGCTCGGTGTATTATCCTACTGGTACCAACAAGGTTCGGTTCCATAGTATTGCCGCAGAGTTGGTAGGGCATAATTGTCCAGAATATCGAAGTAGACGTGCTGGTGAACAGGTTTGTCCACGATAACCAATGGGCCGGGACCATACCACGAAAAACTAGTACACTGTACACTGCCAGCCCCAAACTTGACCGTAGGAACAGTACACTGTGGTAAATAGCGTTCCCCCGGCTGCCGCCATATACACACACACATGACCATCAGACTGATGGATCGTGTATCTGCATTCATCAGTCCATAGGACCCGTTTCCATTTATCTACAGTCCACGATAAATGTTTTTCACCCCATGCTAAACTACGAGTAGCATTCCGAGTGGAGATGAAAGGTTTATGAGCAGCCGCACGACCACGGTAACACATGGAATGAAGTTCTCTGTGAATGGTACGTGTATATACCGAGGTTCCAGCATTTTTACTCACCTGTGCACTGAGGTTTTGTGCAGTACTACGTTGATTAGCTGTAACAACTCTCCTGAGGATTCGACGTTCTCTATCACTGATTTTCTTTGATCTGTCGGTAGGTTTTGCTGCTTCAGGCACGCCATGGGTCTTCCACTTATTCAGTACATCCAAAACAGTTGACTTGGGTATGTTTAAACGCCTCTCGGTTTCTCTTACGGACAACCCACTAATATAACACCCAACAATCTTTCCTTTCTCAAAGTCAGTTCTCTCCCGCCGCGACATTTTCACACAACCTCACAGTGCGATATGATCAGTGCGTACGATATATATTTTTATACCGTTTGCAGCTGTACCGTGCATCTTAACAACGCAGAGGATCCGTTCATTTGCTTTTGAAGGGGTGTCCCGTGACTTTTGTCAATATAGTGTATATAGCGCTTGTATATGCAGTACATTCCGCTTAATTGGAACACATCAGAGCTAGGATACTTTGGCCCAATTAAGTGGCTGCCTCAGTTATGCGAAGCTTTATCTCAAAGAGCTAATTTGGGATTTTCTGCAAGAACTGTCCCAAATAAACGGTTGTCCTGATTAACAAACGGAACAATTAACCAGAATCTACTGCGTATATATTACATGCCAAAATGTTCTCCAGTCACTAAACTGGGGAGACAAAAGGATAACGACTATAACGGAGATTATACTTCGTTTTGCTCACGACGCAAACATTTTTGCAAGTACCTTCTCAGAACATAACGTCACCTAATGCACAATATTACCGTATTTGCGCGATCACCAAAGAATAATGCAGTCGATTTAATTTAAACTTCGATGACTATTTTAAAACTGTTTATTCTTAAAATCGTTAAAAACATCATGCAGTTAAAACCATAATATCTTTCGGACCCGCGGCTGTGTCCATCCTCAGATGTGTTGGTGCACTACAAATGGAAAAATGTGAGTACAGTATATATACAAATTAAGGTTAAGAGACGGTGTGATATTTGTCATAGTTCAATGCGCATTCGCCTAAAAAGTTCAGGTTAGTTGATAATTACGAAATTATATCACATTTTTTTAAATTAATCGAAATCTTCCTCATCTTTGGTCGACATGAGCATTTTCCATGATAAAGGGATATAGCTTAGTTGATCGTCATTACAGCACAATTCTTTATTGTTGGCAATATACTGTACAGACTTTCCGTTAACAATGCTAAAAAGTTTGTATGTGCGGTGATCAAGATGGTAACATTGTTCCAAACTGGATAGTGAGTTCCATTAATTACAGTACGTAATAATGTTTTGACTTTTGATCCCGTTTTCAAGTTACATTGGTGTTCTTGCAATAAAAGTTTTATATTCCCAATTGTAGATCCGACACAGATCTGATCCGTGTTATCTGGATTCACTGCTTTCAGCGGTATGCTATAGATTCCGTGTCTGTCCTCCATTTTAACATTATCACCATGGAAAAGATATTCCTCATTTTTAAACCAAAGTTTAAATTATGTTTATTACAAAATGTTTTTAGAGCTCGAGCGATGCTAGGTATAAACGGGATGAATCCAAAATATCTAGTTTTCGTATTGTCTTGGGTTAAGGTAGTAAAAGAAAGTCGTTTTAACTTGTGGAATAAGTTATCAACGGTACTGCCAGGGTAACCATATGATCTTGTGATTTCCTTGATCCGAGTAACCTCGGCGTTCTGAGATTCTCTGGATGAACAATGAGAGAGAACATTCTCTGGATGAACAATGAGAGAGAACATTCTCTGGATGAACAATGAGAGAGAACATTCTCTGGATGAACAATGAGAGAGAACATGTCGCAAAATAAACCTAATGGAGGATAGTCTGTGGTTCATTGGGTGTGCAGATGCGTGAGACATCATGGTGGTGAAGGAAGAAGACTTACGGAAAACAGAAGTTCAGACAATGTCTGCAACAGGGTCACAATATCGTGAAATGCCTGGAATGGATAGGCTTAGGCTACCCTCGACTTCCATGATGAATTTTATGGTTGGGTATTGACTAGAAAGAGAGGTTGTGATCTGATGTCGCCAGAAGACCAACACTTCATCAACATATCAAATATATATAAGAGTGGTTTTAGATGAAATTCATTTAATACTGTAGATTCAAGCTCCATACTGTGATTCAAGCTCCTATAAGTTATACCTAGCATCGCTCGAGCTCTAAAAACATTTGTAATAAGCATAATTTAAACTTTGGTTTTAAAACGAGGAATATCCTTTCCATGGTGGTACTGTTAAAATGAAGGATAAACACGAAATCTATAGCATACCACTGAAAGCAGTGAATCAAGATAACAGGGATCTTGTAAATTTTTGATTTACTTTCGAGTCATAGGCTCTTTTCGAGAATTAGCAACACTGTATTGCTTTCGGTAGACGTGGACATCGGTTGGACACTCAGAAATGTTTTGTCTCGACCGTTGAATTTGGTGTTTCAAGGGTAGATTTCTTGCCCTGCGGTGAGTCTCTCTCTCTTTAGAGCTGTTAATTGCCCTTAGCGTAGGATACCCTGGTAGTCTCCGAAGCTTGGCACACCGTGGCGTTGCCACCCTAATAAACCAGATCACCCTACCGCAGCAAAACACGTGTGGGCCATCTAAATATTTAAAAAAACCCATCGATGATGGAGAGAAAATGAACATTTAAAGAAACAGCGTGTTCCGCTTAGACATATAACAAAAGGAAGAATAATAAATTTTGAACTTACCACAATTTATTAGCGACACGTATTGTTCCAGATAGACAAACTGAGATTTTTTTTACATTTCTAATAAACTTCAACATGAGCTCCACTGGTGGCGTGGCAAACGTCCAACTGGTATTCTACCTCAGCCCACGTGTTGAGAAGCATTTGTGGTGTCACGTTGTTGATTGTAGCACAAATTCTGTCGTACACCTGGTCCTAAACAACCCCCCACAGGAAATAGTCTGGTGTAGTTAGGTCTGTTGATCTGGGGGCCATGCAATAAACGTTGATCCTCTCCCAGTCTATCCTACAGTGAAGTGGTTATCAAAAATTTGCGGAAATTATTGGCAAAGTGTGGGGCAGCCCCATCTTGTTGGGAAATTGTTCCTTCCGGCAGCTGAGGCACAGCGCATTGCTGTAACATGCCCAGGCATGTTAGTCCAGTTTACCGTGGCCTCCGCAAAAATAAAGGAACCGATGATTACACCAAAGACTTAAAAATGAAGCTTTTATTGTTTACACCAAAGACTTAAAAATGAAGCTTTTATTGTTTAGAAAATGTATGATGATATATTTTTAAAATTAAACTTCTTACAGTAAATGGCCGTCATGGCTTCAAAATAAAAAAATAACTTGATAAACGTTATTTTAAGCGTAGTGCGGCAATCGGAGCTTTATTTGAACTGTTAGTGGAAGAATGGCCCCGCACCATCTCTTAGAAGGTTCTTTACGGTGGAGAGCAAGCCGTAGTTTGGAAGCAGGGCAGTCGCAATCTGAGGAGCACGATGGCTAAATGTGTCGTGTTAAGTGGCATCCAATCTCTGGAAACAGTTCCAAGAAACAGGAGCAATGATCAGAAGGCCGGGACAAGGACGCCTACGAGTGAGCCACAACAAGTCAAGACGACCAGTATTTTTCTCTAACAGCTCGTCGCCAGGGGGAGTAGACAACCAGGCAACCCTCGCAGTAGCTCTTCTGTGCTGCGGAAATCGCGATATCGAAGAAAACAGTCTACAGGAGACTCTACGAGAAAGGTCTGTAAAAAAGAAAGCCAATGATGTGTATCCCACTAGCCACACCACACAGAAGTGTCAGTCTGAACAGGATCGACAACATCACCCCTGGACCCCTAATCAATGAGAACGTGTTCTCTTCAGTGACGTGTTCTTTTCAGAGCCTAAACACGAATTCTCGAAGTGTGCACATTTGAAGAGAGGCGGGAGGGCAAAATCTTCACTGCAGTATTAAGGAAACCGACCAGTACGGTGGTGGAGGACTCCTAGTTTGGGCTGGCATCATGTTGGATGGACGCACGCAGCTGCACATGTTTCTAGGAGACATCCTGGCTGCTGCACGCTGCAGGGATGATGTCCTAGAACCTTATGTACAGTTTTTTATGGGAGCTGTTGGCCCTCAGTTCCTTTCTTATGGACGATAACGTCCGTCTTCATAGGTCTCACCTAGTTGACGAGTACATGGAGGGCGAGGATATTCACAGGATTAAGTGGCCGGCGAGATCTGCGGACCTGAACCTGATGGAGCATGTCTAGGATGCCCTAGGAAGAGTAATCGCAAGCCAGCAGACCCCTCCCGGGACTCCGACGCGCAAGGTGGAGGAGTTGCACTTATTACCCCCAAACTCATATTCACAGCCTTGTAATCAGCATGAGACCTCGTTCTGCAAGTTGCTTCGCTGTTCGGGGTAATCACACTCCCTATTAGCTCCACGAAATCAGCACAACTTGCTGCCTCACTTTTGGGTTGTCATGGTGTCATGCGCATGCTTGCTCCTCATGCTGTGATGCTCTCTTTTTCTGTTGTGTATTGCTGCGTTATCAATATCTGTACATTTGTACTAATGGTCATTAAACTCGAGTGGATTTTGCGTTATTCACGATCTTGTGTTTGTCACATTAATTTTGAACAAAAGTGTAGTAATACGACTTTTTCATAGTTTACTGCAATTTAATTTATGGTATTCTATTCATGGTTCGAGGCAGTTTCTCTGATCCGGTTCTTGTTGAATAGGGTGACTTCCTAGCGGTACAGATTCTGTCAACTTTGATTCGATTCCGTCTGTGGTAATTATCAGAAGTTTTCGGAGCTGAGTGTAAAACCAGAAGAAATAAAGAACAATCGAAGATAAAAACAAAACGAAGCTGAGGAAGAAAAAAAACGTTGGCAATGCTGCCACTTAAAGAAACCAATGTTTATGACCATATTGAAATGGGACTTATTGCTCAAATTCAGAAGCATGTTAGAATCCGTGACTTGTGCACAAAGGACGCGGCGTGTTATCCGGATTTGTTTGCATCACATGACTTGAAAGGTCGTCAGCACATTATGTTGAGAACGTCAAAAGGCAGTTGTCAAAGTAGTTCAAACAGTCCTTCAGGACGACGCAGCTGGCTGACTCCGAGCTATTTCGCACCACAGTGAAGAATAATTCATCAGAATCATTTTTAAGTTACGGTTACATTGAACACTGCTGTGGCACGAGTTTTGTCACGCGTCACTGATTCCATGTCAGCACCGTGCAAAGTGGAATAAGATAAAAACTCTCATTACGGTAATTGATGGCTGTCTGTCTGTTCAAGATACCGAAGAACTTCCCAATGGTATCGTTCATCAGATCAGTGGATGAAAGTTATATGTTTTGACCCTGCATTGTGCATTCTACGTCGTCACGTGAAAAGCAGCCTTGCCAATCAAGTGGAACGACAAACATTTCTGTATTAATTTTATCCTTGGAAACAGTAGCTTTAATAACAAAATTACTGTAAATTTCTTTTTGCTTTCATAAGAACTGAAGTAAAATTTCGAAACACGAAACTACATAATAAATAAAATATGTTCCCTTGATAATTGTCAGTGATATTTTAAAATAGGTATCACTGTCTTAGAACACACTCGAGCGCAAAGTTGCTGATAGATTTCCCGGAAACGTGAAACGATACGCGCAGTAAACAGTTTAAAATACCGTTTCTTTTGTGATTTAACGGTCGGGACATGAACATCACAGTTAAATCGTCTGCAAACTTGAGACGAACTGATGAATCAACAGTTCAAAAGACATTCTTCAACAAGATTGCGCGTTGTACATGTTTTGCTGAAGAACTGCAAACGTGAGATTGCTATTTCTTTCAAATATCTCTCAGACATGGTTCAGGCCGATAGCCACTAATTTACATTTTAATCTCCACGCGCCGCCCGCGACACTTTCAATAAAATACGTTTTAAGAACTTTATCATAGACAGTCCTAAACTATTTATTTTATTACTTAGTCGTCCCGGTGGGCGAGTGGTACGCGGCCCTGGCCTCTGATGATTCGCCCGAAATGAGTTCGGACCCAAATCCTGGGGAGACAGAGATGGTTTGTTTGTCTTACGGCAAAGGTTCTCCCCATTCCCTGGAACCAATGACCCTAAAATAGGGACGAGAGACTACTTATAGGTCATTGAGTTTATAACGAAGTAAATTTCTCCGTCATTTCTGTCCGCGCCAGTATTCGAACCAGGGTCCCCTCATTCCGGAATAAGTCACTCTACCAATTGAGCTACGCGGACGTTTTATTCTGATTCCTATCTGCATTTATGTCGTGTGCGTCCTTCTAGCAGGTACGTCACATCTCCTGGTACATTACATCATCTCCCCCTTATTTTTATTTTTGTATTTCTTTTTTTTTTCGAAATGCTGGAGAAAGGATTCTCTTATTTTTCCTATCTCGCGGTGTGGAAATAACATCGCCGCCCCGGTGGCGCAGTGGTCTAAGCGATGGACTCTGATCATTCGTCCGAACGGGGTCCGGGTTCGAATCCCGGTCAGGCATGGATGTTGTGTTTGTCTTACGGCACTGGCTCTCTCTCTTCCCTGGAACCAGTGACCCTAAATTAGGGACGGGCGACTGCTTATAGCCCATTTGAGTTGCTCACGGTGGTCGTTAAACCTCCAATCAAAAAACAAAAACAAAAAAAAACATCACACCAATGCGAGATTTTGAACGGTCGGGTTATCCGGATAGTTCGGGCGCCATTATAACGAAGTAAATTTCTCCGTCATTTCTGTCCGCGCCAGGATTCGAACAAGGGTCCCCCTCATTCCGGAATAAGTCACTCTACCAATTGAGCTACGCGGACGTTTTATTCTGATTCCTATCTGCCTTTATGTCGTGTGCGTCCTTCTGGCAGGTACGTCACATCTCCTGGTACGTTACACGTTGCTCACGGTGGTCGTTAACCCCCATTCCACTTCTACCTCAAAAGCATAGCCGCCAACGATTATTACACTTATCATAAGTTAGAAAGGTTTTGGCAATAAGGATGACACTGTCAAGAGAATGGTGGCAATAAGGATGACACTGTCAAGAGAATGGTGGCAACAAGGATGACACTGTCAAGAGAATGGTGGCAATAAGGATGACACTGGTGAAAATATTCCAAATACGTGGCGACAGTTAATAAATAAATACATCGCTCTTTCCACGTTTCAGAAACACACAGCAACCAAAACAATTTTTCGGTTGCTGTGTGTTTCTGAAACGTGGAAAGAGCGATGTATTTATTTATTAAGGATGACACTGTCAAGAGAAAGGTTTTGGCAATAAGGATGACACTGCCAAGAGAAAGGTTTTGGCAATAAGGAAGACACTGTCAAGAGAAAGGTTTTGGCAATAAGGATGACACTGCCAAGAGAAAGGTTTTGGCAATAAGGATGACACTGTCAAGAGAAAGGTTTTGGCAATAAGGATGACACTGTCAAGAGAAAGGTTTTGGCAATAAGGATGACACTGTCAAGAGAAAGGTTTTGGCAATAAGGATGGCACTGTCAAGAGAAAGGTTTTGGCAATAAGGATGACACTGTCAAGAGAAAGGTTTTGGCAATAAGGATGACACTGCCAAGGGAAAGGTTTTGAAAATAAGGATGACACTGTCAAGAGAAAGGTTTTGGCAATAAGGATGACACTTTCAAGAGAAAAAAGGTGACCGCTCCGATGGCGCAGTGGTCTAAGCGCTGGCTTCTGACCATTCGTCCCTCGATGGGGTCCGGGTTCGAACCTAGGTAGGGAATGAATGCTGTGCTTGTCTTACGCACTGGCGCTCTGTCCCCTGGAAGGATTCCGGTCAAAACGCCGACAATCAAAACACCGACACCGAAACACCGACAGGTCAAAACACCGACATGTTCAAAACGCCGACAATCAAAACACCGACACCGAAACACCGACAGGTCAAAACACCGACAAATCATAACACCGACAAATTATAACACCGACAGTTCAAAACACCGACAATCATAACACCGACACTTCAAAACACCGACAATCATAACACCGACACTTCAAAACACCGACAATCATAACACCGACACTTCAAAACACCGACAATCATAACACCGACATTTCAAAACACCGACAATTATATGGGCTCTAAGCCGGCGAGTAGAGGAACTTTATTCCGAGCGATTGCAAAATCACAGTGGGTGGTATGGGGGATGACAACACCCAACGAATAGATGTGCTTCCCCTAGCGGTGAACGATGCAACTTTATTCATTTCTATTCCGACCGACGGCAACATATTTTTATTCCGAGATATCGCAACATCTGAGTGGATGGGTGGGAATCGTAATGCATAGGAGTTGGATATGTCGATGCTTATGTGCTGCCCCTAACCGTGAACAATAGAACTGCATAAATTTTTATTCCGAAATCTGGCAATTTATTTTAATTCCGAGCAATGGCAACATCTGAGTGGATGGGTGGGAAGGGGATGCATAGGCGTTGGATATGTGTATGTTCATGTCCCCTAGCGGTAAACGATAGAACTTTATTGATTTCTATTCCGACCGACGGCAACATGTTTTTATTCCGAGCGATGGCAACATCTGAGTGGATGGGTGGGCAAGGGGATGCCAAGGTGTTGGATACGTGGATGCTTATGTGCTGCCCCAAGCGGTGGACGATGGAACTTTTTTGAAGTCTATTCCGACCAATGGCAACATATTTTTATTCCGAGCAATGGTGGGAAGGGGAATGCATAGGTGTTGGATATGTCAATGATTACGTGCAGCCCCTAGCGGTGAACAATAGAAGTGCATAAGTTTTTATTCGGTCAGATGGCAACATATTTTAATTCCGAGCGATGGCAACATCGTCGTAGATGGGTAGGAAGGGGGATGTATAGGTGTTGGATATGTGGATGTTTGTGTGCTGCCCCTACCGGTGAACGATGGAACTTTATTGATTTCTATGCCGACCGAAGGCACCTTTTTTTTATTCTGAGCAATAGCAAAATATGAGTGGACGGGCGGGAAGGGGGAGCCATATGTGTTGGATATGTCGATTCTTATGTGCTGCCCCTAGCGGTCAACGATGGAACTGCATAATTTTTTTTTCCGACCGATGGCAACATCTGAGTAGATGGGTGGAAAGTGGGATGTATAGGTGTTGGATATGTGGATGTTCATGTGCTGCACCTAGCGGTGAACGATGGAACTGTATTAATATCTATTCCGAGCGACGGTAACATATTTTGATTGCGAGCGATGGCAACATCTGAGTGGATGGGTGGGAAAGGGGATGCATAGGTGTTGTATATGTGGATGTTCATGTGCTGCCACTAGCGGTGAACGATGGAACTTCATTGATTTCTATTCCGACCGACGGCAACATATTTTTATTCAGTGCAATAGCAACATCTGAGGGGATGGGTGGGAATGGGAAGGCATAGGTGTTGGATATGTGGATGCTTTTGTGCTGCCCCTAGCGGAGAACGATGGAACTTTATTGATTTCTATTCCGACCGATGACAAGATATTTTTATTCCGAGCAATGGCAACATCTGAGTAGATGGGTCGGAAAGGGGATGTATAGGTGTTGGATATGTCGATGCTTATGTGCCTCCCTTAGCGGTCAACGATGGTACTGCATACATTTTTATTCCAACCGATGGCAACATATTTTTATTCCGAGCAATGGCAACATCTGAGTAGAAGGATTGGAAGAGGAATGCATACGCGTTGGATATGTCGATGATTATGTGCAGCCCCTAGCGGTGAACAATAGAACTGCATAAATTTTTATTCCGAGGGACGGTAACATATTTTTATTCGGAGCGATGGCAACATCTGAGTGGATGGGTGGGAAAGAGGATGCAAAGGTGTTGGATATGTGGATGCTTATGTGCTGTCCCTAGCGGTGAACAATAGAACTGCATAAATTTTTATTTCGACCTCTGGCAACATATTTTAATTCCGAGCAATGGCAACATCTGAATGGATGGGTGAGAAGGGGGATGCATAGGTGTTGGATATGTGGATGTTTATGTCCCCTAGCGGTGAACGAAGGAACTTCATTGATTTCTATTCCGACCGACGGCAACATATTTTTATTCCGAGCAATAGCAACATCTGAGTGGATGGGTGGGAAAGGGGTGTATAGGTGTTGGATATGTTGATGCTTATGTGCTCATGCTAGAGGTGAACGATAGTACTTTATTATTTTTATTCCGAGAGATGTCAACATCAGAATGGATGCACAAATGGGTGGGTGATAGAAGGGTATGACAACAACGAAACGATGCTTATGTGTTGCACCCTAGCGTTGAACTTGGTCATTTGAAGAGGCAACTTCTTCGCTGCGCCGTTCCTTCGACGTCGGATATTTTCTATCGCCGAATTTCTGATTCACAATGCCCTCTGTTGATTTTATTGTAGCCGTTGTCTTCTTACGATCTTCGAAAAGGAAGGAAGTGCTTCTGAAATGAACAACAACGCTGCTTCTTTTGCTGCTTCTTTTGCTACCAATTTAGCTGCATCCACTTCTCATAGTATATCTCAGGAAAATATAACCGAACATCACGTTTCAGTGGAAGGAAATGAGGTGGCAAAAGTGAGTGATTTCACAGTGGTATAAGCGATGACCTCTGATCATTCGTCCGAAAAGGGTCCGGGTTCGAATCCCGGTGAGGCATGGATGTTGTGTTTGTTTTACGGCACTGTCTCTCTCCCTTCGCTGGAACCGGTGACCCTAAATTAGGGACGGGCGACTGCTTATAGCCCATGGAGTTGCTCACGGTGGTAGTTAAACCTCCAATAAAAAAAACAAGAAAGATGACACCGAATTTTCGGGTGTAATAAGCACGTCTTTTGAATCCGTTGTGATGCAAATTAAATTTATCAAAACTATTCAAAGTCAATGGAACCGGTATGGAAAACAATAGTATCTGACGGAAGAAAGAAGTTTTTCAATCGGGTTTTTAATGCCTCAGATATTGCTGTAAAGGAAATCGTGAGCTTACGCCCTCTGTTCGCAGACTTATGCGTTAAGAAAAATATGAATTTATAAGAGAAACATTTTGCACCGGTAGCGCTCTCCAACACAGAAAGAATTTTTCAAATCGGACTCTTAGAAACAGATATCGAAAAAAATAAGGTCTGACTTTACGCCCTCTGGTGGTAAAACCATGCATTATTTTCGGAAGAAAGTATTCTAAAAAGGTGTTTCGATATGAGCGGTATCGGTCAAAGAAAAAAAAAATTTAGTGGGGTTTTCAGGAGCCCAGGTTTTGATGCAAATACATCAGAAGCAGAAATTAACGCTCATGCCCCCTAGTGGCCAAAACATTCTTTACCAAACATCAGAAATTATATGAAAAATAGTTTCCATCCGGTGTTGCATGGGATACAGGAAGAATTTTTCAAATCGGGGTTCTAGAAGTGTATGTAGTTGAACTGGAGGTAATCAGGGGCAAATGCCTAGACTACATGCAAACATAACTATGGCTGATCCTGTACTTTGGGATAGAATACTATATTGTTTCCTGGCAGGTGACAGCAAACAATAAATTTATATTACAAATTATAACTATGACTTCCACAAATTAAATGACAATAAACTGACTTTTTTTTTATCAATATACGGATAATGGTACTTGCCATGGAAACATGATTTTTATCACATAAAAAGAAATAGCTGGTTCCTAAGATATTGAAATATTTGAGACACAATGCCCTTGAAAATTGCACAGTTTCTATCATAAGCATCGTTTGGTTGTTATCATTCCCTTCTATCACCCACCCATTTGTGCATCCACTCCGATGTTGCCATCTCTCGGAATAAAAATAATAAAGTTCCATCGTTCAACACTAGGGCAGCACATAAGCATCGACATATCCAACACCTATGCAACCCCTTCCCACACATCCACTCAGATCTTGCCATCGGTCGGAACAAACATTATGCAGTTCCATCGTTCACCGCTAGAGGCAGCACATAATTATGCATCGACATGTCCAACATCTGTGCATCGACCTTCCCACTCATCCACTCCGATGTTGCCATCGCTCGGAATAAAAATATGTTGCCTTCGCTTGGAATAAAACTTCATAAAGTCCGTCGTTCACCACTAGGGACAGCACCGTTTGGTTGTTGTCATCCCCTTCTATCACCCACACATTTGTGCATCCACTCCGATGTTGCCATTCTCGGAATAAAAATAATAAAGTTGCATCGTTCACCTCTAGGGGCAGCACATAAGAATCGACATGTCCAACACCTATGCATCCCCTTCCTACCCATGCACTCAGATGTTGCCATCACTCGGAATAACAATTCATAAAGTTCCGTCGTTCACCGCTAGGGGCAGAACATAAGCCTCGTTTGGTTGTTGTCATCCCCTTCTATCACCCACCTATTTGTGCATCCACTCCGATGTTGCCATCTCTCGGAATAAAAATAATAAAGTTCCATCGTTCACCGCTAGGGCCAGCACATAGGCATCGCCATATCCAACACCGCATCCCCTTTCCCAATCATCCACTCAGATGTTGCCTTCGCTCGGAATTAAAATATGTTTCCATCCGTCGGAATAAAAATTTATGCAGTTGCATCGTTCACCACTAGGGGCAGCACATAAGCATCGTTTCGTTGTTGTTATCCCCTTCAATCACCCAGCCATTTGTGCATCCACTCCCATGTTGACATCTCTCGTAATAAAAATAATAAAGTTCCATCGTTCACCGCTAGAGGCTGCACATAAGCATCGACATGTCCAACATCTGTACATCCCCCTTCCCACTCATCCACTCCGATGTTGCCATCGCTCGGAATAAAAATATGTTGCCATCGGTCACAATAAAATGTATGAAGTTCCGTCGTTTACCGCTAGGGGTAACCACATCCATCGATTGGGTGTTGCCATCCCCTTTCCCACCCACTCTGTTGTTGCATCGCTCGGAATAAAGTTTTTCCACTCGCCGGACAGTTAAATTAATCCATATAATTGTCGGTGTTATGGTTGTCTCGGTTAGGATTTGTCGGTGTCCTGATTGTCGGTGTTTTGAACTGTCGGTTTTATGATTGTCGGTGTTTTAAACTGTCGGTGTTTTGAACTGTCGGTGTTATGATTGTCGGTGTTTTGAACTGTCGGTGTTATGATTGTCGGTGTTTTGAACTGTCGGTGTTATGATTTGTCGGTGTTTCGGCCTATCGGCGTTTTGAACTGTCGATGTTTTGAACTGTCGGCATTTTGATTTGTCGGTGTTTTGATTGTCGGTGTTTTGATTTTCGGTGTTTTGTACTAGAACCCCCGTGGAACCAGTGGCCCTAAATTAGGGACGGGTGACGCCTATACCCATCGTGTTTCTCACGGGGGTCCTTAACAACCCCCCCCCCCCCAAAAAAAAAAAAAGAAAAAAAAGGAAGAGAAAAGACTTCAAATGGAACCGAACATTTTTTCAACCCTTCAGAATCTTTTTTAGTAGAAATATTAACACGATCAAGGGAGTTGATAAATGTACAACGACCCCTCGACACAAATCATCCAAAGATCGCAATGCATTTGTTAAGAACGGAGAAGAGGAAATAAGCTCTTTTTGCATGTTTTTGCGTACGATCGTCCGTAGCTTTGTCACAGATGAAAATTAGGAAGTCAATATTCAGATCCAGACTCACTGATTGCTTAGCATTTTGCGACTATGTGTGTCAAATTTCGATCTCGAAGGACGTTAATGAATTCTCCGTTGATATCCAACACCAGGGATCACATTATTGGGCTATAATCTAGGAGCTAAATCATGTCCCGTATCCACTTCTATGTCCCCTAAGTTTTATTACTGGATCTTATAACACACCTATAGGAGTGTTTAAAAAATTAGTCACATTGTCCAGATCATGGTCGTTTGGCCGCCATAATAATGAATTTTAGTTTATGCGTATCTCCGCTCCCAGTCGTACGATTTTATTTATGCAAAGCTCATTGAACTTCTTTTCAGAAGGCACCCAAATTTGGTTATTACACATTTATTGATAAAACCAGGGTTTTAGATGAAGCGTATTTCAATAATAAGAGACAAAATTACGGTTTTCTGGGTAAAACTGCTATACAAATGAGGAAAATAGCAAAACTCTTGGTATATAAATGAAAATGTTTTTTTAAAATTTATTACCGAAAGAAGACACAGTAAAAGAGGTTAAAACTTTAACAGAGTGCATCAAGGCAAAATACATTACAAGAACACGAACCCATGTTGAAACTCTTAAACGACACATGCCAAAAGTTGTAGAAGAGATAGAAAAATTTGCTGAAGAACAAGGTAAATCCCATGAGACTTTTAGTTATTGGTACCAGTTCCTACAAAGCATATTTTCTGTGCTGAAAGATCTCACACGAGCACAGAGAGAAGGGAGCTGTGATTTGAATGTCAGTTCCCTAATGCAGGCAATTTCTCTCTTTGCATTAGATAAGACAAACTACTGTAGATGAGCAAGTGTTTTCTTGGAGGACTGTTTACATCTTTCGCAGAACTTTCCTGAGATTTATGCGGATTTCCAAGCTGGATACCTTGTTGCGAAAAACACGCAGCGGAAATTCAGTTCCGTGGCTATGGATCAAGCACTGGATTAAAATTACAACAAGACAGCAAAATACCATGGAGGAATCATCGGAGTAACAAGAAAAAAGGAAGCAGTACTACTCCATGATCGGATCAGACACGAGAAAGTCCAGATAACACAGGTTTTACGTGATTTCTGTGGATTTGTTTATGAAGATGAATATTCTTTGCATCATGAATTTTCAAAAACCACTACTACTACTGATGAGCAGTGTGTCAGAAGAATTGTAACCTTCATGGAGAAAAAGATAATCCTTTCGTCACTACAAGTTCTAACAGTTGCAAAGAGCTACAAAATATAATTACTGAACAGAAAATCAATTGTCAAACAAGCAATGATCTTTTAAACTGCATTCAAATTGGGGAAAAGATTCACACTCCGTTCAAAAGTGAAAGATTGGAAGAAAAGTCACTAGGTCTACTGCAACCTATAAAGAGACGTTAAAAACTGCAAACGCATTGCAACCTGATAAAGTGAATGTGGAAAAAGAAACTGCCCATGCTTTGCGGTTAATTCACATAGCTAGGTGCCAAGGATATGATGTAAAGTATCTTTTGAGTTATCAACTAACATCTACACCTCTCTTCCTGAACCGAAGTGTATTGTATTTTTGTCAGAACCTGACAAGTCACAGCTGGTTCATCAACTGGAATGAAAGTTACAAACTGCACCAGTTACTGAAGTTCCTAAATCTCTTGGCAAAGCAACTGTTGTAGACTTCATGACATTTGCAAGGAAGATAACAATTAAATCTATTGAACTGAAGATATATGGAGAGTACGCAGTCAAACTTTGGAAAGTTATATGCCAAGCTTGTCTCAACGGTGAACGTATAGATATTATTTTTGACATTTATAAGGGAAAAAGGTGTGAAAGGGTTTGAAAGATCCAGGCGCTCAAAGAAACAACCGATAGAATATGAATCACCAAATGATAGCACACCGCTTCCTGTGGATACTGATGCGTACTGGGTTTCACCTAAAAATAAAGAATTGTTCCAGTCATATTTTATTGATTGTATATCCCGGAAAGAAGATTTTGATAAAAGCTCCTTTACCATTTATATGGGTGGAGTTCTGAAGGGTAATCAGCCAAGGTGCTTTAATTTAAGGAATGGAATAATTGAAGAAAGTCGAGTTTGGCATGTGATCACGACGAAGCTGATGACAGGATCTTGTACTATATTTCTCATATCACGATTACTTCAAAATTGAGCGAGGTGGTTATTTGTTCTACTGATACTGATGTTTTTGTTAAAGCACTCTTTTACTATCAAGAAACGTGGAAACATTATGTATTTGAAAAACTTTGAGTTGCCTTCGGGGTGGGAAAACAATCCAGTACATTCCACTTCATTCCCTTGCTAATGAAAACAGAGTACCACACAATATTTTGGCAACTTTACCAGCTATTTATTCTCTAACAGGCTGCAACACTACAAGCAAAGTCAGCACAAAGTTGGCAGCTTTGAAAACAGCAGAAGTTTGTGCTGAAAACCTGTTATTCGATTTTGGAAAGGAGCCACTGAAAGAGGACATGGAAAAGAGAGCAGAAAAGTATTTAGTACGTGCACTTGGATCAAGCTTACATACAGTGGATGAATTGCGTTTCCATCAGTATCATGCCAAAAGAGTACGAAACCTTCAAGATTTGGCTCCTACGTCAACATCTATCGGCCTTCACATAAAAAGGAAGCTACATGCAATACTAAATGGAATGCTTTACAAATACTTTACAGACATTTGTAAAGCATGAATGCTTTGCAAATGTCCGTAGAGCTCAATCCATTGGGTTACGGTTACATAGAAAATACAGGAAATTTAATTCAACACGTGACAGAGGATCAATCGGAAATTGAAGAATTCTATAACCCCTGCATTTGTGAGAAGTGCTTCAGAGAATGTATGTGTCCCTGTGGAAGATTGAAATTAATGTGTTGTGACCTTTGCAAATGAAAAGAAAATTCTTTAGACAACTGTAAAAATCCCTATATGTAATCCATTTGAAATGTTGAAATGAAAATGCATACAGTCTGTTTTTTGTACCACATTATACTTTACTATCTATTCCATTTTACCAAGTTTAAAATTCAGTAATAAATAAGCAATTGTTTTTGCTTATATACCAAGAGTTTTGCTATTTCCCTCATTTCTACAGCAGTTTTACCCAGAAAACTGAAATACGTTTAATTTGAAATACTGGTTTTATCAATAAATGTATGATAACCAGATTTATGTGCCTTCTAAAAAGGAGTCAAATGAGCTTTGTATGAATAAAATCGGACGACTGGAAATGGAGCTACAAATCAACTAAAATTCGTGGTTATGGCGGCCATTTTCCAATATGGCAGCCAAACGACCATGATCTGGACCAAGTGACCAACTTTTTTAAACACTCCTATAGGTGTGTTATGAGATCCAGCAATGAAATTTAGGGGATATAGAAGTGCATACGGGGCATGAGCTAGCTCCTATACTACTACACTATCTACCAATAAGTAATTGGACACCTGTGATAGCAAAGGAAAACGATGTTTATTCACCTTCAATAGTTGGTGGAGCCTCCACGAGATGCGATTACCGCTGCAGACCCTCCGGGGCATACTCTCAACCAGGCGTTGTACGACGGCTAGCGGTATTTTCTTCCACTCGGCTTGGAGAAGACAGGTCAGTTCCTTCACCGATTTTGGACGGTGGGGGCACCCCTTAAGTCGACGCTCCAACTCGTCACAGAGGTGCTCGATGGGGTTAAGGTCCGGGCTCTGCGCAGGCCAGTCCATTCGATTAACCCCATTGTCACCATACCAAGCCATGGTGGACCTGCAAAATGACAGGTGGCATTGTCATCCTGAAAGTAACATGGGTTCACCACGTAAAACTGCCGCAACGAAGGAAGCGCATGGTCATCCAAAATGGTGCAGTAGATCTCGGCGTTGAGTCAACCAGGAATTGCGACCAAGGGTCCCGTGCCATACCAGGAGAAACACCCCCATAGCATAATTCCACCGCCGCCGAACTTCACAGTTGGCACAATACATTCCGGCAGGAGGCGTTCTCCAGGCAGACGCCAAACCCAGACCCTGCCATCCGAACGGTAGAGAGTGAACCTTGATTCGTCGCTCCAGAGAACCAGTTTCCACTGTTCAACGGTCCACTGTCGACGTTCTTTGCACCACGTAATCCGAGCAGCGGTATTGGACTTGGTGATCAGGCTTGTGGGCGGCAGCACGTCCATAATGATAACCGAGCAGATGGGCTTCCTTACGGATGGTATTCATCGAAAGAACACTCCCGGATGCCTGTTGAAACTCCTCGCGGATGTGGCCCATCGATTTGGTGCGGTTCTTCCGAATTTCTCTGGCCAGCACCCGTCGGTCTCTAACTCCCAGTTTTGTGGGTCTGCTGTGTCGGGGCACATTCCGACAGTCACCTCTCATCTTCCACTTGCCAATCACGTAGGCCACTGTCGATTTTGGGTACTTCAACTCGCTGGATATGTCACGTATGGATCGGCCATTTCTGTAATACCCGACGATTACACCTTTCTCGAAATCAGAGAGCTCCGAACTGTGTGGCATCTTGCATGCGACTGGTTGCGTTTTTGTTTCCCACACGATATTTAACGGTGGCGGCCGTGACGTGTGTCAGGACCGCAGATATCGTCGATTGCAGGGGTGTCCAATTACTTGTTGGTAGATAGTGTACTTGAGTGTATCTACACTGGCGGAAAGTGAAAAAAGAGCACCAAGAAGGAGACGTCTGATACCAACGAAATTTATACAGCATAATAACGGAATACAGAAGATAACGTGATCAAAACATTATGGGAAAATATAGCTGTATTTGCTGGTAAACTGAAAAATAACATTTCCATGTAACATGGTTAGTACGAGGTTGAACCGCCATGAACTGCGTCACACTGTGCAATTCTGGCATGGAGTCTGTCGTACAGATGTTGGATGTAAGTTTGGGGTATTGAATTCCAAGCATCCTCAACCTGGACGCGTAAATCGGGGATGGTCGTGACTGGCCGTGGAGACCGGATAAGCTGTTGTCCCATAAAATCCCACACGTTCTCAATGGGGGACAAATCCGGTGAACATGCAGGCCATGGAAGTTCTCTCACACCCTGAAGTGCATGTTCTCTCACACCCTGAAGTGCATCTGCTCGGTTATCATTGCACGTGCCGTGTGTGGGCGTGAGTTATCTTGCTGGAAAACACCACGATGGACCGACCTTACAAATGGCACAACAACGAGCTGAATGATGTTGTTGATGTAGGAGGTGCTGTTTAACGTATCCAGTACAAACACTAGTTGTGTACGGGAGTGATAGCTGATCGTTCCCCACACCAAGAGACCAGGTGTAGGCCCTGTGTGTCGCTGGCGGATGCAAGAAGAGTGGAGACACTCCCCTGTGCGTCTGCGAACACGCATACGGCCATCGGAGGCTCCCAAGCAGAATCTGCTTTCATCGCTGAACACGACAGATCGCCATTGCGTTCTCCAGTGCGGACGTTGGCGACACCACTGCAGCCGTTCCTGACGGTGGGCTGGAGTCAGAGGTACACATGCCAGAGGCACACGTGCACGTAGTCCTGCATCCAGTAGACGGTTGCGGATTGTTCGCACAGTCATCTCAGGTGCAACGGCAGCTCGGATTTGCGTCGCAGTGGATGTTCTGCTTGACAACGCCGCTCTTCTTATACGGCGATCGGTCCGCTCATCAATCCGTCTGCGACTCCCGTTTCCCCGCTTTCTCGTGTGGGAATGTTCCTCGGACCATCTACGCCACCATCGTACCACCACCGATACTTTCCGTCCAATTCGCTCCGCAATACGACGATACGACCACCCGGCCTCGCCGAGTCTGACTAGACGACTTCGCTCAAAGTCCGATAACTGCTGAAATCGTACACGTCTTCCATGTCTAGGCATTGTAGCTTCTTCATGGTCTTCACACGTGTCCGTACGCCGACGACTGATTACATTCACTTCGCCGTACTCCTTAAATACCACCGACGATAATTTGCATATTATGCCGTGCTGTGGCGTAAGCGCTCACCGGTTGGTCCCGAAATTAACATCACACCTACGTAAACTCGACCCCATTAACATATGTAACTTTCATGATCGTCCGCCAATTCCTTCTTGGTGTTCCTTTTTTCACTTTCCGCCAGTGTATTTCAGCGTTATATTATGTGTGTGATTTGAGTACACATTTGGATTAGTATTAGCATTTCACATCTCTCTCTCTCTCTCTCTCTCTCTCTCACCGACAGCACCACGGAAAATGTGAACATGAGGTAGCAGAACATCATTAATGTATCGTTGGCCAGTCATAGTTCCAGTTGGAAGCACATAGAGGGACGTACGGCCATTGATCATGATGCCAGCCCATACCATGGCACTACTTGTCGGATATCTCTCTCTCTCTCTCTCTCTCTCTCACACACACACACACACACACATTGTTGCCCCATCAGTTGTCGTCGACAATCAGACGATAGACTGTATCTACTCTCATCTGAGAAGAAGACAGCAGACCAGTCGTTATCAGTCCAATTGCGATGTTGATGGCACCATTGCAAACGGGCGGTACAGTGACGTCTGGACAATGGGATGCACACAACAGGACGCGGGCGTATAGTCCTCCTTCATGCAAACGTCTGGCGACAGTTTTTCGGGAGATCTGCTTGCCAGTAGCAGCTATAAACTGATTTTCTACCTCACTAGCTGTGCTGCGCCGGTGTCTTTTTGTTGATAGCACTATGTACCGATCTTCTGCAGGTGTCGTACTGCGAACACGACCTCCCTCGTGACGTTTGCTACACTCTCCATTTGTTTGAAATTATTTCCAAAGCCTTGAAACAACACTGTGGCTGACGTCGAACTCCCTGGCAACATCTGTTATTTTTCGCTCTTCTTCAATCTTGCCAATAATACGGCCACGCGTAAAATCATCTAGGTGATGTCGGGAAGACATACTGAAAATTGTAAGTTCGTCAATTGATTCTTTCCTTTTCAACTTTGCGTTTGAACAACAACGGTCAATACGCGTCAAATCCTTTATATCTCTTATCAGCGCTAGACGTCACGAACAAGTTTGGCAATCCAAAATTTGCATACGCACAACACGTCTTACTGTATCCCGCACTTATGCTAATTTCCACATTTTCCTGCCTTCCATTTTATGGTTGCTATCGTTGCTATTGTCATCCGTCCTTAGCAATTGTCCGGCAGTGTATGTCTGTTTCTAACAGCCAGCGAAGAAACTCTTTCTGTGGCTGATAGATTCAGGCATGCGTACAAGATTTTCAATGTTTATCCTTACGTTCGCTCGTTTCTTCAATCAGATGATATGGGCGAACGTTTCTTCAAACAGTATGATAAACGGGCGCACGTTTCTTCAATCAGTGGATAAACGGGCGAACGTTTCTTCAATCAGATGATAAGAATGGGATATGTAGTTTCTGAGAAAGATGGATATGCAGATGGACGTGAGAATAGGATTTCTTCGCTGGCTGTTAGAAGCTGAAATATAATTTCTGCAGATGGTAGAGCAAAGAAACTGACGAGAAAAAGGAAGGAAGGAGTGATGTTTGAAATCTTATACAGTTCTTTCCGTCCATGAAAAAGAAAAAATCAGCAGATTAGTATTTCGAAGCTTAAGTACCGTTCTTGCAGGAGAGAGACAGAGACGGAAGGAAAGACAACCCGAATTGCACGCTTTTCTACATGCAATTTGTATGCAACTAAAATTTGGAAACGCGATGATTTTGTCCGTGACAAACTGACATAGGCAAAGAATTGACGCGGAACGAATCGACGTTGGCGACGAATTGACACGACACGGTTTCCCTGTCCTTTTTTCCTTTGCTTCTACGGATTACGAACACCATTATGTTAATAATAGTTTCTTGTAGTTCTTGATACGGGGACGCATAGTCATGATAATCTAGACTAGTGCACTTATTTTATTACCAGTTAACCTATGATTTTAAGCACTTCTGTTGTATAAAATGTAATGTTCAGCAAGATTAATACCTCTATTAGTACAATTTCATTTCTGGGAACAGGATTTTTACAGTAACGAAATAATAAATTACAAATGTTCGCGTAAACTTAAAGTTATGCAGTACCCCCAAGGCTATTTTACTAAATGGACACACTTTATTTTTTATTTCTAAAAAGGATATCTTAAATATCAAAACAGCGAACGTACGCTTATTCATTCACTAGTAATGGTAACCGGCGGTGCCCCGATTAAACAAAAAATACATGAATGGGGCTTTGAGCCATTGTTATTAGATGAGTTTTGTTTTCGGAGCTCTTCTGAAAATCTGACTTTTCAGATCGGTAACGGCGATTTCAATAATGTTTCTGTCGAACGGAAATATCTGTTTCAGCAGCCTTTAAACAACTACTTAGTGGACGGAATATTTCATGTCGTACGCTTTCGCAGTAGTTTCTTGTGAATGTAACATTGCATTTCGGATGCTCAGACCACGACCGAATTTAAGGCACAACTTTTCTTTTCACATTGAAATATTTCGATGGTCAATCAATGAACAAGTTGATGTAGCGTATAAGTCGAGGCCCGGACTTCCGCCGAAAATTACGGTACATATATCATTAACCATTTTCAGTCCACTGTTGGATAAAGGTCTCACTATGTTTCCTCTACTTCTTAGTCTTCACGTCTTCAGCGTGTATTAAATAAGCTGGGTTCAGGAATTGTTACATCCAGTACCTTTTTTTCAGGAGAAAAAAAAGGGCCGAAACTTTTATATATAAATTGTTGTAAGTGTGTGTGTGTGGGGGGGGGGGGACCTCATAAAAAGCAACTCGTTTTCTTGAACATTATTTTTCTATTGTTGCATTGTACAAAATGCAAAAACACAATCTATCCACGTGGTCCTTTCAGTACAACGGTGCCGCCCCGTGGCGCAATGGTCCAAGCGCTGTCTTATGATTATTCGTCCGTGAAGGGTCAGGGTTCGGATCCTGGTGAGGCATGGATATTGCGTTTGTCTTACGGCACTGGCTCTCTCCCTTCCCTGGAACCAGTGTCCTAAATTAGGAACGGGCTACTGCTTATAGCCCATTGAGTTGCTCACGGTGGTCGTTAAACCTTCAATAAAAAAAAAAAAAAAAAAAGTACAAGGGTCTTCAACCTTTCAGGACCCAGGGTCACATCAATAAATTCGAAAGCTTCACGGGCCGCACGTCTGTCGTTAATGATAGAGAATCATAGATGAAACATTTTAGTTCATCCTGTCCTGCATTTTTGTTGCCAAAAGCACGTTCGGTAGCAAAATCTTTTGTAGTTTATGAAACGAATACAGTGCTAGTATATACCGCTATATTACAAATAAAATCCGTTGAAAAGAAGATACATTACAGCAGGGATGGATGTCAATGCAGTCGTAATGAGAAAATTTACATTGTTTTGGCTTCACTAAGCTTCAATATCAGGTCTAACCTGCATTGTCGCGATTCGACAACGCGGATTACACCTTTTTGTCCTCCAAATGTTCATCTGTCAGACGTATTCTTGTTTTTGATTTTGTTTTCTTCATTTGACTGCACAACTGCTGAGACATTTACGTACTGTCAAAGATAGAAGACATGAACAATACATGTTTAACTATTTCTCGATACTTTTCTTCAGACACATATTTGGAACACGGGTGTACTCATAGGAAGAAAGAGGGGGCATTTGCCCTACCTTGGAAATCGAACCATGTCGTTTGACGATAACACTAATTCTGATTGCTAATTTTTCTGTAGAACTTCTGGATGCGTGTGTGTGAGGTAAAAATAAGCAAAACGGAAATTTCCGGTAGAAAGCAGTAATAAAATTTCGGATTGTATGTTGGAGAACAGCGTACATATACGTACAATATGGGAAAGTATGAAAGGCGAAGAAATGAAAAAAAAACGATCCTCTGCAGCAGCTATACCCTGAGATATCTCGAGTGTTTTTTTTAGGAATTTGCCTTGAGGGTATTTTTCATTCTCTCTGACCAACTGAGTGTCTCCGGGGTCACAGATGAGACTCTCGGGTATGTGACAAAAGTAGCCAAAAGGATCAAAAGACTGTCAGAGAAATTTCCTTATTGTCCTAGCATGCTCTTTAATTTCATTTATTCATCTTTTTTTTTTTTTTTGTAGTTTTTGGGTCTTCTTTTCCAATGACATTTATGTGTTGCGTTTATCATAAAAACTTTGATAACAAGAAGGCACAGTGTTTGTATATGTCATATGGTGTTTGTATATGTCATTTGTATTTACAATTTCTGTTTGCTCTCTCCTGAAAACTAAACTATGGGCGCCCATGATTTGGAATAAAAGTCAATTACTGCAGAAACTTGTAATTGACTTTTATTCCAAATTAGAGTTTGCAAAGCCACACTGCAGATCTGCAAACTCTGATTCTATAGATGAGGGGGAACACTTTCCGTGTCAACCAATAAGGACGACGAGAACATTGCCAAGGGAATTCCCTTCTCCCTGAAGTCAGAAAATTTGCTTTTGAACTCCTCTCTCAGATTTGGAATACATTGTACATAATCATCTGAGATCCTTGTTCTTTTTTCATTCGCCAACACCGCTAATGTTGGAAAGTGAGTGCCGTTTTAATTTGCAATTGATGTTCCCACAGGCTTGGTCTCAAAAGCTTTCACATTGCCATAAAAATTATGAACAAGTTTCCCTTTCCCAAGTAAACAGTAGTTCAATTTGTTGAGAAGATCAGTAATACCGACAAGGAATGCAAAGTCACTTAACTACTTCTCATCATGGACCTCGTGAATGGTTTTTCCTTTGGATCCCGTGAGTTGTTGAATTTCGTCCTTCGCAGAAAAAAGGTGCTGAAGTATCTTCCCGCGGCTCAAAACAATATGTACTTTCGCTTAATTAACAAGGTCAACATGTTCAGCTTCCAAATCGCTCAAGAACTTTTGAAATTGCCTACGGTCGTTACATTTGACAGGATAAAATTCACCACATTCACAACAACAGTCATCACATGTTCAAAGTTTGAGAAGGACTTCGCACACAAATTTTCTTGCTGGATGATGCAGCAGAAAGCCATCATCTTAGTATTGCCAGACTTCTTCGCGTTAGATTTCATTAAAGATGTCACTCCTTCCTTCTTTAGAGAGATGGCAGGCGCACCACCTGTGGTTTGGCAGATATGTTGCTAAAATCTAACTCATACTTAACCCAGGTATCTCTTAGACTTGAATATAAATCGTGTCTTTAAGAGCAACTACATTGGCTAATTCCTCTACAGTCGTGAAGTTTTTCCAATGCCACGAATGAAAATGGCTACTTGTGCAGTATTGGTTGCATCTGTGGATTCATCCATCGCTACAGAATAAAACACAAACTCCTTGCACTTGAATTTGAAATAGCTGAATACATTTGCTGCCAGATCCTCTACACGTCTCGTTCCTGACACACCAAACAAGCTAATGTTCGAAACAACTTTAACCTGTGACTAGCAGACCACATGAACCGCACATTGAAGACATTCTTTCACAAACTCTCCATCAATACAAGGATTTCCACGTTTTGCATTTTTTCTGCTATCATGCAGCTAACGCGAACCATTGTTTTCAGACTGTTTATTACCTTGGAGAATAGCGACTGCTGAAAATTTAGCTTGTCTTTTAATTTATTAACATTTTCTCTTCGAAAATGTCCCTCCAATCCAGATTATTTCGGTTATACGACAATTCGTCGTGCCCAATTCGTCGCGCGTCAATTCGTCACAGTTACCAATTCATCGCACGAAAATTCATCGCGCGTCAATTCGTCGCATTTACCAATTCATTACAGGCAAATTCATCGCGAGCAAATTCGTTTACTAATCAATTTGTCGTGGACGAATTCGTCGTATTTCGACCCTCCTTAGTTAAATACTTTGGAGTTTGTAAGAGGTTTTGAGCTCTCGAATTTGAAAAAATCCTTCGGGAGATGGTTGGGGGTGGGCTGCGGTTACGATTTTGAATGTTGTACAACTTGTGGATCTTTCATGTTCCATTTGACATGTCTCCTCCTTCTCGAGGCCCCGGTAAAGTCTTTTTGAGCGATATAGTAGTTCAGGAGGGTGGGGCCCCCTGTCCCTCTGTTGCTCTTGCAGTATTAAATTTAACTTTTGTGCATTGCATTGACTTATTATTAGTGTACTTTACATTGTTCTGCAGGTCCATGGCACCTCGGTGTCTTCGGGCCCCTCGTGGATCGCAGGACGGGGATTTTTACAAGCCTAATGAAAGTGATTTGTCCACATTTTTCATGTTTACTGTTGTATCGAGTAGCAGACTCTACCTATGGGTATGCTCTTCCCTCAGAAATTTTGTGAAGTCTGTAAGAGGGATCCGAGGTGCTTGGGTTGGGGCATGGCTGCCACCAACTTCCAAAATGTTATATTCTGGACCGCTAGAGTAGGTCAGTGTATCCAGGATGTCCCTTCCCTGAAGCGCCCGTGAGATTTGGGAGGTCTCCCCCCTCCAAACGTTTAAATGGATGTAGAGCTGTAAACATTGGCATTGGTATCATGCTTTATATGACGATTCTGTACACGACCAAGAATTTTCAGGCGGGTGGGGAGAATTCACCCCTCCCCCAGGTTTCTAAGAGCGGAGACCATGTATTCAAGGTAAGTTATGCTCGCAATTTCTATGCTTCATGATGTGTCGAGTAGCAGACTCTACCGGTGGCGGTCATAATGTCGATTGTCAAAATGTCGATATGTTCATAATGCACTGTCATAATGTCGACAGGGTCCCCAAACTGCCCGCATGGCCCTCTAACTTAGACCGTAGACGGTTTTGGGAAGGGGTCCGGGTCCGGGGTCAAGGGCCTTCCATACAAAATTTTCCTAAGATCTACAGTTTTCAATTTAGAACCACCAAATTTGGTATACTCTCTTATGGTACTCTAACATAGTCCGTAGACGGGTTTTGGAAGGGGTCGGGACCCGGAGTCAAGGTGCCCCTATGCAAAATTTTCGTAAGATCTACAGTTTTCAATTTAGAACCACCAAATTTGGTAAACTCTCTTTATGGTACTCTAACATAATCCGTAGACGGCTTTTGGAACTAGAGTGCTGAATTGTGGGACCCGGGGTCAAGGGTCCCCTATACAAAAGGTTCGTAATATTCACAGTTTTCAATTTAGAACCACCAAATTTGGTATACTCTCTTATGGTTCTCTAACTTACAGTGTATACGGAAGGGGTCGGGCCTAGGTTCAAGGGGGCCCCATATAAAATATTCGTGAAAAATTCAATTTTTTACTTTTGAGAACTGCAACACAATTCAGCACTCTAGTACCCGATCTACGGTCTAAGCTAGAGACCACAGATGCACCATTAGACAGATATTTTTGCACTTTGTTGTTATCAACGGTTTCTAACTTAGACCGTAGATCGGGAATTGGAGTGCTGAATTGTGTTGCAGTTCTTAAAAGCAAAAAATGGTACATTTTACGAAAATTTTGTATAGAGGCCTCTTGACTCCGGGCCCCGAACAATTTCAAAAACCGTCAACCATCTAAGTTAGAGTACCATAAGATAGTATACCGAATTTCGTGGTTCTAAATTGAAAACTGTAGATTTTACGAAAATTTTGTATGGGGGGCCCCTTGACCCCGGGACCCGACCCTTTCAAAAACCGTCTACGGTTCAAGTTAGATTACCGTGCGGACATTTTCTTGATCCTGTCGACATTATGATCGTGTCGACATTTTTGTTGTCGACATTTTGACCTTGTCGACATTTTAACTGTGGAAATGTTGACCGTGTCGACATTTCGTTTAAATGGACTTAGAGTTGTAAACATGAGTATCATGCTTTATATGATGATTCTGTACACTACTAAAAATTTCCAGAAGGGTGGGGTAAATTCACCCCTCCCCCAGGTTTCTAAGAGCGGAGACAACGTGTTCAAGGTAAGTTATTTGCTCTCAATTTCCATGCTTCATGTTGTGTTGAGTGGAAGATTCTAATTGTGGGTACGCCCTTCTCTCAGAAATTTGGTGATGTCTGTAACTGTGATCCGAGGTGCTTAGGTCAGGGGGCCCTGCCCCAACTTCCATAATTTTATAATATGGACAGCTAGATTCAGTCAGTGTATCCGGGATGTTCCCCCTGAAGCGCCCACAAGGTTTGAGAGCTTTGGGGGATTTCCCCAAAATGTTAAAATGGATGTAGGGCTGTAAAAATTGGTGCCATGCTTTATATGATGATTCTGTACACGACCACGAATTTTCAGGAGGGTGAGAAGAATTCACCCCCTCCCCCTAGGTTTCGAAGAGCGGATACAAGGTGTTCAAGGTAAGTTATTTGCTCCCTATTTCCATGATTCATGTTCTGTTGAGTGGCAGACTCTACTTGTGGGTGGGTATGGACTTCCCTCAGATCTTTGGTGAAACCTGTAATAGGGATCCGATGTGCTTCGGTTGGGGAGTCAGTCATTGTATTTGGGAACATCCCAGATACACTGACCAACTCTAGCAGTGCAGAATATAAAATTACGGAAGTTGGGGACGGGGTCCCCAACCCAAGCACCTGGGATCTCTGATACAAATCACCAAATTTCTGAGGGAAGGGCAAACCCACAAGTTGAGTCTGCCACTCAACACAGCATGAAGCATGGAAATTGGGAGCAAATCACTTACCTTGAACACGTTGTCTCCGATCTTAGATACCTAAAGGGGGGGGTACCTGAAAATTCGTGGTCGTGTACAGAATCATCATATAAAGCAAGGAACCAATGTTTACAGCTCTACGAGCATTTTAACGTTTTGGGTGAACATCCCGGATACACTGACCTACTCTAGCGGTCCAGAATATAAAATTATGAAAGTTGGGGCACGGCCCCTCAAACCCGAGCGCCTTTGATCCCTCTTACAGACTTCATCAAATTTCTGAGGGAAGGGCATAACCACAAGTAGAGTCTGCCACTCAACACAACATGAAGCATGGACATTGCGAGCGAGCATAATTTACCTTGAACACCTTGTCTCCGCTCTTAAAAACCTGGGAGACGGGGTGGAGGGAATTCACCCCACCTTCCGGAAAATTCGTGGTCGTGTAGAAAGAATCATCATATAAAGCTGGGGTGCGCAATCTTTTGGCTTCCATGGGCCACACTAGAAGAAAAAGAATTGTCTTGAGCCACACATAAAATACACTAACACTAACGATAGCTGATGAGCAAAAATAATAAAAACAAGAAAGATGACACTAAATTTTCGGGTGTAATAAGCACGTCTTTTGAATCCGTTCTGACGCAAATGAAATTTATTAAAGCTATTAAAAGTCAATGGAACCGGTATGTAAAACAATAGTATCTGACGGAAGAAAGAAGTGTTTTCAATCGGGTTTTTAATCCCTCAGATATTGCTGTAAACGGAATCGTGAGCCTACGCTCTCTGGTTGCAGACTTGTGCGTTAAGAAAAACACGAATTTATATGAGAAACATTTCGCACCGGAAACGCTCTCCGACACAAAAAGAATTTTTCAAATCGGACACTTAGAAATAGAGATATCGACAAAAATAAGACGTGACTTTACGTCCCCTGGTGGGAAAACCATGCATTATTTTAGGAAAAAAGTATTCTCAAAAGGTTTTCCCATATGAGCGGTATCGGTCCAAGAAAAAAACATTTAGTTGAGTTTTCAGGAGCCCAGATTATGTAACAAATACATCAGAAGCAGAAATTAACACTTATGCCCCATGATGGCCAAACCATTCTTTACCAAACATTAGAAATTATGTGAAAAATATTTTCCATCAGGTCTTGTATGAGATACAGGAAGAATTTTTCAAATCGGAGTTTTAGAAGCAGCAATAACTCAGGAAACGCAATTTACCTTTGTACCCCCTTGCGGAAAGTCTATGATTTACTTGAAAATTTCGAATTTATAGGAAAAACATTTCACATCAGAAACACTATCCAACAAAGAAGGAATTTTTCAAATCTGACTCCTAGAAGTAGATATATTGACAAAAATAAGATATACATTTTGTCTCATTTTTGTCCCTTGGCGGAGAAACCATGCATTATTTCAAGAAGAAAATGTTCCTAAAAGATTTGTCGACATGAGTAATATCGGTCAACAAACGACTTTTTCTTAATCGAGATTTTAGAAGCTCATATTTTACTGCAAATACATCAGAAGCGGAAATTAAGGCTTACGCCACCTGGTGGCCAAACCATTTTTTACAAAAATTAGAAATTATGTGCAAAGGATTTCCCATCAGGAGCTGTATCCGGTGCAGAAAGAATTTTTCAAATCGGAAATTTAGAAGCAGAGATATAGGGGGAAAGTAATTTACCTTTAAGTCCCCTAGCGAAAAGTCTATAAATTACTTAAAAATTTTCTAATTATATGTAAACATGTCACACTAGAAACACTATCCAACAAAGAAGGGATTTTTCAAATCGGACTCCTAGAAGTAGATATATTGACAAAAATATGATATACATCTACGCCCCCTGGAGTAGAGACCATGCATTATTTTAAGAAGAAAATGTTTCTAAAAGGTTTGTCGACATGAGTAGTATCGGTCTAGAAACGACATTTCCTTCAATCGAGAATTTAGAAGCTCATATTTTGCTGCAAATACATCAGAAGCGCAAATGAAGATTTACGCCCCCTGGTGGCCAAGCCATTTTTTTTACAAAAATTAAAAATTATGTGCAGACGATTTCCCATCAGGAGCTGTATCCGGAGCAGAAATATTTTTTAAAATCGGAGATTTAGAAGCAGAGATATAGGGGTAAACGCAATTTACCTCTACGCCCCCTGGCGGAAAATCTATGAATTACTTAAAATTTTTGAAATTATATGGAAAACATGTCACACTGAAAAAGCTATCCAACAAAGAAGACATTTTTCAAATCGGACTCCTAGAAGTAGTGATATTGACGAAAATAAGATATACATCTACGCCACCTGGCGGAGAAACTGTGGAATATTTTAAGATGAAAATATTCCGAAAAGGTTTATCCATGAGAGTGGCATCAGTCCACCAACAAAAGTTTTCAATCGATATTTTAGAAGCTCCGATTTTATGGCAAATACATCAGAAGCAAAGATTAACACTTACGCCCTGTGGTGGCCAAAGTATTCTTTACCAAAAATTTGAAATTATATGCAAAAGATTTTCCATCAGGAGATGCATCCGCTGAAGAAAAAAATTCAAATCGGAGTTTTAGAAGAAGAATTAGCGGGGAAATTTTAATTTACTTTTACGCCCCCTAGCGGAAAATCTATGCGTTTTTTGAAAAAGTAATTATATCTAAAACACTCTTCGACATAAACGGAATCGAAAAATAAAATAATTTTTTCAATCGGATGTTCAGAAGCAAATATTTGGAATAAAACGTATTTTTTGAATTCGACATCATCTGCATTTACGCCCTCTAGCGGCGAAATTGTACATCGTAAAAAAAAACGAAATGAAGGATCATCATTCGCATACTTCAAGCTTCCCAATGCAAAAAGAATCTTTCAAATCGGACTAATAGTTGCAGAGATTTCGTGGGTACAGACGGACGGACGGACGGACGGACAAACCGGTAACATAAGCACGATCTTTTGTTGCAAAAGACGTGCTAAAAAGTACGTGCATAATTTTCGTGATATCCGCCACCACAGATAAGCCGAAAAAAGTCCTCGCATAATAATCCCAATTATGCGCTTCCCCGTTCGGAGGGTCTTTTAAAATCGTCGAGAAGGTCACAAGTTTGCGATCACTGATGTAGAAAATGCACATATCTAAAGAATGAAACTTCATAAAAAAAATTTGATATTTTTTTTATAAAAGTAAATGAAAAGAGAGCAACATAAAAAGTAGTGGGATATTTGACATTGTTTTTGAGAAACGAATGCCTTAATATCTGGCTCGATGGAAGTTGCTGCAATTCTCAGTGAGGTGCTCATCAAGGTGCAAGGTGCGCGTCAGATATTTTGGTTCTAATTTTACTCTTTGTGTGCTTCATCCGTGAAAATAGTTGCTCACAAATGTAGGTGCTGCCAAAAAGCGATGACATGAATAAGGTGTAATTGTGAAGCGAGGAACATTAATCTCTGGGAAGATAGGTCATATAAAAGTCTAGCAAAGAGACAGGAACACATGTTTCTTTAAGTAGAATGTCATATTGCAGCTCTATGCATTCCATTTGAACATATTTATGTCGACTGAAAACGGAGTCGCAAATATATCAAAATATTGATTATTTTTCTGGAAATCTTGAAAGCTATTTTCAAATTCCTGTATCAAATCGAAAAGCAAGGCTGCATATTTTTCGCTGTTTACATGAGCGTGTTTAGCTAACGTGTCGAAATGAATAAAATTGTTTGCCTTAATTTGAGCTTGCCATAATTTCAGTTTCATTTGGAACGCTGTTATGGTTTGAAACATTGTATTAATAAGTTGGTTTTCACCTTGAAGATTTAAATTAACACATTTAAATTATAACGAAGTGAATTTCTCCGTCATTTTTATCCGCGCCGGGGTTCGAATCCGGGTCCACTCATTCCGGAATAAGTTGCTCTACCAATTAAGCTACGCGGACATTTGTTCTGATTCCTATCTGCCTTTATGTCGTGTACGTCCTTCTGGCAGGAACGTCACATCTCCTGGTACGTTACAAAATGAGCGGTCAAATCCACTAGACGTGCTAAATCTAAGCCAGTTTTTATCGTCAAGTTCTGGCACAATTTTGTTTTTGATGCCATAAATAACTTGATTTCATGTCGCAAATCATAAAATATATTCAACATTTTTTGCCTCGACTCAGCCATCTTACTTCCGAAAAGTAAATGATGTTGCCATAGTCAGCATCCATACTTTTAAGGAATTACTGGAATTGGCGATGATTCAATCCCTTGGCCTTTATCAAATTCATAGCCTTGATGACAGTTTGCACGACGTTATATATTTTTAAAGCTTTTGAGCATAAATTTTTTTGATGTACTATGCAATGATACTTCATCAAACGTGAGTTTCTGGGGCAGTTGCATCGTCTTCTATTAATTTCGTGAGTTTCTGGGGCAGTTGCATCGTCTTCTATTAAGTCTCTCTCTTTAACCTACCATCGGCACAGATTCCCTACAAATATTAATTTTACAAGTCTCTCTCTTTAACCTAACAAACTGGCACAGATTCCCTACAAATTAAACAGAGTGCCTTACTATTTACCTCGACAAATAAGTAGTCATCTATTCACTTTTCATTGAACAATCTTCCTTCATCCATAATTTTTCTTTATTTGGGGTTCTGTTTTCTTTTGAGACGCAGTGGAAGCCATGCTGGAATTAAAAAAAATACTAATATTCTTATCTAATCCCTGCGTTTTACTCGCCAAGTAGCTACAATCACACGTAACGTCTAATGGAGTCAATTCGACCGTCTCCGCTTGGAAGATAACACACTGGAAGCCAGACATCCCCGTGAGGCCACGCATACATACAAATAGCGAGAGCGCATGGCGCGCGGCGGCGCTATGCCTAGTACAGAATACACACTTGAATTCTTTGTCACAATTCATTTTACGCGACATTGCAACACAGTCTTCTCACTCTTTAGTTTATTAAGTAATCTAAACAGTTTTTCGTTTCTTCTGCCCTAACTGTTTGCAATTATAATGCGAATTTGTGGGCGTAACATGCTCTGATTATTCAATTCCGTTCCATTGTCGTTTACAAAGTTCGCGCTCGAGAATTGCGCAATAGAGTTGAAAAAATCGTAAAAAAAATTTATCATGATGTTGTAAGTAAGTTTATGATTTTGTGTTGGCCGCATTCATAGCCGTCACTGGGACCGCGGGTTGTAAAGCTTTATACAAAGCATGACACCAATTTAAGGAAGTTGGGGGCAGCCACCCTCCAACCCAAGCATCTCGGATCCCTCTTACAGACTTCACCAAAATTTCTGAGGGAAGGGCATACCCAGAGGTAGAGTCTGTTATACTCGATACAACAGTAAACATGAAAAATGTGGACAAATCACTTTCATTAAGCTTATAAAAATCCCCGTGCTGCGATTCCCGAGGGGCCCGAAGACACCGATGTCCCCCGAGGTGCCATAGAACTGCAGAACAATGTAAAGTACACTAATAATAAATCAATGCAATGCACAAGATTAAATTTAATACTGCAAGAGCAACCGAGGGACAGGGGCCCCACCCTCCTGAACCACTATATCGCTCAAAAAGACTTTACCGGGGCCCCGGGAAGGAGGAGACATGTCAAATGGAACATGTAAGAACCACAAGTTGTTCAACATTCAAAATCGTAACGGCAGCCTACTCCCCAACCATCTCCCGAAGGACTTTTCCAAGTTGGAGAGCTCAAAAACCTCTTACAAACTCCAAAGCATTTCTCTGAGAAGGGTCGAAATACGACGATTTCGTCCACGACAAATTGATTAGTAAACGAATTTGCTCGCGATGAATTTACCTGCGACGAATTGAGCCTGCGATGAGTTGGTAACTGCGACGAATTGATGCGCGATGAATTTGCACTCGACGAACTGAGTCGGCGACGAATTGGGCACGACGAATTGACGGGACATAGATTATTTCCCACTGTGCTTCATATCATAATGCCTTTTGACGTTGTATTCTTTCATTACCTCAAAGCTTTCATTGCAAATGAGGCAAACTGCCTTAATCTTATGCTCAACAAAAAAGTAATGAGACGACCACTTTTCTTGAAAAAAAAATACGTTTTGTCTCTAACTTTCCTTCTCTTGCTATCACTGCTCACCATTGTACACGTATTCAAAGACCAAACGCTTCTGCTGACTGAAATGCTTTACCGGGCTCAGGTCAACTACTCGACACCCTTCTGATCTTCAGCCAATAACGAACTTTACATTCACCTGCTTCCTTCTTAACCTCACGGTCATGCAAACGTCCTCCTCCTAACGTCCATTCCTCTTAACAGGATAGTGGCAATTTCGGGGAATAGAATACATAGGCGGCACAAAAGGGGCGGACACTAGCAGCCAGCGTTTACGACGATAATACATGGTAATTGTATTTTGTTAAATTACCTAACGCAAAACTTTATGGTAGATTATGTTTTGAAAATCACAAAACAACGGAAATCATGTTCACAGTCATTGACATTTTTTTAAAACTCAGTCTCCTCCATCCCCATGCCCTCACACAAACATTGTATTTATTCCCCATTGTGGATTTCGATACATATAAATCTCACTCCAGGTAGAATGTTTGCTTAGTTGACGTGAAATGCTCGGCGGGCTACCCGTGAATCGCGAGCCACAGGTTAAAGGCCCCTATTTTAGTATATTAAATTATAACACACTTAAACCTGTATTGGCGGTCACATGCATTCCGCTTTCACCTGCTAAAGCAGGTAGTTTTGTCTGGCACGGATATTATCGTCAATAGAAACAAAAAAACAAATGAACCATTGCCAATAGAAACAAAATCCTTTATTTGGCGGTCACCTGAGTAGGACGCTGCTGCAGATAGCCATTTTTGAAATACATTAGAAAATATAATATACCTGCATTTTGCGGTCATCAACAGGCTTATTTAGAAAGCTCTAAAAAGATAAAACGAAAAAGCTGTGAGCTCAGAATTACGAAACACCTGTTTCTTTCCCCCTCTCTATCACAATCCTTCATAAGATTTTTAAAAGTTGAGTGGTCCTTGGGATCTGTAAATTTCTTAAAATTTTGTTTGCAGACATATGGTTTTCTGTTAACTAAGGCCTGCATGTTCGATCTTTAATTGTCTTAAATGAGAGAGTGAAGCCCACACAGGAGTTCATTCTCTTTGTCTCAAGAGACCTGCCTTCTCACATAGCGGCCGTGTTGTTTGAACAGGCTTAAAAGTCCGCTCCAGATGGTGAAAGAACACATTGCTGACTTTAAGGAAGAGAGACGAGGGGAGAGTGGAAGTTACTTCAAAGCTCAACCACAGTGCTACTGCCATTGCGTCTGATATCTTCTTACCTTCCATTTCTTCCGCGTGAATATGCGGTAGTTACGCCTTATTTGCGACAACGTACGTATGTTGCGGGCACATTACCAAATTCCTCAGTCTTATTTCTAACTCTTAGGGAGATATTTAGAGAAAAATATTCCTAAATAAAATAAATGGGAGGGAAGAAAGAAAGAACATGCAATTCACAGCAGACTGCATTCAAAAACGAAAAGTCTTTTTTATTTTATTTTCAAGTAGGGAAGGGAGATATTTTACTAAACTGAACCACTTTATTTTAGCAGTTACATGTCAAGATGATCATCTTCCCTCAGAATCGGGAATAGCCTTGCTAGATAGGATTCACCGTATTTAAAAAACTAGCATGTCGTGTCAATTTTGCAATACATAGCAAATGCTCAAATTAAAATTTGTGTCAAGCTTGCCGATAAATGACAGTTAAATTGCACTAAGGATTATGTTACACTGAAGAACAGAAGGGAATCGTATTTTCAGGGGTGCAGTGGAGGCCTGGCGGGACCTGACTCACCCCAGGCTACTTTAAATTTAAAACAGTCGAATCGGACTGTTTTAAATTTATTTATTCAATCGTCACCCGTGGAAATCGACATTTTTAAACACAAATAATCTCAATAGAGATTTTTCTCTTTCTTCTTCTTCTTCTCTCTCTTCATTTACTTATTTATATTTCATGGTGGCTATGCAGAAATCCGTGGATCTTTTGTTTACCGAAACCACGTGAGAAATAGCCAGTGAAGTGGGTTCCAGACAATATATATATCTATCGATTTAAGGACTAATATAGGGGATGGCATTCGGTGTACGTGCCGAAGATCCCAATCTTTGAATCCCCCCCAATATAGTTATACATTACTTGCTTTGCATCAAACTGATTGATGTCGCTAAAAGCTGAGGTGTAAATCGAGCCTAACACTTCTGTGAAATTAGTCCACACGGAATATACACTTTCTGACGATGGGTATCCAACCAATTCGGAATGAAAATACAAAAACGTTCAGACTAAGGCTCCTGAGGCCATCTTCAATCACACATGCTTGCACATATAACACAGGATGCCGCCTACCCCTCCTTCCCCCCGGAAGCCTTTTACCTAGAGTTTCAAACTGTCTAAGTCGGTCCCTGTATGTATTCAATTTCGAAGATTTGTTGCCTCCCCCAACGCAGCTCGTATACCTCCTGAAGGCCGGTCTTCAGAGAGCCAGGCCACTTCTTTTTTCAGGACTGCACTACCGCCGTATTTTGATCCTAATATATCGTATGTGCAAAAACAGTCTGTTTAAACACAATGCTAGCAGCTCGATCCGCGGACAATATAATTTCACCGTTGCTCTTGACATGTGCGCACAACCACAACTGGAACTGTCGAAAGGCAGATAAGGGGAGTCACAACGTTTTGCTCCTGCTGTATGATAAAACGCTATTTTCATGGATTTTTCAGTTACACTTAACTATTTCCATAATTGTTTTGTTACACTTAACTATTTCCATAATTGTTTTGTTACACTTAACTATTCCCATATCTTTTCCGGCGCATTCCGCCAGAAAAAAAAACCTGGTTACAAAACTGCAGATTGTATTCATGTGTTGGATAATTAATTGAGAGAGTGTGAACACAGTATAAACTTCCACTATACATGGCTTTTATTGATTATGAAACGGAATTTGATTGCACGAAACCATCAACACGTTTAATGTCTTTGAAAACTTGCGGTATCGAAGATGCATGCGTTAACAGACTAATATTTGTATTATATTATTTATGGGTCAAATTTAGAAGAGACAACAGATATCGAACAACCGTCAACGAAGAAACATTTAACGAGAGCTTGGTTAACATTAACATATTTAACATTTAACTTGGTTGGAGTACATTTGGAGCAATCAGTACAATTTTCAAGAGCAATTTGCCCTGATGTCTTAAGAAGAAAAAGTATAATCAACGCACATTTCAAGTTCTTACTTACGAATCAGGGACGTGGACCTTCGCTGAAATAGACATACGGACGTTGCTGACAACTCTTACATAACTTGTTGATTATACAGAGGATTTTATCCATTCAAACTTTGCATGCGTTCATATTCATATCAGCAGACTTCACACACAAAGCTTTGAATGGAACATTGTACAGTCAACTTTCGATGTACCCCCCAAATTTTACCGCCACTCTAACATAATGCCACCATTTTGGTCTTTTTTTTTCTTTCTTTCTTTTTTTTTTTTTTTGTTAGCAGCTAAATGGTCGCCCATAGCAGTCGCCCATCCTTAGTTTAGGGCAACTGGCTCCAGGGAAGAAAAATAACTAGGTTCGTAAAACGAACATAATATCCGTGCCTTACCGGGATTCGAATCCAGACCCATCTCGGACGAATGCTCAGAAACCAGCACTTAGACCACTGCGCCACCGGAACGGCCATTTTCCATTTCGGTCTGAACAGACCGACATTATCTTTGATGTACCACCCCCCGATTTACCGCCACCCTTGCGTAATGGTCTGAACAGACTAAAATGGTGGCATTATGGTGGCATTGATATAAAACAACCCATGATCCCTTTCATATACTGCCACACCCTCGGTGTCCGCCAACCGGCAATATACACTGACAGAAAAAAAATCGCAACTCCACGAAAAAATAGTTGTAGAGGAATGAAATGGCGGCAATACATTTGTATAGGTAACATATTTAATCGATTAAGGTTTCAAGATCACAGCTTAATGTAAGCGCGAGAAGAGCCATTTTAAATGTGAAATGCTGGTACATTAATAACCGGTGTAACCGCCAGAATGTTGAATGCAAGCATGCAAACGTTCATGCATTGTGTCGTACAGGTGCTGGATGTCAGTTTGTGGGATGGAGTTCCATGCCTGTTGCACTTGGTCGGTCAATACAGGGACGGTTAATGCTGGTTGGGGGTGACGCTGGAGTTGTCGTCCAATGATGTCCCATACGTGCTTGATTGGTGAAAGATCTGGTGATCTAGCAGGCCACGGCAACATGTCGACACTCTGTAGAACATGTTGGGTTACAACAGCGGTATGCGGGTGAGCGTTATCCTGTTGGAAAACACCCCCTGGAATGCTGTTCATGAATGGCAGCACAACAGGTTGAATCACCAGACCGACGTACAACTGTGCCGTCAGGGTGCGTGGGATAACCACGAGAGTGCTCCTGCTGTCATAGGAAATTGCTCCCCAGACAATAACTCCAGGTGTAGGTTCAGTGTGTCTCGGCCGCAGACAGGCTGGTTGCAGGCGCTCACCTGGCCTCCTTCTAACCAACACACGGCCATCACTGGCACCCAGGCAGAACCGGCTTTCATCAGAAAACACAACAGATCTCCACTCCGTCCTCCAATGCGCTCTAGCTTGACACCACTGACGTCGCAAACGGCAGTAGTTTGGAGTAAGTGGAATGCACGCTACAGGGCGTCTGGCTCGGAGCTGTCTTTCAAGTAACCGATTTGTAACAGTTCGTTGTGTCACTGTGGTGGCAACTGCAGCTCAAATTGCTGCCGCAGACGCAGTACGATGCGCCACGGCCATACGCCGTACACGGCGGTCTTCCCTCTCAGTAGTGCCACGTGGCAGGCCGGAACCCGGTCTTCTTGAGGCAGTACCTTCCCTTGACCACCGCTGCCAACAATCATGCACAGTGGCTACATTCCTGCCAAGTCGTTCTGCAATATTGCGGAAAGAAAATCCACCTTCTCGTAGCCCTATTACACGACCTCGTTCAAACTCCGTGAGCTGTTGATAATGGCTTCTTCGTCTTCTTAAAGGCATTCTTGACTAACATCAACACACTACGTCGAATCTCAACGATAACCAACGCTCACGAACGTTACAGCACGTATTTACAGCAAAATTGCTTTGCATGTTCCGAGGGCGCTACGAGCGCCACACGTATGCGCCGAGCGCGAAATTTGCATAGACGTCATCTTACAGATGTACTCTCACCGCCTACCAATTGTCGTTTATCTAACACAACCCCTTCTCGGTGTTGGGATTTTTTTTTCCGTCAGTGTATATTACTGCGCCAAGCTGCCTTTCCTAAAACAAAATACACTTGATGTACCACCACTTGCAAGCTGTATGAGAGTTGCTACCGTTTTTTCGGACCATAATTCAGTTGCTGCAAACCTTAATGTTAGAGACACTGATTCAGTCAAAGATGAAAATCAGTGTCTTTTAGCATTAAAAAGATTCTTTGAAGCAAACTCGCAAGATGGCGATATTTCAAACGCACTTGTTAAATTAGATTGTGCTCTGGAAATTATTGGATTAAAATATAAAACACAAATGAAAATAGACGAGTTTATTTTTTTTAATAAAAGAAACTAAGGTATGTGAAATAATTTGTGTAATGCTATTAATTTTTCCTTGGTAACACGATTCGTGTTTCAGAAACGTAACATGATTTTTTATTTATTTCGTTATAATTAAAATGTTAATTTTTCCTTCCCACTATGCAAAGTAAATTTCCGCATTTAATGCACACTAGAAGCTTTCGAGATGGAAATGGAAACTTCGAACTACAGTGAGCACTAAGAACACAATATATAACTACATTTTTCTAATTAGCATGGTTTTTAACTTATTACTAATTATAATTTTGTATGAGCGCTAATTAACAAAATTTGGTGTTTTAAAAAATAATTGCAAATTTGATTCAACGCCACCCTTGATGTAACACCAGAATGTAATGTAACAAACGGTAGCGGTACATCAAGGGTTGACTGAATCAATTCTGGAATTTGCCTACCCATCCATTAGCAGCTTTGAAGTATGAGACGCGCAGTTCTTTTTCTACTTCCAGAGCTTTCTCGTGAATTAATGGGCGAGAGATAGGAATGCTCTTGTTTCTGGTAGCTGAAACCATTCGCAACGATTTTATCGATTGCCATTTTTTCGACATTGCGGATCTTATTTTTGAGGTTACCATGGTATTGTTATTTTTTCGACCACAGTATTCTCCACGTATTTCTCTACCACAAAATGCCTCCATTTAAGTTTTTTAAACATCTCGGCAATCATACGTACTACATATTTTTCTTTTTCCACACATTTTACGACGTCCAATTTTCCTCGCAATGTTAACGTCTTGCGCTGACTGGCCTTAGATGAAAATAATTATGTACACAATCTCCAACTCAGAAGCATCCTAACAAAACAGAAGAATAAATGTGAAAAGCAAACGCTAAACCCTAATATCTTTGAGCAGGAGTCCAGGCCAAATGTTTGGGATAGTTCTTTCCTTTCCAGGAAGGGGATGATTTGTAAGCTGGGTGAGGATGAAACCACCGACGATGGAACCCCAATCTCAAAAATCTCTTCGTCTTACTGGTTAAGTTATAGGTACATACTACCGTTACTAGGCCGTAAGTGGGAGGTTCTAAATATGCATTTGGGATGTTCTGATGGGTGTCAGCATCTATGCCCGAGATAGACCGCAGGAGAGAGTGGGAATGTCCATTGCAACGCATGCTATTCAGCAGAGACTGTAAGTAATGCCCTTAACTGGGATGTGTCAATATCTGAGGGGTGCCCATTAAGGGAAGTTTTACTGTGTGTGTATGTGTTTATCATCATCATCAACAACACCAACCATTCTCAATCCACTGCTGCATGAAGGTTTCTCCAAGTATTTTTCACAATTCCCTATCTACCCATCTCTCACGTGGTCTTCACTCAGCCTATTTTAGTTTTTCTAGCAATATATCAACCCCATTGCCACTTGAGGGTCATTCTTTTGATTCTGGTGTCATCAACTCTTGTCATTTTCCTGTTCCATGAGTTTCTCTTCCTGCCTTTCTTGGTTACGCCAAGCATACATCTCTCCATGCTTCTCTTACTTGTCCGCAGCCTTTGTATGTCTTTTCTATTTAAAGTCCATATTTCTGATCCATAAGTAAGAACTGAAAAAATACATTGATTAACACTTTTCTTTTAAGACATAATAGTAAATTGTTCCTCGTTTGATATCTGTTGTCCAAAATAAATGTAGACATCAGTTACTACCAAATTTATCCCATCAAACTTTGAATCTTCAGTTCTTGAAAAAGCACTGTACATCAGTTTTGATATCTGTATATTCTTCTTTAATCCATTCTTTATCCTTTTCAGCAAGTTCTTGGATCATGCTCCGCAGCTGGATCATGCTTTGCAGCTGGATCATGCTTTGCAAAAATGATTATGTCGTCAGCAAAACGAAGGTAAGTTAAATAATCTCCATTAATCTTTATCCCCTTTTCTTCTCAGTACAATGATGAAAGGCATTCTTCAATGTGGCCCTGAAGAGTTTGGAAGATACGGTGCCACCTTATCCAACTCCTTTTCCAGTTTTGATATATGCTGTGTCCTCGAACAGTCGAACCTTTGCGTTTACATTTTCATAGATGTTGTTAATGGTATTTATGTATGCATCATGAATATCGCCGGCTTTCAAAGACTTTTTCAATTAGTTCTTTCAGTACATGAATATGATCTATAGTGCTGTAACCACTTCTGAATCCATCTTGTCCTCTTGGTCGAGCCATGTTCAGTGTTTCCTTCAGATGTGACAGTGCCTTAGTGAAGACTTTGTAAACAACTGATAGAAAGCTGATGTCTCTATAGGTCCCGAAATACTCGAGCATCCCCTCCCCTTATTCACTGCATCACTTAAACTTTATTCCAGTCATCAGGAATCTTCTCTTCGTTGAGAACTCTAATGAAAACTTGAGTTAATTTAGTTTCGGTTTCTTTAATGGCCTCCTGTACAATGCCCAAGGTAATTCCATCGTCCTATAGAGCTTTTTCCGTTTCATATTCTTAATTGCATGAGCAACTTCTACCGTAACTGCTGGCACTTTAAAAAGCCTGCACATTTTTTATTCCTGCAATAAATGTATCATCCCTTTCATATAATTCTGTGCAATTATTTTAATTCTCCTCAAAATTTCGCTTTTATTTCTTGTTACTTACAGTACCTTATTAGAACGATGGGATGTAAGGTCAGGTGATGCGTAACATCACAGCCTCTCCTTGACAAATGTCAACCCCGCCTTCTCGTGGTGCATCCTGTTCCCACTAAAGGGGCTCTGACGACCGCAAATAGCGGTATAACTATACCATCGGGATCAGAGGAAATGCTATCCCACACTCACCAACCCGCTTGGCCAGCGTGGTGAGTTATGGCCAAACACCTCCAAAATGACTCTACAACTTAAATCTTGGCCCTCAGTCTCCGGCAGCTGGAATGTACCTGGCCAAGGCAGCGGCCAGTGCGACATGAAGGCAGAGGGTGCTAAGAATCCCCGGAGGACCGGACTAGGCTGCCATTTGATGCTGACCTTGGCTACCTACAACGGACGCTCCCTATCTTCTGATTCAAGGCTTCTTGAATTGGAAGAGGAACTACAAAGGATCAAGTGGGACATCGTCGGGCTGAGTGAGGTAAGGAGAAAAGGAGAAGATCTCATTGAACTGAAAAGTGGACATCTCTTCTATTATCGTGGGACAGATACTGGCAGAACTAGTGGTGTTGGATTTATAATAAACAAGAAACTGAAGGATAAAGTGGTAGAAGTTGAAAGTTCCTCTGACAGAGCTGCACGACTCGTTATCCAACTATCGAGAAGATACCAGGCTCAGATTATTCAAACTTATGCACCCACCACAAGTCATCCTGAAGAAGAAATTGAAGAATTTTATGAGGAAATTCGTCATCTAAATAATAAAGGTAAGCAGCACTTGAAGATAATTATGGGAGATTTCAATGCAAAAATAGGGCACCGGCAACAGAATGAAACTTCAGTAGGTAAATTCGGTCACGGCAACAGAAACCAGCGTGGAAATACTCTCGTTGAGTTTGCAGAGGCAGAAGGATTTTTCATCTTGAATTCCTTTTTCAAGAAAAAGTCACACAGGAAATGGACATGGAGACATCCAATTGGGACGACAAGTGAAATTGATTTTATTATGTGTAACAAAAAATTCGTCATCGAAGACTGCAGTGTGCTGAACAAGTTCAACACAGGTAGTGACCATAGATTGGTGAGATGTAAGATGCACCTCAACACTAAACTGGAACGTGGCAAGCTCATAAGACAAACAAAATGTATTGACATAACCAACCTTAAAAAACACCATAATACTTTCAAGTTGGAACTGAAGAACAGATTCTCTGCTTTAGAAGGCCTAACATCGGAAGAAGTGGATATTTCGGAAGTTAACAGAAAAGTAACCAAAGCTCTTATGGAAACAGCAACAAAATTAGCTGGGTCTAAGAACAAGTTGCATGTAAACAAATTATCAGGAAAAACCAAAATGTTGATGCAAAAAAGAAGAGAGATGAGGACAACTAAAGAAGATGCGACTTCCAAAGTGGAATATATAGAGCTATGCAAGACAGCACGAAAAAGTATCACTGAAGACGTAAGGAAATTCAACTGTGAGCTAGTGAGGAAAGCAATTGAAAACAACCAAAGCCTAAAGATAGCAAAGGGACATCTCAGTAAGGGAAGAAAACAGATTATGGCTCTGAGAAAAGAAGATGGTTCTATAACAAGAAATAGAGGCGAAATTTTGACAAGAGTGAAAGATTTCTACTCCAAATTATATGAAAGGGATGATGATACATGTACTCCAGACATCATGAAAGGTACCAGAGTTCTTCCAATCCTCCCAGCAGAAGTTGCTCATGCAATCAAGAACATGAAGCGGGGGAAAGCTCCAGGAGAAGATGGAATTACTATAGACATCATACAAGAAGCAAGTGGAGAAATTGAAACAGTACTCGCCCAAATTTTCACTCGATGCCTTAATGAAGGGAAGATTCCTGAGGATTGGAACAACGCTACAATGATCCTGCTACATAAAAAAGGTGACATTGAGGATCTCAGGAACTACAGACCTATCAGCCTCCTATCAGTAGTTTATAAAATCTTCACTAAAGTTCTTTCACACCGCTTGAAGGTAACACTGGACATGGCTCCACCGAGAGAACAAGCTGGATTCAGGAGTGGCTACAGCACAATAGATCATATCCACGTACTGAGAGAACTAATTGAAAGAGCGAGGGAATATGAACTTCCATTGTGCATGGCTTTTATCGATTATGAAAAAGCCTTTGATTCGGTGAAACCATCAGCAGTTACCACGGCTCTGAAATCCTGCGGTATTGAAGATGCATACATTAATATTATTAATAACATCTATGAAAATGCAAGTGCAAAGATTCGGCTGTTTGAAAATACAACACACATAAAAATTGGAAAGGGAGTGAGACAAGGTGACACCATATCTCCGAAGCTCTTTAATGCCACATTGGAAAATGTCTTTCAATCACTGAACTGGGAAAACAAAGGGATAAAGATTAATGGAAGATTATCTAACCCACCTTCGTTTTGCTGATGACATAGTCATTTTTGCAACTACCCCATCAGAGCTGCAGAGTATGATCCAGGAACTTGCTGACAAGAGTAAAGAAGTGGGATTAAAAATGAACTTTCAGAAGACAAAAGTGATGTTCAATGCTTTTACAAGAAATGAAGATTTATCGATTGATGGAGAAAAACTGGAGATAACAGATACGTATGTTTATCTTGGACAGCAGATATCAAGTGAGGGTCACATTGATGAAGAAATTAATCGGCGTACAAAACTTGCCTGGAGAGCTTTTGGAAGAAACAGCATAATTTTCAAGAGCAATATGCCATTATGTCTTAAAAGAAAAGTGTTTGATCAATGCATCCTTCCAGTGCTTACGTATGGTGCAGAGACGTGGACCTTAACTAAAAGAGACATACAAAGGCTGCAGACAACTCAAAGAAGTATGGAGAGGTGCATGCTTGGTATAACCAGGAGAGATAAGAAGAGGAACTCGTGGATCCGAAAAATGACAAGAGTGGAAGACATCATGATCAGAGTTAAATCCCTGAAATGGCAATGGGCTGGACATACTGCCAGAAGGACAGACCATAGATGGACAGCCGAAATTTTAGATTGGATTCCAAGGGACAGGAAAAGACCCAGAAAAAGACCACATGGGAGATGGGTGGATGAAATTCGTAAATATGCGGAGTGACATGGAGGAGACTGGCACAAGACAGACCGTTGTGGAGGAAACTTGGGGAGACCTTCGTCCAGCAGTGGATTGATAATGGTTGTCAATGATGATGATGATGATGATTAGAACGATAATCTATTTTATTTTTCATTATTGAGATGACCATTTTTTTTCAGGCTTTGGTAATTTTCAATTGATTTTTTCACTGGTTCACAAGTAAGTGTCCTCATGTCTTCAGAGATACGTTTTCACACTGTCTTACGCAGTTCCATATATTCCACTTTGGAAGTTACTTTTTCTTTATTTATCTTCATCTCCCTTCTTTTTTCTACATCAGCTTTTTGTTTGTTCTGCTATTTTTTTCATGTGCTTTTTGTTCTTCGTTCCACTTATTTTTTCACTGTTCTCATGAGGACTTTGACACTTTTTCTGTTACCTTTGGAGATGTTTGCTGCTTCCGCTGTTAGACCTAATGCAGGGAATCGGTTTCTCAGTTCCAATTACACTATCTACCAACAAGTAATTGGACACTCCTGCAATCGACGATATCTGCGGTCCTGATACACGTCTCGGCCGCAGCCGTTAAATATCGTGTGCGAAACCACAACACAACCAGTCACATGCAAGATGCCACGCAGTACGGAGCTCTCTGATTTCGAGAAAGGTGTAATCGTTGGGTATCACAGAAATGGCAGATCCATACGTGACATATCCAGCGAGTTGAAGTACCCAAAATCGACAGTGGCCTACGTGATTGGAAAGTGGAAGATGAGAGGTGACTGTCGGAATGTGCCCCGACACGGCAGACCCACAAAACTGGGAGTTAGAGACCGACGGGTGCTGGCCAGAAAAATTCGGAAGAACCGCACCAAATCGATGGGCCACATCCGCGAGGAGTTTCAACAGGCATCCGGGAGTGTTCTTTCGATGAATACCATCCGTAAGGAAGCCCATGTGCTTGGTTATCATGGACGTGCTGCCGCCCACAAGCCTTTGACCACCAAGTCCAATAGCGCTGCTCGGCTAACGTGGTGCAAAGAACGTCGACAGTGGACCGTTGAACAGTGGAAACTGGTTCTCTGGAGCGACGAATCAAGGTTCACCCTCTACCGTTCGGATGGCAGGGTCTGGGGTTGGCGTCTGCCTGGAGAGCACCTCCTGCCGGAATGTATTGTGCCAACTGTGAAGTTCGGCGGCGGTGGAATTATGCTATGGGGATGTTTCTCCTGGTATGGCACGGGACCCTTGGTCGCAATTCCTGGTAGACTCAACGCCGAGACCTACTGCACCATTTTGGATGACCATGCGCTTCCTACGTTGTGGCAGTTTTACGGGGTGGACCCACGTTACTTTAAGGATGACAATGCCACCTGTCATGTTGCCAGGTCCACCATGGCTTGGTATGGTGACAATGGGGTTAATCGAATGGACTGGCCTGCGCAGAGCCCGGACCTTAACCCTATCGAGCACCTCTGTGACGAGTTGGAGCGTCGACTTAAGGGGTGCCCCCACCGTCCGAAATCGGTGAAGGAACTGACCTATCTTCTCCAAGCCGAGTGGAAGAAAATACCGCCAGCCGTCGTAGAACGCCTGGTTGAGAGTATGCCCCGGAGGGTCGCAGCTGTAATCGCCGCTCGTGGAGGCTCCACCAACTGTTCAAAGTGAATAAACTTCGTTTTCGTTTGCTATCACAGGTGTCCAATTACTTGTAGGTAGATAGTGTATATGCAGAATGGGACTAGGAGATGTTAAATTGTCAAAACGTGTGATCTGACACGTTTTGACATTTTAGTAGTAGGAGATCATAATCCATTTCAGAAAATTTTTCTGTATCCGGCAAAGTATAATCACGCTATGATAATTTAACAGTTTCTAGTCCCCTTCTGCACTGATTATCTCTCGCTCTTTCCTTTACATTCAGAATTAAAAAGCTTGAGTTTAAAACACGCCGTGTTACCACTTTACAGTGGGAATAAAGAAACGGAACTCTGACGAGTGTCACGAGCGAGGCCTTACAGCAAAAAATATGTATTCCTGATTTCTAAATGAGAGTGTTTAATTTGATTTTATGTGATTTATTGAATATTCTGCCATACACCACAGTAACACCATACATGACAAAGTTTAACAAAAACAATACATCAATACAATAAGCCTGTGCTAAGTAGCTAACCAAAACAAAATTCAAGGCCAGTAATGTGTCCTTAATATGTCATATTACAATTACAATGAACATACCATTAAGTACAATAAATGAACTTGCACAATTAAACCAAAATTTATAAAGCATATATTGGGTTGTCGGAAAAACCATGACGTATTTTGGCACCCGATGGCAGTTGGGCGGTTTTGGAAGTACTAGAGGCATGCGCAGCTCTGTTATCGCTACGGTATTCGACAGGTGCCAGTTTTAGCTGCAGTCTAAAAAGAATAGTGAGGCATTTGGTTGATTTGCGCGGAGATTTGACATCAAGTTGAAGATGGAAGACCAAACTGTGCATTTTCGCCATATTTTACTGTTTTACTTCCGTAAAGGGAAGAACGCGCGTCAAGCCTGTGTAAAGTTGCGTAAAGTGTACGGTGATAATGCTCTACAAGAACGTCAGTGCCAGCAGTGGTTCGCAAAATTCCGTGCTTGTGATTTTGACCTCAACGATGCCCCTCGGTCCGGGAGGCCCACCGAGGTTGATGACGACCAAATCAAAGCATTGATCTAGTCAAACCCACGTTAAGCGATACGAGAGATTGCAGACACATTGCACATTCATCATTCAAGCGTTCACGACCACCTGAAGAAGCTGGGATACGTAAGCAAGCTCGATGTGTGGGTTCCTCGTGAACTCAAAGAAGCTCAATTGACGGCGCGTATAAACACCTGCAATATGCTCATTAAACGTGAGAAAAATGATCCTTATTTGAAGCGACTGATAACTGGTAACGAAAAGTGGATTGTGTACAACAATGTGCTGCGCAAACGGTCTTGGTCCCGACGTGCTGCTTTGCCTCAAAAGACATTCAAAGCAGACATTCATCAGCGGAAGGTTCTGGTCTCAGTGTGTTGGGATTTTAAAGGTGTCGTGTTTTTCGAGCTTCTCTCACGGAACCAAACAATCAATTCGAATGTGTACTGTCGGCAATTGGACAGTTTGAACGAATCCATCATCCAGAAACGTCCAGAGCTCGTTCATCGTAAAGGTGTTGTGTTCCATCACGACAACGCGAGACCCCACACATAAGTTTGATCACCCGCCAAAAATTATTGGAGCTTGGGTGGGATGTGTTGCCACACCCTGCATACTCACCTGATCTTGCACCGTCAGATTTCTACTTGTTTCGCTCTCTTCAATAGTCATTGCGTGGTATAATGTTCAATTCAGATGAAGCTGTAAATCAGCACCTTGTAGAGTTTTTCGCCACGAAAGACAGGTCCTTCTATGAACGAGGCATTCTGCAGCTCACTGAAATATAGCAAAAGGTTATCGAACAAAACGGGCATTATATCATTGATTGATCTTTGTTCTTTCTGTCAATAAATCACCTTTGCAAAACATATCTAAAATACGTCATGACTTTTCCGACAACTCAATAGCATGAAATGCAAAAGACGTAATCTATGTCTACATACATAACTACAAGTGGATGACATGGAGCCAGGGAAAAAGGCTTTAATGAAAAAGAATGACGATCCCCCGTTCTCCAAGAAGTGTGTGTCAGGCCAAGAACGCAGTGCCAAAAAAATCACAGTAAGACAAAAATTACCGTAATAGTATAGGGAAGTGAAAGATACATGATTGTAAACAACTGTAATGAAAAAGTAGATGGCATATAATTAGTACAGTTACAGTATATGGGAATCTTTACACATATCAACATAACCACTGATAAACATAGTATAAGGAAAACAACGAAAGATTTAAATAGGACATTTATGTATATATACCAAATCAATGTAATCGAAATATGCACATCACAAGAATATCAGTACAGTACATAAAACAATCATGCAACAATAAACAAGCCAAGATCAACAAAACAAAGCAACAAAGTTAATCATAAATCACACCAAGCACAACGGTGATATATGCAGAAAAACCCAAAGAAGTACACCAATAGCCAATTGGTACAAAGTCACAAATATACGAAAAAAATCATAAAAAAAGCACAACACAAAACAGCAATATACATTCCCAAAATAGACGTTTAATAATGAATGCAATTAAGTTAAACAAATGAAAAAGATGTCATATTCCAGACCGTTTCATAACTTCAGGTTAAACACTAGTAAGCAGTTACAGGATCAAGAGACTTAGTATAAATATATGTGCAGCGCATAGGAATGATACCCAATATGGCAGTGAAGGTTAAAAATTAAACAGTGAAAGTTAGTCATCGAGTCCTAAACACAAAACAGTATCCAAGAACCAAAGCAAGGAAATATATAAAACATCCCTCGTCTTACTCACTAAGGCAAAGTAAATGTGAAACAAAGTAATAAAGATTAATATGTACCAGAAATAATGTGCTACTATATTTAAAAAAAAAAGAAAGAGCACATAAAACAGAAAAAGGAAATTTCAATTTGAAGATGCAACCAACATGCGAAATAAATATAGTACTTTTACGCACAAGCATGCTGAGCTGAAACCTACCTGTAATTGGAAGTTTGGAATTAAATATTTTGTTCTGGGAACACTTAACTATTCAAAAACAAGGCTAATAACGTTTTGCGAGCATTAAATATTTTATAAATATTTTTTTGATTCTACGACGCCACGTAGCGCTCATACTTATGCTTCAAGTTTTGACTGCCCATTAAAAATATTTTAATTATATAGTTACGTGAAAAGTTTGAAATTATCTCTTAGCATAATAGCAAAATAAGCCTATATTTTATTAAATGCGTGGTACAGTTAAATGAATTGATGATCTGTTCATCCTCTGATAAAACATTTACATTTATGAGACATCTGCGAAAAGAGATATGAGACATCATTGAGAATTCGCGAACAATAGGTAATGCCAGTAAAACTGTTTGTTTGTGGCACTTGCCCTGATATAATTAGGTTTGTTTACATACAAAACCTATAAGCACACATTTCTGAAAGAAATGAGACCTCAGTTACATTTGTGCACACGTTTTTGCTTTTTCATACGGGTAGTTCCGAACTCTGTAATTTACACGGCACGCTTCATTATTTGCACATTTAATGGGGTCTGAGATTGTGAAGACACAAATTAGTCGGTGACGAAGATCGAAGCCATCTGCTCCGAAGCCAGATTGCTTTGCCAGTAAAGCTACACAGACGGAATTTGTCGCTGCAACTTTGTCGTCTTGACATGTGCTTCACCTCTGTAGTACGTCACAATATCTTGTAGAGTTTATGAGATCTTGATCACCACTGAGAGGGCAAATGATGAAGCATTCACTTATACTTTGAAATGCAGCTGTGTTTTTTCTCTCATAAACTGGCATAAAGAGAAGTACCCTTATTAAAACGGAAAATTCTATCGTGAAATTTCAGAGAAAGGGACTTTGTACCGAGAAAAAAGTGTGAAGCAAAGCGTTCCGACTTTCTAGTGCTGACGATACGTGATAAACATTTAAATATCAGAAATCATGTAAACCAAAATGGACATCTGATTTAAATTTGCCGAGGAATTTGTTTTTGGTACTGTGAGGTGTTAAACAGTGGACACAGTTGGCTAAAAATGGAAAAGTAAACCGCTTGTAATTAAAGAAACAACTTAAAAATTACTTAACCGCCACGGTGGCGCAGTGATCTAAGTCCTGGCTTCTGACCATTCGTTCGAGATGGGTCTGAGTTTGAATCTCGGTGAGGCATGGACGTTGTGTTTGTCTTGAGGCACTGGCTCTCTCCCTTCCCTGGAGCAACTGGCCCTAAATTAGGGACGGGCGACTGCTTATAGCCTATCGAGTTGCTCACGGTGGTCATTAAACGCCAAAATAAAAAAGAAAACTACTTAACTGAGAAAGGCAACCATTTCCTGTGTTCAAATATCAAAAACTCCATTAGCAAACACGAAACTATGAGTGTAGTTTACAGCATATTTATTTAAAATTACCGGGAGAAATAACAAGTACCAGCAGTTTTGTCTTGCGTTTATAACGTAGGTTTCTTCTTCATGAAAACCCTGAAAAATACACCAAACATCAACTAAAAGCTCATGAGAAAAAAAAAAAAAAAAAAAAACGGGTAAACCCGAACTTTCTGAGCTTTATCCATTAAGGTCGGATACACTTCCTCTCTGTAGCAGGCGCAAAATTTGAAAAGTCCTTCATATAATCTACCGTAGAAATGAAAAAAAAACAACACAATAACTCTAATAACAGATTTTAGGGATTGCAAAATGGGTATGAAGAGATTTACACAGCGACTTCGTTGAGATAATTTTTGATTACCCCTGCTATTACACACATCATTAATTGCATAATGATGCATGCTTTGTCACAAAAAAGAGGTAATGAATTGTGAAGTTAACTGATTTTTTCCGGTTTAATACTCTTGTTTTATTGACTCCACCTTGACACGTGTCTTCTGCGTGATGAAGCTAATAATGACCTCTCATTCATTCTGTTGTTTTAAGAGAAATTCTTTAACGAATCACCTAACAACTTCTTGCAATCAAGTAGTCTATTGCATTCATACTGTTAAAGAAGCTGATTTCACAGAAGAATAAGCACAAACAAGTGAACAGAATAATCGATAAGACACGCGCTTTAAGAAGAAATAAATCTTTCGAAACCTTGAAAAACGATTTGATTTTTACAGTCGAATTGTTTACAAAAAAATTTCGAACTCAAAACGGATGCATATCTCTACTCAAAATCTAGCCAAACACACGCATGAACATAGGCTGTCATAAATGTGTAAATAAAATTTATCACGAAGGGACGAAAATAATAATAATACTGCAGTTTGATATGCATATGCATAGTTTCATTTTACTACAGATTGCAGCTTTCTAATTTAGAAATTTTAAGACAAACTCAGTTTCCTGGATGCAGCATGATGCTATGCGTATTTTTATCGCTTCCAGCTAAACCGGTGTGCTAAAGGCCGCTGTTTTTTTTTTTTTTTTTTTTTTTTTTTTTTTTTGGGAATTACGACAACAAATAAAAAAAATAATATAAACCATTTTCACTGTTCGATATGTGATTTTATATGCCCATTCACACGAAAAACTTCCCCTGGAGCTTCTCCAGATTTTCGAACAGTGATTTTCCGTCCCTTTGGTAACCGTTAATATTACGTTGCTCTAATAAAGCAAAAAATACAAGTACGTGGTGCGCGATGAGAACGAGTTTGGCCGTCCACTGCCCCCTTTTATTGCTGTAAGCTCGATATCAACTTTTTTTTTTTTTTTTTGGAACGTAATTTAAAGTACATTGCGTTTTGAATTATTTTTCACATTTCTTCTCATAATGCTCCCTGAAACTCGAATATTTCAGACTTTGGCATCCATGGTCATTAGGAAGAGCAAGCTACTCAATTGACGTCGTATGCAAAGTCCTGTCTCCGCCAGTCCTCCAGATAGGGATGACGGGATGACTCAAAGCAACATTTACAGTCTTTGTGATGACTGAGAGAGAGAGAGAGAGAGTGGCTAGGGCTACAGAAGTTTATTGCCAGATCAAACAGTCTTCCCGTAATGTGGTTGTCCTGCGTGCTCTAGTTCCATGCCGACGAGAGGTCGTACCTTCTCTCAAAAACAGCTTCAGTATCGATGCACTGTTGCGTTGTCACTGCCCAAATGATGCACAGTACGACGAGTCGACTATTCACGCTTTCGAAGATCAATAACAAGTATCTCTCTGAAATGCATTCAGCTGCGATATAGTCGGGGACTTTGTTGCCTTGGCTCCTCCTGAAAATCTGAGCTTGAAGTCCGAAGACTTTTCTCACGAAGAAACCAGCCTTACTTGTGGCTTTACGGCAGAGGTGTTCTCGCTTGTATCGGCAAACGCTGCAAAAGAAATTTTCCTCATCTTAATCTCACGCATACTACGGCTTGACTTAGCCGCCTACTGATTTACATGTATTTCCGATCATTTCAACAGGGTCCAGCAATTTTTGTGTCACAGAGTGTATTTGTCGCAATATCCCTGTTAATAGAAAGAAACTTAGAAGTATTTTTTCCACCATCCAGTTGCCTTTCCAGACACGTACCATGCGCAACACTTGTGGCTGGATGACTCAATTCTGTATTTACACTTTGTCACGACGAACTTCCAGAAGAGAGAGCGAAAAAATCATTTTGATATTGATTAGATCTCAGCACAGCTAAAATCTACTTATTTATTGTTAGCTGGTTGGTTTTGTGGTTTTGTAGCACGAAGATCAGCTATGTATGTTCACAGTGAGCCAACTTGTTGATCTTGAACTGGGCCTGTATATCGCAGTATCATCTGTGTATATGTTATCTCTATATCTATTATTTGACGTGATTGTATAATATCATGGAACACCTTCATTTAATTAATTAATTATATCAAAAGCGTGCTAATTACCCTTTGTATTCGGAGGCATTGCTCTTCGTTTGATTTCGTCTGCCCATATATCTGCAGATATACTTTTTCTTCAAAATAGCGCATTGGAAAATTTCTTGTTCTATGAAATACAAGGAATCACGTCTTGCACGTTTCACTTTTGTCTGGGAACAGGTTTCACCTTTTTGAAACCACTCAAATTGGAATAATTATTTTTATTCATACGTAAATCGGGCAGAAGGTAGTAGTAAGCCCAAGCTTTCATTTATTTATTTGTTGGTATTATCTATCGGTTTGTGGACAAGTACCTCAGCGGTTAGAAGTCGAAACAGAAAAAGTCTTCTGCGTCGGGCAGAGTAAAGCATACAGAAGAATTTTCGGACTATCTGTCTGTCTGTTCAGTAAAATGATTTCCGATGGAATTTCAGTTATAGTAGTTAGTGCAGTACTTAAAATTGCAAGCTACAGTAGTTAAAATAACTAAACAAGAAAGATGACACCGAATGTTTGGGTATAATAGGCATGTCTTTTGAATCTGTTCTGACGCAAATTAAATTTATCAAAGCTATTCAAAGTCAATGGAACCAGTATGGAAAACAATAGTACCTGACGGAAGAAAGAAGTGTTTTCAATCGGGTTTTTAATCCCTCAGATATTGCTGTAAACGGAATCGTGAGCCTACGCTCTCTGGTTGCAGACTTGTGCGTTAAGAAAAACACGAATTTATATGAGAAACATTTCGCACAGGAAACGCTCTCCAACACAGAAATAATTTTTCAAATCGGACTCTTAGAAACAGAGATATCGACAAAAATAAGATGTGACTTTACGTCCCCTGGTGGAAAACCCATGCATGTTTTTAGGAAGAAAGTATTCTCAAAAGGTTTTTCCATATGAGCGGTATCGGTCCAAGAAAAAAAAATTAGTCGAGTTTTCAGGAGCCCAGATTTTGCTACAAATACATCAGAAGCAGACATTAACACTTATGCCCCTGGTGGCCAAACCATTCTTTACCAAACATTAAAAATTACGTGAAAAATATTTTCCATCAGGTTTTGTATGTGATACAGGAAGAATTTTTCCAATCGGAATTTTAGGAGCAGAAATAACGCAGAAAACGCAATTTACCCTTACGTCCCCCCCCGGAAAGTCTATGAATTACTTGAAAAATTTGAAATTATATGAAAAACATGTCACACTTAAAACACTATCCAACAAAGAAGTAATTTTTCAAATCGGACTCCTAGAAGTGGAGATATTGACAAAAATAAGATACACATCTACGCCCCTGGCGTAGAAATCATGCATTATTTTAAGAAGAAAATATTTCTCAAAGGTTTGTCGACATAAGTAGTATCGGTCTACAAACGACTTTTTTCAATCCGGAATTTAGAAGCTCATATTCTGCTGCAAATCCATCAGAAGCGGAAATTAAGATTTACGCCACCTGGTGGCCAAACAACTTTTTTACAAAAATTAGAAATTACGTGCAAACGATTTCTCACCAGGAGCTGTATCCGGTGCAGAAAGAGTTTTTCAAATCGGAGATTTAGGAGCAGAGATATAGTGGGAAACGCAATTTACCTCTACGCCCTCTAGCGGAAAGTCTGTAAATTACTTGAAAATTTTGAAATTATATGAAAAACATTTCACACTTAAAACACTATCCAACAAAGAAGGAATTTTTCAAATCGGAATCCCAGAAGTAGAGATAGTGACAAAAATAGGATATACATCTACGCCCTCTGGCGGAGAAACTGTGGAATATTTTAAGAAGTAAATAGTCCGAAAAAGGTTTATCGATGTGGGTGGCCTCAGTCCACGAAAGATTTTTTCAATCGACATTTTAGAAGCTCAGATTTTATGGAAAGTACATCAGAAGCAAAAAATTAACGCTTACGCGCCCTGGTGGCCAAAGTATTCTTTACCAAAAATTTGAAATTATATGCAAAAGATTTCCATCAGGAGGTGTATCCGCTGAAGAAAAAATTTTCAAATCGGAGCTTTAGAAGAAGAGTTTTCGGGGAAAATGTAATTTACTAGTACGCCTCCTAGCGGAAAATCTATGCGTAATTTGAAAAAGTAATTACAGGGGATCTCGCTTAAGAAGTTTTCGTCGAAACGAAGCGATGAAAACTTCTTAAGCGAGAAAACTTCTTAATCGGGAAGTGTCTGATTGGATTTTGTAAGACTTTAGCGATTAAAAATGGTGCATAGATTAAATCCAGAAATTACATTTTAGTTAATTTTAAAGTAACATAAAAAATTTCACAGCTTACCCATTTAAACTTGAATATGAGGATTGAAAGCTAAATTTATTATGCTACAGGATTGCAAAAATACGTCTCTAAAACCGTTTGTTTCTTCCTTTTTCCGCTAGATTCACAAAGTACGTATTCATTTCCCTCAAATTTCTCATTTTGTCCGCTGGAACACATTCGTGGCTTTCAATAAAGCGGCGAAAAGTTTCTAATGCTTTACCAGCTTCAGCTGAAGTTGGAATTGGCCTGCACTCATCTTCTTGCTTTTCTGGTTCATCGTCCTCTTGCGTTTCGATGTCGCAAATATCGTCGATATTTTGCATTGCAAAAGCGGGAATATCTTTGTCAACGTTTACAAACTCTTCAAAGGAAGATTTGAAGTTTAGTTTGCAAACTTTTCCAAGCTTCATTGTTCTCATGACTGTTTTCTTCATCAGAAAAACTAAGCCCATCAGCGTTGAAACCAGCTTTCCTGAAGCAATTTGTGATCGTTGAAGATGATACCTTTTCCAACGAAAAAACGATAAAATGCATAGCATCTAATAAATTAAATTTCAGTGTACATCTGGTGTAACTTGAGTCTGATTCAAGCTTCTGCAGTAGCCAATAAACTAAACGTTTCCTGCAGAATTGTTTCATGGTTTTAATTATTCCTTGATCCATTGGTTGTAACATTGAAGTCGAGTTAGGTGGCAGGAAAACTACTTTTACCTTTTCCAGATGATCCATGTTCTTTAGCAGGGCTGTGTAATTATCCAAAAATAAAAAAACTTTTCTATTTTCTTTGGCCATTTTCTTCTGAAACTCCATTAAAAAGGTTTCAAAAATCTGAACTGTCATCTATGCGTTTTTACTATTTCTGCAATTGCATGGCAAAGTTTTCACATTTTTAAAGCACCTCAGATTCTTCGATTTTCCAATGACCAATAAAGGCAACCTTTCTGTTCCACCCATATTAGCTCCTACCAGAACTGTCAATCTTTCTTTATTTACTTTGACTCCGTGGCTGCTATCTCCTGTGAAAGAGTAGGTCTTGTCAGGAATAAGGTTGTAAAACAAAGCACACCCGTCAGCGTTGAAAACATATTTTGCTTCGTATGCTGATAACAGTTCTGGTAAAATATTAGATTTCCAATCATCCACTTCTTCGACGTTAACACTTTTTGATTCTCCACAAACAGTTTTATAAGTCAGTCCTGCTCTTTTCCTAAAACGGTCAATCCGTCCATTGGAAGGATTACATTCAACATTTAATTTCTTGGAAATCTCTTCTGCTTTCTCACCAAGAATTGTCCCGTTGATCGGAATGTCAGCGTTTTTTGCTTGTTTAAACCACACAAGAAGTTTTTCTTCGACATCCTCGTATTTACCCTTCTTAATCTTTTTTATTTTTAATGAATGGGAAGCATTTGCAAGCACAGTGTCCCGTTTTGTCACTATACCATTGAGGGTTGTAACGGGTAAATTTAGTTCTTTTGCTATTTGCACCCTAGAAATGCGGGTTTTCATCAACTTTCGTAATAATGTTTCGTTTCTCAACCACAGATAAAGCTTTTCTTTTGATGCCTTTAGACGTTATATTTCTAGTTACGCATTTCAACAATAAAACTAAACGTTTAACTCCACGTATGCAAGGTGCAACATATGAGCGTAACTCTGACAGGATGACTAATTTTCATCAAATATTTCCTTTCTCAGTCTTTCCCCAGCCCCAAAGATAAGGCGATTGTGATGCACAAAGGGCAGACGCAGAAGAAGTGGGGGGACTAAACATGACCCCTGCGTTGACCGTGGGAAGCCGGCAGGGGCTTCGCTTACTACATGTACGGGGAGAGCAAAGAAACATTTCCTCCCAACTTCTTTGACATGTACTTATCTGCTAGACGAGTTCCAAAATCGTATGTTTTTACTTAGAAGCTTGTGGCACTTACAACTTCTTAAGCGGGAAAACTTGAAACATCGTTATTCTTAAGTGGGAAAATTTAACATTAGCACTATGAAAAAAAATCGGGACTCTAAAAATAAAAAACGGGAACTTCTTAAACGGGATCCACTGTATATCTAAAATACTCTTCGACATAAATGGAATCGAAAAAAAAAAATTTCAATCGGATGTTTAGAAGCAAATATGTGGAATAAAACGTATTTTTGAATTCGACATCATCAATCCATTTACGCCCTCTAGCGGCGAAATTGTATATCGCAAAAAAAAAAAAAAACGAAATAAAGGGTCATCATTCGCATATTTCAAGCTTCCCAATGTAAAAATAATTTTTCAAATCGGACTAATAGTTTCAGAGATATCGTGGGTACGGACGGACGGACCGACAAACCGGTTACATAAGCACGATCTTTTTTTACAAAAGACGTGCTGTTGAAAAGCACAGGAAATATGTTGCCAAAACTACCCAAATGGGCAGTATTAAATACTTAGTAGTTTATTATTAGCAACTGAATAATCATTGTTTTCTCATTTGCACACTATTACTCCACGCATTGTGAAAGTGTTTAGAATTGTTAGAAGTCACTTGCCATGGAGATTGTGTTCCAACACTGAAATTTTTAGCACGTCTTTTGTAAAAAAAGATCGCGCTTATGTTATCGGTTTGTCCGTCTGTCCGTCCGTTTGTACCCACGGTATCTCTGCAACTATTAGTCCGATTTGAAAAATTCTTTTTGCATATTTGAAGCATTTTTAAGCTTCAAATATGCGAATGATGATCCTTCAATTCGTTTTTTTTTACAATGTACAATTTCGCCGCTAGAGGGCGTAAGTGCAGATGATGTCGAATTCAAAAATACGTTTTATTCCACGTATTTGCTTCTAAACATCCAATTGAAAAAAATTATTTTATCTTTCGATTCCATTTATGTCGAAGAGTATTTTAGATATAGTTTCTTTTTCAAATTACGCATAGATTTACCGCTGGGGGGCGTAAAAGTAAATTACATTTTCCCCGATAACTCTCTTTCTAAAACTCCGATTTGAAAAAAAAAAAATCAGCGGATAAGTCTCCTGATGGAAAATCTTTTTTGCGTTCTTCCGTCAGATACTATTGTTTTCGAACTTTTGGTAAATAATATTTTGGCCACCAGAGGGCGTAAGTGTTAATTTTTGCTTTTGATGTCATCATCATCATCATTGTCAACCATTATCAATCCACTGCTGGACGAAGGTCTCCCCAAGTTTCCTCCACAACGGTCTGTCTTGTGCCAGTCTCCTCCATGTCACCCCTGCATACTTTCGAATTTCATCCACCCATCTCCTATGTGGTCTTCTTCTGGGTCTTTTCCTGTCCCTTGGAATCCAATCTAAAATTTCGGCTGTCCATCGATGATCTGTCCTTCTGGCAGTATGTCCAGCCCATTGCCATTTCAGGGATTTAACTCTGATCATGATGTCTTCCACTCTTGTCATTTTTCGGATCCACGAGTTCCTCTTTTTATCTCTCCTGGTTACACCAAGCATGCACCTCTCCATGCTGCTTTGAGTTGTCTGCAGCCTTTGTATGTCTCTTTTTAGTTAAGGTCCACGTCTCTGCACCATACGTAAGCACTGGAAGGATGCATTGATCAAACACTTTTCTTTTAAGACATAATGGCATATTGCTCTTGAAAATTATGCTGTTTCTTCCAAAAGCTCTCCAGGCAAGTTTTGTACGCCGATTAATTTCTTCATCAATGTGACCCTCACTTGATATCTGCTGTCCAAGATAAACGTACGTGTCTGTTATCTCCAGCTTTTCTCCATCAATCGATAAATCTTCATTTCTTGTAAAAGCATTGAACATCACTTTTGTCTTCTGAAAGTTCATTTTTAATCCCACTTCTTTACTCTTGTCAGCAAGTTCCTGGATCATACTCTGCAGCTCTGATGGGGTAGTTGCAAAAATGACTACGTCATCAGCAAAACGAAGATGGGTTAGATAATCTCCATTAATCTTTATCCCCTTGTTTTCCCAGCTCAGTGACTGAAAAACACCCTCCAATGTGGCATTAAAGAGCTTCGGAGATATGGTGTCACCTTGTCTCACTCCCTTTCAATTTTTACGTGTGTTGTATTTTCAAACAGCCTAATCTTTGCACTTGCATTTTCATAGATGTTATTAATAATATTAATGTATGCATCTTCAATACCGCAGGTTTTTCAGAGCCATTGTAACTGCTGATGGTTTCACCGAATCAAAGGCTTTTTCATAATCGATAAAAGCCATGCACAATGGAAGTTCATATTCCCTCGCTCTTTCAATTAGTTCTCTCAGCACGTGGATATGATCTATTGTGCTGTAGCCACTCCTGAATCCAGCTTGTTCTCTCGGTTGAGCCATGTCTAGTGCTACCTTCAAGCGGTGTGAAAGAACTTTAGTGAAGATTTTATAAACTACTGATAGGAGGCTGATAGGTCTGTAGTTTCCGAGGATCCTCAATGTCACCTTTTCTTATGTAGCAGGATCATTGTAGCGGTGTTCCAATCCTCAGGAATCTTTCCTTCATTAAGGCATCGAGTGAAAATTTGGGCGAGTACTGTTTCGATTTCTCCACTTGCTTCTTTTATGATGTCTACAGTAATTCCATCTTCTCCTGGAGCTTTTCCTCGCTTCATGTTCTTGATTGCATGTGCAACTTCTGCTGGAAGGACTGGAGGAACTCTGGTACTGGTATCTTTCATGATGTCTGGAGTGCATATATCATCCCTTTCATATAATTTGGAGTAGAAATCTTTCACTCTTGTCAAAATTTCGCCTCTATTTCTTGTTACAGAACCATCTTCTTTTCTTAGTGCCATAATCTGTTTTCTTCCCTTACTGAGATGTCCCTTTGCTATCTTTAGGCTTTGGTTGTTTTCAATTGCTTTCCTCACTAGTTCACAGTTGAATTTCCTTACGTCTTCAGTGATACTTTTTCTTACTGTCTTGCATAGCTCTATATATTCCACTTTGGAAGTCACATCTTCTTTAGTTGTCCTCATCTCTCTTCTTTTTTGCATCAACATTTTGGTTTTTCCTGATAATTTGTTCACATGCAACTTGTTCTTAGACCCAGCTAATTTTGTTGCTGTTTCCATAAGAGCTTTGGTTACTTTTCTGTTAACTTCAGAGATGTTCACTTCTTCCGATGTTAGGCCTTTTAAAGCAGAGAACCTGTTCTTCAGTTCTAACTTGAAGGTATTATGGTGTTTTTTAAGGTTGGTTATGTCAATAGATTTTGTTTGTCTTATGAGCTTGCCACGTTCAAGTTTAGTGTTGAGGTGCATCTTACATCTCACCAATCTATGGTCACTACCTGTGTTGAACTTGTTTAGCACACTGCAGTCTTCTATGACGAATTTTTTTGTTACACATAATAAAATCAATTTCACTTGTCGTCCCATTTGGATGTCTCCATGTCCATTTCCTGTGTGGCTTTTTCTTGAAGAAGGAGTTCAAGATGAAAAACCCTTCTGCCTCTGCAAACTCAACGAGAGTATTTCCACGCTGGTTTCTGTTGCCATGACCGAATTTACCTACTGAAGTTTCATTCTGTTGCCGTTGCCCTATTTTTGCATTGAAATCTCCCATAATTATTTTCAAGTGCTGCTTACCTTTATTATTTAGATGACAAATTTCCTCATAAAATTCTTCAGAAACATTCCTTCTTTGTTAGATAATGTTTTCCGTGTGACATGTTTTTCATATAATTTCAAAATTTTCAAGTAATTCATAGACTTTCCGCTAGGGGCGTAAAGGTAAATTGCGTTTCTCGCTATATCTCTGCTTTTAAATCTCCGATTTGAAAAATTCTTTATGCACCGGATACAGCTCCTGATGGGAAATCGTTTACACACAATTCCTGATTTTTGTAGAAAAATGGTTTGGCCACCAGGGGGCATAAATCTTAATTTCCGCTTCTGATGGATTTGCAGCAAAGTATGAGCTTCTAAATTCTCGATTGAAAAAAACGTCGTTGATGTATTTGCCATAAAATCTGAGCTTCTAAAATATCGATTGAAAAAGTTCTTTCGTGGACTGATGCCACTCACATCGATAAACCTCTTCGGAATATCTTCTTCCTAAAATATTCATAGGAATCCGATTTGAAACATTCCTTCTTTGTTAGATAATGTTTTCCGTGTGACATGTTTTTCATATAATTTCAAAATTTTCAAGTAATTCATAGACTTTCCGCTAGGGGGCGTAAAGGTAAATTGCGTTTCTCGCTATATCTCTGCTTTTAAATCTCCGATTTGAAAAATTCTTTATGCACCGGATACAGCTCCTGATGGGAAATCGTTTACACACAATTCCTGATTTTTGTAGAAAAATGGTTTGGCCACCAGGGGGCATAAATCTTAATTTCCGCTTCTGATGGATTTGCAGCAAAGTATGAGCTTCTAAATTCTCGATTGAAAAAAACGTCGTTTGTAGACCGATACTACTCATGTCGAAAAACCTTTTGGAAACATTTTCTTCTTAAAACAGTGCATGGTTTCCAGGCCAGGGGTCGTAGATGTATATCTTATTTTCGTCAATATCTCTACTTCTAGGATTCCGATTTGAAAAATTACTTCTTTGTTGGATAGTGTTTTAAGTGTGACATGTTTTTCATATAATTTCAAAATTTTCAAGTAATTCATAGACTTTCCGGGGGGGGGGGTAAAGGTAAATTGCGTTTTCTGCTCCTAAAACTCCGATTTGAAAAATTCTTCCTGTATCGCATACAAGACCTGATGGAAAATATTTTTCACATAATTTCTAATGTTTGGTAAATAATAGTTTGGCCACCAGTGGACATAAGTGTTAATTTCTGCTTCTGATGTATTTGTAGCAAAATCTGGGCTCCTGAAAACTCGACTAAATTTTTTTTCTTGGACCGATACCGCTCATATGGATAAACCTGTTGAGAATACTTTCTTCCTAAAATAATGCATGTTTTTCCCACCAGGGGACGTAAAGTCACATCTTATTTTTGTTGATAACTCTGTTTCTAAGTGTTCGTAAGCTCACGATCCCGTTTACAGCAATATCTGAGGGATTAAAGACACGATTGAAAAACTTCTTTCTTCCGTCAGATACTATTGTTTTCCATACCGGTTCCATTGACTTTGAATAGCTTTGATAAATTTAATTTGCGTCAGAACGGATTCAAAAGACGTGCTTATTACACCCGAAAATTCGGTGTCATCTTTCTTGTTTTATTTTGTTTCCACTGTGGAGGGATTCATACAAACGGAATGAGAACTGTCACCCTCAAATACTTTGAATACAATTTTTTTTTCAGTCACTATTAGCTGAAAACATTGTTCATTTCTTAGTTCTATATCATGAACTATGAAATGAACCATTTCTCATGGTTCATTTCTTAGTTCCGTTCCAAGAACGTATTGTGTCGCTTTTACCAAAACAGAGAATACTTGCAGTAATTTTGTTAAGAGTTCGTTCTATTTTCTAGACGGAAAAATTGGAGAAAAAGTGGCTGTTAAAAAAACATTGAATTAAATCATTGATCACTGATTATGGGAAATTTTTACCGAGAAGTCGTCTTCCTTATCAAAACTTTTTGCACTTTCAGTATATGGTATTACCAGCTGATATCCATGTTACTTTTGCTGTCAGGATAGGTGAGGATCACTGAGTAAATAAACTCGAGAAGGAATTTTTTTAAGAAAAGATTTTGCAGTGTGCACTAATACGGGTACGTCGCACATTAAAAATGAATCAGGTAATTACTGGGCCATGAGCCACACATACGAAATTCAGATATAATTCATGTTTAAATAATAGGGCAAAGCATGTGAAAGAAGAGTTCATGAAAGGTTATTCTGCTTTCTTTTTATTTAGATACATCAATCAGAAACGACTACACATTTCTGTGTTTCGTTCCATCAGGACATCCTGAGTTAAAACGGCATCTATATATTTAAAACACAAGGCCGTTTCTTTCTACAATCCGCCAGTGCCACCCACTAGAGCGATATTCATGATTTTTTTAAATGAAAGCTACTTACCAACAGATTTGTCATCGCTAATTGTTATTGTCAAAAGTAATTTTTTTATGCTACCATGGAATTTTCTTTGTACAATCCGCCGTTCTTTATTCTAGTGTTTGTTCTCGCTTCAGTACTTGCAGCGTCATATGCCTTTCTGCGGTGTTCGGACTTGGAACTAAGAATTCCACTATCAACTACGTAGTTGTAAAATACAAATTTGGAATGGTGTAATCCCGTATTTCATTAATTGATACGTAGTTGTAATCGAAGTTCAAAGTCAAACGGAACAGCGGCTCTTTGGACTTTGCTTTCTATGTGAATGCGTCTAAGCTTACTCTTAGTAAAGAGTTGTTTTGGCTTGTCAAGGAACGCCATGTTATCCCTATTCTCGGTGATGGCAACTGTTTCTTTCGTGCTGTTTCTCAGTGTTTATATAATAATAAGAAACGTCATCGTGAAATTCGCATACGAGGAGTTGGAAAAATTAAAAATTAATGGGAATATTACGAAAATTTTGTTGGTGGGGACCCATCTTATACACTGCCTATTAACAATTCAACCGTTTATTATAGTTATGCATTTTATTACGATTCGTGTTATATGACAAAAAACCTCAGTCACAGCTTTTTCAACCGTGTATGGCACGGGTTACGGACTAGTTGTTTATAACATTCCCCGTTCACTATCTTTTTTCGTTTAACTGCTTTGATGCCTGAAGACATTTTTCCACAAAAGGCTGATAAGGTGTGTATTGCTTACAGCAACATTTGTTGTAAATCTTCTTTCTAGCACGTCTTCATTTCTTGCTCATGTCTTTCTTTCTCATTCGAAAATCTTGTCGATATACTTGGCACATTTTATTTTGTATTTGCGAAACTCTGTAAGAAATCGTTCAAAATTTATTTTACAGTTTTCCGTATTGTTATACAGTAATAGCACATACAAAAGCATCATATTGTTCCTTTATAAATGCCGAGCGTTGATGGGAATAGTTAACAAATGGAGACACAGGCCACGTCTTTTATTCACTATTCCTGTATACCGAAGCAGTTTTATGTTCCAGATGATTTTAAAGTTCGAGAAATGAAGGGTTTTGTTTCAAATCTGATGCTTTAGTGCAAAATAATGAAAACGCAACTGTTCTTGCTGTTGGCAAAACATCAGATCCGTACTAACATCTCTTTTCGTTACTAATAACCTTGTTACTAATAATCTAACTATTGCGTTGTCGGAAAAAACCAGACTTATTTTAGCCATGTTTTGCAAAGGTCATTTATTGACAGAAAGAACAAAGATCAATCAATGATATAATGCCAGTTTTGTACGATAACCTTTTGCTATCTTTCAGTGAGCTGCAGAATGCCTCGTTCATAGAAGGACCTGTCTTTCGTGGCGAAAAACTCTACAAGGTGCTGACTTACAGCCTCATCTGAGGTGAACGTTATACCACGCAAGGAGTGTTGAAGAGAGCTAAACAAGTGGAAGTCTGACGGCTCAAGGTCAGACGAGTATGCTGGGTGTGGTAACACATCCCACCCAAGCTCCAATAATTTTTGGCGGGTGATCAAACTTGTGTGTGGTCTCGCGTTGTCGTGATGGAACACAACACCTTTACGATGAACGAGCTCTGGACGTTTCTGGATGATGGATTCGTTCAAACTGTCCAATTGCCGACAGTACACATTCGAATTGATTGTTTGGTTCCGTGAGAGAAGCTCGAAAAACACGACACCTTTAAAATCCCACCACACTGAGACCAGAACCTTCCGCTGATGAATGTCTGCTTTGAATGTCTTTTGAGGCAAAGCAGCACGTCGGGACCAAGACCTTTTGCGCAGCACATTGTTGTACACAATCCACTTTTCGTTACCAGTTATCAGTCGCTTCAAATAAGGATCATTTTTCTCACGTTTAATGAGCATATTGCAGGTGTTTATACGCGCCGTCAATTGAGCTTCTTTGAGTTCACGAGGAACCCACACATCGAGCTTGCTTACGTATCCCAGCTTCTTCAGGTGGTCGTGAACGCTTGAATGATGGATGTGCAATGTCTCTGCAATCTCTCGTATCGCTTAACGTGGGTTTGACTAGATCAATGCGTTGATTTGGTCGTCATCAACCTCGGTGGGCCTCCCGGACCGAGGAGCATCGTTGAGGTCAAAATCACCAGCACGGAATTTTTCGAACCACCGCTGGCATTGACGTTCTTGTAGTGCATTATCACCGTACACTTTACGCAACTTTACACAGGCTTGACGCGCGTTCTTCCCTTTACAGAAGTTTTTTTTAAGTGGAGGTTTAATGACCACCATGAGCAACTCAATGGGCTATAAGCAGTCGCCCGTCCCTAATTTAGGGTCACTGGTTCCAGGGAAGGGAAAGAGCCAGTGCCGTAAGACAAACACAACATCCATGCCTCACCGGGATTTGAACCCGGATCCCTTTCGGACGAATGATCAGAGGCCATCGCTTAGACCACTGCGCCACCGGGGCGGCCTTTACGGAAGTAAAACAGTAAAATGTGGCGAGAATGTACAGTTTGGTCTTCCATCTTCAACTTGATGTCAAATCTCCGCAAATCAACCAAATCGCTTACTATTCCTTTTAGACTGCAGCTTGAACTAGCATCTGTTGAATGCCATAGCGATAACAGAGCTGCGCATGCCTCTAGTACTTCCAAAACCGCCCAACCGCCATCGGGTGCCAAAATACGTCATGACTTTTCTGACAACCCAATAGTTTCGGCATCCTTAAATTTTTTATACTCTAACTGTAAAATGTACGTTAATTGCACCAAGTAACATCTGGCAATATTCTAAACGAGAAATCTATCTTGTGCAGGGGTCGTCTGCTGATAAATATGTGACTTTCGGGGTTTACGAAAGTCTTTTTCTCTTTCATCGGAGGCATGAAAGGTGTACATTTGAAATGCCCTAATAGCAAACTTTAAAAATTCATCTCGCATTTGTACTTGATGAAATCAACGTAAAAAAAAAACACTGCAGTTTATATTAAATAAAAGTATGTTTCTAAAGATCATTTAATTTTCCCTCGTAAACCATCTCTAAAATCTAAATACTGTTGTTTGGTAAGTTTTTTTTTTTATTGCAAGCTGTTTTCATTAGTAACATTTTACAAACGATATTATGAGCTGAAGTGGTTTCAGAACGAAATGCTCCATTTTCCGGTTTTCCAAAACTAGTTCTGTTTCCAAACGTGTTCACCTTGCTCAGCCTATTTCTACAATTCTGAATGTTTTATGATTCTTTTCAATCTGGAAAACGCAATATACTGCATAATAATGAATAATCCAACTGTGGGACATAAACTTGAAAAATTTTTTTAAAGTAGCTTTAAAAAAAAAAAAAAAAGAGAAAGGATCACTTTCATAGAACCGTTCCTAGGGATTACGATGAATTGAAAAAACAAAATACCAGCCTACGCTTGAAAACGCAATTCATGTTATCCTATGAGATCTTTTTGTCTTGCGATCTGCCTATCAGTTAACAAATCTACGCTTCTAGTGGAGCAGTTAACAGAAACAAAAGAGTATTTTGAAAACTGTTCTCTCTGAAAAGCAGCGGTGTGATAATTTTAAAATGCTGGGTAAAGCAGATTTTGTACTGAGTGATATTCTACACTTGGCTGATTTTCTGGTTAACATTGGTCGTTCTCATGATTGGTTATATCGCATGCATAAATGTCTTTTTGCTTCTGACTGCATTTGCAGAGATATTGCTTCCACAGACCGACCGTCAAGCAGAATGACACAACAAGCACGTCATTTTCTTAACGCAGAATCGTACGTCAAAATGGTTTCTAAAAAAACGTATTATCAGGCTGCTCTGTAGTTCAGCAGTTTGTCAACCGGTGTTGATGAATGTTTGAATTTCATTTAGATCATAAAATATTTCAGTACGCATAAGCATTAACGACGGCTTTCAGGATTAACGATGGCTTTCACAATGACAGTTGTGCGAATAGCTGTCAATTTTGTTGATTAATTTTTCCGTTCATTCAGGAGAAAGTTTAAATTAGCTTCATGGTTAATAGCGCTCATCCTGCATAAATGTCTTTTTGCATCCGACGGCATATGCGGAGATATTGCTTCCACAGACCGACCGTCAAGCAGAAGGACACAATAAGCACGTCATTTTCTTAACACAGAATCGTACGTTAAAATGGTTTCTGAAAATACGTATTATCAGGCTTCTCTGTAGTTGAGCAGTTTGTCAACCGGTGTTGATGAATGTTTGGGTTTCATTTAGATTATGAAATATTTAAGTATGCATAAGCATTAACGATGGCTTTCAGGATTGTTCACAATGGCAGTTGTGCGAATAGCTGTCAATTTTGTTGATTAATTTTTCCGTTCATTCAGGAGAAGATTTAAATTAGGTTCAAGGTTAATAGCGCTCATCCTGTTTGTTTTATGTTTTTGTTTTTAAATCCCTGTGGTTTATGGAAAAATTCTTCGGTCCGCCGTACTCTCAAAGTTCGAAGACAGTATTTGAGATTTATTGTAGCTAGTTTTGTGCAATATCGAGGATCTTCAAAAGCTTCATTCTACGAGTATTTGAAAATTTACGGTGAAGCCGTGTCTAATAAATATTAAAAGTTGACCGCTCGGTATATTTCCTTTAAAGGAGGTTTTTTGGGTGTGTCTGTGTGTGGGCGTTCAGCTTTCTGTTTTCAGAATTATGACGCAACGTGTCACCTCATAGCTTCGCAAATATTTTCCTAAGTACGATTCAAAAATTGGAAATTTACCTGGTGTTGACCCGGTTTACTTTAGTACATACATTTTGTTGGAAATATACCATCATACGGTTCAGGTATTCCTTCTCTCATTGCAGTTTCAGAATTGAAAAGATTTCATGAGCTGAGCTTATTAAAAGCGATTTTCATTCGAAACATTCACTTTTGTGTGAACTGCATGCTAATCAAAAGAAAAAGGTGGGGAAGAGGAATGGGAGTAAAAAAATTTGCACTTGGCTCCAAAGAAGTTCACTACAACTGAGAATGATAAGCAGAGGCTTGGCAGATTATTATTAATTACACGATTAGAAGACTAAAGTTGCGAAGCAAGCATAGATCATTCCTTAAATGGATCCGCCAAATAATTCTAACGGCATTTTTTTCGATATAGGCATGAATGGAAAGTCCAGTTTTGCTGAAATCTTCCAGCTAATTAAATATTTTCTCCGTCATCTCAGTCAGTTGCGGGCAGCGGATGGCCTATCGAACCCCTAAATATCCGTCGTGCGTCGGATGGGCGCGTTAAGTCGTCAGACCCCGGGTACTGGCCCCCCGATAATAAATAAGGGCGTCTTCCTTTTTCATGTTTACCTCGCTTCTGTGTCACTTTCCTATCTGGCATTTTAGCCCAAATCTCCTAGCTTCCTATTTCTAAGGGTTTTTAAGACCTGGGGTCAGACACTTCCTTCCTAAAATCCTCCACATATGATCTGATCAGTCAGTTGCTTCATCAAAGCTTTCACAAAATCACGATAATCCCGCTATGATCCACGCTCTTCAGTCAGCTCCTCGTAACTCAGCGACTCTTTCCTTTATCTTTTTATTCACTTCTTACACAACTGGGAAAGTGATCTTGCTTCAGCCGTGCAGCTTTTCTGCGGCATTTCTAAACGTTTTCTATCTCAAGTGCCTGTGTACAGACTAAATTATCATAAGCACAATCTATTCATCTTAAATGGCTTAAATATTAAAATTAGGAAAGGAATGAAGTGTATCGTTCTTTACTTGCCGTTTAATGAGTACTAACAAAAGTGTTCTATTGTTTTTTGCATCAGATACCAAAGAATTTGCATTGATTAACAAAGGGAAATTATGCTGGATTCATACGACTGCATCCAATGTGACTATTTCTTTATTTGGGAGGGGGGAGGAACACTACCGTTACTTATTTACGTAGATAAGTACCTAGTCTAAAATACTTTGACTAGAGTTACCACGTACTTAGGTCGCAGTACAATGAAACGGTGATTTCCAGACAATTTTTGATTTCACGGCAATGTCACAATACAGAAGTTTACGAAATTTCACAGACTGAACTGTATGGCAGGTTCTCATCGGCCGTCACCGGGAAACGAACCCAGGGTCTTCCAGTTACGCGCCGGACATGCTTCCACTGCACCACAGTGGCCTCGAAATTCTCCAGAACCACATAGGACAAACTGTCAAAACCATCTGGCAGGTTGCTTTCTTTGGAGCCCCGCACAATTCTGGGGATTTACCAACGATGAACAGTAGCAACTGAACAAATAACTAGAAAGCAAATGAATAATAAATACCCAGTTGACGTGGATTAGGAACATCAAATAGAAGTCCTCGCTCTTTCCACGTTTATAAGTGAGTCACAGAAAAATTCTCATCGGCCGGCGCGTAACTGGAAGACCCTGGGTCCGGTTCCCGGTGGCGGCCGATGAGAATTTTTCCGTGACTCACTTATAAACGTTGAAAGAGCGATGACTTCTATTTGATGTTCCTAATCTACGTCAACTGTGTATTTATTTAGTATGGCTGGTTGTTTGGTCGATTAGTTTATTGGAATGATATCATATCACAATCGCGGAGTTTGTCCAAAGAACGAACACTGGGCATGTCAAATACGAGGAAGATTTAATAAAGTTAGTTCTTTGGAGTCACTTTCAGCTTCCGTCTTTAACGTGAGCGCCAAGAAGTATGTGACTTTTGTTAGATTTTAATTCGTCAGAAACCTAGGGGGAAAAAAAAGAGAGATGAGAAATACAACAACTAGGTAGGAAAACCTTGTACGTGCATGATAAATGGACTTCGAAATTTGAATACAGCGAAGTTTTACGTAGAAAATAATTGCGTTCTTACTACGGCTTAAGCATAGAAAAACAGTTAATATGTGACAACTGGACATGGATCACACGCGAAGAAACTGAACGCAATGGAATAGGTCTGACTCAGCCATAGGAATAGGATGGAGCTGAATTTGCATGACTGTGTAGTCCACGGCAGAGCAAGGCTCCCACTACAAGATGCTGAAAAATTGAAAGCAGCCAAATTGAACATAAACAGGATAGGATAGCGGGATATAGCGAACGAGAACACAGTGGAACTAGAATCTCTACGTAATAGGACGAAGACAAGTAGGAGAAAAGTAGAACTGTACTCACTCGATGTTAGGGAAACGAAAACCGAAGTCGTGAAACTCCGATATTAGTGAAAACTTGATTTTGCAAAACTGGACTTTCTTAATAGCAGGACACAGCCAAATAAGGATCTTAAAAGAATGATTAAATTGTTTAAGTTCCAGTAAATATTTTAAGTTGAAAATTAGTGTAAAGTTGGAGTCATTACTGCTCCAATCCACACTACTTTTTAGCTAGAAACAACCAAATTCTTTAAAAGCGTTGATGAAATTTTTATGTAAATACTCTCAACTCTTGTTCTTACCCTTTGAATATGAATAGTGAGACCATTTTTATCTTTATAAATAAACAGCGATCTGATTTTAATTACGGTCCATTGAAACAGAGGTAGGAAAATGCTAATGGCTGGCACTTTGTGGCCTTGTTTTCATTTTTCATTGGCTGGCACTTTGTGGCCGTGTTTTCATTTTTCATTGGCTGGCACTTTGTGGTCATGTTTTCATTTTTCATTGGCCAGCACTTTGTGGCCATGTTTTCATTTTTCATTGGCTGGCACTTTGTGGCCATGTTTTTATTTTTCATGATTTATCATAATGTCTAAGGACATTCTGTTGTGAGGAAGAGGCTAAGAAGTTAGATTTGACTACTTCCACATTAAATGCCTTTTTATCAAAAAGAAACTCTATCCCAGCTGCCGAAGCAGCATCCACGGAATTACTTAAGGTAATTTCCGTTTCACTAAGGTGAAAACTGTTGCTGAATTGACTTACCGAAAACAGAAGCGTTAGATTGCTCTCAAATGAGAGAAATGTGTGGGGATAAACACGTGAATTAGTTTCGTTCTTCAAATCGTTAATCTTTGTTATACTAAATAGTTTGCTAGATAAGTTCATTGCAAGTATTTGCAATAGCCTGCCTGTATTGTCTGATGAAGCAATGTCTATGAATGAATTTTGTTTTTGATAACTGGAAAGAAACTAAATTTCCGAAAATAATATGCCAAACGTGAAGAAAAAAATGCATTTGTTGCTGGCAAAACTAGTTTTTCTACAATTTAGTGCCGAACTAGGCTCTGAGAGTAAAAAGAGTACAAATGACTGTACGGTAAAAAAATGAAGGCAGGCACATAATTTTACTGTGCATAAGTCCAGGTATAACAGAGGAATTAGATCTATTCCTAAACAGAACATAAAATAGCCCCTTCGTTAAAAAAAAATAGAAATTGCTTTGAAAATTACTAGCAGTTCCAAAAAATTAATTTGTGTATACATATACACCAAGTGATCACTGAATTATGACCATCCCTATCAAAAGTGGATGCGGCCCATCCACTTTTGACAGGGGTGATGGTTGATCACGTGATTTCCGAGAGGTCGTGATTAATTGACCGACGTAGCATACATAAGGTGTGAGTGGAGCAGTAGGTAGTAAAATTCGAGCGTGATGTGTAAACGAAGGATTTATCGAACTTTGAGGAAGGACAGGGTGTGGGAGTTCGGAGAGCGGGTGCCTCGATTTTCCAAAAGGCTGAACTGGTAAGTTGTTCGCGAGCCGCCATGGGTAAATTGTATTACGACTGGCGTGAAAATGATCAAAAAACGACCCGGAGACAAAACTGCACAGGTCAAATAAAAGTTCATGTGAGAGGTGAGCGCAGGGTCTGACCAGTGGCGTAACATATTAAACTTGGGCCTCCCGCAAGATTTATTTTCGGGCCTCTTCCCCGCAAAGTCATCTAACCCAACCACCTTAATAAATGTTATAAGAAATAATGAATAATCCTAATTAATTACTAATTTAGTAATCACACCTTATAATGAATGTTTTAGCCACGGTTTTGTATTTAATAATAACTAAGTAGCTAGCCAAGTACTTTCACCAGACCTTGTCCACATCGTCTTAAATAATTATGCTCTGGCGATGCGGACAAGGCCCGGTGAAAGTACTTGGCTAGCGTTTTAGTTATTAAATGAAAAACCGTGGTTAAAACACTCATTATAAGGTGTGATTACTAAATCATTAATTCTCCTAATTTATTTAGGAATATTAGTTATCATCTCACCACGGAACTAATTTTAATTCTCCTTCTGTTATAAGAAATAATAACAGTTTATTAGTAAGATTATGGCAAAAAGATCACTTACCAGTTACCAGCTACAACAAAGAAATGATTTCAGTCTTGAGTGTTACCTAAAGCGGTGTGATCAGCTGGCATTTTGCGATGCAAGCATTTTTACCACTCCACTTACATCAATTGATCTTGCCTTTTCACACTCTACACTTAAAATGCTGAGACCGCTTTATCTTTCTTGAGACATAGTACTGCGCCGATAATCATTTATTTCAATTTTGAAAAAGATCCCTAATCTACAGTCACTGGTAAGATCAGGAACAGCGGAAAAGCTGTGCAGATGTCTGGAATGCTAGATGCCAAAGTGTAGCTATCTATTAGTAACAAACGAGCTAATTCCCTAATTGATGTTTTGGACTTTATCTTATCCATCAAAGCAAGTCTGAAGCTTGAAATTTGAGAAGGAAACTAATCTTTCAGGTGTTCTTTGTGCTCCACTAAGAATTGTACGGCTTACTTATTTAAGTCTTCATCCGATGCAGTTGACGGAAATTGAGGAGTGAGTACTGTAAACAAATCGCTCAAATATTTCATTCCTCCATACCTTGTTTGGATTTGGTTAACAATGATGTCTAATGTACTGTTAAACATCCCTGTTTGGAAACGCTTCTCTGGATTTCATAATCGCTCATTCTGAGTCAACTCATCAAAATGTTTCTTGAATTTAGATCTCTTCGATCCTAAAAGTGTTAGTCAATACCCCATTGCTTTGGAGGAGAAACTGCAGACCTCCTTTTCTCTTGGAATTTTTTCCTATAATCAGAGAGTGTATCAGCAGCATTTTGAAGAAGAACTGATGCATAAGCAAGATCAACATCATTTGATTGAAGAAGATTTGAAACCAAGTGAACAACTCCAAATATTCGGGTTTGACAGAAAAGTACTAAATTTCAAGCACCTGGAAAAGACTGAGAAAGTACTAAATTTCAAGCACCTGGAAAAGACTGAGAAAGTACTAAATTTCAAGCACCTGGAAAAGACCGAGAAAGTACTAAATTTCAAGCACCTGGTCGAAAGTTGCTTTCGCGGACCTCCTTTAATCTAGACCCTCCCCCGCATTGCAGGCCCTGCGAACCCAAGTGTTACGCCACTGGGTCTGACGACTCATACAGACCAACAAACGCGGCACTGTTCAACAATTGATTACCCAATACAACAAAGGTCAACCTGGAACAGTATCTGTCATGACCATGCATTGCACCCTCGCATGTAAGGGCTATAACAGCAGACAACCCCGACGACATCTTCTCCTAAATACAGTTCATCGGCGCAAAAGGTTCACCTGGTACAAAGATCAAGCAAGCTGGAGGTCGGATGATTGGAAAAGAGTTTGCTGGTCTGACGAGTCGCGTGTTTTACTCCACTCCGTGGATGGTGGTGTACATACACTGCTGGGCACCCAAAATGCAACACCAAGAAGGACGCGAGATAGCAAAGCCAGATTTACTGGACACATAACAACAGCTACAAAGATGTAAAGATTGAGCTTACAAGCCCGTGCGACTTGCGGAACACGCAGACATCAATAGTTCGTGTGGCTCCCATGGCTGGCAATAATGGCCGATACACGCCGCGGCATCGAACGAAAGAGGCTTTAAATGTGGGCTTGGGGTATGTCGGTCCAGACTGCTTCCACACGTTGTCACAGTTCATCAGGCGAACCGCGGGTGGTGCTTGCGGCGCCACTCGGTTGCCCATCAGCTTCCACACGTTGCCACAGTTCATCAGGCGTAGCCGCGGGTGGTGCTTGCCGGGCCAGTCAATTGCCGATCAGCGACCAGACGTGTTCGATGGGCAACAAAGCGGGAGAACAGGCGTGCCACGGCAGCAGTGACACCTGGTGGGCCGTGAAGAAGTGTTGCACGATGCGTGGAACGTGCGGGCGCGCATTGTCCTCTTGAAACGTGGCCGCTGGCAGGTCCTTCAGGTAAGGGAGGACTACAGGCTCCAAAACGCCGGAGATGGTGCTGAGGCTGTTGAGTGTACCGGCGATGCGTACCAGAGGGGTGCGGGTGTCATATCCAATTGCGCCCCAAACCATAACGCCGGCGACGGACTGGTATGGCGATGCGTAATGCAGTTGTCATTCAGTCTCTCGCCGCGGTGCCGGCACACGCGGATCCGACCATCGTGGTGTTGCATGCAGAAGCAGGATTCGTCGGAGAAGACAATATCGTGCGATTCCGTAGTCCAGGTGCGGCGTTCAACGGCCCACTGCCGCCGCACTTGCCCAGATGGTGTAACGTCAATGGTAATCGGAGCAATGGGCGCCGTGCGACAAGTCCCCGCTCCTGCAGACGACGTCGAACGGTACGTGCTGACACAAGTTGTTGCGCAACACACTCTAATTCCTGCGATAACATTAGTGATTTGGCGGTGCGAGCCGTCAATGCCCGCCGCACAACTTGCCGGTCTTCTCATTCGGTGGTGTGCCGCAGCTGCGGCAATCGCTCATGTCGGTCCGTCCGTCCCTCCTGCACCCACCGAATCCATACTCGCCTCACTGTGGCTGGATTTCGTCCCACCGGGCACCGATGTCTCGGTACGATAAACCGCTGTCGCGATAAGCCACTATTCGTCATCTGTGGAACTCCGAAACGTGCTGGAATGAGTGCCGTATTCTGTGGCGAGGCATCAGGAAGCTTCCTACGCACAGGTCCGGCAGCACAATACACTTCCACTACTTACACGCCGCCTTCTGTTCACCCTTCTTATAGTGCTTCTCGGTGGTGTGCCGCGCGCACATGATTTGCATATGCCCTGCAATGCTAATCGTTTGCATGTCCTCTCGCGGGCGACGCATGCTACGAATTTCATGCCAATCGGATGCTTCCTTCTTGGTATTGCATTTTAGGTGGCCAGCAAGATATTTGGCGGAAACAGCATCCTGCATGATCTCCAAAGTGCAAGCTGGTGGAGGCTGTTGTATGATGTGGGGCATGCTTACCTGGATGGAGCTTGAAACCCTCATGCATATGGAACAACGTATGACTGATACTCACTATCGTGAATAGCTTGCTGACTCTGTACACCCAGTAAAGTTGCATTTTTCCCCGAATGGCGAGGGTGTTTTCCCAGATGACAATACGCGGAGCCACAGGTCCAGTGTTGCTCAGGAATGATTTGAGAAACACAGTTTAGACTTCCAGCATGTCGATCGGCCTTCGAACTCCCCCGATATCAATCTCTTAGAGCATTTGTGGGACACTTTGAAACGGCATATCAGGCGTCTAGATACACCAACCAGCTCCATACTTGCATTGAAGGCTGAATTAGACACACAGCTTGGTTGGCCACATCTTTCAAATGCTTCCTGCGTCTAATAAAATCGATACCATGTCGAGATAGTTGCAGTACCGCGGGCAAAAGGAGAACTTACGAAGTATTAGGTATGTGATCATTATTCAGTGATCAATTAGGGTATATTATTAACTGTTTACTTGCTTGAGCTCAAAGACGAGAGGAAACCAAATCGAAAAGTAAATCCATTGTTTATAGTAGACCACGCTGCCCATGCTTCGTATTTTAAATCCAATTTGACATAAGTGAAAGTCACTTATCTCTTGTAAATCAAATAAGATGGCTTCGGATTTTTCAGGTGTTACACACACACACACACACACACACACACACACACACACACACACAGACGCACGCGCGCATATATCCCCCCCCCCACGAAAAGATGCCGTTGTCAGAATAGAATGACAAGAAATCTCATCACGTTTAAACATAAATATTGTTTAATACATTGCTCATCTTAGTTAAATATCTTCAGTGCATTTCGCTTGACAACATTATTGTGGGCGTCTGATACCAAAACCAGAATTGAACACTGCAAATTGTTTTTAAAATGTTGGTTCTTGGTAGAGACGTAGCAATGGGAGGAACGCAGAGACGAACAGTTACCCTCCAGTTGGGAGACGAAAAGATTGGAATGATAAAATTTAAAATATGTCTCAGCAATGAAGGTATATCAACTTCTCCTTTTAGCTGAAAGTTTGCCTCTCTTTAATTTGCTACTATAGTGAACGAACCCTTTTTCTGCCGGTTGAGAAATTCGAACCTACGTCTTTCTACTCCGGAGTGAAACATTCTCCCAATTGAACTACGCGGCAAGGCTTATCGCTGCAACTTGTTTTCACTCTTTTGTACGCCACATTACGTCTGTCACAGAAACTGCCTGCGTTATTTCCTTTCCACTTGAAATACAATTTGCTGGTACTCGAGCCATTGCAGAAAGCGCTGCCCCATTATCTTATGGGTCATCCGATAATCTGGTGGGTCATCCGACAATTGCTGGTACTCAAGTCATTGCAGAAAGCGGTGCCTCAATATCCTGTGGGTCATCTGATAATCAAGCATTCTGGGATGTGGAATTCTGATTTCTTTTACTGCTTGCCTGGATTTGAATCTCTGGTGACACAAGGGTATTGTGGTTAGCTTGATTGCGCTGGCTCTCCCTCCTTTTACAGCAGCCAATACCCTAAAGTAGGGATTTGCGATTCCTTCTAGGCTTAGATGTAGTACAAGTTGTTCATGAAAAGCGGGGGAAATGAAATAGTAAACGTATTTTCTCTTTCTAAGAGTCACAAATAATGTCTTTTTTGCAAATAATGTCACCTTCGCTGCGCCTTTGGTATCTTATTCAAACTACTGAAGAGACCTAAAATGAAGAAATGGGAACAAAGGTTAACTCATTTTTCATGAAACCAGAAAATGTCAGTTTCGTTTTAACAGTAAAGTACATGTGGCAAAAGCCTTGTAACACCTGCGATGTATTCAATTGGTGGCTCATTGGGAAATTGAAAAGGGAACTGAAACGAATATAGGGTGGTAACTTTTCTAGAAGCGATATTCATAGAATCCGAAATTCATAGTTTTGTCTAATCTGAAAATACTATTGATTATGTAGCACCACATTTGTTCTCTACCGAAACAAAACACTTTTTAAATTGTAATTTTCAAAGCAGTCCAAATTTTTGGAACATTTAAGAAAATGTAAATATTACCCTGATATATTGGCTATGGTAAAATGTGATATTTGTTCTGTAAATGGCTCTGCACGAGAATTTTCAATATGCAATAAATTAAAACAAAAATTTCCCGTAGATTTAAAACTTTGTGCTGTTTTACTGGTTGTTTTAATTTTATCACACTATTTCCTTTATGAAGCGTTACTACAAGTATTTTGGATAATGTTGACTTTTAATACCTTTTCTGTGTAGGTGGTATGCCAGTCTAGGTAAAAGTTATTGATCATGCTGTCGTGATTTCCTTTTCGTACAACGATGTTGACAAACAGATTACATATTATATTATTTTAGAAAAACAATACTATCGTCTTTTTGTACTTTTAACACCAAAAAAGAAAATAATACCAATAATAATAATAATAATATTAGCAATAATATTGTTTTTATAAATTATATTATTATATTATTATTAATAATAAATAATAGTTTTTATAATAGTTTTTATAATAATAATAATAATAATAATAATAATAATAATAATAATCGAAAAGCAGAATGCATTTACACCATCTGGTAGAAAAACTGCTCATTAACGGAAAATCACAAATTGTACAGCGTGTTTATAAATGGTGGGAACACTTTCAATAATTTAGTGCACATGGAGTAAAAAACAAAGAAACCATTTACTTACCTATACTGTGTGAAAGAGAAAATATGAATATTTCCCCGTTGTTACTGCCGAGGTGTGTATCTCCATCATTCACCACCAGTTGGCGTTGTCTTTTGTATCGCTACCACACGTACAGACTTGTGGAACGATAGTGGCTTCCGGTCCCAAGAAGGCATTTTGGGTGCTACTGTTTGATAAGAACAAGTGTGCAACAGACGTTCAAAGGAAATTTCGAAGTGCCTGCGGTAAAGAGCCACGAACCAGGAAGACTATTTACAAGAAACATCAGTAGTTTCTAAACACGTATTGCTTCTGTTCAGGAAAGAGCAGTGGCAGGCCTATTGCTACTGTTGATACCGTGGAACGAGTGAGAGAGACATTCACAAGGAGCCCTGATAAATCAGTGCGGCATGCATCAGTGAGCTGCAAATGCCAGCCACGACAGTGTGGAAGGTTCTTCGTAAAAAGACTTTATATGAAAAATTAGAAGATGTGAATCAGTTTTTTTTTTTGGTGTAAATGTGAAATGGATTAGGTAAGCCAGATAATGTCCGAAAACTTGAAAATTTCGTAGTCCTGAAGCGGGAATCGAACCCGCGTCTCCCGGATAGCGCCCGAGTACGCTAACCACAGCACCACCCAGAACGACCAAGTCTCAAGTTTCCGATTAATTTGAATAAAACCATCACAGGATTTGCTAGTCGAATCAACCGGCATTCATGTTTTGCTGATCTGGAGTATAAGAATTCTGTTCCGTGATTACCCGGAGGAGCAGATAAATCATGAATGGAATACGGGATTACACCACACGATGCAAATTGTGAAGATCGCATCTTCAAAATTTGCATTGTATGGTGTAATCCCGTGTTCGCCGCCCCGGTGGCGCAGTGGTCTAAGCGATGGCCTCTGATCATTCGTCCGAACGGGGTCCGGGTTCGAATCCCGGTGAGGCATGGATGTTGTGTTTGTCTTACGGCACTGGTTCTTTCCCTTCCCTGGAACCAGTGACCCTAAATTAGGGACGGGCGACTGCTTATAGCCCATTGAGTTGCTCACGGTGGTCGTTAAACCTCCAATAAAAAAAAAAAAAATCCCGTGTTCCATTCATGATAACTTTATATGAAGCCGTATAAATTGCAGTTGGTGCATATGTTAAAGGAAGACAGCAAAGAGAAGCGTTCCCAGTTTTGTTATGAACTGCAAGTGCTGACAGAAGAATATGACGACTTCTTTAATCGCGTAGTGTTTAGCGATGAGGTCACATTTCACTAGAATGGGAAGGTTAACTGACACAATTGTCGAATCTGGCTTGATTCGCAGAAGGTGAAAGTTTTCTGCGCCTTGTCACGCCGCCGAAAACTGTACGGATCTTTTATCTTGGCCGAGAGTACTGTAAAGTACTGTAAATTTGTTTTCGATTAGATCCGCTCACGAGTACAAACTTTTCTTTCATATTTTCCGAGTTTTCCTTCCGGGGCACATTTCTGTTTGCAACTATATCTTCGCTTCTCAAAATCTTGAAAAAAATATTTTTGTACTGTATGCCATTCGTTCCGCTAGAAGGCATATATGTAAAAATCTTTTTCTCGGTATCTCTGTTTTTGGAAGTTGTATTTGAAAAATTATCTTTCCATCGTACAGATTTTGCTGTGAAGAATATTTTGCACATATTTCCTACCACAACATTGTGACCACCTGCTTAAGATAATGTTGGGCCTCCACGGGCCGCCAAAATGGATCTTACGCGGCGACTCATGAAAACTTCAAGATTTCTAAAGATGTTTTGTGGTATCTGGGACAAACGCGTCACCAGAAGATCCTTTAACTCTTCAAAGTATTTCTAAAGATGTTTCGTGGTACCAACGCGTTACCAGCAGATCCTTTAACTCTTCAAAGTATTTATAAAGATTTTTCGTGGTACTTGCGTTACCAGCAGATCCTTTAACTCTTCAAAGTATTTCTAAAGATGTTTCGTGGTACCAACGCGTTACCAGCAGACCCTTTAACTCTTCAAAGTTATGTAGTTGAGCCGCAGGAGATCGGATTTGCAGTTCCAACACACACCACAGGTGCTAGATTGGATTGATGTCTAGGAAATTTGGAGGCCACAGAGCAAGACTTGGAAGTTTTCCTCATGTTCCCGAACCATTCTCGGACAATCCGTTCAGTGTGGCATGGAGGAATATCCTGTTGAAAGAAGGCACTACTAGAAGGGAATAATGTTGCCATGAAAGGATGTACCTGGTCTGCAATTATGTTTAGGTAGGTGGTAGACGTCGTAGTTTTCTGCACAAGAATGACTGGACCCTGGGTTTCCCAGAATAACATTGCCCAAAGCATTACACTTCTTCCATCGGCATGTTTCCGTACCGTGGTGTACCCTAATACCATCATTTCCCCAGGTAAGCGACATACGTATCCTTCCGTCTTCATGGTGCAACAGGAAACGAGATTTATCGGAGTAGACGATCTTCTTCCAACCATTAAAGGTCTAGTTTTGATGATCACGTGCCCATTGTAGGCGCTTTGGACTGTCAACCGAGGTTACCATGGACAGTCGTAGAGGACTACGGCAACGCAACCCCATTTTCAGCAGGGTTCGATGTACAAAAAATAATGTGTGCAATTTGTGATTTTTCGTCACACACATTTCTGCCAGAAGGGAGGCGTAAGTGGTTATTCTTACTTGTGGAAGTTCCGCCAATTGTAGAAATCCGGTTCTACTTTTTTCGTGACCTCTGATCGTCAGGACCAACTGACCAAAGCTCAACTGCTGGTTTCATTCACTATGGAGAACACTGCTCATATTACGTATTTTTGAAATAATGCGCATTTTTTCCCTATTCTATTTTTCGCTGAAGTTTTTCTTTTTCTAAACATTTACTTTAAACAATTTTTTTGTGTGTTCTGAAAGGATTCAAAAGACGTGCTCATTACCCGTGAGAAATCGGTGTCATTTTTCTCGTTTAGTGCTGCCGCGGGGTCGAGCGTTTATCTTTTGAGTTACCAAACATCTGCAGCTCGTAATTAATTTTACAATACTTTACATTTCACTTTAGTCCATTGGACTCTCATTTCAAATATTTCAGTCATTCTTTTTCAACCCCTTATGATTCATGCGATAGATCGGGCATAGATGCTTATCAGCTTATACTACCTAGAACTGGACATGTGCATTTAGTTTGGTTTGTAGGATTGTAAATCAAGTAGGCTTTTCTATTTTATTAATAGTTGGCACAATGTTCAAATGAGAAGTGAATCTTTAATCAGTATTTTTCACAATTTTTCCACCAGGTGGTGACATTATACTGTCCATGCTTCTCTCATCGATGGAAAAAGTACGAAAGGGAGAATTACAGACAGAGGGCATTTGCTGTGACATTCTGGGAATATAAAAATCTCTCTACTCTTCGGTTTTCTTTTAGTGTGGACGCCATGTTTGGAATATTATTACAAGTGCAATAGCGCCAAATAAAGGGGGAAATGTAAAAAAAAAAAAAAAAAGAAATTAAGAATTTGACTTTCATTTCCATACTGTAGAATATACCTTACAAGATATTTCACATGAAAAATGGTTGACAAAGACTCGTTTATCCCTGTTGTTAAAGAACACACTCGGGTGGCCGCCCCGGTGGCGCAGTGGTCGAAGCGATGGCCTCTGATCATTCGTCTGAAAGGGTGTCCGGGTTCGAATCCCGGTGAGTCATAGATGTTGTGTTTGTCTTACGGCACTGACTCTCTCCCTTCCTTGGAACCAGTGGCCCTAAATTAAGGACGGGCGACTGCTTATAGCCCATTGATTTGCTCACGGTGGTCGTTAAACCTCCGATCAAAAAAAAGAAAACACTCGGATGTTTGTATTCTTTAAAAAGAATACAGGGAAATCTTTGGCATTGCAACTGTTGTCAGTTTGTTTTGCTCTTCATCGAGTTGGTTATTTAAATTCTCACAGTAATAATTACGCCATTTGCAGCAAGAAAAATAAATCATCCTTGGATGATATTGTTGTTGGTTGCCACAACAGTGTATTTTCTCTACCTAGGCTTAGAAACTGAGATGAAGTGTCACTGACACAGGAAATTTCATGTGTTAGGGTAAAGTGCGAGAAGTCATTTCCCAAGAGGACAATGTTGACAAGTGTCCGTTCAAAATGGAGTCTTGTCGCGCGTTATCTCAGTCAAATATTTGACTAGTGTTGTGAGTCGCCGCTTGTTGCGAAAGAATGTGCTTTTAATAAGTATTGGGACCATGCATTCAGCGACAGACTTCGGAGAACATAAAAACGGAGCCGAAAAGTTATTCGGAAAATCAGACAACGTGACAACTGCTCTAACATAAGTGCTGGCAAAATAAGAATTGAGTTCTGGAGTTCATTTCTTCCGTAAGGGCAAAGTGAATTCCAGAATTTTTGGAAATTCTGCAGCAAAACAGAATTTGAATTATTTAGTATAAAGTAAAACTTTGGGAGAAATGACACTTTTATTTATTTATAATGTTTTCTATCGCTAAATAGCTACACGGCTGACACAGAGACCTCATTTTCCCGAAAAATACGAAATAAGTCAGGACATTACTGTTCGACTTTATTACATTCTTATGAACGTTCAAAAGTACACAAACGAAAGACTGCGAAATGAATCCAGTGTGGTTCTGAAAATTTTCCCTGCTGGGGGCAATAATGTTGTAGTTGTTACGGTATTTCTACATATTGTTTCTTCTGTCCGGGCCTACGACCCAGAAAAAAAAAAAGTGTTCTGTGAATTTGGCGATACCAGATTGTCACATTAAAATTATCAGAAGGCTGGAACTTGTTGTTTACGTGCAAATTTTCTACCCGTCGCGGGAATTTGTTGTTTATACACAATTTTTCAATCCGTGGCGGGAATTTGTTGTTTCTGTAGCGTGGATACCTACGAGAGTGACTTAACGTTTGGGGTGCTGTGAAACAATTGCCACAAAATTGATACATGCTGAAAAATTATTTTAGATATTCAAAGTTCATATTTATTTGCTCATGGGTTGAAAAGAAAAGAAAATGGATCTAGCTGATTTCTTGTGGTGCTGGAATGAATTCTGGTGTAGTTCTAACACTTGTCGAAATGTAAAAAAAATTTGTTTTTTTTGCTTAATTCTTTAGGAAGTATTTCAGAGAATGGACTAAAGGAAAGTTTGAAATTGTCTATATCGTTTCTCAATACACTCCGAGTAAGGATTAGCTGAGAAAAGAGTGGCACTGAGAAAATGTGTGAAGAAACGTTTAATTTTCCATTTGATCAATAAGTACAGAAAGGGAAATGATTGCATTGGGGTTCGTAAATACGATGAATGGAATAAGGGGTAAAATCATGCATTAACTCCTTATTCCCTGGTCAGATGAGCCTTTGTTTTTCAAAATCTCGTAGGACTCAAGTTTCTGCTGGAGTCTGGTTTCTTTCTTCAGATGATGCCCCAGACCAATCAGTCATGGTCTGCCTCGTCGAAAACATGCTGATAATCTTCGATTAAACTTCGCCTTCAGGAAGATGCTTGTTCCTTCTCACGAGATATCAGAAAAGATTGCCTAATCACAAAGGAAGGAACATTCAGTCTGTTTTCAGTTTCTTGCCGTTCAGTCGTAGCATAGTGTTTACTTTCGATTATGTTTAGGAAATGTTTCTTTGCCAAGTATCAAGATGAAACGTTCAGCATCAACAACGAAAATATCCTCGCTTTCAAGACACTCCTGGACAGCGACTGTTCGAGGAGTGTCTTGGCCATTGATTATGATGCCAGCCCATACCAGGACACTACATGTCGGATATCGGTCCCTTTCCTGTATGTTTGCTGGACAATATGCAGTACCACTATCACGCCAGATCAGTTGTCGTCGACAATCTGACGATAGACTGTACCTACTCTCATCTGAGAAGAGGACGGCAGACCAGTCGTTATCAGTCCAATTGCAATGTTGATGGCACCATTGCAAACGGGCGTTACGGGGACGTCTGGACAATGGGATGCACACAACAGGACGAGGGCGTATAGTCCTCCTTCATGCAAACGTCTGACGACAGTTTTTCGGGAGATCCGCTTGCCAGTAGCAGCCATAAACTGATTTGCTACCTCACTAGCTGTGCTGCGCCGGTGTCTTTTTGTTGATAGCACTATGTACCGATCTTCTGCAGTTGTCGTACTGCAAACACGACCTCCCCCGTGACGTTTGCTGCATTCTCCATTTGTTTGAAATGATTTCCAAAGCCTTGAAACAACACTGTGGCTGACGTCGAACTCCCTGGCAACATCTGTTATTTTTCGCCCTTCTTCAATCTTGCCAATAATACGGCCACGCGTAAAATCATCTAGGTGATGTCGGGAAGACATACTGAAAATTGCAAGTTCGTCAATTGGTTCTTTCCCTTTCAACTTTGCGTTTGAACAACAACGGTCAATACGCGTCAAATCCTTTATATCTTTTATCAGCGCTATGACGTCACGAACAAGTTCGGCAATCCAAAATTTGCATACGCACAACACGTCTTACTGCATCCCGCACTTATGCAAATTTCCACATTTTCCTGCCTTCCATTTTATGGTTGCTATCGTTGCTATTGTAATCGGTCCTTAGCAATTGTCCGGCAGTGTATTACACCAGTAGTTATGTTATCAACTGTCACCAGTAGTTATGTTACCAGTAGAGGAAGGGAACTACTGCTTCTGTTAGAACGATTCTCAGCATTAGCATCTTACTTCTGAACGTTAGTTGATGGAGTTCAGAAATTTGATTTGTTACACCAGTCTGTAACAGCGCGAAAACTAAATGTGAAGTACCAGGCAATCTTGAAATTTTAACAACAACGAAAGAAAACGTGCCTACCAACTTTCATGAGTGAGTTATTGAGTCTATAACGATTTTGCGCCATCATAAACCATTTTGAATATCTCTATCGTCTCAAACATTGAACACGTTAATAGCAGTTTGAATCACAAATTGGTGGGCGGGACCTGTTCGTGTTTAAGTTGACAAAGAACATTCTGTTTACTGAGACAATGAAGAGCTCCAACAAGCCACAGAGGCATGGCTTACGAGACAAGATGAAGAATTTAGTTACCAAAGGTTAACATATTCGGAGGAAAGATGTGTTCAGTGTAATGAAGTTACGGGAAACGAACAACCTCACTGAGTGATGAAACAATATTGCTAAAGTTCAAAGCATTGATACCTTACCTTAAAACTTATTGAACGTTTTTCGTACATTTGCGCTATCTAAAAAGGAAACTGAACACAATTAAAAAAACTCGAAAACACTAGCATATTTAACAAAAAGAAAAAAGAAACATGCTTGCTTGTATCAGATGCAAAAAGAGATGATTTTAATAAGATTTTTGGAAGCAAAGATACTAAATGCATTGATAGATAAAGCAATAGCCCATCCTTTTATATATATATATATATATATATATATATATATATATATATATATATTCTATAAAGAAGATACCTAAGCAAAAAAATACATATATAATTTTGACTCACACCTAGTACAACATAGAAAAGGTTATGTATCTACCTGTGTGAGTAAAAGGAGAAAAAGAAAAAAATAAAATAAAACAACTGAATGTAGAAGGTGTCGAGAATACTGAGCCTTGGCTTTATCAAGGACCGGCAAAAACTCTGCATTTTCTCACTTCCACAAAGACCTAGTTGGAAATGGGTTTCTGCAAGGCCATATATATATATATATATAGGATATTAAACAAGCTGGATTCAGGAGTGGCTACAGCGCAATAGATCATATCCACGTACTGAGAGAACTAATTGAAAGAGCGAGGGAATATGAACTTCCATTGTGCATGGCTTTTATCGATTATGAAAAAGCCTTTGATTCGGTGAAACCATCAGCAGTTGCAATGGCTCTGAAATCCTGCGGTATTGAAGATGCATACATTAATATTATTAATAACATCTATGAAAATGCAAGTGCAAAGATTCGGCTGTTTGAAAATACAACACACATAAAAATTGGAAAAGGAGTTAGACAAGGTGACACCATATCTCCGAAGCTCTTTAATGCCACATTGGAAAATGTCTTTCAATCACTGAACTGGGAAAACAAAGGGATAAAGATTAATGGAGATTATCTAACCCACCTTCGTTTTGCTGATGACATAGTCATTTTTGCAACTACCCCATCAGAGCTACAGAGTATGATCCAGGAACTTGCTGACAACAGTAAAGAAGTGGGATTAAAAATGAACTTTCAGAAGACAAAAGTGATGTACAATGCTTTTACAAGAAATGAAGATTTATCGATTGATGGAGAAAAGCTGGAGATAACAGACACGTACGTTTATCTTGGACAGCAGATATCAAGTGAGGGTCACATTGGTGAAGAAATTAATCGGCGTACAAAACTTGCCTGGAGAGCTTTTGGAAGAAACAGCATAATTTTCAAGAGCAATATGCCATTATGTCTTAAAAGAAAAGTGTTTGATCTATGCATCCTTCCAGTGCTTACGTATGGTGCAGAGACGTGGACCTTAGCTAAAAGAGACATACAAAGGCTGCAGACAACTCAAAGCAGCATGGAGAGGTGCATGCTTGGTGTAACCAGGAGAGATAAGAAGAGGAACACGTGGATCCGAAAAATGACAAGAGTGGAAGACATCATGATCAGAGTTAAATCCCTGAAATGGCAATGGGCTGGACATACTGCCAGAAGAACAGACCATCGATGGACAGCCGAAATTTTAGATTGGATTCCAAGGGACAGGAAAAGACCCAGAAGAAGACCACATGGAAGATGGGTGGATGAAATTCGAAAGTATGCGGGAGTGACATGGAGGAGACTGGCACAAGACAGACTGTTGTGGAGGAAACTTGGGGAGACCTTCGTCCAGCAGTGGATTGATAATGGTTGACAATGATGATGATGATGATGATTAAAGAAGTTGCCAAAATGAATAAATGTGTTAAATCTCTTACCGACTGAGACTTCAAATTGATGCCCTTTGAAAGCCTGTACATCGAAGCCCTAGGGGACAGATGCTGTAACGATAATACACCTGTGAACATTTCAAAAATTTGGAAAGACCATGTCGTTAATTTGAACTTTAAACTATGATAATAAATAAATTAAGCAAAACAAACAAAATGCGAATTTGACAATAACCTCAATTGTATAACAAAATCTCCGTATTACCATGTGAAATTTAATGTTGGAAAATCACACTAGTTGGAAGGTTGCGATGGCAAAAACCATAACCTGTGATGCTTGAGACTTTTACCCATAGTGCATCGCTGCATTCCTATATAAATCCATGCGAGTAATGCATTATCTCTCTGTTCCACCTGATGATGGGGTGAATGTTACCCCGAAAGTGCTAGTGGGGTATTTTAATTGTAAATATCTTTCATCTTTTATTTAATATTGTACATAGACGGTGATGTTTGTTTTGCATTCAAAAATAATACTAATAAAACAATATTAAAACTCATTCAGGTTTAGAAATCTACTTAGCACACGCCTGTAGTCCTGAAAGTGGCTGTTTTCAGTCCAAAAAACAACATTTTTTTTTATTCAAACACCAAGATCCCTAACAACTAAAACATTTCCAGCATTGAGCATCCTCCAGTATTTGCTTAGCACCTACGTTCTCTAAGAAGTGATGAGTAATTAGGAGGCCAGGATACTTGTTACAGCAATGACAAGAGATTTTGCTAGAGTCTTGAGTTTAACGAGAACAAAAGCTTCCTCAAAGCTAGCGATCCACTTGTCTTTTCTCGCTGCATTTGTGCAGTCACGTCCAAGCTGATTGTTCAGCCTAAAATGGGGAAGTTAATAACACTTCCTATAATTGTACACTTTTCGATGTTTTCCCGGGCAGCCCACCAAACAACTTTGACAAGAGCTTCGACGAATCGCTCGTTTTCCATGTAATTGTGTGACGAATTTCCTTCCAGGTGTTTTACTGCTCCTTAGCTGTTCGCAGGGCATCTCGAATAGTGTTGAGTTGATTCCAGGTAAGAGACACCAAACTCTTCAATTGTAGAGCGCTATCAAAGCGTGACACAGCTTAATGAACAGTGTTAACAGGTCCATCAAGCGGAGGGGAGCAGTTCAATAATGGTTTTTTGCTCAGCACTTTGATGCATTCATTGCATTGTAAGTAGGACACTCTTTTATAAATTTCTTGAACATTCTGGCCGACATGGTGACGCCATACGTGCTACAGACATGCACTTTCACAGTTCCGGAAAAAACTGTCACTTTCACAATTTTGTTTCTTCCTAGGGAAAATGAGGAGGAAGCAAGGTTTCTCATAAAATACTGTGAGCGGAAGATTCAACAAAAGTGTCAGGTAAACCAAATGAGAATAACTTCCACTTGGTCTTTTTGGTGAAGTTCAGTAGCGCTATCAATTCCGTTCTTTTTGTCACTGAGTGTGTCGCAGACACTTTCACACACTTTTTTAACGCCTCGTATGGCCAGCACGTTCTCCACATCTGAATTCCATTGAAAATGTGTGGGATGCTTTGGGGAGGAGTCTTGCTGGTCGCCAATGCCCTCCAATAAACAAGGACACCCTCATCCGTGCACTGACAGAGGAATCGGATAAATTACCCCAACAGCTGCTTGATAATGTTGTGCAAAGCATGACACGACGTGTGGAATCTTGCATCGCCCTCCATGGTGGCCATATCCCGTATTGACATCTTACGCCGGAACGCCTGCGGACGGTAATTGCACTTTTTTCACGTTTACGTATTCTGCACAAAATGGCCTGTTTGTCCCTTGAACACGTTACAAAGCCTTCTGGATTTCAGAGCACAATAACTTGTCTTTCTTGTAATGTCCTGGCATTCTGACATTATTTTATTTCACTTGGCATGCAACCACACTTACTTTTTTATGCGCTATATAGCCGTTTATGATCCGTCCTTAGCAATTGTCCAGCAGTGTATAACTACTGGTATAACAATTTATTTATGCTCATGAAGTTCAGAGCATAAATAAATTGTTGGACTCGTACTAAACCCTCATTGATATTTTAAAGTAGAAAAACCAGTTCAGGTTAAAGGATTGACATCCTAAGTTAAAAGAAAAAAAAGTAACGAGGGTATTAACCAATATTGGGAAGTTTGAATCACGTGTTAATCAATATTGGAAGTTTCAGCTACAATATTTGCTCTAGATTTGCCGCCGTAGGACAATATCGCGTCTGCGACAATCCATTGCCGGTTTAGTAAGATGCTGTTTGCGTCTTCCTTTATCTTGTGCAAGTTATTAATAGGAACTTTTGAAAAGACTACATGCATAAAAAAGTTGACCGAGCAGAGCCATCAAAATTAATTTCAAACTCTTTTTTTTTTTTTGCAATACTGAAAGTCGGGCTGACACTTAAAAGAAAGTGTTTTGTTATTCTTCTTTCTTTCAGTTACCGGGGTTTTGGACGCAGCCGCTCAATATTTACAGTAAGATAACTTGGCACCACTATCTGTTAGTTGACCTCAATGCCTACTAACTGTGTGATACTGAGAAGGAAGTTCAAAGTTTTGCAATGGCGTAGCGATTTCTTTAGCGTGATCCCCTGATAAAAAAGAAAAAAATCTACATCAAACCAACGCAAATAAAACATGATCAGAAAAACCCAATTGAAGTAAAGGAATGGATATCTTAGTGAAAAAAAGTACCGAGAGCATTAGCCAACTTTCTGAGATTGAGAACGTCTGTAGTTATCTATCATCTTCTTTATCTTCCACTTACTGTCTCACCAATATTAGGTATAAAGGTAAAACTAAACTGAGTTCATTATCGTCTTAAGGCATTTGGAAGGTATGGCTCTAATATATGTTTTTTTTCTTTCTTGAGGACCACATTTCTGAAACGTATTTGTATCCCTGAGTGAAAATGTTACAACGTTGAGCTAGTTTTCCAGAAAATCACATATAAAATATTATCCCGCTCAGAGAGAAGGTGTACGGTGATGTAAAGAAATACTGGAAAAATTAAAAGACAAGAGACCTCGTTTTCGACGAAGTTACGGTTATAATAAGCTAATGTTAACTCTATGTCTAATCAATGGCTATACGTAGAAAAAAATTTCACATTTATAACAAATGCTATGGATATTTCGATCAAAATTAGTTTCCGTCTAAAGAAAAACAGAAAGAAAATTTTTGAAGTATGTGGCTCAAATGTTCAGAACGTTCTATACATATGTCTGTAATTCAAAAAAAAAAAAAAAAAAAAAAAAAAAAAAAGGAAGAAAAGGAGAGAAAGAAAGAAAGAAAGGGAACTTTCGTTCAGGTGTGGCATGCTATGCATTCCAAAACAGTGCTGATAAGAACTGCATACATTAGAAAGAAAAGCCAGCAGATGATTTAATCGCACCTCCTCCTGACTGTTTGAACTCCATACCGCAAGATACTTTGTGTACTTGAGTGAGTGTACAGTATGTAAGTAATTAATCGCAGGGTGTGTTACTGGTAATAAATAGGGAATTTGAACTTTAAATTTATTTCACTGTCCCTGGAAATTGTAGGACGCATTTTATCAATATACATGTGTCACCGATTATACGTATGTCATGGCGTTGGTTTTAAAGATCCTTTGTTTTTCAACAAGCAACATGCTTTCCAATTAAAGGTTTTCCTCTATTCACGAAGTGATTGAGTTCATTCAATATTTAGGACAATGTCCTAAGCGTTGAAATCTGCGAAAAACTTCCTTTATCGTCGTCTATAGTTTTCACTTCATGAATAAACGAAGAAGCAAATGTTATCCGCTCTCGAAAATAACCTCTCTGCAAACAAGAAAATTAAAAGATGTGATTTGGTTAACGATCGTCAAACTCTGTTGGAATAGGCAGAAGGATGTTGACTGTATGTATTAGTTGTCCCATTTAAAGAAAAATAATATTTTGAAAGTTAAAGCAAGATAATTACATGCATAATAACAGGTATCACAAGCGCATCCCGCTTCACCGTTGCCTTTGTTGTTTTCTTTTTGCGAAAGGAAGCACAATAAGACTTGCGTTAATTTTTGATCAGTAAAAAATATATATTTTATTTCTTAATCCAGGGCGAGTGGCGCGTCCCTGGAAAAGGGAGTGACACTACAAATTTACAAAGTATGCAGAAAATATAACGTGAGCAGAAATGAACAAAAGTCTGAGACTTCTTTTTGTTAATATTCCATTACGCAATACAAGGATTGCAAAATTACCAAGCGTATCATAACAATCATTGTGTTGGCAAATTAATATAACTCTGTAGTGTGTGTGTGTGTGCTCATGGGGCATGCCACCATCACGAGTAAACTTTCTGAACGTCTTGATCTGTGTCAAACCATGACTGTAACTACAATTTCAATCGCCCAGGTGAGCGATCACTTGCAACTGTTACGTGGAGCTACTGAGGAAAAGACAACTACTGCAGCACAACGATTATCCGTTTTTACGTTGGGGTTACTTCCAAAGGCGAAGGTTTAAGGTCTAAACCACCTAGCTCACAATTGCAACTTGTAATGCACGTCGTAGACGACGTTCTAATGCTGTGGTGTATGAGTCAAAATCGGTAAAGTAGCAGCGATAAACCAACCGGCGTAGTTCAGTTGCGAGAACAGTCAACTGTTCTCTCAGCTGACTGAAGCGGAAGATTTGGGTACGAATCCCCACATCGGCCTATAAACTACCGTAGTTCGTTCGTTTTTGTTCTTACTTTTTCGTTTCGATGTTCATCGACCACTATGAGCAACTCGTAGGGCTGCACGCAGTTGTTCGTCTGTAATTGGGGGGATAGTGGTTCCAGGGAAGGAAAAGAACCAGCGCCGTAAGACAGACACAACGCTCATGCCTCATCCGGTACTCGAATCGGGGCCCATCTCGCTCGGACGAATGGTCAAAAGCTAGAGCGACACACTACTACAACTCAGTTAATGAGGAAAAAGAGGGCGGAGTGAAGGAACACATTACCTTATTTGTAACGGATGTTCTAATACCCCCGGGCCAACAGCTTGACGTGACCATCCGACGCACGGCGGGGAAGTTCAGAGCGTCTTGCTGGGATCGGACGCGCAACCAATTGGTCAGAAGGCGGTTGTAGTGTATGCTGATGCGGAAGAATCCTTGTTGGGAGGAAAGAATGTTGGATAGTGGGAAAGAGGGAATACTGGGTGTTGTCTGGTGTGGAACAATCTTTATATAGGCGGAAAGATTATTGGTAGTGGGAAAAAGGGCATACTGGATGTTCTATTAAGAGACATTTATACCTGCGTTCAAGGCAGAGAAGAACAAGCTTTGTAGAACATACGGCAGCATCTTGTACTCGCAACAAACGAACCCCAAGCATGCCAGAATATTTGAATTGCGCAAGGCAGCAGTGGCCATGAAAGATATACGTGTTGTCCTCGTTGTCTGCACATTGAGACGATATTTATGTCATTCTGCTGAAACACACGAAAATACAAGGAGGCCGTAGATGTCAACGCGGTGTTATAATTCTGGTGGATCGCTGCTCGAGTGATTAGCACTGTAGGCCATTTCACTCCCACCAGCTAGATCAAAGGTTAATTTCCTGAGAGCCTGTAAGGAAACTGCATCCGCTGGTTATTGGGATTGTACAAGTATATCGCAGAAGCTAGATTTAGATGTAGGGTGCCAAGAACAGGATTAAATAAGGAAACTGATAGCTCAGACAATAAGGAGGCATTTTTTCCAATCAGCCAGCATAACTAACTCAAGCCATACGAGAGTGACTGTGTCTGATCAAATGATCCAACACTTACACTACGAATGTCTCTGGCTTTAGTTTACCCTCCACTACCATGGAGTAGGAGCAGTCGTCTGGAATGGCACAGACTACAAATACTCCCTAACCCGAGTACCCGTTTCTTTAAAAGAATGTTCAAACGCTTCCACTGCCCATCGCCATCACCACCACCAGAAACTTTCTCATATGACGGTCCTGCATGTGCCAATTTCTGAAAATACACAAGGAGGAAATAAAATAATTGAAACACCAGGGACAAGTAATACGTGTGTGATGTATTATTAACATGAAACTGCACCATCATCCGTTTGTAATACAGTTCATATTTTCTCAGAACAGAGGTAAATACTGTATATCCAGAAGATTCTCCAGAAAAGAAGGATATTAAGTCATTCTTATGAATGATAGCTTCAAGTCTTGTGAGTAAAGAAGGTATGAAATCTGCTCTGTCACATTTTTTAAGAACTCAGGATAATTCAATATTATTTTAAATCAAGTGGTCCTTCACGCTATGGAGAGTCTTGAGTTGTAAAGAGTGTAAAAGATAATTATTCGTCTGACATGTGAAACAGTTTCAGTCGTCTGATACCCAGTAACTGTGTTCATTTTGTCATTTCTTCCGCTTGACAGACCTGGCGATACAAGTGATTTCGCAATACCAACTGTTTCACAAATCGTGGACTTGACAAGCTTCCTATTAATAGTTTTGCAAGAAACGTGAATAAAATACATATACAATTTCGCACACATCGCAGCTGCAGTAGTTTCATGCTTTTTGCCCACAGTCCTTGCCAACGTTGTTCCTGCTCTTTACATACTGAGCTTCCCACTTTTCTGTTGGCTTTCCTGCTCTTTCTGGAAAATACTATCTATCCATGTTTTATGAACGCCGCCTTGACATTGAAAATAGTTATCCTGCAGACACTGAAGTAATTATTATTTCTAGTCGTAAATCCCTGTGAAAAACGAGAAGCAAAAATTTGCCTGCTTTGAAAAATTTACGGATCCCTCACTTACCGAAAAAAAAATCCCTCATTTTTCTTTGTGAAATTTGCAACACGTCTGGAATGTTAATTCTGTTGATCATGGTGAGACACATTGAGACATGTAAAAAAAAAAACAAAAAACATACAAAATCGTAGCAGTTCAACTGCCTGTACTGTATATCAGCACCATGTATGTTTTTATCAGTGCCTTATAAAACATAGGTTATTTCGATTTCTATCCAGATACCCTGAATTTTATGTATCTAGAACAGAGAAGGAGGTTTTGTTTCAACTGCCGATCTCTTTAAGAAAAGTGGAAATCAGCATTTGCTATAACGTGCAACATTGAATCTGAATTTGCTATAACGCGCAACATTGAATCTGAATTCGCTATAACGTGCAACATTGAATCTGAACATTGAATCTACGTGCAACATTGAATCTTGCTTCTTGAATCTGAATTCCAATAATATTCAATATTTGTACAGTAGGTAGCATGTTTTTTCTCTTAAATTTGGCAGGAAATGTTAATTTTGGGAGAACAGTAAAATGGTTTAAAAATCCCTTTGTTAAGGATACAAAATTTATTGGTTGATGTATAAACTTGAATTAAAAAAAAACCTTTCTGAAAGAATTATAAAAGGAGCAGGATGGAATAATATCGATCTTTACTGAGAGGAGGAGCTTCCATTTTAGATGTATTAACCTGCATATTTACTTCTCTATCGCATGTTATTCACGCTTGACCTGCTCATGAAACGTGTCTAAGCCACGTCTAAAATATGAGTACACTTAAGTGCCAGGAAACTTTGGTCCTCTAAGGTTCATCAGGGGTTGCTTAATGGATATCCGAGCTGTAATGAAGATCTTAGCGCGAATATGTAGTGAGAGAAATTAAAGAATGCGAAAATTAAGAAAATTAATATTTATTAAATTACTTTCAAATGGAAAAAACATTTTTGCTGTAGTTGAAACAGACATTCCAAAACTGCAGTTCAAGAAATCGCATAACTGTTGGACCCAACAATGATTAAATTAGACTGAAGATCTCGTTAAGAAATACGAGGGTGAATCAAAAAGTAAACTCAACGCTCTCGTTACGTAGGCAAGCTGAGCTGCGGCAGATTGCTATTTTTGGAGGGGAGGGCACATGACCTTGACACGTGAGATGATGCAGTCGCTAATCTTCTAACCATAGTTCCCCAGCAGTTGTAAGGGCGTAAACATGGCCGCTCGTTTGTCGCAATGCTCTGTCGTCGAGCAGCGAAGTGTAGTGAGATTTTCATGGGCTGAGAGCGTGCAACTCGCTGAAATTCATCGTAGGATTCTTGCGCAATATGGGGAGGGCAAGTGTATGAAGCCAGAGACATGTGTACAAGTGGATCGAAAAGTTTTTAAGAAGGTAGAACGAATGTGTTTGATGAAGCTCGTTCCTGCCGTCCGTCGACCTCTCGCACAAAGGACCATCTGGATCGCATCAATGCGCTCATTAAAGAAGATCACCGGGTTACTCTGTCTGAGATCGCCCAAAAGTTAAACATTAGCTATGGTTCTGCATTCTCAATTGTGCAAGACGATTCACGGATATCATAAAGTGTGCACCAGATGGGTGCCGCGGCAGTTGTCTGATACGCACAAGCAGCAGTGCCTGAAAATTGGCAGATTTTTTTTTGCAGCGGTATGAGTCAGATCCCAGTATTCTGGACAGGATTGTCACTGGGGACGAAACATGGGTCCATCATTACAACCCCGAGAGCAAAAGGCAAAGCATGGAGTGGAAACATCCGAGTTCCCCATGAAAAAAGAAATTCAAAGTCCTCCCTTCGGTACGAAAATTAATGCTGACTCTCTTTTTTTTTGACATGAAAGGACACATCGTTGAACACTATCAAGCACAAGGTGACTCAATTAACAGTCGGTCATATTGTGACTTTCTGAAAGACAAATTGAAACCAGCAATTCGCACAAAGCGACGGGGAATGTTATCCAAAAAAGTGCTGTTGCTGCACGACAACGCTCGCCCACATACGGCATTGGCAACTCAACAATTACCGAGTAAAAGTGTGCGGTGTTACCACATCCTGCTTACAGCCCCGATCTACCGCTGTGCAACTTCCATATCTTCGGGCCACTGAAAGATGCTTTGCGAGGCCGCCGTTTTGAAAGTGATGTCCAGGTATAGGAAGCGGCGTATTCGTGGCTGCAGGAACAACCTAAAACATTCTGCTCTGCAAAAATCCAGAAGCTTGTGCACAGATATAAAATATGCGTTGAACGACAGGGGAACAATGTTGAGAAATAAGGTCTTTGTTATCTGTATACCTCTAGTTTCTTTAATATATGACAACATTGATCTTACTTTTTGATTAATCCTCGTATATTTTTCCGCAGGTGAACTTAATGCACTAATGTATATATCCAACGAATTTCGAGTTTCTCTCTACGATTATTGATCTTGTATATATATATATATGTAAGGTCAGGTGATGCGTAACATCACAGCCTCTCCTTGACAAATGTCAACCCCGCCTTCTCGTGGAACATCCTGTTCCCACTAAAGAGGCTCTGACGACCGCCAATAGCGGTATAACTATACCATCGGGATTAGAGGAAATGCTATCCCACACTCACCAACCCGCTTGGCCAGCGTGGTGAGTTATGGCCAAACCCCTCCAAAATGATTCCACAACTTAAATCTTGGCCCTCAGTCTCCGGCAGCTGGAATGTACCTGGCCAAGGCAGCGGCCAGTGCGACATGAAGGCAGAGGGTGCTAAGAATCCCCGGAGGACCGGACTAGGCTGCCATCTGATGCTGACCTTGGCTACGTATAACGGACGCTCCCTATCTTCTGATTCAAGGCTTCTTGAATTGGAAGAGGAACTACAAAGGATCAAGTGGGACATCGTCGGGCTAAGTGAGGTAAGGAGAAAAGGAGAAGATCTCATTGAACTGAAAAGTGGACATCTCTTCTACTATCGTGGGACAGATACTGGCAGAACTAGTGGTGTTGGATTTATAATAAACAAGAAACTGAAGGATAAAGTTGTAGAAGTTGAAAGTTCCTCGGACAGAGCTGCACGACTCGTTATCCAACTCTCGAGAAGATACCAGGCTCAGATTATTCAAACTTATGCACCCACCACAAGTCATCCTGAAGAAGAAATTGAAGAATTTTATGAGGAAATTCGTGATCTAAATAATAAAGGTAAGCAGCACTTGAAGATAATTATGGGAGATTTCAATGCAAAAATAGGGCAACGGCAACAGAATGAAACTTCAGTAGGTAAATTTGGTCACGGCAACAGAAACCAGCGTGGAAATACTCTCGTAGAGTTTGCAGAGGCAGAAGGGTTTTTCATCTTAAACTCCTTTTTCAAGAAAAAGCGACACAGGAAATGGACATGGAGACATCCAAATGGGACGACAAGTGAAATTGATTTCATTATGTGTAACAAAAAATTCGTCATAGAAGACTGCAGTGTGCTAAACAAGTTCAACACAGGCAGTGACCATAGATTGGTGAGATGTAAGATGCACCTCAACACTAAACTCGAACGTAGCAAGCTCATAAGACAAACAAAATGTATTGACATAACCAACCTTAAAAAACACCATAATACCTTCAAATTGGAACTGAAGAACAGATTCTCTGCTTTAGAAGGCCTAACATCGGAAGAAGTGGATATTTCTGAAGTTAACAGAAAAGTAACCAAAGCTCTTATGGAAACAGCAACAAAATTAGCTGGGTCTAAGAACAAATTGCATGTGAACAAATTATCAGGAAAAACCAAAATGTTGATGCAAAAAAGAAGAGTGATGAGGACAACTAAAGAAGATGTGACTTCCAAAGTGAAATATATAGAGCTATGCAAGACAGTACGAAAAAGTATCACTGAAGACGTAAGGAAATTCAACTGTGAACTAGTAAGGAAAGGAATTGAAAACAACCAAAGCCTAAAGATAGCAAAGGGACATCTCAGTAAGGGAAGAAAACAGATTATGGCACTGAGAAAAGAAGATGGTTCTGTAACAAGAAATAGAGGCGAAATTTTGACAAGAGTGAAAGATTTCTACTCCAAATTATATGAAAGGGATGATACATGTACTCTAGACATCATGAAAGGTACCAGTACCAGAGTTCTTCCAGTCCTTCCAGCAGAAGTTGCACATGCAATCAAGAACATGAAGCGGGGAAAAGCTCCAGGAGAAGATGGAATTACTGTAGACATCATACAAGAAGCAAGTGGAGAAATCGAAACAGTACTCTCCCAAATTTTCACTCGATGCCTTAATGAAGGGAAAATTCCTGAGGATTGGAACAACGCTACAATGATCTTGCTACATAAAAAAGGTGACATTGAGGATCTCAGGAACTACAGACCTATCAGCCTCCTATCAGTGGTTTATAAAATCTTCACTAAAGTTCTTTCACACCGCTTGAAGGTGACACTGGACATGGCTCAACCGAGAGAACAAGCTGGATTCAGGAGTGGCTACAGCACAATAGATCATATCCACGTACTGAGAGAACTAATTGAAAGAGCGAGGGAATATGAACTTCCATTGTGCATGGCTTTTATCGATTATGAAAAAGCCTTTGATTAAACCATCAGCAGTTGCAATGGCTCTGAAATCCTGCGGTATTGAAGATGCATACATTAATATTATTAATAACATCTATGAAAATGCAAGTGCAAAGATTCGGCTGTTTGAAAATACAACACACATAAAAATTGGAAAAGGAGTGAGACAAGGTGACACCATATCTCCGAAGCTCTTTAATGCCACATTGGAAAATGTCTTTCAATCACTGAACTGGGAAAACAAAGGGATAAAGATTAATGGAGATTATCTAACCCACCTTCGTTTTGCTGATGACATAGTCATTTTTGCAACTACCCCATCAGAGCTACAGAGTATGATCCAGGAACTTGCGGACAAGAGTAAAGAAGTGGGATTAAAAATGAACTTTCAGAAGACAAAAGTGATGTTCAGTGCTTTTACAAGAAATGAAGATTTATCGATTGATGGAGAAAAGCTGGAGATAACAGACACATACGTTTATCTTGGACAACAGATATCAAGTGAGGGTCACATTGATGAAGAAATTAATCGGCGTACAAAACTTGCCTGGAGAGCTTTTGGAAGAAACAGCATAATTTTCAAGAGCAATATGCCATTATGTCTTAAAAGAAAAGTGTTTGATCAATGCATCCTTCCAGTGCTTACGTATGGTGCAGAGACGTGGACCTTAGCTAAAAGAGACATACAAAGGCTGCAGACAACTCAAAGCAGCATGGAGAGGTGCATGCTTGGTATAACCAGGAGAGATAAGAAGAGGAACTCGTGGATCCGAAAAATGACAAGAGTGGAAGACATCATGATCAGAGTTAAATCCCTGAAATGGCAATGGGCTGGACATACTGCCAGAAGGACAGACCATCGATGGACAGCCGAAATTTTAGATTGGATTCCAAGGGACAGGAAAAGACCCAGAAGAAGACCACATGGAAGATGGGTGGATGAAATTCGAAAGTATGCGGGAGTGACATGGAGGAGACTGGCACAAGACAGACCGTTGTGGAGGAAACTTGGGGAGACCTTCGTCCAGCAGTGGATTGATAATGGTTGACAATGATGATGATGATGATGATGATATGACTATATTGCATTAATTGTTCAACTGCAGCAGCAATTTAGCGAAAGCGGATTGAGGTAAAGGAAATTAGCCGAAAAGAACGAAGCTTAAGTCTGAAAGTTGAGATGCGGCAAAGAATGAATCAAAAATTGTGTTTAGCTAAGCCAACACTTGCTATGTCAGTTATTATTATTATTCTGTTTGATTTTCTCATCTACAGCATTGGTATCTGTAGCATGGTCCATTTGTCAATACGAACATGAAGTCAAGTAAAGACATAGTTACTCGTAGTTTTAAAATCGTCTCACGATGTGGCACGTACCGAGAATTACTGCATCTTGGATTTTGGGCCTCAGGTGTTGCAGACCTAAAGCATCAAGCTGAGTTATAAGAGTCTGAGGAATAATACTAGTTGCAGAGATAATCAGTGGACGTATGCGAACTGTTTTCAGTTTCCACATCTGTTTAATCTCTGCAGCCAGTTCCAAATACTTGTAGATTTTTGTTGCATAGACATTCTGAATATTACGGTCTAACGGTACCAATATGTCTATAATAACTGCTTCCTTCAGCCTTTTGTCAGATAGCACTATGTCTAGACGATTGGCAGAGATCGTTATGTCTGCATTAATCTCACGGTCCCCATTCTTCTTTTTATTATTATTTGGAAGCCGTCCATCTGGTACACAAATTTTGCTGTTTTAGAGTAGCTTGTTTTTTTTTCTATAAGCATGGTGCAGTACAAATATATTATTGATTTAGCATAAAGCCTTCCGGCTCAGAATATATGGGCCCTAATACAGCGGCCCAGACTACGCCTGAGTAGATTTAATATCTTTAATGCTACATATTATATTGAATTAGGATGCTTTAAACAAATCCTGTGGAGTTCCGCAACATCTCTGCCTAAAAACCTTTTTTCGCGAAAATATTTTGCTTTAATATTTGCTAACCATATTGACATTTTTCAAAATTTGGAAAATGCCTGTCTGTAATTGTATCACTTAATAAGCCCACGTGAAACCTCAGACAGCGGTTTACTTAAGAGTCTTTGCCCACTTCCATTACATTTTCATAAGTGACGTGTTGTGAAGAACATGAATGCAAAAGAGCATCCTGGTCGTTTTTTGAAGCAATAAATTAGCAGTAAAGCATAACTGCTTTTTCTTTTACATTCGTTTAAGATTTACTCCATGTGGCAATTTTCGGGATCCGTACTTTTAGTAAAAGATACGAAGTACTGATGCTGCGTAGAAATTCTTGTATGAAAAGAGTTCACAAAATACAGTATTTCTCACGTTTCCTTCCATTTAAGTTCCTCGTTTCCAGTGTGTCTTCAAATATTTTCAAAACGACGATGACACTAATAAACGCGAGGAGTGAAAGAAGTATTCCACGCTGTTACACACGGAAAGAAGACAGATTTCGGGTACACCTGCCCACAAGAATTCAAGCCATACCATCGCGGAAGATGAGTAATTGTCCCGCTGTCGCTGGTATTTTTTTCCTTTGCTTTTTTTTTCATATGTGTAGAATCCTTGAGCTCTAAGTCGAAGGACGAAAGTAACAGAAATGCATCCATGGTCACTTTTTTTAAGTTACGCATTCGCTGAAAACATCCATGCGAATTCTCATGTACGAGCTCAACCTGAAAATAACTTCACTAGTGCATTTTTTTGCGGAAGTTTGCATTGCATAACACAAAACAGTAAGTACCAACTTAAGCTCATTAGATGGACTCTATTGCAGAGTCACTGTGGTTAAAGATGCAGAAGGATCTCAGTTCCCTAAAGGTGGAGTGACAAAATAAACCTCAGAAGGTAATGCATTTGTAACGTACCAGGAGATGTGACGTACCTGCCAGAAGGACGCACACGACATAAAGGCAGATAGGAATCAGAATAAAATGTCCGCGTAGCTCAACTGGTAGAGTGACTTATTCCGGAATGAGGGGATCCGGGTTCGAATCCTGGCATGGACAGAAATGACGGAGAAATTCACTTCGTTATAATGGCGCCCGAACTATCCGGATGACCTGACCGCTCAAAATCTCGCAATGGTGTGATGTTATTTCCACACCGCGAGATAGGAAAAATAAGAGAATCCCTTCTCCAGCACTTCGAAAAAAAAAAAAAATAAGGGGGAGATGATGTAACGTACCAGGAGATGTGACGTACCTGCCAGAAGGACGCACACGACATAAAGGCAGATAGGAATCAGAATAAAATGTCCGCGTAGCTCAACTGGTAGAGTGACTTATTCCGGAATGAGGGGATCCGGGTTCGAATCCTGGCATGGACAGAAATGACGGAGAAATTCACTTCGTTATAATGGCGCCCGAACTATCCGGATGACCTGACCGCTCAAAATCTCGCAATGGTGTGATGTTATTTCCACACCGCGAGATAGGAAAAATAAGAGAATCCCTTCTCCAGCACTTCGAAAAAAAAAAAAATAAGGGGGAGATGATGTAACGTACCAGGAGATGTGACGTACCTGCCAGATGGACGCACACGACATGAAAGGCAGATAGGAATCAGAATAAAATGTCCGCGTAGCTCAATTGGTAGAGCAACTTATTCCGGAATGAGGGGACCCGGGTTCGAATCCTGGTGCGGATAAAAATGACGGAGAAATTCACTTCGTTATAATGGCGCCCGAACTATCCGGATGACCCGACCGTTCACAATCTCGCAATGGTGTGATGTTATTTCCACACCGCGAGATAGGAAAAAAAGAGCAGCACTTCGAAAAGAAAAAAAAATAAAATAAGGGGGAGATGATGTAACGTACCAGGATATGTGACGTACCTGCCAGAAGGACGCACACGACATAAAGGCAGATAGGAATCAGAATAAAATGTCCGCGTAGCTCAACTGGTAGAGTGACTTATTCCGGAATGAGGGGATCCGGGTTCGAATCCTGGCATGGACAGAAATGACGGAGAAATTCACTTCGTTATACATTTTATATTCGAACAATGAATTCCATGAGACTGCTTACTCATAAACTTTAATTTAAAACTAAAACAGGCATTCTCCACCAATCTTATTTAGTTTTTCCTAGGGGGGGGGGGAGTTCAGCTACTCCCAGGTCCATGAGCACGGTTGCCCTTCCTTAATTTGGTCCTTTGAAAACCTTCTGTAAATTATTCCCGAATAAAGTTGCAGAATTAAATTTTCAAACATTGGATAGATATCCAGAGAGTAAAGTGAACATTCATACAAAATTTAAGTCAGCGAAAAATTTTGAACTAATTTTTAGCAGTTTTTTGAAAAACAGTTCGCCCTTGTATGGGGCTTCTATCGGTAAACAAGATATTTCTGTATCTACGAACCGAATTCTAAAAATTCTCACTAGCACTGGGTATCGGCAACTGTGAGAATTATGCTTCATATGTACTTTAAAATTTCTATGATGCGCAGTTTTACCGATAGGTAGCTATACGGTATTTCTTACGTTTGGCGCCATAACTATACATCTAAAAGTCAAATTGGATAGACCTTTCGCCTTTTTTGGAGGAAACAATGGATAAAACTTTCCATCGGGGCGAATGGAGGAAGCAATGGGTAAAACTTTCCATCGGGGAGAATTTACAAGAAAGCCCACGGCGCGTTGCCTCGTGAAGCTGGAGGGCCCCAAAATTATGAATTTCTATTTATTTTTTTCATTTTACTTTTCAAAAAAAGAATAAAAAAAACATAGAGTGTGAGATAAATTTGTTGTTTTGGGTTTTAAAAACATGCATATTCCCCCTGAACTCCAAGTATGTCATTAACGAGCATAAATTTACAGCTTAATTAAATGAAGGCTGACTAAAAACAGTTTTGAGGGTAATGTTAGTTAATACTACACTCTGAGATAAGATATAGGGAAGTTATTTCTGGCCGATTTTCTTAGAATGTAGTGAACATCTTGCTCTTTAATTCGATATTTAATTTTTTTCCTTAAAATTTCTGATCGATTGTGTCTAGCGTTAACTGTTTAAGTTCATGGAGGCGATGTAATGATCTGAAGTCTGTTTTCATGGCATGAAATGGCTTCTTTTATACCTCTGGAACAGCTTTTGGATGCCACGAGATATCTTAACATCATTGCAGATCATCACCAGCAACACCTGTACATGTGCATGGTGTTTTCTGATGAAGCGGCTACTTCCAACAGGATTATGCGCAATAACACAAGGCTCGGATCATCACATAGTGGTTCCAGGAGCACGATAGGTACTTCGAAATGGCCTCAACAGTTCCCAGATCTTAACCCAATGAGCACGTGTGAGATGAGATTGAAGAACCATTCGTAGCAAAGATCCTTCTCTGATGAGCATTCTGCAAGTGACTGACCCCATCACATTCATTTGACTGAACATACCTGCAAATCAGCACCTCGTTGAATTCATGTCGCTTCCTTTCGAGGCTGCTTTGAAGGCTAAGAGTTGATCAACACATTATTCGGTAGGTGTTAATAATAATTTGCTATTTCAGTGTATGTCGTCGGTAGTATTATACATCAAGGGTCTGAGGGGCGAGATATTACGCACTTGTAAACCTGTGTTCATTGTGATTTGGTGTTCAATACTGAGTTCTAGTGGGATCTGATTTTCATATATTACCATTGGAAAACTGAGGCTTTCTGTGTTTGATTTTCTCTTTTCTCATTTAAATTTTTTTTTTGTATGATTCGTGGGAAATATGTTTGAATTCTCACTCAATGATGAGATTACACTGAAGAGCAATTGAATTAGAGACAGCTGGCGTTCTGCAAATGTGGCGCTGTGGGCGGCCCTGTAAACGGAAACGACATGACGTATGCAGCGATCTGACAATATAAGAATTGATGCGACGGGAAACAGTAAGAGTCGGACGCAGTATGGGTAAGACGAAGGATTTAAGAGCATTTGATCGTGGGCAAATTGTCGGGGCCCGACGAATGGGTCACTCCACCTCGGAAGTCGTGCAGGCACTGGGATTTTCACAAGCCACTGTGTCACGGGTGCACCTTGAGTATATCGAATCCGGTAAAAACATCCCTGCAAGGGCCAACTGCCGTGGACAAGAGCGTGTGGATAAGCAGGGTCATCGTCGGCTAGCTCGCATTGTAACAGTGGATAGATGGGCCACACTACAAGAAATCACTCGACAATTTAACGCTGGTGCACAAAAACGTGTAAGCAGCCACACCATCCAGAACCATCTCCTCGCTATGGGGTACAGAAGCCATCGCCCCACGAAGGTACCGCTGCTGACCGCACATCACAGGGTGCAAAGATTAGCATGGGCGCAGGAACATCACCACTGGATCCTAGACATGTGGAAAAATGTTGCTTGGACTGATGAGTCGAGATTCACGTTGGTACATGCGGATGGCAGGATACGAGTACGGCGCAAACAACATGAAGCGATGGATCCTTCTTACCAGCAGGGTGCTCTTCAAGCTGGTGGGGGTGGCATTCTCGTCTGGGGACTGTTTACGTGGACTGAAATGTGATCCCTGGTACGTGTGACATCGTCCCTCACTGGTCAACGTTACCGGGATATCCTGGACGACCATTTGCTCCCGCTTGTGCGTCTTCAACATCCCACTGGGGACCTCATCCTGCAGCAAGACAATGCACCGTGCCATCGCTCCCGAATTGTATCCGAATGGTTGGATGAACACTCCACCGACGTGACCTCGCTTCCTTGGCCAGCTAGGTCACCTGACCTCAATCCCATCGAGCACATCTGGGAGGCCATCGAGAAAGATGTTCGAGGCTCTGACCCTCCTCCATCAAATCTTCGTGAACTGTGGGAGCTTGTTCAGGGGTCGTGGATCCGTATGGCTTCCCAACGCTTCCGGTGTCTTGTCAAGTCTATGCCGAGACGAATCGCCGTCGTCATCAGGGAGAAAGGTGGTGCTACACATTATAAGACAGGTATCTCTAATTCAATTGCTCTTCAGTATATATTTTAACATTCTAGAACACACGCTGCATTTTGCCCTAAGAATTCTATTACCAGGGCCTGTAATAGCGACATGGAAAAACGAAATATAGAGCATCACATTGCGGGTGAGCCGAAAGTGCCCTCGCCTTTTGTGAAACCCTGTATGAGTAGAAGTGGAAGTAAAACAAGCAAATGGAAAACAACAAAAAAACATTGAAAAAAATTGAACTTTTGTCTTGATGTAAAGCGGCTGTGCGTACTTCTTTTGTAGGAAACTGGATTCACCTTTTTTCCAGAGTGTTTTACTTTTATTAAGTGTTAATGGAATTATAATGATTTTACCTTATGGAAGGTATTTCAGGTCTGCTTAATTTGTCTATCTGTCCTTGACAGTCATAATTTATCCAGCTTCTGAAAATTACAGCTTCCGTTGTAAGTAAATGAAATGAGCCTAATTTAAAAGGCAGATAGTATTAATAACAAGAGATATCATGATGGTAATTTGACATCTGCTTATGTTCCTACCTGCCCTTGAAAGCGGCCTCATTATGAGAAATTTCCTCGAATCCACAGGAAACAAGGCTACCTGACCCTTCAGATTTCCTGATTGCTTTCATTACTTTGTTGTATCTGACATAAATTCCGTGTGACTTTATCATGTTGAGCCTCACCTAGAAGAAAAACGGCATGCCATTTGTTTAAAAGGAAATTATGCTAAGAATGGAAGGACAATTTGTCTAAACCATGTTCAACAAAAAGAGAAAAATTTGGTATCTAAGATTTTATTTTGATTTTGATTTCCAAAAATTATGTGGAAAGTTAATTCTAAAAGCACGTAAGTAAAAATAAGAAGAGAAAGCATGGGCAAAATAATTTGAAGAAATCCCGTACGCATAAAAACTACTGTTACACTTTTGTCATATCGTTTAGACTGATAATATTTTAAAAAAACCCCAAAGAAATGTGTATGCGGTATTGGAAAGCTGATGATGTAGGATACATGATACGGGCTGTATGATGCATATTATATACATATATACCATAGAGCATAATATGCTATATATTGCGTGCCATACGTGTAATATCGATGACATGGGGCAATCTGGTAGTTTGTGATACATGGCATGAAGTGCATGATGCAGTATATGATACGGAAGTATAAGTTAGAGCAGAAGATTTGAGTAATTGATGTGGTTATTATACGAAGTATGAAACGCTGATTACATGATCTCTATTCCATGACATTGCTTACATTTTACAGGTGCATGATGTTGATTGCATGATACGATGAAATGTGCTACGCTGACTACATGATATGGGGCATGGCATGTTTTAACACATGCAATGTAAGATATATGGCGTCCTACAAGATGTAAGTACATGATATGCAACAAATGATGTAGGGATATTATGAGGTATAATGCGTTATTTAATCAACTGAACAGTTTATATCCGGATAATTCAACCTCAGCAGAGGAAGGGAGGTGAAAGTCAATGTCGATAGTGCATGACATTTTTTTTTTTTGTAACTTTTCCTTAGAAACGAAGGAAACAGCTTTTGAAAATTTAGACCGCTTTATAAAGGAAAGCCAAGAATATCTTGCCTAATTCGTCACACACAAATTTGGCAAAACTCACGAAAGATACATCAGTTTAATTTCTGAGGTGCCTTCCAGACAAAGCAAAAGAAAGGGATGATATTTTCGAAAATATTTGATACACGATACTTAAAGCCGTGACAGTGACGTCCACAACGTGGAGAGGAAAAGGGAGATGGAATTTAAAAGTCGAGGTGTGAAATGAATGAATCAAGCATGATATCTGCACAATGAAATACGATACTACGAACCCCAATGGCAGAAAGTTCCTGATCAGTCTCCGACGAATTTCGTGTCACCACAAAATAATCTGTTGGGCGGTCGCAGGTCTTGACAACTGGGTGCGAAAAGCAATAAAAATTGTTTTCCGCACCCTCGGTATTCGTCACGAATTGTACTAAAATTTCTAATTTTATTGTTAAAAGATATTAAAAAAAAAGAAAGAAAATCACATCTTATATTTCTTTTTGCCTTTTTTAAAAAGGCCTAGGCAAGATACTACAACAATATCAATGATAATTAGTATCAAGAATACTGACCTCCTAATATGAATTTCTTTGTTGGATTTTGAAACAACTTCTGGTATAACTATCGGTGAAACCTAGGAGGCATGACCAAGATTAAAAACGTTTTCACTATACAACACCCTTCCACTTATCTGTAACAAATTAGGCACTATGATGATGACTGATAGATTGTTTGGCGAGTGTCGAATATATACATTATATAAATTAAACTGGGAAAACAAAGGGATAAAGATTAGTGGAGATTATTTGACTCACTTTCGTTTTGCTGATTCATTTCTGCAACAACCCCATCAGAGCTGTAGAGTATGATCCAGGAACTTGTTGACAAGAGTAAAGAAGTGAGATTAAAAATGAACTTTCTGAAGACAAAAGTGATGTACAATGCTTTTACAAGAAATGAAGATTTATCGATTGATCGGGAAAAGCTGGAGATAACCAATACCTACATTTATCTTGGACAGCAGATATCAAGTGAGGGTAACATTGATGAAGAAATTAATCGGCGTGCAAAACTTGCCTGGAGAGCTTTTGGAAGAAACAGCATAATTTTCAAGAGCAATATGCCATTATGTCTTAAAAGTCTCTTCAATATGCCATTATGTCTTAAGTGTTTGATCAATGCATCCTTCCAGTGCTTACGTATGGTGCAGAGACGTGGACCTTAACTAAAAGAGACATGCAAAGACTGCAGACAACTCAAATTAGCATGGAGAGATGCATACTTGGTGTAACCAGAAGAGATAAGAAGAGGAACTCGTGGATTAGAAAAATGACAAGAGTGGAAGACATCATGTTCAGAATAAAATCCCTGAAATGGCAATGGACTGGACATATTGCCAGAAGGACAGACCATCGATGGATAGTTGAAATTTTAGACTGGATTCCGAGGGACAGGAAAAGACCCAAATGAACACCATATGGGAGATGGGCGGATGAAATTCGAAAGTATGCGGGAGTAACATGGAGGAGACTGGCACAAGACAGACCGTTGTGGAAGAAACTTGGGGAGACCTTCTTCCAGCAGTGGATTGATAATGGTTGACAATGATGATGACGATGATATTACACTATCTGCCAACAAGTGATTGGACACCTGTGATAGCAAAGGAAAACTAAGTTTATTCACCTTCAATAGTTGGTGGAGCCTCCACGAGCGGCGATTACAGCTGCGACCCTCCGGGGCATACTCTCAACCAGGCGTTGTACGACGGCTAGCGGTATTTTCTTCCACTCGGCTTGGAGAGGACAGGTCAGTTCCTTTACCGATTTCGGACGTTGGGGGCACCCCTTAAGTCGACGCTCCAACTCGTCCCAGAGGTGCTCGATAGGGTTAAGGTCCGGGCTCTGCGCAGGCCAGTCCATTCGATGATCCCCATTGTCACCATACCAAGCCATGGTGGACCTCGCAACATGACAGGTGGCATTGTCATCCTGAAAGTAACATGGGTCCACCCCGTAAAACTGCCACAACGTAAGAAACGCATGGTCATCCAAAACGGTGCAGTAGGTCACGACGTTGAGTCTAGCAGGAATTGCGACCAAGGGTCCCGTGCCATACCAGGAGAAACATCCCCATAGAGTAATTCCACCGCCGCCGAACTTCACAGTTGGCCCAGTACATTCCGGTAGGAGACATTATCCAGGCAGACGCCAAACCCAGACCCTGCCATCCGAACGGTAGAGGGTGAACCTTGATTCATCGCTCCAGATATCCTGTTTCCACTGTTCAACGGTCCACTGTCGACGTTCTTTGCACCAAGTTAGCCGAGCAGCGCTATTTGACTTGGTGATCAAAGGCTTGCGGGCGGCAACACATCCATAATGATAACCGAGCAGATGGGCTTCCTTACGGATGGTATTCAGCGAAAGAACACTCCCGGATGCCTGTTGAAACTCCTCGCGGATGTGGCCCATCTATTTGGTGCGGTTCTTCGGAATTTCTCTGGACAGCACCCGTCGGTCTCTAACTCCCAGTTTTGTGGGTCTGCTGTGTCGGGGCACATTCCGACAGTCACCTCTCATCTTCCACTTGCCAATCACGTCGGCCACTGTCGATTTTGGGTACTTCAACTCGCTGGATATGTCACGTATGGATCTGCCATTTCTGTGATACCCGACGATTACACCTTTCTCGAAATCAGAGAGCACCGAACTGCGTGGCATCTTGCATGCGACTGGTTGCATTGTTGTTTCCTACACGATATTTAACGGTGGCAGCCGTGACGTGTATCAGGACAGCAGATATCGTCGATTGCAGGGGTGTCCAATTACTTGTTGGTAGATAGTGTATATAAGTTGTGAAATCATCTTGGGGCGGGGGAAGTGGTTTGCCCCAACTCACCACGCTGTCTAAGCGGTTTGGTGAGTGTGGGATAGCATTTCTTTATATCCCGATAGTATAGTACATAGATAGTTATACAGCTATTTATCGGTCGTCAGGGCACGTTTTATTTGGAAACAGGATGCAGCGCGAGAAGATGGGGTTGGCATTTGTAAAGGAGAGGCTATATGTTTGCGCATCACCTGACCTTGCATCACGAGGAACGGGAAAAATCTCCAGGAGCAGATGGAATTGCCGTGGACATAATACAAGAAGCAAGTGGAGAAATTGAAATTAGACTCGCCCAAGTTGCACTAAATGTCTCAATGAAGGAAAGGTTCTTGAGGTTTGGAAAAATGCTACAGTGATCCTGCTACATAAAAAGGGTGATATTGAGGATCTCAGGAACAATAGGCTCATCAGCATCCTATCAGTAGTTTATAAAAATTTCACTAAGGTTCTTTCACATCGCTTGAAGGTAACACTGGATATGGCTCAACCGAGGAACAAGCTGGATTCAGGAGTGGCTGCAAAACTATAGATCATATCCATGTGCTGAGAGAACTAACTGAAAGAACGAGGGAATATGAACTCCCATTTTGCCTGGCTTTTATTTATTATGAAAATTATGAAAAGGCCTTTGGTTCCGTGAAACCATCAGCAGTTACAATGGCTTTGAGATCCTGTGGTATTGAAGATGCATACATTAATTAGTATTATTAATAACATCTATTAAAATGCAAGTGCAAAGGTTCGGTTATTTGAGGATACAGCACACATAAAAATTGAAAAGGGAATGAGACAAGGTGATACCATATCTGTAAACTGTTTAATGCCAAAAAACAAAATGTCTTTCAATCGTTCAACTGGGAAAACAAAGGGATAAAGATCAATGGAGATTATTTAACTTATCTTCATATTGCTGATGACGTAGTAATTTTTGCAAATGCCCCATCAGAGCTGCAGATTATTATCCAGGAACTTTCTGATAAGAGTAAAGAAGTAGGATTAAAAATGAACTTTCAGAAGACAAAAGTGATGTACAATGCTTTTACAAGAAATAAAGATTTCTCGATTGATGGGGAAAAGCTGGAGATTACCGATACCTACATTTACCTTGGACAGCAGATATCAAGCAAAGGTCATATTGATGAAGAAATTAATAGACGTATAAAACTTGGGTGGAGAACATTTGGAAGAAACAGTGCAATTTTTAAGAGCTATATGCCATTAAACGGACCTACTCTAGACCGGCGAAGTGCAGCAATTCGACGTGGCAGTGATTCCACAAGGGGACTGAAGACTTCTGGAGGGATACTGAGCCCTGCCGTCTGAACATCCGCCCACAGTTCCCTGGTATTTGTTGGTGCAGGATCTTAGGTGCGAATAAAGCTTTCCACCACGTCTCATAAGTGTTCTATTGGCTTCATGTCTGGCCAACGTGGTGGCCACACCATCTGTCGGAACTGCCCAGAATGCTCCTCGAACCAATTTTGGACAACTTGGGCCCGATGACATGGTGCATTGTCCGCCTGGAAAATCCCGTCGTTTTGGGGGAAAATACCGTCGTTGTTGGAGTACATGAAGTCCATGAAGGGCTGCAAATGGTCACCCAGCAGAGCAACAAAGCGATTGCCGGTTAATGACGTATTTAAGAGGACCAGAGGACCCAAACCGTGTCCAGTCACCCCACACATGTATGGAACGAAACGTCAGCCCACACATGTATGAAACGAAAAGTCACCCCACACATGAATGGAACGAAAAGTCACCCCACACATGTATGGAACCACCACAAGCTTGCTCAGTGCCTTGTTGACTGCTTGGGTCCACGGCCTCATGGGGTCTGCGCCGCACCCAAACCCTACCATCAGCTCGTAACAACTGGTAGCGTGATTTATCGGACTACGCCATATGTTGTCATTCTTCCGGGGTCCAATTACCGTGTTCACTAGCCCAGGTGAGACGCTGTGTCCAGTGTTGTGGTACTAACAAAGGCGCTCTGGTTATGGGCGCAGGTATCCCATGGACGACAAATTACGCTGCACTGACCTGATGGATATGTCTCTGGTACCTCCTGCATTAAATGTGGATGTTATTTGAGCCAGTGTCGCTTGTCTGTTAGCATGGGCAATCCAGGTCAGTCGCCGCTTGTTACGGCCATTCAGCATCCATGGTCGGTCACTGCGCTGTCCACGGTGGGTGGTAGTGCCTTCAATGAGGTATTCTCAGTACACACATGACACCATGGATCAAGGAATGTTGAATATTCGCACAACTTTGGAAATTGAATGTCTCATCCGTCTGGCTCCCATTACCATACCTCGTTGAAACTCCGATAATTCACGTCGGCTTACCATAATCCTACTGTTCAACCTGACTCACGAGATTACACCTCACATCTGATAAATATCGGGGAGCCCGTCGAAGCTTTTATACGACGACAGCGCCAGTTTAAAATGTGCATACTGCTATACCATGACTTTTGGCACTTCAGCGTAAGTCTTAAAAGAAAAGTGTTTAATCAATGCATCCTTCCAATGCTTACGTATGGAGAAGAGACTTGGACCTTAACTAAAAAAAGACATACAAAGACTGCAGACAACTGAATGCAGCATGGAAAGATGCATGTTTGGTACAACCAGGAGAGATAAGAAGGGGAACTCATGGAAAATGAAAATGACAAGAGTGGAAGGCATCATGATCAGAGTAAAATCCCTGAAATGGCAATGGGCTGGACATGCTGCCAGAAGAATGGACCACCGATGGACAACCTAAATTCTAGACTGGATTCCAAGGGACAAGGAAAGACCTAGAAGAAGACCAAATGGGAGATAGGTGGGTGAAATTCGAAAGCATCCGGGAGTGACATGGTGGAGACTGTCGCAAAATAGACCGTTGTGGTAGAAATTTGGGGAGACTTTCATCCAGTAGTGGATTGATAATCGTTGAAGTGATGGGAAAAATGCAGTAGTTGCATCTAGGTAGCAACCGACAGGAATGAAACTTAATGGGTAGGTTTGACATCGTGAGGCATGCAAATGATTCAAGTATCACGCTCGGCCGCGCATGTGACGCAAGCAATGAGGGATCGTAGCGCTGTGCCTGACTGGCTATATAAGGTAGTCCCGTTGCGCGCTTGCCATTCTGACTCGTGCTGTTGTGTTGGTTGCATTCTTTACAAGTGAAGTACGCCTCAAAGAAAAGTTCGGAAGCAATTCGAGCAGTTGGAGGTGTTTGAGAGTGGCTGCATCGTCGGGCTATGGGTAGCGGGATGGTTTTATGGCAGTATTGCGTGCCATACCGGTTGTGTGGATATCACCATAGCACGCTGTTGGCGGCAGTGGATAGAACAAATCACGCAGCTGCGACAGAAAGGGTCTGGGAGACCTAGACGAACCACGAAGAGAGAGAGAGAGAGAGAGACCGACGGGTCGTCCGACATGCGCGGAGTGACCCAATATCCACGACTGCGGATATTCAGCGAGCAGTGGTCCTTCCATGCATCGTCCGATTTGTGCCAGCACCATTGGCAGACGGCTGCATGACATAGGACTACACACACACGCAGATCTTTACGACGATTGCCCTTAACACCATTGCATCGTCGCCAAAGATTGCAATGGTGTCGTGCCAGACTGTCATGGAGCCACCCAGAATGGCAGCAGGTGATCTTCAGTGACGAGTCCTGCTTTTGTCTTGAAGGAGACGACCAACGAATCCGTGTCTGGGGGCCCTGTGGTCACCGCCAAGATGAACGGTTTGTTGTCGAGCGTCACACGTCCAGAAGGCCTGGTGTCATGGTGTGGGGTGCAATTGCCTACGACGTCAGATAACCTTTGTTGTTCATTACAGGCACTTTGATAGCCCAACGTTACGTTAATGAGGTCCTGTAACCAGTGGCCCTACCTTTTCTGAACGCTCACTCCGGTGAGATTTTCCAACAGAACAACGCTCGTCCGCATACTGCTGCTGTCTAGAGAGCTTTCCTTAAAGGCACTGACATTCTGCCATGGCCAGCCGCATCGCCAGACCTATCACCGATTGAAAATGTGTGGGATACTATTGGACGCGCATTCCACACTCCACCCCTACCGCAGAATCTGCTGGAACTGCGTCAGAAGATTCAAGTTGCATGGGATGGCTTATCACAGGACACCATTAGGAACCTGTATAACTCCATGTCGAGACGTCTGGCATGCAAACGTGGTGGCCTGATGCTATATTGAGAGACACTACTTATTGGCGTGTAGCTCAATAAATATTGGCCATATCAGTTTCAATGTTTAATCATTTATTGTTCCAGGTAACCTTTACCTCCTCCCGAATAGGATTGAAATCCGACACTTCTTTCTGGGTGCAACTATTTATTTGACGATGAGTGACTGCCAGAAGAACAGACCATCGATGGACAGCCGAAATTTTAGATTGGATTCCAAGGGACAGGAAAAGACCCAGAAGAAGACCACATGGAAGATGGGTGGATGAAATTCGAAAGTATGCGGGAGTGACATGGAGGAGACTGGCCCAAGACAGACCGTTGTGGAGGAAACTTGGGGAGACCTTCGTCCAGCAGTGGATTGATAATGGTTGACAATGATGATGATGATATATATTCTATTAAGAGACTGAAGCAAAAAATTTTTTTAACTCTCACCAAGTACAACATAGAAAAGGTTATTTATTGACCGGTGTGAGTAAAAAGAGGAAAATAAAACAACTGAATGTAGAAAGTGTCGAGAATACTGAGATTTGGCTTTATCAAGGACCAGCAAAAACTCTGCATTTTCTCACTTCCACAAAGACCTATTTGGAAATGGGTTTCTGCAAAGTCATAGATGCAAGTAATAAGCCCACCTAAAATAATTTTTAAAAATATATATTTTAAAGAATATATATAAATGTCATGACCTCCGCAGAGTTGCATGACCAAGCTTTAGTTAACAATTTAGCTAGCATCCATAACTTTCCTGGCCCGACCCATGCTCTTCATCTGTTACTATTAAACAGAAAGAAGAAGATTATAGAAGACACAAGTTGTAAGAGTGACATAATAAATCAGAAATAATGTTCAGCAATAACAAATTACCAAGTTCGTCTGAGAGAGAATTTTAACCTGAATAGCAATACTAAAGTATTACAAATTCTTAACATTGCAATAAAAAAGGAGATATTAATTTTTTTTAAACACAGATTCTTGAAAGAAGACTGGATTATAAAAACCCACTACTCCACAACTTCTGACAACACAAAAACGAGAATATAATAAAGACAATAATTAATTAAAGAAATGCATTGTGAAGCTTATATGACATGAACAATTAGTTGCAATATGTACAGAGTATTTCAGAAGTGCTTTAAGTGCATAATTAAGTAGTTATTAAGAACTTAACTACATTGAAAACACAGCGCAAATTACAAGAACGATGAAACGGCCTGCTGTTTTGGCCTTAGTTCCCTAAAAGACGCGCAAAGTTACCCAGAAAAGAAAGAGTTAAAATCCGCAAAAAAGTTAATAGACTTGCCAGTGCCTAAATGCTGAAAGCAAAAAAAGAAAAAAGGAGCAAGAAGTTCAATCATTGAACTTGGAAATCCCAATACCCAAAGACAATGAAGAGAGCTTACCTCTTAGGCAACTGAACTTCCTCCTTTCTTGAGGAAAGATGGCCGACCTTTTATCCCAAACTTCAAAACACTCCTGCCACTCCCTAGTCGCTGGGGGGCAGTGTGGGTGGGGCTGATGAAGAGCATGGGTCGGGCCAGGAAAGTTATGGATGCTAGCTAAATTGTTAACTAAAGCTTGGTCATGCAACTCTGCGGAGGTCATGACATTTATATATATTCTTTAAAAGATATATTTTTTTAATTTTTTTAGGTGGGCTTATTACTTGCATCTATGACTTTGCAGAAACCCATTTCCAAATAGGTCTTTGTGGAAGTGAGAAAATGCAGAGTTTTTGCTGGTCCTTGATAAAGCCAAGGCTCAGTATTCTCGACACTTTCTACATTCAGTTGTTTTATTTTCCTCTTTTTACTCACACCGGTCAATAAATAACCTTTTCTATGTTGTACTTGGTGAGAGTTAAAACATTTTTTGCTTCAGTCTCTTAATAGAATGTGAATTCTGAATTTTCATAACGGCTGCGTTGCGCGTTTTGATCTTCAGGTTATTTTGCGTCTTTCGTTTTAAATTCTAAAGTATTTCTTTTGTTTTCGGCTTTGCTCTTTTATATATATATATATCATCATCATCATCATCATTGTCAACCATTATCAATCCACTGCTGGACGAAGGTCTCCCCAAGTTTCCTCCACAACGGTCTGTCTTGTGCCAGTCTCCTCCATGTCACTCCCGCATATTTACGAATTTCATCCACCCATCTCCCATGTGGTCTTTTTCTGGGTCTTTTCCTGTCCCTTGGAATCCAATCTAAAATTTCGGCTGTCCATCTATGGTCTGTCCTTCTGGCAGTATGTCCAGCCCATTGCCATTTCAGGGATTTAACTCTGATCATGATGTCTTCCACTCTCGTCATTTTTCGGATCCACGAGTTCCTCTTCTTATCTCTCCTGGTTATACCAAGCATGCACCTCTCCATGCATCTTTGAGTTGTCTGCAGCCTTTGTATGTCTCTTTTAGTTAAGGTCCACGTCTCTGCACCATACGTAAGCACTGGAAGGATGCATTGATCAAACACTTTTCTTTTAAGACATAATGGCATATTGCTCTTGAAAATTATGCTGTTTCTTCCAAAAGCTCTCCAGGCAAGTTTTGTACGCCAATTAATTTCTTCATCAATGTGACCCTCACTTGATATCTGATGTCCAAGATAAATATAAGTATCTGTTATCTCCAGTTTTTCTCCATCAATCGATAAATCTTCATTTCTTGTAAAAGCATTGAACATCACTTTTGTCTTCTGAAAGTTCATTTTTAATCCCACTTCTTTACTCTTGTCAGCAAGTTCCTGGATCATACTCTGCAGCTCTGATGGGGTAGTTGCAAAAATGACTACGTCATCAGCAAAACGAAGGTGGGTTAGATAATCTCCATTAATCTTTATCCCTTTGTTTTCCCAGTTCAGTGATTGAAAGACATTTTCCAATGTGGCATTAAAGAGCTTCGGAGATATGGTGTCACCTTGTCTCACTCCCTTTCCAATTTTTATGTGTGTTGTATTTTCAAACAGCCGAATCTTTGCACTTGCATTTTCATAGATGTTATTAATAATATTAATGTATGCATCTTCAATACCGCAGGATTTCAGAGCCGTGGTAACTGCTGATGGTTTCACCAAATCAGAGGCTTTTTCATAATCGATAAAAGCCATGCACAATGGAAGTTCATATTCCTCGCTCTTTCAATTAGTTCTCTCAGTACATGGATATGATCTATTGTGCTGTAGCCACTCCTGAATCCAGCTTGTTCTCTCGGTTGAGCCATGTCCAGTGTTACCTTCAAGCGGTGTGAAAGAACTTTAGTGAAGATTTTATAAACCACTGATAGGAGGCTGATAGGTCTGTAGTTCCTGAGATCCTCAATGTCACCTTTTTTATGTAGCAGGATCATTGTAGCATTGTTCCAATCCTCAGGAATCTTCCCTTCATTAAGGCATCGAGTGAAAATTTGGTTCGAGTACTGTTTCAATTTCTCCACTTGCTTCTTGTATGATGTCTATAGTAATTCCATCTTCTCCTGGAGCTTTCCCCCACTTCATGTTCTTGATTGCATGAGCAACTTCTGCTGGGAGGACTGGAAGAACTCTGGTACCTTTCATGATGTCTGGAGTACATGTATCATCCCTTTCATATAATTTGGAGTAGAAATCTTTCACTCTTGTCAAAATTTCGCCTCTATTTCTTGTTATAGAACCATCTTCTTTTCTCAGAGCCATAATCTGTTTTCTTCCTTACTGAGATGTCCCTTTGCTATCTTTAGGCTTTGGTTGTTTTCAATTGCTTTCCTCACTATCTCACAGTTGAATTTCCTTACGTCTTCAGTGATACTTTTTCGTGCTGTCTTGCATAGCTCTATATATTCCACTTTGGAAGTCACATCTTCTTTAGTTGTCCTCATCTCTCTTCTTTTGCATCAACATTTTGGTTTTTCCTGATAATTTGTTTACATGCAACCTGTTCTATATATATATATATATATATATATATCAGCCTCCTATCAGTAGTTTATAAAATCTTCACTAAAGTTCTTTCACACCGCTTGAAGGTAACACTGGACATGGCTCAACCGAGAGAACAAGCTGGATTCAGGAGTGGCTACAGCACAATAGATCATATCCACGTGCTGAGAGAACTAATTGAAAGAGCGAGGGAATATGAGCTTCCATTGTGCATGGCTTTTATCGATTATGAAAAAGCCTTTGATTCGGTGAAACCATCAGCAGTTACAATGGCTCTGAAAACCTGCGGTATTGAAGATGCATACATTAATATTATTAATAACATCTATGAAAATGCAAGTGCAAAGATTAGGCAGTTTGAAAATACAACACACGTAAAAATTGGAAAGGGAGTGAGACAAGGTGACACCATATCTCCGAAGCTCTTTAATGCCACATTGGAGGGTGTTTTTCAGTCGCTGAGCTGGGAAAACAAAGGGATAAAGATTAATGGAGATTATCTAACCCACCTTCGTTTTGCTGATGACGTAGTCATTTTTGCAACTACCCCATCAGAGCTGCAGAGTATGATCCAGGAACTTGCTGACAAGAGTAAAGAAGTGGGATTAAAAATGAACTTTCAGAAGACAAAAAGTGATGTTCAATGCTTTTACAAGAAATGAAGATTTATCGATTGATGGAGAAAAGCTGGAGATAACAGACACGTATGTTTATCTTGGACAGCAGATATCAAGTGAGGGTCACATTGATGAAGAAATTAATCGGCGTACAAAACTTGCCTGGAGAGCTTTTGGAAGAAACAGCATAATTTTCAAGAGCAATATGCCATTATGTCTTAAAAGAAAAGTGTTTGATCAATGCATCCTTCCAGTGCTTACGTATGGTGCAGAGACGTGGACCTTAGCTAAAAGAGACATACAAAGGCTGCAGACAACTCAAAGAAGTATGGAGAGGTGCATGCTTGGTATAACCAGGAGAGATAAGAAGAGGAACTCGTGGATCCGAAAAATGACGAGAGTGGAAGACATCATGATCAGAGTTAAATCCCTGAAATGGCAATGGGCTGGACATACTGCCAGAAGGACAGATCATCGATGGACAGCCGAAATTTTAGATTGGATTCCAAGGGACAGGAAAAGACCCAGAAGAAGACCACATGGGAGATGGGTGGATGAAATTCGAAAGTATGCAGGGGTGACATGGAGGAGACTGGCACAAGACAGACCGTTGTGGAGGAAACTTGGGGAGACCTTCGTCCAGCAGTGGATTGGTAATGGTTGACAATGATGATGATGATGATGATATATATATTCACTGCATATTAGACAGCTAATCTACTATAAAGAAAAAATTAATAAAAAATATTTTCAGGCCCTTCCTCCTAAATTTGTTCCTTACCACATAACGAATACACATGTGAAAAATTTCAACCTATTCCAAAAATGTTTTGTGAATATTACATCCTTGAACAGGAGACAAGGTCTGTTGATTTCAGCAACATTAAACACTTAGTGACAGCAACATACAAGCACACAACACGTGCTCCTTAGGACACTTCTCAAAGCTTTAAATACAAAGTAAGAACTTTCGGCTTACTGTCTAGCTGAAATACCAACATTTATGGAATAAAATAATATTTAATAGCAATACATGACAGAGGAAACACCTGCGAGAAAAAAAACGATTTCGTAATAAATTACTTCACCTTCTAACCTCCACGGTCGGAAATTTCTGCCTCCATTTTCAAGTGAAATACAAAGATTCATAGAATAAAATGATATTTTAAGAACAATGCAAATCACAGGGATAAATCACGAGAAAAAAAATCGATTACGGAAAAAATCTTTGCTTCGTTAACTTCCGTTTTTGGAAAAAATGCCCCCTCCATTTTTAGTGTTAAATATAAGAATTTGTGTAATTAAATGCTATTTAACAATAATATAAGACAGACAGATCACCGCGAAAAAATATTAGGGTAACAGAGAAATCTTAGCTCCTTTTAGTTTCTATTATCGAAATTTTTGCCTCCATTTTTTAAGCTGAAACAGAAACGTTTCTGCAGCAATATTTGGACAGAAGGAACATCGCGAAAAAAATAAATTATGATTACGAGAGAAATCTTCGCTCCGTCAGCTGCCATTTTAGAAAAAAATTTCCCTTCTATTCTTAGTGTTAGATACAAACATTTGTAATTAAATGGTACTTAACAATACTATAAGACAGGGAGAACACACTGCAAAAAAACAAAACAAAAAAAAAACATACTATCACGGAGAAATCTTCGCTTCCTTTAGCTTTCGTTTGGGGAAATTCTTCCTCAATTTTCAAGATAAATATAAAGGTTTACAGGATAAACATTTCAGCACACTACAGAACAGCGAGAGTGTATCGCAAAAAAGAATTAGACTGCAGCGCTCCTTCTGATTTCCCTTTTCCGAATTTTTACCTGATTTTTCAAGCTGAAACAAAGATTTATGTGATAAATTAATTTAGTACTGTAATAACATGGACAGAGTGAACAGCGCGAGAAAAACAAAATCGACTACTGGAGAAATCTTCACTTCGGCTAACTTCCGTTTTCGGAAAGCTTGAAACATGGAATTCTATTCCCAGATCAAAAACTTGCGCTCATAATCGATAGTCAGCAAGAGAGAATAACAAGAAAGATGACACCGAATTTTCGGGTGTAAAACCACGTCTTTTGAATCCGTTCTGACGCAAATTAAATTTATCAAAGCTATTCAAAGACAGTGAAACTGGTATGGAAAACAGTAGAATCTGACGGAAGAAGGAAGTTTTTCAATCGGGTCTTTAATCCCTCAGATATTGCTGTAAACGGAATCTTGAGCTTACGAACTCTTAGAAACAGAGTTATCGACAAAAATAAGATGTGACAATTTACGTCCCCTGGTGGGAAAACCATACATTATTTTTGGAAGAAAGTATTGGTAAAAGGTTTATCCATATGAGCGGTATCGGTCCAAGAAAAAGAAATTTAGTCGAGTTTTCAGGAGCCCAGATTTTGCTACAAATATATCAGAAGCAGAACTGAACACTTATGACCCCTGGTGGACAAACCATTCTTTACAAAACATTAGAAATTATGTGAAAAATATTTTCTATCAGGTCTTGTATGCGATAAAGGAAGAATTTTTCAAATCGGAGTTTTAGAAGCAGAAAACGCAATTTACCTTTATGCGCCCTAGCAGAAGTCTTAAAAGATTTACGTGACAATTTTGAATTTATAGGAAAAACATTTCGCATCGGAAACACTATCCAACAACGAAGGAATTTTTCAAATTGGACTTTTAGAAGTAGCGATATTGACAAAAATAAGATATACATCTAGTCCCCTGGCGTAGAAACCATGCATTATTTCAAGAAGAAAATGCTCCTAAAAGGTTTGTCGACATGAGTAGCATAGGTCAACAAAAGACTGTTGTTTTCAATCGAGATTTTAGAAGCTCATATTTTGCTGCAAATACATCAAAAGCGGAAATTAAGACTTACGCCACCTGGTGGTCATACCATATTTTTACAAAAATTAAAAATTATGTGCAAACGATTTCCCATCAGGAGCTGTATCCGGTGCAGAAGGAATTTTTCAAATCGGAGGTTTAGAAGCAGAGAAAGAGTGGGAAACGCAATTTACCTTTACGCCCCCTAGGGGAAAGTCTATGAATTACTTGAAAATTTTGAATTTATAGGAAAAACATGTCACACTAAAAACACTATCCAACGAAGAAGGAATTTTTTTTAAAGCGGACTCCTAGAAGCCGAGATATTGACAGAAATAAGATATACGTCAACGCCCCCTGGTGCAGAAACCATGCCCTATTTTAAGAAGAAAATGTTTCTAAAAGGTTTGTCGACACGAGTAGTATCGGTCCACAAACGACGTTTTTTTCAATCGAGAATTTAGAAGCTTATATTTTGCTGCAAATACATCAGAAGCGGAAATTAAGATTTACGCCCCCTGGTGGCCAAACCATTTTTTTTTTTTTACAAAAATTAGAAATTATGTGCAAACGATTTCCCATCAGGAGCTGTATCCGGTGCAGAAAGAAATTTTCAAATCGGAGATTTAGAGGCAGAGATATAGAGGGAAACGCAATTTAGCTTTACGCCCCCTAGCGGAAAGTCTATGAATTACTTGAAAATTTTGAAATTATATGAAGCACATGTCACACTGGAAACACTATCCAACAAAGAAGGAATTTTTCAAATCGAACCCCTAGAAGTAGAGATATTGACAAAAATAAGATATACGTCTACGCCCCCTGGCGCAGAAACCATGCCCTATTTTACGAAGAAAACGTTTCTAAAAGGTTTGTCGACACGAGTAGTATCGGTCTACAAACGACGTTTTTTTCAATCGGGAATTTAGAAGCTCATATTTTGCTGCAAATCCATCAGAAGCGGAAATTAAGATTTACGCCCCCTGGTGGCCAAACAATTTTTTTACAAATATTAGAAATTATGTGCAAACGATTTCCCATCAAGAGCTGTATCCGGTGCAGAAAGAATTTTTCAAATCGGATGTTTAGAAGCAGAGAAAGAGTGGGGAACGCAATTTACCTTTTACGCCCCCTAGCGGAAAGTCTATGAATTACTTGAAAATTTTGAAATTATATTAAAAACATGTCACACGGAAAACACAATCCAACAAAGAAGGAATTTTTCAAATCGGACTCCTAGAAGTAGAGATATTGACAAAAATAAGATATACATCTACGCCCCCTGGCGGAGAAACTGTGTGATATTTTAGGAAGAAAATATTCCGAAAAGGTTTATCGATGTGAGTGGCATCAGTCCACGAAAGAATTTTTTCAATAGATATTTTAGAAGCTCAGATTTTATCGCAAATACCTCAGAAGCAAAAATTAACACTTACGCCCCCTGGTGGCCAAAGTATTCTTTACCAAAAATTCGAAATTATATGCAAAAAATTTTCTCCATCAGGAGATGTATCTGCTGAAAATGCTGAAAAAAATTGTTCAAACCGGAGTTTTAGGAGAAGAGGTATCGGGAAAAATGTAATTTACTTTTACGCCCCCTAGCGAAAATTTTATGCGTAATTTGAAAAGGAAACTATATCTAAAACACTCTTCGACATAAATGGAATCGAAAGATAAAATAATTTTTTCAATCGGATGTTTAGAAGCAAATATGTGAATTAAAACGTAATTTTGAATTCGACATCATCTGCATTACGCCCTCTAGCGGCAAAATTGTACATCGTAAAAAAAAAACAGATGAAGGATCATCATTCGCATATTTCAAGCTTCCGAATGCAAAAAGAATTTTTCAAATCGGACTAATAGTTGTAGAGGTACCGTGGGTACAGACGGATAGACGGACTGACGGACAAACCGATAACAGAAGCACGATCTTTTTTTACAAAAGACGTGCTAAAAAAGGGTTCTGGGAAAGTCGTTTTTTCCCCGCTAGACCCAAATAAAGGTTCTGGGAATTTTGTTTTTGTCTGCAAAACTAAAAAAAAAATCTGCGAATTTACGTCGCCTGTCGCCGCGATTCTGCTACGAGGCTATGAACTTTGATGAGAGAAAACTACTTTAGCGAACCAGAGAGATAGTACATTCATTTCAGCAGCGAAACATCGGCAAGAAATGCAGTATGAAATATAAATAGTAAATAAATTATAAATGAAAATACTAAAGATAATAACGCGGTTAGATAACATGAAGTCACAGTGAAAATTTGTACATAGTGTTTGTGTATGTTATTTGTAGTTACAATTTCTGTGTACTATCTTCTGAAAATTAATAAACTGATCTTAAGGACACCCATGGGAAGCTCATTGCAGTTTCAAGAGAAATATGTTTACTGCATGCGCCAAATTATTTCCATAATATTACATCCAGAAAACTGCATGACAGCTAAGAAAGGCATTATACAACAGTGCTAATAAAAGCCCTGAAAGTACAGTCACTTTGTGTCTGTTGCAATTCAGATATGACATCACACTCAGGGATGACATCGAGGAAGAGTGCAGCACGTCATATCCGCATCTAAATTGATTAGACGTTAAACACATTTACGCGTCACATCCTTTGTGTAATAATTCATTATCGGAAAAAAATCAGTATACGTGTATAAAAACAAAGAAAAAAAAGATGCGGGAGAAAAAGCTCAGTTCTTTTGTTACCTATTAATGAAATCCGATTTTGCGGTCATGAAACCTACAATGACTTTGCCCCCAGGAGTTTTTAGTATGAAAAATTCATCCATGTCATTTCATCGTGATTTAGCTTGAACTGCTTTTGAGGTGGCCTTGAGTTTTCTTCTGAATAGCTCTCCCAACCGTGAATCATGATTGTTTCCATTTAGATTTTCATTCAAACCACCTTGAATCTCCTTGATGCACAGAAAAGAGCATTTGATATGGTAAACAATATTACGATTACCAATTCTTTCCAGTATTTCTCAGATGGGCTAGCAGTGGAAGCTCGAAATGCAAATTGTATCTGCTACATGTTGTTATGTTGTATCACATTATTCACTGCAGTTGCTGTTCTAAACTTTTTAAGTTCGGCGAACGAAACGAACACCATGGTGTATCGTTTTTCCTGCTCTGTTTCTTTTTCTGAATATCATACGAAGTAATAATAATAATAATAACAACAACAATAATAATAAAAATAATAATGAAGAGAAAGTTGACGACTGAATTATCCTATTTCACCGGCAACGTTCTCGCACCCTAACTTGCAACCCAATTTGTAAATGAACACTTCATGTAATTTACAGGTCAAGTAAGGGATAATAAACCTTCTTTGATACAGAGTCTAATAGAAGAAAAAGATATGCATCTACTGGTGTAAAACAAACTGCCAAGATAAAGCATAACGCATATCTTATCAGTTGTCATCTCGGCCACAGCAGTGGCACCAAGTAACTTTCTAAAAAATCTTGAGGAATTTGGATATTGCTAAAGGGCTGCCAATCCAAAAGGGAGTCATTCTACAGACCTTCAAAATCACTAAAAATTCCCGAATTTCCAGGCCTGAGATGAATAGCTCCGCCTTTTTGCCCACCGGCCCTGGCTGAGAAAGTCGACGACAACAACAACAAAAGTAATAAACAAAGCCGTTAATTAATCATTTTTTTTGTGGAGCAAAAAGGAAAAATAATTGAAACCGAGTAAAACGCCTTAATAAGATGGAGGATATTAACATGCTAAGCAAAGACGATAAATACAGTAGATTCCGATTAATCGGGATATCGGTGAATTGGGGCAGCCGTTTATTTGGGACAATTCTTGAACAGAACAGAACAAATTAGTTCTTTGGGATAAAGCTTCGGATGATTAAGAAGCCGCTGTACTGGGCCTAATTGTTCTAGTTCTGATGTGTCCCAATCAACCGGAATCTACTGTATAAGATGTGGTGGTTGAAAACTGAATGAGCCGCCCCGCAACCTGATGTGTCCCAATCAACCGGAATCTACTGTATAAGATGTGGTGGTTGAAAACTGAATGGGCCGCCCCGCGGCCTGGTTCGAGTTTCCTATGAAGCATGGATGGTGTGTTTGCCTTACGACACTGGCTCTCTCTTTTCCCTGGAACCAGTGTGAGCAGCTCAATAGCCTATTGAGCTGCTCACTTTGGTCGATAACTCCTGCCCCCCCTCGCCCCCCTAAAGCTATGTACATTTCAGATTATCTGTTGTGTTTGTAAGAGCAGCGCTATACCTGCTGTAAAGCAGGTCCAGCTTCCACCTGTGTCCCTCCTTCCTTGGCGTTGAAAGTGGTGTCTCGTTGAGGCAAGAAAGTTGTTCATACACGCTGTGTACAGCACAATTAATGCATTAATCAAAGGTGACAATGAGGCCAAAAGTTGAAGTACCACTGATGTCACATATTGATAGTATCTCCATCTTGCATCTGTGTTACAACAGGAGCTTCCTTATCCATACTCAATACGCACCACGGTTGCTTAAATATTGGCTGTAGGAAATCCATTCACCTCGTCCCAAACCCACTTTACGTCAGCTGAGAAAATGCTGCACGTTTCATTTCATTCATTCGTTCCAGTCTCATCAAAATTATCGATACCTAACGTCTTTTCAAGCAGCATTTCGTTTGATTTTATCAATATTTTTTTATACAAGAAGTCAGGAATCCATTGCAGTATCAGTCATGGTCAGTGTCATAGTTTAAAAATGATGCCATTGATATCTGTACGTTGATCATATGTACGTTGATATCTGCTTACCTTAAAGCAGATATCAACGTACATAGGAGTTAAATCACTCTGAAAATTAAGTTTATTCGTAAAACAAGTTGCCGTCAAATAATGTTAATAAAAATGAGAACACTAATGATTTGGGAAGTTGGTCTTTCATTTCAGAAAATCCATTCACTATTTATTTAATGTGTGCTTAGTAACAGCAGGTGGTGATTTGGAAAAAATGTTAAAACTGAAAGGTGCATCTTTTAAGACAGGCGGACGGTAGAATTTGACCTTCTTAAGAAGAGAAAGGGAAGCAGGTGACTTCATATAAAACAGAAAGAAAGAAAGAAAGAAAGAGATGTTGTTAACGGTGGTTTGAATTCGCTACTCAAAAGAAAAGCTTTTGTGATCACGTCATATGCAGGTGACATGGTTTGGCAACTGTCGAGACGAAATACAAGATGACTTTTTCAGCGGCAAATGCCAGGTCTCTTCCACTGTGTCTTTTGAGCAGCAGAGAACGACTGCCTATCGTTTTGTGTTTGAGTCCTGACTTCCCGAAAACTTCACAAGTTTCCGTTAACCAGAAGACAACTCAAAAGATTTAGAAAGATGGAACTGCTTGTGTTTAAAGCAGAGAAATATGTCTAGAAGTTCAACCAATACCGAGAACTGCCAGTTATCTGAATTCTGTTTTTTGTTTGATATGTTGATATGGCCATTACTAACATTCAAACTCATAGATCTGTTAAAGAAGTTTAATTAAACTTACAAACTAGTATTTAGAATCTTGGTGGAATTTATTAGAGAATTGTACAAGTCGTGATTAAAAAAGAGGTATACAGATTCGTTGGAAATTTTTGGTTCAATTTGTGACGTACCTACCACAAATGTGACGCACATGTCAAAACGGCAAGCAGCAGCAATAAGCCAAGGTCAGTGCAGTTCAGTCGGTAAAATAACCGGCTGCGGAGTGGAAAGACGTGGCTGCGAGGTCACCACCGGCAAAAATGGGCAATTGTCACAGCTTGTTTTATACTTTTACTGTCAATGACAGTGGTGTCTTGTGGTGACAAGCAGGTGAAACACACGTAACAAGAACTGATAAATTACTATTTTTATATTCTTTACAATGGTATTAAAAAAACCAAGACACACAATAAAAATCCAGGATTGGACACTGAATTCGATTTTATCATATTCTCACAGAGAAAATTCAAATGCGCCACATAAACGAATACAATTTATAAATCATTGTTTTTATTTTTTTTATACTTTTCCGTTTGTTTTACTGTTAAATTTCCAACATATAATGAGAATCCAGTTGAGTTTTTATGCTTTCCTTGCCAAGTATAGCCAAATTCAGTATATTATTCTTGTGTGCAGAAGGCACGTCATGCTTCTGAATTGCCGGAATTAAGAAGACACTTCATGCTTCTGAATTTTATCTTCTGAATTTTGATCCTTTTACCTGCACGCAAAGCTGGCATATGAGGTATCCTCGCTTGAACTCGATGATATTCTGAGAAGGATTGACATGTTGACCAGCCGGCAACGTAGACTCCACACCGCCAGCCAATGGAGGAAGATGCAATGACTCTCAGCAGAGCAAAATACTGGCACAACCCCCTACCAGGAGTTCACGATACCTATTGTCAACATTTCTTCGAGAACACTTAAGGCTGCCTTGCTAGGGGTCCTACAAAAGGGTCCTCAGTTTATATTAGAAAAGCCTATCCGGCAATCGCTAGCATTTGCCTGCTGGTGATCGTGACCCCATCAGATACCAATGTGCAGCTATGCTTGCAGAGAGAAAAGGAGGCAAGAGGAGAGTAGCAAACCGAGGCTCCCAACAGGGACTGACGACCTTAGAACGGGCTGCAACATCATTTTCGTGCTAATGGACAAATCAGGGCAGATCGCCATAATGAACAGAAAAGATTACGATACGAAGCTTAAAGCCTTTATCAGCGAACCGAACTCGGTGAAACAAACAGTGGACCCTCTCAACCGCTGGATGGCGCAGATCAAGAAGGTAGGGAATTTGAGGGCACTCCCAGAAAGCATAAGAAAAGGAACGAGACTTACCCTGATCCATCTGTACCTCGGCTATTCGGGAGATTGTAACACCATAAAGAGGGCAACCCGGTCAGGCCAATTGCTTCCAGGAAGCTAGCGCTATTGGTGCATCTTGAGAATGCTCTTTCAGTTTCTCTGTTACTGTTTCTTCTGGTCACGGATAGAGCATTACGCTCCTCAGAGGAATTCATCTCCAAAGTGAGAAACATCACCTTAGGCCCAGGTTAGTTAATCGGGAGTTTTAATGTTATATATATATATATCCCTCGGCACCTATATGCCTCGGTACCTGTGGTAGAAGTGGCAAGGAACATCAAACAATCACTGGTAGAATCCAACCTATACAGCCAAGCTGTGACGGATATTTTCACGGCCATAGATATTGCTGAGGATTCCAGTTACTTTTCCTACGACTCGCGTGTATACAAACAATCCAAAGGGGTACCAATGGGATCAGCATTGTCCCCGGTGCTTGCGGAGGCTGTGATGAGATCGCTGGAGGGCACCATACTCACTACCCTACCCAGAACCCCGAAATTATGGTTACGCTATGCAGATGATGTCTTTTTTGTTTGGGAACATGGAGAAGATTGCAGGACTTTGTCTTTTCTATGAACAACGTGCACAATGGTATAAAATTTGCTGTTGAAATGGAAAACCAAGGAGAGTTACCTTTCTTGGGTGTACTCGTGAAAAGATTGGCATCCGGTGCAATTAGTGTCAAAGTTTACTGTAAGTCCACGCACGTGAATAACCCCATCCTACCAACCTCAGCCAACCCAACATCCCATAAATACGGACTCTTCAAATATAGAACTAAAAGGGCCAGAGAGCTATGTATTGAGAAAATAGACTATGAAGCCGAAATTGGAGCTCTGAAAGATCTCGCCTTAGCTGGAGGATTCGACACCTCCAGAGTGGAAGACATCATAGCGAAAGCGGAGTCAAAGAAACGAACAACGGTAAAGAGAAAGGCAGCATTGAAATTTGTTGGTGCTATTCCCTACATCCCCTGGGTTTCATACTTCATCAAGAATTATTTTCGAAAGAGAGGTTTGGATGTTTATTTGAAATCCCCTAAATAAATGGCAACCATTCTCAGCACGGAAAGAAGAAGTGGCTCCACATGCGTTACGGACGCAGGCATACACTATATTGACAAAAGTCACCGGACACTCCTTCAAAAGCAAATGAACGGAACCGCTGCGTTGTTAAGATGCGCGGTACATCTTAACAACGCTGCAAACGGTATAAAAACAAGCCTGCAACTGATCGCGATCACATTGCACTGTGAGGTTGAGGGAAAATGTCTCGGCGGGAGAGAACTGACTTTAAGAAAGGAAGGATTGTTGGGTGTTATATTAGTGGGTTGTCCATAAGAGAAGCCGAGAGGCGTTTAAACATGCCCAAGTCAACTGTTTTGGGTGTACTGAATAAGTGGAAGACACATGGCGTGCCTGAAGCAGCAAAACGTACCGGCAGACCAAAGAAAATCAGTGATAGAGGACGTCGAAGCCTCAGGAAAGTCGTTATAGCTAATCACACGGAGTACTGCGCAAGATCGCAGTGTACAGGTGAGTAAAAATGCTGGAACCTCGGTATGTACACGTACCATTCGCAGATAACTTCATTCCATGGGTTACCGTGGTCGTGCGGCTGCTCATAAACCTTTCATCTCCACTCTGAATGCTACTCGTCGTTTAACATGGTGTAAAGAACATTTATCGTAGACCGTAGATCAATGGAAACGGGTCCTATGGACTGATGAATCCATATACACGATCCATCAGTCTGATGGCTGTGTGTGGGTATAGCGGCAGTCGGGGGAATACTGTTTACCACAGTGTACTGTTACTAAGGTCTAGTTTGGAGCTGGCAGTGTACTCGTGTGGGGGTGATTTTCATGGTATGGTCCTGGCCCATTGGTTATCGTGGACAAATTTGTTAACCAGCAGGTCTACCTCGATATTCTGGACAATTATGCACTTCCAACTCTGTGGCAATACTATGGAACCGAGCCTTGTTGGTACCACCAGGATAATGCACCGAGCCATAAAGCACGGACTGTTACGGCGTGGTTTGACGATAATTCCGTATCGTGTGAGGACTGTCCAGCACATAGCCTTGATCTTAATCCCATAAAGCACCTATGGGATGAATTAGAGCGCCGCATAAGAAGTTTGGAACCAAGGCCTACTACTAAGCAACAGTTAGCGGTAGCATTGTGTACTGAATGGAATCACATGCTATTGCTGTGTTCCGAAACCTTGTCGAAAGCATGTCTCGAAGGGTCAATGCATGCATTAAGGCCAAAGGTGGTTTCAAAATATCTTTATTCAAGGTAGAAATCAGGAGACGAACTAATAAGGACGTCTAAATACAAATAAAATACGATCAAAGATCGTTAAACTACTAAAACCTATATAAAAATATACAGCATAGTGCACAAGTTGAAAAATGGAGCAAAATTACAGCTCGTGATAAATGAACAGCGACAAGCATGTCTGGGCATTGAGGAAGGATTTTAACAAAAAACTTATTGCTCATAAGTGCATTGCTGTGCGATTAACAAACTTGTTCAAGAAAATTGAGAGCTTCAGGAGACAACATTTCTCTTGCAAAAAAAAAAACAAAAAAAAAAAAACAATAAGACAGTAAGGTGTAACACATCATAGTTACAAGAATGTACAGTACAAAGCAATTGACAAACTGATCATAAGACAAATCAATGAAATGATGAATATCAGGAGAAGAACAAACTTGGACTTCCTGGTGTAAATATAATATATTACCTGTTCGGCAATATTCAAAAACAATGTACAGATATACAGCACAGTGTCAACATGTTACAAATCAAAATCGGACCATATACAGAAATGTAACACTATTCTGTTGACCAGATAGAAAATGTAAGTATAATAAGAAAACACACGATGAATAAAGCTTTAACATATTCTCACTATCCATATGTAGTGATAGAAGAATGATAGTACCAAGCATCACCTCACACAAAAGAACAAAATAGGTAAAATGTTTTTCAAAATATATTACTCATGAGTACAACACCATGCAATTGACTAACTTGTGCAAAAATAAATACAGTAAGAATCATTAGTCAACATGTCTCTTGAAAGAAGGTACGATATGACAGTGAGTTTTAACACAACATATTTACAAGGATGTACAGTACTATGCAATTTAAAAAATTGATTATCAGACAAATCATTGGAATGTTTAATAACAGGAAATAACTAAACTTGGACATTCTGATGCAAATAAGATGAATTACTTGTTCCGCAATATTTTGAAAACTATGTACAATTATACAGCACAGTGCAAACATGTTCGGGAAACAAAATAGAACAAAATTACAAAAAACTACACTGCAGAAACAATATCTATGTTTATACAGCACTATGCTAATGACTAACTGCAATATTTATACTCAAAATGTAAACTAAAGACGAACTAACTTGAACGTCAATGTAGGAAAAAAATACAAGATGAGTGTCACAAAAAACAATTTGCTGTGTAAACACGTACAGCCCTTTATAAAAAAAACCCATGCGGTAAATTTCCAAGCTGTGCAAAGATCTTGAAAACAGATTGTTGATATTTACATATGCATTTCTGATTCAAAAAGGTCAAATACTAAATCTGCCGACCGTCAGGTACAATGACGCTGGCGAGCTGGTAAACCATGAGGCAGCCGGTGACCAGGTGGCAAGGAACTGGCTCTCCCGACGCTGAGTAACTGCAACAGAATACTCTAGCCGAAGTCGAGATGTCAGACGGTCGCGGAAATGGCATAATAATGCCGTAGAAGCTTCATGCACAGTCAGAGGAGTAGTCAAATATCTGCAGCGTTGATGAAACACGTAGATTACATGCTTCGCTAAAATAAAAATATAGGCACAGACTGATGGGAGCTTGACTGGGGGATAGTTCTGTAGCAGAAGAGTCCGATATGCATCAAATGTAAGATCTGCTGTAATGGAACATTGGGCGATAGTAAATGCCAAGTTCAGCATTGGGAGTAATATAACACAGTGTTGATAGACATGGGAGACATCAGCCTCCCGAGCACAGAAAGGGCAAAGAGGGGAATCGAGAAGAGACATTCGGAAAAGAACGGAGGGAACAGGAAGGCGGCGATGGAGGAAAAGCCAATGGGTATTAATTTCTAGAGGAGCAGAAAGAGGAGACAGGGCGGCTGACCACACCGTAGCAGTGGCAGCAGGGGGAACATCAGGAATGGGGAGAGGAGGAGAAGAATGGGACATAGAGAGGAACCGATAAAGAGCTGACACCGAGAGAGAAGAAATGGGATGAGCTGAGCCAGAAGTAAGCAAGAAAAGAGGAAATGGGAGAGAAGCAGAAGGAACAAAGGAAAGACCTGAGTGGGAAGCAAGATGAGGAAATTGAGAAATGATAGATGAAAGAATAGAGTCGTAGATGTCACGAGAGGAGGAGGAGAGGAGAAGAGAGGGAGGGAGGCTGGCGAAGGGTCGCCAAGAAAGGTCAGGGTTAGTGAGATCTTTAACTGTTACCACACCTGCTCGGAGCCAGGTAGGATAGGCAAAGTACGGAAGATGAGAGGGGTGAATAATCGAAGAATAAAAGAAGGGTTCAGCAAGGAGCTCAGTTGTGGAATCAGGTGGAGAACGAGAGAGAGGGAGGGAACGAAGGAAAGTTAGAGCTTCACGGTAAACAGGGGGAAGTCGAATGAGGGTGAGGGGTCGGTGGTCCATGAGTAGTGAGGAGAGAAAAGAAAAGTTAGGGTTGCTCGGGGAGGCGATGACGTCCCTACCGACACCGTACTAATGTATGTCAATAAATGCTGTGCTGTGTTTCTCTTCTAGGTGTCCGGTAACTTTTGTCAATATAGTGTATATAGCCTTTCCCTACTGTACCCGGACATGTCCACTAAGCATTATGTAAGCCTCACTAAAAGGTCCTTTAGTGAGAGAATGTCAGAGCACAAAAGGGACGTGAAGCAAAAGAAACTTTCTACAGCGCTTTCCAAGGAGGTAGCTATGCAGGGAGCACAACCGCAATGGCAGAGATGACATTAGAGAAACTATTGAAATCTTAGCACGCCACGATTTGTACAATAAAGAGGTCGGGATCTCCCTGTGGCTTGGAACCCATCTGCTTGGCATCATAAATAGGATGCAATGACTTTGTATACTTTAACGACTTTGCGTGCTTGGGTAATATATCTAATAACATTTCAAATTATTACCCGCGTGATTGTAGCCTGTGCAAGTGTGGTTGTATGCTTACTTATTTATTTCTAATTTGATTGTCATTTGATTCTGTTTTTCTTTTATAACAGCCTGAAGAAGTCATCCGTTGACGGAGAAATCTTGCGCGAAGATTTTTTCCTGCTAGGCACCAATAAATACGGATTATTAGTTTTGTTGTTATAGTTTTGCTATTGTATGCATAGTTGGTGTACAATTTCTTGTTGTTAATTTCTCACATTTCATTTTTTATAAAGGGATATGAAGCTATCATTGACAATAGTGAAACAGAGGAATTGCGCTAAAATAATCCAGTAACTAACGCAAGATAGAGCAGAGACAGTGATTGCGGTTTTTTCCTTACGGTACGGCAGATAGGTGAAATATTTAGAAGAATTGTGCTATTGATGATAGAAGCATGAAAATTGGGATACATATACAACATATAGAAAGCTTTGATTTTGGCTATGAAGCCATCCCAGATTTTCCCCCTAACAGTAATGGTGGACATTCGAAATGGCGGCCGCGAAAAATTTTTTAATCTGCTTTGTCGTACGTTATTTGAAGCTATAACTTTCATATTAAATGTGAATTTTTGTTATTGAAGGTTTAACGACCACCGTGAGTAGCTCATTAGGCTATAAGCAGTCTCCCGTCCCTAATTTAATGTCACTGGTTGCAGGGAAAGGACAGAGCCAGTGTGGTGAGACAAACACAACATCCATGCCTTACCGGGATTCAAACCCGGACCCATCTAGGACATTCGTCCTAGATGGTCAGAAGCCAACCCTCAAACCACTGCGCCACAGGGGCGGCAAATGTGAATTTGCGTGATGTTATGTTATAAATATGTGTATAAATCAACAGCGATAAATAGTGTACAAAACATCCATTAGATTATAAAAATGCACAAACGGGCGTAAAAGAGTAGTAGTGTATTACGTATTACTACAATATTATTTTTTTCAGACAGAAGAATCCGTATGACAATTTGAAAAGAAGACCAAGAAGATGAAAATATGGAGAGAGTACATAAGCTGATGAATCCATTGAAGCTTGATATGTCCAGACAAGATACAGAAATAGAGTAGAACAAGAGTTTTATCTTCCAACAATTCGGAGGTTCTTTGCTGTCCAGGAGAGACTAAAGGCGAAACAAAGGGATCTAGTTATAAGACAATTTCCGATCAGCTTGTGGGATTTAGTAGTACCGGGTGTCTACCAAGGGCAATTAATATGTTGCGTCTAAATGAAGGTGGGGGTACCGAGGCAATATTGGTATGACGTAAAGCTCGGTTTCAGTAATCATGTAGATTCAAGTTCAATAAAACAAAACTTCCAAGAGCAGAGAAGCGGTTAATGCTGGTAGTTATATGAAATTCGTCCGTCAAAGTGTTGAAGGAAAACATTCCGTGAATAGAAAACCAATATGTTTTTTTGTGACATGCCTTCCCCAGCTGGAAGATCTTTGTGTACAGCATCTGCATTCGGCGTTGATACTCGCTTTCGTCACTGTACCCTTAAACTGGAAGACAAACCCTTGCTTGCTAAACTGAGTGCAGGCGATCTTATTGCACAATGCACAGGATGCCATGTACAATATTTATTGCCTCCTATCATTATACTCGTATATTCGAGGAAGAGACAAAAAAAAAAAAAAAAAAAAAAGAAGGAGAGGAACGCACACAGACACACACACCCAAGAAACTGAAATGGGCAAAGTGAACCATTGTATTGCATTTGCAGAACTGATATCATACATCGAAGATATTCGAACTGACATTGAAATTGCTGCCTTATTTAAAACTGTTGACCTAGGCAATCTGTACAGCATGAGGATGAAACAACTTAGCATTGACCTCTCAGGGTGCATACATTCCACGAAACTGAAAAACAGGATACTTACTTACTTTTCTGACATGGTAGCACGTAAAAGAGGCTGAGATTTGATGCTTGTATATGAAAATGATATTGGACCTGCACTAAGCAAAGTATGTGAATATGATGCAGATAGAGGTATAGTGAGAAGAAACATCTTTAAAATAAAAAAATCACTTCAATGGATCATTTGGAAACAAGTGTTAGGAAGACTCTGTGCTAGCATCTCTGTTAGCATTGGTTGTTATGGTTACGAACGACCCAAACATTAAAGCGCAGTCAAGTTATTCAGCGATACCACAACCGATCCTTAGTGTTGCACAGTTCCTAATGTACAATAGTTTGGTGAGATGTTAGGAATATTAGTTTGAAAGAGCCATCAGGCACAGCCGAGAACGGGAAACACCTTTACCTATCTAGCTAAGTATTTTAATCCATACAAGCACTCACAAGCGTGAAGTGTGTGTGGACGTGGGATATGCTGTGTGTGGACGTGGAATATGCTGTGTGTGGACGTGGGATATGCTGTGTGTGGACGTGGGATATGCTTAACTCTATCTCTGCACGAGATAGAGTTAAGCATATCCCACGTCCGTGTGCTAGAAATCTCATCAGAACTGGGAAATGAAGCATGTTATCACTATTACACGGAAAATGCTGTTATTCCTCTGTAATTAACAGGAGTGCTCTTCACGACTCGTGCGGCCGATAATATGGACCACAATCCAAGCTCTAATACAGCTCCTGACTCTTTTCGTGGTACAGGAATATCCCTATTTCAACATCCAGATCATAATTTTACGTGCACTGATCGGACTATTACTATAAATCCTAGTGCCGCGAAAGGGACTGCCGGCCCTGTGGTGCAGTGGTCTACGCGTTGGCTTATGATCATTCTGCCGAGTTAGGTCCGAGTTCAAATCCAGTAAGGCATGGATGTTGTGTTTGTCTTATGGACTGGCTCTCTCCATTTCTTGGAACCAGTGACCCTAAATTAGGGACGAGCAACTGCTTATAACCCATCGAGTTGTTCACGGTGGTTGTTAAACCTCAAATAAAAAAAAGGGGCACGAGGGCTAAACATCTTACTCAGTGCTATACCAGCGCTCTTCCTGTTCCTCCTATGTAAACTGGTTTTGCCGCCCCGGTGGCGCAAAGGTCTAAGCGATGGCCTCTGATAATTCGTCCGAACGGGGTCCGGGTTCGAATCCCGGTGAGGCATGCATGTTGTGTTTGTCTTACGGCACTGGCTCTCTCCCTTCCCTGGAACCAGTGACCCTAAATTAGGGACGGGCGACTGCTTATAGCTCATTGAGTTGCTCACGGTGGTCGTTAAACCTCCAATCAAAAAAAAAACTGGTTGTGCTCTGCCAACAGCAGAAGAGAACTTAGTTGACTGCCAAGTCACTCCGCAAGCTATGGTGAAAGAATAATATTGGCTTAAGCATGTAAAACAGATTCTACCTAGTTACAGCCTACAAGGGGATGAAAGAATCACCTGGGCAGCGTACAAGAAGAAACTCCAAAAGAATGTGAATGAACACTTACATCCCTACTTCCTCTATTTCCAGGCTACGCTACATCAGTGGGCATGATTTGCCATTCAATGGATAATGTGAAGACTGCAGTTGAAAGCCTTAATCCTGGGTAGATTCTAATCAGCGACTTTACGCACTGGCAAAACTAATACAGTAAAACTGGCTATGAACTTATGGCGAAGATCAGTTCATTGTAATGTTTGGTGGGCTGCATATTGAGATGGAAGTTCTCAAAGTTCTCGGAAATCTCTTGGAACATAATGGGTGGACTGGAGCACTTGTCAAGCTGGAAAAGCGGATTCATTTACTAAGGGTTCCCATGTGACTCGTATTCGTCGGGCTCATCAAATCACAGCCAGTAATCTCTATTTACTTCTGCACAGGCTTACAGTCACTACAGCCAAAACATAGAGGATAGCAGTCAAGTTAAGTTACTTGAAGACTGGTGTAAAGGAAGAGCTGATGTTTGTATTTAATTCAGATTCTGGTACATCATTCTAAAACTGGAACTACTTTTGATGACTTTTGTAAGAGCTATACAAGAAGGAGACTTCCGCCGCCCCTTTGGCGCAGTGGTCTAAGCGCTAGCTTATGACAATTCGTTCGAGAAGGGTCCACGTTCGAATCCCGGTGAGGCATGGATGTTGTGTTTGTCTTACGGCACTGGCTCTTTCTCTTCCCTGAAACCAGTGGCCCTTCATTTTGGATCTGAATGAGGCAAAAAGCGCTCATTTAGCATACAAAAAGAGCTGTCTACCAGGTTGATTACTTCTGGGCCCAAATGATGGTTACAACACCACAGCTTCCATCGCCAAGTGACTGCAGTTGTGACGATGAAGATGGATGGGAAATGTCTTGAACAACGCTGTCAGTTGCTTGCAGGAAACTTATGCAATGTGGCTGCAAGAAAAGCTGCACACGACAGTGCAAGTGTAGCAAAGCTGCCCCAGAGTGTACCGCGCTTTGTACTTTTAACGCTCTTTGTACTTACTAAAAGAAAGTAGAGTGTATTACCTATAATGCCTTAGAGGGATAGTATCAGTATTATGTAAATCAGTAATGGACGATGAAATAAACATCAGCAATATAAGACACTGCATTTGTATTAAACAAACATCAATCAATAATTGTCCATGGTTTTGTTTTCCTTCCCTTGACTAAATCAGTAAGATTATATATTTTCTTGTAAATTAGGAAACAAAAACATTACTATTATCTACTATCAAGCTTCCGCTTTACTTTTGAAGTGTACAACAGGCATCCCTTGACCACAGGTAATTAACTGAACATGAATATCTACAAAAATGAAGAAACTTGAATGACAGCAAGTAGCTATTTTTAAAGATAGCTACCAATTTTGTTACAGGAAAAATCTGGGATGGCCTCATATCCAAAATAGTTCATTATGGTGTTGTCTAAAAGTATGCGGCAATTGATGTTCCTATCATCAAAGGCACAATGGTTTCACCTATCTGCCGTACTGCTATAATAAAACGAGGATATGTGGAACTGTGCTCCGGAACAGCAGGAGATTGTGCTCACATGTGACAATCTCCTGATGTTCCGGAGCACAGGTTGTACATGAGCTATGGATGGAAAAACCCGAATGCTTTACTGCAAGGAAACGCAAGATGTTTACACTGCCGTAATGGTGATTTTCAAAGCACATAATAACATATCAATTCAATTTGTTTTCAATGTAATCTTCTCACTCACAGAACTTTTTACGATAGTAAATTTTTGCGTTAATCTAATACACTCACGGACAATGAAATTTGCGCACCTGGAAGAAAACATGCTAAAACCGCGAAACTTTGTAAATAGCTAGATTACGTGCTGGTGTGCAAATGATCCACGTTTGGTGCGATTGCGCATGACCGCACATCCTGTGGTGGCTCTGCAAGCATGAACCGGTTGCTTTATAAACCGGCGTGTAGTCGATGCCTAATGAAAACGAAAATCACCAGCCGACGCAAGCAAGAGTACAGAGTGACAAGAATGCCGGGTAGACGCCAGCGACGTCGATTTACGCAACTTAATGACTTTGAGAGAGGCCTGATCATCGGGCTGAAAACCACAGGGTGGTCGGTGCGCCGTATAGCCCGCCACGTGGATCGTTCCGACCGTACCGACCGACTGTGTTGAAAGCAGTGGAAACGTAACGGCACTGCCACACGGCGGAGCGGCTCCGGACGGACCAGGAGGACCACCGGTAGAGAGTATCGACGGATCGTGCGCGAGGCACGAACGGATCCCGCGGGGATCCGGTCCACTATACAGGTAGATGTAGCGGCTCCTGTGTGCCCGCGAACCATTTCCCGACGGCTCGCGAAAGCGAATCTGCGATTCTAGCGCCCCTTATGTGTGCTGCCATTAACACCGGAACATCGCCAGCTCCGTGTGAAGTGGTGCCAGGCCAGAGCGACGTGTAACGCCACAAACTGGTGACGTGTGGTGTTTAGCAATGATTGCCGCTTCGTTTTAGAGACAGATGGTCATCGTGTCCGGGTGTGAAGGTCCCCGGGTCAACGGCACATTCCCAACCTCGTTATCGAGCGCCACTCCTCCCCACTGCAGGCATTATGGTCTGGCGAGCCATTGCCTGCGATAGCCGATCAGCTCTAGTAGTGGTACGTGGATCATTGACGGGCCAGCAGTATGTGGATGAGATCCTGCGGCCCCATGTGTTCCTAACCGGGATTCCAGGTGTGCTATACCAGCAGGATAATGCCCGCCCGCACACGGCTCGGGTGGCCTAGGACTGCCTACATAATGTCCAGACACTTCCATGGCCTCCCCGCTCCCGGACATGTCCCATACCGAGCGTGTGTGGGACCAGTTGAAACGCCAGCTGCCGCCGTGCCGCACTATCCGGGATTTGGGGCACACCGTCCAACACGTGTGGGCCAGTCTGCCGCAGGACAAGATCAGGCTTCTGTTCGCCTCCGTGCCTGACCGTATTGCAGCATGTATCGCCGCACGAGGCGGTGCGATGCGATGCGCTATTGAAAATGACCGAACTGTGTGTCACATATCCCTCTGTAATTGGCCTGCAGCTCTTTTTTTGCCATCATGTGTATCATTCATCTGTATCATTACATCCATAAAATTTCAGTTCAATCCGATGCTTCCTTCTTGGTGCGCAAATTTCATTGTACGTGAGTGTATGCTGAAATTTCCTGAAAATTGGTGGGTAAGCATATGCTCTTGTGCTCGTACATGCGAGCCGCGACAGGTTGATGAAGAGTATGGGATTTATTGTGAATGCTAAGTAGTGCTTTATTTAAAGCACTACTTAGCGTTCACTAATAGCTATATCTAAACATTCATTTAAAGCATTACTTAGTATTGCTTTATTAAATGTGTGGATATTTTAACTATAAAGTGCTCGAGTTCTTTAAAACTTATTTGATAAAATCAACGCCCACACGTCAAATTTGGACTACAGAGCCTTAAGAAAGTTTAGTTCACATACCTTAAGTGATTCTTACCAGCTTCTGCCTTTATGTAGCGCTAGAACTCGGATCAGGATCAGCCCGCTATCTGAAATCAAGGGATATGTTTTGAAATTTTTTGGTGTTGTGCAGGCATAACGTATAGCACTATGGTCGTGCGGCTTAGTAAGGAAGGGAAAGGATTTTTTTTTATTCGGACGGCATGCTTGTACCGCTAATGCTCTTGAATCGGAATCCCCTCACCAGCCACTCCCATTCCCACTCCGGCGAAGAGGCTGATACAACCGAAAGTGGGATTGCAAGTTGAACACAAGGTTTTTTTCCTTTTTACAACAGGAGTCGACACAAATATACATCTCACATCTCTTATTTAGATAGAGATAGTCTCAGAAATAGGAAAAACTAAAGCAGAAGAACAAATGCAGCACTGTGTCTTTCAGAATTCAAAGCCACGCCCTTCGAAGTACTTGAGTTTTCAATCCGTCTGTCCTTCTTCAAGCTACTGAGTAGGAAAGTGACTTTGCTTCGTTGCTTTTAGTGAGCAAAGCACAGAATAGTACTTCGAACAAATAGACTGTCAACTCTTGCCATGAGCAAGCGTATTTCCTTGGAAGCTTGTGCAGAGAGTCTGCAGGTTCAACAGTTTGGGACATTGGGACCTACCTATGCTTATGTGTTGTTTTAGTAGCCTTCACGAGCGAACATTGAGCAGCCCTATTCTGAGTAGCAAGGTTTTATACAAACAATATTTCTCTCTCTCTCTGTATGTCTGTCTGTATATCATCATCATTGTCAACCATTATCAATCTACTGCTGGACGAAGGTCTCCCCAAGTTTCCTCCACAACGGTCTGTCTTGTGCCAGTCTCCTCCATGTCACTCCCGCATACTTTTCAATTTCATCCACCCATCTCCCATGTGGTCTTTTTCTGGGTCTTTTCCTGTCTCTTGGAATCCAATCTAAAATTTCGGCTGTCCATCGATGGTCTGTCTTTCTGGCAGTATGACCAGCCCATTGCCATTTTAGGGATTTAACTCTGATCATGATTTCTTCCACTCTTGTCATTTTTCGGATTCCACGAGTTCCTCTTCTTATCTCCCCTGGTTACACCAAGCATGCACCTCTCCATGCTGCTTTGAGTTGTCTGCAGCCTTTGTAAGTCTCTTTTAGTTACGGTCCACGTCTCTGCACCATACGTAAGCACTGGAAGGATGCATTGTTGAAACACTTTTCTTTTAAGACATAATGGCATATTGCTCTTGAAAATTATGCTGTTTCTTCCGAAAGCTCTCCAAGCAAGTTTTGTACGCCGATCAATTTCTTCATCAATGTGACCCTCACTTGATATCTGCTGTCCAAGATAAACGTACTTGTCTGTTATCTCCAGCTTTTCTCCATCAATCGATAAATCTTCATTTTTTGTAAAAGCATTGAACATCACTTTTGTCTTCTGAAAGTTCATTTTTAATCCCACTTCTTTACTCTTGTCAGCAAGTTCCTGGATCATATTCTGTAGCTCTGATGGGGTAGTTGCAAAAATGACTATGTCATCAGCAAAGCGAAGGTGGGTTAGATAATCTCCATTAATCTTTATTCCTTTGTTTTCCCAGTTCAGTGATTGAAAGACATTTTCCAATGTGGCATTAAAGAGCTTCGGAGATATGGTGTCACCTTGTCTCACTCCCTTTCCAATTTTTATGTGTGTTGTACTTTCAAACAGCCGAATCTTTGCACTTGCATTTTCATAGATATTATTAATGATATTAATGTATGCATCTTCAATACCGCAGGATTTCAGAGCCATTGTAACTGCTGATGGTTTCACTGAATCAAAGGCTTTTTCATAATGGATAAAAACCATGCACAATGGAAGTTCATATTCCCTCGCTCTTTCAATTAGTTCTCTCAATACGTGGATATGATCTATTGTGCTGTAGCCACTCCTGAATCCAGCTTGTTCTCTCGGTTGAGCGATGTCCAGTGTTACCTTCAAGCGGTGTGAAAGAACTTTAGTGAAGATTTTATCAACCACTGATAGGAAGCTGATAGGTCTGTAGTTCCTGAGATCCTCAATGTCACCTTTTTTATGTAGCAGGATCATTGTAGCGTTGTTCCAATCCTCAGGAATCTTTCCCTTCATTAAGGCATCGAGTGAAAATTTGGGAGAGTACTGTTTCAATTTCTCCACTTGCTTCTTGTATGATGTCTACAGTAATTCCATCTTCTCCTGGAGCTTTTCCCAGCTTCATGTTCTGGATTGCATGTGCAACTTCTGCTGGGAGGACTGGAAGAACTCTGGTACTGGTACCTTTCATGATGTTTGGAGTATATGTATCATCCCTTTCATATAATTTGGAGTAGAAATCTTTCACTCTTGTCAAAATTTCGCCTCTATTTCGTGTTACAGAACCATCTTCTTTTCTCAGTGACATAATTTGTTTTCTTCCCTTACTGAGATGTCCCTTTGCTATCCTTTAGGCTTTGGTTGTTTTCAATTGCTTTCCTCACTAGTTCACAGTTGAATTTCCTTACGTCTTCAGTGATATCTTTTCGTACTGTTTTGCATAGCTCTATATATTCCACTTTGGAAGTCACATCTTTTTTAGTTGTCCTCATCTCTCTTCTTTTTTACATCAACATTTTGGTTTTTCCTGATAATTTGTTCACATGTAACTTGTTCTTAGACCCAGCTAATTTTGTTGCTGTTTCCATAAGAGCTTTGGTTACTTTTCTGTTAACTTCAGAAATATCTACTTCTTCCGATGTTAGGCCTTCTAAAGCAGAGAATCTGTTCTTCAGTTCCAACTTGAAGGTATTATGGTGCTTTTTAAGGTTGGTTATGTCAATACATTTTGTTTGTCTTATGAGCTTGCCACGTTGGAGTTTAGTGTTGAGGTGCATCTTACATCTCATCAATCTATGGTCACTACCTGTGTTGAACTTGATTAGCACACTGCAGTCTTCTATGACGAATTTTTTGTTACACATGATGAAATCAATTTCACTTGTCGTCTCATTTAGATGTCTCCATGTCCATTTCCTGTGTGGCTTTTTCTGGAAAAAGTAGTTCAAGATGAAAAACCCTTCTGCCTCTGCAAACTCAACGAGAGTATTTCCCACGCTGGTTTCTGTTGCCGTGACCGAATTTACCTACTGAAGTTTCATTCTGTTGCTGTTGCCCTATTTTTGCATAGAAATGCCCCATAATTATCTTCAAGTGTTGCTTACCTTTATTATTTTGATGACGAATTTCCTCATAAAATTCTTCACTTTCTTCTTCAGGATGACTTGTGGTAGGCGCATAAGTTTGAATAATCTGAGCCTGGTATCTTCTCGAGAGTTGGATAACGAGTCGTGCTGCTTTGTCAGAGGACCTTTTAACTTCTACAACTTTATCCTTCAGTTTCTTGTTTATTATAAATCCAACACCACTAGTTCTGCCAATATCTGTCCGACGATAGTAGAAGAGATGTCCACTTTTCAGTTCAATGAGATCTTCTCCTTTTCTCCTTACCTCACTTAGCCCGACGATGTCCCACTTGATCTTTTGTAGTTCCTCTTCCAATTCAAGAAGCCTTGAATCGGAAGATAGGGAGCGCCCATTATACGTAGCCAAGTTCAGCATCAGATGGCAGCCTAGTCCGGTCCTCCGGGGATTCGTAGCACTCTCTGCCTTCATGTTGCACTGGCCGCTGCCTTGGCCAGGTACATTCCAGCTGCCGGAGACTGAGGGCCAAGATGTATGTTGTGAAGTCATTTTGGAGGGGTTTGGCCATAACCCACCACTCTGGCCAAGCGGGTTGGTGAGTGTGGGATAGCATTTCCTCTAATCCCGATGATATAGTTATACCGCTATTGGCGGTCGTCAGAGCCCCTTTAGTGGGAACAGGATGCACCACGAGAAGGCGGGGTTGACACATTTGTCAAGGAGAGGCTGTGATGTTACGCATCACCTGACCTTACATCCCTCTGTCTGTATATATATATATTTATATATACAGAATATATACACTATTAACATAACAGCGTGAAATCAATGAAAGTACTAAATTTTCCTTTTGACGCCACAAATGTGTTATTTAAATTTGGGATAGGATATGTAATTTTGTTTTATACGCTAATGCAATGCAATGAGGTTCACGTACGGTAAAATACTTTAGTTGCAAATATTTTAGTTGCTTTATGTGTATATACACTGAGAGGACAGAATTCATAGGATACCTTGTTCCTCGGCAACGCGAAGCTGCCAACCCTCTCATTAGTGAACGAACACACCACTTGGCAGATAAAGCAGAACATCACTGCATTCACGTAGATGATAATTCGATGTCAGTATGGATAAACGTCTTGAGTTAACAGAGTTTGAAAGAGGGATGATAGTAGGTGCCCGACGCATGAGACACTCTATCGCAGTGGTGACCCAGCAATGGCAGTATCTCCGTTCGACAGCATCAAAAGAGTATTGAAAATACGCCATTTCCAGAATAACACAGCATCATGGACAGCGCCGTGGGTGGAAAAATGTGGTGGATGAACGTGGTCGTCGAAATCTGTCTCGCATATTTGCAACCAACTGGAGAGCAACAGTGGCACAAATCGTCTCCAACTTCAACGAGGAAAGCGCCACAAACATCTCCAACAACACCATCAAGCGATCGTTAGCCGCAATAGGTGATAGGAGCCGCCGACTCACCAGAGTCCAGTTGATAACGTCTCCAACAACACCATCAGGCAATCATTAGCCGCAATAGGTTATAGGAGCCGCTGACTCACCAGAATCCAGTTGATAAAGTCTCAGACGATCATTAGCTGCAATAGGTTACAGGAGCCGCTGACTTACCAGAGTCCAGTTGATAACGTCTCTAACAACACCATCAGGCGATCATTAGCCGCAATAGGTTATAGGAGCCGCCGACTCACCAGAGTCCAGTTGATAATGTCTCCAACAACACCATAAGACGATCATTAGGCGCAATAGATCATAAGAGCCGCTAACTCACCAGAGTCCAGTTGATAACGTCTCCAACAACACCATCAGAAGATTATTAGCCGCAATAGGTCATAAGAGTCGCCGACTCACCAGAGTCCAGTTGATAACGTCTCCAACGACACCATCGCGCGATCATTAGCCGCAATAGGCTATAATAGCCGCTGACTCACCAGAGTCCAGTTGATAACGTCTCTAACAACACCATCAGGCGATCATTAGCCGCAATAGGTTATAGGAGCCGCTGACTCACCAGAGTCCAGTTGATAACGTCTCCAACAACACCATCAGACAATCATTAGCCGCAATAGGTCACAGGAGCCGCCGACTCACCAGAGTATAATTGATAATGCTACATCACGCACGCCTCACTTGGTGAAGAAACATCTGCACTGGACCTTGAATGATTGGAGACGTGACCCCTGGTTCGGTGAGTGCCTTTTCCATTTATACTGCGCAGACGAACCGGTGCGGGTCTTTAGAAAACTGCACGAAACGATGGACTCGGCCTGTCAACAAGAGACTGTTCAGACTGGTGGAGTCTCGGTTATGGACTGGGACGCGTTCATCCAGCGCACGTTGGGACATCTTATACGTCTAGATGCATCTGTAAGCGGTCCAAGCTACCGATCTATCTTTTCAGACCATCTGCATTCATTCATGACCATCATGCTCCCACAAGGCAAGTGACTCTTCCATCAGGACAATGAGCCTCTCTGCAAAGCCGTGGTGACTATAACATGGTTACAAGAGCATTCCGCGGATGTTCTCACCATGGAATCGCCTCCCCGTTCAAAGGACGTGAAGCCCGTGGAAAATCTTTGGGGTGATGTATAAAGATCTGTTCGAGCTTTTTTTTTTTTTTTTTTTTTTTTTTTTTGATTGGAGGTTTAACGACCACCGTGAGCAACTCAATGGGCTATAAGCAGTCGCCCGTCTCTAATTTAGTATCACTGGTTCCATGGAAGGGAGAGAGCCAGTGCCGTAAGACAATCACAACATGCATGCCTCACCGGGATTCGAACCCGGACCCCGTTCGGACGAATGATCAGAGGCCATCGCTTAGACCACTGCGCCACAGGGACGGCCGTTCGAGCTTTAGATCCTCCACGCAGGAATATAACGGAATTAAGTACAGGGGCGCAGCAAGCATAGGTGGAGAAGCCTGTTCAACGTTTTTGTCACCTAGTGGCCTACTCGTTGCTAGGAAGATATCCCGTGATTTCAGATCAGATAATATGTAGAGGATTTTAGGAAGGGAGTGTCTGACCCTAGGTCTTAAACAACCCTTAGAAATAGGAAGCTAGGAGATTTAGGCTAGAGTGTGCGATAGGTAATCGACACGGGAAACGAGGTAAAAAGGGGGAGGAAGACGCTCTTATTTGCTACCGGGGGGCCAGTACCCGGGTCCAACGGCTTAACGTGCCCATCCGACGCACGGCGGATATTTAGTGGTTCGAGGGTTCGTACCTGCCTGGGATCAAATCTGAGGTCTCTCCGTGTCAGTCACGAACGTTGACTACTAGGCCATCCGCGGCCCTGTCCCATGATTTTTGTCCACTCAGTGTGTATATACAAGTTGGCTCAAAAGTGCGTTCAAATTTCAAAACTTTATAACGAAAGAACAATTACGTGTATTGCAATGCGGTTTGCACGAAACGCATCTGCTAGAAGGGAGATTTTGTTTGGCAAAGGAAAACTTTTAGTTCGAATAGTCTCCGACAAAGGGAGATAACGGTTAAAGATTTGTAAAAACAGTGAAAGTGAATGAAAATACATAAGTTGCATTAATCTGGTGACACTATTACAACATTAATTGTTCAACATGTCCTTCAGCATAAATGAATATAATTGTTCAACGTGTCTTACAGCATTCAAGCGTATGACAACTCTAGTGACCGCCGAACGTAGCATGTCCGGGCGAACGCAGCGGACTTCGCGGTGAACGGTTTTCTTCAGTTTTGGCAGTGTGATAGGTCTTGTCTGGTACATTGGACTTTAAATTATCTCACAACCAGAAATCCAAGGGTGTCAATTCTGGAGAGCAAAGTGGGCACGAGATGATGCGGTGTCTGCTGATTTGTTTTTCTGCGGCAATTGTGGTGACAAGAAAACTCTTTACTGCATATACGACGCGATCTGGCGCACCGTCCTTCATAAACGTGACTGTGTGCAGAAAACTTTGTTCTTGCAAATATGGCATCACGTTTTCATGTAGCAGTTTCAAGTAGCATTCTGTATTTACTGAGTAAGTCTTCCAGCAGTTTCTGGGGCACGGTTTTTCAAAGAAAAAGACCCAAGAATGACCAATGCAGTAAATACACACCACATCATAACTCGTGGTAATGCATTGGATCCTCTATGTACGCATGTGGATTATCCTGTGCCCATATAGACATGTGGATTATCCTGTGCCCGTATGCATATGACGTCAGAGCAAGGTAAACCATCCTAGCAGACGCCCTGGTGATCAACTGGAGTACGAACACTGCTTGCATTTGCATTGTGGAGCGTTAAGGAAGATGGTGTTATGTGCTATTTTCGGCTGCGGTAACCGAAGTGGGAGAGATAATGATGTGTCCTATTATAAATTACCATCTGAGTGAACAAAGTGGGATCAGAATTATGAAAAAAATTATTCAGAAGCGCCAAACTTTGTGGTTATCACGTATCAACGGTATCAGCAGAGTTGACATTGATGACCGGAAACGAAGAAACATTAGTATGTAGTTTACATTTTGTAGAAGGTATGTTCATAAATTTACTGATTCATTATCTACAAAAACTCTATGAAGATCTTTAGACTGGAATTAACCTTTCTTTATGAATGACGTTCCCGATTTCATTTGCTCGGGAGTGAAAGCGTTAGTGCAAAAACGAAATAATTAACAATATCGCCCTGTTCTATTCGTGGCAAGACCTCAATATTGTTCAGAAAAAATGAGTATGGAATTACATATGGGTCACCACAATTGCCCAATAACTTTAATTTATCAGAATAAAGTTATTTTTGGTAGCCCGATAACCCACTTACGTAGCCCATATGTAATGCATCTTTGATCTCACTTGTACACCAGTTGTTCTGCAAGAAAGCAGCAGACGAAAAAGTGACGCGAACAGCGATTTCGTGACGTCAATGCATACGGTCTATTCTGCAGTTATGCGTGTCGACAGATCCATGTAGCAAATAATGAGCTTCGTCTGTCCACAACACATTTAATACCCACTGGAGATTCTCAGTGATCTTTGCAGAGCCCATTTGGCAAATTCCTCTCTGTGTGTGGCGTCCTCCGGTAACAGCTCGTGTGAAGTTTGCAGTTTGTATGGGTACGGATTTAACACACAGTAAAAAAATTCCTAGAGACCTTCAGTCTATTAATTATTTTAACCTTTATTTAACAAGTGACGGGGAAGCAGTGTGGATTCAATCGTATCTAGAGGAATTGACAATACCCCAGGGAAAAAAATAGGAGCTGTACATAAAAGCATATCAGAAGCGAAAATAATGCTGACGGCACCCTGCCTTCTTGATGGCTGCGTGATTAAATGTGTAGGCGTCTGGCTATTCATCTAAGCTGCGCTGGGCTTGGGTCCCGGATATGGAATGGGTGGTGCATTTGTCCTAATCACTAGTTCCAGAGAAAGGACATCTCCTTTCTCTGGAGCTAAGTGGCCCAAAATTAGGGACGCGCAACTGCTTATAACTCTCACATTGGTAGTGAGACTGATACAGAGAATAGTGTTACGAAGTAAGGGAAATGTGATGAAGAATAACGATCACATCCATACGCACGAAAAATCCTGTGACCCCCCTAAAGGGGGTAGACGAACAAATCTGAAAGTATAAGCCGTCACTTGCTTGTTGTCGAAATTTTAGTAGTGCCGCAGATGAATTAATCTTCATAGTAATTTTTTTCTCTCTTTTCTTTCAGAATAATAACAAAATTCAGCACGTTTAAATAAAAAAATTCCTAGCACCACTTGCCATCCACAGCGATCTCAAGACAAATATCTCAAATAGGAGTCTGACATCTGTACTAGGCCCCTGGCAGTGAAGTTAAAAACAATACTTTATTTTTTTAAGTTTTATATTGTCTTATGGTTGGTTGGATTGAAAAAATCTTTTCCTCTACTGTTACTTTTTCCATACAATCATGTTGTTTACAGATGTCTTAATGCACTGTATCAAAACTAAAACACAGCAGAAACAGAAGCAAAGCTGAAAAAATATTGCAGAAAAAAACATTAGAAATAAATAGAATGATAATAGAGTGCGTGTATTAGAACGAAGAAGAAGAGAATCGCATTGTTGGTGTCAATAGCGAAGAAGAAAAAATAGAAAGAGGAAAGGAATCCAAACAAATGAAATCAATAGCGGAGGAAGATGAAGACACGAAAGGAGAACTCAGTAACACAGTGCAGGAGGAATGGTATAACTGAAAATAAAACAAAAAAACCCACCTCTCGTACTCTGTGACAGATATCTACCACAGAGGCCGGAAAGCTGTTCCCAACGCTTTGTTAATAGCATTGCTGCGTAGTGCTGAGTCTTAGTCACTGACAAAATTCATGGAGAAAAAACTAAATGTTATACAAATGGATATGGTGGATGAGCGATGTCACCAGCAAGGATAGAATTGGAAATGGGAGGATAAGGAAAACAGTTAAGTGGCAAAGATTTCACAGAATGTCAAAACAGCATGTGTATTGAGAAGGAATAAAGGATGCACAGAATGTAGATTATGAAGACCAAAGTGAGATGGTGGGACGTTTAAACAATGACATGAAAGAAAAAGAATTTACAGAAGTTGACATGATTAAACTGAATGGAGAAGGAGGGCCCCAAATAGCGATGATCGCTCTGAACTGTGGGACTAAAGAGGTTGCAGATGAAGATCGCACAAAATTTAACTTTTTGAAATCTTTTTCAGTAAACTATTGAATTCATTCCTAAACGCTCTGAAACTTTAAAAAGTTCAAAACTTTCAATGAATATTTTCAGACAACTTCTATAAAAAGGATGTATCTACTACTGTATGTACTGTCCAGCAAGAACTATTATTTGCGAAACATTTGAATTTTCACTTCATTGTTATTTACATATGTGCTGATAACACGAATCTACAAGGTTTTCATAACATGAACCAATATAGTTATTTTTAACTAATTTTTGGGTGCTGATTTCAGGTCTAACCTTAAAGAATGGCCACCACGTCACGTTTTTTTTGTTATGGGGCATTAAATACGTACCATTGTTACACATTAGCGCTTGTAGGCATGTAAAAGGACATTTGATCTTTTTATTGTCATATTTCGTCATCTGACATGTCATGGGTGGCAACACTGATTTTTTCACAGGTAGAGAATATGTAACCGCTACCGAACCGCCATTGCTGTTTTTTACATTGAAGGAGAAATACGTGCTGCGTGTTTATGAGCAAGAGTTTGGAGAAATTGGGGAAAGGGATCGTTACGGATGTATTAATGTTCCGAATAAGTTTTGCTATGTGTGCGGACAGTATATATAAAATCCCAGAGTCGTCCATTGACAAAGCCTGTGAGGAAAGCCTACTTTTTGTACTTTGGATGTCATGTTGGAGATAAAAATAAATCGTTAGCTCCACATATCGACTGCATTTCCTGCTTTGTTGGCCTGAGTTTATATTTGAAAGATAAGCTGAAATCCATGTCTTTCGCAGTTCCGATGATTTGGCGTGAGCCAACTGATCATGTGGAAGATTGTTAATTTTGTTTAACCAAAGTGAGTGGCTTCTCAAAGAAGAATAAAAGTAAAATACAGTGTCCAAATTTGCCATCAGCCTTAAGACTATTCCGCATGGGGAAGATCTTCCTACACCAAAACCTCCATTGAACTGTGAAGAGATAAATTCAAATTCATCCAATAAGGATATGGAATCACATGAAGATCCGGATCCTATATAATTCACTCCTAAACACTTAGATGAGCCCCACTTGATTGAGCAAAATGAACTGAATGATCTCGTCCAAGACCTACATCTTTCTAAACAACAAGCTGAACTTTTAGGTTCCCGACTGCAAGAGTGGAACCTGTTAGCGAAGAGTACACGTGTGTCTGTGTTCAGAAATAGAAATTTGGGTCTATGTTCTTTCTATGAAATGCAGGATGGTATGTATTTTTTGTCCAGATATTCCTAGGCTAATGAGAGAATTAGGAATATCTCACGATCATACTGAATGGTATCAATCCATCGATTCATCCAAGTTAAGTTTAAAAGCTGTGCTTTTGTCCAACGGAAACCAGAAGCCTTCCATTCCAGTAACACATGCTGTAGGAATGAAGGAGACGTATGTAAGCATGGACAAAATTCTCACTGCAATACAATATGACCAGTTTAGGTGGTCAATATGTGGTGATCTGAATGTGATATCACTCTTTCTCGGGCTTCAAAGTAGCTTCATCAAACATTGTTGTTTTCTTTGTATGTGGGACAGTAGCACCACAGCAGAACGCTACAGACTGACCTAAACGAGATGTTTTCATTCCTGGAGAAAGTAACGTTCGTCACAAGACCCTAGTTAATTCTTCTGATGTGCTGCATCCACCACTTTATATCAAACTGGGGTTAATGAAAAACTTTGTAAAGGCTATGGACAAATCTGGCCCAGGTTTCTTGCACTTAAAGTAAACATTTCAGCAACTAAGTGATGCAAAACTCAAAGAAGGCATCTTTGTTGGTCCTCAGATACAGGAACAACTGCGTGATTCTGTTTTTAACGAAAAGCTAAACAGCGCGGAGCTCGCCGCAAGGCAATCTTTCACATCTGTGGTCCAGGGATTTCTGGGTAACCACAAAGAGGGCAACTACAAACAGCTGATTCACAACCTTTTCAAGAGCTATAAAAATATTGGGTGCCGGATGTCTTTAAAAATACGTTTCTTGCATTCGCATCTGGACTTCTTTCCTGACAACCTAGGACCAGTCAGAGATGAACAAGGAGAAAGATTCCACCAATATATTTGAACGATGTAGAAGAGGTATCAAGGCAGGTGGGATCCCTCAATGATGAGTGATTACTGCTGGTTTTTGCAGAAGGATGACAACACGACAGATAAGAGAAAAACTACTTGTACGGGTGTACGAGTACGTGTGTATACATTTACATTTGTGTTAATATTGTTTACTCAATTTCTTTTTTCTTTTGTTATGTCATATTTAGTGATATATGAATATTGTATTTATACTTTGTAAGACTAATTCTATAGCTAACAAGACACATAAATGCTGATATACATTACAATGCAAAGCTCTAATACATTACAATGTGAAGCTGTAATGTGTACATCTTGCATTGTATATATGTATCTGGAAATATAGCAAATGTTAATACACAAAAAATTGTACGTGATGGAGAGTTTTTACAGTCATATTTCAATTCAACAACCCGAAATTATTAAAAACACATAATATCTTATTTCATCCATGTTATGAAAAGAAAGTTTTAAAATGTTGACTTGTGTAACAATAAAACTGGTTAACAAAATGTTAAGTTTTTCATAAAATTAATGAAAATAAATTCGCAAGGACGAATCGTATGATTATTAATGCCTTTGCATGACATTTTGAAACGCGCTTTTGTATTGCTTCTGTGGCGGAGTGTCTTTTCTAATTTTATTTCAGTGTGATGGCGTACCGTAAAAAGATAGTGAGTTTTAACTATGATAAATATTTAAAAAAAACTAAGACCACACATGCATTTTTGAAGCTGTTTAATGGCAACGGATTTTGGAATGCTTTTACTGTGAAATAGTAAAAATACACTCGCTAAAGTCTATAAAAATGGATTATCCTAAAACAAAATTCGCCATTTATATGATAGCAACTGAATTGTAGCTGACGCTGTCCGGGCGTAACGTTTAAGATGCATTCCGTATTTTGTTTTTACTGCAGTGAATGATTGTGTTCTAAGCATTGTCTCCTGAACCTCTTAACCACAAAAAATATGCGTTTTTTAGGCACTCTGTATGCAAATCTTGTTAGCAGTAAAATTATGATATCTTTTAAATGTAATAATATGAAAACAAATCTCAGTTATGAGTTCATAGTATCTCTTTTTAAACTATGTGACGTATACTCTAATTAAAACTTTCATTTTTGGTTACTTTTTCCATGTAAATTCATTCTTCTTTAGCAATTTTAAATTTAACGCGATATCTTCTCTCTCGCAAGAGTATGGCTGGCAACACCTTGAGATCGAAATGCATGACGTGTGTATGTGTCCGATGAAAACTGAACGTTATATAATATTTGGGCAGCAGCAAAAGTGGAGAGATAGTGGAAGTTATAATGTTAATTTCGGAAGATATGTTGTCTGAGTGAAGTTTGAGATATTTGAATGCTGCGCGTTATATTCTAGTGTTGTTGTTTTCTTAACCAAATGTTATTATTATTAACTAACGTTCGTTTGATTAAGATAGTAATATTAAAAAAGAGTTTTAGTTACGCCTTGTTGAAGTGCCAAAGTATTAGTGGCTGAATAAAGACTAATCATAAGTAGCTTTTCTGGACGTTTTCTTGAATGACTCCTGTTTCGAAAGTAATCGAGGTAGTTGCCTTCAATGCACGATCTTAAAAACAAGAGTCACTCACAATAGACATTTAAATTCGTTGGCTGAATTTAAAGATTTTATTGTATAAGAACTTTCGGGTTTCCATAGATCCCATCATCAGATACAGGAGAAGGAATAAATTTAAATAAAGTGTTACGTGAACATAATATAGATATCAGATATGAATATTACATAATGTCACGTGGCATCAAATTGTCAAACGACACGGCATGTATCATGAAATAAAGAAAATAAAGGAAATAGAATGCAGGTATACATAGAATAATGCATTGTAAAAATAAAGGAGGGTTAGTAGGTATAAATTGTGTTGTTCTCATCAGGAGGCACAACAAAGAGCACTATAGCATAAATCGAGATTAAGTGATTTCGTCCTCAGTTTGCCTCGTATTCGGAACTGTAAATAGTTTCCAGATTGTAGGTACAGATACTGGAACATTGTCATTACAGCATTAATGTCTCTGAGTAGCAATTAGAAGGCTCTCAGTGAACAGCAATGAAGAGACAGCACTAGGTTTTACGATGATGGAAGCATCATTCCAAATTGGATAGTGCAGGCCATCGTACACGAGTCGAGACAATGCAGAATTTTTAAGTCCATTCTTTACTGCGTATTTATGTTCATTCAGTCTTGTTGCTAGTGTACGTTTTGTAGATCCTATATATTTACTATCTGGAGTGTCAGCATCTTTTTTTTTTTTTTTTTTTTTTTTTTTTTTTGATTGAAGGTTTAACGACCACCGTGAGCAACTCAATGGGCTATAAGCAGTCGCCCGTCCCTAATTTAGGGCCACTGGCTCCAGGGAAGGGAGAGAGCCAGTGCCGTAAGACAAACACAACATCCATGCCTCACCGGGATTCGAACCCGGACCCCTTTCGGACGAATGATCAGAGGCCATCGCTTAGACCACTGCGCCACCGGGGCGGCGGAGTGTCAGCATCAATACTTTTTAAGGGGATGCTGTAAACGCCAAATTTGTTTAGCTTTGTTACCTGGTCTCGATCTTTTTTAATTAACTGGAAAATGTTTGCAGTACGTATTCCGAATTCCAGGTGAAAGTTTCTGCAAATGGCTTTGAGAACAGGTGTTATGGTTGAATAATAATCTATGGAACCTATATATCTACGAGGTTGTTGGTCCCTTTGGAGAATAGTTGAGTTTTCTTGGTGGAGCTTCTTAAGAGCTTTTTTTATGATTGAGGGTGATGTTGAATATTTTGTTAATTTCACATTTTCGTCTGCTGAAACTAGATGAATGCGTGATGGCTCTGCGTAGAAGGAAAGAGATTGAGGAGAGTTTATAGCTTTTTGGATGTGCTGAAGAAGCCGGGATCAATGTAGGTATAGAAGTGGGTTTCCTATATACACAGTGTTGCAAAGTGCAAGTGACAGCATCTCGTTCAAGCATAAAATCCAGGAATGGCAATTTACCTTCACTTTCCAGTTCAATGGAGAATTTTATGGTCGGGATTTGGGATGATAAGTGTTCAGCAAAAGTTCGTAGGTCAGCCGGTTCGTGATCCTAGAAGAGAAGTACATCATCAACATATCTTATGTAAAAGAACGGAGGTTGTTTATATTCTTGTAGCACTTTATTTTCTATGTGCTGTAGTAGAATTTCCGCTAGAATCGGAGATAGTGGTGATCCCATTGGGGCGCCCTTAGTTTGGCGATAAATAATGTTGTCGAATTGAAAATATGATCTGTTTTGAACTAGTTTTAAGCCTGTAATGATGGATTGGATCGTTTCTGGTTCGTATTTTAGTTCAAGTAGTTTTGTCTGAATGATGTCATGGACAGTTTTTATCGGAACATTAGGGAACAAAGAAATGACATCGAGAGAAGCCATAATAAAGGTTGAGTTATTTGCATTAAAGGATTTGATCTTGTTAATAGCTTGTACTGTGTCTTTAACAGAGTAGAGTGAATTAGTAACTAGTGGTTGAAGGAAATTTGTTAGTGCCTTCTCTATAGGTCTAGTTGGTGCTGCAAATCCAGATACTAGCGATCGTAATGGGTGTCCTGGTTTATGAGTCTTTAGTGCATTGAAGGCAACTACCTCGATTACTTTGGACTATTTCTGCACGAATTTGAATTCTCCTAATAAACTCCTGTTTCACCGTAGGTGAAGTTTTTGAAAACTGATTTATGTAGTGTTCAGTTAGCTATACATACAACTACGTGTATGTTAATCGTCTTTCATTAGGTGCTAAAATGTTTCTTTTGTTTGCCATTTTGCTTCTTGTGTTTCCGTATAGCTGCAGTCATGAAATACCTCCTTCATAAAAAATGTGATGGAGTTTCGCATTGTTTAATCTTTACGAATCCCGGGTAAAGTAATTTTCCTAACTCGGAAGCCGTAGTGAAGCACTGCATGCACCGTGAGAACTATGTGCATTCGTTTCCAAGGAAACATTCGTCCATCGGTAGAATAATAATGTCTAGATAACGGAAGCTGTTTTGTTTGACGCGATGTCAATGTCACGTTAACAGTAACATTTTCAAGCGAAAGTGACAGCACACGCAAGCACGTTCGAGGTCACATGCGCTTGCTCAGTTATATCTCTAAATTTCCGGAGAAGTAACATAGTAAATTAAAAACATTTATTTTTAGCAATCCCCCTACCTTTGAATTTCGATCTGAAACTAGCCACTGAACCTCGAACAACAATAAAAAGCTATCTTCCGAAATTTGAAGTGCTTGCCATGATTTCCTGCGAGTTATGGTTGCCACACACACGTACAGACATTCTCTTTTATCAATGCAAATAAGCTACCAAGGGAAACATATCTTAAAAACACTTTATTCTTTTGTTGAGAGAGAAATCTTTCTAGACTTCAGACATATAAATATTATTCATTTCCAAAGTGACGAAATGAAGGAATACGCTGATAAGGAGCTTAAAGATTTGCGGGTTTTATTTTCTTTCAACACTGTTTCTATGAGAAATGATTACGTCCCTAATTGTCGTCATATCTGCTTTGACATTCCGGAACATTTTAAACGTTTAGAAAACTCTGTCAACAACTAAGGAGTAGGAAAACAAGTAAAAAGTTGATACTAAGTAAATCTCCCAACTTGAAGTGGATCATACACTGCTGGCCACCCAAAATGCAACCACCAAGAAAGAAGCATCCGCTTGGCCTGAAATTCGCAGCATGCGTCGCCCGCGAGAGGACATCCAAACGATTAGCTTTGCAGGGCATATGCAAATCATGTGCTCCCGGAACGCCACCGAGAAGCACTATAAGAAGGGTGTACAGAAGGCGGGGTGTAAGTAGTGGAAGTGTGTTGTGCTGCCGGACCTGTGCGTGGGAAGCTTCCTGATGCCTCGCCGCAGAATACGGCAGTCATTCCAGCACGTTTCGGAGTTCGACAGAGGACGAATAGTGGTTTATCGCGACAGCGGTTTATTGTACCGAGACATCGGCGCCCGTGTGGGACGACATCAAGCCACAGCGAGGCGAGTATGGATTCGGTGGGTGCAGGAGGGACGGACGGACCGACGTGAGTGATTGCCGCAGCCGCGGCACACTACCGAACGAGAGGACCGGCATGTTGTGCGGCGGGCATTGACGGCTCGCACCGTCACATCACGAACGTTACCGCAAGAATTAGGGTGTGTTGCGAAACAACCTGTTTCAGCACGTACCGTTCGATGCCGTCTGCAGGAGCGAGGACTTGTCGCACGGCGCCCATTGCAACGATTACCATTGACGTTACACCACCGGCGAGTGCGGCGGCAGTGGGCCGTTGAGCACCGCACCTGGACTACGGAATGACACGACACTGTCTTCTCCGACGAATCCCATTTCTGCCTGCAACACCACGATGGTCGGATCCGCGTGTGTCGGCACCGCGGCGAGAGACTGTATGACGCCTGCATTATGCATCGCCATACCGGTCCGTCGCCTGGCGTTATGGTTTGGGGCGCAATTGGATATGACACCCGCACCCCTCTGGTACGCATCGCTGGTGCACTCAACAGCCACGGCTACATCTCCAACGTTTTGGAGCCTGTAGTCCTCCTTTACTTACAGGACCTGACAGCGGCCACGTTTTAACAGGACAATGCGTGCCCGCACGTGGCACGCATCGTGCAACAATTCTTCACGGCCCACCAGGTGTCACTGCTGCCGTGGCCAGCCTGTTCTCCCGATATGTCGCCCATCGAACACGTCTGGTCGCTGATCGGTAACCGAGTGGCCCGGCAAGCACCACCCGTGGCTACGCCTGATGAACTGTGGCAACGTGTGGAAGCAGCCTGGACCGACATACCCCAAGCCCACATCCAAAGCCTCTTTCGTTCGATGCCGAAGCGTATAGCGGCCGTTATTGCCTACCATGGGGGCCACACGAGCTATTGATGTCTGCGTGTTCCGCAAGTCGCGCGGGCCTGTAAGCTCAATCGTTTCATCTTTGTATCTGTTGTTATGTGTCCAGTAAGTCTGGCTTTGCTATCTCGTGTCCTTCCTTGGTGTTGCATTTCGGGTGGCCAGCAGTGTATGTACGTATTCCCGAATGAAGAAACAATTTGCAAAACATAAGCGCTCACACACAAATAAAAGAAGTAGATCTGGAAAGCAACTGTGTATGCATGTGTAAAAAATAAACTGGAGCTCTTAAATGGAAAGATTAAGGGTGTAACTGCGTATGCCTACACAGAGAAATACAATTAATAGTGGAAATTTGCACTCCCATATGAAGATACAAACTGGCATCGAACTTAGGTGAGCATCTCGCAAAGAAGACTTTCCTAGATATCTGCCACCCGTGAAAAGGAGTTGCCTTTGTGAAGGTGGTGACGTCTCTTTTCCTTTCGAAGGGTCTTTAAAATAAAACTCTAAGACTGTTTGTCGATGTTGCGCTAAGTGTAAGGAAACAAACACATGTGGATTTTTCTTTCTGAGAGAGCACACCATTTAAAAGTTGTTTTGCAATAAAAATATTTAAAGAGTACTGGATATTCCTTTCGAAACATTCAGAGTTGATGTTTATCAGAAACACTGGATGCAACAGAGAAAGTGTTTTGTGTTTTCAGTTCTTTCTTGCGTGATGTATTGGCAAAGTTCCTGCTTTCAGATTTATTGGAAACCTAAAGAAAAGAGCTGTTCAGATTAACTTCCCACCTATAAATGTTCTGCTTTGTTGCTTCTTGACAATGCCGTTGTAAAAAAATGGGACAAAAAAAAAAAAAACATGCGATAAAACATTGACTAACAGTGACAAAACCCGAAGGATCATTTACAAATTAAAAAGGAAAGATTACCCTGTACCTTCATCTTCGGCTTCTGTGAAAAGGCTATAACCTCACAGATTGGCAACAGGATTCGTCAACTACGTTTTTTTTTCTTTTGTTCTTTTGAAGTACTTTTATAAAGAAACATCGTTTGCGTAATCTTTTTATTTGCGCATTTCATTCCTTCGTTTTTGGAGATTTTCCAGAAACCTTGTGGTGTTTAGTGTGAATCTGGAAAAGAAACTACTAAGAATAAGTTTTACTATTTTTCTCTAATCCGTCGTCAAAAGTATCAAAAGCAAAAAAGTAAATGAACAAATTGGAAGTCCAAAAATTTCTTGGGGGTTGGGGGTTGGGGGTAGGAATAGGGGAATTTTTTCTCTTTTAATAATTTCGAGGTTCATTTCGACAGTTTTTGACTTATCAAGGATAAATAGTGAAATCTTAATTTTCCTTGGAATTTTTTCTGGAGCAGTGCGGCTTTAATATTTAATTTGAGGAGGAAATGGCTCACAGTTGTAAGCTTACCTTATTTCTGGATCCCTGCATATTTGTCTCTAGGAACTATTAGCTTCGACACCTTTTGATTTAGCGTAATTTTGAAAATATTGTGTTCTTTGAAAATTTCAGTATTGGGAAGTGTTCAGTAAAATATCATTTATTTACACGAATGGCAATAATATCTCTGTTGCCACTTATCCGCTCCACACGGTTCAAACAGCAAATTTTCAGCTTGAATAAAATCCGGTTCATTACTACGTGTTGCTTTATTATCGTCATCACTACGCGCCCAGCACTGATGAACATAATAACGCTCTTTGTGTGCTTCATTTGAAATATTATGTTAGCAACCCATCATATTTGGCGTTTGCCAAAGGAGGAGACGCGAAATTTTTTTGCAAACGAATAAACCAGTAAAATAAACAGAACACAGATAAGTATGTGATATAATTTTTAAAATGTATTTATAAGTAGCTTCAAATGATGAATGACTTTTGGCTCAGACGGCCGACGATTTATCTGGCTGCAGAATCTTCTGCTGAGGAGATACGAAAATTTCTTGACTATCGACCTTACTTTTATCATGATTCTTATAATTTTCACTGGAAAAAATCCACAAGAAAGATGATACCGAATTCTTTTTTGTAATGAGCACGTCTTCTGAATAAAATTTGTCAAAATTATTTATAGTCAATGGAACCGGTTAGAAAAAATTAACGGGACTTCTACAGTCGATAAAACATCCCAAAATAGGAAACGCTACCTATTTCCTCCAACGGATAAAAAGTACTGTATGCTACGAAAATTAACAAATGACGTACAGAAAGTTCTTCATAGAAGAAGAAAGTTATTAGAGACAAAGAGATTTTCAAATCGAACAGTTCAAATAAGCAATATAGAAGGAAACATGATGTAACCCTACGCCTTCTACCGGAAGAATTTTGCGTAATGGAAAAGTTGAAAATAAGCGAAGAATATTCATCATGGAAAAAATTATGTTAAGGAAAAAGAACTTTTAAAATACGTCTCCCAGTAGTAGAGGTAACCAGAAAAAGGTTTTGACATTTACGCCCTCTAACGGGAAATCTAATCTGTCATTATTTAAAGAGGATAATGTCCTCCATAAAAAAGAATTTCTTAATGGGGTTTTTAGAAGCAGGGATACAGCTGTAAACAAAAATACACAAACACCACGTAGCGACAGAGCTGTGAACTAAAAAGCTCATCAAATGCAAACCTAAAGTGTTCCTCAAGGTAAACGGGTCCCGGTGTTAAAATAATTTTTAATTTACACATTTAGGAACAGATATATTGAGAAAAACAGATTAAGCATGGCGCCCCCTAGCTGCAAATTTTCCATTAACCTGGGCAGAAAATACACACAAAGAGTTTTCATAGTTAGTAGTACCGGACCGAAAAAGAATTTTTTCAGTCAGAGTTTTAGTCCCGCAGATATTGCTGTAAACGGAAATGTGAACTTGCGCCCTATAGTGGCACACTTGTGCTTTTAGAAAAATTTGAAATTATATGAGAAACATTTCGCACCGAAAGCGCTCCTCGACAAAGGAAGAATTTTTCAAATCGGACTCTTAGAAGCGGAGATACAGACAAAAATAAGTTACAAATCTACGCTCCCTAGCGAAAACACCGTGCATTATTTTAAGAAGAAAGTATTCCGAAAAGGTGTTTCGAAGTGAGCGGTATCGATCCACGAACCTTTTTTTTTTCATCAGGTTATTTAGAAGCTCAGATTTTGCTGCAAATACAGTACATCAGAAGCAGAAATAGACGTTTTCGACCCCTTGTGGCCAAACCATTCTTCATCAAAATTTAGAAATATATGCAAAACATTTCCCATCAGGAGCTGTATCCGGTGCAGGAAGAATTTTTCAAATCGAAGTTTTAGAAGCAGAGATATCAAGGAAAATCGGATTTACCTTTACGTCCCTAGCAGAAAATCTATGCATTACTTGAAAAGGTGACTGTACTTAAAATAGTCTTCTATATAAATGGCATCGAAAGGTAAAAGAATTTTTTCAATCGGATATTTAGAAGCAAATATATGAAATAAAATGTATTTTGAATTTGATATAATCTGCATTTACGCACTCCAGCGGCGAAATTGTGTATCATAAAAAAACTGGAATGTAAAGATCATCATTCTCCCATTTCAAGCTTCCCAATGAAAAAAGAATGTTTCAAATCGGGCTAATAGTTGCAGAGATGTGGTGTCCATAGACGGACTGATGGACGCACGAACGGTCGGGCAAAGTGATAACATAAGCACGATATTTTTTTTTTACAAAAGACTTGCTAAAAAAGGTGTATTTACGAACATATAATCTCTCTCTATATATAAAACAGACTGTGTGTGTGTCTGTCGGTCGGATTTCACATAGAATTAGGCGACCTAGAGCGACGAAATTTGTTATGAAGGTACCTGTAGACATCTTCTGGTGCACCTCGAAGTGTTTTTTTTTAATTTGAATTTGATTTTTAGTTATTTAATGTTACGCGTTTCTACCCGATCTGAGTGCTTCTTTCCGCTTTGTTGACATCAATCTGATCACACCGAACGTTAAGTCGTACAGAAAAGTAGTTCACCATAAGTTTTAGGCATTTCTTTTTTAGAATTCCGTTACGACTATTTTCATTCGTAAATACATTTATTACGCCCTTTTTTGTAAGCGTTGTTTGCCAATTGTATTATGACCTTGAGGGCGGAGAAGAAAAAAGTAAATAGAACGTTGTTTTTCAATCTGCGTTATTAATTCAAAAGTGTCATACGTCAGAAGGTCATCATACTGTGACGACGTTGTGAGCTAGAAAATAGAACGTTGTTTTAACGAAATTCTAAAAAAGAAATGGCTCAAATTTATCGTGAACTACTTATCTTCGCGTTGGGTGTGATCAGGTTGCATGTAAAGAAAGTGGTAAAGAAAGCGTCTGTCGGTCGGATTTCACATAGAATTAGGCTACCTAGAGCTACGAAATTTGTTATGAAGGTACCTGTAGACATCTTCTGGTGTACCTCGAAGCGATTTTTTTAAATTTGAATTTGATTTTTAGTTATTTAATGTTACGCGCTTCTACCCGATCTGAGGGTATCTTTCCGCTTTGTTGACATCAACCTGATCACACCGAACGTTAAGGCGTGCAGAAAAGTAGTTCACCATAAATTTTAGGCTTTTCATTTTTAGAATTCCGTTACAACTATTTTCATTCGTAAATACATTTATTACGCCCTTTTTCGTAAGCGTTGTTTGCCAATTGTATTATAACCTTGAGGGTGGAGAAAAAAAAAAAAAGAAAATAGAACGTTGTTTTTCAATCTCCGTTATTAATTCAAAAGTGTCATACGTCAGACGGTCATCATACTATGCCTCAACCTCCCAGGAAGAAACAATCTGTAAGAAGAACACAAAGAACGGTGAGAGAAAATCAAAGGAGAAGAGAACAAGAAACAGCAGAAGAACGAGAAAGAAGGCTGGAACAAGATAGGATTTCCAGAGCACAATCAAGGGCACAGGAATCATACCAGCAGCGAGAAAGAAGACTGGAACACAATATGATTTCTATGGCGCAATCGAGGGCACAGGAAACACTCCAGCAACGAGACACACGACTTCAGCATAATCGACTCACTACGGCTAATGCTCGGTTGAACATCTGGAGAGAAAAAGAAAATGCAGCATTCGTCTACAACTCGTCCGTAGATTACGTCTCTGATCCATCATGTGTCATTGGATCAATGTCATTAACGTGTCAATACTGTGCAGCTATGAAATGGAAAGGTGAAGCCCCAGGTATGTGTTGTAATGGTGGGAAGGTTCGGTTGCCATTATTGCAGGATCCTCCGGAGATATTACGTATGTTTTTTACTGACAACTCATCAGATGCAAAATATTTTCAAAACAACTTACGCCGTTATAATTCTTGTTTTCAGATAACATCATTTGGCACAACTAAAAAATTTAGACAGTCTGGTTACATGCCCACATTTAAGGTACAAGGACAAGTTTATTATAGAATCGGTAGTCTACATCATTTACCCATTGAACAGCCAAAATTTTTGCAGATCTATTTTGGATGCGGTGATACACAGCAAGCCTACCAACGTTGCAGGAATGTGCTGCAAACAACACGAGAAATAGTATTGAAGCTGCAAAAAATGCTTCATTGAAAAAATGCTTTTATGTCAAGAGCTTTAAAACGGCTCTAGAAAATATTACCCCTGAATTAAAATTGGTTATTTTAGCAGACAGAACTCCACCAGGTGAACACGAGGGACGATTCAATGCACCGACGACATCAGAAGTGGCAGCAATCATGCTGGGAGAACAACATTAAACGAGAGACATAGTCTTAGAATTGAAAAACAGCACCATCAAGAGAATTGCCGATACTAACAGGTCCTACGATGCTCTACCGTATTCATTAATGTTTTGGCAAGGAGAAGATGCATACCATTTCCAACTGTTTCAAACAAACACATCTACTGGAATATTTTCATCTAAGAAGATATCTGCTATGGATTTTTATGCCTTTAGGATTATGGTACGTTCTTCAAGTTTCAACATCATACTACGAAGCAACCACCTTTTCCACCAATTTATTGTGAATATGTATGCCAAAATTGAATCTGAAATGCTGAGGTACATTAAACTTAATCAAACGGCATTGAGAGTGGAACAATATGTTCATCTCAGAGACGCTGTCAACAATGACGGAAATGTTGCTGACATTGGTCGGTTGGTCATCTTGCCATCCAGCTTCACTGGAAGTCCTAGGTATATGCATGAACGTACTCAAGATGCTATGAGTTATGTGCAGATGTATGGTCGACCTGATGTCTTCATTACTTTCATGTGTAATCCAGCTTGGGATGAAATCAAGAATGAACTGTTTCCAGAGCAAAAACCACAAGATCGTCACGATTTGTTGGCAAGAGTCATCCATGAAAAGCACAAGGCACTCATCAATCTCATACGCAAGGCCAAGATTTTTGGCAGTGTACAATGTTATATTTATATAATAGAGTGGCAGAAACGAGGACTTCCTCATTCCCACATTCTGGTGTGGCTTAAAGATAGGATATACGTACAGAGAGTTGATGATTTAATCAGTGCCGAAATACCAAGTCCAGAAGAAGACCCACATTTGTTTCGTTGTATAACAACGCAGATGGTACATGCTCCCTGTGGGACCATTAATCCGAATTTTCCATGCATGAAGGATGGAAAATGTACCAAAAGATACCCACGTGGTTTTTTTGAAAGAAACACAAACAGGGCAAGATGGATACCCACTTTATCGTCGGAGAAGTCCAGATAACGGGAGAATTGTAGCAAATATCCTTATTCGAGGATCTGAGGTGTTAGTAGACAATAGATGGATTGTTTCATATTGCCCTCTGTTATCAAAAATCTTCAATGCTCATGTAAATATAGAGTACTGCAATTAAATTAAATCAATAAAGTATGTATGCAAATACGTTAACAAAGGATCTGGCATGACTGTGTTTGATCTGACCACTTCTGAAAGTGATGTGAATGAAGTTCATCGATATGAAATGGGAAGATACATCAGCTGCAATGAAGCTGTATGGAGAATACTAAACTTTCAAATTAATGAACGTTACCCCACATTGATTCAATTAAGCGTTCACCTTGAGAATGGACAGAGAGTTTACTGCACCACAGATGATGCAATTGAACGAGCCATGTTCCTCAAGAAACGACATTGACATCTTTCTTCCGACTCTGTGTTGAAGATGAATTTTCCCGGACCCTCTTGTATCAAGAAGTCCCATAACACTACACGTGGAACAGTGGAAATAAGAAATGGAACCGACGTAAAATGGGATTGAATGTACCTCACCACCCAGGAATCAGGTCCAGTGATGCACTCGGTCAAGTGTATACTGTCCATCCAAACAACTCGGAATGCTTCCATCTCAGACTGCTCCTGCACGAAGTACGTGGCCCAAAATCATTTCAAGAACTGGGAATAGTTGAAGGAAGGGTGTGTCAAACTTACAAAGAAGCTTGCCAGCTTAGACGACTTGATGAATACTGGAATACAACTTTAGAAGAAGCAGCTCTCTCTCGATCACTAACAATGCTTCGAAATCTCTTTGCTGTTATGTTGCAAACATGCGCAATGTCAAATCCTCATCAATTATGGATTAATCAAAAGGAGAACATATCTGAAGACATACTGCATCAAGCACGAGTTCAAGAACAGAATATGGAACTAAACTACAATGACATCATCTTCAACAGAACTCTAATCATAATTGAGGATAAGATTAAAACCTTAGGTTGATCAGACTTAAAATCTTTTGGATTACCTCAACCGACTCAAAACCATGTTTCAGGACTTTCTAATGAAATACTAGAAGAAATTAGTTACGACACGGAAGAGCTTTCAAAATATTTAGGGGAAAATTAAAATAAAATGGTCCCTGATCAAAAGGCAGCATTTGTCAAGATTACAAGTGCAGTTTTCAAGGGATCTGGTGGCATATTTTTTCTGGATGCACCAGGTGGTACTGGAAAAATCTTTCTAATCAATCTTAATTTGGCTAAAGTACGACAAAGAAGTGAGATTGCCCTGGCTGTTGCTTCATCCGGAATTGCTGCTACACTACTGCCACGAGGAAGCACAGCTCACTCGGCTTTCAAGTTGCCTCTAAATTTGGCAAACACAGAAACGCCAACATGTAGCATTTCTAAGGGTTCAGGAAAGGCAAAGGTTCTGCAAGATTGTACGCTAATTGTCTGAGATGAGTGTACTATGTCGCACAAAGCTGCATTTGAAGCCCTTGATGTCACTTTACAAGACCTCAGACATAACAACAAAAAAATGGGAGAGATTACTCTGGTGTTAGCCGGCGACTTTCGACAAACACTGCCAGTCATTCCACGTGGAACGAGAGCTGATGAAATGCAATCATGCTTAAAATCGTCATATATTTGGAATGAAATGCAAAGACTTTACCTCAAAACTGACATGCGAGTTCATATTACTGGCGATACTTCTGCACAGGGGTTTGCCGACAAACTACTGAAACTAGGAAACGGATATATGACACCTGATAAGGAAGATGGATGTATATCAATGGCAGATGTTGGAAAAATTGTTAAAAGACATCACGATTTGTTAGACGCAGTTTTTCTAAACATTGGAGAGCACTATAACAATCATGACTGGCGGTGCCAAAGAGCCATCCTTGCACCGAAAAACGACAGTGTTAGAGTCACCAATAATCAGCTTTTAACTCACTTGCCCAGCATTCTTCAAATTTACAAGTCAGTTGATACCGTTTGTAATACAGACGATGCAGTCAACTACCCAACTGAGTTTCTTAACTCTTTGGGGCCACGTGGAGTACCTTCACATATTTTAGAGTTGAAGATTGGTGCACCTATTATCCTTCGGAGAAATTTGGATCCGCCTTCACTTTGCAACGGCACGAGATTATCTGCCAAGAAACTAATGAAGAATGTTATTGAAGCTACTATAATGGCTGGACATGCAGCAGGCAAAAACGTTTTTATTCCAAGGATCCTGATCATCCCATCTGATGTCCCGTTTCAATTTAAATGTCTTCAATTCCCGATTCGTTTGAGTTTCGCCATGAGCATCAATAAGGCACAAGGGCAGTTTCTAAAAGTTGTAGGACTGGATCTACAAAGTCCATGTTTTTTCCCATGGTCAACTGTACGTTGGTTGTTCCAGAGTCAGAAATGGGGAAAATCTTTACATCTTTGCTCCGAATGGAAGGACTGTAAATATTGTTTATTCCGAGGCTCTACAAGAATAAGGTACTTTTCATCTCAATCAATTTCATTGCATAAGCCTTCTGCTTTCAAACTTTTTGAATTTTTACATTGGACGGGACAACTACTAAATAATTCAAATACATTTTTTTATCATAATATTCTATTCCGGGAAGTTGTACTACACAGTTGTATAAACCTTGATTTACCAGTCTTAATTTAATTGCCGATATAACTTTTACTTTATACTATCACTAGCCCGTCAAGGACGGGTACAACAGGCTAGTCTTTTATATTCTACACATAATCTTTAAGCAGCAAGCCACAACATATTTTCAAGATAACCTCAGACGTTGCTTCTCCACAGAAATCATAGAGTTAAAAACTTAAGATGTCAAAACATGTTTCTCCTTGTGTCAAATGTTCATACTTTAGTGAATACAGAGCTGTTCAGTTACACGAGGTTTCATTTTCCAGGTGCAGCCTCAGCAGTACAACGGCTGTTTCATTTAACAGATGCGCTCTGGATATTACGAAATGCCATTGTGGCCTGCATGCAGTCAAAATCATAGCATTTGGTTACAACATCTGCAGAAAATATTTCAGACCTCATACATTTACTCCCAAGTTGTTAAGACATCACAACAATTGTTCATGCCCAAGGATATCACATAAAAAACAAGATGCACGCGCCAGGCCTGCATGTTTCGTCATATGTACTCTTCAGTGATGGTCGCTTTCCTGATTTTCTTTACCAGAAACTTTGTACAGGTGTTACAATTCACTTTGACAATCACGCAGTTGTTTTGCGTGCACAGGTGAAGTTTTCATCACTATTACGGAATGCAAATTTCATCGATGACGTCGATTTTTAGTTCCTATTTACTCTTCAAATACCTTCGAATGGGTGTTGCAACTCATTTTGGAAATTGCGCAGTTGTTTTACATAGGAAGACAGACTTTGTGACACACTGTATACAGCTGATCCGGGCCATGAAATCTACTTATTTGGTTAGGCAGCTGTAGATTAGAATAACAATCCGTTTAAGATTTCGCCTCACTTATGCCCAAAATTATACTGATATCAGGGCAGGTGGCTCTTCTGTCCGCTTCACACTTCAACCACCAATCAGTGAAAAACAACAACAATGAAACAACCGCTCACTTGTTAAAAGGATTTGTTACAACTACGTATATCCACACACTCAGTGCTTACTGAATTACGACCGCTTGCTTCACGCCCTTCGTAGGCTATTTTTCCTCTCGTAGGATGGCAGCCACCCAGCGTGGAATCGACTTCAAGAGATGTCTATAAAGTTGTGTGGGAATTTGCAACCAAGCTGTTTGTCTTGCGATATACAATTACGGTATGGAGGGGGTGGTGTGCCGAACTGCTTCACCTTAGGTTTTCTTACATCCACAGATGTTCAATTGGAGTTGAGATCAGGAGCTGCTTTCGAGAGCCATTCGAGATGTGTTTATCCAACAATTCCTGCACAAGGTAGGCTTGATGACATGGGTCATTATCATTCTGGAAAACCCCACACCCTCTGGATAGATATACAACTTTTTGGATTGTATATAGTTTGCAAGCAGTCCTGATAACAGCCAGCATTCACACGTTGGTCCATATTCATCACATGTCCCAGTTCAAGCCAGCTAAATACGTATGTCCCATATCATACAACCGTCCCCATCTCCCTGGATAGTCGATGCTTTGCATGAAGAATTCGTAGCCTCATGCTGCTGACGCCATGGCGCCAAACACGGATTCGAGCATTGGCAGAAATCAGTTCATATCGTCATTCATCGAACTAACACACTGGCTTCCAATCTTCCATCGTCCAATACGCATACTGTGGGCACTAGGAGAGTCGTTTACGTCAATTGACTGTTTTTTGTTTTGTTTGGGGATTTTAACGTACACCGTGAGAAACTCAAAGGGCTATAAACAGTCGTCCGTCACTAATTTAGAGCCACTGCTTCCAGGGAAGGGAGAAAGCTAGTACCATAAGACAAACACACCATCCATGCCTCACCAGGGATTCAAACCAGGACCCATCTCAGACGAATGGTCAGAAGCCAGAGCTTTGACTACTGCGCCACCTGGGTGGCCGTTGGAATGTTGTTGGGTGAGGATGGAGTACAGGGCGTATGCTCTTGTAGCTCATGCGTGACAGCAAGCGACGCATAGTCTCTTTGGATTTTGTTTCTAGTTGACCCATATTGTATTGGGCGTCGCCTTGTACATTGTTCTGTACAAGGAGATGCTCCCGTCGTTCACCTCTAGAATCCATCTCTCGCTGCCCTTTACAGTTGTGTCGCTGGTTGGTTGTTTCGCCATTTTAGCAACCACGGACGGCTTTGGACAACCCACAAATATCGCCCTTTCCGAAATGGATCCACAGTTCGGCTCTTCATAAACTCCGGTAAATCTTTGGATTTACCCACGACATCCGTAACTTCGCTTTCAACTGAACCATCAACTACATATTTATATACAGTACATCACTTTAGCCCACAGGCCACGCGCTCTTCCTCGTAACTAGTAGCTATTTGGTGTAACTCACTTTGCGTAGGGATGGTCATAATTCAGTGGGCTCTCAGTGTATGTGTATATGCGTGTCAAAAATTAATAGTTATTAGTTCATTGCGGGAGACTAGGGATGATAGATAGAATTATACAAAATCTGTATCCAACTGTATCCACGTTCACTCCAGGCCCGACCCCAGAATTTTGTGTCGCAATCACTCGATCGGCAGCGCGTGTTTATGAAAAGTGAGCCAGAAGAGATGCACAGATGTGATGTTGCCTTCCGGCATTTAAGACTAGTCAAGCCGGTTTTAATAATTTTGACCAAATCAAGCTCAGCAGCTCCTTTGCGGCAATGATCTGTAAGCCAAAAAGACACATATTTTTAGACATCTGTTGCGTGCCGATTGTTATAGGTAGCCTAACTGAGCCTGTAAAGGTAAGATCCTACACAATAATGAGTTCGAAAAAATTATCATGATTGGCAAAGTTGGAGAAAGCAGAAGGAGAGGAAGACAGAGAACAAGATGGTTGGATGGAATCAAAGACGCCTGTGGAATGTCCCTAGGACAGTTGCGAGGTCTTCCTAAGGACAGATCGAGACGAGATAGCTTGCTTTTGTTCATACAGTCACCAAAAGTTTAACACGACTCCATGGAACGTAACAACAATCAGAACAATTTAGGTGTTTATCATTTCATTGTTTAACAATGGCAGGCAATATAACTCAAGTAGCCCAGAAAACATCTCTTCGAAATAACCTAGGCTATCAATTTTCTACAAAAATCTTGCAGTCTGTCTTGATTTGAATGTAACCGAATTTTGGCCTTTATTGTATTGCAATATTAGTTTTCGATCTCCGAATAGACTAACTCGGAAATTGTTGATATTTTGCGTTGATACAATCCTGATAAGCTTTAAAATATTTTCAGGACCAGAAAATTCTGATAAAGAGCATACGTACTAAATGACATTTGAATTCTAATTACATAAATTATGGGATACGTTCATTTTGCCCATTTCCAACAGCCTTGTGCTTTTGACCTTTTATGAGAGTTTGAAATTATTCTTTTTACGTTTACGTTTTCAGTATATTTTGGCGTATACGAGACGCAATGATCAAACTCAGATTAATGGCAAAAATGAGAAGGATTCCATTTTTTTTTTTTACTTTCTTGAGTCGCTGTATTTCTGGCATATTTACTCCTGAAATGTACTTTAATGTTCTCAGTATTTACACCAATGGTTCTGCAAAGGTATCATTTTTTTACATAACGCAAAGATCATAAAAAAATCACTCGTAATTTTCGCGTTTCTTTTTAACAGTGAGTTTGTACTGCAAATTAGCGTGTTCGTGCTATTGAGAACAACTTTCACTGAAAAGCATCCACTAATAGTCAAAGCGTCAAAGCCGACAAAACTTCAAATGACATACATGTACCACATTAAATAAAAATCAGAAAAATTGTTAGGAAACAAATCAGATGTGTTCTATGTTGCTCTGAGCACTTCCAGATTTGGAAAGATCAAAGTTACTAATAAAACGATTTCTATAATCCTAATTTAATGAGCAGGTGGAGCGTCTGTTTTTTGAAGACAGAGAAGTGTCACGTGTTTATTCTTGTTAAGAATTCAGATCTCTGTTTTTCTGCCACCTAACTGAAATACTGTAATTCAATGTTCCTCTGATACTTCCTGAATTTCATTCAAGAATTTACACATTTAATATTTCGGCCACCTGCCGGAATCGTTACACGTTCAATTCTTCTGCTACACTAGCTCACGAGTGTAAAAACTGTGACTGAAGTTTTTATAACACGAATCGTAAAATACATATATATACTATAATAAACGGTTGAATTACTAATGGGCACTTTTTTGGCGCAGTCTATGCGATAGGTCACCAACAACAAAGTTTTTCTAGTATACCGATTCAACATTCCCATGATAGAAGCCTATTATATCGGCTAATAGATTTTAACCCGTCATATGACGGTCACAGTACGTTAAAAATCATATTACTCTGCGATGAGAAGAAAATGAAATAAAACACGACATAACACTTACGTAACAGAACAAACGTCGCAGACAGTTGTTCGAACACGTGCTTATTGCCACAGATGAAGTCGTTTGCCTTAGAAACTTTATTTTATTTTCCGGTATTTCTCCTTGATTTTACGTATCGTGCGATAACAGTGAGCATAGTTTTGATTTCGGCCCCCGGATAAAAGCAGATGGCGCTGCAAGTACTGATGACGTCAGAGCGTTAGAGACAGACGTAGCCTATTATATAGGTTTTATTCCCAGTTAGAGAATTTACATATGAACGGATTCGGATGATCAGCCGACAGGATCAGAGTATCTCTTAAATTCCAAGATGTCCTTAACCATGATTTTGAAGTCATTCATCGCGCTGCTACCTCCACTCTGTTGCAGCAACACTAATGAATTTCTACAGGAAAAAAGCTTTCCTGAAGAACTTCGAATGTGATAACGAATTTTTATGACAAAATACACCCACATTTAGGATGCCTAGAGGTATTCGAGAAGGTGTGGAACCTTCCAGAACATTGAAAAACAACCTGGGTACCGTCGTGTTCTTATAGAGATGACACCGTGTGTTCTTGTTCCGCACTTACAGTATTGGAAGAAAGTAAAATACAAGAAACAAAGTAAAAAGTCACTGTCATGTTAACCACTATACGGCATCAATATAATTTTTCGACTAGTTTTCGAGAAACATAGATAACGTGGCAAATATAAAAATGCAGTTATGCGTATAAGCGGAAAAACGCTTAAGCAGGAAAAGAAGGATCTTAAGCGTGCTTTCTTCTGTCCTAAAAAAATAAAACAAAAAACTACACCTACTTCGACTTATAGAACTAGAGCTTCCGTGCGGTAGATGGACAGGCAGACAAATATACAGAACGCACGGTATATCTCGATTACGCTTTCTTCTATCCGGTATTGCAACAGATGTTTTTAGGGTTTTTGTTTCATGGCATCCAGCTGCAAAGAAATCGAAGAGGGGAGACACAGAACGTTTAGTATGTTCTAAACCGTACTATGTTGCAACAAGGTACGGATGTTGACGGTACTTTTCGGTTTTCTACCACTCACTGCTAACACGAAAATGATGAACTTTCAGGAAATTGTTGAAATTTAAGTTGATTTGTTGCGTCAATTGGGAATAACAGGAAGAAGTTGGCAGTGTGAAGCATTAGGCAGTGACTGGATTTTTAACAAAAGTAGATACTACGGCGGCCAGTATACACGAGCAGGGGCGGATTTCCGGCTAGGCGCACTAGGCGCGAGCATAGGGCCTCGCTCTTTCAGGGGCCCCGAAAACATGTAATTGGAATTTCAGTTTTGGTTTTCGCTGACCGAAGCAAATCAATCTTTAAAGCGACTACTTTGTATTGTCAATTGATATTTTACTTTCTCATATTAATAATAACATATTTTTTTCTTGCTGTTGCTGATATTCCGAATTTTCGAGTTCTTATCGATGTACTTATTTTGAAAAGAACGGTTAAAATAATTTTGAGTTCCTTTAAGTGGTTATTAAAGAAGATATTCACGCTTCCCACACTTTCATTGTTTAAGGCGAATTCTTAACTGGCCTGCTATGCTATAAATTGCTTTCATGCTACTCCAGCCAAGTGTGTTCCCTTGGCATCTGTGTTGGAACCTTCCCACCTTCTTCCCGAGTTGCGACGAGGAGTACTTGTAAAAACTTTCCTGATGATCGGGCGTGTTTGCTGTAAATAGTTTTTTTCTTCGTGGTAGGATAATCAATGAAGAAAGAAATATTCTTCACAGAATAACTCTTCTTAGAACAATCAAGTTCTTTCTCGGCCCTAATCCCTCTAAACTATTTTAAACGAAAAGAGTTATTAATATTTAGGCTGAAAAAATAAAGAGATTTGAGAATATCACATCATCTTATTTAATAGTGTTAAAAGTAATTTATATTGTATTGCAACAACATTTTCTCATTACTTTCTGCTCCCTTGGTTTATTACTGATAATTATCAGGTATTCTCACCTTTTCTATTCCTTAAATCGACTTAAAACTAGCTTTTGAAAAAGCAGTAAAAAGTTTCAATGATACTCTTACTCCAAAACCTGCAGTTCCTACTTTTCCATTTTCAAACCGGATCTTTTGCATTTAATTTGTATGCTTCTGCTTCTGCTCCTGATAACTGCAGTGCAGGTATAAATGAGATAAGTGCCAAACCTAACATCCATTGATTCCCCATTAGCCTCAAAATTGTGTTTACGATAACTGCAGTGCATGAAGTATATGGGATATTAAAAGTGCCAAACTTAAAATCCATTGATTTCCTATTAGCCGCAAAAATAATTTTTGAAATATCTCTGAAATCAAAAAGTTCGATGTGCACGGAAAGACAAATTTATTACACTAGCACTGTTTCTTACAGAACGTTTTAATAATGGGAAGCGATGGCATTTAAAAAAGTGTAAAAACCGTTTTCCTGACTCCCCCCCCCCCCTTCTTTTTGTTAATCTGCCGGATGGAAATTTCTGAAGGGATAAGAAGGGGGAGGGGGCGCCTGAACCATTTAGCGCCTAGGGCCCCAAAAGATCTAAAATCTCCTCTGTACACGAGCATAGACTTCATGAACATTCTGAACTGTTTTGCGCCACCTTTGATCTCTTCATTATCTGCACGTTTCAGAGATGATGAAGAGCTTAAGGGAATCGCAGAATAGCAATTTACAGGGCACGACGAACACTTTTATTTCCCAGCTCTAACATGGCTGGAACAATGATGTATCAAAGGTATTGAAAATCACCTGGTATTGGCTGAAAAGTAATGAAACAATCATGCCAGTATACACAGCACAGATATGTTACAACTTACTGAAGGCTCCACGTAAGTACATTGTTTTTTCATACATACATACATACATACATACACATGTATATCAAAGGTCAAAAGGCTACTTAAAATATCCATCACAATTTTATTGTATTTCGGCCAAAAAAAAATAATGTGAAGCAGTATCGCCACTGCTTCACATTATTTTTAATTGAACTTTCATGTCAATAACATTACTCAAACTTATACTTAAAAGTAAAGTCCAATAGTACTTCCATTGAATTCTCCTTTTAGGGATGAAAAATCCTATGAAGAGGATTCACCAAAGGAAAAAAATGATGACAGTGTTTACGAAAAAGACGATGAGAATCAAAGATTGTACAAAAACGTAAGTTTAACTTTTGATATCTTACATTTTTTTTTATTTTTACTATAGCAATTTTGTACAGAATCGGCCTACCGATTATCTAGTGTCTTATTGCATTTCTACATGATGATAGACAGTACAACATGGCGATTGGGCCGAAAATTATAATTTTATGTGACTGGGCTAGGATAACGGCAGGACAGTTGTTCTACAGCAGTACAGCAAGCTGGCATAAGCTCAAACTTTCTAACAGAACATTTAAGTCAAAAGCTCTTTTTCAAAAAAAAAAAAAAAGTGGAGGTGGAGGGTGGGAGTAAGAAAGAAAGCAAGAAAGATTACACCGAATTTTCGGTTGTAATGAGCACGTCTTTCGAATCCTTTCTGGCACGAATAAAATATTTCAAAGTTATTCATGGTCAGCCCCATTTCTACAATCGATAAAACATCTACAGTAGAAATAGAAACAGTTACTTTTTTCTACTAACGGTTGAAAAAATTGTTACGAAAATTAACAAATTGCGCACAAAAAGTTTCTCTTAGCTGAAAGAAGATATCAGAGACAAAGCAATTTTCAAATCGAACAGTTAGAAGAATTATAGATAAAAATATTATATAACTGTGCGTCCCCTAGTAGGCAATCTGTGCATTATGTAAATAAGATAATATTTCCTATCTTTATTATAGCGAACGCCATACAGTGAAAAACATATATATATATTTTTTCAATAGGGTCATTAGAAGCGGAGGTACAGCATCAAACAGAAATGCACACTAACATCACCTAGCGCCAGAACCGTGAACTTCAAAAGCCTCGCGAGTACAGGCCAAGTTTTCCGCAAAGAAAATGGTATGAGGCGTTCATTACATCGTACTTCTGGAAGCAGAGATATTGACAAAACCCGATTAGATATTTGCGCTCTCTAGCGGGAAAATTGTGCTCTATTTTTAGCAGCAAATGTACACAAGATGTTTTGGCAGTTAGTACCTGACCGAAGAAATACTTTTTTCGATCGGGTTTTTAGACGCGCTGATACTGCTGCAAACGGAAATTTTGAACTTATACACTCTAATGGCACATTTGTAGGTTAAGAAAAACTTGAAAATATATGCAAAACATTTCGCAACAGAAACGCTCTCCGATAAAGAAAATTTTTCAAATCGGAATGTTAAAAGCAGAGACATCGACAAAAATAAGATACAAGTCTCCGCCTCATAGTGGAAAAAACTACGCACTATTTTAAGCTGACGGCATTCTCAAAAGTTTTGCTGCGGTGAGTGGTATCTGATTGCGAAATAATTTTAAAATCCAGTTTTCAGAAGCGCAGATATTGCTGCAATAACATCAGAAACAAAAATAACACACTTACGCCACCAAGTGGCCAAACCATTCTTTAAAAATAATTCAAAATTATATGCAGTACATTTCCCATAAGACGCTCTATCTGACACTAAAAGAATTTTTCAAATCGGATTTTTATAAATAGAGATATAGGAGAAATTGCAATTTAACTTTCCTACCCCTAGCGGAAAAAGTATGCGTTACATGAAAAAGAAACTGTACCCTAACAGTCTTTGTTAGCATGTCTTTTGTAAAAAAAGATCGTGCTTATGTTACCGGTTTGTCCATCCGTCCGTCTGTATCCACGATATCTCTGCAACTATTAGTCAGATTTGAAAAATTCTTTTTGCGTTGGGAAGCTTGAAATATGCGAATGATGATCCTTCATTTCGTTTTTTTTTTTACGATGTACAATTTCGCCGCTAGAGAGCGTAAATGCAGATGATGTCGAATTCAAAAATGCGTTTTATTCCACATATGTGCTTCCAAACATCTGATTGAAAAAATTCTCTCATCTTTCGATTCCATTTATGTCGAAGAGTAGTTTAGATATAGTTACTTTTTCAAATTACACATAGATTTTCCGCTAGGTGGCGTAAAAGTAAATTACATTTTCCCCGATAACTCTTCTTCTAAAACTCCGATTTGAAAAAAAAATTCTTCAGCGGATACAACTCCTGATGGAAATTTTTTTTGCATATAATTTCAAATTTTTGGTAAATAATACTTCGCCACCAGGGGGTGTAAGTGTTAATTTTTGCTTGATGTATTTGCTTTTGATGTATTTGCCATAAAATCTGAGCTTCTAAAATATCGATTGAAAAAAAATTCTTTCGTGGACTGATGCCACTCACATCGATAAACCTTTTTGGAATATTTTCTTCTTAAAAATTACACAGTTTCTCCGCCAGGGGGCGTACATCTTATTTTTGTCAATATCTCTACTTCTAGGAGTCCGATTTGAAAAACTTCGTCTTTGTTGGATAGTGTTTAAGTGTCACATGTTTTTCACATATTTTCAAAATTCTCAAGTAATTCATAGACTTTCCGCTAGAGGACGTAGAGTTAAATAGCGTTTCCCCCTATATCTCTGCTTCTAAATCTACGATTTAAAAAATTCTTTCTGCACCAGGTACAGCTCCTGATGGGAAATCGTTTGCACATAATTTCTAATTTCTGTAAATAAAATGGTTTGGTCACCAGGGGGCGTAAATCTTAATTACCGCTTCTTATGTATTTGCAGCAAAATATGAGCGTCTAAATTCTCGATTGAAAAAAACGTCGCTTCTAGACCGATACTACTCATGTCAATAAACCTTTTAGAAACATTTTCTTTTTAAAATAATGCATGGTTTCTACGCCAGGGGGCATAGATGTATATCTTAGTTTTGTCAATATCTCTACTTTCAGGAGTCCGATTTGAAAAATTCCTTCTTTGTAGGATAGTGTTTCGAGTGTGACATGTTTTTCATATAATTTCAAAATTTTCTAGTAATTCTTAGACTTTCCGCTAGGGGCGTAAAGGTAAATTGCTTTTCCCCCTATATCTCTGCTTCTAAACGTCCGATTTGAAAAAAATTTCTGCACCGGATACAGCTCCTGATGGGAAATCCTTTGCACGTAATGTTTAATTTTTGTAAAAAATGGTTTCGCCATCAGGTGGCGTAATTACGCCACCTGATGGCGAATGTCTTAATTTCCGCTTCTGATGTATTTGCAGCAAAATATGAGCTTCTAAAATCTGGATTGCAAAAAAAACGTCGTTTGTTGACCGATACTACTCATGTCGACAAACCTTTTAGGAGCATTTTCTTCTTGAAATAATGCATGGTTTCTACGCCAGGGGGCGTAGATGTATATCTTATTTTTGTCAATATCTCTACTTCTAGAAGTCCGATTTTAAAAATTCCTTCTTTGTTGGATAGTGTTTCCGATGCGAACATTTTTTTCCAATAATTTAAAATTTTCAAGTAAATCATAGACTTTCCGCTAGGGGGCACAAAGGTAAATTGCGTTTTCTGCGTTATTTTTGCTTATAAATCTCCGATTTAAAAAATTCTTCCTGTATCGCATACAAGACGTGATGGAAAATATTTTTCACATAATTTATAATGTTTGGTAAAGAACGGTTTGGCCACCAGAGGGCGTGTTAATTTCTGCTTCTGATGGTTTGTAGCAAAATCTGGGCTCCTGAAAACTCGACTAAATTTTTATTCTTGAACCGATACCGTTCATATGGAAAAACCTTTTGAGAACACTTTCTTCCTAAAATAATGCATGGTTTTCCCACCAGGGGACGTAAAGTCACATCTTATTTTTGTCGATATCTCTGTTTCTAAGAGTCCGATTTGAAAAATTATTCCGGTGTTGGAGAGCGTTTCCGGTGCGAAATGTTTCTCATATAAATTCATATTTTTCTTAACGCACAATTCTGCAACCAGAGGGCGTAAGCTGACGATTCCGTTTACAGCAACATCTGAGGAATTAAAAACCCGATTGAAAAACTTCTTTCTTCCGTCAGATACTATTGTTTTCCATACAGGTTCCATTGACTTTGAACAGCTTTGAAAAATTTAATTTGCGTCAGAACGGATTGAAAAGACGTGCTTATTACACCCAAAAATTCGGTGTAATCTTTCTTGTTATATATGGTATCGAATGAGAGAAAGAATGTTTTCAATCGAATATTCAGAAGCAATTATGTGGAATAAAATATATTTTATATTCCATAGCATCTATGTTAACGCCCCCAAGCGGCGAAGTTATGCATCATAGAAAGACCGGAAAGCGGCGAAGTTATGCATCATAGAAAGACCGGAAAGCGGCGATTATCATTCCCACATTTCAAAAGTCTTGATTCAAATTTTTTTTTTCAAATCGACTAATAGTTGCAGAGATATGGTGTGCACATACGGAGAGACAGAGCGATAACATAAGCACGTTCTTCTGCGCGACAACATAAGCACGTTCTTCTGCGCGACAACATAAGCACGCGCGGCAGTGATAAATTCCGCCGGTGCAGCTTAATTGGGAAAGCATTCAGCTCCGGAGCAGAAGGATGCTGCTTGACCTCCGTCACCGGCAAAAATGTGTGGTTCTTCGAAAAATACGTGATGCTTCTTCCACACACCGTCTGGAATTAGGGGAATTCCTTCTTCTACAGAGAGTTACTTCACGCATGGCTTGCGGGGGACGCGAAACCTGCGATTTCGTGCCCTTGCCTTTCTCAAGGGTGGAGGGGGGGTACAATGTGACATACTACAGAGGTGACGTAAGGTCAAGACAGCAAAGTTACAGCGATAAATTCCGTTCGCGTAGCTGAATTGGAAAATCATTCCGCTTCGGAGCAAAAAGATGCGGTTTCGATCATCGTCACCGGCAGATTTGTGTTTTCACAGGAAATTGAAGAGAAAGAAAGATTTACAGAAGAAGTGATGCGCAATGACATTAGAGTTTTGAGACAGCCAGCGCAAAGCGTCAGGGAAATTTGACCGTAAGATTGGTCAAATTTCCCTGATGCTTAGTGTGGTATTGGCCTTTGATTACATTATGACTGTGAGGTTGTTAGTCGGGAATCTATGCCGAACCTGAAGGTTGGTTGGTTTGCAGTTATCTGTGAATCCGTTAATGAAAATGAAATCCCTTTATCGCAGATTTAAGCATTAGCAGATTAAAACAAAGCTGAATGAAAATTTTATTGACCTCGTGGATTGTTGTGATGGAGTCGGAAACACCGCTTTTGCCCGATTTAGAAATACTGACTGTGAGTTTTTAATTTAGCATTAAATCCTCTTCCTGTGTTACTTATCAGCAGGTGCGACGCAATTCCTCAGCTCACCCAACTTTTCCTTGAGCTCACTTTTTAGCCCCCTCAAGTATTTAAGTAGTTAGAACACATGGTGAGTGCAACCATCTAAGACTTTAGGAAACTTAGATAAAAGTATGCGATATTTTTGAATTCAGAGAAATTTTATTATATAAAATGTATTTTTTGTTATATTTAGTGTTGTACTGTTCTGTGAAACGGAGGTGATCTCCTGTGCAAATATCTAAGACAGTATTAGAAAAACAACACTTTCGTAATATGTTATAGTTTAAAATGATAATATATTTCTTGTCAGATTACAAAGTAAAAATCACAGACCGCTTTACGACAGGAAATATTGAAAAAATATTTAACAAATCACGTAAGTTAAATTTGCCCCTAAATTAGGGAAAGGCGACTCCTTATAGCCCATTGAATTGCTTACAGTGGTCGTTAAACTCTCAACCAAAAAAGAAAATGTAAGATTCTTATTTAACTAAAGTTATAGTGTTAGTGTCATTGATTAATAGCCATATCTCGTGCTGCCACCCTAACACGGAATTCTTCTGCGTGTGTGTGTTTTAGAGACTTGAGCCCCAGTATGAGTTTATCTCCTCAAAATATGCAAGGAAACGTACGAAATATAAGCGTAAAACTTTTCTACCCAAACGACCTATGAGCCATGCAAGTGACTCCATCACACAGTCATAGTACCTCCTGCAAGTTCTGACTGATAGGCGCTCTCATCTTAACATTGTGTATTGTATATTTTCATGCAGGCGGAATGCTTTGCTTATTCAGCGTTTGGCTTTAGAGCATGCAGTTTTGCTAGTGTTTGAATGAAATTTGTAACTGCAAATGCCGTTCGGAAAGTAAAAACCAAAAAACCAAGCGCACTTGCAGCTGTTGAACAAATTCATAGTCAAGCCAGTGGAAGATGCACTGGTGAGCGACTGAAGCGAACCTCCCTTTTAGATAGCAAATAATTAATTTTACATTTATTTTTGTTGTTTTGAGATTTTTGTGAAAATTTTCACAAAATTGAAATTTGCGGGGAATTTGGAAGTGAATTATCCTTTTGATCCTAACTTCAGGCCACAGAGAAAAAAAAATTATTCCATCCCCTCTTCAGAATATATTTTCTAGGCACTGTTTCGGTTTCTGACCTTGAATTTTGAGCAACAAAAAATCTGTTTTTTGGTGCATAAACGTTCGTTACATTTTTCTGAGTTCAATATGAAACGTGAACAGAATGAATGTGTTCATTGCAATTGATTAGATACAAATGACTGAGGTGACATAACATAAATTTCCTCTTATATATTGTCACTGCACATTGTCACTAATACTGAATTTTCTTATACATCTCTCCGTTCCGATAGTGAGCATTCATCACATGCAAGTTTTATATTACATTTCTTGTTTCATTTGACAGAATTCAGTTAAAAGTACTGAAATGAAATCTAGTACAAAAGAAAAAGTCAAAAATAAATAGAAAGCTGAAAGTGGGCAAACATGTTTCCCATTGGAATAAATACGTATATTCTTCGTTATTTTGACTGAACAGTTGGAGATCGGTGCGAGTAGCAGGTTTTGACATATCTATGAGGTCTGATCTAAATGCATTGATATTGGATCTATAAGAAGCTAGGATGCTTCTTATAGATCCAACGTAGATACGACGTTAACGCACTTCATATAGGCTATTTCGGTACATAGGATGGAAGCATTTGTCAAGCTCAACTTTTAAGTCGTCAACAGTTGATGTACTGCATTTCGTTTCATTGTTTTCAACACTGCCTAATTTTTTGCCTTTTATGATCTTTTGATTAGAAAATAAAATAGGAAAAGGAAACGATTAGTTTCCTTGTTATAATGATATTTTAGTTTTCATCAATTTAGAATTTGAAAGCAAGTGAAATCCAGCAGTCACTAAATTTAATTTTGTGTATACGTGTGAGTGACGGCATTTATTCCAATTTAAATATAAACTCCTCCGACACGGTTAAATTTCGGTATCGGAGCAATATATCATTCGTCACATTGACGTTTGCCCTCGTCACATCGACTTTTGCCCTCGAAATTTGTAAAATTCACAATTTTACAAATTTATTTTATTTTTCGAGAATGTTAAACGTTCAGATTTCTTCTGTGATCTGTTTACTGGTTAAAAGAAGCGCTGTATATGCGGGGTTACATTAAGAACCAATTTTACTCAACGATTTAAAAAAAAAAAAAATTATTTTACGAGTTCCTTTTGGTTAATATTTCACACTTATTTTTATTTTTCTCATAGCGTGTATCTATACCTGAGCTAGCAGTTCATAGAAAATCTTCTGTAAAGGATCGTTTTAAATGAAATATGTTTGTCTTTCAATTTCAAAAGAAAATTATTTTATCCAGCCTGGAAAAAGGCACTCTTGAAACTAGTGAATATAATTTCTTTTTCAATTTTTTTCTTGATGTAGGAAACACATAAAAGTTTCAATTTTTTTTTTATTTTTCAACTGTTACTCAGGGTAACAGGTGTTCGATATCATATCTTTACACGCTTTTGTTATTCTTTTTGAAGTCCCACCGTGGACCCTGGTCAGTGAACACGCACCACTCCTCCTCGTGAGGAGCAATACAATAACTTCTATAACTGACGTGGGTGATATTCTTTTTCTCTCCGCCCCATTCGTAGACGTTCTGGAACCAAGCTGAGTCAAACAGGTAAAGTTTCTCCGAACTGGTCATGTTTCTGAAAATTTTTTGCCGTACTTTCCCACTGAAAGGTGGGTATGAGAAACAGATCCACCTTCCCACCTAGAGCATACTTCATTAAACTCAAGGATAGTAAGTATTACTAACATTTTCCGCAAATAAGAGAAGATATCAAGGCCTTTTTCCGAAATGCGTAGTCCCTAATTACGTTTTTCTGCCAATTTTTTCGTCAGAGAATTGTAATGATTTAATAGTTTTTTTCTGCTTTTTGTTGGTTATTTATTTTATTTCTTGAGAAACTTGCTTCCCATTTTCCCCCGGTTGCAATTTGTGCCAAGGCCATTGCTGGCCTCCACCATTCAAGGCTGGAACTGATAGCTAGTTCCGCTTTAGCGGGCAGCCAACACGAAAAAAGAAAAAAGAAGAAAAAGAAATCGGCCGGTCATTGCTTGTAACTGATGACTTAACAGCAGACATGGTCCAGAAGACTCCCTGTGTTTGCAGCGTTGCAGGAAATCAAACGCGTTTCAGTCAATTACGTTCAATCGGTTAACGGTGTTAATAAGTTCTTCGCTGATCTATCCTCACTCAATCTGCAGTTTGTTTTGCATACTGCTCCGAAGCAAATATACACGCAAGTCTTTCCTATCTGTTGTGCAAATAGCTCAGCGTGAGCAATTTGCAATCTGACTGACCTGCTTCCGATGCTATTAATCGTTCACACTTTCAAAAAAGAGAGTGAATTACTTAACATAAGTATGCAATAAGCAGGGGAAAGACATCTACTTTAACTTTTCCTACACTTTTCCTTTCAGCAGCTGTGCTTTTCGTATAATGCCATCTCACGTGTTCCTATTGCAAAAAACAGTTCTCAGAGCAGAAACTCCTTTACTTCCAGTAACTAAAAAGTTTAGGGGAGACTGCGGCAAGTTCATACAGATTTCGGTTTTAAATTTTCATATTTTTTCCTCAATCTTTTAATGTGGCCTATTAAACTTTCTGAGATCAGAATAAAAACTGAAGAAAGCCTGTTTAATTGACCAAGTCGAAATGTCTCAATTTGTCGCAGCCTGGGGCAAGTTAATACTGCTATGGAACAGGTTGATACAGCAGAATAAGAACTTAAGCAAACAATGTGTTATCGAGTAAAAACAATAATTTTCAGTGTTACCAATATTAAAAATAAAAAAAATGTGTAATATGTTATAAATTAGCATGTATTATTAAATTATTTCTTGAAAAAGGTTTATTTCAAATTTTAAAAGTTAATCACGTTCAGTCTTCAGACAAAATTTCAACGTTTGATTCGCAATGGACGCACGTGTAAGTAGGATTGTCATTTCCGCATTCTACAGTAGATGAGCCCAACTTTTGTAAGAAATAAACTGAATCCAATCCAGTCCAGATTTAGATGCTGAATGCAGCTTAAGGAACATTAAACACAAAATATCTTCGTATTCTTCTGACTCTGTTTCATCATCCTCTTCTCCATTCAAACGGTTTTTTTTTTTTATTGGAGCTCTTCTTTTCTTTTTTCATTTTCTCTCGAGATTTTTTTTCATCCTGATTCTCATCTTTTCTACTCTTTTCATTATTTGGCCAATCGGTTTTGATCCGCTTCATTTCTTGTCGCAATGATTTCTTCATTTTTTTCTTTCTCTACTTTTGATCGCCGTCTAAAACTTATTTTTCTCGCTTCATTTTCAAATCTGTTTTTCGCTGAGCTGTCCATAAGAATCAATGAGATCATTCGCTGTTTACCTTTTCTATTCTTTTTCAGTTCATGTACTTTAGGATAGGGACGCAATTCCTCTGGTCTTACTGCAGTACGAGGCATTTCTTGGCTGACACTGCTTTTGGATGGAACCTGTTCAAATTGGTCATGAGTTCTGCTGATGCGCCTTGCCCACCGCGCTTCTTTTTCTTCAACTTTTTTGAAGGCCTTTTGACAGTTTTAACATCAGTTTCAGCAGTATTACGAATATGTTTAGGTGCAAACAGATATTCATTGAAAATGTTCTTTAAATTAGTGAAAAAAATGCCGACGTTATACTTGTTGAAGCTGGTCGTGCGGCTCAGGCTTCTTGATTCAGGATCTCCGATGGAAAGGGTAAGATGCCTTTTCATGTATGCCGTAAATCATTCATCTGTTGCAAGTTTCAAATTAATCTAAGTATTCGGAAAGTTCACATTGTTAACCACTGCTAATTTATAAGATAATTTCGAATATCTTTAGGAGTTAAGCTGTAATAATTTTTTGAAAAATGAAAAATATATTCTTTCAGCTCAAGTTCCACTTAATCGCTAAGCACCTGCCTATGTTTGCATACCTCATTCAAACCTCAGGGTCCTTTTGATTTTTGTTTCTCTATCTTAACAAGGTCATTTTGTTGATCCCATTTGTTTCTCTATCTTAACAAGGTCATTTTGTTGATCCCATTTGTTTCAGCAGCTTTTCTCAACGACAGTCTCTTCTCTCATGGTATTTCACCAAGCATTTCTTTTTACCTCCGGAATATAGTTCTGTGGACAACTGTGAACAAACGAAAAAAGGAATCATTAGAAGTACGTAATTGGTTGGTTGGTTGGTGGATTTTAATGGCGCAAAGGCCATGTTTAGCCAAAGAGAGCCAGACACTAGACCATAAAAAAAGTAGTAACAAACAGCAGCATCTAAACATAGCAAAAAAGGTACGTAATTGGAAAAGGCTGGTACATCGTACTAACTTACCCTATCAAAAACGTATCAACTTTCCCCAAACGACGCCCTTGTATTTCAACCATGATCTTCAGAAAGAGAGTACGCATAAACAATAAACTACAGCGGAACTTGCTTACCTTTTAGTGCCCAAATCAGACCTCAACACGAAAGAATGGCAAAAGGTTCATTCAAATATTTCAGTGACTTCAAAGGACAACAAAAATATTTACTTTACACTACCAAAAACTGATTTACTTGAATAACTTTCACGCAATTACAGCCACATCGCTGAATGCTATTGAGTTCGTCCCAAAAATTTAATCCTTTGCCGAAATTGCTGGAGATTTGATCGCTTTAAGAGTGATATGGATTCTACAAATCTAAGCTAACAAACGACTTGGGTGCAGCTGCTGATTTAGTTGCTACTAAAAACTGCGGAATTAAGGAGCACAATTATTTAGTCAGATTGCCTCACGGAGTGTTCAGCCTGGATAAATCAGAGTTGTTCTCGAAGCTTATGCCAAGCAGAGCATTTATCTTAATGTACGAGAAAACGGCTGTGGGTTTTAAAGCCTTCAAGGTTGTCTCACATTTCTGTTAGGAGGAAATGCGTTTGGAGATTATAAAAAGTAACCCCTTATGATTTATTACTCTGAAAGCCCATGAGCACCCAGGGGTTTGATGAGAATTCGCCAGTTGTGTAGAAGTCTAACAGAAATGCGTGGATTACAGTAGTTGTAATCCAAGCATTTCTGTTAATCCAATCGTACTTTCTATACACTTATTCGTACAAGAGTTGTGTTTGAATCCTACTTTTCCAATGCAGATTTTCGTGAATTGAAGGCTTACTGTGGGAGGATAAATGTTGCCTTTCAAATTCTCTTCTTCTGGGTATCGCACCTGGACTTACTAATGTTGATGAAAATATTAACGTTATGTTTCCGCTACCAAATACAATATCTGTTATCCAACCTATGAGTCAGATTATCCTAGCAACTTTCAAAAGTTATTATCTCCAAAGGGCTGTTAGTCAGATAGTGAAGGATTCCGATGGTGGGTGAGCACCAGCTTTCTATGAACGATTTTTGAAGAAATTTTAACACACACACATATTAAAAAATCGGTTTGCAATATCACAGATGCACGGGTAGAAGTTTCACAGTCTCGCTTGATGGAAACTTAGTAAAATATTTGGCCTGAAGTAATTGATTCTTATGACTTTGATCCTCAAGTTCAGCATCTCAATTCAAGACGTGACACCATTGACACTGTGAGGACAGTTTGATTTGAAGATGTAGATTTGGCCAATTTAAATGATTTGCTTCGATTCTATACAGGAGAGCTCATCAGCGAAAATCTTATCGAACTGTCGAAAAATGTAAATGAAGATGATGAACACCCTGTTGTTGCTTGTTAAATAACGTTTCAACAAGCAACAACAGGGTGTTCATCATTTTCATTTGCATGTTCATCATCTTCAGTTGGCTGAATGTTTGAAGCACATTGACACTGGAATCTTTGACGAGAACAGCTCTAACAGCACAAGAAGCGTCAGAGTTGTTAAAGAGGTTCGGAGTTTTTCGGTTTGTTACAAAAAATTCTATACGGAGAAAAAAATGCTAACTCTTATTTCACTTTTGACCAGTTCTTCGAAAAAGCTGAAATTCTTTTGTCTAACTACCAAAACCAAAAACTTTAAAGGAGCAGAAAAAGGATGATCCAGACTCACCTGTTTCAGTTGATTAGTCATCCGGTTAAAATAATGAGAGTATCAATGTACTAATAGAAGAAAACACAAATTTATTGCTTTACAAATTTTGAATAAGTAACTTTTTCTATATTTATTTATTTTTGTTCGTATTTCAATTTTACCCACGTTAAAATCAATTCACTTTACGTAATTTCTCAGAACCAATTAATCGCGATGTACAAGGGATGCCTGTACAGTATTACTGAGAGAATATACATAGTTGTATCAGAAAAATATGACCACCTACCTAGTAATGGAAATAACCACCCTTGGCACAGATGACATCGGCGAGACGTCGTGACATGGACGCAATGAGGTCCTAGAAGGTTGCCCGAGGCACACGTGCCCATTCGGACTGCATCAAAGCATGGATGGAGGTCCCGGAGATGACGTGGTTGTGTGTCGGCACGTCGAACCTGCTGATCCAAATAGTCCCACAAGTGCTCTATGGGATTAAGGTCGGGCGTTTTCGCCGGCCGAGGGAGAATGGAGACATCGCTGTCGCGTTCCTGGAACCAGTCACGTATCCCCTTAGCGACGTAGCACGGCGCATTATCCTGTTGGTAGACACCATCACCACCAGGGTGAACGTCCAACATGAAGCGATGAATGTTGTCAGCAAGGATGGACAGGTAGCCATTGGCGTTCAAGAACCCATCCAGTGGTACCAGGGGTACCAGCGGTCCCAGGTCATACCAGGAAAACATCCCCAGACATGCACACTGCCACCGTCGGCCTGTACTTGACCACCAAACATGTCCGAGTGTTGGTTCTCGTGTGTCTGACATCATATCCGCCACCGCTCGTCACTTCAATGGAGTAGAAACCTCGATTCGTCGGAAAAGGCAACCTTTTCTCACTATTCCACTGTCCAATGACTGTAGTCCCATGCGAACTGCAGGTGCCGTTGCGGATGGACCTGGGTCAACATGGGTGCCTTGACGCAGCGTCGACGCCGGAGACCCATGTGTAGTAGGGTTCGCTCTACTGTTGTCGGGGACACATACCTGGGTGCCCCAGCGTTCATTTGCATGGTCAATCGTTGTACTGTTGCGCGTCGATTTCCCTTTACCAGTCGACGGAGGCGACGTTCTCTTCTGGGGTCAATAGCCTTTGGAACTTCACAATTATGACGTCGGGAGGTACTCGGTGTGCCAGCGGCTCATTCTTGGTACACCCTTACTACAGCACCTCGAGAACAGCCCACGAAGTCCGCTGTTTCTGAGGTGCTTCCACCATTGGCGCGGTAGCGGATGTTAATTTATTTTCGAACGTCCGTCAAGTCACTACCTCCGCCCATTGTGCTCACGTAACGCACTGTGGCTCGTCTGTCCTGGGCGGTCGCTTATATCTTCGTGTGGTCGACCTTGTCACGTGTACTCTGTGACGCGCCTGGGAGGGTAAACTGTGATTCCGGGGGTGGTCATATTATTCTGATTCGACCGTGTAAGGCATAGGTTTAGGCTTCACAATTACTGAACTCCTGTGGTGCATATATAGAATACGAGGCAAAGGAAGATATGCAAAGATTACAGTCAAATCAAAAAAGTATACGTGGTTGGAGTGGCCAGAAATCGCAGGAGAAGTGACACGTAGATCACACAAATACTAGGCCTGCAAACAATATTACTTTCATTAAAACACTCAGATGACGATGAACCGCAAATATTGTCTGGACAACGAGCCATCAGACAAGATAACATCCCCTGAAAACTATCACATGATAGACAGACCGATGACATAAGAACGCATGTAGTAATCAACTGGAGGAGAAGTGCTCAAGACAGAGAGTTGCCGGAGGAACCTAGGAAACCATCATTCGGAGCAACGGAGCGAACATTGTGATTCTGTAATATGCTCATATGCGCGTACATAACTTGCATACTCAAAGACACCGATGACTAAATGGCTTTGCATGTGTTTGCATCTTTGACTAAGCAGTTAATTTCCTGTGAAGATATGTATGTGCTTACGTGTACCTTTGCGTGTTTGCACTACATGCATGGGGACAGAGTCAGAGATAAATCAACTCGCCTTCAACTTTATACAAAGTATAAACTTTTAGAATTTAGATATATCAATGAGAAACAGAGAGAGAGAGAGGTTGGTGAAAACTCTGCAAGCACAATTATTGAGATAAGAAGAGACAGTGGTTCATTTTGCAATCACAGGCAATCAGCGTATAAATGTTTTCTGTTAAGTAAAGTGAAAAGAAGTGCTCACTGTGGTATTAATAAACTGGATCAAAAAGTTTAGGAAGTTTGTTTTCTTCTTTAATTCACCAGTTTCAAAACATCTGACGTACTTATGACGGGACTGACTTAGAGTTTAAATAAAGTAGTTACAATGGAGACATTTAATACTAATATTACTACAACATACTGGAAGTACACGCTGGAAAAATTTCCAGTTGAACTCTTAAGTTATGTGTATGCTTCATCTTAACATACATTTTAAGAAAGGTAACAGAGTAACTGCAATCACGATAAAAACGAATTACAGTAACAAAAAGAGAAGTCTGTCCTTTCCAAAAATAAAAAAATGCAATACTTTAAGAAAATGAATAGTTTTCACGTTTACTATGTGTTATGCTATTAGAATTCTCGCCTTTACCTTGTGTTGCATCACATCTTTTACGATAGCTACGGCTTTCCACGTAACTGAAACTTGATTGTTTTTTATTACACACTCTAATAACTAACAGGAAGAAAAAATAGCCATAATAATGTTAATAACCGATGATAAAATTGAGGGTTTCCCGAAAGTCCTTGACACATTTTAAAAATTTATTTAAAAAAAAAACTATTCGGGATAGGAACGAATTTTTTTCAGATCTTGTAAACTTACTTCAAAAAGTTATTTTCCATATAGTTAATAAACTTCAATATGCGCTCCTTTTGTTTCGCGGAGTGCAGAAAGCCAAAATTCAATCTCTGCCCATGTATGTGCCAAAGTTGATTCTGTAACAGATGCAACTGCTGCAGCAATGCGTGTTTTCAGTTCAACACTTTGGATGAATAAACTTTGTCGTACACATATCCTCACAAGATGTCTAGAAGCATGATATCTGGAAAGTGGGGATGCCATGAGATGGGTCCATCTCATTCAATCCACCTGGTTGCAAATTCCTATTTAAAAAATTTCGCACAACCGTACCTCAATGTGGCAGCGCACCATCTTGTTGCCAATGATTTTAGGATGTAAATGGCAAATTTGAGGGACAGCAAATATTTGAATCATGTCCAAATAAATTTCTTTTATGACTGTAGATTCTGCAAAAAAAAAAGAAAAAAAAAAAAAAAGAAAAGAAAAAGAAACGTCCGATCACACGTTTAGGCCGTTAAGCCACACCACACATTCACTTTAGGACTATCCAGGACATGTTCGATGAAGTGATGTGGATTCTCAGATTCCTAAATTCTGATATTGTGGCGGTTGACTTTACCTGGAACATGAAAAGTTGCTTCATCTGTAAAAACAGTGTTTCGTAGGAAGTCATTATCTACTTCTAGATGATTTAGCATGTCCACAGCAAAGTTAAAACTGCGTGGCTTGTCGTTCGGCTGTAAAGCTTGCAACATCTGTACTTTGTAAGCATATAGGTGGAGTATTCACCAATGCTTTCGACGTCGCTTTCACTCATGCTTGGTTTTCCACATCTTGGCCTATCAAGGACACTTCCAGTTTCCAGAAACTTCTTGTACTACAAGCAAATATATTATTACGACTTGGAGGATCTTTTCCAAATTTCGAACGAAAATTTCTTTGCACTTGGGTAACAGATTTCGTTTCGAAAAGCCAACAAACACACATCGCTTTCTCTGCTGGAGTACACATTTTCCAACTAACCTTGCGACTGGATCGGTAGCACCAATTAGGGATGTGTTTTGGAAATAGAAAAAAGCGTTGTTAAGTTAACAAAATCTGCAAAACTTATGTTCATATCACAAATAGTTTATTTTTTTATTTTTTTAAATGTGTCAAGGACTTTTGAGACACCCTGTATTACAGAAATGATAAATTCTATAATTTAGTTTAATTTTTCCATTTTTTCGGTGAAAAACATTTCATATAACAAAATTTACTCATGAAGAATAAGATCTCGATCAAATTTTATTTTGGTGGTCTTTTTTTGGTACATGCTAACTGAATAGTGATCTTCTACGCACGAGAATTGGAAACAGTTTAAGAATTTTGTACCTGGACCCGAACGTCACATAATTTTCACACACACACACACACACGCACGCACATATAAAGTGTCTCCGCAATGGGCATCGTTGGTTATAGGGAAATCAAACAATTGTAATACGGAAATATATCCTTTACTCACTTACTTACAGGGAGTGTTGAAATTGTCGTCCTTCTTTCACAAGACATAACCTTACTGTTTTACCCATGTTTTCAAACAGATCTGCAACAGAAAAAAGTCCCTCTGCAGTAAGGCTAAGGCTGTTCCACCTATTCTGATGGCGCTACAATCAACATTTTTGAATTAAGTAACTTATTGTATGTTTAGTTTCCGGTTTTGCTGAGTTTCTTTTTATAACTTATAAGGCTTCAGAATATGTTTTAAAGCAATACCGGTTTTCACAAACTTATGATGAGTTGAAAGTTTCCAAAATATGGATGTTGATTTCATCATTGCCCCTCGGAAGGAAGGAGCACTCATGAAATCAGTATTCACATTCATGAAATAAACAAACGTAAAGGAAGTATAGTTGTACCGTATGGTGTCGGTGTGTCTAATGTCGGTGCCATATCGTCGTTCAGTGAAAATCTTCTTTGCTTTAAGAAAGAGACGGCAATATTTTTGAGTGACAAATAATTTTTCACACCGCGGGCACCAGTATCGAGCACGACATTCCAAAGTGCGCATCTTATTTTGAAACATTTTTTTTAAATTTTCAAAAATAAAACGGAAATAAAACCGGGTCGAGATCGGGTCAGGAACACCTTGACCAGACCCGTTTGACCCGCAAGAAATTGTCGTCCGTTGCACTCGTGACCCGTTTCCTCTCTGCTAGGACCTACGTTTCCTGATCATCCATATTCGCTGTTTCGGGAAATCTGAGATTCTGATGTTAGTGTATTTGCGAAGAAAAAATTCTGTCTATATTGAAGAATTTTATCTTGGTTGGACTTAAAATCACAGAAGATATACGAATGCCGAATAGTACTGATCTTACTGACGAGTATTAGATGACGAGCTGCTCCTTACATAAAAATGTCGGTTGTAATAATCAATCTCATTTTGGTATGGTGCATCGTTTTAACACCTGCTTAGGAAAACGTAAAGTTAAATGTGAAGACACTGCTTTTCGCTTTCTCAGTTTTCGATCATAATGAACAATCTTTTGGGAAAATGGATTTACAACTTATTTAATGATATATTTTCTTTCATTTCTTGTGCAGCTGTACGCGGGGGATTAGGATGAATAACTGCGCAGATTTATGCTGCACTCGTGTTTTAATGTCATTTTGAAAGTACAACTGACTGATCGAGTCACTCCGGAACTATATTCTTAAATGTGATTTGAAATACACGACCCAATAGCTTCCTCAAGTTGTTTATTTATCTGTGCATTAATTCATTACGTAATTGACCGACTTCCAAAGAAGAAAAACATTTGTATTCTCATTAAAAAACTGATGAAACCAGAAAAGACTAATTAGATTTCAATGAGGTAAGGTTGCTTAACTGAGCGCCATTTCTTATTAGTTCACCACGGGCTGACAAAGAAGACTCAGCACTTGGGACACACAACCGTTATGCACAAAATCACTAAATCACCCCCCAAGGTCTCTTAGGGTTCAACGCATCACCAGAAATCGCATGCTAACCGCAGCAAAAGGTTCATTATTATTGTATGTACCAAATGGATTTTTGTAGATTTAGCCCCTTATGAAAGAGGCACCAATAAGAAATGGCGCCGAGTTTAAGCTCAGCGAAACCCATTGAGCTCTACTTAGCCTTTTCGTAATTTTAACGGTCTTTTTAATTCGTTTAGATTTCAGTTTTGCATCGTAAACTCATTTGTCTCCAGTATTAGCATGATGTCCTATACGGGGCTAAATGAACGGGCCAAAGGAACTAAATGCATATTGGTGTTGCAGATCGTTAACAGTATTGAATAAAGACGATGCCGTGAAAGTATCCACATTATACATCTTTCCAATCAGTACTGAACATGGACGATGTCAGATGTGTCAATTTTATATATTTTGTCGTTCGATTCAAATACGAACAATGCCGGAAGTGCATCAGGGTTCTTCGTGCACAGTATTGCACAAGGACGGTGCCAGGAAGATATCCACATTATACACCTTTCCATTCAGTACTGAACATGGAGAATGTCAGCTGTGTCAATGTCATACATTTTGTCGTTCAATGCTAAGCAACGAACAGTGCCAGAAGTGCATCAGAATTGTACATTTTCATGCACAAGGACAGTGCCACCAGTAATGAAATAATTCATCAAGATTTTTGTTAAGCTGAGACAAAAACGAGTGCACCAAAATCAACCTGGTACCCTTTTAATTGTCAGATTCCCTTAATTTGAATAATTGCTGGAAATAAATTTGTTAGTGGGAAATTTCGTAACTGCGCTTTTTCCGTTATGAATATTTCTGTATGGTACACTTATTTCAATTTACTGAATTTTGCTTTGTGTTACGGTAAAAAGAGGTTTTTTTAACTTACTTTATACAGACGCCGATCAAGTAATCGCGCATATTTTATGGGTGCGCATATTGAAAAGGAGATTTTTTTGCAAAGCACTGTAACAGTAAAAAAAAGAAAAAAAAAAGAAAGAAAAGAGTACACAAGAAGACATTAAAACACAAAACTTCCTCGTTTAAGCAATCTAATCCTAATAATATTCCAATTTAACGACAGAAAAATAATGAAGAAGAGGTGTGGTAAGTATGCAAACAACCTTTTGTCGCTGTTAAAATCTCTGATAGCCCATGTACAGACATAAAAAAAAAAAAAAAAAAAAGCCACCCTCTTAACTTTGGAACCGTTTGCCGCATATAAACAAATAAGGGATCGTTGAAAAGGACCTGAAGGGAACTATCATATGATGCAAAGAAACATGCTAATTAGGCTAATTTACATACTAATTAGCTCTCTATCTCCGCATTTTTCCATATAAGAGGTATATTATTTTACACGCATTTTATTCACCACATAGTAAAACCCCTAAATTCCAAATTTCATACAAATCGACCAATAAATACGTGTACAGTGAGCTACGGAAAAAAGATGCCACCAATGTTGAACTGTGGAATTCGATTTTGACTTGTATCATTTAATCGAGAACAGATACACTGATTTAGTGTTGCAACAGTAAAACACAAGAATACCCAGATAATATAAGCCGCTATGCAAGAACAGAACTGGTATATTAAGAGAATTATAAATTATGGAATATGATCCTGAAAAAAATGAATTATGACCATATCTGATTAATAGCCCATTCGATGCGCAATATTTTTAAATTCGTAAATACAAAGTTACAGCGTGATAGCATTAAATATTGCTGATATATAAGCGAAAACTTAAGCATACATCGATTAAGGGGCCGTGCATAAAAAAATATATGTTCCTCTACAACCAGTATCAATGTTACAAATCAATGATAATTGACTAGGTGAAAGTCCGTCAATAATAACGGGGGAAAATAAGATTTGTAATTTTTAATATTCATATATATTTTTTTGTTGTGATGTCCAACTGTGAAAGTATGTTTCATAAACATTGCAAAAATGAAAAAAAAAGCAATTAATAAGTAGGAACCGTACACTAATTATACTCCAAATAGTATAACTATACTAATAATCCGAATTTCTTTGTGTAGAATTGAAGTAAAACTTGAAAGTTTTATTTCTATTCTACGCCAAGAAATTCGGATAATTAGCATAGTTATACTATTTGGAGAGAAAAAGAACAAACATTATCGGTTCAGGTAGGGATTCAACAATCAAAATCGGCAACCATTTTCCCAGTGTTTGTACGCCGCACATCAGATGTTTCTATAGGCAGCTCATGAAATATATAAAAAAACAAAAGCTACAGCCAGTTGTATAATAATATTTCCGACATTTTTCTGTGAAATCGTTTGAAAGCAAGTCTTTTTAGTAGTTAAAACCTCTAAAAAAAATAAATTAACCAAAATAACGCGGATGGCAAGCAGTTACGTTCTCCTGTTCTTGCTCTTGCCAGATAGCAGAAAAGTTTTAAAATAATAAAAGCATCTTCGAAATTTTAGAACTCTGCAGTTGCAAATGTAAAAATATTATGGTAGTTCATGCGCAGAACCACAAAAAATATGCTATCTTTTCTTACCTTTTTTCTTTCTTTTTCATTTCTACAAATGTAAATAAAATTGTATCTGGTTATACTCTGCGAAAAGAATCTAGTTATATTCTGATAATTTCGTAGTTTAAGGAAAAAGGAAAAAGAAAGTTCCCAAACATGTTTCTTCAGTGCACGCATGAAATAATAAAAAGACACTGTTACCTACTATATAAGAACTGTCAATTTTTAGACTTAAATGAGAAAAGAAACTGGTTTGACAATCTAAAATAAACATTTTAGGTTCACAAGAGAAATTTTAAAATTAAATTTAATACGATAGGATTCTAAATGAAAAATTCCATATGTCGTTTATGAATGACAAAGTACAGTAGATCCAAAATTCCTGACGTGGTGTTTTTCTGTTTCAAAAGATTTGATCATGGGACGTAATGCATCTGTGACGTCATGTCAAACTGATTTAGAAGAGGTGGCGTCACACCAGAAGCTGTTAAAAATTGGTCTGTGTTTCTATGACAGCAAAGCATAGTGGTATACACGTGTGCTGTACGCAACAAAATGAGACAAACGTTCATACGTTCAAACAAAGAAAATTATATTGTTTTAGATTGTCACGTGGAATTAATATCAGAGGTGCAAATTTAAATTACAAGACAGAGAGGTTCCCATTTATTCGTGTGTTAAGCTCGATAACTATATGAAAGCAAAGTGAGTTTTTGAGGTGGGAAAAAAACAAGTAACAAATTTGTAGCATTTTGTAAAAGCCATTTCGAAAAAAAGAGTGATCATTGCTTTCCTCATATGTTCCCAAGGTGTTCCGAATGTCCATATGTTATCAATGCTCTCTGCATGTGTTAACAATGCTCTCTCCTCCACAAAATATTTTATAATAGAAGACAATATTTTTACATAACACATTCGGAACACTACGTGGGAAAAGCATGGAACACTGTCGTAACACACTGCGAACGCATTTTCCAGAATTACTTTCCGGATGTGTTCCGAATGAGTTGTCAACCTTTCCTCATCAATGTTGGAACACATTGATGTGATGTATATTCCGAAATGCCACGGACAGCTAGAAAATAAATTATCGAAGTAGGGCATGGCTCAAGCGTCTGCATCATTTTAACTGTACTAATGCACTAATTTACTTAAATAGTGGGTTTTGCTTAAGTGAAGCTTGACATCAAACATGTCATGTGTGATTTGGTGCACATAGATATTCATCTGCTATCCATTCAGTTGGTTAACATCAGCGCCAGCCCTTGTATATTCCATGGTATATATGTCATAGTAGAGCATAAACTATATTTGCAGGTTTATTTCATTAGGTCGAACCAGCCCCTGCCCGAATTTCGACTATGTATTTGGACTCCTTGTTCACGTGTGGATGTGTCCGGCTCGAATGTGGACTTTTCAGCTGGTTTTCGTAATACGTGACCAATAACAAGCAGCATACAGTTTTATACGTATTTACAGTTGTATTTCATATTTATTAGCTGTAGAAATAAGTTTTAAAGCGTTTTTGCATGACGTATGCCGCTAATTTACATATCCGACATTCTCCCGTGTTGTTTTCACGTGACCCTAACTGGTTTAGAGTACAAAATGTGACACAGAAGTTTGCCCAACAGTCAAACGCACTTGCACATCGATAGATGAAAGATGGCAAGCGATACTGCACTTATCCGACACTACATTCGTTACGAATTTCATCAAGGAAAAAGTGCTGCAAAAGCATGTGCATCGATCTGTTCTGTTCTGCGGGAGAATATTGTATCGAAAAGCACGTGTGGGTTTTAGACGGTTTTAAGCAGGTGATTTTGACGTTAGCGATCGAGAACGTAGAGGCGCCCGCAGGAGGTTGCACATGAGGAACTGCAAGCATTGCTGGATGAAGATTCGTCTCAAACGCAAAACAAACTAACTCAACAACTGGGGCTAACTCAACAACTGGGGCTAACTCAACAAACCATTTTCAATTGTTTACGCTCAATGTGAAAGATTCAGAGGGAAGGAAAATGGGTACCACATGACCTGAGCCAGAGGAACAAGGATGAGCGTGTCATGAAGTGTTTGAATCTGTTGAATAAACACAGAAATCTTTCCAGTGGAAAATCGTTACGGGTGATGAAAAGTGGACATGGTGCGACAATTCCAAACGCAAAAAACACTGTGTAGATCCCTGTGAAGTAACGACTTCGACACCGAAATGTAATATTCATTCCAAGAAAGTTCCGCTGTGCATCTGTTGGGATGTGAAGAGTGTGCTCTATTATGAACTATTGGAACAGGGTCAAACTGCTCCTGCTATTCGCTAAAAGCAACAATTGCTGCGATTGAACCAGGAAATCTGTCCGAAACGTCCATTCACAGGCAAAGGATTGCGTCCCGTGAAATTACTGCATGACAAAGCTAGGCCGCATGTCACGAAATCGGTCTAGGAAACGTTATTGACGCTTGGCTGGGTCGTTTTGAAGCGCCCGGTGGATAGTCCCGACATAGCCCTCTCAGACTATCATTTATTCCGATCGATGCAACATGGTTTGTCTGCTGTAAGGTTCCGGACACATGACGAAGTGCAAAAATGGGTTCACGACTTTATCGCGTCACACGACGAAGCATTCTTCATGGCTGAAATTCGTCAGCTGCCAGACGATGGCGGAAGGTGATTGGTAATGGCGAAGCATATTTTGATTCGTAAAGGTATTGTTGTTTTCTCTCAAATTACATGTTGTGTTGTCTTAAAACGCTTTAAAACTTATTTGTGCACCTAATTCATCCTCGTTTTCTATATTTGTGCCTTCCAAATATTTGAAACAAACTGAATGATGACACCGAATTTTCAGTTATAGTGAGCACATCTTTTGAATCCTTTCTGACGCGAATTAACTTTTTCAAAGTTATTCAAAGTCAATACATCCAGTTAAAAAATCAACCAGATGTTTACAGTCGATAAGACATCCAGAACAGAAAAAGCTACATTACTTTCAACAGCGGCTAAAACGTATGTAACAAAAATTAACAAATGGCGCACAAAAATGTTTTCATAGCAGGATATCGAAGACAAAGAGATTTTCAAATCGAACAGTTAAAAGAAAATATACAGAAGGAAACGTGATATAACTCTACACCTTCTAGCGGAAGAATTCTGTATAATGGAAATGTTGAAAACAGGCTTAAAATATTTTTCATGGAAAAAGGTCTGCTGAGGAAAAAAGGTATGTTAAGGAAAAATAACTTTTTAGCTACGTCTTCCGCAAACAGAGATAGAGAAAAAAAAAAAAAGAGAAATGCATTGACTCTTACACCACCTAGCTGGAAATCTGTGCATTATTTAAAGAGGATAATGGTCCACATCCACGTTGTCGTGAATGTCATACAGTAAAAAAAGTAATTTCTCAATAGGGTGTTTAGAAGCGAAGATACAGCTGCAAACAAAAGTACGCAAACACAACCTACCGACAGAACTGTGAATTGTAAAATTCCTCGTATACTAGACTAAAGTGTTCTACAAAGTAAATGGCTTCCGGTGTTGAAATATTTTTTTAAAATTGCACGTGTAGTAGCAGATATATTGAGGACAACAGATCAGACATTTGTGTCCCCTAGAGCCGAAATTGTACAATATTTTGGGAAGAAAATACGCCCACACAGTTTGCATAGATAGTAGTATCTGACCGAAGAAAGAAATTTGTCAATCGGGTTTTTAGTCCCGCAGATATTGCTGTAAACTAAGTGTGAACTCAGGCCCTCTGGTGGCAGACTTGCGCGTTAAGAAAAATTTCAAATTATATGAGAAACCTTTCGAAGTGGAAAGGCTCTCCAAGAAAGAAAGAATTTTTCAAATCGGACTCTCAGAAGCAAATATATCAACAAATATATGATGTTACGCTACGCCCTCTGGCGGAAAAACTGTGAATTATTTTACGAAGAAAGTGTTCTCCAAAGGTTCTATGTGAGTGGTATCGGTCAACGAAATAATTTTTTCACTCGAGTTTTCAGCAGCTCAGATTTTGCCGCAAATACATCAGAACCAGAAATTAACTCTTACGCCCCCTGATGTCCAAACCGTTCTTTACCAAACATTAAGAATTTTATGCAAAACATTTTCAATCGGAAGCTGTGTGCGATAAAGGAAGAATTTTTCAAATCGGAGTGTCAGAAGTAAAGATATTAGAGAAACGCAATATATCTTATCGCCACCTAGCTGAAAGTCTATGGGTTACTTGAAAAATTTAAAATTATATGAAAAGCATTTCGCACAGGGAACTCTATCCAACAAAGGTGGAATTTTACAAATCGGACTCTTAGAAGCTGAGATATTGACAAGAATAGGACGTACATTTACTGCCCCTGGAGGGGAAATCGTGCACTATTTTAAGAAGAATATATTCCGAAAAGGTTTATTGATGTGAGTGGTATCGGCCCAAGAACGAATTTTTTCAGTCGAGATTTTTGAAGCACAGATTTTACTGTAAATACATCAGAAGTAAAAAATTAAACCTTAGGTCCCCTGGTGGCCAAATCATTTTTACAAAAAGTTAGTTGTCATATGCAAAAGATTTCCCATCTGTAGCTGCATCCACAGCAGAAAGAATTTTTTAAATCGGAGTTTTAGAAACAGGGATATCAGATAAAACGCAGTTTAGTTTTACGCACCCTAGCGGAAAATCAGTGCTTAACTTGGAAAAGTGACTATAACCAAAATAGTCTTCGCTACAAATGGAATTGAAAGGTAAAAGTATTTTTTCAATCGGATGTTTAGAAGTAAATATATGGAATAAAATGTATTTTGAATTCGATATCCGTACTTACGCCCTCTAGGGGCGAAATTCTTCATCAATAAAAAAAAAAACGAAATAAAGGATCATCATTCGCACATTTCAAGCTTCCCAATACAAAAATAATTTTTTAAATCGAACTAATATTTGCAGAGATATGATGTCCATAGACTGTCGGACGGACAAACCAGCAACATTAGCACGATCTTTTTTACAAAAGACGCTAAGAAAACGGATTTCCTGGTTCTGCTTCAATTTTGTATTATGAAACAACCTTTCAGTGATAAGTGAATATTCAGTGACCCGAGAAAATGTAATGATCGGAAACAAGAATATTCGAAACAAATTTCAGCTTGCACAAATTCGGGATTTCGATTATTAGAAAAATATATACTGTTTACTCTAACACTAATTCAAATCATTAACACGAATAAATGAAGTTGTTATAAAGAAAACAACAAGAGTAAATGAACCCATGTACAAGTTATTGTACAGATTATGGGCATGATCCTGTGCTCACCTGTACTCTGTATTCAATTTGTCGGAGATTCGGGCAAGATGCAGACTTTCCAGCATTATCGCTGTTCTTTTAGGGAAGAAAGCATTCCAGGTGAGTTTCCTAGATGTAGATTTATGGGTGGTCTCTCTAATTTTATTTGCAAATATCTTCGCTATGAATCATCCGATTTAGACGATATTTAAGATTTAGTGTGTTTTTTTTTCATGTGCTAAATAAAATGCGCATAAAATAACATATCCTTTATATGAAAAATTTCGGAGATAGTAAGCTAATTAACATGTTAATTAGCTTAATTAGCATTCTTCTTCACATCATGTGATAGTTCTCTGCGAGTCCTTTCTAACGGTACCTTACTTGTTTATATGCGGCACACGGTTCCGAAGTTAAGGGGGAGGGGGGCTCCTTTTTTTTTTTTTTATGTCTGTACGTTTAATTGGCTTCTGTGATCTTGAGTTACGAAAGTTTAGTGTATTTGTGCCAGTTATTTTCTGTAATTGATAGAATGCCAAAATTGTGCATGGAATGGTGTCAAGCGCAGCAGATTAAACAGCGGTTTCACCTTTTTAAACACGACACTGAATGGAGTTTCATTTCAGCATCTACGACACAGTGGAGTGAAGCAGGAATCATGAAATTTCAGGGTGACATTCCCGCACGCAATGGCGCACGGAAGTCGAGTTTCGATCAGCGATCCTTCAAAAAGAAACAGAGGTTGTACACATCTCGTTCGATTGCGCCAAGCCTATCAAAACAGTGAACGGTGTGAGCAATTTTTTTCTGGGATTGGAGAGGAAGGTCATCGTGGCTAAGCGATACCTTAATTCTTATACTTTTAATCCTTAACCCTGAACCATTTAAAACATCTTCGCTAAGACTGTGGTTCATTATCAAAATGTGACGTAATGTATTTTATTTCTCTTTGTCAAGCAAATAAGCATTTCTACTGCATCCAAAATTTTCTTCGATTTACCAGAGCGAGAGAGAGAGACATACAGACAGACAGAGACAGACAGAGAGAGGGAAAGAGAGAGAGAGAGAGAGAGAGAGAGAGAGAGAAATATAGATTGTGTGTTTTCATGGTAACCATAGTAATTTACTGATGGACAAAATATAAGTAACGAGTGAAGTAATTTGTTCTGACATTAAACAAAACAGGTAATAAACATGTATATTATATGTACTTACATGAGATTGAAAGTTGTTTGTATCTAAAAAAGAAGTTTTTTACAAGAATTAAAAAGCACTGAAAAAGTCACAATTTTTTTTAATATACTTCCTATACAAGAAACTATACGAGAAAAACATTATGAAAAGAAATATGAAATACTAAGGGAATATGAAATACTAAGGGAAGCAGTATGACGAGAAACAGTACTGAGGGAAACGGTGTGACATGAACCACTACTGTGAATGAAATTTGACATGTTAAGTAAATTCTGCTTTAAAATTTTGCATAATTTCAGTAGACTAGTCTGAGCGTATGGTCGCGAATGCGTGAATAATTACACTATCTACCAACAAGTAATTGGACACCTGTGATAGCAAACGAAAATGAAGTTAATTCACCTTGAACAGTTGGTGGAGCCTCCACTAGCGGCGATTACAGCTGCGACTCTCCGGGGCATACTCTCAACCAGGCGTTGTACGACGGCTAGCGGTATTTTCTTCCACTCGGCTTGGAGAAGACAGGTCAGTTCCTTTACCGATTTCGGACGGTGGGGGCACCCCTTAAGTCGACGCTCCAACTCATCCCAGAGGTGCTCGATAGGGTTAACGTCCGGGCTCTGCGCAGGCCAGTCCATTCGATTAACCCCATTGTTACCATACCAAGCCATGGTGGACCTCGCAACATGACAGGTGGCATTGTCATCCTGAAAGTAACATGGGTCCACCCCGTAAAACTGCCACAACATAGGAATCGCATGGTCATCCAAAATGGTGCAGTAGGTCTCGACGTTGAGTCTACCAGGAATTGCGGCCAAGGGTCCCGTGCCATACCAGGAGAAACACCCCTATAGCATAATTCCACCGCCGCCGAACTTCACAGTTGGCACAATACATTCCGGCAGGAGGCGTTCTCCAGGCAGACGCCAAACCCAGACCCTGCCATCCGAACGGTAGAGGGTGAACCTTGATTCGTCGCTCCAAAGAACCTGTTTCAACTGTTCAACGGTCCACTGTTGACGTTCTTTGCAATACGTTAGCCGAGCAGCGCTATTGGACTTGGTGATCAAAGGCTTGTGGGCGGCAGCACGTCCATAATAACCGAGCAGATGGGCTTCCTTACGGATGGTATTCATCGAAAGAACACTCCCGGATGCCTGTTGAAACTCCTCGCGGATGTGGTCCATCGATTTGGTGCGGTTCTTCCGAATTTCTCTGGCTAGCACCCGTCGGTCTCTAACTCCCAGTTTTGTGGGTCTGCCGTGTCGGGGCACATTCCGACAGTCACCTCTCATCTTCCACTTGCCAATCACGTAGGCCACTGTCGATTTTGGGTACTTCAACTTGCTAGATATGTCATGTATGGATCGGCCATTTCTGTCATACCCGACGATTACACCTTTCTCAAAATCAGAGAGCTCCAAACTGCGTGGCATCTTGCATGCGACTGGTTGCGTTGTTGTTTCTCACACGATATTTAACGGTGGCGGCCGTGACGTGTATCAGGACCGCAGATATCGTCGATTGCAGGGGTGTCCAATTACTTGTTGGTAGATAGTGTAATCCCCTGTGAAGTCGGTCCCAGGCTCATTTTCGCCCTGGGCTAGCTATCCTGTCTGAATATTCACAGACTATAATACCTCTGTCAGAGTTTGCTTCGGTGAGGACAGTAAGGAATCAGAATCGGTCCAAAATATCACTGTAGTAGGAATATTTTCCGTAACGCTACTGACATAAGTACACTGCTGGACAATTGCTAAGGACGGATCATAAACGGCTATATAGCGCATAAAAAGTAAGTGTGATTGGATGCCAAGTGAAATAAAATAATGTCAGAATGTCAGGACATTACAAGAAAGACAATTTATTGTGCTCTGAAATCCAGAAGGCTTTGGAACGTGTTCAAGGAACAAACAGGCCATTTTGTGCAGAATACGTAAACGTGAAAAAAACGTAATTACCGTCCGCAGGCGTTCCGGCGTAAGATGTCAATACGGGATATGGCCACCATGGAGGGCGATGCAAGATTCCACACGTTGTGTCATGCTTTGCACAACATTATCAAGCAGCTGGTGGGATAATTTATCCCATTCCTCTGTCAGTGCACGGATGAGGGTGTCCTTGTTTATTGGAGGGCATTGGCGACCAGCAAGACTTCTCCCCAAAGCATCCCACACATTTTCAATGGGATTCAGATCTGAAGAACTTGCTGGCCATACGAGACGTTGAATATCCTCGCTCTCAAGACACTCCTGGACAGCGACTGTTCGTTGACATGTTGCGTTGTCGTCCATGAAAATGAATCTATCACTGACAGCACCACGGAACATGCGAACATGAGGTAGCAGAACATCATTCAGGTATCGTTGGCCAGTCATAGTCCCAGTTGGAAGCACATAGAGGGACGTATGGCCATTGATCATGATGCCAGCCCATACCATGACACTACATGTCGGATATCGGTCCTTTTCCAGTATGTTTGCTGGACAATATGCAGTACCACTATCACGCCAGATCAGTTGTCGTCGACAATCAGACGATAGACTGTATCTACTCTCATCTGAGAAGAGGACAGCAGACCAGTCGTTATCAGTCCAATTGCGATGTTGATGGCACCATTGCAAACGGGCGGTACGGTGACGTCTGGACAATGGGATGCACACAACAGGACGGCGGGCGTATGGTCCTCCTTCATGCAAACGTCTGGCGACAGTTTTTTCGGGAGATCCGCTTGCCAGTAGCAGCCATAAACTGATTTGCTACCTCACTAGCTGTGCTGCGTCGGTGTCTTTTTGTTGATAGCACTATGTACCGATCTTCTGCAGGCGTCGTACTGCGAACACGACCTCCCCCGTGACGTTTGCTACACGCTCCATTTGTTTGAAATGATTTCCAAAGCCTTGAAACAACACTGTGGCTGACGTCGATCTCCCTGGCAACATCTGTTATTTTTCGCCCTTCTTCAATCTTGCCAATAATACGGCCACGCGTAAAATCATCTAGGTGATGTCGAGAAGAAATACTGAAAATTACAAGTTCGTCAATTGATTCTTTCCCTTTCAACTTTGCGTTTCAACAAAAACGGTCAATACGCGTCAAATCCTTTATATCTCTTATCAGCGCTATGACGTCACGAACAAGTTCGGCAATCCAAAATTTGCATACGCACAACACGTCTTACTGTATCCTGCACTTATGCTAATTTCCACACTTTCCTGCCTTCCATTTTATGGTTGTTATCGTTGCAATTGTCATCCGTCCTTAGCAATTGTCCGGCAGTGTACTATAGTAACTATACTGAGTCAACTGATTCCAGTTGTCTGGTGCTCACGTTCCCACTGCCAGAGCCGATGTTACACGTAACGAATTTTATCATGGGGCTCTTTGCTTAAACATGGCTCTTCTTCATTGATTTGAAATAAACAAACAGACGAGCTACATTTTTAGAACGACTGGTGTTAAGCTTATGATCAGCATATAAACGTTTCAAAAGAGATATTATGTAGCTCGTGATAAAAAAAAAATTCTTGAAGATTCTAGTTTACAGGCAAGTAATTTCTTAGAATTTAATCAAATTTATATTTCTGTTCCGTTTTGTTTTTTTAGTAATTTCCGGAACAAAACATGCCTTCAAGCTAAAAATGTGTTTATGCTTTTTTTCTCTTATAATCCTCGTGATATGATGATTAGGATCGTTACAATACATGTTTTAAATGCATGCGTCCTGTAGAACCAGTCTGTATGACCTTGGTAAAAAAGAAATGAAAAGAAACCATCTTTTACTAAATCCTATAATTTTATTCAGTTTTGGGTAATTTATAGTCCTATGAACATCTAAGGGCCCAAGCTTAACTGAAGGCTACCAGCTTCCGCAAAAGAGAAGGGAAAACACCGCAGGAAAACCAGAGCAAATGGGGCTCACACCACTGTTACCCAAGCTCTCGACGTGATAAATCAGCATTCCAGCCACAAAATCACCAGAGGAATCACAGTATCACAGTTTTAACAAAATCACAAGAAGAATCACAGTTTTAACACTGGGCTCCACTGCAAACAGAAAACTTAAAATTATACAGATCATATCAATCACTTTGTATAGAACCCAGTAACATGGTTATTACATCTACTACATCAAAGCAGGACCGTTTTTACGTTAATTCTGTTTTGATGCATAAATAGACAAACTCAGAGCACATACGGTTCCCTGCAAATTTTAAACCTGCGGTTCAAAAAAGTTTATATCAGAAACAAAGGAGGAAAAAGTTTTTAAGTAGCACAATACCAAAACCTCAATTTCCTTTTATGCTTTCTTTTGGCGAGTCTGTGCCACGACAGCATAAAGCTACTTGAAACAGTTAATATTTTTCCGGTGCCCAAGACTATGCTACGAAAGAGCTGTTGAGTTAAATCCAGTTAGTACCGATTGAGTTAACAGCAAGGTCAGTGAACTGTCAGTCCGACTTCTACAGGGCATTTCTCTCGACAGAAAAGGGAGCATCGTGTGCCAACATCTGTTGTAACTAAAAACAAGTAAATTTTTGCCACTTGAGTAATGAGGCATGACTCTGTGCTATTTTGCATGTTTCACAGATCTATCACTCATCTCCGGTAATGTCCATTGAATTTCTTGCTTTCCTTACCGCAATCAAATCGATTGTTTCCAGTAGTAACGCAACGCCTTATATACTACGGTCCAAACGATGAATTAGGGCCAACTAGAATTAACGCGTCTGATATATTTTGAATTGTAGTGTTGTGCTTTCTGCCCTTTAGGCACCACTATAAAGAACTAAGTAAAATATGTATTGCAACAGTTTGTAAAATTCAAAATGTGCTCCCTAATAAGCACACATTTCTTTTTTTTTTTAATTTTCGACATTTCTCTAAATTGCAACTTCCTCAACACACAACTCTTATGCAATTCGATTGGATCTCCATCTTAAAAATATCAACAGGATACGGAACTTCCGTACTGGTGTAGTAGAGCGATCGAAAATATAAATAAAGAGTTTGGTGTAAAAGAAATTCCTCGCAGTATTGAAATTTATTAATTTCACTCCTGTTCTATCTTTAGTCCAGATATTACTTTTCACTAATCATCATCCCTGAAGAAAACTCATTTTCATATGCACTATGTTGCCAAAAATATTGATTTATTATATAAATTCTGAATTCACGTGTTTCCATGCTGCACTGTGCATCTGGGAATTCTACACTGCTGGCCACCCAAAATGCAACACCAAGAAGAACACGAGATAGCATAGCCAGATTTACTGGACACATAACAACACATACAAAGATGAAACCATTGAGCTTACAGGCCCGTGCGACTTGCGGAACACGCAGACATCAATAGTTCGTGCGGTCCCCATGGCTGGCAATAACGGCCGCTACACGTCGCGGCATCGGACGAAAGAGGCTTTGGATGTGGGCTTGGCGTATGTCGGTCCAGGCTGCTTCCACTCGTTCTCACAGTTCATCAGGCGTAGCCCCGGGTGGTGCTTGCCGGGCCACTCAGTTACCGATCAGCGACCAGACGTTTTCGATTGGCGACATATCGGGAGAACAGGCTGGCCAAATCAGCAGTGACACCTGGTGGGCAGTGAAAAATTGGTGCACGACACGTGCCATGTGCGGGCGCGCATTGTCCTGTTGAAACGTGGCCGCTGGCAGGTCCTACAGGTTAAAGGAGGACTACAGGCTCCAAAACGTCGAAGATGGTGCGGTGACTGTTGAGTGTACCGGCGATGCGTACCAGAGGGGTGCGGGTGTCATATCCAATTGCGCCCCAAACCATAACGCCAGGCGACAGATTGGTATGGCGATGCATATTGCAAGCGTCGCCGCGGTGCCGCCACACGTGGACCCGACCATCGTGGTGTTGCAGGCAGAAGCGGGATTCGTCGGAGAAGACAATGTCGTGCCATTCCCTAGTCCAAGTGCGGCGTTCAACGGCCCACTACCGCCGCACTCGCCGGTGGTGTAACGTCAATGTTAATCGGAGCAATGGGCGCCATGCGACAATTCCCCGCTCCTGCAGACGACGTCGAACGGTACGTGCTGATACAGGTTGTTGCGCAACACACCCTAATTCCTGCGCTAACGTTCGTGATGTGGCGGTGCGAGCCGTCAATGCCCGCCGCACAACATGGCGGTCCTCTCGTTCGGTGATGTGCCGCGGCTGCGCCAATCGCTCACGTCGGTCCGTCCGTCCCTCCTGCACCCACCGAATTCATAGCTGCCTCACTGTGGCTGGATGTCGTCCCACACGGGCGCCGATATCTCGGTACGATAAACTGCTGTCGCGATAAGCCACTATTCGTCCTCTGTCGAACTCCGAAACGTGCTGGAATGACTGCCGTATTCTGCGACGAGGCATCAGGAAGCTTCCCGCGCACAGGTCCGGCAGCACAACACACTTCCCCTACTTACACCCCGCCTTCTGCTCACCCTTCTTATAGTGCTTCTCGGTGACGTGCCGGGCGCACATGATTTGCATATGCCTTGCAATGCTAATCGTTTGCATGTCCTCTCGCGGGCGACGCATGCTGCGAATTCCAGGCCAATCGGATTCTTCCTTCTTGGTGTTGCATTTTGGGTGGCCAGCAGTGTATTTAAAAAAAGCGTGGTTCTGCTAAACAAGTAACAGGGTAACACTGAAAGTCAATATGCCATGCACAACGAAACTTACACATTTTGCACATACTGTAGGATGGTGATTGGATGCCACATTAGAAACCTTTCTGTATGCGACATTGCAAATCGTCTTAACACACCAAATCTTGAAGATGACAATCCGATTTTGAGCGTAAATGTGACAAGGATGGTAAGTCAAATAATATCCGAAAACTTGAAAATGTTCATCATCCTGGAGCGGGACTCTTTCATGATACCAAAATCTACTATAATTAATGCAATTCTAAGATGACTAACACTACTACTACAGCAGTGGGAAGCCGCAAATTCACAGATTAGAATTCTGCTGAGGAAAATCCAAAAATCCCCATCGTCTGCAGTAGACCTCACTACTGAGCTCCAAAATGCCATAATGCAGTATAAACATCTATAAGAACTACAGATTTCCGCTGAGAGTTGCATTGCCTGGAATTTCTTATGGCAGGGAAATCGCACACAAAACTAACAACACTCCTGTAAATTCTCAAAAACGCTTGGATGGTGCCATGCCCGTCGTTCCTGAACTGTATAACAGTGGAAGAAGGTTCTGTAGAACGATTAATAACGATTTACACGCTTTAGCTCCGATGGACGTGTTTTGATGTGGCTATTACACAAAACTATAATTTCAGGCGCAGATTTGAAATCTGAAAAAAAAGCAACACCCAGATTTTTTTTTCTTTATTATTATTATCATTTTTTTTTTTTTAATTTCTGGGCTGTCTTTCACCACTTGAGGAAAACAACAAAAAGTTCCGTAAAATGTGAGAATTATATTCTGAAAAAATAAATAAAATGAAATAAAATATCAGTGGTTAAATGAATAACAGCAGGCCAGTTTAGGCTGAAGGAAGAGTTGAAACACCGTGCGTTTGAAGTATAAAAGGAAGGGTTGAATCATCATGAGATTAAAAGACGGAAGCAAAGGTTCAGGCATAATGCCATTGAAGAACAGAAAAAAAAAGTTGAGAAGTCATGCCATTACTACACGAAACTATAATTTCAGGCCTTGAGCATAGGCGTAACCACCGGGGGCTGGGGCGTCAGGGGGAGGGGGTCAGGACCCTTCCAGATTTTCAAAGTCGGGGATCTCCAATGAAAAGGACCCCCCAAAATTTTTCAGGAATACTGTATAATGATATAATGTACACTTTTTTATGATGTGAACCAACTAAATTTAATAATATAAGATTGTAATTTTTCGTAGGTATTGATTCCTAATAAGCAAAGTCAGTTGTGCAACTTTGTAGTTTACATTTCGGCCCTATCTATCATAATTTTACAGTTGTGTTCGCTAAGTTCCACAATTCGCCAACAGAGGCGCCTATGTCGTGCCTGTTAGATCGCGCCTCAGCAAATGCTTTGCTCCTGCGTGTGTGTGTAGGGGGAGGGGGTCCCAAACTCTACCTTATACAGTATGCATATAATATTGTATATATATGTATACATATAATGTGTGTATGTGTTATCGGACTCCCCCCCCCCGCCTCCCAGATTTTGAAACAGATTTTGAGTTTCGTGAAATGGCAAACAGATTTCCCCACATCATAAATAACACAAACAAACCTTATTTCTTCATTTATTTTCGTGGAACAGAAAACAGGGAGAAATATATATTTGTTTATATTACTCCAAAATTAATTAGATATCTCTTTGGTTTTTCGTGAGAATTCCAAAGCAGCTGTTACATTGACTCTTTTCATGTCCCGCCTCTCACATAAAGAGTTATCTCCCCTGGGGAGCGAAATGTTTCTGCAGACAGCTTAAAGAAAGTGCAATGATTCGCTATTCCATTCGGAACACTCTCACGATATGTCTATGTAGAGGGCCACTGATATTCAGTGAAGCAGTTCAACCAGAAAGAGCTCCATGAAGACAAGTTAAACTTGGCATAATCAGTTAAAAGCATTGAAATACTATTTCATCAGTTCTTTGTTAAATTGCAGATTCCCTGGATATAAACTTTTTAGGTCAGTTACACCAGGATTCCAAGTAGCTATCGTATCTTATCTCTCCACTAATTTTGAATTGAAAAGAATAAAAAAAAAAAAAGAAAAGAAGGATGTAGCAACCTACATCTAGGTATGTATAGATTTCACGTTATGATGATTATTTAGCATGTTAACAGAATTTTGAGTCTGAGACACAGGGACCTGACTGGTTCAGTATATATAAATTTTGATATTTTTGAAAGTGATAAATACGCGACAACGGATTTAAGTGTTTTACAAGATTTCATCGCATTCAAAATTTCAAAATTCTCAAGCACAGTTCTTATTCGAAATTGTTATTTTACCGACTACAGCACCTATGAGTGTCCTTGTCTTTTTTTTTTATTACGAGTTTAACGATCACCCTGAGCAATTCAAGGGGCTATAAGCAGTCGCCCGTTCATAATAAGGGAAAGATCCAATGCCATAAGACAAACACAACATCCATGACTCACCGGGATTCAAACCCAGACCTATCTCGGACGAATGGTCAGAAGGCAGCGCTTAGACCACTGCGCCACAAGGGTGGCTGAGTTTCCTCGCCGTAAGCATAACGTTAGAATGACAGTAACAAAGTGCTAGGTAGCGTGTGTGTGAGTTTATAGTGCTGCCACCTTGCGAGCTTGCACGGATTCTCCGAGCCCATTTTTAAGACATTTGCGGGGAAGGCGAGCCTAAATTTTGAAGAGTGTTGCACTCTCTTAAGGGGTCTCTTTCTTTTCACATCGAAACTTCTTGAATGTACAGGTAGTGATCAAGAAATTATGACCACCCTTACTAAAAGTGGATTCGGCTCGTGGACAACGTGATTTTCGAGAAAAGGCGCGATTAGTCAACCGACGTAGTATATAAAAGGTTTGAGTCGAGCAGTTGGTAGTAAATTTGGTGGTTGATGGGCAAAAGGAAGGATTTATCGGACTTTGAGGTAGGACAGATGGTGGGAGCTCGGAGTGCTGCTACCTCGATTTCCAAAATGGCTGAACCGGTGGATTGTTCGCGGGCCGCTGTAGTTAAAATGTATCAGGGCTGGTATGAAAATGGTCAAACACCGACCAGCAGGTGATACTACACGGGACAGCAGAAGGTTGACGTGAGAGGTGAGTTCCGGGTCCAACGATTCGTACAGGCTAACAGACGTAGCACTGTTCAACAGTTGACTGAATTCAACAGTGCACTGTTCAACAGTTGACTACCCAATACAACAGAGGTCAACCCGGAACAGTATCTGTCATGGCGTCGCACACTCACATGTGTGGGCTATAACAGTAGACGGCCCCGACGACATCCTCTCCCAACAACCGTTCATAGGCGCAAGGATCATGCTAACTGGATGTCGGAAGACTGGAAAAAAGTATGCTGGTCTGACCGGTCCCGCTTTTTACTCCACTCTGTGGATGGTCGTGTACGTATTTGGCATAAACAACATAAGGCACTTGATCCATCCTGCATGGTTTCCACAGCGCAAGCCGATGGAGGTGGTTGTATGGTGTGGGGCATGGTTACCTGGACGGAACTTGAACCCCTGATGCATATGGAACAACGTATGACTGATACCCACTATGGTGAATAGTTTGTTGACTTTTTACCCCAAAAAATGTTGCACTTTTTCCCGAATGGTGAGGGTGTTTTCCAAGATGATAATGCTCGGAGCCACAGGTCCAGTGTTGTGCAGGAATAGTTCGAGGAATACAGTTCACACTTCCAGCATATCGACTGGCCTCCGAACTCCCCCGATATCAATCCCATAGATCACTTGTGGGACACTTTGAAACGGCACATCAGGCGTCTGGATACACCAATCAAATCCACACCTGCACTGAAGGCCGCAATACACACAGCTTGGTTTACCATACCTCCCAACTACTTCCGACATCGTATTGAATCGATGCCACGTCGGATAGCTGCTGTATGAGGGCAAAAAGAGGTCCTACGACGTATTAGTTAGGTGGTCATAATTCAATGATCACTCAGTGTATATCGAAACCAAGAATATTTCACACAGTTGACTTTAGAAAGCTTATAAAAGATTTTTTCCCCAACTAGAGGTAAAACTGGGCTGTATCATCCAAAAATATTACGATTGAAGGAATACTCACTGCGTGAAAATGTGGCTGACTGCATTTGTTTGCATCTGACAGATTCGGTAACCACTCAAAACGAAATCAAAAGTAGGATTGACTGTTATGCCTATGGGTTTGTATTTATTGTTTAAAGTTAAATTACGGAGAGAACGAACGCGTGTGAATGAAAAGGACTTCGCATGTTTAGTTCTTTATCTTTGCATCAGAGAACAGCATTTTGAAAATGATTATAAGTAGGGAAAAAAAAAAAAACAACGAACAGTGGCGAATCACCGCACAGGCGCAGGGAGCGCGCGCTTGGGGCCTCAGAATCGCAAGAGCCTCAAAACACCAAAAAGAAAACTTAATTTATGTTTTCAAAGTTTTGCTCATTGATAAAAATATCACATAATAATAATGATAAGGCAAATTCTGTCGTGTTCTGTGATTCTATTTTCACAGAGGGAAATATTCATGCTATGAAAGGAACTGCGTAGCGTCTTATACTGTAATTAGTAATCAGGACAGGCACAGCACCTGAGGAACTGTGGCTGTCGCTTCAAATCCCCGCGCTTTGTAGGTGAAATATCCGTTCGTAAACATTTCAAAGTAAACATTTTATCGGGGAAGCCAAAACTGGAATGCCCACCATTCCCAGGGGCTATATTTCAAGGTCGCACGCAATGTTCCCTGTGTCTAAACAATTGCGTTCCTAATAGTTTTAGCTCTAAGGAAAGGGAATGGAGTTGGACAACAAAGAAACCTTGAAAAGTCCAACAACAGAGCCCTAAATTTGATCAACAGTACGGAGCGCAAAGGTTGTGTGTATAATATATTTCGTTTAGTATTGGATCAAATACTGGATGAGTTTCAGCTAGAATCAAATATTGAATATTCTTATTACAACCAAAATAACTCAGTTTTTCTTGAGTGGAATCATATGTTTTAACAAAGTTGTTACAAACTTTCCCCATCAATCGCAGTGGGCCTTGTAAACGCTTTGTTTCGACATTCTAAAGGACTTCCGTGTGTCAATCACACGATACCAAGAGCTCAGTGGCGCATCCACGATTTCTTTATAGGGGTGGCCCAAAATATTGAAGATGCCAATAAAAGTACCCCAGAGAAAATAGCTCCCAAATTAATGGGAACCGATAAAAACATCTCTAACATATTAAAGTGTATTTCGAATTATTGGTAAACCATACACTTATCGTCAAAAAATAATTGCACCCAGAAGGAAGCAACCGACAGGAATGAATCTTGGTGGGTAGGTTTGACATCGTGAGACATGCAAATAGTTCGAGTATCACGCTCATCCGCGCATGTGACGCCAGCAAGGAGGGGTCGTAGCGCTGTGCCTTACAAGCTATATAAGGTCGTCCCTTTGCGCGTGCTTGCCATTCTGACTCGTGCTGTTGTGTTGGCTGTATTCTTTGCACGTGAAGTATGCCTCGCAGAAAAGTTCAGAAGCAATTCGAGCAGTTCGAGAGGGGTCGCATTCGCCGGGCTCCGAGAAGCGGGATGGTCTTATCGCCGTATTGCGCGCTATTCCGATCGTGCGGATATTACCATAGCACGCTGTTGGCGGCAGTGGATATAACAAGGCACGCAGCAGCGACAGAAAGGGTCTGGGAGACCTAGACGAACCACGGAGAGAGAGAGAGAGAGAGAGGGGGGCCGACGGGTTATTCCACATGCGCAGAGTGACCCAACAGCCACGATTCCGGATATTCAGCGAACAGTGGTGCTCTCCGTGCTTCGTCCGATTACTGCCAGCACGATTGGCAGACGGCTGCACGACGTAGGACTACACGCACGCAGACCGTTACAACGACTCCCTTAACACCATTGCATCGGCGCCCAAGACTGCAATGGTGCCGTGCCAGGCTGTCAAGGAGCCACTTAGAATGGCAGCGGATAATCTTCAGTGACGAGTCCCTCCTCTGTCTTGGAGGAGATGACCAACGAATACGTGTGTGGAGAAACCGTGGTCAACGCCAAGATGAACGGTTTGTTGTCGAGCGCCACGCGACCAGAAGGCCTGGTGTCATGGTGTGGGGTTCAATTGCCTACGATGCCATATCACCTTTGGTGTCCATTACAGGCACTTTGATAACCCAACGTTGCGTTAATGAGGTTCTGAAGCCAGTGGCCCTACCTTTTCTGAGCGCTTACTCCTGTGCGATTTCCCAACAGGACAATGCTCGTCCGCATACTGCTGCTGTCTTGAAGAGCTTGCCTTCAAAGCACTGACACTCAGTCATGGCCAGCCACATCGCCAGACCTATCGCCGATTGAAAGTTTGTGGGGTGCTAAAGGACGAGCTGTCCGCACTCCATCCCTACAGCTCAATCTGCAGGAACTGCGTGAGAAGATTCAAGCTGCATGGAATGGCTTATCGCAGAGCATTAGAAACCTGCACAACTCCATATTGAGACGTCTGGCGTGCTGTGTGAGCAAACATGGCGGCCCGACGACATACTGAGAGACACTACTTATTGGTGTGTTGCTCAATAAATATTGCCCATATCAGTCTCAATGTTTAATCATTTATTGTCCCTGGTAACCTTTACCTTCCTCCTGAATAGCATTGCAATCCGACACGTCCTTCTGGGTGCAACTATTTTTTTGACGATGAGTGTATATTTAAAAACTTAAATGAATAAATATATCAAAAAATAAGCAGCTAATAACGAAGGAAGAAGGACCAAGTTATACCGAGAGCATATTAAAGGAGACAGGGGCCCAGAGGCTGGACAGTATTTTGGGGCCCCAGTATTAGTGGCACATGCAGTATTTTACTATGGGTGGATGAATAAAAATACTCAGTTGAAAATATTCCCAAAATATGAAGAGGAAGCCATAAAAATATCCCCTCCGTATTGAAGTGTGTATCCTGTAATTCATGGACGAATCAGTGGCAGCAAGAATATGTAAAAATGCACGGTTGCAAATGGATACCAGTTCGGTTTTACTTTACCCCCCCCCCCCCCAGGGTTCAGCTTGTTGAAATAATATCAAAGTAGTGGGCAAAATGACATGACCCACATATCATGATTCACACGAATTCTTAATGTATGAAAATTTTCCCCCAATTACAGATGTGTACAAAAATGTAACATTTTTCAATTCATGCATTTTGGTTTGGCATCCTTAAAAAAATTTTGATGGTGGGAGGGGGGGGGGGCTCAAAATCAGGTTGCGCTTGGGGCCACTAAAACTTAATCCGCCACTGACAATGAAAGAAGAAAGATGATACCGAATTTTCGGTTGTGATGAGAACGTCTTCTGTATCCTTTCTCAGGCGAATTAATTTTATCCAATTTATTCAAACTCAGTGAAACCGGTTAGAACAACCGGATTTCTACAATCGATAAAACATCCAATAATCGAAACAGATAGTTACTTCCACCAGTGGCTAAAAAGTATGTTTATGAAAATTAACAAATGGCGCACAAAAAACTTCTCGTAGCAGAAGGAATTTATCGGACACAAAATGATTTTCAAATCAAACAGTTAAAAGAAAATATATTGAAGGAAACATGATATTATACTATGCCTTCTATCGGAAGAATTTTGCATAATGGAAAAGTTGAAGATAGGCGAAAAATATCCTTCATGGGAAAAGCTATGCTAAGAAAAAAAATTTCAAATACATCTCCCTGGAGCAAAGATAGCAAGAAAAAGGTTTTGACTTTTACGCCCTCTAGCAGAAAATCTGTGAATTATTTAAAGAGGATAATGCTCCACATCTCTATTGTAGCGAACGGAATACACTAAAATGAAATTTATCAATAAAGTTTTTAGAAGCGGAGATGCAGCTGCAAACAGAAGTACACAAACACCACTTAGCGACAGAGCTGTGAACTATAAAACTCATCAAATACTAACTTAAAGTATTCAACGAAGTAAATAGCATTCGGTATTGAAAGAAATTTTTAAATGACACATGTAGAAGCATAGATATTGAGAAAAACAGATTAAATACTGGCACACCTAGTGGCAAAAATGTGCATTATTTTGGGAAGAAAATGTACACAAAGAGTTTTCCTAGTTAGCAGTATCTGACAGAAGAAGAGTTTTTATTTTGGGATTTTAGTACGCAGATATTGAAGTAAACGGAAACGTCAACTTAGGCACTCTAATTGCAAACTTGTACACTAAGAAAAATATTAAATTATAGGAGAAATATTTTCAGCAGAAACGCTCTCCAACAAAGAAATAATTTTTCAAATCGGACATTTAGAAACAGAGATATCAAAAAAAATATGATATACATTTAAGCTCCTTGGCGGAAAAACTATGCAGTACTTTAAGAAGAAAGTCTTTTGAAAAGGTTTTCCGAGGTGAGCGGTATCGGCCCACGAAAAAAAAAAAATTTCAATCGAGTTTTGCAAATGCATCAGAAACGGAAATAAACGCTTACGGCTCCTGGTGGTTAGACCATTCTATAGCAAATATGAAAAAAATCAAAATATTTCCCACCAGGAGCTGTATCGGCTGCAGGAATAATTTTTCAAATCGGACTTTTAGAGGCAGAGATATCCGAGAAAATGCAATTTACCATTACGCTCCCTAGAAGAAAATTCTACGCATTACTTGAAAAATTGGAAACTATATGAGAAACATTTCGCACCGGAAACGCTATCCAACAAAAGATTTTTTAAAATTTGACTCTTAGAGGCAGAGATATCGTCAAAAATGAGATATGTCTGCGCCACCTGGTGACAAAACTATATGCTATTTTAAGCAGGAGATACTCTCAAACGGTTTTTGGAGGTGATCTGTATCAGTCCACAAACAATTTTTTCAATCGAGTTTTCAAAAGCTCAGCTTTTGCTGCAAATGCATCAGAAACGGAAATAAACGCTAACACCCCCTGGTGGCCAAACCATTATTTATCAAAATTAGAAATTATATGCAAAACATCTCCCATCAGGAGCTGTATCGGATGCAGGAAGAATTTTTCAAATCGGAGGTTTAGAAACAGAAATATCGTTGAAAATGCAATTACCCTTACGCTTCCTATCGGAAAATGTATACATTACTTGAAAATTTTAAAACTGTGCGAGAAACATTTCGCACCGGAAATGCTCTCCAACAAAGGAAGAACTTTTCAAATCGGACTCTTAGAAGAAGATATATCGACAAACATGAGGTATACTTTCACGCCCCCTGGTGGGAAAACTCCGGGCTATTTTAACAAGTGGTATTCTCAAAAGGTTTTTCGAGGCGAGCTGTATCAGTCCACAAAATTTGTTTTCAATCGAATTTCCAGAAGCTTAGATTTTTCTGCAAATGCATCAGAAATGGAATAAAATCGTACGCTCCCTGGTGGCCAAACATTCTTCACCAAAAATGTGAAGTCATATGCAAAACATTTCCCACGAGGACCTGTTTCCAATGAAGAATGAATTTTTCAAATCGGACATTTAGAAGCAGAGATATCGGGGAAAACGCAATTTACGTTTACGCTCCCTGGCGGAAAATCTATGCATTACTTGAAAAAGGAACTGTGCCCAGAATAGTCTTCGTTAAAAATGGTATCGAATGGAAGAAAGAATTTTTTCAGTCGGATACTTAGAAGCAAATATACAGTATATGCAATGAAGTGTATTTCGAATTCGATATTATCTGCATTTGCGCCCTCTAGCGGTGAAGTTTTACATCGGAAGAAAACACGAAGGCAAGGATCATGTTTCGCACATTTCAAGCTTTCCAATGCAAAAAGAATTTTTAAATCGGACTATTAGTTGCAGAGACATGGTGTCCACAGATGGACGGACGGGCAAACCGACAACATAAGCAGGATCTTTTTACAAAAGACGTGCTAAAAATGCATTTCAAATGCATTGGTCTGGAATTGGAACACATAACAGTTTAGCACTTTTAGTGAAAACAATGTGTTCGTTAAAAGTGAGCTAATCAGGACATCCTTTCTGTCAGAACGGCGGCCCGTTTGTCTACAAGACATCTTCGTTTCTAGAGGAAGGATTATAATAATTTATTTCGAATCGGATAGATGTAAGCATGCCTAAAATTTTCCATGTATTTTCAACATTATCAAATGCAAGTTTTTCCGCAGGATGGTGTAAAGGCATTTGCATGCGCCACATTACGATCGGTTTCTTGAAGATGAAAACGGAAAAAATTCCTCGAACCAGCTGGGATAATTAAGCCTGAGATTCCCGTACATTTTCCGCTTTGCCTGCTTTAATTTTTGGCAAGTGATGTAAACATGTATTACTATATTATTTATTATGGTATCTCTGCTGCAAGAAGAAATACAACATTTTTTTCTTAAAAACAGGTTTTCCGAATTTATTTATTGCGAGGTGCCCACGTGGATGAAAGTTGATACTGGTATCTGCGTGTCGTAAAATAAGGAGGTTTTCCTTCAGGGTGGAAGTATCGCACAGCATAATTGATAAATAACATTGTTAGATAACACCACTTTCTATCATTCTAGGGGCCCTTCTTCTGTGAGTAATCTCCCCGCTTCAGATCTTTATTCTCGACCACCGTGAGCAACTCAATGAGCTATGAGCAGTCGTCTGTCCCTAATTTAGGACCACTGACTCCAAGAAAGGGAGAGAGCCAATGCCGTAAGACAAGCACAACATCTATTCCTCACCGGGACTCGAACCCGGACCCATCTCGCACGAATGATCATAAGCCATCGCTTAGACCACTGCGCCACTGGGGCGGCCATCCATTTCTTCAGGGCTTTGTTCTGGCATTTGTTGCCAACACATTTCAATTGTTCTGAAATTTTCTAGAACATCTTACATGATTTTTTGAAAACGTAGAACGTTCCAAATTCGAATCCTTTTTAGCACGTCTTTTGTAAAAAAAAGATCGTGCTTATGTTATTTATCACTTTGTCCGTCCATCCGTCCGTCTGTCTGTGGACATCATATCTTTGCAACTATTATTCCGATTTCAAACATTCCTTTGCATTGGGAAGCTTGAAATGTGAGAACGATGATCCTTACATTCCGGCTTTTTTTTTTTTTTTTACCGATGCACAACTTCGCCGCTGGTGGGCGTAAATGGAGATGATATCGAATTCACAATACATTTTACTTTTACTTATATTTACTTTTAATTATCCGATTGAAAAAAATATTTTCCCTTTCTATGCCATTTATATCGAGGACTATTCTAGGTATAGTCGCTTTTTCAAGTAATGCATAGATTTTCTGCCAGGGGGCGTAATAATAAATTTCGTTTTCCCTGATATCTCTGCTCCTAAAAGTCCAATTTTTAAAATTCTTCTTGCATCGGATGTAGCTTCTAATGGGAAATGTTTTGCATATAATTTCTAATTCTTGGTAAAGAATGGTTCGGCCACCAGGGGCGTAAGTGTTTATTTCTGCTTCTGATGTATTTGCAGCAAAACCTGAGCTTTTAAAAACTTGATTGAAAACTTTTTGCGTGGACCGATACCGCTCACCTCGGAAAACCTTTCGAGAATACCTCCTGCTTAAAATAGCGCATGTTTTTTCGACCAAGGGGTGTAGATGTATATCTCATTTTTGTCGATATCTCTGCTTCAAAGAGCCTGATTTGAAAAATTCTTTCTGTGTTGGAGAGTTTCAGGTGCGAAACGTTTCTTACATATTTCAAATTTTTCTAAATGCACAAATATGCCACTAGATGACTAAGTTCTCGTTTTTGTTTACAGCAATATCTGCGGGACTAAAAATTCAATTGAAAAAAATCTTTTTCGGTCAGATACTACTAGCCATAAAAACTCTGTGTATGTTTTCTTACCAAAATAATACAAAATTTCGCTGCTAGGAGCGGAAATATTTAGTTTGTTTCTCTCAATGACGCTGCTTCTAAATGTGCGATTTAAAAAAAAGTCTTTTAATACCGTATATCACTTGCCTTGTGGAACACTTTAGGCTTGCATTTAAGGAGTTCTGTAGTTCACAGTTCTGTCGTCCGGACGTGTTTGTGTACTTCTTTTTTAACTATATTTCCGCTTCTAAAAACCTATTGAGAAATTTCTTTTTTTACAGTATGCCGTTTGCTACATCATGCCATTTGCTACATTATCCTCTTCAAATAACGCGCAGTTTTCCGGCTGGGGAACGTAAAGCTCAAAACCTTTTTCTCGCTATCTCTGCTTCCGGGAGACGTATTTGAAAAGTTCTTTTTCCTTAACAAGCTTTCGTCATGGAGAATATTTTTGGCTTATGTTTAACTTTTTCACTATGCAAAATTCTTCTGCTAGAAGGTGTAGAATTATATAATGTTTTCCTCTATATTTCTTCTTTTCACTGTTCGATTTGAAAATCTCATTGTTTCTGATACCTTCCTGATACTATGAGAAACTTTTTGTGCGCCATTCGTTAATTTTAGTTACATACATTTTAACTGCTAGTGGAAGTAAGTAGCTGTTTTTGTTTCTGGATGTTTTATCGACTGTAGAAGTGCGGCTGATTTTTTTATAACCAGTTTCACTGACTTTGAATATCTTTAATGAATTTATATCGCGTAGGGAAGCATTCAAAAGACATGTTCAATACAACCGAAAATCCAGTGTCATCCTTCTTGTTACCCTTCCGTTTCAGAGTACTTGCTCATTATACCTGTGACTTATATCGTATTCATTTTTTTTATTGGTCGGGTTCAAGTAAATTTTGTAAAAAATAATTCTGATTTTTTGTGCTTGTATATAATTATTTTTTTAGGTGATATTTGCGTTTTACATAGTTTTTAACAGTTGTGCAGCGTTAAAAACAGATCAGCCTCAGCTCCTGCGGTACTGTTGTTCCCGACGGATAATGGCATCGAGATCCCTGTAAAGAATATTTTAACTTTCGCTGCAGTTTTAAGGAAATACTTCTTTTATAATTTACACAACACTAAAAGTTATATTCATTGCATTACACAACAGTAAAAGTTATCTTCATTGCGCAGATCAGACTGGTAAGATTTGCTTTTTTTGTTTTTTTTAACCTCCAGATTGAGGAAAAGGATGTTACCCTCACCTGCTTTTAATTAGTGTTTCTGTTGGTTCACCCGCTGACAGACCTGACGAATTATGACACTACCTAATGTCTCATTGTTTCTGATGGGAGTTATGATCTTCTATCACCTCTGAAACAAGAGTCAGCAAAGTTGGAGAAGGAGAAAAATACCCATTTAGCAGTCGCACTCTCCACTTTACCATTACTCTTTCCATTCTTTTGTGGGTGTGACATTCCCCAGTCCTAGATTTTTTATTTTTATGTAATTTATATCATATTATATACGATCGTAGATTTATATATTCCCAGCAAAAACAGTCTTGCTGGGCCAGCACTATGTTGCTGCTGCCGAACCGTCAATAAAATGTCCGGGCGGCCAACAGAAGGGCCAGCAGTTCAGGCCAACAGCTGGCCAACAGTTGGCACCCCATCTGTTGTCATATGCCACAACAGGCCCATCAGTTATCCATCACAGGCAGTAGCTACCACAAGTGGCCCTTCAGCGGCCCTGCAAGCACGTGCCAGAAATGATGGCTAGCCTAATTTGGTCCGCTAGTTTGCCGGTAGTGGCAGCCGGCAACCACGTGACGTAACTGATGGCTTGCCGAATCTTGTCCGCCAATTTCCCAGTAGTAGCCATAAAAAAAAACATATCAAGGAAAACCGGTTTCCCAAAGCTAACTTTTTTTTCTCCCCTTACGAAACTTGTGAGTCACAGCACTGCGCGGCGGAAATTTTCTCAATACACCGGAGAAACGCCCGTTTGGATCTAAGTGGATACGAACCAGGGCTGTCGGTGTGGGAGGTGAGCATTCTACCGACCGGACTAATTTGCCACGCACGAGCCTGTGCTTGAAACTGTCTGTTTCATGCGGAATGTGTAATCGAATGGTTCTCTCTTTCATTTTACAATATTACGAGGTATTTTTCATAAAAGTCAGTTTTATATAATTCATAAATTTACTTTTTCAACGTAACGACAGTTTTTTTACCTTATGGAAACTTCACTCATTTACAAGGAGTGTACCAACTTAAAGTCGCTTTCCAAAGTTTTGTACTGTCCTTGTCGTCTTGAAAGGCGATTGTTGAATTAATATATATTTACCCGGGTTCATGTCACATTTTGTTACATTTTTAATGTTGTATCTTTCCTTTCCGTTGTCCGAAACTACATTTGTTTTAAAGGGGAAAGATATTTTATTTTACTTCTCGTTATTTTTAGAAGCGAATTCTTGCCAGTCTTGTGTATTCAACCCATGGATGAGTACATTATATCCACATAGCGTTGCTTTTCTCTTTTTTTTTCAAAATAATTCATAAATTTTGTACGCGTATAATTCTTTTTTTTTTTTCCAACAAACGTTTTTTTAATGTTTTTCCAGGACGATAAAAGAAGCTTAATTCGTGCATGAGTCAATATAAACAACACTTGCCGTTGAACAAACAACCCCCTCCCACAAGGCGTTGAATCTCGTGCACAGGTTTTGTGATTGACTACGACACATGTATCTTTGTTCCTAAACTTTTAAGTTGTAAACTGTCATTGTTCATGATATACACTGAGTGGCCACTTTATTTTGACCACCCCCTCAGTACTTTGTTGGGCCACCTTTTGCCTTTAATACTGCGTTGATTCTTCGAGGCATGGACTACACGAGATGTTGATAGTTGGCTTGTGGAATCTGAGACCATGCTTGATGAATAGCTCTTTACAGGAGTGTGGGATTGCAGGGTTGTGGATCCAGCTGTCTGATGGCTCGTTCAACTTCATCCCACAAATTCTCATTGGGGTTAAGATCTGGAGATTATGGGACCACCTAAGCAAAGTAAACTCACCGGCATGTTCCTGAAACCAATACTGTACAATACGAGCACTATGGAAGGACGCATTATCTTGTTGAAAATAGCCATCGCCATTGGGATAAACCACCCACATGACAGGATGTACTTGGTCCGCAACGTTGTTTAGATATAATGTGCCAGTCAGACGTTGATCAACACGAAATAAAGGGCCCAAAGCATGCCAGGAAAACATTCCCCAAACCATAACGTTGCCTCCACCAGCTTGAAGGGTTGTAGCAATGCATTTGGGGTACATGATTTCGTGCTGTTTCCGCCAAATTCTCACTCGGCCATCGGTATAGTGCAACTGAAAACGTGATTCATCGGACCACTTAATTTGTTTCCAATTATCGACTGTCCAATCCTTGTGCTCCTGTGCGAACTGGCGACGTTTTCTCTTGTTGACTGCAGACAGCAAAGGTATTCGAACAGGCCTTCGGCTGCCATATCCCATCGGATGCAGTGTACGGAGAACAGTGCGTGCAGAGATCATTTGAGGGGATCCTTGATTAAGATGGTCTGTAATTTGCTGCACTGTTGCCCGTCTGTTGTCTGTTACCAGTCTGGACACTCTCCTTTCTGCCCGAGCAGTCACTAGTCGATGACGACCACACGTTGCACGTAGAGACCCAGTTTTTGGGCTGACAGTCCACTCTTTAAACACTTTAACAACAGCTGCTCTGGAACATTTCACGAATGCGGCAGTTTCGGTGATACTCGCTCCATGGCTCCGAACTCCTACAATCATCCCACTTTGAAAGTCCGTCAAATCGCATTTTTTACCCATCTCGTCACCCAAAAATCACCTCTACTACTATCGCAAGATCATGATCATATGTAGAGGATTTTAGGAAGGGAGTGTCTGACCTCAGGTCTTAAACAACCGTTAGAAATAGGAAGCTAGGAGATTTGGTCTAGAATGCCCGATAGGAAAGTGATACGGTAGCGAGGTAGAAAGGGGAAGAAGACGCCCTTATTTATTACCGGGGGCCAGTACCCGGTGTCCGACGGCTTAACGTTCCCATCCGACGCACGGCGGATATTTAGTGGATTGAGCGTTTGTATCTGCCTGGTATCAAACCTGAGGTCCCTCCCGCGGCAGTCACGAACGTTGCCCACTAGGTCACCCGCGGCCCTCTACTGTCGCAAGCACTAAGCTTTCCCTTTTTATACTAGCCTCGCCCTCTGGCGGCAACAGCGTGCAGCCATAGCTTATTTGCTTAAAACTGTCAGGTGGTCATAATAAAGTGGCCACTCAGTGTATAACCATACGTAATCTCTGAGTTCGATTATTTCAAATCTGATGATGGGTCTATAGTAGACCCGAAAGTGCTAATGTATTTAAGCTTTGAACCTTTCAATTAAAGTTTTTAATGTCAACATCATCGTCTTTTATCATATCGTGTAGAAACGGCAAGTGTTGTTTATATTTTTCCAGGACATTTGTTTCAAGCGGTTTCAAATTTTTTCTTGTTATTCACCCACTCCATTCCATGAATTGTTATTCATGGGAATGTAGTGGGTGTATTTTATGGCTGTAATCTAGTATTTCATGGCTTAATCTGATATCTTCGTCGACGTGGAATTTCATTAGGAAATTAATTCGCCTCTCTACATATGGATTTTTTTCTTAACATCCACTAAAATAACACGATGGCGATAGCGTCGTCTTCAACTAACTGGTACCATGAGAGAAGTGTTGCTTCTGCGCATGTGCAGTCCCGTTGCTTCCACCTGCTGTTGGGGTTACATTGGGTGCCAGCAACGGGCCACTAGGGGCACTTGCTTGGAGGCCCACAATTAACGGCGATGCTGCAGGGTCATCAATGGCTCGCCAACTGATAGCGCTGCCACCAACGAACCGCTACCGGGCCGTGAGCGGCAGATTTCAGCCAGCAAGGACCCATCACTGCCAGCTGGTGGCCAGCAGTTGCCCAGCACTTGCGTTTTTGCTGGGTTGTTATATATATTTTTAGCACGTCTTTTGCAAAAAAAGATCGTGCTTCTGTTACCGGTTTGTCCGTCCGTTCGTCTGTACTCACGATATCTCTGCAACTATAAGTCCGATTTGAAAAATTCTTTTTGCGTTGGGAAACTTGAAATATGCGAATGATGATCCTTTACTACGTTTTTTTACGATGTGCAATTTTGCCGCTAGGGGGCGTAAATGCAGATGATGTCGATTTCAAAAACACGTTTCATTCCACATATTTGCTTCTAAACATCCGATTGAAAAAATTCTTTTATCTTTCGATTCCATTTATGTCGAAGAGTATTTTAGATATAGTTACTTTTTGAAATTACGCATAGATTTTCCGCTAGGGGGCGTAAAAGTAAATTACATTTTCCCCGATAACTCTTCTTCTGAAACTCCGATTTGAAATTTTTTATTTCAGCCGATACATCTCATGATGGGAAATCTTTTGCATATAATTTCAATTTTTCGGTAAAGAATTCTTTAGCCACCAGGGGGCGTAAGTGTTAATTTTTGCTTCTGACGTGTATTTACCATAAAATCGGAGCTTCTAAAATATCGATTGAAAAAATTCTTTCGTGGACTGATGCCACTTACATCGGTAAACATTTTCGAAATATTTTCTTCTTAAATTATTCCGCAGTTTTTCTGCCAGGGGGCGTAGATGCATATCATATTTTTGTCAATATCTCTACTTCTAGGATTCCGATTTGAAAAATTCCTTCTTTGTTGGATAGTGTTTCGAGTGTGACATGTTTTTCATATAATTTTAAAATTTTCAAATATTTCATAGACTTTCCGCTAGGAGGCGTATAGGTAAATTGTGTTTGCCCCTATATCTCTGCTTCTAAATCTCCGATTTGAAAAATTCTTTCTGCACCGGACACAGCTCCTGATCGGAAATCGTTTGCACATAATTTCTAGTTTTTGGAAAAAAATGGTTTGGCCACCAGGGGGTGTAAATCTTAATTTCCGCTTCTGATGTATTTGCAGCAATTATGAGCTTCTAAATTTTTGATTGAAAAACTTCGTTGTTTGTAGAAAGATAGTACTCATGTCGACAAACCTTTTAGAAACATTTTCTTCTTGAAATAATGCATGGCTTCTACGCCAGGGGCGTTGACGTATATCTTATTTTTGTCAATATCTCTACTTCTACGTGTCCGATTTGAAAATTTCCATCTTTGTTGGATAGTGTTTCCGATGCGAAATGTTTTTCTTATAAATTCAAAATTTTCAAACAAATCATAGACTTTCCGCTAGGGGGCACAAAGGTAAATTGCCTTTTCTGCGTTATTTCTGCTTCTAAAACTCCGATTTGAAAAATTCTTCCTGTATCGCATACACGACCTAATGGAAAGTATTTTTCACCTAATTTCTAATGTTTGGTAAAGAATGTTTTGGCCACCAGTGGGCATAAGTGTTAATTTCTGCTTCTGATGTATTTGTAGGAAAATCTGGGCCCCTGAAAACTCGACTAAGTTTTTTTCTTGGACCTATAGTGCTCATATGGAAAAACCTTTTGAGAATACTTTCTTCCTAAAATAATGCATGGTTTCCCCACCAGCGGACGTAAAGTCACTTCTTATTTTTGTTGATATCTCTTTTTCTAAGAGTCCGATTTGAAAAATTCTTTCTATGTTGGAGAACGTTTCCGGTGCGAAATGTTTCTCATATAAATTCATGTTTTTCTTAACGCACAAGTCTGCAGCCAAAGGGCGTAAGCTCACAATTCCGTTTACAGCAATATCTGAGGGATTAAAAACCCGATTGAAAAACTTCTTTCCTTCGTCAGATGCTATTTTTTTCATACCGGTTCCACTGACTTTGAATAGCTTTGATCAATTTAATTTGCGTCAGAACGGATTCAAAAGACGTGCTCATTACACCCGAAAATTCGGTGTCATCTTTCTTGTTAATATATTAGCATGCATTGCATATACGCAAATAAAAGTTATTACGATCTATTCGGAATCATCGAAAGTGTGCAAAACTAATTTTTTGTGGGGGAGTTACCTTTAAATAATGTTTGTCCCACCCCACCTCAGTTGCTGTACTATTTCACTGGTTTTTAGCATTTGAATTTCTTAGTGTTAATATTATAAGAATCCATAATGAAAGCTATTCGGAATCATCGAAAAGTCACGCTGACAATAAAAATTTTCGCAAGCGATACCATTTTTTCTAACTTCGGGATGTAGTCGTTTGCAGATGATCTGCTTGAGGTCTTATCGCTCCGAGCTGAGAAATCGAGTGTACTTATCTAAGTTGCACCGTAACCGCCCAGCGTCAGAATCACTTCTACGACGGCAAATAATCTGAGTCAAACACATCACGCGATTGTTTGAACACGTCTCTCTCTCTCTCTCTCTCCCTTTCTTTTCTCTCTGGGTAAAGATGATCTATTGCATCGGCACACAGCTCCTTTGCCAACCAGATAAAGACTAAAAAGCTCCTTCAATCGGTCGCAGACGACAACAGAATGCTCGGCAGTAGTTAAATAAATAAATACTTCTCTTTATGAATAAATAAATAAAAAGTATACAATGCAATAGACTCCTGTGAAATGTATCAGTTTTAGGTTACTTTATGTATCAAATCGATTGCCATTTTCCTGATAACTTCGAAGTTTGATGTTTTCATTTTTCTTTCGTTCCCTCAAAATTTCAAATTTCAAACAAATTTCAGGCACGCGTTTCGTCCATTCCAACAAATATACACGTAAGAATTTCTAATATTTATGTCAAAGACGAGAGCTATTCAAGTATTAATTAATAGCTTCCATGTAATTAGCTGCATAGTTAGTTGTTAATGATGTGAAAGGAAGTGGTCTTATAAAAGCCACGACAAAACATCAGCCTCCCAGCTAAACATTCTTGTTACCATGTTCACACTCGGTGAATGCAGGTTGCAACTCTCAAATTCAAATCCAACCACTTTATGCAATCACATTGCAGTTCTTCTTAGCAATCAAGTGATTGTTTCTTCTACAGGCATCTGCTACTTTTTGTTGCCAATGAGTCCAAACAGATCATGTTTCCTCATTGGATAATACTTCTAGGTAAAAGAAACTCTTTCTACTACCAAACGTATTCAGAAAGACACCCCTAAATAAAGAATGAGCTAGTCTGATTTCAATCTGTGTACATCAAAATAAGTTCTATTTAATTTGGGTACCAGTGCAATAAATGTCAAATGTATCCGAAATAGAGCACTCGCGCATGCGTTATTCTCCCTGAGCATGCATGTAAAGCTAGCAAGAGTCGCTCTCTCTAATTTACAGCCACTATTCCAGGTAAGGGAAATAATTAATGCAAAACATATACTGCATTCAAATCTGGGACTCTGGATTTGAATGCAGCACCATCATCATCATAAAGAGTCAAAGGCCTGAGGCCTAGATATTTTGACTACCGGAAGACCCGTAACTACAACCTACGTCCGAAAAGTTCCAGGACTGACACAATAAATTTAGAATATAAAAAAAAAACACAGTCACAATTAATCCTGCTCACCTTCAAAATACTGCCCTTCTGAATCAACGCAGTTTCCAGCGTTTCTGAAGATCCTGGAAACAGTTCTGGAAGGCACTTTTCGGGATGTCCTCCAGTTGTTTTGTCACGTTCAGCCCTTGTAACTCAGTACGTTCATTAAATATAATGCCGGCCCACACTATGACCTGTATCTGTCCCTTTTCACAATACTCTCATGATCCTAAGCAATCCCACTTTCACGCCAGATTAACCGATGTCTGAAATCTGACGAGAGACTGAAGCGACTCATCCGTAAAGAGTACATTAGCCCATTCATCTTTTGTACAGTTTTTATGGATACGTCACGGCAAGCCTGCTCTACGATGAGTTCTGGATAGGAGATGGTTCTGGATGGTGTGGCTGTTTACACGTTTTTGTGCACCAGCGTTAAATTACCGAATGATTTCTTGCACTGTGGCCCGTCTTTTCCCTGTTACAACGCGAGCTAGCCGACGATGACCCCGCTAATCCACACGCTGTTGTCCACGGCAGTTGGCCCTTGCAGGGATGGTTTTACCGGATTCGCTCGTGAAAATCCCAGTACCTGCACTACTTCCGAGATGGAGTGACCCATTTGTCGGGCCCCGACAATTTGTCCACGATCAAATGCGCTTAGATCCTTCGTCTTACCCATACTGCGTCCGACTGTTACTGATTCCCGTCGCATCACTCCTTATATTGTCGAATCGCTGCATACGTCATGTCGTTTCCGTTTACAGGGCCGCCCACAGCGCCACATTTGCATAACGCCAGCTGTATCTGATTCAATTGCTCTTCAGTGTATAATACTGCCAAACTTGTTACCTTTTCCATTAAAGCAAGAACGCCACGCCAGCGACAACACGCTTAGCACAGCCTTTTGACTTTTATTCTTTCAAGTACTAAAACGTGACTCAAACGAGGACGAGCCAAAATTTGCCTACGTTCTCGCTTTCTACTACTTTGCTGTACACAGTACCTCACATTGTCACAAGATGAGTTATCTGATTTAGGCGGTGTAATCTTCATAAATAATGTTCTTCAGTTTTAGACAACAGTGTATAAAGTACAAGTACATCGGGCTTGACGTGACAAATTCGGATTACTTTGTTCCTTATTTGAACTTCGGAACACAACTAATCACGCAGCCAAGATTGTCATTTCGAATTGCTCTCACTTGCGAAGAAATGAACAATATATTATTTGCTCCGTCTTGGTGAAGTTTGGGTAGTGGAGGTGGGAACTAACTTCTATGAACGAGCAAAAGTGTTGGGCTTCTAAGGGATTTGCGAGACGAAACATCCCTCTACCTTTTGATCTCTAGCGAGTTGCTCAAAATGCTATCTCGGATTCTTCAGGTTCTCCGAATGTAGGGAAACTTATCCCCAGGCACTGCGAATCTAAGTCGGCACATTTCTCTCTTGATGCCATAAGTTTGTTACACCTAACGCCAGTCTATATACAGACTCCTAAACCGAACTAGAATGGTAGTAAAGGAAAAAAATAATACGAAAAACGAAGACTGTCTTTCTTTTGCGATGAGTCCATTTTTTTTATTTTTTTCAGAATATGAGGTTGTGCAATGTTTGTCCTAAGACAGCAAAAGTTATATTCTAATCATTGGAAAAAAGCAGAGGATACGCCATTACAAAGCCTCGATTGCAACCCTGGCTCCATTACACCAACGAATGCCGAATACTGTTTAACGCAATGTACGTTCACATTGTTTCAGACTTTCGAGAAATGAGAGGAAGTGCTACGAATAATGCTACATGTTGTGAAGATCGACAAATCGAATGAGTTAAATGTGTGATGAACGCTATTTAACTGAATATTCTGAGCTAAGACAGAAACTATGAAGAGCAAGTGTAGTAGTCAAGACATATTTTTCGTAATTTGCACTTGGTTGAAAAGATTTTATTATTATTAATGGTTTGATTTTGGCTTTAACGACCACCATGAGCAATTCAAGGCTGTAAGAACTATCCCGTTCCTGATTTGGGCTCACTATTTCCAAGGACGGGGGAGAGCCAGCGCCTCTGACCATTCCGCCGCCGGAGCGTCGCACTGAAGTTTAAATTCCAAGAAATTTCAATTTTATGTTACATGAACAATTTAGATAATATTGTATATATCCAGTTCTTTGGAAATGGTTTCGACAGGTTTCAGCACGATAATGCTCCGTCGCATTCTGAACGGGATAACATACAAATGTGAGGAAAACGATGTCTCTGCATTAGTTTGGTCTACCCAAAGCCGTGCCGGAAGTTTTATTGAGTGCATTTCTGATCAGTTGACGCATTGGACCAGAACGAAATAAATGTTTTCCTGATGATTCTATTTTGTCGGTGAAGTGGCAACAAAATACGACTTCCCTTTTTATTGTGATTAAAGTGTTCTTAAACCATAAACGTGCAACTGATACTTGTTCTTGAAGATACTAGTGTTTCCTGCAACAATACTGACATAGGCGTACTCTTTGTAGATGAATAAAATACTGTGGATACAACCGAGTTAAATTGAAACAAATATTTAAATTCCAGAGCAACAGATAATCTGATTTTTATAGGTGTAGACATGATCATACAAGAATCATGGACAGCTCTGTTCGAGCTAAAACACAGTTACACTTAAACAAAACGTAACTTTATCTAATGTACAACGCGAGATATTAGTCTGTTATCTCACGTGACTATCGTTAATTTCATTTAAACTTCTCTGTTCAATTTATGTTTTTCGGTTTTTAGTCTGTGTAGCGCCTTGAAAAAGCCACCACCCATTGGCGAGTGAAAGGTGGGCAGACCATGTATGATCATGTTTACACCTAGAAGAACCGGATTATTTCTTGAAGTGTTGTACTTATTTGTTTGTAGTTGAAATATGCCAACTGTGGGAGTGATGCTGTTATTCTTGTAGGATGCCAGTCAACTACCTAGACTTCAATTCAAAGGAACTTTTCAAACAGATTCAGATTTTCTTTTTATCTGGAGATCAGATTTTTGATTGCGCATGCGCAGATAGACTTTCGTTACTACATTACATTTTATCGGTGTCAGGGCCGTTTCTTTCGTTCGTCTAAATCTGAATAATATATAATAATAAAAATAAAAATAAACATTGTTTCTGAAAAATTAAATAGTCGAAATATGTATTTACTATTGCCGCCGCCGTAGTTTAGTAAATATTTGCTTTTATAAGTCATGTCTTCTTTCATTGGTTTTACGACAATAACATTCATTAATCCACCTAAGTACGATTTCACTAATTAATAAACCTTATTGTTTGTTGTTATGATTTAATTTCCTTAGTGTGTACCGGAAGGTAGCTCGGCGTGATAGTGAGTGACGCATATAAATGCTATGTGTTGTACGTAAATAAAAGTATGCTTCGAATCACTCGCTTTATTTCACACCCACAAAGATCTTGGCATGAGAAAGATGCATAGCATAAATTAACTTAAGGTGAAATGCGAACTATACCAGAGATGAGTCGGAGTTCACGTCACTGTTGCTTTAGGCGTACTTTTATACCCTTACTGAAAAACCACTGTCACCTTATGACCACTGACAAAATGCTACAATTCCAAATTCACTGATAAGAATGCCGTCAAAATCTCTGTTCCCATACTTTCGGTTATCATGTCACTATATCTAAATAATTTGTCTCCTTTTCTATTAAAACATCATAGCTTTCTTTCAGTCTCCCCTTTTTCGCATTCTTAAGGTAGTTTTTGTTTTTGCTTTCACTTTGCGTTCGCTGCTAAACAAAGAATTCAAAGCGAGCCGATTGTAACACAGATTTTGTCAGTCTCAAGCGAGACGGTGATTCGCCTTTCCGTTACTGCTCCATCACCCCAGTCGTATATAGTCATTTTGTCACTGTTACAAGTAAAACGGTGGCTCGCAGTGCCGACTTCTTCACACCTCTGTCACCACTGTCGTAAACAGTGATTTTCTCACCGTCACAAGCGAGACGATAACTCACCGTTCCGTTACTGCTCCCCCCTCCAGTCGTAAATGATAATTTTGTCACTGTTACAAGCAAAACGGTGACTCGCAGTTCCGACTTCTTTACAGCTCCGTCACCGCTGTCGTAAACAGTGATTTTGTCACTGTCACAAACGCGACGGCGACTCACGGTTCCGTTACTGCTCCGACACCCCCATCGTGAATAATCATTTTGTCACTGGTACCAGTAAGACGGTGACTCGCAGTTCCGACTTCTTTACAGCCCCGTCACCACTGTCGTAAACGGTGATTTTGTTTCCGTTCAGTCACCGTGACTTCTGTGCAAAACTGTCACCGTTAACACTGTGTCAGGAAAGTCACTGTTAAGCCCACCTCTAAACAATGCATAAGAATTTCAGTTTGCTACACATCATAACTTCTCTGGCTGGGAGGATTTTCTTGGAGATTTACTGTGTAGGTTATTCCAGATTTCAATCTTAAATTTGTAGTTTGTGACATATTCATCTATTTTACCTTTTTTTGGATTTCTGTTTTCATATGTAAATTTGGTTTCTTCTTGTAAAACGTTTTCTTACTAACGAACAAGGTACTTAGAATGAGAGAGGTAGGTCAAAGATTGTAAACAAACAGCGGGTGGTCTCCCCTCGCGGATGCCTGTGACGTAGTTAGTCCCCAGCATTCTTCGGTCGTGGTTGTAAAGAATGGGGAAATGCGTGATTCTTAGTTCAAATTAGAAGCTTTTAAGAATACATAGGCATAATTTTTCAAAATAGGAATCACAGGATTAAAACAAAACTCACCGATTACTAAAACTTGTAACTTTCCCTCCATTGTTTCTGTTTTTTTAACTCCCTGGAATTCAATGCATGTGCTTAGTTTTATCTCTTCACTAAGTTTTGCTGGTTGACGTCGTTAATACAGTATATTTAATACGAAAAATGCTCTTGCTCTCGCATAGGTTTTAATGACATCTACGTCAACTTCGGGAAAGTTTAATTTGAATTTTGATTGAAGTTAGTTTATGGACCCTTGGGATTTATGTATGCCAGCTCCATGAAATTCTGGAAAAACTGATTCAAACTGTTTGACAGTTTCTATCCAAATGTTGTTTGGCATCATTAGCCCACCTCTTGATAAAATCTGAATCCAGCCTTTGTTTTGGTTCCCCGTAACGAAGGAAAAAGTTTCCAATTCCTTATCCTTGTGACGAAAGTCTAAAAATCCAGCAAAATAGCGTATGACTTCTTCCTCTTCAGGATTAGCAAAATTGCAAGTATTAATAGACACATTGTCCATCTCACAGGCGTTCGAATTTTCTGCCTCGTCTTGTGTTTCCATTAAATTAAAAAATAAATTGGCCCTTTTTTGCCTTCGTCGCAGGGCCGGATGGAGCTTTTGTGTGGCCCTGAGCAAAATTTCATTGCGGGCACTAGAAAATAAATCTCATATTTTAATGAAATCGTTACGTGAAAAATGCCGTTCGTGAAGAACACACACGAAAACTGTCCTAAAGATATAATGATTATCTCACAGAAATACGTATTAGCTTTAAGCTTAAGCAAAAGACCATAATATGGATTGAAAATTCCGAAAGAGAGAGTAAAAAGTGTTCAAGTTCATGATTTTTTTCCAGGTCAAGGTTGTATTGTGTCTTTTATAAAAACTTCCTCATAAAATGATAAAATGATACCTACGTAGCGAATATTTTTGCATTCCGAATATTTTTGTGTAGGAAATATTAAGGACTCTTCTAAAATAAATTCATAAAAATATTTTTTTTTTCATATACATGTTGCCGTGATTGGTTTTTTTTTATTTTGTTAAATTTAAGTATTTGGTTTATACACAAGTTGTTGAATATATAAAAGTAGGGTCCGCAAAATGGTGAAATTTAATTTGCTATTTCATGAATGCAGAAAGCATTAAAGTTATTATAAAAATCATTTGAAATCTGAAAATCTTAGTATCTGTATGGAGAAGAACGATAACCTATTCAAAAAGGGGGAGGGGGATTGGAAACAAAAAAACTTAATGAAAATGTTTTTAAGGGTCTCGCGCTCCAAAATTAAAAAAAAAGTTATAAAAAATTGTACAAAAAATGATTTTGTTTTTCTCTTCAAGTGTGGGGGGGGGGCGAACGCCCCGGTTGTCTTAATTTATGTTCCAGCCTGCCCCTTTTCGTCGTTTTTAACGTTGCCATTTGCCGGCAGCGGAAGCTTTGATCCGAGCAATAGCATTTTCAGCCTGTGCTTGAAATCAGTTGGTAACGGATAATTGTAAAATGTTCCGTTGATTAAACAAAGAAATATAACTACCTTGATCTGAAAACGAGTTCACGATACCAAGGGGGCGGGGCGTCTGCACTGGGGAGAGGAAGCGTTGAACAGCTCCAAGAGGGTTCCACTGACGCCACTGATTCCTGGAACCCTAAGCCGGAGTGGGTTGGGCGAACTCGTTGACCTACCTTCTCTCATTCTTAACTACCTTGACTGACGAACACATTGTTTCCCCGAAGAGGATTTTCAATTTCGTTTCACTGACAGTGAGTCGGAGTAACATATAAGGTAAACACTGAATGCATACGACAGGCATGTTACGAGTACGGAGAAGTGAAAAAACATGCGGTGTCCTTCCAAGCATTTAATTCAAAAATTATTTAATCGTAGCTTGTTCTGATGTCAGTAATAAGTAAATATTGGAGCACTCAAACTAGGAGAACTGATTATTTTCGATTTCGTTAAGTTCGGGAAGTTTTCTTTTTGCTTGGTTCGTTCGGCTATTAAAAACATTTTACACTTCTCTAGCAAGCACAGCTTTAAGTGCGATATTTGTCACAATGCAGGCCAATCATAAGAGTTGGTCAAAAGTATCGACAGTTGCCTATCAACAAACTCCCTGAAATAGGAAAGTAATTAATATCAAGGTGGTTCACCCTTTGCTATTATCACAGCCTCCACTATACTCGGAAGACTTTCCACTGGTTTCTGGCACGTTGCTGCTGGAATTGCTACGAGAATTGCTCTCCATTCTGCCACAAGAGCATTAGTCAGGTCGGTCGCCGATGTCAGGTGGTTCGATTTGGTTTGCAGTCGGCGTTCCGATTCATTCCAAAGGTATTTCATGGGGTTGAGATCTGAGCTCTGTGCAGAACAGTCAAGTTCTTCCGTACCCATCTCATTAAACCATTTCTGCACAGACCTCGCTTTCTGGACGGGAGCATTGTCTTGTCTTCACCGATCTGCTGCCATAATGTTGGGAGCACAGAAATGTCAAGAATATCATTATAGGCCGCAGTGTTAAGATTCCGGGCACTGGGATCAGGAAATGCAGTCCAAACTATGAAAAACAGCATGATAACTCCTCCCAGAAACTTCACAATTGGCACAACACAGTTGTAACGTACCAGGAGATGTGACGTACCTGCCAGAAGGACGCGCACGACTTAAAGGCAGATAGGAATCAGAATAAAACGTCCGCGTAGCTCAATTGGTAGAGTGACTTATTCCGGAATGAGGGGATCCGGGTTCGAATCCTGGCGCGGATAGAAATGACGGAGAAATTTACTTCGTTATAATGGCGCCCGAACTATCCGGATGACCCGACCGTTCAAAATCTCGCAATGGTGTGATGTTATTTCCACACCGCGAGATAGGAAAAATAAGAGCAGCACTTCGAAAAAAAAAAAAATAAGGGGGAGATGATGTAACGTACCAGGAGATGTGACGTACATGCCAGAAGGACGCACACGACATAAAGGCAGATAGGAATCAGAATAAAACGTCCGCGTAGCTCAATTGGTAGAGTGACTTATTCCGGAATGAGGGGATCCGGGTTCGAATCCTGGCGCGGATAAAAATGACGGAGAAATTTACTTCGTTATACAGTCTAGATATCAGGGTTCACCTGAAATCTTCCATACCCAGACTGGTCCGTCGGACTGCAGATGGTGAAGCGTGATTCATCATTCCAGAGAACGCATTTCCACTTCTTCAGAGTCCACTAGTGCTGAGCTTCACAACACTCCAACCAGCGTTTGGCGTTTATTTGCTGATGTTATGCTTGAGTGAGGCTTCAAAGCCATGTAAACCTATTCCCTTTAGATCTAGAAAAACCATCATCTTTGCTTTCACAGGCATTTTGTAACTCGGTGGTAAGTGTTGCAACCGAGGACAGGCGTTAACCACCCACTTCAGCACTTGGCGGTCCACTTTAATCATTCTATGTGGCCTAACAGGTCGTTACTGCGCTGCTGTTGCTTCTAGGCGTTTCCACGTCAGAATAACAACCCACAGTTGATCGGGGCAGCTGCAGCAAAGCAAAATGTTCCTGAACTGTCTTGTTGCCGAGATGACATCCTATGACCGTGCCACGCAGAAAGTCAATGAGCTCTGCCGTACTCCACATTCTACTATTCATGCTTGTCTATGATGTTTCTCAGAGGCCAAGTGCATTTTTTACACCTGTATGGGCCATGGCTGTGACGTAAAAGGCAAATTCCACACTCAAAAAGGGTTTCTAAATACTTTTGATCATATAGTTTATAAATATACATGCACAACATAAGTCTGAGATCTTCTTTAGAACGGAGGGACGCTGCACGAAACGACAAAACATGTAAAAATACCTATAAACGTAGAATACGAGACGAAGAAAATAAACAGCAACAGGAAGTCTCCTTCATGCACTTTGGAATCCTACTCAAAAAGAAATCTGCAAGTGTTGATGAAAAGATACGCAAATTTATTAACGAATGAAAAATATTGTTAATACGGTGAAGCCTCGGTTATACGTTTTTCTATGGCCTTAAAAAAACGTAAACGTAAAGAACCTATAAACAAAATTTCAAAATGCTAAATATTATTGCAACATTTATGTTTTAAAGGAGTGTAACATGCTTTTAAGTAATGATTTGCTTAAAGTCGAAATGGCGGCGAAAGAAAAAAAGGCGTTAAAAATTAAAATATATTTTATCGCATTGCCAAATTCATAAAACCTATGACAATCAAACTTCTCTTTTGACAATTCTGTCCATAAAAATCCCGATTCTAGATTAAGTGCCTCCCAACTAAGAATCTGAGACCAGTGGTTGAGAATGGAACTCATGAATTAACAGGTTTTATTTTCTGCGGATCCCGAGTACATCCATTTGAAACCATGATGTTGAATACCGAAGATACACTCACGATTTTATTCTATCACGCCACGAAATAGTGGAGCCATACATCCCAGAAATTTAGTAGTTTTTAAATAGCGCATATGTGTGTGTGAGTCACGAAATGTGAAACCAATTATTCATCCAAACCGAAAAAATAACAACATAGATGGGACCAAGGTTCAATTTTGGCTGCACCAAAAAGGAACACAACAACGCTGTCTCGATTCTCTCAAAGTTGTAACATACCGGGTTACGTTCAAACGAAATCAAAGAACCCTGTATTTTTGATAATCTGAACTTCAAATTTTAACGTTCAATCGCAAAAAGCATATAAATGAATTACGTATAATCCGAGTTAAAAAAGGCAAAAAAAAAAAAAAAAAAAAAACTACAGCAAAGTATTGGAACTAAAGCAGAAACGTGTAAAAGTAAAAAAACGTATAACTGAGAAACGCATAACCGAGGTTCCACTGTAAATTATTTTTATCCACAAACCCAATGTAGCAAAATATTAGACTCTTTATGGGTAACACAACGATTTTTGTTAAGTGCTAATGAATATGTGCGAGATCATGTAATTCACATTTTTAATTCTTGTTTCTAACCATCTGACCTTTTTTATAGATGGATAGATTCCGAATGCACAGCTGTTTAACCCTTAGTAGACAGTATTCATCTGTAAAAATGTTTGTGTTTTAATTTTTCCAGCTTTACTTACAAGTGGGCTGAAAAAACATTAGGGTATCTGTAAGCAAAGGTGGAAACATTAAATATACGTACAAGGCAGACAGTTAGATAGACCTTCAACCCTGTTTGCCTTAAACCTATCAGGGAAAGGCCTATGACTAAACTTTATCTGGGAAAAGGCCCGAGGAAGAAAAACCTGTGGCATGACACAAAAATAAAAGACTCGCTTTATAAGAACATTTGTACATATTCTCAAGGGAAACAAGGCGGAAATGTCCTTTAGCGTTGAGACAGATGTTCGCTGAAAGGTCAAATTACAAAAGAAATAATAAATGCCATCAGAATCTTCATTCGCTGACAGTGTTTCTGGATGTTAAACAGCAATGGCAAACACAAGTACTAGATTTATTAACTTCTCACAGATACAGTCCAAACGCAATGTATGCCAGGTTGATTAATTTTAAAAGATTTAACACATGAGCAAAAAAACAAAAAAAGATTGCAATCTCTCTCTCTTGTTGATGCGAATATTTTTTCCCACGACGTGTAGTGTTCTCATTGCAGTGTAGATAATTGCGCATAGGACTCTCGGAACTCATCCAAAACAACCTAATAACAAAAATAAGAAGAAATAAAAACAGAAAGAGAAAATAATGCTTATAAAACACTGAGGATGGGCATCAAAAAATCCACTGTAAGTTTGCGCACACATTGAAACATTTTCCGTCTTGCTTGTTAAGATATAACGAAGTGAATTTCTCCGTCATTTTTATCCGCGCCGGGATTCGAACCAGGGTCCCCTCATTCCGGAATAAGTCGCTCTACCAATTGAGCTACACGGACGTTTTATTCTGATTCCTATCTGCCTTTATGTCGTGTGCGTCCTTCGGGCAGGTACGTCACATCTCCTGGTACGTTACAAAGAGATTAACGCCTACATCCCCCTTTCACAAACACACCCCTTTCTGCGTGTTCTCACATGCATCTCTAAGTTGCTGTTGTCCTTTCTTTGGAGAAGAATTTTGTTTTTTAATGGAAAAGTCGAAAACGTGTACACTCAATGGACAGAGCATTAAAGATACCTACGTAATAGCGTGTTGGTCCTCTTCTAGCGCGAATAACAGCCTGTACACGCCAAGGCAACGAATCCACCAGACGCCAGCGGATTTCCGGAGGTAATGCCAACCATGCCTGTTGCAGCATTATCCAAAACTTCGTCCGAGACACTGGTCCAGTAGCCATGGGTTTGATTTTCGGCTCACGGTATCCCAGAGAGCTTCCACAGGGTTTACATTCGGGGACCTTGGGGGCCACTGGATGGTTCCAAAGTAAGATGAGTGTTGCTCGAACCATGCCTCGGCGGTTGCGGCGCGGTGGAGCAGCGCTTTGTCCTTCTGAAACAGACCACTGGCAGCAGGATGCGCGAAGGTCATGCAAGAGTGTAGGTGATCAGCCAGCACATGCTGGTTGCGCGCAGCAGTTAAGGACCCCTCCAGACACTAAGAGATCTAATGTGTCCCAATAGGAGGCTCCTCAAACCATCACAGAGCCACCACCGCCTTGAACAGAGCCGACCGGCGCGATAGGTCCATGACCTCATGCTATCGACGCCACACCAGTACCCTCCCGTCCGCTCTGTACAGCTGGAAACGAGATTCATCTGATCACACGACGCGGTGCCACTTTACAGAGGTCGAGTTTCGATGTCCCGGCACCCAGCGAGGTGTAATTTTCAACGACGAGCAGTCAACAGTGGCACACGAGTAGGGCGTCGGCTCCGTAGTTCAGGGTATGCAAAGTGCTTTGTATCGTTCGCCCACTGATACTGCTTGGGCCTCCGACATTTGACCTGGATGTGATTTGTGCTGCTGCTGGTTCCAAGCGGTCCGTATGTACGAGCCTGGATAATGTACGTCGATCCAGTTCATCAAAGGCGTGTGGTCGCCCACCGCTTCCTTTCTGGGCGCTGATACGTCCGTCGATGGTATTACTCGTGGTACACCCTTGATAAGTTTGTCCTCGTGAACCCTAGGGTTCTTACTACTTGGGTGATAGAATGACCCAACTGTCTTGCGCCGACAACGTGTCCACGATCAAAGACAAAGTCGCTCAGATACCCGCGTTTACCCATGTTCGTGGATTGCGATACACTGTTGGGAAGCCCTGCTGTCCACCTATTTATCACCTGCGTTCAGTTTGGGTATATTCCACTCTGCTTGGTGGATGCCCACGTCAGCTGCCCATCCCTTATCTCTAATATTTTGTCTACTGAGTGTATTTCTGAACATCAAGTGTTATTTAGGACGTGCCACCAATGACCCATTAATCAGCAACCGGGAAAATTTATTATCACAATAATTCAGGTATTTATTTTACATGGAAATTTCACAGATCCTATGGGTCAGCGACGTCATTAAGTGGTGGCACAGGGTGGCACTATTCCCTCGTAAATTTGTCGCTCCAGGATTCAGAACTTTTTATGTGCTTATGCGGATTATCAAAATTTATGGTCCCATTTTGCATTTTTTTCTTCTATAGTTCAGTTCTGTTAGACAAAATGATTTATTTGACATAACATTTCATTCTAAATATATTGTTGATAAAACAGTTATATGTCATTTTGAACTGATGTCTGCTCTCTCCTACTTTTCTTCGACGCCACCCTCCTACCACCTCTGACATTCAAGCCTAGTTATGTCCCTGCTATATACGTAAAAGCATTAGTATGCCGTTTTTAAGTAGTATGAAGTTTTTTTCACAATTTATCAAGATAACTTAGTTTTGGCTAAAACAGGCGAAAACAAATTCGTTAATTCTCCATGCACACTCTCTTACTTCTCTGTCCTCCGTTCTGACAAAAACAGCAAATTTTATTGTTGAGCTTTGCCAGCTTCCTTGAGGTAAAAAGAAAAAGTGAGTGATGTTGCGTAGTAATTACCTAACATCACGAACTGATTTATTTTTTATTTATGTGTTTATTTATTTCAATGCATGGTCCAATTGAAGGACATTGACGAAATATTCAGATTTTTTTTTTACTTTTGGGGCAACAGACAAACAACAGATTAACTTTTTGCATCTAAATAACTATGTATGTCGTCGTACAGAACGCATAAATGCTATAGAAACAGGGAGTAATTGCCCTATACTTTTAATTCGTAACGGGAAACTTAAAAAAAAAAAACTTTTGGTAGAATACTCTGTTTTACTTAGCGTTATTGAAACCTAAAGTCCGTCGGTCAGAATGATAGTATTTCATCTAGTTTCAATAGCAAATCCAAAAATTTAGCAAATTAAAAATGGCTTCTGGCATCGAAATCTGCTACTTTCTTTAAAATCATCTTCATCTTGAAAAATTAACACGTGAACATGAAAAATTATGGTAAAGCACTCTTCCTTGTGTCTGTCTTAAGATTTCCTCCACCTTGCCTTGGCGTGACATAACTAACGTGTTTTCGAAAGATAGGTATGCTGTTTGAAGCCAGAAGGTACTTTTCCTCTAGAAAAAAGTTTTGATGCTGTGTGGGTGGGTGTCACACGTTCGTCCAGCGTTGGAATATTGTTCGCCTATTTGGAGCAGTGTAAATCACCCAAATCAAATGATTTTTTTTTATTAATGTTGTGTAAAGAAAAGAAAAAACCTCTGCGTAATCAAAGTACATTGTTATCCTGTACTCTTCTGTCCCTGTCTCACAGACGAGCAATGTGTATTACCTTTTCATGAGTACTCCTCCCAAAAGCTGTCTGCTCTTGTCCTAGTATCCCCAGTTCTCCGTCGCTCAGCAACAAAATACAACCACTCACCAAGCTTTTGTCCAGCTTTTGAGAGGAGTACCCAAGAGGAATGACACACCAACAACGGTACCATTCCTACACCATCGAAACTCCGGAATTCATCATCTGGTTGTGTTTTTCCTGAAAGTCACAACCTCCAACTATTTTAAGTGGAAACACCTTACGAAAAGTTTCATATTTTGAAATAGTAATTGTTCAGGTCGAAAAAATAAATTAAAAAAAAAAAGAAAAGAAAGAGAAGTAAGCATGGTGTTTTGCAAGATTAACTCTACACTTGGGCATCCATTATTTGTTCACTACACGAAATAGTTGGTATGCAATTTTGAAAAGTTGGGATGAATAATTTTGGGGATTGTTTAATTAATTAGCCGCAAGGTGGAGCATCCAAATCAGGTATATAAAGGCTTGTACAAAGACCAAGTTAATAGGAGTGAATTAATTATGCAAATTTGATGTGTGTGTGTAAATTCTGTTAAACTGATTAAGAGGATTAATTGTTTGAACATTTCGGAAATCCTAATGAAGTGTTAGTTGTTACCCCAGGAAACATGACGTCACCGTAATGAATGCTGATAAATGCAAACAGCAAAGCAAAGCAGTGAACTAAATTCTTAAGAAGAGGGTAGACAGAGCATCTTCCCGAAGAGAAAGAGAAAGGAGGACCGTTAAAAGCCTATCCCAGAAAGCTAAGCGTGTGGGCGGTGGCTGTCTGACCTGAGGAGAAAGCTACTCTCTCTCTCGGAGAAATAAACAGTGGCGGGACACAGAGGCCATTGACCCTCAGTTCTGAAGTTAGTATACGTGATTTCGGTTAAAAGGGGTCAGAAATAAGCGTCCCAAACACTTCGTGCCTGGTCTCTGCATTCAGCATCTGTACTAAAAGCCTTTTGACATTAATTAAGCACGTGTAGAGGGTAGGAACGAGCACAAGTAAAATGCGTTAAAAAGTTACAATATTAGAAAAGGTCTGAAAGAAGGAGAAGACTCGGCTACAGGTCTTGGCGTGACCCAGCGTAGTTTTAACGTAGTCGGCAAAATGTGGCCGACCTGGGAGCTGTCATTTTCCAAGAGGCCGAGGAATATGCGACCTGCGTGTATAGAAGGGAGAGAACCACTTCGTTCAAGTGACGTAGGTCTGCATCTATGGGATATAAACGGAGTCCCGATCAAGAAACCAAGAGAAGAATTCCAACAGCTTGGAGCGGCATGGTGGATGACTCGTTGGTAGCCAATAATTTACCACCGGGCAAGGTAAAAAGGTTTACCTGTGACTAGTCAAAGTGTTCGTGCTCGGATTTACTTAGCCTGTACGTAAATAACCCTGAAAAGAGAGTTTTATGGAAAGACCTTTAATGGAAGGACGTATTGTTGCAAGCAGCGAGGACGCCATACCAAAGTCAGCCTGGAAAATAACGAAGCGCCAGACGCAGAATCTACTCCACTCTTTCGTTTCTTCTGCTAAGGAGTAGGGAAGACTGGTCTTGCTTATGTGTTCGCCCCCTCCCCTGTCGGAGAGCGGAGATTTGGCACCAGCTAATTTCATAAGACAACTGCGTCAGCATCATGGGAGTGTCATCCACCCCCCAGCGCGCGCGCTTGTGTGTGTTGTGTGTGGTTCGCGTATCGGTTTAAATCAACTCTGCACAAACTGTAAGTACAGTAACTCTTATTATTTTGACTGTCACCGGTTAAACAAAAATAACTCTGAATACAGAAGGACTCAAACTTACGAAAACCCACTGACCAAAGTCAATTAATAAGAAATTGTATTACGCTGTCAGTTATGCAGTTTGCAGGCTAAACGGCGATAAACTGACTCCGCCAGTTTGCAGCTGAAATCAAGGCTGTTCGATGCATAAGTATTCGCATGTGATCTCTTCTTTATCTTACTTTATCTTTTATTGTTTTTTTTTTCAATTGATTAAATGTATGTCGTCTTGTTTCAGCCCCTGAATTCGAATGAGTTATTTTGAGTGTCAGTGAAATTTGCTTTTGATTGATTAATAAGTTTCGGTTAAAAATTCTCTTGCACCAATAAGACTTCGGCGGTAAAGAGAAACCTGGAAATATTTTTTAACTTTTTCTAAATTCAGAAGCTGATGTTCAGGTATTTTTGGTTTTTCATTATTTTGATCTACAAACTGACCCGTGCGAGAAATGGCAGCACAACTATGTCTACCAATTCACCGTGAGAAATTTCTCTTAAATTATTCATTATTTGTTTGTACTAGATTTTTTGAATTTTGCTTTCAAAAAAGTTTAGCGCATAAACAAATAAGGTTAAATATTTGTGCTCACAATGAAAAACTAAATAAATTTTTAAAAGGCGCGAAAAAAATATTCAGAGGTGTTTTCAATGATATCCATTAACGATCGGTTTGGGGAGGGTTTGATATATACTTGCCTAAAATCTGCAGAGTAATATCATACGTTACAGACAGCCATGACACACACGCACACACATCTTACGAAATTTTTCTCTTAACAAAATTATTTTGAAAGTGCACACTTTCGAGTCCCATTTCAGAGGATTAGCTTCGTGCTTTGCAATCTTGAATCAAGAAGGAATTATTGAGGTTGTTAAGATATCCGTACACTGCCTTGCACTCGCCTTTTGCACACCAAAAGGCTGGTAAGTCATCAGATATTTTTGGACCAACTCTTAAGGAAACGACCTGAGTTTTGATTTCAAATTAACACGTGTACATGTAGCAATGAAAATTGCCGAAAGTAAGCTATTTTCAACATTCAAAGCGAATTCTTAGTTTAATGAGGTAATGCGCAAGAAAGCTGGAATCATAAACCTAGACATTATCTTTTAGTTTTTATACATTTCGTGGTAGTTACGTGAGCTTGTTTGCTTTTTTTTTTTTTTTTTCTTTATTTCAAATGTATTCGAAAACAGGGTGTATTTCCGAAGAAAAGTTTGTCAGAAATAGGCAAGGTAGGAATTGGTCACTTCTGCGTTCATTATAAAGCTGAAAGAAATCAAGCAGCAATGAGAAACGTTCAGAACAAAAGAATGAATACAGCCAAAAGTTAATCTTTAAACAATTAATTTGTTAAATAATCAATTTAGCTATTTTAAAATCATCTTGAAAGAGTTAAATAATTTAAATGGTTAATCTTTGAGGCATGTTTTTTCGAACAAAGATTGACTTTTCTTAAAAAAACTTTTTGTAGCTCTCCTCTCCCCAAAATAAAGTTAGCAGCTCGTCTTTTAAAAGTAAGAAAGACGAAAACGAATTCTCGGGTGGAATCAGCCCGTACTTTGAATCTTTAATGGCCCTAAAAGAACTTTTCAAAGATGATTTTGCTGCCCATTATTTAAAATCGAGAAAGCATTCACGGAAAGTGTTCTTCACAATGAATAGAACCAGTTACAAAACACATAAATCAACCTTTCAACCAGATTTCTAGAATCGGTAAAACACCCATAAGTATCAATAGTTATTTACGCCTACTAGCGCCAAAAATGTGAGTTAGGAAAAAGCGCAAATTATTCGCAAAATGCTCCTCACAAGAAAATATATCTGAGGCAAAAGGAATTTTTCCAAATCGAATTTTTATAAGCACCGATATGTAGAAAAACCTAATATAACTTCATGCTTTCAAGTGAGTAAACGGTGAGTTATAGGAAGAAGAATATGACGCAAAATATCCTTAATATTCAAGGGTATCGTATAACGAAAGGATTTTTTTCGCACGGAGATCTTGAAGAAAATATTGTTTCGAATAAAAAAATCCACTGATGCCCATAGCGGCAGAACTTTTGTATTGTTAAAAAAAAGAATTTTTAGTATTATTAAAATGATTATTATTAATATGATTCGTAATTTGTTGACCATTCCCACTACCATATAGGTGTGGGGTGATGCACTGAGACTAGATAGGAGAAATGAATTTCAAGAAACCCTCAAATAAGTGAGTGGCACAAATTTTAGCAACAAAACAATTTAGTACATCTAAACATTGACATTTAAAAAAATAAAAAAAATATGCATACACAATATCAAGAGCAAATACGTTGTGGTTGTGGTGAAAATAAAATGAAAATAGTGTTATATCAAGGCAAATACGTTGTGATTCAAAAAAGAAGCTCATTATGTTAATTAATGGCTCCTCGGCCAAACACCCACTGGCTTCCAGCGCTGATCAAAATTTCCCCACAGCAGGAAGGAAAACCATTTGTAAGGTTCGTTGTCTAGAGACTATCTATCAACGGTAGTTGAAGACAGCCTGGCGTTCTTTCTCTCCCAGCTTTACTATAAATCTGCTATTCAGGAGAGGGAAGTAAAAATAATGGCAAAACAATTCCAAGTAAGAATTCACTCTCAGGCTTGTTGCAAACTTAACAAAACATTTAATCAACAGTAAATTGTTCCTTGACCTCGAGTTCCTGTAACTGCAGTTCCACGTGAAAATGATCCGGGTATCTAATTATTCCAGAATACCCCTTTCCTGCCAATACTCTTTGCCCGTTTTTTTTCTATCACCGACGTGAAATGTTTCAATCGTCGTAACCTTCCGTTTCGTCTCTTTTCCTTTGTTTCCCGAAGCTATGCTTTGTGTTCCGTCCCGAACACGTGTTCTCTCCAAATTACACACGTGTCTGATTCCAACTACGCTGGCTTTCCCCGTGCTCTAACTGGCACGTTCTATCACGAACTTTTCTTTACCCAGTGCTAACTCCCAGCACTATACAATCGTCCACAGCACACGCTGTTGTCAACCGTTCTCTACGCTCGCTCCCCGTAGACTGACTCGCCTTTCCTTCTACTCCTATCCTGAAGTTTCCCCTCTAACTTCACTAGCCTTCTGATTGGCTCCTGCCTCACTCGCCTGAGGCTCCCTCTCTCTCCCTAGTCGAAGCCCTCCAAGAGCAGGCGACCCCCCCCTCGCTCTTCTCGGTGCCCCCCATACTACCTTTCTCTCCTGACACGTATCTTCTGCCGGTGACCTTCACCTAATCCCTTCGTTGACCTCCACCTAAACCCTTCGTTGACCTCCACCTCACGGTGCCCTGTAGCTTACATTTCCTTCTGGCCAGGAACAATAGCTGTGCCTTCTGTGAATACAATAGACCTGTCAAACAGGCACATCGAAATGTCACTAGTCTGGTGCATTATCACGTGTTACACTCGTTTCCAAATAATACACATGGAAATATTTATTCAGAACTGTTAGTATCCGGAATGATCGATGGGATTTAAAAGTCCATCACACAGTTTATATAGGGGCGTAATTTCTCGCCCCTACAGGCCCCTGCCTGCTGGACGAAACATGCGGGATCTTCCTCTCGCATGATGAGTCAGTGTCCGTTCAGTTCTTTTTTTTTCTTTACACACAAGATTTCACTGCATTAATACACTTCTTTATACACACATATATACACTGTCAGTACCACTAAGTAGCCTCACTGGGTCTCTACCTTTCTGTGGTAATGCTGTCTTTAGCAGCTCGTGCTATTTTCTTTAAAATTCAATCTGGATAAGGCGTTGGCATGAGGAATGAGTTTGCCGGCGACGTGAGGAATCGTGAGGTTGAATTGGGCAATGGCTAGACCCCACCTCTGTAATTTTGAGCTTGGTGAAGCCGCACTAGTTAAAAATATCAAGGGGTTATGGTCTGACAAGATCTCTACTTGGTGGCCAAAAACCCACCCTTCAAATTTCTGTAGAGCCCAAACAATAGCATATGCCTCCTTGTGGCTAGCTGCCCACCTTGCTTGTGTGTCATTTAATTTCTTGCTCGCGTAAGCCACGGGCCTGATCCTCCTCCTATCATCCCGCTGACCTAGGCAACACGCGACTGCAAAAGAACTCGCGTCCGTATGTAGCACGAACGGCTTGTCAAATTTGGGTGTGGACAGTACAGGTGCTGTACATAACTTCTGCTTCAGCGACTCGAAAGCTTCTCCGAGCGCTGGCGTCCACTCAACTTTTTCTGCTGCCTTTTTCCCTGTCAAATCCGACAGTGGCTTCGCTATTTCGGCGAACCTGGGTACGTAATCCCTGTAGTAGCTACATAACCCTAGGAAACCACGTACCTCCTTCTTGGTTTTAGGGGGATTCAGGTCTCTGATCGCCTGTAATTTTCCCGGGTCCGGCTGGTGACTTCCCGAGCCGACCACCTGTCCCAAATAATCAATTTCCTCTTTGACTAAGCCACCTATTTCCAAATTTCCTGCCAACCCCGCATCCTCCAAACTTTTCATGACCATCGGCCTGGGTTCCTCCCACTCTTCTGAAAATACGGCCGCCGGACCCCTCGTATGCTGGTCCATCCTTACTACTTTCCACCGATGCCCCTTACTTGATGGTGGGTCTATCGGCCTAATCAGATTGACATTTTCTACCTGAAAAGATAGCGCGGGCCTCCTAACCGCAGTTATCGGTACTTGTGATGGGGCGTCGTAACTGACACGCCTCACATGCATCACAGTATGTAAGTATGTCTCTCTTCATGGATGGCCAATAGAAAGAGCATCTTATCATTTCTAATATCTTCTTATATCCCAAGTGTGCTCCGAACACAGAATCATGGGCTAGCTTTAATATTTGTTCCCTCCTACTCTCGGGAACTACTAACTGATTGGTGTTTTGCCCTAACACTTTTTCTTTATGATATAGTAATCCTTCCACATACCCTCCTTTTTCTTCCCTCACGTGTCTCTGCTAGAGTTACGTCCTCCTCCTGCTGTACTTTGAATTTGCTGTGGTCTGACGCCTCGCCCTCCCGGCTGCTCTCTTCATCTTCGCGGCATGGATTAACTCCAAACACCGTATCCTGTTCGCTGGTTTTCTCATCAAGCGCGCCTGGCCCTGATTGGCTGCTTGACCCTTCTACTCCTAAAGCTCCGCATACTTCTCCCGGCGTTGCTCCTGTCTCCACTAGCCTTCCCTTCAATTTGGTTAGCCCCTATACTGGCGCTAGTTCCTCGAGTCCGTAACTCCTGGCCTCTCGTTGGTTTCTCCTCCTGGACTGAATCCTCTTCACATAACGCCTTCCCATTATCGGTGGCCCACTCTGGACTAGAATATCTCAACGTGGTCATCTTGACATAATCATCTGGGGTAACTATGACCTCGTTGGTGAGATTCGGCACAATAGCACAAATCATCTCACTCGTCCCTAAAGACGCGTCCCCGGCCTTCTCCACAATCCTAACCTGCAACCTCTTAACTGGAAAAACCGCGGTACGTCCATCAAACCCGGACAACGTCACTTCCCCCGCTTCTTCCATCTGTTCTTCCCCTAATAGGCCTTGTCTCACACAATTGAACTTAGCTCCGCTGTCTACCAAAATTTTTGCCTGGTGCCCTTGCTCTGTGGCTACCACGCTCACCTACGGGTATTTCCATTACTTCCATGTTTCTACCTGCGGTACCCAATACTCTCCCCATTTTCGCACTAACCTTTCTCGCATCCTGGACAAGGTCTTGCTTGGGTTCCCCTTGTTTCTCTACAATGCTTTCCTCCTCTTTCGCCGCTACCCGGCTCACTTTCTTAGCTGCCTCACTTCTCCAATTATACGGAGTGTGTTTACTGTCCTGTCCCTGGGGTATATTCTGCTTACAGTCAAATTTTCGGTGGCCCATCTGTCTACATCTAAAGCACCTCATTCCCGCATCAAAATAGGAATTTCCCTGATCCCCTAGTGGTCTACTGTTTCCCACTCTACTTTGGAATTCCTGACCTGTCGTCGGAAATTTCCCTTTTTGGAATGGAACTCCACTAAATTTTTTCTTCTCAGTTCCCATTCCTTCAGAGCTATAATGCTGCCCCTTACTGTTAGAGCCTACCTGAAAATTTCCCTTCGCTTTTTCTTCACCCCACTCTAACGCTTCCACATGGCACTCGTACTGATCACACAGTTCCCCTAAATCCTTCGCTAAAACTAGCTTTCCCGGGGATCCTCTCTGTAGTAGATACGTTTTTAAACTGGGTGATAACAATCCTTTGAATTTATCACAAACTAAAAGATTCATTAGTTCATCAAAAGTAGTTATCCCACTGTTCGCTACATAATATTTAAGAGTTCTTCCCATACGTCCTGCCAATTGCTTGTAACTCTCTCCCTTATTTGTACGGAGTGCCTCGAATTGTCGTAGATAAATGTCCGGGGTTAAATGACATTCCCACAGAATGGCCTCTTTGACGGTTTCGTAGCAATCGTATTGCTCGACCGTGAGTCTCCGGAATAAATGATTGACACAATCTGAATTAAATAGTGCTATGACTAATCGTCCTTGCATGTTTTCTGGGACTGTATGCAAAATGAAAGCTCTTTCTAAGGAATCGAAAAAGTCTAAAACCTCTTCTGGTTTACTAGGACTTTTGGGTAAGGTCTTTTCTAGTATCCTCATGTAATCGGCTGACTTCATTTGATTTCTACCTAGTGCCAACGCATCTTCCTTTTCCTGAGTTAACTGTAGCTTCTTAAGCTGGAACTGCCTTTCTTCCCTTTTATCTAAGAGCTGAATCTCCAATTTCATTTTTTCTAGTTCCCTTTGTTCTCGCTTTGCTGCTAATTTTCTTTCCTCCATTTCTAACATTTTAAGTTTAAAACGCCATTCCCTATCAACTGTATTCTCTTGCGTTTTTCTTACGTTAATAGACACTTCATTACTAGAATTTAAGTCATTTTCCCTTTCACTATTTTCTTCTTCCTTCCCTTCGGACCACGTGTCCTCTGCTTCCTCACTCTTTTTCCCATTCAAAAGCTCATCCATTGTTATGCACTAAATATATTATACAATACACATGCAACAATATATAATGACACTTTACAATTTCCCGACGATAGCCTTTGCTCTCAACCTTGAAGTACTAATATCTGACATTTTTTTTTGTAATGTAATAAATTCCTAGTAATATTACTTATTTCCTTTCTTTACATACAACAAAACACTTTATAATTCTTACTCACTTTAAGCATTATTACTGAAATACTGACACTGAGTTTTCTAAAATTACTGTAACCTATTCTTTTACAAAACTGACAAAATAATTTTTTTCTCGGCCTTTTGGCCCCTAACTTCCTACTAAAATTTTCTTTTCCTAACCATATACTCGGTATCGACCCAGGAATATAAATTTCGGCAACAAAGTGGTACTTACCGAAGCATCTCGGGCCCCCTTCAGCTTCTCTGTAGCGGCTTCGACCGCGACCCGCGAAGTAGCGTCCTAAACAGGAATGTCGCCCGGTCTCGCTGGCCACGCGAGACGTAATTGTCCGTCCCTGGTTACTAGATTTTCCTGGTACTTCCAATCCTTGCTCTGGTTACGAGCGTTATTTGTCGACTTCTCTGGTCCACTGGTTCCGTTGCACAATAGTCCTTTATTGTAGCACAGTCCTTTGTTTGTCTCACTGTTTTCCGGCCACGTGCTACGGTCACACTTAGAAGTTCACCTTGTTTCACCACTTTCCTGCCACGTGTTGCTGTTGCACTCAGAAGTTTACGTTGTTTCACCACTTTCCCGCCACGTGCTTCTGTTACACTTAGGCGTCCTCTTTGTCCGAGTCCTCGAACACAGTCTCTATTTTGCTGAATAAAATTGCCCTAATTACTTCCACTGAACTCGCCTAACATATCAATCCTGTCGACTGCGCCATTTCCTATATATCTGCTGTTGGGGTGGAAGCTCATTATGTTAATTAATGGCTCCTCGGCCAAACACCCACTGGCTTCCAGCGCTGATCAAAATTTCCCCACAGCAGGAAGGAAACCCATTTGTAAGGTTCGTTGTCTAGAGACTGTCTATCAACGGTAGTTGAAGACAGCCTGGCGTTCTTTCTCTCCCAGCTTTACTATAAATCTGCTATTCAGGAGAGGGGAAGTAAAAATAATGGCAAAACAATTCCAAGCATGAATTCACTCTCAGGCTTGTAGCAAACTTAACAAAACATTTAATCAACAGTAAATTGTTCCTTGAGCTCGAGTTCCTGTAACTGCAGTTCCACGTGAAAATGATCCGGGTATCTAATTATTCCAGAATACCCTTTCCTGCCAATACTCTTTGCCCGTTCTTTTTTTATCACCGACGTGAAATGTTTCAATCGTCGTAACCTTCCGTTCGTCTCTTTTCCTTTGTTCCGGAAGCTATGCTTTGTGTTCCGTCCCGAACACGTGTTCTCTCCAAATTACACGCGTGTCTGATTCCAACTACGCTGGCTTTCCCCGTGCTCTAACTGGCACGTTCTATCACGAACTTTTCTTTACCCAGTGCTAACTCCCAGCACTATACAACCGTCCACAGCACACGCTGTCGTCAACCGTTCTCTACGCTCGCTCCCCGTAGACTGACTCGTCTTTCCTTCTACTCCTATCCTGAAGTTTTCCCCTCTAACTTCACTAGCCTTCTGATTGGCTCCTGCCTCACTCGCCTGAGGCTCCCTCTCTCTCCCTAGTCGAAGCCCTCCAAGAGCAGGCAACCCCCCTCGCTCTTCTCGGTGCCCCCATACTACCTTTCTCTCCTGACACGTGTCTTCTGCCGGTGACCTTCACCTAATCCCTTCGTTGATCTCTACCTCACGGTGCCCTGTAGCTTACATTTCCCTCTGGCCAGGTACAACAGCTGTGCCTTCTGTGAATACAATAGACCTGTCAAACAGGCACATCGAAATGTCACCTAGTCTGCTGCATTACCACGTGTTACACTCGTTTCCAAATAATACACATGGAAATATTTATTCAGAACTGTTAGTATCCGGAATGATCGATGGGATTTAAAAGTCCATCACACAATTTATATAGGGGCGTAATTTCTCGCCCCTACAGGTATCGTATAACGAAAGGATTTTTTTCGCACGGAGATCTTGAAGAAAATATTGTTTCGAATAGAAAAATCTACTGATGCCCATAGCGGCAGAACTTTTGTATTGTTAAAAAAAGAATTTTTAGTATTATTAAAATGATTATTATTAATATGATTCGTAATTTGTTGACCATTCCCACTACCATATAGGTGTGGGGTGATGCACTGAGACTAGATAGGAGAAATGAATTTCAAGAAACCCTCAAATAAGTGAGTGGCACAAATTTTAGCAACAAAACAATTTAGTACATCTAAACATTGACATTTAAAAAAATAAAAAAATATGCATACACAATATCAAGAGCAAATACGTTGTGGTTGTGGTGAAAATAAAATGAAAATAGTGTTATATCAAGGCAAATACGTTGTGATTAAAAAAAATACCGTTTAACTCAACTTCATTTAAAAAAAAAACACAGTTCAAAACTTAAGATTGCTCTAATCACCAAGATTAATTACTCTCAGTCCTCTGTAAGTTCCTAGTTTTGCGAAATTATCATTATGGTAGCAATAATACAAATCGTAGTTGTTAGTGTTTTTTAAATAGAAGTCATTTCTCAGTGTTTCACACAAATTTATATTCTCAGTCTGTTATAAGTAATTCACACACATTTGTATACTCTCTCTAAGTTCACACAATATGCAAGGAAAATAAAGTCATGAATATCGATGATAATTATATGAGTTCCTTTTGCAAATCCGTTTAAAGTACAGTCAATGAATGCAAATAACGCTGTAGGATTCAACTACCAATTATGTAATCAAATGCTTCGTCAGACTAAACCTCAAATCATATACAGAAATGGTGGAGTACGCCGGATTTGGAGGTGGGCAACTGACATATGTTCATAAGAATTATCTCATTACTTAAACATCATGTACCATCAATATTGAAATGCATTAATACACATGCATTGCATAAGAAGAACCAAAGCCGTGATCAGGATTCGAACCTAGGTTATAAAACTAATTAACTTCACAATTTCTCAGTTAAATATCATCCTAAACCCAAAATGATTTTATTTATCTCATTAATATCATTTCATACTAGAACAATTCCTGTATGCATCTGGCATGCTACAAATTCAGTACTAGTTTTTGCACTTTTTGCTCAAGAAAAAGGAAAAGCAATCTTGTGGAAAAATAGTAATAATTATACTCTTAACAAAATATATGCACACTCTAAATGAACTCAGAGCTTCTTGTAAAAGATACACACACTTTTACCCAAACAGGGAGATAGGTAGATGCATGAAGACAGAATCATTATTCTACTTCCATTTAGAAATAGCTTTTGAATTGTAGTAACGGATAAGTTTACCAAGTAGTTTACTTAAACCCGAAAGAATTCACACAGAATCTAGAACTTGACATTCTATACCACTACGGTTATGATAGCTCACATCGCATATATTTCTACCCAAGTGCGATCAATAGCGTCTAATTAATAGAAACATAATTAATGCAACTGCTATACGCTTCCGGCAAACCTCTGGTTTAAGCGTAAATCGGTAACCATCAGTAACTGGGTAGTAACAATACTTGTTAACTAGATATATTTATCAGTTGTTAACTAAAAATGCGAAATACTCGGATTTATTACAAATTTCGAACGAAAGCCACGGCCGGTTTGAATAAGCACTAAAAAGTATCGAAACTTTATCCATTATCTCAAATAGAAAATATATTAATAGTGCTGACAAGAAAAATCCTTTTTTCTAAAGGCATATATGTTTATGGAGCAACTCTCGAAATGCTAAGAGTAGTATACTTTAATTAGCAGCCCATTTCGTTTCTTCTAAAAGTAACTAAACCTGACCCAGAAGGTCACATTCTCGCAGCACGCACTCGAGCTCATAACATCGTACAAGTAAACTACGGATTTAAAATACACTGAAGAGCAATTGAATTACAGGTACCTGTCTAGTAACGTGTAACACCACCTTTCGTCCTGATGACGGCGGCGATTCATCTCGGCATGGACTCGACAAGACACCGGAGGCATTGGGAAGCCATACGGATCCACAACCCCTGAACAAACTCCCACAGTTCACGAAGATTTGATGGAAGGGGTCAGAGCTTCGAACATCTCTCTCGATGGCATCCCAGATGTGCTCGATGGGATTGAGGTCAGGTGACCTAGCTGGCCAAGGAAGCGAGGTCACGTCGCTGTAGTGTTCATCCAACCATTCGGATACAATTCGGGAGCGACGGAACGGTGCATTGTCTTGTTGCACGATGAGGTCCCCAGTGGGATGTTGAAGACGCGCAAATGGTCGTCCAGGATATCCCGGTAACGTTGACCTGTGAGGGACGAAGTCACACGTACTAGGGGTCCCATTTCAGTCCACGTAAACAGTCCCCAGACGAGAATGCCACCCCCACCAGCTTGAAGAGTATTCTGATGGCAAGAAGGATCCATCGCTTCTTGTAGTTTGCGCCGTACTCGTATCGTGCCATCCGCATGTACCAACGTGAATCTCGACTCATCAGTCCAGGCGACATTTTCCTACATGTTTAGGGTCCAGTGGCGATGTTTCCGCGCCCATGCTAATCTTTGCACCCTGTGCTGTGCGGTCAGCAGCGGTACTCTCGTGGGACGATGGCTTTTGTACCCCATAGCGAGGAGATGGTTCTGGATGGTGTGGCTGCTTACACATTTTTGTGCACCAGCGTTAAATTGCCGAGTGATTTCTTGTAGTGTGTCCGTCTATCCGCTGTTACAATGCGAGCTATCCGACGATGCTCATCCACACGCTGTTGTCCACGGCAGTTGGCACTTGCAGGGATGGTTTTACCGGATTCGATGTACTCACGGTGCACCCGTGACACAGTGGCTCGTGAAAATTCCAGTGCCTTCACAACTTCCGACATGGAGTGACCCATTCGACGGGCCCCGACAATTTACCCACGATCAAATGCGCTTAGATCCTTCATCTTACCCATGCTGGGTCCGACTCTTACTAATTCCCGTCGCATCACTCCTTATATTGTCGGATCGCTGCATACGTCATGTCGTTTCGGTTTACAGGGCCGCCCACAGCGCCACATTTGCATAACGCCATCTGTCTCTAATTCAATTGCTCTTCAGTGTATGATTCCACATATTGCTGGCTTCTCAGAGTAAAGGCAGCAAAAAAATCTTACTTTCCTGACTCGAAAAAAAAGACAGGAGATATCGTTTAAGAGTTTAATTCAAAAAATATTCCTATTTCTTCTTGTTCTTCGTGTTTTTTTTTTTTTGCTTTTTTTTTTATCTCCGTCGCTTCACTACCAAAACTCAAACTGAAAATAATAAATCATGCAACATGCAGGCATTACATAGATAAAAATCCCAGTTGGTGCGGGGGGGGGGAGGACGCTGCGTGCATGACATCTTACCAAAATAATAATAATAAACAAATATTGATCCCTCGAGATATCCGCAACATCTCCCTTGACGGAAGAAAAATTAAACCAATAAAATCATCATGGTTGCATTCATAGCAAAACAAATTAAACTTCAGTTAGCCCCCATTTTTCCAAAATCCAGACCCACTCCAGTTACGGTTGATTCACACTAACATACGTATTTTGTTTGTACCTAAGACGCTAAATTTTAATAGGTAGATCATAAATATCAAGAGTTAGGTAATTTAAAAGATTACCGCATTATCTTCTACACTTCATCTATCAAACTGTAGCTTGTGACACTGCACTATATTTGTAACATTGCACTACACTTGTGAGGCTGCACTACACTTCCTTATTCAGGGAAAACTTCTATTAAAACGAAGCTTTCAAAACTCCTTTTGGTGCCACCTATTTGATACTCTCGATCTCCGCTACGCATGTCATGGAAAAGTAGATCATCTCCGATGCTAATAAGTGGATTCCATCGCTGTCTTGCGATCTTTGGACCCGTGTCTTTCTAATCCTCAGCCCTGGCTGGAACCGACCACGATCCACGATAAAGCAGGTAGAGGAATCTATTACACGTACAAAATATACTTTTTTTGTCTTCCCACTGCCGTCTGAGAGGTAGATGCTTCACACTTCGGCTGGCTCGCCTCTCCACAAAGGTTAGAGGTTCTTTCGAACGCTAAGCATTGCGAATGGTTGTTCCTTGCTGTCTCTCTGCTAACGTTATTAAAGGATGATCAAATGATCATATGTAGAGGATTTTAGGAAGGAAGTGTTTGACCCCAGGTCTTAAACAAATCTTAGAAATAGGAAGCCAGGAGATCTGGGCAAGGGTGCCCGATAGGAAAGTGACACGGAAGCGACGTAGAAAGGGAGGGTAAGACGCCCTTATTTATTACCGGGGGGCCAGCATCCAAGGTCCGACGGCGTAACGTGCCCATCCGACGCACGGCGGATATTTAGTGAATCGAGCGTTCGTACCTGACTGGGATCGAGCCTGAGGTCCTTTCCGTGGCAGTCACGAACGTTGCCCACTAGGCCACCCACTGCCCTAACGTTATTAAAGGAAAATCACCATCCATGTTTATACAGCAGTCTCAGAAAACTGCTTCAGCTCCGTTGGTTGTGCAGCAAGCGCTGCCAAAACCTCCAAACAATCTCGGGCACGGAAAATACGTAGATGTGGTTACATCTGTGCCCCAGTACAGACTGATCGCAAACTTTTGCAAATTATCCAATTAAACGTGTCGACCGCACCCAAATGGCGCACCCTGATTGGTGGATCATCACATTCCTTCTAGAAAGATCATAAGGTTAGTTACTTAAAAAAAAGATATAAGAAAAAGTATATCCGTTGGCGGAAAGCTTACATATTGAACTTCATCTTTTCTCTAAAATGAAACTCATGTCTCAAAACATATATGGATCAAATATTTAGTATTTTCATACACATTATCATGAGCATCTGATGAATTTATCTCATACCCCCTTCCTGTCTCTGATGGTGCAGTTTAGAATCGTTATCATTTTATATGAATGTTTCTTATCAAAAAACGAGATATAATGCAGCACTAAAACATTCCTAATAATTCGAGTTTCAATCACAATTACTTTTTCTAACAGTTGCTCACCAGAAATTTAGGTAAACTGCTTATTTTTGCAAAGGCACATGTATGGAATTTCAATGTACGTGTACGTACCTTTAGCATTTCTAATACATGTTTCAGGATTCCATTCAATATCTTTGCTGAGAGTGAGGAGGCAAGTTAAATTGCTTTAAGATTTTCAAATTTAGTCCTCTAGGTTCAAATTACCTACGTTTTTTATGCGTTTGAATTATCTCATAGGAATTTATGTGAAGTTCCAAAGTTATTTACACAAACATGTCGTCATTTTCTACTATTACTTTACGCATGGAGTTAGGGTGGGGTCCGTCGACGATAGCTACAACTACAAATTCACATGCTCTCTTATTCGTGGAAATATTGCCTGATCAACCGTATACCTTTTTGTTTTTTACCAAACATTATTTTTCTTAGAACAAATATGTTTGGCGTAATGGACTGGATAATATCCAGGACACTTTGCATTCTGATAGAGTAGGGAGTATATGCACATTCTTCTTCTTAGTGAGAGGTTTGCGGAAGAAAAAGAATTTTACAAACACCACATTTAAAAGCAGAGATCGAAACCGGGGAAACTGTATGTTACTCAAAGTGGATAATGTTCGCATTCTTTACCGTAGCAAAATAGCATACAATACAAAAACAATTCTGTAGGTATGATTTTCAGAAGCGGAAATCGATTTTCAAACAGAAATACACATTTCCGTCACACAGGCTGCAGAACCGTTCGTCACAGAAAATTCGAAGTTTATGAACCGTGCAGTGGTTATATAGTGTGCGATGTAAAAGAATATTTCAATTGAAACTCTTAGAACAAGAGGCATCGGGAAAAAATACGAGGGTTGTACCGAAAGTAATGCAAAACTGGGCATATATTTTTTGTTAACTGACATAGGTCGTTCAAATTGCGCATGTTGGAAGAATAGCTCTTTCTTTATACAAAGGCACTACTCAACATAGTCTCCATCACAAGCGATGCATTTGAGCCATCGTTGAACCCAACGCTTGAGTCCTCTTTGAAAAAATTCAGGTGTGGACTCTTGTATACACTTCTTCACAGTCACTTTCACGTTGTCTGTGTCACTAAATCGTTCTTCCCGGAGACCGTCCTTCATTGGACCGAACAGGTAGAAGTCGGAGGGTGCCAAATCTGGGTGTACGATGGATGGGATCCCACTGACCAACCTAATTTATTGATTGCCTGATTTGTTGCCAAAGATGTGCGTGGTCTCGCATTGTGATGATGATTGTGAATCCTTTTCAGATTCTTCTTTGGTCTTTTCCTCCTTATGTTTTCTTTAAGCTTCTTGAGTGTCTCAATGTTCAGCTCGCTGATCATGGTGCGGCCACATTCTAGAAAATCAAGGAGGAGGAAACCTTTGTCATCCCAAAAAACAGTCACGATGTATATATATATATCATAAACATCATTGTCAACCATTATCAATTCACTGCTGGACGAAGGTCTCTCCAAGCCTCTTCCACAAAGATCTGTCTCTTCCATGTTACTCCCGCATACTTTCGAATTTCATCCACCCATCTTCCATACGGTCTTCTTCTCGGTCTTTTCCTGTCCCTTGGAATCCAATCTAAAATTTCGACTGTCCATCGATGGCCTCTCCTTCTAGCAGTATGTCCAGCCCATTGCCATTTCAGGGATTTTACTCTGATCAAGATGTCTTTCACTCTTGTCATTTTTCGGATCCACGAGTTCCTCTTCTTATCTCTCCTGGTAACACCAAGCATGCACCTCTCCATGCTGCTTTGAGTTGTCTGCAGCCTCTGTATGTCTCTTTTGGTTAAGGTTCACGTCTCTGCACCATACGTAAGCACGGGAAAGATCCATTGATAAAACACGTTTCTTTTAAGACATAATGGCATATTGCTCTTGAAAATTATGCTGTTTCTTCCAAAAGCTCTCCAAGCAAATTTTATACGCCGATTAATTTCTCCATCAATGTGACACTCACTTGGTATCTGCTGTCCAAGATAAACGTACGCATCTGTTATCTCCAGCTTTTCTCCATCAATCGATAAATCTTCTTTTATTGTAAAAGCATTGTACATCACTTTTGTCTTCTGAAAGTTCACTTTTAATCCCACTTCTTTACTCTTGTCAGCAAGTTCCTGTATCATACTCTGCAACTCTTATGGGGTAGTTGCAAAAATTACTACGTCATCAGTAAAACGAAGGTTAGTTAGATAATCTCCATTAATCTTTATCTCTTTGTTTTCCCAGTTCAATGATTGAAACACATTTCCCAATGTGGCATTAAAGAGCTTGGGAGATATGGTGTCACTTTGTCTCACTCCCTTTCCAATTTTTATGTGTGCTGTATTCTTAAACAGCCGAATCTTTGCACTTGCATTTTCGTAGATGTTATTAATAATATTAATGTATGTATCTTCAATGCCGCAGGATATCAAAAACATTGCAACTGCTGATGGCTTCACTGAATCAAAGGCCCTTTCATAATCGATAAAAGCCACGCACAATAGAAGTTCATATTCCCTCGCTCTTTCAATTAGTTCTCTCAGTACGTGGATATGATATATAGTGCTGTAGCCACTCCTGAATCCAGCTTGTTCTCTCGGTTGAGCCATGTCCATTGTCACCTTCAAGCGGTGTGAAAGAACTTTAGTGAAGATTTTATAAACCACTGATAGGAGGCTGATAGGTCTGTAGCTCCTGAGATCCTCAATGTTTTTTATGTAGCAAGATCATTGTAGCGTTGTTCCAATCATGAGGAATCTTCTCTTCATTAAGGAATCGAGTGAAAACCTGGGCGAGTACTGTTTCAATTTCTCCACTTGCTTCTTGTATGATGTCTACAGTAATTCCATCTTCTCCTGGAGCTGTCCCCCGCTTCATGTTCTTGATTGCATGTGCAACTTCTGCTGGGAGGACTGGGAAAACTCTGGTACTGGTACTCTTCATGATGGCTGGAGTACATGTATCATCCCTTCCATATAATTTGGAGTAGAAATATTTCACTCTTGTCAAAATTTCGCCTCTATTTCACGTTACAGAACCATCTTCTTTTCTCAGTGCCATAATCTGTTTTCTTCCCTTACTGAGATGTCCTTTTGCTGTCTTTAAGCTTTGGTTGTTTTCAATTGATTTCCTCACTAGTTCACAGTTGAATTTCCTTACGTCTTCAGTGACACTTTTTCGTACTGACTTGCATAGCTCTATACATTCCGCTTTGGAAGTCACATCTTCTTTAGTTGTCCTCATCTCTCTTCTTTTTTGCATCAACATTTTGGTTTTTCCTGATAATTTGTTCACATGCAACTTGTTCTTAGACCCAGCTAATCTTGTTGCTGTTTTCATAAGAGCTTTGGTTACTTTTCTGTTAACTTCAGAGATGTCCTTCTAGAGCAGAGAATCTGTTCCTCAGTTCTAATTTGAAGGTATTGTGATGCTTTTTAAGGCTGGTATATATATATATATATATATATATATATATATATATATATATATGGTCAGGTGATGCGCAACATCGCAGCCTCTCCTTGACAAATGTCAACCCCGCCTTTTCGTGGTTCATTCTGTTACCACTAAAAAGGCTCTGACGACCGCCAATAGCGGTATAACTATACCATCGGGATTAGAGGAAATCCTCTCCCACACTCACCAACCCGCTTGGCCGGCGTGGCGTGTTATGGTCAAACCCCTCCAAAATGACTCCACATCTTAAATCTTGGCCCTCAGTCTCCGGCAGCTGTTATGTACCTGGCCAAGGCAGCGGCCAGTGCGACATGAAGGCAGAGGGTGCTAAGAATCACCGAAGGACCGGACTAGGCTGCCATTTATTGCTGACCTAGGCTACTTACAATGGACGTTCCCTATCTTCTGATTCAAGGCTTTTTGAATTGGAAGAGGAACTACAATGGTTCAAGTGGGACATCGTCGGGCTAAGTGAGGTAAGGAGAAAACGAGAAGATCTCATTGAACTGAAAAGTGGACATCTCTTCTACTATCGTGGGACAGATACTGGCAGAACTAGTGGTGTTGGATTTATAATAAACAAGAAACTGAAGGATATAGTTGTAGAAATTGAAAGTTCCTCTGACAGAGCTGCACGACTCGTTATCCAACTCTCGAGAAGATACCAGTCTCAGATTATTCAAACTTATGCACCCACCACAAGGCATCCTGAAGAAGAAATTGAAGAATTTTATGAGGAAATTCGTCATATAAATAATAAAGGCAAGAAGCACTTGAAAATAATTATGGGAGATTTCAATGCAAAAATAGGACGAGAGCAGCAGAATGAAACCAGTAGGTAAATTCGCTCACGGCAATAGAAACCAGCGTGGAAATACTCTCGTAGAGCTAGCAGAGGCAGAAGGGTTTTTCATCATGAAATCCTTTTTAAAAAAAAAAGCCACACAGGAAATGGACATGGAGACATTCAAATGGGACAAGTGAAATTGATTTTATTATGTGTAACAAAAAATTCGTCATTGAAGACTGCAGTGTGCTAAACAAGTTCAACACAGGTAGTGACCGTAGAATGGTAAGATGCAAGATGCACCTCAATGCTAAACTCGAGCGTAGCAAGCTCATAAAACAAACAAAGTCAAATGACGTGACCAACCTTAAAAAGCATCCTAATACCTTCAAATTGGAACTCAGGAACAGATTCTCTGCTCTGGAAGGTCTAACATCAGAAGAAGTGGACATCTCTGAAGTTAACAGAAAAGTAATTAAAGCTCTTGCGGAAACAGCAACAAGATTAGCTGGGTCTAAGAACAAGTTGCATGTGAACAAATTATCAGAAAAAACCAAAAGGTTGATGCAAAAAAGAAGAGACATGAGGTCAACTAAAGAAGATGTGACTTCCAAAGTGGAATATATAGAGCTATGCAAGACAGTACGAAAACGTATCACTGAAGACGTAAGGAAATTCAACTGTGAACTAGTGAGGAAAGCAATTGAAAACAACCAAAGCCTAAATATAGCAAAGGGACATCTCAGTAAGAGAAGAAAACAGATTATGGCACTGAGAAAAGAAGATGGTTCTGTAACAAGAAATAGAGGCGAAATTTTGACAAGAGTGAAATATTTCTACTCCAAATTATATGGAAGGGATGATACATGCACTCCAGACATCATGAAAGGTACCAGTACCAGAGTTCTTTCAATCCTCCCAGCAGACGTTGCACATGCAATCAAGAACATGAAGCGGGGAAAAGCTCCAGGAGAAGAAGGAATTACTTCAGAAATCATACAAGAAGCAAGTGGAGAAATTGAAACAGTACTCGCCATAGTTTTCACTCGATGCCTTAATGAAGGGAAGATTCCTGAGCATTGGAGCAACGCTATAATGATCTCGCTACATTAAAAAGGTGACATTGAGGATCACAGGAACTACAGACCTATCAGCCTCCTATCAGTGGTTTATAAAATCTTCACTAAAGTTCTTTCACACCGCTTGAAGGTAACACTGGACAGGCTCAACCGAGTGAACAAGCTGGATTCTGGAGTGGCTACAGCACTATAGATCATATGAAAAGGCCTTTGATTGGGCGACACCATCAGCAGTTACAATGCCTTTGAAATCCTGCGGCATTGAAGATACATACATTAATATTAGTAATAACATCTATGAAAATGCAAGTGCAAAAATTCGGCTTTTTGAAAATACAAAACACATAAAATTTGGAAAGGGAGTGAGACAAGGTGACACCATATCTCCCAAGCTCTTTATTGTCACATTGGAAAATGTCTTTCAATCACTGAACTGGGAATACAAAGGGATAAAAATTAATGGAGATTATTTAACTGACCTTCGTTTTGCTGATGACGTAGTCATTTTTACAACTACCCCATCAGAGCTGCAGAGTATGATCTAGGAACTTGCTGATAAGAGTAAAGAAGTGGGATTAAAAATGAACTTTCAGAAGACAAAAGTGATGTTCAATGCTTTTACAAGAAATGAAGATTTATCGATTGATGGAGAAAAGCTGGAGATAACAGATGCGTACGTTTATCTTGGACAGCAGATATCAAGTGAGGGTCACATTGATGAAGAAATTAATCGGCGGACAAAACTTGCCTGGAGAGCTTTTGGAAGAAACAGCATAATTTTCAAAAGCAATATGCCATTATGTCTTGAAAGAAAAGTGTTTTATCAATGCATCCTTTCAGTGCTTACGTATGGTGTAGAGACGTGGACCGTAACTAAAAGAGACATAAAAAGGCTGCAGACAATTCAAAGAAGCATGGAGAGGTGCATGCTTGGTGTAACCAGGAAAGATAAGAAGAGTAACTCGTGGATACGAAAAATGATATGAGTGGAAGACATCATGATCAGATTTAAATCTCTGAAATGGCAATGGTATTGATAACTGTGGGTACCAAAGTGGTACCCAGTTTATTGCTATAACGCAATACAATCATAGGAGATTCATTGAATGTTGCATTACAGAAAACAAAAGTGCGGCAATGTATGTAAATCCACGATGCAGCATAAAATTACACAGAAAGGAAATGAATATGCACATGAACAATGAATGGCATAACGGCATGTCAAACGATTTGAAATAACACATGTGCACAAGTATTTGAAATGTACTATACCATCATAAATTATCCGAACGGAACTTAAATGTCGTTAGAGCGCAAAACATTATTGAGTAACTCATCAACTTTATAAAAATAACAAAGTAACAAATGTACCACTATTGTATTCCGTGATCGAGGAAAGCACTAACACAACTAAAACTCACAAGTATAGGAAATTTAGAAAACAAGGCACAAATTCAGGAAACAACAGAGAAGATAATGATACAGAGATACTGGGAAGCTCACACAAGTAACGAGACCGATTACTTGTGAAATAGCAGCAAAAACACACAATTATAGCAAATTGAAAATACATTACTTATGAAACACCGTAAAAACACACAAATATAGCAAATTTCAAATACATGGAAAACATCAGAATCAACAGGCACTAAGTCTACAAAAACCAGAGAATTTGCGAACGGGTTCTCAAATCACCTAGCATTAAGAGAGCAAAAAATAATCGGTTTGGGGAAGTGAGCTAAAAGTCATCAGCAAGAGGAAATGAGGTCTCATATATATGCTTCTCAGCAAGCTCCTTCAATGAGGCGAGACGGCGCGCGTAACGTCTCAAAAACGCCTGATGCCGAGGATCGGTGGCACACAGAGATTTAAAAAATGACACATAAGCTTCGAATTGCGTTACCGCTGCAAACAGGTCCAGATCAGGTGAATGGAGGAATTCTTCAGAACAAACAATTGTACGTGCAGGTTGAAAAAAAACGTAAAAGTTGCTGTCTGGACAGTGGTCCAGGAACTGGAGGAAACGTTTCGATTTCCTGTAGAACCTCAGCATCAGAGAGAGGATTAACAGGACCTGAGCGGAGCAGCATACTGTTTGAAGAATCTTCAGGTGGAGAAACACCGGGGATACTAGATGAATCCTCAGAAAGAGGCACAGAAAGTTGTTTTAACTTTTTCTGTGTTACTGCGCCTTTGGCAGTTCCAATACGCTTCGAAGAAGAAGCTGAGGCGGATGTATCCATTAGTGGCTCAGGCTCACCTCCCGAGTCAGGAGACGAGGAAACCAACGTCGCCGAAGAAGCAATACGTAGCAGATCAGCCTTAGTGAAGACTGGTACAACAGCCGAGGCTGCAGGAAGACGTGGCAACAAGGGTATTGTAGACAAGGTTGTAATTGGAGATCCGATAGCCGAGAGGCTAGGAGAAGAGCCAAACGGCTGATCTGCCAAACCACCACTCAACACATCCGGATCGGAACACTCCGCTGTAGACACATCTGTAGTAGAAGACATCTCTGCCAATCTTGAAGGTGAATGCACAATCGTACGGGTCGGGAGAGGAGGAAAGGCAGCATTGTCCGTGACTGAAATGTTCGTCGGACGGAGAACCGAAGAGGTCGCGTCAGGCAAACTACCGGTAGTGGGGATAATAGAAAGACCAATGAGGTCAGCAGTGTGATGCGAACTTGATGAACGTCCACGTCGAAAGTGTTCACAGGAGGCAGTGGTATGATCCTGTGTTAAACAGTGTGTACAATAGGAAGTGGTGAAAACCTTGAAACTGTACGTTCGTGAGCCAATTTCAACAGTATCTTCTGTAGAGAAATCCGCCAAAAATTTCTCAGTGGGAAAGACGACCAACAACTGACGGCGAGGTCCTGTAGTATGTGAAAATCGAGTTCCGCGGGGAGCGTCAGAGAGGCGACGAACCTTGCCAACAGTTTTACATACATGACTGACAAGGAGAGGAAGTGCAGTATCAGGCACTTCCTGTGGAACCGGATAGAACGTGGTGTTCACCGGTCGCTTGGAAAGAGGCGAAGGGATGAGATGTTTTGTCCCAATCGAAAATCCGTGTGCAAGAAAAAAGTCAGCATCCTCCTTGTGATTGAACTGAACCGAGATACCCCGAGGAGTACGGAAAATTCCCGCAATGGACGCTGACGACACATGTCCAGAAAGGGCTTCCATATAGCGGGGCAATGGAGTATTTGGTAAGGCATGAAAGAGCACGCCTCTATCCAGGAGGTTATGGAACTCACGGTCAATCTGCGAATTGTCATCAATCGTTACCGTCACCTTGTGGTTGGATACCTGAATAATAGGGGTTGATTGCAATAGACCATCAGGTTGAGAGGAATCGGACGTAGAAGTAGCACTTCGTTGCACTGTAGAGGCAAATGACATCCTCGGAAGAGAAGTCTGTTCGGATCCGGCAGGCACAGAAGGCTGTGAGGGAAGAGAAGCACAGGCCGAAGGCAAGGCAGTAGAATCAGTAGTACCCAGGGAGGGCACCGAGGCAGATGCAGGAGCTGAAGAAGAAAGCGCAGCCAAGTACAGTGAAGGCACAGGAGCAGGAGTACTATAAAGATGGGAAGGCATCTTAGCAGACACATCTGAGGACGAGAGTATGTTAACTTCCATTGACGTGGAAGTGTGACGTGACGTGCATCCGCCACGCCCAGTGATGATAAGGAAATACTGGCAGCTTCCAAACGGAAACAACCGAGCAAACGATAAGAAAACGGATGAATATGAACTAATACGAGGACGAGAACGTTAGAAAAGTAGCTCAAAACGTACACAGTACCTTAAGACAGCCTGGCCACGCAACAGGTGAGTGAGGGACGAGATATTCCACACTAAAATGTATAAAATATTGGAACCACCAACACTACGTCTGTCACGAACGAGCAATGGGCTGGACATACTGCCAGAAGGACAGACCATCGATGGACAGCCGAAATTTTAGATTGGATTCCAAGGCACAGGAAAAGACCCAGAAGAAGACCACATGGCAGATGGGTGGATGGAATTCGAAAGTATGCGGGAGTACCATGGAGGAGACTGGCACAAGGCAGACCGTTGTGGAAGAGGCTTGGAGAGACCTTCGTCCAGCAGTGGATTGATAATGGTTGACAATGATGATGATTATATATATGTTTAATTTATTCCCACAACTGTGATAAATTAAAAAGAAAGAAAAATAGTCGTTGCAATACAAGAAAATTATGTAATTTTTTTATGGCCGAGGGGAAAAAAAAAAAAAAAAAAAAAAAAAAAAAGAACCAGTTTTGTTAGACCGGAACTATTGCGGTTTGTGACGTGCAACATAAAGGAAAAAAGCCCACGGTCGATCCACCCACTAGTCTAGGCTAGTGTGGACACATGTTATTGACTAACATATTTAAGCACACAACACATTAGAACACTCAAGAAAGCAATTTTGAAAAAGACCAGTTGGTCTGCATTTATTGTGATAAGTTTCAATGAGGGGTTGTAATTCCTCTTTTTTTTTTTTTTAGACAATGACAACTATGGTTAGGAAGTATTTGGCATTACAATATAAAGACACCTTTTGTACAATTCTGACCTTTTTAATTAGATTCACAGCTAGCTTTGCTTTTAAAATCACTTAGGAAGGTGAGGGAATTTCACATTTTTGTTTTACAACCAGCATTTCACTTCATGATAACCAAACACTTCTAGAACACATTTCCAGAGGAGAATTGTCTGCTCTACTCACTCCACTACTTAATGACAATTATGAAAACGTCAAATATTTTCCAGTGGTATTCAGTATCATCATCATTGTCAACCATTATGAATCCACTGCTGGATGAAGGTCTCCCCAATTTTCTTCCACAACAGTCTGTCTTGTGCCAGTCTGTTCCATGTTACTCCCGCATACTTTCGAATTTTATCCGCCCATCTCACATGTGGTCTTCTTCTGGGTCTTTTCCTGTCCCTTGGAATCCAGTCTAAAATTTCAGCTGTCCATCGATGGTCTGTCCTTCTGGCAATATGCCCAGCACATTGCCATTTCGGGGATTTTACTCTGGTCATGATGTCTTCCACTCTTGTCAGTTTTCTGATCCACGAGTTCCTCTTCTTATCTCTCCTGATTACACCAAGCATGCATCTCTCCATGCTGCTTTGAGTTGTCTGCAGTCTTTGTATGTCTCTTTTAGTTAAAGTCCACGTCTCTGCACAATATGTAAGCACTGGAAGGATGCATTGACCAAACACTTTTCTTTTTGGACATATTGGGATATTGCTCTTGAAAATAATACTGTTTCTTCCAAACGCTCTCCAGGCAAGTTCTATACGCCGATTAATTTCTTCATCAATGTGACGCTCACTTGATATCTGCTGTCCAAGATAAATGTAGGTAGTGGTTATCTCCAGCTTTTCCCCATCAATCGATAAATCTTCATTCCTTGTAAAAGCATTGTACATCCCTTTTGTCTTCTGAAAGTTCATTTTTAATCCCACTTCTTTACTCTTATCAGCAAGTTCCTGGATCATACTCTGCAGCTCTGATGGGGTAGTTGCAAAAATGACTACGTCATCAGCAAAACGCAGGTGAGTTAGTTAATCTCTATTTGTCTTTATCCCTTTGTTTTCCCAGTTCAGTGATTGAAAGACATTTTCCAATATATGTATATATATACACTATCTACCAACAAGTAATTGGACACCCCTGCAATCGACGATATCTGCGGTCCTGATACACGTCACGGCCGCCGCCGTTAAATATCGTGTGGGAAACAACAACGCAACCAGTCGCATGCAAGATGCCACGCAGTTCGGAGCTCTCTGATTTCGAGAAAGGTGTAATCGTCGGGTATCACAGAAATGGCCGATCCATACGTGACATATCCGGCAAGTTGAAGTACCCAAAATCGACAGTGGCCCACGTGATTGGAAAGTGGAAGATGAGAGGTGACTGTCGGAATGTGCTCCGACCTGGCAGACCCACAAAACTGGGAGTTAGAGACCGACGGGTGTTGGCCAGAGAAATTCGGAAGAACCGCACCAAATCGATGGGCCACATCCGCGAGGAGTTTCAACAGGCATCCGGGAGTGTTCTTTCGATGAATACCATTCGTAAGGAAGCCCATATGCTTGGTTATCATGGACGTACTGCCGCCCACAAGCCTTTGATCACCAAGTCTATTAGCGCTGCTCGGCTAACGTGGTGCAAAGAACGTCGACAGTGGACCGTTGAACAGTTGAAACAGGTTCTCTGGAGCGACGAATCAAGGTTCACCCTCTACCGTTCGGATGGCAGGGTCTGGGTTTGGCGTCTGCCTGGAGAACGCCTCCTACCGGAATGTATTGTGCCAACTGTGAAGTTCGGCGGCGGTGGAATTATGCTATGGGGGTGTTTCTCCTGGTATGGCACGGGACTCTTGGTTGCAATTCCTGGTAGACTCAACACCGAGACCTACTGCACCATTTTGAATGACCATGTGGTTCCTACGTTGTGGCAGTTTTGCGGGGTGGACCCATGTTACTTTCAGGATGACAATGCCACCTGTCATATTGCGAGGTCCACCATGGCCTGGTATGTTTACAATGGGGTTAATCGAATGGACTGGCCTGCGCAGAGCCCGGACCTTAACCCTATCGAGCACCTCTGGGACGAGTTGGAGCGTCGACTTAAGGGGTGCCCCCACCGTCCGAAATCGGTGAAGAAACTGACCTGTCTTCTCCAAGCCGAGTGGAAGAAAATACCGCTAGCCATCGTACAACGCCTTGTTGAGAGTATGCCCCGGAGGGTCGCAGCTGTAATCGCCGCTCGTGGAAGCTCCACCAACTATTGAAGGTGAATAAACTTCGTTTTCCTTTGCTATCACAGGTGTCCAATTACTTGTTGGTAGATAGTGTATATATATTAATACTGTCCCCACAGAAGCAAGCTAAAGGTAGGCCTAAAACAAGTTTGAAGTGTTAATTTTAGGTTTAATTTACAGCTGCTCTGGTTATGAGGCACTAAAAGGTTAAGTAAAAAAAAGATTTAAATTTAAGGTAAGTAGTTACATTAAAGTTTATAATTAATTTTCGGCCACACAACAAATGTAAAAAAAATTGCTTTTTCTTTTTAAGACCTTTTTCTTTGAACTTTTTCTTAATCAATCATCAAGATTTCTTTTTTTTTTCCAGCAGCAGTTCCTCGTGGTTATAACAAGCAATTTTACTATGAAATTGGAGATCTTGGCCAAGATTCCAAATACAAGGTTTACGTTAGATCACCAAAATTTTAATTCTGACAAGCAAAAAAAAATGTCCCACTTGGGGGGTAACTTTAAGCACAAATGGATTTTAGGTTACATATGCATTTTTTTTCTATTTCTGACAAATTGCCTTATGATAGAGTTTTTTTTTGTTGTTGTTGTTGTTTTGTTTTGATTTTCTTTTATTGATGTTTCACATTCTTTCTTTTTTTTTTTTTCCAAATGGGAAGGTGGTGAGAAAAAAAATGTCTGGTAATGAGGAAATAGCTGATATCAGGAGGACCAAAACTGCATGCTACAGGTGCGGAATGTTCTGTGGGACGAAGAGGATTTAAAACGTGCAGCTTACCGCTTCTTGAGATCTCGTTTTTGGCTGCGGGGAAAGAAAGGGCCCTTCACTGGACAATAACTGTGGCAGGATGGTTGCGGAACGTAGTGGTAATGGAGTGGTACCTGTAACATCGCACTTGTCTCCTAAATCCGGTTGGCTGATAGGGACGGTAGGAGTCATCAACTAGGCTCTGAGCCCTTGGCCTACGAGGTTAACCCTTTTGACGGAGAGGAGGTAGGAAGAGATGAATTTCCATGTTGTTGTGCTCCGGACGTCTGGTTGACCAGGGCTTCAGTCGAAGAAAAGTCGGCACCGTGTACACCCATGCAGCACTGAAGTTTTCTGCAGACACATTTGTGAATTTAAGCTCTGCCTCGGGTGCTTCGCTGCCTTGGGAAAATTTCTTTCCTTCCATCCTACGGGATGAACAAAAGGATTCTATAAGGGTAGACAAACATTTTTTTTTTTTTTTATCATTTTTTGTGTCCAGAGTCAAAAGGCCGCAGATTATATTTTCTTTGGAAGAACCTTTCTGACCGCCAGGAAAATCGAGAATGTCCGCCTAGAATTTTTCAAATCACGCGTTTTTCGGAGGATGTGAAAAACGCCAGCGCCCTCTGAGACAACAATAACGCCGGGCCAAAGAGATCGCCCAAAGCCATCTGATTATTCCCTTTGCCAGCGTGGGAAAGCGAAACACACATACACACACAAAAAATGAAATTAATATTTCCGTGCGAAGATAGTACATGCTCCACTAGCGACCGGGGCTGCCAAAGTCCTCGTCTTACGGCATAACATGGAAAGGGCGTGGTTCCAGTCTTGAATTATCACCTCATGCAAAAGGGTGACCGCGCTCAAAAACGTGAAATTTGATATTCCACCAGATTCCTACAGCTTTTTCTCATGGGGGATGGAGTGGTTGGTCCGGAAGAGCTAACCGCTCTGGTCAGCCAATAAATTTTGAGAGGGAATACTACGAGCGTCCCGCTTAGCAGTAAATCTGCCACACTTTTGCGTACCCAGCAACTTTAAGAAAGACCCGAATATGTGTGAAAGTTCAACTACGGTGCCGATGCAAGGGAGCATGCTGAGTCTTTTGCACGCCCTCCCATAAATAAAGAGGGGACAGGAAATCTTTCCGCCTCTTGAGGGCCGCTGGTGGCCTAGTGGGCAACGTTCGTGACTGCTACGGAAAGGGCCTTAGGTTCGATCCCAGGCAGGTACGAACGCTCGAACCACTAAATATCCTCCGTGCGTCGGATGGGCACGTTAAGCCGTCGGACCCCGGGTACTGCCCCCCCCCCCCCGGTAATAAAGAAGGGCGTCTTCCTCCACCTTTCTACTTCGCTTCCATGTCACTTTCCTATCGGGCGCTCTAGCCCAAATCTCCTGGTTTCCTATTTCTAAGGGCTGTTTAAGACCTGGGGTCAAACACTCCCTTCCTAAAATCCTCTACATATGATCATTTATGATCATTTTTTCGCCTCTTGACCACCCGGTGGTAGTTTTAAATCGTGAGAGGAAGGGGGGGGAGGAAAGGAAAGGAAGATATCAGAGCCATCATCTACTGTTCATCGCATCTTTACACTGGCATATTCACAAATTCTGAATAGACTGTTCCCTACAACAAATAATGTTCCACACAACAAATAATTATATATTTTTTTATGATTTACATATACTTTTCCTTATGATGGTGGTTAAACAAATAAAAAGTAGATGCTAGAGCAACAACTTTATTATTATATATATATAAATATTTTTTTCTCCAGAAAAATAAAAGCGAAGGGAAAAAAGAATCATGAAGAAGTGGAGTTACACAGATACACCTAAAGTAAAATGTTCTCACGCCGATCTACTGACAACATGGAGGAAAGGAAATAAAACTAAAGTTACCCAAAAGGAAACACACGGAACAATACTCACAGAAAGATAAAGAGTAATTTTGAAAGAGATATTTCCGAGAAAAAAATAATCATGAAGAAGTGGAGTTACACAGATACACCTAAAGTAAAATGTCCTCACGCCGATCTACTGACAACATGGAGGAAAGGAAATAAAACTAAAGTTACCCAAGGGAAACACACGGAACAACACTCACAGGAAGATAAAGATTAATTTTGAAAGAGATATTTCCGAGAAAAGATTTCTGACTTTTTCTCAACTTTTTCTAAGATGACGTATATATATATAGCCCCTCCTGCATAGGGTCAAGAGAAATGAGAGACCACTAAGAAAAAAAATTATCACACAATTATTCTCATTTTCTTTTATAAAAAGTGCGTTGGATACTGTTGTCAGTCCTGAATGAAAATTCATATAAATTGGCCAGATTTATGTGTTTCCGGGACTCAGCAACAGGACACACAAACGTTTCATCCCCTGTCACCAGATAAAAATAAACGTGTCTTCACTGGCTTCCAAACGCTTCCAGCAAATCAGAGCAGACTTCCACCCTTCTCTCCTTCAAATCGGGGGGTCAACTGTCGAGGTACCCACTTTGCACACACTTTCCGATACCCTAAGTTTTCCACCATCTTCTGTAGGTATGAGGAAAGAATGTCCACGGAAAAAACGCCAACGGAAAAATAGCCCACGGAAGAAACGCCCACGAAAAAAACGCCCACTTTTCGAAAATAGGAAAAAATGCCCATAAGTAACTACAAGGCCCCGAAACAAAATCGAGGCCCATTTATTTAATTCTAACCATAACAGTTTAATGAAAAGCAAATCGGAGTATTTATAAATACATAATCTTACTTTTAATTGATATATATATATATATATATATATATATATATATCGGGATGTAAGGTCAGGTGATGCGTAACATCACAGCCTCTCCTTGACAAATGTCAACCCCGCCTTCTCGTGGTACATCCTGTTCCCACTAAAGGGGCTCTGACGACCGCCAATAGCGGTATAACTATACCATCGGGATTAGAGGAAATGCTATCCCACACTCACCAATCCGCTACGCCAGCGTGGTGAGTTATGGCCAAACCCCTCCAAAATGACTCCACAACTTAAATCTTGGCCCTCAGTCTCCGGCAGCTGGAATGTACCTGGCCAAGGCAGCGGCCAGTGCGACATGAAGGCAGAGGGTGCTAAGAATCCCCGGAGGACCGGACTAGGCTGCCATCTGATGCTGACTTTGGCTACGTACAACGGACGCTCCCTATCTTCTGATTCAAGGCTTCTTGAATTGGAAGAGGAACTACAAAGGATCAAGTGGGACATCGTCGGGCTAAGTGAGGTAAGGAGAAAAGGAGAAGATCTCATTGAACTGAAAAGAAGACATCTCTTCTACTATCGTGGGACAGATACTGGCAGAACTAGTGGTGTTGGATTTATAATAAACAAGAAACTGAAGGATAAAGTTGTAGAAGTTGAAAGTTCCTCGGACAGAGCTGCACGACTCGTTATCCAACTCTCGAGAAGATACCAGGCTCAGATTATTCAAACTTATGCACCCACCACAAGTCATGCTGAAGAAGAAATTGAAGAATTTTATGAGGAAATTCGTGATCTAAATAATAAAGGTAAGCAGCACTTGAAGATAATTATGGGAGATTTCAATGCAAAAATAGGGCAACGGCAACAGAATGAAACTTCAGTAGGTAAATTCGGTCACGGCAACAGAAACCAGCGTGGAAATACTCTCGTAGAGTTTGCAGAGGCAGAAGGGTTTTTCATCTTGAACTCCTTTTTCAAGAAAAAGCCACACAGGAAATGGACATGGAGACATCCAAATGGGACGACAAGTGAAATTGATTTTATTATGTGTAACAAAAATTTCGTCATAGAAGACTGCAGTGTGCTAAACAAGTTCAACACAGGCAGTGACCATAGATTGGTGAGATGTAAGATGCACCTCAACACTAAACTCGAACGTAGCAAGCTCATAAGACAAACAAAATGTATTGACATAACCAACCTTAAAAAACACCATAATACCTTCAAATTGGAACTGAAGAACAGATTCTCTGCTTTAGAAGGCCTAACATCGGAAGAAGTGGATATTTCTGAAGTTAACAGAAAAGTAACCAAAGCTCTTATGGAAACAGCAACAAAATTAGCTGGGTCTAAGAACAAATTGCATGTGAACAAATTATCAGGAAAAACCAAAATGTTGATGCAAAAAGAAGAGTGATGAGGACAACTAAAGAAGATGTGACTTCCAAAGTGGAATATATAGAGCTATGCAAGACAGTACGAAAAAGTATCACTGAAGACGTAAGGAAATTCAACTACTAGTAAGGAAAGCAATTGAAACTAGTAAGGAAAGCAATTGAAAACAACCAAAGCCTAAAGATAGCAAAGGGACATCTCAGTAAGGGGAAAAAACAGATTATGGCACTGAGAAAAGAAGATGGTTCTGTAACAAGAAATAGAGGCGAAATTTTGACAAGAGTGAAAGATTTCTACTCCAAATTATATGAAAGGGATGATACATGTACTCCAGACATCATGAAAGGTACCAGTACCAGAGTTCTTCCAGTCCTTCCAGCAGAAGTTGCACATGCAATCAAGAACATGAAGCGGGGAAAAGCTCCAGGAGAAGATGGAATTACTGTAGACATCATACAAGAAGCAAGTGGAGAAATAGAAACAGTACTCGCCCAAATTTTCACTCGATGCCTTAATGAAGGGAAAATTCCTGAGGATTGGAACAACGCTACAATGATCTTGCTACATAAAAAAGGTGACATTGAGGATCTCAGGAACTACAGACCTATCAGCATCCTATCAGTGGTTTATAAAATCTTCACTAAAGTTCTTTCACACCGCTTGAAGGTGACACTGGACATGGCTCAACCGAGAGAACAAGCTGGATTCAGGAGTGGCTACAGCACAATAGATCATATCCACGTACTGAGAGAACTAATTGAAAGAGCGAGGGAATATGAGCTTCCATTGTGCATGGCTTTTATCGATTATGAAAAAGCCTTTGATTCGGTGAAACCATCAGCAGTTGCAATGGCTCTGAAATCCTGCGGTATTGAAGATGCATACATTAATATTATTAATAACATCTATGAAAATGCAAGTGCAAAGATTCAGCTGTTTGAAAATACAACACACATAAAAATTGGAAAAGGAGTGAGACAAGGTGACACCATATCTCCGAAGCTCTTTAATGCCACATTGGAAAATGTCTTTCAATCACTGAACTGGGAAAACAAAGGGATAAAGATTAATGGAGATTATCTAACCCACCTTCGTTTTACTGATGACATAGTCATTTTTGCAACCACCCCATCAGAGCTACAGAATATGATCCAGGAACTTGCTGACAAGAGTAAAGAAGTGGGATTAAAAATGAACTTTCAGAAGACAAAAGTGATGTACAATGCTTTTAGAAGAAATGAAGATTTATCGATTGATGGAGAAAAGCTGGAGATAACATACATGTACGTTTATCTTGGACAGCAGATATCAAGTGAGGGTCACATTAGTGAAGAAATTAATCGGCGTACAAAACTTGCCTGGAGAGCTTTTGGAAGAAACAGCATAATTTTCAAGAGCAATATGCCATTATGTCTTAAAAGAAAAGTGTTTGATCAATGCATCCTTCCAGTGCTTACGTATGGTGCAGAGACGTGGACCTTAGCTAAATGAGACATACAAAGGCTGCAGACAACTCAAAGAAGCATGGAGAGGTGCATGCTTGGTATAACCAGGAGAGATAAGAAGAGGAACTCGTGGATCCGAAAAATGACGAGAGTGGAAGACATCATGATCAGAGTTAAATCCCTGAAATGGCAATGGGCTGGACATACTGCCAGAAGGACAGACCATCGATGGACAGCCGAAATTTTAAATTGGATTCCAAGGCACAGGAAAAGACCCAGAAGAAGACCACATGGAAGATGGGTGGATGAAATTCGAAAGTATGCGGGAGTGACATGGAGGAGACTGGCACAAGACAGACCGTTGTGGAGGAAACTTGGGAGACCTTCGTCCAGCAGTGGATTGATAATGGTTGACAATGATGATGATGATGATGATATATATATCATCATTGTCAACCATTATCAATCCACTGCTGGACGAAGGTCTCCCCAAGTTTCCTCCACAACGGTCTGTCTTTTGCCAGTCTCCTCCATGTCACCCCTGCATACTTTCGAATTTCATCCACCCATCTCCCATGTGGTCTTCTTCTGGGTCTTTTCCTGTCCCTTGGAATCCAATCTAAAATTTCGGCTGTCCATCGATGATCTGTCCTTCTGGCAATATGTCCAGCCCATTGCCATTTCAGGGATTTAACTCTGATCATGATGTCTTCCACTCTTGTTATTTTTTCGGATCCACGAGTTCCTCTTCTTATCTCTCCTGGTTACACCAAGCATGCACCTCTCCATGCTGCTTTGAGTTGTCTGCAGCCTTTGTATGTCTCTTTTAGTTAAGGTCCACGTCTCTGCACCATACGTAAGCACTGGAAGGATGCATTGATCAAACACTTTTCTTTTAAGACATAATGGCATATTGCTCTTGAAAATTATGCTGTTTCTTCCAAAAGCTCTCCAGGCAAGCTTTCTACGCCGATTAATTTCTTCACCAATGTGACCCTCACTTGATATCTGCTGTCCAAGATAAACATACGTGTCTGTTATCTCCAGCTTTTCTCCATCAATCGATAAATCTTCATTTCTTGTAAAAGCATTGAACATCACTTTTGTCTTCTGAAAGTTCATTTTTAATCCCACTTCTTTACTCTTGTCAGCAAGTTCCTGGATCATGCTCTGCAGCTCTGATGGGGTAGTTGCAAAAATGACTATGTCATCAGCAAAACGTAGGTGGGTTAGATAATCTCCATTAATCTTTATCCCCTTGTTTTCCCAGCTCAGCGACTGAAAAACACCCTCCAATGTGGCATTAAAGAGCTTCGGAGATATGGTGTCACCTTGTCTCACTCCCTTTCCAATTTTTACGTGTGTTGTATTTTCAAACAACCGAATCTTTGCACTTGCATTTTCATAGATGTTATTAATAATATTAATGTATGCATCTTCAATACTGCAGGTTTTCAGAGCCATTGTAACTGCTGATGGTTTCACCGAATCAAAGGCTTTTTCATAATCGATAAAAGCCATGCACAATGGAAGTTCATATTCCCTCGCTCTTTCAATTAGTTCTCTCAGCACGTGGATATGATCTATTGTGCTGTAGCCACTCCTGAATCCAGCTTGTTCTCTCGGTTGAGCCATGTCCAGTGTTACCTTCAAGCGGTGTGAAAGAACTTTAGTGAAGATTTTATAAACTACTGATAGGAGGCTGATAGGTCTGTAGTTTCCGAAATCCTCAATGTCACCTTTCTTATGTAGCAGGATCATTGTAGTGGTGTTCCAATCCTCAGGAATCTTTCCTTCATTAAGGCATCGAGTGAAAATTTGGGCGAGTACTGTTTCGATTTCTCCACTTGCTTCTTGTATGATGTCTACAGTAATTCCATCTTCTCCTGGAGCTTTCCCCGCTTCATGTTCTTGATCGCATGTGCAACTTCTGCTGGAAGGACAGGAGGAACTCTGGTACTGGTATCTTTCATGATGTCTGGAGTGCATGTATCATCCCTTTCATATAATTTGGAGTAGAAATCTTTCACTCTTGTCAAAATTTCGCTTCTATTTCTTGTTACAGAACCATCTTCCTTTCTCAGTGCCATAATCTGTTTTCTTCCCTTACTGAGATGTCCCTTTGCTATCTTTAGGCTTTGGTTGTTTTCAATTGCTTTCCTCACTAGTTCACAGTTGAATTTTCTTACGTCTTCAGTGATACTTTTTCTTACTGTCTTGCATAGCTCTATATATTCCACTTTGGAAGTCACATCTTCTTTAGTTGTCCTCATCTCTCTTCTTTTTTGCATCAACATTTTCGTTTTTCCTGATAATTTATTTACATGCAACTTGTTCTTAGACCCAGCTAATTTTGTTGCTGTTTCCATAAGAGCTTTGGTTACTTTTCTGTTAACTTCAGAGATGTCCACTTCTTCCGATGTTAGGCCTTCTAAAGCAGAGAACCTGTTCTTCAGTTCCAACTTGAAGGTATTATGGTGTTTTTTAAGGTTGGTTATGTCAATAGATTTTGTTTGTCTTATGAGCTTGCCACGTTCAAGTGTAGTGTTGAGGTGCATCTTACATCTCACCAATCTATGGTCATCTCATATATATATATATATATATATATACTAAAGAGCAAAGCCGAAAACATAAGAAAAACTTTAGAATTTAAAACGAAAGTTGCAAAATAACCTGAAGATCAAAACGCGCAATGCAGCACTTATGAAAATTCAGAATTCACATTCTATTAAGAAAAGACTGAAGCAAAAAAAAAAAAAAAAATTTAACTCTTTCCAAGTACAACATAGAAAAGGTTATGTATTGACCAGTGTGAGTAAAAAGAGAAACCAAGAAAAAAACAACTGAATGCAGAAAGTGTCGAGAATACTGTGCCTTGGCTTTATCAAGTACCAACAAAAACTCTGCATTTTCTCACTTCCACAAAGACCTATTTGGAAATGGGTTTCTGCAAAGTCATGGATGCAAGTAATAAGCCCACCAATAAAAACATTTATATATATATATATATATATATATATATATATATATGTCATGACCTCCGCAGAGTTGTATGACCAAGCTTTAGTTAACAATTTAGCTTGCAACCATAACCTTCCTGGCCCGACCCATGCTCTTCATCTGTTACTATTAAACAGAAAGATGATTATAGAAAACTCAAGTAGTAAGAGTGACATAATGAACCAGAAATAATGTTCAGTAATAACAAATTGCCTAGTTCGCCTGAGAGAGAATTTAAATCTGAATAGCAATACATGTATTACAAGTTCTTAACATTGCAATAAAAAAGGAAATATTAATATTTTTATTTTAAAGCACAGATTCTTGAAAGAAAACTAGATTATAAAACCCCCTACTCCACTACTTCTGACAACACAAAAACGAGAATAAAATAAAGACAATAATAAACTAAAGAAATTATTTGTGAAGGTTATGTGACATAAACAATTAGTTGCAATATGTACAAAGTATTTCAGAAGTGCTTTAAGTGCAGAATTAAGTAGTTATTAAGACCTTAACTGCATTGAAAATACAGCGCAGACAACAAGTACAATCAAACGGCCGGCTGCTTGGCCTTAGTTCCCTAAAAAACGCGCAAAAATACCAAGAAAAGAAAGAGTTAAAATACGCAAAAAAGTTAATAGACTTGCTAGTGCCTAAATGCTTAAAGCAAAAAAAGAAAAAAGTTCAAGAAGTTCAAGTATTGAACCTATATATATATATATATATATATATATATATATATATATATATATATATATATATACTGACGGAAAAAAAATCTCAACACCACGAAAAAATAGTTGTAGAGGAATGAAATGGCGGCAATACATTTGTATAGGTAACATATTTAATTGATTAAGGTTTCAAGATCACAGCTTATTGTAAGCGCGAGAAGAGCCATTTTAAATGTGAAATGCTGGTACATTAATAACCGGTGTAACCGCCAGAATGTTGAATGCAAGCATGTAAACGTTCATGCATTGTGTCGTACAGGTGCTGGATGTCAGTTTGTGGGATGGAGTTCCATGCCTGTTGCACTTAGTCGGTCAATACAGGGACGGTTAATGCTGGTTGGTGGTGACACTGGAGTTGTCGTCCAATGATGTCTCATACGTGCTCGATTGGTGAAAGATGTGGTGATCTAGCAGGCCACGGCAACATGTCGACATTCTGTAGGACATGTTGGGTTACAACAGCGGTATGCGGGTGAGCGTTATCCTGTTGAAAAACACCCCTGGAATGCTGTTCATGTATGGCAGCACAACAGGTGGAATCACCAAACAGACGTACAACTGTGCCGTCAGGGTGCGTGGGATAACCACGAGAGTGCTCCTGCTGCCATAGGAAATTGCTCCCCAGACCATAACTCCAGGTGTAGGTCCAGTGTGTCTCGGCCGCAGACAGGTTGGTTGCAGGCGCTCACCTGGCCGCCTTCTAACCAACACACGGCCATCACTGGCACCCAGGCAGAACCGGCTTTCATCAGAAAACACAACAGATCTCCACTCCGTCCTTCAATGAGCTCTAGCTTGACACCACTGACGTCGCAAACGGCAGTGGTTTGGAGTAAGTGGAATGCACGCTGCAGGGTGTCTGGCTCGGAGCTGTCCTTCAAGTAACCGATTTGTAACAGTTCGTTGTGTCACTGTAGTGGCAACTGCAGCTCGAATTGCAGCCGCAGACGCGGTACGATGCGCCATGGCCATACGCCATACACGGCGGTCTTCCCTCTCAGTAGTGCCACGTGGCCTGCAGGAACCCGGACTTCTTGAGGCAGTACCTTCCCTTGACCACCGCTGCCAACAATCATGCACAGTGGCTACGTTCCTGCCAAGTCGTTCGGCAATATTGTGGAAAGAAAATCCTCCTTCTCGTAGCCCTATTACACGACCTCGTTGAAACTCCGTGAGCTGTTGATAATGGCTTCTTCGTCTTCTAAAAGGCATTCTTGACTAACATCGACACCCTACGTCGAATCTCAGCGATAACTAACGCTCACGAACGTTACAGCGCGTATTTACAGCAAACCTGCTTTGCATGTTCCGAGGGGCGCTACTAGCGCCACACGTATGCGCCGAGCGACAATTTTACATAGATGTCATCTTACAGATGTACTCTCACCGCCTAACAACTGTCGTTTATCTGACATAACCCCTTCTTGGTGTTAGGATTTTTTTTCGTCAGTGCATATATATATATATAAATTAATGAAGAGCTAAATAAGAAAATAAGATTGTTAACTTTCAACTTCCTACTGTAGAGTAGCTACTTTCCTAAAATTCCAGTTCGGCTTTACTGTAATAAATTTTTGACTATTCTTATTTTTTAAAGTAAGGTCTTAATTTTTATAAAACTATGCATGTTTATTATTTAACTATATCAATTAAAAAGAAAATCATTAAAAGTCAGATTATTTTATTTATAAATACTTGTAAAGTATAATGCATTTAATTTTAAGATATGAAAATATAGTCACTTGAAGGCTAAATATTTTGAATGTGCGAACATCAAACACATGGTTTATACTGTGATTGTGTCTTATGACTGCACAGAACCTCAACTCCGTATGTATCCACGAGTGACTGTTTATCAGTCAAATTAAAAATGTAGCAACTATTTAAAAATATGCATTCTATGCAGATACTTGGGTGCATATGTATGTGTAAAAACAGCAATGTACAGATGTAACTTTGTGTAATTTCTCTGCTTGCTGCCTCCTTGGGTGGCCAGCAAGCAGATTGTCCCCTTCCCTCTGTCTCTTTTCTACAGCAGGGGCGGGGGAGGGGAGAGACATCTGCCTTTCGTCAAAGTTGTGCTTTCGCAGCTGGGAAATAATCCAACGGAACGATTGAATCAACGGAATGGCCTGCCAGCGATCCCACCCCAAGTAACAAGCCATATATTTCATCTACATTTATCGGTTGGCCAGTGGTCAGTGTGGGTCCTAGCTATGAAGAACATCTCCTCCCCGTGAGGAAAACTGCTTCAAAACTTGTGGCATTATCAAGTTACGGGCTCACTTCTTGTGCACAGAATTTAAAGAAAAAATACGCACTAACCCACATACTCACTGGTATAATATACATTTCCCTCACTGCAGAGTATTTAGCTCGATTAGTATCTGCTTGTTCACTAGCTGCTGTATTCTAATAATAACGCTGCTCTTTTACTTAGGCACTAAATATTTACATAAATGTTTGTAATATTTTTCTTTTACTTAATTAATTCACAGGCCCTACACCTTCGCCTTTTTAACAGCTTTTAATCCGTCGACTCCATATTCATAACGTTTACTTATCAACTCAAGTTAATAGCATTACGCTTTCTCTTAGGCACGAAATAATAAGTCATAGTCCCTAGGCCTAGGCCTTTTCGACGGTTTTTAATCCGTCGACTTCATATTCATAACGTTTACGTAACACATCAAATTATTAATATTGCGGTATTACTCAGGCAGAAAATAATATTAGGACTAACGTTTAGGCCCTTCTAAAAGTTTTCGTTCCGTCATTCCCATATTCGTAAAATTTACATAACAAGTATTGTCAGTAATCAAACAGAAGTCATCGCTCTTTCCACGTTTATAAGTGAGTCACGGAAAAATTCTCGGTGGCCGCCACCAGGAATCGAACTCAGGGTCTTCCAGTTACGCGATAGATATGCTTCCACTGCACCACAGCTGTTCCTAGTCCACGTCAAATGTCTGTATTGATTGTCAATAATATTGCCCTTCTACTTATGCACCATACATTAATTAATAGGCCGTAGGCCTAAGCCTTTCCAACACTTTTTCTTCGCTTATGTGATAACCGTAAAGTTTACAAAAAAGACAAGTAAACAGCTTTGCGCTTTTACTTAGGCATTCAATATTAATTACTAGACTTTAGGCCTAGGGCCAATGAATTAATAATTAGTGTATGATTAAAAGCACAATATGATTAACCTCAGTTCATGCATAAACGTTATGAATATAACATCGTTAGAATAAAAACTGTTAAAAAGGCCAAGGCCTAGGACTTATGACTTAATATTTACTGCCTAAGTAAAAGCGCGATGCTATTGACTTGATTTGATACGCAAACATTATGAATATAAAGTCGGCGGATTAAAAGCTGTTTAAAAAGGCGAAGGTGTAGGGCCTGTGAATTAATTAAGTAAAAGAAAAATATTACGAACCTGACATGTTATGTAAATATTTAGTACCTAAGTAAAAGTGCAGCGTTATTAAATAATCCCGCCTTAGGGTCCATTTCCGAACATAACATGAATTATGCTGTAATTCTCGCTTGGCTTACATAGAACGTTTTTTCGAAATCTGTTCGGAGTTCCCAATTCAATTCTCAATGTAGGCCAAGAATCGATAATACTTACACCCCCCCCCCCCCCACACACACACCCTTGAACTTTTGTGACTAATTCTCCTACACCCATTTTCGTAGGTGAGGTGGCCAAGAAACTGCAATTTTTATATGACCCCTAACGCTTTTTGGGCCAGCAGTCTGTAACCAGTTGTCCGAACACCGTTTATAACAGACATAAAAACTTATCAGTCGACCACATATTTTTCCCATCAGCATTTTTTCTGTGGGCATATTTTCCGTGGGCATTTTTTCCTATTTTCGAAAAGTGGGCGTTTTTTCCGTGGACATTCTTTCGTACAATCCTTCTGTATGGCATTGTGACCACAGTCCAGTTGTGCAACAAGCTCACGGATCGTGATTCATTTCTCTGCTCGAATCAATTCATCCACTCGCTGACGATTCGTGTCAGTGGTCGCAGATTATGGTCGCCCACTGCGTGGTTTGTCTTCAATGCTGGTTTCCCCTTCTTTAAACTTTTTCATCCATCTGTGCACACGGGGTTCGGACATTTGGGCACCGGACATTTGGGCACCCGGACATTTGGGCACATTCCCTTTTAAAGCAATGAAATTGCGCTGCGTTAAAAATTATAGTGTTCCTATATTCCTCCCTACTTGAGCAAGTGGTGTGCACAAAAAAAATTTCACTTATATCTCATAATCATTAAGAAATTGAGACATAATTACGAATTTCTGTCTGAAAGACTGGGCGGACATTTGGGCACCGGACATTTGGGCACCGGACATTTGGGAACCCGGACATTTGGGCACAAATGTTTAAGGGGCCGTATAACAATTGCCGTTTCTCGGCCCAATAGTAAGAGATTGACCAAGAAAATGTTTGCCGTAAGTTACTTAGGCACTAAATATTTACGGGCACAAGCCTACTCAGCAAACCTGTCGGGGGGAGGGGGAGGGGGGATATATCAAAAGTGTAAAATATGAACAATTTCTCGTCCGATCGGGAGATTTTAGCATTTACAAACTACAACTGGAGACATTATCTCAGGGCGTAAACCTACTGAGCACAACTGTCGGGGTGGGTGGGGGTAATACAAAAAGTGTGAAATATAAAAAAATTCTCGTCCGATCGGGAGATTTTCAGCATTTACAAGCATACTCGTAACATTGTCTGAGCGCACGTGCCTGCCCTGAAAACTTGTGTGTGTGTGGGGGGGGGGGGGGGTAAAACAAAAGTGTAAAATATGAAGAATTTTTCTCCCGATCAGGAGATTTTCAGCATGTATGGCAGATTATTTGAGGGCACATGCCTACTCAGCAAACCTGTCCGGGGGGGGTGCATGATAATTGTGAAATATAAAGGATTTCTTGTCCGATCGGGAGATTTTCAGCATTTACAAACTACAACTGGAGACATTATCTCATGGCATGAACCTACTGAGCAAACCTGTCGGGAGGGGGGGGATACTAAAAGTGTAAAATATGAAAATTTTCTCGTCCGATCGGGAGATTTTCAGCATTTACAAACTACAACTGGAGACATTATCTCAGGGCATGAACCTACTGAGCGCCGCCCCGGTGGCGCAGTGGTTTAAGGCGTTGGCCTATGAGCATTCGTCCGTAAGGGGTCCGGGTTCGAATCCCGGTGAGGCATGGATGTTGTGTTGTGTTTGTCTTACGGCACTGGCTCTCTCCCTTCCCTGGAACCAGTGACCCTAAATTAGGGACGGGCGACTGCTTATAGCCCATTGAGTTGCTCACGGTGGTCGTTAAACCTCCAATAAAAAAAAAAAAAAGAACCTACTGAGCAAACCTGTCGGGGGGGGGGTACTAAAAGTGTAAAATATGAAAAATTTCTCGTCCGATCGGGAGATTTTCAGCATTTACAAACTACAACTGGAGACATTATCTCAGGGCGTTAACCTACTGAGCACACCTGTCGGGGTGGGGGGTGGGGGTAATACTAAAAGTGTGAAATATTAAAAATTTCTCGTCCGATCGGGAGATTTTCAGCATTTACAAGCTACAACTCGTAACATTGTCTGAGCGCACGTGCCTGCTCTGAAAACTTGTGTGTGTGTGTGGGAAGGGGTATACCAAAAGTGTAAAATATGAAGGATTTCTCGTCCGATCCGAATATTTTCAGCATTTACAAGCTACAACCCCCCCCCCCCCCCCCCCGGCATGATAGGTTTCCTGAGTAGGCATATGCCCTCAAATAATGTGTCCAGTTGTAAATGCCGAAAATCTGCCGATCGGACGAGAAATTCTTCATATATTACACTTTTGAAATTACCCCCCCCCCCTCCACCCAGCTCCCCGGACGGGTTTGCTGCGTAGGCACATACGCTCAGAACAGAAAATTTGTCGAGCTGCAGCTTGTAAATACTGAAAATCTCCCGATCGGACGAGAAAGTCTTCATATTTTACACTTTTGGTATAACCCTCCCCCTCACATACACAGGATTGCTGAGTAGGCACATGCCTTCAAATAATGTGTCGAGTTGTAGCTTGTAAATGCCAAAAATCTCCCGATGGGAGGAGGAATGTTTCATATTTTACACTTTTGGTATTACCCCCCCCCCCTCATCGCCGACAGGTTTCCAGAGAGTGCACATGCGCTGAGAAAATTTGTCCAGTTGCAGCTTGTAAATGCTGAAGATTTCCCGATCGGAAGAGTAATGAGAAATCTTGATATTTTACGCTTTTGGTATCCCCCCCCTAGTTTCCTGAGGCAGCAGATGCCCTCAGACAATTCGATGACTTGTAGCTTGTAACGGCTGAAAATCTCCCGATCAGACCAGAATTTTTTTATATTTCATATTTTAGGTTTTAAGCACCCCCCCCTTCCACACCCACACTCGACAAGAGTCCTGGGTTTCCTCATACTCGCAGAGAATTTGTTTAGTTATAGTTTATAGAAAAATATCGCTGAAAATCTCCCGATCGGGCCAGAAATTTTTTATATTTCATATTTTAAGGTTTAAGCCCCCCCGCCCCCCTCCATACACACCCTCGACAAGAGTCCTGGGTTTCCTCATACTCGCAGAAAATTTGTTTAGTTATAGTTTATAGAAAAATATCGCTGAAAATCTCCCGATCGGACCAAAAATTTGTTATATTTCATATTTTAAGTTTTAAGCCCCCCCTCCCCCCTCCACACACACACTCGACAAGAGTCCTGGGTTTCCTCATACTCGCAGAGAATTTGTTTAGTTATAGTTTATAGAAAAATATCGTAAATAAGAAAATACGAAATTACGGACATTTTATGTGTGCTGGGGGGGCTAAGAAAAATCCTTACCTCCTTCAAGGCTGTCAAACATTTAAAAAAAAGGTTTCGTCTATTTTAGTGTTTTAAATTTATCAAAAATTTGGCTATATTAACGGCGGAGGGGGATCTTCCCCCTTGGACACCCAATTGTCGTTTGTCTTACTGGAAACGTTTTCTCCATTCAATTGCCCTCACAGCGAAAAAAAACGACAATTTTTGTACGGCCCCTCAAGATTTGTGCCCAAATGTCCGGGTGCCCAAATGTCCGGTGCCCAAATGTCCTAAACTCGTGCACACTGCTCTTGTCAATGGCGTCATCTCCGTAAACATTGTGTAGCCTTCTGTGGATGTCGGACAGCCTGCACCCTCTCTTCATCAAGAACTCATTGATTGCATGTTACTTTTGCTTGGAATCTATTATTTACCTGCAATGAAGAAGAAGGGTTACTATAGAGGAAGATTTACTCTACCAACATGTGCAATTTGAACTACTTCTGTCGGTTAATAAAAAAGTTATGCCCTCTTTTGCATTACTTTCGGTACAATCTTCGTATATCTGTATATGTATATAATTTTTAGGATAGTATAAATGTTTCGCAGGGTGAGCGGTATCTGTACCAAAAATTATTTTGTCAATCGGGTGTTTAAAGGTGTAGATATGGCTACGAATAATTTGCAAACAAAAATATGCGTTTACATTCTCTATGAGGAAATTCGGAAATTTTATGTGAAAAGTAGGAAATTTTGTGCAGAATGTTATTCACAATAAACACTATCGGAAGCGCAAAAAAAAAATGTTTTAAGTTGCACTTTTGGGAGCAAAGATATAGAGAAAATTGTGATGTTTTTGTTACGCCCCGACGGGAAAACTTTCTATTATTTTGAGCAGGAAATATGCGCAAAATGTTTTCTACGGGGAGTAGTATCTGACAAGAAACGATTTCTTGGAATCGGTTTTTAGAAACATTGTTCTTCTTTACTTGCCGTATCCTGACAGGAAAACGTGTGTTTCATCACCATGAGCTGTCGCGCAGTCATGATGACGTATATCCTGGGGAAAGGAAATTATGATGAGGTGATTCTCTCCCCCCCTTTTTTTTTTTTGCTCTTCTGACGTCTTTATAAGGTGTCAAAGAAAAACCGCCAGAAATGGCACGATACGTCCACAGCCGATTTCAGGAATATACTTTCACGGAAATTCTGGAAAACCGGTAAATGGATGGTTGGCATCACATGACTGCAACCCACAACGGCACCTACCACACAAACACGAAGCTGGCGAAAAGCAACATGTAGATAATTTGCACACTTACAACTAGATGTATAGTACATATATTGCAATAGAAATATTCACTTTCCCTCAGTAGTAGCAAACGTTTTTGTTCCAAAAACTTAGAACTAACAGCAAAAAAAAATTTCACCAAAAATAGTATTTCACGCAGAATTTTTTTTTCAAATTGGATTTTTAGTAGAAGAGATGTCGAGAAAAAACTGTACACAAAATGGTCTTCGTGGTAAAAGGTATAGAACAGAAAAAGGATGTTTTCAGTCGGACTTTTTTAGTACCAATGTCATGAATTAAATATATTTTCAATGCAATATTATCTGCATTTATGTCCTCCAACGGCAAACTTATGCACTGGGAGAAGATAAAAAAAAGGCAAGGATATTCGTCGTTACATTTCATGTTTCCTAAAGCAACAAGAATTTTTCAAGCTGGACTAATAGATAAAGAGATATGGTGTCCACATACGGACGAACATACTGGTAACAAAATCACCTTCTTTTTTGAAAAACGTGATAAAATCATACGTGTTTACGTTTTCATTATGTCGTCCGACGGTTTCTATGGACACTATATTTCTGCACCTATTAATCCAAAATGAAAAATTCTTTTTACATTGGGAAGCCGGAAATGTGAAAAAGAGGGCTTTTCGTCTTTTTTCGATGCATTAAGTTCGCATATAGAAGGCACAAATGGAAATGATATTAGATTCAAAATTTATTTTGTTCCATATCATTGGTTATGAAAATCAGTTTGAAAAAATCCTTTCTTCCATTGATGCCATTTACCATGAATACCATTTTCCGAAGGGTTCCTTCTGTAAATAATACAATATCTCCGCTAGAAAGCGTATGCATACACTGCTCGACATAGAAATTGCCCCACCCAGAAGGAGTAAGGATAGAGGAGTGAAATTGAGTATGCAAATAGGAAAACATGAGGGTTTACCTTGATGTTATTTTCAGCCTCGTAAAGTGTTTATCAAATGAGATAATGCAACACAATGGGTACATCTCAGTAAGTGTTTGCAGCGCCGCGAACGGCAAATGTATGAAAGAATGCCCGCGGAAAAAACGTCCACGGAAAGAATTCCCACGGAAAAAACGCCCACAGAAAAAACGCCCGCGGAAAAAATGCTGACTTTTCGAAAATAGGAAAAAATGCCCACGAGAAAAAATTGTCAACTGTCGACTGATAAGATTTTATGTCTGTTATACACGGAGTTCGGACAACTGGTCACAAAAGCGTTAGGGGTTGTATAAATATTGCGGTTTCTTGGCCACTTCACCTACATAACGAAAATCCGTGTAGGAGAAGTGGCTCCGGAGAAATGGCCACAAAAAGTTTAAGGGGCCGTATAGAAATTGCGTTTTTGACTGCTTCGTGGCCACGTCTACAGTGGTTGGTTATCTGAGTCACATAAATTTGCCGTAATTTCGCCTTTTCTTAATTGTGATATTTAACGTATTTTTTTTTATAAAAAATGTTTATAATCTACAACTCAACAAAAAAAAAATTCAGGGTTTATTAACTGCAGGTCAACAAATTCTTTGCGGGCATCTGCTACCCCAGAAAACCTTCTGTGGAAGGGGGGATGGGGGTTAATGCTAGAAATATTAAATATGAAAAATTTGTAGCCCAACCAGGAACAGATTTTCAGTGTTTTCGAGGTACACCTCAACAATTTTGTGAGGACACGCGCAAACGTAGGAAACCTGTAGGGGGAGGGGGAGGATTTGTCGAGTTGTAGTTTGTAAACGGTAAAAATCTCCAGATCGGGCCAGAAATTCTTTATATTTTATATATCATCATCATCATCATTGTCAACCATTATCAATCCACTGCTGGACGAAGGTCTCCCCAAGTTTCCTCCACAACGGTCTGTCTTGTGCCAGTCTCCTCCATGTCACCCCTGCATACTTTCGAATTTCATCCACCCATCTCCCATGTGGTCTTCTTCTGGGTCTTTTCCTGTCCCTTGGAATCCAATCTAAAATTTCGGCTGTCCATCGATGATCTGTCCTTCTGGCAGTATGTCCAGCCCATTGCCATTTCAGGGATTTAACTCTGATCATGATGTCTTCCACACTTGTCATTTTTCGGATCCACGAGTTCCTCTTCTTATCTCTCCTGGTTACACCAAGTATGCACCTCTCCATGCTTCTTTGAGTTGTCTGCAGCCTTTGTATGTCTCTTTTAGTTAAGGTCCACGTCTCTGCACCATACGTAAGCACTGGAAGGATGCATTGATCAAACACTTTTCTTTTAAGACATAATGGCATATTGCTCTTGAAAATTATGCTGTTTCTTCCAAAAGCTCTCCAGGCAAGTTTTGTACGCCGATTAATTTCTTCATCAATGTGACCCTCACTTGATATCTGCTGTCCAAGATAAACGTACGTGTCTGTTATCTCCAGCTTTTCTCCATCAATCGATAAATCTTCATTTCTTGTAAAAGCATTGAACATCACTTTTGTCTTCCGAAAGTTCATTTTTAATCCCACTTCTTTACTCTTGTCAGCAAGTTCCTGGATCATACTCTGCAGCTCTGATGGGCTAGTTGCAAAATATATTTGGTATTAAGCCGCCCCCCCCCCTTCCGACAGGTTTCCTCAGTTTGCACATGCCTGTTGATAATTTGTTGAGCTGTATTTATAAACCCTGAAATTCTTTTGTTGAGTTGCATATTAAAAACATTTTTCAAAAAGAATTGCAATAAATATCGCAATTAAAGAAATACGAAACTACGGATTCTTTACGTGACTCATATAACCAACCTCTGACAACGCCGCTACGAAGCGGTCAAAAACGAAATTTTTATACGGCCTCTTAAAATTTTTGTGGCCAGTTCTTTTACACCCCTCTGGTGGACCCAGACACCAGTACCTATGTGATGCCTCGTTTTTTTTTTTTTTGTTTTTTTTTTATTGGAGGTTTAACGACCACCGTGAGCAACTCAATGGGCTATAAGCAGTCGCCCATCCCTAATTTAGGGACACTGGTTCCAGGGAAGGGAGAGAGCCAGCGCCGTAAGACAAACACAACATCCATGCCTGACCGGGATTCGAACCCGGACCCCTTACGGACGAAAGATATGAGGCCAGGGCCTTAGACCACTGCGCCACCGGGGCGGCATGCCTCGTTTGTGAGTTCATTTTATTTTATCGTGTGTTTGAGCCTCATACAGTCCAATGACTTCGTTAAAGTTGCTTTCCCTGTTATGCGCCACTCCCTGATCCCGCGTGAAAAGAATGCTTGAGATTCTTTGCCTTATGCGTAGTTACTCTTTTTGAAAAAGCCAAGCACACACCACACTCACAAATGTTCATTTGAACAAAGGACGCCTTCCGCCATTTTGAAAACAAACTACGATGGTCTTACAATGTTTTTTTTTGTTTTTTTTATTGGAGGTTTAACGACCACCGTGAGCAACTCAATGGGCTTTAAGCAGTCGCCCGTCCCTAATTTAGGGTCATTGGTTCCAGGGAAGGGAGAGAGCGAGTGCCGTAAGACAAACACAACATCCATGCCTCACCGGGATTCGAACCCGGACCCCGTTCAGACGAATGATCAGAGGCCATCGCTTAGACCACTGCGCCACCGGGGCGGCCTTATAATGTTAGTAACGTTATATAGTTGAGCGGAGGAAGCATTCTGATTACTTTTCTGTATTGCTTAATTGAAATTAAGAAAGGCCTCACTTTTTCTGTGGGCATTTTTTTCCTATTGTCGAGAAGTGGGCAGTTTTTCCGTGGGCGTTTTTTCTGTGGCCGTTTTTCCGTGGTCATTTTTTCCGTGGACCTTTTCTCTGTGGGCATTATTTCCTCATATCCGAACGGCAATACAGGCAGCAATACGGTGTGGCAATGAGTCATACAGTCGACAGATATCGTCCTGAGGAATGGAACACCAAGCACGGTTGACTTGCTTCCTTAATTCATCAACATTGAGCACAGGCCGATTCGATTGCAGACGACGTCAAATGTCGTCCCACAGGTTTTCGATTGGGGATAAATTGGCCGATCTTGCTGGCCACGGCAATGTTTGAAAATGTTGCAAACATTGTCTAGAGACCCAAGCGGTGTGTACACGGGCGTTATCTGGCTGCAAAATGGGGTGCTGTAGCCCATTCAGGAACGATATCAAAATGGGCTGCAGAATCTCGCTAACGCATCGTGCAGCTGTCAGTGTGCCCGTGATGCGCACAAAAGGTGACTTGCAGTCATGCGCAGTAGCACCCCATACCATGATGCCTGCCTGACGGGTGAAGTGGCAGTCGCGGAAGAAACCGGGATCCCTCCGCTCACCAGGGTGTCGCCAGACACGGATCCCTAGATCGTCACCACCCAGACAGAAACGGGAGTCATCACTGAAAACCACAGTGGTCCTTTCGTGGCCCTAGTTCGCATGACTTGGGCCCCAAGCCAGACGAGCGCTGTGACGGCTGGCCGTAAAGGGCAGTAGATGTAACGGTTGCCTACTGCACATGTAACCTGCTGTAAACAGAAGGTTACATGTGCGCAGGTTTGCCACATGTAACCTTCTGTTTACAGTTCGGGTCGTTATGGCGACGTCCATGGCTAATGATACAGCACGTCGAACATCGGCTGCAGTGCATTCTGGTGACGAACGAGCGTGTCGAACAATCTGCCGGTCCAGGCGTGTTGACTTCTATCGACTGCACCACTGCCGCTCCAGCGCATGTACGAACGTTCCTGTAGCCTCTGGTGCCAACAGCGTCCAATAGTTCGTGCATCCCGTTGCACATGCACAGCGATACGACGTGTAGGCCAGCCCGCTTCACACGGGCCTACAATTCTTCCTATCTGAAATACATCCCAATGGCGATGAACCTGCCGACGGCGTGTATCAGGCATTTTCGGCCTTCGCTGAACAGTTTCCTTGCACAGACAACAAATCTCAAAGGTCCGCATGTCCGCGACACTTCCACTGGCGACCACACATTACCATCCCTGTTGCTGCTGGCACCTTTATCTCACGTGCGTGTGACGTCATTGGCTCCGGTTTAACATCATTTGCATATCTCGAGTGGGTACACCCGCCCTGCGATTTACATGTTTACAGCACACCTTATGGGTGTGGCAATTTCTATGTCGAGCAGTGTATATATAGTAGCGTTTCCCCCGATATTTATCTGCTTCAAAAGTTCTATTGGAAATAATAATTTTTTTGCGTGGAATTGCGTTTATGGTGAAAAATATTCTGCGCTTACCTTCCAATTTTTCGTAACGATGAATTCTGTAACCACTGGCCGCAAGTACATATTTCTATTCCCAATATATTTGCAGCCATATCTGCGTTTCTAAAAATCCGGCTGCAAAGATTTACTTTTTTTTCAGACACTACTCATCACGGGAAACATTCTATGCCTACCTTGTGCAGAGACACAAAATTGTTTCTCCACTATCGGGCGTCAATTTAAATCTTAGTTTTCTCAATACCTCTGCTTTGTAAAGTCCTACTTGAAAAAGTTTCTTAACGACGGATACTATTTAGAGTGAAGAATATTATAAATAATTTCTAACTTTTTTGACTTACAATTTCGCCCCAAGAGGACGTAAGCTTATAGTTTTACTCACAAATTATTTTCAGCCGTATCCACGTCTCTAAACATCTGACTGAATAAATTCTTTTTTCGACAGATACCGCTCACCGAGGAAAGCATTTATGCGTAGTTTCTGGTCAAAATAATGCAGTTTTTGTTGTTTTTTTCTTTCTTGCTGGGGACGCAAACATACATCTCACTTATTTGGATATCGCATCTTCTAAGAGTTGGGTTTGAAAAGTTCTTTCTACATCGGATACTCTTCACCGCGGCGAACATTTTGGGGGTCCGGACGAAAGCCCACTGGACATTTGCCCACCGGACACGCCGCGGGTGGCCGAGTGGGCAACGTTCGTGACTGCCACGGAAAGGGCCTCAGGTTCGATCCCAGGCATGTACGAACGCTCGATCCACTAAATACCCGCCTTGCGTCGGATGGCACGTTAAGCCGTCGGACCGCGAGTACTGGCCCCCGGTAATAAATAAGGGCGTCTTCCTCCCCTTTCTACTTCGCTTCCGTGTCACTTTCCTATCTAGCCTAAATCTCCTAGTTTCCTATTTCTAAGGGTTGTTTAAGACCTGGAGTCAGACACTACCTTCCTAAAATCCTCTACATATGATCATGATCATGCCCACCGGACATTTGCCCACCCGGACACTTGCTCACTATGGATGATTGGTAGATAATACGTAACTTCGGAGGACGTTTCCGATCAAGTGTAAGAAAACTGATCGCATAAACATTTATGGATTGTATAAAAATTGCTTTTTGTTTCACAAATGTTAAAATGTATGGGGGTTACCCCCAAACCTAAACTAATAAATATATCACCTTTCTTATTTATTCAAAAAGCTCAAACTTAAATAATAAGACAACGCCATTAATAGACAAACAACGAACTTGATAATTTGGGCCGCCCCGTTGGCGCAGTGGTCAAAGCCATGGCTTCTGATTATTCGTCCGGAAGGGGTCCGGGTTCGAGTCTGTGAGAGATGTACGTTGTGTTTGTCTTACGGCACTGGCTCTCTCCCTTCCCTGTAACCCGTGGCCCTAAATAAGGGACGGAAAACTGCTTTTACCCCGTTGAGTTCCTCACGGTGGACGTTAAACCTCCAATCAAAAAAAAAAAAAAAAAAAAAAAAGGAAAAGTTTAAATTTTGGGGGTGTTTTCCCCCAATGCAAACTAACATACATAATGCTTTTCGTGGGCTCTAAAAACTCAAATCATAAGACAATGCTATCAATAGACGAACAACGCACTTGGAAATTTAGAAAAGTTCAAATTTGGGGGTTAGCCCCCAAAATGTAAACTAACATATATGTTCTCTTTCATGGGCTCTAAAAACCTCAAACTTAAACCATAAGGCAATCCTATCAATAGAGGAACGAACACGCTTGAAAATTTGGGAAAGTATAAATTTAGAGGGATTTAACCCCCCAAATGTAAACTAACACATATGATGTTTTTCATGGGCTCTAGAAACCTCAAACTTAAACCATAAGGCAATCCTATCAATAGAGGAACGTTTGAAAATTTGGGAAAGTTTAAATTTAGGGGGATTTAACCCCCCAAATGTAAAAGTGTAAAATATATAGCATTTCTCGTCCGATTGGGAGATTTTCAGCATTTACCAGCAACAACTCAACAAATTATCTGAGGTGTGCCTACTCAGTAAACCTGTGTGTGTGGGGAAGGGGGAGGGTAAATACCAAAATTACAAAAAATAAAGAATTTCTGGTCCAATCCGAAGAGTTTACGATCTACAACTCAACAAAATTTCTGCGGTCATCTGCTACTGCAGGAAACCTATCTGTGAGAAAGCGGGGAAGGGGGCGGGGGGTAACGCCAAAAATATAAAATATAAATAATTTCTGGTCCGATCGGGAGATTTTCAGCGTTTACAGATTACAGCTCAACAAATTCTCTCCAGGCATGTGCTAATGCAGCAAACCTGCGGGGGTGGGGGTAGGCACATGCCCTCAGATAATGTGTCGAGTTTTAACTTGTAAAGGCTGAAAATATCCCGATCGGACCGGAAATTCTTTATATTTCATATTATAGGTTTTAAGCTACCCCCATCCCCCTTCCACAAGTTTTCTGGGTTTGCACATACCCGCAGAAAATTTGTTTAGCTGTAATTTATAAACCTTGAAAAATATCGTAAATAAAAAAATACGAAACTACGGAAATTTTATGTGTGTCAGATATAACCAATTTCGGGAGGCATTGCCACGGAGCAGCCCAGAACGCAATTTTTATACGGCCCCTTAAAATTTTTGTGGCGAGTTCTCCGGGTGGCTAGTTCTCCGGTGGCCAGTTCTCCGCTTAGGCTTAGCTCCTAAAATCATGGAAATGTCTAAATTTCTTACTGAAAATGAAATTAAAAAAAAATATGAACAATAGTTACTCAAGTAGTGGGGAATATAGCCACATGAAATTTGTTTATGCAGAACAATTTTATGGTTCTGAAATTCCAATGTGTCCAGTTCTCCGTGTGGCCAGTTCTCCGGTGGCCAGTTCTCCGGTGGCCAGTTCTCCTGTGGCCACTTCTCCGTACCCGAAGTAAAAGTGAGGCGTTATAAAAAAAGTCCCTCCTTGTCGTCCTTTTCTGAACATACACTGACGGAAAAAAATCCCAACACCAAGAAGGGGTTGTGTTAGATAAACGACAGTTGGTAGGCGGGGAGAGTACATCTGTAAGATGACGTCTATGCAAATTTCGCGCTCGGCGTATACGTGTGGCGCTAGTAGCGCCCCTCGGAACATGCAAAGCAGGTTTGCTGTAAATACGCGCTGTAACGTTCGTGAGCGTTAGTTATCGTTGAGATTCGACGTAGTGTGTTGATGTTAGTCAAGAATGCCTTTAAGAAGACGAAGAAGCCATTATCAACAGCTCACGGAGTTTGAACGAGGTCGTGTAATAGGACTACGAGAAGGTGGATTTTCTTTCCGCAATATTGCAGAACGACTTGGCAGGAATGTAGCCACTGTGCATGATTGTTGGAAGTGGTGGTCAAGCAAAGGTACTGCCTCAAGAAGACCGGGTTCCGGCCGGCCACGTGGCACTACTGAGAGGGAAGACCGCCGTGTACGGCGCATGGCCGTGGCGCATCGAACCGCGTCTGCGGCTGCAATTCGAGCTGCAGTTGCCACCACAGTGACACAACGAACTGTTACAAATCGGTTACTTGAAAGACAGCTCCGAGCCAGACGCCCTGTAGCGTGCATTCCACTTACTCCAAACCACTGCCGTTTGCGACGTCAGTGGTGACAAGCTAAAGCTCATTGGAGGACGGAGTGGGGATCTGTTGTGTTTTCTGATGAAAGCCGGTTCTGCCTGGGTGCCAGTGATGGCCGTGTGCTGGTTAGAATGAGGCCAGGTGAGCGTCTGCAACCAACCTGTCTGCGGCCGAGACACACTGGACCTATACCTGGAGTTATGGTCTGTGGAGCAATTTCCTATGACAGCAGGAGCACTCTCATGGTTATCCCACGTACCCTGACGGCACAGTTGTACGTCGGTCTGGTGATTCCACCTGTTGTGCTGCCATTCATGAACAGCATTCCAGAGGGTGTTTTCCAACAGGATAACGCTCGCCCGCATACCGCTGTTGTAACCCAACATGCTCTACATAGTGTCGACATGTTGCCGTGGCCTGATAGATCACCAGATCTCTCACCAATCGAGCACGTATGGGTCATCATTGGACGAAAACTCCAGCGTCACCCCCAACCAGCATTAACCGTCCCTGTATTGACCGACCAAGTGCAACAAGCATGGAACTCCATCCCACAAACTGACATCCAGCACCTGTACGACACAATGCATGAACGTTTGCGTGCTTGCATTCAACATTCTGGCGGTTACACCGGTTATTAATGTACCAGCATTTCAAATTTAAAATGGCTCTTCTCGCGCTTACAATAAGCTGTGATCTTGAAACCTGGCGCCCATATGAGTACTTTTAGGGGGAAGGCTCTAAGAAAAATCCTCACCTCCTTCAAGGCTGTCAAACATTTAAGTAAATGTGCAAGATACTAAATACAACAAAAATAATTGATACAATCAATTATTAATACCTTATTATTTTTAAAAAATGCTTCAAAAAAGGTTTCATCTAATTTAGTGTTTTAAATTTATCAAATATTTGGCTATACCAACGGCAGGGGGGTTCCAGCCCCCACCCCATGGGCGCCCTTGGTGCTATGTAATCATGAATATAATGTAATCCATATTCAGGAGGAATAGTAATCATGAATATAATGTAATCCATATTGATGATTATGTGCTATGTAATCCAAGACGACAAAATTTTCAAGTTTTCGAATATTATCCTTGTCATATTTACACACACACACACAAAAAAAAAAAAAAAAAAAGGGCCACCTAGGTGGCGCTGTGGTCTTAGCGATGGCTTCTGATCATTCGTCCGAAAGGGGTCCGGGTTCGAATCCCGGTGAGGCATGGATGTTGTGTTTGTCATACGGTACTGGCTCTCTCCCTTCCATGGAACCAGTGACCCTAAATTAGGGACGGGCGACTGCTTATAGCCAATTGAGCTGCTCGCGGTGGTCGTTAAACCGCCAATCAAAAAAAAAAAAAAAAACGGTTTGTTATCTTGAAAATTTGTGCATTGTAATTTTTTCAAAAATTCAATTGTAATTGTAGTTTGTCTTACTAGGAACGTTTTCTCCATTCAATTCCCCTCAGAGGGCCAAGAAACGGCCATTTTTGTACGGCCCCTAAAGATTTGTGCCAAAATGTCCTAAACTCGGGGCCGCGGGTGGCCTAATGGGCAACGTTTGTGACTGCCGCGGAAACGACCTCAGGTTCGATCCCAGCAGGAACGAACGTTCGATCCACTAAATATCCGCCGTGCGTCGGATGGGCACGTTAAGCCGTCGGACTCCGGGTACTGGCTCCCCGGTAATAAAGAAGGGCGTCTTCCTCCTCCTTTCTACTTCGCTTCCGTGCCACTTTCCTATCGGGCACTCTAGCCCAACTCTCCTAGCTTCCTATTTCTAAGGGTTGTTTAAGACCTGGGGTCAGACACTCCCTTCCTAAAATCCTCTACATATGATCATCATATGATCATATGTCCTAAACTCGGAGGAATAGCAATCTGTGCCCTGCCCCTTAATGAAAAGCGTGTGGCAGTTTTCCGATGTGTGTCAGTTTTCTAAGTTACTGAAAGATGCGTGGCAGTTTTCCTGTGTGGCAGTCTTCCAGTGTGGCGGTCTTCCGCCAACCAACTAATGAAAGTATGTCCCCCCCCACCCCACCCCCCAACATTCGAACAGTATCAAATCGACTTATCAGCATGCCGATCATGACATCAAAACGTCCATCTCGGACTTTTTTTCCGCGTTTATGAACAGTCTCGGACTTTTTTCCCTCGAACTTTTTTTCCCGGGCTTTTTTCCTCGGACTTTTTTACCGATCACCAAGATCCGAATTCCGAAGTGTCATGAAAACTCAATTGTCCTCTCTTCCAAAACTTTAGTTTAAGTCCTTTTTCACATTAGTATGGCCAGGGCGGATGAGGATGGCAGATAGGAATTCACTGGGGGGGGGGGCATTACTAATTGCCCTGTTGTTGGTTCTCCTAAGTAATTGGTTTCAACACATGAACAGCTATTATATATAATTCAAGACTACACACTTGTGATGTTCATTTAGAATAAATTATCAACGTTTTTTCACAATTAAATGTTTTATTAACATCGACTATAGTTTCGCAGAGCATCTGGCTCGGCATCATCAGGACGAATGGAGCGTAAACATTCAAATCACTGCGACATGTCACAATGATTTGAATGTTTACGCTCCATTCAATCATAGGATGATGTTACAATGATTTGAATGTTTACGCTCCATTCGTCCTGATGATGCCGAGCCAGATGCTCTGCGAAACTATAGTCGATGTTAATAAAACATTTAATTGTGAAAAAACGTTGATAATTTATTCTACATGGACAGCTCTTAAACGTGCCCCAAGGCAGTGAGGGAGCACGACCTTCAGCGCGACCTTGAGAGCGGGATGTTACTGTTTTGGGGAAGAGGTGTTCCATTCCAGGCAAGGCCACTGTCTTGAAGAAAGGGGGTTAAGGAGGGGGAGTCTTACGTTCGCGAGTTAGAACGTTAAAATTTGATTAAGGTAAATAAATAGAACATCTTTTTTAAAGAAATTGCTAACATGCAGTACTATTTTCACAAGCAGAAATGCAAAATTTTGTAAAGCAATTAAAACAACTCATTCAAAGCAAGGGAAAAAAGTTTAAGGCGACATTCTAGCAACTCTTATACCACTACCCACTAGTCGTTTTCGTCTCATCTTGTTGGTTTACCAGTGGCGTAACGTATGTTTCTGAGACAGAGAGATAGACGGGGGTTAAGGGGGGAAGAAGGTTAGCGCCGACTTCCTTTGGAGCCGGTAGTAAAAAAGCACTAAAAATTCTTTTTCAGTGTTTCGCAAGTAAAGTTAGTATTAAACTTACCCAGAAATTCAAAACGTGCGTTGGGTCACACTGCATACAAATTTAAATTTCGGCGGGTGTACAAAGCCGGTGGGTGTACATCGGGTACCCGTGTACATCATATCCCAAACGTGCGTTGGGTCACACGGTATACAAAATTAAAATTTCGGCGCGTGTACACCATTTCCCGAAATCAAAGCAGGTCATGATGCTTAAATTTCGAAAATATGGTAGCGATTATTACTAAAGTTAGTGTGCTCAAGTTCAGTAGGCTCGTGTCCAGTGGGCAAATGTCCGGGTGGGCAAGTTTCCGGGTGGGCAACTGTCCAAGTGGACAAATGTTCGGGTGGGCAAGTGTCCGGTGGGCATCTTGCCGGTGGGCATTTTGTCCGACACCCAACATTTTGCCCATGTTTTCGAATTCGTAATGAAAAGTTCTGCCACTATTTGCGCACGTGTGTATTTTGGTTTAATTTTGAATCTTCTCGTTTTAAAATCTGATTGAAAAAGTTAATTTTGTATTGTATCCCTTTCTGTATGGGAAAGATTACAAACATTATTCTGTTCAAATAACACTCAATTTTTCCGCTAGGGGCGTATATGTTAAACAGTTTCCTCACTATCCTTGCTTCTGAAAACCGCGTTTGATAAATTTCTTTTCCATAGCTATCAGTTAAGCATATACTTCTTACTTTCTCATAATGCACAGTTCTTCAGCTAGGAGCGTCAGTGGGTTTTTCTATTTGAAACATCATGCTCTCTTCTGGAAATCCGTTTAAGAAAATCCTTTCCTCATCGAATACCCTTGACCATAAAGAACATTTTGCGGCATTTTCATCTTCAGTAACACACAGTTTTCCCGCTTGAAAACGTATAGTTATGTTAGGTTTTCCTACACATTTATTCTTCTAATTGTTCGATTAAAAAAAAATTGATTTTGCTTGGGATATATTACCCTACGTGGAATATTTAGCGTGCAATTTGTGTCTTTTTGTAACGTTCATTTCTGTAACTTAGCTGTTTTAGCTAAGCTGCAGCTCAAATGTGGCCGCTTAGCTGAAATTTAGCTGTTTCTACTTGCAAGCATTTTTGCCATTTTAATAAATCCGGTAAAGAAAATTGTATTTTACTACTGGATCCGCTCACTATAAAGAATATTGTACACGTTGTACATTTTGAATAATGCTCAGCTTTTCGTAGGAGTGTAAATACATTTTCCTTTCTTGGATGATTTTTTTCATTTTCTAAAAATTCGGTTTGAAAAATTACTTTTGTGTTGGAATGAACTCAAATGACATTCAAGAATTCAGCATAATCTTCCTTGTGTTTGCTCTTTGCCACTTAGGATACCTGGTCGCTTTATTGGAAATAGCCACATATGATATCTGCAGAAGAGGAATCCTATGCACTTTAGCATTTAAAATAACATTTGGCGATGACGGATGCGCTGAAGATAAGGTAAGCTTTACATGCTCAAATTCAAAATACCGAAGCATGACAGCATTTTTAGCACGTCTTTTGTAAAAAAAGATCGTGCTTATGTTACTGGTTTGTCCGTCTGTACCCACGCTATCTCTGCAACTATTACTCTGATTTGAAAAATTATTTTTGAATTCGGAAGCTTGAAATATGCGAATGATGATCCTTTATTTCGTTTTTTTTCACGATGTACAATTTCGCCGCTAGAGGGCATAAATGCAGATGATGTCGAATTCAAAAATACCTTTTATTCCACATATTTGCTTCTAAACATCCGATTGAAAAAATTATTTTATCTTTCGATTCCATTTATGTCGAAGAGCATTTTAGATATAATTACTTTTTCAAATTACGCATAGATTTTTCGCTAGGGGGCATGAAAGTAAATCACATTTTTGCCGATAACTCTTCTTCTAAACCTCCGATTAGAAAACTCTTTGCTTCAGCGGATGCACCTCGTGATAGAAGATCTTTTGCATATTATTTGAAATTTTTGGTAAAGAATACTTTAGCCACCAGGGGGCGTAACTGCTAATTTTTGTTTCTGATGTATTTGCCATAAAATCTGAGCTTCTAAAATATCGATTGAAAACATTCTTTCGCGGACTGATGCCATTCGCATCGATAAACCTTTTTGAAATATTTTCTTCTTAAAATATTCCACAGTTTCTCCGCCAGGGGACGTAGATGTATATTTTATTTTTGTCAATATCTCTACTTCTAGGAGTCTGATTTGAAAAATTCCTTCTTTGTTGGATAGTGTTTTCAGTGTAACACGTTTTTCATATAATTTCAAAATTTTCAAGTAATTCATAGACTTTCCGCTAGGGGGTGTAGAGGTAAATTGGGTTTCCCCCTATATCTCTGCTTCTAAACCTCCGATTTGAAAAATTCTTTCTGCACCGGATACAGCTCCTGATGGGAAATCGTTTGCACATAATTTCTAATTTTTGTAAAAAAATAGTTTGGCCGCCAGGGGCGTAAACCTTAATTTCCGCTTCTGATGTATTTGTAGCAAAAATTTGGGCTCCTGAAAACTCGACAATTTTTTTTTTCTTGGACTGATACCGCTCATATGGAAAAACCTTTTGAAATACTTTCTTCCTAAAATAATGCATGCTTTTCCCACCAGGGGACGTAAAGTCACATCTTAGTTTTGCCGATATCTCTGTTTCTAAGAGTCCGATTTGAAATTTTTTTCTATGTTGGAGAGCGTTTCCGGTGTGAAATGTTTCTCATATAGATTCATGTTTTTCTTAACGCACAAGTCTGCAACCATAGGGCGTAAGCTCACGATTCCGTTTGCAACAATATCTGAGGAATTAAAAACCCGATTGAAAAACTTCTTTCTTCCGTCAGATACTATTGTTTTCCATGCCGGCTCCATTGATTTTGAATAGCTTTGATAAATTTAATTTGCGTCAGACCGGATTCAAAAGACATGCTTATTACACCCGAAAATTCGGTGTCATCTTTCTTGTTTTTTATTGAAAGAATATGGGATCTCAGATTGTGGAGACCATTTTCAATAGAATTGAGCTTTATCCAGGTTTTGCATAAAACTTAAAACAGAAGACTGTCCACCAACGCTTGCAGGTGTATTGAATGCATATAGATAACGAATCGCTATTTTTAAATGGAATTCAATTCAAAGAACCCGATTTAGTAGACAGAGAACTGATGACTTATATTCAATTTGCACTTTATTTAATTGCGATTAATGAGTGATGATATGTTTGAATGTTTCATAAAGATTTTTCTAGTTCAGTATTCCTTAAGTACAGATTTTACATGCAGCTTTAACAACAGCGGCTGGACTACTTATGAAAGTTCTTTTCCATGAACCCAATATGACGATGGAGTTCAAGGGTAACCAGATTATGCACACACACACACGCGCGCGCGCGCACACACGCTTTTGGAAGCAACAGTACAACTTTAAAGAGTAATTTATGGTAAAATTGTACCATTATACCTTAAAAGAAAAGTGTTTAATCAAAGTGAATTCTTTCAGTTCATAAGTATGGATGAGAGACATGGACCTTAACTGAAAGAGATGCAAAGCTGCGGAGAACGGCATCTTTTAAATACGTGCTTGGTTTAACCAAGAAATACAGGAAAATGAACTCATGGATCAGGAAATTGACAACAGTTGATAACTTCATGATCAAAGTAAAGACCCTCAAGTGGTTATATTACTAGAAGAACTGACCATCGATGGACAACTAAAGTATTAAACAGGAAAAGACCCATAAGGAGAGAGATGGGTGGAAGAAATCCGAAAGCATGCCCGAGTAACATGGAAGAGTATTGCTTAAAACAGAGTTGTGTCGAAGACTTGGGGAGACTTGAGAATGGTTGATGATGTTATAAATATTTTTGCACTATTTATGCATATATAAATTTAAAATATTGTGTTTATATGTCTGTGTGTGCATATGAGCTGCTGTGGCACATGATAGTTTGATCCGTTATAGCGTACTTTGCATATTTTAATTATTTTATTTTTGTTGTACCTTTTCAGAGCTGTCAGAATTTCTTGCAAATCAAGCCAACTGACACTTTGCCAGAAAAATGGAAGTGAATTTTAACACCACTGAGAACTTCCTGGGCTGGTCGGTACAGATTTCAAGGCTTTGGGATGTGCCGAGACCTTCAGAGAGACATGAAATAGCACAGATCTCTTAGATGTTTGTCAGATTAATCTTTCAGCCAGGTGGAAGGATATAATAGAAAAACATGATAACTAGATAACTATGTCGTCCAATTTTTGGCTCCCCCCCCCCTCCCCTGCTCCACGCCTTTCATGGGCTCCGATTGGGCACATCGTCCAGGGCCAGGGATGAATAATCAATCAATCAAACAAATAAATTATCTCACTTATGAAGACACTTAGGTACTCTTGTGTTTAATGAAGGAGACACTTGTGTTTTAATGAAGGAAACAAAGAGATAAGCTGTGACTCGTGTTCACTTTACCCAGTGGTGCGCGAAGTTCAGGTTTAAAGCCAGACACCCAAAAATTAATAGAAAATACAAGGTCTTAATGTGTATGCGCTTCACTGTTTCACTAAATAAACAGTATGTTGAACCATTCCCATCAACCCTTTCAGTAAGACAATTCTGTGTATGAACGCTGGTGGTATCCGCAGAGCGTAGTAGGGGCTAGAAATCCTCAAATATCATCTTCATCAAACAAGTTTGGCGATAATACAACTAGTTGCTTAAGATAATAAACTTATATTTTTACAAACTGTTCGTTCGGTGTCCGACTGACTTAGAGCCATGGATCATTTTTCTGCTAGTTATAGGTTTGAATCCTGGATAAGAGGTGAATGCTGTGTTTGTTCTTACCCCTCTGGCTCTCTCTCTTTTCAGGAGCCAATAGCTCTAATTTAGGAACGGCCAAATACCCCTAGAATTTGATGCTAACGAAATCGTTAAACACACGCATAAAACTAAACAAAGAAAAGAGAGAGAGAAAGACAGAGCGAGGAAAAGGAAAGAAAAAAAGGGGAGGCACAAAGGAAGGTCCTCCGGTTTCGGCTTCATAAATTCTGCCTAGAGCCCTGCAGAGGCAATAATACAATAAAATAAAATTACCGTTCATCTTTCTTTTTGCCCGAGACGGAGTTTAAAAAATAAAATAAGGATAATTGAAAATAAAAAATTCGCTCCCTCGGTCTCCCTCTCTCATTTTTTTTTTTTTTTTTTTTTTTCCTCTTTTTTTACGCTTTCCAACCGTAGGTTGAAGAAGCGTATATGCTCCAGCTTTGTCCGTCCGTCCGCACGATAACTCACGTGAAAATGGTTCGATTTCGACGAAATTTTAGTATATCGTAGGGGACCACCTGGGACGAATCCTATTGAAAATGGGCGAAGCAGGGTCAAAGGTCAGGACATAGGAGCTAGATCCATTCCATTGCTTTTATGCGTCATAACTTGCATAAAAATTGTTCGATTTCGATGAAATTTTAGTATGTGGTAGGGAACTACCTTGGCACGAGCCCTATTGAAAATGGGCAAAATGGGGTCAAAGGTCAGGACATAAAAGCGGGATCCATTCCATTGCCTTTATGCGTCACAACATGCGTAAATATGGTTCGATTTCGATAAAATTTTAGTATGTGGTAGGGAACCACCTGGGCACGAACCCTATTGAAAATAGGCGAAATGGGGTCAAAGGTCAGGCAGGGCATAAGATCGGGATGTATTCCATTGCCCTTATGCGTCATAAGTTGCGTAAAAATGGTTTGATTTCGATGAAATTTTAGTATGTTCAATGGGGACGAACCCTATTGAAAATGGGCGAAATGGAGTCAAAGGTCAGGACACTGGAGTGCCATCCATTCCATTGCTCTTGTGCATCATAACTTACCAAAAATGCTTGGATTGCAACAAAACTTTATCATGTTGTTCCGGAGGTAGAGTGAACCGGTTCTGTTGAATACCATCGAAATGGGGTCAAAGGTCAGGACACAGGAGCGAGATTTATTCCACAGCCATTATCCACATAACTTGAGTAATAATTTCTGGTATGTTGGAAAGCGTATCATAATCAATGCATTGCATGATTTTACTAACTTGTTTCTTAGGGTGTAAGCGCGGGGCCCAGCGCGACCGCACTTGTAGCACACCACTAAGGGCAGCTCTGATGAAATTATTCTCTGTCTCTCTACACTAACACTTTCTCCGCGTAAAGTTACGTATACTAACACTTTCTCCGCGTAAGCTCCTTCGTGAAGAAATCAAGGGACCTGTGCTTTCCTGTTTCTATATATGGAAAGATGCCGAAATGCTTTGATGACACTTTCAAAATGCCGGCCATTTGTATCCCGAAAATGTATTTACTCTTAACTCGGTTAATTATCATCCGATTTTAATTTTTTTTTTAATGGAAGCTCGTTTTATGTTCTTTATTTTGTGTTGTTACCAATTTTCATGTATACCTAACTGTTTTCCCGTAAAATCTAAATTACCAAACATTTTAGTGAAATTTTGACCCCATTGTATCTCAGTTCGTTTTGATCCAGTTTGTAGAAATTTTATGTTTACCATATAAGTTAAAGATCTGTATTGCATGAGGAAAAATGAGGATTATAATCGATCCAAAAACTATACATACAGTAAGCGCAATATTTAAATAAAAATATATACATATATCATTTGAGAAAAAAAGGATCATGGTTAAACAAGGGGAACATTTTGGTCTATTTCACTGTCCTCACTTTCATCATCAGTGCCAAAAATTGTTTCACAAGTTTCCACAGTAATTTCATATAAGTCTTCAGCACCAAAACAACTGCACATTTCTGTTCAGGGAAGTGAATTAGTGGTACACTTACAACGCTTACTACTGCATTTTGTTTTGGCACAATTGCACTTAATGAGTTCCAGTACAGCCTGGGGGTGCTGGAGGAGTACAGCGAGTAACAGGTACTAGACGGTTATTTTCATGCTTCCACCCAAACTAAGTTGGATCTGGTAGGTTGGGATGTGTTTTGTCACATTAGTACCATTGCATGGCTTGAAGGTGTGCTCTTTGTATAGCTAGACTTAGCGACGGCCGTGTGGGAGGAAGATTTTCTCCTACTTTCTGCTTGTGCGTGAAAAGCCACCACCTAAATTCTCCAACAGTAGTTGTCTTTGTGTTTGGCATGCATACCTTGCAAATAAATGTTTCGATAGAAAGCATCGTGCCCTCCGATATTTCACTTGTTTTTCCAAGGTTTGCCAAAGCTTGCAGAATGTTGTCATCAGCGGCAATGGAGGGCTTCCCAAAACTTAACTTCCCTTTTTTACGCTTTCCAACTATAGGTTGAAGAAGCGTATTTGCTCCAGCTTTGTCCGTCCGTCTGTCCGTCAGCACGATAACTCGCGTAAAACCTGTTCGATTTCGATGAAAGTTTAGTATGTGGTAAAGGACAACTTGAAGACGAACCCTGTTGAAAATGGGCGAAATGGGGTCGAAGGTCAGGGCACAGGACAGGGATCCATTCCATTGCCCTTATGCGCCATAACTTTCGTAAAAATGTTTTGTTTTTTTTTTATTGGAGGTTTAACGACCACCGTGAGCAACTCAATGGGCTATAAGCAGTCGCCCGTCCCTAATTTAGGGTCACTGGTTCCAGGGAAGGGAGAGAGCCAGTGCCGTAAGACAAACACAACATCCATGCCTGACCGGGATCCGAACCCGGACCCCTTACGGACGAATGATCAGAGGCCAGCGCCTTAGACCACTGCGCCACCGGGGCGGCGTAAAAATGGTTCGATTTCGATGAAATTTTATTATGTGGTACGGGACCACCTGGGGACGAATCCTGTTGAAAATGGGCGAAAAAGGGATCAAAGGTCAGAGCACAGGAGAGGGATCCATTCCATTGCCCTTTTGCGTCCTAACTTTCGTAAAAAGGCTTCGATTGCGACAAAACTTTATCATGTTGTTTCGGATACTGAACTGGTCCTGTTGAATAGCATCAAAATGAGTTCAAAGGTCAGGGCACAGGAGCGTTATTTATTCTACATCCATTATCCTCATAACTTGACTAAAAATGCTTCTATTGCGACAAAACTTTAGTATGTTGTTCGGAGGTATACTGAACCTGTTCTGTCGAATATAATCGAAATGGGGTCAAAGGTCAGGGCACAGGAGCGATGAACACAGATGCAGTTTCCAACTGCCTGTACGCACAGAGCGAACAAATATTAGTATGGATGCGATCATTTTCATATACTGCCTTATGACTTTAAAATTAGGACTAATAAGTTCCTTAAAAGAGCCAATTCTTCAAATTTCTTTGTGAGTTTCTCACTTTCCAAATCAGTAATTAGTTCATTGTGTGCTGTTTTAATGTCACCATCGTCACTGAAGGCACTAGTAAGACCTGTTAATTTTAAATTTACTAGTAAGTAAACTTAAAATTTACAGGTCTAAGAGTCAAATTTCTTTGTGAGTTTCTCACTTTCCAAATCAGTAATTAGTTTATTGTGTATTGTTTTAATGTCACCATCGTCACTGAAGGCACTAGTAAGACCTGTTAATTTTAAATTTATAAGTGATTCCATAGCAGGGTATTCTTCATAAAATGCATCAATGTACATAATAAAAAGCGCTAAAAGTGTAATTTTTGGTGTTTCTGATCTTTTAAGCACATGTTCTCCTCCCAGGATTTGCTTGACGGTAGCTGAGCTGTAAAAATCACTCTCAATACACAACTCTGGGATACTTGTTCCTTCAATGTATGTGCCAATGGCTCTAACCTTTGTCATAATAACATGAAGTTCACTTGGACGAAGAATCCATTTGTTCAAATTGTCTTTTTCCGCAAATTCTACTTGCTTCAGTCACTTATAAAGGTCCAAATCTAGTGTGAAAACAACTTTCTTTTGATCACCTTGCTTTACAGAGTTCACATTCTCTAACATCTTCATGAAGGTCATTTGTTTCAATGTCTGTAGGAGATGCAGCAATGAGGGATAATACAGAAACTTGAAATCTTTGCTGTGTACAACTGTTTAAGGAATTGTATGCTGACCAAGTGCATATAAATTTAGGGTGTATCATGTAAGATATTGTCGTTCGTTTCGTTGTTCGTCACATTTGTGTCCCCTTCAGGAGCAGACTGGGATAACTGGAGTAATAACCATTCATATATGTCTAAAGTAGCTGCTTCCATGTTATTACAGCTGCTGCTGTCATGTGGGATGTCATGTGACTGTAATTTGGCTAATGTGAGATCCTTCCTTTATGGTGAGACCGTGATAACATGTTTCAGACGTCATTTCAAATTCCAATGTAGGCATCTTGGGTTTCAAGTTCTTTGGAATATTAAATGGCTGAAACTCTTATGATTTATAAACACGATTTCCCTGAGAAGTTCGGTGTGTCTGTTCACATAGTACTAAGGGTGCACTTGCGTCGTCATCTCCCTTTTCTTGGTAAACTGCCGTGATGGTTCCATGCAGTGTTCTTCTGCCATCTGGCGTGTCCTCCTAGAAGTCAATATTGTCTGCTGCACAAAAAATAAAGCAAACGAGTATGATATTTGGAAGAATATACACACCACCATTACTATCCATCCTATGTAAAACTTCACAGGAATAACACAAACACAAAAACAAACAAACAAAATGAGGGTCAAAACTTCACTAAAATTTTTGGTATTTTAGATTTTACGGGGAAACAGTTAGGTATATATGAAAATTGGCATTAGCATAAAACAAAGAACATAAAACAAGCTTCCATTTAAAAAAAAATTTGAAATCGGATGATAATTAACCGAGTTAAGGGTAAATACATGTTACGGGATACAGATGGCCGCTATTTTGAAAAGAAGCCATTTTGAAAGGGGCAAAAAGGCATTTCGGTATCCGCACACATATAGAAACAGGAAAAAACAGGCCCCTTGCTTTCTTCACGAAGTTGCATACGGCATGCTCTATGGTTCATGACTATAATGTATTTTTTTTTTTTTTTTGATTGGAGGTTTAACGACCACCGTGAGCAACTCAATGGGCTATAAGCAGTCGCGACTATACTGTATTTATGACATTCATACTTCAAAAGCAGTTTGATTCTATTCCTGTCTGGGTAAGGTACATAGGAGTCCAGATTGCCAAACTTTATAATTCGACTGCCTCTTCTTGACGGACGAAAATACTGTCAAAATGACCTTAACCTAATTCATGACTGAAGTTCTTCTGTACAAAAAAAATACTGTCAAAAATGGTCTTAACCCAGTTCATGACTGCAGTTCTTCTGTACGATGCCATGACAGAGCTATTTTATTGATGATGCTATTATTTTACGGTGCTATGACAGAGCTTTGGCAGAGCTATGATCTTTCAGTTTCATGAAATCGTAGGTACTACTAATTTTTAAATTTGTGAATTTTTGATCATCTTGGAAATGAAGTTTCCAGAAAAAAATTCAAATGCAATATGACCGAAAAATATCAGTGATCTTGCGCTGTCCTGTTTTGGGGAAGGGTTGTTCGAGAACTCTGAACTGACGGTCTTACGAATTTGATCTCGGAAATAATACGTCCAGAATTTGACAGCCCCATAAAACTTTCTTGCTACGACTCTTTGAAGACGATTTTTGTACAACAGCATCTCACTGATGTTTTGTTTCGCAAAGCTTGTGCTTGTTTAGAACTTTTCTATGGGATATAAAATACAAGAAGCTTCTTGCCGCAGCGCATGAAAGTTAACGATCCCATAAAAGCACGGAAAGTGGAAAGAACTTTCCGTGCTTGTTGCATCAGTATCGAAGTGTAATAGCTGGGTAATAAATTTTACACTTAAGACCTGGACCTGTTAGGTATGAGAACACGATCTTTACGTAAAAGGAAGAACATTAGCTGTCCGATAAACTACTAGCAACAAATGCTTCCAGCCACAAGAATCGTTGTGCACCTCTATTCAAATGAAGAAAGGAATATTAAATAATCTCAGAAATATGAATCTTCTGGTAACACCAAAATCATCATAAAGAAAACGTCAGTCAGTTCACAAGGGATACGAAATCGGTGATAGATAAAATATCGTCGATTGGAAAGGTAAAAAAAGTCTAGGAACACTGATTTTATAACCATTTTATAACTTTGTAAACACAATAACGAATAAGTTAAAATTATGAGGTATTCAGACTTCGGGTGTGAAGCGACAAGTGAAATGAAGTACTTTCTGCATATTTTTGTTTGTTTGTGTGTAACTTGCTACATTAACGGAAAAATAAATCATCAGCACCATTTTAGGACCCAACCTCTCCGATAAAATTGAACTTTCCGATTTACCAAAACATTCCCATTTGGACGAATATATTAATCTAAAGTCAAGTTTCAACACACTGCCACTCAGCATCAAAATAATACCTTGGAAATAGACCCTTTCATTATGCTTTCGCAATATATTACATGCACCTACCAACAAGGGTTCCGGTCTCTATCAAATTTTTAAAGCTGTGGTATGAACAGTAAGTCTTACGTTAGTAGGAGAATATAATCACGGTAAAATTTTAATTTTGGAGGGCGGAAAATAATTGCCATTTGAATTTGGAGGAGAATTTTTAAGTAGATTCGCTTTTCAGCAATGCAAACCTAATAATCGTTACTTTGTTCATTAACCGAGGAAGAATTGAATATTTGATGATTCAGGGTTTTAATGGGGACAGAGGGCTATGCCCTTCAGAAGGTAAAACATGATTTTTTAAGCTAGTTCTATGCCCCACTCCCTCATTCGCTCGAAAGTGCCGCGTTATATAGATTATTTGTTACCCTAATTAATTTCTTTTTTACGTTACGATACATGAATAAAAGCAATTCTTCCTAGTTGAATGGCGCTCACAAAAATCTGCTGTTTTAACGGTAGTTACGTAGGAAGGACATGAAAAAACCAATGAATCCAAAATGCAAGACACTGAGTTTTGAACCTTGCAGTGAAACCAGCAAAATTTAGACGATATGTGGGTGTCTTAGTTGCCGGTGCTCTTGTTGTCACGAATACGTGTGTCGGTATTTTGACCCAGACGCGATAAACTTACCTCAGTGTTTTTACAATAAAAATTGTGCTTCAGGGCTGTGATCCACCCACAGCGAAACACTGAGTGTATGAATTTCTTTTAGAGATAGAACCTAATCATTTGTTTCTGTAAAGTTGTAACAACTTCAGTACTGTGTGGAGGTAGTGTGCTCCGAACGGTTCTCTACTTAAAGTAGAAATGAAACGTGGACTCCAAATAAGAGTAGACGAAGTATTTTAAAGCGTGCGATGGAAATTTTGTTATTTATTTAGATTTATCCGGAGCAGCTTTATTTTTCTGCTTTCCCGAAAACATTCCAATTTGGAGAAATTTTTCCAAAAACTTATTGAAGCGGTGTGCTGTGATATGTGCATTTCTTCGAGAACAAAAACATTATGGAGTTTTTAAACTCTCTTAGCTGCAGTTTTTAACGGTTAACTGATTAGTTAACAAATTGGCTAATTTTCTTAAATAGTTTCGTTGCACCTAAACCTCACTGTGTCAACAAATAGCCAAAAGGTCAGGTATAAAGGATCAGCCAGTCAACTTATGTTATTCTACAAATTTATTCTGTAAACACTTGCAGGCCGCCCCGGTGGCGCAGTGGTCTAAGCGATGGTCTCTGATCATTTGTCCGAAAGGGGTCCGGGTTCGAATCCCGTGAGGCATGGATGTTGTGTTTGTCTTACGGCACTGGCTCTCTCTCTTCCCTGGAACCAGTAACCCTAAATTAGGGACAGGTGACTGCTTATGGCCCATTGAGTTGCTCACGGTGGTCGTTAAACCTCCAATCAGAAAACAAAAACAAAATAAAAAAAACTTTCACCTCAGGACATCAAGATAAGTAATCTCTTCATAGAATATAAAAATGCTGGCTTTAACACAGACATCAATCTCTGCCAAATCCATTACTTTTACTCTCCATGTACCCAGTTTTATGTTGCTCTGACTCACTGTCAGTGTTGCCAAGTAGGAAGAACTGTTCAGGGAAGTAATGTGCTATTCAGTGAGAAAACGTTTAAAAAAGAAATAACTAAATTTATCTAAGAAAACGGAAGCTCAAAAGGAAAGTTATTTAGAGGTATACGTTACAACATATTTTGCTGCAGAAAAGCCGTCACGATATATCTCCTTTGGTCCATTAAAATCCCGTGTCCACTGTTGCGGTGTCCACAGCGGGAAAATCTAACACATAGAACTATCGCTTTTGGTATGGAAAAACTAATACATATTTAACATTCTCACATTTCACGTTTCTGCACGCTTAACATTCATGTACTGTATTTTCTCGTAGGTGGGGGAGGGGTATCGGTATCGTATGTATTCCATTGAAAATAACACTACTATTTTTTTTTTTATTTCTGTTTTGTGATTTCGCTTTGGAAAGTCTCCCAGTATTTAGCTTTCAGATTTACCTGTTTCTGTGTTAGTGTTGAACTTTGCTTTTTAATTTTCTAACTGATACTTCGTAACGTGTTTCCCATGTCTGTGAGGGAATTTTAACATACTTAACAATGCTTAACTATCTTGTGTGTAACATGGGATAGATAAAAGAATGAGAAAAAAATAGTAATTTAAGAGTTTAAAACACGTGGCGAAAACATTTTTATTTGTTGTAATGTATAAAATAAGGTGCTTAGGTTATTTTTAACTTTTAAAAAGGCTTTAATGCATTTCATTTGCTCAATTTTATTTCTCATCTGACACTTCTTCGCGTTTAAATAGTTAAAAATCTGGAAAGAAATCTTGTTAACAATCGACATCGCTGCACGTTTTTCTTTACCCTTTCATATATTTTTTGCCATACCTTATTCTTTTTGGAGTAATTCTTGTATATAATTCTTCGTTATTGAGTACAGTATAGTATAATATAGTATACAGTATTAAAGTATTTATTATAAGTTCTAGGGAAAACTTCAAAGCTTTGGAATAGAAAACAAGAAAGATGACACCGAATTTTCGGGTGTAATAAACACGTCTTTTGAATCCGTTCTGACGCAAATTAAATTTCTCAAAGCTATTCAAAGCCAATGGAACCGGTATGAAAAACAATAGTATCTGACGGAAGAAAGAAGTTTTTCAATCGGATCTTTAATCCCTCAGATATTGGTGTAAACGGAATCTTGAGCTTACGAACTCTTAGAAACAGAGTTACCGACAAAAATAAGATGTGACTTTACGTCCCCTGGTGGGAAAACCATGCATTATTTTAGGAAGAAAATATTCTCAAAAGGTTTATCCATATGAGCGGTATTGGTCCAAGAAAAAAAAATTTAGTCGAGTTTTCAGGATCCATGATTTTGCAACAAATACATCAATATCAGAAATTAACACTTATGACCCCTGGTGGCCAAACCATTTTTTACAAAACATTAGAAGTTATGTGAACAATATTTTCCATTAGATCTTGTATGCGATGCAGGAAGCATTTTTCAAATCGGAGTTTTTAGGAGCAGAAAACGCAATTTACCTTTATGCGCCCTAGCGGAAAGTCTTAAATGATTTACGTGACAATTTTGAATTTATAGGGAAAACATTTCGCATCGGAAACACTATCCAACAACGAAGGGATTTTTCAAATTGAACTTTTAGAGGTAGAGATATTGACAAAAATAAGATATACATCTACGCCCCTGGCGTAGAAACCATGCATTATTCCAATAAGAAAGTGTTTCAAAAAGGTTTGTCGACACGAGTAGCATTGGTCAACAAAAGACTTTTTTTTCAATCGAGATTTTAGTAGCTCATATTTTGCTGCAAATACATCAGAAGCGGAAATTAAGGTTTACGCCCCCTGGTGGCCAAACCATTTTTTTTTTTTTTACAAAAATTAGAAATTATGTGCAAACGATTTCCTATCAGGAGCTGTATCCGGTGCAGAAAGAATTTTTCAAATCGGAGATTTAGAAGCAGAGATATAGGGAGAAACGCAATTTAGCTTTACGCCCCCTAGCAGAAAGTCTATAAATTACTTGAAAATTTTGAAATTATAAGAAACACATGTCATGCTAGAAACACTATCCGACAAAAAAGGAATTTTTTAAATCGAACCCCTAGAAGTAGAGATATTGACAAAAATAAGATACACATCTACTTCCCCTGGCGTAGAAATCATGCACTATTTTAAGAACAAAATGTTCCTAAAAGGTTTGTCGACATGAGTAGTATCGGTCTACAAACGACGTTTTTTTTAATCGAGAATTTAGAAGCTCATATTTTGCTGCAAATACATCAGAAGCGGAAATTAAGGTTTACGCCCCCTGGTGGCCAAACCATTTTGTTTTTACAAAAATTAGAAATTATGTGCAAACGATTTCCTATCAGGAGCTGTATCCGGTGCAGAAAGAATTTTTCAAATCGGAGATTTAGAAGCAGAGATATAGGGAGAAACGCAATTTAGCTTTACGCCCCCTAGCAGAAAGTCTATGAATTACTTGAAAATTTTGAAATTATAGGAAACACATGTCATGCTAGAAACACTATCCAACAAAAAAGGAATTTTTTAAATCGAACCCCTAGAAGTAGAGATATTGACAAAAATAAGATACACATCTACTTCCCCTGGCGTAGAAATCATGCACTATTTTAAGAACAAAATGTTCCTAAAAGGTTTGTCGACATGAGTAGTATCGGTCTACAAACGACGTTTTTTTTAATCGAGAATTTAGAAGCTCATATTTTGCTGCAAATACATCAGAAGCGGAAATTAAGGTTTACGCCCCCTGGTGGCCAAACAATGTTTTTACAAATATTAGAAATTATGTGCAAACGATTTCCCATCAGGAGCTGTATCCGATGCAGAAATAATTTTTCAGATCGGAGATTTAGAAGCAGAGATATAGGACGAAACGCAATTTATCTTTACTCCCCCTAGCGGAAAGTCTATGAATTACTTGAAAATTTTGAAATTATATGGAAAACATGTCACACCGAAAACGCTATCCAACAAAGAAGGAATTTTTCAAATCGGACTCCTAGAAGTAGAGATATTGACAAAAATAAGATATACATCTACGCCCCCTGGCGGAGAAACTGAGATATTTTAGGAAGAAAATATTCCGAAAAGGTTTATCGATGTGAGTGGCATCAGTCCACGAAAGAATTTTTTCAATTGATATGTTAGAAGCTCAGATTTTACGGCAAATACATCAGAAGCAAAAATTAACACTTACGCCAACTGGTGGCCAAAGTATTCTTTATCAAAAATTCAAAATTATATGCAAAAGATTTTCCATTAGGAGATTTATCCGCTGAAAAAAGATTTTTCAAATCGGAGTTTTAAAAGAAGAGTTATCGGGAAAAATGTAATTTACTTTTACGCCCGCTAGCGAAAAATCTATGCGTAATTTGAAAATGAAACTATATCCAAAATACTCTTCGACATAAATGGAATCGAAAGATGAAAGAATTTTTTCAATCGGCTGTTTAGAAGCAAATATGTGGATTAAAACGTAATTTTGAATTCGACATCATCTGCATTTACCCTAGCGGCAAAATTGTACATCGTTAACGAAATAAAGGATCATCATGCGCATATTTCAAGCTTCCGAATGCAAAAAGAATTTTTCAAATCGGACTAATAGTTGCAGAGATACCGTGGGTACAGACGGACGGACAAACCGATAACAGAAGCACGATCTTTTTCTACAAAAGACGTGCTAAAAAGGGGAAAAATAATTTCTCTATTACGGACTATCTCCGGGAAGAACGGTTCCTGATTGCACTACGCCCTTCAATTTCTTATCTGGTAGGTAGAATCATTACCTGGTTTTATTGCCCCCATAGTTAACTTTACAATTGCGTTAGCTTTTCTTCATTTCTCTATGCATAACCTGATAAGATTATGACGGAAGTCTCTACGCTTAGAAATTCCCAACTCTGTGGGAAGTTTGCAATATGATTTCGAATTGGATTAAGTTCTTTTGTTTGATCAGGCCTCTACGTAATGCCATTTGGCACGCCTCTTATGCAAGGCCCAATGGACCAAGCTTTTCTTTGAGCGTGTAGGTGCCGCGATATTTATTTTTTCCCTTTTTCATCTTTCTTGTTTTTTTCTTTGTGAAACACTAGAAAAGAGACGAAACTAAAAAACTTCAGAGGTTAAACGGATTCTGAGAGAGAGAAGAACAAGAATAAAATTCCAATGCTTTGCGGTTACCTTTAATATTCTCGAATTCCCTGAATGCTCTCTCAGCGTCTCTTTTTTATGTAATCCATTATTTTCTGCAGATTCTCCTGTTTTATGGTCTACTTCTGTGAAATTCGAACTACACTGCTGGCCACCCAAAATGCAATACCAAGAAGGACACGAGATAGCAAAGCCAGATATACTGGATACATAACAACAGATACAAAGATGAAACCATTGAGCTTACAGGCCCGTGCGACTTGCGGAACACGCAGACATCAATAGTTCGTGTGACCCCCATGGCTGGCAATAACGGCCGCGGCATCGAACGAAAGAGGCTTTGGATGTGGGCTTGGGGTATGTCGGTCCAGGCTGCTTCCACACGTTGCCACAGTTCATCAGGCGTAGCCGCGGGTGGTGCTTGCCGGGCCACTCGGTTGCCGATCAGCGACCAGACGTGTTCGATGGGCGACATATCGGGAGAACAGGCTGGCCACGGCAGCAGTGACACCTGGTGGGCCGTGAAGAATTGATGCACGATGCGTGCCACGTGAGGGCGAGCATTGTCCTGTTGAAACGTGGCCGCTGGTAGGTCCTGCAGGTAAGGGAGGACTACAGGCTCCAAAACGTCGGAGATGCAGCGGTGGCTGTTGAGTGTACCGGCGATGCGTACCAGAGGGGTGCGGATGTCATATCCAATTGCGCCCCAAACCATAACGCCAGGCTACGGACCGGTATGGCAATGCATAATGCAGGCGTCATACAGTCTCTCGTCGCGGTGCGGCCACACGCGGATCCGACCATCGTGGTGCTGCACGCAGAAGCGGGATTTATCGGAGAAGACAATGTCGTGACATTCCGTAATCCAGGTGCGGCGTTCAACGGTCCACTGCCGCCGCACTCGCCGGTGGTGTAACGTCAATGGTAATCGGAGCAATGGGCGCCGTGCGACAAGTACGAGCTGCCACAGGTTGTTGCGCAACACACCCTAATACCTGCGCTAACGTTCGTGATGTGGCGGTGCGAGCCGTCAATGCCCGCCGCACAACATGCCGGTCCTCTCGTTCGGTGGTGTGCCTCGGCTGCGCCAATCACTCACGTCGGTCTGTCCGTTTCTCCTGCACCCACCGAATCCATACTCGCCTCACTGTGGCTGGATGTCGTCCCACATGGGCGCCGATGTCTCGGTACGATAAACTCCTGTCGCGATTAGCTACTATTCGTCCTCTGTCGAACTCCGAAATGTTCTGGAATGACTGCTGTCTTCTGCGACGAGACATCAGGAAGCTTCCCACGCACAGGTCCGGCAGCACAACACACTTCTACTTCTTACACCCCGCCTTCTGTGTAGCCTTCTTATAGTGCTTCTCGGTGGCTTGCCGGGCGCACATGATTTGCGTATGCCATGCAATGCTATTCGTTTGCATGTCCTCTCGCGGGCGACGCATGCTGCGAATTTCAGGCCAATCGGATGCTTCCTTCTTGGTGTTGCATTTTGGGTGGCCAGCAGTGTATGTAGTCAATCTTTCGCAGAAAGACATCATCACACCTCTTTCAGCATACTGATGTCGATGAAGATAGCCTAGATTTTGTTCTGTTGGACTTCTTAATTGTTAATCCCTGATGATGACAGGAATGTTATCAGCGTGAAGGTAGTAAGAAATTTCAAAATCTATTTTTTCAACTGATTCTTCTTTGCAAAATACTATCTGGGGTTTTCAAGCTGACATTGCAGAACTATTGAGCTTAGTTTATTTATGAGCAAACATTATTGAAGGTACATTTTATACTTCGTAATTCCAAAGAAAGTGTTGCAAAAGCTTCAACAAAACACTTTGAAGTAGATCCAGATTTTCATCGAATATGCACTGTTAAAAAATGTGTGGTAGGTTGAACCAAAAAAGAAAAAAATGGTACTCCACCAGCTGCACCACTTTCTGAGAAAAGATACACCATTCTGTGGTGCAAACAAAACCCAACAACTTGGTTCAACTGTTCACCACTTTATGGTACAAGGTTACACCATGTTGTTGGGCTTATTTTGCATCACAGAATGGTGTATCTTTTCTAAGAAAGTGGTACAGCTGGCGAAACACCATCTCAGTCATTTTTATAATTTTTATTGCCTTTCTTCAGTTTCACTGTCATCGACTCGACACTAACTTTCTCGTGTCCTACATACCTTCTTTTAAGATATTTCAGAATATTTTTTGAAGAAATCGAAACTTAAATTCAATAAACCGAAATCTAGCCAATGATATTGGTTAGTGGTGATAGCATAGATTTGCTATTCACAACGAAAAAGGTAAGATTAACCAAAAGGTTAAAAGGTTATAATAGTGTATACTTAATTATTAGCACCTAGTCCTGACCTGGTATTTAATATAACATTCTCAGTTTTTAATGGGTTTAATGACTACCATGAACAACTATTAGGGCTACAAGCAGTTGCCTGTCTCTAATTTAGAGCAACTGGTTCCAGGGAAGGGGAGCAGCCAAATCATCACACAAGCTCACCATCCATGCCTCATCCCACACTCGTTCCCTGGTAATCATCAGTAGATAAGGGGGGGCATAGGTGTATCTGCTATTCTAACTGAGATCCTACTTCAGCATATTGAGGATAAGGTACTTTGTGACTTTGAACCACGTCCATGTTTTTATATTAGATACGTGGACGATGTCCTGCTATTCTGGGACCACGAGCCAGCAGAATTAAGTATTTTTGCTGAACACCTGTCATCGCAGTTCCCTTCTATAACACTTACCGTTGAACTTGAACAGAAAGGCGCCCTCGCTCATTTGGACTTCAAGATTCAAAGAGATATCAACACTGGCAAAATGCACTACTCTGTGTATCGAAAACCTATAGCCCTTCCATCTATTATACCAGAGTCGTCCGCATAGCCTACCAACTACAAACTTGCTTCAATTAACTTTATGATATGACGAGCTTACACCCATTCGTCAAACACCCAAAAACGTAATTGCTATGGATCATGGTTTTTCTTGGTTTACTGTTTACAAAATCCTTCGAAAAAACGACCCTCACAAGGGACATACATCAACAAACGTTCGTGGGCTCAATGACTCATCATCCAACTATTACACCCCTTTAAAAAAATTTATGCTGGCGATTTGGAATTGACTTTGGCATGCGGACAACTAATCTTGCAACATTGCTTAGGAACGATCGCGACCTTGGTCAAATTTCATTTAGGGCAGGACTGTATAGTATCTCCCTCAGAGATATTAGCGATGAGGTACATAATACTGTTGATATTGGCTCCACTCAGCGTAATTTACTTTTACGATTGAAGGAGCACCAATACGATGTTAAAAATGGGTTACTCAGGACTTCACAAGCACGCTTAGTAAGCAAGGGTATGCATTCCCCCATCTAGGACGAAGCAACTATATTGATAACACCAACTACCAAATCTTCTTTATTGATTATTGAAAGTTTGGTTATCCTCAACAAAGGAAATCTTTGTTGCAATGACAACACACCAAACTACGTCCCACTCCCGTGGAAAGAACTACTTTTATCAAACCAAGCAGGAGTTTTTTTACCGAGAATTGTAAAGGACATAATTCTTACAGGTAAACTGCTAAAAGTGACCCATACTTCTATGCCTTCATATTAAAAATAAGGGACTTCACTATGTATGTACATAAAATTCCATATCATGTACTGTTTGGCATCTACTAACCTTCATCTACTCAACAGGAATACTGTATATGTTTTATTTTGACTTTTAACACCGATTCTTTGTATTCTTTTATGTATTCAGGACATTTCTTATGCCTTTCATTTCTACATCAGCCGGCGTATATTATGGATAATTATGACGAACTTCACTTGTAATTGTGTTTCTCGTTTTTTTTTTCATTTGTATTTCTTAAAATGTCACTCTATTTAATTGTATGTAAGACACCTCATTTATTTTGTCGAATTGTTATGTCCACGGTGGTGCTGTCTCTGCCCGCTCATATGGCACGTCATTATTACTGAATGAAGATCATTGTAATTCGTGCCGTAGGTAACGCGCTAAAAGCACAAAGCTCGTCATTATTACTGACGACGCGACACAAAATAAAACCTCCATCATAGCTATGTTTTTATGTCATCTGATGATGGGTTTCTAAGAAGCCCGAAAGTACTAATGATTTTTAATGTTTTGCTTTTAGCATCAATAAATGCTTTTAGCAACTGACGACGGTTTTAAACTAGTCATTAGTAGTTGGAAGTTTTACAATCGTGCACCAAGTTTAGCTGCCTTGTGTTTTTAGCGTTACCTACGGCACGAATTATAGTTATTTTCATTCAGAAAAAACAAGCTCATAGTAGTTCAGATGTGGTGTTCAGAACAGAAACATAACTAGAAGCTACTAAAATTTAAATAAGAGCATAAGGCAACTAATCTGGAAGGTTAGAAGGCAGTATACGTCACAGGTAACAAAGGCTCCTAACAATAGCTCCATGGAAGCGCATTAAATTTTGCAATGGTGCAGGCACTGGCCATGTATTACTACTTCCTGCCGTCTTTACTTTCTATTCAAAATCGTTAAAAGATGGATATCGTTCTTGGCTCCGTGATCCGACTTGCAAAGATTGCTGTCAAAATTTAGTATGACTCTCCGAGTTCTTTTCTTTCCTTCTCTCTCTCTCTCTCTCTCTCTTTCCTTTTTTTATTTTTTAAGCATCCCTATGAGCATTTCCTCAATTAAACAATTAAATGACGGGCTCATAGGGGTTAATGGCCCGTACCTAATTTAGTCACTGATTCGACGGAAGAGACAGAACTAGAACCCTATGATAAACACACCTCCCTTGTCTCATCCAAGAATCAAACTAGAGACCAACTTGGACGATGCGCTAGAAATTTACACTGTAATCATTGAGGCGGCCTGAACTGCTTTTACCTTCTATGATTTATGACTCACCCTATAATTATTGGATAATATTTTCAAGCTGTATTTACTTCGAATGTAATATTTAATTCTCCAGAACAATGGAGAAAACGTCAACTGCATTTTTCACCAAGTTCCGCCAGTGCTTTGCATGTTTTTAGGATCAAACCTACATAAAAGACATCAATGCACTTCGCCGGAGACGATGTCTCTGAAATATTGAAAAAGCAATTGTAGTGTCATTATCTGCCATTTTTGTTGTTGTTGTTCTTTGGCGGCTTAAGGACCACCGTGAGCAACTGGATAGGCTATAAGAAGTCGCTCGTCCCTAATTTAGGGTAACTGGTTCCATCTCGTTTATTATTGGTGTATAGTTATCGGCCTATGAACGCTGTAAGAACGGACACGTATAGATATAGATCTATGTTATATATATAGATCTATATATATAACATAGATATGTTAATTCATATTAATGATGAACATTATGTTGCTTTTTCATGACGAAAAAAGCATCGCAAGCTCCAAAATGACGACAGAAAGTTCGCAAACAGTGTTTATTTTTGAAGTCGAGAATTGTAACAAAGGACTTCAGTTTCTCACGCCTTAGAAGGGCGAGGCCTTATTTCGACGAACTGATAGTATCGTCAAGGACACTGGGACTTTTGCGGTACATTGTTAATACCGGCCAGACGCCTGCAAGTCTGGAAGATAGACATCAACTTTGTACAATCATAACAATGTGTATTGTGTTACTATACAGATGTAATTCGGCGGTAGGATTACTTTCTCAAAGGGGGCACTCACTAATGGATGGTTTGAAGAGAAACGAGAAGACGCGCAGGATAGGATTAAAGTCCAGCAGCAAGAAACCGAGCCAACGCCCATGGGTGTGGCCGGTGAAGGGCGCCAAAGGTGACCCACGTGACTAGAGAGACGAGCGACATGAACCGGTCAGCGTGAGGCCAAGGTCAGCGCCGATGTCCTGGGGGCAGGCGCAGCGTGGAGGGGGAGTCTAGCTGGTCCCTTGGAGAGGATCCGTTAGTCAGTCTGATTTCGGTCAACGGAGGGAGCAGTTCTCCGATAGAAGGAGACGCGACGCGTTTGCCTTTATTGTGCGGTAGGCCAAGGGACGTTGCAGGATAGAGAACGCCCGAAGTTCACGAGGGACTTAGCGAGCATCTATCCCAGAAGAGACAGATCACCGCTGCAGCGGAATCAGCTCGTGTCAGGGATTCCGTTGGGGTAGTTGATATTTCACTACTGAGAATACGAACTTAGTACAGTCTACTGAAGCATCGGATAGAGAAGGATAGCTAGAAGACTATTCCTTAACGAGATATAGATCTACCTAGTGTCAGGTAGACTCTAAGTTAGGACGTCAACGCTGAGCGAGATTTCTTCAGAAATTGATCATCCTAGCTTTTGCGTTTCACGATCCTTGCCAGGTCCAATCCTTAGTGAGGCCCGATGTTAAGGAGCGAGTAATCCGCCGCCGTCTAACTTCTAATTGATGATGAAATAAATGTTTGTAATGTTTCCTACATAGTTTCCTCTTAATATTATTATATCTAAAGATGAATATTATTCCGTACGATCAGCTGTTGTCACTCCGTCTTCCCGGGTCACAGATTTAAATGTTAAAGTGGGAAAGGCTTCGTTTGTTCGCTCGAACAGAGTGAAAGAGAGAGTGTTTCTGAGAAGCATAAACACTTCTCTGTTGCTGTGAGAGACCATATAGCGCAGACGCCTCAGATCCGTAGGTAGGAGGCGGCGCTAAGTCACGTGACGGTACTTTCGCTCTTACAAGAGCTAATAATCGGATTTTATTGTGCGCTACAAACGTCTTTCAACTTTGCATATTTCGTATACTCTTCGTAAAAGTTTTGTAAATTATTACGTTTAGCACGAATCATCGGTTTTAAGGTAATATTTCATTGCGTTTGTGTTTTCTAGAATATTCACCAGATCACATGAAATAACTCAGCGTATATTAGTTTCAATTACAGAGTTTGTGAACTGCTTCAGGCATTACTTTTGTGTGGTAATTTAAAGCGATTTTTGTCGTACGCACGGTAAAATATGACCTAACATTCCGTTGAGAGAAAAGAAAACAGTGGTGATATTATGCAGTACATCCATAAATGTAAAGGATATTTTTTCTCTTGGTAAGAGGGATGTAAAATTGCTAACAAGTATGGTATGGCTAGATATGTAATTCGATGTGAACGCATTCAAAAGGGTAACCTAAGATGGCTGCCGCTCAGGACATCGGCTTCATAGCTCTGCGTAGGAACTGCTTGTTATGCTCCCTCCCCTTATTCTATCCTCCTTGAGTCAAAGCACCTCATGGGAACCTACTGTATTTGCATTCATGTATAATACAAATGTTATTATCATAAGGTTTTGCGCACTGTACTCAAACGGACAGAGCGAACCAGTGTAACTAAAAAACACTTCCAAGTACCCAGATTAACGTCTTTATTGCAGAGCCATGAGCACACCACGAAGATTGAAAACATACTTGAAGCTTTAACAGATTACTCGAACTAGGTTATTGACACTTAACGACGAAACCTAGCATTAGCACGACAACGTCCACAAGCAAATATTTCGTCGAGGTATCAAAATATCTGGATAATTTGGTGTCAGATTCCTGTAACCTAACAGGCGAAATCACCTCACACCCTTTAGTACATCTCGTAGCTTATTATATTTTACAGTAGCTGACTGACTGCCGGTGATGCTACATGTAGAAGATACTTTTGAGAGTTCTAACATGAAGTTAATTTCGAAAAGTAAAACGAAAGATAATCAGAATTTACATAAGAGCGAGCAAGCCAAAAAGAATGGTTAAATAGGCAATACAGCAGATTCTGGTTAATTGGGACACATCGGACCTAGAGCACTTTGGCCCAATTAGGCGGCTACGCCGATTATGCGAAGCTTTATCCCAAAGAGCTAATTCAGGATGTTCTTCAAGAACTGTACCAAATAAACGACTACCCCGATTAACCTATATTTCACTTAACCGGAATTTAACTGTTGAAGAAGCAAAATACAGGTGTATGGATAATTACCGTTTACGAATTGTATTGGAGAGATTCGATTCGATGTTACGAAACATAAATCGTTAGCTGAGTTGCATGATTCGCTAACTGAATCGGCTGAGACTCGAATGCGAAGTTACCTATGAATGTTATTTGCGATAATCTGTGGATCTGGAGAATAAGGAAATATCTCTAAACTTTGGACTCAACATAAAAACGCAATGTGTTAAGATTTTTCACGTAGGCATTTAAAAAAAGATATAGAGTAAATACCATTTGCTGGTGGCGTAAATCGAAATCGCATCCTTCTGCTCTGGAGCCGAATGATTTACTAATTAAGCTGCACCGACGAAGTTTGCCGCGGCAAACTTCGTCGGTGCAGCTTGATTGGGAAATCATTCGGCTTGCCGCGGCGACTGGATCACAACAGGAGCTTGCAGAAGTCGATAAACTACTCAAGAACTTCTAGTTTGAGTATGAGAAATTAAAATTTTCAGTTGTGAAACTACCATCAACTATTCTGAATTTGAACTCCTTTAACATTTTAAAAAATAATTCATCAAAGCCCGTACAAATGTAGAAAAACTTGATGTGAAGCAACAAATAGCCGTTGAAACAGTACTTGATGCAGTACATTGAAATGAAAAAGAGTGACCAAAACGTTTATTTTAGACGGACCCGGAGGTACACAGGGAAAACATTCATTTACTCAACCGAACTACTTATATACACTGCCGGACAATTGCTAAGGACGGATGACAATAGCAACGATAGCAACCAACCATAAAATGGAAGGCAGGAAAATGTGGAAATTAGCATAAGTGCGCGATACAGTAAGACGTGTTGTGCGTATGCAAATTTTGGATTGCCGAACTTGTTCGTGACGTCATAGCGCTGATAAGAGATATAAAGGATTTGACGCGTATTGACCGTTGTTGTTCAAACGCAAAGTTGAAAGGGAAAGAATCAATTGACGAACTTGCAATTTTCAGTATGTCTTCCCGACATCACCCAGATGATTTTACGCGTGGCCGTATTATTGGCAAGATTGAAGAAGGGCGAAAAATAACAGATGTTGCCAGGGAGTTCGACGTCAGCCACAGTGTTGTTTCAAGACTTTGGAAATCATTTCAAACAAATGGAGAGTGTAGCAAACGTCACGGCGGAGGTTGTGTTCGCAGTACGACACCTGCAGAAGATCGGTACATAGTGCTATCAACAAAAAGACACCGGCGCAGCACAGCTAGTGAGGTAGCAAATCAGTTTATGGCTGCTACTGGCAAGCGGATCTCCCGAAAAACTGTCACCAGACGTTTGCATGAAGAAGGACTATACGCCCGCCGTCCTGTTGTGTGTATCCCATTGTCCAAACGTCACCGTACCGCCCGTTTGCAATGGTGCCGTTAACATCGCAACTGGACTGATAACGACTGATCTGCTGTCCTCTTCTCAGATGAGAGTAGATACAGTCTATCGTCTGATTGTCGACGAAAACTGATCTGGCGTGATAGTGGTACTGCATATTGTCCAGCAAACATACAGGAAAGGGACCGATATCCGACAAGTAGTGTCATGGTATGGGCTGGCATCATGATCAATGGCCGTACGTCCCTCTATGTGCTTCCAACTGGAACTATGACTGGCCAACGATACATTAATGATGTTCTGCTACCTCATGTTCGCATGTTCCGTGGTGCTGTCGGTGATAGATTCATTTTCATGGACGACAACGCAACATGTCATCGAACAGTCGCTGTCCAGGAGTGTCTTGAGAGCGAGGATATTCAACGCCTCGTATGGCCAGCACGTTCTCCAAATCTGAATCCCATTGAAAATGTGAGGGATGCTTTAGGGAGGAGTCTTGCTGGTCGCCAATGCCCTCCAATAAACAAGGACACCCTCATCCGGGAACTGACAGATGAGTGGGATAAATTACCCCAACAGCTGCTTGATAATGTTGTGCAAAGCATGACACGACGTGTGGAATCTTGCATTGCCCTCCATGGTGGCCATATCCCGTATTGACATCTTACGCCGGAACGCCTGCGGACAGTAATTGCATTTTTTTCACGTTTACGTTATCTATACAAAATGGCCTGTTTGTCCCTTGAACACGTTCCAAAGCCTTCTGGATTTCAGAGCACAATAAATTGTCTTTCTTGTAATGTCCTGGCATTCTGACATTATTTTATTTCACTTGGCATCCAACCACACTTACTTTTTTATGCGCTATATAGCCGTTTATGATCCGTCCTTAGCAATTGTCCAACAGTATACTATCAGAGAAAAATATCAAACAATAGGCCTATGGTGCGGGGATGGGGGTGGGGAAGGAAGGGAAGTTCCAGACGGACAAGGGCCTCGATATTCCTGCAAATAATGCTTTCCTTAACATTCGTTGCAACGTTAAAGAAATGCTTACTTTTATCACTGGATAACACTTAAAGTTAAACTGTTTTCCGGAAAACAATCATCCTTGGGCTCCACAATTAATTTTCTTTTTTATATTTTTATTCCACCGCTGGAAAGAATATATTTGTTTATTTTTATATTCCAGATAGAGGAGGGGGATGTTATCACCACATCTAATTTAATTAGTGTTTTGACTGACTACTCAGGCCTGGCAAACTGAGTTGCAAACCCAGTGGCCATTCTTTCTGAGTTGTGTAGGAGTAAAGATCTTCTATCGGTTTCCGAAACCGAGAGGTCTTCTAAGTAGCAAAATTTCCCTTCAGCAATCGATATTTAGCCCTTACTCCTTTGGTCTTTTTGAGGGCGTGATTTCCCCTCCCTTCCCTAGATTTTGTTTAGTTTTTACATAGTTAATGTAATATTATGTATGTAAAATGTGATTTATATATTATATATTTATAATATAACACGTATCGCCTATGTGCGATTAGAAGTTATCACGATATATTCAAAATCATCGAAAGTGCTCAAAACTAATTATTGTTGGGCAGGGGCTTAAATCATTTTTCTTTGGGGAGAGGCTGTTTTCTGCTAAGCCTCTGAATAGCATGTACTCTATTATCCAGAAGAGGACCTGATGATTCGGATTGCAGAACACCACAATATCACCATTGCTCTACACTTCATGTAACGAGACTGACCCGAAACGTGCGTGCTCTTTAATACCGAAAGAGATTTTGACTTCTAAAAGTAGGTGAAGGCAAGAAAGAAGACACAGTTAAATTGCCTCAAAGATGCTGTCCACAAACACAAGATGCAGCTGAATAGCTCCATGGTGATATACACTTCCCTACAGTCATCTCTCAGGGTGTAATGAAAAGAGAATCACTCGAAAAGAACAATCGCGTACAGGAAAGTATATGAGAAGATGATATGTTTTACGAAAATCGCTAGTCAGCATAACGAAGATCAATTTTTGAACATTTTTGGACAAGCCTTATACAAACTAAACTGCTCCTTCACAAACTGAGTTCGAAACCAAGGGCAGTGATCATGTTACTTAGAAACTTAGAGTCATCTGAAGGTCTGGCGCGACTGCCACTTATACGATTGCATTGTAACATATAACTGGAGCAAGATTTATAAATTTATTTAATGCATTTGTATTTGCTTGCTAAACCCAGTTTTTAGTCATAGTCAACTTTACGCAGGCATCTCGCGAGTAATATAATTTGATTCTCTGTATATTGTATCAGCAGATCAAGAGATAGAAAATTGTGTGTATTAAGAATTGTTTTATACTGGGCAATAAAGTTCAACTAAAACGAGCAGGTAATGCTAGTTTATTTTTAATACGTTTTTTTTTTTTTTTTTTTTTTTTGGAGGTTCAAAGACCACCGTGAGCAACTCAATGGGCTATAAGCAGTCGCCCGTCCCTAATTTAGGGTCACTGGATCCAGGGAAGGGAGAGAGCCAGTGCCGTAAGACAAACACAACATCCATGCCTCACGGGATTCGAACCCGGACCCCGTTCGGACGAATGATCAGAGGCCATCGCTTAGACCACTGCGCCACCGGGGCGGCTTTTAATACGTTAAAACTGAAAGAAGGATTTGAAAAGTTACGATTGTTCAGGATTTGTTAAAACGGAGTGAAGCAGTTACGACAATCCTATTTACCCATGATTCTGCAAAACTAATGCAGTAGTCATGATGATTGTTTTAACTGTTTGATCTTCTGCTGAAATTCGTGATAAATTATTGAGATTTCGATTTTTGTGTAGCTAATGTTTTCATTGAAAAATTATTTTATCTGAGTAAAAACACTCATTATTGTTATTGTTCGTTATTTTCGTTGTTGTTACTCACAGAAACTTACTCAGAAAGTATAATTCTAAGTTTCTTCAGAGTTTATAATCATTAAATAATACTAATTTAAAATAAAAGCAAATTTGTGACATTTCGATTCTGATGAAGTCCGCTATATAATGTTACTAAGGCAAAAATACTTATTACGAGTACTATTGTTTTTAATTCTGATCAGACACCTAAGTGCGAATGATTCTACATTTCGTCATACACTGTTTGATTAAATTTTTAATGTTTGTGAACCAAAACGTAGGCGACTTATTGAGATTTTAATTGCCACGCAATTCATTCCTCACTATCCCATATTTTTGTCAAAACAGAAATCACCATCACCGACATTATAACTATGGACTTTTCACAACAAAAATTATAGGTGTCATCAAATTTGATCAAGTACAAATCACTAATATTTCTATTTGTTTTATTCTAAAATGGAAATGCTAATAATTAGTTGTAGTATGCTGCTTTTGATATTTTATTATTATTATATTTCTTTTGTTACTATCGTTTCCCTCAGACGTTTCACTTTGAGAGTAAAAAAGTGCGAACGATAGATAGGGAAATAAAAAGTAAAAATCTATATTTCACCACACTTTATAAAATTTAAAAAGTTATCAGTTACACAAGATAAGGAAAACTTGTTGAAATTTCAAACTCGATGAAACTCATTTTTCATTGAAAAGTATTTAACATTTCGTTTCAGCTGAAATGAAACACTACTTAATTTGTATTTTTGGAAGAATGAGTAACAGTAAACATAAAAATAGTAGTTACTCAATATGCGGATAAAGTTCTAAAATTTCATTTTGTGAATATTTCTTTATCTATTTCAATCGAAATAAAATATATCTTGGTTTTTTTAAGAATTAATAAAAGTAAGTAGGAAAATATATTCGATATTGCATTGATCGCGTTGGCAAAGTTGTTTCTTGAAAATCCTATTTGTTATTATAAGCAAGAACAGACTGGAAATACCTCCAAGAAATTAAAGAAAAGAACATTAGCAGTTTGCTTGGAAATACAGCCATTTAGCGTCGAAGCTGTGAAGGTCGATCCTTCGCACGTGCCTTCTTATGATTGCATCACAAAGTCCAGACAACCTTTCCATCAGTATAACAACAGAAAGAAATCGTCACATTTAACCACTACTTCTTCGAAATACATTTCTTCATAAACGGCAGCTTTTACCGCAAAAAAAAACGGTCGTACCACTTCTTTTAACTTTGGCTGTCCTTTATTTTATCGTAAAATGTCAAAGCTTGCGGTTTCTGTTAGGGATCAAAACCGCTCATTACAATCGCAAATGACCAGGGCTCTAACTTTGCCGGAGTTTCCCCAGAATACAGAATACTTTTAATTCTGTCAGCAGATGACTTAGTGTTCTTTATTGTGCACTTCATGATATACTCACATTTACAGAGCTCACGAGATAGAGATGCTGTCAACATCCTAAATGCAATAAGCATATCTTTTTCACAATGAAATTCAAACACTACGTATATATATTTCATCTACAGACAGATAACATAATGCATCTTATTCGGTAGCACTCTACGCTATTACATTTTAGTGATAGAGTTAAACATCAGTGAGAGATAAAAATGTTCATGCATGTCTTTGTTCTGTTCAAGAAAACGTGTAATTGTCTTCAGCACTCCTTCGAAAAGCAAAGATGTTACAACAAATACATGTGTGCACTTACGAAAAACTCATGCTCTGAAGAAGGCGGAAAATATGTGAAGACTCGTAGTCAGTCTAATGCATATTACATCAAAAACATTTAACCAGTACGTTTCTAAGAAAAATATAGTGTAACCAATCGAGCACTTATGATACGTATCGGAAAATCTATCCACCACAAAATTCTGGGAAATGTATAGTATATCATAAGCACAGTTACTTCTGTTGGACAAGAAGAATTTTGCGATTTTTAAAATGTAAATATCATAAAAAAGATGCACATACATTTAGTTAAAAGAAACTTTCACAACGAGATGAGCTTAAAAATATGTATATCCGTGTGTTAACAATTTTTGTCATGTTTGCATTTACTCTCTGCAAATAGTATTTCCCTAATCTTTTTTCTAGAAGCGGAAACGTCGTGAAAGTTCGAACTCACTGACGGACAAAATTGTAACACGAGCACGTCACATTTTGTCGTACAACGGAAGGCATTTAGTTCATTAGAAGATCGCTTATGATGCACAGCGTATGCATGGTGATAATGCTTGTTAGCGTTAGCATCCTCACTTGTTATTGCAAAAACGATGAGGCCGCCGTTTGGAGTTCAGCACGTTGATTTGTTACATCACTCAGTAATGGGATGGCGGGAGGGAGGGGGTTGAAAAATTGGAGATGTGAAACATCTGCAAACAACTGAATTATTTTCAGCAAAAAGGAGTGTTCGGACAAATAAACGGGAGCATATGGTCATACTTTTTGGTAAATATGCACTGACTCGTATGCCATACTAAAGTTCTTCTTCCACGAAACCGTGGAATGCGTTTCAAAGACGGTAAAGAGGTTCAGAAAACTGCAGAGACCACATGGTTTGCAGGACTTAGTAGAAATTCTTATTATTAAGACTTACATAGGTAGAGCTAAGTCATTTTCGTATAACTAATATTGACAGGGAGTACGTACGAATGTGATAGCATTATACGTATAAGAATGCAAGGTGGCTTATATTTGAATGCGAGCAAGCTTGTGAAATGCTCCTCTTCTCTACGTGAAGAACAGCTGAAAGTGACAGAAAAGAATGCTGAGATAGTTTCAGACACAACTGAAGCACATGCAACAGCCTTACAAAGGAATGTGGTATCACTCCAAACATATTTCCCCACAATCTCCATTCCATGTAGCAAGCACTAGCATGCCTGGAAAATCAGGTTGTTCTTACAGTTTTCTTGAGCCCGCAGTATGGAATTCGTTCTCCTCCCTGTGCAGCAATGAAAGCAGCAGAGTGACAGCCGTTCTGTCAAGTTCGGTCTGAAGCAAAGTTCGAACTCACTGTTTGATTATATGCAACAATCGTGAACGATACAAGCAGAGAAATGTGTTCTAGGGGAATGGGAGTAGGCCGAGAAAAGTTCAAAACTTTTTCTCTAATTTTTCCTGTTGTCACGCCAAACTGCTTTTGTCGGCCACATTTATTTTCAACGAAAAAATCACTTATGTGACGCAACAATTCAATTAATTTGCATTTCAAGGAGGTCGAATTGGTGAAGGAAGAGGTTGGTTAATTTGCATATCAAGGATTATGATCAGCTAGCATTTGGACGAAAGGTGAATTCATAAGGGAAAAATAATTTTTAATTTATTTTCCTAAAGGCAGGGAACAAGAGAGGAAAACTCTTGTTTTTACGCTTTACAACCGTAGATTGAAGAAGCGTATATGCTCCAGCTTTGTCCGTCCGTCCGTCCGCACGATAACTGGCGTAAAAATGGGTCGATTTCGATGAAACTTTAGTATGTGGTAGGGGACCACCCAGGGACGAACCCTATTGAAAATGGGACAAATGGGGTCAAAGGTCACGACGTAGGAGCGGGATCATTCCATTACCCTTATGCGTCATAACTTGCGTAAATATGGTTCGATTTCAATGAAAGTTTACTATGTGGTAGGAGACCGCCTGGGGACAAACCCTATTCAAAATGGGTGAAGTGGGGTCAAAGGTCAGGACATAAGATCGGGATGCATTCCATTGCCCTTATGCGTCATAACGTGCGTAAAAATGGTTCGATTTCGATGAAATTTCAGTATGTAGTGGGGGACCACCTGGGGACGAACCCTATTGAAAATGAACGAAATGTGGTCAAAGGTCAGGACATAGGATTGCGATCCATTCCATTGTCCTTATCCCATATTATTAAGGTGGACGTCAAGTAATTTTGCTTCCTATACTTCCAATGTAAAAACTTTTGTACACATTTCCTTCACAATTAATGTGTTCCCAAGGATGAAAAATTGAACATCGATTAAAATAACTTCATATTATAACTTGGAAAACTTAATGTTTTCTAAAATATAACCATAATTATATTAAAAATCAATAACTTTTCCTTTGGTGGTGTTGAAACCAGAGAAAAGATGGCGCGACCTGTACTTTGATGACGTCAGTGGACAAAAAAATGTTGGATTGCATAATTACGGTTATGGTTTAGAAAATATAAAGTATTCCAAGTTATGAAATGAAGCTATTTTAATCGATGTTCAAATTTTCATCCTTGTGGACGCATTAATTGTCCAGAAAAAAGATGGCGTGACCTGTATTTTCATGACGTCAGTAGACAAACAAATGTTGGATTGCATAATTGTGGTTATTTTTTAGAAAATATTAAGTATTGCAAGTTATAAAATGAAGATATTTTAATCGATGTTCAAATTTTCATCCTTGGGAACGCATTAATTGTGAAGAAAATGTGTACAAAAGTTTTTCCATTGGAAGCAAAGTTACTTGACGTTCACCTTAAAGTAGCAATTCTTGTATGTATGTATGTACCTTTTATTTTGAAAACGGCTCTAAGAATTTTGATGAAAGTCGTTAACCTACTGTTTTCTGGTACTAGAAATCGATTTAGCTTGATCTCGACTTTAGAAGAATTCGTTTAGTGGGTTAAATAACCACCCCGAATTATAACGTTTTTAGTGATGGCGTTGTTCCATTAATGTTACCAATGCTTAGAAATCTTATGACGTCCCAACTCGCGTTTGAGAATGTTGGCGCGCGGTCACGCCATCTGTCTCTTTACGTCACGCGTTGTGTGTGGATCTTATTAAATATTTATGACGTCACACTTTTGCGGCGGGCAGATGGTCGCGATTCCCATCTGCCTCATTACGTCACGCGTTGTGTGCGTGTGTCCGTCAGCACGATAACTCGCGTAACAACCGTTGGATTTCGATGAAATTTTAGTATCTGGTAGGGGATCACCTGGGAAGGAACCCTATTTAAAGTGAAGGAAATGGGGTCAAAGGTCAGTACATAGGAAAGGGATCCATTCCACTGCTGTTATGCGCCATAACTAACGTAAAAAAGGTTCGATTTCGATGAAATTTTAGTATGTGGTAGGGGACAATCTGGCGACAAACCTTATTGAAAATGGGCGAAATGGGGTCAAAGGTTAGGACACAGGAGCGGGATCTATTCCATAGCCCTTATGCATCATAACTTACGTAAAAATGCTTCGATTGCGACAAAACTTTATCATGTTGTTTCGGAGGTATACCAAGCCGGTTCTGTTGAATATCATCGAAATGTGATCAAAGGTCAGGGCACAGGACCGAGATTTATTCCACAGACATTATTCTCATAACTTGAGTAATGATTTCTGTAATGTTGGAAAGCGTATTATAATCAATGCATTGCATGATTTTACTAACTTGTTTTCTTTCTTTCCAAAGCAAACGAGACACCGTTTTTCGACTCCCCGACGGCCAGCAAGGACCGCCTCGGAGAGGAGCAGCTTCGAAGAGACGGCGCGGCGGCGTAAGTGACCTCCGAAATCTTCCCCCACCCCTCAATACCAAAGCAATCTAAGCAATTATAAAGTGAACAGTGCTGAGAGCAAAGACACTGCAGAGGTTTATCGAGTGTATTTTATGTAGATGAGTATGACGGATCAGTTGTTTATTAATTGAAAGAGTTTTCATGAAAATTAAGAGTAAAGCAGTCTCTATGGTTTAACTTAATTGGAGTCGCATTTTACATTGATGTGTACGAAGATTCAATTAACTAATAGTTGAAGGTGTGCATATGAAACTGGAAATAACCTACCAATCTCAAAAGGTTAATAACTTTGAAGCTAATTAATTAACGAAGGGTTCTTCAATAAGTTTGTACTAGGATGAGTTTATTCACGAATAAACAGTTATTTGTATTTCCTAATCTCTGTTTTTCTTCAGTGCTAAACGATTTTAAGTGCATTACTTTTCAAACTGATAATTTTTACTTGGTCGAGTCTAGAAGGTAAGAAATGAGGGTGATGTTTTCCTTTTCAAAATTTACTCCCCATTCATTTTAACTTTATTAACCCTTCGGAATTTGTTTTTTCTCAAAATTTAAATCTTAAAAAATATTGCGGCATATGAAGGCGTACTCTTTCGCGGGGACGTTCATATGAAAACACAACTCGTGTCCGGCTGAAAATGTGTGTCGCCATCTCCGGATTGGAAATGCAATTCTTCAGCTCACTGAGACGATAATTTTAATTGTTTCTTGTGTTCCTGCCAGCCACCATCGGTCTGGGGGTACGACATTCCTGTCGAGTATATGGGAGAGTCAGAAAAAATCGTACATTAAATTAAACTCTTCTTTCGTTTCTGAAGTTCTAGTAATTGAAGTGGAATTTAATATTCGGCTTCTAAGAAAACTTACTTTAGAATTAAAAGTGTTTATAAATACATGGATTGACAGGTACTTTTTCACTAAAACGAAAAAGAAGCTGGTTTGTTTGATGCATCTAGTTGTTCAGGAAAAACACAACCTAGAAACAAATCGCTGTACTAAGAATACCGGGCTTTAACTTTGTCATGTGTAGAGTTAGCTCCACAGCTTTGATAAATCAATGAAGGAAGAAATATTCATCATAATACCTGGGACATCAATAGAATATTCAAAGCAAAGAGAATATAAATTCTGAATTTGCTTGTACCACTTACTGGTCACCCACAGATAAATCAATGAAGGAAAAAATATTCATCATAATACATGGGACATCAATAGAATATTCAAAGCAAAGAGAATATAAATTCTGAATTTGCTTGTGACACTTACTGGTCATCCACAGATAAATCAATGAAGGAAGAAATATTCCTCATAATACATGGGATATCAATAGAATATTCAAAGCAAACAGAATATAAATTCTGAATTTGCTTGTACCACTTACTGGTCACCCACAGATAAATCAATGAAGGGAGAAATATTCCTCATAATACATGGGACATCAAAAGAATATTCAAAGCAAAGCGAATATAAATTCTGAATTTGCTTGTGCCACTTACTGGTCACCCACAGATAAATCAATGAATGGAGAAATATTCCTCATAACACATGGGACATCAATAGAATATTCAAAGCAAAGAGAATATAAATTCTGAATTTGCTTGTACCACTTACTGGTCATCCACAGATAAATCAATGAAGGAAGAAATATTCCTCATAATACATGGGACATCAATAGAATATTCAAAGCAAAGAGAATATAAATTCTGAATTTGCTTGTGACACTTACTGGTCATCCACAGATAAATCAATGAAGGAAGAAATATTCCTCATAATACATGGGACATCAATAGAATATTCAAAGCAAAGAGAATATAAATTCTGAATTTGCTTGTACCACTTACTGGTCACCCACAGATAAATCAATGAAGGGAGAAATATTCCTCATAATACATGGGACATCAAAAGAATATTCAAAGCAAAGCGAATATAAATTCTGAATTTGCTTGTGCCACTTACTGGTCACCCACAGATAAATCAATGAATGGAGAAATATTCCTCATAACACATGGGACATCAATAGAATATTCAAAGCAAAGAGAATATAAATTCTGAATTTGCTTGTACCACTTACTGGTCACCCACAGATAAATCAATGAAGGAAGAAATATTCTTCATAACACATTTGACATCAATAGAATATTCAAAGCAAAGAGAATATAAATTCTGAATTTGCTTGTACCACTTACTGGTCACCCACAGATAAATCAATGAAGGAAGAAATATTCCTCATAATACATGGGACATCAATAGAATATTCAAAGCAAAGCGAATATAAATTCTGAATTTGCTTGTAACACTTACTGTTCATCCACAGATAAATCAATGAAGGAAGTAATATTCCTCATAATGCATAGGAAATCGATAGAAGATTGAAAGCAAACAGAATATAAATTCTGAATTTGCTTGTGACACTTACTGGTCATCCACAGATAAATCAATGAAGGAAGAAATATTTCTCATAATACATGGGACATCAATAGAATATTCAAAGCAAACAGAATATAAATTCTGAATTTGATTGTACCACTTACTGATCATCCATGTAACACCTCTCTTTCCTTTTCCTAGAGCCTGGCACCCAAAATTACTGATGAGCAATTATTAACATTTCTATTTGCTCATGAGAGTTTGAAGTTGCTGTAAAAAATTGCGCATATAAACAAGCTGTTTGCAGAGTCTTTACGTGTTGCGAATTTGACGAATACTGATGTAAAACTCATGCTGGGCTTAAGATTGCAGGACTTCTAAAAGGAGGCCAAAAGGCCTGATATGTGCAACAGTGAAAGACCTGTCCGTATCTCCAGTCAGTAAAAGAAGCAAATAAAGAAATTCAAACTAGCACACCTTTAATGTATTTCATGACTACAATACTTATGATGTTCAGATAGAATAAACCAGCAACGTTTATTCACAATTAAATATTATAAGATCTGCTGTAGTTTCGCTGGCGTTTGACTCGGCTTCATCAGGACAAATGGAGCGTAAACATTTAAATCATTGTGATACCATCAGTCTTCTGACAGTCACAAATTTTGGTGTAATGTTTCCTCGCGCTTGAAAGAAATGGAATAACTGTCATGTCGTTGACAAGCCGTGAAGAGTTGCTATGTATGTGGAAAGCTTCTAACATACGCGTATTAAGCTTGATAGTCGAATCAGGTTTATTAAAAAGTTTAGCGTTCTCAAACCAAAATGTATGGTTATTTTCCTAGTTAGACTATAAACGACTTTTTCAGTTCACACTTCCTTCCGTACGTAAATCTTGTGGTTTTCCACACGGAAAATTAAAGCCCTACGGGTATCCTGTATATGAAAGTCCACATTCTCAAGGGATCTGATAAGTTCCTCACGAATTTATGTCTTTTTTAAAAAGGAATTTGTCTCTTTGACATTGTCAAAAAGACTATGTTGAAGACAAAAATTCCTGGGGAATTTATCAGATCCCTCATGAATGTGAACTTTCATATACAGGACAGACCCGCAGGGCTTTCAGTTTCGGTAGGAAGGAACACAAGACTCGCGTGCGGAAGTGTGAACTGAAGAAGTCGTCTATAGCCTAACATTGCCACGAAAATGATCAAAAATGTTGGTTTGAGAACCCTAAACTTTTTGATAAACCTGATTCCACTATCAAGTTCAATAAACTACTGTTTGTGAAAATTGCAACACCCTGAAGGAATGATGGTAATCACGTGAAACTTACAGGATATGCAAAGCAGAGTAGGAGATGCAAATGATTTGAAATGCAGAGTCGTTGCGCCTCTCTGGGCCCGGCAGCGCCCTCTGGACTGGCAAGTGAGTAGTATAAAGAGAGGGCTGTTTAGATTACACACCAGTATTGCATCGCGGACAGCGAGTTGTAAAAGGATCTCCAGAATTCAATAATGTCTCGGCGACGACGCAGGGCACAGTATCACTATAAGACAGAGTTTGAACGCGGACGAATGATTGGTCTGCGTGAAGGTGCATTTTCGTACCTCGCCACTGAGCCTCGGACGGGATATAACGCCACGACAGTGATACCCATGTGGCGGCAGTAGGCCGAGGAGAACCAGGTTCATCGACAATCCGGCAGTGGACCGAGAAATGTGACGACACCTTGGGATGACCGACACCTCATCCGCATGGCAGTGACGAACCGTTCCGTATCTTCGCAAGCAAGTGTTAGCACTACAATGGAGCACTGCAACAGGTGTGGCCTTGTCTGCCTGTACAGTTCGACGCCGTCTGCTGCACAGAGATTGGTTGCGCGCATGCCTTTGCTGCGGATTCTTTTGACCCTGAACCACGGAAGCCTCAGGATGGAATGGGGTTTTCAATACTGACAATGGCGTGCTGATTGGCAACATGACGCGTTTTTGGACGAGTTCCGATTCAACTTGGACTACCATGATGGCCGCGTACGCATCTGACGGTATTGGGGTGAGCGCCTTCTTCCAGCATGCATTGTCGAACGTCATACGGGCCGAACGCTAATTGTGATGGTGTGGGCTGCCATTCAGTACCATTCGCGATCTCGGCTGCTACGACTTGAGGGCAATCTCAACACCGACAGCTACATCAGGAAAGTTTTAGAGGCAGAAGTCATTCCTTTCCTTCAGAGCAGTCCTGGTGCTATATTCCAGCAGGACAGTGCACGACCACACGTTTCCAGGAATGTTCAAGTCCTCTTCGCAGTACAGAAGATACCGCTTCTTTCCTGGCCTGCACTTTCGCCAGACAAGTCGCCTATTGAACATGTCTGGGATATGGTCACTTGGCAACTGGCCCATCAAAGTCCTCTAGTGATCAGTGCCAATGATCTATGGAATCGAATATATGCCGCCTGGCAAGTAATTACCCAGGACACCATCCAACGTCTTTTCGATTCAATGCCACGTCGTCTAGAAGCTCTTATTGCAGCTCGCGGAGGCTTCACAAGATACTGATGTTTGCAAGTAAAAATTGTTGTATTGTTCTGAAAATTAAATCACTTATGTACAGTTATATCAGTAATTTGTGGTATAAATTTAATTCGGATCGCATGGTTTCTTCTTGGTGTTGTAATTTTCACAAACAGTAGTTTATATTAGAAGCTTTCCACATATACCGGAACTCTTCACGGCTTGTCAACGACATGACTTCGACTCCATTTCTTTCAAGCGCATGGGAATATCTCACCAAAATCCGCAACCGTCAGGACGCTGATGCTGTCACAATGATTTAAATGTTTGCGCTTCATTTGGCCAGATGAAGCCGATTCGAACAGTTAGCGAAACTGAAGTAGATCTTAAAATAAAATATTTAGTTATGGATCAACTTTGCTAATTTATTCTATTACCTTTAAAGTGTTTTAGCGTGGTAATATACCGAGATAGAAATTCTGCTATTCTGAATTGATTCCCACTTCAGGATGATAAAATTTCTAACTTTTATGAGAAATTCGTTACTTTTACCATTATTAATTTTTAATAACAGCAACGTAATAATTTAGCACTAAGAATCCATTACTGTTGCATCAGTCTGAGTGTAATTACAAGTTCTAACACAGAAAATGAAGTTTGGATGTATATTTCTGTATATAGTATTTACTATATACAGAAATATACATCAAGTCCGCCGATCCTATATGGAGTGATGTAAAGAAATTAGCTTCATACTCCACACCCAAATCTACAGCCATTCGCGAAACCTTGGAAATCTTGACCAGCTGCGAGGCTTGCATGATAGTAGCGTCACTCTGGAGTTACCAGGTATTTGGAATCAATTCTTGAAATAATGCTAAGTTTTCTACCATGATACCACGTGCCCAACCAACGTGATCTCATTTCTTCGAATTATCACGTTTGTGCCTATTCATTTATTGTCTAGTCAAGTCACCGCCTTCAAAATGTTGAAACGTTCTATTATCCAGTTTGCAGTTAGTTGTCTACCTTCCTTTAAAAAGCCATCTGGATGATGTGCGAAAGCTTAGAATTTATATTTTACGCCAAGAAATTTCGAATTATTAGCATACTACTCATATTTTGAGTATTTACTATACATTTTTATATTACATTCTTTATAAAATATGAATAAACACGAAAAAAAAAATATCACACACACACACACACACACACACACACACAGAAATATATATTTTCAGGCTGTAAAGAAATTTTCCGGAAAAAAATCGTATGTGGCTTGTGCAATGCAAGACGCTGCGAGCCTGCGGTGACGTAAACATCCCAGAGTGCTGTGAGCGAAAGAATACATTCTAAGGACAGAACGTACACTGTTGTGGGGAAGATTAGTTGCACCTGATGACGATATGATGGAGATATCGAAGGAAGGTGTGTGTGCAATATTTCTCTATGAATATTTCAATGGAGTGAAAGTCACGGAAGAACTTGGAAAATTGAGAAACGCGTTTGGTGATGATATTATCAGACAGAATACTTGCCATGACTGGTACAGGAAATTCGATACTGATATAAGGGATCTGTCTCATGCGCTCACAAGTAGCAGACCCTGTAAGGTTGAAGATGACTGCAACACGTGCTATCGACCAAGCCTGATGCAACACTAGGGAGCTGGCGAAGGAACTGAAGACCTCCCATACGAGCATCAACACCCAACTTCGGAAGTTGTGATATTCGTGCAAACTGTGCAAATGGATACCACATGCTTTGTCTGATCAAAATCGGATGCAGCGTTATACTCCATTGCTGTTGCTCTGCCTGTAAGAGTAAAACGGGAGGGATGTTTGCATCGGTTGGTCACGGGTGACGAAAAATGGGTCACATAGGTGAATATTACGCAACAAAGAGCATGGACCAAGAAGTGACAACCCTCACAGAAAGTTGCTAAGCCACCTCTTCATGGACGGAAGGTGATGCTGAGTTGCTGGTGGGATTGTCGCGGCGGTGGGATTCACTGTGAACTCTTACCGCGGAATAATACCGTCACAGTGGATGCTTACATCCAACAGTCGGGCCATCTCTATGCTGCACTACAAGAAAAGCTCCCATCGTTGATTAATAGCCATGGAGTTGTTTTTCACCAGGATAACGCTCGTCCACACGTCGCTTTACGGATACAGAAATATTGTCGTAGCCCCCTTATTCCCCGGATCTTGCCCTGTCCGACTTTCATCTCTTCCGGTCTTTGTCGAATTTTCTCGCTGAGAAAAATTTTGCTAATGACGATGATGTGAAACGTTGCATGTTTAACTTCTTCAACTCCCGCTCACCAGACTTCTATCGGAATGGGATATTTCAACTCGTAGAACGGTGGAACAAGGTCATCAGTTCCAATTGGGACTGCCTGGACGATTAGATTAAGTTTTTGTACGATTTTATAAACTTGAAATACAGGTTTCTCTATTTTCCGGATACTTTCTTTACAAATTGATATATCAGCCACTATCTCCACTTTATGGAAAACAAGGAAGGAAAAGCAATTTGCTTTTCAGATCTTCTTCCGGTTTCGTCGTGATTCCACTGTTGCCACTTACAAAAAGGAAACGCCTTCAGCTGACACACTTTCCAAAGATGAAATTTACGAAGTCGGGAAGGATTTGTTGTACCAACTGTTTTGCAGTTTTTCCACTGTGCAGTCTCCGAGCGCAGGCACATCTAAATTTTCATGCGTTGATTCCAGATCTCTGGTATTTATAGCTTTTAACCACTGATTTCCTGGAGAGCTCAGCTACTGTTTGAAAGGAAACGGGCAAAACTTCTTTCGTGCTGCATTATCACTTTACACACATATGAAAGAAAAAGCCATAATCAAATTACATTTTCTGCTGCTTTGAAGTAGCTCAAAACAGATGAATACAGAAAAAGTTAAAATGAAACCATTACCGTTGACAATTTGAACTGCTAAACCTGTTCAATGCTAGTTTTTCACATTTCTTGAATGTGTCGCAAAACTTTCCTTTCGTCACCTGATCAGTGTCGCTTTTTCTCAATACGGATTTTTCTTTCATTCGTTCTTTCTTTCTTTCTTTCTTATTCCCTTTGCTGTTATTTTCCTTAATACATTTGTTTTCTTCAGTGGCAGAGTTACAGAATCTTTCAAAAAGCTGGAAAATTTACCAATCTATAGCATACCGTGAGCGCAATATTTTGTGTTCTTCCAAACCGTCCCAAATGTCGCCTTTCAGATCTTCGTCTGGTTTCGACATGATTCTGCTGGTGCCACTTACAAAGAGGAAACGTCAAAATTTAAGAGAGGAAAACTTTAAGTTTTGTGCATTTCGTTTTAGTAATTGGCAGCAGTACTATAGTGCTTTCGTATTCAGTTACGCCGAAGTGTGATTTTAAAATAATAGCGGAGCAGGGGGAAGGGAGGAAATAAGAAAAGGAAGAAAATTTGAGCAGTTTAATTTCGCATTTTTCATTTATTTAAAAAAAAAGGCATAAATCTTTTTTCTTACACGTAATCAAACAGAAATGACTTAACAGTTTATCTAAATCAGTAATTTTCAATGAATAAAATGAAAAAATAACGTGAGAACAGGGCAAAGAAATGCTCAGTTGTAGATAGTATCACTCATCCTAAATTTCAGACAGCAGCACTTACAGAGTATACACTAAGCCACCGCAGTTTTTCGGGCTTTGCATAACTAAGACTTTTCGTACACAAACATGTTTATGCATTCCACATAGGCAAAAAATGTTGCTTAGATAAGAAATTCCGTGCAGAGAGGGAGTGAAAATTGAGTTCCACAAAATATTTTATACACAGTAGATTCCGGTTAATTGGAACACATCGGGGCTAAAACACTGGTCTACTTAAGCGGCTGTCCCAATTATTCGAAGCTTTATCCCAAAAATTTGGGACGTTCTTCAAGAATTGTCCCAAATAGACGGCTGTTCCGATTAACCGGAATCTACTGTATAACCAAGTTTCTCGGTGTTGTAAATGAAAAATTATGCAAAGTTTAAGATTTAAGATTTTATGGAACGGATTTGTATAAAGATTGAACAAACATTTCACTTACGAGGTGAGTGAATACATATGTTAAAAACTTATAATTCAGCATAAGCGTACATATTAAAAACTTATAATTCAACATAAGCGTACATTATTAAAAAATTTATAATTCAACATAAGCGTAAATATTAAAAACTTATAATTCAACATAAGCGTACATATTAAAAACTTATAATTCAACATAAGAGTACGAGGTCTGATCAAAAAGTATCCGATCACATTTTGCCGCGCTGTCGGCTGGCTCATTTTGTGCCTGGCAATCAAGGTTTATCGTTATGAATGCCATGCCCATCGCATTCTTGTCTTGTGCCGCAATGACTGAGCAAGTTGAGCAGAGAATCTGCATTAAATTCTTCCACAAACTCAGCCACACATTAGCTGAAACAATTCAAATGATTAGAAAAGCTTTTGGTGACAAGGCTATGGTGCAGTACAAATCAAGAAGTGGTGTCGGCGCTTCAAAAATGAACGAACATCTGTTGAAGTTGACGAACGTTCACGAAGGCTCTGCACGACCAGGAATCTCGAAATGATGGAGAAAGTGCATGCTGTAAACAAAGACTACTACCAAGCAGTTCTCGGCCACCTACGAGATACAGAACGGGGGAAGAAACCTCCGCTATTGCAGTAAGGTGACTGGCAGCTGGACTATGACCATGTCCCATCCGTTCTTCGCACCTAATTCAGAGCTTTCTGGTCAAACACTGTATCCCACAAATGAGGCAAACCCCGTACTCTCCAGACATCGCTCCTTGAGACTTCTGGCTGTTCTCGAACTTATAAATGCCTTTGAAAATTTGAAGGCTCTGAGGAGTCCAAGAAGAACGCGATATAACACCCATTGGCGATACTTAAAAGTAACGATACTTCAAAAAGTATCCAGCCACAGGGTGGCGAAAATTCGAGCATGCGCACTGAAATCCAAGGTCGCCCGCCATTGAGTCTTGCTATAATTTCCAATACACGAAGTAACTATGATTTCCTGATATTATTTGTAGAAAACTCGAACCCTGAAAATTCTCCAATCGAATAAAAGTAGTATACCCAAAGTTTTGCATATACTTCCAGTTTTTTTTCTTGTTACATGGTTCTTCCCTAGGTAACATAGATTCATATTTGTTTTTGTTCTAATCTAGAAGACAGATCGGAACTTTTTGTATTGTCGGAAAATGTAATCGACATTTGCTAATTTTTCTTAGTACGGAACTTCCCTTTAGTTGGCAAACACTTACAGTAAAGTAAGAAAAACAGAATACGCAGAGTTGTAAGTTGCTACAGGCAATATCAGAACTGAAAAAAATGAGAATATTTTCAACAATCTAGACGTCTGGGTGAAATATACACTATATTGACAAAAGTAACCGGACACCCCTTCAAAAGCAAATGAACGAATCCGCTGCGTTTTTAAGATGCGCGGTACAGCTGGAAACGGTATAAAAACAAGCCTGCAGCTGACCGCGATCATATCGTACTGTTAGGATGAGGGAAAATGTCGCGGCGGGAGAGAACTGACTTTGAGAAAGGAAAGATCGTTGGGTGTTATATTAGTGGGTTGTCCATAAGAGAAACCGAGAGGTGTTTTAACATACCCAAGTCACCTTGTTTTGGATGTACTGAATAAGTGGAAGACACATGGCGGGCCTGAAGCAGCAAAACGTACCGGTAGACCAAAGAAAATCAGTGATAGAGGACGTCGAAGCCTCAGGAGAGTCGTTACAGCTAATCGATGGAGTACTTGCGCAAGACTTCAGTGTACAGGTGAGCAAAAATGTTGAAACCTCGGTAGGTACACGTACCATTCGCAGAGAACTTCATTCTATGGGTTACTATGGTCATGCGGCTGCTCATAAGCCCTTCATCTCCACTCGGAATACTACTTGTCGTTTAGTATGGTGTAAAGAACATTTATCGTGGGCCGTAGATCAACGGAAATGGGACTGATGAACCCAGATACACGATCCATCTGTCTGATTATCTTAATCCCATAGATCACCTATGGGATGAATTAGAGCGCCGCATAAGTTTGGAACCAATGCCTACTACTAAGCAACAGTTAGCGGCAGCAGTATGTACTGAATGGAAGCGCATACCTATCGCTGCGTTCCAAAACCTTGTCGAAAGCATGTCTCGAAGAGTCAGTGCATGCATTAAGGCCAAAGGTCGACCGACACCGTACTAATATATGTCAATAAATGCTATGCTGTATTTCTCTTCTAGGTGTCCGGTTACTTTTATCAATATAGTGCATATCAATAAGGACAGAGTTTAAGTAGAAACCCAAGTATCTGAATTGGTTCCTTTAAAAGCTCAGACGTTGTGCTTTCGCAGTATGTTTGAAGTTAGTTATCTTTTTTCTCTGCTTACGTTTCTTCTCCTTCTCTTTTCTATCGCTTTACAAGCTTTCAGAGTTTTCTAAAAGCAAAAAAAGGAATAAAAGAAATGAAACAAAACGACTGATGACCTTCAATGATACCAAAGTATTTTTATCACAGGAAATTCCAGCTCATCGAGCCCATTACAGATAAGATGTTCGAAAAATTCTTGATATTCTTCTGGAGAACGAAAATTGTTGCTCTTACCTCAAAGAAACTTTTACTCTCCTTCAGTCTATGCAAAGTCGCAGACACCTGCCCAATTCTGGAACGCTTGGTGGTACTCCTGTTGGAGAATACTCTACAATTCAGAATGAACGAACTTTGCAAGGTCTGAAAAAGACTTTCCAGCGAATTCTTTTTTCAATTTTTAGAAACAACCAAAATTCACAAGGCGCAAGCTCGGGTGAATATGCAGAATGGGGTAACTGTTGGATTTTTTCCTGATGAGATAATCTGTAATTTGTCGGGTTCTGTGAGCACTGTCATTGTTGTAAAGAAGGGGAATCCTTCATACGGCTGTGGTCGGACGCTGACCTTTCAACGCCTTAACCATTTTGGGTAAAACAATTCATTTATAGTCATTTTCTTTTCAAGTAAGATGTCAACGTCTACCATCTTTTAGGAATTGAAAAAAATTACAAACATCCTGTTCCTTGAACGAAAGTCATGTCGGAGGATTCTAAGACCTGATTCATCTTCCGCAACCTAAAGATAGTTGTCGATCTTTTTTCGAGTTGTACCGTATAAAACCACGTCTCGTCAGCGTCAACTGTAGCAATGTATGTCACACGTCTGACGCCCCTATGAGTTTAACATTGCTAACAGCTCTTTGCACAAGTAGACTCTAGCCTGCTTTTACTGTTCTGTCAGTTTGCGGGGTGCTTATTTGACATAGATCTTGCAGAACTTGAAATGTTGATGAATCCTACCAATCCATACACCCACATCTATACTTATTACTTGAATCGTGGTGTGTAGAATTTCTCAATGAGTTCACGCACAGCACCGATGGTTCTCACGGTCTTCCTGCACGAGTGAGGGTTTCGAAGCTCTGCTGTCTTATTCTAATTTTTTTTTTTTTTTGATTGGGGGTTTAACGACCACCTTGAGTAACGCAATGGGCTATGTAGTATCCCGTTCCTAATTTAGGGACACTGGTTCCAGCGGAGGGAGAGAAGACAAACACAACATCCATAACTCACTGGGATTCGAACCCGGATCCATCTTCGGACGAATGATCATATGCCAGCGGTTAGACTACTACGTCACCTGGGCGGCTACTCGCAATTTGCGCATCCATCCAGAAAACAGTACGAACAGGAATAGTCTCCATATTCTTGAGATAAAGCTGCATGAATTTATTTCACATCCTTGTGAAAATATAAAATCTTTCTGCCTTTTGAAGACTCCATAGTAACAATACATATGTTTCGCGGTCCGAACTTTATGCGTCGCCAGCAATGACAGAAAGCTTGTCTAATTTGATCAGTACATGTTAGAGCCTGTGTTTTTAATATTTACTGATCAATTTAGACAAGCTTTCAAACTAGTCGTAACACTTTAACTTCGGAAGAACGACTGCAAATGTACAGATACGTTTCTAGAACTTTTTCAACACCTCTCGTGAAGAGGCTTAAATTTTATAGTGAATGTTTGCTAGTACAAATTGACAATTTTTATTCAAAAATTGCTGTTGCACAAGTGTGCTTATTTTGTAAACGCGGTTATCAAGATATTTTTATGGTGGCATTTTTATGGAGAATCATTATTCATTTATGTACATAAATGAATAATGATTCTCGAGCTAAATTGGATACTAAAAACAAAATATAGCTGTCTGAGCACGATAACAACTCACCAGATACTAAAACAAAATATTTATTTACATTTTAAAAACTACACTCACGTTATTTAAAAAACAACCATAGCGAGATCTTTCGGAGGTACTATACCTCCATTTTCAGGCCAAGAGTGCAGAAATGGAAATGTCCCGATTATAAATACATTCACAAGCAATACCATCATGCCCCAATCGAGGAGAGTACATTGCCAACTGAAAGAAACAATATTATAGAAGATAGAAAGTGACGTCATAGTTATGAGTTATTCATGAGGTACGTCCGAATCATCAGGAAAGCAGCTCTTCAGAAGAAAACTCTAAAGTGAAGGCACAGACAACGATAACTCGTCGTTGTCACGATGAGTTACTGTTGTTAAATGTTTCATACTATAAAAATTTCCCATATTGCAGCCATGTGAAAAATGTCGCTGTGAAATTCGGAAAAGAAATCACACAACAGGCTGAGCATAGAAACGAATTTAAGGTTGTTGAAGGCGTTAGAGTAGATGGCACAGCATTAATATGGATTTCGTAACAAGACTTATGACGTACGGCACAGGTGAAGTATGAATCGAATTGACAAGTTGCAGCAAAAAGCCTTGCCGGCGTAGTTCAGTTGGGAGAATATTCCGCACCGGAGTAGGGAGGCGTGAATTCGAATTTTACCATCGGCAAAAAAGGGCTAGTTCCCTATAATGAGGCCCGAACATAAATGAACCTCCTATCCATGAGGCTCGAGAAAAAAAAATGTGATGATTCTTCCACATATCGTATGGAATTAATAAAAATTATTTCTTCTATAGTGAGTTGGTCCATCGAGCATGGTTGTCAGCTGACCCGAAAACCTGCGATTTCGGACAATCGCCTTTGTCAAGGGGGCGGGGGGGTGATGTAATGTACAATGACACATGATGTACTACTGCGGTGACGTATTAGTCAATAAGTCAATTCAGCAATGTTCTAGCTATAAGCCTCGCCGACGTAGTTCATTTGGGAGCAAGTCGCCTCCAGAGTGCGACGGCGTGGTTCGAATCCCATCATCGGCAAAAGCCAATATGTAGTTGATTGCTTGTTTCAACAGCAGAGACAGGTATATAACTATAAATCATTTCATTTCGCTTAAGTAAAACATTTTCTTTTTTCTTTTGCAGATATTTTGCTGTACGCAAGAGTATGTGTTTTAGAAGTTACAGCAATTTTATTTTATTTATCTTATTTCAAAGAAAAGTACTGGAATGGATTCCCGTATTCTTATCTCACGAAGATCCATGATATAACATTCTTATCATTGCGAATTGTCCAGAAATTTAGCGAAGCATGGGCGTACTGTTAGCCCCGCAACCGCCGCAGTGCGGGGGTAGGGGTGGGGGTGCTAGAGGCCCTCTCACGCGTAAAAGGGCTTCTAGCCTCAGCAAAAGAATTTTTTTTTTTTAATTTTGCGGAAACTTCATATGAAACTGGCTAAAGAAGTAGCCAGGAATTTTTGACGGCAGAGTTGTATGAAGTATTAAAAAGAAAAGCAATTTTTTTTCAGTAAATAAACAAAATCTTCAAGAAATCATCTTCGCTTTAGTTTCTAAAACTGGGTGACGGAAATGCAGCTATTCCAAAGGACTTGAGGCCTCTTTTCATATCCATAGTAATAGTTCCTATGCATGTATATTAACAAGAGAATGTCAAAGAAATATCAGTTCAATGAAGGAAATTTTTATACCAATGAGAATAAGGCGTTATTCCTAAGTATGCTACACTTGTTTGCATCTAATTTCGCATCCTTCGCAATATGATGTGGTAAAAGATGTTCTACGCGGGAACGATAAAACAGAAACCTGGGACATTCTTTTATAATGGAGTAAAAAGAAATGACTTTTACTATGTGCAAAACATTGTTACATTAGGTAAGTGTGGGGTTTTTTTATATTCAAAAGTAAACAGTTTTACTCATTTTGTGCCATAATTCTTAATTGTTACTTCTTTATTTCTTAATTGTTACTTCTTTATTTCCTTACTTATGTTCTGTGTTGCCATATAAATCGGTAAAAGTCATTAGACATTGTCACAGTTAAGTATTTTGTATGAATGATCGTGAGGCATTTCAAAGAGACTGACCTTACTTCTCTAAAAGAATAAAATTTGTATGATATGATTAACTTTGGCGTAAGTGTTTTGCTATAATTTGTATTGGTATAAAACTAGGGCAGCCATTTTAATTACAACGTGTGCATTTGTGTTACGCGCAGTAAAATCTAACAATTTAGGTTTTACAAAAATTGCTATAATTTGAATAATGAAACGCCGGCGAAACCTAGTTAATAATATGGAATTTAAAAATTTCAGTAACTGAAAGCAAATAGATTTTCGTGAAAGGGATTCGAAGATTTTTTTTTGAGGGTGGGCCCCGAGTTTTTCAGGTATGCCTCTGTAGCGAAGGCTATCGAAATTATGAAATGCAATTAGCAGGACACAAAGAATTATTTTATTTTTTCAAATAATACTTATCCTTACGTCGAAAGAAAATTTTTTTACAGTTTAAAGATGTGAAACAACTTATTTCAGAATTTTTCGATTCGTTCCTCTGAGCATATTTTCTCAGCATTTTCCATGTTCTTCCCTTACATCTCGTCGCTGTATACCAGCTTCTTTAAAATAGACTGATTCATCTTGTAATATATCACGAACATAAAGAAAGCACTGACAGCTTTGAATTCGGTCACCAAACAAGAAACTAGCCATTGCAATGCGATATTATCTAAAGTATTCTTCGCCGAAAATATTTATTCAGATACTGAAAGGGAGGATCCATGTCTTGATTGATGCTACCATCTACGCAGTACCACCTGTTGCCTTTCGCATGAACCATTTGAAAGAAAACCTTGACATTCAGAAGACGTAACAAACTGATAAGCATGTGTCACAAGTTCTGTCTCTAAATGATCTCGTCTTCCTTCCATAGAAAATCTGCCAATTGATCTGACTGTCTCTGGCGTTTTCGACGTCCATTGAACGACAAAGAGATGACATAGATCACAAAAACTTCAACAAAAAAAGGAAGACACGTGTAATAAGCTCGGGTGATGCGCAGCACTAGGTGGTTTGTGCAGAGATTAAAAATGAGGAAGAAGCTTTAGATGACAGAGATGCGTACATGCACAACAACATAGCACATATGTAGAAAAAATGGAGTGTCTAGTCAAATTGACTAGATTAATATTCTAGTAGAAAAATTAAAATTAAATTAAAGTAGTAATATTGAAATACCTGGGATCAGTGTTGGAGAAATATAGAGATGTGAACCGAGAAATGGGAAGGCAGTGTAGAGGTGTGGAATACATGACTAAATAAAAACACTGTATCAGACTTTCTTATAAAATTACTAACGAAATTTAAAAAAATGTTTCCGATATTGTTGTAAAATAAACAACAGTGCTGTTCATTGTTGAGAATTTTTCAATCGCAAATCGTATGCAGACATTGCAGTAATGAAACAGAAAATGGTGCTCAATGCCCTCTGGAAGGATGGAAATAGCAATGGCACCACAACAGCAGCACTTATTAAAGTGGCAGAAGTTCAGAAAATGGCCCAAACAATATGATTGCATTGGCATGTGTATGTGTTGAAATGAGTGAAGGATGGAAAGTAGAATTATGAGCGTGATGTTATCAGACAAACAGGGTAAAGGGAGATTCAGAGGGAAAGGACTGTGTAAACAGCAACTTGAAGGGAAAAGATTTGAAGAGTAAGATAATACAAGACAGAGTTCAGAAAAGAAAAAAGGTCTGCAACAGCTACTCATCTAATCGTCATACTAAGCATTGCTGCAGAGAATATGTCGCATGCATCTGGTTACATACGTGTCTGTCTTCATAAGGAATGTAATGAGATCTGCGAATAGCACATGTTCTCTGATTTAATTCATAGGCAACTAAATCTTAATAATAAAATATAGGTGAATACCGTTAGATGCTAGTGAATTAATCTTTGTACATAGTTACATACTTACTCACTCCTCTTTTTGCCCAGAGTCACAAAAGCCCATGAGAGAGGAATCAAAAATCTCAACTAATTGTTTATGTTGACGTGACACTGGGTTAACTGTAACATGAGGAGTTTACATAAATTATACGAGGTACAACACTCCAAACATTCAAATAATCAGATCTACATCAAATGTAAATTATTAACATCTCGAACGCGTCGAGATTGGATGGTTAGAGTACAAATACTTTGTACCTCTGGACTGTTGTAACCCAGACAGGACGTAGACTTCGTGCTTGTGCCTTGCCTCTCCCTCTTTCTCACGCATCAAAGGGAATGGCTCTCCAGCTGCGCATGAACGACCAAAATAAACTACGATATTCTCCCATTCATGTCACCTTAAGCCTCAGTTGATCTTCATACTGATGGCATGGCAAAAAATAAAAAAATAAATGGAAAACCACAACACACTGGTCTATCATCTTAATGCGAGAATCGCGAAGATTTCAGTACATAAGAACAAATCACAATTCTACACATCACATAAAGTTGCAGCAATAGCCTTTTGAATTGAAAAGGCGTACAATATGTGAATTTTCAGTTTTACGAAACTAAACACATCTTCTGTTAGATATGATGCAGGCATTACGCAAAAAAATGCTATATGGTAAGCATCTAACTCAAGTGCATTAAATCCAGGGATCCCGAGAGGCAGTGGACCAGAATCAGAACACTTAAAAGATATGAGGGAGAGGGAGAGAAAAAGAAAGACAGGAGTTTCCAAAGCGCTTCCCCGAAATGAAAATTATCTATTCGACTAATGTGCAATTCTCGTCAGAAGGAAAGTCTAAAAAAATTGGACAAATGAAGAAAAGACCAAAACACGAAGGTGAACCTAAAAGTTCACGAAAGGCAAGAAATAGATAATATGTATGTACAAAGTGTTTTAATATTTGAACACATATTTCTATGGCCTAGACACATGCAGTTGGAACATAGGAAAAAGTAGAAAATCAAAGGAAAGAAACTGATAATACGAAACTTTTGACAGACGATTATCCAAAAGTTAATACCAGTATTTTTGAAATAAAACCGAATGAGAAAACCTGTATCACATGAAAACAGCTGGAATAAATGTTTTGTTTAGATACATAACAGAAGTAACGAAGACACTTTGCACTTCTGTTTTTCGTTTCCCACTGATAACGGTGAGCAAGTTTCCTTCAAAGACAGGTCTGGGTTTTGCAGCCCATTCTTTCCAGTCCTGTGTATTCGAGAGTTTAACAATGTGCAGGTTTCCTTGAAAGGCAAGTTTATGTCTTATTGTCCATTCTTTTCTGACATTGTGTATTCGAGAATTTTAGCGCAGCTGATACTTTTCTTTGGGTACATCCTGATTCAGGGAACTTTTCGGCCGCACCCACACCCCTCCTTTTTAGCACGTCTTTTGAAATACTGTATTACTATATGATAACGTGCTCATAATATCACTATGGCCGTCCGTTCATCTATGGAAACCATATCTGTGCATCTATTAGTCCGATTACATATAGTAATATTTTTCTCATTGTGAAGCGTGAGCTTTGTAAACGGTTATCCTCGTTACTTGGTCCTCTTCCGATGTATAACTAAGTACTGTATGTTTTATTCTATATTATTCGCCATAAGAATACGATTGAAACAATTTTTATTTCCACCGATACCTTTTATCGCTAAGACTACTTTGCACAGGGCTTTTTTTTAAATAATTCAGTTTTTATGCTAGGGGGCATAAATGCTTACTTAATTTTTTTTGCTTCTAAAATCTCCATTAAAAACATTCTGCTACCAATAGTGTTTATAGGGAGGAATAGTTTGTATATAATTGGTAATTTTTCATAACCAATTGATAGGGGGTGAAGCTAATAATTTCGTTTACATCATATTTGCAGCTCTATCTGCGCGTCCAGAAACCCTATTGAAAACATTCTGTTTTTGTCAGATACCGTTCACGATCGATCTGAAGAATTCAATTTGCCTCTGACATCTTCCGCTAATAGGAACACTTGGAGTACAATTCGTAAATTTTCGTTGCGCTCATTTCTGCCACTAGTTGATGTAAGTAGAAATTTTTACTTGTAATTGTTTTACTGATTCTAAAAAACATTCTGATTTTTTTCCTTTTTGGGCGGGTCCATTCAATTATACTGGCACATTGCATAATAAAATAATGTACAGTATTTCTTCTAGAGGCTGAAGTTAATTTGGTGTTTCGCTCTGAAAAGCTATTTCCTGTGGAATAGGATTCAGAAGACGTTTTCATACCCCCGAGAATTCGTTATCATTTTTCTAGTTTCATGTTTTGACTGGGACGAATCCGTAAAATATGCTTCACATCCTGATGTGTCAGAACTGAACATTAAGTACGATACGTGACTTTGCTATAATATTTCTCATTTTCGTTTTTATGTGTAAGCTCAATAAGAACTTGCAGCTTGCAGAAATTGTGCATCCCCAAGAAGACAAATTATAATCAGCATTGAAAACAGTCAATGGATGCAGAATTTAACAGACCATGTAGATAGTTCACTAATTTCAAACACACCTTTTTCAAATAATGATCTTTTTTTAAATATCTGTAAAGCAACGTTACAGCATACTTATAATCCAAAGCATTCAGTGCACACCTCCTCCAAAGGTGCAAAAAAATAAATAAATAAATAAATAAATAAAATAAAACCAGAACTGAAAACCCAATACAATTTGTGTGTTTCTTATACGAGTATTAATACAGAACAACAAAGTGGATATGCATGCATGTACAATACATAATGCATGCATATCACTAAACTATTTTCTGTGATTCAGAGGTTAGCTCTTGAAAGCAAGACCAAGGTCACCTGCCAAATCAGAGTTACTGAAGCATTTATATGAATGATTGGCATAAATATAATCTCAGGTAATACCAAAATCGGTCTAGGAATGTTCATCTTATAAATGATGCAACACCCCTACTTCAGTATTGCTTCATCGTTCAGTTTGAAAGTCTTTCTGAGGATTTTTTTTTTTTTTTTTTTTGTGAGAACCTCTTGCATGACTTAAAATAATTTAAATCTCAATTTTGGGCTTGTATTCTAGCATGCTTTATTATTATTAATAATAATAACTATCATTATTCCAGTTATTGTGTTATTTAAAACACACTGATCTCATGAATTCCAAAATGCCATTTTCATTTTATACGCGTACCTTATATGGACTTACAATGTCGCATTTATAGGTTTCAATTTTGGGCTTTTCACGATGAATCTGTCTCAAATCTTTACACATTTTTTAAAGTTTCTTCAAAATCTGACACGATTCAGAAAAATATTACGGACTTGATACAATCTAGTCTTTCTGCGCTTAATTTTTCTTATTTCTACACCTTATACAGAAAAAATAGCTCAAAATAATCGGATATAAACATCTATTCAGGTTGAAACTGTGTAGGCAAAGAACTGAGGGATAAGTGGTCATAGCACCACGACATAGCATTAACGCAAGTCGAAGTTTTGAAACTGTCCCGTAAGGAATTTGTCCCTTCCGTTCACCCTGGTGTCCAGACAGACCCTAATAATATCGTGGAGAGTTAGAAGTATTACGTTAAAGATGGATTCCAGACGGATGGTTAGACTTTGTTCGAAGAAACGAACAAAGTCTAACAAAGTCTGGTTTCATACGTCACACAAGAACGCTGTGACATTTGAAGAAACTCCATGATGCGTAACCCATATGCAAATTTGCTGTGAGCACGTGACAAATGAAGAGGGTGTATGTATGTATGCAAGAGGCCGAATTGTGTCTCGTATGAGTTCAGTCTGTTTTTTTATGTGTTTCAACGACGGAGCGAGAAACTGCGTATCCGAGGAAACAGAAAGATGTCCCACAGACGTAATATGGATGATTTTACCCAAGGCTGAATTATCGGCAAGCTCGAAGAAGGCCGGACTGTAACTGATGTCGCAAGATACTTTGGAGTAACACACACAACGTAGTATCACTGCTTTGGTCCGCTTTTAGGGGACACAGAATCGCTGCCAGATGGTTTGCTGGAGATCGTCCCCACTGCTTGAGCTAGAAGGATGACCGTTATCTGCCACAAATGGCAAAACGGAGTCGGAAAAGTACTACTGGCCAGTTGGCTAATCGTCTTCAAGCAACCATAGGTATGCGAAAAAAAAACAAGCACAAGTGTGCCAAACTGTATCAAAGCGTCTAAATACAATGCCTGACAGAAAATGCCACACCATGAAGGAATACTCGAAAACGGACCAAACTGAACACACAGATAGCCAAGTGAGTCCTGAACAAATTATTAATTGTCACATACAGACTAGGCTCCAGTGGCCGAATATACAGGGTGATCAATAAGGAGTGTGGCCCTCATTTTGGGTGATACACCGTTGAACCCAACGTGGTATCGAGGCAATGAGAATTCGAATAAAGTCCTGGGGTATCGTGGACCATGTGGTGTTGATCCGAGTCCACAGTTCATCTTCATTTTGCGAGGGGTGAGAGGGTACTCAGTCCAATGGTGTCCCACAGATGCTCGATGGGCGAGAGGTCGGGGGTTCGTGCTGGGCACAGATGCATCCACATACCGTGTAAAGTATTCAGGCTGGTCCGTGTGGTATGCAGCCGGGCGTTATCCTGTTGAAAAACGGCGTTTGGTAATGCCTGCAGATACAGTAGTGCCACTGGCCGCAGCACTTCGTCAACTTAGCGACGTTCCGCCAATGTTCCCTTAATGCGTACCAGCGGTGAGTAGCTGTTGGCACTGATAGCACCCCACACCATGATTCTACGTTCCCGGGCTGTGTGGCGCTCCACAATGGCGGAGGAATCCGCCCGTTGGCAACGATGCCTCCAGACTCTCACACGGAGATCATCATCCGTTGTGATACAGAACCGCAATTCGTCGCTGAATACCACACTGTTCCATTCGGTACCCCACGCAGCTCTGGAGCGACACCACGCCAAGCGGTGACGACGATGGCTTGCTGTTAAATGTAGTCTTCGCAACGGACGGCTGGACAGCAAACCAAACGCAGCCAACCGGTGCGATACTGTCCGCGTCGATATCGGAGCATCCAAACCTCGCCGTACATTCCCCAAAATGTCGCCCATTGTGGCATGTGAGTCAGCTACGGCATGACGTCGGATGCGACGATCGGTGAGCTCGGGCGTCCGTCTTCGTGCTCCGGTCCCCTTATGACGTTGCACAGATCCTTCCTGGGACCACTGTCTCCAAATGCGACCAACGGCTGTGGCATCATGTTGCATTTTTTTCCGCAACAGGACGCAAAGACCATCTGACGGTACGAAAGTCTACGATGACACGTCTCGTGAACTCATCCGTTTGACGAAATTGTGTACGACGGCGTCTTAACAGCATTGGAACCCCTTGTTCGTTCTCCGGACATAATTACAGCAGAACCACTCACTTCTCGTGGCCGTGACGACGTCTCTACTGATGGCCTCACGGCTGGTTGTCCACTTACAACCTGCGCATCGTTCGTGCGATTGGCCTGCAAATGTAATCATTTGCATAACTTGTATGTGTGCCCTTACCCTGCAATTTGCATGACGCTGCTTTCGCGTCTTCGTGGTGTGGCATTTTCTTTGTCAGGCAGTGTACATCAGGACTATATACCCGAAAACTCACACGCTGTCTACCATTATCCAGGGCGCACTGTACAGCCCGCAATATGTGGTCTATTTTTCACATTGACTGGTCTTCAGATCAATGGGCTAACGCAGCGGTTCCCAACCTTTCTTGACTCGCGAACCCCTTTCAACATTATATTGTTATCGCGAACCCCTGCACCTATTTTTGTTCACATAACAAGTTATATAACAGCTTTTTACTATATTCTTAAATGCCTTTAGTACTTACGGTTTCTTTCACGGGTTACTTTCTTTTAAATAAATTCCGTAACTTCTTACAAAACATTATTTCAGGGTTATATATTTTGTAAAAATGAAAGGATTTTAACATCAAAAAGTAAAGCTACTGGCTACTGTACTATAAAATGTAAATTAATGATTAAATAACCTGGAAATAAGTAGGAAATATTCTTGAAAAAATTTTAAACGATTTATAATTGTAACAAATAAATACAGCAAAATAATTATAATGATATTAATACTTTCGAATGAAAGTAAATCAAAAATCTAATGGTTTTTCTGGGTTTGTTAAGTAGAATAAAGTGTATCAATATTCGGTTCGGCAAAGCGTGGGCTTATGACCATTCGTCCAAGTGGGTGCGGGTTCCAATCCTCAATGTTATTATATATTCTTTGAGTCCGTGTGTGATCTGCTGTGCACCCACTTAGATGAAAAGGGCAATCTTCAAATAAAACAGTGAATTCTTGCTTTAATTCAAACAAACACGTAAGCACTTTGCCACGTGAGAGCCATCTAATATCACTGTGGGTCAAAACAGTAACATGCTGCTGTCCAGGCATATCCTTGCATAAGGTAAATAGTCCGGAATTAGTTAGTCCCGATTTTATAAAGCCGACTACTCTGATAACTTCATCGAACCCACATTTTAATTGTTGCAGCATTTGTCTTGATGCCAAGGCGTGTCTATAAATACCACAATGCTTCCAAGAAATATTCGCACATAAATTTTTGATGCGAGTACCTGAGCCCACAAATTTTCCTGTCATCGATTTTTCACCATTCAATTTGCTTTTCTTCAAAATACGAGTTGATTAAATTGAAAATGTCCTCACCTGTTGTACGTTCTTTTAACGGGCGGCAAAACAGAATGTTTTCCTCCACTTTATTATCATTCAGGTATCCTACAAATACAATTGATATTGCTACATCAGAAAACTCTGTAGTCTCATCTTGCTGCAAAGCGTACCGTACCCGTTTATAATAACAGCGTACCGTACCCGTTTTATAATAACAGATTTAACATTCTCAGACGTATCGTGGATTCGGCGAGACACTGTGTTGTTAGAAAGAGTTATCATGTCCAATTTCTTGGCAGTATCTTCATCAAACATGCACTTGACAATTGCTTTCGCACACGGTAACATCAGATTTTAAACAATAGTATGCGCTTCCCCAGCTTTTCCTATTTGGTAGCTTACCAAGTATGACGCTTCAATTGCTTTTTCACTATCTTGATTACGAATTGAAATATACGAATTAATATATTAGAGGCTTTGAATTCTTTGGATTTCCGTTTGAAAAAATCAACTGGTTTATTTGTGAGACTTAGGTGCTTAGTTTCAAAATGACGCGACAAGAGGGAAGGTTTCAATCTGTTGTTTGCCAGGACTTCTTCGCAAATGACACATTGTGGGCGTGAATAGTCCTCACCTCCAGTAAATGAAAAGCCAAATTTAATATAATCTTCATTGTATTTCCTTTTTTTTAGTACTAGATGTAATGCCGATATCTTGAAAATCTTTAAGCTCTATTTCGGAATTTTTGTCAGTTGAATGCGCTTCACTGGATTTCAGAAGATCAACTTGCGGCACATTTGATGAAAGAATTTCAACGTTTTCTCTTCATTAATACGTTTTACCATGGTTCCAGTCTTCAACCAGTGATCCATGATTTTACAATAAAAATTACTAATGGCGGGTATTTCCGCCTTAAGTTCAAAGTTTTCAAAAGCCCCTACAACCGCAATGCTACCTTAACGGTGAACGAACGTTCGATGTTCTGAGAGTTCCGGTGAACAACAGCAGCACGTGCGCACTCTACAAGGTCATCTGTAGAAACACAAGTTCATCGGTGACGCAGGATCGGGGCCTTCTCGCTCTGGAGCCGGTTGTTCTAACCAACTAAACTACACCTACGTAATGTATCGCTGCAGATTTGTTGTCTTGAGACATGCTTCAACTCTGTAGTAAGTCACACATCCCACAAGCTAAGAACTAACCGGTTTCTTTCTACATCACAGACAGGTAGAACGAACTATTCCATGACTTTGTGATGTCACGGAGTATTCCTTCCCTCGCTGCGGTTGCACACAGTTGTTTTTGAAACGTAATGCAGCACCGATCACCCTCTCATGCATGCTGGCTATGTAAGAACGCGTGCCCCAAACATCTGCAAAAACTAATTAAACTGTTAATCCATTTCAACATACTTACGGTTTGAAAATAATTTTATTGTAATTTTACAGAGACGCTATTAATTTTTTTTTACCTCGAACCCCTTGGAACACTTTCGGGAATCCCCTGGGGGTTCAGGAACCATCAAATGGGAACTGCTGGGCTAACGTAACGTTCACAAGTGAAAGCCACTTTTCTTTCGTCGGATTCCAAGTGGCAACTGATCTAGAGGGAACACGGGACTGCGTCTGATGTCAGAAATATCACTGAGTGGGACAGATATCGCGGTCGCGGAGTCATGGTGTGGGCCGGCATCATGGTCAATGGATGTTCCGAACTGCAGGTAACGGATCAAGGGGCAATCACTGGATGGCGATACTGTAATGATGTGATTCTTTGCCATGTTCTTTTGTTTCGTGTTGCTGTGGTCGCAGATTTTATTTTTATGGATGATAATGCCCGTTTTTCCAGCGCAGAAACTGTAAATGAAATATTTGCTAGTGAGGATAACCATCTGATGGAAGGCCCTGTGTATTCTCCTGGTGTTAGTTCGATCGAACATGTATGGGACGTTTTGGAGTGACGTGTTTCGCAAAGATATCCTCCACTGGAAACCATTCCTGCCCTTATCAGGGATCTCCAGCAGGAGTAGGACAATTTACCCCAAGAGCTCCTAAACAACTTGGTGCTAATCATCAGTGCCAAACATGCATTGCCTTGCGGGATCGATATGTCCCCAACTGAGGATTTCGATCTGCATGTAGTCTACGCAGCGCTGATGGAAGAGTGTCATTGGATGGCATGTGAGTCTGTACCTCATTCGTAACTTTTTTTATCTGTTTCGATCTCTGTTGCATATTGCTAATGATTTTTTGAAGTCGTGCGTTTCATTTCACTGTTTATATTACCATCGATAGCTGTTATAGCTGTTAAACCACTTTTTCCGATTTGGACTGGTCAAAATGTACCTCGTCCTTAAGTTTTGGGCAGCAGTGTATAAAGACCACGTGAGCGTCTGTGTCTATAGGCTGTCGCCCGTCCTAGTTTTGGGTCACAGGCTCCAGTGAGGGGGGTCTAGCACCGCAGAGTATGCGTACCACCCATGCTTCCTGCGGGGTTCGGTCGCGGGACCATTTCGAACGATTAGACACAAGGCCGTGCCTCTGACCACTCGACCGCCGGAGAGGCTTGACTTGAATTAGATGTAGGAATCTGGTATAGAACAGAAGATTATCTTTCATTGGAGTGATTGATATCTTTTCAAGATTTCACTGATAATTCCTGCAGTTCGTCTCTGGGTATCTTCTCTCGTAATGCATTCACAAAGCCGAGAGCAATCGAAACCACAAGGGACATGCATTCTAATGAAAAAAACATAAGTCACAAATAACAATACTTAGTGCTTCGAAAGTCCAGAGAGCCAATAAACAAACTTAACGACATATCGTGGCATCCGAGTTTAATCCATTATGCTTAGTATCCTTTAGAAATAGTTTCCTATCGCTTCGACCCTTTCAAACCGTAAGCTCAAGAACACTTTTTGAGACGTAAAACTATACAGTTTTATCATGAAATATTACCTTTGGAGAGGAAAGTGTATTTCCTAATATGCCACCTTTAGTACAATGACTCCACTAACCAAGTTCATGTTTGCTAGTCTCAGTATCATCAAAATGGCGAAGAAAAGAAAAGTAATGAAAGAGATGTAAAAGTAGTTCTAAACATAAGAGATATAACAAGAATCATGAATTAGTTCACCCGTTATAAATGTAAGTTTAATTCATGCATTTAGACACAGAATTCAACAAACTCCCTCCGCCAGGTAATTTTTACCAACTTGTTTTTGAGCACTGACATGTAAAAAACAAATTCTATTTTATGCTTATATTTCAGAAACTTATCTCCGTAGTTCCTTGACCTAGTGTAGCCTTAGAAATTTCCGAATAATTAGGAGAAAAAAAATTAAAGATTTCTCTCGTAACTTATAACAGTTAAATTACTTCGACTTTTAGGTAGGGAGTATTAGAAACGTTTCTTTTGTTTACGTTTATTTAAGACTTTACTATCTTCTCTTAGTTATCTGCAATAAATTAATATAGTGAATCAAAAAATTGCTGAGAACGTTTTCTTAGATTCTTCGGTGGCCAAGTGGTCTGAGGGCTGGATTCTAACCGAATGGTTAGAATCCAATTATAATCCAGATGGTTAGAATGCAGCCCCTCAGATCACTCGGCCTTAGATTCTTCGGTGGCCAAGTTATGAGGGGCTATATTCTAACCATGGGTGGTGTGTTGCCCCTTCGGCGCTGGCTTTCTCCCTCACTGAACCAGTGGCTCCAATTAAGGACGAGCGACTGCTAAGAGTTCTTAGTGTTGATCGTATTAGTAGTTAAACCCCGAAATTAAAAAAAAAACATATTGTTAGGCGTCACGTTGCAGTCTTACTAATACTCCAACTCGCGTAAATGAAAAATGAATCATTAAAGAATGTTGTTAATTTTCCCCTGCAAACAATAGCAAATTGTGTGATACTACTGCATTCAAAGTTTGACTTCTCTCCTGTACTTCTCCTTTAAGTTGGAGAAGCAACGATGTGTTAAAGGTCACATCATCGATCCTTTGGTTTTCGCATGCCTGTTGCTTTGAATGGCAGCACATGCGGTTGCGATGCGACAGGGCGTGTGAAACTCAAAGACGTTGCTGATCTTCATAACTTCGTTCTACCTGTATCGTGGACATAGACAAACCGTTTCAAGTGTTGCCACCTACCGGAGGAATGTAAAAAACGGCCAAAAGATTCATTATCAGTTTGCACTTCTGAATGTTCGTAACATTACAATAGATCCAATAAAAACTGTAGACAAAGACCTTTTGATTTGCACTGGAAAACTTTCATAATATTGTGGCTATCAATAATGACAGGCTATTTAAATAAACGTTCAGTAGAAGATATTTCTACGTTTAAGTCACTTACACTGAAAATATTAAATTAAACTGAGATAGCCGATAAATGAAAATATTCCCACATACGGCTAGTGTCATCCAAAAAAATGGCAGTGCATAAAGTACAACACACGGTTGGTGCATTAGTAAAGAGAAAAAGTTGAGTAACACCGTTTTGAAAGCTCAGATAGCTTTCATACATACAGTCTTATAGATACCGTTACCACGCGGAGTTTTAAACATAAACAGTTGCGCCACAAACAATTGAGACTCGGAAGAACATCGTGAATTACGCTGTTATCTTGCGAATATGAGAGCTCCCATATGAGAGAAGACGCTGGAACGAAATGTTTGCCGATATCTCGTTTCAAAGTTGAAGTTGCGAAGCACATTTTAAGTACTGGCATCTTCTCAATGCCTATTTATGGTGCTTCAGACTTTCTACCCCGGAGAGATCAGGAGAAATATTTACTGAAGAAATGAGACAAGATTTCGGTTTACAAGGCAATATCCTTCAAAAGGGAGGGAGGCCCTTCTCGGGAAAATGAAATGAATAAAAAAAATGTTATCGCATAAGCGAGTGAGAAAATTACCGCAACGATCTTCCTTCGAAAATGCTGCCTTGCGTGTGTGACGTCAACTGTTACGTAATCGGAAATACCAGACTCTTGAAACGACCAATGGAATCACAGAGGTCAGCTTTTAAATGTGAACGATCTATGTATTTTTTTCTTTCAGTGATGTCTCTATGATTACGTACATCCTTTTTTCCCATTTTCTTAATTTTGCTGAACTATAATTTAAAATATTTCAACTTCCTTGCCGATTAATTTTTGAGAAGAATCCATTCTTTTCTAGAATTCTAGATGGGGCAGTCGCAGTTTGTTCTTCTCACTGTGGGACTGAAAGAAGGTTCTTTTTATATCGATGATTAGTGATTGGTTTATGAATTTAACAGTAGGTTATTTTGAATAAAATCGATTTCATTTTACAGGCCAGTCGCCATTCTGTCAGAGTCGAAAATCTGCAACTTCTTTAAATGAGTTAAGCAAAGAACAAATATACTATCATTCAAAATGGCCCGATTTATACTCTCCTTGAGACTATGTGGTAGACAAAACGAAAAAAAAGAACAAACGAAGTAGCGTAACCCTGAGTCAACCAAAAGCTGGAGGGGATCATTCCTGCCCCTCCCAATTAGTGTGGCTGTTGTGCGGAGTTCCGAGGTGGTACCTCGCTCGCCTTCCTCCACGATCTTTCTTACACCCAAGATTTCAGTAATCCTTCTTGACAGCTTGTTCGACATCAGGACCTGGTTATTGTCTGCAGGGCTGGCTGCATAATTTGCGGGGCCCGGTGCAAAACGAAAATGCGGGCCCTTTTCCTAGCAAGTTTTACATCTACTAAATGGGCTTGGACATTGGAACATTTTTGAAAGAAATATAATGAATTAGTTTTTACTGGTTTGTTGTGTGGTAATTATTATATCATGAATAAAGTCTTATGCTGGTTGTTAATGGAGACACTTAATGACAGAGACCCAACGGCCAGACAGAGGTCTGACAGTACTATGAACTGAGAAAAACGTACTTACTTAAAATCTTTTATTAGTAAGCTCTCCTCGCACATAAACAAAAGCTCTCTTAGGTATCGTTGAACGCGCCTATTTATACTGCCGACCACCACGTCATGACTACACTCGTTGCCACATATCATTCAGCGGGAGAAATAACATCTCGTTAAGTAAGAAGATAATTTACATAGGAAAATAAAATAACAAGATATAGTAAAATCAAAAGGAAACTGAATCTAGAGTATACGTTACATCATCTCCCCCTTAAGTTTTTTTTTTTGTCGAAAAACCTATCAAATTTTGGAGTGTAGTCTTACACTTGCTGACTGACGTTTATCGTCCTCTTTTTTGTTTGTTTTGGTGGCAGCAGTATGTACAATATCAAACTTGGCATGACAAAATCAGGAAATCTGTATTCGTCTGTGAAACACTTTTTATACGTGAACAAAACAAACCTGCATCGGCATACCCTTTTTTTTTTATTCTGCCTAGCAGGAATCACTTTTTTGATTTCAAATTACGTCTTCCTATTAGCGTTGATTACAAACCAACTGTATCAGCAGCGAAGATTGCCTGTAGCTGCCTAACAGTAACAATTTTCATTATTTTATCCCTGCGCACATATATATAAATTTCAAATTACGTCCACATATTATCGTTGAGCACAAACCAACTGTATCAGCAGCGAAGATTGCCTGTAGCTGCCTAACAGTAACAATTTTCATTATTTTACCCCTAAGCACATATATATATAAAAAAATTTGGATTAGTAGACGTATAACGAAGTAAATTTCTCCGTCATTTCTGTCCACGCCAGGATTCGAACCCGGATCCCCTCATTCCGGAATAAGTCACTCTACCAGTTGAGCTACGCGGACGTTTTATTCTGATTCCTATCTGCCTTTATGTCGTGTGCGTCCATCTAGCAGGTGCGTCACATCTCCTGGTACGTTACATCATCTCCCCTTATTTTTTTTTTTTTTTTTCGAAGTGCTGCTCTTATTTTTCCTATCTCGCGGTGTGGAAATAACATCACACCATTGCGAGATTGTGAACGGTCGGGTCATCCGGATAGTTCGGGCGCCATTATAACGAAGTAAATTTCTCAGTCATTTCTGTCCACGCCAGGATTCGAACCCGGATCCCCTCATTCCGGAATAAGTCACTCTACCAGTTGAGCTACGCGGACATTTTATTCTGATTCCTATCTGCCTTTATGTCGTGTGCGTCCATCTGGCAGGTACGTCACATCTCCTGGTACGTTACAGACGGACATAGAAGATATATACAAAAAAAACCACAGATACACAAAAAGAATGCATAGGCCCACACGAAAAAAAAAAAAAATTCTGACACGCCAACTGGTCGTGCAGGAAAAACGACAGAACGAGAAAAGAACCTGTCCACGAGAACCTACTTATCTCGAGGACGCATAAAAAACTCTAGTACGATAACGTTTTCCAGGCCTAATCGGACTGGTAAATTCAGGTGGCGTCGGTCTTTTCAGAGACTTGAATGGATCTGGAACAACTGTAGTCTGTCGGTCAAGAAATCCCTGCGGCTGACAGGAACGGTCAGGAACGGCTGAAGTCTGTCGGTCAGGAAATCTCTGCGTCTGACAGGAACGGTCAGGAACGGCTGAAGTCCGTCGGTCAGGAACGGCTGAAGTCGGTCTGTCAGGAAATCCATGCGGTTGACAGGAACGGTCAGGAACGGCTGAAGTCCGTCGGTCAGGAACGGCTGAAGTCTGTCGGTCAGGAAATCCCTGCGGCTGACAGGAACGGGCTCCCCCAGGCTTTTGATATGTAGTTCCTTTGTGCTGGGGCCCGTGTTGTCCTTCCAGCATTCGTTTGAAGGGACGTGGCTCCGGCCACATCGCTTGTTTTCGCTTTCTACCTCTGGGCATGAGAGTAGAAGCAGGCATCGGCCCTGTTTGCCCTGAGCGTAGGTTCCAGGGGCGAAACCCGGGCGGATGCAAGGATCTCTGCCTTCGGCGCTGTTGCGGCGAAGCAGATTGGGGAGACAAGTTACGTTTTCGACCAGCTTTTGGTGTTGCTGGACGGTTTGTAATTTGTGTCTGACGTTTAGGAATCGTCGAACTATTGTCTATATCTGATAAATCAGAAATATCTGATGACTCTGAGTCGCTGCTGTAAGTTAGTGGTCGTGCAGGGCGATGTTTATTTCTGCCTATAGGAATACTTTCTGACGAGGTTTTCAAGGAAGTAGGAGCTTGTGTCGGTGTAGAGTTATTAGGGAATGGTGCAGCAATAGTCTTGGCAATAGTTGGAGGGAAAGGAACGATACTAGCATTTGAAGAACTTGATTCGAGCCTTCGTCTTGTGGTGGAATCAGGTTGCGTTTTTGGAAGCCCGTCGTGTGCAGGGGAGGGTGAAGAAAAAATCACTGGGGATTCTTCAAAAATGTTTGTCGGTTCGTCCAAAATTTCTGGAGGTTGATCGTGAGATATAGACTCTTGAGTCTGTGGAACAGAAGGTTGAGTAGGGTTGATGATAAAATCTATATTTCGTTCATGATATTTGCGACACTGAGCAACGTGTACGTATTGAAATTGATTGTCAGGTTTTTCAAGAATAATGTTATTTTCAAACACATTTGCCACCCGATATGGACCTTCGTAGGTGGGTGCAAATTTCTTCACTAAAGTATGAGAAACAGAAGACTGGAAGTGCGTTTCCACGAGAGTGAGATCTCCAACGACAAGAACTGGTTCCCTACGCCTAGTATTATAGTATCTTGCTTGAGCCTCTTGTGCTCCTATCATTGCAACACGAGCTTTTTCTGCCATGATTCGTACTGATTGCGGAGTTGGTCGCTGGTTTAGTTCGTCGATAATCCCCGTTAAATTTTTAAAAGGGGTCTTAATTTTTCGACCCAAAAAAAGTTCAGCAGGAGTAAATTTAGTAGATTCGTGAACAGACGAGCGGAGGGCGAACGAAAAAGCTCAAGATGTTCATCCCACCGCTCGTGATGATCCATGACAAATGTAGCAATCATTTTAACTAGAGTGCGGTTTACTCGCTCCGCGGGATTACTCTGGGGATGATATGGGGAAATGAATTTATGCTTAATGTGTAGTCTCACACACATTCTTTCAAAAATGTCAGAAATAAATTGGGGACCATTATCCGAAACTACTTTTTTAGGTGCACCATATCTAGAGAATACTTCATTAATTAATACATTACAAATAACTTCTGCCGTAGCGGCTTTAATGGGAAAAACTTCAACCCATTTAGAAAAATTATCAGTTAATACTAAAACGTAACGAGCTTTGTTTTTAACAGATAAAGGATAAGGTCCCAATAAATCTATTGAAATAATATCAAAAACATGAGAACTTGAACTAGATTTCAAGTGACCGGCCGGTCTTACATTACGGTAATTATGAATCTGACACAAGTGACATGATTGAATGTATGCGAGCACACTTTGGTACATGCCAGGCCAATAGGCAACATCCCGCAATTTACAACGGGTCTTGCGAATACCCAAATGGCCTGCAAGAGGTTTGTCATGAAATTCGTTTAAAAGGGCCATTCTAAGGGTTCGTGGAAAACATGGGCGAAACTCTGCCCTAGTAGTCCTACATTTCGTATAATAAAGAAGACCCTCTATGACTTCAAAATGCTGTGACCTCCCAGCCAGAGAAGGATCACTTTGCTGTGGTGAACCCGCAAGCAAAAAAGTATAGATATCCCCAAAATCTGGATCATTTATTAATTCTGCCATTATCTGCTCTCTGGATGTTATATCAGCTATTAGAAGTAAAGGCTGACATCCAGGAGTAGTTTCTGTGGGAACCCCACTAATCGGGACGCGAGACAATGCGTCCGGTAATTGATTCTTATGACCTGGTTGGTACGAAATTTTGATATTGCTCTCTTGTAACTTAAGAGCCCACTTCATAAGTCTTTGAGAGAGGTGCTTAGCTGAATTCAAATACTGAAGGGCAGAATGATCCGTAATTATGTTAACTGTCAATTCGTTAGATAACATTGAAATTTGTCAAGAGCATACTCTACAGCAGGACATTCACGTTCCGTAGCTGAATAATTGCGTTCAGCTTTGGCTAAAGTACGAGACGTAAAAGCTATTGGATGCACAGCTTGTGACAAAACGCAACCAAGACCAACTCCGGATGCGTCAGTATAAATATCAAATTCCTTAGTATGATCCGGGAAAGCCAACACAGGAGGCTGAGTCAACGCAGACTTTAGTGCTTCAAATGCAGCGTTAGCCTCAGGTGTCCAAACAAACTTCTTGTATTTACGTTTCAAAGCATACAATGGCTCACAGATTGTAGCATAAGCGGAGACGAACTGCTGATACCATCCGGTCATTCCCAGAAAGCGTGATAGTTCTTTTGCTGTTTTAGGCCGAGGAAAGTCAACAATAGGCCTAATTTTTTCATTATCCGTAAATAAGCCGTGGGGAGTGATTTTCAACCCCAGATATACAATCTCGTCCCTCGCTATCTGGCATTTACTAGGTTTTAACGTCAAGCCAGCATTGTATATGAGTTGGAACACCTGTTTGAGCAGAGAAAGGTGCTCGTCAAAAGTCTCGGATGTAATAATAATGTCATCCAAATATACATGCACATGGGGACCTAGAACAGGTCTGAGAACCGTATCCATAAGCTTTTGGAAAGTAGCAGGTGTAGAAGCTAGTCCAAAGGGCATACGCAGGTATTCATAAGCCCCAAAAGGAGTCACAAAGCCTGTTTTATCGACTGGATGGTCATGCAAAATATGTGACATGACAGGTAGTGGATAATTTATCGCTTTCGTGACTTGGTTGAGCTTGCGGAAATCTGTCACGAAACGAAATTCATTGGGTTGTTTTTTGGAACCAGAAAAGCAGGTGCGGCCCATGCGCTTGTTGATTCCCTTATTATGCCCTGTTTAATCATCTTGGAAATTTGACGTTGCATTTCCTGTTTTTTATGAGGAGCACAAGGGTAAGGTTTCGTCGCTATCGGTTTCGAACCATCAGTGTCAATGACGTGATAAGCCACCTGTGTGAAACCAGGTTGATCAGAAAATAAACCAGGGTTTTCCTGCAAAAGTAGAGAAAGCTGGTTTCGTTGCCTCTCATTCAGTTGGTTACTCAGTAACAAACTCGTTATGTCTATAGGATCCGTAGGAATCACTTCGACAGATTCCGGAAAGGAAATAACATGTTGTACGAAATTCAGGGTAACTTGAAAAGTATTGATAAAGTCCATGTCCATTTGACATTTAACAGGTAGTTCGTCTATTAGCAGGAAAGAAAGCGTAAAACGAGCCTTTCCCAGCCCTAGAGATAATGTGAAAGTTCCTGTGATACTGAATATTTCGTTATTTGCACCTTGCAAATACTGCGTCGCAGGCTGAACGTGTATTGTAGGAAAATTTTCAGTGCAAAACTTCGTATTTAGGGCTGATATTTCAGAACCAGTGTCGAACTTTGTCTCGACAATAATATCTTCAATTGTCAAGAACACATCAGGCAACTGAGGAGTTTGAACAGTCACTAATACTGTTTTAGGGTCAGAATGCTTGGTATCAGGAAGCAGTACCGACTCTTGGTCTACTTCCTTTGGAAGTTTAAAGGATTCCTGGTGTATTATCATGCGGTCTGAAACCTCGGCCCTGCCGGGTATCGGGAAAGTTTTCACGATGAGGAAAACTGCGTGAAAACTGCTGCGGGAACTCCGCATGTCTGTTGAAATTTTCATTTCTATTACTTCTTCCCTCAGCACGGGCAGAAAAATCATCATTGCCCTGAGCATGAAAACGTTCCGAATTCTGCGGATTGGAACGGGGTCGAGCATACTGTGCATTTGTACGGTACCCAGAAAATTGATTAGAAGCGAGCGGTTGGTGTACCACTCTTCTATGCGGTGGAACGTATGATGCTTGGACTTGCACCGGTGTACGCTCGCGTTGAAAGTCATTAGGCCTATTATGCCGTTGAGGATTTTCGTAATAAGCCTCGCTGGGTGCCCAAGCATGGTGAGTTGGACCATGTTTGCTGTGTCGCTCTTCATACGTTCGTATGAGGCGAAGGCATTCATGAATTGTAGCAGGGTGTCGGACCTCAAGAAAATCCTGTAGTAATGGATAGAGCTGTTGCAATAGGGTGTCCAACATGTCGACATGACGGGCATGTGGATCCCATAAGTTATACAATCGTGTTGTTTCTAAAGCAAATGCAACAGGGCTATCGTTGGGTCCTTGCTGACGAGAAAAAGTTAATGTGCAAGGCTAGCTCGACTGAGGCTGAAAGGAAAGACTTCCAAAAATTCTGCTCGGAAATTCTCATAATGAGAATCCGGGTTCGACACTCTCCACTGCCGATACCAGGTCTTAGCGGTATCCTTCAAGCAAGTGCCTGCTACTTGCACTTTGCAGTCTTGAAGAATATTGTATAGATCAAAATGATCCTCCTAATCCTCAAGAAATTTTAAGGACCCCTCCAAACCATTGAAATTAATTGTTCCTGCATGCGGCACGAAATGGGCAAGCATTTTGCTTCTGTGAGAGGATTGAAATCCCTCAGGTACGACCCGCGACTCAGAGTAATAGGAAGCTGGTGAATTACGATATTGTGAAGAATGCCTGGGTACTTAGAAATCAGTATCATTAAAGTGAGCCCCACAGGCTTCTTGCAGATGGTCGAAATTAATCCCATCACCAGCGAAACTTGCCTTAGGGTGAAATATGGAAGTTGTCTCAGGTAATGAAGACATGGGTAAGAATTGTGAAGACCTCGTGTTCAGAAAAAGTTCGGGCGCCAATTATAATGAATTAGTTTTTACTGGTTTGTTGTGTGGTAATTATTATATCATGAATAAAGTCTTATGCTGGTTGTTAATGGAGATACTTAATGACAGAGACCCAACGGCCAGACAGAGGTCTGACAGTACTATGAACTGAGAAAAACGTACTTACTTAAAATCTTTTATTAGAGAACTCCTGGTATCATCCAACACACACACTACTAGTCACACTAATCGTATCACAATAATGAAGAAGAACCTAATCACATAGAACGAAGCTCTCGGCACAAAATAACGTAGCTCTTTTCACATCGAACAAAACCTCTGCACATATAAACAAAAAGCTCTCTCACGTAACACAAAAGCTCTCTTAGGTATCGTTGAACGCGTCTATTTATACTGCCCACCACCACGTCATGACTGCACTCGTTGCCACATATCATTCAGCGGGAGAAATAACATCTCGTTAAGTAAGAAGATAATTTACATAGGAAAATAAAATAACAAGAGATAGTAAAATCAAAAGGAAACTGAATCTAGAGTATACGTTACAGAAAGGCGAGGTGCGGTAGAGAAACCACATTTTTTCATTTTCTCATGAAGCTTAATAAAGCATGGTGGTACTAAGGAATATTATTATTTATTCACGAGTTATAATAAGCTGTTATTATTACTCATTGAAAAATAAAAAGACATTTTAAAATTATGCTATATTTATTTACATTGCCAGATCAAATTGAAGTTGATTGAATTGAAGATACAAAATATAATTCCCGCACCTCGTCGAAATGCGTGCTGATGGCGAAAATTAATGTAATTTATCCAAAATTAAAAAAAAAATAGCTATCGCTTAAACAAATAAGATAGGATCATGGTAAATGTCATTTTCAATGATTCATGGTTGGAATATTGAGGTACCATCCGTACAATACTAAATGAGTAATGCAATTTTCAAAAAACCTCTTACCTTATCACTCTGTCTCTTTACTTCTAGAAAGAAAGATTCTTTTGCTGGCCACGTTCTACAGTTAACTGTAATTTGTTTTAGTGGGTAGTGGGAGCTTTCAGCTTTGTAGCTCAAATGAGGCCAGTACGATAGCAGTCTAGTGCAGTGTTTCCCAAACACCGCCGGTCCGTCACGAGGTTTCCGCCGGTCCACGGAAACGGAGGAAAATTTAAGGAATTGTAGAGATTTCCGAATTTGACCAGTAAAAACAGGTATGTCCTTGTACATAAAAGCAACTTCTTGCCGGTCGCTCCGCGAAGCAATTTGTGAAATTTTACTGGTCCGCGACTTGCTTGTAAAAGTCTCTGGGAACCAGTGGCAGTGGTCTAGTGTCCTGATAATCCCGAATCGGCGTTATGTTGTGCTTCATCCATACGCCGTCGCTCGTCGTCGTCAGGTACAATCGATCTGTCAGTTATAGTTTTATAATTAAAATTTCAGCCAGTTTCATAAAAAAATTCGCAAAGATACGTTTTTAACTTTTTTTATTGATAAACCATCTGCCAGAGATTCGACACCCACGCACGCGAAAAACTGACCGCGTGTGATTACGGCAAAATTCAGACGTAACTATAGTGGCTATAACGTAACTGTGACACTGCTGTGACGTCAGCGTTCCAGAGAGATCTGGGTGATTATATATATATATATATATATCATCATCATCATCATTGTCAACCATTATCAATCCACTGCTGGACGAAGGTCTCCCCAAGTTTCCTTAACAACGGTCTGTCTTGTGCCATATATATATATTCACTCGATGCCTTAATGAAGGAAAGATTCCTGAGGATTGGAACACCGCTACAATGATCCTGCTACATAAGAAAGGTGACATTGAGGATCTCGGAAACTACAGACCTATCAGCCTCCTATCAGTAGTTTATAAAATCTTTACTAAAGTTCTTTCACACCGCTTGAAGGTGACACTGGACATGGCTCAACCGAGAGAACAAGTTGGAATCAGGAGTGGCTACAGCACAATAGATCATATCCACGTACTGAGAGAACTAATTGAAAGAGCGAGGGAATATGAACTTCCATTGTGCATGGCTTTTATCGATTATGAAAAAGCCTTTGATTCGGTGAAACCATCAGCAGTTACAATGGCTCTGAAAACCTGCGGTATTGAAGATGCATACATTAATATTATTAATAACATCTATGAAAATGCAAGTGCAAAGATTAGGCTGTTTGAAAATACAACACACGTAAAAATTGGAAAGGGAGTGAGACAAGGTGACACCATATCTCCGAAGCTCTTTAATGCCACATTGGAGGGTGTTTTTCAGTCGCTGAGCTGGGAAAACAAGGGGATAAAGATTAATGGAGATTATCTAACCCACCTTCGTTTTGCTGATGACGTAGTCATTTTTGCAACTACCCCATCAGAGCTGCAGAGTATGATCCAGGAACTTGCTGACAAGAGTAAAGAAGTGGGATTAAAAATGAACTTTCAGAAGACAAAAATGATGTTCAATGCTTTTACAAGAAATGAAGATTTATCGATTGATGGAGAAAAGCTGGAGATAACAGACACGTACGTTTATCTTGGACAGCAGATATCAAGTGAGGGTCACATTGATGAAGAAATTAATCGGCGTACAAAACACTCCTGGAGAGCTTTTGGAAGAAACTGCATAATTTTCAAGAGCAATATGCCATTGTGTCTTAAAAGAAAAGTGTTTGATCAATGCATCCTTCCAGTGCTTACGTATGGTGCAGAGACGTGGACCTTAACTAAAAGAGACATACAAAGGCTGCAGACAACTCAAAGAAGCATGGATAGGTGCATACTTGGTGTAACCAGGAGAGATAAGAAGAGGAACTCGTGGATCCGAAAAATGACAAGAGTGGAAGACATCATGATCAGAGTTAAATCCCTGAAATGGCAATGGGCTGGAGATACTGCCAGAAGAACAGACCATCGATGGACAGCCGAAATTTTAGATTGGATTCCAAGGGACAGGAAAAGACCCAGAAGAAGACCACGTGGAAGATGGGTGGATGAAATTCGAAAGTATGCGGGAGTGACATGGAGGAGACTGGCACAAGACAGACCGTTGTGGAGGAAACTTGGGGAGACCTTCGTCCAGCAGTGGATTGATAATGGTTGACAATGATGATGATGATGATGATATATATATATATATATATATATATATATATGTTATTAAGGCAAATTTTCTTTCGGTGATACGGTGAATCATTCCGATTGACCCAAGATACTTTAATTCTGTTCACTAAGGCAATAAAGTGTAATGATATACAAATTTAAAAAATGCCATTTTTACATCATTAAGTGCCATTTATTTTTAATACAAGAAAACGAATTATGAAAAATTCAAAAACATCACACAAACGCGGGGCCCCTCTAGGCGCAGGGCCCTGTGCGACTGCACAGGTCGCACACCCCTGGTTGCACTGTAAGAAGTGTACAGACAATAAGGGTGTGCACTGTAAGAAGTGAACACCCTTATTGTCTGTACACTTCTTACAGTGCAACCAGTCGTCTGAAAGGCCTACATTTTGGCATGCGCTCTGATGCAAAAAAGCATGTGGTGGTTGGAAAACAGTTCTGTATTTACAGTTTTTGCTTCAGTTGAGCCCATTTTTAACCCACGCAAGCAATGAACCTTTGAGATGTACTTCCTACAGGCTTTCTGAAAGAATATTGCTGAAAAGAAATCAATAACAACATAGGGAGATTTGGTATTGCTGTTATTCAAAATGTTCCAGGTCAAACTACATGTGTTGTATTGTATCAGGATTGGGACTTTTTGTTATCCAGTCAATTCAACAACTTTGCTGAACTCATACCATGGAATCCCTGCTGTAGGGACGGAGCTCGTATGTTAATTAGCATATGCCTATGCCTATGCCTAACTTGCTCCCACGTGTTGAGAAGATTGTCCCACAGCAGGCAAAATAAAATCATGTTCTTTTTGCAAATAAAACTATTTATCAGCAAATGCTGATGATTGTCCGGCGTTCTTTCTCTCTCAGCTTTTTATAAATGTATCTGCTATTCAAGAGAGGGGAGGGTAGAATAGTAGGCAAACATTGAGACATAAAATATTCATTAGGCCCAAATACTAAACTTAACAAATTTATTGTCTTAGGGTTAGGCCACTATTGTTCTCTAGCATGGGCTACTTCAGTTGCTACCTACTTAATACTTCGGAAATTCTTATTCCGTCTCAGAGCCTGACTCAAAAGTCAGTTCGTTCCCTAAACGCTTATCCTATCACGTAAACGAGAGCCTTCATCGGCCTGCTTCGGTTCGTACACGTTACACTTTTTTCTGTCTCTCTCTATAACAATAAAAGAAAGGCTTCCTTTCCGCGCACGTGGTCCTCACTCGTAAACGACAGCCCTTGCCGGCATAAATCGTTTCGTACACGCCGCACTCTTTTCTTCTCTCCAACGAAGCACACGTGGACTTCACCGAGTCCATCTCCCGGCTTCTACGCCTTACGAAAAACACGTCCTGCTCCTGCGAGCACTCATCGTCAATTCTTCCCTTCTCCGACGTAAAATTCTCCAAGATACAACTTCCTCGCTCCCCATTGGCTCCTTCTTTCCTCCCTATTTTCGGTGGTCACGTGCTTTCCTGGTGTGGCGTACGCTCAAAGATGACTGTCTCACCCCTCCTTGCAGCCTCCTACACCCTTCCGCGCCTTCCGACTTCTAACCCAGCCCTGCTTCTACCCGGATCTTTGACCTTCTCTTGCGTGACCCCGAGGCGTCCTTGACCGTTCCTGCTTCCTGCGTCCCCTTTAAGCCTGAGATCACTCCGCCTAGGAACAATAGCTGTGGTTTCTGTGAATACAAAGAATAACAACGGTATACGTTGGAATGTCGTCGAAATACTGCATTCCTCAGACGTCTAGAGTCTTGTTATTTCAACATCGTTTTCGTGCGCGTCTTTGCCCAAAATGGCGATCGTTAATGGTTTCTCACAGGTGATCTTCAACATACATGAACTTGACTGGAATATTTACATTTCCATGAAATTACATAATTTAATGTCCATCACATAATTCCGTAATATTTCAGTCTCTATAAATTATGCAAATTAGCGTCCATTACATAGTTTACGCAAGCGAATAATTCTTCGCCCCTACACCTGCATTGATCGTTATCACGTAAAAGGCTTTTGAAACATCGTGATTTGACCTTTTCAGATTATGCAAATGAAAAGATGTCGAACATAGAATCTCTTTTGTCCGAGTCCAAGTCAGAGCAATGAGGAAATGTAGCTGGATTTTTGCGGTCTCAAAATGTCCCACTAGCGATATTTATTTGTGAAAGACTCCTGTATAAGATTCCCCAGGAGAAGTACACTTTTGCGTCAGCACCGATATCGGAGCTTGCGCTGGAGTCTATCGTACTTTATAAGTACACTATATGATCAGAAGTATCTACACACCCATTTTGAGTAGGGAATTTGCTCCTATACGTCGAAGTCATGGGTCGTACAGGTATAAAAAGACACATGTGGCCTGGCAAATATCAAAGACAAGTATGAATAGTAGAACGGGCCGTAAGGCAGAGGTTAGTAACTTTCAACGTGACACAGTCATAGGATGCCATTTTAGCGACAAGTCAGTTCGGGAAATTTCTGCCCTGCTGCCACGATTAACTGTAGGTGATGTTATTGGGAAGTGAAAACGCCCGGGAGCGACAACAGCGCAATGGTGAGCTGGTAGGCCACATAAAGTGATGGAGCGATACCTCCGAGTGCTGAAGCGGATAGTGCGACAAAATCGCCTGTCCTCGGTTGTAACATTTTCCACCGAGTTCCAAAATGCCTCCGGAAGCAGCACCACAACCGTTTGTTGAGAGCTGAAGATACAGGGTTTCCGTGGTCAAGCAGCAGCACACAAGTCTAACATAAACAAGTTCAGCGCCAATCGTGAGTTGAAGTGGACGCGTTCTCTAGAGTGAATAATCATGCTTCACCATCTGGCAGTGCAAAGTACAAGTGTGGGGTGTGGGTGTGGAGGATGTCAAGTGAATGCCACCCTTCTGATTGTGTTTTTCTAGTTGTGAAGTTTGGTGGAGCTGGCATCATCTTTTGGATATGCTTTTCATGATTTGAGCTGGAGTGCCTAGTTCCAGTGTCTCGTAATGTTAAAGTTGCGGACTATAGCAACCTTATCGACAATTCTGTGCTGTGAACATTATGGCAACAGTTGGTAAAGGCTCTTTCCTTTACCAACAGAAAAATGCCCCCGTCCGGAAAGCAAGGTCCGTGCAGGAATGGTTTGACGAGATGGATGTGGAAGAATTTGACTCGTCTCCACAGAGCCCCATGGAACCCCTTTGGAATGAAGTGGAACGCCGACTGTGAGTCAGGTCGAACAGCCTGACATCGGTGATCTGCCTGAACAATGCTCTTGCTTCAGAACGGAAGGCATTTACCGCAGCAATGTACCAAAATCTAGTGGGAAGCCTTCCCAGTAGAGTGAAGGTTGCGATAGTAGCAAAGCGTAGACCAACACGACGATATAAATTCCTTTCCTATTACAGGGAGTTCGTGGATAGGCAGGCATCCGGATACTTTTGATCAGACAGTGTAAGTCGCATTACGACTACCAAGATGAATGCAGTGCTTTCTCTAACTGGCATAAAACTTCCACCTTGGTGCCAACTACAGAGCACCTATATACAGAACGGATACTGGCAAAGTCACCGTGTCTAGGACAACCGGGCGTGCTTGTGGAACCAACGAAGCTAACGTTTTCCAGTCGTGAACAGAACGGCAGTTACACAGCGTTCCGTGGCTTAATCTATAGAAACTATTTTTATTGATCATAATTTATGTTGATGATTTTTTTCTTCTGAGAATTTATTTCTTCTGTTCCGACTTTAATTAATTTGACTATGGCATTTAATGCAGTATTTCCTACTTAACTGTTCTCATTTAACTTTCAACAACTGAAATCAACGTTCAACAACTGAAATTTCTGAAAAGTAGCTACTTTCGCTACTTTTTAAGTAATTACCTTATCCTCGTAATCAGTAAGAAGGTCGACATGGGCCCGGAAGTCTCTACGTAAAGCTTCGTGACTGACACGTAACTTTCTTTCTACTCATGTCCCGCTGTGTTTTGGTTCTCGCTCGAAGGAAGCACCACTTTCTGTAATGCCCTGTTTCAACTAGCTCTCCTACGGTAGTTTCTGCTCTGCAGTAGGTACTTTATGGCGCTAACTCAGAAATGACACACGAGCGGAAAGAAGTCGGGCACAGGCAACATTCCGACAGTGACTGGAATGATACTTTTTAAAACTAGCTAGCTATTACTACAACTACATTCTTGAAAAAGGAGCTTACTACAGGAACAACTACATTCTTGAAAAAGTATCTTACTACTACAGCTACTACTGCTTTTTCTGAAAAGTAGCTACTTTTGCTACTTTTAACTACTTTTTCTACATTTATCGTCTTAAGCTAAAAGCGAAAATTCTGAAGATGACCTTCATGTACACTTTTACATATTGCACTCATAGCTAAATAACAAGATAAACTGCAAAAATAATTTATCTCTGTACGAGTAGTTTTCTCTGCTCTGATCATCATTTATCACATTAAGTAGCTTATATTCCAGGTTAGCTGATATGTCCAGGAAATTCAAATAAAAATATCAACAACAAATATCTGCGAATTGATTTTCTTAACTAAGACAATTCAATCTCGCTATGAAATGTTGTCAACAAAACCGTTAGCTCGATTATCTCGTACGCTCTACCTTCTCAGGCTGACTGAGACTTCCCTGTAAACAGTTTCAAGTGAAGAGGATTTATGGTTAACTGTTTGGCTAACTTGCTTCACACTACAAGTCAAGTCAAACATGTGACTACTCAATAATGTTACGAAATCCAGAAAAAACGCATGATTTGAAAAAATAATTTCACTTTTTTAAAGTAACACGATCTGTGGTGAAATTTTCTGCTACAAACTACTTTATTTTGTAGAGTACTACTGCTACAACTACAATTTTTATTTGTACAGATACTGCAAGCCACGCTACTGAAAATGTAGTGTGTTATAGTAGCACTTCCGATCACTGCATTCTGTGAATGTAAAATTCATGCATTTTTCCTTGTTCTTCTACCGTGGGCACAGATAAGTTGAGACACCATGTTTTAAATGCTGCAACGGTAATTGCCATGTTGTCAGTATTACATTGAGAGAGTTTTTTTCCGGAGAGACATTTACAAATTTTGAGGGGAGCTGAAACTTGTTGACTGATTATATACAAGAGAGTTAATCAAAAATTATCCGCGCTCGTATTTCTATAATATATCACAACAACAGCAGGGGTTGAAAGAGTACATAATTTTTCTACATAGTATCCTTGCTTTTCGATGCACTTGTTCCAGCGGTCCACAAGCTTGCGTATTCCATTGGAGAAGAAGGTTTGTGGGTGGTCACACAGCCATTTATGCACCACTTCGACGTCCGAAGCAAATCGACGACTTCGCAAAGTTTGAGGGGTCCAAAGAGGAGAAAGTCGAAAGGGGCGAGATTTTGACTGTATGAAGGGTGTTCCAGCACCTCAAAACCCAATTTGCCAAGGGTTTTAACGGTGTGGGAGGCCGAATGGGGGTGCATTGTCGTGCAACAACACTTGCTTCGACAATAGGTATCGACGTTTGGTGAGAATAGCTGGTTTCAGTTCCTTTGCCTGCATTTCACTGTAGCGTACACTGATGACTGTAGACCCCTTGTCCAGGTAATGTTCCAGTATAGGCCCTTTAGAGTCCCAAAAAACGGTTAGCATCACTTTTCCTGCGGAAGGTTGCGTCTTGAATTTCTTCTTCGCTGGCGATCTCGTGTGTTTATACTACATAATCTGCCGTTTGGATTCCGGCTCAAAGTGGTGCATCCAGGTCTCATTGACGATTCTCTCCAAAAAAGCTTCGCCATCATCCTTGTAGCGGTGGAGTAAGCGTTGAGAGATCTCTACATGTTTGCGCTTATGCTCTTCGGTAAGCTGTCTTGGCACCCATCTTGCAGAGAATTTACGGAAACCAAGTTTCTCGTGGATGATTTCCTATTAAGAACCATAACTGGTTTGCAGAAAACAGGCAACCACATCGTTGTTCACTCGTCGGTTAGACAGAATCATCGCTCGAGTTTGTTGAAACTTCCCGTCACTGGTGAAGGTTGATGGGCGTCCTGCACCCTCTCGATGCTTCACTCTTGTCCGGCCATTTTTAAATTTCTCGATCCACTCATACACACTTCTGCGTGGTAGAGCACTGTCCCCGTATTGTGCTGCTAGCCTGCGATGAATTTCAGCCCCTGACACACCTTCAGACCAGAGTAATCGGATCACTGCTCTCTGTTCTTCATTGGTGCACACTGTAAGCGAAGCGGCCATGTTTACTCTGTAAGAGAACTAAGAAAAATGTAGCAATTAAGTTCAAACTTCAGTAACATAACCACAAGAATACCACATTATATCATGCGCGCGCAGAAGGTAGAGAGGCCAACCTAAAAAAATTATGGCGCAAGTGCTGATAATTTTTTATTTACCCTCGTGCATCATCATCATCATCAACCATTATCTATCCACTGCTGGACGAAGGTCTCTCCAAGCCTCTTCCACAACAGTCTGTCTTCTGCCATTCTCCTCCATGTTACTCCGGCATACTTTCGAATTTCATCCACCCATCTCCCATGTGGTCTTCTTCTGGGTCTTTTCCTGTCCCTTGGAATCCAATCTAAAATTCTGGCTGTCCATCGATGGTCTGTCCTTCTGGCAGTATGTCCAGCCCATTGCCATTTCAGAGATTTTACTCTGATCAAGATGTCTTCCACTCTTGTCATTTTTCGGATCCACGAGTTCCTCTTCTTATCTCTCCTGGTTACACCAAACATGCACCTCTCCATTCTGCAGCCTTGTATATCTCTCTTAGTTAAGGTCCACGTCTCTGCACCATACGTAAGCACTGGAAGGATGAATTGATCAAACACTTTTCTTTTAAGACATAATGGCATCTTGCTCTGGAAAATTATGCTGTTTCTTCCAAAAGCTCTCCAGGCAAGTTTTATACGCCGATTAATTTCTTCATCAATGTGACCCACACTTGATATCTGCTGTCCAAGATAAACGTACTTATCTGTTATCTCCGGATTTTCTCCATCAATCGATAAATCTTCATCACTTTTGTCTTCTGAAAGTTCATTTTTAATCCCACTTCTTTACTCTTGTCCGCAAGTTCCTGGATCATACTCTACAGCTCTGATAGGGTAGTTGCAAAAATTACTACGCCATCAGCAAAATGAAGGTGAGTTAGATAATCTCCATTAATCTTTATCACTTTTTTTACCCAGTTCAGTTATTGAAAGACATTTTCTGATGTGGCATTAAAGAGCTTGGGAGATATGGTCACCTTGTCTCACTCCCTTTCCAATTTTTATGTGTGTTGTATTTTCCTATGATTATACATATATAATACATATGATTACATACGATTATATGATTTAATATATATACATCTCATTGAACTTAAAAGTGGACATTTCTTCTACTATCGTGGGACAGATACTGGCAGAACTAGTGGTGTGGAATTTATAATAAACAAGAAACTGAAGGATAAAGTTGTTGAAGTTGAAAGTTCCTCTGACAGAGTTACACGACTCGTTATCCAACTCTCAAGGAGATACCAGGCTCAGATTATTCAAACTTATGCACCCACCACAAGTCACCCTTAAGAAGAAATTGAAGAATTTTACGAGGAAACTCGGAATCTAAATAACAAAGGCAAACAACACTTGAAGATCATTATGGGTGATTTCAATGCAAAAGTAGGGCAACAGCAACAGAATGAAACTTCGGTTGTATAATGAATATAGCTTCTTCTAAGCTAATACTTCTTCTAATGTTGTTGTGTTATTAATTATATCATGAATAAACTTTCCTGCTAGTAATGTAGTAATAATAATGAACAAGCTTATAACTGGTAGTAATGTTGTAGTAGTAATTAAGATGAATAAAGTCTTATGCTGGTTGTTACTAATAACACTTAATGAAAGAGACCTAACAGCCAGACAGAGGTCTGACAAAACTATGAACTGAGAAAGACGTACTTACTAAGACAATCTTTTATTAGGTAAACTCCTGTTATTTATCCACACTCACTTCATCGGTCACACAACTACTCGATATCTGGCTCTCACATATAACGAAGTTCCTCTCACATAAACGAAGCTCTCCTTACGCATATAAACGACGATCTCTTTACACATGAAACAAAGCTCTCACCATACAACAACAGCTCTCTCACGTAACACAAACAAAAGCTCTCCCAGGTATCGTTGAACGCGCCTATTTATACTGGCTACCACCACGTCATGACTTACACTCATTGCCAGATCTCATTCAGCGGGAGAAATAACATCTCGTTCAGTAAGAAGATAATTTACATAGTAAAATAAAATAACCAGAGATAGTAAAAATCAAAAGGAAAGTGAATCTAGAGTATACGTTACAGTTGGTAAATTTGGTTACGGGAACAGAAATCAAAGTGGAAATACTCTTGTAGAATTTGTAGAAGCAGAAAGGTTTCTTATCATGAACTCCTTTTTCAAGAAAAAGCCACACAGAAAATGGATATGGAGACATCCAAATGGGACGACAAGTGAAATTGATTTTATTATGTGTAACAAAAAATTCGTCATAGAAGACTGCAGTGTGCTAAACAAGTTCAACACAGGCAGTGACCATAGATTGGTGAGATGTAAGATGCACCTCAACACTAAACTCGAACGTGGCAAGCTCATAAGGCAAACAAAATGTATTGACATAACCAACCTTAAAAAACATCATAATACCTTCAAGTTGGAACTGAGGAACAGATTCTCTGCTTTAGGAGGCCTAACATCGGAAGAAGTGGATATTTCTGAAGTTAATAGAGAACTAACCAAGGCTCTTATGGAAACAGCAACAAAAATAGGTGGTACTAAGAGCAAGTTACATATGAAGAAAATTTCAGGAAAAACAAAAATGTTGGTGCAAAAGAGAAGAGAGATGAGGACAAATAAAGACGTAACCTCCAACGTAGAATATATAGAGCTATGCAAGACATTGTAAAAAGGTATCACTGAAGACATAAGGAAATTCAATTGTGAACTAGTGAGGAAAGCAATTGAAAACAACCAGAGCCTGAAGAGAACAAAAGGACATCTCAGTAAGGGAAGAAAACAGATTATGACTCTGAGAAAAGAAGATGGTACTGTAACAAGAAATAGAAGTGAAATTTTGACAAGGGTGAAAGATTTCTATTCAAAACTATATGAAAGGGATGATACATCTACTCCAGACATTACGACAGGTACCAGTGCCAAAGTCCCTCCAATCCTCCCTGCAGAAGTTACATATGCAATTAAGAACATGAAACGGGGAAGAGCTCCAGGAGCAGATGGAATTACCGTCGACATTATACAAGAAGCAAGTGGAGAAATTGAAACTACACTCGCCCAAGTTTTCACCAGATGTCTTAGTGAAGGGAAGATTCCTGAGGATTGGAACAATGCTACAATGATCTTGCTCCATAAAAAAGGTGATATTGAGGATCTCAGGAACTACAGGCCCATCAGCCTCCTTTCAGTGGTTTATAAAATCTTCACTAAGGTTCTTTCACACCGCTTGAAGGTAACACTAGACATGGCCTAACTAAGAGAACAAGCTGGATTCAGGAGTGGCTATAGCACTATAGATCATATCCATGTACTGAGAGAACTAATTGAAAGAGCGAGGGAAAATGATCTCCCATTATGCATGGCTTTTATTGACTATGAAAAGGCCTTCGATTCCGTGAAACCATCAGCAGTAACAATGGCTTTGAAATCCAGCGGTATTGAATAATAGAGAACTCACCACATTAGCATTATTAGTAACATCTATGAAAATGCAAGTGCAAAGATTCGGCTGTTTGAAAATACAACACACATAAAAATTGGAAAGTGAGTGAGACAAGGTGACACCATATCTCCCAAGCTCTTCAATGCCACATTGCAAAATGTCTTTCAATCATTGAACTGGGAAAAGAAAGGGATAAAGATTAATGGAGATTACCCAACTCCCCTTCATTTTGCTGATGACGTAGTCATCTTTGCAACTACTCCTTCAGAGCTGCTGAGTGTGATCCAAGAACTTGCTGACAGGAGTAAAGAAGTGGGATTAAAAATGAACTTTCAGAAGACAAAAGTGATGTACTATGCTTTTTACAAGAAACGGAGATTTATCGATTGATGGAGAAAAGCTTGAGACAACCAATTCCTACATTTATCTTGGGCAGTAGATATCGAGTGAGAGTAACATTGATGAAGAAATTAATCGGCGTATAAAACTTCGATGGAGAGCTTTTGGAAGAAACAGTACAATTTTTAAGAGCAGTACGCCAGTATGTCTCAAAAGAAAAGTGTTTAATCAATGCATCCTGCCAGTGCTTACGTATGGAGCCGAGACATGGATCTTAACTAAAAAACACATACAAAGGCTGCAGACAACTCAAAGAAGCATGTAGAGATGCATGCTTGGTGTAACCAAGAAATATAAGAAGAGGAACTTGTGGATAAGGAAAATGACAGGAGTGGACGACATCATGACCAGAGTGAAATCACTGAAATGGCAATGGGCTGGACATGTTGCCAGAAGAACGGACCACCGATGGACAACCGAAATTTTAGACTGGATTCTGAGGGACAGGAAAAGACCCAGAAGAAGACCCCATTGGAGATGGAAGGATGAAATTCGAAAGTATGCTGGATTGACGTGGAGGAGGCAAGCCCAAGACAGAAAATTGTGGAGGAAATTTGGGGAGACCTTCATCCAGCAGTGGATAGATAGTGGTTGATGATGATGATACATATATATTCTACATTCCCCAAATATTCAACTATAAACGATAACAATTAGACTAAACATAAGGGGCGATCACCAAAAATCTTACGGGGGGCGTTCGTGGATTTTCGCGGGAGCTTTGTCCCCCCCCCACCCTCCGAAGATGTCTGAATACATCACTGCATGTTGCTAAGTTTTCTAAGAAACACAACCACATTTAAGTTAAAGTGTTTTTAATGACAAATAAAAAACTTGGGAAAGGGCTTTTTATTTGCCCATACGCAATACACTTCCCTCAAAAGAGGCATGGGCTTCTGACATATCATCTAAGAGGCGGCCTGGTTCCATCGCGGTTGTGGCATGGGTCTTTATCCTACAGCGATGCCTGTTGTCAGAGTCTCCTGGAATATTACTCTAGATTAGGGACGGGCGACTTCTCATAGTTTTATACGCTCATAGGGATTGTTAATCTTCCTCCCTCCGGAAAAAAGAAATACTGAAATCAGAGCTCCCGATAAAAGAAATGCTTTCCATCGAACGCTTTCAGTACAGCGTGGAATGTTATAGCCTAAATGGGGAATAACCATCTTCCCGATCATGTCGTAAGGAAGATATCCGAGAGATTCAAAATGATAGAGGGTCGTTCAGAATTTAGACGCCGGTCAATTAATCACGAAGGTACAAGACATGTAACTCTTGTGATAATCATTGAAGATGACTGCTTCATGTCCAGACGAAATCGAAGAGCAACGGAGCCTAATCTGCGCTCGAACCTTATCGCTGGCGCAGAATGCCATCTATTTTGTGACCAATTTCTGCAACTGTGCACTCCATGCACACAATACTGCTGTGTGCATGTCTTTACGTGATAATCACAGCGAGAGGACAACTATTATCGTATAACGATCATGTCGACTGGATGTTGGAACAGTCACGGATAAATCGTGCCTCTCTGTGTAATCAGACAGTAGACGTGCACCAAGGTGAGAGCCTGGAACTCACTGCACGTCCACCAACATCATCAAACAAAATGTTATTCGTGGTATTAGTGTTACTATGTGGGCTGGTGTTTCATTGAGTGGGTCTATCAACCTCCATGGTTCCCGGCGAGAGATTATCGATTGCTATGAGAAGTCGAATGCCATTCTTATATTTCATCCTAATGTGTAACAACACGTCTTCACAAAACTAACTAACGAACTCATATCATAAAGAACAAAGTAAGCATGGAATAAAGCGGCTTTCATTTTCTCCAGACATAAGTCTCAATGAACATCTGTGGAATTCCCTAGGAAAGAGAATTGCTGCCGTCCATCGCGCTTCTGAAATTCACCGAGACCTCAAGACCGATCTCATTTTTCCAGTTCAGTTATTAAAAATGTTTTCTCGATAGTTCACCTCACTCGGGTTATGTTTCGTCGGTGCTAAGCCTGTACTTCTTTCATAGAGATTTTATACTAATTAAAAGTTTTCTAAACAAAACGACCACGCTATTTGGGGCTTGTATGTGTGCAGAGGCGATTTTAGATCATTTGGGGCCCTAGGCGCTAAAATATTCAGAGGCCCCCTTCCCCCTTCTTATCACATCAGAAATTTTCACCCGTCAGATTAACAACGAAAATAGAAAAGTCAAGAAAAAGGTTTTTAAGCTTTTTAAAATGCCATTCTATCTTCCTATTATTAGAACGTTTTGTAAGAAACATTGCTAGTGTCTGTGCATATCAAACTTTTTTAAAGATATTTCAAAAACTTATTTTTGCGGCTAATAGGAAATCAAAGGATGTTAAGTTTGGCACTTTAAATATCTCATATACTTCATAAATTTACTGCTGCGGGCTGTCAAAGTCGAAAATTAGGAAAATTAAAGTTCTATGTGAAGAAACTATTCAACTTAGAAGAGAAAATTATTTTTGTGCCTCCCAGATTAGGCTTAACTGTTCCTTCTTTATAATTCAAATTTTCCAGTTAGTTCGTTAATTTCCTGCTAGAGACGCTAAGTCCAAAGAATTCGGTTTTCACAAATTTTCCAAATATTACTCTTGCGAATGACAGGACATAAACATTCATTAAATTTTGCTCATTTTAAATTTCACTACTAGTTCATAAATTTACCCGGAAGGAGTTCTCAAAGTGGAAATTTAGTTAATAAAATTTACTTAGAAGAGAAAATCTTTACGCTACGAAGAGATCATTTTGGCTACAGCAAAAGTTCTCTTTAAGTTTTATACGTTAAGCAAAACTTATTACTTTAGCATCTTTTCAGCTGAAGTTACTCAGCAAATTTAACGCTATGGGTACTGAAAATGGAGTTTCTCTAAATTTATCAGTACATTGTGTAAATTGTCAGAAAATTTGAATGCGTTTCAATTACGAATGCGCAATTGGAATGCATTTCATTTTCTCTTTTCATTGCTTCATCTTTGGAAAATCATCCCGTTTTTACGTTATGAGTAAATTATAGGCAACGAACATCAAGCAAAAATGAAATACTTGAAGACGCTGGCAACCGGAAATATCCTCCACATTAGAAAATTCGGGTAAAATGCAATTTGTGCACAGTACTTCACTTGAAAAGGGTAGATGACTTTTCGTGGAGGAGTTTTTCTGTGGCGAACAATTCCCTAAATTGAAGAGATTAAGCCGTCCATGGCATAGACGAATGCCATGGACCAAGAAAGTTGGACAGTAAGAATTTCATGAGTCAGTGCAGGAAAGCGAGAATGTTTTTTTCAAAGCATTTTTCTTATTATTTTCATCGGAAAATTGAGAAGGTATGCATTTTTTTATTCTGTCAAAAAGATGCGTGAGATTTTTTATGCCTGCACTGCAGTTATCAGAAACAGAAGCATAAGTAAGAATTAAATGCAGAAGGTTTAAAAATGGAAAAGTAGGAACCACAGCTTTTCGAGTAAAAGTATCATTGAAACTTTTCATTGCTTTTTCGGCAGTTTTATGTCGATAAAAGGAATAGAAAAGGTGAAAATACTTAATAGTTATTGGTATTAAACCAGGGCTGGCAATAGAAATTTATTTTAACACTATTAAATAAGAAAAAAATAGTGTGATAGTGTCGAATTTCTATATTTTTTCAGCCTAAATATTAACTCTTTTGGTTTAGGCTTGTTTGGGGGAATTAGGGAGTGGAAAGAACTTGATCACCCTACCCCAAAAGGGAAAAAATTAACAGCAAACACCTGCAAATACCCTCTAAACAGTTCTACAAGCACTTCTCATCACAGCAACAAACAGCAACAAATTAACAGCAACAAACAGCAAATACTCTCTAAACAGTTTCTACAAGCACTTCTCATCACAAATCGGGGATGGGGGAGGGGGTCGATACAGATGTTTTTCTTTGGCTGGAAGTACCATGAAAGTAATTTCAATAACAGCAGGCCAGAGAAGTATTTGCTTTAAGCAATAAAAAGTATGGGAAGCGTGAATCTTTCCTCCACCTACCACTAAAAGGAAGGCTAAGTTGTTTTAACTGTTCCTTTCAAAACATGTACATCGATTCGAACTCGAAAATTTGTAGTATTAACAACATCAAGAAAAAATATGTTACTAATATGAGAAAGTAAAATATCAATTGGCAATACAAATAAAGTGTTATTTGTATTGCCAATTGATATGGCAATAAAAATACCACTAAAAAGGATTGAATCAATCACTAAGGATTGATTTGTTTCGGTTCATGAAAGCAAAAACGAAACTGGTAATCCATTTATACGTTTTCGGGGCCCCTCAAGTTCTGAGGCCTTAGGCGCGCGCCTACTGCTCCTAGTCGGAAATCCGCCCCTGTATGTGTGAGACATGTGTTTATCTGTTCTTACGTGTCTGTGCCGTCTCATGTTCGCAAGGCACGTATCCTATACATCACTCTATTATGCTGAGTTTGAAAAAACTGGTTAATTATTTTTTGAGTTATGCCCATTTTCTTGTTTCTTGATTAAATTTAGGCGGGCAGTGTATTCATATACACTTTCCCACGAATGTTTCTGACAACTCCGAACTGAAAAACAACTAAATAAACGGGACAGACGCACTCACGATAGAGTGGGTGTTCGGTGAATTTTGGTGTTATCTTGTATCTCTTGGCTTATCACAATTCCAGGACCCCAGAAAGCGGTCGACTGCTTGTGACTATTGAACAGCATGATAACGAATCACAACAAACCACCTCATTTAATTCTCACTGTATACGTGTAAAATGTTCTTCGGGAGTAAAATGCACCAGTTGATCCTCATAAAATGAAATACGTTTGTTACCTAAGGAGAATGTAATCAGCTTTTTGGTTTGTGATACGGAGCTTCGCATTCACGGCAGGTGTATCCACACGTTTTACTTATTTCAAATATGATGCCAGCAAATTATCTTTCATTTTGTTTCCCGTGAAATTTCGAAACCTCGTTATTACCAGTCTTTTCTTCTTTACACACCCTTTAAACATGATGGCGTATATAGTGGGCAAGCTTTGCTTGCCTCGAAGCCCACATATTCAGATAATTGAAAAAATGAGAAGCGTCTCGCAAACAACGGCTCCTAACACGAACGCTTTGGCATTCTACGTAATCTATGTCTTCCTTGGCCGACTCGTACTTGTTAGCTTTCCTTTTAAAGTTACACCACTCATCAAAAACGCACGGAGTTAGCTGACTTTTCCGTTGAATGAGGGATTATCGTCCTCAACGTCCCAGTGGAGCTTTGTACATATTTGAAATGTTTCGGCTTTCTTCGCCGAAACATTTCAAATATGGCCGTCCCGCCAGTTATTACAAACAAACAAATTAGCGCTTTACTCATTCATGAAACGGAGCACAGCTCGTGATTGGAATTCATACTGAAGCGTAAAATTCATGTTACATACATGAAAAGTTTAATTTCTGAGTTATGTCTTTATAAATGTTAATGAAAACTTATATATATGTAGATCCATGCGGTTAACAACCACTTTTATCTCAGTGTATTTTTTGAAGGTCATTCCGCGTTTGATGCTCTTGAATTAACCAGAAAAAACAAAACACCCTCCGCAAAAGGTATAACAAAAACGATATCGTTGTTACGTTTTATTTATGTATTTTCAAAAAAATATGGCCACAGTTTTAAAAATCTATGGACAAATATTCAAGTTTCATTGACCATTGTATTTTGTGAAAATTCTTATTGCCAAGCTAGCTAATTTATTTTATAGCCGAGTTTTCCATGAGCTCACCAATTTAGCTTATTTCCGAATTCGACATCGGCTGGCCAGTCTATCTTACAAATGCGCCGACCCTGCTTAAAGAATGCAAGTCATTGTACACAATTCTGCGAGATATGCATTTAAGAGAGCTATTTTCTTAGCCCACTCGGTTAGTTGCTAATGCTAGTTACTTACTTTTGAAAATAAGCGTAACATAGGTGCAAAATTTTGATGTAAACGCATTCATTTCCTTTTCTACAGCGTATAATAATTCATAATCTCCGGTATGAGACTCAAAATATTTTCGAATAAGCTTCAGTAATTTGTTGGTATCTAATACGGATGGAGAAATATCAAAATCCCCGTCTTCGCTTTGTCTGTTGGAGTGGGATTTTCTTTCACATGTGCCACTTGACCCATCGTCTCTCTGCACCAATTGCGTTGAGCAATAAACCCGTTGTCTGCACGAGGTTTCATATTTTTGTGAAACCTGTAAACTGTTAAGCAGTTAATCTTTGGCAGCCTTATTAGTCCCACATTTATGTGAAGACGTTGTTGTGGATCCTTTCTCCACTCTTTTCAGTCTTGTGTCAACTCACTCTTCAATTTCTTTTAATTCATGTCATTGTTGACTCATTCCTTTGATCTCACCTCAGACCTTCCTCTAGTTCGCTTTCCAGAAAGCTCCATGTCAATAACTGCGTCCCGCGCATGCGTTGTTTCTTTTCAAAATATGAAAGCACTAGTGCTTCTTCAGCCTTCTTTGAAGCCTTCGTCACTTTCACTATTACCCTTGTCCGCCATTTCTTATTCAGTACTTTCGAATGACGTCGTGCATTGACCTGAGCATCTTGATTTCAGTAACATATAACTTATCCCTGTGGTGCATCCAGCAGGGGCGACTGGGGCGATCTCCCCCTCCCTCCTAAACCCTAACGAAATTTTCACGTTTAAAGTAGCGAAGATTGTAAATGATTAACTCTGCAAATTTTGTTTTCAATTTTTCTAAAAAAAATTAACAATTAAACTTAGTACGGAGGATTTAAAATATTTATTACATTGATTTAGGTTCAGTAAAAAAAGAAAGAAAAAGGAATAGAATAAAGAGAGAGAGAGAGAGAGAGAGAGAGAGAGAGCGCAAAAAATAAAGGGAAAACAGGGACAGCGGGGGATCAAAAACATAGGGATATTCTTCGTTAGTTCTTTGCTATTATGGTATTGTCTAGCATCTGTAACGTCTCAAAACAGGATAAGGCAGAGCTTGGTAATGAAATCACAGTAGGTGGGAGAAACTGTAAATAACAATATGATAAAGGCACGTATCTTAATTGGGTCATAAAGAAAATTCGTAAAAATGTCCCCACCACTTCCTTTTTTCTTATTTTCCATGCTCCCTCACACCTCACGGGCACTTCCCGTGAGGCGGAAAAGTATATATATATATACACTGCTGGCCACCCAAAATGCAACACCAAGAAGGAAGCATCCGATTGGCCTGAAATTCGCAGCATGCGTCGCCCGCGAGAGCACATGCAAACGATTAGCATTGCAGGACATATACAAATTATGTGCGCCCGGCACGCCACCGAGAAGCACTATAAGAAGGGTGCACATAAGACGGGGTGTAAGTAGTGAACGTGTGTTGTGCTGCCGGACCTGTGCGGGGGAAGCTTCCTGATGCCTCGTCGCAGAATACGGCAGTCATTCCAGCACGTTTCGGAGTTCGACAGAGGAAGAATAGTGGCTTATCGCGACAGCGGTTTATCGTACCGAGACATCGGTGCCCGTGTGGGACGACATCCAGCCACAGTGAGGCGAGTATGGATTCGGTGGGTGCAGAAGGGAGGTACGGGCCTACGGGAGCAATTGCCGCAGCCACGGCACACCACCAAACGAGAGGACCGGCATGTTGTGCGGCGGGCATTGACGGCTCGCACCGCCACATCACGAACGTCAGCGCAGGAATTAGGGTGTGTTGCGCAAGAATCTGTGTCAGCACGTACCGTTCGACGTTGTCTGCAGGAGCGGGGACTTGTTGCACGGCGCCCATTGCTCCGATTACCATTGACGTTACACCACCGGTGAGTGAGGCGGCAGTGGACCGTTGAACGCCGTACCTGGACTACGGAATGGCACGACATTGTCTTCTCCGACGAATCCCGCTTCTGTCTGCAACACCACGATGGTCAGATCCGCGTGTGGCGACACCACGGCGAGAGACCGTATGACGCCTGCATTATGCATCGCCATACCTGTCCGTCGCCTGGCGTTATGGTTTGATGCGCAATTGGATATGACACCCGCTCCCCTCTAGTACGCATCGCCGGTTCACTCAACAGCCACCCCTACATTTCCGAAATTTTGGAGCCTGTGCTCCTCCCTTATCTGCAGGACCTGCCAGCGGCCACGTTTCAACAGGACAATACGCGCCGGCACGTGGCACGCATCGTGCAACAATTCTTCACGGCCCACCAAGTGTCACTGCTGCCGTGGCCCGCCTGTTCTCCCAATATGTCGCCCATCGAACACGTCTGGTCGCTGATCGGCAACCGAGTGGCCCGGCAAGCACCACTCGCGGCTACGCCTGATGAACTGTGGCAACGTGTGGAAGCAGCCTGGACCGACATACCCCAAGCCCACATCCAAAGCCCCTTTCGTTTGATGCGGCGCGGGCCTGTAAGCTCAATCGTTTCATCTTTGTATCTGTTGTTATGTGTTCAGTAAATCTGGCTTTGCTATCCCGTGTCCTTCTTGGTGTTGCATTTTGGGTGGCCAGCAGTGAATATATATATATATATATACTAACGTTATATAAAAAAAACATTTCATAATGACTTCTGGCCCCCCTTTTTGTACCCTACCCCCCCCCCTCTTAGTAAACTGCTGTTCTGGATCCACCCCTGACTTATCCTTTAAACACCTTGCCATTGGCCAGGTTTTATTGCAGCTTGTTATTTCAGGTCTAACTTCAGCCTTTTCAGCCGCGTAGGCTTCCTTCTGTCACACAATAAACTGATGTTTTCCCCAGTTAACCGATCATGTTTGGACTCTGTTGCTTAGTTCTACCTTCATATCTCCATCTCAGTCCATCATCGACCGCAGGTATTTGAATCTTCCTATTATGTTTTTTATTTATCATTCGTTCATGGATATCAATACCCTGTATTTGATTTCCTCCTTATTCATTACCGCATATGTACTTTGCTTTGGTTCTTCTTATCTTAAATCCCCCTAATACAAAACTGAAGAAAAGCATCAAATAAGAATGCTTTTCTTCAGTTTTGTATCTTTTCTTCTGCTTCATTTCCATTTTTGGCATACAACACCACATCATCTATGCACAGCATGATCCACAGTGCTCATTCCCTCACTCTTATTGTTGCCATATCTTGAACAATATCAAATAAGAATGTGCTCAATGCTGATTCATGGTGAATTCCAATTCTCACATCAAAGTTTTCTGTACGTCCTACTGTACTTCAGATATATGATGTATAAGCGAATCTCTGTAAATTTCCTTTACGAACTGTATATAGTATATTATTATTTCTGGCAGCATTTTTCTCTCAGGCAATTCGATATTTTTGCCTTGGTACTCAATCATAGGCCTTCTCCAGATCTATATATGTCATGTGTAAAGATTGTTAGAGGAAATGCATGAAATACTTATTTTGCCAAGAGGCAGAAGCTGAAGTTAACAGTTTCACACCTGTTGTTCTTCACCAGGGACTCGACCCCAGTGATCACCTGTCCCTCAGGTGCTTCAAGCATGATACCCCTCATCGTTGAGCCTCTCTTTGGAGGTACACAACTGCCCACGTGATGTTAATTATTAACCAATGATACATTTACGGACAATGAAATTTGCACACCAAGAAGGAAGCATCGGATTGAACTGAAATTTTATGGACGTAATGATACAGATGAATGATACACATAATGGCAACATCAAAGCTGCAGGACAATTACAAAGGTATCTGTAGCACGCAGTCCAGTCATCTTCAATAGCGCGTCGCACCGCTTCGTGTTGCGAAACACGCTGCAATACGGTCCGGCATGGAGGCGAACAGAAGCCTGATGTTGTCCTGCGGCAGAATGGCCCACTCGTGTTAGAGGGTGTGTTCCAAATCCCTGATAGTGCAGCACGGCGGCATCTGGCGTTTCAACTGTTCCCACACATGCTCGATAGGGGACATGTCCGGAGGGAGGGCAGGCCATGGAAGTGTTTGGACATGACGTAGACAGTTCTGGGCAACCCGGGCCGTATGCGGGCGGGCATTATCCGGCTGGTATAGCGCACCTAAGATCCCGGCCAGGAATGGGAGCACATGGGGCCGTAGGATCTCATTCACATACCGCTGGCCCATCAATGATCAACGTACGACTACTATAGCTGATGATCGGCTATCGTAGGCAATGGTTCCCTCAAACGACAATGCCTGCAGGGGGGAAGTGTGGTCTTCGATTGCGAGGTTGGGATTGTGCCGTTGACCCGGGGACCTCCTCACCCAGACACGATGATCATCTGTCCCAAAACGAAGCGGCACTCATCGCTAAACACCACACGTCACCAGTCTCTGACGGTGTACGTCGCTCTGGCCTGGCACCACCGCGCACGAAGCCGGCCATGTTCCGGTGTTAATGGCAACACACTAAGAGGCACTGGGACCACAGATTCCCTTTCGCGAGGAGTCGGGAAATGGTTCGTGGGGACACAGGAGCAGCTATATCTGCCTGTATAGTGGACCGGGTCCCTGTGGAACCCGTTCGTACCTGGCGCACGATCCGTTGATCCTCTCTACCGGTGGTCCTCCCGGTCCGTTCGGAGCCGCTCCGCCGTTTGGTAGTGTCGTCACGTGTCCACTGTTCCCAGCACAGTCGGACGGTATGGTTAGAACAATTCACGTAGCGGGCTATACGGCACGCCGTGCACGCTGAGGTTTTCAGTCCAATGATCAGGCCTCTCTCAAAGTCCGGAAATTGCGTAAATCGACGTCTCTGGCGTCTATTCAGCATTCTTGTCACTCTGTTCTCTTGCTTGCGTCGGCCGGTGCTTGTCGCTTTCATGGGGCATCGACTACACGCTGGTTTATAAGGCTGCCGGTTCGTACTTGCAGCGCCACCACTGAGTGTGCGGTCATGCGCACTCTCACGAAACGTGGATCATTTGCATACAAGCACGCACTCTAGCTATTTGCAAAATTTCGCGGTTTTAGCATGTTTTTTTCTAGGTGCGCAAATTTTATTGTCCGTGAGTGTATTTTTTGTGTGTTTTGATAAACACCATATAATTTTTAGCAGAACAAAAGACGAAAGAAAAGAGAGATCTCTGTGCAACAATCCTGATGGAGAAGGAAGTGTTTGTCCACACTGGAAGTAAACAAATAACTGATGCCCGTACTGTTACGATATATCGACTGAGCAGAAAATGCTCAAACCGCATTTTTTATTATCATCTTCATGCGTATGTGTTGTAAATATTAATCTGCGAATCGCGTATATAAAGGATAAAACATTTATGACTTAGAAGAAATGTAATCGTTTTGAAGATGATTGGTGTTTTATTAAATTGGGTTTGCTTTGATGTAGGAAAACAGAATATACTGTATATACTCGCCCTCGCTATATTAGTATATGTCCATATCTGAGGCTTTTATCAAAGAGCACATTTTATTGTACATGCGGCACTCATCCATAAACCATCCCTACCCCGTCACAATTACAAAGTCAACTGAAACCACCTGCAGGCTATAAATACACTGCTGGCCACCCAAAATGCAACACCAAGAAGGACACGAGATAGCAAAGCCAGATTTACTGGACACATAACAACAGATACAAAGATGAAACGATTGAGCTTGCAGGTCCGTGCGACTTGCCGAACACGCAGATATCAATAGTTCGTGTGGCCCCCATGGCTGGCAATAACGGCCGCTACACGTCGCGGCATCAAACGAAAGAGGCTTTGGATATGGGCTTGGGGTATGTCGGTCCAGGCTGCTTCCACACGTTGCCACAGTTCATCAGGCGTAGCCGCGAGTGGTGCTTGCCGGGCCACTCGGTTGCCGATCAGCGACCAGACGTGTTCGATGGGCGACATATCGGGAGAACAGGCGGGCCACGGCAGCAGTGACACCTGGTGGGCCGTGAAGAATTGTTGCACGATGCGTGCCACGTGTCGGCGCGTATTGTCCTGTTGAAACGTGGCCGCTGGAAGGTCCTGCAGATAAGGGAGGAGCACAGGCTGCAAAATGTCGGAGATGTAAGGGTGGCTGTTGAGTGAACCGGCGATGTGTACTAGAGGGGAGCGGGTGTCATATCCAATTGCGCATCAAACCATAACGCCAGGTGACGGACCGGTATGGCGATGCATAATGCAGGCGTCATACAGTCTCTCGCCGCGATGCCATCACACGCGGATCCGACCATCGTGGTGTTGCAGGCAAAAGCGGGATTCGTCGGAGAAGACAAAGTCGTGCCATTCCCTAGTCCAGGTGCGGCGTTCAACGGCCCACTGCCGCCGCACTCGCCGGTGGTGTAACGTCAATGGTAATCGGAGCAATGAGCGCCGAGGGACAAGTCCGCGCTCCTGCAGACAACGTCGAACGGTACGTCTTGACACAGATTCTTGCGCAACACACCCTAATTCCTGCGCTAACGTTCGTGATGTGGCGGTGTGAGCCGTCAATGCCCGCCGCACAACATGCCGGTCCTCTCGTTTGGTGGTGTGCCGCGGCTGTGGCAATTGCTCACGTCGGTCCTTCCGTCCCTGCTGCACCCACCGAATCCATACTCGCCTCACTGTGGCTGGATGTCGTCCCACACGGGCGCTGATGTCTCGGTACCATAAACCGCTGTCGCGATAAGCCACTATTCTTCCTCTGTCGAACTCCGAAACGTGCTGAAATGACTGCCGTATTCTGCGACGAGGTATCAGGAAGCTTCCCAAGCACAGGTCCGGCAGCACAACACACTTCCACTACTTACACCCCGCCTTCTGTGCACATTTCTTATAGTGCTTCTCGGTGGCGTGGCGGGCGCACATGATTTCCATATGCCATGCAATGCTAATCGTTTGCACGTCCTCTCGCGGGCGATGCATGTTGCGAATTTCAGGCCAAGCGGATGCTTCTTTCTTGGTGTTGCATTTTGGGTGACCAGCAGTGTAGATCAGTTATCGAACTGCTGTGTTAATACGTAACGGATAAATGTGTTTAATAATATTAACAAGAGTGTTTAATACCTAACTCCTGAGACTGTGATGAGATACACTGAGTGGACACTTTATTATGACCACCCCCTAAGTACTTCGTTGGGCCACCTTTTGCCTTTAATACTGCGTCGATTTTTCGTGGCAAGGACTCCACGAGATGTTGATAGGTGGTTTGTGGGATCTGAGACCATTCTTGATGAATAGCATTTTACAGGAGTGTGAGATTGTAGGGTTGTGGATCCAACTGTCTGATGGCTCGTTCAACTTCATTCCACAAATTCTCAATGAGGTTGAGATCTGGAGATTGTGGGGGCCACCTAAGCAAAGTAAACTCACCGGCATGTTCCTGAAACCAATCCTGTACAATACGAGCACTCTGGCATGACGCATTATCTTGTTAAAAGTAGCCATTGCTATTGGGATAAACCATCCACATGACAGGAAGCACTTGGTCCGCAACGATGTTTAGATATGGTGTGCCAGTCAGACGTTGATCAACACGAATTAAAAGGCCCAAAGCATGCCAGGAAAACATTCCCCAAATCATAACGTTGCCTCCTACAGCTTGAAGTGTTGTAACAATGCATTTGGGGTCATGCTTTCGTGCTGTTTCCGCCAAATTCTCACTCCGCCATCGGCATGGTACAACTGAAAACGTGATTCATCGGACCACATAATTTGTTTCCAATTATCGACTGTCCAATCCTTGTGCTCCTGTGCGAACTGGAGACATTTTCTCTTGTTAACTGCAGACAGCAAAGGTGTTCGAACAGGCCTTCGGCTGCTATATCCCATCCAATGCAGTGTATGGCGAACAGTGCGTGCAGAGATCATTTGAGGGGACCCTTGATTAAGATGGTCTGTAATCTGCTGCACTGTTGCCCTTCTGTTGTCTGTTACCAGTCTGGACACTCTCCGTTCCGCCCGAGCAGTCACTAGTCGATGACGACCTCACGTTGCACGTAGAGACCCAGTTTTTTGGCTGACAGTCCAGTCTTTAAACACTTTAACAACAGCTGCTCTGGAACATTTGACGAATCCAGCGGTTTCGGTGATACTCGCTCCATGGCTCCGAGCTCTTACAACGATCCCACGTTGAAAGTCCATCAAATCGCATTTTTTACCCATCTCGTCACCCAAAAATCCCTTCTACTACTGTCGCAAGCACTAAGTTTTCCCCTTTTCATACTAGCCTCGCCCTCTGGCGGCAACAGCGTGTAGCCATAGCTCATTTGCTTAAAACTGTCAGGTGGTCATAATAAAGTGGCCACTCAGTGTATAAACACAGGGTTCTCTGCGAGTTCGTGCGTTGTGGCTCTTATTCTGCTCGACAGCAGTACGTCTGGAATTTCCTAATGACGCTGTGGTACTTGTGTACCAGGACTACGTCGAAACTGGGAGCTGTGTTGTGAAATGAGGCTGTAAACTGGCCGTTGATGTTTGAGCTGAGTGCCGTTTCTTCCGTGTTGCAACGTTGGAACGGAGACCATAGTCGAGAGAATAACGTCGGCATCCACCGACGAATCTCCTAGAAGGTTTTTACAAAGACCATTCGACGTGCGATGGCAAGACTGCACTGTGGCAGCCGATGCTTACATCGAGTGCCCTTGTTAACAACACGTCATCGTGCCTTGAGGCTGCAGGGGTGAAGGAACACTGCCATCGGACTGTCGAAGGCTTAAAATAGGTACACTGGTTCGACGAATCGATATTCCCACTATAACGCGGCAACAGGAGGAATCGTGTGCGGCATGGACCACACAAAGCCATGGAACCAAGTCTAGTGGAGGCGGTGAAATCTTCTGGGGTGTGTTTATGAGAGTCACCTTGTACCTATTGAGGCCACCATCACTGCACAAGACTAAGCTAGTGTACTCTTCTACCACCAACACTGGTTCATGGCTATCCGTTTCTCTCAGCAAGTTGCCTTCTTTCAGCAAATCAATGCTCCGCATCATCGCTCCTTTTTGACGAAGAACTGATTGAAGCAACATTCTAGTGAGTTGGCTACCCGCAAATTCCCCTTCCTCACTCTCTCGTAATTTGAACCTAACTGAGTATTTGTGGGACGAAGTAGAGCGATACATTCGAAATCGATACTCACCACCGGAAAAAAGACGACTGTGACACTACCCGAAATCCTGCAAACCGTAGTAAAGCCCATGCTACGAACGACGTGTTTCCGCTGTTCGGAGGGTGAAAGGTGAGCCCATACATCATTAGGTGGATGTGATCAGGTGGAACAGACTTGGGATGAAACCCGACAACTATTTGACCTAGTAAAGCTTAACGTCAAGACAAGCATTTAAGCATATGGTATTCACACCTAGAATTAATTGTTTTTAATGTTAAAAGCTTTTCATGCTGTGTTACAGGTCAAACTTGATATAGTCATTGGAAAATTGAATCACTTATTTTTGTAATCATCGTTTTATACTTTCTATGAACTTGGTGAGCATCGGATTATTTTTACAAAGTATGCCGGTTTAAATTTCTTTTAGCATCTGGTTTTCGCTCATTTTTTTCTTATAAATTACGGAATAAGTTAACATGAATTTAACTTATTCCGTAATTTATAAGTTTCCGTTAGCTAGCATAACTTGTAACTTTAGTGAATATATATGTATCACTTCAGATCTCTCTCTCTCTCTCTCTCTCTCTCGTATGTATAAAAAAGAAGTTAAGGGAACACGACTGGAAATTAGGAAATCATACTAATGTATTACATTTTACGAAACAGAAATACGATGAAATTTTGAGGTTATTTTATAATAGAATTAGTGTTAGGCAAACTCACTGAGACAATAAGCCTGCATAACAAGTAACTGCAATTTAACTTAGGGAATTCACAGCTCAGCGCGGTAATTTAGAAAAGATATTCCCGGACTACAAAAGTTTGATCCAATTCCATTTTTGCACTGGAGACGAGGATGCGGGAATTACTGAAAAAAATTGAAGTGCTGTCTTTCTCATATTAAACGAAAAGGTTAAGAAAAAACTGCTAACGGAAAATATGTGATGTCTTAGTAAACAAAAATCCACGTCATGGCCTTGGCGTGACGATTCGAGCAGTCGGTTTCACCGCAGATAACTGCCCACTGCACATCCGTCAGCCGGCTGTTGCACAAGTGGATGGCAATCAAATTTCGCAAAAAGAAAGGCACTTAACGTGAAACATGGAATTTACGTACAAAGTGATCCATGAGGTAAACTTCGTCCCCCAGGACAATTTTATTATTGTCCTTAGGCTAGTGATTCCAAGAGCAATTAAACCAATTAAAGTGTGCAGAATTGCTCCCTTTGTCCAAGGCTAAGGTTACAGTAGAAATTCCTCCCAGTTGCAGGCTGTGTGTCATTATATACGACTTACTCACAGGCGCATAAAATAAAAAAAAAAGAAATGTTGTCGACAAAATTTGCCATAAGTGCATTTTCTTCTATTTTTACTCCTTATTTTTTTTTATTATTATTTGAAAGTGCAGAGAGGAAAGAAGTATCATGTTGGATCAGATAGTAACCCGTTAAAGTTTAATGCAGTTAAATCTGTTTCAAAGGATCTGAATATTAATAGATTCGTGTTGGATACCCACGTTTACAGATTGGCGTCTAAAGGGGCTTGTTTTAATTCTCACCGTAACCATTTTCCGTGTTTTTTTTTATATTAATTATTTTCCCCAGGTATCAGGAAGCATAAAACGTCAGCAGTTAACAGTCAGACAATGAAAGATGTTGAGAGGGGCATCAAAATAGGCATGAAGGATCACCAATCTTACACAATCTGACGACATAGCTTTAATTTGATATTTCAAAACGTATGTAGAAAGAACTTTAAGAAATGTTTATGCAACGGAAGAAGAGAATTATTTAGTACAAAATTTCTACAAAACGAAAATTATGGAAATTGAGGAAGATGGTAGGATTTTGTAAAATTAAGTGAAATAACAGTAAATTGGATAAGTTGAAACACAATAGCACATTGGATAAAGGACTAATAGAAGTGGTTGTTTCTAATGAATGCAAAAGAGAGAGAAAAAAAAACTACAGTCAAAAGCCTTTTTCTTTGATTTACCTAAGTTACGGAAAATTAGTGATCATTCTATCACAGATTTACTGGAGTGTCCTGGGGAAAAATACGTTTTTGCATATAACAGTTCCATAACATAAATATGCATATTTTCTGCTGGGCAGTTTTCCTGTGTGCAGACGATTGAAAGCTCGTACTGTGGGGAATCAAACGAGACGTGAAGCACATGTCGCGACCCATGCGTTGAACTTGTACTCTGTCAATTGCAATGGCTACAAAGTTTGAAATATTGGTTCTATTGCGACGTTTCTGGAACAGGAGTTTAAAGTTGCTGAAGCAGTCCGAAAAATGATCGAAGGTGAAGACCTAGCGCTTACTCGGACGGGTCAAACATGGTTCAAGAAATTTGCGGCTGGTGACTTGAGCTTGAAAAGAAAGGAAGGACAGTTCAGTAAGCCCTCCGCTGTTTATTCGGACGCCCTGCAAGCGACTGTGGGAGACAATCCACGAACAAGCTCACCAAGCTGTCAGAAGAATCAGGAGTTTCTAAATCTACCATTCCTGAGCATCTGCATAAGGTCGGAAAGGTTTACAGATGATGTCGGAAGGTGCCTCATGAGCTCTCCCAAGCTCAAGCTCAACAATACTCGATTATCAAAGGAAGATATGAATGGAACAGCTCAGAAATCCACGGGATACAGGATTTATCAAATGAATCGTTACCGGGGATGAAAAGTGGATATATCTGCGTAATACAGATTGTTCATAACAGTGGTTCAGTAGAGGTGAGCCAGCTTTACCTTCCCACAAAAGGGGACGGTTTGAAAAAACGTTCATGCTGTGTGTCTGGTGGAATTATGTAATGCACTTTGAGCTCATTCCCAATGGTCGTTCTATCAACTCCGAACTGTATTCTCAGAAATTGGATAGGATGTATGACAAACTTCGGAGGAAGTATCTTGCCTTAAGCAACCGAAAGCGAGCACTGCTGCAACAAGACAACGAAAAACCTCATACCGCTGATAGGACCAAAGTTAAGCGTTAAGAACTGCATGGAATCGAACGGCTTCCTCATCCAGCATATAGCCCCGAGCTTGGCCCTTAAGACTACTACTTGTTTTGGGCGATAGCGTATTTTCTCCGTGGCAAGCAATTGACTACTTTGAATGATGTCGAACGCGAGTACCAATAGTTCTTTGCCTCTAGACCGAAAGCTTGGTACCGTAAAGGAATTGAACAGCTGGCAAACAGATGGGTTCAAACTATTGAACATGATAGCATGTATTTTGAAATTTAATTTGTATCCTTTAGATATTCTGGATCAGGGAAATTGTTGTATTAAAAACGCCGTTATTTTCCGGACACCCAAAAACTCATTTTCTCAGTACCTATTTATGAATGACTGAAATGAAGCAAATTGACTTATTTGAATTGCAATGTCGCCGAAGAATATTGAGGCTGTCTTTGCTAGAGTGGAAAACCAGAATAAGATTTGAGAAAAATCGAAGACTTAAAATTCTTTCTCAGATATCAGCAGAAAAAAATTTTTCTTTGGCCCTATTGCACTGGTTCTTAATTACTTTTCACCAGGGGCCACATTTTTTTTTCATGGAATCGGACCAGAGGGTGTGAACTCTTAATTTGGTAAATGTCAGTTACGTATCACACTGATACTCATATAAACATTATTTTTATTTTAAGATTTATTAAAGGTAATGTGAAAATTATAAAACGAGCTTTACGTAGCTGGCAAATGAAAAAAAATAGATCAAATTTCAGAAATTAGTTAATTGTATTAACGTTAAATTACAAGCACGACATTTTAAATTTAAATTTAGTCATCAAGAAATTTATGAGAATAATGGGAGCACTATGTTTAGAATCTGAAGTATTACTTGTAGTCAACAAAAATAAATTCGACAAAAATATTTATACTGTTTTATATTATAAACACCGCGGGATCGGATATAACTCGAGTCCGATCATGTAACCCATACAAAATACATACACAGACAAATATATACTCAGATTCGGATATACGGCGGGTATCTCTATAATGTAAAAATCGCCTTGTTCCCGTATACCCGCGTTATAACAGGCGTGCACTGTATTTACAAACATTCTTTTATTTAGTTTTTTTTTTTTTCGTCTGTGGATTTTATACATCTCTTTTCGGTTTAATTTTTTACCGCGGCCAGAATGGCCCCCTTTGCTGGCCGCCTATTGAGAATCAGTGCCATACTGCAATGTGAAATTGTTTTAACCACTGTAAAAAAAGTGGAAAGAATCACAACAGGCCAGCGATTAGGTGGAAATCAGTGCCATCCAGAATTTGAGAATTTCTCATGTTTCGCGTCTGTCATAATCTATGGAGCTGGAAAAGTCATTCCATGGCCACAACACTGTGATTGCTGTATCGAGAGGGTGAGTATGGAGCACATTCAAGTTAAAAAGATGACCTATCCTGTGCATTCGCGTCAAGTTAAAAAGCTGGCCTATCCTGGGAATTCAGCAGAGACAGCAAAACTTGAATCAGAAATTAGTATGATACTCCTTTCAAGAATTATTTTCAGAATTTAATGCTTAGTACCTCAAATCATAGACTACACAAGCATTCCGAATTAATTTTACAGGAATAAAAAAGTCAATGTTTAGTCACAGTGAATTTTATTTTGTCGACTGTGGTTTCACTGTGCTTTGTACCCGTTTCATCAGGACGAATGGCCAGTCGTCTTAATACAGCTGTGGTCACAACACAGAGAAACTGCGATAGACAATAAAATAAAATTTATTGCGATTAAACGTTGATTTCCTTCATTCCTATAATGCTTAGTGGTTACGAATGCTTAAGACAACGAAACTCTCCTCTTTAATATAAACGGAAGTAAACTGGTACTGGGCTTAGCTACTGGGCTTAACGGAAGTAAACTGGTACGCAAATTTAAAACTTGCGACAGGCACTGAACTGGAGTAAACTGATACGCTCTCTTTCCACTGTTACTGCTTTCGAAGAGTACCCCAAAGGCAATTCTGAGATGTGAAAATGGCTTGAATGAAATCTGTAAGCACAGTAGCTAAGTTAACTCAGAAGCTGAGTCATGGGAAATAATTTACACAATGCCTAGCGCCTCACAACATGTATTCTCGTGGCAAAAGTGACAAAACTGTACACCAAGCATTTTTCTCTGACTGTTTAGTAGTTTAGAATTTTGGCCATGTGGGCATTCAGAGCCACTAAGAGAGTACTAGATCAGCATTTCTTGGTGTTTCTTCCAACTGAAGGAATTACAAATAAAGATTTTACGCATATTGTGACAACTAAACTTAACTTCGCCTGTTATAAATTTCAGACCTTTGTGGTCATTGTCATGAAAACTGCATAAACAAGAGTGAAAATCGAAGTTGCCTCAAAGAAATCTCGGAACATTTTTGAACAACATGTATGTCGCAGCTATTTTCCCCTCTCATACAGCCAGTGCGCCTACAGACGTGCAAAGTATGATTGAAATAATACAGCATTTGTATTGATTATTTTAATATTCTTAATACTTGGTGGTTGCAAAAGTAAACACAACTCTGAAAAGACTTTCAAACATTAGATAAGAAAGGGAAGTTGAAAGTGTTAAATGCCTGTTGGCAACCGCTGAAAAAGAATTCGAGGCACTGGAAGTCCTTCACGAAGAAAGCAAAGAAATTTCTTTATTTTAGTGGAATCACTTTCCTCCTAAATGCTTTAATATCTTTCAACTTCATAGTGTTACTGATTGCTTGTTACAGTGTGAAAGTGAACAAATTGAGCAAGTTCATTCGTTTGTTTCCGGTTTTAGCGATTCCCGCGGGCATCTAAGGTTGCAAGGAGTTGCTCGGCCCTAATTTAGGGCCACTGGATCCCGGAAACGAACAGAACAAGCGCAGTGAGACAAACACAGCACCTATGTCCATCCAGGCCTCAAACTCGGGCTCAGTTCAGACATTTAGCCCGAAGCATGGATCTCTAGCTACTAGAACATTGAGCAAGATTTGGCAACCTGTCAACTTGCATTGAGAGACTTGCATAAAGCTAGTTATGCTGTTCGGTTCTCCTCAGAAATGCTGTGATCCCTTCCAATGGCCCGGGCTTAGCATGAACCGAACATGTTTTGATCTGGCCCTGATTATGAATAAAGCAGGGTGCAAATTTAAAATAAGAACACAATATTCTCGTGGGAATTAGACCATCTGTGCGATTAAGGATTACATGTTGCCATTTAAGTGTACAATGACGAAACTCATATGATAATCTTTAGTGCGCATGCTCGGTTTGCATTGCCAGCAGAAACGAAAATGACGTTCAGTGCAGAAAAGCGTGTGTAAACGTTACTTTTCTTCGTCAGTGGCTGCATATTACAGGGCGGTATTTATACTACGGCTGCATACTACAGGGCATTTCAACTCTAGAAATAGCTGCATATACGGCAGCTATTAAATTCCATTCAATTTTTTAAAAGTTTTAATATGGCGTGCAATTCCCCGCAGTAGGATCATAGAACTTGTTCTTTTCCAAAATACCGTTAATTTGGACCGCTACACTGATGTAGCCCATAATCTCATTGGACTCTTCAAGGAAGACAATGTACAACCTGCCGTACAGCAAAAGTCGACTATGAGCAAGCAACTCCTTTTATTTAGAGATCGAATAATGCCAAAAGAACTACGACAGCCAAAATCCCCGGATTTGTCGCACCAGTTCTTTTTATGTATGAAACTATATTTTGAGCAGTGTCTAGAGCAATAAAGCAAGCTATTTGGATGGGTTGGAAACGAAAATATCCAGCTTCACTGCTGGCATTTTATCTGTGATACTACATACAATGTCTGCGAGCATGCTTCATCGTACATGTTGAATATTTTTTAAATAATATGTACTGTAAACATAGTCCTTCGAATGGCTGCAAGAGCGTTCGAGGTACGTATAATTAGTTTCCAACGCTGGGTTTGCATTTTCAAAAATCACCTTGTACTTTTCCTTCTTTTATCACTCGCAGTTCAGCGAGTAAATTTTCATCATTTGGTTAGAGATTTGTTTTTCTAAAACTTATTAGGGAGACAATGCTTCTCCAGTATTTTCAACAGGGGTCGAAAATTTCGCAGCCCCGCTCCTAGTTCCGTCGCCACCGCCCAGGTGGCGCAGTGGTCTAGGGCGCTGGCTTATGACCATTTGCCATAGTTGGGTCCGGGTTCGAATCAACATAAGACATGGATGTTTGTGTTTGTCTTTCGGCACTGGCTCTCAATGTGTTATTTGATCAACACTGGCTCTCTGTGTACATCGGTGATTTAACATAATGTAAATATGTTTGATATGTACTTGTTGATGTGAAACATGTCTCCTATCTATATCTGCCTGTTTGTCATGTTTCTGTACCACCAGGTCCAATAAATCATTAAAAAAAAAAAAAAAAAAAAAAAAAAACCTTCGATCAAAAAAAAAAAAAGTTCCGTCGCCCATATTTCCCTTCATGACATGTGCGCTTTTTGAGAATCCAAAGAAACTCTAATTGTCATGACAACTTAAAGGCGGTGAGAGGTAAATAAAAGAGAAAAAGAAAAAAATTAAGTAAATTTCTTCGTCATTTTTGTCCACGCCGGGCATCGAACCTGGGTCCCCTCATTCCGGAATAAGTCGCTATGCCGTTATTATCTATCCAATGCCAATTTATCTAATGTCGATTCTTCCAAGAGGGATAATTAGTCCAATCAGATGAGATTTCATTTTCGCGAATGGTCCAATACCCATTCGTCAAAAAGTAAGCTTCTTTCAATATCCATTGGTCTAATGGTATGATTCATCCAATTGTATGATTCGTACAACGGTCATTTTAACTACTGTCTTCTAGAACTGGTAAAAATTATGTGATTGCCGCAGTCCTGATTGTGATAAAATTTTAACTGATTAATTGTAAAAAGAGAATAACATAGCCTCTTCTTCATAGCACCTTCAGGGACGAGTTCGATCCTCACTACAAAAATCGCATTCAATAAATATTCATAAAAAATGAATGAGCTTCTAATTGTAATATGTGCCTTCTACAATATTCAAGTTCTATTATATGAAGAAATTTAATGTAACTATTGTTCCGCACGTTCTCGCTTACAGTAGCCAACTTCGTCTATTGCTCCATGTGTACCTACTCTTTTCCCTCAGTATTGCATTTCATAACTTAGGCCCTCGATACAAAATGTCACAGGTGATTGTAGAGAAGTGAGAAAAACGAGAGTTTAACCTCTTTTACCCGAAGTATTTCGGCTGCACTTTTGCCATATTTTCTAATGATATTATAACGAAGTGAATTTCTCCGTCATTTTTGTCCACGCCGATCATCGAGCCAGAGTCCTCTCATGCTGGAATAAGTCGCTCTCCCAACTGAGCTACGCGGGCGAATGCTCTCGCTGTTATCTGCCTTTATCTCATGTGCGTCCTGCGGTGCAGGCACGTCACAATATCGTAAAGTAAGTAAAGGCCGAACCTCGTGCTTACTTAACACGAGGGCCAGTATCAAAGCTAAAGAGAGTTGTTCACGTAAAACAAGAAATTACTTTTGCTTATCGCTGCCCTTTCCTTGTCGTTTCTTTTTCTTCTTGTTTCTCAATAATTCACTTCAAAGAAGTTTCATAAGACGCACAATTTTTTTTCAAGCTGATGTCAAAAGTACACATGAACAAGAAGGATGCCACCTAACGTTCTAGTGTAATGAACACTTCATTTGAACTAAAGGCCAATGTGAAATGTAGTAATGATCAAACATTTATTGGCATGAAATTTCATGATTAAGGATTTACTATGTCTATTAAAATGTTCGTCGTAGAGATCGGTGTCCGATGCGGTAGAAAATGTGTGTAAATTGTTCATCGAAGTCAGTGGTACCAATGAAAAATAGAATGCTTTTAATTATTTTCTTTTTTCCTTTTTTTCAGAAGCGAACCTATGGTTTCAAAAAGAGCCTATACTGAGATGTCAGTTTATTAGGTACACCTATCTAGTAATGGGCTGCACTGCCCTCGCCCGGCGTGACACACATGTTCGTCGGGACATGGAACATGCTGGAAGCGTTGTGTAGGAATGTTTTACAGTATGGAAATGACTAAGTCACGCAGTTGCTGCAAATTGGACGGCGGCCCAGGCTCGTAGCAAACAGCCAGTTTCACCTCATCCCAGAGATGATCATTAGGGTTTAAATCCTAGGATGAGCATGCCATCGAAGCAAGGAAAACTTGTCTGTATGTTTCCGGAATCATTCATTTACGACACGAGCCTTGTGAGCGGGTGCGTTATCTGTGGACTTGTCCATCTGTTTTACGATAAATCTTAGCTATACATTGATGAATTTAGTCGGCAACAATGTTCGGATAAGCTGAGGCTTTCAGGTGTTCTTGAATGATAATCGGGGGAAGGGGAGGGGAGGATATGTTCCAGAAAAAAAAAAAAAAAACACCAGCCCACCTCCGCCACCTGCTTGTACTGTTGACACCTGACAAGATGGCTTCATGGCCTCATGCTGCTTGCGCCAAATTCGCATCCTGCCATTCGCACGATGCAGAAGGAGAATTGATTTGTCCGTTCAGGCCATCTTTTTCCAGTTCTCAGTCGTTCAGTGTCGCTGCTTTCGCGCCAATTGAAGTAGCGCTTTCGTGTTCTGCCTAGGCGATGTCGGTCCTTGACATAGTCGTCGGCTGTTATAGCCCATTCGCGACGTGGGCCAATGAGTGATGCGTTCGGTGATGACCCTAGACACACCAATGTTGAATTCTGCAGTGCTTTGCTGGGTTGAGGCCCGTTTATTCGCTGGGTTGAGGCCCGTTTATTCGCTGGGTTGAGGCCCGTTTATTCGCTGGGTTGAGGCCCGTTTATTCGCTGGGTTGAGACCCTAGACACACCAATGTTGAATTCTGCAGTGCTTTGCTGATTTGAGGCCCGTTCGCTGGGTTGAGACCCTAGACACACCAATGTTGAATTCTGCAGTGATTTGCTGGGTTGAGGCCCGTTTATTCGCTGGGTTGAGACCCTAGACACACCAATGTTGAATTTTGCAGTGCTTTGCTGGGTTGAGGCCCGTTTATTCGCTGGGTTGAGACCCTAGACACACCAATGTTGAATTCTGCAGTGATTTGCTGGGTTGAGGCCCGTTTATTCGCTGGCACGATTCTCGCCAGCCTCTTTTGAATCCTCTGACCACCAGATGGTTTCTTCCACAGGATTGCCGATTGCTGGAAGTCTTTTGCGTGTCGCACCATTCACGGTAACCCTTGCTACGGTTGTGCGTAAAAAGCCCAGAAGGACGGCCGTTTGGAAAATGCTCGAATTGGCACACTCGTTTTGCCAATACTGACTATAGACCGAATGCTATCTGGCACTCGACGAGCTGATCTGCCTAATTTGTATAGCACACCGTACTCAACGTGCCGTCCTACGTGCTGGAGTGAGCCATTTATGTGACGAGGGAAGAGATTTCTTTGTTGTTTTTTTCTTGTTTCTCAGTCATCCACTTCGTACCTAAAACAATAGGTGTGTACCTAATAAACTGCATCTCAGTATATGTCTTGAAGGCCGAGCTGTGCATTATAAAAAAGTAAAAAATATGCATGAAATGTTCCGCGTTGTAGGAACCGTTGGATACAAGAATAATTTTAATAGAAGCGTGACAGCGAAGAACATTGAACGTTAGTCAATGCTTCCCAAGTGTGGACAACTGCATTATCTGAAATAGAAAATGTACACAATACAGTGAAAGTAATCAGATAAAAATTTATTTTTAATCAGTTATTTAGTAGCAGTGAGTGAGATTAGATAAAACTAATACCGAGGTAAAAATCCATATGAAAATAAAAAGTTAAGGAAGATCCCTTTCATTGCTTAAGCCAAACAAAGAAAAAAAAATCGATCAGGCTAATGGCTGTAGAGATAGGTATACACAGACAGACGGGGGCTGACATACCGATAGGAACATCACGAATTTTTACATGTTTATCCTTAAAGTTGCTAAAAAAATAAGAAATAAGATCGCAGAAATCCTACTTGTCAAATAAATGCAAAAATAACAAAACGTAGCGCACGAAAACTTTAGGATTCACCTACTACATTTGAAACGATCAATTTTCCTATATGCAGCATAAGAAGAAGCATTAAGGACTTTTTTTAAGATAAAAAGGCATTTTCAGAAGTAAAAGTTATATCTTCCAGAAGTAAAGTGATATGAGTAAATATGTGGTCGATAGAAATTATATTTTGTGATATAAGTAAATGGAAGAAATAGATTCAGTGATATAAGTGTACGAAAGAAAGGGAAGAAATTACGTCCATAGAAATTATATTCTGAATATTTTACTGCTTTCTTAAATTATTTTTCATATCATATCATTAATAGTATTTATGTAAAACTTAATTGCTCAACAACCGATTTTGAATTAAACTTGATTGGGTGCTATTATACGTTATTAATTTTAAGAAATCAGAAAGTGTGAATAAAAGATTTCCTTTCGACCAGATTTGATTAATTTCCTATCATTTACTAAAGCATTAATACTGTTGTTTCTTAAAAAAAGTTAATAAGATAACTCCAGCTAATTTTTTTCATCGCAGATTTGGTATTAAACACAAGCACACAAAAAAGAAGACAAAAAAATGAATACGAAAACAACGCAAACAATTAGAAGCTATTTACTTTTGCTTTGATAAACGAAAGACTGAAAAGAATTATGAAAAAAGCATTAAATATACTTCGCAAATTAAAGCAGACAAAAATTGCTTCCTTACACGTTTTTGGTTGAAAGAGGGAAATATATTGTTCTTTAGTTAGTTCATTTTCATATTAAGCATACCTAAGAATTCAAAATGTGCGCTTACGATACATGACTCTTTCCTCTATTCAGTACAAAAGTTTTATTCGAAATCAGTTAATTGGTTCCGCAAATATTGACGGACTTGCAACACTATGCCGTTTTTTTTATCTAACTCGGCAAAGAACCATCGAAATCGATTGGCTGGTTCCCATATCAGTACATCTTGTTACCAAATTGGTTCTGACAACAGCACATTCAGACTGCCCTGAAGATAATATCAGCTCACTTCCTTTTCAAGAAAGTGAGCTGAAAACAAATTAAGAAAAAACGTGTTTCTGTATCTATAATTAGGAAAGAGATTGCGTGCGTGCGTGCGTGCGTGTGTCAGCCATAACTCACCGCAAAATCCTGTTAGACACTTCAGAATTTGAAAAATTATTTTCCATTCTCATCCAAGTTGCAGTGATGGATTTCAACTCGAAATTTTAAAAGGAGAGCTTGCTTGAAGTAAAAATATTTGCCATGCTATTTCTGGCTCCGACATTAAAATCTTTCTGTCACATGTACATCACGAGAAGCAAAACAAGTTCTCTTATTTGGACGTTGGTATTCTATCAGTGATTGCAATGTTTGATTTCCACAAATCTTCCGATACATGCAGTGCTTCGTCACCTGTCTTGTTTCAGGTAAATTAGTTTATCTACGGTTCATGAAGGAATACACAAGGCGGGTTTGTCAAATTTTTATTTTCACTAAATTCCTTCAAAAAAAAAGAAAATAATGGCTGCTGCTAGAGCTATGAAACAGAAAAAGCGAAATGGTGGAGAAAATAGATATTTTAGCATCTAATGGAAAGACAATTAATGTGGTTTATAAACAGGTATTATGAAATTATAACTGAAATTTTTTTTCCATATTTATGTATTCCAAAATTTTATTACCGCACTGCTAACAATATTTGCATACACAGATTGAATGAAAAAGGAATCTTTTTCGTGGTTAGGGGGATCAGGATGTGGTACTCATAACACGATCATTCAATGCCATAAAGATAACAATACACAGATAGCATGTTAAAATTTGTACCCTGGAATGCCAGGTGCAGTTCATTTAGTCCGCATTACGCATCAAAAGTAACATTATCTTATTGTCTTTGGACTATTGTTACTTTGAGACATATGAGGTTCGGGGAAAATGGGTATTGGACGAACTGATACTGGACCAATCGCACATTATCAGAAGAACGCATGTAGAGCCATCATGACATTGAAATGATCGAGTCTTTGAAACAGTTGTTCCTTTTGGACGAATCGATTCATTGGACTAATCGGGAATGAACCATTTGTAATTTGACGAATCGTACCAGATAGGGCCGTATAAGTAAAGGTCAGTGAGGCCCTTGCCATAGGAGTCAGTTAAACGAAGGCGCCGCACGGAGTTTCAAATAGTTAAATACACTGGCGGAAAGTGAAAAAAGAACACCAAGAAGAAGACGTCTGATACCAACGGAATTTATACAGCATAATAACGGAATACAGAGGATAACGTGATCAAAACATTATGGCAAAATACATCTGTATTTTGCTGGTAAACTGAAAAATAACATTTCCATGTAACATGGTTAGTACGAGGTTGAACCGCCATGAACTGCGTCACACTGTGCAATTCTGGCATGGAGTCTGTCGTATAGAAGTTGTATGTAAGTTTGGGGTATTGAGTTCCAAGCATCCTCAACCTGGACGCATAAATCGGGGATGGTCGTGGCTGGCCGTGGAGACCGGATAAGTCGTTGTCCCATAAAATCCCACACGTGCTCAATGGGGGACAAATCCGGTGAACGTGCAGGCCTTGGAAGTTGACTCACACCCTGAAATGCATGTTGCGTTGCACGCGCCGTGTGTGGGCGTGCGTTATCTTGCTGGAAAACACCACGATGGACCGACCTTACGAATGGCCCAACAGCGGGCTGAATGATGTTGTTGATGTAGGAGGTGCTGTTTAAAGTGCCCGGTACAAACACTAGTTGTGTACGGGAGGAGCGATAGCTGATGGCTCCCCACACCAAGAGACCAGGTGTAGGCCCTGTGTGTTGCTGGTGGATGCAAGAAGGGTGGAGACGCTCCCCTGTGCGTCTGCGAACACGCATACGGCCATCGGAGGCTCCCAAGCAGAATCTGCTTTCATCGCTGAACACGACAGATCGCCATCGCGCTCTCCAGTGCAGACGTTGGCGACACCACTGCAGCCGTTCCTGACGGTGGGTTGGAGTCAGAGGTACACATGTTAGAGGCACACGTGCACGTAGTCCTGCATCCAGTAGACGGTTGAGGATTGTTCGCACAGTCACCTCAGGTGCAACGGCAGCTCGGATTTGCATTGCAGTGGATGTTCTGCTTGACAACGCCGCTCTTTTTATGCGTCGATCGGTCCGCTCATCAGTCCGTCTGTGACTCCCGGTTCCACGTCCTCTCGTGTGGGAATGTTCTTCGGACCATCGAAGCCACCATCGTACCATCACCGATACTTCCCGTCCAATCCGCTCCGCAATACGACGATACGACCACCCGGCGTCGCGGAGTCCGACTGACGACCTCGCTCAAAGTCCAATAACTGCTGAAATCGTACACGTCTTCCATGTCCAGGCATTGCAGCTTCTTCAGGCTCTTCGCACGTGTCCGTATGCCGACGACTGATTACATTCACTTCGCCGTACTCCTTAAATACCACCGACGATAATTTGCATATTATGCCGTGCTGTGGCGTAAGCGCTCACCGGTTGGTCCCGAAATTAACATCACACCTAAGTAAACTCGAATCCATTAACATATGTAAATTTTATGATTGTCCGCCAATTCCTTCTTGGTGTTCTTTTTTCACTTACCGCCAGTGTAAATAGCAGTTAGTAAATGCATGTTTAAAACAGCACCGAAGCACGAATTTTCTATATATTTGAATATTTTCATTTTTTTATACATGTTTGAATTTTGCTTTTTTGGGGGCTATATGAACTGTTATTTCTTCAGAAATTCACTGCAAGTCTTTCGGTCAAAAAGTCACGGAAAAAATATTCATCTGTTTCTTGATTTTTTTTTTTTATTGTAGGTCTAACGACCACCGTGAGCAACTCAATGGGCTATAAGCAGTCCCCCGTCCCTAATTTAGGGTCACTGGATCCAGGGAAGGGAGAGAGCCAGTGCCGTAAGACAAACACAACATCCATGCCTCACCGGGATTCGAACCCGGACCCCTTTCGGACGAATGATCAGAGGCCATCGCTTAGACCACTGCACCACCGGGGCGGCCATCTGTTTCTTGACTGTTGGGCCAAGCTGATGTAGCTCCTGATTAAAACGACGTAGGATATCAACCTAAACGATTGATGAACAGTTACGCACATGACAGATAGAGTTTTCACACCCTATTAGGGTTTTTACACCACATTGACAGAGATAGGGGACTTAGGATGTCAACCTAAACGATTGATGGTAAGTTACGCACACAGAGAGGTTTTTTGATGGTCCTCAAAATTATTTTTATACAGAAATAGATTTTTATAATATCATTGATTAATCTGCAAAACTGAAGGCACCAAAAGTCAAGTTAATTAAATTTTAGATAATTATTTGTTTTTATAATGTGCACTGAAAATCGTAAGAAAGTAGTTTTTTTTTTACAAAAATGACTGTACCTTTATCTTTCATAAACGCAAACAGTGACTTTAACTTTTTGTAAAAGTATTGGTTTTCATAGTTAAACTTTTGTTAATTCGAAAAATATTAATTTAATATTTTTTGCATTAAGAGGCGGTTTCAATGAATGGCCGTAAACGTCCAAAATCTTAATGCCGGCTCTGGTACCAGACCGGCAGCTATAAGTCAGCTGCTGATTTGCAGATCATGAAACTATTTTTTTTTTTGGCTATTTAATTTCGTTACAGTATTCTTTCGTTAGTTAACGACCGTTCATACCAGAGGGTAGTCGATTTATCAAAAACTTCATGAAATTTCCAGCTACCCTTTTAAAAGGGAAAAACATTTAGTATCAGAAAACGTGAAGAAGTATAACAATCTTATTTTCTCAAAGTGAATAAATGTTCTGATATTAGAAGTGTGTCCCTCCTTACAAACATTATTATAAATAAGTATTTATACTTTGTATTGTCAACAATCGTCGATTCTCTATTTAAGGAACACAAACATACAATTTCCAGAAGGACTTTTTCTTTATTTTTTATTTTTTTGCAGCGTTGGTTGGTAAAGGTGAGATGCAGTTTTCGTCGAAAAACTAATTTGTTTCGCGTTTAAACTCGATTTCCCACATTCGTCCTGGGAGGCATAGTGGGGAAAAGTTCACCTTGAACTATGTAATGAACTTTTTCCGGTAATAAAATAGCGTGCTTCTGTTTTTTGTCTCCTCTGCCTTTGCGTCGTTTTAAGGACAATAATGAGGTGACCTGGGTATCCCCAGTTGTAATGAGTGCCTTTACGTTTAATGGGAAATTTATGACCAAAAGCCACAAGAAAACTTTGTTTTCATTTTTTAGTGGTATCCCCAGTTGTAGTAAGTGCCTTTACGTTTGATGGGAAATCTATGATCAAAAGCCACAAGAAAACTTTGTTTTCATTTTTTAGTGTTACTTCTATTTCAGAAAAAGATGATGAAATACAGAAACTGGTGATTTTCAAATTGGAATTTACCAAGTTTTTCGTTTCTCCTTTTTAAAAAAAAATATTTTTCGTTATTTTGCTTTACGTAAAAGTTGCCCTTGAAATGTCTTTCTGGTTTCACCTTCATAAGTCGTCGAAGATGTTCTTGATTCAGCTGGAATTTAACACAGTGCGTCGCTGTACACGACGGAGGGGGATTCATTTTGAAGGTCATTCTGAAAAAAAAAGAGGAATTCAGCTTTTTTTTCCCCTGAAAAGACTTGGTTCACTGAAAAAAATAAAAGAAGCATTACAACAGGAGTAATTACTTAGATCAGACTTCCAAGGTCTTTTCTTCTGTAACATTTTCGTTAGCACGCAAACGTGGAAGCTTTCGAAATCATAATAAAAATTAAGTTCATCCTTTTATGATATTATGTGTTTTAGAGTTATTAATAATCAAGATCAAATGCACTAAAATGTAGCAACACATCACGGAAGATATAGGAAATCGGAATATCTGCGTTTCCACGTTAAGAAAAGTGCACTCATGCATTGTATATCACTACACTGTTCTCTGAGATTCAGAGGTCAGCTCCAAAGAGAAATACAAAGTACCAGATAATTTTTACTTACTTACTGTTGCCGTATCAAACTTCTCCATTTACAGCGATCTTGACATAAAACTCGGGTTTCACTCACATCCATCACACGCCGTACACAAGATCTTCTATACTTCATACTCATAATCTTCTTCTCATGCAGACACATCTTAATCTGATCCACCCATGACTTCCTTGAACTTCCTATTCCTTTCCTTCCTTCCACGTTGGCTAAAAAGACTTTCTTAGTAAGCATCTCATCACTCATTCTTTCAGCATGCCAAACCACCGAAGCATATTACTCTCCACCTTGCTAACAGCATTTTGCTTCACGCCACACAACTGCAATACATCTTCATTCCTCACACAATCAGAACGTGTCTCGCCACAACCCCTCCCCCGTAAGTAACGCATTTCTCCAGCACACAAACTACTTCTATCTTTCTTCTGTAATACCCAGGTTTCACTGCCATACATCAAAGTAGGAGCAATTACACTTCATACACAGCCATGCGGGACTCTCTTGAGAACTCATCATTCCTCTGAAAACCTCCCAGAGCAACCATGCCTTTCAATGAAGAATTCACTCGCCTACTAATTTCACCATCCAATTTGTTCTATCTGTCAAACATGCTCCCTAAATACACAAACTCACTCACCTGGTCAATCATTGTGCCATTTAGTCTTTCATTACATTCAGTGCTACCAGTTCCCTCTCTCAAAAACCATAACTTTGGTTTTTCCTTTTTTTACTCAGTTCGAATTTCATGCAAACTTCGTACACCCGGGACAACATACTCTGCAACTCACTTTTGCTCTCTGCCAACTGGACAATGTCATCAGCATAGAGCAATCTGCACACACGGATATTACCCAGACATAAACCAGTATTATCTGTTTTGGCATCACGCATGCACGCATCCATAAATATATTAAACAGCCATGGTGACATTACACAACTTTGTGTGACTCCTGCACCAATAGAGAACAATTTTGATAAAACACCATTCACTCGTACATAAACTGTATTACCAGCATACATGGATTTTACACTGTTAAGTAGATTCCCAGTAACACCATATTCATTCAGTACTTTCCACAAAAGTGTCCTATTTTCTCGGTCGTAAGCTTTCTCTAAATCTATGAAGGCAGCAAAAACTTTCGTACCAACAGCAAGATGCTTTTCAATCATCATGCGTAATGCAAATATTTGGTTAGTGCAGCCTTTACCAAGCATAAAACCACTCTAAACATCCCACACTTTCTCTGATGTAAGACCCGTACTTTTTCAATAACGACCTTACCAAACACTTTCCCTGGCACACTTAGTAGGCTAATACCACGATAGTTCTTGCAGTCAGTCTGATCACTTTTTCCCTTATATAAGGGAACAATGATAGCATCCTTCCAATCCCGAGGAACCATTCCTAACTCCCAGCACAACTGGTAAATTTCAGTTAACCAGTCAATTACCGAGTCAACACCAAATTTCAATATCTCGGCAGTTAGGCCATCAACTCCCGGAGCCTTACCATTCTGAAGAGATTTTAAAGCTTTACAAACCTCTTCTCTTGAGATCCCTCCTGTGCTTCCACCCTTCACTGGGACATCATCCGCGTCCGCCTCAGAATCACCTTTGCTTTCCTGACCTAATAACTCACATAAGTATTAACTCCATATTTCACTTAACTCATTGGGCTTCCATATCATTTCCCCAATATACTTCATACAACTTACAGCTTTGTTTCCCGTATTTTTCCTGAGTCTCATGTACTTCCAGAAAGTCTTCCTGTCTTTCCAAAAAGCCAATTCATTCCTTTCCACCTTCTTCTTCCCATTTTTTGCCTTACTCTGGCAAACCAGCGTAGCGGCTTCACGCTTCTTACAGCGATATTCATCCACAGAAACTCTACCTTGCGACATCCTCAAATAGGCTTCCTTCTTTCTCTTTACTGCCTCTTTAATCTCACTATTCCACGAAGCATCACCTCTATTATTACCCACTATTGTGATGCTATGGACCTCTACAGCATCAGTAACAACACAGTTCTTAAAACATTCCCACTTCTCTTCTACATCCCTCTCACAAGACTTCAGCTTTTTCAGTCGTTCTCTGAGTACGCCAGAATAACTCTGATGATCTTCAGGGAGCCTTTCAACCTTTATCCTTTTCCTGCAACCAACATTCACTCTCACTCGTGACATTACTAAGTAATGATCAGAACCAACATCCGCATCTCTCATCACACGAGTGTCAACAAATAAGTGTTTCAGACGCTGACGGTAGACAACAAAATCTACAACATCCGCATCTTTCATCACACGAGTGTCAACAACTAAGTGTTTCAGACACTGACGGTAGACAACAAAATCTATCCCACTCTTTTGACCAAGAGTACGGTTTTCCCAAGCATATGTGTGGATATACTTGTGGTTGAAAAACGTATTAGATACACACAAACCATTCTCAATGCACAGTTCAATTAATCTTTCACCATTATCATTCACACAAGGATCATTAAACTTACCCAGAATATTGTCAGAAATTGCATTCTGAACACCTACTCTAGCAATGAAATCCCCTGCTATTATAACTTTCTCTTTAGCACCAAACTGGCTCAAAACAGCTTTCAGTTCATTCCAAAAATCTTCCTTAATCCTAATCACGGGCTAGGGTCGTCGAAAGCTTTCTGGCCTCAACGTCCCTTTGGTGTTCAGAAATACGGATCTGGAACGATCTTTTTGCCATCCCGATGTAGGATTTAACGGATGCGTCAGGGTAATCCAAAGGAATGGAATAGACTCCGGCTTCAGTGAGCGTAGAAGGTGATGCGCGGTGTCTGCTGCGAGGATATCTGACAAAGGTCTAGGTGCCCTCACGCCGATATCATAACCTAGTCTTCGGAGAGCATTCTTCAGGAAGTACGTTAGCCTAGGAATGTAGGGAATCGAACCCACGAACCGGACTGGCTGTGCCGTGGGGTTGGCACGAGGCTGTGCGAGAGCAGTTGTTGCAGCCTTTCTGACTATTTGGTCGATTGTGATCATGTCTTACCCCGCTGCAGCCGCTAGGTTTCTAAGGCTACGGATCTCCTCCTCGCATGTGGCCCTGTTCGATGAGAGTTCGAAAGCTCGCTTTGCTCTGTACCTAAAAAGGGCATATTTGCCTTATATTTTACCTAAAAAGGGCATATTTTCTCAGGGAAGACAAAACATTCAAACTAAGTTAGCCGAACCTAGAACATTTGAGCACAGAAAACATGTTTTAAATTTAGTTTGTTGAAAAAAATCTTGCACTTTGCAGAAAAAACAACAACAACAACACAACAAGTGTCAAGCACAAAAAGGTTAATCATAGAACAACAACACAAAGCCTTTAATTGAACACTTGGTGGCCAGGACCAACTTCTGACTACTCCCATGCATTTGCACATCGAGTTTTAGATGGGATAGGGAAAACCCTGGAAAACCCTAACCTGGGAGTTAAGCATCTATAGATATTAACAGAAAGGCAATGGCTGATATCAAACACATGCCAAAAAGGCAACATTTACAATATAAATTGACAAGCCTTTTAGTACAATTGAGCTTGCTATTCGCACAAAAAAAAAAAAAAAAAAAAACTTTCCGTGTGGCGCCACATAAAAAAAAACTAACTTTAAACTTTTCGTCTGCAAATTCATGTTTACACAGGTTCCGTGACAGTGGGAAAACTTAGCTGACTGACGAGGAGACAACAAAGCATTTGTCAAGTTACTGCAACTTTGCCACGCTGGCAGCAAACAGCAAGATTTGAGGAGTGCTATTGAAGTGCAAAAAAATCTGAACACTAGCACAAAAGAATTGTCGTATGTGAAATAAAAGTCTCTTTCATAGTAAAAAAGCTCTGTGATACACATCACTTAGTATCTGAGAAAATGTTCAAGTAAATAGTCTGCAATAGAGCAAGGCTCTATGCAGCAAAAATTATTGGGCATTGACTAAGTCAATTGTAATAACAAACAAGAGAAATGACACCCAATTTTCGGGTGTAATAAGCACGTCTTTTGAATCCGTTCTGACGCAAATTAAATTTATCAAAGCTATTCAAAGTCAATGGAGTCGGTATGGAAAACAATAGTATCTGACGGAATGAAAGAAGTTTTTCAATCGGGTCTTCAATCCCTCAGATATTGTTGTAAACGGAATCGTGAGCTTACTAACTCTGAGAAACAGAGTTATCGACAAAAATAAGATGTGACTTTACGTCCCTTGTTGGGAAAATCATGCATTATTTTAGGAAGAAAGTATTCCCAAAAGGTTTATCCATATGAGCGGTATCAGTCCAAGAAAAAGAATTTTAGTCGAGTTTTCAGGAGCCTAGATTTTGCTACAAATACATCAGAAGTAGAAATTAACACTTATGACACCTGGTGGCCAAACCATTCTTTACCAAGCATTAGAAATTACGTGAAAAATATTTTCCGTCAGGTCTAGTATGCGATACAGGAAGAATTTTTCAAATCGGAGCTTTAGGAGCAGAAAACGCAAGTTACCATTTACTTGAAAATTTTGAATTTATAGGGAAAACATTTCGCATCGCAAACACTATCCAACAAAGAAGGAATTTTTCAAATCGGACTTTTAGAAGTAGAGATATTGACAAAAATAAGATATACATCTACGCCTCTGGCGTAGAAACCATGCATTGTTTCAAGAAAAAAAAATGTTCCTAAAATGTTTGTCAACGTGAGTAGTATCGATCCACAGAAGACTTTTTTTCAATCGAGATTTTAGGAGCTCATATTTTGCTGCAAATACATCAGAAGCGGAAATTAGCACATACGCCACCTGGTGGCCAAACATTTTTTTACAAAAATTTGAAATTACGTGCAAACGATTTCCCACCAGGAGCTGTATCCGGTGCTGAAAGAATTTTTCAGATCGGAGATTTAGAAGCAGAGATATAGGGGAAAACGCGATTTACTTTTACGCCCCTTGGCGGAAAGTCTATGAATTACTTGAAAATTTTGAATTTATAGGAAAAACATGTCACACTAGAAACACTATCCAACAAAGAAAGAATTTTTCAAATCGGACTTTTAGAAGTCGAGATATTGCAAAAATAAGATATACATATACGCCCCTGGCGTAGAAACCGTGCACTATTTTAAGAAGAAAATGTTTCTAAAAGGTTTGTCGACATGAGTAGTATCGGTCTACAAACGATGTTATTTTCAATCAAGAATTTAGAAGCTCATATTTTGCTGCAAATACATCAGAAGCGAAAATTAAGGTTTACGCCCCCTTGTGGCCAAACCATTTTTTACAAAAATTAGAAATTATGTGCAAACGATTTCCCATCAGGAGCTGTATTCGGTGCAGAAAGAATTTTTCAGATCGGAGATTTAGAAGCAGAGATATAGGGGAAAACGCAATTTACCTTTACGTCCCCAAGCGAAAAGTCTATGAATTACGTGAAAATTTTGAAATTATATGAAAAACATGCGCCACGGAAAACACTATCCAACAAAGAAGAAATTTTTCAAATCGGACTCCTAGAAGTCGAGATATTGACAAAAATAAGATATACATCTACGCCCCCGGCGTAGAAACCGTGCACTATTATAAAAAAAATGTTTCTAAAAAGTTTGTCGGCATGAGTAGTATCGGTCTACAAACGACGTTATTTTCAATCGAGAATTTAGAAGCTCATATTTTGCTGCAAATACATCAGAAACGGAAATTAAGGTTTACGCCCCCTGGTGGCCAAACCATTTTTTTTTACAAAATTTAGGAATTATGTGCAAACGATTTTCCATCAGGAGCTGTATCCGGTGCAGAAAGAATTTTTCAGATCGGAGATTTAGAAGCAGAGATATAGGGGAAAACGCAATTTACCTTTACGCTCCCTAGCGGAAAGTCTATGAATTACTTGAAAATTTTGAAACTATATGAAAACATGTCACACGGAAAACACTATCCAACAAAGAAGGAATTTTTCAAATCGGACTCCTAGAAGTCGAGATATTGACAGAAATAAGATATACATCTACGCCTCCTGGCGGAGAAACTGCGCAATATTTTAGGAAGAAAATATTCCGAAAAGGTTTATCGATGTGAGTGGCATCAGTCTACGAAAGAATTTTTTAATCGCTATTTTAGAAGCTCAGATTTTATGGCAAATACATCAGAAGCGAAAATTAACACTTACGCCCCCTGGTGGCCAAAGTATTCTTTACCAAAAATTCGAAATTATATGCAAAAGATTGTGCATCAGGAGATGTATCCGCTGCAAAAAAAAAAATTTCAAATCGGAGTTTTAGAAGAAGAGTTATCGGAAAAAATGCAATTTACTTTTACGCCCCCTAGCGGAAAATCTATGCGTAATTTGAAAAAGAAACTATATCCAAAATACTCTTGGACATACATGAAATCGAAAGATAAAAGATTTTTTTCAATCGGATGTTTAGAAGCAAATATGTGGAATAAAACGTATTTTTATATTCGACATCATTTGCATTTACGCCCTCTAGCGGCGAAATTGTACATCGTAAAAAGAAAAACGAAATAAAGGATCATCATTCGCATATTTCAAGCTTTCGAATGCAAAAAGAATTTTTCAGATCAGACTAATAGTTGCAGAGATACCGTGGGTACAGACGGACGGACGGACAAACCGATAACATAAACACGATCTTTTTTTTACAAAAGACGTGCTAAAAAATGTTAACAATTTACCTTTTAATTGCGAAAAAGATTTGCGTAGCAATACACTTTATTTGTTGTTAGGGTGACAACGGTGCACTTGAAGCTTCACGTTTCAAAGGCCCACGTCGAGAAGCACTGGATCGCAGGGATATGCCAGGTTTCCTTGTTGACAGAGCAAGTTGACCGGAAGAAGCAGGTTCATACCCTGCTGTAGCCTGACTAAATGTTCCTGAAGTCGGTAACTACTCAATGCGAACCGAAGCAGGGATTTTCTCACTTGGAAACTGAAGAACCTCAACTATAGTGTCTGATGTATCAGTGTCAACAAGAGGTACGGCTCTTTTGGCCGCAGGAGAGATAGAACAACCAGAAGAAGATGAAATGTCAGTTATTCTTCTTTTTAATGTCTTCGATGTAGGACCAAACGGAGACACCATGCGTGAAGAAGTAAAAGGAGCAATTGATTTGTGAGAAACAGATGAAAATGAACCACGTTGCACATGACGAGAATACCTAGAGGAACTGAAAGTACTGGAAGGTGATCTCTCGTGTCTTGAGAAGGCAGGAAACGGAGAAGTAGAAATGATTGTAGCACCCCGAGTGAATGGGAGAATGTCAGAATGAGAATCTTGAAAAGAAGTTGAAGGAAAGACCTGCTCAGACGAAGATAGAGAATCGGACAGGATAGAGGTAGGGTCAATAATTTCATCATCAACAGTAGAGGCTTGTGAAGGAGTCCCACCCTCTACCTTAAGATTCCAACGCGACTTAGGGTTGATAATTGCAGCAATATTTCGAACATAGAATTTTCTACATTGCCGCACATGAGCAGACTGTAGGGAGCCATCTAGCTTCTTTAATACTACATTATAATTGTACAATTCCACCAATTCAAAGGAGCTTTCATATAAGGGTGCAGATTTTCTCACAAACGTATGTGTAACAGAATATTGAAAATGCGTTTCTAACAGTACCAGATCCCCAACTGCGAGATCTGGTTCTCTCCTTTTGCATTATAGTGTCGAGCTTGATTTAACTGAGCTCGAATGATACCAGCTTGGGCCTTTTCTGCCAGTTTCTTTACAGACTCAGGTGTTGGTCGCTGGTTAATTTCATCCACAATGTCAGTTAAATTTTCAAAGACTCTTGCTCCCGAGAAAAAGTTCAGCGGGTGTAAGCCACGTTGACTCATGAAAAGAACAGCGAGAGGCGAAGCAAAACAATTCAACATGCTCGTCTCAACGCTCATGATTATTGCCAATGAAAGTTGAGATCATCTTTAGTAAAGTTCGATTAACACGCTCAGCCGCATTGCCTTGAGGGTGATATGGGCTGATAAATTTGTGTTTTATCTGGAGCCTCGTACACATTCGCTCGAATAACTCTGAAATGAACTGAACTACTACGGTACGGGGACAGCCAAAACGAGTAAAAATATTATGTGTAACAGTATCACATATTTCATCAGCAGTAGCTGATATAATGGGAAATGCTTCCACCTATTCAGAAAAATTATCTGTTACAACTAAAATGTAACGAGACTTAGTTTTAGTTGATAATGGATAAGGGCCCAATAAATCTATAGATATGGTTTCAAAAACATAATTACTAGAACTAGAAATAAGGTGACCGGTCGGTTGTTTGTTATCATAATTGTACTTCAGACAGTACTCACAAGAGCGAATGTATGCGAGTATACTATTGTCCATGCCCCGTCAGCAGGCTACGTCTCTAAGCTTAGCACGAGTTTTTCGTATGCCTAAGTGGCCGGCAAGAGGAATGTCATGAAACTCATGTAACAAAGCCATGCGGAGAGACTGAGGTATCGCAGGGTGGTACTGAGCTCTCGAATTCACAATTTTTTTGTAATACAAAATACCATCGATGGTCTCATAATTTTGACTACGACCCGCTAAAGAAGGTTTACTGTGAGCAGAAGAACCAGTGAGCAAAAAATTATAAATTTCTCCAAAATCTGGATCATTCGGCAGCTCAGAAATTATCTGCTCCCTTGAAGTGAATTCAGAGATTAGAAATAGGGAGGGAGGTTCAGTATCCGCCTGTCCACCAGAACTGACCGGACAGCGAGACAGTGCGTCTGGCTGCTGGTTAAACTTGCCAAGGCGATACTGAATCTCTCCGCATGGCTTCGTTACATGAGTTTCATGACATTCCTCTTGCCGGGAAATTAGGCTCTTATAGTTTGAGTGTCCATTTCAGCAGTCTACTAGAAAGATTCTTAGCAGTGTTTAAGAATTGTAATGCCGAATGATCCCTGATGACATTGACAGTTAAGTAAATGAGATAGCATTTAAATTTTGCAACTGCAAACAAAATAGCTAAGCATTCTTGCAGCAAACAAAGTGTCTATACTTTCATTTTAACGCAAATAAGGGTTCACATAGAGTAGCGTATAACGAAATAAACTGTTGATACCACCCCATCATGCCCAAGAATCGAGACAACTCTTTTGCTGACTTAGGCCTGGGGAATTCAGAAATCGGCTTGACCTTCGAGTCATCAGTTAGAAGACCATTGCGGATGATTTTTAGTCCCAGATATACCAGTTCGTCCCGTCCAATTTGACATTTGGCAGGTTTTAATGTCAAACCCGCATTATGTAACAGTTCGAAAACTTGATCCAACAGAGACAGATGCTCCTCAAAAGTATCAGAAGAGACAATTATATCGTCCAGATAGACATGGACATTAGGTCCGAGCATAGGACGCAATACTGAGTCCATTAGGCGCTGAAACGTTGCAGGAGCATATGCCAATCCAAAGGGCATTTGTAGAAACTCATATGCTCCAAACTGGGTAATAAATCCAGTTTTTCTACAGAATTTGGGTGGACAGCAACCTCCCAATAGCCACTAGCTAAGTCCAAAGTTGACAGCCAGTTTGTTGATGATAAATCCTGGAGAATATCGCTTATTATGGGTAACGAGTAATTGATAGCTTTAGTCACAGAATTCGCCTTTCGATAATCCACCTCAAAACGATACTCCCCAAATCATTTCTTAGGAACAAGAAAAGCAGGTGCTGCCCAAGAGTTAAGGGATTCTTTGATAATCCCCGAATGGAGCATGTCTTGAATTTGTTTTTAGAACTCAGCAGCTTTTTCTGATTCGGACAGGGGTAAGGCTTACATGATATGGGACTAGCCCTCCTCCGGGATAATGGTGCGATACACCAATTGTGTGAACCATAGCTGGTCTGAAAATAACCCTGGCCGGTTGTTTAAAACCTGACCAAGCTGGTTTTTGCGCTCAGGTAACTATCTCTGGCTTGGACGGACTGGAGAAAAATCAATAGGCTCTTCTAGGGTGGGAGGACTAACCTCAGGCATTAAGATTAACCCATGCTCAAAGTCAAGCGTAAGTTTAAATATTTTGATAAAATCCACTCCGAGAAGGCAATCAACGGGTAAATCTTGGAGCAAGAGATATGTATGTGAAAGTTGAACCTTGCCAATCTTGACAGGTAAATGGACTGAGCCAGAGATTGAAAAAATATTATTGTCGGCACCACGAAGACATTGCTGGGAGGGCTCGACAGAAGCATTTAGAAAGATAGCAGCACAGAAATCAGAATTTAATGCAGAAATGTCAGATCCGGAATCTATCTTTGTGAATACCTCCACTTGATCCAAAGTGACAAGAATATCAGGCAACTGTGGGGCTTGAGTGGTTAAGAAAAGATATTTTAGGTTTTCAGAAATGCAAGGAGATAGAATCGACTCATCTACCTCTTGTGGAAGTTTAAATTGGGGTGAATTTGATTAGCATGTTTTGGTCCATTCCGGAAAATTTACAGAAGCACAAGAACGTGCTGAGTTGCAATAACGTGCAGGAGAGGCAGCATGAGTGCCACTAGGCCTTCCCTGCCCCCCCCCCTCAGCACGATGTTTAGGATATGTTTGGTCCACCGGGTAATAATTATCCCGTAGACGAGAAACTTTGCTGTTATTCTGATTCACAGATGTAAAGTCAGGATTTCGCACCTCTGGTGCCCACCGATGCGGTGTGCGGTGGCACGTATCTAGTCTGCTGGTAGGAATTATGCACTCTCGATTGATAAGCAGCCTGTCTAGGCTGCTTAAAAAATTCTCCTTGTTGTGGAAAGTTCTGTTTAGGCTGCTGATAACTCTGTCTTTGAAGATGAGGTTCTTGGAACTGCCTGGGTTGGCGGTATTCTTGGGCCTGAGGTAATGGGTTGTTCTGTAAAGGTTTTTCCTTTTGCTGTGACGTTCCTCAAAACCTCGGATGAGTTTCAGGCACTCGTGAACTGTGACAGGACGTCTAACTTCCAAACAATCCTGCAGGAAAGCTGTAGTAAAGTGTCTGCTGTAGTAAGGTGTCAATAATTTCAAAATCGACTGCAGCGGGATCCCATAATTTACAAAGCCTAACTGTTTCCAGAGCAAATGAGACGGGACTATCTGACACCTGCTGTCGCCTAGAAAACAGTTATTGAGCAAGGTTGGCCTGATTTGTGCCAAAGAGAAATACTTCCAAGAATTCAGCTCTAAATTGATGATAAGTGCCCTCTAGGTTCATCCGACGCCACTGTCTATCCTATACCAGATCTTGGCATTGTCTTGTAAACATGTGCCAGCAATAAGCACTTGGCAATCCTCAGGAATATTGTATAAATCGACCGCCGTTTCCCCTGAGTACAATGGAACCTGCACGTGGTACATAATGAGCAAGAATTTTGCTAATTCTTACTGGCGCTGGTGGGGTGAATTGCTGCTGAGGAACTGCAGTTGAAGTACGCGGAACATGATTTTCGTACCTTTCGTATTCACTGTCCAATAAATCTGAACCGCATGCCTCGTACAAAGGTACAGGAGAATTATTAGGTACAGTATAACGCTGAGTTCGTGGAGTATTGGCTGGAATATTATTAGGCACAACATAATGTCTAGGGTGGTCAACGAGACCGAGAGAATCCGTGATATTTGCCATTTTTGAATCCTCTATGAATCTGTTCGAAGGAGTTCGGGCGCCAATATAACGTAAGCCTTTTTCGTGTGCGAGATTGGTTTTACGCTATGTTTAAAACCATGACTAAGGAAATGCTGAACTAAATGAGAATACGATGAAATAGTTGCACGGGATTAAGGTTTTATGCCCAGACGAAACGTATACAGAATTCAAACTTACGATAACCTTTCGTTGGTCCAGCACAGTAGATGAAATCCAAAATATAGCGTGAGAGTTTTACTATTCACACATAGTATCTTAATTATCTGTCATATTATCTAGCTTAACAACGATCGAACATTTCCACCCACACACACACTAAGCAACTGTGGTACCGTCTTTTTATCTAATGTTCTTATCACTTTCATACGTCACTCTCTCTGACCACAAAAGTGTTGCCAACCTCATTCATGTGAGAGAGAAGATATCAGTTAAGTTTGGATGGAAAGTGCAAAAGAGAACAAACTCAAATTTACATATGAAAAAGAACTAAAAATGAAATTTAAATTAGAATATATGCCACAACTCACTCAGCCGAGATCTCTTTCTGATTCGCCTTTTTCCAGTTCCAGGTCGATACCGTGGTGGACCATCCTTCTCAAGAATGGTGGCCCACCATATCCCAAACTTGAGTGTGTTTTTGCATTTATTTCTGTCTTTTTTAATCACGTAAGTACATCAGTGTGGGGGATTAGCCCACAGCTGACTGTTCCAGTTGGTCATTCAACCTAAAGATTCTGGAACAAAACCCAGTGAGTTGGGGTCTTTTCGCCAATGTCACACAGAACTAGCTGACAACTCTCCAAGATTCACAAAGGCCCTTGTTGCTGTTCTGTGTGCCATTGTTCCCACGGAGCGCCTCGCGGAGAAAAACCTATCTCTCACTAATATCGCCCGTACATTGCGTTGCGCAATAACATCGAACTTGATATTTGTCTCTTGCTATCAATAATAATAATAATAAAAAATTGGAAACCTTGCCGACTCTGCAAGGAATCTATCCAACGATAGTCAATTCGTCCACAAAATGGACAAACTGTTTACAATTACTCTTCGACGGATCGACACGAAAATTCAAAATTCGTGTTCAGGACTAAATAATCATTTGTTTGATATACTGTAGTATGAACTAAATCAAGAAACACTCTTTACAGAATCATTCTTAAGTGTCATGAGATAAAATCTTGAATTGCAGAATTTTAAATCTTCTGCAAAGAAGTATAAAGGCGTATCAAATTTCAAAACAAAATTCATAAGGGATTCGATTTGAAATGAAATCGGTTTAAAAACTTTCTTGTTCAGTACTCAGTAACAAGAATTTATCCAGATTCTATATTAATATTTACTGCCAAGATCAAGAACCATCATAAAAATTTACAACAAAACTAGAACTGGATTTCGATTTAAAACAAAGTTGTTCAAACAGGCCCAATTTTAAAGAAAGAAAATTTTTCAGACTGTCCATGTTGGTGATGTATGAATCGACTAATGATATACTTCAGTGAATAAACGCCCTCCTCCTGTTCAAGGAAATAGGTCAAGGAAGCTTTACCAATGCTAATTTCTAAATGAATTGAATTTTAAACTGTCAACTTAAAATATAAACTTAAAAAAGCTTAAAATGTCAAAAACCTTTAATTAATACAACATTCCAACGATCTGATCCATCAAGCTTTGTACACGGAAATTTAAGGTCTGATACAAAGGCAAGACAGCGTGTCAGTTTTTAAGGTAATTGTTTATTGAAATTCAATTAAAAAGAAGTCTGTCAGGTTGCCTTTAAAAGTGAAGTATCACGGAACAGCTTCAGGCCATTTTAGATTTGCTGTCAAAGCGTACGGACACAAATTCTAAGAGAAACGCGTCATGAGTCATAACTGAAAAAGAAACATATTTTCATTTTATTTTCTCTCCTTCTTCGCATTTTCTGCTGCAGTTCTCTCTCTCTATCTGTCTGTCTGTCTCTCTGTACTTCTCTGTAGTCTGTCTGTCTCTGTCTCTCTCTCTGTGAATCTGTCTGTCTCTGTCTCTCTCTCTGTGTCTGTCTGTCTCTCTGTATGTCTCTGTCTCTCTCTCTGCCTGTCTGTCTCTCTGTATGTCTCTGTCTCTCTCTCTCTGTGTCTGTCTGTCTGTCTCTCTCTCTCTTTCTCTCTCTCACTCTCTCACTCACACACTCTCTCTTTTTCTCCTTTTCTTTTCATTTACCATTTCGTCCTTGGGATGAATATCAAAAATGAGAGTCGAGTATTATTTCTAGAAATACTGCAAGAGTTATGGCGATCAATTTTGTCTCAAACGTTGAAGATATTCTTCAAGAGCAGACGATCAACAAATGAATTAAACATTTTCTTTTTTCTTTCCTTCTACTCGTATATATATATAATGCAAAAATATAAAGATATTCAAAAATCTACTATCCAGTATTTGAAATTCCTACGCTCCAAAGGCTGCGTATCAGGAAATTCAAAAAACATAACATAACAATCATTGCAAATAAAACCAAATATCTAAAAAACTTAAGAAAATATTGATTCGGGCAAACGAAAGAAAAACTGTAGCATTAATCAAGAGAAAAAAAGAAAGGATTATAGAACATGTGGCAGCTGTCATCCATATCTTCGTCAGGGGCCAGCACAGATCACATCTCTCAGAATTCTGTATAGACCAGAAAGTATAGTATTCCGATTTGTTGGTTGCAGCATTAAATTAGTTTCTGTGCCCTACTAGTCACTTGGTTTGTGTAGTTTGGCATACTGCTGCCTTAGCCTCTATCCCAAAGAACTCTTGATGCTGGCTGAATTCTTGACTGCTAGGTGGCGCTGCTGACGTCACTTCTTTTGAGCTCCTTTTAATAGAAGATTGTAGATGTGGTATAGTAGGATATCCTGGTCCTTTTTTTGGGGTAAGTTTTTTTGCTTTTTGTAAAAATATTTCTCGGTTATGAGGTTTTCTCTTTATCCTACAGAAGTTTAAGGTTTTTGAACCAATGCTGCTCTTTTGTTCAGTTTTTTAGGATTGTCTCTGAGCGTGCTTCATAATTTAGGAGAATACGTTTTTAGTTTGGCTTTGGCATGTTGTGACGTGCCTGCCTCGTAGGACGCACACGACATAAAGGCAGATAGCAGCAAGAACGAACGTCAGTTGGTAGAGCGACTTGTTCCGGAATAAGTGGACTCGGGTTCGATCCCCGGCGTGCACCAAAAATGACGGAGAAATTTACTTCGTTATAATGTGCAGCTTACTAAGGCTTGCTCTTCCTTTTTGAAATTAGAACTCATTTCTGCAATAATTTGTAAATAGGTTAACTAATCAAGCTATTCTCTCCTTTTATTTATTTTATAAAAGGGTGTGCTTCTTGATTATTATTTCGATGTAGTGTATGATTATATTTGTGTCTTTCATTGGTATTTTGCAGGTATTTATAATGCGCCTGTATATGGTTTGTGGTTCTTAGAGCAGTATGTCGGGCTACGAATATTAAGTTTGCAACTGGGAGGGGGTATAGTTCTTTTATTTTAATTTAGTCTCCTTTGTATTTATTTTTTTTTATTTTTGGGGGAGCTTTTAGCTTTTCATATTTTAGGGTGGTAAGATTTGCTGTAGGTGGCTTGTTTACAATGGGAATGGGTTTGTTTGTTTTTGTTTTGTTATTGCATTTTTTTTCCTAGTTTTTTCTTGCAAACTGGATAATACAGAAACCCACTCTCTCTGGTCTATATGGAATCATGAGAAATGTGATCTGTGCTGACCCCTGATGAAGCCGTGGATGACAGCTATCATATGTTCTATAATCCTTTCTTTTTCCTTCTGGTTGATACTACAATTCTTCTTTCGTTTATCCGAATCAGTGTTTCCTTAAGTTGTTTATATATTTGCAATGATTGTTATGTTATGATTTTTTTTATTTTCTGATACGCAGCCTCTGGCGTTTAGGAATTTCAAATACTGGATAGTAGAGTTTTGAGTATCTTTATATTTTTGCATTAGACAGTATATATATATATATATACACTGTCGAGCCACGTTATTGCGACCACCAGCTAATATCCAGAATAACCGCCGTGTGCAGCGCGGACAGCAGCTAGACGGTCTAAGAGTGACTCAATAAGATGCTGGAAGGTGTTCACAGGTATGTGGAGTCATGCTGACTGCAGTGCATCTGACAGCTGCTGGAGGATGCGTGGTGGAGGATCCATAGAGCGAACAACACGATCGAGGTGGTTCAACAGATGCTCAATTGGGTTTAAGTCTGGGGAATTAGGGGGCCAGGGAAGTATTTTAAAGTCTTCATCGTGGTTTTCCAACAATTCTCGAACATTTCTAGCTTTGCGACACATCGCATTGTTATCATGGAAGATCCCCTCCTCCCAAGAGAAGACAATCAGCATGTATGGGTGTACGTAGTCTACAAGGATGGATTTATAACGAATTCGGTCCATAGTGCCTTTCACAGGTATGAGTGGACCTAGAAAATGCCACGAAAACATTCCCCAGACCATAACGCTACCCCCACCAGCTTGTGTTCTTCCAGCAATGGTTGAAGATTGTTTGTTCTCCGATGTTTCTCGCCTTATACGCCAACGTCCATCAGTTCGATGAAGCAGAAAACGTAACTCATCGAAGAAGGCAATTTCTTTCCAATAAGCGGAGGTCCAATTCCGATACTGCCGTGCAAATGTAAGCCTTTTCTGTCGATGCACCTTCGTTAGCATAGATGCAGTGACAATCCGTCTGCATCGCAGCCCTATATGCAACAGGGTTCGCTGAACTGTCGGTTTAAACATACTTCCGGTAGTCCCCTGGTTCATTCGGCCAGTGAGTTGCTCCACTGTAGCGTGACGATCGGTCTTCAAGCACCTTCGCAGCCGACGTTCACTTCTCACATCAATGGCACGTGGTGCTCCGCAGTTCCCACATCGCTTATTCGCGATGGGGCCATTACTCCAATCACGATACACTTTAACCACAGCAGCACGCGAACAGTTCACAAACTGCGCTGTTTCAGAAATACTGCCATCCTTGGCCCGAAAGCCGATAATAATCCCTTCTTGCAAATCTGATAAATCGCTCCTTTTATCCATGACAGCAACGAGTGATATTTTTTCAGAATGCCTACAGCACACATTATGTACCCTCCAAGCCAGCTCACGACACGTGCCTTCTTTCATTGGCTAAGCGTTGTTGACGTCCAAAGTTGGAGGTGATCACAATAGTGTGACTCCACTGTGTGTAAATATATTCTTTCTCCCTTCGATTTTTTTTTCATTATTTTTCTCTTACTTTCTTTTCATTCTCTTACTCGTTTCATTCGTCCAGAGAAAATAGGACGAGTAACGGCTAAGAAAAGAACCTTCTATTATCTCCTCCTGCGTGGTAGATATTGGGTTTGAAGACACACTACGACACATTAATGGATTTTCTTAAGCTTCAGTTCAATTACATCTATCTATCTATCTATCTATCTATCTATCTATCTATCTATTTATCATCTCAGATTTTCTTTTCTTTCATTTCCTTACCTATCTATCTACCACCTGTTATTTACTTTCGTTCCGTTCCATCGTTTTCATTTCCTTCCCTGTTCTTCCATTGTTTCTTTCAAGTAAACTTGAATGAACGCTGGAAAGAAAAAGAATATTACCTTCCTCAATATCGTACAAGTTGCATTGGAACACAAAAGTTCATTTAGCTACATGACAAGCATTAGAGGTTCTTCTGAAATGGTAGTTGAACTGCTGTTTAATGTTATGAACTAAATAAACTGGCTTAAAAAGTTTCTGTATTATGTACACAAATATACAGATACGTATCATCTATGCTTTAGGCTCAGATATGTAGATACTCTTGAACACGATGACTTCACAAATCAAACGAAGGGCATTCGAGATATTTTCTGTGCAATAGCCAATGACTTATTACTTACTGAAATAAACACAAGAAATGTTGCGTCGTTCCACCTTGCTGTTTTCCAAAGTTTTTGAAAGAATCAAAGACGTGACCAAACATAAAGTATGAGTTCAATCCGTTAAGCACAGAAACATCTGCTAAGAGAGACGTTAAAGGTATAACAAACCGTTGGAATTTTACCAAGAAGCGTCTTCTTTTACCCAACAAAATTTAATAATACAGTTACAACCGCAAGATTTCATTCAGTTCAACCGAATTAAAAGGCGGAAAAAAAGCATATTGGCATTGGAATTCCAGTAATGCTTATGGATTATAAATTGCTTTACGGATCGAGGTTACATTTCAAACGAACCGCAAACCTCAACCTTGAGCTAGATGAGAGAGAACAGAGCAAAAAATGGAAGGATGAAAAATAGTAAAATGGCAGACAAAAGAAAACACTGCATATAAAATTTAGATATCACACAAGGAAAACGAGCACGCCGCTCTCGAATGCTGTCCTTAAGCAGAGGGTACAAGAACGTCTTATGAACAGAAGAACAAATGAACACAAGAACTGTCTTAAAGACCAACTTTATCATATACCTGGCTGATTTTAAATTGTTACGTACAAAAATAAATGAGACTAAATTAGGATAGGCAGCACAAGGTGCAGAAGCATCATGCTCTCTTACAAACGTTTAGCAGAACGTTATCCAACTTATGAAATTCCACACACCGGAGAACTTTTTTCTGTGCAGCTATATATCAGTTCTCAGCACACGGAGAAATGAGAATAGAAACAAACAGAACAACAATGTAAATTATTTCTTCGCGCTTTACGAAATTACAGGCACTTTTCCAGACGAATAATCAGAACTACATACCAAATCTTTAGAGGCCTTAGGCAACAACTCATGAATCACTTTTTGAGAAATCAACAAACAGGAAACTGAGATAAGTAACAGTTGAGAACAAAACCGTATGTTATCTCTTCCTATGCTATGAGAGTTACATTTGCCACCAAACGAAATATTTGTTTCGTTTCAGGCACTGAAAGATTTTTTTTTTTTTCTGGAGCAGATCAAAAAGTGTTTGAAAAGTCTTTGCTTTTTCTTTTTTCTCCTCTCGCACCTCTTTTTCCCTCCTTTCTGTCTTGCACTCTGTGCTTTTCGCTTTAAGAAACTTTTAGTATTATCCCTTCTTATACTCTGAGTGGTATATTTGGCAATAAACATACATCCAATTTCAGACCAAATGCTGAAGAGTTTTCTTAATCTGTAATAACTGAGCTGCTGCTAAAAATATTTGTTTCCTTCTCTTATCTTTTTCTCTTCCTCTTTCTATATTTCTTTTTTTCCTCTTATTTCCGGTCATGTCTTTGGAAAAATTTGCTACAAAGATCCAGTTGGATTCATACAATCATTGGAAAATTTTCTCAAGAAAAGGGTGACACACCCTTTTACACAAATCTTTGTTTCTTCCTTTTCTCTTTTGCATCTCTTTCTGTATCATCTTCCAACTTCCTGTATCCTTTCGTTTTCCTTCTTTTAATTTTATTAATATCTTCTCATTTGTTTTCCTTTATACTTCTTCTTCTGATTCTAGCATCTTTCTCTCTTCCGTTCTTTTCCTATCTTTCTTGTCCATTTATGTTTTTCCTTCTTCAGGGGAATTGTGGCAAATAACGGCTAAGCAAAGAACAATATGTCGTCTCTTTCCAAACGATTTGCGGAAAAATGATTGATCAGTTCAGCTGCACACACACACACACGCACACACGCACACTTTTCTTTCTTATTCAGAACTGTAACTACTTTTTAAAAAGTATTTTTCGTTTTCTTTATTCTACCCCCATTTCTTTTCTTTTCTTCCAAATTTTTCTTTTTCAAAGAAATTCAAAGAGTAAAGATTGGAGGAATACAGAGGATTTTGTCTCTGCTGGGAACATTTGGTGATAAGCTTCTTTTTAGTTTCTCAGTGGAAAACTAATATCTTTTTAGACAGAAGGCAATCAAGTACCTTTTAAAATTTCGAAAACCAAATAATTCGGGCGAGAGCCATAGATACTGTCTACGGCTGAATTTTAGACGTTGGGGTTACCACGAACACAACAACTTTACTAATTAAGTACGAGATATTAGAAGACTCCAAACGGAAGAAATCATTCGCCTACTTTTTAATAGAAATGAAAATCAGAGAAACTTCCACCGACTAGACTCGTGTCGTGCCTTATTGTATGTGTGCTAGATTAATCGTTTTTGTTTCAAAATAACAAACATAACGTTTTAAATCACTCAGAGTGGCTATTCTGTTTGCCGACTTAATTCTGTAATTAAGTGAGAGATTCCAAACGACGGGGAACGATTCCATTGAAATTAACACTGCTTGGAAATATAAATAGCGTCACTATCAGCCATTCTCAATCCACTGCTGGGTTAAAGTCCTATCAGGTGTCTTCGGATGAGAAATTCCAAACGATGGAATGATTTCTTTGAATTAAAACTGCTTCGAAATGCAAATAGCATCACCGTCAGCCATTCTCATTCCACTGCTGGATGGAAGTTTTATCAAGTCTCTTAAACAATTTTCTAGTCTTGTATTTCAGTTGTCCAACGGTAGTCAGTGCTTCTAGAAACATGACCAGCCCATTACCACTTCAGGGCATTTACTCGGATCACGATGTCTTCAACTCTTACCATTTCTCTAATCCAAGAGTTCCACTTCTTATCTTTCCTGGTTATTCCAAGCATGCATCTCTCGCGCTTCTTTCAGTTGCCTGCAGGCGCTGTATGCCCTTTTAAGATCTAATGGTAAATTGCTCTTCAAATTTGCATGTTTTCTTCCTAAAGCTCTGCAACCAATTTTATGTACCTGTTTATTTCTTCTTTGACGTAGCTGTCGCTTGATATTCGTTGTCCAAGGTAAATGTAGACATCCGTTACCCCATCAACTACCAAATCTTCAGTTTTTGTAAAAACATTGTACATCAATTTAGTTTTTTGTTTCATTTTTAAACCCACTCCTTTGCTTTTGTCAGAAAGTTCCTGGATCAAACACAGTATCTCTGAGGAAGTACTTGCAACACTCTCTGTTCCATCAACAAAACGATGGTAGTTTAAATTATCTTTATTAATCATTATCCTCTTGTCTTCCCAGTTCAATGATAGAAGGCCATTATGCAGTGAGGCATTGAATGCTTGGGCGAGGCACTACTTGATCAAAAATATCTGGACACTTGCCTATACATAAACTCCCTGTAATAGAAAAAGAATTAATTCTGAGTTGGTCCACCCTTTGTTGCTACCACAGCCTCCACTTTGATGGGAAGACTGTCCACTAGATTTTGGTTTCTTTGCTGTGGAATTGCCTTCCATTCTGCAACAAGAGTATTAGTCAGGTCGGACACCAATGTCGGGCGGTTCTGCCTAGTTCGCAGTCGGCGTTCCAATTCATCTCAAAGGAGTTCCATGGGTTTGAGATCGGGGTTCTGTGAAGTCCAGTCAAGTTCTTTCATACCCATCTCATTAAACAATTCTACCCTAAATTTTGCTTTGAGGGCGGGGGCATTATCCTTTTGGTAAAGGAAACGGCCTTCATTGAACTGAACTGTTGCCACAATGTTGGGATCACAGAATTGTCAAGAATATCATATAGGTCGCAGCGTTAAGATTCCCTGACACTGGAATTAGAAGGCCCAGACAAAACCGTGGAAAACAGCCTCGGAGCATAATGTCACCTCACGAAATTTCAGTGGGAACAACATAGTCTGGAGGGTAGCGTTCACCTGGCACCCTTCACATCCAAAATCGTCCGTTGGACAGCCGAATGATGAAGCGTGATTCGCCATTCTAGTGAGCGCGTTTCCATTGCTGCAGAGTCAACTGGCACCGAGCTACACAGCACTCCAACCTACACTTGGCGTTGATCTTGCTGATGTTAGGCTTGACGTATTCCCTTCAGCTCTCGATGTACTGCTATTCTGCTGCTTTTGCTTCAACATGCATTTTGCAACTCGGTTGTGAGTGTTGCAACCGGGGACAGGCGATTTTGTCGTATCTCCCGCTTCAGCAATCGACGGTCCCGCCCTATCATTTTACATGGCCTACCAGGTCGCGATTGCGTTTTTAGAGCTCATAGGCGTTTCCACTTCACAAATAACATCACCTACAGTTGATCGGGGAGCTGCACCATGGCAAACATTTCTGGAACTGACCTGACCGTTGCACGTTCAAAGTCATTGAGCTCTGCTATACGCCCATTCTATTCGTGCTCGTCTATGATGTTTTCTAGGCCATGTTCGTCTTTTTACACCTGTATGGCTGGCCCATGGCTGTGACGAATCCACTACTCGAAAGAGGTATTCAGATATTTTTCATCATACAGGGTATGATGTCACCTTGTTTTCACTCCGTTTTCAATTTTTATAAGTACTATGTCCTCAAAAAGACGAACCGTTGCCTTTGCATTTTCTCATATACCTGTTATTAATATTTATGTAAGCATCTCTAATACCGCAGAGTTTCAAGGATCGTATAACTACTTATGCTTTCACGAAATCAAAGGCCTTCTTATAATGAATAAAATCCTTTCATATTGTCGGTTTATGTTAATTCGTTCTTTCAATTGGTTCTCTTAGTACATGAATATGCTCTATAGTGCAATAACCACTACTGAATTCAACTTGTTCTCTTGGTCGACTCACAATTTGTGTTTCTTACAATCGATGCGACAGTATCTTACTGAAGATTTTGTAAGCTGATGGTTCTGTAATTCCTGAGATCGTCAAGGCCCCCTTTTCTGTATCAGGATGGCAATATCACCACGACTGCTTTATAGCCCATTGAGTTGCTCACGGTGGTCGTTAAACCTTCAATAAAAAAAAAACAAAAAAAAAAACAATATCACCATTCCAGTCTCAGAAATCTTCCCTTTATTGAAGCATCTAGTAAAACCTTGCGTAAGCGTAGTTTCTATTTCTTCACTAGATTCCTGTATAATGTCAACACAATTCCATGATCCTCCCGAACTCTTCCCCGTTTCATGTTTCTGATTGCTTGGGCAACTTCTACCGGGAGGACGAGAGTAGCGGTTCTCAAAGTGTGGTCCCCGGACTTCTGGTATCCCCGAGGCACTTATAGGGGGACCGTGAGGTCAAATTGTATTCATAATAATGCTAAGACGTTATTTGCCATTTTTTTATTGGAGGTTTAACGACTACCGTGAGCAACTCAATGGGTTATAAGCAGTCGCCCGTCCTTAGTTTAGGGCCACTGATTCCAGGGAAGAGAGAGAGCCAGTGCCGTACGATAAACACAAGATCCATGCCTCACCGGGATTCGAACACAGACCCTTTCACGGACGAATGGTCATAAGCCGTCGCTTAGACCACTGCGCCACCGGGGCGGCCTTGCCATTTTCTATCTTATTCTCTTACGAGTGTTTCGAGAGACTACATGACGTGTAATGATGTCATCGCTCTAATGGTTAATGGAATGTGTGCTTATGTATTCTCGGGTTTCGTAGAATTTTCTAAAGTAGAAGGTTTAGGGTATAAAATTTTGTGATTTCAGGGAATGACTAAGTTTGTTTTCACTACTTCTACTGTGCTCTTACTAGTTCAAGATAGATCAATGGATTCTAATGTAACAAAGTACAAGGTTTCCAATAATGGGAACACCAACTGCAACTGGAATACACAAAATGCGCAGTGTAAAAATCGCAGTGACGACGTCACCCGCAATGTGATGTATGTAAAGGGGTGCACTACGGTGTCACCTATCACGTAGCAGTTCCACAGTCGCTGGTGAAACAACTGTTGTGGAGTAATTGTCGACAATGACAGACCTCAGTGATTTTAAAAAAGACATGATCATTGTTGGTCATCTTGCAGGTGCGCCAGTAACTAGAACGGCAGAAATACTAGATGTAACAAGAGAAACTATATCAAAGGTTGTGACTACCTGCCAAAAGGGCACGAACTTACCTCCCAACGTTTAAATTGTGGAAGCCATACAAAGACGTCAGAGAGGGATATGTTAATATAGGCATGGATTGTACAATGGAAGCGCAAGACCACGGGATCGCAATTAGTAGCAGAGCTGAACACCAATTTTCGTATAATTTCAATTCGTCGGAAGCAGCATCGTGCCGGTGTTTATGGCCATGCTGCAATACTTAAAGCTCTGATTACCAACATCGGTGCAACAAAACGTGAAAGGTTTGTTGCATTGATGTTAAATACCATCTTACACGTTTGTTTCCGACGAAGCTATAAAAACTGGAATGCTAAAGACTGGCAGCGTGTCATCTGGTTTGATTAACCGTGCTTCCTATTGTTTTCCACCACTGGTAGAGTAAACACCTGGCGAAAACCTACAGAAACGTACCATCCCCACAGTTTAGTTCCGCTTTTGAAGCATGGAGGTGGATCCCTGATGATGTGGGGTGTCATGGCATCCTTAGGGCCATTGGTAATTCTGCAGGGTCATGTCTCATCTGCAACATAAGAATTCATTCTTAGGGACCACGTGCATTCAATGTTGCCGGCATTTCTCCCTAATAACCATTTCTGATTTCCACCTGTGCATTGTACGAAACGTGTCAAGTGGTTTTCAGGGCATGAGGATGAGGTACAGTAGCTCCTGGTCACCACAATCTCCACACATCAATATTATTGAACATTTGTGGGAATTTTTGGAGCGAAAGGTCAGATCACACTTTCCATCTCCAACATCGCTGGCACAGTTGGGGCATATTTTATGATAAAAATGGTCCCAGATTCTATGATCTTATGTGCATGACTTGTATAAGTCTATTAAAAGATGAATTACTTCTGTTCTGAAAGGCTGTGGTGGGCCAGATGATTATTTGTAAAAAGTTTTTTACAAACAGTAAGTGTTTCCATTATTTCAATAAACGCCTGTAAGAGAAGATCATTGATATGGTTTCAGATTTTACTTTGCAACTAACTTTTAAGAAACTTCCACCTGCCGAGTTTTTGTTAAGTAACAAAGAAGAATATGCACAATTATCTGAAAAGGCTATTAAAATACTCCTTTCTTTTCTAACTACATATCTGTGTGAGGCCGGATTTTCTTCAGATACTTCAAACGAAACTACGTATCGCAGCAGACTGAATGCAGAAGTTGAAATGAGAATCCATCTGTCTTCTATGAAGCCAGACATTAGAGAGATTTGCAAAAATGTAAAGCAATACCACTCTTCTCGCTACTTTTGTTGTTTTGATTTTTGTTTTGAAATATATTGTTATTTTTCATGAAAATTTTTTTATTTGTGTTAACATGTAATGGGTTTGTTATTGCTATTTTTAAATGAACTGATAAATAAATATTTTAAAAATGTCTCAGTTTTGATTTCTAAAACAGTAAATATCGACAGATATAAACAAAGGCTCTATGCTGTCCTCAATAGTTTTTAACAATGCAAAGGAGTCCTGAGACCAAAAGGTTTGAAGACCGCTGAACCAGAAGGATTTTGGTGCCCTGTACATTTCTTAATGCCTGGAATAGATGTATCATATCTTTCACACAGTTTTGAGCAGAACTCTTTAACTCTCCTCGAAATTTCGATTCTATTTCTTGTCACAGTCACATCTTTTCTGAGGGCTAATCTGGTTTTTTTTTCTGTTACTGAGATCACCCTTTATGTTCTTCAAGCTTTTGTTACCCTCAATTGCTCTTTCCTAGTTTCCAATTGAATTTCCTTATGTCTTCAGTCATACAATTTCGCACTAGTTCTATACATTCCATTTTGGAAGTTACGTTTTCTTTATTTACATTCATCTTCTTTCTTTTTTGCATCAGCATGTTTGCTTTTTCTTATATTTTCTTCGTGTAGCTGTTGTTCTTAGTATCTCCTATTTTTGTCGCTGTTTCTATAAGGGCCTTAGTCATTTTTCTGTTGTTAGACCTCCTAATACAGTTATATACATATATCATCATCATTGTCAACCATTATCAATCCACTGCTGGATGAAGGTCTTCCCAAGTTTCTTTCACAACTGTCTGTCTTGACCTAGTCCACTTCATGTTACTCCAGAGTGCTTTCAAATTTCATCCATCCATCTCCCATGTGGTCTTCTTTTGAGTCTTTTTCTGTCCCTTGGTATCCAGTCTAAAATTTCGGTTGTCTACCGGTGGTCCGTTCTTCTGGCAACATATCCAGCCTATTGCCACTTCAGGGATTTTACTCTGATCATGATATCCTTCCACTCTTGTCATTTTCCTTATCCAAGAGTTCCTCTTCTTATCTTTCTTGGTTACACCAAGCATCCATCTCTCCACGCTTGTTTCTGTTCCTTCAGCCTTAATATGCCGTTTTTAGTTAAGGTCCACATCTCTGCTCCATATGTAAGAACTGGAAGGATGCATTGGTCAAACACTTTTCTTTTAAGACATAATGGCATATTGCTCTTGAAAATTGTACTGTCTCTTTCGAAAGCTCTCCAGCCAAGTTGTATATGCCGATTAATTTCTTCATCAATATGAGCTTTGCTTGATATCTGTCGTATAATTTAAATGCAGGTATTGGTAACCTCCCGCTTTTCGCCATCAATCGCAAAATCTGCGTTCCCATGCAAAAGCATTGTATATCAGTTTTCTCTTCTGAAAGTTCATTTTTAATCCCACTTCTTTACTCTTGTCAGCAAGTTCCTGCAAAAATGATAACGTCATCTGCGAAAAAAAAATGAGATAAATAATTTTCATTAATCTTTATCCACTTGTTTCCCCAGTTCAATGATTGAAAGACACTTTGCAATGTGGTACTGAAGAGTTTGGGAGATATGGCGTCACTTTTTCTCACTCCTTTTCCAATTTTTATCGGTGCTGTATCCACAAATATCCGAAACTTTGCCCCTGCATTTTCATACGTTTCATTAATAATGCTAATGTATGCATCTTCAATACCGCACTATTTTAAAGCCATTGTAACTGCTGATGGTTTCACGGAATCCAAAGTTTTTTCAGAATCAATAAAAGCCATGCATAATGGGAGTTCATATCCCCTCGTTCTTTCAATTAGTTCTCTCAGTACATGGATATGATCTATGGTGCTGTATAGCCACTTCTGAATCCAGCTTATTCCCTCATTTGAGCCATGCCCAATGTTATCTTAAAGCGATGTGAAAGAACCTTAATGAAGATTTTATAATCCACTGATAGGAGGCTGATGGGCCTGTAGTTCCTGAGATCCTCAACGTCGCCTTTTTATGTAGCGAGACCATTGTAGCATTGTTCCAATTACCAAAAATTTTTCCTTCATTGAGACATGTAATGAAAACCTGGGCTAGTGTAGTTTCTATTTCTCCACTTGCTTCTTGTATAATGTCCACGATAATTCCATCTTCTCCTGGAGATTTTCCCTCTTTCAAGTTCTTAATTGCATGTGTAATTTCTTCTAGGAGGACTGGAGGAACTTTGGTACTGGTACCTTTCTTAATAACTGGAATAGATGTATCATCCTTGTATGCAATGATGATTATATGAAGATGTCATAAAACCCTTCGCTCGATGAGTGAATAGTAAGACACGCAGTATTTTGGCCAGAGTTGAGTCCGGATTTGAGTCTCGGATGGCGCATGGGTGGTGTGTTTGCCCTACGGAACACCATCCAGTCGTACGGTTACTTACTTGGAACTCCCCAAACGAAAAACACCGGAGTAGTTGCTCAGACATAGTTACGGATTTTCAAAGGCGATGTTTCCACTTCTTAGTCGACACCGAATGGTTATACAGTATATACAGGCTGCATAGGAAAGTCCCTTTAGCATGAAATAACTTGCGAACAGAGAGAGGTACAGTTATGCAAGTGATATAACGGTATAATAATGCGACTACGCCCAATTGAATGCAACCAATAGCAACGCCCCCATTGGCGAAATGCGGAAGTTAGCCATTGCAAATCGAAAACGAAAAGAGATAGAGCAAAATTTCCAACTACAAAGTTGTAGAGCATCAATTAATTAGTACAAAACGACATTTGTTTCACACGGATAAGATAAATTGTAGCCTGAATACCATAAAATGTCCGAAATCGATGCGCAACGATTCGAATCTGCATATTCACATTTCGCAAATGTAGCCGTATGCAAATGCACATTGTGACGTTGTACCGTACCTACGATATAAAAACCAGTAGCAGGATGTACCCTGATCAGAAGTTTAGGTCTACGTACGCTGTGTGAGAATGGCGAGCTTCACTCACTCCCAATATTGCGGGATAGTGCTTATTTAAGGCGAATGCCAACGAAACGAAACGCGGCGCTAGCTGCACGGGAATATGCCGTTCGTTTTCTAGCTCGGCCACATCCTAGAACGAATACAAATGTGTATCGTGGGCAATGGCAAACTCTTCGAACATACTCGACATTAACTTTTTATCACTTTGCGCCAGTTTGCCTTTTTTGCTTTTGTTTTGTCTGACGTCATCGAACTGTATTGTCATAAGTACGCATTTATGCAATAAATTGTGTGTAATTGCTCATACCTATGCATGTTCCCTTCAAACGTTCACACAAAAGGTCGCGCATTGATCTCGGACATTTTAGGGTACTCAGGCGACAATTTATTTTATCCGTGTGAAACAAATGTCGTTTTGTACTAATTAATTGATGCTCTACAACTTGGTAATTGGAAATTATGCTCTATCTCTTTTCGGTTTCGATTTGCAATGGCTAACTTCCGCATTTCGCCACTATGGGCGCTGCTAACCGTTGCATTCGATCGGGCGTTGGCCCTTTTTTATACCGTTATCTCACTTGCGTAACTGTACCTCTCTCCGTTCGCAAGTTATTCCAGGCTAAAGGGACTTTCCTATGCACCCTGTATATATATTTTCATTTTCCTTATCCACAAGCTCCTCTTCTTATCTTTTCTGGTTACACCAAACATGCATCTCTCCGTGCTGCTTTGAGTTGCCTGCAGTCTTTGTATATCTTTTTTAGTTCAGATCCATGTTTCTGCTCTATACATAAGCACTGGCAGGATGCATTGATTAAACACTTTCCTTTTAAAACATAATGGCATACTGCTCTTAAAAATTGCACTGTTTCTTCCAAATGCTCTCCATCTAAGTTTTATACGCCGATTAATTTCTTCATCAATGTGACCTTCACTTGATATCTGCTGCCCAAGATAAACGTATGTATCTGTTATCTCCAGCTTTTCTCCATCAATCGATAAATCTTCATTTCTTGTAAAAGCATTGTACATCACTTTTGTCTTCTGAAAGTTCATTTTTAATCCCACTTCTTTACTCTTGACAGCAAGTTTCTGGATCATACTCTGCAGCTCTGATGGGGTAGTTGCAAATGTGACTACGTCATCAGCAAAACGAAGATGAGTTTGATAATCTCCGTTAATCTTTATCCCTTTGTTTTCCCAGTTCAGTGATTGAAAGACATTTTCCAGTGTGGTATTAAAGAGCTTGGGAGATATGGTGTTACCTTGTCTCATTCACTTTCCAATTTTTATGTGTGTTGTATTTTCAAATAGCCGAATCTTTGCACTTCCATTTTCATAGATGTTATTAATAATATTAATGTATGCATCTTCAATACCACAGGATTTCAAAGCCATTATTACTGCTGATGGTTTCACGGAATCCAAGGTTTTTTCAGAATCAATAAAAGCCATGCATAATGGGAGTTCATATCCCCTCGTTCTTTCAATTAGTTCTCTCAGTACATGGATATGATCTATGGTGCTGTATAGCCACTTCTGAATCCAGCTTATTCCCTCGGTTGAGCCATGCCCAATGTTATCTTAAAGCGATGTGAAAGAACCTTAATGAAGATTTTATAATCCACTGATAGGAGGCTGATGGGCCTGTAGTTCCTGAAATCCTCAACGTCGCCTTTTTATGTAGCGAGACCATTGTAGCATTGTTCCAATCCCCAAGAATTTTTCCTTCATTGAGACATGTAATGAAAACCTGGGCTAGTGTAGTTTCTATTTCTCCACTTGCTTCTTGTATAATGTCCACGATAATTCCATCTTCTCCTGGAGATTTTCCCTCTTTCAAGTTCTTAATTGCATGTGTAATTTCTTCTAGGAGGACTGGAGGAACTTTGGTACTGGTACCTTTCTTAATAACTGGAATAGATGTATCATCCTTGTATGCAATGATGATTATATGAAGATGTCATAAAACCCTTCGCTCGATGAGTGAATAGTAAGACACGCAGTATTTTGGCCAGAGTTGAGTCCGGATTTGAGTCTCGGATGGCGCATGGGTGGTGTGTTTGCCCTACGGAACACCATCCAGTCGTACGGTTACTTACTTGGAACTCCCCAAACGAAAAACACCGGAGTAGTTGCTCAGACATAGTTACGGATTTTCAAAGGCGATGTTTCCACTTCTTAGTCGACACCGAATGGTTATACATTATATACAGGCTGCATAGGAAAGTCCCTTTAGCATGAAATAACTTGCGAACGGAGAGAGGTACAGCATTCGATCGGGCGTTGTCGGTTTTTAATACCGTTATCTCACTTGCGTAACTGTACCTCTCACCCTTCGCAAGTTATTCCAGGCTAAAGGGACTTTCCTATGCACCCTGTATATATATTTTCATTTTCCATATCCACAAGCTCCTCTTCTTATTTTTTCTGGTTACACCAAGCATGCATCTCTCCGTGCTTCTTTGAGTTGTCTGCAGTCTTTGTATATCTTTTTTAGTTCAGTTCCATGTTTTGTGCTCCATACATAAGCACTGGCAGGATGCATTGATTAAACACTTTCCTTTTAAGACATAATGGCATACTGCTCTTAAAAATTGTACTGTTTCTTCCAAAAGCTCTCCATCCAAGTTTTATACGCCGATTAATTTCTTCATCAATGTGATCTTCACTTGATATTTGCTGCCCAAGATAAAGTATGTATCTGTTATCTCCAGCTTTTCTCCATCAATCGATAAATCTTCATTTCTTGTAAAAGAATTGTACATCACTTTTGTCTTCTGAAAGTTCATTTTTAATCCCACTTCTTTACTCTTGTCAGAAAGTTTCTAGATGATACTCTGCAGCTCTGATGGGGTAGCTGCAAAAGTGACTACGTCATCAGCAAAACGAAGGTGAGTTAGATAATCTCCGTAAATCTTTATCCCTTTGTTTTCCCAGTTCAGTGATTGAAAGACATTTTCCAGTGTGGCATTAAAGATCTTGGGAGATATGGTGTCACCTTGTCTCACTCTCTTTCCAATTTTTATGTGTGTTGTTTTTTCAAATAGCCAAATCTTTGCACTTGCATTTTCATGGATGTTATTAATAATATTAATGTATGCATCTTCAATACCGCAGGATTTCAAAGCCATTGTAACTGCCTGGTGGTTTCACGGAATCGAAGGCCTTTCCGTAATCAATAAAAGCATTGCATAATGGGAGTTCATATTATCTTGTTCTTTCAGTTAGTTTTCTCAGTACATGGATGTAATCTACAGTGCTGTAGACTCTTTCTGAATCCAGCTTGTTCTCTTGGTTGGGCCATGTTTAGTGTTACCTTCAAATGATGTGAAAGTACTTTAGTGAAGAATTTATAAACCACTGATAGGGGGCGTGTAGTTACTGACATCCTCAACGTCACTTTTTTTATGTAGCAGGATCATTGTAGCATTGTTCCAATCCTCAGGAATCTTCCCTTCATTGAGACATCTGGTGAAAAGTTGGGCGAGTGTAGTTTCGATTTCTGCACTTGCTTCTTGTATAATGTTCACAGGAATTCCATCTTCTCCTGGAGCTTTTCCCCGTTTCATGTTCTTAATTGCATGTGTAACTTCTGCAGGGAGGACAAGAAGGACTTTGGTACTGGTACCTGTCTTAATGTCTGGAATAGATGTATGATCCCTTTCATACAGTTTTGAGTAGAAATCTTTCACCCTTGTCAAAATTTTGCTTTTATTTCTTGTTACAATCCCATCTTCTTTTCTCAGTGCCATAATCTGTTTTCTGCCCTTACCTAGATGTCCCTTTGCTCTCTTCAGGTTTTAGTTGTTTTCAATTGCTTTTCTCAGTAGTTCACAATTGAATTTCCTTATGTCTTCAGTGATACTTTTCCGTACTGTATTGCATGGCTCTATATATTCCACTTTGGAAGTTATGTCTTCTTTATTCGTCCTCATCTCCCTTCTCTTTTGCATCAACATTTTTGTTTTTCCTAAAATGTTCTTCATATGTAACTTGTTCTTAATACCACCTATTTTTGTTGCTGTTTCTATAAGAGCCTTGGTGAGTTCTCTGTTAACTTCAGAAACAACCACTTCTTAGGATGTTAGGCCTTCTAAAGTAGAGAATCTATTCCTCAGTTCTAACTTGAAGGTATTATGAGTTTTTTAAGGTTGGTTATGTCAATAAATTTAGTTTGTCTTATGAGCTTGTTACGTTCGAGTTTAGTGTTGTGGTGCATCTTATATCTCACCATTCTATGGTCACTACCTGTGTTGAACTTGTTTAGCACACTGCAGTCTTCGATGACGAAGTTTTTGTTACACATAATAAAATCAATTTCAGTTATCGTGCCATTCGGATGTCTCCATGTACATTTCCTGTGTGGCTTTTTCTTGAAAAAAGAGTTCACAATGAAAATCTTTTCTGTTTTTGCAAACTCTATTACAGTATTTCCACGTTGATTTGTGTTCCCATAACCGAAGTTTCATTCTGTTGCTGTTGCCCTATTTTTGCATTGAAATCACCCATAATGATCTTCAAGTGCTGTTTGCCATTGTTATTTAAATTCCGAATTTCCTCGTAAAATTTTTCAATTTCTTCTTCAGGATGACTTGTGGTGGGTGCATAAGCTTGAATAATCTGAGCCTGGTATCTTTTTGAGAGTTGGATAATGAGTCGCGCAGCCCTCTCCGATGAACTTTCAACTTCTAGAACATTGTCCTTCAGTTTTTTTGTTTATTATAAATCCAACATCACTAGTTATTCCAGTATCTGTTCCACGATAGGCCAATTTTGAAACATTATCAGAAACAAGAGAAGAGAATAATTTTCAAAAACTGTTATTTGTTTCACCACGGCAGTGCTCTCCTCCTCGGAAGCGGCTGCAACCACGGAAACAAACCTTAAGTCTGAGGTTCTTCTACATCCACCTTACATCCCGCAGCTCGCACGAAACGATTCTCATCACCTCGATCCAGTTAGAGAAGTGTTACATGGTTGGAGGTTCGGTGGTGATGAAGAGGTGAAATAAGTGGTGATTATATGACTTCCAAGACAGCCTAAAACCTCCGATGGGATCAAGAGGTTTGTGGGCTGTTTCAAAAAGTGTGTGGGACAACTGGAAGACTACATTGAAAAATAATGCTACAGTTATGTGAGTTTCACTCTGTTTTCGGAAAATACAATGAAATTGCCTCCACTCTTTAATTATGTACTTTAATTCCTCGCTTTGAATTAATTTGTAAATAGACGGTTTCGTTCTTCCTTGTTCTTCTTTTGTGGGAATAGGGATTTAACGACTTCCAAGAACATCTGAGGAATCTCTCGTTTCCAGTTCAGGCTACTGGTTCCAGTGAAGGATGGCAGCCAGAGCCGGAGGGACAGGCACGCCGCTCATGCTTCATCAAGCACTCGAACCGGGGCACAGCTTAAACGATTGGTGGGAAGCCCTCTCCTCTAACCACTCGACCCCGCTCGATCGGCCGAGGTAGCATTAATTGTCTTGTTTAGGGAAAGACGGTAGAGGATGTGACAGGTGTCAGATATTCATCATTCGAACTTGGCTATTTACGCAGGAAAATTTAACAGGGGATTATAACACAGAATCAGCAAAATTAGGCAAGTTTCAGTTGTGCAAGACTCTTTGACTTGGAAAGAAAGTAAACACAGCTCATTGCACACCCTCTGTTAAGTTAATGAGAGTTATATTGGAAATAAAGATAAAAAAAAAAAAAAAAAGATACAATTCCTCAGGAATGTTTTTCGTACGTCACCATTAGAATCAGATTATTACCGCCCATCTGGTCATTGAAATGAGTTTCCTTTTAAAAAATTCTTTTGTTGATAGTTGTTTCAGTTCACTCTTCAATGAGCCGTGACGTATTACCCTTCTTTTTCTTGTCTGTTACTGTCACTACTACTTTCATTTTCTTGTTCTTGTTCCCTAATTAAAGCAAAGTCCTCATTTGGCCTACGAAAGTGTGACGTAATGCAGACAACATGCCAGACGGTTGAAACAGCGAGGTCACCATATTGTCGTTGTTTTAAGGTAATGACCCTCTTTCTCACTCGCCGGCGAAACGATCATTCCCGTTATAAAAAACTGTGAGGCCCACCACTGATCAGAGCTCCAACAGTTTATTCTCGTCACAGCAATTTATTTTTGTTTTTATTCTTTCTTTTAGCCACTCGTCGCAGTGCAGAAACCACGAATTTCGCGTTAAACAATTAAACCCGAAAATGTAATTTGTTCAGCGACACAGTATAAAACAATAACAGAAATATTAGTTAATGTTTTAAGTAATTGCAGAAGTACTTGCGCATTTAAAATGTTTGATAAAGATTTAACGGCCTCAATAAGTATCCGAAGATAAGTGGAGTCGCCCGTCTCTAATTTAGGGACACTAGTTCTAGAGGAAGGACAGAACCTCCTGCTGTTTAGAGAGTATTACCAGTGCATATTAGCATAACTGATCTTCACTGGCATTTTGAAAAGCCACTTCCACCGGATTTATACTCCCCTGAAGATTACAATCCGGTTGTGTATCGTTTTATGTCTTCTACATCTATTTTAATTTTCTTATTTATATATACACATTTGGAATCAGAATGAGAAAAACTGCTGATCTATCGGAGTTTGATAAAAGACAAATTTTAATGGAACGGCGCCTCGGAACTACAATCTCGGAAACGGCGCTGTTTATGGGTTGTTCACGTGCCGTGTAGTGATTACGTATCAAAAGTGGTGCACAGAGCCTTCTGCGTATGGGCCCACGTAGCCGAAGATCCAGCCGGGTACCCATGCTCACTGTACGTCATAGCCAACAACGCATGAAATTGGCCTAAGATCATCGAGATTGGACCGTGGATGATTGAAAGAAAGTGGCTTGGTCTGACGAATCAAGATTCCTGGTGCATCACGTAGACGGCCGAGCGCGGATACGCCGATTGCCAATGGAGTCTATGGCACCTGGATGCACTGTTGGCCGGAAACAGGCCGGCGGTGGCTGTGTTATGATGAGGGCGATGCTTTCTTGGGACATTTTAGGCCCCATTATCCCAATAGCACAATTCATGACAGCTGTCAGGTATCTGAACGTCGTTGCTGACCAAGTTCATCCATTCATGACAACTGTGTTCTCTGCTGGTGATGGCCATTAACAACAGAATAATGCGCCCTGCCACGCTGCCAGAATCGTCAAGGAGTGGTTCGAGGAACATGCTGGTGACTTTGTGTTAATGCCCTGGCCACCAAATGCACCTGACATGAACCCAATCAAACATTTGTGGTTCGACTTGGAAAACCGGGTTCGCGTTAAATCACCACCACCCCAAAATATAGAGAACTGGAAGACCTGCTGTTAACGTTATGATACCAGATACTCCAGGATACCTATCGCCACCTCATCGAATCGATGTCTCGCCAAGTGACCGCTGTTTTTCGGACTAAATGGGGTCCTACAGCTTATTAAGCAGGTAGTCGTAATGTAATGGGTCATTGGTGTATATAATAACCACCACACACTTAACGTCGGCGGAAAGGATTCAATATTTAGATTTTACTTTCTTTCTCCTTTATTTTTTTCTTCGTTTCCCAAACAAAATTTATCAACCTTCTTGATATCTAGTTAACGCTTCAATCTTTCATCAGGAACCCAACCGAAATAATCTTTCTCCGTTGGCGCATTATCTGGATTGAATCAATTGAAGAAGCAAATACATTTTGACCTAATTTAATATTTCATGGGCTTCCTTAAAACTTTTAAGTTTTGAATTGGAGTGAGACAATGTTCGTCCTATTTTCTGAAGAAGTTGACTATTAAGTTGTTTTTAATTACAGAATGTTTTCAGCGTTCAGAACGAGCCTACGTTTTGTTTTTCTACGTTACATTTCTTAGATCGACATTTATTAAATAAACGGAGTTATCTCTGGGATGAGTGGCGTCGTGTTAGGGCCTTGTCACTTCGTCTTTCTGTTAAACTTTTAGATTTGCTACTTATCTTTTATCACCATCATAAGGTTGAGCATACGGTGAATACCGTTTATCACCATGGATACATTACAATAACACCCTAATACACAACGCAAAGAGGAGAATAGCCGCCCCGGTGGCGCAGTGGTCTAAGGCGTTGGCCTCTGCTCATTCGTCCGAAGGGGTCCGGGTTCGAATCCCGGTGAGGCATGGATGTTGTGTTTGTCTTACGGCACTGGCTCTCTCCCTTCCCTGGAACCAGTGACCCTAAATTAGGGACGGGCGACTGCTTATAGCCCATTGAGTTGCTCACGGTGGTCGTTAAACCCCAATCAAAAAAAAAAAAAAAAAAAAGAGGAGAATACTTCCGAATATAAACAATGGATGAAAAAAGTATTTGCACACATACATTACTTTGCATAAATAAACGCGGGAAGCCATTTGGACGAAATATTTTTAACCATTGGATTACTTTTACGAAAAACACAGACACATGTTTGTTTGTTTTTTATACTAATCAGAAGAAACATACTTATAGCAAATGAAAATAAAAAATGTCATGCCAAAAAAGTATCTGCACACACAATAACGCTCTGTTTTAAAGCAGTTAAACATAACATTATGCTTACTGACAGCAAATGAAAGTCTCGCACTGTTTAAAAGACATACTGTGTTACATGATTTTTGGAGCGGCAAATTAGATAATTTCAGCTGTCATGGCACCGAAAAAGTGCGCGTTTTCCATTGCAATACGGGAGAGGATTGTAGCTCTTCATGACTGTGGTTTAAGTTATCGCGAAACTGGTAAGAAGTTAAAGTTGAACTTTTCTAGTGTTCGGTATGCAATATTACGCAATAAAAAAGAAAAGAGAAAAAAGAGAGTGGTAGTACACACAATAAATTGCAATCTGGGGGTCTGTAGAAGCTAAATGCAAGGCAGCGGAGGGACATCATTAGGAAAATATCGAAAAACCCATCCGTAAGTGCTCGAGAATTGGCTACTTATGTCGCTTCAACATCGGGGACCATAGTAAGTTCTCAAACAGTTCGTAATGTTTTTCAGATGCACATATTCGAGGTTAGACAACCAGAAAAAAAAACCTTGTGTCACTGAAAAAAAAATAGGCAGAAAAGACTTAAGTTTGCCAAAGTTTATGTCAGCAAACCAGCAGAGTTTCGGCAAAATGTGATATTTTTCGACGAAAGCAAGTTTAATATTTTCGGTTTGGATTGAAAGAAATATGTGAGGCTCGAAAGCCAAACACTTCCCTTGAAACAAAAAATTTAAGACCAACTGTAAAACATTGCGGTGGTCATGTAATGATTTGGGGATGCATGGCTTTTAATAGAGTTGGCAATATGGCCTTTACTGAAGATAATATGAATGCTAGGCAATATATTGGTACAGTATATTGCAAGGTAATTTATTGGCCAGTGAATCAAAATTGCGAATTGCAGATTCATTCTATTTTCAACAACACAACGATCCTAAACATACAGTCAACTTAACAAGGTCCTGGTTGTTTTATACAGGTAAAGTGAAAAACCAACTGAAAATACCCCCACAATCACCAGACCTCAACCTTATTGAGAATTGGGGACTTTTATTGGATTTGCAAGTTAGGAAATGGAAACTTTCAACAAAACAGAACTTCTTCAAGCACTCAGCGAAGAATTGCTGAAAATCAGTGTAGAAACAACTAGAAAATTAGTAGAATCTATGCCCAGGCTATTACGAGCTGTAATCGAAACTAAAGGCATGCATACTAAGTACTAGTAACATTTTTAATTTCGAAAGTTTCTTGTTTTTGTTTATCTTTACTGATATGCAAATACTTTTTTGGCATTAAAAAACAAGATTTTCATTTGTTATATACGTATATGTTTCTTTTAACCAAAAAAAAAAAAAACACGTGCGTGCGTGCGTGTGTGTGTGTGTGTGGTTCGCGCGCAAGTTTATAGCTAAAATAATCCAATGGTTAAAAATATCTTGTCCCAGTTGCTTTCTACGTTCATTTATGCAAAGTAATTATGTGTGCAAATACTTTTTTTGTATTATACATAAACAGTGAAGTCACATTAATGTGACCACCTCCTACTTTTGGCGTCAACAGTGCGTAGCCAATGAAAGAAAGCACGTGTTGTGAGCTAGCTTGGAGGGTACATAAGGTGTGCTGTAGGCATTCTGAAGAAATATCACTCGTTGCTATCAAGAATAAACGGAGCGATCTATCAGATTTGCAAAACGGAATGATTATCAGCTTTCGGGTCTCAGGTGGCAGTATTTCTGAAACAGCGCAGTTTGTGAACTGTTCGCGTGCTGCTGTGGTTAAAGTGTATCGTGATTGGAGAAATGGTACCATTGCGAATAAGCGACGTGGAAACTGCGGAGCACCATGTACCATTTATGTTAGAGGTGAACGTCGGCTTCGAAGGTGCGTGAGAGCCGATCGGCACACTGCAGTGGAGCAACTCACTGGCCGAATGAGCCAGGGGCTACCGGAAGTGTGTCTAAACCGACAGTTCAGTGAACCCTGCTGCGTATGGTGCTCCGATGCAGACAGACTGTCACCGCACCTATGCTAACGAAGGTGCATCGGCAGAAAAGGCTTACAGTTGCTCGGAAGTATCAGAATTGGAGCTCCGCTGATTGGCAAAAGATTGTCTTCTCCTATGTGTCACGTTTTCTGCTTCATCGAAAGGATGAACTTTGGCGTATAAGACGAGAAACATCGGAGAACAAACACTCTTCAACCATTTCTGGAAGAACACAAGCTGGTGGGAGCAGTGTTGTGGTCTAGGGAATGTTTTCGTGGCATTCTCTGAGTCCACTCATATCTGTGGAAGGCACTGTGGACCAAATTCGTTATAAATCCATCCTTGCAGACTACGTACACCCATACATGCTGATTGTTTTCCCTGGGGAGGAGGGGATCTTCCATCACGACAATGCGACGTGTCACACAGCTAGAAATGTTCGAGAGTGGTTGGAAGACCACGATGAAGACTTCAAAGTACTTCCCTGACCCCTAGTTCCCTAGCTTTAAACCCAATTGAGCATATGTGGGACAACCTTGATCGTGTTGTTCGCTTTATGGATCCTCCACCGCGCACCCTCCAGCAACTGTTAGATACACTGCTGTCAGCATGGCTTCACATACCAGTGAACACCTTCCATCACCTTATTGAGTCACTCCCAGCCGGTGTAGCTGCTGTCCGCGCTGCACACGGCGGTTACTCTGGATATTAGCTGGTGGTCACAATAATGTGACTCGACCGTGTGTGTATATATATATGCATCGATGAGCCAATACGTACATTATGATAACCTACCTAATAAGCTGTAGGAGCCCCTTTAGCCAGCAAAACAGCGACCATCTGGCGAGGCATCGATTCGATGAGGTGGCGTTAGGTATCCTGGGGTATCTGGTAGCCTAATGTCAGCAGCAGGTCACCCATGGTGGTGATTTAGCGCGAACCCGCTTTTCCAAGTCGAATCTCAAATGTTATATTGGGTTCATGTCAGGTAAATTTGGAAGCTAGGTCATTAGCGGAAAGTCACTAGCATGTTCCTAGAACCACTTCTTGACGATCCTGGCAGTGTGATCATTGTCCTGTTGGTAATGGCCATCACCAGCAGGGAGCACAGTTGCCGTGAATGGGTGAACTTGGTCCGCCACGATGTTCAGATATACCTGACAGTTGTCATGTACATGCATTGTGCTATTGGGATAATGGGGCCTAAAGTGACCCAAGAAAACATCGCCCACATCATAACACAGCCTGTTCAGACCAACAGTGCATCCAGGTGCCATAGCCTCCGTTGGCAATCGGCGTATCCGCACTCGGCCGTCTACGTGATGCACCAGGAATCTTGATTCGCCAGACTAGGCCACTTTCTTCCAAACATCCATGGTCCAATCTAGATGATCTTGGGCCCATTTCATGCGTTGTTGGCGGTGACGAGCAGTGAGCATAGGGATAGGACTGGGTCTTCGGCTACGTGAGCCCATGCGCAGAAGGTTGTGATGAACTGTGTGCTGTGACATATTGCCCTGATCACGACTGTTGTATAGCTGCGGGTGATTTGTCGCCCTGAGGTCGCTGTGAATATTTCGCGACAGTCTCCGCTCCCCACTGGCGTCAATGAGCTGCGGACGACACACGGTTGGACGACGGCCCGTCGTTTGGCCATTTGTGCACCACTTTTGATACGTACTCACTACAGCGGCACGTGATTAACTCACAAGCAGCGCCGTTTCCGAGATCGTAGTTCCGAGGCGCCGTACCATCACAATTTGTCTTTTATCAGCTTTTCCCATTCTGACTCCGAACACTCTACTAACCGAAAACTGGCCCTCGGGTTCTATACATATTGCTCTGTGAACTTCACCTGCGCTACCGTTCGGTCTCCTGGCGCGCTCATTTCTCTAGGCTGGTGATGGTCATAATGGTGTGTATATATATATATATACACAAACTCAGTCAACAAAGCATCAGAGACAGGGGTGATTGGCAGGTGACATTAGCACCAGGAGATAAATAGACGGACAGCAGGGCTTCCCAGCAGGGTGGGCCGCGGGTGGCCTAGTGGGCAACGTTCGTGACTGCCACGGAAAGGACCTCAGGTTCGATCCCAGGCAATTACGAAAGCTCGATCCACTAAATATCCGCTGTGCGTCGGATGGGCACGTTAAGCCGTCGGACCCCGGGTACTGCCCCCCCCCCGGTAATAAATAAGGCCGTCTTCCTCCCCCATTCCACTTCGCTTCCGTGTAATTTTCCTATCGGGCACTCTAGCCCAAATCTCCTAGCTTCCTATTTCTAAAGGTTGTTTAAGACCTGGGGTCAAATACTCCCTTCCTAAAAATCTTCTACATATGATCATATGATCCCAGCAGGGTATCGCAACCGACAAACATAGGTAAACGTGGCCTATCTGAGCGACTTTGAACATGGACGCATTGTATGCGCAGGACAGATAAGACATTTTATCGCTCAAGTGGTATGAACCCTAGGTTTCCCGAGGGCAACCATATCAAGGGTGTAGCTCCAGTATATCATCAATGGACGTTCCAGCTCCCAGAGAGCAAGCGGTAGCCAACCTTATGCCATTGATGACAGGGGTCGACATATGGTATCCAGTCTCGTACAGACCGACCGCTTATCAACGGGGGGGAGGAATCCCATCCAGCATAAACGGTACGATGCAAGTTGCATACCCTGGGTTACGGAAGCCGACGTAATACTCGTGTGCCGCTGTTGACTGCTCGTCATCGGACATTAAGCCTCGCCTGGTGCCGGGAATATCAACACTGGACCTCTGCAGAATGGCGCCGCGTCGTGTGGTCACATGAATCCTCTTTTCAGCTGTATCGAGCTGACGGAAGAGTGCTGGTGTCGCGTCGGCAGCATGTGGCCATTGCCCCGCCGTGCCAGGTCGGTTCTGTTCAAGGCGGTGGGGGCTCTCTGATGGTTTGAGAAGCCATCTCGTGGGACCACGCTTTCATGGCCTTCACGCATCTTGCGGCCGATGGTCTGTTTTATCAAGGCAATGCAATGCCGCAATCACCCAGGAATGGCTCAATGAACCCTTATCTGAGTCAGGAACTAACCAGTGGCCCCCAAGTTCCTCGGATTAAAGCCCTGTGGAAACTCACTGTGATGCCGTGCAGCTAAACATTAGATCTATGGGTCCTCGACCGACGTCTCGAGCGGAGTTGTGGACAATGCTGCAACAGCCATGGCTGGAATTACCTCCGGACGACAGCCATGGCTAGTATTACCTTCCTTTTAACAGTTCGCTTTCGTCCAAGATTTAACATATTTTTTTTTCATGAGGGAATTTATAAGATATTCCTCCCTTGTAGATACGCAGGTTTATGCAGTAGACCGGAAGACTAAAATTTCCGGCCTGGTTTAGTAGTCCCGATCCGCTCCTGAGTGCTGTAAAAGCACTCGTGAAACCATCTCGTTTTCTTGATTTAGTCATGTTCATTGTTACCTTTCATCGATAAGACAGAACCTTAGCGAAGATTTGGAAACAACTAATAGGAGGCTGGTGGGTCTGTAGTTCCTTAGATCTTTAGTTCAGCAGGACCACTTTTGAATTCCTCCACTCATCAGGAATTTTCCTTTAGTCGAGGCATCTAGTAAAAACTTGGGCGAGTGTATTTCTATCACATGAGTCAAATGAAAACCTTAAAACTATGGTAAAAAATTCAAAATACAGTGTCATTGTCCTGTAACTGGTAATATTGCTATCAGTGACTAAAAGGTTTTCTTACTGGTGGAACCACGGTGCAGACAAGCTTGGTGACGTCACAGTAACAGTGTAATGACGGCCGCCCCACTTGAGATATGCACCAAAGAGGAGCAACGTTCCGTTATGTCATTCGCTTTTTGAGTAATGAAGCCTGAAACCTATTGAAATTAATCGCCGAATGAAATTTCACTATGCTGATGCATGTCTGTCACTCCAGCAAGTGTAGGAATGGACTAGGGAGTTCCGAAAAGGCGTGAGTGCTGTGACAGATTCTCCTCAACCGGGTCAAGCACACAAAGTAGTGACACTAGAATCCATTACAGCAGTTGAAGGCATTATGATGGGAAATCACCGAGTGACGGTGGATGAAATAGCAGCACTTTTGAACATCAGTCATAGTTTAACGCACCACATCATCCATGATGTCCTCCTGTTCAACAAAATGTCTGAAAAGTGGGTGCCACGCCAGCTGACTCCAGAATTGAAACAACGACGTGTTGATGCCTATCAAGAACTTTTGCTGCGCTTTGAAGCAGAAGGTGACGGCTTCCTACAGAGAATTGTTACTGGAGATGAAACCTGGGTTCACTGTCATCAGCCAGAAACCAAGAGAGCGAGCAAGGAATGGCGCCATCCCTCCTCACCAAAACCGAATATCATCCCAAAGGGCTTCTACAGAGAATTGTTACTGGAGATGAAAATTGGGTTCACTGTCATCAGCCAGAAACCAAGAGAGCGAGCAAGGAATGGCTCCACCCTTCCTCACCAAAACCGAATATCATCCCAAAGGGCTTCCTACAGAGAATTGTTACTGGAGATGAAACCTGGGTCCACTGTCATCAGCCAGAAACCAAGAGAGCGAGCAAGGAATGGCTCCACCCTTCCTCACCAAAACCGAATATCATCCCAAAGGGCTTCCTACAGAGAATTGTTCCTGGAGATGAAACCTGGGTTCACTGTCATCAGCCAGAAACCAAGAGAGCGAGCAAGGAATGGCGCCATCCCTTCTCACCGAAACCGAATATCATCCCAAAGGGCTTCCTACAGAGAATTGTTACTGGAGATGAAACCTGGGTTCATTGTCATCAGCCAGAAACCAAGAGAGCGAGCAAGGAATGGCTTCACCCTTCCTCACCAAAACCGAATATCATCCCAAAGGGCTTCCTACAGAGAATTGTTACTGGAGATGAAACCTGGGTTCACTGTCATCAGCCAGAAACCAAGAGAGCGAGCAAGGAATGGCTCCACCCTTCCTCACCGAAACCGAAGAGGTTCCGCAGGCAGCAAATTGCAGGGAAGGTTATGCTGACTGTCTTTTGGGATTAACGAGGCGTAATTTTGGAGCAACCAGTGACACGTATGCATATCTTATCAGGAATCATCTTCGACCTGCCATCAAACCAAGCGACGTGAACTTCTGAGTACTGGTGTCTTGTTGCAACATAACAATGCTCAGCCCCATACAACGGTTGCAACCGTACAAGACCTGCACTTCGAGTGTCTTCCACATCCGCGGTATTCACCAGAATTGCCCCAAGTGATTACTACATCTTTGGGCCACTCAAAGATGCAATGGGAGGAAAGACTTTCAGGTCTGATGAAGAGGTGAAGCAAGTGGTGCATGATAGGCATGCAACCGAAATTTTTTTCTACAGGAATCTACGAACTTTGTAAGCATTGGAGAACTTGCATTGCGCAAAATGGAGATTACATTGAAAAATGATACAGATGTGTATCGCTTTTGTTCAGCAAATCATGAGAAAAATTATATAAGGTTTTCAGTTGACACTCCCTTGTATTTCTTCACTGACTTCTTGTACAATGTGTCTTGATATGGAAGAAAATCAGATGGCTGCTGTCCAGAAATTTGCTATATTCTGCGGCGGTAATGTACTGAACACTGAATTGACTGATGAGAAGAAGTTGAAACAATTATGTGCAGAAAAATTTGGAAATAAAAAACTCAAATCTCTTGGCTTTTTGAATCAAAGAGAGCGAAAAAATTGTGTGAAATATTTCCAAATATCACTATTTCACTGGAGATTATTTGCACCATTCCTATATCTACGGTCACAACTGAGAGAACTTTAAGCAAAACAAAGTGGGTCAAGAATTGCTTACACAGAAAAACTGAGAAGCTTGTCAGTTTTTATCATTAAGGCTAATCTAGATCAACAAATTGTTTCCAATAATGTTATCAATGTATTTCTGTTGGGAAAAGTTCAAGAAGTGTGATTATCTATTAATTTTAAGTTGCTAACTCAAAAAACGTAATTATTTCTATTAATTTCAAATTGCTAAACCATATGAAAGTGAGTTTCTTTCTTTCAGTTATGAATATAAGTGACTAAACTGCCTCCGATGTCTTCTTCTTCTTCTTCTTAGCCTGTTGACAGCCACTGCAGGGTATAGGCCTCCCCAGTCTTCTCTAACTTCCTGGATCCTTAACTTCAGTCCACCATTTAGCACCTCCACATTTCAGAAGGTCATCTCTCCATCTTATTCTCTGGCGCCCTCTTCGTCTCCTTCTATTTCTCGGCTGCCATTCTGTTATTAACCTTGTTCATCTGTCATCTTTCAATCTGCCAACATGTCCAGCCCATCTCCACTTTGATTATTTTATTATTTTTATAATATCTGTTATTCCTATTCTTTCTCTTATAATTTCATTCCTAACTATATCTCTTCTTGTTTATATTCCTAACATTCTTCTCTCTAACTTTCTTACCGATACACTTATTTTTTTACATTGTCGCTCTGTGATACTCCATGTTTCATGTTTCATTCCGATGCTTTAAGCACTACAAAAATTTAATAGTCGTTCAATGCATACCCTTATTGAGTAACATAAATACACTTATTGAGTAAACTTTTCCAGGGGCCCACCTAACCTATCTGAGTCCCTATAACTCGAGTACGGAAGCTGCTGTAGATTCTATGACTGGGACGGGCAGATTTTTCTCTAGACTCGAAAAAACTACACTCTTAATTTTACTTATACGATTTTTTTAAGTTTGGTCCCGTGAGAGACGTATAACGGTAGTTCTACTGCGCCCCAGACCAATTAAGGTCACCTGGTGTTCGAGTGTTCTAGGGCAGTGGTTCACAACTTTTTTCACTTCGCGGCACACTTTTGAATTTGCTGGATCATCGAGATATACCTAACTAAATTTTTTTAGAGGCAATGTGTATGACATATTAATTATCCAGTGGAAAGTGGAAAATATATTTCTTATTTATTCTTCCTTTTTGAGTTTCTGTTCCTATTTAAATTATGTTACTTTTCCGTTAGATTTTCCTTCTAAACGGAACGTTACTTCCCGAATTTCCTTACGCTTTTTGACAACTGACAGTGAATCGTAAGGTGAATAACAGCCACGTCGAGGGAAAAGGGTGTGTGTGATGGTGATAAGACGAAGGATGGTTTACTAATTGTATTTTGACGCATATTATTTCAATGATCTGTGCACTGAATAAGTTGTATCTGAATATTGTGATTGTGTCAACGAACCTCTTTAAGTGTCCAAAGAGGAACATTGTTAAAAACTGTACGTCAACAACAAAGAAGAAAACAAAAAGTCGTTGTAAGTTTCATTTCTTGCTGTGTCGGTGTGTAAATGTTGTGTCAAGCATTTAGTATAATCGCACGAACCTAACGAAGCTAAAACATCCTAAAAGCATTCAAAACATTATAGAGGAGAAAACTACATTTTACACACAGACAGAACAAATTATAACTGAAACCTTATGTTCAATCGTCCTCCTCGCGGCCGTGTAAATTGATAAGCTATAGAATGTAGGAACTTTAGTCAATTTTTCCTTCAAAATTATTAAAAGACTGACTTTACGTCTTTCCATATAATCCCCAAAATGCCACGTTAGGACAATTTGCCAGGCGCACTGGTTGAGAAGCTCTTTTCTGGGGCGTGAATTATGACTTCTTGTATTTCTATGGATGGATTCAAATCCGGGGGAAAGACATGGATGTTGTTTTTCCCTTTTTGAATCTGGTTCTCCCCCTTCCCTGGAACCATGGCTCTAAAATAGGTACTGTTGACTCCTTATGGTTTTACACAGGGCCGGATGGAACTTTCGCGGGACCCAGGAGGAAATTTCATTGCAGTGCCTAGAAAATTAATTTCATATCGTAATTAAGCCGTTACGTGAAAAATATCGTACACAAAGAACACACACGAAAACTATCGTACGCAAAGAACACACACGAAAACTATCGTACGGAAAACAATTATTATCTCGAAGAAATATTTGCTTGAAGCTTAGAAAAAGACCATAACTTCGATTAAAATTTCAGAGAGACCGACAGAAAGAGTAAAAAAGTGTTAAAATCTATGATTTTCTTTTCAGTAAGGTTTGTATTGTGATTCTTATATAAACTTCCTCACGAAATGATAAAAGGATATCTTACTAATTTCTATGGCGAATATTTTTGTGTAGTGAATATACTGTATGTAATAAGGATCTTTCTAAAATAAATTCGTATAAATAGTTCATAGTTTTTTTTCGCTGTTACATGTCTTAGTGATTAATTTTTTATGCAAATTAGTGGATTTTTTTTTACTTTTATACCCGCTCATACATGGAAATTTCTTTTTTTTTTAATATCGAGTAGTGTTTTTAAAATCACTAAACAAATGACCTCCACATATAGCCCCAAACCAACTTTGATATTGTTCTTTTTATTTGTTAAATTTAAATACCTGGTTTATACACAAAATGTTGAATATGTAAAGGTAGGGTGCCACAAAATGATGAAATTTAATTCGTTATTTCAAGAATAGGGAAAAGACTAAGATGGTTATAATAATCATTTGAAATCTGCAAATCTCAATATTTGTACGACGGAAGTCGATAGACTATTTGAAAGTGGGGGGATTGGAAAGTAAAACAAAACATTACAATAAATTTTAATAAAAATATGTTTAAGGGTCTCGCGCCGCAAAACTTAAATAATAATAATTATAATAGTAATAAACATAACAAATTTTACCAAAATGATTTTGTGAAAGGGTCCGTGGCCACCGCCCGGCTGCCCCATGGTCTAACCGGCTCTGGTTTTTATGACAATGGGGGAGCTAAATGCCAAAAATATAGTTATATATATGTATATATTGTTTGTTTAGACAAACAAAAAAAATAAAAAGAGAGGTTTTATTGGCATATCTTCATATGTTGTACCAATGCATTCACAATAAACACATTAAATTTACTCGCACGCAACGGAATGCAACAGAAAAGCGCTGGAGTCACAGTTCGCGATTTTAAAATTTGGGAAACTTTTCCATTGACCTGCTAACCGAACGGATTTCCAGAAACTACAAGATCGGCGACGAGACAAGATGGTATTCTTGTGATAGCGGAAACGGAAATTTCAACTGTTGTGAAATTTACGAGCGGGATATTGCATTGAATTGAGTCAATGGACGTCTCAGAATCGCAGATGGCGCTTTTCGGAAATGCAGAAGGAAACTGCACAAACACGAACTATCAGTGTTCCTGTGTTTAATGTGATTGTTTGAACCGCTGCAATGACCACATAAGATACTGGCTGACGTCATCACTAGTTTAGAATGCGCCATGTGAACAGTCTGCCAATAACGCTTCCGGTTGTGACCACACTTATTTACTTATTTTTAACATTCTCTTAAGCTTGTTTTTAACATTCACTGAAGCGATTTATAACAAGGCATGACGAATGGCAAAATTTACAGCAGGAAAATGGAAGGAATAAACAGCGAGTTCGTTACCATATAACATCATCGGCAATTAATAACTCATTGATCACCAGCAGGGACGTCGCCAAGGGGGTGCGAGGGTCCACCCTGAGAATTATCTTGCCCACCCTGCCACCCACCCAGTTCAAGATGTGCCATATTCAAATTCTTTTTAACTTTAAAATATAATCTCGAATTTGCCAAGGAATAATAACTCCCGTGTTTCTAGTCGTGTTGTCCAACGCGTTTTTCCCCTAAAAGTGAGTTTTTCTTCTTCGTAGAAAGGTTATCAACATAGCATCTGCAGGACCATATGAAAATTCAGTTGTTCTTCACTCTTCCAAATCCTAAATTTAAGTCTTTTTTCAAGTTAGTGTGATCAGGGGCGAATGAAGAGAGTGAATAAGAGAAATTCACTGAGTTCATTAATAATAGCTCTGCTCTTTGTGCTTCTAAGCAGGAGATTTCGACACGGAAAGTGTAGACTAAAGCTATACCAGGACTCTTAAGCCTGCCCTAAGGTAATGAGGGAGGAGGTCGTATAGCTGACGACTACTTTGGAAGAGATGAGGGCAAGACAAGGCTGCTTGCTGGCTTGAAGGAAAGGAGTTAAGGACTGAAAAGGTATTGTCTGTGTGTTGGAATCATACTAGCATGAACTGATAAGGGGAAATGTGCAAGTTAATCGTACTAACTTGAACATTTCCCCTAAATCCTAATCCACGAAAACTTTTAAGACCATACTAGTAGGCATGCAATTTTCTTTTAATCAGAGCGTGTTGCTGGTGCTTGTGGCAGTGAGTCATGTTTATTATACGGGAATGTAACTCTTTAGGTTTTACTAATGTTATTAAAAATGGATGGACGGAACATTAGCAAAAAATGGCTCCAAACTTTAGATTCTTTTGTATTCTAAAAAGTGCAAAAACTTCAAGACAGTTCCAAAATTAATGAGTATGTATCCAGGAAGGGGTTATGAGAGGGGGGGGGGTGCGAATACCTTTGCAGCCTGTAGAAAAAGGAAAACAAATTCTTTCTTTTTGTGTTTTGTAAATAAAGTTACTATCAAACTTGCCCTAGCAAAAATAATACTCCCCCACTCGTCGCCCACCCTGAATTCGAAATCTAGCGACGTCCAACACCACCAATGAACAATTACAGAAATCCATCAGAAAAGTTCTCTTATTAAGCAGAATGGCCGTTCCGGTGGCGCAGTGCTCTAAGTGCTGACTTCTAATGTTTTGTCCGAGCGAACAAAGTCCCTGGCTCTGTCTCATTCCTGGAAACAGTGGCCTTAAATTTTGGGACAGGCGACTCCTCATATATTTTATATGTTGCCAATCATATATCTCCCGATAAAGGAGCAGTGTGTGTGTCACACCAACGGTATGGGTGAGAGATGAATGGCGTGTTTATTATTTAGGTTCTTATTCTTTCCCTTCCCTGAAGACGCTGAACAGGATGGGAGAATGTAATACAACTTCGACCATCATGAAAATGTGAGGAACACCACAATCACAAAGAAGAAAAAAAGGTACAATAAAGTAAATTATCAAGGACAGATAGATATCTCTCGTCTTCAAAGTGCACTACTTTTATTTGGGTTCTTTACATGTTCGATACAAATTTGCCCTGATGCATTTTGTTTAAAACTGAAGTGCGATCCTCCTTATCTACGTAATGTATTAAATTTTGCTTTCTTCTTCCCAGTCCTTGACTTCTTTGGAGGATCTATAGCTAGGGGGCACTTAGTCCGTCTCACCACCACAAGGCAGGGAAGCCTACAATGTACAAAACTCTGTGATACGTTACACAAGGGGGGGCAGCTTAGTTGCCTCAACATTTTTGGTAACGTTACACAAGAAATCCCGACACATGCTCCACACATTTTTGTAGAAGTCTGAAAATTTGAGGCCAGGCTAATTTCGTGGAACATTCCACAATAAACATAGAAAATTCACCGAGAAATAAAATGGAAGTCAATTTTATAGAAACTAAATAGAAAGGACAAATCCCGAAGTCGTAAATAACGATATGCTGTTCTCCATAATGTTAGCTTTGACTTAGAACGATAAATATTGCCATTTGTTTTTGCAATCTTGCTGGTGGTTTACATAGCTAGCTTAAATGTCATAAGCACGAGACGATTGGAGAGATCTGAAGTGCCCCAGTAATCTTACAATAATCTCCACATAAGTTTTTCCTTAAGCAAATAAATTTCTAAACCTTCACTAAGTTCGGAATATTTTTATTGATTTTAAATGAATGATCAATCATTAAAAATAAATGAAGACAAAAAAGTCAATGACAATTTGATCATTATATGCTGCCGAAGGACGGTTAAGAAAGACGCGTACCTCGCATCATCGGGTGAGTAATGCGGTTTATATAATTTTTTTTTTTACTCTTTAGGCTTAGCTATAGGTTCATTTCAAGTGTTGGCAAAACTCTATGCTCCTGGTGGAAGTGGAGGTCCCTTAGACTCTCAGAGATTTTAGATCTCGTAAGCTGAATGCGATGTTAGTTTTCTTGCTCTGAGGTGAGTCTCTCTCTCTCTCTCTCTTTATTGCTTTCAACTGCCCTTAACTTAGAATGCTCTATCGGCTATTCTTGGCACCCATGGCGTCGCCACCCCAGTAAACCAGATCACCCAGACAGCACGCAGGGAACGTATAAAATCCACTATTCACTCTGTTTCTTGTTTAAATTGTGGGGGACTAAAAAACTAAAAGTTTGGCTTCTGTGCTGTCTGCTACGGAATCTATTGCTTATCCTAACGAAATCACCAAATAAAAATCTCCTAAACAGAAGAAAGGAGAGCTTACTGCAGCAATGCTCAATACTCTACACAGCAGCAAAGCAATTGGGGCCATCAACATATTCTCAAAACCTTACTGAAGACGGGAAAAGAGATGAACATTTAAGTAACATTGATACTGCCCTAAAATTAATGCCCTAAAATTAATCCCAAAGGTGAATTTCAAGGGGATATATTGGTTCTAAGTGAAATTAAATTAATTTAATTATTTTAAATTTGAAACGCATTTAAATTAAAAATGTGACAACTACTAAGTTTCGCTTTTTTTTTTTTTTTTGGCTGGGGGTTTAACGACCACCGTGAGCAGCTCAGTGGGCTATAAGCAGTCGCCCGTCTCTAATTTAGAGCCACTTGTTCTAGGGAAGTTCCACTCATTTTTATATGTTGTTCTAGGTTTTTTTTTGTTTTGTGTTGCTCTGTGCCGTAAAACAACATATACATATGTTGTTTATTTCTTTACTTTCTGAAATGCGAATGTCGTGTACGGAGCCAGTGCCGTAAGACAACACAACATCCATAGCCTCTACGGGATTCGAACCCGGACCCTTCACGGACGAATGGTCAGAAGCCAACGCTGAGACCACTGCGCCACCGAGGCTGCTAATTCTTTTTTTTTTTTTTTTTTTTTTTTTTCATTATGGAAGAAGGGCATTGGGTGAGTACGAGACAGTGAAGAAATCAAGCCCTGTTCTCTCCCAATGTTCTTAACCAAGCGACGTTCCTGGTTAGGATCTAACAATTGTTACTCGCAGGCGCGTAGTGGGGCCGGAACGCCCCGGAACGGTGTTGCGTTACTTTTTTTTTTTCTAGCCAGCATGCGTTCCGGTAAACCCTATACAGCATAATTTCTTTTTACTTTTTGAATTGCAAATGTCGTATAATTATTTTCCAAAAGAAAAAATGCAACAGAAATTCTCGACTATATCAAGCGAACGCGGCGGGGTCTGTGGGACCAAGAGGTGGAAAATAAACTGCATTGTATTAAACCTGTTCTTGGAATCTGGAAATCCTCATATCGTCGGAACCGTAGAGAGGCAGTGGTGCTTGCGCGTCTCCGCATTGGGCATTGTCGTTTCACTCACCGCTTTTTGCTGTGTGGCGACACTGCGCCGATGTGTGAGACGTGCAATTGCCGACTCACTGTCACTCACCTTTTGTGTAGTTGTGTTCGTTTTTGTGATGTGCGTTTTCATTTCTTTCATTCTCATTTGTTGACCGAGGACGCCGCTACACTGCAGCGGCTCCTAAATGACCACTGCGATACTGTTGCTGTCTTTTCATTTTTTAAAGAAGTTAACTATTTTAAACGTATCTAGATTTTAGCCCCATCATCATTCTCATTTCTCAGTTTTAGTGAATCAGCTAGATTTTAATCATTGTACCACGTTTTTAATACTGTTCGTTTCATTGTCTTTTTAGCCCTTCCATCATTCTCATTGTTCAGTTTTACTTGCTCAGCCAGATTTTAAGCTTTATACCACGTTTTTAATACTATTTGTTTGTCTTGTGTCTGGCGCTCTTTGGCCAAACATGGCCCTTGCGCCATTAAAATCAACCAACCAACCAACCAACCAACCAACAGAAATTCTGCATAGTTAATGGAATTAACGTCCCATGTTTGCTTTAAGGTAGAGAGAGAGAGAGAGAGAGAGAGAGAGAGAGAGAGAGAGAGAGAGAGAGAATCTCTATATCCATTCTCACTTCTCAGTCCCGTGAAATTTCGTTTTCTACGTTGTTAAGAAAGTTGGGGGTGGGAAATCTAGTCACGTGTAAATCTGAAAGTCTGATTTGGACCGATCACTATACTTTCCTGTTCTACTATTCCATAACATAAGAAAGTAAAAAGAGGAGAGGCGGAATTGGTGGTGGTGGGGATAATAAGGTAATAAGGTGAAGGTACTTAAGACGTAAAACGGAACCTCGTGTTCCTGTACTTTCTCAATTAGCATTACACCACTGGTTAATCGATTTCATTTTTAACACTGTTTAGTTTTAACATATTGGGCTTCAAAGCTGAGCTGCCAAGATGAGTCCACGCATGTAGCGAGAAATCTGTAAAAAGAAAAGATTTGTTCTCTGAATTCTAGTTCAGTTCCAGTTATTTATTGTTCATTTTCTGCGGAGCGGCAATTACCCACCGTGCTTGCTCTCATGCTTCCGCCCTGTCCCAGCGGTTAGCAATAAATAGCTAGCTGTCTTGCGTTCATGCCAGTTGTCCTTGAAAGTAGGAACAGCCGAGAGATAGACCGCGGAAACCAGGATGAAACAGTGGTAAACCCGTGTCCCTTACCTCTAAAACAACTCGTTCGAAATGCAGTAAAAATAATTTTATATGTTACATTTTTGAATGTACGGGAAGTGGTGTAATTAAACATTAAGGGATGCAGTGGTAGGTTAAAAGGGGGGGGGGGGTTGCTAATAATTGCTTTCTTGTTCGTTTAAAAAAAACGTTTTTAAATGGGTGAAAATGAAGTAAAATGGTACGTATTGTTGACGTTTGGTAAGTGGAATGCTGAATAAAAAAATAGGTTACAGGTAATAAGAAAATAATAAAGCATATTTATTGATTGTGTTTGGGGAAGAAAATAAGTAAGAAATAAAAAAGTAAGAATAAGAATAAAAACTACTTCTTATTTCCTTTCCTATGTCTGGACAGGGATAAGTTCGAAAAATATTACAAACTAAACAAAGGGATAATTAACAATTGTTCATTTCCTATGTTTGGAGTAATACTAAGTTTCAAATAAGATCACAAATACAGTAATTATTTATTTTTACAGTGAAACCACCCGAAAAATTGCTAAACGAAAACGAAGATAGAACTATTCATATTTTCAATTTCTAAAAAATACTAAATTTCGAAAAAGGTTGCAAATCAGGACGGTGGTAACACAGATTTATACTTATATATGTGAGGTGAAAAGTTTAATTAAGAAAGGAGAGAGGAGAGGGAAAAGCTTGGCACAGTGGTCTCAGCGCTGGCTTCTGACCGTTCGTCCGAGATGTGTGAGGCATGAATCCTGGTGAAGCGTGGAGGCTGTGTTTGCCTTACGGCACTGACTCTCTCCCTTCCCTGAAACCAGTGGCCCTAAATTAGGGTCGGGCGAGTGCTTACAGCCCATCCATTTCCACACGGTGGTCGTTAAACCCCAAACAAATAAACACAAAAATAAAGAAGTCAACTACGGTTAGAAGTAAGTCGTCAGAGTTGGAAATCAGTATTATTGGTAGGCTCTAACCTCCTTTTGTAATCTTTAGGATACCCAGTGATGGCACATCATCCCTACACGCTTATCCACAGACTGAAGCAAAGCACAAAGCGATCCTCCCGCAAGTATATTCCGAAATGGGTTTAACCGACATTGAACTTAAAAAAAACTATTTACCTGTGCGGGTTCATGGGTCAAAATAATAGGATGACTTAGAAAAGGGTTTACCTAAGGTTGAAGTAGCAATATCTTTTTGCAGTAGGTGACCATTGGCCAAATAAACATAAAAATTAATTGCCTAGGAAAGTTGCTATGTGGCATGTGCACATTTCAACTTCTCAAGTGATCTGCTGGTGATTTAGATGGAAACTGGGTCTTCAAGAGACTCGTGATTTTGTCAAAACAAAATTTTTGAAAGGAAGATAATTATCTGGTACAACATCACGTTTTGAGCGCTGTTTGATCCTACATTCGATCACGAAAGGGTTTTTAAAACTCTTTCACGGTTAAATTGTTGTTAAAATATTCTCACGATTGAATTGTTTTACAATGCATAACTTAATAGTTCTCTTTCATTCAGGATCTAATAGAATTTTTTTTCATAAGGGAATTTGTGAGATGGTCCCCTGTAGGTACGCGCGTTTTTGTAGTGGACCGCATGACTGGAATTTATGTCCTGGTTTGGCCGTCCCAATTCGCCCCTGACAGGCTTCGCACATTTTCCTACTAAAAGTCAGATTTTAGGAGCATTGATGATGAACGGTTAACTCGAAAAATTACAGTATTATTTGAAGTACTAACACTCGCGAGTACACACACATAACTGCATAAAAAATAGCTGCATTTTGGTGATCGACGCACGAACTTTTGTCCCTGTAGCGCTATTGTCTAAGCACTGGTTTCTTACCGTTCGTCCCTGTGGGTCCGGGTTCAAATACAAAATTCTGGATATTGTGGCTGCTTACACGGCTTTTCTAAGGCCCGTTTCACACAAGCGGGGTTTCCCCGTCAGAATTATAAATCAGCCTGCTGCCCAACCACTTGTTTTGAAGCCGCCTATAGAGTTATACTGAGACTTTCAGACGAGCGGAAATGGTAGAAACTCCGAAGCCATAGCCGCTGAGCTCCAACGGGGTTCGCTACAAAACGGACGATGAAGATACCGTCCAAATTTAGATAAATGCAGATGAAAGTCAAGATGTTCACACAGGCGGTAAACGGGTTCCCCGCTACGGCAATAAAACAATCACTCTTGTCAGAGGGGAGAGTTCGAAAGCGATGCTGCCAAGCGAGGTCGATTGCCAATTACTTTGGGCTTGTGTGCTTTGTTAGTTTCCAACAGAAAAAATCCGATTTTTTAGTATAGTTTGCGCTATAACCTCTGTTGATCATGTCTGCGGTTAATGTTTATACTGAATTATTAATTTTGGAAGTGGAAAAGCGCCCAGGAGTTTGCGATACATCGTCGAAAGATTACAGGGACAGGAACACCAAAAAAACAAATGCTTGGAATGATATTTGCAGAATCCTGCACAACGAGTTCGACAGTTTTACTGAATGTGAAAGGAACATCATCGGTAAGCGAATTCCGAATATACTTGTCTATGTGCAGAGATATTGAACAATAATATATGAGCATGGCTCTCCCTATCCCTAACAGAGGGGGGGGAGGGAGCGCTGGGGCTAAAGTACTGGTCCTCCACTCCCACACTGTAATAAAAGAAAAAAATACCTTGCACTTGCATCTGACATTCACTCCGATCATTTATTTATCAACAGAGAAAATTATTCTAGGTCAGGAAATGCATTAACTCACAATGTTTGGAAATCTCGTTCGTTCCTGGAAATAGCAGCGTTTTCTGCCTTTTTTTTAATTTCAAGTTTAGTATAATTGTTTTCTCATAGTTCGCGCATAATCACCATATTTCGAGTGTAGATATGATGCCAGCAATTTGCTACAAACGTTGTAATGATTTACAGTGCCACAGAAGTTAATTGTTACATTTTGCCATGTTAAGTATACACTGAAGAGCGCTTGAATTAGAGATACCTGTCTAGTAACGTGTATTATTACCTTTCGCCCTGATGACGGCGGCGATTCGTCTCGGCATGGACTCGACAAGACACCGGAAGCGTTGGGAAGCCATATGGATCCACGACCACTGAACAAGCTCCCACAGTTCACGAAGATTTGATGGAGGGGGGTCAGAGCCTCGAACATCTCTCTCCATGGCATCCAAGATGTGCTCGATGGGATTGAGGTCAGGTGACCTAGCTGGCCAAGGAAGCGAGGACACGTCGGTGGAGTGTTCATCCAACCATTCGCATACAATTCGGAAGCGATGGCACGGTGCATTGTCTTGTTGTAGGATGAGGTCCCCAGTGGGATGTTGAAGACGCACAAACGGGAGCAAATGGTTGTCCAGGATATCCCGGTAACGTTGACCTGTGAGGCACGATGTCACACGTACCAGGGGTCCCATTTCAGTCCCCGTAAACAGTCCCCAGACGAGAATGCCACTCCCACCAGTTTGAAGAGTACCCTGCTGGCAAGAAGGATCCATCGCTTCATGTGGTTTGCGCCGTACTCGTATCCTGCCATCCGCATGTACCTACGTGAATCTCGACTCATCAGTCCAGGCAACATTTTCCCACTTGTCTAGGGTCCAGTGGCGATGTTCCCGCGCCCATGCTAATCTTTGCACCCTGTGATGTGCGGTCAGCAGCGGTACCTTCGTGGGACGATGGCTTCTGTACCCCATAGCGAGAAGATGGTTCTGGATGGTGTGGCTGCTTACACGTTTTTGTGCACCAGCGTTAAATTGCCGAGTGATTTATTGCACTGTAGCCCGTCAATCCGCTGTTACAATGCGAGCTAGCCGACGATTACCCCGCTCATCCACACGCTGTTGTCCACGGCAGTTGGCCCTTGCAGGGATGGGTTTACCGGATTCAATGTACTCACGGTGCACCCGTGACACAGTGGCTCGTGAAAATCCCAGTGCCTGCACGACTTCCGAGATGGAGTGACCCATTCGTCGGGCTCCGACAATTTGGGCACGATCAAATGCGCTTAGATCCTTCGTCGTACCCATACTGCGTCCGACTCTTACCGATTCCTGTCGCATCACTCCTTATATTGTCGGATCGCTGCATACGTCATGTCGTTTCCATTTACAGGGCCCCCCATAGCGCCACATTTGCATAACGCCAGCTGTCTCTAATCCAACTGCTCTTCAGTGTAGGAGTGAATGACTTCAAAATGTGGTAACTATGCAAAAGAGTATTTTAAGCAAAAAGCAGTGCCGAAAATAAAATGTAGGAACGTACGATAGTAAATGTAGAAAAAAATTATAGTAATGTAGAGAAATAAATGTAGAAACGTACGATAGTAAATAAATGTAGAAATGCCACTGCTATACTGACTGTCGTAACTTCAGAATTATGGGAGTTGCCTTTCAAGAAAGAAGCCAAATTTCACAAACATGTTAACTGTGTACGTTAAACGAAAAAATATCTGAATTCTTGCAGAATATAGTAACGAAAAAACCATGGCCATGCTGTGTCTTTCAACAGTTAAACAAACTACGAGAATGTAGTAAATAATAAATAAATAAACAAAAAAAAAACAAAAAAAAACGTCCTCATCCAGAACAACAAATTTAATGATTCTATGTGTGAATTAAGATTTCTTTCGAAATCCGTTGTTACATGTTGCATGAAAAAATAACAGCCCGCATCGAAAAATTTCACACCTGATAAATATTTCACGCCAATAATTACCTGAAATTTAAAGTTTCACATATAAGGAAAGTTAATTATTTCGAAATGATCACACAGCCTTGTGAAAGTGCTCTCAGAAACGTCTTATAAAAGGTTATTAAGGCATTCTGTGTTTCCATAGTTTTCCTCAAGTGTTCTCCAAAATGCTCTGTAAAAGTGTGTGTGTGCGTGTTTAATGCACTTTACAAATGTTTTGTAGTATTTACGTGTATGTATCTTTCAACAGGGTAAACGGTCTCATAGAACATTGGCCCCGAAAAAATGGTTTATGTCATACATTTGCTACATTTACTGTAGATTATACATCTACATAGGTACTCGTAGTATTCAATGTATTATCTTTTCATGAGTTTAAAACATTTTATGCATGAAGTTTCTACATCAATAACTGCGTTTGAACGAAGACACAATCTAGAAACTGACCGCACAAAGAGCTAGCGATTTGGTTTCCCGCCTATCGGTCGGGCGTATTTTTCTCCGCTCTAACAACAAAACCGCTCGTGTGAAAATCGCCTAAAACAGTTTTATTGATTCGGCGGATTCTTTCCGTCAGTGTGAAACGGGCCTTACGATACTGGCTCTCTCCTTTACCTGGAATCAGTACTCCCAAATTAGGGACTGCGATTGCTTGTAGCCGTTAGAGTTGCTCAAGGTGATTGTTAAACCAAGAAAAAAATGCATGGACTGCCAGCTCTGAATTCCCTGTGACATTTTATCCTGTGAATTTGAAATTAGTGCCGATGCTAGAGTTTTTCTCCGAAACGTATTATACGAGTGGAGCTTGAACTGAAATTAGATTGGCAATACTACTCAATTTCGGTGACTTTGTAGGAGATGACGCACGCACTATGGTACTTAAATTTCTTTAGCTACTTGAGCAAATTTCGTTATTTCCCATAGCGTAGATACAAGTACGAACTTTTGTACTAAATTCGTCTGCGGTCTTCAATTGCTTAATTTTCGTAATAAAACAAGCAACTTAAAATTGAAATTAAAATCTGGCTTTTTTTTTTTTTTTCTAGTAGTCAGAAAGAACCCTGAAGAAACAGAAAGAGGGAAATTTGAAGGAAGCTTTAACCTCAGTAAACGATTTTTCTGATCCTTAGGTCGTATTTGAATGGAGTTCCTGTTGCAGTGGCAACATCATAATGTTTCACGTTCATTTAAAATTTCAGCTATATTAAATAATAGGCGTGGGAATTTTTTACATACTACAGGAAAACTTTTCTGTTGACATGTCAAATGGTATACTAGTAATAGACTATTCATAAAAAGTTTCAAAAATATATACACGGTCGTATCAGAATAATATGACCACCTACCTAATAATGAGAATAACCACCCTTGGTCCGGATGATATCGGCGAGACGGCGTGGCATGGACGCAATGAGGCCCTGGAAGGTTGCCCGAGGCACACTTGGCCATTCGGACTGCAGCAGAGCACGGATGTCCCGGAGATGACGTGGTTGTGGGTCGGCACGTCGAACCTGTCGATCCAAATAGTCTCACAAGTGCTTTGTGGGATTAAGCTTGGGCGATTTCGCCGGCCAAGGGAGAATGGAGAGATCGCTGTCGTATTCCTGGAACCAGTCACGCACTCCCTTAGCGACATGCCAAGGCGCACTGTCCTGTTAGTAGATATCATTACCACCAGGCTAAACGTCCAACATGTGGTCAGCGAGGATGGACAGATAACCATAGGGGTTCAGGGACCTACCCAGTGGTACCAGCGGTCCCAGGATATACCAGGAAAACACCCCCCAGATACACACATTTCCACCGGCGGCCTGTACTTGACCAACAAGCATGTCCGAGTGTTGGTTCTCGTGTGTCTGACGCCGTATCCACCACCACCCGTCATTTCTGTGGAGTAGAAACCTCGATTCGTCGGAAAAGGCAACCTTTTCCCACTCTTCCACTGTCTTATGACTATAGTTCGATGCGAAGTGCATGCGTCGTTGCCGATAGACATGGGAAAACATGGGCGCCTTGACGAAACGTCGCCTCTGGAGGCCCATGCGTAACAGGGTTCACTCTACTGTTATCGCGGACACGTACCTGGGTGATGCAGCGTTCATTTGTGTGGTCAATTGCTGCACTTTTGCGTGTCGATTGCCCTTTACCAGTCGACGGAGGCGACGTTCTCCTCTGGGGTCGGTGGGTTTTGGTGCTCCACAGTTATGACGTTGAGATGTATTCGGTGTGCCAGCGGTCCATTCTTGGTACACCCTTACCACATCACCTCGCGAATAGCCCACGAAGTCTGCAGTTTCTGAGATGCTTCACCATTGGCCCGGTAGCCGATGATCATTCTTTTTGAACATCCGTCAAATCACTGCACTGAGAAAAGCGTTTTGTTAACTCAACAAAAATTTTGTTGAATCAACAAAATATTTTGTCGATATACAGTCAACAAATTTTTTTGTTGAATTTGCAAAATTATTTTGTTAGAAGTTATTGTTGATTTAACAAAATGTATTGTTATCACGACAAAACGTTTTGTTCATTTAACAAAATGATTAGGTCGATTTTTGGGAATTTGTTTGATCCAACAAAACATTTTGTCATGATAACGATATGTTTTGTTGGATCAAACCAATTCCCAAAAATCGACCTAATCATTTTGTTAAATGAACAAAACGTTTTGTCGTGATAACAATACATTTTGTTAAATCAACAATAACTTCTAACAAAATAATTTTGCAAATTCAGCAACAATTTTTGTTGACTGTATATCGACAAAATGTTTTGTTGAATTAACAAAACGTTTCTCTCAGTGTACCTTTGCCCATTGTGCTCAGGTAACGCACTATGGCTCATCTGTCATAGCCGGCCGCTTATATCTCCGTGTGGTTCACCTTGTCACATGCACTATGTGACGCGCCTGAGTGGGTACACTGTGATCCCGGGGGTGGTCATATTTTATTGATACGACTGTGTATACTCTCTCCTTGTACCCTCTCCTTGATAAAATACAGTTCGAATTTTTTTTCATAGAAGTTTTTTTTTCAAGATGGAATGAAATATGCTGTGCGCTTTTGTGAAGGAAGAAGTTTCAAAAATTGCTGCCAATACTGGTAAAGGAAGCAGGGACCTCATAGTACGGTATTTAACCCCGAAGTCTCCAAATCTTCAGATCTGGCATTACTTGTGACTTTACTCATAAATAAAAAGTCTAATCATCCACAGTGTGTTATTGTCGTAAATATTAGATAAGATATTATGACCGGGAATCGAGGCAGACTGCTCAAACAAAGATGTCATAGCGGCTCTTGCGCAAGATGTCTTTAAATTGTCAATTGCATGCCTTTATCTATAGGATAGAGCGCTAGAAAAATGTATGGTAAGCGAATGAGGTGTAAATAAATGAATGTATGCATTTTTGTAAAAACAAAAGGTACTTCGGTACTCATCCTTCTTAACCGGCAAGTTAAAAGTAGTAAACCTCTTACCATGCATTTGTTGAGTTCAGGGCCGTGGAGAGCGAGCTCGGGCCCCAGTGCAATAAAATCTCTAAGCCCCTCTACCTCGGCTCCTCCACTAACCACATAATCCATATTTCCGTTTCCTCACGCCTACCCCACCCCACCATTCCTCTACTTCCCGACAACCCGACCGGTTGCAACCCTTCAATCTTTTTTTTGCGGTGGATAATTTTTCATATTCTCCCCTCCGCACATCAGTGATATGTCGTTGCAAATAAACAGTGGTAGTATTATGTCAAAATTATGATCGGAGTTTCAAGGTCGTTTTTTTTTTAAATTGAAGTAAAATTTAATTAAAAAGAAATTAAAAAAAGATTTGATGTGTATTGTAGTAGTAGTAGTACATATAAATCAAATATTGTATATATTTACAAAATTTTATTTTAAAAACACTTTCGAAGCAACACTTTTATTTTTTTCATTACAAAACAGAATGCCTTTCCGTTTACTACAGAATGGCTTTTCATGCCTTTTTATGAGCAAAAGTGTTGGTTATGTCCTGAAAGTTTAATTGACGAGCAAGTTGAGACTCAAGAGCCAAAGTTCCTAAGTATGACAACCTGTCTTGAGTCATGGTAGAGGACAAGAAATTATTCACTCTTGCCAGAAGACTAAAAGATTGATCGCCCTTGGTCACACTAACAGGAAGTTTGCAGGAGATTCGGAGTGCAATACAGACGTTGAGAAAGATGCTACCAAGTTTTTGTTGGGTTAACGTATTTAGAAGCTAGAGTGGAGTGAGCTCGGGTGGAAAGTTTGCGGCTTGAATAGCTTTAAGATGATCCATTTCTTCAACAATATTCTCAGAGATATCATCTTAGATCTTGCACAATTGCTTTGCCTTTTCACATATTTCTTCTTTGGGTATAGTGGAATATTTCCAAAGGAAGTTGAACTTTTCGTCAATGTCTTTGAGACCACTGTAACGGATACCAAGGTTAGCCAAAACACTGTCCAACAATGTGCAATAAATTTCTCGTCTAAAAACATTTTCAGTGGTCTCGTTCTCTATTTCTACTAACTTATTCGCTCACAATTTTAGTTTTTGACGCTTTTGAGGGAAACGTGATGGAATGTTTACATTTTCATTTACAAGTTTTGCCTCAGCTAAGATCTTTTCCCAATTATTTCGAAACTCTTTAAGGTTAGAGATTAGTCGACAGACGTTGCTGATCTGAACATTGATTGTTGCTTCCCTTTCCTGCAGTATAGTGTTTAAGTAATTTATTTCAATCAAAACTTTAAACCAAATGGAAGACATCAACACGCATTCAAAAGAATTCATATACTTTTCGATGCCCTTCAAGTCAGTCCTCGTCTCGGCTGTGAGATTCAGAGCTTGCACTTCTTTTATAGCTTTCTTCATTCCCGGTAGATGAACTGCAAATAGCTTAACACATTCAATTATTGCAGACCATCGAGTGTCAGACAGCTTATGAAGAGAGCATCCAATAGCTGACTGAAGGATCTTCTAGCGTTGAGGACTTGAGCTAAAAAGGTTATAGCATTTCTGAAAAACACCGAAAAATGTTATAGCTTCTTGGCAAGATTCAGCAGCTTCATTCCCGGCGAGATTGAGGTTATGACAGGCGCATGGACAAACTAAAGCCAAAGAGTTATTCTTAAGGAGCCAGCTCTGAACTTCTTTATACTGTCCTTTCATATTAGCGCCGTTGTCATAACGTTGGCCTCTACAGGCATTTATTGGTATATCGTGTATTTTTAGTGTACTCCGGATGAGTTCAGCAATGGCTTCCGCTGCCTTGGTGCTGCAGTTTACAAAACTAAAGAACCTCTCCTCAACCTTGTAGAAAGGTTTGTTATCATAGTCACCACAGAACCTGAGGTAGCGTAGAACAAAAACAGTTTGTTCTTTATGAGCCGAATCAGGTGTTGCGTCCAAAATAATGGCAAAATACTTTGCCTTTTCTCTTTCCTTCAAGATGGCTTGAATAACTTACTTGGCACAATACTGTATGAAATCATTCTGGTTATCTGGTGACAAATAATGTACTTGCATTCTCCTGTGTTTTTTTTTTTTTGGGGGGGGGGATAGTTTGACCTTGGTCAAATGCTCTCTTAAAATTGGATCACAGTGGCTTATGAGTTCCAGGATGACTAAAAAATTGCCATTCCTTGGGTTTCCCACTAGGTGGCTATCACCTCGAAGTGCCAGACCTCTCTCTCCTAAGAAAAGTACAGTGTCCAAAATTCTTACAAGAATATCCCTCCACTTCGTTGCTTCATTCTTTAGGGCATCGCTTAGCATCATGTCAATAGATGACTTGCCAAAAAGGCGTTTTTCGACATTTTGCCACTCGACATAGGAATTTTTGTGGCTTACACTATTTTCGTGTTCTGATATCCGATTATATAATTTTTTCCAGTTTCCTGCATATCCAGTGGGACATGTCAACGATGATATGTGTTGAATTGGAAGATTGCAAAATAATCTGCATGGAAAGCAAAATATTTTTTTTCTCATTGCTCCACACGAGCCAGTCTCTAGGAATCGACTGACCATTTTTCATTTTCATTTGTAGAACAGAAAGCGGAAAAACGTGGCCACTATCATCACTTGGAAACGTTTTTGGGTGGGGAGAAGTTCCGCACAAAACAGCTATAACGAAGTAAATTTCTCCGTCATTTTTAGTCCACGCCGGGGATCGAACTGGAGTCCTCTTATTCCGGAATAAGTCGCTCTACCAACTGAGCTACGCAGACATTTGTTCTCGCTGCTATCTGCCTTTATGTCGTGCGCGTCCAGCGGGGCAGGCACGTCACATCTTCCCCTCCCGAAAGAGGGCCGGGGGCATGGCACACGCGTCAGCCGAGACCATGTATCGCTGTAGGCAGTCATCCGCTGAAGAACGTGCACTTGAGAACTCCCAGTCAATCACACACATTTATTTTTCGAAGCGCTGAAAAAGGGATTCTTTTATTTTTCCTGTCTCGCGGTGTGGAAAGAACACCACACCATTTCGAGAATTTCAACGGCCGGGTCATCCGAGAAGTTCGGTCGCCATTATAACGAAGTAAATTTTTCCGTCATTTTTGGTCCACGCCAGGCTAGTCCTCTTATTCTGGAATAAGTCGCTCTACCAACTGAGCTACGCAGACGTTCGTTCTCGCTGCTATCTGCCTTTATGTCGTGTACGTCCTGCGGGGCAGGCATGTCACACAGCCTCCTCAATATGGCCTACGATAGAATTTGCCTCATCGAGCATCCCTTTGTCAAAATTATACTTGAACTGTTTCTCACTTTCTTCCATTCCATATTTTTTATTTTCCTTGCTCATGTCATTGCTGTGAGAGTATTCGAGCGTAACGTCTTGCTCTTTTTGATTAGAGTTGCCAGCGAGAATACTGGCAGTGACCGGAACAGTTCCGCACAAAACAGCTATGGTCTGTGTCGGCGAGTCAACAATAAAACAGCCTTGTTGAACAGTGTCAATTGTCGAGCTGTTCGAGCAGACAACAGAAGGGTCTTTTTGAATAACGCTAACATCGAGGCCATTATTCTCTGAAACGGTTTTCTTCCTTTTCTCAAACTAAAATAATTGCATGCTATCAAAAGTTAACTGACCTTTCCTGGCTGATTTGTTTCGCTCCTCCTTTTCTTTCCGTTTTTGCGACCCAGACATATGATGATACAGGTAGCTCATTTTAAAATCAAAAATTCTTCACAAAATCAGATACACGTCTAAATCTCTTCAATCGCGGTTTTCACATGCACAATGAGTGCTGAACGGCCAGAATGCGTAAGTAAACAAACCCTCGAACCCTCCCTTTCGAGAAAAGAGTTTTCTCAGGAAACTTTTGAACGACATCTACCAACAGACATTCTTATTTTTCTTAGTACTTTTTCATAATCATCACAATTTTCACCTATAATTTTTAGAGTGTAATATACGTCTAAAGATGCAGCCTCTGAGAAACTATCCACAAAGAGTTCTCATAAGTAAACATTAAATTTTGTGTTTTCTCTTTTAAGTTGCCGCTGTGAACAAGACGACTTCATCGGTCATCGGAATAAAGAAAAATAAACGAAGTCGGAATTACGCACAAAGACACCATATTCATTTATAAAAATTGCCGCAATGCGAAAATAATGATTTGAGCATAAACAAAAAGGACAAAAGATGCCGGCTTCTGATGTGAAACAAAAAGTGACAAAATCCACATGATGAAAATTGTCTGCAGCCTTTGATGACTGGAAATAACGTTAAGGTCAGGTGATGCGTAACATCACAGCCTCTCCTTGACAAATGTCAACCCCGCCTTCTCGTGGTGCATCCTGTTCCCACTAAAGGGGCTCTGACGACCGCCAATAGCGGTATAACTATACCATCGGGATTAGAGGAAATTCTATCCCACACTCACCAACCCGCTTGGGTTGGTGAGTGTGGTGAGTGGTGAGTTATGGCCAAACCCATCCAAAATGATTCCACAACTTAAATCTTGGCCCTCAGTCTCCGGCAGCTGGAATGTACCTGGCCAAGGCAGCGGCCAGTGCGACATGAAGGCAGAGGGTGCTAAGAATCCCCGGAGGACCGGACTAGGCTGCCATCTGATGCTGACCTTGGCTACGTACAATGGACGCTCCCTATCTTCTGATTCAAGGCTTCTTGAATTGGAAGAGGAACTACAAAGGATCAAGTGGGACATCGTGGGGCTAAGTGAGGTAAGGAGAAAAGGAGAAGATCTCATTGAACTGAAAAGTGGACATCTCTTCTACTATCGTGGGACAGATACTGGCAGAACTAGTGGTGTTGGATTTATAATAAACAAGAAACTGAAGGATAAAGCTGTAGAAGTTGAAAGTTCCTCTGACAGAGCTGCACGACTTGTTATCCAACTCTCGAAAAGATACCAGGCTCAGATTATTCAAACTTATGCACCCACCACAAGTCATCCTGAAGAAGAAATTGAAGAATTTTATGAGGAAATTTGTCATCTAAATAATAAAGGTAAGCAGCACTTGAAAATAATTATGGGAGATTTCAATGCAAAAATAGGGCAACGGCAACAGAATGAAACTTCAGTAGGTAAATTCGGTCACGGCAACAGAAACCAGCGTGGAAATACTCTCGTTGAGTTTGCAGAGGCAGAAGGGTTTTTCATCTTGAACTCCTTCTTCAAGAAAAAGCCACACAGGAAATGGACATGGAGACATCCAAATGGGACGACAAGTGAAATTGATTTTATTATGTGTAACAAAAAATTCGTCATAGAAGACTGCAGTGTGCTAAACAAGTTCAACACAGGTAGTGACCATAGATTGGTGAGATGTAAGATGCACCTCAACACTAAACTTGAACGTGGCAGGCTCATAAGACAAACCAAATCTATTGACATAACCAACCTTAAAAAACACCATAATACCTTCAAGTTGGAACTGAAGAACAGGTTCTCTGCTTTAGAAGGCTTAACATCGGAAGAAGTGGACATCTCTGAAGTTAACAGAAAAGTAACCAAAGCTCTTATGGAAACAGCAACAAAATTAGCTGGGTCTAAAAACAAGTTGCATGTAAATAAATTATCAGGAAAAACGAAAATGTTGATGCAAAAAAGAAGAGAGATGAGGACAACTAAAGAAGATGTGACTTCCAAAGTGGAATATATAGAGCTATGCAAGACAGTAAGAAAAAGTATCACTGAAGACGTAAGAAAATTCAACTGTGAACTAGTGAGGAAAGCAATTGAAAACAACCAAAGCCTAAAGATAGCAAAGGGACATCTCAGTAAGGGAAGAAAACAGATTATGGCACTAAGAAAAGAAGATGGTTCTGTAACAAGAAATAGAGGCGAAATTTGGACAAGAGTGAAAGATTTGTACTCCAAATTATATGAAAGGGATGATACATGCACTCCAGACATCATGAAAGATACCAGTACCAGAGTTCCTCCAGTCCTTCCAGCAGAAGTTGCACATGCAATCAAGAACATGAAGCGGGGAAAAGCTCCAGGAGAAGATGGAATTACTGTAGACATCATACAAGAAGCAAGTGGAGAAATCGAAACAGTACTCGCCCAAATTTTCACTCGTTGCCTTAATGAAGGAAAGATTCCTGAGGATTGGAACACCGCTACAATGATCCTGCTACATAAGAAAGGTGACATTGAGGATCTCGGAAACTACAGACCTATCAGCCTCCTATCAGTAGTTTATAAAATCTTCACTAAAGTTCTTTCACACCGCTTGAAGGTAACACTGGACATGGCTCAACCGAGAGAACAAGCTGGATTCAGGAGTGGCTACAGCACAATAGATCATATCCACGTGCTGAGAGAACTAATTGAAAGAGCGAGGGAATAAGAACTTCCATTGTGCATGGCTTTTATCGATTATGAAAAAGCCTTTGATTCGGTGAAACCATCAGCAGTTACAATGGCTCTAAAAACCTGCGGTATTGAAGATGCATACATTAATATTATTAATAACATCTATGAAAATGCAAGTGCAAAGATTAGGCTGTTTGAAAATACAACACACGTAAAAATTGGAAAGGGAGTGAGACAAGGTGACACCATATCTCCGAAGCTCTTTAATGCCACATTGGAGGGTGTTTTTCAGTCGCTGAGCTGGGAAAACAAGGGGATAAAGATTAATGGAGATTATCTAACCCACCTTTGTTTTGCTGATGACGTAGTCATTTTTGCAACTACCCCATCAGAGCTGCAGAGTATGATCCAGGAACTTGCTGACAAGAGTAAAGAAGTGGGATTAAAAATGAACTTTCAGAAGACAAAAGTGATGTTCAATGCTTTTACAAGAAATGAAGATTTATCGATTGATGGAGAAAAGCTGGAGATAACAGACACGTACATTTATCTTGGACAGCAGATATCAAGTGAGGATCACATTGATGAAGAAATTAATCGGCGTACAAAACTTGCCTGGAGAGCTTTTGGAAGAAACAGCATAATTTTCAAGAGCAATATGCCATTATGTCTTAAAAGAAAAGTGTTTGATCAATGCATCCTTCCAGTGCTTACGTATGGTGCAGAGACGTGGACCTTAACTAAAAGAGACATAAAAGGCTGCAGACAACTCAAAAAAGCATGGAGAGGTGCATACTTGGTGTAACCAGGAGAGATAAGAAGAGGAACTCGTGGATCCGAAAAATGACAGGAGTGGAAGACATCATGATCAGAGTTAAATCCCTGAAATGGCAATGGGCTGGACATACTGCCAGAAGGACAGATCATCGATGGACAGCCGAAATTTTAGATTGGATTCCAAGGGACAGGAAAAGACCCAGAAGAAGACCACATGGGAGATGGGTGGATGAAATTCGAAAGTATGCAGGGGTGACATGGAGGAGACTGGCACAAGACAGACCGTTGTGGAGGAAACTTGGGGAGACCTTCGTCCAGCAGTGGATTGATAATGGTTGACAATGATGATGATGATGATCATACACAATTGTCTGTGTCGGTGAGTAGCAAAGCAACACAGAGAACCCAATGTGTGGTGTTGGCGTGTCGTTGGAAAGGAAAGAAGAAATGAAAGCCGTAATATGGAGAGCTCGTTTGATTTGCTGCAGGTAACCCACGCACGTGTTGCAGTTAGCTTGGGAACTCGAGTAACATTGTAACCGTGTTTTTTTTTTGTTTTTGTTTTTTTTATTATATTTAAAGCAAGTTTTGAATTTATTACATTTTTTACATTTATGACATAAATTACGCATTTTTATGCGTATTTTACGTGTCACGTAAAAAATATTTTTTACGCGTAACTTCCTAACCCTGGTGAAGGTACATAGCTTGAAAAATATTCGGACACCATAAAATAATAACTAGAAAAAAATACTTTATAAACGGGCTCTGGGCCCCCTTGGGCAACCCCCCCCCCCCTCTCGTCAGGATTGGTTGAAACTCCTTAAGAAAAGATGCTGATACGTCGTACTGCAGCGTAGCTTAAAAAAGCAAAAAAAGCTGTCGCCGTAAAAAACATTAAAAGCTCTAAACCGTGAACAAACGTCAAGCACCCAAGAAATAAATAACCTATATGTGCTTGGCGTTTGCTCACAGTAAACAGAACGTATACTCAAGATCATTTCGATTTTGATGAACTAATGGGATTGTTTCACACAGTAAACCTGCCAACTGACAAAATGATGTTACATCCATTGTGAAATTCTACAGCCCGGTCACAAACCAGCTGTTATTCTAATAACGCGTTGCTATTTCTGGAATTCAATTTAATTCATGGAAGCATGAAACGTCTCAAGAGTGGCATCACATACACAAGCTTTGTGGTAAGTTATGAATGGCAATAAAATGCGTCAAAATTCTAGAAGGCTAAAAAGGGATGTTAAACAGTAAGCAAACAATTTACGGATAAGTAAAAATGCAATGAGGCACTATCGGAATAAAGTTTTAATGTAAAACAAATAATTAAGTAATATTTCATCCCAGGCGTTTATTTACGGGAGGACACACTGGAACCTACCTGGGCCATCAAAATATGAAAAACCCAATCAGTTTACCAATACCAATTTTAAAAGTTATTATTTTCCCTCCTGGATTTTTTTTTTTTTTACGATTTTGCCCATTAAATATTCCATTGACCTTTAAACATGATAATTCAGGTCAGAGAACCAAGAATACGCAAGAAAAGCACTGCAATCAGTCCAAAAACAAACTTCAAGACTTTAAATAAACACCAAGTTTTATAACCAGAAGTGCTTTTATAAAAATTTGTCAGCCCGACATCTTTTTGTAAAACTTCTTTCGATAAATGGTAATAAAATTTGGTGTTTAATTGAAATTTCTTTATTTCAATTAAAACTGCACACACTTTTGAATCACGTGATTGCGTTCGTGAACTTAGGTTCAAAATCCAGTGATTTTTGTTACTGCAGTCACATGTTTGAGCTGCCCAATTCGTGCTTGTCTTCTCTCGTGCTAACACTGCTGAGACTAAACAACGGAGCCACCTAAAATCCTAACCATGATTGTCTCTAGACTGCAAGAAATGGCATTGCTGATTCCAGAAAACAAAAACACATTGTTGAAAGTTATGTTTGTTTTTGTATTAGGTTTTTAGCAATCGTTGCTAACAGTGCTGCCTTTTTTTTTAATATTTTCGTGCAGTTTTGTTTATCGACAAATCAGTGAAAGTAAGTGATTCAGACTCTCGTACTTCAAAAATTTCTTCAAAGAACATTGACAATTTATAAATTTTGAATAAAATGACACTCGGGAACTGGAAGATATTGATACTCAGGAAAATGTCCGTCCAACTCCAATTACTATGGCAATGCAATCGAGTAAACCCCCAAGTAGAATTTTCCCCGAAAGGATCTCATAGCCCTATTCAACATGCACAAGATACTGCGCTATTGAGTGAAGTGACGGGAAAAAATGTGGGAATAATTTGGAAGACTCCTCCCAATCAAAATGTAAATTTATCATCACTAGTTACAGAAAAAAAAATTTGGAAATGAAAGATGTTTATCAACAGAAATTCAATTTTAAAGGATAAAAATAAAGAAAAAGTGAAAACGGACTCTCTCATTCTATCCCCACCAATAGGCAGCGTATACTGTTGGATTTGTAAGCTATATACTTATATGCAACACTATTGCATTGAGATGTGCTGGTTTCTCTAACTGGAAACATGCAGGTGAACGCCTTTCTGAGCATAAGAATTTCCATTTGAACAGAAAAGCTGCTTATGATTATTTCTTTTGTACTAAGCATGCCTTGATTGTACCATTGTAGGGCAGTCCTTAAGGTGTGTGAGGCCTCGGGCAAATATTTTTGCCGGGGACCATGTCTACATAAACACTATGATTGAAAATGCATTACAAAATTCATGGGTCCATATAAGATATACTGATCTATCTATCGATGAAGATTTAGAATAATGGGTAGAGAAGAGATACTTGCGTATTTGTTTATTGTACAATCAGTGCCCTGTTGAACTCTTCAGGCAGTAATCACTGCATTCCTAGAATGAGATCTCTTTTTACTGTTGACCATAGTCTATCCATACACACACCAGCCACTGAATTAAAAACCTTTCTGCAGATGTACATAAACGCCACTTACGCAGCGTATACACAAATTACGTGGTCACGTACTACGCCATGTAATCTAAGGAAATATTTACGACTGCTGCTTGTCAGTAATCGTCAGCAGTTTTCATTACAACGGGAAAAACAAAGGCTCTTTCATAGCTCGATAAAAAGCTTATTGTGGTTGCCATCTGGCTGGAGCGACAGTTGAACACAGCAGAGCTGACTGATTTCTCAAAAGGTGAGACATCCCAGGTGTTCAATCAGTGGGAAAATAGCCCACATTGCTTGTCTTAGAGGCGTAACTGCGGCGCGACGACAATCTGTTAGGAACGAGATCGCCGTCATCTGAGATGGCTTGTACGGAGAAATAGGACCTCTTGTGCGTGTATCAAATGACCGAAGTATTCAATGAAGGCTGTTCCCAACCTATATCTCAGCGAACTATGCCCAGGAATTGAAGAGGATCGGTATTGACAGTCGCATGCCTATATAGAAACGAGTGATTTCTGTGAAGAACCGGAAAGCTAGTCTACAGTGCTGTCAGAAACTCCATGACTGGACACTGAAAGACTGGAAAAAGGTCATATGGTCCAACGTGTCGCTGTACACCTTGTTCTGTACCAATGGTAAGCAGAGAGTTTGACGGGAGACCCATGAAACAATTGACCCAGCTTGCCTGGTTAACACAACTCAAGGTTCTGTAGGTGTTTTCATGGTGTGCGGCACCCATTGTTGGTACGGAATGGTTCACCTGTTATTGTTGAAATGTCAGGTGTCCTCCTAGGATTATTTGAACATTGTTGCCGATCAAGTTCATCCTGCAATGTATACTTTTTGTCGAGCAGGTGACGGCTGTTTCATGGACGACAATGTTACTGTCCATCGCGGAAGATGAGTTCAGCAGTGGTTCAGCGACCATGACAGCCACTTCCACCATCTTACCTCGCAAACCCAAAGCTCGAATCTGAACCATATTAAGAATGCATGGGCCATGTTAGAAAAACAGATCCGAGAGTAAAAGTCCCCTTCCTTCAAATCTGAGGCAGTTAAAGGACTGTTTGGTGAATGCCTGACGCTTTTGACGTAGATGCACTCCAACCCCTTATGGAACCTATGCCAAACCGCATACGTGCTGTAATTGCAGTACCCTGTATGTGTATAATAGCCATGACCACAGGCATCTTCCATAGCTCTTGACAATGAAACAAATATCGAATTGATTTCGGGATCTCATCGTAAAACTTGTGGATTTCGTTGGCAGCAAGCCTTACTGCAATGTATCACATTAAAGCTAATGCGATAATATGAAATATGCAGGAAGTAAGGATGAGATCCGGATTTCAAAACAGTCTTTCTTGATATACCAGATTGCGTTGTGAAAACACAAGTTTGTCCGCGATGGGCATCGAATCCGTGTCCCCTCATTCCGGAGGAAGTCACTCTCCCAACTGAGCTACGCGGACAGAATGTCTACTAATTGTCGTGTTGACACATGTTTTTACCTCTGTAGTACGTCACATCATCTCCCTCTCATTTTTTTTATTATTTTTTTTTTTTTTTTGTCTTTGAAGCGAAGTAGGATTTTTTTATTAATTCCAAACAATGTTTGGAACAAACATCACACATTTTTCGAAGAACGCAACAGCCAGTGGATCCATTTTACACAATCGGGCGCCAATGTGAAAAGGCAAATTTATCGAAACCGCGCCCCCTCACTTCGGAGTAAGTTGCTCTCCCATCCAAGCTACACGGACGGAATGTACAATGACGGAAAAAAATCCCAACACCAAGAAGGGGTTGTGTTAGATAAACGACAGTTGGTAGGCGGTGAGAGTACATCTGTAGGATTACGTCTATGCAAATTTCGCGCTCGGTGCATACGTGTGGCGCTAGTAGCGCCCCTCGGAACATGCAAAGCAGGTTTACTGTAAAAACGCGCTGTAACGTTCGTGAGCGTTAGTTATCGTTGAGATTCGACGTAGTGTGTTGATGTTAGTCAAGAATGCCTTTAAGAAGACGAAGAAGCCATTATCAACAGCTCACGGAGTTTGAACGAGGTCGTGTAATAGGGCTACGAGAAGGTGGATTTTGTTTCCGCATTATTGCAGAACGACTTGGCAGGAATGTAACCACTGTGCATGATTGTTGGCATCGGTGGTCAAGGGAAGGTACGGCCTCAAGAAGACCGGGTTCCGGCCGGCCACGTGGCACTACTGAGAGGGAAGACCGCCGTGTACGGTGTATGGCCGTGGCGCATCGTACTGCGTCTGCGGCAGCAATTTGAGCTGCAGTTGCCACCACAGTGACACAACGAACTGTTACAAATCGGTTACTTGAAGGACAGCTCCGAGCCAGACTCCCTGTAGCGTGCATTCCGCTTACTCCAAACCACTGCCGTTTGCGACGTCAGTGGTGTCAAGCTAGAGCTCATTGGAGGACGGAGTGGAGATCTGTTGTGTTTTCTGATGAAAGCCGGTTCTGCCTGGGTGCCAGTGATGGCCGTGTGTTGGTTAAAAGGAGGCCAGGTGAGCGCCTGCAACCAACCTGTTTGCGACCGAGACACACTGGACCTACACCTGGAGTTATGGTCTGGGGAGCAATTTCCTATGACAGCAGGAGCACTCTCGTGGTTATCCCACGCACCCTGACGGCACAGTTGTACGTCGGTCTGGTGATTCAACCTGTTGTGCTGCCATTCATGAACAGCATTCCAGGGGTGTTTTCCAACAGGATAACGCTCGCCCGCATACCGCTGTTGTAACCCAACATGCTCTACAGAGTGTCGACATGTAGCCGTGGCCTGCTAGATCACCAGATATTTCTCCAATCGAGCACGTATGGGACATCATTGGACGACAACTTCAGCGTCACCCCCAACCAGCATTAACCGTCCCTGTATTGACCGACCAAGTGCAACAGGCATGGAACTCCATCCCACAAACTGACATCCAGCACCTGCACGACACAATGCATGAACGTTTGCATGCTTGCATTCAACACTCTGGCGGTTACACCGGTTATTAATGTACCAGCATTTCACTTTTAAAATGGCTCTTCTCGCGCTTACATTAAGCTGTGTTCTTGAAACCTTAATCGATTAAATATGTTACCTATACAAATGTATTGCCTCCATTTCATTCCTCTACAACTATTTTTTCGTGGTGTTGGGATTTTTTTTCCGTCAGTGTATCTTTCGTTGTCTTGACACATGTTTTCACCTCTGTAGTACGTCACAACGTATGTTTGGGTGTTTTATTTATAGACCAGCGGACATAAGATACGAAATGGCACACAAAATTCATAAACTATCACAAATTCATTCTGGAAAAAAAAAAAAAATTTTGGCTTTATTCCAGCAAAATCATTAGCTATGTTGTTGCAATCCGTATTTCTACATAATATACGTTCTAGTGACAGTAATGCCAAATTAAATAACCCTTCTTGAGTCATTGTATAGTTCTAAGAGTCCAGTGTGTAGAAACTTCACTCTGCATAAGCAGCAGTAACTAGAATAATCAATAAAATTCTTAAAGCAATACTAAAATTTGGAAATGAATCAGTACGAAAAGTACATACGGGAATCCGGAACTATCGGGTTTGATCCAGGACAGTTGGAGTTCTCTTAACCCAAACAATATATCCCATACAAATTTATGTAACATTCACTTCGTTGTGTAGGTCATTAATGATTATTTTGTTTAATTCTGCATATTTCATTTTCATCTTAATAATGTTTGGGCTTATGATGAGTGGGATCCTCAAACCGAAAGGTCTCGGGAAAAGTGCCCTACTTGTGGACGTCTAAGGGCGGCCCTGCTGTGAAAACACAAATTTCCCAGTGATGGAGATCGAATCCTCATCCTTCAGCTCCGGTGCAGAATGCTTTCGCAATTAAGCTACACCAGCGGAATTTATTCCTGCAACTTCACCGTCACGACATGTGCTTCACCTCTGTAGTACATCACATATATCACACCCACCTTTGAGAAAAGTGGGGGCAAGAAATCGCAGGTTTCGGGTCCGCCGCAAACCATGCTTGATGTAACTAATTTTCTGTAGAAGAAGGAATTCTTACTAATTCCAGACGATGTGTGGAAGAAGCGTCACACATTTTTCGAATCGAAGAAGGAATCCTCATTAATTCCAGACCATGTGTGGAAGGAACATCACTCATTTTTAGAACCCAAAGGTAGCCCCGGTGATGCAGTAGTCTAAGCGATGGCTTCTGATCATTCGTCCGATAGGGGTCCGGGTTCGAATCCTAGTGAGGCATGGATGTCGTGTTTGTCTTACGGCACTGGCTCTCTCCCTTCCCTGGAACCAGTTACTCTAAATTAGGGACGGGCTACTGCTTGTAGCCCATTGAGTTGTTCACGGTAGTCGTTAAACCTCCAATCAAAAAAAAAAAAAAAAAAGAACCTAAAGACCAGGAGACTTATTTTTACGTTCTGGCTCCAATGTGAAAACACAAATTTGCGGGTGCGGAGCTTGAACCGATATGATTCTTCTCCGGAGGCGAACGCTTTCCCATTTAAGCTATACTGATGGGATTTATCGCTACAACTTTGCCGTCTCGTTATGACCTTCACCCCTGTAATACGTCATACTGCAGCAATGTTTAACAGTATATAAGAACAAGTTCAACTGCTGGAGAAAGGTACTGTATACAGTTGTTGCTACAGTCAAATATTTATCAGTCTGCGGACTGCTGATGTTCAGTGAGAATGAAATTATTGGTTCAAATCAAAACAGAAATTTCATAGAGTGCATGGAACTAATTGCAAAGTCTGATACGCTCTCATGTCAACACTTGAAAAAATTCCAGAAAGTGGTAACACCATTTACACATTTTTGGCATGTATCAGTCAACTTGTGGAATTAATGGTGTACATATTTTCAACTCCATTATTAGTGAAATCAAGGTTATAGTTAACTCATACCCAATTTTTTACATATTGATCAGCTGGCTTTCATCGTCCCATATGTTAATTCATTTTTTTATTGAAGGTTTAGCGACCACCGTGAGCAACTCGATGGGCTATAAGCAGTCCTCCGTCCCTAATTTAGGGTCACTGGTTCCAGGGAAGGGAAAGAGCCAGTACCGTAAGACAAACACAACATCCATGCCTCACCAGGATCCGAACCCGGAACCTTCACGAACGAATGGTCATAAGCCAGCGCTTAGACCACTGTGCCACCGGGCGGCTATGTTAATTCTGACTGTGAAGCACAGGATTTTTTGTGTTTATTTCGTCTTACAGACTTGACGTAGAGAGCATCGGTAATATGGTTATGTCATTTTTATTTGAATCTGGCATCGATGCTATGAATATTCGAGGCTAGAGTCATGTTCATTCTACCAATATGTCTGGTAAAAATTCTGATGCCCATAGGCGGATTAGAGAAATGAATCCGTTAAGAGAATATGTGGAAAATCCATTGTGCCGAAACGGGGCACATGTTCACTTAGCGGATTCTGGAGCTTTAGGAATTATTTTTTTATAACTTAGGAATTATTTTTTTTTTACTTTCTTTATTTCATATCTTTGTAAAAATTGTACATTTTTTCATCATCATCATCTATCCACCGTTGGCGCAAGAGAAAATCCATGATGCTTATGCCAATTCTTCATGTTCGATAAAAGGTCGGTCAGTCGCCAGGTGGTGTGCAGATTGAGCAGTAACAAAATTTTTAAAGAAAATATGCAATGAGATAATGAATGCTTTAACATTTTTATCCCTAAACCCAGATATTTTTGCACAAACAAGTGATGAAGCAAAATATTTGCTTAAAAAATGTAGATGTTGAAAACATCTCAAAGTGCTGCAATTTGAGACAGCTGTCCCGGTGGCGCAATGGTCTAAGCGATGGCTTCTGATCATTCGTTCGAGATGGGTCCGGGTTCGAATCTTGGTGAGGCATAAATGCTGTGGTTGTCCTACGACACTGTCTCTATCCCGTCCCTGGAACCAGCGGTACTAAATTAGGGACGGGCGACTGCTTATAGCCGACTGAGTTGCTCACGGTGGGCGTTAAACCCCCAATAAAAAAAAATGGGACACAATGCTTCAGATATTAAACAATGCTAACCAAACATGCCGGGGTCCCAAAGGGAATATTGCACAGATTCCAAGAGATTTTCAATTATTAGTTCAATTTGTTTGTTTAATTTGAGAGAAAAGAGTTTAAGGTCTACAAACAACAAGGTGAGTTATTTATACGAAAATGCCAGATATTATGGGCCGGTTAAAAACTGGAGAAATCCCCACATAACGAGTTTCTGGATGAGAGTAACAGCCACGATGTGCAGCTTATTGCTCGAAACAGATACAGAACACAATTCCGGTATGTTCTAAACGATAACTTTTATAACTTTTGTTGTTGTTGTTGTTGTTAGAGGGTTTAACGACCACCGTGAGCAACTCAGTGGGCTATGAGCAGTCTCCCGTGCCTAATTTAGGGCCACAAGTTTCAGGGAAGGGAGAGAGCCAGGGACGTAAGACGAAACAACATCTATGTCTCACGGAATTTGAACCCGGACCCATCTCGGACGAATGATCAGAAGCCACAGCTTAGACCACTACACCACCGGGGCGGCACTTCTAATAGCTCAGTTTAACAGAAGAAAGCGTGAATTATAAACATCGACAGTAAATTAAATTTTTTCCCAAAAGAGTCTGTTACAGAAATGTTTAAAGGTACAAAAACGTTGCTGAAACATTGAAGTGGTAAACAAACTATTTAGAAATTGTCGATGATAATTATTTAGTTAGGGTTGAGAATGTTAGGAACTACTCAACCAATAAGAATAGTTTTGTTAATGTTTTTGGTAACGTTGGAGTTTATGATGTTTATTTTTCTGCAAGTAAATAGAATGTGGTTTGATCTTGATGCATTGGCTCACTCAGGATTTCTTTACAGGCAAATATCGGAGATACAAATGAAAATTCTCGGAAGAAAACATCTCCCAAAATATTAGGAAGCGATAAAAATATCTCCCTCATACTAAAGTGCATTTCCAATTATTCGCAAAATATATATTTAAAAACATATGCAATTATATTTTTAAATAAGCAGCCAATAAAAAGGAACGAAGAACCAAGAGATATTTTATGAGGAGGGCCCAGGTTCCTGAGCAACCTGAGCCCTTCTCATAGAGAGAGGGCCCAGGTTGCTCAGGAACTTGAAGAGTTTCCTGATAAATTCCTGCATTTTTCAGCAGTTGTTGGGTGAAAAATCAACCGTGGCGCAGATACAGAAAACATTGAAAGGGCTTAGTATGGATGAAACATTTCCAAAGATTGAAATAGCCCTTCAAATTTTCAAGACCTTATGTATTGCAAATTGTACAAGTCAGAGTTGTTTATTTTAAATAAAACATCTGAAGAATCCTTTTCGTTCAACTTTGTGACAAAGCAAACTAACATCTTTAGCTTTGCTTTCTCTTGAAAGCAATGTGACACAGTCATTAAATTTCGATGAAATACTTACAGATCTTGCATTAATGAAATGTTGAAGAAAGACATTTTAATGTGATTCATTATTGCCAGTAAGTTGAATTCGCATTATGTGATAATTTTGATATTTTTTCCCATCTCACACCAAATGTAAAACAACTTATTACTGTTATTGAGTTATAATATTAATGGGAATGGTATAATTTCTTTTCAAATCATATTTCAAAAGTTGTTAAAACTTACACCACATGAAATATAAAGTTATATAAAAGAAATTGTTATAACTATAGTGAATATTCTGCTTTTACAAACTTATTAAAAATTCTATTGTGTTTCATAGTACTTATTATTTCGGCTTTAACACAAATATTTGTTTTTCAGAATATAAACGTGGACACTGGTTGGAGGTCATTTTGTTAAGAGACTTAATTGAAATAAGTTCAAAAATACCATTAGTGTATTTGAATGGAGTCATTCATTTTGTTAAAAGCTATTTGCAAAAGGTCAGCCATTTTGATCAAAAATTAAAAATTTATTTCTGATCAAAACCATTAGAAACCAAACATTTTTGTTTCACTATCTAATAAAAAAACTAAACAAAGTATGACCAATTCTTAGCATCCAAATTTGGTATTCATGAATAAGCCGAGACAAGATTATAACAATGCATTATTGACTCCGGTGGCGCAGTTGTCTAAGCGATGGCCTCTGATCATTCGTCCAAAAGGGGTCCGGGTTCGAATCCCGGTGAGGCATGGATGTTGTGTTTGTCATACGTCACTGGCTCTCTCCCTTCCCTGGAACCAGTGACCCTAAATTAGGGACGGGCGACTGCTTATAGCCCATTGAGTTGCTCACGGTGGTCGTTAAACCACCAATCAAAAAAAAAAAAAAAAAGAACCCTGTGGACAAAGTCAATTTTTTTATAAGTATGTTTTTTTTAGCTGTTATATAATCTCGAGAACTAAAATCCAGTCAATCCGTTGTTTCGGTTCACAGAAGTTACGTGACGTGTGTGTGTGGGGGGGGGGTCTCCAAAACTGTGTGTGCCCTGATCATCGCATTTAATCAGACCCTGATTAATCTCGATGCTGTAAATTGTTAATCAGACATGTTAATCGTTAATGTCTAACTGAAATGTTAAAGTACTGAAAGGGAAATAAAAATTGAGTTCACACTCCGCTGATGCTCAGTGTTTCGTTAAATGGTCATTTTAATGTCTTTCACGTCATAAGTATAACTTTTGGATGTTGGGGGAAAAACTTCTCACCAATATTTTTCACTTTTTTAAATGATTAAATTTTGATTACTTTCAAATTATATATAAAAAACGCTGACTCGAATTTTATAACTTCATTTACACAAAACTCAGTCGAAAATTTGTCAAATCGCCAAAAAATGAGGAATAATTTTTCCTTCATTAGAAACCTCCACATACACCGATGAGCCATTACATTATGACCCCCCCAGCCTAAAGAAATGGGAGCGCCTGGAGATTGAACGGTGGCGCACGTGAAGTTCACGGGACAGTATACACTCACGGACAATGAAATTTGCGCACCTAGAAGAAAACATGTTACAACCGCGAAACTTTGCAAATAGCTACAGTGCGCGCTGGTATGCAAATGACACACGTTTGGTGCAAGGCGCATGACCACACACCACGTGTGGTGGCGTTGAAAGCACGAACCGGCAGTCTTATAAATCGGCATGTAGTCAATGCCCCATGAAAGCGAAAAGCACCGGCCGACGCAAGCAAGAGTACAGAGTGACAAGAATGCCGAACAGACGCCAGAGATGTCGATTTACGCAACTTCCGGACTTTGAGAGAGGCCTGATCATTGGGCTGAAAACCGCAGGGTGGACGGCGCGCCGTATAGCCAGCTACGTGAATTGTTCTGACCATACCGTCCAACTGTGTTGGGAGCAGTGGACACATGACGGCACTGCCACGCGGCGAAGCGGCTCCGGACGTACCAGGAGGACCACCGGTAGAGAGGATCGACGGATCGTGCGCCACGTACGAACGGATGCCACGGGGATCCGGTCCACTATACAGCCAGATGTAGCGGCTCCTGTGTCCCCATGAACCATTTCCAGAATCCTCTCGGAAGCGAATCTGTGATCCCAGCGTCCCTTATGTGTGATGCCATTAACACCGGAAAATCGCCGGCTCCGTGTACAGTGGTGCTAGGCCAGAGCGACGTGGAACGCTACAGACTGGCGACGTGTGGTGTTTAGCGGTGAGTGCCGCTTTGTTTTGGGGAGAGATGATCATCGCGTCCGGGTGTGGAGATCCCCGGGTCAACGGCATAGTCCCAACCTCGATATCCAGCGCCACCCCCACCTCCCCCACTGCAGGCATTATGATCTGGGGAGCCATATCCTACGATAGCCGATCACCGATCAGCTCTAGTAGTTGTACGTGGATCATTGACGGGATAGCGGTATATCCCATGGGCTCCCATTCCTAATCGTAATACCAGGTGCGCTATACCAGCAGGATAATGCTCGCCTGAACACGGCTGGGGTTGCCCAGGACTGTCTACGTCATGTCCAAACACTTCCATGGCCTTCCCGCTCCCTGGACATGTCCCCTATCGAGCATATGTGGGAACAGTTGAAACGCCGGCTGCTGACATGCCGCACTATCCGGGATTTGGAGCACACCTTCCCGCACGTGTGGGCCAGTCTGTCGCAGGACAACATCAGGCGTCTGTTCGCCTCCATGCCGGACAGTATTGTAGCATGTATCGCCGCACGAGGGAGTGCGACGCGCTATTGAAGATGACCGGATTGCGTTCCAAAGACCCCTCTGTAATTATCCTGCAGGTCTGCTTTTGCCATCATATGTATCATTCATCTGTATCATTACGTCCATAAAATTTCAGTTCAATCCGATTCTTTCTTCTTGGTGCGCAAATTTATTTGCCCGTGAGCGTATATGCAACCCGAGGATCGGCTTTCTGTTAGTAGAGTGTTCGGAGTAAAAATGGAAAGAGCTGCCGATTTATTGGAGTTTGATAAAGGACAATTTTTGATGGCACGGCTCCTCGGAACTACAATCTCGGAAACGGCGCGGCTGTGGGTTGTTCACGTGCCGCTGTAGTGAGTACGTATCAAAAGTGATGCACAGATGGCCAAACGAAGAACCGTCGTCCAGCCGTGTGTCGTCCGCAGCTCATTGATGCCAGAGGGGAGCGGAGATGGTCGCGCATTGTTCACAGCGACCGCAGGGCCAAAGTGTGACAAATCATCCGCAGCTATACAACAGTGGTGATCAGCGCAATGTGTCACAGCACACAGTTCATCGCAGCCTTCTGCACATGAGCCTGCGTCGCCGAAGATCCAGCTGGGTCCCATGCTCACTGCACATCATCGCCAACAACGCATGAAATGGGCCCAAGATAATCGAGATTGGACCGTGAATGATTGGAAGAAAGTGGCCTGGTCTGACGAATCAAGGTTTTTGGTGCATCAGATAGACAGCCGAGCGCGGATACGCCTATTACCAATGGAGTCTGTGGCACCTGGTTGCACCTTTGGGCGGAAATAGGCCGGCGGGGGCGGCGGTACTATGTGGGCGATATTTTCTTGGGACACTTAAGGCCCCATTATCTCAATAGCACAATCCCTGATAACTTGTCAGGCATCTGAACATCGTTGCGGACCAAGTTCACCCATTCATGGCAACTGTGTTCTGTGCTGGTGATGGCCATTACGAACAGGATAATGCGCTATGCCACACTGCCAGAATCGTCAAGGAGTGGTTCGTGGAACATGTTGGTGACTTTCTGTCATTGCCTTGGCCTCCAAATTCACCTGACAATAGGTAAACGTTATGGATATGACATCGGTAGAATAAAAAATGTTGAAAAGGTCTAGGCCTAGGGCCTATGAATTAATATTTCATGTTTAAGTAAAATCACAATATTATTAACTTGATTTGATATGTAAACATTATTAATCTGACATCGGTAGAATATAAACTGTTAAAAAGACCTAGGCCTTACGAATTAATATTTCGTGCGTAAGTAAAAGCTCAATATTATTAACTTGATTTGATATGTAAACGTTATGAATTTGACATCGGTAGAATTAAAACTGCTAAGAAGGCCTAGGCCTATGGCCTATAAATTAATATTTCGTGTTTAAGTAAAAGCCCAATATTATTAACTTGATTTAATATGTAAACGTTATGAATATGATATCGGTAGAATAAAACGTGCAAAAAAGGCCTAGGCTTATAGCCTATGAATCAATATTTCGTGCTAAGTAAAAGCGCAATATTATTAATTTGATTTGATATGTAAACGTTATGAATATGACATCGCTAGAATAAAAACTGTTCAAAAGGCCTCTGTCCGAACCCGACCAGAACGTTTCCATTGGCCAGTTGGCGGAACCCCACTGCATACTACAGACAGAAACGGAAAACTAGTATTTTATATTATTCCATGCAAAAGAGAAACATTGAAGTTGATTGAACGGCTCGTACATCAGTAACTTCATACGGCAGCAATTAAGTATAAAAAAAACAGCGATCCCGAAAAAAAAAAAACTTCTGTAACCACAATATTACGCATGAAATGTAACATTATTTTACATTCTTTGTACTATATACCGGCACTTTCGTATAACATCGGAGATAAAATCAGAACAGCTGAGATTTTTATAACACGAGTAGCACTTTGGACAGATAGGACGTAATTGGACCAATCATCCATTGGACGAATTGGCATTGGACCAATCGTACCATTGGACGAATCGTCCCTTTGGACGAATCGGCATTGGACCAATCGTCGTTGGACGAATCGTACCAGACCCTGTTTTTAAATGATTCTCAGAAATCATTTTAATTGTATTTGCTTCTCATCTATATTTAAATTTTCTGGTTGTAGTAATAGAAGCAAATTTTTAAGCTTTGCATATCTATTTAGCTCTTACGTCATGTTGGCTATCAGGTAGATAATGCACCACTGTCTACAATAAGTGTTTCAGATAATTTAAATTTTCATTGAATGAAATATCAATGAATGAAATACGGGATTACACTATTCTACAGTACAAATTTGTAAGATGTGAATCCGTTTATTGGTGTACATATGCCATGGATGCTAAGTCAGATAATATCTGAAAACTTGAAATTTTCATAATCCTGCCGCGGAAATCGAACCCGCTTCTCCCGGATAGTGCCCGAGTATGCAAATTTTAAAATATAATACTTGACTACAGGTTTTCGGATATAATCTGACTTGACATCCATGTCATTTTTACACCAATAAGCGGATTCACATCTTCCAAATTTGTATCATACATTTTTCATTTTTCAAAACACGAAGCGAATCAAAAATGTTTTATCTGACCAAGATTTAAATTACTGCAGGACAGAATGTTCAGGAAAAATTTGTCCAGCAAGGAATTGCAAAGTTTTGACGTACGTTGTATGTACCGAATGAATGGGAAGACAAAAAAACCCATTACTACAGCACTTACTCTGTTAGATATAAATGAGTATTGTGTGACCGTGCTTCTGTAAATGCTATGAAAAACTGCAGGTTGTGGGGCAAGTGATGACAACTCTGGAAAGCTGCTCCTATGTAAATACGGTTGTGAAACATACACAGAGCTGTCACTTGCTCGTGTATCTTACACTAATATTAACATATAGTGAAGGATTCTGGTGAATCAGTTACTGTAGAGTTTTTAATTTTTCTCCACAGCATGGACAAGTTTTAGAGTTGATTTGAAGAAATTCTTAAAAAATCTGAAAACAATAATTCGGATATTCACTCACGTTCATAACAAACAGAACATCTGAAAGGAATCAAGCTACAACTTTGATTTTTACAGATACGTTCGTTTGCCAGTACAGAACAAATGGTTAGCACATCGGTGTTATACGTACCAGGTGCATCGATGTAGCTAATAATCGGTGTGGCCACCTCTAACATGTATCACCTGCTGTACTCACTGAGGCAATGATTCATATCGGTGTCATACGTACCAGGTGCATCGATGTAGCTAATAATCGGTGTGGCCACCTCTAACATGTATCACCTGCTGTACTCACTGAGGCAATGATTCATATCGGTGTCATACGTACCGGGTGCATCGATGTAGCTAATAATCGGTGTGGCCACCTCTAACATGTATCACCTGCTGTACTTACTGAAGCAATGATTCATATTGGTGTCATACGTACCAGGTGCATCGATGTAGCTAATAATCGGTGTGGCCACCTCTAACATGTATCACCTGCTGTACTCACTGAGGCAATGATTCATATCGGTGTCATACGTACCGGGTGCATCGATGTAGCTAATAATCGGTGTGGCCACCTCTAACATGTATCACCTGCTGTACTTACTGAGGCAATGATTCATATTGGTGTCATACGTACCAGGTGCATCGATGTAGCTAATAATCGGTGTGGCCACCTCTAACATGTATCACCTGCTGTACTCACTGAGGCAATGATTCATATCGGTGTCATACGTACCGGGTGCATCGATGTAGCTAATAATCGGTGTGGCCACCTCTAACATGTATCACCTGCTGTACTCACTGAGGCAATGATTCATATCGGTGTCATACGTACCAGGTGCATCCATGTAGCTAATAATCGGTGTGGCCACCTCTAAAATGGATCACCTGCTGTACTCACTGAGGCAATGATTCATATCGGTGTCATACGTACCTGGTGCATCGATGTAGCTAATAATCGGTGTGGCCACCTCTAACATGTATCACCTGCTGTACTCACTGAGGCAATGATTCATATCGGTGTCATACGTACCAGGTGCATCGATATAGCTAATAATCGGTGTGGCCACCTCTAACACGTATCACCTGCTGTACTCACTGAGGCAATGATTCATATCGGTGTCATACGTACCATGTGCATCAATGTTGCTAATAATCGGTGTGGCCACCTCGTCATGTATCACCTGCTGTACTCACTGAGGCAATGATTCATATCGGTGTCATACGTACCATGTGCATCAATGTTGCTAATAATCGGTGTGCCACCTCTAACATGTATCACCTGCTGTACTCACTGAGGCAATGATTCATATCGGTGTCATATCTGCCTTTATGTCCATGTGCACCCTTCTGGCAGGTACGTCACATCTCCTGGTACGTTACATCATCTCCCCTTATTATTATTTTTTTTTCTTCGAAGTGCAAGGTCTTCTCTTATTTGTATCCTATCTCGCGGTGTGGCAAATAACATCACACCAATGCGAGCTAACGGTCGGGTCATGTATCACCGGATAGTTCGAGGAGCCATTATAACGAAGTAAATTTCTAATAATCGTCACCTCTAACATGTAGTCACCTGCTGTACTCACTGAGGCAATGATTCATATCCCGGTGTCATACGTACCATGTGCATCAATGTTGCTAATAATCGGTGTGGCCACCTCTACCAATCACCTGAGCTCACTGCGGCAATGATTTTATATCGGTGATACGTACCATGTGCATCAATGTTGCTAATAATCGGTGTGGCCACCTCTAACATGTATCACCTGCTGTACTCACTGAGGCAATGATTCATATCGGTGTCATACGTACCATGTGCATCGATGTAGCTAATAATAGGTGTGGCCACCTCTAACATGTATCACCTGCTGTACTCACTGAGGCAATGATTCATATCGGTGTCATACGTACCAAGTTCATCGATGTAGCTAATAATCGGTGTGGCCACCTATAACATGTATCACCTGCTGTACTTACTGAGGCAATGATTCATATCGGTGTCATACGTACCGGGTGCATCGATGTAGCTAATAATCGGTGTGGCCACCTCTAACATGTATCACCTGCTGTACTCACTGAGGCAATGATTCATATCGGTGTCATACGTACCAGGTTCATCGATGTAGCTGATAATCGGTGTGGCCACCTCTAACATGTATCACCTGCTGTACTCACTGAGGCAATGATTCATATCGGTGTCATACGTACCGGGTGCATCGATGTAGCTAATAATCGGTGTGGCCACCTCTAACATGTATCACCTGCTGTACTCACTGAGGCAATGATTCATATCGGTGTCATACGTACCAGGTGCATCGATTTAGCTAATAATCGGTGTGGCCACCTCTAACATGTATCATCTGCTGTACTCACTGAGGCAATGATTCATATCGGTGTCATACGTACCGGGTGCATCGATGTAGCTAATAATCGGTGTGGCCACCTCTAACATGTATCACCTGCTGTACTCACTGAGGCAATGATTCATATCGGTGTCATACGTACCAGATGCATCGATTTAGCTAATAATCGGTGTGGCCACCTCTAACATGTATCACCTGCTGTACTCACTGAGGTACTGATTCATATCGGTGTCATACGTACCGGGTGCATCGATGTAGCTAATAATCGGTGTGGCCACCTCTAACATGTATCATCTGCTGTACTCACTGAGGCAATGATTCATATCGGTGTCATACGTACCGGGTGCATCGATGTAGCTAATAATCGGTGTGGCCACCTCTAACATGTATCACCTGCTGTACTCACTGAGGCAATGATTCATATCGGTGTCATACGTACCGGGTGCATCGATGTAGCTAATAATCGGTGTGGCCACCTCTAACATGTATCACCTGCTGTACTCACTGAGGCAATGATTCATATCGGTGTCATACGTACCATGTGCATCAATGTTGCTAATAATCGGTGTGGCCACCTCTAACATGCATCACCTGCTGTACTCACTGAGGCAATGATTCATATCGGTGTCATACGTACCATGTGCATCAATGTTGCTAATAATCGGTGTGGCCACCTCTAACAGGTATCACCTGTTGTACTCGCTGAGGCATTAAATCAAATGATGTGTGAATGGTGTCCTGTGGAATATCCATCCAAGCTGTATTTACCCGCGTCCAAAGTTCATCAAGAATTGCTGGCGGACGGTCGTACCGCTGCCATTTGGGCATGTATCAGAGATTTTCTATGGGTGAAAAATTCGGCGATCTAGCCTGCCACGGCAGAAGTGGAACGTCGTTATCCCTGAAGAAAGCACATGTTGTCGCTGCAATATGCGGTATGGCATTGTCGTGCTGAAATATGGCCCTTGGAACGTCCTGTCCTGCAGGTACGGAAAGGCGACCGGCCGTGGAATGTCATTGACGTAAAGGGGACTTGTTTTGGTGGTACGGACTCTTACGAGAGGTGATCTGCTTTCGTACCTGATAGCACCACAGTCCATAATACCTGGTATTGGTGCGGTATGCCTGGTGGAAACGCACTCTTCCCGATACCTCTCCCCTGTTGTCGGCGGACACAGATGCGGCCATAATTTCAGCCTAAACAGATGCGCGTTTCGTTCGAGAACACGATATCGTGCCATTCGTCACGCCACTCCCTTCGTTCGATGCACCACTGCAGCCTGGGAGTTCATTGCTGCTGTATCAAAGGTAGTCTAAGGAGGGGCCGACGAGCCTGTAGTCCGAACTGTAATAACCGGCGACGTACTATTACAGCTAACATGGGAGAATACGTCATAGTTCACCACTGCTGCCCGTTGATGATGCAGAACTGTCACTCAAAGACATCCTCATCAGATGACGGCTGGCCCTAGGCGTTATCTGCGTTCGACGTCCAGAACCTTCTCTTTATGTCCTACGCCCTTCTTTGTACCATTCCCCGCATACTCTTGCCACGACGGACACACTGCATTGCCGTCTCTCACGCCAATAATGCGACCTCTGTCGAACTCGCTGATGTGAGTGACTGTGCGACTGCATTACACGACGACGAGGAATCCTTACCCACTGCTGATCAAGCACTGACATGCCGACCAAGCCACGCCGCGCTTATAACAGAAGAACGGCCGGTTTCAGCTCTGTGACATTGCACGATCTCATTTGTTTAGATGCAGTACGCATACACTTATGACGTCGAAATGCTAATCATTTCTGTAATATTTTCTGATTAGCATATCCTGTAAAAATCAAACTCGTAGCTGGACTCCTTTCAAGTGTTCTGTTTTTTATGAACATCAGTGTATACATGCTAGGATGGCCAGATTCTCCAGTTGCGATAAAAATTACGAACTTGCGTTTCTTTATTTCATTGGCGAATAGTAAATGCTACATAAGATTAAAACTGGCTACGAAATATTAGATATAGATCAAGCAAATAAAAAATCCTACGTCGGGGCAGGTTTCAACTTGTGTGTTACACTGTATCAGTATTGTAATCTCCCCGTTACATAAAAAAGGTGAACCCTCCTCTACATCGGAGTTGTCCTAGTTATCGGCGAACTCCTGACCATCCTATCCACCAGGGTGAGTCAAAAGTTCGTCTCGTTTTGAACTACGCATAACGCTAGGCCTCCATTCTTGTGCAACACGCGCGCCATCATCGACTGGGTACCTCGATGACGTAGAACACACGAGGATAATGACGTGCATTTGGCACGGAGACACACTGCGTTATCAGGTGAGCATAGGGTGGAGGTTGATGAACGCATTGTTCGGTGCTCCTACACTATTATAGGAAAAAGAGTTGAACGCAGCAGGAGTAGTGATAGAAATTTGTGCATCTGTAGTCCATGAGAGTGGACAACAGTACTTCACGAAAATAACTCCAGCGTTTTTGTTAGAAGAATTACAAAATGTGTCTGTCGTAGTTCGAGGACAATAGATGGCGTTACTGCACTGGGCGAAGCTCTCACTCCTCTACATGCGAAGTGAAGCTGCTCATCGTCTCCCGTCTCTCGTCGGCAATGAAGGGGCGAAATGGCGTGCTGTGCTGGTTTCTTGTCATGAAACAATATCAACTTATGTGGTGTGTTTTAAATCAATCTGCAGTTATCACCGAGTGATGTGAATGCCATTATGGTGTTGTGAATCAAATTAATACGAATAACTTTGAATTAATTTTGCATAGTGGTAAGTACTCTCTTTTTCGCCTTTCCGTTCAGTGAGTTGGAGAACTTCCAGTTCTTTCGTTTGTCGTCATTTGAGATAAATGCGCGAAGCGTTATTGAGTGAACATTATAGAGTATTAAATCACCTACAGTTTTAACGCTGAAGACACCAGTATCCAAGACAAACCGAGGTTAGGCCGTCCAAAGACCGCCAATAATGATTCCCTGGTTGAAGCTGTGACAGAGAATACGGTACCAGTACACGACAATTAGCAGTCGAAGTGGGATCTTCCCAATCACAATCGTTCTTTACCTGCACCACATGGTTTCTTCTCCAGGTGCCATCGAATGGTTCCCCATGAATTTATACCCCAGCAGGCGGAACAACGTGTCGCTCTCTGTCGCAGATTGATGTCAAATCCACAGTGCAACATGTTTTGGCGTCGTACCATTACAGGTGATGAAAAGAAAATATTCTTATGTTATCCTACCACTGGGAAGCAGTGGGTGATGCCACAAGTGCAAGCAGAGCCAGTAGTGCAAAAAGGGAGGTTCGAAAGTAAAGTCATGCTGTGCAATTGTGAGTTTTCTGTGCACTAAGAATACGAGTATGTGACGTATGTTCAGGCTGTGGACGGGGAACTGCTATACCGAACAACTGCAGAGGGCCTTTGATTCTCTGTGCAAACGCTGCTCGGCGCTCATCAATAGGAAGTGGGCATTGCTGCAAGTGGATACTGCCCTAGGTCACAGCTCCGAGCGGTCCGCCTAAATCTACAGGAATTAGAAGGGTTGAGATCCTTTGTCATACTCCATACAGTGCCCCATCAGACTAATAATATTTTTTGCTGCATGGCGCATTTCCTAGAAGGACAACACTCCGCTTCAGTAGTGGGTGTAGAATTTGGCGTCACAGAGTTTGTGTCCTCGAAATCTATTGAATGTCACAGCCGTTGGCAAAGAAATACAGAAAACAACGACCTGCATCTTGCGGAATGAGGTGAGCATGTATGGCTACCTTGAATCCTTGAACTTTTTACTCAACCTGGTTATATAAAACTTTAGGCTGGTTAGTTGCTGAAAATGTCCTGTTCGAAAATCAAGTCGGTTTCAAATCTAGTCCTCAATAGTCTAATACAGAAAAAAATTTGAAGAAAGAGAGGTAAGCTATACACTATCTTCGTCGATTTCAAAAGCGTACTTGACATTGGTAATCATTTGATTATTTGGAACGTTCTGAAAAGAACGGATCTCTTCCTTAACTTCAACACCCTCATAGAACATATGTATGCCAAAGCCTATGCATAAGTCAGCTGTAACGAAATTCCCAGAAAATCCCACTAAACCGTGAAGTACTCCAGGGTGAAGTCCTTAGCCCTACTCTTTTCTCCCTGTACATAAATAGCTTATAGCGTCCGATTTAACAACGGTCTACCTGGAATCCTCCTGTCATCATCCACCCACACACATACACTAGTCACAAAAAGTTAGGAATATTGCGGTTTCGAAGGGAAAACGTGGTGATATGCAAATTTAGCGACTACTGGAGATAGGTTATCGGCGTTGGTAGCTGCGTCATATGTAAATTAGCATCATGACAACACAGCACATGGCTTACGAGCTCCAATAAAAAGTAACCTGAGAGAAGTGGAAAATTGTTGGTCTAGAAGTTTGCTTCACCGCTTGATCTAGAAGTTTGCTGAATGTATTGCCTTCGGTGTGGGATTTACTTAAAAAGAGAGGTTTAAGTATTGACAACAGAAATAGGGCTGTTGGCATGTTACAGGCAGGTGTACAGCAGATCGATGTGGCTGCTGTTTTAGGAGTTACGCAAAGTGTAGTAAATCGACTACACACAAGATTTCCACGGCACGGAAATCTTGCATGTTGACCCAGGAGTAGTCGCCCGAGGATAACCACCAGGACGCAAGATCTCTCTCTACCTGACAGTAAGTGCTAGTATCACCGGTAGTCAATTCTAGGAAACACTTCGAGCTGCTTCTGGTGTTACAGGACGTACTCAAACGGTAGAAAACCGTCATCACGAGTATGGACTCAGAGCAAGAAGGCCGCCAAGATGTATAGCATCGACTTCAGCTCGCCGTCGTCAAAGATGTACCTGGGTCCGACAGTACATGACATGAAATATAAAATGGCACCATGTACTTTTCACAGACTAATCCTGTTTTGCTCTTTATTCTGATATTCGACGAGGACACGTGTGGAGGGGATCCGGCACACTAATACAACTACACTACGTGCAGTCCGTCCACAATTACTAATGGCCGTACTTCCTTGTATGTTTGTCAAGGCAACGTGAATGTCTCGGTGTAAAGAAAAGAGATCATTGTGCCCATCGTGACACTGTTTCACGTTTCTATTAGACGTGCATTTCGTTGTCTCGATGACAATGCAACCAGTCCCGCACCTGGAGCGTACTTCAAGAGCTTGAAAATTATGGGATTGAATCGTTACCACTGCCACCGAGGCCTCCTAACCTTAATCCTACTGAGAAAATTTGGGAGGCTGTACAGAGACGTCGGGATAACCACGTTCCTTACCCCAGTACACTGGCAGACCTCCATAACGTGTTGCCTGTATATACACTCACCAATAATGTCATTGCCAGCATGCCTCGTAGGGTGACGTTCTTCTACACAGAGGTGGTGTTATCGGGTACTGTAATTCAGAGGTATGGACATTCTCCAAATTTACCAGTTTGTCTATATTGCAGTGCTATTTTGTTGTGTGCAGATATTGTACAATAAATTGTTTTTGTAAACGCACTCTTTATTGTTTGTGTTAAGGGGTCTGGTTCTCTTTGTCGACGCCACTTCGTCGGCAACTCATTTCGTCGACACTATACAGTATATGCAAACAGTCGATTCCTAAAAAACAAAAAAAAAGTTCAGAACCACCAAATTTGGTATACTCTCTCATGGTACTCTAACTTAGACCGTGCACGGTTTTTCGAAAGGGTCGGGGCCCGGGATGAAGGGGCCCCCATACAACATTTTCGTAAAATCTACAGTTTTCAATTTAGAACCACAGAATTTGGTATACTATCTCATTGTACTCTTACACCAACTTAGACCACAGACAGAGAAGGTCAGGGCCCGGGGTCAAGCGGGCCCCATACAACATTTTCGTAACATCTATAGTTTTCAATTTACAACCACCAAATTTGGCATGCTATCTCATGGTACTCTAACTTAGACCGTACACAGTTTTTGGAAGGGGTCGGGGTCCGGGGTCAAGGGAGCTCCATACAACATTTCGTAAAATCTACATTTCAAAATTGCCTTTATTCTTCAGTAAAATAACATTTCTATGTACATGACAATGGAATTCTGCCAATAAATACAGCGGTATATACATCAGCTGGAAAGTTCCAGTGAAACGTAAAACAAAATATTGTTAAAATCATAAAAATTATTTCGCCACGTAGGGCGAAGGAGAGGCAGACAATAAAGCACGAGCGATACAAACGAAAATGTTTACCTACAGTATTGTAGACAGGGCAAGACATGATTCTATACTATGCACAAATTCCAATTAAGCATTACTACCATACTAAAGATTAAACATTAGGTACTAATTCACAGAAATGCAACAGTGATGCTACATTCAAAATTTACAACATATGTACAGAAGTATTCAGAGACAAGGGGAAATAACGCTAAATGTACTCAGAAGGGCATCTTGTTACATTATATTATACACACAGTGACTAATATTTTAAAAAAATATTCAACATAATGAAGGGGACATTGCGTGGGCAGTAAACTGTGCAGAAGGAAGAATTATATACAACAACATAAAACCCAACATTATCGAAGAGAACATGGGAAACATGGTGAGCTATCTTCAATGGCACATTAAAACAGAAAAATCACAAATAGCGAAGCACCAAAATTAATACGTAAAAACATGATTTGTTACAGTGAACGTGGGCGACAACAAAAATCCCACTTATAAATTGAGATGTAACTACAGCTTTCAATTTAGAACCACCAAATTTGGTATACTATCTCATTGTACTCTTATACCAACTTAGACCATCGACGGAAGATGTCGGGACCGGGGTCAAGGGGGCCCCACACAACATTTTCGTAAAATCTACAGTTTTCAATTTAGAACTACCAAATTTGGTACACTATCTCATGGTACTCTAACTTAGCTCGCAGATAGGGTATTAGAGTGCAGAACTGTGTTGCATTTCTTAAGTAAAAAATTAAAAAAATTTTGAGAAAATTTTGTATGGTTCCCCCTTTACCACGGGCCCCTTCCAAAACCGTGTACGGTCTAAGTTACAGTACCATGAGATAGGATACCCAAATTTGGTGGTTCTAAATCGAAAACTGTAGATTTTACGAAAATTTTGTGTGGGCCCCCTTTGACCACGGGCCCCTACTCTTTCCGTCTGTGGTCAGTAGGTGTAAGAGTACAATGAGATAGCATACCAAATTTGGTGGTTCAAAATTGAAAACTGTAGATTTTCCAAAAATGTTGTATGGGGGCCCCTTGACCCAGGGCCCGACCCCTTCCAAAAACCATGTACGGTCTAAGTTAGAGTACCATGAGATAGTATACCAAATTTGGTGGTTCTAAATCGAAAACTGTAGATTTTACGAAAATTTTGTATGGGGCCCCTTGACCCCGGGCCCCGAACTTTTCCAAAAAACCGTGTACGGTCTAAGTTAGAGTACCATGAGATAGTATACCAAATTTTGTGGTTCTAAATTGAAAACTGTAGATTTTGCGAAAATTTTGAGGAATCGACTGTTTGCATACATATTGTAAAGTACGACTTCCACGCACAAAAGCGCGGAAGGATACATTGACATTTAATGACTTGAGCGTGTGGTGAGTGATGAGGAGAGTTGCGAGAGAGATATCGAAGGAGGAGGACATGGCGAGCTTTGGCTAAGACAACAAGTTCAGTTTGTAACGCGAAGTGTATTTCAATTTATGTTTTTGTGTAAAGTAATAAATGTTTTGTGTTGTGATCGAGTGTCTGTGATGTTACAGACGAAAGATAGAATTAGAGGCACCGGCAAGATTCGAACTACGAAAGATAGAAATGGAAGGCACCTGTGAGATTCGAACGACGAAAGACAGGAAGTGAAGGCACCGGCAAGATTCGAACTACGAAAGATAGAAGTGAAGGCACCTGTGAGATTCGAACGACGAAAGACAGGAAGTGAAGGCACCTGTGAGATTCAAACTACGAAAGACAGAACAACTTCAGCGGCGTTCTTTATGACCGTGGGAATCGATGAGTTGAAAGTTCTTCAAGCGTGCGAAAGAACCAGCGCGACAGGGATATTTTTTTTTCCTCTTTGTGTTGGGAAGAACAAAGGATGGTGACTGTAGTTTGTTTTTTTCGAAATTATTTGTTCCGTATCGGATTTACACCACATTAGATGTTTATGTAAGTACTGTTTTGTTGTTGTTCTTAGAGAATTATCCAAAGGAATGAAATATCAAAGCAAGTTTTTTAGAAGTTTCCGGGCACGGAATTAAATAGAAGGAAATAATTTCTGTCAAGAAATAGTACATTCAGATCAACTGTTTGAGGCTAGAGTATAGGTAAATGTAGAATATTGTTGTAAACAATTTCTGTGAACGTATACACATATACGAAAATAGAAGGAAATAATTTCTGTCAAGAAATAGTACATTCAGATCAACTGTTTGAGGCTAGAGTATAGGTAAATGTAGAATATTGTTGTAAACAATTTCTGTGAACGTATACACATATACGAAAATAGAAGGAAATAATTTCTGTCAAGAAATAGTACATTCAGATCAACTGTTTGAGCCTAGATTATAGGTAAATGTAGAATATTGTTGTAAACAATTTCTGTGAACGTATACACATATACGATAATAAATAAACATTGGGTACACGTAGAGCTTGTTGAAATGGTTTTCTTAGGAAGAGCTCGAAAAGAAGAACTTCTGCAGTTGGCGGAAGAATTGATTATAGAAGTTATGCCAAATCTCAAAATTCTGGAATTAAAAAAAAATTGTCAACTTTGAAGGATATGAAGAGGATTTCGTGAAAGAACTTTTGGCAATTATAAAAGAGCGTAGAGAAACAGAAAGACAAATGGAATTTGAGCTTGAAAAACTCAGAATAGAAGCTGGACGTCAGCCGCTAGGAGGTAGTTTGGAGCAAAATGGAAATTCTCATAAACCGAGATTAGAACTTCGTCATTTGATGAAAACATTTGACCCAAAAGACAGTGATATAAGTATTTACTTAGTTTTATTTGAAAGGCAAGCACAACAAGCAGAAATAAAAAGGGAAGATTGGGTCACGAATTTGATAGGACTTTTGCCCTACGAAGTATCACAATTGATTGCCAGAGAAAATGTGGAAGATGCTAAAAACTATGAATATGTTAAAAGGTTACTTCTTAAAAGATATAAGTTAAGTCCAGAGAAATTTAGATTGAAATTTATACAACACATGCGTACATCAGAGAAGACCTGGAGAGATTTCGCCTTCGAGTTAGAAAATTATTTTAATGAATGGATTTCAGGACTTAAAATAGGCGATTTTGAAGGGCTAAAAAAATTAATGATCACAGATCAATTGAAGCGGAGAGTGCCTATAGAAATAAGGGAGCATTTTATTGATAAATGGTCAAATATTGTCTCACCTTAAGATTTGGCTGATATAATGGACAATTATGAAAGTGTAAGAGGAGGAATCAAGAAAAATTCGTCGAATGAATTTTGTGCTTCAAAGAAAATGCAAGGCAGTGAGAAAAAAACTAGAGATAACTATGATCGCAGAAATTTTATGAAAAATGGATTTTATAACAAAAATTATGTTAAGCCAGATGTGGGACAAGGGTGGTCAAAACGGAATGTATCTCAGAATGAAGAAAAGTATGATCGCAGACGGAAGATTCAATGTTACGAGTGTGCATCTTATGATCACATTCGACCTCAGTGTCCTAAGCTAAAATCACAGAACTCAGGAAGTGTAAATAGAATCAGAGAGGAAACTGAAGGGTATCTCTTGGCACCCTATACCTTTGAAGGAAAAATAAATGGAGTTACCATGCCTATTCTTCGGGATACAGGTTCATCTGTTGATATCATTTGTCAAAAGTATGTATCGCCAGGTGAGTTTACTGGAGAACATGTGTGGGTACAGCATCTTCTGGATGAACAAAAGGTTTGTTTACCATTGGCAGAAGTTGAACTAGAATGTGAATTAGGTCATATTGTAACTAAGGCTGCAGTGATTAGAAAGTCGCTAGATCAAGGTAGATATTTACTTGGAAATAAGACTGCCGCTTTGTTAAAAAAAATTGATATGGAGTGGCCACTTAATTCAGAACAGATAAATGTTGTGATTACTCGGTATCAAGAAAAACAAAAACGAAACAACGAAGAGAGAAATTCAGTAAAGAATGATTCAGGGAAGAAAGAAAAACAAGCCCTTGAAGAAGAGGCTGTGGGTTCCAAAGAATCAGATGAATTAGAAGAAGAAATTCTGCCATTGAGGCATGATGAAGATAAAGCCATGTTAGAGTTGGTAAAAATGGATTCAAAAAGTTTCATGGAAGATCAACGGCAAAGTTTGGAATTGAAAAAATCTCTCAAAGAAATAGAGAAAACAAATTTTAAAAAGGCAAATGGTTATGCTGTACTAAGAAATGGGATGTTGGTGAAGAAGAAGATCAACAAGATTGGCGAAGAGGAAGATCTTATTGTTGTTCCAGAACAATATAGAGAACAAATAAAAAACATGTGTCATGAGGGAACTTCGGGGCATTTAGGAGTGACAAAAACCAAAGACAGACTAGCGAAGTATTTTTATTGGCCTAACTGTTATAAAGACATTGAAGAATTTGTAAAATCTTGTGATTCATGCCAACGTGCTGGAAAAGCTGGGGACAAAAAGAAAGCACCTTTAAAAATAGTTCCAATTATTCCTGAAATTTTTACAAAAATCAACGTTGATGCCTGTGGGCCTTTGCCCGAGACTTCAAGCGGAAATAGATACATAATTACAGCTATGTGTTTGTCGTCCAAATATCCAGATGCAGTACCAGTACCAGACATAGGATCCAAGTCGGTAGTTGACGCTTTGTTACACATTTTTAGCCGCATGGGATTTCCGAAAGAAATTCAAACTGATCAAGGAGCCAGTTTTGTAAGCATTTTGACACTAGAATTTCTGGAGCGGTTTGGAATAAAAGTTTCTCATAGTTCTGTATATCATCCTCAAAGTAATCCGGTAGAACGATTCTATCGAACTATTAAAAGGATGTTGAGAGTTTTATGTCTTGAGTCTGCTCCGGATTGGGAGAAACAGTTACCGGCGGCGCTGTTTGCTTTGAGAACTGTGACACATGAAAGCACAGGGTTTACGCCTGCTGAATTGGTGCATGGAAAAAATGTGAGGACGCCAATGACACTATTGTATGAAAAATGGATGGGTCATCCTGAAGAAGAAAACTATGTCACTGAATATGTATTTGAGTTAATAAATAGAATGAAAAGATGTCAAGAACTTGCCATTAAAAACATGGAAGTGGCTCAATTGAAAAGAAAATATTGGTATGACAGAAATGCGGTAAAACGTGAATTTCAAGAAGGAGATTTAGTATTGGTTTTTGTTACCTGCAGGCCAAATAAGTTAGCGGAACAGTGGAAAGGCCCAGGGAAAATTGAGAAAAAAAAATTCTGAGACTAATTATGTAGTAAGCTTTGAAGGTAAAAATGTAAAGCATCAAGTATATCACATTAACATGCTGAAACCATACCATAAACGACCAGAATTTGTGAACTTATTGCCCGGTTGTGAAAATGGTGAAATGGATTTAGAGATTAAATTTCCGCAAGTTGAAAAAAATCCCAATATATTTAACTTCTCTGATATCGAGGAGAACAGTAAACTTCGAGAGCGCCTAAGTGGCCAACAAATTCAGGATCTGAAAAAACTATTATGTCATTACTTGAAAATGTTTTCTAATATTCCAGGAAAGACTCATTTGGTCGAACATGATATCGAGCTAGCTAGTAATGCTATTGTAAGAGTTAAGCCTTATAGAATGTCGCCCAGGCAGATAAATATTCTTAAAGCCGAGATAGATAAAATGCTGCAGTACAAGATTATAGAAGTTGGTGAATCAGACTATACATCACCCATGATTTTGGTAGAAGTACCCGGAAGAGATCCACGCCCATGTATTGACTACAGGCAATTAAATGAAGTGACAAGGACCCAGTTCTATCCATTGCCCAACATAGAAGAAAGAGTCGAAAAGGTTTCTGGAGCGAAGTATATTACAGTATTAGATTTAACAAAAGGGTACTGGCAAATTCCATTAAGTGCTAGAGCTCAACGATTGGCAGCGTTTGTGACTACTTTTGGAACGTATCGGCCCTTAAAGATGCCATTTGGCCTTAAGAACGCACCTTATTTCTTTAGCAAAATGATGTCGGAACTTTTGAGAGGCTGCGAAGAGCTTGCCGTACCATATCTAGATGATGTTGCCATTTTTTCCGAAAACTGGGGGGATCATTTGATACATCTTGAAGAAGTGCTACAGAGGTTGCAGAGGGCTTCCTTGACCATAAAACCTTCCAAATGTAAGTTTGCTCAAGATCACGTCTTGTATTTGGGTCATATTGTTGGACAAGGATATCGAAAACCAGCGGAACGAAAGGTTCAGGCCATACAAAATTTTCCTACGCCAAAGAACGAGACGCAAGTAAGATCTTTCTTAGGCCTGGCGGGATATTACAGCAGATATATTCCAATGTTTTCTTCAATAGCAGCTCCCTTGACAGACATTTTGAAAGGTAAAAATCGTAAAGAGGAAATTATATGGTCAGAACAATGTGAGAAAGCTTTTGTGGAACTAAAAAAATCTTTATCTAGTTTTCCTGTTCTGTATGCCCCTGACTATGAACGTAGATTTATTCTACAAACTGATGCTTCAGATCAAGGAATGGGAGTCGTCCTCTCGCAAGAACAAGAAGATGGCGCTGAACATCCTGTACTCTATCTAAGCAGAAAACTTTCGACAGCAGAGAAGACATACAGTACCAGTGAAAAAGAATGTGCCGCCATTATATTTGCTGTACAGAAACTGAAATGCTACCTGGATGGTCAAAATTTCCTCATACAAACTGATCATAACCCTCTCGTTTGGTTACGCACCAACGCAAGTTCAAATGCTCGTCTGATGAGAAGGGCCCTTGCTTTACAAGCATATGATTTTGTTATAATTCATCGATCGGGAACTATGCACAAAAATGCAGATGGACTGAGCAGAGTTCCAACTTCCGATGATCCACCTTGATCATGCTATGTGTCTGCTAGTGAAAACATTTTTTTTTTTTTTTTGGTTGTGATATATACTACATTGAAATTGTTGGAAAACACGTAAAGATGATTGTTAAATTAACTCATATATTTCTCTTTGTAAATGGATATGACTCATCATGTGAACTATGACTATTGTATTGTAAAATGACAAGAACTTTTTACCACTGGAAAAAGTTCCTCTGGAGTGAGGAGGGGTTGTAAAGTACGACTTCCACGCACAAAAGCGCGGAAGGATACATTGACATTTAATGACTTGAGCGTGTGGTGAGTGATGAGGAGAGTTGCGAGAGAGATATCGAAGGAGGAGGACATGGCGAGCTTTGGCTAAGACAACAAGTTCAGTTTGTAACGCGAAGTGTATTCCAATTTATGTTTTTGTATAAAGTAATAAATGTTTTGTGTTGTGATCGAGTGTCTGTGATGTTACAATATAGTGTCGACGAAGTGATTGTCAACGAAATGAACGAGACCGTGTGTTACGTCGCCCCACTGAACTTATTTCAATGCGTGTTACTTGAGTCAGATGCGTACATTCTTCATTTCACGCAATATCTTTAACTTTTTGTGGCAAGTGTATTTTACGGTACGCTGACGATAATGTGATATTGACTCTAGTATAGTCGACTCTCCGTTGTCAGCCTACAAACAAAAATTCGAATTCTAAAAGAATATTGCGATGACTACTGCATGAAAGCATACAGAAAAAAACAAAAGTTACGGTTTTCAGCAAAGGCGACAAACTTTCCAAATATGACAACTGGTTCTTCGGTAACCGAAGTTTACCTACGGTCTCTTCCTACACCTATCTTGGTGTCCCATTTTCGTTCTCTGGTGTATTTTGCATAACAAAAGACTACTTCCCTTCGAATTCTACTACTGTCATCAACGCCACCTGGCCAATAATGACAAACATAAAGCCTTCGGTAATCTGTTGTAATTTAGAATTATTCAACAGCCTAGTCAGTACAGCCTAGTCAGTTGTGTTTCCGAGTGAGTCATTTATGTGACGAGGGCAGGTATACCTAATAAACTGGCACATTTCAGTGTATATATATACACTGAAATGTGCCAGTTTATATACGCACATATACTGCATATTATCATCAACAACAACTTTTATCAGTCCCCTGCTGAATGAAAGTAACCCAAAGTCTCTGCCACAAATTTGTATCATGAGCCAGTATCTTCCGAGTCACTCCAGCATGCTTTCGAATTTCGTCCATCCATCATTCTGACGGTTTTCTTCTGGGCCTTTTCCTGCCCACTGGTGTTCAATCTAGCATTTCAGTTGTTCAACGGTGGTCTGTCCTTCTAGCAATATGTTCAACACATTGCCATCTGAAGGTCTTGACTCTAACCATGAAAACATCAACTCTTGCCATTTCCCTATTCTATGTACATTATCTACCAAAAAGTAATTGGACACCTGTGATAGCAAAGGAAAACGAAGTTTATTCACCTTCAATAGTTGGTGGAGCCTCCACGAGCGGCGATTACAGCTGCGACCCACCGGGGCATACTCTCAACCAGACGTTGTACGACGGCTGGCGGTATTTTCTTCCACTCGGCTTGAAGAAAACAGGTCAGTTCCTTCACCGATTTCGGATGGTGGGGGCACCCCTTACGTCGACGCTCCAACTCGTCCCAGAGGTGCTCGATAGGGTTAAGGTCCGGGCTCTGCGCAGGCTAGTCCATTCGATTAACCCCATTGTCACCATACCAAGCCATGGTGGACCTCGCAACATGACAGGTGGCATTGTCATCCTGAAAGTAACATGGGTCCACCCCGTAAAACTGCCACAACGTAGGAAGCGCATGGTCATCCAAAATGGTGCAGTAGGTCTCGGCGTTGAGTCTACCAGGAATGGCGACCAAGGATCCCATGCCATACCAGGAGAAACACCCCCATAGCATAATTCCACCGCCGCCGAATTTCACAGTTGGCACAATACATTACGGCAGGAGGCGTTCTCCAGGCAAACGCCAAACCCAGATCCTGCCTTCCGAATGGTAGGGGGTGAACCTTGATTCGTCGCTCCAGAGAACCTGTTTCCACTGTTCTACGGTCCACTGTCGACGTTCTTTGCACCACGTTAGCCGAGCAGCGCTATTGGACTTGGTGATCAAAGGCTTGTGGGCTGCAGCACATCCATGATAACCAAGGAGATGGGCTTCCTTACGGATGGTATTAATCGAAAGAACACTCCCGGATGCCTGTTGAAACTCCTCGCGGATGCGGATGCGGCCCATCGATTTGGTGCGGTTCTTCCGAATTTCTCTGGCCAGTACCCGTCGGTCTCTAACTCCCAGTTTTGTGGGTCTGCCGGGTCGAGCACATTCCGACAGTCACCTCTCATCTTCCACTTGCCAATCACGTAGGCCGCTGTCGATTTTGGGTACTTCAACTCATTGGATATGTCACGTATGGATCGGCCATTTCTGTGATACCCGACGATTACACCTTTCTCGAAATCAGAGAGCTCAGAACTGCGTGGCATCTTGCATGCGACTGGTTGCGTTGTTGTTTCCCACACGATATTTAACGGCGGCGGCTGTGACGTGTATCAGGACCGCAGATATCGTCGACTGCAGGGGTGTCCAATTACTTGTTGGTAGATAGTGTATTTCTCTTCCTATCTTTCCTGGTTATACCAAGACTGCATCTATCCGTGATTCTTTGAATTGTTTGCAGCATCTGTAATTTATATTTCATCCTAAGAACTGTCCAGCTTTCGCCTGTTCCCCTCTCTCTCTCTCTCTCTCTCTTTCGATAGTTATACCTATGTCAGTATGAATATCAGAAGGAAGAAATCAATATTTAACTCTGTGTGAGATCCAACAACTCTGGCACTACCGTTGAGTTCAGCAGTTCCAAAGAGTGGGATGGCATTTAAGAATATTATTCATATTTTGTCTTTGACTTATAACAATGGATCAAGTTGCAGGTAGGAAGGCTCAAATTTAGAATGTCATACAATATTCCATAAACACGTGGAACCTTGAAGAAAATTCCAAGCGCAACAAAGATATAATGTGAAAACATTTGTAGTAGGTTGCACTAAAATGTTGTAATACACCAGCTGCATCACCTTTGGTGTATGATACCCCACTGTATGGTGAATGAAATACACAAAAACAGAGTGCAATGGGTGCAACTTCGCACCAACAACGTTGAATACGGTAACATGTTGCATAATTGTTTCACGTTTTTGCATGTTTCATGCGCTAATTAATGTTTTACCTTCGCCCCAAAAGATCATGCAGCTGGTGTAGCACCATTTTTTGGTGCAACATACCACAAGAATTTTTAACACTGTATCACAAGAAGATTAGAATGGATGGAGTAACCACGACATCACAAACGTGAAGCTTTCTGAGCGGAAGACGCTCTGTTGATTGTCACGCCCAGTGAGACGTTGGGAGTACCTTTTCACCATTGTGGTAATAGGGAACAGATCATTTTTTGTCGAAAAACTTATGCCTATTTTAAAATGGGACAGTGCTGTACATTTGAATGTGCTAACCCATCAACTAAAGCGCCTGCCTGTGTAACTTTTCATTGGTAATTTTACATGGAATATTACTTTTCTTATAATTTTTTTGGAAAGTTATTGGCGTGTCGTTAGGAAACTGCTGATTCTGAAACCAAATTTTTACCAAACGACAATCTATCATAATCTTTCCCTCCAGAAATCATCGACAATAAAGTTTTGATTTCCTAATAATCGATATTCCTTACACGTTTGAGTTATTTTCATACCTAATCATACTGATATATGAGGGTCTCTATCAGCGCTTTCGGCTGCGGAATGTATCGCGGTAAAATGGTTGATTTTTCTCGGCGGTGCTTTCTCAGACATGCGTCGATAGAATACGGGAAATAAATGTACAATACAAAGGGATAAATCAGAGATCTTATGTTCCGTGCTCGTAAGTTAATTTTTTCCAATGAACTTTTAAACAAAATTCTCATGGCAAAAACAATGAAAAGACAAAATTCTAAATTGACTACTGCAATTTCCATATTAAGCGCTGCGGTTCGTATGTTATGAAGAATTCGATTTCGTAAAGGTACGATCATAAACTGCAAACCAGAAAAAATATTCTGAAGGCTACTACTGCATGCATGCCTAATGATCTGACATCAAAAAACATGTATCAGTACAAATCGTAAAACGTTTATTATACTTTACCTAATAATGGCAATTTTTTTTACTGATCCACATATTAAAAATTACAGATAAAGAGCTAAAAACTCTGTAAACAGCAGTTGCATCCTCATAATTCAATGTGATGTTTTGATCTCAATCGTCTCACCAACATGGCGGCATAGGCTGGACGTCATGATTGTGACGTTTCGCTGGCTTCATTTTGATTAAACGAGGGGAATGGACCTGAAAAAATCATTACTCCGTTTATTCTAACCACCTTGGTGTATCGGATATCGTCATGATTTTTTCAACAGTCTGCATTACGGTTAACTGTAAGTAATATTCCGAACTAAAAGAAAATTCGGGAAATCTGTATAGTTACATCGGTCCGATCCGAAAGAATTGTTTCTTCTGTCCATCTTTTAGAAACAAAGTTATTTCTGGAACAGATAAATATTTGAGTTACCTGATGAGAAAACTGCTCCCCACGAAATGTAAAAAAAATTCGGTGTTTCCTTGGCCTTTCTGTCAGATGCAAAATGAATTTTTTCAGATTCCAAGAAGTGGTGATATTGTGTCTGCAAATGGTCTGACAGATAAAACGACTTTTGGCATAAATAGGTATCAAAGATACAATAAACGTGAGAGGCAGAAAAATTGGTCATTGAAAAGATGAAAAGAAGAAATTTAATATGGTCAAAATGTAAGGACATTTTATCACAGCAGAAAGCTTCCATAGGAGCAAAGAAAAGAAAAGTTGATAAAGAGAAGAAAATTTAAGCGACTCAGACTTGAGATATCTCGATTACAATGACTTAATCATTAATTTATGTTTTCTGCATTGAAGTGATATTGCTAAATATTTTATTCTTCCAAAGAATAAATGAGCATTATTCCATCGTGAAATATCGTAATTTCTTTCTGCACCGGGAGACACGGACGGCTCTTTCGTTAACCTGTGACGCACAAAATCTTAATTTTTCTTTGGTAATAAAATGCACTGGTGTGTTGCTGCGAGTTGAATGATTACTGTATGATGGGATGCATGTGTATGAGTGCCATTTGGTAGTATAAATAAATAATTTAGTTTGCATCACCCACCGATTTATGCGCATATGAGTTAATTTCGTATTACCTGAATTCCGCTGCTTGAGTTTTGGTTTTATGTATTTCTGAAAACGACGAAAGGATTAGCACTTCAAACGCTGAAACACCAACTTGGAAAGCAGCTAGTGATAATACCTGTAAGTTTACTTACTTTTTATAGATTCAGTCTCGATGCCGTTTTATTAGCTTAGGTACAAACTCTAAGAATTTCCAATCATTCCGTAATTCACGGTCAGAAAAAAAAGTTACAAATGTAATGCTGTTGGCACTCACTTAAAGCTTAATAATTTAGTTCTACTGATTTTCATTTAAATTCGCACTGCGCTTCAGCATTTGTTCGAGAACGAACAACAATATGCTCTCTCTGTTAAGAGCAGCCGATAGGACTTTTCCAAGCAGAGTTTTTAAATTTTCAAAAAGCTGCGGCTGAGCGCGCATAAGATTGTGACAGTGACGAAGCCCAAGAAACATCAGACCATCGCATTACCATTATCATTGCGTTTAACAAAAAGCAACAAATATCTCTAGCTTGCACTTCTCCTCAGCAATGTTTGCCTGTGTAAACTACACGAGTGCGCATGGTGATTATGAGTTTACTAAAATTCACGCTTCTTTACAGGGCCGGAGCAAGCTATTCTTATCTGGAGAAGCAAGCTATTCTTCACTTGAAATTACGCCCCTTCGAGCTCAAAGGTTCCTCACCCTTTTCTATAACGGATGTATGAGTAGTTTTTACTTACTCATACCTCCGTTACAGAAAAGTATTTGATTGTTCAAAAATTGCACTTCCGGTTTTTGACATAATTTTACTAAACATGCGAAAGCTAGGAAGCCGCTCCGGCCACGCAATGGTGATGGCTTCTGATATGGACAGAAAAGTATTTGATTGTTCTAATATTGCACTTCCGGTTGTTGACATAATTTTACTAAGCATGCGAAAGCTAGGAAGCCGCTACGGTGGCGCAATGGTCTAAGCGATGGCTTCTGATAAGGACAGAAACGTATTTGATTGTTCTAAAATTGCACTTCCGGTTGTTGACACAATTTTACTAAACATGCGAAAGCTAAGAAGCCGCTCCGGTGGCGCAATGGTCTAAGTGATGGCTTCTGATAAGGACAGAAAAGTATTTGATTGTTCTAAAATTGCACTTCCGGTTGTTGACATAATTTTACTAAACATGCGAAAGCTAGGAAGCCGCTCCGGCCACGCAATGGTGATGGCTTCTGATATGGACAGAAAAGTATTTGATTGTTCTAATATTGCATTTCCGGTTGTTGACATAATTTTACTAAGCATGCGAAAGCTAGGAAGCCGCTACGGTGGCGCAATGGTCTAAGCGATGGCTTCTGATAAGGACAGAAACGTATTTGATTGTTCTAAAATTGCACTTCCGGTTGTTGACACAATTTTACTAAACATGCGAAAGCTAAGAAGCCGCTCCGGTGGCGCAATGGTCTAAGTGATGGCTTCTGATAAGGACAGAAAAGTATTTGATTGTTCTAAAATTGCACTTCCGGTTGTTGACATAATTTTACTAAACATGCGAAAGCTAGGAAGCCGCTCCGGTGGCGGAATGGTCTAAGAGATGGCTTCTGATAAGGACAGAAAAGTATTTGATTGTTCTAAAATTGCACTTCCGGTTGTTGACATAATTTTACTAAACATGCGAAAGCTAGGAAGCCGCTCCGGTGGAGCAATGGTCTAAGCGATGGCTTCTGATAAGGACGATTCTCATGTTCGCAGATCTCCTGAGTAATAGTCAATTCTTGCTTGACCTTGGATATTTTTGTGTTGGTTTAAGTGTTCCTGGTATCGTTTTGTTGTGTTCTACACCCCTTTCCTCTTCACAAGCAGTGATTGTGGACAGCCACAGGTTTGTGGTTTTATCCTTTTGAGTATTGCGTGGCGCAGCACTTGCTCACCTTAGGGTTCGTGGCCGAGATGGCCGCAACTTCTGCTATCGTCTCTACCGCTTCACATCATTCTTCTTCGTCTTCAGTTTCTACAATATCGTATTCATCAGCATTGAATGCGCCTGCATCTTCACCTGTGCTTTCTGATATATCTACTATGTCTTCTACAAGCAACGTCCCATATACCGATGGAACCAACTCTAGTGTGGTGACGGATCACTTTGTCCGTGTTCATTTCGTCCACGTTCACTTCGTCCAGTTAATTTCCGTCTAAGAGCATTGCATTGTTGTTGTTCTTTGGATAACTTCAAGCTGTTCCGGAACTGGTCATGTTTTGAGACCATCCTCCTGGTAGTCAAATAGATGTTACAGGCAGATGAATGCCAGATTAATCATGAAAGTATAGACATGCCTCAGAAAACTTGAAAATTACATCGCCCTGGAACGGGAATCGAACCCGAAGCTCCCTATTTACGTTCGAGTATGTTACTGTTACACCAACCAGAACAAGGAACATCCAGCACACATCCTCAGTTGCTTGGAAATTCCTGGTTCTGTGTTGTGTAACGGTAACATACTCGAACGTTAATAGGGAGCTGTATGTTCGATTTCCTTTACAGGCCCTTGTAATTTTCCAGTTTTCTGAAGCATGTCTACTTCCATCCTCTTGGGTTACTTCGACAAGGTGGGTAGTATACACTAAGTAGTGCCAGAAAAACTGATACAGACGAGCGTATGCAAAATACATAGCAACGTCACCTATGCGCGTACGTGGTAGCGTCCGCCAGTGCATATATATATAAAGCGATAGACGTCCTTACCAACTGTCACAGCTGTTTTCGGCATGAGAATGACAAGTAATAACGATTTAAGTGATTTTCAACGCGGTGTCATATAGTTGGCGCTCATGAGATGGGCCATAGTATTTCGGAGGTAAAAACGAAGTTCGGATTTTCACGGACGACCATTGCAAGGGTGTACCGTGACTACAAGAATTCCGGAAAAACCTCCAACCTACGCTACCAGTGTGGCAGTAAAAAGACATTGGTTAAACGTGACCATCGTCGGCTGTCAAGAATCGTTTCACGCGATAGGCGTCCAACACTCTCACAGGTATAATCGGAATCCAATGCTGGAGCCTCAACAAGCATCAACGTCCAGACTGTGCAACGTACCCTGCACGATATGGGCTTTGGGAGCCGACGCCCAACTCGAGTCCCCTTTATGGGTGCACGACACAGAGCTATGCGCCTCGCTTGGGCACGGCAACACCGCCACTGGACACTTGATGACTGGAAACAAGTAGACTGGTCTGACGAGTCGCATTTCCAACTGTATCGGGCAGATGGAAGGATTCGTGTGTGGTGCAAACCCCATGAAGCCATGGATCCCGCCTGTCAACAGGGAACTGTACCGGCTGGTGGGGGTCCGTAAAGGTATGGCATGTGTTTAACTGGACTTCACTGGGAACCCTGGTACGTCTACAAACGTCTGTGACCGGCCAACGCTATGTGCGCATCCTTTCTGACGAGGTACACCCGTTCATGTCCTGCATTCATGCTGATGGGTTGGGCCTGTTGCAACAGGACAATGCACCTCCACACAAGTGTCAGGACGCCACATTATGGTTAGAGGAGCATTCATCTGAGTTTGGGGTGTTGCCATTCCCACCCAAGTTCCCAGATCTGAACGTGATATAACACATTCGGGATGCCATGCAACGCGCTATCGAACACAGGAATTGGAGACCTCGGAATACACCCGAATTGTAGAACGCTCTGCACGAAGTATGGTGTGCATTGCCTACAGCATATTTCCAGAAGCTAGTGGAGTCCATGCCCCTGTCGTATTTCTGACGTCCTGCGCTCCCGTGAGGGACGTACCAAGTATTAGACTGGTGTACCAGTTTTTCTGGCACTTCAGTGTACATGTACTGTATATTCGTGGGTACCCAACATGAAGAGAGCTAGGCGGAGTATCGTGCAACCAGCGGCACTCCTCTACAACAGAAGCTTCCACAATATACTGTTGTACAAGACGTTCGTCAGGTCAGTGTTTATATACGTACGCTGCTTCGATATCTCGGCAGGAGTGAGTAAGACTTAGAAAGAAAGATTCGAGGTGATACAGAGCAAAGAACTCGTAATGATCACTGAAGCTCCACCGTGGACCCCCTATCCGTGATTTAATGGATAAACTTTGTATCGAATCAGTACGCGAGTTCACCATCAGACTCGCCAAGTTCTTTAAGGGACCGGCTGCTCTTGTATATGAACTTGTTAGGGAAACTGTTGAATAAGAACTCAGAGTTGCCCTTAAGCGTCCTAGACCTAAAGCGGCCGTCACAGTCTCCCAGTAATTTGAACATAAGGAGAGTGGTGCTGCTAATCACTGATTTCATGTCAAGATGGTTAGAGGACTACATCAGATGGAGTAATTAAATCAGATGGTAAGTCCTTGTGAAGTGATCAGGTTAGGCAGCATGTATGACTAGATTCGGGCAGTGTTTCTTTCAGGGCATACTTCCAGGGGGCGAAGCCCTCCCGGAAACAATCATCCCCTCCCCCGGAGACATATTAATATACCGAGCCAAATTTTAATAAATTCAGGCTATGATAAAAAAGGGAGTTTCGTTTCTTTTTATGCTACATATATTTCTCCAATTATATTTTTTTAAATATTTGTTCAAATGGTACTAGTTATAGTTTATTTTATTAAAAAGTATATTACGACGCATGGTATTCTTCAAAATATAATAAGTAGACTAATCATGTCTAATTATCTGGGAATCTTGATTCAGGAAAAAAGCTGCGTTGAATGCATTTTAATAGTGTGTATGTCGTTTTATTGTTTTTCTTACAATTTTTTTTCACTTCTACATGCTACTCTGGAGCTTGTGTGAGACTAAGCTACGCAAACAGAGGAGTACTTTTCTTTAGAAGTCAGCTGCGCATGAATTATTCTATGTGGACAAAAGAGATTGGACACTAAGAAAATAGAAAAACAGTATCGTGTTTACATCAGTAGCGGATAGGTCCACCATTTGCATAGATTACAGCAGCCACCCGTCGAAGTAAACTGTCCATAAGTCCATGAAGTACGGAGAGTGGGATGTTCTTCCACCCCACCTTGAGTACATTGACCAACTCGGTCAGTGAAGAAGGTCGGGTTGGTCTAGACCTCACCCGTCGTTCAAGTTCATCTCATAAGTGTTCAGTGGGATTGAGGTCCAATCTATGGGCAGGCTAGTCCATCCGCGAGACCGAATTTTCCTCATACCGCTCCATTGTAGCCCTGGAAACATTGGCATTGTCGTCCTGAGAGAAACAATCGTCGTGCCCGTAGAACTGTAGAACTGCCACAACGCTGGGAGTATTGAGTTATCCAGGATATCTCTATACAACACGGAGGTCATGTTGCCATGAATGACAACCAATGGACCCACACCGTACCAGCTGAGATAGCATCATACCATTACTCCACCGCTTCCGTACTTCACAGTCGGCACTATACACTCCGGAAGCAGACGTTGTCCGGGTAACCACCAAATCCAGACACATCCATCCGATTGTAATATTATGATGCGGGATTCACCGCTTTATAACACCTGCCGCCATCATTGCTTCAATGTCCAATTTTTGTGATGTTGACACCATGGTAGCCGTCTGACTTTATTTGTTTTTGTGATGAGAGATTTGTGGGCGGCTGCTCGGCCATGATACCCGAGTGCATGGGCCTCTCTTCGAAGTGTCTTGGTGGAGACCATAACCTCTGTGGCCATCTGGAACTCATGTTCTATGGCGTGCATTGGTCGGGACCTAATTTTCCGGATCTCCCCTTGCAGCACCCTATGCTCCCTGAGTTGCAGTTTCGTGGGTATTCCAGGGCGAGGAGAATTCCTGCAATGTCCCGTCTTCTTTCACTTGTTCATGACAAAGGCCACAGTCGATTTTGCGACCTGTCTGGCATCAGCAATGCATCTTATGCTCATACCTCCAACTCAGCAGCCTATATATGTTGTGGCATGGTGCTGTTTCAGCTTATAACGCCCTTTTCAAACTCGGAGAGCTCTCTCCTGCTAGACATTTCATCAGCGACAGATCGGAGTGTACGGGCTCGTTACGGTTTTTATACCTTATTGACCACGTGTCTGCAGCCGGAGCACGACATTGCGCCTGCGTGGGCATGTCCAATCACTTTTTTCTACATATGTACGTTCCGCTCTCCACATCCAATGGGACTTTTAACTGGTGCGTATCAAGCTCTTTTACTTATCTGCCCCGCTTGTTCTGTTCTGTCTTTCAGATTTGATTTCGCGTTCGAAATTTTAGGTACCAGTTCGGCGAACCATCATAAATCTTATGTATGGGATCGCGTGAACCGCCGTAAATTTTAAGTATTGGGTGCGTGAATCGACTCCAGAATATCCGTGATTTAGCTTCTATGGAAGTACAGGAAACTAGTGTGCATATCTTAGTACTGCAATATAATAAACAAAATATTCCTATATTCTGACTGACAGTCAATGATCCTAAATTGTAACCCCTTCCACAGAAAAGAAAACAAATCTGAAATACATTTACAGGAAACTAGTGTTCATATCTTAGTACTGCAATATAATAAACAAAATATTCCTATATTCTGACTGACAGTCAATGATCCTAAATTGTAACCCCTTCCACAGAAAAGAAAACAAATCTGAAATACATTTTTCCCTCCCAGCAATCAAGAAATACATTTCTCCCTCCAGGCAATCAAAAAATACATTTCTACCTCCCCGCAATCCACAATTCCCTTCAGCTAATTAATAGACATCATTAGAAGCAAATGCAGTTTTTGTCCCTTCACTTTTTCTTCATCAGGCTTTCCCCAAACGCTAGCTTGTTGTCTGTAGTGGTTTATGCCTTGCCGCAGCGCTGCGCATTCAGGTGTCGAACATCCTTCACGCGTAACTTGACCTATGTCCTCTGCATCAGCTCCGTCAGTTCACGCTTATCCAATGGAGGATGATCAGCAGTTCTCGCACTCTGTTCAAGTACATCGCACAAATGTTCAGTTGGGTTACAGTCAGAGAAGTTTTGGGGCCACGACAACGTGACGAATTCGTTATCGTGTTCCCCCAACCACTCAGTTGTTATACGTGCCCGATGATACGGTGCGTTGTTCTGTTGAAAGATGGCAGTCTGGTCTGGGTAAACCTCCTGCAGATATGGATGGAGACGGTTCGCTATCAAATTCCTGTAGCGCCATTATTCATTGTCAGGAAAAAGCTCCCCAGACCAGAAAACTATCTCCACCGGTGTTTTGAACCCCTACTGTGCAACCAGGAAATAGTGCTTCATGCTGTTTACGTCATATGAGAACCCCGCCATCAGCATTGTGCAGCAGGAAACGGGACTCGTCACTCCAGATGACCTTCTTCCATTTGTCGAGGGTCTATTGCCGACGTTCTTTGGCTCACATGAGGCTTTGTTTGTGATTATTGGGAGTCATCATGTGTACTCTAGTTGGTCTGCGGCTATGAAACCCCAGGTGAAGACTGAAGAGCTAGGTACAGCGCATGGTGCATCTGGAAATAGGTCGAACTGCACCGCTGTTTGACTGGTGAGTGAGCTGGGTGACTGCTGCACGTCGTTGCTAAGATACCAGTAGCGACCCCGACGCTCACCTCTAGGATCAACCACTCGTGAATGACCAAAGTTATCCCTTCTGCTTGGTATCCGTGCAGGGTTAATATAGTCCTGGTACACACTTAATAGTAGTAGGGGAGCAGCCAACAAGTGCGGCTGTTTCCGAAGTACTGGAAGCTGCTCTCCGGGCCCCAACTGTCTGCCTGCGGTCAAATTGGCTTACATCGTCCCGTTTCCCTCTTCCCCCTTCTCTCCTCAACCCGAAGGTTGGTGGGTAGCAGGGGTCATCACCCTCAAGGTGACTCCCATGCTAGACAATCCTGGGAAATTAAAGTGGTGGGTTCCCGTTACCTTCCACTTTCGCAGTACAGGGATCAGGGACAAAGTGCGTCCCAGGCCACTTCATTGGAAACCATCTATGCATTCGCGTCCCCAACCACGTGGAGTCTGCGGAAAACCCCGGAAAACGTTTCCTTGTTACTGCAAATGTTTGCCTTTTTCCATACAGAGGATAGGTGTGCGCAATTCATAGTAGCCGCACGTAACGTTGCTAGCACGTGGTCGTGCTGGGATCACATGATCATCTGGGATCGAAACATGCTGGGCATCGTTAGTGTACCCCAGACAAAAAGAAGGCAGGGACCTTTTTGTTTATCAATTAGCTACGCACACCGAGAGACTTGTGAATAACACATAGTGATGATGCCTAGACTGGCATCACTGCGCAGTATCAGTGTGCCAGTAGATTGCTAACTCTTCACTGGAAATCATCCATGTATTGTAGTGATGAACCATGCGTGAACGATTCGTTCACAACGAATGACTCTTCGCTATAAATGGTAAATGGTTCACTCTCACCTCCGTGACCGTAAATTATTCAATCTGCGATTGCCGCAACATACACTGAAGTAGCAGCACGTTTCACCCACTATGAGTTCGGAAATAAGCCCCAATAAGAAAAGTAATGTTGAGAATTAACAAGTCTCAACCTCTATTGTGAGTGAACAATTTATAGTCTTTTAGAAAATAATGGCGAAATTTAAAAATGAGAATGATATATAAATGCCATTCATTTGAATAGCATGCCCGAATCGTTCGCCACGAGCGAATCATTTATCGTGAATTGTAAGAGTTTGGACTCTTGGGAAGTTCGGCCAAAAAAAAAAAGGGATGTGGCCTTGAAAGAGCTTTGGTCGTAAACACGGGATCGATGCAGCGAATGATTTACTCATTGAGCATAGTGACAACCTGTAAGTTGAATGATCATTTGTGGATGACTCTAAGAAGGAATAATTTATGCCGTCACCAATGTATTGACAGCAACCGAAACTTCCTTTGCGTAAAAAAGAGGGAACTGTTATTCCTTGCTGACTCTCACAAAAGTAAGAGGGAGCTTGAGACAATTTTTTTCTTTTTTTGTGAAGTTGCAAATTCAAACTCGTAGAGTCTCATTGCAGCAAAATTCCCTTTTAAAAAATGAGCGTCAACCACTAGAAAAAGTTTAGGTCCAAGAAGTTCGAATACCATGTCCCCATCCCTGGAATACGAATTAATAGAATTAAATATATATATATGTATATATATATGAAACATAAAGTTGTAGAAAATATTACAAAACGGTTTGCCCCACCCCCACGAGATGAATGCTTCATAGCTAGCACCGCGAGAATAAAATCGCTGGCGTCGCCGCTGCCTGAACCGTGCGGTATTATTTACGGGCAAACAAACTGTTCGTACTTCTGAATACTCCTTCGTTCCAAAATAATAACAATTGCGGCGAATAGAGGCCAAGACCCCTTGGCCCTCTCTCTAAACGCACCCCTGATGTCAGCGATAATGCGTTGCGGCTTCTTGTAAGCAAATTGCACTCACGGACAGTGAAATTTGCTCACCAAGAAGGAAGCATCGGATCGAACTGAAATTTTATGGCCGTAATGATACAGATGAGTGATACACATCATGATAGCAAAACGAGACCTGCAGGACAATTACAGAGGGATCTGTGGCACGCAGTCCGGTCATCTTTAATAGCGCGTCGCACCGCCTCGTGCGGCGATACATGCTGCAATACGGTCCGGCATGGAGGCGAACAGACGCCTGATGTTGTCCTGCGGCAGACTGGCACACACGTGTTCGACGGTGTGCTCCGAATACCGGATAGTGCGGCATGTCGGCAGCTGGCGTTTCAACTGGTCCACACATGCTCGATAGGGAACATGTCCGGGGAACGGGAAGGCCATGGAAGTGTATGGACATGATGTAGGCAGTCCTAGGCAACCCGAGCCGTGTGTGGGCGGGCATTATCCTGCTAGTATTGTGCACCTGGAATCCCGGCCAGGAATGGGAGCACATGGGGCCGTAGGATCTCATCCACATACCGCTGGCCCGTCAGTAATCCACGTACCACTACTAGAGCTGATCGGCTATCGTAGGCAACGACTCCACAGATAATAATGCCTGCAGTGGGGGAGGTGTGGCGCTCAATATCGAGATTGGGATCGTGCCGTTGACCCGGGGATCTCCACACCCGGACACGATGTTCATGTCCCAAAAACGAAGCGCACTCATCGCTAAAAACCACACGTCGCCAGTCTGTGGCGTTCCACATCGCTCTGGCCTGGCACCACTGCACACGGAGCCGGCGATGTTCCAGTGTTAATGGCAGCACACATAAGGGAAGATGGAATCACAGATTCGCTTCCGCGAGGCGTCGGGAAATGGTTCTTGGGCACACAGGAGCCGCTACATCTGCCTGTATGGTGGACCGGGTCCCCGTGGGATCCATTCGTGCGTGGCGCACGATCCATTGATCCTATCTACCGGTGGTCCTCCTGGTCCATCCAGAGCCGCTTCGACGTGCGGCAGTGCCGTCACGTGTCCACTGCTCCCAACACAGTCGAACGGTGTGGTCAGAACGATCCGCGTGACAGGTTATACGGCGCGTCAACCATCCTGCGGTTTTCAACCCAATGATTAGGCCTCTCTTAATGTCCGGAAGTTGCGTAAATCGACGTCTCTGGCGTCTATCCGGCATTCATACTACTCTGTATTTTTGCTTGCGTCGGGCGGTGCTTTTCGCTTTCATGGGGCATCGACTACACGCCGGTTTATAAGGCTGCCGGTTTGTGCTTGCAGTGTGCGGTTATGCGCACTCGCACCAAACGTGGATCATTTGCATACCAGCACGCATTCTAGCTATTTGCAAAGTTTCGCGGCTGTAGCATGTTTTCTTCTAGGTGCGCAAATTTCATTGTCCATGAGTGTATAATTTCGTTTTCCCAGGGGCGGATTTCTGACTAGGCGCAGTAGGTGCGCGATTCGGACCCCAGTGCTTGAGGGACTCCAAAAACTTATAAATTGATTGCCAGTTTTGTTTTGGTTTCCATGTACTCATGAAGGTCACTGATCAATCCTTAAAGCGACCACTTTATTTGTATTGTCAGTTGATATTTTACTTTCTCATGTTAGTAATATATGTTGTTTTGATGTTGTTGATACTCCAAAGTTTCGAACTATTATCGATGTACTTGTTGTGAAAGGAACAGTTGAAATAATTTAGCCTTACTTTTAGTGGTAGGTGAAGGAAGCATTTACGCTTCCAACACTTTTCGTTGTTTAAGGCGAATATTTAACTGGCCTGCTGTTACATAAACTACTTTCATGCTACTTCCAGCCAAAAGGAAAAATCTGTGTTGGAACCTTTCCCCCTTTTCCCCTGAGTTGCGGTAAGGAGTGCTTGTAGATACTGCCCTGATGATCGGGGTGTTTGCTGTTAATTGTTTGTTTGTTTTTCCCTTTGGGGTAGAGTAATCAAGTCCTGATCCTCCCAAACCGGCCTAAACAAAAACAGTTAATATTTAGGCTGAAAAAGTAAAGAAATTCAACAATATGCAGTGCATCAAAAAGTTCCGAGACTAGGTACGTAGCGCGCCAACAGATTGCAGTACGTGGATGCATGAGCAGCAGTCAAGGGCAGTCACCTTCATGAGTCATTATGGCGAGTGGCGTCGTTCTGTGAACATCAGATGCTGTGCTACACGATATTTGGTGACCACGTGCAGAACACAGCTGCGATTTCGGTATGGACTGCAAACTAGAGCAGCGAGCGAACATCAAATTCTGCGTCAAACTCGGCAAATCGGGAGCGGAGACGCATGAAATGTTGCAACAGGCTTATGGCAATGAAGCAATGAGTCGCGCGAGGTGTTTTGAGTTGTACTCGCGCTTCAAGAGCGGCAGAACGGCACTGGAAGACGACGAGAGGTCAGGGCGACCGTCCACGAGAAAAACCCGAAATTGTGGACAACGTTAGGGAACTGGTGCATGAGGATCGTCGGAGAACCATTCAAGACATTGCTAGTATCGTCAATGTGTCATACGGAACAGTGAAAGAAATTATAATGTCGGTTTTGAATATGCACCGCATTGCTGCAAAGTTTGTGCCGAAGATTCTGTACCCCGAACAGGAGGCGCTCCGTGTCGAACTCTGTCAAGATCTTCGTCAGCAGGTGGTGAATGAACCAACGTTCCTGTCGCGGGTCATCACTGGGGACGAGACTTGGGTCTACGGTTACGACCAAACAACAGTCGTCGCAGTGGAAGAGCCCGGCATCTCCACGACCGAAGAAGACCCGACAGGTCCGGAGCGCAGCCAAAAGCATGCTCATCGTGTTCTTCGACATTCGTGGGGTTGTGCACCGTGAATTCGTCCCCCAGGGCCAGACCGTCACCGCCTTTCTTACGCTCTTACGCCACATTTAATCGCCCCTGCGCCACATTTCAGGTCGTTTGCGGCGAATGTCCTGCGCCATCTTAGGGAGAACATTCGCCGCAAACGACCTGAAATATGGCGCAGGGGCGATTTCCTGCTCCATCGCGACAAAGCAGCGTTAGCAATACGCTCTATGAGGAAGGGTAGTCATGCCGCAACAGCAGGACTACCCTTCCTCACTCGCCTTCCACGCCGGATTTGACCCCCTGGGACTTCTTTCTGTTCCCGAAGATGAAGCTGAAGCTCAAGGGTCGCCGTTTTGAAACAGTGGACGAGCTCCAGCGCGAATCGCAGACGGTGTTTGACACGATTCGCGAACAGGACTTCCAGGGAGCGTTCCAACAGTGCAAAAACGCTGGCAGCGGTGTATCGCTGCCCAACGAAACTACTTCAAGGGAGATCATAGCCAGACTTAAGTAACGGAAGTACTTTGTTGTATATCGGCCGAGTTTCGGAACTTTTTGATCGGACCTCGTATCACACTATCTTTTTTAGCACGTCTTTTGTAAAAAAAGATCGTGCTTCTGTTATCGGTTTGTCCGTCCGTCCGTCTGTCCGCTTGTACCCACTATATCTCTGCAACTATTAGTCCGATTTGAAAAATTCTTTTTGCATTCGGAAGCTTGAAATATGCGAATGATGATCCTTCATTTCGCTTTTTTTTTACGATGTACAATTTCGCCGCTAGGGGGCGTAAATGTAGATGATGTCGAATTCAAAAGTACGTTTTAATCCACATATTTGCTTCTAAACATCCGATTGAAAAAATTCTTTTATCTTTCAATTCCACTTATGTCGAAGAGTGTTTTAGATATACTTTCATTTTTAAATTACGCATAGATTTTCCGCTAGATGGAGTAAAAGTAAATTACATTTTTTCCGATAATTCTTCACCTAAAACTCGGATTTAAAAAATCTTTTTTTCAGCGGATACATCTCCTAATGGAAAATCTTTTGCATATAATTTCGAATTTTTGGTAAAGAATACTTTGGCCACCAGGGGTGTAAGTGTTAATTTTTTGCTTCTGAGGTATTTGCCATAAAATCTGAGCTTCTAAAATATCGATCGAAAAAATTCTTTCGTGGACTGATGCCACTCACATAGATAAACCTTTTCGGAATATTTTCTTCCTAAAATAGAGCACAGTTTCTCCGCCAGAGGGCGTGGATGTACATCTTATTTTTGTCAATATCTCTACTTCTAGGACTCTGATTTGAAAAATTCCTTCTTTGTTGGATAGTGTTTTCCGTGTGACATGTTTTTCATATAATTTCAAAATTTCAAGTAATTCATAGACTTTTCGCTAGGGGGCGTAAAGCTAAATTGCGTTTCCTCCTACATCTCTGCTTCTAAATCTCCGATTTGAAAAATTCTTTCTGCACCGGATACAGCTCCTGATGGGAAATCGTTTGCACATAATTTCTAATTTTTGTAAAAACATTGTTTGGCCACCAGGGGGCATAAACCTTAATTTCCCCTTCTGTATATTTGCAGCAAAATATGAGCTTCTAAATTCTCGATTTAAAAAAACGTCGTTTGTAGACCGATACTTCTCATGTCGACAAACCTTTGAGGAACATTTTGTTCTTAAAATAGTGCATGATTTCTGCGCCAGGGGGCGTAGATGTATATCTTATTTTTGTCAATATCTCTACTTCTAGGGGTTCGATTTGAAAAATTCCTTTTTTGTTGGATAGTGTTTCCAGTATGCCATGTGCTTCCTATAATTTTAAAATTTTCAAGTGATTCATAGACTTTTCGCTAGGGGGCGTAAAGCTAAATTGCGTTTCTCCCTATATCTCTGCTTCTAAATCTCCGATTTGAAAAATTGTTTCTGCACCGGATACAGCTTCTGATGGGAAATCGTTTGCACATAATTTCTAATTTTTGTAAAAACATTGTTTGGCCACCAGGGGGCATAAACCTTAATTTCCCATTCTGTATATTTGCAGCAAAATATGAGCTTCTAAAATCTCGATTGAAAAAAAAAGTCTTGTGTTGACCGATGCTACTCGTGTCGACAAACCTTTTAGAAACATTTTCTTCTTAAAATAGTGCATGGTTTATGCGCAAGGAGGCGTAGAGGTATATCTTATTTTTGTCAATATCTCGACTTCTGGGAGTCCGATTTAAAAACATCCTTCTTTGTTGGATAGTGTTTCTAGTGTGACATGTTTTTCCTAAAAATTCAAAATTTTCAAGTAATTCATATACTTTCCGCTAAGGGGCGTAAAGGTAAATTGCGTTTCCCACTATTTCTCTGCTTCTAAACCTCCGATTTGAAAAATTCCTTCTGCACCGAATACAGCTCCTGATGGGAAATCCTTTGCACATAATTTCTAGTTTTGGTAAAAAATGGTATGGCCACCAGGTGGCGTAAGTCTTAATTTCCACTTCTGATGTATTTGCAGCAAAATATGAGCTTCTAAAATCTCGATTGAAAAAAAAGTCTTTTGTTGACCGATGTTATTCATGTCGACAAACCTTTTAGGAACACTTTCTTCTTGAAATAATGCATGGTTTCTACGCCAGGGGGCGTAGATGTATATCTTATTTTTGTCAATATCTCTACTTCTAAAAGTTCAATTTGAAAAATTCCTTCGTTGTTGGATAGTGTTTCCGATGCGAAATGTTTTACCTATAAATTCAAAATTTTCACGTAAATCATTTAACACTTTCCGCTAGGGCGCATAAAGGTAAATTGCGTTTTCTGCTGCTAAAACTCCGATTTGAAAAATTCTTCCTGTATCGCATACAAGACCTGACGGAAAATATTTTTCACATAATTTCTAATGTTTTGTAAAGAATGGTTTGGCCACCCGGGGTCATAACTGTTAATTTCTGATTTTGATGTATTTGTTGCAAAATCTGGGCTCCTGAAAACTTGACTAAATTTTTTTTTCTTGGACCGATACCGCTGATATGGATAAACCTTTTGAGAATACTTTCTTCTTAAAATAATGCATGGTTTTCCCACCAAGGGACGTAAAGTCACATCTTATTTTTGTCGATAACTCTGTTTTTAAGAGTTCGTAAGCTCAAGATTCCGTTTTCACCAATATCTGAGGGATTAAAGACCCGATTGAAAAATTTCTTTCTTCCGTCAGATACTATTGTTTTCCATACCGGTTCCATTGCCTTTAACTAGCTTTGATAAATTTAATTTGCGTCAGAACGGATTCAAAAGACGTGCTTATTACACCTGAAAATTCGGTGTCATCTTCCTTGTCTTATTTAATAGTGTTAAGAGGCATTTTTGTTGTCTCATATGGTTTGATACTGAAAATTATCAAGTATTCTCATCTTTTCAATTCCTGAAATCGACATAAAACTAACTTTTGAAAAAGACAATAAAAAGTTTCAATGAAACTCTTTCTCGAAAAGCTGTGGTTCCTACTTTTCCATTTTCAAACCGGGTCTTCTGCATTTAATTCTTATGCTTCTGTTTCTGACAACTTCAGGGCAGGTATAAAAAAAATCTCACGCATCTTATTGACAGAATAAAAAAATTGCAGACCTTCTCAATTTTCCGATGAAAATAATAAATAAAATGCTTTCAAGAAACACATTCTCGCTTTCCTGCACTGACTGATGAAATTTTTACAGTCCAACTTCTTGGTCCATTTCATTCGTCCATGCCATGCACGGCTTAATCTCTTCAATTTAGGGAATTGCTCAACACAGAAAAAATCCTCTACAAAAAGTCATCCACTCTTTTCAAGTGAGGTACTGTGCAAAAAATTGCATTTTACCCGAATTTTCTAATGTGGTGGACTTTTTCGGTTGCCAATGTCTTCAAGTAATTCATTTTAGCTTGATGCTTGTTGCCTACTAATTTGTTCATAAATTAAAAACAAGGTGATTTTCCAAAGCTAAAACAATGGAAAAAGCACGTTTTGTAATTGAAACGCATTCCAATTTTACGACAGTTTATAAGCAATGTACTGATAAATTTAGAGAAATTCCATTTTCAGCGCCCTTAGCGTTAAATTTGCCAAGTAATTTACAACTGAAAAGGTGCTGAATCAATCAGTTTTGCCTAACGTATCAAACTTAAATTAAAATTTAATAAATTTCCACTTTGAGAACTCCTAGCTGGAAATTTATGAACTAGTAGTGAAATTTAAAATGGACAAAATTTAATGAATGTTTTTGTCCTATCATTCGCAAAAATCATTTTTTGAAAAATCTGGGAAAACCAAATTCTTTAGACTTAGCGCCTCTAGCAGGAAATCAACAAACTAATTGGAAACTTTAAATATTTCAGAAGGAACAGGGAACAGTTAAGCCGAATCTGAGAGGCATAAAAATAATTTTCCCTCTAAGTTAAATAGTTTCTTCAAAATAGAACTTTAATTTTTGGAATTTACGGCTTTGATACCCTTAGATATAAATTTAGGAATTATATAGGATATTTAAAGTGCCAAATTTAATAACCTTTGATTTCCTATTAGCTGGAAAAATAATTTTTGAAATGTCTTGAAAAACAAAAAGTTGGATGTGCACGGACAGACAAAGTTATCACACTAGCACTGTTTCTTACAAAACGTTCTAATAATAGGAAGATAGAATGGCATTTTAAAAAGGATAAAAAACTTTTTTCTTGACTTTACTTTTTTTTATTAATCTGATGGATGAAAATTTCTGAGGTAATAAAAAGCGGGAGGGGGCCCTTGAATCTTTTAGCGCCTAGGGGCCCAAAAGATCTAAAGTCGCATTTGTGTTTTCCGCTGCAGAAGCATCCATACGAAGAGGTATATCACCAAAACTCTTGAGAAGGATTATTAAGATGTTCAGTGTAGCATATTCACTGATTACTAATCTTTCAATTGAATTTCTGTGTTTGTATGTGCAGTGAAAATGTCTGAACAGAGAGGGAAAACTGGAAATTTACAGTCGGAAGCAATAGTAAAACTTCCCAATTCATGCTACATGACTGTCTATATGCGCATAAAATGGAAAAGTGTGAAGGCGAAAGACTGAAAAAATGAGCCATCAACCATCGCAGCCATTATTATGACATTCACAACAGGACAAAGATTTCCCAGAGTTTCTCCTAGAACTCTGTGTTTAGGTTATTTTTCTACTTATTGTTGGCTTTCTGATCAATCATGGGGTTTTGGAGTGAGAGGAACAGAAGTGTCAAAATCTCAAAACTCAGAGGAAATAACCTAACCAGCAAAGAAATGTAAAAATGCTATCAAATTTCATCTACTCATCTCTTTCATGTAGTTTCTGCGTCTAATTGCATTCAGCTCAAGTTTTCTGCAGCATGTATGTGTGTCTGGTAAAAACTCTTAAACAACAGAAAGGGAATTTACATGCGAGTGTTGTACATGTTGTTTTTATTTTTAATTTTCGTTTGAACTTTTCTGGAAATAATGAAATAGAGGTCTCTGTCCCTTGCATTTTTCACTTCTGTGTGTGTTCATTAACAAATAACACTCTAAAGTTTTTCATGTGTTCATAATAAACTCGGGGGAAACGGGAGGAAAGAATGGAATGAAAGAAGAAACAAAAAAAGGGGGAGCGTGCTTCGCTCAGTAACAACGACAAAAAGAAAAAAAAATCTGGCTTTAACAGAGCCCTTATTTGATAATTCGAAATAGATAAATTTCGATTTTCCTTTTCGGTTGCTCTCTGAAGAACTGAAATCCAACGAAAGGAAACATAAAAATTCACCACTGCATTTAAATGAACTGCTTTTCTGTTGCATTACAAGTGGTTCTAACTGTAGAGAAATTTTTCGGTTTTTCTCTAGAATTCTTCTTCAGTATTTGAAATCCAACAGGCTTTACAGGTAAAAAAAGACTGAAAAACATTACCACGGTACTCTTTCAAAGAAACAACAGGCTTCTGAAGCTCACTTCCTCCAATAATTTTTTTTTAAATAAAATAACTGAAAGGAACGTTACATATTAGGTTTCTGATCATTTCTTAGCCAAACTGTAAGAATTGGTTATTCAAACTAAAATCATTTCTTAAATGTGAATCACAAATTGCTTTTACCAGAAATTTTAAAGCACTGGCTTTGAAAACACATGAGTTTAATGATACTGAACTCTATACTTTGGAAAATGAAAAGCACTAGAAATGAGATCATGTTTTCCTAATACCACTATAAACTAGAGAAATACTTTCGTCCTCCAGAACATTGATATCTCAACAAAACAGTGACTCATACAGTTTTTCATGGTTATTATATTGAAATGTAGATAGTAAAGATAAAAAAATTTAGTGCTCTTACACTCATTCAATAATCTCATATGTTCCAAGAAAGGAAGGAAAAGTGGTGTCAGTTTTGCATCATGACAATTGCTAATTAAATTGTTTCTAGCGAAGCAATTCTTCCTAGCAAATCGGTTCAAAATTTTGCTGTGGTCTGCTTCCACTTAGTAACTTCATAATTCGTTGACGATTTCAGATTTCGAATGAATAAATAAATAGTAATAGATTTTTTATCAGTTTTGCTTATATACACTGCTGGCCACCCAAAACGCAGCACCAAGAAGAAAGCATCCGATTGGCCTGAAATTCGCAGCATGCGTCGCCCGCGAGAGGACATGCAAACGATTAGCATTGCAGGGCATATGCAAATCATATGCGACCAGCACGCCACCGAGAAGCACTATAAGAAGAATGCACAAAAGGCGGGGTGTGAGTAGTGGAAGTGTGTTGTGCTGCCGGACCTGTGCGTGGGAAGCTTCCTGATGCCTCGTCGCTGAATACGGCAGTCATTCCAGCACGTTTCGGAGTTCGACAGAGGACGAATAGTGGCTTATCGCGACAGCGGTTTATCGTACCGAGACATCGGCACCCGTGTGGGACGACATCCAGCCACAGTGAGACGAGTATGGATTTGGTGGGTGCAGGAAGGACGGACGGACCGATGTGAGCGATTGCCGCAGCCGCGGCACACCAAGCCGAACGATAGGACCGGCATGTTGTGCGGCGGGCAATGACGACTCGCACCGCCACATCACGAACGTTAGCGCAGGAATTAGGGTGTGTTGCGCAACAACCTGTGTCATAACGTACCGTTCGACGTCGGCTGCAGAAGAGGGGACTTGTCGCACGGCGCCCATTGCTCCGATTACCATTGACGTTACACCACCGGCGAGTGCGGCGGCAGTAGGCCGTTGAACCCGGCACCTGGACTCCAGAATGGCACGACATTGTCTTCTCCGACGAATCCCGCTTCTGCCTGCAACACCACGATGGTCGGATCCGAGTGTGGCGGCACCGCTGCGAGAGACTGTATGACGCCTGCATTGTGCATCGCCATACCGGTCCATCGCCTGGCGTTATGGTTTGGGGCGCAATTGGATATGACACCCGCACCCCTCTGGTACGCATCGCTGGTACACTCAACAGCCACCGCTACATCTCCGACATTTTGGAGCATGTAGTCCTTCGTTACCTGCAGGACCAGCCAGCGGCCACGTTTGAACAGGACAATCACGCATCGTGCAACAATTCTTCACGGTCCACCAGGTGTCACTGCTGCCGTGACCCGCCTGTTCTCCCGATATGTCGCCCATCGGACACGTCTGGTCGCTGATCGGCAACCGAGTGGCCCGGCAAGCACCACCCACGGCTACGCCTGATGAACTGTGGAAACGTGTGGAAGCAGCCTGGACCTACATACCCCAAGCCCACATCCAAAGTCTCTTTCGTTCGATGTCGCGGCGTGTAGCGGTCGTTATTGCCAGCCATGGGGGCCACACGAACTATTGATGTCTGCGTGTTCCGCAAGTCGCACGGGCCTGTAAGCTCAATCGTTTCATCTTTGTATCTGTTGTTATGTGTCCAGTAAATCTGGCTTTGCTATCTCGTGTCCTTCTTGGTGTTGCATTTTGGGTGGCCAGCAGTGTATATACAGGGTGCATAGGAAAGTCCCTTTAGCCCGGAATAACTTGCGAACGGAGAGAGGTACAGTTATGCAAGTGATACAGCGGTATAGTAAAGTGACTACACCCGATCGAATGCAACCAATAGCAGCGCTCCTAGTGGCGAAATGCGGAAGTTCGTCATTGCAAATCGAAAACGAAAAGAGATAGAGCAAAGTTTCCAATCATAAAGTTGTAGAACATCAAATAATTAATACAAAACTACATTTATTTCACACGGATAAGATAAATTGTGGCCTGAATATCCTAAAATATCCGAAATCGATGCGCGACCTTTTGTGTGAACGTTTGAAGGGAACAGGCATAGGTATGAGCAAATACACACACTTTATTGCATAAATGCGTACTTATGTCAATACAATTTGATTATGTCAGACAAAACAAAAACAAAAAAGGCAAACTGGCGCACAGTGATAAAAAGTTAATGTCGAGTATGTTCGAAGAGTTCGCCATTGCCCACGATACACATTTGTATTTGTGAAAATAACTCTGCATGCACATTCTTCAGCATGGAAAGTGACACACTATTGCAAGCATCTGTAACACAACGACGTAGATCCAGCAGACTTCTAGGCGCTGTTGCATACACCTGATTTTTTACGTAACCCCAGAAATCCAAGCTCGCCATTCTCACACAGCGTACGTAGACCTAAACTTCTGATCAGGGTACATCCTGCTACTGGTTTTTATATCGTAGGTTCGGTACAACGTCACAATATGCATTTGCATACTGCTATACATTTGCGAAATGTGAATATGCAGATTCGAATCATCGCGCATCGATTTCGGACATTGTAGGGTATTCAGGCAACAATTTATCTTATCTGTGTCAAAAAAATGTCGTTTTGTCCTAATTAATTGATGCTCTACAACTTTGTAGTTGGACATTTTGCTCTATCTCTTTTCGTTTTCGATTTGCAATGGCTAACTTCCGCATTTCGCCACTAGGGGCGCTGCTATCGATTGCATTCGATCAGGCGTAGTCGCTTTACTATACCGTTATCACACTTGCATAACTGTACCTCTCTCCGTTCGCAAGTTATTCCAGGCTAGATGGACATTCTTATCCACCCTGTATACTGTATATGTACCCTATCAACCAACAAGTAATTGGACACCCCTGCAATTGAAGATATCTGCGGTCCTGATACACGTCACGGCCGCCGCCGTTAAATATCGTGTGGGAAACAACAACGCAATCAGTCGCATGCAAGATGCCACGCAGTTTGGAGCTCTCTGATTTCGAGAAAGGTGTAATCGTCGGGTATCACAGAAATGGCCGATCCATACGTGACATATCCAGCGAGTTGAAGTACCCGAAATCGACAGTGGCCTACGTGATTGGCAAGTGGAAGATGAGAGGTGACTGTCGGAATGTGCCCCGACCCGGCAGACCGACAAAACTGGGAGTTAGAGACCGACGGGTGGTGGCCAGAGATATTCGGAAGAAACGCACCAAATCGATGGGCCACATCCACGAGTAGTTTCAACGGGCATCCGGGAGTGTTCTTTTGATGAATACCATCTGTAAGGAAGCCCATCTTCTTGGTTATCATGGACGTTCTGTCGCCCACAAGCCTTTGATCACCAAGTCCAATAGCGCTGCTCGGCTAAAGTGGTTTAAAGAACGTCGACAGTGGACCGTTGAACAGTGGAAACAGGTTCTCTGGAGCGACGAATCAAGGTTCACCCTATACCGTTCGGATGGCAGGGTCTGGGTTTGGCGTCTGCCTGGAGAACGCCTCCTGCCGGAATGTATTGTGCCAACTGTGAAATTCGGCGGCGGTGGAATTATGCTATGGGGGTGTTTCTCCTGGTATGGCACGGGACCCTTGGTCGCCATTCCTGGTAGACTCAACGCCGAGACCTACTGCACCATTTTGGATGACCATGCGCTTCCTACGTTGTGGCAGTTTTACGGGGTGGACCCATGTTACTTTCAGGATGACAATGCCACCTGTCATGTTGCGAGGTCCACCATGGCTTGGTATGGTGACAATGGGGTTAATCGAATGGACAGTAATGCGCAGTGCCCGGACCTTAACCCTATCGAGCACCTCTGGGACGAGTTGGAGCGCATACTTAAGAGGTGCCCCCACCGTCCGAAATCGGTGAAGGAACTGACCTGTCTTCTCCAAGCCAAGTGGAAGAAGATACCGCTAGCCGTCGTACAACGCCTGGTTCAGAGTATGCCCCGGAGGGTCGCAGCTGTAATCGCCGCTCGTGGAGGCTCCACCAACTATTGAAGGTGAATAAACTTAGGTTTCCTTTTCTATCACAGGTGTCCAATTACTTGTTGGTAGATAGTGTATATACACTGGCATGCAAAAATTAAGGACGAGACGGCTTTTCGAATGTAACGTCGTGCAGAAGGGCTCCACATCGACTCAAATCATACCATAGGATCCCCAAGATGTAAGAATATGAGACAATTGAGCAAAACCGTCCAAACAAGGAATCCAAAGGATACAAAGGCACTTTATCGAAAAGGTAGCTTCGAGCACAACTGGACACAAGACAGAAACGTCCATGTGACAGGCGGCTGCCGAAAAAATCCAGTCTTTAGTAGGGGATATGATCGCCCCTGACTGCGTTGAAGGATTTACAACGTCTTTCCATACTGAGGACGAGTTTGTCAAGGAGCTGTTGAGGCATCGCGGCCCATTCCTCTTGTAGCGCCAATCGCAGCTGCGGAATCGTTGCTGGCTGCTGGTGACGTGCTGCCAAGCGTCTTTCGAGAAGGTCCCACACTTGTTCGATTGAATTTAGGTCCGGGGACCTTGCGGGCCAATCCATGCGTTAAATATCTTCACTCTCCAACAGCTTTGCGACAGCCACTGTACGATGAGGTGTAGCGCTGTCGTCCATGAAGAGGACTTCAGGACCCACAGCACCTCTAAACAGACGCACGTGAGGCAGTAGAACCTCGGTACAATAGCGGACACCAGTGACTGAACCTCTATGGAAGATGTGGAGGTCAGTACGGCTACCAAGCATCATATCGCCTCAAACGAGAACTCCGCCACCTCCAAACCAGTCCCTTTCGATGAAGTTGGAGTTGTACTTGCGTGTTCCCTGCTCTTTCCAGATGTGTATACGTCCAGAATCGCTCGTCAGACTAAATCGGCTCTCATCCGTAAAGAGAACTCGACCCCATTGCTGATGTGTCCAGTTCTTGTGTTCCTAGCACCACAGAAACCGCCGTCTCCGATGAGCAGGCGTTAATGGCACACACTGTACTGGTCGTCGTGCAAATAGACCACCTTTGTGCAGTTCTTGGCCTCGGTAAAACGCGATAACGGACGTCCAGTTGTCTGTTGCATGTGCCTTGCGATTTCTACCGCTGTCTGCCGTCTGTCTCTTTTCGCCTGTAGGACAATATACCGATCGTCCGCCCCCGTGGTTGCTCGTGGACGACCACTGCTAAACTCTCGGACAGCTGTTCCTGTCGTTTGAAATTCTCTCCAAGCTCGTGAAATGATGCTGTGAGCGATCCCGAACTCCTCGGCCACACTAGTCACACTTCGACCTTCTTGCAACTTCCCAATGACGCGACCTGGGGTAAAGTCATCCAGATGTCGTCTACTGGATTGCCTGTTGGCCATATCACACGGTGGCAGCAACTCGACGTCATCCAAACCGATGTACACCGTGCAATAGCTTTCACCGAATTGCTGAGCGTACACCGCCCGTGTGCTTTATACCCTTTCGACACCCCCCCACGTCATGCATATGCGCATTCCCTACCGTACCGGACCCTAGCCTATCTCCTGAGTGGTCTTTCGGTCCGTTCTGCCTGCTCGTTCCGCTGTTATGCTAATTTCACTTCTTCGTCCTTGATTTTTGCACACCAGTGTACATACCCACGTATATACTACATATTATAAGCAAAACTAATGAAAAAATCTAACTAGGTCAGTGCGGAACGAAAAGTGATATGTATATATCCCCATATCCATGAGAAAATTTCATGAATAAGTGCACGACTTTAACCAGCGCCGTTTATAGCATACCCTTTGACATGTGCATAGCGATATGCTTGTGCTGGGCTTTGTTGGTATGCCCCTCTATAAGTTCGGTATCTTCAACTTCCTCAGTACCGTTTTAAATCCGGTAAAGAAAATAATGACACAAGTTTTCGCTTCGTTGATCAACATTTATCGGAGCTGAGTTTTCAGGTAGATGGCACAAATGTGTTCTTGTAATTGCGAAATTATCTCTGCTTTGAGGAAACCAACAGCAAAAATTTTTCTTTTCCAGTTGATAGATGACGTCACTTGAACATGTTATAGAAAAAACGATTATGTTGGTAAAGACTAAATTGATATAAAGCTTGAATTTTATATTATAAGATTTTTCGATACAAAACAGTTTACTCACATTATAAACGATATCAAACTGTATTGATTTGTATTAGAAGATTTAAATTCGTGCAGAGATAGTCAAAGTAATCGAGGTAGTTGCCTTAAATGCACGATCTTGATAAGAAGAATCACATCACAATACAGATTAAAATTCATGGGCTGAATTTAAAGATTTGATTGTATATACATGTATTAGAACTTTCAGGTTTCCCTAGAACCCATCGTCAGATACATAATTTAATAACATAAACAGAAGTAGGAATACGTTTAAATAGAATGTTACGTGACATGATAAAGACATCAGATATTAATATGTGATACAATGTTACGTATCTTCAAATTGTCTAAACGACGTGGTAAGTATCATGAAATAAAGAAAAATGGAATGCTGGTATGCATACAATACTGCATTGTAAAAATAAATGAAAGTTAGTATGTAACAAAATTAATTGTGTTGTTCTCATCAGGAGATACAACAAGGAACATTATAGCAGTAATCGAGATTTATTCATCCTTCATTTTGCGGGGTGTTGCATTAAGGGTCATGTCCTCATATCAGCCTGTCATCCGTCCCATGCAGGTAGCACTTTGAAATTCCATTCTAATGAACAAACAACATAATTCGTTACATATTAATTGACTTCAACCTCAGTCTGCCCTCTTATTCGGACCTGCAAATAGTTTCCAGATTGTCGGTATAGATACTGGAGCATTGTCAGTACAGCATAAATGTCTCTGAGTAGCAATTACAAGGCTCTCGGTGAACAGAAATGAAGAGACAGCACTTGGTGTTACAACAATGGAAGCATCATTTCAGATTGGATAGTGCAGGTCATCGCTCACGAGTCGAGACTGTGCAGAATTATTAAGTCCATTCTTTACGGCGTATTTATGTTCATTTAGTCTTGTTGCTAGGGTACGCTTTGTAGATCCTATATATTTATTATAGGGAGTGTCAGCGTCAATACTTTTCAAGGGGATGATGTAAACGCCAAATTTATTTTAGTTTGTTACCTGATCTCGATCTTGTTTGATTAACTGGAAAATATTTGTATTATGCATTCCGAATTCCAGGTGAGATATCTGCAAATGGCTTTGAGAACAGGTGTTATGGTTGAATAATTCAACCATAAGACCTGTTCTCAAAGCCATTTGCAGAAATCTCACCTGGAATTCGGAATTCAACCATAACACCTGTTCTCAAAGACATTTGCAGAAATCTCACCTGGAATTCGGAATTCAACCATAACACCTGTTCTCAAAGCCATTTGCAGAAATCTCACCTGGAATTCGGAATGCATAATACAAATATTTTCCAGTTAATCAAACAAGATCGAGATCAGGTAACAAACTAAAATAAATTTGGCGTTTACATCATCCCCTTGAAAAGTATTGACGCTGACACTCCCTATAATAAATATATAGGATCTACAAAACGTACCCTAGCAACAAGACTAAATGAACATAAATACGCCGTAAAGAATGGACTTAAAAATTCTGCACAGTCTCGACTCGTGAGCGATGACCTGCACTATCCAATCTGGAATGATGCTTCCATTGTTGTAACACCAAGTGCTGTCTCTTCATTTCTGTTCACCGAGAGCCTTGTAATTGCTACTCAGAGACATTTACGCTGTACTGACAATGCTCCAGTATCTATACCAACAATCTGGAAACTATTTACAGGTCCGAAGAGGCAGACTGAGGATGAAGTCAATTAATATGTAACGAATTATGTTGTCTGTTCATTGCACTGGAATTTCAAAGTGCTACCTGCATGGGACGGATGACAGGCTGATATGAGGACATGACCCTTAATGCAACACCCCGCAAAATGAAGGATGAATAAATCTCGATTACTGCTATAATGTTCCTTGTTGTATCTCCTGATGAGAACAACACAATTAATTTTGTTACATACTAACTTTCATTTATTTTTACAATGCAGTATTGTATGCATACCAGCATTCCATTTTTCTTTATTTCATGACACTTACCACGTCGTTTAGACAATTTGAAGCCACGTGACATTTTATCACGTATTAATATCTGATGTCTTTATCATGTTACGTAACATTCTATTTAAGCGTATTCCTTCTTCTGTTTATGTATCTGACGATGGGTTCCAGGGAAACCCGAAAGTTCTAATACATGTATATACAATAAAATCTTTAAATTCATCGCATGAATTTGAATTTGTATTGTGATGTGATTCTTCTTAACAAGATTGTGCATCTAAGGCAACTACCTCGATTAGTTTTGTATTGATTTGGATATCTCTACAGTAGTATGAATCCCAGAAGAAACGTATTCCTTATGTTATACATCAAACGACATACGTGTAAAAATATCTCATTCCATTCTCCCCCTACCCCTTTTATTTGCTTTCCTTAAAGCAGTGACTCATCCTTTTTGTATTTGTGGCTCCCTTTTCCAAATCAATTTTTATTGCGCCCCCCCCCTTCCAATCCTTTTACCGTAACGCTGCCAAAACATCATACTTGTTACTTAGGTTAGTTAGCTATTGCTATCTGAATATTATAATTGCAGTATAATTTTTACATTACACAACTTCTTTAGTATTGATCTGTTTAAAATATCTATTCAAATCTATTGTATGCATAGGTAGTCGTCCGCGTCGTAAATTTTTGATCGTTGCAAATTTTTGATGTAACGTTGCAAATTTTTGATCGTCATCAACCGCCTACCGTATCGTGAATTCTCGCGATCTCTTCACGAGAAGTCCCGGATTTTTTCTGTTTATGTGAAACGGTCCTAAAGCTCCAGAAATAAAAACAATCTCCTCTGCTTTTAGTGTAATTAAGGGACACACCCAAATGGGCTAATTCACTGAGACTCACAACTAGACTCCTTAATAATGACTAGATTAATTAAGTTCCCAATTTCAATAAATTCCCTACAGCAATATCCCTACCTCAACGTTCTTAGCAACAATAGAAAAAATAGTCTCAAGGGACTGCCAAGTGAGAATGGTTTTAGAGACTAACTTGTACCTTCAAACAAGCATGGGACGTTAATTTCACTAACTGTGCAGTTTTTCTGTTGCATTTCTTTATTGGAAAAGAATTATAGGACATTAGCATTTTAAAAAGAAAACAAATTATGCTGAGTGTATAGGGTTTACCGGAACACGTGCCGGCTAGAAAAAGTAGGTACCGGAACGCCGTTCTGGCTCCACTACACCACTGGATCCTCAGAGTGTTCTTTGCTACAGAGCCCATTTGGCAAATTCCTCCCGCTGTGTGGTATCTGTCCGTGACAGCCGGTGTAAAGTTTGAAGTTTGTATGGGTACAAATTTAAGACACCGTGAATGATACGATTTACCGATACTCTCGGTATGTCTTGCCACTGCACGAACACTGTTTGTTCCACTTATCGTTTAAGATGCTAGTTCGTCCGACGCGGAAGAACAGAGTTAAGCATTCCTTTAACTCTGTTCTTCCGCGTCGGGGGGATCCAGTGATGTAGAAGGGACTTAGGCGCTAAGGCACTTTTGGCGGTTAGCTGAAAAAGAAAAGCAGAAATGGCCAATAGATTGAACAGCAGAGATAGCCGCCCCGGTGGTCGAGTCGTCTGAGGCGCTGTATTCTGATCTTTTGTCAGAGCTTGGCCTTTAGCTTGAGTGTGAGTAATATGTTTGTCGCATGGGGCAGGATCTGTCCCTTCCCTGGAACTAGTATCCCGAAACTAGGGACAGGCGGCTGCTTAAAGCCTTGCAGGTTATTCGTCTGAGCTCCTTACTTTGATTTTTGTCTTGATGCCTGTAACAATAAAGTTATAGGAGGTGGATACTCCGCAGAAATAAGCGAATGCCGCCCCGGTGGTGCAGGCTTCTGACCATTCGTCTGTGATGGGCCCGGGTTCGAATCCCTGTGAGGCATGGATATTGTGTTTGGCTTATAGTACTGACTCTCTCCCGTCTTTGGAACCAGTAGTCCTAAAGTAAGAATGAGCAACTGCTTATAACCCATCGAGATGCTCACGGTGGTCATTAAACCCCCAAACCAAAAATAAGCAGAAAAAAAAAAAAAAGAAGAGCAGAAAATATCGTCTCTAGTAAAAGTAATTTCCGGAGCTCACTTTCCAATTCCTTTTGGGTAACACAAAGGAAATTCCCTAAATTCACATCATAATTTTAGTAAAAACTGCGTACTATAGTTAGTCACAATATCGATGTAACTATGTTAGTTTCATCTCACTAACATAGTTACATCGATATTGTGACTATCTATTGTTGATAGAGGAATCGTGTAGAACGACAAAGCGATTTTAAAATTTCATATTTCAGCGTATGACTTTCATGTAACATTCTTGCGCTCATTTAAAATCGATTAAATTCAGCAATCCTAATGTATAATTTGCTAGAGCCCTCCTCCTCCTCCGTGCCACTTTTTAAGTCGTCATAGCAACAACCGCGAAACAAATGTTTGTGACGTCACGCTTAGCTTCTCGTGCAGGTGACGTCATCACCTACACCAGCACAGTCCACGCGTACATCACTTGGTTTTGTTGTCATAGCAACAAAGAACACAGCTGCTGGTGTGACGTCATTTAATCCAAATCATTCTCACATGACGTCAGAGATGCGTTACGTCACACGGTCAACTCTTTAGAGATACGAAAACTTTACATCAGGAATTTTGGTTCACTACCTGAACCGGTGTTTAGCCATCTGTATGTGGCAACGTCAAGAGCACGATGATCTGACGACGTCAAGATAAAAATATCTCTCGTAAAAGAACAGGGGAAATTGATACAGGGTTCACAGTGAGTGTATACGAAAAATGCTGTGTACAAGCAAGTGCTGACGAAATAGTGACTAAAGGTTTTACAAAACACATAACAAACAGAAAGCGTATCAAATTTCATAACCGACTGTTCGGGAAATTTTCAGAAAGCTGTGAGCCAACGTCGCCATCTATTGACGTGGAACTTAAAAACTCAATATCATAAATTTTAACTCAAAAACTTCTGTATCATAAATTTTATTTTCCCCCGTCATTATTGACGGGCTTTCATTTAGTTTTAATATTAATTGATAAAATTAGTAAGTAAAGACAATTTCATAAAGATGCTAAATAAAAATAGCAAGCAAGGTTTGGTATGGCTTTTGAAAAATTTTAGAGAATTCTTTTCAGGTTGTGTTTTACCAATCCGTTCACCGTTAAGGCACTTTTTCATTTAAAACTACATCACTGGTGCTCGAAAAATATCTGGAAGGTTCAAAAGTTTACAAGCCCTTTTGAGAGAAAAATCTCCACAGTGTGTATCTGGACACATTGCATGATTCACAGAGCAGTTCTTGATGCAAAGGAAATGAGTCCTGCCGCCCCGGTGGCGCAGTGGTCTAAGCGATGGCCTCTGATCATTCGTACGAACGGGATCCGGGTTCGAATCCCGGTGAGGCATGGATGTTGTGTTTGTCTTACGGCACTGGTTCTCTCCCTTTCCTGGAACCAGTGACCCTAAATTAGGGACGGGCGACTGCTTATAGCCCATTGGGTTGCTCACGGTGGTCGTTAAACCTCCAATCAAAAAAAAAAAAAAAGAAATGAGTCCTGGTCTAAATATTGTATTAACAACAGTTGTAACCGTGGTGAATTATACATATAACAATGAGACCCTTAAAATCAAGACTATTTTCTGGACTTCGCAAACACATGGGAGCGGAACATTCAGCTTTACTATTTTACTGTGACACAAGATGGTTATCACGGGGTAAATTTTTACAACATGTTTACGAATTAAGAGACGAAACAGCACTATTCTTGGAAGGAGAAAAGTCGCGAGAAAGCAGAGAAGTTTCGAGATAACTTATTTGTGATGACATTGAGCTATTAGGTAGACATATTCGAGAAACTAAATATATTGAACCTTCAACTCCAAGGAACAAATGCACATACATGCAGGGCCTGATTTCCGCACGTGCACGTGGTGCACGTGCACAGGGCCTCAGAATCTGGAGGGGCCTCAAAATTATCTCCAAAAATCAAATATATTTTTAAGTACCTTCATGCCAAATTAATTAAAAAAGAGACTGCTTTGTTAACAATTACCTGGGACAACATAGCAACGAATCAACAAAGTGGGCATGCACTTCCCTGCTATCTTCTATGGGCAATTTGTCATTAGTTCTACCATTATGAGTCAATTATTGACTTCATCCTGAATTTTGTGAAAAAGCTTCGAACTGTTCGAAAAAGAATCCAACCAGTTTCTAGGGAGAGAAATGGATTATGAATCCTCAAGAAGGAAGAAAATACGAAAGAGCCGACTTCTGGATGATTCATCAACTCCAGATGTTGTTTTTAATAACCGAGATTTCTTCATCACTCAAACGTGTTACACATTACGTGATAATCTTGTTTCATAGCTTCAACCAGAAAGAAGTCATACGGGGAATTGGACTCTGGATTTAGATTTTTGTCTACAAGAATGGCCTAAGTGATGTTATGGAAGCAGCTGAATTGTTGCAAAAGCAGTATTCAAATGAACTTGAAGAAGACTTTGCTGAAAAGTTCCTTCAGTTTCGAATGCTGATAAAACAAAAATTCATTGAGAGCACAGATTTCCTCATTTGCCTTGAAAAGTTGAATTTAGTTCATATTTTTCTCAATGTTGACACATGCCTCAGGATTTTTCTTAACACTGTTCAAGCGAACTCTCGTTTTCGGTTCTGAAAAGAACTAAGCATAGACTTAGAGCAAGTTTAAAAGAAGAGTCAATTGACGCTTTTGGTATACTGCCCATTGAAAGTCATGTAACAGCAGATTTAAGTTTTGACGATATAATTGATGATTTTGCAGCCACAAAAGTTAGAAAAAAGCCATTTTTTTTAAATGTCCTGCTGCCAATTCAACAGTTAAAAATTATCAGCTATTCTTTAAAAAATGTATTCATACATTTCTAATGGTTTATTTCACGCTCCTATAATAGTTTATTTCACGCTCCTATAATATATAGGACTTTCCTATTTCATCCGGAATGCGTTTTAGAAGTTAGGACTTGGAGTTGGATTTTCCACCCAAGTTCCGTATCACAATACCTTCTTTCATCCGAAAGCTACAGCACTTTGCTTGCTAACGCAGGAGGCATATTCCATACCGCTTAGATACCACGATGGAACTACCAAATTTTATTTCGCATTTATTGTTTCACTTTTTGCCAAGCACTCAACCAGAAGAATACCGTGTTTGTCCCAGATGAAGTAGCCGTGACCTTAAACGCCGACGAACATAGGTATGACAAAGAGGTCCTTTGCAACTCGTTTGTCTGAACACAAAAGAGACGTCTTGAGGAATAAATCATCCACTGCCCTCTCTTGGGAGGTAATAACATTTTATGCCGCCCCACAATGGGCCGAATTATTACAGATCGCACCGTACACTACCGCCAGAGGTACAGCCATTAGGGAATCTTTGGAGACTGTGTTCAGCAGTGACGTTCGCAACGATGACGTATCGTTGGAGCTGCCTTTGGTATGGCGCATGTTCCTGCGTGCTTCTCGATAAAGTATTTGATTCTTCAAATTTCAACTGTTTCAGCACGTGCCGTGCTGTCTCGTTTATATACATTTCACATGCATATTTAAATGTTTTCTGTTCATTCATTTAGGTTTCTAACGTTGTATTTAAACCACGTCTAATCCTGAAGAAGGCATCCGTAGGTGCTGAAAGCTTGCAACCAGTTGTTTACTGCTTTATGCCAATAAAACGAATATTGTTATTATTTATTGAAAATCATTTAACAATGTTGACCAAGAATTTTAGAAACTATTTTATAACCGACGACAACATTGGTAGCAATACGAGTGGGTTAGAAACCCATTTCAAAATAAGCCTGAAGGTCTCTCAGTTGAAGAAGAGCAACAATTTATAGACTTGACATCAAGAGGCGAAATCAAAAGACAATTTGCTTCTAAATCACCTTTTGAATTTTGGGCCGGTGTTGGTGATGAATTTTTGCACTGAAGTCAAGAGCTTTTTGTATCCTTTTGCCATTTCCAACAACTTATCTCTGCGAAATCGGGTTTTCTGCAGTGGCTGCCCTAAAAACAAAATATGGATCTCAGCTAAATATAGAAAGCGAAATAAGGGTCAATTTCCAATATATCACCATCTTATGAAAACCTTTGCTCTGCAAGACAGGTCGAAGGGAGCCATTAATTTTTAGATTCATGGTTTTTGTTAAATTTTAATTGTATTCCGATATATTTTGCAATATTGACATGTATCCATAAGCGTAACTTGTTTATTCAATGCAGTGGATGTCAGAAAGCAATTGTTTATTTACACTTCACCTTCCCCGTGGCAATAAATGTACGCGCACCCCAAGCTGGTTGTTATAAACGGTAAGAAAAGCGGGCTCGTTCGCATTTGTAAGGAAACCTGTTAAATAAAGTACTCCACTTGAGCTATAGTTTACTAAAAATATCGGAACAAAAGCTGTAACAGTCATCTCGAGATATGCCTGGAAGCATTGCTCCACCCAAAACTCGGTGGCAATAAATTTACGCGCACCCAGCTCTTGTGCACAATCACCACTTCGTGGTCCTCCTTTTGCAGCATACATGTCGGCAATTCGCCTAGGCATCGATTCGACGTAGGCACGACAGAGATCTTGTGGAAGGTTGGTCCACGCTTTCTGAAAAACCGTATTCAGTATTTTTTTCCGGGGTTTACGTTTTTGCACCTCTTTCTTGAGAATATCGATCGCACAAATCCTCGATTGTGTTGAGATCAAGTGAATTTGGTATCTATAGTCCAGGACTTGAACCAGATTTTGGCGAATCCAAACAGTGGTGGAGCATGAAGTATGTGGCCTGGCAAAATCTTGCTGGATGATCGCATCACCCTGCGGTTGAAGGCTGGCCACGGAAGGCAGGAAATGCTATTGCAAAATTGCCTGGTAGTGTTGCGCATTGACAGTCCCATAATGCCATCAGAATACCCAAATCACCAATGCCATCAGAATACCCAAATCACCAATGCCATCAGAATACCCAAAACACCTCCACACTTGCACAGTGGCTTGGAACTTGACTTCTCGCTTCACACACTTTTGGGCGAGTCCTTCATTCGGCCGATGGATGACTCTCAGTCCGATATTTCCGTATAGTTCTGGGAAGAGCGTTTCGTCAGACCAATTCACCCTCCGTCGTTGAGCCTCCGTCCAGGACATATGGTCCCTGGCCCATGCAAACCGCATTTTCCTCTGAATTGGCGTCAACATGGGCTTTTAGTTACTCTTGTACGAGCCGTAGCCCATGCCATGTAGCCTGTTGCTAGGAGTTCGTCGAGATACAGGTCGGTCTATGCGTTCGCTCCACAGTTCTACAGCTTTCCAGAATGTACCAGTTCGGTATTTCATGATAAGGCAACGCACAGTCCGATCTTCTCTGGCAGTAGTCGTTGGCAGTCTACCTTTCCTGCATCCAGGCGCGATGGAACCGGTTTTCATGTAGTGTCTGAGAAACGTTCTGATAGTAGATTTGTTCAAACACAGTTTCCGAGCAATCTACCTCATAGCTGATTCATTTAGTCGTTTCTGGAGGATCTTATTGCGTACCTGCAGTTCTAACCTCCGTAATGCCAATTTTTCGAGTTTCGAGCAACGCAGAGACAGCTCCAGTTTTTATACTGTCCTTCGTTTCCATATTGCCGACTGCGAAAGACACAAAGCAGCAAACATTTGGAAGTCCAACCGAGCAACGTCTGACGAGAGCTGGGTGCGCGAAATTTATTGCCTCCGAGTTTTGGGAGGAGTAATGCTTCCAGGCATATCTCGAGATTCTGTTACCTTTTTTTGTACAGATTTTTGTTGCAAACCATAGCTTAAGTTCAGTACTTTGTTTATTAAACAGGTGTCCTTACAAACGCCAAAGAGTCTTCTTTTCTTAGCGTTTATACAACCACGCTTCGAGTGCGCGTTCGTTTATTGCCACGGAGAAGGTATTTAATTTTCAGAATGTGTTTTATGTTTTTTCTTGTTGTTGTTTTTTCAATAAATAGTTTTTTCTTCGATTTCCACTTTTCTTCGCGCCCCACAGGTTGAGAATCATTGTCTTAAAGGAAAGCTGATTTTATTATACATGAAACAGAAAACGTTCCTGCTCTTCTTATAAAGACACAATACTTTTCAGGAATTGCAGGATAACTGTTTTTTTTTTTTTTTTTTTTTTTTGCCTGATGGAAAGTTTAAAAATAGGCGAAAAATATTGTTCATGGAAAAAGCTATACTAAGGAAAAATAACTTTTCAAATATTTTCCGGGAAGCAGTGATAGCGAGAAAAAGATTTTTACTTTTACGCTCTCCAGCGGGAAATCTGTGCATCATTTAAAGAGGATAATGCTCCACATCTCTGTTGTAGCCAGTGGCCTATAGTAAAAAAGAAATTTCTCAATAGAATTTTCAGAAGAAGAGATACAGCTGCAAACAGAAATACACGAGCGACAGAACTGTAAACTATAATTAACCTAAAGCGTTCCATAAGGAAAATGGCATCCGATGTTGAACAGGGACGTCACCAAGGGGATGCAAGGGTGAGCTAAAGCCCACCCTGAAAATTGTCTTGCCCACTCTGCCTCCCAGCCAGTTCAAGATGTGCCATATTTTATTTTTGAACTTTTACATATAATATGGAATTTACCGAGGAATAATGACTCCCGTGTTTTTCGTCGTGTAGCCCTACGTATTTCCTTCTTCGTAGAAAGATTATCAACATAGCATCCGCAGGGCCATGAAAATTTAGCTGTTCTCCACTCTTCCATATCTTCAATTTAAGCCCTTTTTCAAGTTAGTATGATCAGGGGCGAATGAAGAGGGTGAATAGGAATTTACTGAGGTCATTAGTAATTGTTCTACTGTTTGTGCTACTAAGCAGAGGATTCCAACGCGGAAAGTGGAGAATAAAGCTATAGCAGCGCTCTTAAGCCAGCCCTAGTGTAATGAAGGAGCAGGTCGCAGCTGATGACCACTTTGGAAGAGATGAGTGCAAGACAAGGTTGCTGGCTTCAAGGATATGAGTTAAGGAGGGGCAGGTATTGTCTGCGTGTTGGAATCGTACTCACTTAAACTGTTGAGGGGAAATGTGCAAGTTAAACATACAAACTTGAACATTTCCCCTCAAACCTAATCCAGGAAAACGTTTGCTTTAAGACCTTTCTCCTAGGAATGAAATTTTCTTTTAATCATGGAGTGTTACTGGTGCTGGTGGCAGTGTGTCATGTTTATTATAAGGGTACGTAACTCTTTAGGTTTTACTAATTTTATTAAACATGGATGAACTTGAAGACAAAAAGTGTAAATACTTCAAGACAAAAAGTGTAAAAACTTGAAGACAAAAAGAGTGCAAAAGCTTCAAGATAGTTCTAAAATTAATGAGTATGTATCCGGGAAGAGAGGGGGGGGGGTATATTGCGAATACCTTTGCAGCCTGCAGAAAAAGGAAAACAAATTCTGTGTTTCAGTGTTTTGTACATAAACTTGCTATCAGACTTGCCCCCAGCAAAAATAATACTCACCCACCCGTCGCCCATCCTGATTTCGAAGTCTAGCGACGTCCCGGGTGTTGAAAGAATTTTTTAAATCGCACATTTACAAGCAGAGATTAAAAAAAAAAAAAAAAAGATTTTAACACCGGCGCCCCTAGCGGCTAAATTGTGCATTATTTTGGGAAGAAAATACACACAAGGGGTTTTCATAGTTAGTATTATCTAACCGAAAAAGGATTTTTTATATCGGGTTTTTAGACCAGCAGATATTGCAGTAAACAGAAACGTAAGACGCGCTCTAGTGGCAAATTTGTGCTTTAAGAAAAATTTGAAATTACATGAGAAACATTTCGCTGCGAAAACGCTCTCCAACTAACAAAGAATTTTTTAAATCGGACTCTTAGAAGCAGAGATATGGACAAAAATAAGATATACATCTACACCCGCTGGCGGAGAAACTATGCATTATTTTAAGAAGAAGGTATTCTCAAAAGGTTTTCCTAGATGAGCGGTATCGGTCCATGAAATAATTTTTTCAATTGAGTTTTCAGAAGCTTAGATTTTGCTGCAAATATACCAGAAGCAGAAATACACACTTACGCCCCCTGGTGGCCAAGCCATTTCTTACCAAAGATTAGAAATTATATGCAAAACATTTCACATGAGGAGCTGTTTCCCATGCAGGAAGAATTTTTAAAGTCGGACCTTTTGAAGCAAAGATATCGGGAAATATGCAATTTACCTTTATGCCCCCTAGCGAAAGATCTATGATTTACTTGAAAAAGAAACTATGCCTAAAATAGTCTTCGTTATAGATAGCATCGAAAGGAAGAAAAAAAAATTCAATCGGAAATTTAAAAGCAAATATATGGGGGGGATGTATTTTGAATTAGATATAATCTGCTTTTACGCCCTCTAGCGGCGAAGTTGTGCATCAAAAAAAAAAAAAAAAAAAAAAAGAACCTAAATGCAAGGATCATCATTTTCACATTTCAAGCTTCACAATGCAAAAAGAATTTGTCAAATCAGACTGATAGTTGCAGAGTGTTGACAGACGGACGGACGGACAAACCGATAACGTAAGCACGATCTTTTTTTACAAAAGACATGACACAGATCTCTGCTCTTCATCCCCACAAAGAACAGCTTTTAGTTCATTATTTTCTGAAGGAAGCATAGTTATATGCAAAAAAAACTGTGATACATAACACCTTATGGTACAAAACTTTCATTCACTGCACTGATATTTCTTTCACATTCTCTTTATAATGCGTGTATAAGTACAGTTGATATGGCTGTAAAAAGGGACCCCAAGTCGTTTGCAATAGTTGCTTTCCCGTCTTACAGTTTTTAAAAACAGAAACCGCGAACATTTTCAAATATTTTACTGATTTATTGAAAAAAGATACCAAAAATTCCTTTTTTATTTTGTAATGTTTCATTCGAAGCTGCGGTAAAAAATTCTGGCAATTTTTTTAATCAGCTTCATGTGACGTTTCCGCAAAACATTCCATAAAACCTTTTTCCCGAAGTTAGAGGTCCTCTTAGACCTGAAAATCCCCCCCTCCCGCTCAATGGTTGCGCGGGTGATCAGTACGCCCATGATGCTTACAACTATATCAGGCTGGTACTTCGTGAACCATTTTTTTTTCTCATACTGGACAAACCAGGATAGTTTATTTTGCATCTCATGAAAGGCATTAAAAAATTCCGAGTTCTATGGTTAATAATTAAAATAGAAAATAATATTTATCATCAAAAGAAATTTAAAATGGTAGGAAATGGAAAATAAAACCAAATATATATCCAATTTCCGATTATGGACATAATTAAAAAGAAGGAAGTGAGGGGACAAATGTGATGTTTCGCCCCTGTACGCAAATGAGTACGGGGGCAGCTGCCTCTGTTCCGACTCCACTGTGTCTAAGAATTTAAAACTCCTGCAGTGCAGATTTTGTCTCCGTGGCTGTGTAACGCATAAAAAAAACTTGATATCTTTACTTTATCCTCCCCCCCTCCCCGCTTTGGAATTTTTCGTGACTAGCTGTTTAAAATGTAAATTTGTTTAATGGTCAGTAAATTCACATAACCTGAGAACTCAGTGACGAGAATTCGCTTTTTCCTCACGCCTCTAATTCTTACACCCCACATAGCCCTTGGTAACGAAGTATAGTTATTTTCTGCCCAAAAATTAAGCACAATAGTTTAAAATAACAATTTCAATTTATCAAAAATACATGAATATTTTGTTATCCTATTTCACTGAAATTCAGCAGTTCGTTTAATCACACAGGATTGGTGCCCTGCAACCTTATTTTCATATTGTTCTCTAAATATAGGCTTTTACGAGTCTCGGAAACATTTCCATTCAACAGAAAAAGGTCACACAAAGACAAAAACAAAAGAAAAATGAAATGCCTAAATTACGGCGATCAACAATGGATATAATCGAAGTAGGTTTTTATACCGAAGGTTCTTATTAACGTGTTTGCTTGAGAAACAATAACTGTTCGTGTGAAGAATGTTTTTCTACCGGTTGTTCAAGATCAGCGGGTCGGCGGTGGATCAGCGTGACGTTTTAACCTGCCCAACCTTCAGCTGTTAAGTGGTGACTGGTCTGCTATCATTTTCAGCGTATCTGGGGAAAGTCTGTATGACGTCATCCTTCGCCGAACGAAAAGCTGAGTCCGAGAGTCTCTCTCTCTATAAAAAGGTACCTTTGAAGATTGCGTATCCATTTGGATGGTTCCTTGGTTAAGTCGGTGTGCTTCAGTAAACTGTGATATTGCAATCTTGGATCAACTTTCTTTATTTTCCGTCGTTCTATAAAGTTTCCACCATTCCGCCAATAATTAATTCAGGTATCTACGGGTGGGAAGCTTCTCATAAGGTAAGTTACCATGTTTATTGCTTGCTTGCAGACATATTGTGACACATAACACTTGAATTAGATTTGCGACTGAAACACTTGAATTTTTTTGTGAAATCACGTACTGAAACAAAAAGACCCCAAGAAGTGTATAGAATAAACTTAACTTCTGAATGATCCCTGGAACTATACTTCCCCACGTGGTTCAGTGGAAGGCAATTGGCGCATTACGACTTGGTTAATATGATCAGTTTAACGTTTACAGTACAGAGCTGTGTAAATAAGAAATTTGGGGTACAATCGGATTTACCTACAGACAGACGTGCCTTTGTTTTCCATTTTTATAAATTGAATCGTGCTTGCATCGATTTTGCACTCGTAATATTTTTTTACCTTCTGCTCAATGTATCTGCGTCATACACCAGGATCCATGAAATTATCACTTTTCTACTGTTATTATATGACACAGCATTAAAAACTGAGTATATGGTCATTATAGTAGTTGAACTAACACCCCGCAAAAATTTGTATCGTGATTAATGTTGATCACAGCCCTATTTTTTTTTTTTTTTTTTTCCGGTATGTAGTGTAACAATATGTTGCTTCTTATCAGTGCAACCAAGTTTGGTAATGTGATTGGTGTCACATGATGATGATAGTGCATATAAGTTATTTTTTTTATCTCTGGCCTTTTCACAATATAAAAGATGGAGAGCAGGGAACATTAAAACTTTTGGCTTAGTGTGCAAAAATTTTCACATTTTGATTATGATTACTAATTACAGTAAAGCATAGTTTTGAGTGTGGTTAAACTTACACTGTTAATTCCAGAGTTATCTCAACCTACCAGTTCTGGCTTGGCTCTTAATTTAAGGGCTATTGATCCCCAATTCTCACTACAGGTGTTTAATTGATGTCACACATAAGAGTGGGGGACCCCCAAAGTTTATTATTGGAGAATAATCACTGTGTTTATTCAAGAATATGCACACACACAATAAATTGTTTTAAAATTATCCGTTCAATTAAATTATGTAGTTACTGACTGAAATGTCTGTCTTCACACTTAGCAGGCATTTTCCTGAATAGATTCTGATAGATTTGTTCAAACACGGTTACTCTAAACTTCTTTATGTGTATGTGTATTAACTTCTAATGTGTAATTATGCATTTTTAGGCTGATTAATAGTCTTATTATCCTTCTAGTCAGTGGGTGACTGCTTCATGGATTTTTAGTTAATTGTGACCTGTCTTGCAGGATAGTTGTGTGGTGCATCTCGTCTGACTGTCGACATTGTTCTGATGTAGTTGTTCATTTGGCTGGGATTCAGCCATCCTGCTGAAAGGGTGCTTCAGTATAACTACCTTTCAGCAAAATATTGCTGTAATTTGTTCGTGTTTCTGTGGAGTGTGCCGTGCAATTTGGAATGTTTTTCACTTTAACTATCTTTTATGAAGAATGTTCCTCTCTTCACTAATTTTCAACAGAATATGTATTGTGCATATCTAGACTATCTCTTGGTGTAGGATGTACAACACTTCAGTGACCTATCAACTATGTGCTATAACTTCAACCTTCTTTTTGCAGAATGTGTGACACTTGAATCTTTCTGAAGAATGTGTGCTTCTCTTCACTTTTATGCAGAATATGCTGCATTTAACTGACTTTGTTACAGAATGTGTATTGCAACCACATATTCTACCTAGCACATTCAACTGCCATTCTGCAGAATGAAAGCCAGAATTTAGTCACCATGTCATGGAATATGTGCCATTATTCAAAGACTCCAGTGAATGTACCACACATAATTCATCAATCATTCACCAAAGATATTTGCTACCATTTAAATATATTTTGCCTATTAATATGTGAAAGTTAGACCAGAATTTGAAGTGTTATATTTGATTGTCCCTTGTGTTCCATTGGACTATTGGTTTCCACAGCAAATAGTTATTAAAGTGACAACTTTTCATTGGCTGTTTCTTGACTGAAATAGACTTCAATGCTTAACTTCTTAGTTGATTTGTAACTTGCAGTTCAGTTCTGAGGAAGCTTGATTCAGTTGTTACACAATAGCTCAGAAGTTTGTGTTGGGAGTAAATTGTCAGTTCTGTGCTGCTTGTCTAATACTGAACGGCATGGACATGAATAAGCATTATACTGTAATTTGATTGACATTTAATGTAACTGTTTACAATGATCATTAACTGTCAATTGCCATGTTGTGCCATAGTTTGACTAGCAGCGTGAAATTGTTTACCTAGTAGAATGATTGCCGATATAAACTGTTTGTTCCACGAGATTACGTTAGCTAACTTATTGCATTTTCAGAACAAGTGCCACTTTTTTTTGTCTTAATATGTGGATTGAAGATTGGTATGGCATATTGACTGTAGGAAAAAATTTATATCCTGTAAACCAGCTGTTCCCAACCTTTTTCAAAAAATTGTTATCGCAAACCCGTGCATCTATTTCTGTTCACATAAGTAGTTATAACAGTTTTGTATGTATATTCTGAAACTCATCCATTTATAGAAATTCCTGTGACTTCATTGCAAAAAATTATTCCAGGATTCATATATATTTTGTAAAACTAAAGGATTTTAACATTAATACTGAACAGCATGGACATGAATAAAGTATATCTACTGTGTTATAAAATCATGTAAATTAATGGTTAAATGGTCTGGAAATAAGTAGGAAATATTCCTGAAACAAATGTTAAACTATTTATTTATAATGGTAACAGATCATCATCATCATCATTGTCAACCATTATCAATCCACTGCTGGACGAAGGTCTCCCCAAGTTTCCTCCACAACGGTCTGTCTTGTGCCAGTCTCCTCCATGTCACTCCCGCATATTTACGAATTTCATCCACCCATCTCCCATGTGGTCTTTTTCTGGGTCTTTTCCTGTCCCTTGGAATCCAATCTAAAATTTCGGCTGTCCATCTATGGTCTGTCCTTCTGGCAGTATGTCCAGCCCATTGCCATTTCAGGGATTTAACTCTGATCATGATGTCTTCCACTCTGCGTCATTTTTCGGATCCACGAGTTCCTCTTCTTATCTCTCCTGGTTACACCAAGTATGCACCTCTCCATGCTGCTTTGAGTTGTCTGCAGCCTTTGTATGTCTCTTTTAGTTAAGGTCCACGTCTCTGCACCATACGTAAGCACTGGAAGGATGCATTGATCAAACACTTTTCTTTTAAGACATAATGGCATATTGCTCTTGAAAATTATGCTGTTTCTTCCAAAAGCTCTCCAGGCAAGTTTTGTACGCCGATTAATTTCTTCATCAATGTGACCCTCACTTGATATCTGCTGTCCAAGATAAACATACGTATCTGTTATCTCCAGTTTTTCTCCATCAATCGATAAATCTTCATTTCTTGTAAAAGCATTGAACATCACTTTTGTCTTCTGAAAGTTCATTTTTAATCCCACTTCTTTACTCTTGTCAGCAAGTTCCTGGATCATACTCTGCAGCTCTGATGGGGTAGTTGCAAAAATGACTACGTCATCAGCAAAACGAAGGTGGGTTAGATAATCTCCATTAATCTTTATCCCTTTGTTTTCCCAGTTCAGTGATTGAAAGACATTTTCCAATGTGGCATTAAAGAGCTTCGGAGATATGGTGTCACCTTGTCTCACTCCCTTCCAATTTTTATGTGTGTTGTATTTTCAAACAGCCGAATCTTTGCACTTGCATTTTCATAGATGTTATTAATAATATTAATGTATGCATCTTCAATACCGCAGGATTTCAGAGCCATTGCAACTGCTGATGGTTTCACCGAATCAAAGGCTTTTTCATAATCGATAAAAGCCATGCACAATGGAAGTTCATATTCCCTCGCTCTTTCAATTAGTTCTCTCAGTACGTGGATATGATCTATTGTGCTGTAGCCACTCCTGAATCCAGCTTGTTCTCTCGGTTGAGCCATGTCCAGTGTTACCTTCAAGCGGTGTGAAAGAACTTTAGTGAAGATTTTATAAACCACTGATAGGAGGCTGATAGGTCTGTAGTTTCCGAGATCCTCAATGTCACCTTTCTTATGTATCAGGATCATTGTAGCGGTGTTCCAATCCTCAGAATCTTTCCTTCATTAAGGCATAGAGTGAAAATTTGGGCGAGTACTGTTTCAATTTCTCCACTTGCTTCTTGTATGATGTCTATAGTAATTCCATCTTCTCCTGGAGCTTTCCCCCGCTTCATGTTCTTGATTGCATGAGCAACTTCTGCTGGGAGGACTGGAAGAACTCTGGTACCTTTCATGATGTCTGGAGTACATGTATCATCCCTTTCATATAATTTGGAGTAGAAATCTTTCACTCTTGTCAAAATTTCGCTTCTATTTCTTGTTACAGAACCATCTTCTTTTCTCAGTGCCATAATCTGTTTTCTTCCCTTACTGAGATGTCCCTTTGCTATCTTTAGGCTTTGGTTGTTTTCAATTGCTTTCCTCACTAGCTCACAGTTGAATTTCCTTACGTCTTCAGTGATACTTTTTCGTGCTGTCTTGCATAGCTCTATATATTCCACTTTGGAAGTCACATCTTCTTTAGTTGTCCTCATCTCTCTTCTTTTTTGCATCAACATTTTGGTTTTTCCTGATAATTTGTTTACATGCAACTTGTTCTTAGACCCAGCTAATTTTGTTGCTGTTTCCATAAGAGCTTTGGTTACTTTTCTGTTAACTTCCGAAATATCCACTTCTTCCGATGTTAGGCCTTCTAAAGCAGAGAATCTGTTCTTCAGTTCCAACTTGAAAGTATTATGGTGTTTTTAAGGTTGGTTATGTCAATACATTTTGTTTGTCTTATGAGCTTGCCACGTTCCAGTTTAGTGTTGAGGTGCATCTTACATCTCACCAATCTATGGTCACTACCTGTGTTGAACTTGTTCAGCACACTGCAGTCTTCGATGACGAATTTTTTGTTACCCATAATAAAATCAATTTCACTTGTCGTCCCAATTGGATGTCTCCATGTCCATTTCCTGTGTGGCTTTTTCTTGAAAAGGAATTCAAGATGAAAAATCCTTCTGCCTCTGCAAACTCAACGAGAGTATTTCCACGCTGGTTTCTGTTGCCGTGACCGAATTTACCTACTGAAGTTTCATTCTGTTGCCGTTGCCCTATTTTTGCATTGAAATCTCCCATAATTATCTTCAAGTGCTGCTTACCTTTATTATTTAGATGACGAATTTCCTCATAAAATTCTTCAATTTCTTCTTCAGGATGACTTGTGGTGGGTGCATAAGTTTGAATAATCTGAGCCTGGTATCTTCTCGATAGTTGGATAACGAGTCGTGCAGCTCTGTCAGAGGAACTTTCAACTTCTACCACTTTATCCTTCAGTTTCTTGTTTATTATAAATCCAACACCACTAGTTCTGCCAGTATCTGTCCCACGATAATAGAAGAGATGTCCACTTTTCAGTTCAATGAGATCTTCTCCTTTTCTCCTTACCTCACTTAGCCCGACGATGTCCCACTTGATCCTTTGTAGTTCCTCTTCCAATTCAAGAAGCCTTGAATCAGAAGATAGGGAGCGTCCGTTGTAGGTAGCCAAGGTCAGCATCAAATGACAGCCTAGTCCGGTCCTCCGGGGATTCTTAGCACCCTCTGCCTTCATGTCGCACTGGCCGCTGCCTTGGCCAGGTACATTCCAGCTGCCGGAGACTGAGGGCCAAGATTTAAGTTGTAGAGTCATTTTGGAGGTGTAGAAAAATAATTATAATAATACTTATGAATCAAAGTACATCATATATTTAATGATGTTTCTGGGTTTGTTTAGTTGAACAAAGTGCATCAATATTCGGTTCAACGGAACACTCTCAGATCTGGTTCTGCATAAAGTTTGTTTCGATATTTTGACATTGTCAGTGAGATGTAGATAGAGAAAGCACTCTCACACATGCAAGTAGTTGAAAATGGCAAAAGTATTTTAACAGCTTTGTCACTAAACAAAGGATACTCTGATTTTAATGCAAGCCAAAAGTGTTTAAAGCTTTCACTCTTGAATAAGTCCAAAATGTCAATCAGATTTTCTGTCATGGAGAGGTCAGCAGCCAGCCAACGACACGAGTCTCATCAAATGGATTACATATCAAATTTAATTTCTTCGAAACTGGTGAAAAATACTTTTTAAAAGTCACTGTTGGGACTTCGTGACATTTGATATTGTTTTTAACATTGTGTTAGTTCATTTTCTGTCAAAAAGTTGTGTAGGGTGCTAAAAGACTCTGTACTATTCTCAATAACTTGTTCCCAGAATTTTAATTTTTTTAGCATACTTTCCTCTTGATCTTGAACAATGAAAATGGTTGTATTTGAACTCTAATGATAAATTAAGTTCATTTATTCTCAAAAAGATATCTACCAAATATGCTGTTCTTTGAAGCTATGTGTGATCGATCTGCTATACACCCACGAAGATGAAAAGGGTGATTTCCAAAGAAAATAGTTAATTGCCTTAATTCAAACAAACATGCAAGCACTTTGCTATGTGAGAGCCATCTAATATCTGTGTGTGTCAAAACAGTAATATGCTCACTGTCCATATCATTGCATAAGGAAGCAAATAGTCTGGTATTAGTCCTGATTTCATAAAGTTGACTACTTTGATAGCTTCATTGAACACACATTTTAATTGTTGTGGCATTCTTCTTGATGCCAAGGTGTGTGTGTGTATGAATACTACAATGCATCCAAGAAATATTTGCACATATATTTTTAATGTGAGTAACTTAAGCCCACAAATTTTCCTGTCGTTGATTTTGCACCATCTGTACAAATTCCACAGCAAGACCATTCAATTTGCTTTTCTATAAAATATGATTTTATTAATTAAAAATGTCCTCACCTTCATACTCTTTTAATGGGCGGCAAATCAGCATGTTTGCCTTCACTTTACTATCATTCAGGTATTGTACAAATACAATTATAACATTGCTAGATTAGAAACATCTGTGGTCTCATTTAACTGCAGAACCTACAGAGTACTTTTCCACAACTGTTCTATAATAAGATTCAACATCCTCAGACATATTATGGATTCAGCAAGACACTGTGTTGTTAGAAAGGTATACCATGTCTGGCAATTTCTTTGCTGAATCGTCGCAAAACCTGCACTTCATAATTGCTTTCACACACATCAGATTTTCCGCAATAGTATGTGCTTTCCAGGCCTTTATTTTTAGCAGTAGCAACACTTGTTAACGACCTTATTTTTTACTAGCGAAAGTTTATTAACGTTATACAAAAGAAATTTTAACATGTCCCCCTCCATTAGTCAATCGTGACAGATTTGATTTCACCCCTGTAACTATCACATTGTAATGCTGAAAAGATTACAAATATTTAGATATAACTCACCTTTTCATGGCCTGACAGATTAATTCTAACAATTTAATTCGAATGCAAATATTTAAAAAACATTTTTTTATTTAACTTTATTCACAAAATTCAAAATCTTAAGTTATTTTCTGTATGGTTTACCATCTGGGTTTCGGGTCGTTTCATCATACCACTTTAAAACAGCAGGCCTGGGGTCAAACTTATCTTCGGGTGGGCCTTCAATCTTAATACTCGTGAGAGCATTCAATGTTTGTGAGTTTAAACTGCCCCTCCAATCGCCCTGAATTCTCTTTATGAAACTGAACCCAACCTCACGTGCAGAAGTAGATAAGGGAAATATCTGTATATTTCTACTACTGCCAAAATGTTTTTATAATTGTACTTTTCAAAAAACATTCACTTCCAGAAAGCTGTTCTTTTTGTATGTGTCTAAAATATTCCACATGTGCAATGCAATGACGCTTAACAGTTCATTCACACTAACACATTCAAAAATTTTCCACTAGCAACTTTTGTTAGAACCACTTTTAATCACTAGCAAAAGATGCATTTGCTTGCTAGCAATTTGCTACTAACTACCGATTGAAATCAAGCCCTGGTGCTTCCCCATCTTTTCCTATTTGGTAGCTTACCAAATATGCTTTAATCGTTTTTTTACTATCTTGATTATGAAATGAAATATACGAATTAATATTAGATCAGGGCTGGATAAATAAGCTCCAGATCTAGGAGCCAGGTGAAGCAAAAGCAAATTATTTCAAAGTATCATTCACAAATGTAATGCATGGTGATTTCGGAACAAAGAGTAATAATATAAGTGTATTGAGCACTGCCTATTACCCAAACTACTTATTGCTATAAATAAAATTCGAATTTGGTCTATAAATCTCAGGGTTCTATAGTTTTGTTTTGATAAAAATCTAAACATAAACCAGTGGTCCACTGAAGCTGATGGATCAAATTTATCCAGTTCTGGTCCATTCAGGCTGATCATCATTAGGTTACGCAAACTGTCAATTTCCACATTTGATCTTAACTTGTTATTTTTTATTAAATCCGTCTAACTGAACCATCGTTCACAGCACACTGTTGAAACTAGCAGCACAGCAACTATGGCTGTCAGCTTTGCAAAATACCAGTAATCTCTCCTTGTGGATCAAAACTTTTTCTAGCAGCTTGTGAAATTTCATTCCTTTGCCTGATAACCTTAAATTTGTACTACTCACCTAGCAGACTGAGTAGTGTGGTTTCAAGAGATTCATCAGATCCAAGCTGTTTGTGGAAGTGTTTACCCAGTGTTATTTGCAATGTCCTCCTTCCCAAATTTTTCTGTTATTTCCTGTTGGACATGTAAATGTGTCAAAAACCTCTGTACACCTGTGAACGCTTCCAGACTGTCCCAGAAACCATTCCTCTAGATATTTGATGCCAAATTCCAGAAGCTTCTCCTTATCCACTTGAAATGAAGAATTGGCCTTATTGTCAAGCCCATGCAGCTGCACTTCTTGATGTATTTTTTATTTTTTCATTTTTAACATGAAGTTCCACTGCACTAACAAGTTCTTCCTTTTGAAATACGAGGGACAAGTTCTTTAACACAAACAGGAAATCAAAAAGAAAGTGCAGCATGGTTACAAAACTGAAATCTTTCAACTTTTTCAGAAAGCCCTTTGCAACAGCTGAAGCCTTGATTAAACTTTTAACTTCCTCCTTCGAAGGATGTTTTGCGTGATAGACATTATGCTTTGCTCTTACTATTTCCTGCAGCAATTATGTTGTACTAGGGGCCTCACCAGGTAATTATTTTGGTGATAGAGTTGAAAGGGGGGGGTCGTGACAACTTTGGAAACAACAGTAATTTTGCCTCATTCAGCTTGATTTGTAAAACAGGAATCCATATATAAGATTTTTGTTTGAACCACAATATGTGAATTGACCACAGTTTAAAGAACAATTTAGTGAATTTATGAAAATGTGATTGGAGCATTTTCATTGATATAATTAAACCCCACAATGTTAATGCGTGAAAATTTCCCATCCTTTGTTTTAAAATTTGAAGAAATCTAAAAAATCATTAATGAAAAACAGTCTGCAACTTTTCCAAGAATCTGCAATGCTGTCGCCGCGTCATGCTGTTTCCGCTCCCTAGCCGGCAGCTAAACCGAAGCATGCGATCTTCAGTGCTTCCGCTATCTGACAGGTTAGTCACGCGACTCGGAGCGTAGCCTACTCGGAGAATTTCATCGGGTTTCTCTGCTTGAAACACACGGATCACGATGAAAGCTGACAAAATTTATAAATGCGATCAAAGCAGAAAATTTCAGAGTTTGGTTTCATTAAATTACAATTTGTTGAAGTTACATTTTGCATCTATAAACTCAAGGTAATGACTGGAAATTATGAAATTTAGAGTAAAAAGTTAAGCGCCAGTACCAAATTTCTAGGCGCCCGGTAATTTTCCAGCCCTGTATTAGATACTTTGAGTTCTTTGGATTTCCGTTTTCTAAATGATGAGACAAGAGAATGACTCAAGCTGCTGTTTGCGAGGACTTCTCCGCAAATAACTCATTGTGAGTGTGAATAGTCCGCACCAGCTCTTACAAACTGCTAAAATTGCTACTAGCCAATGTGGCTAGTGGAATAAAAATTTTACTAGCCAAATGACAAAATCTACTGGCCATACGAAATTAAAAAATAATCATTCAGTAACTTCTCTACTTAAGTTTCTATGAAATTAAATGGGTGTATGGTTTTTTTTTTTTAATGAAACACCTCACCCATTAAATTCATAAAAACAGATGCAGAGGCCATTGAATTTAGATGTCTGATTTCTTTTAATAATATTTAAAACAAAGGGACAAAAGCTGGGATATATATACAAAGAGTGGCACTAATAATGTTTATACAGTTTACCACTGATATGTACTGTGTCTGATCTTCCCATCAAATCTGCCCACCACAATTGAATAGCATTTTGAGGATCAAAATCTTCAATTGAATGCCATTGCATCTAATCATCGTTAAGTTGTTTCAAGTTTCACTATTCAGACATGCCCAATTACTGGTTTTTATGAGGTTCTTCATTGCTGATGCTCCACGTCAATGGACTTGTGCATCGCTGCTGCCGAAGAGCTCGTGCGCTACGCCGCAGCAATTTTCTTTTGCTCCCGATACTTTCTCATGCATTCTGCCGCGGACATTGCAGTGTTTATCGAAAGCTGATGAGTTGCTCTTCCGCGTAGGCTACGTTCGGTGTATTTCTGCTTGACTTTTCAACAAGTATATGCTGACATTGTGAAATTTAAAAACATTTTCAACTGTGATCTAGAGTTTCACAACCAACATTGTATTTGATGTCACTTCTAATGTCTTAAATAGACAGATCTCGACGTTAGCTTTCATTTGAGACCAATTTCGACGTCATAGCACTTTGCAGTGCCGAGTTATACTGATTAGAAGTTCGCCCGGCGGAGCGCAAAGTCCCCCTCCCCGCTTATCGCTGTGCAGTAACTCAAGGTCACTAACAAGTCTTTGTTCCCTTAGCTATCAAATGACACTAGGTTGGTTTGGTTCACGTTGATAATGTAGAAATTATTAGACCGAACTCGATGCTCATTTTTTCGTAACGCTGAACTTTCCGTACTGGTCTGATTTTAAAGACGTATTTACGTCAAAAAAAACCTGCCACATCCTATTGTTCCTAAGCTGTGGTGAATTTCCGAGATCCAATGATCCAACAACACGTGGAACGCTAATAGCATCGTCGACGTACAGAGCCCCTACAAGAAACTTGTTTAAGCATTGTGTCTACAGGTTTGAACAATGCTTGGTGGCACGCGATGGCGATTACATTGCGAGCATTTACATCACGGTGGGGATGAATCGTAGTTTCGTCAGTCGAAACACTGTAACATCGATGTTAAATTCAAACCGGTTTTTCGCCCAATGTATAGATACATTGCAGAGTCCTAGTGGGGCAAAAAGTTGGACAGAATAGTTGCTCACTTGGGTGGGTGGGGAGGATCTACTTGCCATCATTGGCTACTACACTAAAAAATTTACTAGCCACTACAAAATATCTGGTCGCCAATTACTGGTGAACGACATTCGCTAGGCCTGGTCCTCACCTCCACTAAATGAAAAGCCAAATTTAATATAATCTTCACTGTATTTACTTTTTTTAGTACTAGATGTAGTACCAATATCTTGAATATTTTTAAGCACTGTGCCAGAAATTTTGTCAGTTGAATGCAAATAAATTTCTCACTTCGGGGAAAAAAATCTACTGGCCATCATTGGCTACTTACTATATTATAAAATTTACTAGCCACTACAAAATATCTGGTTGCCATTTGGCATCTGGCTACTGACATTCACAAGGGCTGCATTTGAGCTTCGTGTATAGGCATTTGTTTGGCCCCTAAGAGAGGAGTCTGACCCTGAAAATCTAAATAGAGTAGAATTTCCCATGGAGAGTTTTTTGTATCGTGCATAAGGAGCAGGATAGTTTTTGCATCGTGTATAAGAAGCAGGATAATTTTTGTATCCTGTATAAGGAGTGCTCCAGATAACATTCCTTTAGCTCCTTCTTAAATGAAGATACCATATGGTATTTGATGTACTTACAGCAATAAGTTTTTTGGCTTTTTCTCCAACATAAATTTATTTCTGGCATGTGATAATCGCCACACTTAAGATCCTTGTGAGTTTTGCACTTTGAGGTTATTTAATGTTAAATGAAAAATATTTTCTTTACCAATGTAAGAAGTTCAGGCAATCTATGCAACATAAGTTTTTCGGTCTAAAACAGCTTTATGTATTCTTTGAAAAGGAAACTAATGTTTAACAACACTGGAAAGAGGGAAACATCGCGGGGGGATTACAATTACAGGAGAAATCATGGCTCCTTCAGTTTTCGAAAATTTATCCTACATTTTCAATCTGAAATATAAATATTTATGGAATAAAATTATATCTAACAACAATACTTGGCAGAAAAACATTGCGAGAAAAAATATGACTACGGGAGAAATCTTCCCTTCGTTTATCTTCAGTCTTCGAAAGTTTGGAAAGATGAAGTTTCGTCCTCTGACTAGGAAAAATATCCCCCCCCCCGCACACATCGATCTCCAAGAAAATTCTATTCAGTTGTGCATCGATCACATGAATGGCCCAAGTGATAACGGTAAAGGCGGAATTCTTTGAATTTACGGAAGAATTTCGTGCTTGAAAATAACACAAAATTTTTCGCTGTTTAACTTCAGTTTTTCGGAAATCGTTGCCTACAGTTTCAAGCTGAAATACAAACATTTATGCAATAAAATGATATTTGACAACAATACTGGATAGAAATAATTTCGCGAGGAAAAAAATAACTACAATGGGGGAAACTTAAGCTTGGTTTAACTTCCATTTTCAAAAGTTTTAAAAGACTAAATACTGTCCGCAGACGGAAAACAACCCCGGCCCCCACCTAATACTCCCAAAATTTCTTCCATGAGTCTGCGTTGACTCTGCAAAAGAATCTCGTATATGTATTCAAAATGTAGAAAAGAACAGTGAAATTTTCCACAGTACAATGGTGGAAATTCCAGGAAATAAGAACCCCTGGATTACTCACCAATTCAAATTGAGTAACCAATAATATTTGTTAAAACGCGTGATGTTTCGGAGGAAACCTGTGTTTTTTTATATATGTGTTCCTGTAGCATCGAGGAAAAGAACTCTATTTCGCCGACGGATTGACCAAAACAGCCAATTCACAACATAGAATGATATTCCCTTCCTCTTTACAAGAATGCAACAAAACGAAATTCATTTATTTTAGATAGAAAATATTCTTTGCCATTGGAAGGAGCATCATTTCACGTAATATGAAGAAACCAATAATGCAGAACATTTCACGCATGTTTTATTACGTATTAAACTTCAGATTTGTAAAATCTTTCGGCTGCAGCATCAGCCTTGTTCACACTAAAAGCAAGCACTCACGTGGTTGACATAGTTTCTTTAGCTGTTGCCAGTAGAGATTTCCAAATTGTTGGAATACTGAAGGGTGCGTCCGAATTGCAAGAGTTCTTGTTGAAGAGAATTTCAGTGCTTTCTCTGTAGCATAATGAAAATTTGTTTGAAAAGGGTGCAATTCTTTTGGTACAATCCCAGTTAAGAGAGGCATCTTCAATAGTCAGAAGAGAAAGTGCTGAAGTCAGACTTTTTCTTATGTCTCTTTTATGTTCCAAAATTCTGCAGTTTATTGTATGAAAGGTACTACCAATATAACATTTTTTGCCTGAGAAAGTACACAGGTATGAGGTATACGCCAGGATGTTCTAAAGGATCAAGAGGATCTCTGTCTTAGATATTGATTGGATGGTAGCAGGAGGAGAATTGATTGCAAGCTTGTAGCCAAAACTTTTGAAAATTTTGACAAGTTTGTAAGAGCACAAGAATGATGGTAGGGGATTGAACAATAAAGGAAAGGGACTGTTTCTGTAGAGGAGAAAGGTGACAGACAAATTGATTGGCATCAAACTTTTTGAAAAGTTTTTTGACAATTCAGAGGAGAAACTGATGGTTTATGGCAATTTCTTGTATGATTTCATATTCTCTGTAATGAGTGGGGTTCATTGCAAATGACATTCGCATGGTGAACGAGTGTTTTTAGAGCAGCAAGTTTATAGGAAAGAGCCATAAGAGAGTAAAATGGGATGTTTGTGGAAAAGATGGTTTTTCTGTAGATAGATGTATAGAGTTTATCGATTCTAGTTATTTGTACATCAAAGAAATTAATACAGTTATTGTTTTCATGATTGAAAGTGAAATTAATGGTGAGGAATTTTTTAGAGATAGAAGAGGTGAGATTGTGCAAGTCATTTAGGTCGCGAGGCCAGATCATAAAGATTTCTTCCACATAACGAATCCAAAGGCTGGGTTGGAAGGGAGAGGGTTTTACAATGTTATTTTCAATGTTTTGCATGAATATTTCAGCAAGAATGGAAAGAGGTGAAATAATACAGTTATTGTTTTCAAGATTGGTTGCAGGGGAGTCCCCAGCAATCAATCTTGAAAAGAAATTAGTTCAAAAAAGCAAAGTTTGTAAGAACTTTGCATTTACAGCCAACCACTTTGTCCATAGATTCCACCAAAGAGTTTTTACGAAAACTTCCCACCTCCATTGAAAGCCATGACAGTTTACTAACCTTTGATGTTGTTTCCCTTCTGTCCCCTTCTTTGAAGCATTTAGGATCCTCATAAAAAAAAAAAAAACTTGATGGAAAACCTGGACTTACTGGAGTACTTACTTATTTAAAGACCTCTGACTGCCTTCACACCTTACAAAAAAATAATTGTTTCACTTAAAACAGTTTTACTGCCAACTCCAAGGAGTACCCATGGGATCACCTCTTTCTCTTCTTGCTGAAATATTAATGCAAAACATTGAAAATAGCATTGTGAAACCCTCTGCCTTCCAACCCAGCCTTTGGATTCGTTATGTGGACGATATCTTTATAATCTGGCCTCGTGACCTTAAATGACTTGCACAATCTCCTCTTCTATTTCTAGAAAATTCCCCACCATTAATTTCACTTTCAATCATGAAAACAATAACTGTATTAATTTCTTTGATGTACAAATAACTAGAATCGATAACAAACTCCATACATCTTCTATTTACAGAAAACCCATCTTTTCCACAAACATCCCATTTTTGCTCTCGTACGGCTCTTTCCTATAAGCTTGCTGCTCTAAACTCACTTGTTCACCATGCGGATGTCATTTGCAATGAACCCCACTCATTACAGAGAATATGAAATCATACAAGAAATTGCCATAAACCATCAGTTTCTCCTCTGAATTGTCAAGAAACTTTTCAAAAGGTTTGATGCCAATCAATTTGTCTGTCACCTTTCTCCTCTACAGAAACAGTCCCTTTCCTTTATTGTTCAATCCCCTACCATCATTCTTGCTCTTACAAACTTGTCAAAATTTTCAAAAGTTTTGGCTACAAGCTTGCAATCAATTCTCCTCCTGCTACCATCCAATCAATATCTAAAGACAGAGATCCTCTTGATCCTTTAGCACATCCTGGCGTATACCTCATACCTGTGTCTACTTTCTCAGGCAAAAAATGTTATATTGGTAGTACCTTTCATACAATGAACTGCGGAATTTTGAAACATAAGAGACTTCAGAAAAAGTCTTCCAACTTCTGCACTTTCTCTTCTGACTATTGAAGATGCCTCGCCAAACTGGCATTGTACCAAAAGAATTGCACCCTTTTCAAACAAATTTTCATTATGAAAATTAATGGATTTCAAAGAATCTGAATTCTTGAAGTTTTAGTTTTTACCTAATAACGGGTGACAGTACCTCTTGCCTTGATAACAGCCTAAATCCAGTATGGTAGAGACTCCACAAGGTTGTGGATGTATTGAACACAGATTTGCAGTCAGTTGGTTCTGCCAGAGTACGTGGGTGTCTATTCTGGCGTTTCACCTTCTGTTGCAAATGATCCCACAGATTTTGAATCGGATCTAAATCTGGTGATTTGGTGAGCCAGTCGAGGTGAAACAGTGTTGCTGCGCATTCCTCATAACATTCAGACACAGTTTTAGCCCTGTGAACACAGCAATTGTAGTCTTGGAAGACAGGAGTGACAATGTGATGCTGCTCCTGGAGATGTAGGGCAACACTTCATCATTCAGAATGCAGAGGTACGCATGCTGGTTCAGATTCATCATCACTGCAACGAGAGGGCCCATTTCATTGTACAAAAAACATCCCCAAAACATCAGATCCCCCTCCAGCTTAAACGCCTTCGACACAATCTGGATTAAAGGCTTCATTGCGCCTGTGATGCACTTGTCACCTCCCATCATTGGAGTACAAACGAAAATGACTCGTCAGACCAAATTACTCATTTTCAATCCACAGTAAAGTTTTGGTGCCTCTTAGCCTATTGATAATGTGCGACTTTTTGACTTGCTGTTAAGAGGCCTCTTATGTATTACTCTGCTCCACATGTCCGTCGCATGCAGTTCTCATCACAATGTCCCTTTTGGAAATTGGTTGGAGTGGACTTTCATTGACTGTTTGGAGCAATTATTGCCTGGTTTGAAACCAATTTGCAGTTCATCATCATCATCATCATTGTCAACCATTATCAATCCACTGCTGGACGAAGGTCTCCCCAAGTTTCCTCCACAACGGTCTGTCTTGTGCCAGTCTCCTCCATGTCACTCCCGCATATTTACGAATTTCATCCACCCATCTCCCATGTGGTCTTTTTCTGGGTCTTTTCCTGTCCCTTGGAATCCAATCTAAAATTTCGGCTGTCCATCTATGGTCTGTCCTTCTGGCAGTATGTCCAGCCCATTGCCATTTCAGGGATTTGACTCTGATCATGATGTCTTCCACTCTCGTCATTTTTCGGATCCACGAGTTCCTCTTCTTATCTCTCCTGGTTATACCAAGCATGCACCTCTCCATGCTGCTTTGAGTTGTCTGCAGCCTTTGTATGTCTCTTTTAGTTAAGGTCCACGTCTCTGCACCATACGTAAGCACTGGAAGGATGCATTGATCAAACACTTTTCTTTTAAGACATAATGGCATATTGCTCTTGAAAATTATGCTGTTTCTTCCAAAAGCTCTCCAGGCAAGTTTTGTACGCCGATTAATTTCTTCATCAATGTGACCCTCACTTGATATCTGCTGTCCAAGATAAACATACGTATCTGTTATCTCCAGTTTTTCTCCATCAATCGATAAATCTTCATTTCTTGTAAAAGCATTGAACATCACTTTTGTCTTCTGAAAGTTCATTTTTAATCCCACTTCTTTACTCTTGTCAGCAAGTTCCTGGATCATACTCTGCAGCTCTGATGGGGTAGTTGTAAAAATGACTACGTCATCAGCAAAACGAAGGTGGGTTAGATAATCTCCATTAATCTTTATCCCTTTGTTTTCCCAGTTCAGTGATTGAAAGACCTTTTCCAATGTGGCATTAAAGAGCTTCGGAGATATGGTGTCACCTTGTCTCACTCCCTTTCCAATTTTTATGTGTGTTGTATTTTCAAACAACCGAATCTTTGCACTTGCATTTTCATAGATGTTATTAATAATAATAATGTATGCATCTTCAATACCGCAGGATTTCAGAGCCGTGGTAACTGCTGATGGTTTCACCGAATCAAAGGCTTTTTCATAATCGATAAAAGCCATGCACAATGGAAGTTCATATTCCCTCGCTCTTTCAATTAGTTCTCTCAGTACATGGATATGATCTATTGTGCTGTAGCCACTCCTGAATCCAGCTTGTTCTCTCGGTTGAGCTATGTCCAGTGTTACCTTCAAGCGGTGTGAAAGAACTTTAGTGAAGATTTTATAAACCACTGATAGGAGGCTGATAGGTCTGTAGTTCCTGAGATCCTCAATGTCACCTTTTTTATGTAGCAGGATCATTGTAGCATTGTTCCAATCCTCAGGAATCTTCCCTTCATTAAGGCATCGAGTGAAAATTTGGGCGAGTACTGTTTCAATTTCTCCACTTGCTTCTTGTATGATGTCTATAGTAATTCCATCTTCTCCTGGAGCTTTCCCCGCTTCATGTTCTTGATCGCATGAGCAACTTCTGCTGGGAGGACTGGAAGAACTCTGGTACCTTTCATGATGTCTGGAGAACATGTATCATCCCTTTCATATAATTTGGAGTAGAAATCTTTCACTCTTGTCAAAATTTTGCCTCTATTTCTTGTTATAGAACCATCTTCTTTTCTCAGAGCCATAATCTGTTTTCTTCCCTTACTGAGATGTCCCTTTGCTATCTTAAGGCTTTGGTTGTTTTCAATTGCTTTCCTCACTAGCTCACAGTTGAATTTCCTTACGTCTTCAGTGATACTTTTTCGTGTTGTCTTGCATAGCTCTATATATTCCACTTTGGAAGTCTCATCTTCTTTAGTTGTCCTCATCTCTCTTCTTTTTTGCATCAACATTTTGGTTTTTCCTGATAATTTGTTCACATGCAACTTGTTCTTAGACCCAGCTAATTTTGTTGCTGTTTCCATTAGAGCTTTGGTTACTTTTCTGTTAACTTCCGAAATATCCACTTCTTCCGATGTTAGGCCTTCTAAAGCAGAGAATCTGTTCTTCAGTTCCAACTTGAAAGTATTATGGTGTTTTTTAAGGTTGGTTATGTCAATACATTTTGTTTGTCTTATGAGCTTGCCACGTTCCAGTTTAGTGTTGAGGTGCATCTTACATCTCACCAATCTATGGTCACTACCTGTGTTGAACTTGTTCAGCACACTGCAGTCTTCGATGACGAATTTTTTGTTACACATAATAAAATCAATTTCACTTGTCGTCCCAATTGGATGTCTCCATGTCCATTTCCTGTGTGGCTTTTTCTTGGAGAAGGAGTTCAAGATGAAAAATCCTTCTGCCTCTGCAAACTCAACGAGAGTATTTCCACGCTGGTTTCTGTTGCCGTGACCGAATTTACCTACTGAAGTTTCATTCTGTTGCCGTTGCCCTATTTTTGCATTGAAATCTCCCATAATTATCTTCAAGTGCTGCTTACCTTTATTATTTAGATGACCAATTTCCTCATAAAATTCTTCAATTTCTTCTTCAGGATGACTTGTGGTGGGTGCATAAGTTTGAATAATCTGAGCCTGGTATCTTCTCGACAGTTGGATAACGAGTCGTGCAGCTCTGTCAGAGGAACTTTCAACTTCTACCACTTTATCCTTCAGTTTCTTGTTTATTATAAATCCAACACCACTAGTTCTGCCAGTATCTGTCCCACGATAATAGAAGAGATGTCCACTTTTCAGTTCAATGAGATCTTCTCCTTTTCTCCTTACCTCACTTAGCCCGACGATGTCCCACTTGATCCTTTGTAGTTCCTCTTCCAATTCAAGAAGCCTTGAATCAGACTAGGCATGAAACATGGTGGCGTACCTAAATACAGTTCATGACAAATTATTCATTGTGAATGAAGTAAAGCATGTGCATTTTGGGGCAGTTTGCTAAAAAGAGCTGTGGCCACGAAAGCACTTGGGTCATAAACACGAGATTCCTGCAACAAATGATTTATTTAGTGAGAGTAGCAACTAGCTAGAAATTGAATTGTAATTCATGAATGAAGTCCCAAGAAGATCATTAGTGCATAGCTAGATGGTGCTGTGCAATTTGTCTTGTTCAAAGAACAGAATAGCCACAGCTTAGTAAACTCTCTGCTTTTGGTAGTGTCTGTGTCAGAATTGAAATTTAGCCCATCCTATTTATCACTACATGTAGTTCACAAATGTGTTGTTATACCAAATATCAAAGGAAATACAATACTGGTGTTGAAATAATAAGTCCTTGAGCATGTTCCAGATGTGTCTTAAATTATGAAATATCTGACATTTATGTAATGTTGCCTTAATGTAAAAGATGCTAAATTTTGATTTACCATGTTTAAGCATGCTTATGAAATATGCAAAAGTGTTTAACAAAAATGAAAAACCAAGTAAAAGGGGTTTCCAGGTTTTGACGTAAAATTTTCTGTTTGTGTTGACAAGTCTTTAAATGATGCAATCTTTCCTTTTAGGGAAGGCTTGCCTTCGCGGCCCCAAAAGCGCACTTCTTGGCTTTCCTATTTGTGACTTACGAGTGTGAAGGAGGTCCACCTTGGGACACCAGCTGACTAGGCCTAGGGACCTGAGTGTTAGCCATGTGAGTATGTTGAAAAATTGTACATTGTAACACATTTATTGATGTATAATAATGAATCTGCTAAATTTAGCCAAATTTGTCTAATTTTTGAAAATCGAGCAAATGATTATAATCTCAAATTTAGCAGTAAGTTGTATTTCAGTTTTTTTTTTGTTTGTTTTTTTATTGAAGTAAAATGTAAAGTGTAAGAGAAGGTCCCAGATCTTTTTGTTTGTTTTTTGTTTTTATATAATCCTGATTTTAGGGTTTGAAATTTCACACAAATTTACACTTTTGGCCTTTCTGGACTACACAAAAATCTTAAACTCAGTCCACAATTAGGATGTTTCGTAACTAAAAGTACCACTCTCTTCAGAAAAATTCATGGACTTTATTTAATATGATATGCCACATGATGAACTTACTTTAAATTTAAAAATTAAGTTACAAAACTTAAAATTCTAACAAGTGATTTTAAAAAAATGAGAAATTGTATCTATTATTTCAGACTTTTAAAAGCTTTCTGCAAAATTTCATCTTGGGATCTCAGTGGGATCATACTTTAATAAATGGTATATTGTTCTTAAATGAGTCTAAATATTGATAACAGGCACTTCTCTCTGCAGTGTCTCAATATTGATTTTTGTCACATTTTGGGAAAATTAATCAGGATTCTTAACTACCTCATCAGGTTTATTTTGTGAGGAACATCCAAAAATTTGTCATTCCTTTAATTTAGTATTAAAAAAAATATTGTTAGTGCTTCATATCATGAATATTATAACAAAATAGATATCAAACAAAATTTTTTGGGGGGGGGGCAAAAATAAACTTGTATATCAAATGGATCTGAAAACTTGTATTCTTCCATTATTTTTACTTTAAACCAAAATATTTTCAAGAGCATTTGTTGCACATGACTTTTCATTTTTTGCCAAAGTGTAAGTACAGCCTGTTGCAGTCCTTGGTTCGACCCTTGCTAGAAGTTATGCTTGCATTACCTTCAATACATCCTGACTAGTTGGGTAAATAAATGATGGTGCTGTTTCTGGCGGGTATAAGGTCACAGTTGCTTCTTCACTTTCATAGTCCATAGACAGTACATAGTTCAACCACCATTTTTTATTGTATTCACAGGTTACATACTCAGTTATCTCAGCCATATCTAGAGATTTTGTACCTCTCTCAATGTCAAACTCTCACTCTCGTTGCTGAAGGAGTACACTTTGGTCACAATTTCTGTTGGGCTAGGTGTAGATGGAATAAAGCAGTGAAATCCTGGTGTTGCTTTGATCATTTTCACTCTTTCAAAGTGTCATTTTAGGAAAATCTCTTCTTTTCTGTAATCCTAATTTGTTGAAAATAAGAACTGGATGGGAGGGATGTTATCTTGGCACCAGTGAAAGAGTTCTAGCTGTGTCATCTTTTGGTCTGTGTAGGGTCTTTGTAAACTTCCCTTGGCTGCAAGGCACTTGACACCCCCTCCCCAAACCATCGCATACCCCTGTTTCATGGGCTGTTGCATAGAAGTGGCTTCATCCAACATTTTTTATAGCAAATTGAGGCTATATAGGTTTCCCTCATCTCTTTCGAAATGTTCCTGTCTTGGGCTGGTCTGTTCCACAGCTTTCCTGCAGTTTTGTTTATACACTACTGTTTGTGAAAATTGCAACACCATGAAGGAACCATGTGATTTGAATGAAATTTATGCCATAGATTACTGATGTGACTGTACATAAGTGATTTAATTTTCAGAATATAACAATATTTACCTGGAAAATTCAGTATCTTGTGAAGCCTCAGTGAGGTGCAATAAGACCTTCTAGACTGTGTGGCATTGAATCAAAAAGGCGAATGGTGTCCTGAGTAATTGCTTGCTAGGTAGCATGTATGAAAGTCCACAGATCATTGGTACTGACCGCTGGAGGACTTTGATGGGCCAGTTACCGAGTGACCATATCCCAGACATGTTCAATAGGCGACTTGTCTGGCAAACGTGCAGGTTAGGGGGAAAGTGGTATCTGCTGTGCTGCGAAGAGGGCTTGAACATTCCTGGCAACATAAGGTCGGGCATTGTCCTGCTGGAATATAGTGCCAAGAGTGCTCTGAAGGAAGGGTATGACTTCTGCCTACAACTTCCCTGATGTAGCAGTCGCGGGTGAGGTTGCCCTCAAGTCATAGCAGCTGAGATCACGTATGGTACCCCATGGCACCCTACACCATCACACTTGGTGTTTGGCCCATATGACGCTCAACAATCCATGCTGGAAGAAGGCGCTTGCCACAGTACCATCTAATGCGTATGCGGCCAGCATAGTAGGCCAGGTTGAATCGGGACTCATCCGAAAACACATGTTGCCAATCAGCACGTCATTGTCTGTATTGAAAACCCCATTCTAGCCTGAGGTGTTCAGGGTCAAAGGAATTCGGCACAAAGGGATGCGTGCAACCAGTCCTCTGTGCAGAAGACGGTGTCGAACTGTGTAATGCCACACCTGTTAGTGCTCCACTGTTGTGCTAACACATGCGGAATAGTTCGTCACTGCCATGTAGACGAGGTGTCGTCACCCCACAGTGTCTTCACATTTCTCTGTCCACTGCCAGATTGTCGATGCACCTGGTTCTCCTTGGTCCAGTGCCGCCACGCTCATCACTGTCTTGTCATTATGCCCCATCCAAGCCGCAATGTCTTAGTACAAAAATGCACCTTCACGCAGACCATTCATTCATCCCCATTCGAACTCTGTTGTATGGTGATATTGTGCCCTTCGTCGTCGCAGAGCCACTGTTGAATCATGAAGACCCTTTTACAACTCGCCGTCTACGATGCGCTACTGGGGTGTATCCTAAACAGCCCTCTCTTTCAGTGGCGGCTCGTGGTTAGAAAAATAGGTGAAGAGTACAAGAACAGTATGAAAAGATATGTCTGAAATGGAAATCCCTTAATGAGGATTTACCTATTTTTTGTATGTTAAATCATTTTTCTTCCTTTTAAAGCTGCAAAGTTTTTGATTATGTCGTCATAAGATGGTTGTTTCTTCGTGAGCATCAATAAAATGTCTTCCTGAATGGAAATGTTTGCCAAAGAAGAAGCAAGTCTATCTTGGGAACTAGTGTTTCTTGAGCAAGTTTGTATTCTTTTAAGAAAACTTCTTTCCACTGGCACACTTGTAGATGGAATTGTTAAAATGAGGAAAACCAATTTTAATCTTCTGTAAAAATGTCTGTCTCCGTGAAACACTCAGAGTTCGAGTCAATATATTCCTTAATTTTTCATCGGCATATGCAAGACTCAGTTCATTTTTAAGGCCCTGGTGTTTAGTAAATATTTTTCCGTAAAAATGTAGATTTTCAAGAGCGCGAGAGGGAAAGCATGCATTAAATTATTCGAATTTGGTTGTGTCAGCAAGTCAGACAAATTGAAGTTTCTTACAGTCTTGAAATCTTATATCCATTTCCATAAGAATGTGGTCCAAAATTTCAAAATACAATTATTTGTAATTTTGAAAAATTGTTTCCTGTGTAAGAGCAGCATATTCCCGTGCTTAATTCTGTGATTTTGCTAGCTCTTCCAAACTGTGTTTCAAATACCTCATCGTTCCTTTTATGGCTCAAAATTTCACAAGTTTTTTTTTTTATATATATATAATTTGAGTTACACGGTAGTTTATGCTTAGTTATTTTTTTTTTCAAAAGTTCGAATAATAGATAGGTGGAGCCAAATAAGTAAATTCGAAAGTGTTCATATCATTCAAAAACCGCTTGGCAAGATGAATTGATTTTTTGTCTGATTGTTCGCTATTCGTCAGAAATCCGAACACTTCCTTCAATTTATCCCAATCTTCAACAACCACACTTACAAATTTCGAGGTGGAGGACCATCGAGTTGCGGTTGTTGATATAAGTGTATAAGACCGCTTCGCAGAATGGTGAACAAACGAAGCAGTTCCACTGAGGCTTGCAAAAGGTATTAGACACTTAGAAATTTTAGAAAAACTCTGGTGTAATACAAGATTCAAATGATGAACTAAGCAATGAACAAAAACAGCGTGAGAAGCTTTATCCTTAACTTTTTTTTTTGTAACCCATTTAAGTGTCCAGACATTGTACTTGCCCCATTGTAAAATTGTCCTATTTATTTGTGTTGGTAATCAGACTGTCCCAAAATTTTGTCTAGCATTTTGTATAAAGCTCCTGACATTCTTTGTGTTGGTAATCAGACTGTCCCAAAATTTTGTCTAGCATTTTGTATAAAGCTCCTGACATTCTATCTTCACTCACATCATGGAAACCCAAAAATCCCTCAACCAATACACCTTCCGAATCAACAATAAAAAATTATTTAATTTTTTATGTGATTGTTTATATATTCAGAAATACATTTAATTAATTCATTTTGAATAGTTTTTTATCTTTTCGTATTGATTTTAAATTTCTAAAAAAATTCTTCATATCAACAATGAAAGTAATTCAATAAAATTTCTACGTATTTATCGAGCCCATGCTTTCGTCATGGTCTTCTTGTTTGCTCAAATACAATATAGACTAATACTGCATCAATCACTGTCTGCAGGAAAAGTCTATTTAAAGGAACGTTTTCGTTAAAACAAATTTTCAAAAGCCTAGCCTTCTTCCTCAGGGCATCGGCAATGGTTTTTTGAATTTTTCAACTTATCCGTGTTACGCTTAATAAATCTGAGAATCTGTCTTTGTTCCACGCCGAATGTTTATTACTAAAAAATAAGCAGGGCCAAAAAAAAAAATTAACACAGAAGTGCTGCAAATCCATTTATAATTAAGTAAACCAGCAATTTTTTAAATTAATATTGTTAGAGTTACCGCTCTTCTTGATTTCTTTCTTGGCAACAATTGTCAGTAAAACCGTCTGTCGTCCTTGAAGCAAAATGTGCCTTTTATCTTCATCTTTCCACCGATTAAATGGAGTTTGCAATAAATTACAAACAATGTCATCTACAGGATGCATACTAAAAACTTTCACTGTCAGTTATATTGTACACAAACCTAAAATATCAGCTAAAGCTTTCAACAAATAAATAATCACAAAGCCCGAAAGAACAAATTCCTTTTGAAAAATAATGTAACTGAGCACCACAAGGAAAAAGCCCTAGTAGATTGCAAGGTACCCTGGTAGTCCACCCGCTCCACCATGATCTCTCATGACTTAACGCTCAAAAACTGAGAAATGCAGAGGTAAGGCGTCTGAAGCTGAAACACTTCACTTGAGCGAGCAGATTGGGGAGGGTGACGTCACTGTTACCATGACAACTCGGCCGAAAACTGTAGACTTCAAAGCATTCTCATTTCGGCTCTTCACTTGCACTGTTTTGCATATAAGGATTTGTTTTCCGTATTGAGCGCGCCATGTGAATTAATATCTATTCAAAATTTTGAGTATTTTAGAACTGAATAAAGGCAAAAAATAATATATTAAAAAAAAATACTGAATAAAACTTTATTTTGAGTAAAATAGGTGAAGAGGCACTTCACCTACTTCACCTGAAAAGCAGCCACTGCTCTCTTTATACCCCTCACTCGACTGTTCAGAGGGCCCAGTCATGCACAATGACTCTGCACTGCTAATCATTTGCATGCCCTACCCTGCTGTGCATATCCTGCAAGTTTCACATGATTACCATCATTCCTTCATGGTGTTGTAATTTTCACAAATAGTAGTTTATCATCCATCCATCTTCCCTCTGGTCTTCCTACTCCTCTTTCCTTTGTTCTGGATCTTATATATGTATTCTTTACTTTATCTTGAAGTCTTATATTTAGCAGGGATTTTTCCATTTTGCGTTGTGTTTTGCAATTGTCTTAAGGTGTTTTTCTTGATAGGCCAGGTTTCAGTGCCATATGTCATAATGGGTATTATATAGTGATTGAAAAGTTTTGCTCTGTTTTCTGGCTTTATTTTACTACATAGAATTCTTTAACTTCCCAAAAGCTATCAATCCGATTTTTATTTTTCTGTCAATTTCTTCCATAATTCACTGTTTCTTTGTGGTAATTAGTTTTCCTAAGTATATGTATGTATTCTTCCACATATTCTGTTTTTTATCATTTATTCTAATATTTTCTTGTGCTTTGCTATTAAGTTGGTTTGACATTTTTGTTTTATCAGTATGGATTCCTAATCCAATTTCTTTTGATAAATCTGTTAGTTTTTATGTAACTTATTTTAATTCTATTTTCTGAAATGAGGACTGTCATCTGCAAATCTTAAATTGGACAACATTTTCTCTGAGGAATGAGATCAGCTTATTCTGAAAAGTATGAACAGCTACAGTATTGTGTGTTAAGCATCTGAAATGACAACAAAACTTGAACTTAATCTCCCCTCATTGATGATAACATACAGCAAATGGATGAATTGTTGCCTTGTTGTTCCAGTGGAACGACTGGGCTTCATCTTGGAGGGCAAAGAGTAGTGCTCTGAAAAGTCCAGTGCTATCAAGGCCTGATTCTCCTGAATGTTCAGTTGCAGGGGTGAGTAGTATGCTGCTTGTTGATGCATAATTGAAAGAATGAGTTTTTAACAAAACCAGCTGTTCACACAAATGTTCAATAAATTCTTCTGCTGGCTTCGTTAATGTCTCGAATGTACACCTATCGACTGACACCCACTGTTTGTTGGTGATGCTTTCTGTCATCTCTTCTTCCATATTGTTCATCAGCTGTTCCTTTTAAGGTTTCTATTCCTGGACAACTCTTACAGCTACCTAATGACACTGAGGAGTAGGAACTTGCACATTATTTTATCAATACATGTTTTGTAGCCATTAAGCTTAGATCCATCATTCAGAGTTGTCTTTCAGTTTTTCACCAGTTATCGTCAACTTAACATTCTGGTGGTGGGGTACATACACAAACACAATGAGTACCACTTGCACCCACAAGGATGCAATTCTTTGGTCAAAAGTTTTGCAGATTTTGAAAAGCCAATTTGAACTGTTGGTTGCATAGTTTTAAACAGTTGTATTTCTTTAAGGTTTTCTAAAATAAGTCTTTTCTGCAGATGTATGGATGTTTCATCTTCTGTTTTAAGTCAGTCCTTCTTTCCTTGCATTATTTGGCTTACATCATTGCTGTTATAAAAGGTTTTGACTTTGTCCTGAACTTCACCATCTAACATTTTGCCTATTTTTGGATCTGGTACAGAAAAATTTCCATTTTCCTTAACTAAGGCTTTTGCTTTTCTTGCCATTCAGTCACTTACTGAGAACTCTATTTTAATTATTTTACAAGACCAACTTTTAGGAAGAACAGTCAAAATAAGAAATTTTTAACTTCTCATGTTTGTGTGAATTTTTCTTTAAGCTGTTTGATTATCTCTGAATCTGGTCAAAGTATTCACTATCTGAGTTATCTAAGCTCTTGTCTCTGACAGATGTAGCAGTAAGACTTTTTGCATTCTCTAGTAGTTTTCTTTTGCAGTATTGTAGTTCCTGTATTATTAATTTCTTTGCAATTGGTCATTCCACAATACATGTCAGACTTGCTCAAAAATTCAATTGCCATATTTAATTTTGAAAATGGTACTTCACTTTCAACATCTGGCTGTCTCAACTCATTATCCTCCATTATTTCTTCTTTCTCCTTTGCCAACTGTTTTCTGCAACTGTCGCATTCTTCATGTCAGGATTAATATCTGGCTGCATTTTACACATCCAATTTTGAACAGGCCTTACATTTTTTATAGTCCTGCGACTGATTTTACTAAGAGGATTACAGCAATATATTAAATTAGTAATCACCTTTTCTTCTGTTGCAGCCATAGTCTTTAGTGAAAATATTATTACACGTCAGATTCACAATAAAATTTAGTAAAACTAATTAACTTGTGTATTCCCACTAATGTCAAAACAGCTGGAGCACAAAGACACTAACAGATCAACACAAAAGCTAATGGAAGACTAAGTCTCAACTCCCCACTGAGCCCTGTACAACAGGCCACAGCTTGTCCATACACATCAAAGCCAGTCAGGGCTGGTTCAAACAAACTGAAACCATTTCTACCGTGCAACAGCAAGCTGTCACTCCACTATGAAAAACATTTTTTTAAGAAAAGCTTGAATAGCTTTTCAGATACTTTAAAAAAAATGCCTGAAATAACTGCCATAATGATTTGAAGTCTTGTCTATTTTGTTTTATTCACTCTAATAAGACCCATTCATCCTAAACAGAGCCCAAATAAGGCAGACGTGCCCAATTTTTTTTTTAATGTGAGCCCATTGAGATACCAAGATGAAATTGTGCAGAAAGCTTTTAGAAATATGAAATATCCTATACTATTTTTTGAAAATTTTCACATTTTTTCACTTTTTAAAATAAGTTTATCGTGTGGGCATTATATTAAAAGCCCATGAATTTCTGAAGAGTGGTATTTTTAGTTTTGAAATATCTCAATTCTGGGCTGAATTTTTAATATTTTTGTGTAGTCTGGAAAGGCCAAAATGGTCAATTTTTTGAAATTTCAAACCCTCATAACTCAGAAGTAAAAGAAAAATGTATGTTTAAACTTGGTTTTGATCATTTGACAAGTGTACAAAATTTTATGAAAATTGGAAGACATGAGGTAAAAAAATTCATTAAAAATTAATTGGATCACTTGACATGAAATCTCCGTATTAAAGGTGAGAAAGAATTGTATATATTTATTCCTAATTAATCATAGTTCCGTGGTTGTAAATATGTGTATATTCTACCTTCTCACAGTGCGCAGCCTGCCAGTAGCCATTTGATTTTATAATTTTTCTTGTAAATAGCGGTTGCCTGTAATTGTTATCTGGAATATATTTAAAAGACTGGTAGTGGAAAACCTTAGTATGAGATTTTTGTGGGTTTTTTAAAAAAAATTCTAGACTATTTAATAAAATTGCAGTTTGGCCTAAGTTTACTAGACTAATTCAGGTATTTAGTGATTTTTACTTCCATGGTGGTTATGGTTGACAATTTGCGATGGTCACTGTTAAGTTTTTGATGTCTGTTGCTTTGTGGTTATGGTTAAGAAGGTATTTGGTTTCAGTGGTATTGGAAGTGGCCAACCTAAGTGGTTATTGATGATGGAATCTTCTTTTTTCTACTTGAAGTCCTTTCAATTTTGTTGATTGATAATTTTTAGATTCCTAATTCATTTATATGCCCATTATGTCTCATATGTGTGTGCAATCCTGTTTGTCCAACAGATACTACTACTGTCAAGCATAGAGTACCTAAAATATTGGACTGCTAAATCTGAAAAGTATAACGTGCAGGTTAATTTTTAAGCATGAGGATCTGAATTGTGATGAAATGCACCAGAAATGACCCTTTTTTTTAGTAGTAGTGTTCTAATAAATTCATCAGTGCCAGTGTACTGGGTTTGGTATCAAATACACTGCCTGACAGAAAATTCCACACCACAAAGACTGTGTGCCCTGGGGCTGGAGAGAAGAGAAAGGTTTGACTAATCCCTGAGGAATGCATTGTAGGAGGGTGAAACACATGTTTCTTGAGCTATCTGTGCACTAATGCCTGAGGCACAAGTATGTGAAGGGGGAATCTGCTAGGTTTTAGAAATCAAGAAAGCAAACTGGATTTTGTTTTCAGAGTTCTAATTCCCACTCTCCAGTATTATTGGAAGGTGTCTCCAATGACCAATCAGAGTTAAAAATCAACCTATCAGATTCTGATGGGGGTGGGGTGCAGGCTCGAGACTTGACAAAAACCTTTTTTCGGATACAGGTCATAGGATTCCTTTGTTGTATATAATGCTTATCTCTTGTGCATACTACCATAGCTATTTTTCCCTTCAGTTCAGCTGCAGTATGTTATACTGTGTTATTTGAAATTTAAAAACTTAAGGAGCTTCAGTTATACTTTTACATACAATGCCAGCAGGAAGTGGTCGAAAATGTGCCCCAGAATGGTTGGAGGTTAGCAGATTGGATGACAAGAACAAAGTAAAATGTGATCACTGTGTTTCAAAAGTGAGTGCAAAGATTGAAAGAATTGAAGGCCACTTAAACAGATGTTTGAAAAGATCCATGCCTGGTACATCAGACATTTTTCCCATCAGAAATGGATCCAAATTTCACATCAGCAACTCCTGGGAATTGTATGCTATCACACAACTTGATACGAGAAGAGACCCGTGGCACAGAAAGTATGCCCAAAAGGCTGATGGCAGGTTTTACTGTAAAAACAACAGATAATCAAAAAATCTACATTAGATTAAAAAATTGTCAGGTTTTTTGTGCAAATAACATTTCTTTTAATTCAGCAACTACTGCAGAATACAAAGATATGGTGGAAAGTTTGCACCCTGGTTATTCTGGCCCTAGTCATATTGATCTAGGAGGGAAACTGTTGGACACAGTATCTGGTGAAGTTGATGCATTTAAAAAATATCTTGAGGATAACAACAGTAGGCATCCCTTTGATGTTGGATGGGTGGTCAAATGTTAATAATGCCATAATTTCAACAAGCATTCACACTGGGTCAAGCTCTTTTTTTTTTTTTTAAGTGCTATAGATTGTGAGAGTAACAAAAAAACTTTGGCGTGTTGTGCGGAAATTGCCAAGACTGCAATTGAATACTGCAAGACTACACTCGGGGAATGTTTTTGCCGTATGTACTGATAATGAAAATAAGATGGTAAAAATTAGAGAACTCTTGGAACTGAAATACAAAACCTTGGTGACTTATGGGCGCTCTGCACATTATGTCAATCTGCTAGCTGAAGAAATTACAAAGCTGTTTTGAAGCACATACTCAAGGTGCAGAAGTATTTCTACAATCGTCATCACCCCCATGGATTGTTGAAAGAAATGGGTGGATTTATGCCACAACTGCCAAATGCAACACGTTGGAATTCACAAACGGATTGCATAAATGTTTATGTGAAAAACTATCCAAAGTATGTGGAAATTCAAACCTCTGAGCACTCAAATAATCTGCAAATTCCCCCAAACATAAATAAAATTCTAGAAAATATAATGATTTACAAAGATGCAGTACAAATGCTAAAACAGGTTAGTAGAGTACTTGACATTCTCCAGGCTGCACAAACAAACATTTCTGAGGCAGTGGAACTGTGGCAAGATCTTGTGGAAAACTCAGATCTTAAAGCGTATACACCGGTGATGATAAAAAAAAAAAAAAAAAAAAAAAGGGATGAATCAAGCACTTCAGCCTTGCCATTACTTGGCAAACTTAATGAATCCAAAATACCTGGGAAAGAGAATGAGCCCTGAGCAAAAACAAATTGCTGATAACTGGGTGTTAGAAAAGAAACCTGAATGGATAATTTTTGTAATGGGTTTTAAAATGTGACACAAAGTACTATCCAAAGTCTATATTTGTAAATGTTGTGCAAAACTTCAGTGCTGCCAAATGGTGGCAGCTGATGGAGTGACATGCAAGTGTGACCAAAGCTGGAACCCTGGAAGATTTATGCTCTTACATGTCAAGTCTATGTGGTTGTCCAGCCAGTTCATCTGCAGTAGAAAGGATATTTTCTACATCCGTTTTGTTGCACGATGATATTTATTCAGCTAAAAACGAAATCTATGTACAGTTTAAAAAATACATGAGCACTTTCGGTGTCACATTGACACCTTCATCAGATGTGATTTCACCTTGTGGTTACATGCTGGTCTTAAGTACGTGGAGTAGATGCATCATGGGAAAGGTAATGTCAATGTCACATGATATACCAGATAACAAGACAGTCAAAATAAGAGCATAATTAGCCAATGAAAATTATTTAACAGAAGCAATTGTTATTGTGCTGTCCTTCCCAACAAGATTGCTCCAGGGTTCAGGTAAGACATAAGGATAATAGTCATTACAGCAACGTGTATTATAAGAAGCAATTATTATTGTGCTTTGGTGATTCACCAAAGCACCTCTTTTGCAAGAACTGTAAGTGCTGGAAATTCCATCTCAGACTGGGACAACGCTAAGATTATAAACACACCTAACTCTGTTTATTCCTTGTTATTTGCAGAAAGCCTCTATATTTCGGCTTATAATACACGTTGCTGTAATGACTATTATCCTTGTGTCTTACCTGAACCCTGGAGCAATCTTGTTGGGAAGGACAGCACAATAACAATTGCTACTGTTAAATAATTTTCATTGGCTAATTATGCTCTTATTTTGACTGTCTTGTTATCTGGTATATCATGTGACATTGACATTACCTTTCCCATGATGCATCTACTCCACGTACTTAAGACCAGCATGTAACCACATGGTGAAATCACATCTGATGAAGGTGTCAATGTGACACCGAAAGTGCTCATGTATTTTTTAAACTGTACATAGATTTTGTTTTTAGCTGAATAAATATCATCGTGCAACAAGACTGATTTCTTTTAATACTACTACTTACAGACTAGTCTGGTCAAAACTTTGCAATCGCTTAGGTGTTGATTAAAGCACAGAAACTTGTCAAGATCCACAAATATTTAAAAAACAAACAGTAAATTTGTCACAAAAATATTGAAATTTGTAGTTTTACTCATTTAATTAAACATCTCAGAAATGTTTAATGAGGGTTTAGAGTTTGATCAAATACTAGTTTATAGATTGCAGTGAGTGGTGTGTAAAGTATCTTAGCCTTTGTGTAGATTTAAATAAAAAAATTTCAACAGACTACATAAAAAGGAGATTTTTGTTAACCAATAGGTAAGTTGCATGGATTTTTCATTAATATTTAATCTTTTATTATCTTAGTGAAAGGATATGAAAACCAAATAGCCCCCCCCCAACACAACAAACCCCAAAGAAGCCCAATAAAATCCACCCGGGTTGGGTTTTTTCAACCCTGATCGTAGACCTTCATACCGCTGGATGGTCCTTGCGTCGTATTGCAAAAGAAACTCAACATGATGCCACAATCGACAGTGGTCCCAGGAAGGATCTGTCTCATTTGGAGACGGTGGTCCCAGGAAGGATCTGTGCAACATCATAGGAGTACCAGAGCACAGACTTCCGAGCACACTGATCATCGCATCCGACGTCATGCGGTAGCGGACCCACAGGCTGCAACGGGTGACATTTTGCGGAGTGTACAAGGAGACTTGGATGCTCAGATATCGATGCAGACCGTGTCTTGTCGATTGGCTGCGTCTAGTTCGCTGATCAGCCGTCCGTTGCGAAGGCTACCCTTAACAGCATGCCATCGCAGTCGCCGCTTGGCGTGGTATCGCTCCAAAACTGTGTGGGATGCTGAATGGAACAGTGTGGTGTTCAGCAACGAATCGCGGTTCTGTCTCGCCATGTGAGAGTCTGGAGGCGACTTGGCCAATGGGGAGATTCCTCTGCCATTGTGGAGTGCCACACGACCCAGCAACATGGAATCATGGTGTGAGATGCTATCTGCGCCAACAGCCACTCGCTGCTGGTATGCATTACGGGCACGCTACTATGTTGCAGCCATCATATTTTCAGAGCATCCCAAACACCATTTTTCAACAGGATAATGCCCGGTCACATACTGCTCGGATCAGCCTGAATGCTTTACATGGTGTGTGGATGCTTCCATGGCCAACACGATCCTCCGACCTCTCACCCATCAAGCATCTGTGGGACATGATTGGGCGTCGGTTGAGTACTTTCCCACCCCCGCAAAATGAAAATGAACTGTGGACTCGGATCAACACCGCATGGTCCACAATACCCCAGGACCCCTATTCGGACTCTCAATACCATGTCGGATTCAACACTGTATCGTCCAAAAGGGGGGCCACACTCCTTATTGATCATATTGTATAATTTGCCACTGGAGCATAATTGTATGTGACAATTAAATAGTTTGTTCAGGGCTATCTGTGTGTGCCGTTTGGTCTGTTTTCTGAGCATTCTTTCATGGTGTGGCATTTTCTCTGTCGGGCAGTATAATTAGCCCGGCAAAGTATAACATGAGCCATACGCAGTTTTCTCCTTATATTATTCCTTCTGTGAATGTCAGTTAGCAGACTGGAAAACATTGAATAGGTTGTGCTCCACAACTAAAGTTTGATACAATACCACATAAACTTTTGCTCAGTCATGTAAATATCATTACCAGAAAAATGTTGAAATTGTTACATGCCTGAATGCATACAAGTGTACTATTTTTTCTAAACATTTCAAGTACAAGATAAGAAACAAAGTACTTTTTCTGCATTTCATAAATTACACCCAGAAGAAAATATATAAACTTGCCTCAGTCATTTCATGTAAAATCAGCACAAGAAAGTCATTTCATGTAAATCAGCACGCACATGCCTTGGGCATGTCAGGCAATAAAATTTTCAATCCCTGGGGAGTTTGAAGTTTTATTTAGGGCATATGCACCCTTCCAAAGTTTTATGGTTCACTGTAAAATTTAGAGAAATTGTGCAAGTTTTACAGTTATTTCAAGTCCCAGTATGTCCTATACATGATATATACATATATTTACAGGCATGAGACTTCCGCGAAAATACGGAAATCCACTTTTTTTTCTGTTACGTTTTTGGTGTTACCAACATTATTCCAAAAATGCAATAAAATTTTAAGGAGGGGGGCTATTCCTCCCTCTTGCAAAAAGCAAAATCGTAATAACTTCGAGCGACGGGATGGTTACGGCTGGGAATGATGTCGCCTCTTCCTCCAGAGATGGAAATTCTACGCCAACGTGTGCCAAAACAAAAGTCTTGCGCCATCTTGCTACAAAAGGCAGGTTTTGCGCCATTGGGCGCCAATACCTCTGTGCCCAGTCGTCCTCATCGGGACTTCGGTACAGTAAATTCTCCGTGCGCACTCTTCCGCTTGACGCTGAGTAGGTCCATGCAGTGGGAAGAATGATTCCGTGGCTCCAAGTACTAGGAATTTTACGTAGTTACTATGGAAAACATCGAATATTCTATGGAAATCGTCAGTCAGCTACGAACGACGGAAAATGTCAAGTATGCAACGGAAATCGAAAATCTCAGTGAAATAACGTTATTAAACATGTGTATAAAGTTTATTTTTTGCGTTTTCAAAATTCTAACCCTTGTTAAATATTTTCGGGAATGTTTCTTGGGTGTTGAGAATGTCACGTCGTTTTCCGTTTAGTCATACTTTTTTCAACAAGTCCCCCCTCCCCTTCTCTCTATATGCCTGATTACATTTTTATTTCTGATGTTTTCTTGTCATATTTCTCGTTTTTAATACCTTTGGTAATAGTGAAAAGACTAAGGGGTTTTTTTTAAGAATTTTTTATAGTGAAATGCATGTTACCCTATTTCTAATACATGCTTCTTCAAAACAAAGCAGTAATAGAGAGCAATCGTTTTCGCCCCTTTCCCTTTTATTAAACGAAATTAAATTTCTAGATCAGTATTTAGTCCGTCCGTGGTGGAATCCGCGCCGTTTCAGTGTCCCGTAAAATTCTTCCACGTCAGAGTGAGCAACACAGTATCGATTTTTCACTTTCATTTTCCATAAAATTTGTGTTTTTCCATTCCTTAGTTACTTCTTACTCATCGTCGTTGTCAACCATTATCAATCCACTGCTGGATCGAAGGTCTCTCAGAGCCTGTTTCACAACGGTCTGTTTTGTGCCAGTCTCCTCCACGTTACTCCCGCATACTTTCGAATTTCATCCACCTATCTTCCATGTGGTCTTCTTCTGGGTCTTTTCCTGTCCCTTGGAATCCAATCTAAAATGTCGGCTGTCCGTCGATGGTCTGTCCTTCTGGCAGTATGTCCAACCCATTGCCATTTCAGGGATTTAACTCTGATCATGATGTCTTCCACTCTTGTCATTTTTCGGATCCACAAATTCCTCTTCTTATCTCTCCTGGTTACACCAAGCATGCACCTCTCCATGCTGCTTTGAGTTGTCTGCAGCCTTTGTATGTCTCTTTTAGTTAAGGTCCACGTTTCTGCACCATATGTAAGCACTGGAAGGATGCATTGATCAAACACTTTTCTTTTAAGACATAATGGCATATTGCTCTTGAAAATTATGCTGTTTCTTCCAAAAGTTCTCCGGGCAAGTTTTATACGCCGATTAATTTCTTCATCAATGTGACCCTCACTTGATATCTGCTGTCCAAGATAAACGTACGTATCTGTATCTCCAGCTTTTCTCCATCAATTGATAAATCTTCATTTCTTGTAAAAGCATTGTACATCACTTGTCTTCTGAAAGTTCATTTTTAATCCCACTTCTTTACTCTTGTCAGCAAGTTCCTGGATCATACTCTGCAGCTCTGATGGGGTAGTTGCAAAAATGACTGTCTTCAGCAAAACAAAGGTGAGTTAGATAATCTCCATTAATCTTTATCCCTTTGTTCCCAGTTCAGTGATTGAAAGACATTTTCCAATGTGGCATTAAAGAGCTTGGGAGATATGGTGTCACCTTGTCTCACTCCCTTTCCAATTTTTATGTGTGCTGTATTCTCAAACAGCCGAATCTTTGCACTTGCATACATTATTATTAACATCTATGAAAATGCATCTTCAACACTGCAGGATTTCAAAGCCACTGTAACTGCTGATGGTTTCACTGAATCAAAAGGCCTTTTCATAATCAATAAAAGCCATGCACAATGGAAGTTCATATTCTCTCGCTCTTTCAATTAGTTCTCTCAGTACGTGGATATGATCAATAGTGCTGTAGCCACTCCTGAATCCAGCTTGTTCTCTCGGTTGAGCCATGTTCAATGTTACCTTCAAGCGGTGTGAAAGAACTTTAGTGAAGATTTTATAAGCTACTGATAGGAGGCATATAGGTTTGTAGTTCCTGAGGTCCTCAATGTCACTTTTTTTATGTAGCAGGATCATTTGTAGCATTGTTCCAATCCTCAGGAATCTTCCCTTCATTAAGGCATCAAGTGAAACCTTGGGCGAGTACTGTTTCAATTTCTCCACTTGCTTCTTGTATGTCTACAGTAATTCCATCTTCTCCTGGAGCTTTTCCCCACTTCATGTTCTTGATTGTGCATGTGCAACTTCTGCTGGGAGGACTGGAAGAACTGATACTGGTACCTTTCATGATGTCTGGAGTACAGTATCATCCCTTTCATATAATTTGGAGTAGAAATCTTTCACTCTTGTCAAAATTTTGCCTCTATTTCTTGTTACAGAGCCATCCTTTTCTCAGTGCCATAATCTTTTTCTTCCCTTACTGAGATGTCCCTTTGCTATCTTTAGGCTTTGGTTGTTTTCAATTGCTTTCCTCACTAATTCACAGTTGAATTTCCTTACGTCTTCAGTGATACATTTTCGTACTGTCTTGCATAGCACTATATATTGCACTTTGGAAGTCACTTCTTTAGTTGTCATCTTTTTTTTTTTTTTTTTTGCATCAACATTTTGGGTTTTCCTGGTAATTTGTTCACATGCAACTTGTTCTTAAACCCAGCTAATCTTGTTGCTGTTTCCACAAGGGCTTTGGTTACTTTTCTGTTAACTTCAGAGATGTCCACTTCTTCTGATGTTAGACCTTCCAGAGCAGAGAATCTGTTCCTGAGTTCCAGTTTGAAGATATTAAGTTGCTTTTTACGGTTGGTCACGTCAATACACTTGGTTTGTTTTATGAGCTTGCTATGTTTGAGTTTAGCATTGAGGTGCATCTTACCATTCTATGGTCACTACCTGTGTTGAACTTGTTCAGCACACTGCAGTCTTCTATGACAAATTTCTTGTTACACATAATAAAATAAAATTTCACTTTTCCATCCATTGGGATGCCTCCATGTCCATTTCCTTTGCAGCTTTTTCTTGAGAAAGGAGTTAATGATGAAAAACCCTTCTTCCTCTGCAAACTCTACAAGAGTATTTCCACGCTGGTTTCTATTGCAGTGACCGAATTTACCTACTGAAGTTTCATTCTGTTGCCATTGCCCTATTTTTGCATTGAAATTTCCCATAATTATCTTCAAGTGCTGCTTGCCTTTATTATTTAGATGATTAATTTCCTCATAAAATTCTTCAATTTCTTCTTCATGATGACTTGTGGTGGGAGCCTAAGTTTGAGTAATCTGAGCCTGGTATCTTCTCGAGAGTTGGATAACGAGTCGTGCAGCTCTGTCAGAGGAACTTTCAACTTCTACAACTTTATCCTTCAGTTTCTTGTTTATTATAAATCCAACACCACTAGTTCTGCCAGTATTTGTCCCACGATAGTAGAAGAGATGTCCACTTTTCAGTTCAATGAGATCTCCTTACCTCATTAAGCCCGACGATGTCCCACTTGTTCCTTTGTAGTTCCTCTTCCAATTCAAGAAGTCTTGAATTGGAAGATAGGGAATGTCCATTGTAAGTAGCCAAGGTCAGCATCAAATGGCAGCCTAGTCCGGTTTTCCAGTGATTCTTAGCACCCCCTGCCTTCATGTTGCACTGGCCGCTGCCTTGGTCAGGTACATTCCAGCTGCCGGAGACTGAGGGCCAAGATTTAAGTTGTGGAGTCATTTTGGAGGGTTTGACCATAACTCACCACGCTGGCCAAGCGGGTTCTCATACATATTATTTTGTGGATTCGCAGAATTCCGCTTTTTCTGTCATCATATTTGGGTTACTCTGAAGATTATGTAAAACTGAAAAGAAGCTGGTTTTTTGGGGGGGGGGTCTTTTCCGTTTGGGGACGGTATTTCATCTTTCAAAAGTTTCGAAAATGGAAGTTAAACAGGGAGATTTCACCCCATAATCCTAATTTATTTTTCTAGCGATGTTTCTTCTGCCCAGTATTGTTATTAAATTTCATTTTAATGCATAAGTATTTGTATTTTAGCTTGAAAAACGGAGGGAAAATGTCCGAAAACGGAAGTCCGACGGGGCGAAGATTTCGCCGGAAATCGTAATCCCGCTCGTGCGACATTTCCTCTACTGTGTTGTTGTTAAGTGTCAGTAATTTTATACTTTGGATGCAGTGATGTGCTCCAGTTTAATATTTACATAAATAAATTTCAGTGAATCCCAAAACATGCACTCTTTTAAGTTAAACACATTCAGTGCCCTCTCAAAAAGAATGAAGGCATTATGGAGTTGCATTTTTCTGGCTCTCAAGTGGAAAATTCCTTTAGTATGATGGGGGATGTACTTGATAAAGAATCCAGCAACATGAAAATTGAAACATTTTTATCTGTTCAGACCATGAAATATAAGCTACTGAATCAGGATAAGTCAGCTTAGAATTTTTTTAGGAAAAATGATTTGCATGACTGTAAATAAAGATTTGTGCCAAAATATGAAATCATCATATTCAGAATATAAGAAAGAATTACAAGATAAGGAAGAAGAAATTAAAGGAGCTAAATATCTCTAAAAACTTACTCAGCAAATTAAAATCAAGTGAATTGGTTCAAGAGAAGAAAACTCTAGCTGACTAATTCATAAAAGGTTAGAACCAATTATTAGACAGGAACAACTTAAGAAAATGAAATTTCATCAGTTGTGAATGACTTTTATTGTTTATCTACAAAATGTATGTTATTTTTTCAGGTAGAACCATTTAATTGTGGTTTTAACTGCTGTAACTTTTTACATGTTATATTTCCTTTGAGTGGAAAGCAATTTCTCGGTTGGAAGTTATTAATATTCGCTGTGAATATATTGGGTATATAAGTAAGTTTTGAGGGATTTGAGATGAACAAAACACGTTGTTGGAGAACAGAAACAATATTTTAATATTAATTGAAGTATGTTCCCTCTTAAGCTATAACTTTACCCCATCTTTCGAGCAGTGAACGTTTGCCCGGAAGGAAGAATTTCGGTTCCTTGGAAGAGATCCAGTTGTCCAGCCAATTTTTGATGTCTTCATAAGAACTAAACAGTTCTCCAGAAAGTGCTGACTGCATCGACCGGAACCAATGGTAATCTGATGGCGCAATATCTGGCGAATATGGCAGGTGGGGTAGAACTTCCCAGTCGGATCCTTCTAAGTACTTTTTCACAGGTCGAGAAACATGTGGTCTTTCGTTGTCATGCTGTAAGATGACTTTGTTGTGTCTATTCTACCATTCCAGCCGTTTTTGCATGAGAGTTCATTTTAAACACATTAATTGGGTTCAATACCGATCACCAGTAACAATTTCTGACTGTTTCAGCAGTTCATAGTGGATCACACCCTTCTGGTCTCGCCAGACACAGCATTACCTTTGAACCATGGATATTGCATTTTGGCGTTGAAGGACCTGGTTCACCTGGCTTCACCCATGCTTTCTGTCGGTTAGGGTTATCGTACCATATCCACTTCTCGTCGGCAGTAATAATAAGATGCAAAAACCCTTTCTTTTTTGCCTTTGAAGCAGCAATTCACAAATGGTTTTTCGACGTTCAAGGTCTCTTTCCCGCAAAGCATGTAGAACCCAATTCCCTTCTTTTTGCACCATTCCCATGGCAGCTAAACATTGTAAAATGCAGGGTTGACTAACATTCAATGCTGCTGCTAGTTCTTTTTGGGTCTGGCACAGATCCTCGTCGAGTAAAGCTTCCAATTCGGCATCAGCAATTTTTTTGGGTGGTCCAGAACGTTCTTTATCACTGACATCGAAATCATTCCTCTTGAATCGTCTAAACCAATACTCACATGTTTTTATGGATGGGAAATGTTCACCATAGATTTCTGACATTAAGCGATAGCTGTCGGCAGCACTTTTGTTGACAATTAAGTAATGCACTAACACTTCCCGCAAATGCTGTTTTGTCGGGACAAAAGTTGCCATTTTCCATCGAGTAAAACAAATACATCTTCGCACCTCAATCGAACGTTGTATACTGACTCTTACAGCTGGCATCTCGTACTGCAATATCACTGTGTTGCCACCTTAAAATACAGGCAAGTAGTAATAAGTAGGACACCAAATGAAAATCCCTCAAAACTTATTTATATACCCAATATATCGCTGTAATCAAATGTGATTCAATAAAAAAATCTTTCACGTACCTCTCAGTTGTAGGTGGTCGATGTTCAAATCTTTGCACTGTTGTTCTCATCAGGTTCTTGGGTGTAGGCTTTTTTTGACTAACTTCAAAAAGTCCGCACGTTACTTGAGTAGAATGTACTTTTTTAGTTGAACTATGGAAGGCACATCAACACAAAGGAGATGTAAAAATTACGTTGGAAAACTTGAAAAACGGAAAAATGAATCTCTCTTAAAAATATTCGCACAAGGAATTGCAATCACCAAAAACTTCTTGAATGTATTGTCCGATGCATTTCAGCAGATCTGTCTACCATCTTCTGGGACCTCTGGTCGTCCGTTGTCTCTGCAGTTTACGTTGAATATGCGACGTGCTCAGTTTGGGAGTCTTTGTGTGTTATACGTCATCGGATGTGTTGCATTGCCACTCCTGTGATTTGAAGACTCGGGATTTATTTTTTTGTCTGCATGTTTGCATTGTTTCTCTTCTGTTTGCCCCATTTTTTGTTCTATTCTTCTATCGGTATCTTCCATGGAATTGGCATTTCTACTCCACTACTAATGTTGCAGTTGGCTTTTTGGTTTTTTCAATTACGATTGCTTCAGGGAAACAGTCTTTTCGGTTGGTTGTTTTGCAGATAATTTCGATATTTTCAAATTCTGGCACTATTTTTTATGCAATATTGTACAAGTGCTGTTTTTCCTCCTTTTTTTCCCAGTTCTTCATATGTTGTGTCAATCTTGTTTTTAATTTGTTTCTTGTGCTTCCTATGTATTTCACTCTATTGTTGTTATATTAATTCATCATTTGTCGAAAACATTACGTGGTTTCAGAAATTATTAACTATATGTCAACAAAATAGTTTCCATATCATCTACTGTTTCGCACGTTACTAGAAATTCGAGCACGAGGAAAACGTCCATATAATAAAAAAATTTTTATTATATAGCTGATAATAACTACTTCACATATAATAAAAAAATATACCGACAAAAACAAGGTGCACCAATGGGATCACCAATTTCGGGACTTCTTGCTGAAATAATATTACAAGACATAGAAAATAAACTCTTGGATTCATTCAATCAAAAACAACTAATACTATACATAAGATACGTTGACGATATCCTTATCTTCTGGAAGCAATCAGAAAAAGAACTTGAAACATTTGTAAACAAATACAATAGTTTTTATCCTACAATACAAGTTACTATGGAAAAAGAAGTTAACAGACAACTACACTATTTAGACATTTCTTTATTCAGGCGAAATAATATGATTGAATATGAAGTATATCGAAAACCAACTTATACTCCAACGATAATTCCGATTGATTCAAATCATCCTTGGAAATATAAAAGGGCAGCACTTCAATTTTACATAAGAAGAGCATTAACCCATTCCTGTAATAAACACAAAGAAAAGATAGAGATTAACTGGATAAAAAGTACTGCTATGAAATTTGGATACAAGAAAAAGATCATAGATGATATACTTGAAAATATAAAGAAATCTTTAAATGAAAGTAAAAATAAACAAAAAAATGAAATAAAATTTGCTGGTAAAATTCCCTACATTCCTCCAATAACAGATATCCTAAAGAAGGAATGCGTTAAAGAAAAATATTAGCAGAAACCGTCATAGATAACGAAACTATATTAACTACAGGAAATGAAAGAAGATCAATGCTTGATAAAGCCAGAGTATATTCTATACCAACAAAATATTATACAGAAATAGAAAGAAATGAAAGAAATAAAGTATACATAGGAAGTACAAAAAGAAGATTTAAGACCAGATTAAAAGAACATATATCGAACTGGAATAAAAAAGAAAACAAAACATCATTAATAAATCATTGTATTGAAAATGAAGCTTATCCTGATTGGTATGATGCAAAATTAATAACCTCACATAAAACTAAAAATCAAATATTAACCTCAGAAGCAGTAATGATTGAAAAAACTAAAGAAATAAATTGTAATAATAATGATCCAATGAGTCTACCGTACGCTTGGAAATATTTTATCGAAAAAGAAAATAACGATAAAAAATATAATAAAAGACCTTATTAATTATTTTCAACAAACGAATGGCAACACCAATTAATTTAGAATCGGAATTCATATCATCCAATTATATCAAAACACGACTAAGAATGAGCATTAATACCAAAAATAGTATGCGCAAGAGTACAACTGCCGTGAAATGTCGGACGCCGCCAGTAAAATCGATGTAAGTGGCCGAAATACAACGTGTATGAGAAGTAGATCATAATACCCACTGAAGACGATTCCAAAAAGAAGGAATTGAAACTAGTTTGGGATATCGAGCCACGGAAAATGAAACATGCAACCATCATCTATAATAAGGAATTTTGGAAGCCGATACCACGAGAAAGAAAAATCGTGCCTTCTTCGATAACAAATGGCTTATTACTGATTCAACGCATCATAATCAAAAGGTTCGAAAGTTCTTTTCTATTGTATTAATTTCGTGAATCATGAGTTAAAAAACTGGAATAATGTTAATCATTTAATACATATTGTCTCTACGTATTGGAGGACTTTGACAACTTATGATGCATATGACTGCCCATATAAAAACATTTTTCATATAAATTTGTAATCTTCATAATAAAATTCTAAACTATTATAAGGAACATCAAAAAAGGAATATTAGTGACAAGTTGAAATAAAATTTTTTTATTATATGGACGTTTTTCCCCGTGCTCGAATTTCTAGTAACATGCGAAACAGTAGATGATATGGAAACTATTTTGTTGACATATAGTTAATAACTATTGTTGTTGTTGGTTGGCTTAATTGGAATGCTATATACTCCTGCACTGTCCAATAATTTTGTTTTTTCTCTGTTATTGATTATTATATTGTCTTTTACTGAAATTCCAATATCTAGATGTTGTTTTTCGGATTCCTTTTTTATTACATTTGTAACCTGTTTTATGTATTGAAATTTACCACAATATTTTATATTTTGCTTGGTTTTATTTTTAGGATGTTTATACATGTAAATTACTTTTTTGACATCTGAGGTGGTATATCCAAATTTTTTTGCTGTTATTATCCATTGAAGTTCTTCTTCCTTGAAAAAGTTATTGTTGGAATGTGTGAAAGCTCTACACACTAAACTTCTGATTTCCGATATTTTATATGCCTTTGACTGGTGTTTGTAGGTATAAGTATTGGCACGTGTTTTAGTTTTTATTGTAATATCTAAGAAATTAATTTCTGTAATACGATTTTCTGTAATACGACCTCTGCAAATAAGGAAGATAGTTGGGAGCCCATTGGTGCTAGAACAACTTCTTTCAATTTAACAGTAGAATATACACTGAAGAGCAATTGAATTAGAGATACCTGTCTAGTAACGTGTAACACCACCGTTCGCCCTGATGACTGCAGCAATTCATCTCGGCATGGACTCGACAAGACACCGGAAGCGTTGGGAAGCCATACGGATCCATGACCCCTGAACAAGCTCCCACAGTTCACGAAGATTTGATGGAGGGTGGTCAGAGCCTCTAACATCTCTTGTTGGCATCTCAGGTGTGATCGATGGGATTGAGGTCAGGTGACCTAGCTGGCCAAGGAAGAGAGGTCACGTCGGTGGAGTGTTCATCCAACCATTTGGATACAATTCGGGAGAGATGGCACGGTGCATTGTCTTGTTGCAGGATGAGGTCCCCAGTGGCATGTTGAAGACGCACAAACGGGAGCAAATGGTCGTCCAGGATATCCCGATAACACTGACCTGTGAGGGACGATGTCGCACGTACCAGGGGTTTCATTTCAGTCCACGTAAACAGTCCCGATACGAGAATGCCACCCCCAGCAGCTTGAAGAGTACCCTGCTGGCAAGAAGGATCCATCGCTTCATGTACTCATATCCTGCCATCCGCATGTACCAACGTGAATCTTGACTTATCAGTCCAGGCAACGTTTTTCCACATGTCTAGGGTCCAGTGGCGATGTTCCCGCACCCATGCTAATCTTTGGATCCTGTGATGTGTGGTCAGCAGCGGTACCCTCGTGTGACGATGGCTTCTGTACCCCATAGCGAGGAGATGGTTCTGGATGGTGTGACTGCTTACACGTTTTTGTGCACCAGCGTTAAATTGCAGAGTGATTTCTTGCACTGTGGCCCGTCTATCCGCTGTCACAATGCGAGCTAGCCGACTATGACCTCTCTCATCCACACACTGTTGTCCATGGCAGTTGGCCCTTGCAGGGATGGTTTTACTGGATTCGATGTACTCACGGTGCACCCGTGACACAGTGGCTCATGAAAATCCCGGTGCCTGCACGACTTACGAGATGGAGTGACCCATTCATCGGGCCCCAACAATTTGCCCACGATCAAATGCACTTAGATGCTTCGTCTTACCCATACTGCATCAGACTCCTGCTGATTCCCGTCGCATCACTCCTTATATTGTCGGATCGCTGCATATGTCATGTCGTTTCCGTTTACAGGGATGCCCACAGCACCACATTTGCATAACGCCACCTGTCTCTAATTCAATTGCTCTTCAGTGTACAGACAGAAGTTCAGAGCACCAATGGGTTCCCCACTATCTTCTTTATTTGCAGAGGTAGTTACAGAAAATAGAAGTCCTTAACAAATATAAAGACAAAGTGCTTTTCTACAGAAGATACATTGACGACACCCTACTCTTTTGGGAATGCCAGTTCTTTAGAATTAGACAAGCTGAAAAAGATTTCTGTGAAAAATATCCAAGTATCAACTTTACAATGGAATCAGAAAATGAAAATACGATTAATTTCTTAGATATTACAATAATAAAAACTCACCTGCAAATACCATGTGTATAGAAAACCCACTTACGTGCCAATACTTGTACCTGCAAACTCATACCATCCAAAGGCTTATAAAATATCGGCAATCAGAAGTTTAGTGCATAGAGCCTTCACACATTCCAGCAATAACTTTTTCAAGGAAAAAGAACTGCAATGGATAATAACAGCCAAAAAATTTGGATATACCACCTCAGATGTCAAAAAAGTAATTTACATGTAATAAACATCCTAAAAATAAAACCAAACAAAATATAAAATATTGTGGTAAATTTCAATACATAAAACAGGTTGTTACAAATGTAATAAAAAAGGAATGCAAAAAAACATCTAGATATTGGAATTTCAGTGAAAGACTGAAAGAATATAATAATCAATAACAGAAAAATCAAAACTATTGGACAGGTCAAGTGTATATAGCATTCCAATTAAGCCAACAAACAACAACAATAGAGTGAAATACATAGGAAGCACAAGAAACAAATTAAAAACAAGATTGACAAAACATATGAAGAACTGGGGGGAAAAAAGGAGGAAAAAACAGCACTTGTACAATATTGCATAAAAAATAAAACAATGCCAGAATTTGAAAATATCGAAGTTATCTGCAAACAACCAACCGAAAAGACCATCCGTTTCCCCGAAGCAATCTTAATTGAAAAAAAAAACACAACTGCAACATTAGTGGAGTAGAAATGGCAATTCCATGGAAGATACTGATAGAAGAATAGAACAGAAAATGGGAAGGCAAACAGAAGACATCGCCAATTGGGATACAGCAAGGTTTGCACACATTAGCTCCCCAAGCATCTCCAGGAGAAGCAGAAGACTCTGTAAATGGGTGCTTTCTTGGAGCAATCTGCATAGTTACCACGCAGAGGGGGGACAGTTTCTTTCAAAGATTGTGGCCGCAGATGAAACTTTGTTCCACCACTTCGATCCAGCCACAAAACAGATAAGCATAGAATGGCGGCATCCCTACTCTCCACGCCCAAAAAATGCTCAGTCCTCCTTAAGAGCTGGAAAAGTGATGCTTACGGTTTTAAAAAAAAAAAACAGGTTGTTACAAATGTAATTAAAAAGGAATGGTTTTCTTCGATGAGAATGGCCCATTGCTGTTGGATTGGCTGGACGCAGACAAGTACGGTCAAGGCAACCACATGCTGCAATATGTTACGCTACCTCAAAATGGCCAAGCGAAAGCGACCCAGTATGTTGTCAAATGGGGTTATTCTGCTGCAAGACAAAAGACAATGCATACCCACATGTGACAACAGTGTGCCAAAATTTGCTGCGGAGGTCCTCTACCCCCCCCCCCCCATAGCCCTGCGACTGCTACACCTTTGGACCACTGAAAATAGCTAACGACGCTGAGATTCGGGATGCCATTGAAGACTGTCCGTGGTTGGCTGCGGAACCAATCTTGTGCCACACTTGCTTGAATGGACAAGGTGACTGTGCAACATGTATGTAGCTCATGTATCACTCTTATTTCCTGTATGTTCACATGTTCCAATCTATAAACCCGTACGGCAAAAACCAGAGTCTGTTTCATTTGGGCGACCCTTTAATGTTTTTTAATTTTTGCGCTAATTCTTACAAATGAATAATTGACTTGCAAAAAAAAAAAATGACTAATTTGCTTTCCTTTTTATTTTCTATATGAAGACATAAAAGCATTTCCTGGAATCTTTTGTGCTTGCTTGATCTCATCCATCAATAAAGCTAAAGCATTCAGCCATGAAGTCTCTATTGGGCCAATCCACTGTAGAACTGGTGACTGAAAAGTCTGCATTTGACTTTGTCAGTGAGGTAGCCAGCCACACGGTAAGAAATGTTTTTTTTTAATAAATATCAACATTTTTAAAACTATCCTGTTTTGTTATTTATCTGTAGCCATGCTATGGATTATTTTTTTTATTTGGTAATTAAAAATAAAGTTCAGTACAAAATTTAACTTTTCTGGCTTTTTTTTTTCATCTGAAACCCATAACAGGTCAAATAACTGAATTCTTGGTTATGGAGGTTGTGTAGAATTTATTTTTATTGAGTAATTTTTTTTAAGTAGTGGGTTACCCAAATCAAATTAAATGAGTTAGTAGATAAGTTTTATAAACCTATGAAATTCACCACTATCTCAAAACTTATAATTTCACCATTTAGGTATGGAATCCAATTCCAATTGTCCAATGGAAGAAATATACTTCTCTAAGTACATAGAACAAGGTCAGGTTATGGCAATCAGATATGCCTAAATGCATAAAATATAATTGCTAAAGTCCTTTTCTTTAGCTTAGCATACAACATATCTACAAAGCACCAAAAATATTCTTTATCAAAAACATCAAATAATTTTTTTTGGACAATTTGTATTGAAAAATGAATTTATGTTAAGTCTACATATTTGAATCAGTTCCTTCCAATACAATTGACAGGATACAGTCTCCATTGGCATATTGCCAATCTTCCTTTTCTTGCCCCAGAAGTGGAACTATGTTGTCATACATTGGTTGATTCACCAAAAACATTTGATTACCCTTTCCAGATTCCATACCAAGAAACTGCACACTACAACTTAATTATCTCAGAAATTGCATTTTGTTGCCAGGGTATGTTGGAACCAAACTGCTGAGGAGAAGATGTGATGTATTACAGCACAATGTAGCCATAGTCTTCACTGTGAAAATTTTCTTTTAGATTTTTTTTTTTTTACGTGACACTTACACTGTTTGGATTATTACAGTTTGAGATGCAGGACATTCTGACAGTGACAACCTTAGACTACTTGGGTGGAAAAAATTAATTGAAGACTGTTAGACAAGGACAAAGTATCATAATACAGTACTTCTTCATTTTGCACCTTTGCTTTGTATGTTCTGCAACCTAAGTCCCAACTTTAGTGAGGGAAGAAAAAAAATTTCTTCTTTCTTGATGTAAATTTTTGAGCACTGTGATTAATGCAACTTTTTTCATTGACCACCTTACTTTTCCTAGTTACCACATGGTGAGTAGTGATCACTAATTTTTAGCTTTACTTAAAGTGGCCAACATTTGATATAGCTGTGGAAGGTCATTTTCTTCATCATATCACAGTAGTTAGCTAATTAAATTAGATGCAAATGCCTTGTTAAAATGTTATATAATATTTTATAGACAATGAGTCTTGAAAAATTGTGAACAATGAGTGCTTGAGACATGGAAAGCCACATTTTATCTAACAGTTCCACTTATTCACAGATATGTTTGTCAATTATTTTACTTTAGTATTTTTTACCTTTCCTATCACTTGCGTAGGTCTGTGGCACCACAGTAGTGGGCAACATTAGAGATGATGCTTGGTGGAATAGTTAGATTGATGAAGCAGTAAAAAGAAAGGAGGAAGCATATTTGGGGATGTTGCAAGGTAGAGTTTCTGAGGATGAATATCGCTGTAAGAAGCATGAGGCAGCTAAGCTGGCTCACCAGAGTAATGCAAAAGATAGGAAGGAAAAAGGCAAAAAAAAAAAAAGCATGAATTGGCTTTTTGGAAAGAAAAACATTCTGGAAGTACATAAGACAGGAAAAAGAGGGAAAAATAAAGTTTCAAGTTATGTGAAGAATAGAATCTGAGAAATGATATGGGAGCCCAGTGAGTTATGTGAAAGATGGGGTGAATACTTCTGTGAGTTATTTGAACATGGAAGCAAAGACAATTCTGAGGCAAAAAGTAAATGATGTCACAGTGAAAGATGAAAGCACTGGAGGAATCTCAAGAGAAGAAATGTGTAAAGTTCTAAAATCTTTTCAGAATGGTAAGGCTGCGGGAGTAGATGGCATAACTGCTGAGATGTTAATATATGGTGGTGCCTCAGTAATTGACTCGTTAACTGAAATTTGCCAGTTGTGCTGAGAGTTAGGAATGGCCCCTCAGAATTGGAAGGATGTTCCCATGTATAAGGGAGAAGGTGATCAGACTGACTGCAAGAACTATCGTGGTATTAACCTACTGAGTGTGCTAGGGAAAGTGTTTGGTAAGGTCATTATTGAAAAGGTACGAGGTCTTACATCAGAGAAAGTGTTGAATGTTCAGAGTGGTTTTATGCATGGTAAAGGCTGCGCTAACCAATTTTTGCATTGCACATGACGAAAGAAAAGTATCTGGTTGTTGGCAAGAAAGTTTTTTCTGCCTTCATAGATTTAGAGAAAGCTTTTGCAACTGAGTAAATACACTGCTGGCCACCCATAATGCAACACTAAGGACACAAGATAGCGAAGCCAGATTTACTGGACACATAACAACAGATACAAAGATGAAACAATTGAGCTTACAGGCCCGTCCGACTTGCGGAACACGCAGACATCAATAGTTCGTGTGGCCCCCAAGGCTGGCAATACCAGCTGCTACACGCCGCGGCATCGAACTAAAGAGGCTTTGGATGTGGACTTAAGGTGTGTCAGTCCAGGCTGCTTCCACATGTTGCCACAGTTCATCAGGCGTTGCTTGCCGGGCCACTCGGTTGCCGATCAGCGACCAGACGTGTTCGATGGACGACATATCGGGAAAACAGGCGTGCCACTGCAGCGGTGACATCTGGTGGGCCGTGAAGAATTGTTGCATGATGCGTGCGACGTGCGGGCGCGCATTGTCCTGTTGAAACGTGGTCGCTGGAAGGTCCTGCAGGTAAGGGAGGACTGCATGCTCCAAAACGTCGGAGATGTGGCTGTTGAGTGTACCGGCGATGAGTACCAGAGGGGTGTGGGTGTCATATCCAAAGTCTCTCACCGCGGTGCCGCCACGTGCGGATCCGACCATCGTGGTGTTGCAGGCAGAAGCGGGATTCATCAGAGAAGACAAGGTCGTGTCATTCCGGAGTCGAGGTGCGGCGTTCAACTGCCCACTGCCGCCACAATCGCCGGTGGTGGGACATCAATGGTAATCAGAGCAATGGCCGCCGTGCGTCAAGTCCCCACCCCTGCAGACAACGTCGAACGGTACGTGCTGACACAGGTTGTTGCACAACACACCCTAGATCCTGCTCTAATGTTCGTGATGTGGCAGTGCGAGCCGTCAATGCCCGCAGCACAACATACCGGCCCTCTCGTTCGGTGGTGTGCCGCGGCTGTGGCAATCGCTCACGTCGGTCTGTCTGTCACACCTGCACCCACCGAATCCATACTCGCCTCACTGTAGCTGGATGTCTTCCCACACGGGCGCCAATGTCTCGGTACGATAAACCGCTGTCGCGATAAGCCACTATTCGTCCTCTGTCAGACTCCGAAACGTGCTGGAATAACTGCCGTACTCTGCTATGAAGCATCAGGAAGCTTTCCACGCACAGGTCTGGCAGCACAACACACTTCCACTACTTACACCCCGCCTTCTGTGCACCATTCTTATAGTGCTTCTTGGTGGCGTGCCAAGCGCACATGATTTGCATATGCCCTGCAATGTTAATCGTTTGCATGTCCTCTCACGGGCGACGCATGCTGCGGATTTCAGGCCAATCGGATGCTTTCTTCTTGGTGTTGCATTTTGGGTGGCCAGCAGTGTAGGATACTTCTGGGGAAGGTACTGAATAAATATAGTGTTACCAGGAATCACCATATTTATTGGGAATCTACTAATGTTTACTGGGAATCACTATTAGGTAGATTCCCAGTGAACATGGTGCTACTTTGAATCTACTTAATAGTGTAAAAGTATGCTGGCAGTAGAGCTTATGTACGAGTGAATGGTGGTGTATCAAAAATGGTTTTCTACTGGTGCAGGAGTCTGACAAGTTTGTAATGTCGCCTTGGCTGTTTAATATATCTATGGATGCATGATTCCAAGATGGACAATATACTAGTTTGTCTTGGTAATATCTCTGTGTGTGTGTGTGTGTGTGTGTGTGTGTGTGTGTGTGTGTGTGTGTGTGTGTGTGTGTAAATTGCTTTATGCTGATGATAGACGGTCCTTGTTGGCAGATACCAAAAGTGAGTTGTAGAGTATGTTGTGCTGGAGGTATGAAGTTTGTATGAAATTCAAACTGAGTATAAATAAGGGGAAAAACAAAGTTATTATGGTTTTTGCATGAGCAACTGTTAATACGGAGTGCAAAATAAGTCTAAATGGCACAGTGATTGACCAAGTGAATGAGTTTGTATTTAGGAAACATGCTTGACAGAAAACAAATTAGATGGTGAAATTAGTAGGAGAGTGTATTCTTCATTGAAAGTCATAGCTGCTTTACAACGTTTTCACAAGACTGACTAGTTCGCAAGGGAGTCTTGAATGGTTGTGTATGAAGGTGTAATTGTTCTTACTCTGATGTACGGTAGTGAAACCTGGGTACTACAGAAGAGACATAGGAGTCATTTGTGTGCTGGAGAGATGTATTACTTGTGGCAGGACACTGTCTGATTGTGTGAGGAATGAAGATGTGCTGCAGTTGTGTAGTGAGGCAAAATGTTGTTAGTAAGGTGGAGACTAATATTCTTAGGTGGTTTGGCCATGTTGAAAGAATGAGTGATTAAATGTTTACTAACAAAAAAATCAGTCCAAGTGGCAGGAATGAGAAAGGCAAATGAAGGTCAAGGAAGTTGGGGGGGGGGGGTTCATATTCAGGAGTGTCTGCATGAGAAAAAGATTGAGTATGAAGTATAGAAAGTCTTGTGCACGTTGTGTGAAGGATGTCAGTGAAGCCTGAGTTGTGCATCAGGATTGCTGTAAATGGAGAAGTTTGATATGTCGGCAGTAAGTAATCAGTTAAAAATTTATCTGGTGGTTCATATTTCTTTGTGGAGCTAACCTATGAATATCTTAACAGCTTAGTGATATATGTATAGTGAATATATATAATTATTGCTTGCTTGTTTCAGCTGGAATTGGTTTTTGCAACATTAATCTGTGTCATTTAAGCTGACAACAGTTGAGTTGTTTGTGGTTTTAAATTAGTTTGTGAATGAATAAGACCTGTTTGAACTTTGAGTTCCGATGTTTCCTGTCCTTAGTTGCATAAACTCATTGGGGTGGTGTTAGCCTACACTGAAATTAGTACTCTTTTTACAGTAAAATGTTGATTTTGTCATGTTACTTTTTTTAGGGTCTGTGTTGTGCTCCTGTAATGCATTATATTTTTAAGATTTACTTGCTTAATACAAAAGGGTGTGTAGAGTCTGCGTGTATTAAAATAACACAGTCGTAGTGAGCGATGGGTTTGCCTCCTCGGGGCGCTTCATGGTAACAATGGCACACAACAGCAACTAGGGCCTCTGTGAATCTTGGAGAGGTGCAAGCTAGTTCTGTGTGACATTGGCAAAAAGACCCCAACTCACTGGGTTTTGTTCCAGAATCCTTAGGTTGAATGACCAACTGGAACCGTCGGCTGTGGGGTAATCCCCCACACTGATGTACTTACCTGATTAAAAAGAAATATTAAGAATGACTCAAGTGTGGGATATGGTGAACCTACCACACTTGAGGACGGTCCACCACGGAATCGACCTGGACTTTCTAAACGGCATATGAGAAAGAGATCTCTGCTGAATGAATGTAAGATTGGTGTATGGAATACTGGAGGTATAAATGGCAAGATGAGTGAGGTGATTGAGGAGATGAATAAGTATAGACTGGATGTGCTGTGTGTAAGTGAAACCAAAAAGAAGGAAATTGGGGTAGAAGAAGTGAATGGCATGGTGAGTGTGTGGTCTGGAGTATTGGATAATGAGAGGACAGGCTGGTGTAGGTGTGATTTTAAGTGAAAAGATGAACAACTTGATTCACTATAGTTGCATAAGTGAGAGAATTCTCTGGATTCGTTTGAAAGTGAAACTTCAGAGAATTTTAATTGTTGTAGTGTATGCTCCTTGTGACTCGGAACTTTCTGATAAGAAAGATTTCTGGAATGAGCTAAAAGCTGTTTCGAGCCAGTTTGGTGCTAAAGAAAAAGTTATAATAGCAGGGGATTTCAATGCTAGAGTAGGTGTGCAGAATGCAATTTCTGACAATGTTCTGGGTAAGTTTAATAATCCTTGTGTGAATGATAATGGTGAAAGATTAATTGAACTCTGCATTGAGAATGCTTTATGTGTATCCAATACATTTTTCAACCACAAGTATATCCACACATATACTTGAGAAAATCGTACTCTTGGTCAAAAGAGTGATAGATTTTGTTGTCTACGATCAGCGTTTGAAACACTTAGTTGTTGACACGCGTGTGATCAGAGGTTCGGATGTTGGTTCTGATCATTACTTGGTAGTGTCACAAGTGAAACTTAATGTTGGTTGGAGGAAAAGAAATAGGAAGAGACCCAGGATAGAAAGAGTAAAGGTTGATAGGCTCCTTGAAGATCATCGGGGGTATTCTGACTTACTCAGAGAATGACTGAAGGATCTGAAGTCTGGTGAGAAGGATGTAGAAAAAAGTGGGAATGTTTTAAGAACTGTGTTGTCACTGCTGCTAAAGAGGTCTGTGGCACCACAATAGTGGGTAACAATAGAGGTGATGCTTGGTGGAATAGTGAGATTGAAGAAGCAGTAAAGAAAAAGAAGGAAGCCTATTTGGGGATGTTGCAAGATAGTTGCTGTAAGAAGCGTGAAGCTGCTTCGCCACAGTAAGGCAAAAGATAGGAAGGAGAAAGTGGAAATGCATGAACTGGCTTTTTGGAAACATAAAGTCCTTCTGGAAGTGCATGAGACTTGGGAAAAATAGGGGAAACAAAGTTGTAAGTTGTGTGAAGAATGAACTTGGGGAAATGATATGGGAGCCCAATGAGTTAAGTGACAGATGGGGTGAATACTTCTGTGAGTTATTAGATCAGGAAAGCAAAAATGATTCAGAGACAGATGCAGATGATGTCACAATGAGAGATGAAAGCACAGGAGGGATCTCAAGAGAAGTGTGTGTAAAACTCTAAAATCTCTTCAGAATGGTAAGGCTCCAGGAGTTGATGGCATAACTGCAGAGATGTTGAAGTATGGTGATGACTCTATAATTGACTGGTTAACTGAAATTTGCCAGTTGTGCTGGGAGTTAGGAATGGTCCCTCGGGATTGGAAGGATGCTATTATTGTTCCCTTGTATAAGGGAAAAGGGGATCAGACTGAATGCAAGAACTATCATGGTATTAGCCTACTGAGTGTGCCAGGGAAAGTGTTTGGTAAGGTTGTTATTGAAAAAGTCTTACATCATTGAAAGTGTGGGATGTTCAGAGTGGTTTTATGCCTGGTAAAGGCTGCACTAACCAGATTTTTGCATTATGCATGATGATTGAAAAGTATCTGGCTGTTGGGAAGAAAGTTTTTACTGCCTTCATAGATTTAGAGAAAGCTTAAGACCGAGTGAATAGAACACTTTTGTGGAAGGTATTGAAGGAATATGTACTGGGAATCTACTTAATAGTGTAAATGCCATGTATGCTGGTAGTAGAGCTTGTGTACGAGTGAATGGTGTTTTATCAAAATGGTTTTTCATTGATGCAGGAGTTAGACAAGGTTGTGTAATGTCACCATGGCTGTTTAATATATTTATGGACTCGTGCATGTGTGATGCCAAAATAGATAATAGTGGTTTATGTCTTGGTGATATCCGTGTTTGCAAATTGCTGTATGCTGATGACACTGTCCTGTTGGCAGAGAGCAAAAGTGAGTTGCAGAGTATGTTGACTCGGATGCACGAAGTTTGCATGAAATTCAAACTAAGTATAAATAAGGGAAAAACCAAAGTTATGGTGTTTGAGAGAGGAACTGGTGGCACTGAATGTAATGTAAGTATAAATGGCACTGTGATTGACCAGGTGAGTGAGTTTGTGTATTTAGGAAGCATGTTTGACAGAGAGAACAAGTTGGATGGTGAAATCAGTAGACTAGTGAATTCTTCTTTGAAAGTCATAGCTGCTCTGGGAGGTTTTCCCAGGAATGATGGGTTCTCTAGAGAGTCCCGTATGGCTGTGTATGAAACAGTAATTGTTCCTACTCTGATGTATGGCAGTGAAACCTGGGTACTGCAGAAGAAACATAGGAGTCGTTTGTGTGCTGGAGAAATGAATTATTTACGTGGGATTTGTGGCAAGACACGATCTGATTGTGTGAGGAATGGTGTATTGCAGTTGTGTGATGTGAAGCAAAATGTTGTTAGCATGGTGGAGACCAATATGCTTCTGTGGTTTGGCCATGTTGAAAGAATGAGTGATGAAATGCTTACTAAGAAAATCTTTTCAGCCCAAGTGGCAGGAAGGAAAGGCAGAGGAAGGCCAAGGAAGACATGGGTGGATCAGATTCAGGAGTGTCTGCATGAGAAAAAGATGAGTATGAAGTATAAAAGATCTTGTGTACGGCGTGTAATGGATATCAGTGAAGCACGAGTTGTATGTCAAGATCGCTGTAAATGGAGAAGTTTGATACAACAACAATAAGTAAAAATATCTGGAAGTTTGTATTTCTTTTTGGAGCTAACCTCTGAATCTCAGAGAACAGCTGATTGATATGTATGTATGTAAACTACACAGTATTTATGAAAGAAATACGGGATTACGCCATATAATACAAATTTTTGAAGATGACAATCCGATTTTTGGCGTAAATGTGACAAGGATGGTAAGTCAGATAATATCCGAAAACTTGAAAATTTTCATCGTGCTGGAGCAGGACTCGAACCCGCGTCTCCCAGAAAACGCCCGGGTATGCTAACTGGGTGTTTCTGGGAGATGCGGGTTCGAGTCCTGCTCCAGCACGATGGAAATTTTCAAGTTTTCGGATATTATCTGACTTATCATCCTTGTCACATTTACACCAAAAATCGGATTGTCATCTTCAAAATTTTTTACACAGTATTTATTCGCTCTCAGACTATGGAAATGTGTGTGAGAGAAATAAGGAGAAAGAGTGGGTTGTAGGGAATTCACAGTAAACTATTATATGAAATATAGTTAAATTTGTTATAATGGGTCAAATGGGAAAAGGTATAATAATAGCCTACTCTCAATTAGTTGAATCCAAAAGGAGAGTGTATAAAAAAAAAAAAGATTGAAAATTCAGCTGTTGAGAAATTTATTTGAATTTAATTGTATAACTATCTTTAAATGCACATTTATTTTATACTTTTCACTGCATTTTCAAATGTGTTCAAAATGATGTTTGCTTCATCATGGTGCAATAGAAAAAAATGAATTAGAAGTACTCTGAATTACCTGGTTACTGTTTTAAGAAATCTTTTAATGGTGTCTGCTGTTTTATATTGTCCATTCACAGTGAATAAGTTTCTAGATGCATAATTGCATTAAAATTTTTATTACTTGTTCCACATATGGCTTCAATAAAGTTTGATAAAATCATACATAATTCATTCACGGGATTTGGGGGGGGGGGTTATCATTTGGGCTATTCCTGAGATTGATACAAAACGAGAAATTTTAGGGATAGTAGTGAGGGGTCATATACCATCTGAGGATGGTATTTTGTCTTTAAACTTTCGAAAACGGGGTTAAAATGTTTTTTCCCCCATTATCATAATTTTTTCTTGCAATGTTGCTTCTTAAATTCTTAAATATCATTTTATTGCATAAATGGTTTGTATTTCAGCACGAAACTATAAATGGAAGTTAGACGCAAAAATTTCCCTGTAACCTTTGGGCAAGAGATTCTTTCTTCCACACATTCAAGGATTTCTGCTTTTTCTGTCATTATTTGTGCGATTCACAAGATCAATGCACAACTGAATAAATTTTGGGGGGAATTGGTGGGGACAGGGTATTTTCTGTCTGAGGACGGAATTCCGTCCTTCGAAGATTTCTTCCGTAATTCTGATCCCCCCCCCCACCCCTACGATGTTCCCACTCCTGTGTTGTTAAATGTCATCTCCCCCATAAGTGTGTGCATTTAAGCTTGATAACGGAGGGGGAAATTTCTCAGTTCTTAAGTGACTAAGTTTGAAAATCTGTAAGAATTGATGCATGGTGTTCAAAAGCATTTATCCACTGAATGTTACACTATTTACCTAAAATAGTGAAAGCTCTGATCTCAGCATTCGTGGTCCTCAGGCTGGAAGTTTTTTCAGCATGATAAATAAAAGCGTCATCTGAGGGCAAAGAAAAGCAAGGAAAAAATGTTAAGAGAAGGCTATCAGCAAAAATAAATAAATAAAATAAACAGTGGATGCTGTTAGCAGGGCTTGCTTGCAAGAAGAAACTGGAGCTGATGTTCTAGCAAGTAAAAGAACAAAACCAGAAAAAAAAAAAACTGAAGCAATGTCTTTTAAAACCACTTTATTTTGTTTGGAATTCAGTAATTTTATATTGTGAATACAGTGGTGTGCTCTAGTTAAACATTTACATAAATTTATAGTTAACGATTCAGTCTTACCCATGCTGCATTATATTCACTTTCTCACCACATTTTTTGGTCCTCAGGCTGAAAGTTCTGAGGACTGTTTAAAAAAGTTAAGCATTTGTTTTTCTTCACATCAGTCTCGTGTATGTAAAATGTTTATTGCTGCTTCAGCTTCTTTTATCATAACAATAGAAGTTGGGGCACTGCTCTAATTAATTGCATGATTGAGGATATAATTGGCTAAGATGTCTTCATTCGTTAAATCTCTCCACTGACCTCTATTTCAGTGTCTATATTTACACTTGCTTGAAATGTTTGTTTTTTCATCTAATTTAAAATTTAGCAAAGCTAATATTTGTTTTCTTCTGGTTCATGTTTCACCAGGTCTTAATTTTTCTTTTTCACAATTGTCAGCTAAAATGCCATCTTTCCTAAAAACAGTTTTTAAGGGTATTTTCTGTCACCTCTTCCCATATGCTGCCAGTCACTCTCATTGCTTGTAATGAGCGGCAGATGTCTTACGATCATCCTCAGTATGAACAATGCATTTTTCACAGCTTGTTTTTGATAAATGACCTTATAGTTCATGATTCCTAGGTGTAAAGGTTGCAGATTTAATGTACTAGCTGGTAAAAACTGAACTTGTGCAGGTTGCATTTCAGGAATGGATCCATGAGTGTTTCATTTGTAAACAAAGAAAAACACTTTATGCCTCTGCAGCATTTTTTAGCATGTAGGGTTTTTAGGTTTCCCCATCATTAATGGGGAAACCTAAAATTGCAACAGAGTGCTGCTAGCTGCTAAAAGTAACATTACATGATCTTTGCTTCCCACTTTGAGCTGTTTTGCCTTTCAAACACACAGTATTGTCTGTCGTGCAACTACAAAGGATGTTCACACATTTTTAGAATGTTTTTCTTAAGAAATTACAGAAAATAAAAAGTTCAAAGAATTGAAACTAGCAATAGCTTGTTAGATGAACACTAAAGAAGAAACATCTGCTGCAGTTAGTCTCCTAAGAAAATGGTGCATGTAAACAAGCTGTGCATAGCTATGTTTTTTCTCTTTATGAAGAGAAACATTCCTATTCTGTAATTAAAAAAAAAACCTGTGAAAATCATGGAATTAGCTTTTCTAAATGTAAATTAAGTTACATTACTAATAATAGAGGGGGAAATTGTCAAGCATTGCTTTTAAACAGAAAAAAGAATGCCCTACTACAAATATCCAAAGAAGGTATGTACTTTTGCGACTATTTCAAAAGTAAGGTCTCTGGTGTTTTAAAAAGAAGTCCACCGACACAAAGAGCAATCACTGAATTGTGAAAAATCCCTGTATCAACTGTAAACAAGGTAATAAACAATATTTGAATCTGAAAAAAAAAAAATCATTGGCTTTTGCCTAGGCATGTGGCTGAGTGCAAAACATGATGTAGACTTTATGAAAATCACTCAACAAGAGCGGCCGTAAATTTACTGTGACTTATTGATGCTAAAATAAATAAATAAAATAAACAGTGGATGTTACAGATGTTTAGGATCTATTTTTTGTTACAGATGTTTAGGATCTACCTAAACATCTGTAACAAAAAATAGTTCTATTTACTATCTCAAAAGAGTGGGAAATGATTTACAAACTTGGTTCCAAGAATCCAATGAAAGTTTAAGTAAAGGATTCATGATTATTGGTGGGTTTTCTTTCACTGCGAAAATTTAAGAAAAGCTAAAAAGAATGTTAAAATCAGTTGTACATATCACCAAAATAATGTTTTAACTCTTATTTAAAGAGGAAATACCATTCTTTTTATCCACAGAGCTGTCAAACTGTAGAACTCCATCAGGATACCAGTCATACCTCAAAATCTACCGCCATATTTCTTGAAAAATGACAGGTATCAAGAATATACCTTTTGCTCATATTCCATCAAAAGTCCCCTGATGTGTCACCAATGGACTATTGTTTCTTCGGACTGCTAAAAAGAGCACCTTCTAAATGCAGACCTAGAAGAATAATTGGACTCTGGAAAGCAATGGAAGAGGAGTGGAATAAAATACCACTGCCAAATTCAAGAAATGCCCTTGTATCTTGGAAATCTAGATGTTGGTTCACAGTCCAGAGAAAAGGCTATCACATGAAACATTTAAGAAAGAAATAATTTTGTTTTAAACATTGATTATGTTGCTGGAAAATCACTGAAAATGTGTGAGCATCTGTGCTTAAACAGTCCTGTTTCATCGGCATTAAAAATGGTATTAGGGTCACAGTCGTTTAAAATGGTAGGCAATTTCTTCAGCCATTTGGAACAGGTCCCTTCGTAAGTGGTCAGTTTCACTGCGAAGCTTATATATCTGGTATCGCAGGTTTTTTTTAAATCAGCCAATGTGTGTCTTCAAATCATGATGTTCAAGTTGCTTACCAAAGGCTTTGGCTATTTCTCTTATGATGGATCCTCCAAGTGTCTTATTTTTATCTCTATATTGAATAAACTATTTCATCCAGCATTCCTTCATATCTAGATACTCTACACATTTCATTCTTGTCCTTTCTCACCATGGCTTCCTTCAATTTTTTAAATCATTAGCAGTTCTTTGAATGGTGAATCTGTAATTTTTTTTAACATAAAATTAAAGAAAGGAAAAACAATTTAAGATCCGTAATGGTTTCACGATTTAGAACAGGGTCATGACTTCAATGCATACAGTTTGACGTAAAACGTATCGGGCTAGCCAAATTTAAGCGCCCTTTTATCTTAAATAAAAATTTCATGGAATTTTTCCAGCATTCCAACATTTCTGGCTTAGTTATCTTTAAACCTATCAGCATTTTGAACAGTAAAGCTAAGCCTCCCTTTTGAACTGTTTGGTTTTTAGACTTTTTTTTTTTTTTTAGGTATCTGGACCTTAAGGACTGTCAGCATGCCAATTTTCAGATCTCAGGGTTATTGAGAAGTGGTCAAACAATTCACAAAAAAATTCAAGCAGAGAATATTCCAAAGCCGCCATTTTTTTTCTTCCGGACTTTTCTAGGCATTTGGACCTGAAGACATAAGCATGACAATTTTCAAATCTCTAGTTCATTTAGAAGTGGTCGAACAATTCGCAAAAATTTCAAGCAGAGAAATGTTCCATCACCATTTTTGTTTTTATTTTATGCCGACTGAAAATGCCAAACTTTAAAAGCATCTCTACATCATTAAGCACTGTTTCATTACCAGTTTTATTGTAGCCTGTCCTTTCACCCAGTGAGAAGAGCACTAAAAATAGCTGCGTCGCCATGGCAGCAGGTCTCGGGACCAGAACTTTCCTGTGTGGTTACCACTGAAGACTGAGGAAGCCGCTCCTTCCTTTCCTTTGTGTCTTTAAAAAATGCTTAAAAATCGGAAAATGGTTTTCTCTTAAAAAAATTTTTTAAAAGAAGGATGATAGTTGTAAGTTTATGTTGTAAAAATTCCAATGTGTTATGATTTATAGTTTGCCATATATCCATTTTTTAAAATGGATCCCATCGCGAAATAAAGAATTTTGTGGAATTTAAAATTTTAATTTCTTGTAAACTAAATTTTAAAAAAAGGCGAAGTGCAAAAATTTGGCCGTAGCCCTACATGCGTACTAAGTTTCATGGTTCTGTTGCTGTTAGTGTGTCCAGAACGCGAACTGGTAGCACTTTTTTTGCTTATCTTTACTTTGAAATACAATAGCTCTTGAAGTATCGCCAGAATAAAAAAACTGCTTATTTCAACGTGTTTTTCAAACAATTCTCTACAATGTAAATTTCATATTTTTGTGTTCAATACTTTTGCGCTGCAAGCTGGGAAAGTGAGTGTTGCAAAATTTTTAAAACAGTGGTAGTTACGTTTTTTTTAGAAGAGATCTTATTCTTTAGAATAGTAAACAGTGTACTACTCAATATTCAGAAATTTCATTTTTCTTTTTACTGCAACCTTCAACAGCTTTACCTTAGCCGCCCCGGTGGCGCAGTGGTCTAAGGCGCTGGCCTCCGATCATTCGCCAGTAAGGGGTCCGGGTTCGAATCCCGGTCAGGCATGGATGTTGTGTTTGTCTTACGGCACTGGCTCTCTCCTTCCCTGGAACCAGTGACTCTAAATTAGGGACGGGCGACTGCTTATAGCCCATTGAGTTGCTCACGGTGGTCGTTAAACCTTCAATCAAAAAAAAAAAAAAAAAAAAAAAAAGCTTTACCTTAACTTTATGAGCAGTCAAAAATGGATTCAACTTTTGAAACCATAAGTTTAGAAGAAAAATGTAATAAGCAATTCTTGAATTTATTTAGAACAAGAGCACACAACACAAATTTAACATAAATTGCTACTGAAGACCATTTATTAGGTCAGGTGGTCTTTAATTTTAACCACTAAGAGATCAAAAGATGACCTTTTGATCTCTTAGTGGTGAAAATTAAAGATGTGCTGCATGGAGTCGCAGTCTCTCCCAGTCTTAAAGTTTCCAGGATGCTCCCCCTCCCTCCCATCCTTTTCAAGGTTAAAGTCAGTAAACATTGGTATGCTTTCCTCTTTTGTTATCAGTGAGTCATGCAGGCATCAAATTCTTATTTTCACTTTTGGAACTGTTTCTCATTTCAAGACAAGAATATTTTTTTATTGAAGTATCAAGACCAACAGAAAAAATTCAACTTATAATTTTATTAAGCATGTTGAGCATTGTAGGGAATTTTACTGTTTTTGAGATTCAGGTTTGTCAAGAGTGGACTATATAAAGAATTAAGAGACCAATAAAAAACCCTCAGTACTTGTAATTTTTCATAATTTTAATTGTGTGGCAACCTATTTGTAGCCATCTGATTGTATGCCTGATTGTAAGCAGATCTTGAGTGCAAATCATGTTTAGTATGCAGTTATCTTTTATTTCATTTTAATTATGATGGATCTCTTAATTTTCTTTCTTTCATAAAACATCCTACACATTTGTTTTCTGTTTTGGCTTGTGAACCATGTGTTTGACATTTCAATCTATGCACTTTGTTCTTAGGATCAGGAGGAGCCATTCTTTGTGGTAGATCTGGCAGATATTGTATATAAATACAAACTGTGGAAGCTCAAGATGCCAAGAGTTCAGCCTTTCTATGGTAAGATTATTTTGGACTTATGCATTCTGAAGTATATAATATGTTTGAGGCATGCAAGCCATGATTCATTTTTTTAATTTGGCTCACAAATTCTTGGTCACATTGCATAATATTAAGCAAAAAAGGTGAATTCAATATTTTTAAATTTTAAGGTGCTACTTGTTTTAAAATTTTTAAAGATTGCAGTTTTGAAAGTACATCATGATTCACACCATGTAGAAAATGGTAGGAAAGGTTATCTCATGAAGTCTGATTCTTTATTCATTTTATGTAGGGTATAATATCCCATGGCTTTCTCTAATCCAGTAATCTTGCTATTTGTTATTCATTCACTTGACTACTTCACCGTAAATTATCTTCAAAGTGGAATTATGAGGGCTGTAAGGATTATAGAAGCATTGTGATCGTTAAAAAAAGTTATAGCATTAAAAGAAAATTATGGTGTACTTAAGCATTCCGTGAATGGTTTACGAATAGGGATGTCATATGTGGCACGATTATTGACAATCCTATGCTTGTTGCACCATCCATGATGGCAAAAAGTTAAAAGAAATTATGTTAGTGGCACTCTTGTAAGGATGAATCCCAGGTAACTTGCATGTAGTTATTCTGCCCCCTCCAATGAATTATAGGTATGAAACATACGCACAAAATATTAATGTAAGTCACAATAAAGGTAGAAAAATGTTAGCCACACAAAATTAGGGCTCTTAAAGGATTTCTTTCCTGGAGTTTTTTTGTGTGTGTGGAGGGGGGGTGGTAATCCATATCCAAGTCTTTCTGGCACGGAAATTTTCTCGAACACTCATATTTGTCAGGAGCCTGTTGAACATATCCTGAGATTTCACTTTTACCGTAGTTTTGGACTGCACTGATCATTGCCATGCCATCAGTGGCATCACTAGGAATGGGGTTGGGGGGGAGCTAAGCCCATTCGTTATAACTTTTGAAATAATATTTTCTTCAAAAAACACCCACAAGGAAGCAAAGATGTGCAACTCAACAAAAGCTATCCAAAGTGCCCTGATTTACCTCAGTTATTTATAAAACTGGAATGTCGAACCTTGTACATACCAGATTTTTCCTCTGTATCACAGGACAAATTGTCTGAAACTGAATTTGAATAAAATCTACAATAAATAGAGCATTTTTGTTTGGACTACATTTCTTGTGTGTTAATAGAGCTCGTGCACGCAGCGACTACTTAGGTGTCTTAGACCGTTGTTTGACACTGTTTTCCAAGAGAAGTATTTTGCAGTGCTATTTTAAAAAAATGTCCATCCTAGTAGCTCTGAAAGCATAGCTTGCAGTGAACAAAAAAATCAGCTGCACTTAATTGAGAAGAATACATAGCAACACTGTTCTGTAAAAAAGAATCTATCATACAACAGTTCTCCACTCTCAACGCCCTTATGCTATTTCCCACCCGATGGCCAAGTACATCCACCAATAAACTACCGTAACAAGAAATGCGCTAATACCCCACCGAAATCCCCTTACCTCGTGAAACAAACTCCTTCACTTAGTGGAAACTTCTGCTCCCTTTCATGCTGTTTTTTATTACTTTAGTAAAGATGCCGCCTTTTCACATAAATATTGCAGTTTCCGATAAGCTGTTGCTGTCTTACATAGTTTCTTCAGTCTTTTGGCCTGATGCTTATTTTCAGGGTTTGGGCTTTTGTTAACTTGGGACTGATGGTATGTGCCTCAATGATATTCCCACCCCTGTAAATCATTAAGTTGTTTGACTTATTGTTCCCTAATGGCCTAACCCCTGCAGAGACCAGGTGACAAGATTATCGCAACTAGAGTAATGTTATCTTTATGTTGTTGCTGTGACACCTGACCCCCTCATTGGGAAAAAAAGGGAATAGAAGGAAGAGGTTTTTGCTTTGACAACAAAATAATTAAGAAAATTCCCATCTGTCTTTTTTTTTTAAGTGGAAAAATATTACATAGGTAAAGATAAACTAATACAAGAAAAGATTTATTTTGATTGGGAGGGCTTCACGCTTCTCGAAGGAAGGGGGGCTTGAGCCCCAAAAAATTGGTCGAACGATGCCACTGCATGCCATCATTATGGACTTGCAATTTTCGAAGTATTTATAAGAACAATGCAAGTCCTGGCAACTACCTCAACATAGTAGGTTAGTCAGGCATGGCCAAATTATTTTCCATGGAATTCAAAAATATAGTCATGTTTGGTATCTTGGTTTTGTAATTCATTAAACAGGTCTCTTTCTCATTTTAAGTGTGACCCTGTAACATTTGTTTCATAACCAAACAGTCAATTAAGTGTTGGAAATTTGAAATTTTGTTCAAGTACTGCCGCTAGTTTATATAGTAGCATAAACTTTTTATATAGAATAAGGCATAAATACCTGTGGGATTTTCAGATTATCTTGAATGAATGCAACTGAAATCTCTTCTTGAAAACTGTGATTTTTCATTGAGTTTTTTTGTTTTTCTTTCTTCATAGCTGTGAAGTGCAATGATTCCTCTACTGTTGTTCACCTGTTAGCAGCTTTGGGAACTGGATTTGACTGTGCTAGCAAGGTAATGCATTCTTTTTGAGAAAAAAATTTTAGTTTTTACCTCTTTGTGCTAAAGATCCAGACTCACGGTCGCCAGGTCGCCACTGGCGATAAACTTCATCGTCGTGGCGACTAAAAATGTTTGATTAAATCGCCAATTCTGGCGACCTATAAGGGAAAAACATTTATTTTATTTAACTTGTATTGTATGGAATTTTTTTTTTTTTTTTAACTTGTACGGAACTCGCACGTTTTTAAAAAATTTTTACTCCAAATGTACGGAAATCGCACGAAATGGCACAAAATTTGAGTTGTACGGAAGTCGGCCATCACCTTTTTCATTCTGCTTGAACAGCAGAAAAAGAAAAAAGTTTATAAAAAAGGCGAGGGAGTCTGTTTTTGATCACAAAGAATGGGCCAAGGCTGATGGTTCATCGTAGGGGAACGAGGTTGTGGTAGGGATGAAAGCCGGTGGTGGACAGCTCAACAGTCTGCCTCAGAAAAGTCCAACCGGGAGAAATTTTTATTTTAAAAAAATTCTCCAATTTTTAAATAACTGAATGCAAATTTAACAGTAACCAAGACACGTCAAAATACCCCCCCCCCCCCATGTGAAATTTCGTCAAAATCCAATGAAAACTTTAGAGGTCAGGCATTTTATTTTTATTATTTTTAATGAATGTTCGCTGAAAGCCTGCATAGTCCATAGGAAAATTCTAAAATTCGGAATTGCCATAGTCCAAATCTCCGGATTTCCGAGGTTGTACTGTAATAATATTTCCATACCTACGAACTACTACGGAATGTCCGTAGTTTCTGCAGATTTAGTTGGCTGACTACGGACCTCGCTGTCAAAACTACGGATTCTATGAATTTTAATTATTTTTTTTTAATTTTATTGTTTTATGATATGCACGAGATTCTTAAGCGGACTCGCGGAATTCCGCGTTGTTTTTTGTCATCATTTAGATCATTCTCAGGATCAGCGTAAAACTGAAGACAATTTGCGGGTGGGTGGAGTTCCGTCTGGAGACGGTATTTCGTGTCTCAAAACTTTTGAAAACGGTAGTTGAATGGAGTTACAGTAATCGTAATTTTTTTTTTCACCCGATGTTGCTTTAGTGTAAAGTTTTATTGTTAAATATGATTTTATTGCAAAAAAGTATTTCAGCTTAAAACTTGTAGGCAACAATGTGCGAAAATGAAGGTTAGACGCCGCAAAAATTTCCCCGTAATCTCAGACATCAGATTCTTCCTCGAAATCGAGGAACTCCGCTTATTTCGTTATTATTTTGGTCATTCGCGAGATCAGTGAACCAGTTCGTCGAAGGACGGAATTCCATCTTTACGAAAATTTCGAAAACAGGTCGACAGAGTTCAGATTTTTTCCGCAATCGTAATTCTTTTTTTCTCGCGATGTTGCCTCTGCCCAGTATTATTGTTAAGTAATATTTAACTGCATAAATATTTGTATTTCAGCTTGAAAATAGCGGGAAAATTTCCAAAACCGGAAGTCGGACGGTGCAAAGATTTCTCCCGTAAGCACACTCCCCTCCCCACGCGATGTTCCCACTCTCCTGCATTGTTTTATTACTTCAGTTTGAACTTTTAAGAATACTATAACTGAAATATGCAAAATAAAACATACTGATATTATACTAAGCAATTTTATAAAAATTATTTAGTATGAAATATACAATTTGATTTTTTTTTTTTCAAAGTTTGGCCACTAAGTTTTTTTTTTTTTTTTTTTTTTTTTTTTTATGTCCACTAACAATTTTGGTCTTGGTGGCCAATGTCTACTAGCAAAATTTGTAAGTCTGGATCTTTACTTTGTGCCAAATTAATGTCTCTGATCATTTACTTTTATCTCATTTTTAGGGTTCTTTTGTAATTGTAGAGTCAAGTCTGTTATATGTTTTCACAGTAATGGAATGTACAGTATAACATATGTGTGATGCTGTTCTCTTCAATTATCATATGTTTTCACTGAGCAGTTTTATTTGTTCAGGTTGTACTTCTAAAAACTTAGTGTCACTTTATTGGCACTGGCTTTAAACTTATGTAGGGAACATTTTAATGTAAATGTGAAATTAAAGGCAAATTTCCTATTTCTTTCAAGAAAGTTAATACTACAGTACAATGTGTAGGCAAAATAACTAAGAAGAATGATCTGGGCTGATGTAAGAATTGCAAAGGGCCTTTTATTTCAAAGTTATAAGGCAAAGTTCTTGCCAGTAATTTAGATGCTAATATTAAACTTAATCCTCTGGCACTTGTCTATAGTGAAGGTAATCCAGACTTTTTTAAATCATTTGTATCCAGTATTAACACAGCTTCTGTTAATGCAACCATAATTCAGATAAGAGTAGGAATGAGTATACAGGCAACAACAAAAAAATAATCCTGGTTAATTATTAAAGCACTCATTGAAAAGATGTACAGAGATGCCAACCATTATGCAATATCCATAATTATTGTGGATTTCTCCCCAGGATTAGGGAATTACACATGACTAACCAAAAATTATGGATATTCAGATTTTCACTGTTATTACAAATGTTTTACTGGTTTTGTAATTAATCAATGCAAAAGCCTCTGAACAAAGTTTGTGGTGCAGCTCCTTTCCCTCCCCTCCCCCTCTTGAGGAGAAATGTGTTTAGCTTGTTTGTAAGCTAAATAGAAAGAAAGCACTGTGTGGGGGCTGGGATTACGTCGAGTGAGCCAGTATGTCAGACGTGTGCAGGTCAACTACACACTGCCAAGATAAGTGCAAGAGGTAAGAGCTTTGTGGGAGGAGGGGGCGGGTCATGTTCTTCACTCTGGTTTTGTCGATATATCTTCATGCCCTCTGCTGAAGCAAGTGTTGAGGTCTGAGAGATGACATCACGTGGTACAATGAAACTGGTTTTAGAGTAGGGCCCTGTAGCAGAATTGTGGCGGTGGGCGATGTACATCAGATTTTATTTTGGTCATGCATTGTGATAAGGAACAAATGTAGGGGGTAAAAACCTGAAAATTTTACTTTTTCCTTATATTAGAGTAGCACTAATATGCAGTGAATTTTTATATATAAAACTAAGTGTGTGAGTAGGTGGCATTACATGCAGATAAGGGAGACTGTTATTAACACAGTGCTTCATTTTTGTTAAGTGAATGTTGTAGAGTGAAAAAATTCTCAAGTCTTGGCAATGCCTCCTAGTTTTCACCAATAGAAATATCAAATGTTTTAAAATCCAACAAAGAAATTTTAGGTTCAGAGGTCAGTATTCTTGATCCTGGTTATCAATGCCATTGCTGTGGTACCTAGGTTAGTCCTTTTCAGGTAAAAAAAAATATATATAAGGTGCTGATTTTATTTCATTTTTTTATTTTTATTTTTTTTTTTTAACCTAGTTGTCTTATGCAGTGACCTGACCACCCTGCAGATTATTTTGTTGCACCACAGTATCCATTCCAGACTGATCAGGAACTTTCTTCTTTGGGGATGTAGGAGACAGTTTGCTATGGCTGGGGGAGCTTGTTTTCTATTTTGTCTGTGGAAAGATTGTGCAGTGAGGGGTGGTTGTATATGCTATGAAAAGATTGTTGTCTTTGGTGCAGCATGTTAGAAATCCTTGCTGCTTTCATCTTGTGCTGTGAAGTTTGCCTTTTTGTCAGTTTCTCTTCCCCCCCCCCCCAATTATGTTTAAACTGTGCTCTCTGATTGTGGTGTCCAAGGAGAAATAACGAAACTATGTGGTGTAACTCAAAATTTTCAGTGTGTATAAATTGTAATTCCAGTGTTTTGGATGTGTCAGCTGTTTCTGGAAAGCATGCATTTTGTACTGTTTGCAACTGCAATTTTTCAATTCCACATGGTGGACATGACAATTGTCAACTGCATGTACAATACTGTGCAAAAAACAAATCATATAGTGAGCTTAAAAATCGAGCAAAACCGCTGACTTCATTTTTTGTTCCACATGATCTTGATTCCAGTGTCACCAAGGCTGAAATGTTGTTCACAAGGTTTTTAGTGGAACACAATGCAGCTCTTTCAGCAGGAGACCATGCTAGACCATTGTTTCAGCAGATGTTTCCAGACTCCAGTATTGCAAAGAAATGTGGATGTTGAACAAATTAAATTCTGAAATCCATATCAGGTTAGCTGCTGATAGCATAGTAACTGATTTGAGTGATTCGGTATTTTTCCTTTTACCAGATAAAAGTAATGATAAAAATGCCACAAAAGAGCATCCTTTAGCTGTGTCAGGTTTCCACCAAGGTAAAGGGGAAACGGCAACTTCGCTGCTTTCACATTTTGCATCAGATAACAATACAGGTGAAGGGATATCTTTTGTTATTGGCAAAGAAATAAAGGTGAGGAACATTAAATGGGAAAACTGTGTTGGCTTTGGCTGCATTGTCAGTAAAATGATAGGCCATGCCAAAGGGGTGTCCTGTTTCATTAAGAATAAAAATCACAAATGTGTTAGTTCAGGGCTGTGCTTGTCACCTCATTCATTTGGCAGTGCAAAGAGCTTCACTTCAGTTAAAATCAGCTAATATTGAAACACTGCTTATTGATGCCTACTGTTTCTTAAATAAAAGTTCCAAGAGGAAGAAACATCTGAAACTGTGCCAAGCCATTTGTGAGCAAAAATCTTGCACAATTTTGAAACACATTAGCACACGATGGTTGTTATTGTTGGATGCTGTTAACCAATTTCTGAAACAGTGGATGCATTACAGATGATCTTTGGCATTTCCGTGGATGTTGAACTTCCAAAGGAGCAGGCAATTCACAGCCGTTTTATGGAGTGAAAGTTTGGGCAATCGCTTAACAAAGTTATACTGTATGTTTTTGAGTAATGCCTTGCCAGTGTTTAAAGTTAAAGTATTGTTGCAGAAGGAAGTTCTATGAATCCATATTTTAAGAAGGCAACTTTTGAAGCTACTTATTGATGTCATGGTCAGGTTTGTGAAGTCTTACTGCAGTTTCAAAGCATGCTACTTCCCCAACTGAAGTAAAATTTCTAAATTGGAACAGGCATAAAGATGTGGATTTAGTCATCCGTACCAAAGCAAAGATTGCTTTTGAATGACAAAAATAAAAAAAAAATAAAAAAAATCGGTGATACAAGCACAGCAGTTTTGCCAGGAGTTTGTAACTTTTACAGTTCTTCATGTGGTTTATTTTGAAGAAATTTCTGCTGAAAAGTGAATTCCTGCTGCATGCAGAAGTTGCTGACATAGGAATCGAAAAGAAAGCTTCCTTTTCTTCAGTAATGACTTTGCAAATATTCCCCAGCTGCTGCCGTTAGTGATGGTGGTCTGTGCAAGTTGGAATTAGTTTGCCTGCTAAAGTTGCTGATGAATTGGAAGATATTTTTCATAGCCATAGAATTGATACCGCGTGGTCAAACATTTCAAAAATGATTGGTGCAAGTGGTGCTAAAAAGTATGAAGTTTTGCCATGCTTGATTCATGCTTTTCTTGTTGTGCCACACAGTAAAACTGCCAAATTTTTAGCATTGTCCGTAACAATCAGAGTTTAAGCCAAACCTAGCCCCTGAAACTTTAGGGGTGTTGTTAGCCTTAAAAGTGAAGATGGCATCATTTTCAGAGGTTTGCCATTCTGCCACATTTTCAGAAAAAGGATTGACTAATTCACTGCTGCAAATCATGCCACAGTGGCAGCACTGAAAAGCAAACAAGGCAGCCAACTAAGAACGGATCTGTTAAATACATTCTCATGTGTGCTCTTAAAAGAAATTTATATAATAGTAAGGGATTTGTTAAAACACACAGCCATATAATATTCCTAGATTTATTAATTTAAAACTCTTGTGTTAATATAATTTCTGTTTAACTGTATCCATCAAATTGTCAAATTTAGAAACAAAGAAAATTTCATTAAAACAGAACTATAATGAAATATTTTATAATATCCTGTAATTCATGTGAAAGTAAGTTACTATGGATGTAAGTATTACAGATTATACAATAGTACTATAATACTGTTCTTATTTTTATTATCTTGGAAAAAAGTGGTGTGTTACATTATTGAAAAGATTACTGGAAGTTTGTGTTCCATTACTGAAAAATCCCCCTTGGTTACTGGTAAGTTCTGCTAGGGATTGGAATCTGTGGATATATTGTGTTCATAAGTTTTTCATATAATCAAAAGCACTTGAGGGAAAACATTCAACTGAATTTAAATCTGATTCCATAATTAGCAGCGGTGAAAAATGAGACAGCCTTCTATACCGACCACTAACAGGAGTAGCTATGTACTATAGTGAATGTCGATAGTCTGAACTTGAAGAGTGAGAAACGCAGACATAGGCATGCGAAGAAAAAAAGAAAAAAGTTAACTGAACATAATTGAATTTGAGTAGTAGTAGTAGTTTGAGGAGTAGTAGAAATAGTATTTGAGCAGTAGTTTTATATTTTTATCTGTGTAATAATTTTGGTTTTTATTTCATTATCATATTTACATAGATGCCAACTAGTATGGATTTTCCGTACTATTACAAATTTTTATTGGAATTACGGAAGTATGGATATGATGGCGAAATTACGGTTAATCACCATATTGCCATTTGATTTTTCTGCTTTGGAAACAGGCCTGAGATTCTGCTGCGAAATCACAGAATTCCACTTTTTTGTCGTTTGGGTTATTATGTGATCTATGCTGTACTGAACAGAATTTAGGGGGAGATAAGTTGGAGGGTGTTTTCCATCGGGAACAAAATTCTGACTTTCAAAAACTGAAGTTAGATGAAGTGAAGATTTCTCCTGTAATCGTAACTTTTTTTTTTACTTGCGATGTTGCCTCTGTCCGGTATTGTTAAATATATTTTTTGTACAAATGTTTGTATTTCAGCTTGAAAATATAGTCAACAATCTCAAAAACAGGAATTTAGATGGAGTGAAAATGCCCCTGTAATTTGTAAATTCTGTTTCTCATGATGTTTCTTCTGCCCTCTATTGTTGTTAGATATCATTTTATTCCATAAATATTTGCATTTCAATTTGAAAATAGAGGGAAATGTCCGAAAATATGGAAGTTGGATAGAGTACAAATTTTTCCTGTACTCTTTTCTTCTTCCTCGCAATGCTTTTACTGTCTGTATTGTTGAATCCCCCCATGAATGTTTGCACTTCAGCTTTATAAGGGATGGAAAGTTTGCATAAAACGGAAGTGAAGAAGTTAGAAAAGGTGCAAGAGTTGATGCATGGTGTTCAAAAATATTCATATATGTTACACCATTTATCTAAAATAGTAAAAGCTTTTTTTATTTATTATGCTTTCGGGGTCCTCAGGCTGAAAATTCTTTCAGCATGATGAATGAAATTACTGTATAGTCGTAGTCATAAAGAATGAACATGGAAACCTATTTGACTATACAAACTGTGAACTGCAAACTTACACAGGGTAAGCCTATGGTTCAGTTCTTCAATAAAATGGGTTATTTAGGAGAAGCAGTGGATTCCGACCCTGCCAAAATCTGAGGGCATTAAAGGAGAAAAGAAACTAAAAATTCTAAAAGATTACTGAAGGTAATCATTTAGATTTCTTCTAGCCAGCATTTTTAATTTTGTCAGTAGCAAATACCCAAATTTGCTGTTGTGGTCTGTATTACTGAAAATTACAGAAAATAGTGTTTATTACTGAAAACAACTCCCAGAGGTTGGAATCTCTGTATTTATAAGTTGCTGTTTTGTTTTGTTTCATTGAGTAATGGGCTAATTTTTCTTCTACCCTGCTCACCACCTGACTTTTATGAAATGTCCTGGTTTTTGGTTTTAATAAAACTGGATCCCTGTGCATGTGTAAAGTTTTTTTATGTATAAAATTCTGGCATTGGAAAAGTAGGGAATATAATTGCATTTGAATGGATTAATGTTAATGGCTTCAGTTTTTTCAAAGTGTGAGCATTATGGTATTCTTAGAGTTAAATATGAAACAGTATATTATGATGAATAAATTGTGGGTTGTCAACACCAAAACAAATATAAAACAATCCGTATTTATTGGTGTAGGAACTGTTTTCCTCTAACTGCCTGAAGAAGCCGTCCGTTGACGGGGAAAACTTGCGGGAAGATTATATTTTTTCCTACACCAATAAATGCAGATTGTTTTATATTTGTTTTGGTAAACAGTATATATTTTTTTTCTGTTATGCGTTTGCAACTGTTTTGTCTATGGTATTAACTCTTTCAAGGAGAGGATAGTAATATTTTTCTTTTTCGTTTTTTATATAGAATGAGATAGAAAATGTGCTTGCTGCTGGAGTGGAACCCTCCCGTATTATTTATGCTAATCCCTGCAAAACCCGCTCCTTCATCAAGCATGCAGAAAATGTTGGTGTTAATCTGACTACATTTGACAATGAGATGGAACTGCACAAAATTAAAGTACTGCACCCTCACTGCAGGTAAATATTGCTGAAGTGTCTAGTGTTTATTTTGTGATACATAGCTCAAAGATTTAATGTTTGTTTGTTTCTTCAATTGTGGTGGTTGCTTATATTAAAAAAATTAAGCTATAAGTTTTAGCTGGGTGGGTACTTTTAATTATTAAATCCCCCTCCCCAAAATAAGTTTTTTTTTTTTTTTTACTAACTGCACTACTGAACATGTTTTGTTATATAAGCATTATTGTGTGGTTGCATGATCAGTAAGAACATTAAATTATAAAATAGCTTGAAAAGAATAGTACTTACTAATGAATCATATTCACATATCTCTCAGCCATTTTTCGTCAGTATTTGTATATGGATGTTTTTCAGTTTAGTATAATATGTGAATGTTTTCCAATCTACTATTTGTGTGCACTTAATATTGAACACAGTCTAGAGATTAGTTTGTTCAGCATTGAAAGCACATACACAGCTACTTTAAGAAGTCTTGGAATGCAGTGGTATGAGGATTGAATGTGCAGCAAAATTGTACAGAAATTAATATTTTGTTCTTACTACTTGGTTAAAAAAGTTCAAGATGCAGTCCATGTCTTCATTATTGTTTACACTCCATGGTTATGTGCAACTATAATATTCAGATATGTATTTTTCTTTTTCCCTGCCTGTTTTAATTTCCGTTGTGTGGAACATACTTATGTACAACATTAACACAAGAACACAAACTTTATAACTAATTACTCTAATATCTACTTAACGCACACCATTACATCATTCCAAACTTCTACTAACATCTTGCTCCTACATTGTACTGCAACTCCATACCACTGTTGTTCTAAAACCCCTAAAAATGTGTGTGTGGGAATTGATATATGAGCAATATGATATAAGATTGTTAACAATTCATATGTGACACTGCCCAATTGCCAGTAGCTTGATCATAATAAAAATCTGATGGATCAGAATTTTCCAATGCAATTATCATTAAAATATTTAGTTCTTTGGCTCATTCTGTTTCATAGGCAAGTTTCCTTTTTAAAGAAGGAAATCTCCATTTACATTCTGTATTTGACATAGAGACAAAATAGTTAATATTTACACATCATGCATACATATCACTAAGCTGTTCTGAGATTCAGAGGTTAGCTCCACAGAGAAATACAAACTACCAGATAAATTTTTAACTGATTATTCACGTACTGTTGCCGTATCAAGCTTCGTCATTTACAGCGACCTCAACACACAACTCGGTCTTCACTGACATCCATCACTCGGCAAACACAAGACCTATACTTCATACCCAACTCATAATCTTTTTGTCATACAGACACTCCTGAATCTGATCCTCCCATGACTTCCTTGGCCTTCCTCTACCTTTCTTCCCTGCCACTTGGGCTAAAAAGATTTTCTTAGTAAGCATCTCATCACCCATTCTTTTAATATGGAAAAACCACTGAAGCATATTAGTCTCCACTTTGCTAACATTTTGCTTCACTTATTATATTTGCACTTTTAAGGTATTAAACTCCTGCAAAGTGCGCATAGTTTACGTGCAATTCATAAATGACAAACTATTAGAAAGTACCAATCACTCACCCTAAAGATCATGGTAATCTCCATTGACAACACACTTCCAACACGTCAATCATCTTAATGTTTCTGGGCTTCCAAGGTTTACAGACATCTTGCTTAAGATTCTTACTTCCGGGTGTGAAACATCGTATATTTTTTTAGCCTTATAAGATGTAACTATAAAGCTTGTCAATTCCATAAAAAACCACACATACTACTCATTCATACAATTCAATTAAAAACTATGTACATATTTACATAACCTTACATTCCTAGGTGGTTAAACCTTTGTCAACTGCAAGCACCAAACTGCTCCTTCCGCTTCAAAAACCCTGCCACTCCCACTGCAAGTGTCACACTCATTCAGCCCTTCACACACAATCCTCTAGTACTTTTAACAGACCACTGTCGTCATCAGGAGGCAGGTGTGTCTCACCCGCCCACCACAGCTCAAGTGAGCAGAGCCATCGAGGCACGGGCCCCAGTCGCTATCTCTGAATCATTGTCTCTGGCGCCATCTATTGTCCTTGCTGCTATTTTTCCCCCTTTTTTTTTTCTAAGCTGCTGTTCTATTTTTATTAGGGCTTTCCATTGTTCGTTTAAGTTACTAGGCTCATTAATGTTGCATAATCTGTTGCATACCCACCAATGGGTACTGGAATATCAAAAATGTTTGCAAAAATAAAAACTCATAAGCATGATACACCTATGAGAGTGATTGTATCAAAAAGGAATTCCCCACTAATAAAACTGGAAAAAAAATCTACAAATTTTTGACACCTTTGTTCATGAAGACAAGGTTCACTGTGAAGAATACATACGAATTTATTGAGAAAATTAAATTAAACAAGATTTAAGTGAATATCATATGGCTAGTATGGATGTGAGAGCTCTTTCCTAGCACACCAGTATCTCAGGCAATAGAAATAATTATTGAAAAATTATATGTGTTACAGACAATGAATGCAATACAAATAGGAGTTAAGAGAAATTTTATTGTACATATATGAAAATAACATTTTTAAGTTTAACAACAAGATCTACAAACAAAATCATGGTGGACCTATGGGGTCACCACTGTCAACTTTATTTGCTGAAATTATAATGAGTGACATTGAGGAAAAAATAATAAGTAAACTCGAAGATCCACCACTGATATACTGCAGATATGTTGATGACATTTTTCTGTTGTCCAGGCTAAAAAATGATGAACTTGAGGACTTGACAAAAAAGTATAGTGAAATTTATCCATCTATTGAACTGACAGTAGAACAAGAACATGACAATACTTTGGCATTTTTTGATGTTTTGATTGTTAAAACAAATGATGATATGAAATTCAGAGTGCATAGAAAATCTTCATATATCCCAGTACTTATATCATTTCAGTCATTGCATCCATTAACACATAAAAGAAATAGTGTTAAAACACTAATTAAAAGAAGTTTAACACACTCATCAGTGGAACAGTATAAAAAAGAGGAAATTGAATATATTGAAAAAATTGCATGATTTTGGTTACCCTAAACAGGTATTAAAAAATGGATTTATGAAGTAACTCAAGCTTACAATAAGGTCAAGATTGATAAAAAAAACTTGTAAAATATGTAGGAGCAATACCATATGTAGAAAATGTTTCAGCAGAAATTAATAAAGTTTGTGGCAAGTATGACATACAGGTAGGAAATCAGGTACTTACTGTAAAAAAATTTAGTGATTAAAAATGAAAAAATCAGCCAATTAGATAGAGCAGGAATTTATGAAATCACTATAAACCAGCAACCTCCTGTGTCATATATAGTAGCACCAAGAATAAATTAAAGTATAGATTGAACCAGCATATAAAAAATTGGAATAAAAAGAAGCTAAGACAGCATTAACCCAATACTGTATGGAAAATCAACAATGTCCAAGGTTTGAGGCTATTAAAATTATTAAGAGCTGTAAAAACGAAAGGCAGTTAAGAATTGCAGAATCAGTGTTAATTGAAAAAAACAGATCGAGATTATGCAACATTAATGAGCCTAGTAACTTAAACAAACAATGGAAAGCCCTAATAAAAATAGAACAGCAGCTTAGAAAAAAGGGGGGAAAAGAGCAGCAAGGACAATAGATGGCGCCAGAGACAATGATTCAGAGATAGCGACTGGGGCCCTTGCCTTGATGCTCTGCTCACTTGAGCTGTGGTGGGCGGGTGAGACACACCTGCCTCCTGATGACGACAGTGGTCTGTTAAAAGTACTAGAGGATTGTGTGTGAAGGGCTGAATGAGTGTGACACTTGCAGTGGGAGTGGCAGGGTTTTTGAAGCGGAAGGAGCAGTTTGGTGCTTGCAGTTGACAAAGGTTTAACCACCTAGGAATGTAAGGTTATGTAAATATGTACATAGTTTTTAATTGAATTGTATGAATGAGTAGTATGTGTGGTTTTTATGGAATTGACAAGCTTTATAGTTACATCTTATAAGGCTAAAAAAAATACGATGTTTCACACCCGGAAATAAGAATCGTAAGCAAGATGTCTGTAAACCTTGGAAGCCCAGAAACATTAAGATGATTGACGTGTTGGAAGTGTGTTGTCAATGGAGATTACCATGATCTTTTAGGGTGAGTGATTGGTACTTTCTAATAGTTTGTCATTTTGCTTCACATTACACAACTGCAACATATCTTCATTCCAGCACACAAATGACTCCTATGTTTCTTGTGTAGTACCCAGGATTCACTGCCAGTTTTCATCAAAAAAAAAATAATTATTTCAGCTATTTTTCGTCAATATTTAAGTGTACGTGGAAATAAATTTTCCACTCGTACTATTATGTGCATTGTGAAAACATTCATTAAAGGAAATTTAGCTGGGTGAGCTACCCGGTAAAAAGGCTCTAGGGAGAACACTATTTTCCTCTTATTTATACTTGGTTTGAATTTTATGCAGACTTTGTACATCTGGGACAACATACTCTGCAACTCACTTTTGCTCTCTGCTAACAGGACAGTGTCATCAGCATACAGTAATCTGCACACACAGATATCACCAAGACATAAACCAGTATTATCTATTTTGGCATTGTGCATGCATGCATCCGTAAATATATTAAACAGCCATGGTGACATTACAAAACCTTGTCAGACTCCTGCACCAATAGAAAACCATTTTGATAAAACACCATTCACTTGTACATAAGCTCTACTGCCAGCATACATGGCTTTTACACTATTAAGTAGATTCCCGGTAACACCATGTTTATTCAATACCTTCCATAAAAGTGTCCTATTTTACTCGGTCATAAGCTTTATCTAAATTTATGAAGGCAGCAAAAACTTTCTTACCAACAGCCAAATACTTTTCAATCATCATTTGCAATGCAAAAATTAATGCAGCCTTTACCAGGCATAAAACCACTCTGAACATCACACACTTTCTCTGATGTAAGACCCCATATTTTTTCAATAATGACCTTACCAAACACTTTCCTTTGCACACTCAGTAGGCTAATACCATGATAGTTCTTTCACTCAGTCTGATCACCTTTTTCCTTATAAAGGGAACAATCATAGCATCCTTCCAATCCTGAAGGACCATTCCTAACTCCCAGCACAACTGGCAAATTTCAGTTAACGAGTAAATTATTGAGTCACCACCATATTTCAACATCTCAGCAGTTATACCATCCTCTGCCCGAGCCTTAAGAGGCTGGAGAGATTTTAGATCTTTACACATCTCTTCTCTTGAGATCCCTCCTGTGTTTCCATCTTTCACTGTGACATCTGCTTCTGCCTCAGAATCACCTTTGCTTTCCTGATCTAATAACTCACAAAAGCATTCACCTCATCTTTCACTCAACTCTTTGGGCTCCCATATCATTTCTCCGATCCTGTTCTTCACACAGCTTACAACTTTGTTTCCCCTATTTTACCAGAGTCTCGTGTACTTCCAGAAGGTCTTTCTATCTTTCCAAAAATCAATTCATGCCTTTCCACCTTCGCCTTCCTATCTCTTGCCTTACTCTGGCGAATCAGCTTAGCTGCTTCACACTTCTTACAGCGATATTAATCCACAGAAACTCTACTTTGCAACATCCCCAAATAGGCTTCTTTCTTTCTGTTTGTTGCCTCTTTAATCTCACTATTACACCATGCATCACCTCTATTGTTGCCCACTATTGTGGTGCCACAGACCTCTTTAGCAGCAGTGATAACACAGTTCTTGAAACATTCCCACTTCTTTTCTACATCTCTCTCACATGACCAGCTCCTTCAGTCATTCTCCGAGTAAGTAAGAATAATGCTGATGATCTTCAGGAGCCTTTCAACCTTTATGCTTTCCATCCTAGGCCTCTTCCTATTCTTTTTCCTCCAACCAACATTCAGTTTCACTCGTGACACTACCAAGTAATGCTCAGAGCCAACATCTGCACCTCTTGTCACACGAGTGTCAACAACTGTTTCAGACACTGATCATAAACAACAAAATCTATCGCTCTTTTGACCAAGAGTACAATTTCCCCAAGTATATGTGTGTGTATATACACTTGTGGTTGAAAAACATATTTGATTCACACAAACCATTCTCAATACAGAGTTCAGTTGATCTTTCACCATTATCATTCACACATGGATCATTAAACTTACCCAGAATATTGTCAGAAATCTCATTCAGCACACCTACTCTAGCATTGAAATCCCCTTCTGTTATGACTTCCTCTTTAGGACCAAATTGGCTCAAAACAGCTTTTAGCTCATTCCAGAAATCTTCCTATCAGAAGGTTCCGAGTCACAAGGAGCATACACTAAAACAATTACTATTATCTGAAGTTCCACTTTCAAAGGAATCCATAGAATTCTCACTTATGCAGCTATAGTGAATCAAGTTGTTCATCTTTTCACTTAAAATCACACCTACACCAGCCTGTCCTCTCACATTATCCAGTACTCCAGACCACACACTCACCATTCCATTCACTTCTACCCCAATTTCCTTCTTTGGTTTCACTTACACACAGCACATCCAATCTATACTTATTCATCTCTTCACTCACCTCATTCATCTTGCCATTTATACCTCTAGTGTTCCATACACCAATCTTACTCACTCAGCAGAGATCTCTTTCTCATTTTCCATTTACAGTGACCAAATTGTTTCCGTGGTGGACTTTCCTTCTCAAGTGTGGTAGGTCCACCATATCCCTCACTAGAGTCTGGAATAGTAATTCTTTGTGTCATTTTAATCAGGTAAGTACATCAGTGTGGGCGATTAGCCCACAGCTGACAGTTCCAGTTGGTTACTCAACCTAAGGATTTTGGAACAAAACCCCGTGAGTTGGGGTCTTTTTGTCAATGTCACATAGAACTAGCTGGGACCTCTCAAAGATTCACAGAGGCCCTTGTTGCTGTTTTGTGTGCCATTGTTTCCATAGAGCACCCCTTGATATACACTGAAGAGCAATTGAATTAGAGACAGCTGGCGTTCTGCAAATGTGGCGCTGTGGGCGGCCCTGTAAAGGGAAACAACATGAAGTATGTAGTGATCTGACAATATAAGGAGTGATGCGACGGGAATCAGTAAGAGTCGGGCGCAGTATGGGTAAGACGAAGGATCTAAGCGCATTTGATTGTGGGTAAATTGTCGGGGCCCAACGAATGGGTCACTCCATCTTGGAAGTCGTGCAGGCACTAAGATTTTCATGAGCCATTGTGTCACGGGTGCACTGTGAGTACAGGGAATCTGGTAAAACCATCCCTGCAAGAGCCAACTGCCGTGGACAACAGCGTGTGGATGAGCGTGGTCATTGTCGGCTAGCTCGCATTGTAACAGCAGATAGACGGGCCACAGTGCAAGAAATCACTCTGCAATTTAACGCTGGTGCACAAAAACATGTAAGCAGCCACACCATCCAGAACCATCTCCTCGCTATGGTGTACAGAAGCCATCATCCCATGAGGGTACCGCTGCTGACCGCACATTACAGGGTGCAAAGATTAGCATGGGCTCAGGAACATCGCCACTGGACCCTAGACATGTGGGGAAATGTTGCCTAGACTGATGAGTCAAGATTCACGTTGGTACATGCGGATGGCAGGATACAAGTACGGCGCAAACCACATGAAGTGATGGATCCTTCTTGTCAACAGCCTACTCTTCAAGCTGGTGGGGGTGGCATTTTCGTCTGGGGACTGTTTATGTGGACTGAAATGGGACCCCTGGTACGTGTGACATCATCTCTCACAGGTCAACGTTACGGGGATATCCTGGATGACCATTTGCTCCCGTTTGTGCGTCTGCACCATGCCATCGTTCCCGAATTGTATCCGAATGGTTGGATGAACGCTCTGACGTGACCTCGCTTCCTTGGCCAGCTAGGTCACCTGACCTCGAGCACATCTGGGATGCCATCGAGAGAGAGAGATGTTCTAGGCTCTGACCCCCCTCCATCAAATCTTCGTGAACTGTGGGAGCTTGTTCAGAGGTTGTGGATCCGTATGGCTTCCCAACGCTTCCGGTGTCTTGTCGAGTCCATGCCGAGACGAATCACCGCAGTCATCAGGGCGAAAGGTTGTGCTACACGTTACTAGACGGGTATCTCCAATTCAGTTGCTCTTCAGTGTACATTATTACACTGCAGTTATATCATGGCATCCTACTTGCCATAGCATTAGATACAATTTGACCTCCTGGGATCGAAATGCAATCCAAAGTTGATTTGCTTCTTTTTTTTAATTTTAATTTTTTTTTTCATGTGGCTGCAGTTTGTAATAAAATCACGGAAATGCATTTATTGCAGTGTAACTTGAATTGCAAATTTCACATACTATGTCAGCCTTTCCTAGCAAATAAACAGCTTCTTTCATACACTACTACAGATGAGGATGTTTTTATCATCATGCAGGTTTTCAAATATATATGTTCATCATCAGTATGAACCCATTCTTTAAGTTAATTTTTAGTGACGTTCATTCCAACTGCCTTGGCTACTCTAAGATTTGTATGGGATCAACATCTTTTTCAGCTTCAGTTTTCTCACCTAGAATTTTCAACCAACATTTATCCATTAGTGACTATTTTCTAACCTTCGGCCCTGTTACATGATGAAGTATATCATGTTTTCTAAGTAAATGTAGTTCAGTGCATTTGACAATGGGGTTATTCTCGCACATTTCTAGCAATAGTTTTAGCAGTTCTTGCAGACAGTTCTAAGTATTTCAGTTTTTCCCCAATTCCTATGCTTGTGTTTTCTGTGAGGTATATAACTTGATTTTTTTTTCCCAAGATTAATTTTTTTCTGGGTAAACTGGATATTTATCACTATAAACAGCTTTTTCTTCCGAACTCTTGTTTCATAAATGTATGATGCATAGTGTTGGAATGAAGTTGCCAAAGAACCAACTCATGATTATAACTTTGGCCATTCAAGCATTTTTTAATTGTCATAAATTACTGGTAAATTCTTTTTTTTTATGTTTATCTTCAAAGCCTTCTTTAGTCAACAGATTTTTTTAGTTCATTGGGAAATGCAAGTGCTGCATCACACTCAACAGATAACTTTTCTCCATAATACAGCATTTGTACCTGTCCTATGTCATGTCTCTTATGTCAGGACCAAAGCCATCCATTGTTTCAAATTCTATCTCTACATGAGGTTTTATTTTGTTTTCCAAAAGCTTTTTCTTTAATAAGTGGTCCTGATAATTATGTTTCCACCACACTTTGTTCAGAAAACCAAAGAAACTGCTTTATCTAATCCATCCTCTTTCAACAACCGTTTCTTTTGTAAACTTTAAATTCCATAGCTTTGCCTCATCTTTGATATATCCACACAGTTGCAGAGCCAACTCCTAATTCTTGTGCCGCAGTTATCAGTTTTCTCCCTCTTTTAGTTCTTCTATAGCTGTCGGTCTTAATTTTGTAGAGAAGACATTCATTCACTTTGATATTTTTTTCTGATAAATTACCTCAATCAAAAATGAAGTTTTAAAATTCCATGAATTACCTGCTCATTCATTGAACTTAGCCCACCTTATCTTGCTCCCTGAGAGTACCACTTATCTGGCTTTAAGTAACCTCCTCACCATATTGGGCTTTGAATATACACTGAAGAGCAATTGAATTAGAGAAGCTAACGTTATGCAAATGTGGCGCTGTGGATGGCCCTGTAAACGGAAACTATATGACATATGCAGCGATCCAACAATATAAGGTGTGATGTGATGGGAATCGGTAAGAGTCTGACGCAGTATGGGTTAGACGAAGGATCTATTCTAAGGGCATTTGATCATTGGCAAATTGTCGGGGCCCGACAAATGAGTCGCTCCATCTCGGAAGTCGTGCAGGCACTGGGATTTACACAAGCCACTGTGTCACTGGTGCACTGTGAGTACATACATACATATCACTAAGCTGTTCTCTGAGGTTCAGAGGTTAGCTCCAAAAAGAAATGCAAACTTCCAGATATTTTTACTTATTGTTGTCGTATCAAACTTCTCCATTTACAGCGATCTTGACATACAACTCGTGCTTCACTGATATCCATTACACGCCGTACACAAGATCTTTTATACTTCATACTCATAATCTTTTTTCTCATGCAGACACTCCTGAATCTGATCCACTCATGTCTTCCTTGGCCTTCCTCTGCCTTTCCTTCCTGCCACTTGGGCTGAAAAGATTTTCTTAGTAAGCATCTTGTCACTCATTCTTTCAACATGGCCAAACCACAGAAGCATATTGGTCTCCACCTTGCTAACAACATTTTGCTTCATATCACACAACTGCAATACATCTTCATTCCTCACACAATCAGATCGTGTCTTGCTACAAACCCCACGTAAATAACTCATTTCTCCAGCACACAAACGACTCCTATGTTTCTTCTGCAGTACCCAGGTTTCACTGCCATACATCAGAGTAGGAACAATTACTGTTTCATACACAGCCATACGGGACTCTCTAGAGAACCCATCATTCCTGTGAAAACCTCCCAGAGCAGCTATGACTTTCAAAGAATTTACTTGCCTACTGATTTCACCATCCAACTTGTTCTCTCTGTCAAACATGCTTCCTAAATACACAAACTCACTCACCTGGTCAATCACAGTGCCATTTATACTTACATTACATTCAGTGCTACCCATTCCTCTCTCAAACACCATAACTTTGGTTTTTCCCTTATTTATACTCAGTTTGAATTTCATGCAAACTTCGTACACCTGGGACAACATACTCTGCAACTCACTTTTGCTCTCTGCCAACAGGACAGTGTCATCAGCATACAGTAATCTCTGCAGACACGGATATCACCAAGACATAAACCACTATTATTTATTTTGGCATCGCGCATCAAGCGTCCATAGATATATTAAACAGCCATGGTGACATTACACAACCTTGTCTAACTCTTGCACCAATGGAAAACCATTTTGATAAAACACCATTCACTCATACAAAAGCTCTACTACCAGCATACATGGTTTTTACACTGTTAAGTAGATTCCCAGTAACACTATATTCCTTCAATACCTTCCACAAAAGTGTCCTATTCACTTGGTCGTAAGCTTTCTCTAAATCTATGAAGGCAGTAAAAACTTTCTTCCCAACAGCCAGATACTTTTCAATCATCATGCGTAATGCAAAAATCTGGTTAGTGCAGCCTTTACCAGGCATAAAACCACTCTGAACATCCCACACTTTCAATGATGTAAGACCCCGTACTTTTTCAATAACAACCTTACCAAACACTCCCTGGCACACTCAGTAGGCTAATACCACGATAGTTCTTGCATTCAGTCTGATCACCTTTTCCCTTATACAAGGGAACAATAATAGCATCCTTCCAATCCCGAGGGACCATTCCTAACTCCCAGCACAACTGGCAAATTTCAGTTAACCAGTCAATTATAGAGTCACCACCATATTTCAACATCTCTGCAGTTATGCCATCAACTCCTGTAGCCTTACCATTCTGAAGAGATTTAGAGCTTTACACACTTCTTCTCTTGAGATCCCTCATTGTGACATCATCAGCATCTGTCTCTGAATCATTTTTGCTTTCCTGATCTAATAACTCACAGAAGTATTCACCCCATCTGTCACTTAACTCATTGGGCTCCCATATCATTTCCCCAAGTTCATTCATCACACAACTTACAACTTTATTTCCCCTATTTTTCCTGAGTCTCGTGTACTTCCAGAAGGACTTTCTATGTTTCCAAAAAGCATGTATGTTTCCAAAAAGCCAGTTCATGCCTTTCCACTTTCTCCTTCCTATCTTTTGCCTTACTGTGGCGAAGCAGCTTCACGCTTCTTACAGCGATATTCATCCACTGAGACTCTACCTTGCAACATCCCCAAATAGGCTTCCTTCTTTTTCTTTACTGCCTCTTCAATCTCACTATTCCACCAAGCATCACCTCTATTGTTACCCACTATTGTGGTGCCACAGACCTCTTTAACAGCAATGACAACACAGTTCTTAAAACATTCCCACTTCTTTTCTACATCCCTCTCACCAGACTTCAGATCCTTCAGTTGTTCTCTGAGTAAGTCAGAATACCGCTGATGATCTTCAAGGAGCCTATAAACCTTTATTCTTTCTATCCTGGGTCTCTTCCTATTTCTTTTCCTCCAACCAACATTAAGTTTCACTTGTGACACTACCAAGTAATGATCGGAACCAACATCCGCACCTCTCATCACACGGGTGTCAACAACTAAGTGTTTCAAACGCTGATCGTAGACAACAAAATCTATCGCTCTTTTGACCAAGAGTACGATTTTCCCAGGTATATGTGTGGATATACTTGTGGTTGAAAAATGTATTAGATACCCACAAACCATTCTCAATGCAGAGTTCAATTAATCTTTCACCATTATCATTCACACAAGGATCATTAAACTTACCCAGAACATTGTCAGAAATTGCATTCTGCGCACCTACTGTAGCATTGAAATCCCCTGCTATTATAACTTTTTCTTTAGCACCAAACTAGCTCAAAACAGCTTTTAGCTCATTCCAGAAATCTTTTTCTTATCAAAAGGTTCCGAGTCACAAGGAGCATACACTACAACAATTAAAATTCTCTGAAGTTTCACTTTCAAACGAATCCAGAGAATTCTCTCACTTATGCAACTATAGTGAATCAAGTTTTTCTTCATCTTTTCACTTAAAATCACACCTACAACAGCCTGTCCTCTGATATTATCCAATACTCCAGACCACACACTCACCGTGCCATTCACTTCTTCTACCCCAATTTCCTTCTATTTGGTTTCACTTACACACAGCACATCCAGTCTATACTTATTCATCTCCTCAATCACCTCACTCATCTTGCCATTTATACCTCTAGTATTTCATACACAAATCTTACATTCACTCGGCCGAGATCTTTCTCATACGCCGTTTAGAAAGTCCAGGTCGATACCGTGGTAAACCGTCCTTCTCAAGTGTGGTAGGTCCACCATATCCCACACTTGAGTCATTCTTAATATTTCTTTTTGTCTTTTTAATCAGGTAAGTACAACAGTGTGGGGATTAGCCCACAACTGAGGGTTCCAACCATTCAACCTAAGGATTCTGGAAGAAAACCCAGTGAGTTGGGGGTCTTTTCGCCAATGTCACACAGAACTAGCTTGCACCTCTCCAAGATTCACAGAGGCCCTAGTTGCTGTTGTGTGTGCCATTGTTACCACGGAGCGCCCTGAGGAGGCAAACCCATCGCTCACTACGACCGCCCGAATCCGGTAAAACTATCCCTGCAAGGTCCAACTGCCATGGACAACAGCGTGTGGATGAGCGGGGTCATCGTTGGCTAGCTCGCATTGTTACAGCAGATAGACGGGCCACAGTGCAAGAAATCACTTAGCAATTTAACGTTGGTGCACAAAAACGTGTAAGCAGCCACACCATCCAGAACCATCTCCTCGCTATGGGGTACAGAAGCCATCGTCCCACAAGGATACCGCTGCTGACCGCACATTGCAGGGTGCAAAGATCAGCATGGGCGCTGGAACATCGCCACTGGACCCTAGAAATGTGGGGAAATGTTGCCTTGACTGATGAGTAGAAATTCGTGTGTTGGTACATGCAGGTGGCAGGATACAAGTACGGCGCAAACCACATGAAGCGATGGATCTTTCTTGCCAGCAGGGTACTCTTCAAGCTGGTGGGGGTGGCATTCTCGTCTAGGGACTGTTTACGTGGACTGAAATGAAACCCCTGGTACACGTGTGACATCTTCCCTCACAGGTCAACGTTGCCGGGATATCCTGGACGACCATTTGCTCCCGTTTGTACGTCTTGAACATCCCACTGGGGACCTCATCCTGCTACAAGACAATGCACCGTGCCATCGCTCCTGAATTGTATCCGAATGGTTGGATGAACACTCCACCGACGTGACCTCGATCCCATCGAGCACATCTGGGATGCCATCGAGATAGATGTTCGAGGCTCTGACCCCCTCCCCCTCCATCAAATCTTCGTGAACTGTGGGAACTTGTTCAGGGGTCGTGGATATGTATGTCTTCCCAACGCTTCCGGTGTCTTGTAGAGTCCATGCAGAGACAAATCGCCGCCATCATCAGGGCGAAAGGTGGTGCTACACGTTACTAGACAGGTATCTCTAATTCAGTTGCTCTTCAATGTAGTGCATGTCTACTGTGCTTCTGATGGCAAGTGCCTGAATAACGGAGGTACATGGAAAACCCTATGACAGAGTTCAACTGGTGTACTGTTTTTTCCTGGATGTTTATTGAGGAGTATTGTGCCACCTTAATTGGGAGGAGAGTGTGGGAGTAGCACTTCAACCGAGAAAGAGATACTTAAATGTTGGCAAATTTGTGGTTTAAATTTTCTCCTGTGGAGTGACCGTGAAGACAGTCACCAAGCTGTTGATGATTCAAACCACTTTCCTAACTATATGTTTCAATCAGGATACAAAAAAGGTGCACAGTATTTAAGGGCAGGATATATACATTGTATAACCTGTGGTTATACTGTGTTTAGGAATGATTCTCTTAAGTTCACAGTTGGTAAATAATTTTTACGAACTGTCCTTGTTGTCATCTCTTAATATGAATCACTTTTGATCATCAATGAGACCACATTCCATTGTGCTTTTGTGGCAGCATAATCAAGAGGAGGGGATTTTCATATTTTGAAAAGTGGATAAGTATTTCCTAACACACCACTAATTTTCTGTGGTGGTGTTTCTTTTAGAGCAAAAGGGTTAAGTATAATAGAAAATACTGACATTATTGGCATATCTGGAATCGGTGTTCTAAGTGAGTTTCTAGTACAGTCTTAAATACTTAAGATAAACAATTGAACAGTTCTCCACTTCCTCCTGTAGAAGAGGGAAGTGGAGAACTGTTCAAGAAAATTGTTTATCATAAGTATTTAAGACTTCTAGAAAACTCACAAGCTTGCTTTTTTCATTCATTTTTCAACAGGAAGGGTAGACTTCTAAAATTTTCTCCTGGGGCAAATTTTAGTAATGTCACTTTTGATTTAGCTGCTTCTATCACTATATTAACAGTGGTTGAATCTGTATCATTTCTTAAGCAAAACCTTGATGAGTTGGTTAAAATTGGTAGCACATCATCAGGGATGCAAGATATGAGTAGATTTTGATAAATTTAATTATACCTTCTTACACCACATAATTTTTGTTCTACAAGCATGTGCCTCCAGTGCAATCACTTTTTTAGAGTCCTACAAATAAACAGCAGCCTCCCTGGTAAAGCCATTTTATATCATTGGCCATTTTCAGTTGTATTTGAGGAATGTTCAAAATGCATTGAAGTAATTGTAGCCCGGCTGTCTTGAGCACCTTGGATTTGAAATAATAGAAATAACTGCTGCAAAATGTCTTTAAATTTCATAAAATATTTCACTTTTTGAACAGCCTGTGCACTGGTAAAAGGCAAATGGTGATTTATACAGTGAAATTAATAGAAATATTTTGAGTTGCTTCCTTCATTAATTTTGCTACACTGTTATTCTTGCCATTCATAACTGCTGCACCATCCGATTCTGATCTTAACGAATTGCTTTGTCCAGCCCTAAATTTTATTTTTGGAGTATTTTAATTACCTTATTAGTAACTATTTTAACCTTTCCAGCATTTATGCTACTACAGTGATTAGGAAAGTCACTTGGACCTCTTTCATTTTGTTGAGCACAAACTTTGTTTTCAGTAGTAGCATTGTTTTGCGTTAGGTATATATTTGATTTAACATATTGTTTCATATGGAAATAATTAAGTTTAAGAAGGGATCAATTAAGAAGTAAATTAAGTTGCTGTGCATGAATGAAGCTTGTATAAAATTTAGATTATGTTGGAAATTATAAGAGATAGGCTAAAGAAAAAATGTAACTGAAGCTTTTCAGGTAATTTAAGCAGAAGCAGAAAAGACATATTGAATGATTGTGACAGTGTTATTTACCATATTTCATTGCACTGTGGACACCTCAAAATTAAAGAAAGTTGTGTGCTGCAGCATATGTTAAAGTAAATGTGGTTGGTAAGGCAAAAGTGCATTTAAAGGGGTTTGACATTGAAGTGTTTAGAAAGGAAACTTATTCAACTTGTACTGCTTGAAAGGAAGAGTTTTATCAGCAGATCTTGACATTAAGCACAGGATATTATATGTAAAGATGCAGTAGTGATGTGCCATAATTTGTGCAGTTCAGCTTGCAAAGTACAAGCTATAATTTAAAAGGTTGCAATTTTTTTAGGGGCAAAATTCAAAATTTCAGAGAAAAATATCACATGTTGCAGGTATACACATTTTAAACTTTCTTACAGAGTTTAACAGGCACTTATTTAGAATCAGGCTCTTTATTTTAGAACTCTTGCTGGAAACAACCAATTTTTGTAGATTAGAATGTATTATCTTGGTCTACTGTGATTATGATGAAACCATTGTAAATTTTTTCTAGTTGTGTGCACTGCATTCCTTTCTTGGCCTACACAAAACTGTCAATAACTCAGCTGTTAGTCTCAGTTTTGTGTGCTAAGAACTTTAGTTCACTACCTTATGTGAGTGGGTAATTTATTTTCCTTTAGAAAAGCTCCTATGATATATGCATTTCTTTCTACTGGTATAATCAATTCTTTCAGGCCAATATCAGTAGATTAGGGCCATAAGATTTGTCCCTTGCCTAATAAAGTATTTCTCATAAATTTGAGTTTAAAGCACCATAGGACTGTAGTAGCTAATTATTTTGTTTGTATTTTTAATCAAAGACCTGTAATTGTGTTATAATTTCTTTCTTCATGCACTGACTTGGATGTTGTATTTTAGGCTGGTGATTCGTATTCGAGTGGACGACAGTGGTGCAATTTGCCGCTTAGGAATGAAGTTTGGATGTGACATTGAAGATGTCAGTCATCTTTTGACAGTTGCCAAAGAATTAGGTTTAAATGTTGTTGGTGTGAGGTATGTATTCCTCTTTACCTTTCAAAAATATATATATATATATATACACGTATATACAGTATTGTAATGACTTGTCACAAGAATTTTAGACTTCACTCCACATTGAAACCAGGGTGCGCACGCGTGCTTGAAAACCTGGAAAGTCCTGGAAAATCATGATTACGTTTTCAAGGCCTGGAAAAACGGTGTTTTTTTAATGCTGTCTTGAAAAGCCTTGAAATTTGAAATTAGTGCTTAAAAAAATGCCCTTTTAGGAAATCGTGTTACTGTACCCCTTCATTTTTTAAACTTGCTCTCCTCTGTTCTCAAAGAAACCACCGGCAAGCGGTGGTGTGGTTGGTGTTTCGGATGGAGGTGCACCAAATCATTCTTTTGGCTGGGGGAAAAAAAGCACTACTGCTGAGAACGGAAGGGGAAAGAAGAGGCATTTGTGGGGGGGTCGCATATGTATCAAGTCAGCTGGCATCCACCAGTGAGGAGTATGCCTGAACAACACATTCATCTTCTTGTTTATGAGCATGACAGGCCCTCCCTCCCCTCAAGAGACTTCCCCTACTTATGATAAAAAATAAGAAAACTATCTTTGTGAATTTTTCATGAAAGTGGCTGAAATGTTTACATTCACTATAATTGGATTACAGAAGCTCACTTCCAAAATTCCAATTGAATCGGTTTAAAACTTTAAAAGTTAGCATTGGTAATTTTTATTATGGACAAGTATGTGTTCCTCTTTGGACAGAGTGAGTCTGGAGTAGAAAGGGTGTTACCATAGCAACGGTTGATTGACAGCTGGGAGCGCTGATCTGAAGCCCTTGGTTGGGAAGAAAGCAAACACCTGTTTATCACTTCCACAGCTCAAAAGGACTAGGAGAAAATTTTCAGAAATCCATTTTTCCGAATTTTGAAAATAACACAGTAAAATTTTTACAGTGGTTAAGATACATCACAATAAAGTTCTACTGCAAATTTTGCCAAATTCCGTTAGAAACTTTAGCAGATGCAAAAAAAAAAATAAAAAAAAATCTTCTGTTGCATAATCGGATTGAAAAAAAGAAACAGTAATTATAAATTATGGGAAAAGCAAGTGGATTATTTTCTTTAGATGCCATGGTTTATTTAAACAGAGTGGTCCTTAAATTTTTTTCTGTGATATGTACTCTATTTGAATTACAAACGTACATTTTTATTCAGACGTCTGAGTTATTGTTTTAATTAAAAAAAATCATCTATAATTAAAAAGTTTTCAATGGATTTAAGCGAAATTCAGCAGATAAACTTATTTTAGTAAACTGCAACATCATGACGTAAATTTGATAATTTTGTCGAAAATTGGGGAGCATTTTTTTTACATTTTCTATTATAGTTAGGGTGAAAGAGGAAGGGTACTACTTGACAGTTCAGTGAGCTGCAGATGGTGATTTATGGCGATGTGCCAAATGAAAAGAAGCCGTTCCATCAAGACATTCCAAAGGGTGTGCGTGGACGCGTCCTCCTGCTGTTTGATTTTAATCGGAATGTTTTTGTGCATGGGGGGGGGGGTGAGAGAAATATCCGTTGCAGCTTTCACGGTTCACAGCTCTTTTTTTTTTTCTTGGTAATAAATAAAAATCATAGTTGCTGCATTCACCATTGATCCATATTTGCATTTCTTGAATATAAACAGCAGACAATCAGAAACATGGTGTTGGGCGGGTCTTGATGATCTTCATTTTGCATCTGCTGAATTCAGTTCTGTGGGAATAAGGAATGACTTATACTGTGAATATATACAAAACTACATTTTTGAGCTGAAAAAATAGGTCTACTTGTACACAGTTGCTAACGTGTGAACTCAGATGAAGACAATCAGACATACGGACATCTGATTCCATAAAAAAATCAACATAGTTTTTTTATTATACACTACAGATAAAAAAGTAAAAACATGTTTTTAAACATTATAAAGGGAAAACTGATTTTTGAAACGCATGACTTGATGATAATTTCTGAAAGTTTTTTTTCCACATCCTTTTTCTTTTCAATTACAATACATTGTAACAGGATACTGTGTGTTGTATCACTTAGTGATATGGCAGATTTTTGGCTGCCGATATCCGTGATCGTAAGCGGTAGTTGCATTGCGATTGTCGATGATGACAAGATAAATACTGGAGTGATGTAAAATGTTGTATAAACTACCCCCCCGAACTTTTATGCGGTCATCATAGCTGATCAACCATTTCATTCCATGAACATCAGCACATTTCAATCATTTGAACATTGGGGGTAGGTTGGGTTTGAAGGAATTCAGCCGTGCTCAAGTGCCTAGCGCAACGAAAACATGCTAATTTTGGACAGTTCTATTCCCTTCCCCTCTACCATCCCTTATAATGGAGAGGGCATACTGTAGTTTCAAATATTATATTTATGAGCTAGTTTTCGTGCTGTTCATTATGTTTTTATTTTCGAAATTACTAACCCTTTCGAACTATGGTTGCAGAAACGTTTATGCTTTGGGTTTGTCTGTACGATAATTCGCATGAAAGCGGTTGGATTGCGGCGAAATTTTAGTATGCTGTTGGGTACAACCTGGAAACCTACCCTGTTGAAAAAGGTCGAAATTAAATTTAAAGGCCAAGACATAAGAGCAGTATTCGTTCTCTAAGCTTAGGAATGTTAACTCCCATAAAATCTGTTTGATTGCAACAAAGTTTTGGTATGTTATCAGGTAGGAGAAACCTACCCTTGTAGAAAATGGTCCAACTTGAATTCAAAGGTCAGGGCATAAGAACAGAATTTGTTCTTTACGATCTTGTGCTTGATAAACTTGATCCATTTGCATAAAGCACATTCATCAATTTGCATCTTTCATCATTTTTATTACTTAAAACTGAAATTACTTTAAAAAAATAATTTGAACATGATACTGTAAAGCGTAATAATCATCCTGGAATTTTTTTTTATATCTCCTGGAAAGTCCATGAATTTTTTTACCCCCAAAAGTGTACGAACCCGTGAAACATTTCTTCAGTGGCACTGTTCTTTAACTCCAAAACTTCAGGACTTACTGTGTCATTTTATTTGAAAGACATACTAAAGTCATTTGGCTGTTAGACTAAGTATTGATACAGTGCTGTGGGGCCTACTCTCTCTCACTATCAGCTGTGCAATTTTTGCCATATTCAGGAACATGTTCAGTTTCATTAACATTGTCAGCTTGTTTGCAAAGTAATGCTGTAATAATACTTATGAATGAATATATAGTGTTCAGCAAATATATTGCTATATGCTGAACACATTTGTGTTCTATAGGGATTTCAATACATGTGCATTCACGTTGTTACTGTTCTGTACATAATCAAAAGGCTAGGGAGTTTTGTAAATGTGTGATGCAAATAACAGTGAATGTTTCAATTGACCAATTTCTATTTAATTAGCATAATATCTGGGTTAGTATTTTGAGGAGGGCAGAAGTAGAAATCTTCATTATATAATTTTACTTTTTTTGTTCAGATTAGAAACCTTATGTCGTAAACCCTGTCCTATTTTTCTGGTGTACGTAAAAACCTTTACCACTGACAATTAGTTTTATCACCCTCCCCATAATAGATTTGATAGCATTTCATTTAAGTGTTATTCTCTTTTAATAGGCATGATAGTAGTAGTAGTAGTAGTAAGGGCAGAAAATAATTACTTTAAAAGGGATGTCACAACAATTGAGCAAATAATTATCAAGGAAGTTTCCTTTTTTTTTATTTTCAAAAGATAGCCAATATGTTTTTCCAATATTGATGTTCCCTTTACAAAAATGTAAATGGCTTCTTACCCTTTTTTCTCAGTGAATTTAATTCCAGCTTGGAAGCAGATGTATGCAAGTCCCCCCTTTCAGAGAAGTACTTGTGCTGTATATCTGCTGTACATGAAAGTCTTAGACAGTTTGTGAATCGTGTAAGCAGCTATACCTTTTTTCTTTAAAAAAATCTGAATTTCTCTTTCTCAGGCCAGCTGCAAATGTACTTCTGCATTTAAAAAACTCACAGGTCATGTGGTAGCAGTTTTTTTACTGTGACCATAGCTTTCTTTATCCATTCTGGAATTGAGACATATCTTTGTGGAAAGAAATGATCCAACTAGTTCGATTTTTTTTTTTTGATTTTTTTTACACCAGCTGAAATACAAGTATTCATGTGATGGGTTGTAAAGTTTATGTGAAAATACTATTTTAAATAGGAGAGAATAAAAACAGTGTATAAAGAGAAAACAAAAAAGAACTACAGCTATTGTGTTGGTGTGCTTGCTGTTATTCACATCACTCCTAAAAAAAATTGCAAAAGTGTAATACATTTTTAAGGATTCTTTCCAGTGTATCCATCCACTTTTTGTTAAAAAGTGAAGCTGTGCTATTTTTATTGCTGCAGACGTGCGATTTCGATTTCTTCTTGAAATAAATTACTTGGATTTGTGTGACTGAGCTGAATTTTACTATACTGTTGCATTCACCAAAGTTAAGTATTTACACTTAACACTGCTTTTCAACCACTACAAGGTGTAACAAATCATTTGGATGTTAAGGTTGCTGTCATCTGATTTCCTTACCAAAATGCCAGCAACCTATTAAAAATTGCACTTGTAATTATTTAGATATATTTACTTTTAACTGCTTTGTTTCAGCTAATTGCTTTGTCTGTAACCAGAAGCTCCTTTGTTATACCATTATAATACAAAATGTTCAATTTAAGTTTGTTTTAAAATCTAAACTGCTCAAAATTGAATTTCATTAAAATTATTGAAATTAATACTTTTCTAGAATGATGTAATCAAGTATGGAATTCCAGAATTTAATGTAGCAGATATGAATGAGCTAACAAAAGCAATTAGTGCAGCACTTAATCAGCTGGATGCAAAATGTGTGTTGGTGACCATGCTTTTTGTAGCATCATAGAAAACTACAGGAAGTGGGATATGTGCTAATAGTAACTCTTTAGAGCAATGTCCGTGGTGTAAAGATAAAAGCTACACAGACGTGTCATTGCTGAACTTGGAGAAAAGAGTGAGGGCCAGGTTCGTAATTAGGCAAACTGCTTTATTCTGAATGCATCCCAGTTTTAAAGATGATTTAGTTGTGCAAACCATATATGGGAACTGTATTTTAGGACTTGGTAAACTTGTGTATACTGTGTTGAAAGTTGTTCAAGAAGAATATTTAGCTTGAAAGATGTTTTTTTTTTCTCCTTCTGACATTTAGCTATGAAAGAAATGTAGAAATGTCAATGTATGTTAAATATATTCAGATATTCCTTAGAGACAGAAGTGTTCATTGTTAATGGGTTACCTTGCATGAAAACGGGATGAAATGTGTACTGCTTACCATGTGATTTTTGCAGGAGGTTAAACTCCTTGAGGTTGTCCTAACCCTCATGACATCAGAATTGTAGTTAAAGGAGACAACATTGTGGTGATGCTCATCAGTACTATAAGAACAACTTGGGACTTTAGATTCCTGAGTACCATCATTAGCAAAACAGTTAATTAGTTGTAATATGAAACAGGTAATTGATATGCTGAGATGGTAGAACTGATTCTTGAGGCATGCTTGCATTATGGGAAAATGTATCAAAACATGTCTTCAAAAATATCAGTGCAGGGGTAAAAAAATCGCTAGTCCAATGTCTGGGACTGTTTTTATGTTCGGAATAAAGCAAAATAATTTGTACTAGCCTTGGACTATTATTCAAAATTTTACTTTTCCAAAGACGGCTGTTGAATTTTACATGTTTTGGTGTGTAACAATTGTTCATGGGCATGATAACAGAGGCTTATGAAGGTGTTTTTGAAGTGGCAAGGGGATATTTACATGTATATCATTTGTAGTAATGCCCCCCCCCCCCCAATGAACGGGTAGATCCATGTTTAGGGCCTTTTAAGGTGGACGTCAAGTAATTTTGCTTCGTATACTTCCAATGGAAAAACTTCTGTACACATTTTCTTTACAATTAATGCATTCCCAAGGATGAAAATTTGAACATCGATTAAAATAGCTTCAACTTCGGAATACCTAATATTTTTTTAAACATAACCATAATTATGCAATCCAACATTTGTTTGTTTACTGACGTCATCAAAGTACACGTCGCGCCATCTTTTTTCTGGTTTCAACACCAGCAAAGGAAAAGTTATTGATTTTTAATATAAATATGGTTATGTTTTAGAAAATATTAGGACATAGGTGGTGGTGAGAAAATATTAAGTATTCCAAGTTATAAAATGAAGCTATTTTAATCGATGTTCAAATTTTCATCCTTGGGAACGCATTAATTGTGAAGAAAATGTGTACAGAAGTTTTTCCATTGGAAGTATAGGAAGCAAAATTACTTGACGTCCACTTTAAAGGGTGGGGGCAGAATTAATAACAGAACTGTCTGGTCAGGTGAGAGAAAGAATAAAACAGCAAAATATTTCATCCGGCATTTTTTATTTAAGGCTATGAGTGACCACTACTTAAGCAATATCTTTCTCCATTTTGTTCTGTTGGTTGATTTTTTTGTTTTTGTTTTTTGTTTTTCAGTTTTAGCTTATCTAAATTCAGGTTATCTGGGGTAATTATCAGATTGTACAATAGCATTCTTCTGTATTTTGATACTAAATGAATTTATCATGTCCATATCCTGTTTTACATATGATTCATAATTTTTTTGTGCTTTCAAAAGATCCTGTGTTATTTTTCAATTAATTATTCTAATTGATAAGTGTGGAGTCTTAACCAAGAACCAATTTATTTTTTTTCATTTATTTTTGCTTGTAGTTTCCATGTTGGCAGTGGTTGCCAGGATTCTTCTGCCTTTACAAAAGCAGTCGCATCAGCCCGCCAAGTTTTTGACATTGCTGCTGATATTGGCTACCAATTTGAAATTTTGGACATAGGTGGTGGTTTCCCTGGCTCAAAAGGACCATATGTTTCTTTTGAAGAGGTAAAGATGTTATGCCATCTCTTATGTTACAATACTTTTAATTTTAAGTTCAAAAAAGGCTTTGAAGTATCCTTGAACTGGATATTTCTGTGGAAGGCTGTAGTCATAGGATGCATAGAATTTTGTTTAAATGATGGGAGGAGTTCACCTACTGGTGATACAGCTTATAAGTTACTGGATTGCCATTTGTCTTCCCTGTCACTTGATTTTTTTTTTTTTTTATGCAGCTGTTTGATATTTTGCTTCCATATTATTGATGTAGTTGTTACAAGATCCCCCCCTCCCTACTTCAACAACTTCGTAATTGGCATGTTGCATTATGAACATTTCAAAATTCACAAATGAAAGAAAAATCATTGAGGGTTTATTTTTTTATCACTCTGAGGTGGGAATGGTGTGTGTGTGAGAGAGAGAGAGAGATAGATAGGGGTGGGGCTGGAAATACAAAAGTCCATTCCATGCTTAGCATTTCTCTTGTCTGTTTTCTATATGCTAGGGGTTTCAGACTGGAGGGCCATTTGAAATGGTGTGACAGGAAATTTTCCTGCCTTTCAGAAAATGTTAAAATGCAAAATGTCTTATTGATGTAGAGAGGTAAAGCCAATGGTGGCTTTTGGGAGGAGGCAAGGGAGGCAGTGCCTCCTCAGAATTTCAAGACTCTTAGTTAGAATTATTCACTTTGTTCATTCAGTACTTTTGGGTATAGGAGAGCAAAAGTTTATGCTAGTTAACTTTTTTGAATTAAATGTCGTCTATGCATTCATTGTTTTTTAAATTGACGCTTTTGGAAAACAATTGCTACCGCGTAGTTACGAAATGTCCTCAGCTTGTGATCTCTGTCCGTGAGGCAGGAAGTGAAATGCCTCTTGTAGATTCTGCGCCAAACCTTTTTACTCCCACTGAATCAGTAGATATGAAGGGTAGTCGGTAGAACCGCGAACACAAAAAGTGCATGCGCACTGTGGACTTCCTGTGAGGCAGATGTTATTTTGCCTCACAGGAACAGCTGTTTCCCTGTAGGCAGTTCCACTATATTAACTCCTCATTCTGACAACTTCGAGCGCCATTACAAAACGCCTTCTTCCTAGTTGCTTTTTTTTTCACACTAATGTTGTGTAACTAATTTTATTTATGTTTTATGAAGAGTTGTTTGTGAGACCATGGCCTCTGTTTCAAACATATCTAATATGTTGGATAGCTTAGTGGAAAAGCCTTTCAGTAGGAGAGATTTTGAAGAAAAGAATCAAATTAAAAATGATGGTAGGCCTACACCTGAAATGAAAAAGATGACTTCAAAGGGCAAAACTTCAAACAGAGGTTTTAATATTGACTGGTACAGAAAAGAACAATGACTAATGGGTACTGAAGCAACAAACAAACTATATTGTTGGCCATGTTTGCTGTTTCCTGTGAGTGGCGATGAAGTTTGGCCAGAGATAGGCTTCAATTATTTGAGAAACTTCCCATGTGCTTTTGACAGGCAAAAAAAGTGTAAAGATCACATTCGGGCAGTTGTTAAATTAGAGTTGCTAGGCAAAACAAGGCTAGAGTACTCTCAACGAAGTGAAGAGAACAAGTGGCTTACGTCATAATGAAAAAGTAAAAAGAATCTTGATGTAATGAAGAAGTTGATTGATATTACAACACTACTGGCCCGGCAAGATCTCCCATTTCGTGGGCATGATGAGAGCAAAGTCTGAAAATAAGGGAAATTACGTCGAGATGATTGATTTACTCTCCAAGAGTGACGAAACATTGAGTGTTTATAGAGAATGGTACAACATTTTCAGGAACTTCAAAAACAATACAGACTGATTTAATCAAATCAGTTGCTCATATAGTTAGGAATGAAATCAATGCAGATATTGAAAATGCCCAGTTTTTTTTTTTTTTTTTTTTTCTTGGCAGATTGATGAAGCGGCAGACATTAGCTCCCATACACAAGTATCAATTATAGTTCGATTTTTGAAAGATGGAGCACCTGTAGAAAGATTCTTGGGATTCTTTTTTTTTTTTATTTTTTACGTAAGTTCTGATCGATGTGCTACTTTGCTTAAAGAATTACTGTACCATGAGCTGGAAAGATTTAGCTGCAAAGAAAAACTAATTCCACAGACATATGATGGTGCAACATCAGAGCTGAATGGATTGCAAGCAAAAGTGAAGTGTGATGCCCCTCAAGCATGATTTGTTCATTGCTACGCACACAGGCTGAACTTAGTTTTGAGCAAACAGCGTCAGTGTTGAAGGAATCACATTTTTTTTTTCTTCAAATTTAAATGCAATTTGTGCATTCTTTTCCAAATCGACAAAGCGTGTTCATTTACTAGAATATGTAGGTGGATTCAGACCACCTCTTGTATCACAGACCTGGTGGAACTTCAAATCTCATTTAGTGTCTACCATAGCTGACCACAGGTTGCTGCTAATTGAAGTATTTAAAAAAATTGAGGATGATTCCAACTATGACGAGACAACTCACGAAGCAGCAGGACTAAAACGGTGGCTTCAGGATTTTAATTTTGTTTCTTTTCTCATATGAAAAAAATATTTGATTTAACTAAGGTTACTTTCTCTGTATTGCAATCAAATAGTTCCGATGCTACATTCTGTAACAAACAAATTATTGGCTTATGTGAAAAATTGTTGTACTTTCAAGATCAGAGACAGTTTGATGATCTCTATCAATGAAGTATGCAGTGAGGTTGGTTCTCCAAATAAAATATTTAAAGGAAGCAATGATATTCCCGCCACTGTGCAATACAGAAGACTGTATTATGAGGTAATAGACAATGTTAAAACTCATTTAAAATGCCGGTTTTCTGACATTAAGAAATTAAAATTTCTTCAGCTGGTCGATGTACATTGTGTTGAAGCTCATTCTAGAATTTTTCCTGAACACTGTTTTAAAGCTCTGCTTCAAACTTATGAAAAATACTTTAACAGCACCAAACTGCATAGTGAGCCGTAGGTTCTGTATTCAGAGAGAGATCTGTGGAACAATGCCAAAAGTACAACAGAACTTCTATCTGCCATATACAATAATAATCTAGCACTGGCACTACCAGAGTTGTTTAGACTTCTTTCCCTCGTAGTAACAATTCCTGCAACATCGGCCATTGTGGAACGCAGTTTCTCGTGCCTGAAGGAATAAAAAAAACTACAAGAGAAACTCCATTGGGCAAGAAAGGTTGTCAAGTTTATCCGTTCTGTCCATCGAGAAGGCGCTTGCGAAGAGGATGGAAGCAGAACAGACATGGTATGACCATATAATGAATCATTTCACCGAACAGAAAGAACGAAAGATAGACCTCATATAAAAGACAATATAAACGTAAGGTAAGCTTTCTTTCTTGCTGTATTGGTAAATGCTGTGTGCAGAAGTCTTCAAGCCTTTTTTTTTTTTTTTTTTTTTCTTTTGGCATCAGTGAAAGTAGAGGTGTACATAGAATTTCATTTGAGATGAGAGATTTATAGTTCAGTCTTGCTTTTTATCTTCTGTTGATCTCTTTAATAAAAAAAAATATTTTGATACAATGTATTTTATATTCAAACTGGCTTAACAGTTCCCAAATAGTCCAAGAGGGCAATTCAGACTCAGAAAAAGATATATTTAGGCGAAGGGCCGGAGTCTTACATAAACAGGTTTTGTGTTGGTCTCAAAGTCGTGTAAGATGTGTGTCTCCCGTAAAATCTTTATGAATCTTTTCACGGGTCACATTACTTATTTTATTGTTCACACATGAAAGTAAATAAAAAAAATTTAGCGTTAAAAAAATGGCATTAAATTTAATACATTTATTTGAATCCAGGCTGAAAAGGAGTTTGCCTCCCCAGCAATTTTGGTCACAGGCTGCCGCTGGGTAAAGCACTTACCCAGATTTTAGTGTTACTGAAAATGAAAATTCAGTGTGGTAAAAATTAATCTTCTTTGCCCACATAATAATCTGTTCTAGTGTTCTCAATACTACTGGTTGTTCAGAATAAGTCTGCTGAAGTCATTCATTCTGTAATAAGCAAAGAGGACATCATTCCTGCCCCCATGAATTTCATCTTAGCATTTATTTATTTTTTATGTTTAGTAGTTGTGTGTATGTTTTTTGTCTAGTATATTCCAGTAATTTTTATCCACTTCAGAAAAGTACTTTAAATTTTCTTTAGTCATAGCACTCACTAATTTTGAAATTTTGCCTGCAATTGTTTTATTGGGGAGAATTCTTTTGCTAAGAGCTCATGGGCCTTTCATTTTGTGCATTTTCCTTCACAAAATCATTGAAATTTTTAAGAAATTAGTGCAGTATTATTGAATTATGTCAGTCTGCGTGATTTTTCACATCAGTTGAAATCAACTAATCAATACAAAAGAAAAACTTCATATCAGCTAAAGTCAGTCAACCTAGTGAAGCACTATTTGTTTGGGTGGTATTACTACCTTAACTTTGTAACAAACTATAGTGGTAGTGTTTATCTTTTCAAAAACCTGCAATATATGCCTAGTCTTGTAAATACTCATATATTTACAGTTGGTAAACAGTAATGTTGCTAAATGTGGAAATATTTGCTCTCTAATTACATTTTAAGTAACTGTTTCACATAAATAACCTTTGTTTTATATTCAAATGCAATTGGCAAACTTCCTTCTATAATAAGCTAAATCCCCCCCCCCATGTTACTGACATAATAATATAATAAATCTGTCAAAATCTTAATTTTTGTAATTTTCCAGATTACTGCATAGCCTGGTCATGTTTTGCACACTTAGTTTCCTGGGTGCTTTCCTGTAGCCCATTTTAATATACTAATGGGTTCATTTATCAATGAGCCATTTATTTCTGGTCAACATAGCTCTGAGTTGTATATTGTTAAATTTTTAAAGTGGCTTCTGTCAGTTGGCAGTGTAATAATCTATCTGGTTTTTATTTGAGATTTCTGAAATGCAAGCAACTCCCTTTTTAAGATGCAAAATACCTAATCTCAGCCATTAGTCCTGTTATTACCCTGCATCATTCATCTAGAATGGAAAGCCATCTGTCACAAGTCATCGTTGCGGCCCTGGTGGCACAGTGGTCTAAGCGATGGCCTCTGATCATTTGTCCGAACGGGGTCCGGGTTCGAATCCCGGTGAGGCATGGATGTTGCATTTGTCTTACGGCACTGGCTCTCTCCCTTCCCTGGAACCAGTGACCCTAAATTTGGGACGGGCGACTGCTTATGGCTATAAGCAGTTGAGTTGCTCACGGTGGTCGTTGAACCTCCAACCGAAAAAAAAAAAAAAAAGTCATCGTTGCATTTTAGAAAGTATTTTTAGGTAAGGATACCCCACCAAACCTGCTTTTAGGGGTGTACATTTGAACTATCAGTGTCCATTCACAAAAAAATTTCTAGACCAATCCCCCAAGAATGACTGATGTATAGTTAGGAAGAAGCAATGTCATGCTTTGTCATTTTATAGAAAGATTATGTATAAAACAAGTTGTTTGTGAGTCAGATCCAGATTTGTAAGTGGTGATTAAATTTTAATTCATTAGTAACAGTTGAGAGTATGTTCTCAGTGTATTTATTTTCAAATTGATTTTCCAGATTGCCAGCGTAATTAACACTTCTTTGGACCAACTTTTCCCTCCAGAGTCTGGTGTGCAGATAATTGCTGAACCAGGGAGATATTTTGTTGCATCAGCATTTACGTTGTGTACTAACATCATTGCCAAAAGAGAAGTGGTTCCAAATGAAGATGGTATGCATTATTCCTTTTCTGTGTGTGTGTGTGTGTGCTTTTTCAACATTGTTCTACAGGAATAAAATGTAAATGTGCTTTGACATAAGTCTAGTAGTTTAGGAGAGAAGTTGAAATAGGTATGCTTTGTCTTCAGTTGTGTGATCTGAAGAAATAGAAAACAAACTAGTGTGAGGAAATGGATCATAAAAACATTTTGTAATTTAGATTGCTGTTATGGCCCAAGTGGTGTACCTGAGTTAACAATAACATGGTAATTGTGAAAGGCAACTCAAGTATTATGTACAGAGTGAAAGAGTTACCCATTTGTGTGCTGGATATAGGAGCATTGTCAGTTTCTTTAGTTATATTTTAGAAAAGAGCTATAAAGCACTGTTTTCATTAATTAAATATTCGGGGTGTGCGGCGCACACCCACACAGTCGTAATTTAACCTATATTATCTATTATTTTTTTGGATTTGTTTCTAATAAAACTCACCAGAGTTCGTCCTCAGTCTTCTAGTGGTGGTTAAAATTAATTTCTCCACATAATGTTTTCATTAATAAGAAAAGGTTTGTTCAGTAAGCATATCGCATTCAAGCTAGAATCCTTGGGTGTGCTATCCAACAACCATAAAGCAGTTGTGGTACAAGCGCTCCCTAGCAGGTCACGTTCCTAGGGTACCACTGCAGGTCACGTTCTTATTTCCCTGTGGTCTCAATCATATCAGCATAACTCAAGGTGTGCTACCCAAAATCGGCACCACTTTCGTCTTGCAGAGCAGCCAGTTGCTGTTATCGTGTTGGTTTTTTGGGTTTTTTTTTTCTCTTATGCATTTCCAGTGAGACTCCCTGAAGTTTGTCCGCTAAACTTAATTTCCTTGTGCAATATTTTCGTGAAGGGAAGGTTTGTTGCTTCATGAAGTAAACAAAACTTAGAAAGTAATATTTGCAGCCACAGGAGTGATATTTTAACAGCGGACGTCCTAAGTCCTTAAAGCAATTGCAATTCAAAGCTCTCCAGATGGCGCTACAAGTCATGTTTCTATTTCTTTGTAGATCCAACGCAGAGGTTTAAAATCCCAGGGTGTGCGCGATTAAAAAAGCACCACTGGTTATACTCTCATAGATGCCAACTAGTAAGGATTTTCCGTAATTTTACGGATTTTTGGTTGCTGTTACGGAAGTACGGAAACACCGCTGAAATTACGGAAAATCGCCATTTGATTTAATTTTCTGAGATAGAAAGCAAATTTTCATCAACTTAAAAATTTTTGTTGGTTCTTCAAGTTTTTCTGAAAACGACTACGTGGTAGTCGTTTTCTCCGTCGGAGGACGGAATTTCATCCTTCGAAAACGGAAAGTAGATGGAGATAAGTTTTTTCTGGTAATCATAATTTTTTTTCTCACTATGTTTCCTCTACCCAGTATTGTTAGATATCATTTTATTCCATAAATATTTGTATTTCAGCTTGAAAATGTTGGATAAATTTCAAGAAAACTGAAGGCTTGAAAAACCGTTATTTAAAGCCATGTTTCCCAATTCAATGATCGCAAATAAATATTCGTGTGGGAAGAACCAAGGCTACTGCACTAATTCAGCACATGGCCAGTGTTTCTACAAGTAACATCATATCTGAAGTTAAAAAATCTTTTTCTCTATCTACGGACGGAAGTAATGATGCTCAAGCAAATCAAATGTATCCCATTACAATAACATATTTTGACGAAAAAATATGGAAAAATTCAACTGTTTTGTTATCATTGGTTAAATCAAGTAATAATGCAGGTGAAGGAATATTCAATGTTTTGAACAACGTGTTTGTTAAAAAAATATCTCGCGGAGCAACTGTGTGTCATTTTCCTGTGACAATGCTAACACTATGATAGGTCAAGTAAAGGGTGTTGTTTCTCACATAAAGAAGGTTCAGCCTGCAATCATAGTGCAGTGATGTTCGTGCCATTTAGTGTAAATTTAGCTGCACAGAAATCTGCTACTCAACTGAAAGGATTTAATGTTGAACAGTTTCTGATACAGTTGTACTTTTTTTTTGGAGAAAAGTCCAAAGAGGAAACACAATCTAAAACTGAGTCAAGCTGTTTGTGGTACTAAACCACACAAAATTCTAAAGCATGTCAATACTTGCTGGTTATCACTTTTGGAATCCATTGACAGAATTTTAGAACAGTGAGAGGCTGTAGAACATTATTTTAGTGACAATGAAGAAGCTAATTCACAGTATAAGAACCTTGCAAGTATGATTGGAAATCCTTCATCTAAACTTTGTCTTATTTTATCTGCTACTCTTCCTTTGTTTACATCTGTTAACGTGTTCTTGCAGCAGGAAGCTCCGCTTGTGCATGTATTAAAAAGAAAACTTCATAGTCTGTTATCTGAATTGCTTGTACGATTTATCAAGTCATCTGCATTTGATGTGACAGCAACATCTCTTGCAGATGGAAATTTTGAAAGAAGGAGAAATCAAAAAAAAACTGATCTTGTAATTGGGTCAAAAGCGAGATCTTATATAGGCACAACTGCAGATCTGAGTGAAGACACAGTGGCTACTTTTTATTCTGAGGTAAGGGAATTTTACAAGGCAGGCTGCAATTACATTTTAAGAAAATTTCCACTTAGTAATGAATTTCTGAGTCATTCTGGAATTGCAGATGTAGCATTAAGACAAAGTTTCTTTTGCATCAGTCCAATATATGTGTTCCCTGTTTCCAGTTTTGAAACCAGAAGAATCTGACAAGGCGGAATCTGAATTTACTTAACACCAGTTTGAAAATTTTAACTGTGCTGTTACTTCTGGGAGAATGGATGAAGTGTGGCACAGAATTTCTTTAATGAAAAATGAAAGTGGCCAGTTAAAGTATGAATCATTAAGCAAAATTATGAAAATGATTTTAATAGTCCCTCATAGCAATGCAAGTACAGAAAGAATTTTCAGTATTGTGAAAAAAAACATGAATGATTCAGACCTAATTTAAGTAGTCATGTGCTGCATTCTTTATTAGTAGAAAAAATAAACAGCATTGCACACAGTGAACTATGCTATCAGAAGTTTTCGCAAAGTGAACTAAGGAAGGCCAAAATGGCTACAGCCAGTTTATCATAGTAATTTGGCAACATTCCAAGGAATAATTTTTCTTCATGTCTGGAGGTAATTTATTATTATATTTTTCTGGTAGACAGTATAATTTTTCCACTAGCAAATTATTTTTTATTGTATTATTATTATGGTAATAGTTCTGACAGAATAAAATTTGTTGCAGTGTTAAATACCCAAATTTGCCGCTGTAGACTGGATTACTGAAAATTACTGAAAAAAAAATTGTTACTGAAAATTACTGAAAAATGAACATGTTGGTTACTGAAAACTACTTTTAGAGGTTGGCATCTATGTACTCGTTTGGAATAGCGTGGAATCATAAACACACTTCAACGTCTTCTATGCGTTTTCTATCTTTCCATCACTGTGTGAATCAATGTGTTTATGAGCACAGATACCATTGAATTTTGACATGCATTTAGGTTGACGATGTACTAAGTGTCCAGGGATGCCAACCCCTACGCATTTGGCGTAGAAACTAGGCATTTCTTTAGCTGTACTATGCATCATACGCCAAATACTGCACGTTTGTTGCTATGATGCCTCACTTCCCCCTCCCCCACTAACTTTATTTAGCATCATTTTTGTTATTTGCGAACCCCTTAGCGTTTGTCATGGACCCAAGTGCTTTAGTGTATTCAGACAACTCAATAACAGGTTGCATATAAGAATAGTCAAAAAGTGCAATGCAGAATCTCCGTCAATGTTTTGCCAGCTATACTTCAGTATCTGGCCTGCGTCGTCTGCTACAACAAAGCAACTGCTGATAGGTGGCGCTTCTGCTGCTTCGCCACCGAGGCTGGGGGTTCCACGCTGATCCTCGGCGATGTCACAACCCCACTCCCTACCTCGGACAAAATCACCAATCTTGGTGTAGATATGATAAAATAAAAAAAAGTTTACCGCATTTTATTTCATAATTGCTTTGTATTGTTAAAAAATTAAAGGGTTGGCACAATCATTTTTCTCCAAAACTGTTAAAATCCGAAAAAAAACAAAAAAGGCCAGAAGGAAAGAAAGAAGGAAATCGCACTTTACATGCAGGTATTCTTTATAATGGTTTTAAGTTACGTCACTCGGCCGGCTTAAGCTGTTGAAAGCACATTGCAATGTCCGTAGTAGGTGAATGACTAAAAATAAGTACTGAAGTAAGGGATCCCCGCCCAGTGCAAGCAGTGTGATGTTTTTTTACATACTGGGAAAAAAATTGCGGATTATCTTTTGCCCGAATTTTCAGTTAAATGTACAGAACTGTTTACAGATGCTGTCATTTATTAAAGCAAAGTGACCCTGAAAATTTCACTTCGATAACTTAAAAACTTTTTGAGTTAGAAATGCTATTTTCTTATTAATCCCTCTTTCTCTAAGTGTCAAATTTTTTGTGTGTGTGTATGTAATTTAAAAAGTTTTCACCAGATTTAGGTGAAATTTTCAGGGTAACTTTGTTTGACCGAGTTAGGACATCTATAAAAAAAAAAAAAAAAATCTGCTTTTTAAAATGAAAATTCGGAAAATTAATTTTTCACATTTTAATCCTCAGTTAAGCAAAGACGTAATACAACAGCAGGTGGCAAATGGGCTCAGAGTAAAAGGGGCGGAGAGAAATGAATGTTGCAAGCTCATAGTTCTCGGTCATCTGCGCTTTCCCGTGAAGTTGATCTTTCTTTCTCTGTCAATGTCTTAATAATAAAAAAAGAAAAGTGCGTAATTTTAAAAGTTTCCAATGGATTCAAGCGAAATTTGCAGGGTAATCTTATAAGACCAAGTAATGGCATCTGTCCAAAATTCAGCTCTATTAAGTGAAAATTTGGATTTTTTTTTTCTTTTGCATTTTTATTCTTAGTTAGGGAAGGAGTAACTAAGCAGGTTGCCTTGAATGAAAGGGAAGATGTTATCGAAACCCACATAATAGATTAGGGGAGTCTCGCCCACGCAATGCCCCCCCCCCCCCCCCCCCGTGGGTCTCTGATGCGAGTGACAAATGGCACATGCCTGTTGGTCCTTTTTAAGCTGCTCTTCTCTTTCATGAAAATAAAATGCTGATGTTATTTGTTTGTGTATAAGTCGCTAATTGTTTAAATCAAAATCTCAAATCCGCACATACAGTTTTCAATATTGATTTTTTTCTGGTTATTTTTATAACTGTTTAGTCTGTAGTAAATTAAAAACATCTTAAAATACTTTTTCGTAATATTTCTTGTGTCTACACATGAAAGCTCAAAACTACGCATTTTTATGGCTTGGACTACACACGAATGCTGTAAGAGATTGGCATCCCTGAGTGTCCCATTTTTATTTTATTTTTTGCCAGAAATTTTGCAGATGGTGTAAAGCGGGTTAAAGAAAGTAAGCTTCGTGCTGTATATAAAACTTATACATAAAGAAAAAGAACACAGAAAATTCATTCATCACTCTAGCATTTGCACAAGAAATTCATATTTTTCTTACAATGGAAGAGTACGTAAAAAATGTTACCGTAAGTTATTAGATGACAGCTAAATAAAAGAAATGCTTTTCGTATGTTAAAAATCAGTGCGCGAATTTTGCACCTCGGGATACATAATAAATTTTTTGCATGTTTTTTTCGCCATAACAGCGCACACCCAACCTAAATGGGCACGCAACACCACTGAAATATACCCTATTTTATGGCCGGAATTAGATGTGAAGTAAAGATCCTCATGAGTCACATTGAATTGATTATCAGAAAGAAATGGCAAGACGGTTTATAATCCATATATTTATTATATATGGCCTACGTACATGTTACAAATGCCAGCTAGTACAGATTTGTCATAATTGTACGGATTTTTGGCTGCTGTTACGGAAGTATGGACATACCGATAAAATGGCAGAAAATCCCCATTTGACTTTTGTTATATGGGAAACAATTTTCTCATCAACTTAAAGAAAAAAAAATCAAGTTTAAGGAGAGGAGAGGGGGGGGTGATTTAAAGATGTGTTCTGCATAATATAGATTTCTGTATCTTAATTGATAATCCCATGAGCTATCTATCTACAAAAGAAAATTCCACGAAACGTAATAATAGCAGCCGCTTGATGCTGGCTCAGCCGTTTGCTCCCGTTTTACCCCTCCCAAGATGGGCTCCTGTGTTACCTTTCCCATGATGCCTTCCACGACACCTGCAGCTACACAGAACGTGTGTGTTGTATGGATGCTCCTCAACTTGATAGCCTTTTCTTTCTTTATTCTATCAGGTTTCTGCTGCACATGATACTGTTGGCTAGAAAAGTGTGGTAATCAGGTGTGCAAGCATGAAGTTTTTGTTTTTGTTTTTTCATTATTTAAAATGAAGAATTCTTCAGGCCATCGTTCTTCATCTAAAAAGAAAGTGTTTCCTAGAAACCTACCACAGAGACTGGCCTTGTTTTTAGAAGTCACACTTTCTGTGAACCATGTGTTTTGCAGCATTTGTAAATGTGATTTTAGTATTGCTTGCGGTGGGCAGCAGTGGGCGCCCCATGGAGATGGCCCAGGGGCACAGACCCTCATCATGAGGTATCACTGGGCTTTTCGTTTTATGTTATTGTTGGTTATTTGTAAATTACACTTGTACATGTTTTTAAATATATAATTTATGAATAATTGGAAGTGCACTTTAATATAGTGGAGATATTATCTCTTAATATTTTGGGAGATCTTTACTCCAGGGTATTTTCATTTGAATATTCAATATTTTGGGCCACTCCATATATATAAAAAAAAAAAAATCCTGGGTACGCCGATGGTGGGTGGGATGATTACTGTGAAGGCACACAGAACTGAAGAAGCATTTACATTCCAAGGAATGATTTTTCTTTATGTCTGGAGGTAATCTTTTATGTTTTTCAGTAGACAGTATTTTTAATTTTTCCACTAGCAAAATATTGTTTATTATATTAATTCTTTTTTTTTTTTTATAGTTGTGACAAACTGAAATTTGTTGCCATGTTAAATACCCAAATTCACTGCTGTGGACTGCATTACGGAATTTTTTTTTTTTTCGGTTACTGAGAACTACTTTTAGAAGTTGGCATCTATGTATAATATTAATAGATGTTATTGGAGGGAGGGGGGACATATTCATTCTGTGCTTAGACGCGAAAAATTTTAAAGAGTACTCCACATCGATAGGTATTAAGATAACAGACCAAAGTAGTAGAGCACAGCTAACTGGAAATTGGGTTTTTAGTTACAGGCAGTCTGCTTAGAATGAACTAGTTGAGGTAGAGGAAGTGCAGGGTTCGCTAGCATTAATTTTTGTTGTTGTTTTGATTGAGGTGTTGAAACAGTAATGATTAGATTTACTGACACATTTTTCCAGGTTTATTATGTTTTCTGTTTTTGTCTTTATTTTAATCACAGCTTTTCTTTGGCTGTTTCATAATACATTCTTAGTCTTCCACCCTTTCATTTTGTATTTGTAGTGGCTCCTTGACATGTTCAGGATATAGAATTCAAAATCTATCTTAAAATCGGTGAACTGAGAATGAGTAAAAAATATGATTTTGCATCCAAAGGGCAGCGAAAGCAGTTGTACAAACATGTCTTTAGTAGAAATGAATAAAAGCAGTAAATTTTATTCACTTTCACATTTAACAAAATAAAATATTTAATTGTGTATCTTGTTTCTTTTAGTCACTGTTAGCAGTAATAGGTTTAGGAATGGTTGAAGTAATCTCCTGTGATGAAAGAAATGTGAACAGATTGTCAGTTTGTCATCATTGTCCATTATCAATCCACTGCTGAATGAAGGTCTCACACAAAGTCTTTTCCACAACTTTCTATCTTGACCCAATCTTTTCCAAGTTACTCCTCCATGCTTTCAGATTTCATCCATCTCCCATATGGTCTTTCTGGGCCTTTTCGTGTCTCTTAGTATCCAATCCAGCATTTCAATTGTTCAGTGGAATCGAGTGAGGTCAAGGGATCAGTTCTAGCAATACATCTAGCCCATTGCAACTTGAGGGTCTTGCTTTAATTATGATGTGATAAACTCTTGTCATTTCCCAGATCTGTGCATTTCTCTTCCTGTCTTTTTTGGTTATACCAAACCTGCATCTCCCCATGCTTCTTTGAGCTGTTTTAATTTATGTACAAACAGGTTTTCTTAGATTATATGAATGACATTTTTTTAACTAAAAAAATGCAATCATCTAGTGCTATTTTTCATCTTGGTGTAGCTTGTCATTAGGGGAAAAAAAACTCTTCTAGATCTTTGAGATGTAACATATGATTAGTATCAGTTTTAAAAATTCAAGTAAAATATGAAGCACAGATGCATAATGGATGAAAAACACAAATTAGAAAAATTAGCAGAACTTCGTCATTCTTAAATAAGTTTTTTTAAAAACCTCGATTGACGTCTTACCATAATTCAAAAATGCTCATCCAAAAAGAAGACAAAAAATGGTTCAAAAAGCGAAAGTCTAGTACTAAAAAACAGTTGAATTCGTCCTACGCTTGGTTGCAATTCCTCACAGTTCCAGTGAACAAATTTTGTGCAGCCTAAATTTTCGCAGACTTCATCAGCGTAATTTGTAAAGTTGATAACGTTCGGCAAGGTGTAAAAAGAATCCCAAGTCGTTCTATCTCACTGTCCACGTGCTTAATGGTTACATAATAGATTTCAACAGAATTGCAGGTATTAATGTTCTGATAAACATCTGTTGGGGCGCCATCTAGTGTTCTAAAGTCAGATTTCTATTCCTATAAGGTTTTCCACGGGTTTTAAATGTTTTCAATGCGTTCTTTTTCACGCTCAATTACAAATCTCGGTGATTGTACAGTTTTAATCAACAGTTTTTTAATCCATATTGCTTCGGAAGTTAAGATCTGGTGTGAAGATTTTTAATGTTAATATTTTGCAATTTGTCCAGTCTGGAGTAGCATTGTGGGCCATAAAATATTGAATCAGAGAAGTTTTCTCTTACTCTGTACTCTGATTTATTATGTGCTCCTTAAATCTGGTATTAAATCTCTGTTTAGTACTTCCAGTATAAATCTTTCCTCTTGACATGTCATTATTATTAATGGTTGGAATACAGTAAATGCCATCTCTGTTTACTCTACTTTTATTGTTTGTTATGAGTTAGAAATGTATCATTATCTAAGAGACTGCTCAGCTGTAGTCAATTTTCCTTCTTTCTTGCATTCTGTCTTTAATATTTTTGTAATAGATGGAATATGAGGTATTTTTCCACAGTATTTAGTTTCTTTTTATTTTGAGGTACTGTATATGCATATTTTTCTTTGTATTTTCATGCATAGCTGCAATCAGTTCTTAGAATTGCTAGATCTATAAATAAAATGATTAACACTAAGACAAAATATGCAAAAATAACTTATGAATAAGCTCTATTAGATATTAAAAATAACCCATCCATAAAATGCATATTAGCTAATAAACAAAACACAGTAATTTTAGATAAATATAACTATGAAGAAAAAATGAGGAATGCAATTAACCTATTGTATACCAATTATATTAATGAAGATCCAACGGATAACATTATTAGAAAACTAGCAATGCTTAAAAATCCATAGCAATTTACTGGAAAGCCTTAAGAACAAAGCTACTCCTCCGGTAGGAACTACAATTCCTAGTATTCTTGGTAAGATAAAATTACACAAAGAGGACAACCCAATTATACAGATTGTGAATAAAATTACTGCACCAACAATAAATTTAGAACTATCTTTTATTCCAATATTTAAAGGCTTTTTTTTTTTTTCAAATCATGCTGATACTATTAACAACTCAATTAAAGCTATTGAACAAATTAAAAGATGCAAGACTACTAATGTCATCATGGTAAGCCTGGATGTTGTATCCCTCTTTCCTAATACCCCAGTAAATCAGGCAATAGAGTTAATAGAATATAAACTAATAAATGATAAAATTCATCCTAGAAATTGACAGTATCATCAAAGCTTTAAAATTTATTAATGAGAATAATTATTTTTATCACAAGAACATTTACAAACAATTTGGTGCACCAATGGGGGTCACCAGTATCTGGATTATTTGCAGAGATTATATTACAAGATATTGAAAATAACTTATTGGAACAACAAGAGGAATACATCCCAAGGTTTACATTAGATATGTAGATGATATTCTTGTATTTTGGCCAAAAGATGATACAACATTAGGGGACTTCATTGGTAGATATAACTTATATCCAACTATACAGGTAACATGTGAAAAAGAAAACAACCAACAACTACTTAGATAAAAGTGGGTAGTGGTGAGTCAAACAACTGAGTAAATAATATCTGGTTTATGGTCATAAAACAGTAAACAACTGGTTGCAAGCTTTTAAGCACCTATTTTGTGCCTTTTTCAGGCTTAGACATGGTTTAAGCACAACATTAGGAACCTAAATGAATGAACAGAAAAAGTTTAAATATGCATGTGAAATGTATATAAACGAAACAGCACGGCACGTGCTGAAACAGTTGAAAATTTGAAAAATCAAATACTTTGTGGAGAGGCATGCAGGAACATGCGCCATACCAAAGGCAGCTCCAATGACACGTCATCATTGCAAACATTACTGCTGAACAAAATCTCCAAAGATTCCCTAATGGCTGTACCTCTGGCGGTATCACCAGAGGTACAGCCATTAGGCTGTACCCCTTTACCAGACTAATCACTTGTATCTCATCTCATCAAAATGTTCAGGCTTCCCACTGTTGTGCAGATAGGTAGAAGAAAGTGGGGGGGCACCCAAAGAGCCAAGCAGACTAGCCACTGATGACTCATTTCTGTGTGCAGGCCAAAAGATGATAGCTGTATGCATTTATTTCCCTACCACGTCCTGGAATTTCAGGGAAAGAATTTGTTGGAAATCTCTGAAAGAAGATTGGCCATGGAAGCCTGTCGTTATGGTGTGTGGGGGGGGGGCTCCTTAAATTTACCACTTGTTATACAAATCTTTTTACATTAACAAATTGACTGTGCATTTTGAATCTCTCATAATAACGGGATTCTGACTATAAGCTATACTCGTAATACTGGACTTTCACTGTATTGTCTAAACAATTGTTAAATTCTGTTCTGTGATGCCAGGCTGCAGACAAAGAGGTAGACCTTAAAAAAGATGAATTCAAGGTGTAAATCAGCTGTTGATGAACAAAGAAACAATATATTAGTCTGAAAATCTCAATGCTCGAGATGATAGTTCATTTACCAAGAATGTTTTTACTTGTTATAGTGTATGGGTTACACAGTCTCAAATGACATAATGAATTAATTATTTCTTGTTCCTGTGTTTGGAAATGTTTCACTCCTTCAACTACATATCATTTTGCTATAAATACATAACATTTGCTATGTATTGCCTTTAGTTTTGATGAAATGTTACCCTTTTTTCCCTTTTTTTTTCACTATACAGTTTTACGATTACTATACTTTTTTTGCTGTAGGTGGAGATGCAAGCTGTATGTACTATGTAAATGATGGAGTTTATGGATCATTTAACTGCTTGATATTTGATCATGCTGAAGTTCAGCCAATTCCACTTGTGGTAAGTTTGCAAAATATATTTTATACTGAAAAATTTATTTTTGTGACTAGTAGAATTACTTAAACATGTAATATGTTTTTTTAAGTAGATGTGCTGGAATTTTTTTGAATGGATATTAGAAATTCCACAGCAGAACTTTTGAAATAGTTTTACAGTGGATAAAAGATGGTAGACATCATTGGAAGGATGCAGTCTACTCTTGAACATTTTGTGATAAGATTTTGTTTGCATCCAAAAATCGGGGAAAGAAGCTTGTGAAATGCTTCAAGACGCCTTTGTTTGTGAAGTGATGTCATGTGTGCGTGTGTTTCATTGCCATAAAGAGTTTGTGGAAGCCATACAAAATGTTAAAGATTTGGTAAGGGAAGGACATCCATCTTGACTTCAGTTTCAAGGATTCCGATTAATACAGGACCGTGGAATCGCAAAAGACCAAATATTTACCCTGGAGTAAATGTATATGTTGCTTATAAGACATTATAATAATGACAATCAAATGTAAATATGCTTTATTTTGTCTGTGGAGAGAGCACCGTAGTAATTTTTGCCGTGAGGGAAATTTCATTGGTCAATTTACTACTGCGTTGAGATCGGCAACACCCTTGTAGTGACACGCCTCATGCCCTCTGGCACAGCACCAGTAGTTCTGAGAATCAGTACGCTGCCTGAACTTCCTGCCTGCCAGCGATAAGGCACTCATCCTTCCTAGAAATCCAGGCTCATAACTTCCAGTTCAGAAATTTCTGATGTAGTTGGCTTGGGTGAAGATTCGGTGACCTTCATTTCATTTTTCATAAGTAGATATTTCAAGACATCAGAAACAGTTGTTGGTAATACATTTTCATTAAGTTGTGTTGGTACCCCAAACACTGGACACATTTTCATCTGTCTCATTTTTTTTTTACTTGTTATTTTTTTCCTCTCAGACATGTCTTTTGGTTTGTTCCTTCACCTCACCTTTCACCAATAAGCATAAAATCTCAACGCTGAGATTTCGCAATTTGACCTTGTCTGACAGAATGACTCATGTCCAGTCCGCCAGGTTGGCATGGTTTACTTGAATGCAAGTAATGCACAATTGCGCTATGCATGCAATTGCATCAGAATAGAGGGAAGTCCTAATACAACAGAAGTATTGCAATCACATCAGAGATCGGCTGTTGCGTGGTTTTGAATGGTTGTTTGGAATAGTTATTGAATGAAGCATTTTGGCCTTAAAAACCATAAAAATGGGGTGGAGGGGTAGATTTTTCAAGGTCTGTGTGCTACCTGAAGATATGAAACACATTTTTAAATAAGTATACAAACATTTTAGGAAACATACAAACATTTCTACACTCCATCCGATTCTCTATTTGTTGTTTATTTTTAATTTTTAAAGTTTAATTGCCATAAAAATAGACTTTTCCCAAATTTTCACGGGTCTTAGAGCACCAGAAAATATGAATTTAAATGAAAATGATTTTGCATGTATGCTAGTGAACACGAAAGACAACTTTTGCCACCCTGCCGTTTCTTAAAACGACATTTTGAGTTTTTGCTCCTTCCTACTTGTAAAGTCCCTGACCTAAAGTTACAATATTGGTTGTTTATTTCCCACCAGTTGCCTAAATTAGAATTGCACGGTTAAATTGTAATAGCTGTGAAGATTATAACAAAGTTCATGAATTTGATGGATGTCCAAAAGGATCACCAAACTTTTGGAATGCCATCAATCTGCATTGCTTGGCCATTTATCATGAACATGTGACAGCACAGGAAAATCACTGCTAGCATAGCACTACATATGTTCAATCATGACTGTCAGTGACATGCAGCTGTACAGTCTGAGGTGCAGTGTCAAGTTCAACATAGGAAAATTGGTATCACTGGATTTCAGTCAGCTGGTGTCTTCATAGCAGAGGTTGTTTAATTCAGTGGGAGAATAGAGAGCACAGTTTTCAAGAGTTAAAATCCTAAAAGGAAGGGGCAACAGAGTTTGGGACAAAAATGTGGCTGCAACTGTATTCAGAGTTTGTGTTGTCCTGCAATTCCAAGAGTGTTTGTTTTGCATATTTTTGTGAAAGGTCTTAAAGTAGTCCTTGGTTATTTTGTGATGGAGGAGAAAGAAATTGTGAGGAAATTTAAGGAATTCCCCACTGAATGAAAAGTTACTTTCACTGCAGCAAAGAGCATTACATAGCTTCCTTTGGGGGGAACAGAGATGTTGTAACCTGTGCTTTGCATCTACACAACAAGGCAGGCAAGTATCACTTCTTTCTGTGTGTGTTTAAGTGACGAAACATAAACTCATTTATGAGTTCATATTTCACTGCTGGGTGCACTTTATGAAGTGCAGCGAAAATCTGTGTGTGAATATATGAATTTAGATGTGTGTGCATTCACACACCTACAAATATTGCAAAGTACTCAACTTGGCATGTTACAATTTTGAATTTTTCCTAACTCTGGTTACAGCTATGTAATAAGAGAGATGAAAATGCAGGTGGTGTTTGTGCCTAATTCAAGAATGCATTAATGCTGTAGTGTAAAATTTTTACATAAAGAAAAGCTGAAAATTTTGTCTACTTCAGTCTGATATATAGAAGCTGAGATATACCATCAAATTAATTTGTACTACTTAGTAAAAATTTTCACAGAAAAAGTGGAACCTGTTTGGGAAATTTTGGTTGTTGGCACAGTTAGATATGCAAAAATGAAATGCTGGTATCCAAATTTTATCGGCTGAAATATAGTGACAAATGCAAATTCCATGCCATGTAGCAGAAAAATTGTGATCCTAGAAAATCAAAGTATGCAGATATATGACCTGGTTATAGCTAACAAGTTCCATGGTTCGTACGCTCCTTGAAAAGTATTTGAAAAAGTTTAAGGCTCTATAAATAGTACTTGCATTTTTTTTTACTTTTTTTAAGTAATGATATGAAAAAGCATGTGTTAAATAATTGTTTGTGTTAAAAAGATGTTTAGGAGATTCTGTGTAGTTCTGATAAAAACACCAAGCTGAACAAAATAGTGCAGAATGTGTGTTCAACCTAGGGGAGCGTGTGACAGCTGGTGCCTTGTCTATGATATCACTACAGAGTAAAATGTCGGCCATGTGAGTAAAATAAGGGAAATGATGTATTTGCAAATTGTGGTGGGCTTCTGTTTACTGCAGGGTTAGGGACGCATTCTTGTCGGAGGATGGAACTTCCAGGAATTGCTTTTGCTTCATGCATGGACCCTTTGTCTGCTGGCTGCATCAAAAAATGCATCAAAGTCAGGCATCAAAAGTAAAAAGTTAAAGTGAACAAAATAAGTGCCATACCAGCAGATGAATATGGAATAATGTACTCTTTCAAAATATTCCCAAAATAAAATGATTTCGAAAAACACCAAAACAGAGGGGCAATTCAAAGTTAATATAATAAACCAACTGGGGGCAAGGGGTAACAGGCACGCCACTGAAGATGTGCCCACCCCTGCTAATATTAATGATCTGAACTTACAGACAGTACACACACATGATAATTGGGGTTTTAAAAGTCCTTGAAAAGTGCTTGAATTTAGTTTCCTTGGAAGAGTACGAACCTTGAAGTTCTAAAGAACTTTTGCAGTCCATCCTATAGGGCATTCTGTGATACCAATTCCCTCACTCTTTTTACTTATGAATGAGTTAATGCTGTAGTCTTCCAGTCAAATATTGAAGAAAGGAGTTCCTTTAAACTATATTTATAAACAAAATTCTTGGAATCCTAAAAGCTTACATGCTTGATTTATTTGAATTTTTAAAAGCAAAACTGTAAAGAAATTCAAAGTAAATCCTCAATATGGTGTCTGTTTATAAAACCAAAATAAAATTAAAAAAACAATGGAGCTCAGTAATGTTGGTGTGGGTTATTTCTATTTATAAGGCAACTGAAATTGATTTCTTGTCATGGTTGAGTGTGAGAATTTGTTTGTATGATTTGATTTGATGAACTGCTGATAATTAGGTGCCATTTTTGTTTTTAGGATGCAGAGGAGCGGTCTGTTCTGAAATGTAGTTTATGGGGACCAACGTGCGACAGTATGGATCGCATCATGGAAACTTCTTTCCTGCCAGAAATGAATGTAGGGGAATGGATTGTGTTTGAAAACATGGGTGCATATACAGTTGCTGCTGCCTCTACGTTCAATGGGTTTCAAAAGCCAGTAATCAAGTGCATATTGCCAGTGCATGCCTTGTAAGTATCTTATATTTTAATTATACTGTCTGTAAATGCTTTGTTTCATTTATTCTAGGAAGAGTTAAGACTTCAAGAAATGCTGATCTTCGTAATATCACTAAAATTTTGCAGTGTGTGCAGTTGCTGTACAACTAACAGAATGCATTTGCATGAGGAAATGATGCCACTTTAAGCCCAGCAGTTTTTTTTTTTTTTTTTTTTTTTTTTATGAACTGCAGAATATTATGAAATTTAGCTGTCATTTTTATAAACATCTTACTTTGTTCATGCATGTAAATGTTAGGCAATTTTTAGGTGTTCCTCAGCAAGACACTTTGCAGTCTGTAAGTTTTCTGTTTTACACGTTATGTAAAGTGGGTACAGTCTGCAGTGGTGCATTAAATTATTCAGTTAAGATATAAATCGGTTAAGTCCTAAAAATGTTACTCGCGGAAGTGAGTGTTCAGTCTGACATCAGTAGTTATTGAGAGTTTCTTTGTCCAAAGTTCTATCTTGCTTCAATATGGTCAGTTGTTAGGGTTAGCTCTAGAGCCATTTCGTCAAAAGTTGTATCCTATTTCAATTATGTCCAGTTGTTAAGGTTAACTCAGTTCTGGCTGTGTCAACATCATATTGAATGGGCAAAGGTTTCCAGATAACAATTAAAGATTCTTGAGTTAAGAGTTACTATTGACATACCACTTGAAGTTCCACGTCGTACTTGGCCATTAGGGCTATTTTTGTCAGTGTTGTACTCTCCTAGAATTGCCGAAGAAATCTTTAAGTTAGGTCAGGTTCGTGCAAAATAAAAAGCTTTAAAAAAATTCCAGTTAAAATCATTATATATACCACCCCGTACCATCCACTGTCTCAATCGCCGGACGCGCATTTCACCTAGGCTCTACCCTGGCATTTTCAACGGAGACTTCACACCCTTTGTCGAAGTCTGCTATCTGAAAATCTCCTGTCCACAGTGCACATGTTCATCTTGTAACCCATCGTCAATGCCATCTAGTGTCAAGTCGCATCAAATTTGTCTTCATCTATGCCATTTTCTCCCTTCCTTTTTCTCTTCCTCTCTCTCCTCTCCCTATTCAACTGGAATTTTTTAAAGCTTTGTATTTTGTATGAACCTGGCCTAACTTGAAGATTTTTTCGGCCATTCTACGAGAGTACAATATTGATGAAATAGCCCTAATGGCCAAGTACGGCATGGTACTTCAAGCAGTATGTAAATAGTAACTCTTAACTCAAGAATCTTTAATTGTTATCTGGAAACCTTTGACCATTCAATATGTCGACACAACCAGAACTGAGTTAACCCTAACAACTGGACATAATCGAAGTAGGATACAACTTTTGATGAAATGGCTCTACAGCTAACCCTAACAACTGACCATATTGAAGCAAGATACAACTTTCGACAAAAACTCTCAATAACTACTGATGTCGGACTGAACACTCACTTCTGTGAGTAATATTTTTAGGACTTTTAACCGATTTATATCTTAATTGAAAAATTTAATGCACCACTGCAGACTGTACCCACTTTACATAACGTGTGAAACAGAAAACTTACAGATGTCAAAGTGTCTTCCTGAGGAACCGTGTGGTCACGTAATGGTATGTGAACTTTATGATAGAATCACGTTAGATTTAATGAAATTTTTAGGTGAAGTACCAAACTTCCTGTCAGTAGTTCTTACTAAACATGTGAGTAAATTGCCCTTTTAAAACAGACTTCAGGATCGTTCACATTTTTGGTAGAGGATTTAAAAAAACATCTTTAATATTGTGCTCAAATGTATATAAGAAATTAGTGTTAATTTTGGGAAACAAAAAGTCCCAGAAATTAGAATTCATAAAATAAAACTGATATATGAATGTCATAACATTGCCACCCTTCTTTTCAGTAAAATACCTCAGTAAAGGTAGTTCATGTTTTATCAGATTTAGATACCAACAGGGCTGCTAGACCTGCGCCAATCGCACCAGCCCGCACCAAAACGTTGTTCTTGCACCATCCTGCTAAAAAAAAAAAAAAATCACAATTTTGACGAAATCTGTGCCAATTTTGCGCCCGAAGTTAAAATTTACAGGGCATCGATATTTTAGCGTAATATTACGACATTCGAAATCGATTCTGCGGTTACTTCGTACATGAGATTCTTCCGCAAAGTCGCAGAGTCCCCTCCCTTTTATTTTATTTTTTGTCATTCTCGAGATCGATGCAGAAGTGAAGAAATATTTGGGATATTAGTTGGGGGGGGGGGTCTTAAATGTTTGGAAACTGAAGTTAAACGAGTGCAGATTTTTCACGTAATCATTTTTTTTTTCCTCTCGCATTGTTGCTTCTGTTCAGTATTGTTGTTAAATATCATTTCATTGCATAACTTCAGCTTGAAATTGTAGGCAACGATTTCCGAAAACGGAAGTTCATCTTTGAAAGGTCCTTGAATTAAAAAGTTCATTTTCAAAGTACTTGAAAAGGTTTAAGGCTCTGTTAATAGTACTTGGATTTTTTTTTTTTTTTTGGTTTTTGTTTTTTGTTTTTTAAGTAATATCAAAGAGCGTGTGTTAAATAATTGTTTGTGCTAAAAAGACATATTGGAGATTTCTGTGTAGTTCTGATAAAAACGCCAAGCTGATCAAATAGTGCCGAACTTGCGTTCAACCCAGGGGAGTGTGTGGACAGCTGGTGCCTTGGCTATGATATCACTACAGAGTAAAGCATCAGCCATGTGAGTAAAATAAGTGGAATGATGTATTCGCAAATTGTGATGGGCTTCTGGTCACTGGGGTTGGGGGGGTTCTTGTTGGAGGGTGGAATTTCCAGAAATTGCTTGTGCTTCATGTGTAGACCCTTTGTCTCCTGGCTACATCAAGAAATGCTTCAAAACATCAAAGCCATGCATCAAAAATAAAAAGTTAAAACAAACAAAGTGTCATGCCAGCAGGTGAATATGAAAATAATGTACCCTTTCAAAATATTACACAAAATAAAATGATTTTGAAAAACACCAAAACAGGGGCAATTCAAAGTTAATAAAATAAACCAACTGGGGACAAGAGGTAACAGGCAGGTCATTGAAAGTCTGCCTGCCCCTGCTAAGGTTAATGGTCTGAACTTACGAAAATACCTACCAACTGATTGACCATCAGTATACACATATGATAATTCGGGTTTAAAAAGTATTTGACTTTATTTTGCTTGAAAGAGTACGAACCTTGAAGTTAGGCCGCCCAAAAATGTCCCCGTAATCTTCAGCCACGAGATTCTTACGCAGATTCGAGGAATTCAGTCTTTTTTTGTTATCATTTGAACCATCACGAGATTGATGCACAACTGAACTGAAATTTGGGGGAAGGGGGTGTTTTCTCTGTCGGAGGACGGAACTTCATCCTTCGAAAATGGAAACTAGACTTAGATAAGATTTCTCTCGTATTCGTAATTTTTTTTTCTTGCAGTGTTTCCTCTACCCAGTATTGTTAGATATCATTTTATTCCATCAATATTTGTATTTCAACTTGAAAATGGTAAATAACTTTCTGAAAATGGAAGTCTGGCGGAGCGGAGATTTCTTCCGCAATTGTTTTTTTTTTCCCCGCGATGTTCCCACTCCTTTGTAGTTGTTTAATGTCATCACCCTCATAAATGTGTGTGCATTTTAGCTGGATAAGGGTGGGGGAACTTTCCAAAAATGGAAGTAACTAAGTTTGGAAATTTGTGAGAATTTATGCATGCTGTTCAAAAAAAAAGTGAAACCTCTGATATCAGAATTCATGGTTCTCAGGCTGAAAGTTATTTAAGCATGATGAATAAAATTGTCATCTCGGGGAATAAAAAAAAAAAACTGAAAAAAAGAGAAAAGTAGCTAAAGAAAAATGGTAAAGGAAAACTATCAGCAGAAAAAAAAGTAACAGTGGATGCTGTGCAGTGGCAGAGTCAACAAAAGACAAACATGGCTGTGGAACTGGCTGAGAAGAAAGAGTTTGCTCGCAATAGGAAACCAGAGCTAATGTTTAGCAAGTACAAGAACAAAACCAGGGAAAAGAAACTGTTTGAAGCTATGTCTTTTAAAACCACCCTATTTTGTTTGGAATTCAGTAATTTTATAACTGTGAATACAGTGGTGTGATCTAGTTAAATATTTTCATAAATAAATTAGTGAACGATTCAGTTTTGTTCATGCTGCGTAATAGTCACACTTTCTCACCACACAGTCAGATTTTTCACCAAAGTAAAAAGTTCCGCGTTTTTTTCTTCGTCAATCTCATATATATTAATTAAAATCTCTCACAAGCGCTATGGATAAATGAAAGGATTGTTTATATCTCATAACTTGTAATCAGTTATCAGGAATACCGATCTTTTGGTTCTTTAGACAAAATTCAGACTTACTTAAAGTCTGAATTTTGTCCCGTATGTTCAGGGAGCAGAATTTTTAGGACGTTTTCTTTTTCTCATTTTGCCTACCTTGGGGAACATCTTCACCCTCACACTTTTCTTTTTCCAGATGGCAGGTGCGTTGAACCACTTACTTACTCGACATGCAGGACCCCATGTATGCAAGAGCACTGGCTCTTTCAGACAGCAATAATGAAATTCATACTACTGCTAAAGAAGGGGGGGGTCTAGCGCCAAAACGTCACTGCGCAAGTGTTAAGCGATGGAAGCAACTTTTATCTAACCAACTTTACTAAATCTCACTTATCTTATAGTTTGGGTTCTAGTTGTAATTGTTCACAGCAATAACGAAAGTTTGACATTGATAATTATACTGGATGAAGAACATTGTATGAAGAGTATTGTGGTGCAACTGCTGAAAGGTGATTTTACAACTTGATTATTAAATGTTACATTAGTTTTCCTTTTATATCGAAGGTACGCTTTCCTTCAGAAAACCTTAGGAGTTTGTGATGCACATGCAAACCACGTACGCACTGCTTGCCAATTGGTTGGTTTCAGAAATCTATTTTCATCTGAATGCCATGAATCTTGAAAAATATGCTGCTAAAAACCAGCCAAACAGTAATTACATGTTATTTATTCTTCCTAAGTGTATATTCACAAGCGTTCAGTAACAATAACAGTTCTTGGATGCGGCAGCATCCTATTTGTGTTACAGCAAAACAAATGCATTCAGAGAAAATCCCTGATATTAAATGTGTTACCCTTAAAATATTGCAGGTCATGTAGTTTTCAATAAATCGTGGGTAGTACAATTGTTTTCCCATTTCTCTCACTGTAGGAATGACAGAAATGCTAATTAACAGTCGTAAGAGAAGCAGTAAAATGTCAACAAACCTGAAAATAGCAATTTTTCATAGTTCATAAAATAATGGTAATTCAGTATATAAACATAACTATTAAAGCACAGCATGGACTTAAAACAATTAAAAATGCTATCATTAGCTGCTCCAAAACCTGAGTTCTGCTCCAAAATGCAAATTTTCTCGTTCCAAAACCCAACGTTTCTGCTCCAAATCGCATATTTTCCCGCTCCAAGAATTGCTCCGAAACATGGTAAGGGCACTAAACACCCCTGTACCAAAAGAGAGAAAAGGTAAAACATGCAAAAATCTGGTGTGCACTCTCCATGTTTATTATAGTCATTCTAGAAACCTTGTGCCTACATTCAGTAAACCATAAGATCTACATAGGTGCCAACTATTACGGAATTACGGGCAGGTTGGAAGAAATTTACGGATTTCAGTGAGTTTTGGAGAATCTCAATTTTGTATCCTTTTTTGTTAACCCTTTTAGTGCGACGCGGTCGATTCGTCAGCGTCCGATTTTGATCAGAGTATTTTCCGAATCAGACGGCAGATATCAGTGTCAATGATCATATCATTTATCAATCATATCATTTTAAAATGGAATCTCCATGAATCATATCGTCAAACAGCGATATTATCGAAAGAATCGTAATATGCCATAAGAGTCGTATTGTAAAATAGTTTGTGCTTGCTATTGGGCTTCCCACATGTTTTCTCCATGTGACGAGAGAAAGGCTACTTTAGCCAAAACATTCCCTACTGCAGTTGAGGCAGGGCTGTTCACTTGGCCTTTTTGGTGAATTAAAAAACATAGTACTGTCGGAAATTACTTTTCGAGCCCTGTTCGAAGTGCAATAACGCGCAACTAGTCGCAACGCATGGTCCCGCGATGGTGGTATTATTTGCCGCGCGGGAGAACGAAATGCAGTGTTTTATTACTAGAAGCTCTTCACATTAATTTCTTTTTTCCCAAACAAACAGACACAATTGCAAAACTCCGTGAATTACGAATCCCCCCTTTTTCCAAGCAGAGGATGGCTTTATTGACAGCTTGTTCCTCAGACTCGCAGACGTGCTTTTTTCCTACTGCGTGAAATGTTTTTGTAAGGTTATTTGAAATGGCTTGTTGTAGTGAAAGTTTGCCAAGTGATAGTGATAATTTTGAATCATCTGAAAGTGATATTGGCCAAGCAACATCAAGCCAGAAAACTAGCCACCATGCCATGCACGCAATATCTTCTGAAAGTGAAGATCTTGATAGTGAATCTTCAGGTCATGAAAGCGAATAAGAGGATGTAATAGAGGGAAGTGGTGAACAACCTCAGCATTGTTTTGATTATCATGAAATGCATGTGCCCAAACATGCAACTGATGCAGCACCTATTGCATATTTTTACTTGTTTTTTACTAATTTTATCCTTGGAATTATAGTTTCTGAAACAAATAAATATGCAAAGAGGTTTCTCCAGGAACATCCAAATCTTTCTCCCAAATCTCAAGGTAGGAAATGGAAAAATGTTGCAAATGCTGAAATAAGGTTTCCTTGCGTGCCTTTTAATATGGGAGTAATCAGTAGCCCATGTAGGAAGAGATTATTGCCGAAGGCATATCCAGTCAAAAAAACATGAGGATTATATAAAATGAAAGACTCAATAAAAGCCTTTGGATATTTATTTATTTATTTATTTTGCAAAAAAGAATGAAAATAGTGTGATAAATGCTGAATTGCTGTTTACTACATTTGTTGTGGAGCATAACCTACCTATAGCAAGCTGTGATCATGCTGGTCTCTTGTTTCATGCTATGTTCCCAGACTGTGATATTGATGAAGCTGGATATCCTAGAGCAGATGTGGCATGGAATGAAATATCTAAGATGAAGGATTCATCTGACTTTCCCAAGTATTCTGTATTGCCTAAACTAATGTTGGCAATATTGACTATCCCTCACAGCAATTCCTCTCTAGAGAGAGAATATTTAGTATAATAAGGAAAAACCTCACATACTTCTGCCTGACAATGAGCACCAAAACATTAAGTGCCCTTCTTGTACAGAAAAGTAAAGCATTTTTCTCAGGTGAGCAGTGTTATATAAAAAGTTTTCTGAAAAAGAATATACTGCTGCAAAACAAGCAACAAGGGAGTCTTTTATGTCAGCAATGACATGAGGTAAGTACAATATTGATAATTTAATTTCATAATTTTTTATCAGGATAGTGTAAACATATAAGGTTATTACACATTCCACACATTAATTTCTCATGAAATACCCTTTCCACATGGGCTTCGTATGGTGATTACTGATAGGCTCCTCGGAAGGTCATCACCTCATACAAGTATTACAGGTTACACAGTAATACTATAATATTGTCCTTAACTTTGAAAAAAAATATTGGCGTGTTACATTACTGAAAACATTACTAAAAGTTTGTGTTCCATTACTGAAACATTACTGAAAAATCCGCTATTGATTACTGATACGTTCTGCTAGAGGTTGGCACCTTTGGGGCTATATAAAACTTGTGTCACTAGAAGTTGTTTTGGAATTAAATATGTAGACATCAAAAAAAAAAAAACTTTCGTAAATTATGTCATCCTGCAACAAAATATTGCCCACATGCTGCGGTTGTTCTGGTACCAGAAATTTTGATAAAATTTCACCATGCAAGTTTTGTAGTTTTTAATCATTACAAAAAATTTTAAAACTAAAAGAAAATTCTCAGCACATTTATTCTAGGAAGACTTTTATTAATGTGCAGCAAGTGCCCATGCACTTGCTGCATTAATAAAGCTTTTAAAACTATCTTGATTTATGTGACAAACCAGTAATCTTCCTTAGATAAAACTTAGTTGAAGCATTTCACAGAAGAGTCCTTAATCAATAGGGCTAGGATTTTTGACATAAAAATTGTTAGAAAATTCCCTATAAAAAATGTTTGACCCAAAAATTAAAAAAAAAATGACCTAACATGCATATTTATTTTCTTGAAAAACTAATTAAAAAGAATCTGAAAAATATATTTTAATTTGTTGACTGTTGCTGTGTGAACTGAAATTCTTTATTTTACTAAACAAGTGAACCTATAAAACAAAACAAAGAATAAACAAGAAATGCAAATTAATTGTTTCAGTTTCTGTGCCAAACAAAAAAATTTATTGCTCAAAAACATGTCCTATAAGACATTGTATTTTCAATGTTTGTTTTTTTTTGTTAACAAAAAAAAGCCCTATAAAAGAAAACAAACAATAAAAATGCAACTTAGTTTGTGTGACAGTTCTTGTGCCAAATTGAAAGTTTGAATTTCACTGAAAACAATTTATTTGAATATTTTTAGTATGCCACGACAAACTGAAGGTTTATTTCATCAGTCCAGAATTGCAATACACATCAAAAATCATGTGCAGATTTTCAAAAGAAAATGATTTTCTGTTGTCTGCCAACAAAGATTTAAACATTAAAAAGCTCCTTTGCACTTCTACTAAAACCACAGGAGCATGCCTGAAATAAAGTGTCACTTCATTCAAAGTCTTCTGAATTTCACCAAGGGTAAAGTTTCTCCCCAATGGCACATCTGCAATTAAGCACAGCTTTTCATACCCTAAATTTATTTATTTTTTTTTTTATACGTGTTCAATTTTTTTTTTTTTTTTTCAGACTTTTCCAATCACAATGTCTAGGTCATTCACAATTTTATTCATCAAATCTATTTGATGCACTAACAGCACTGCTGACTTCATGATCGAAAACCTTGAAAAATGCCATATCCCCTAAAAATCATGAAAAAAATGCAAAAAAAAAAAAAGTCTCACAAAGGTACTTTAATCTGCTTATTTTTGTTATGAAACACATGACTTGAACGTTTTACTATTGCCAAAAGAAAAATGCAAAATCGTAAAAATCCTAACCCTGTTTCATACTTTTTTAATTATATCAACTATTCATATTTTACCACAGATAATTTTGTTGTGTTGCTTTGTATGAACCTACAGTATCCACCCCCAAAATTTCAATTGCCATAATTTCTCAAAATAGTATAACTATATACTAAAAATCCGAAAATTTATTGGCGTAGAATAAATAATCAAAATTTCCAAGCTTTCGCACATCAACCAGATGGCTTTCTCAAGGAAGGTAGACAGCTAACTGCAAACTGGATAATAGAACGTTTCAACACTTTAAACGCGGTGACTTGACTAGACAATAAATGATTAGGAGCAAACGTGATATTTCGAAGAAACGAGGTCACGTTGGTTGGGCACGCGGTACTATGGTAGAAATCTCAGCATTATTTGAAGAATTGATTCCAAATACGTGGTAACTCCAGAGAGACGCTATCGTTACAAGCCTCGCAGCTGGTCAAGATTTCCAAGGTTTCGCGAATGGCAGTAGATTTGGGTGTGGAGTATGAAGCTAATTTCTTTACATCACTCCATATAGGATCGGCGGACTTGAACTTGACTTCTCTTGATAGGGCAGTGGTTATTTTTCCGTCTCTTGTATCCCTTTTATGTTCGCTGATTCTAATTCCAAACGAACGTTTGGTCATTCCGATGTAGTATCGCCTGGAGCCGTCCGGATATTTTAGTGGGATGGCATAAATGCCTGCCTCATTGAGAAGAGGGGGCTTGTCAATATTTCTCTTAAGCATCGTGTATAAAGATGCCGGAGACCTTATGCCGACACCGAAGTTCATCCTTCTGAGCGCGTTTTTGAGTTGATAGGAAATATTTGGTATGTAGGGAATAGAGCCCAGGTAGCGAAGTTGCGGCATAGAAATATTATTAGCACTCCTGGTTCTGGCTTTCTCGATAAAGTTATGCATCTGGTTCGAAGTATATCCTGCCTCAGTGGCCAATTCGACGATGTTTTTTAGTTCAGATTGTCTGGAACGGGCATCGGATGAGACAGCGAAGGCTCTTCTAATTCGTGAACGGAATAAGGCGGTCTTGTAATCATCAGGGCAGAATGAACTGCCGAGCATCAGGTTGGGAACGGAAGTGGGTTTATAATAGACTTCCGTATGTAGGCGGTTGTCATGCGATTTGCTCACTGAGACGTCGAGATAAGGTAAGGTACCATTGTGTTCAAGCTCCATGGTGAAATTGATTCTAGGGTGTATACAATTTATTTTATCGAGGAAAAACGGGAGAGTCTCCTTTCCGTGTGGCCATATGAAAAGTACGTCGTCTGCGTATCGTAGCCAGGTGGTAGGTCTTGGGGTGATGTTGGTGAATATATGTTGCTCAATGGGGCGAAGTATTGCTTCCGCAAGGACGGCTGAGAGCGAAGATCCCATCGGAGCGCCATTTACTTGCTTATAAATTTGCCCTCGGAAACTGAAGTAGCTGGAATTTGAGACCAAGTCCATTAATTTGAAGATGCTGAGGCAAGACTCCTGAGAATAAACCGATGAATTAGATATAGCCTCTTTCAATGTTCTGATGGCTTCCGGTACGGGATCGATGGGTAAAGAGAAACTACGTCGAAACTGCCGATAATGTCGCGTTGTTCAATGGTGAGCTGCTTGATTTTCGTGATAAAATCTAAAGTGGAGGTTATTATAAAGTCCGAGTCCGGTAGATGATTAGTTAAGAATTTGGTTAACGCTTTTTCTAAGTGGTACGTCGGTGCGAATGTTCTGGACACGATCGGTCTCAATGGATTGCCGGGTTTGTGGTGTTTAAGTCTGCCGAAGAGTTTTGGGATCTGAGGGCCAGGCGGTAATTTGGCGGATTTCTTGAGATCATCTGGAATATCAGTTGACCTTGCAGTTCTTTTTACCTGTGCAATCCAAGAATTTAGAGGATTCCTTCGTAAGATTATAGATCCAGAATCGGATATAAATTCTTCTAGTTTTTTATTATAGTCCGCTGCGTCCATTATTGCTATCTGGCCGGATTTGTCCGTTAGCGTCAATATTATGGAGCGGTCATTTCTAAGGTTGGAAATTGTCCTTGGAATTTTGAAATTATTAAACGATTGCTTCTTATTGTACCACGATTTTAACCTAGAGCAACACAGTTGACGTAGTTCATCTTTGTTGTCTTCTGGAATTCGCGATATTATGGTCTCAAACTCAGAAACGACGCTTTTTGGGTTCGGTCTCGATCGGAAGCAGAACTTTGGTCCAAGTTCCAAAACTTTAGTTTCCTCTCCGGTGAGCGTTCGGTTAGAAATATTGACGAAAGGAATGGTGAAATCTTTAGGTTTAGGAGTCTGGGAAGACTTCAGATAATCCAGTTTCTTGCTGTGTCTGGATGAAAAGGAAGACTGGAGTCTTTCGACTAACATATCCACCCGGAGGTTAAGGTTGTTGAAGGTAATAGGGTCGCAAAGACTATGCAAGTTCATATATAGATTATAGCACCGGTTTTCTAATGACATGACGTCCTTTCTTTTCAGGTTCACTATCCTTGACAAGGTCTGGCGTAGAAATTTTTCTTTTTTCTTCTCGAACCATGATCCTTTTACTGACGTCTTGAAATTAAGGAACTTTGGGATCAAGCCGAATGTCTTGCAAGCGGTTAGGAATTCGAGATGGGACCGTTCCTTTTCCAGTTTGAGTCTAAGCTGTCGAAATGCTTTAAAGGTGTTCCACATTGCTCGGAGACTGCAACAAATTCAAAAAGTAGGAACTGTACACCAAATTAAACTCAAAATAGTATAACTATATACTAAAAATCCGAAAATTTATTGGCGTAGAATAAATAATCAAAATTTCCAAGCTTTCGCACATCAACCAGATGGCTTTCTCAAGGAAGGTAGACAGCTAACTGCAAACTGGATAATAGAACGTTTCAACACTTTAAACGCGGTGACTTGACTAGACAATAAATGATTAGGAGCAAACGTGATATTTCGAAGAAACGAGGTCACGTTGGTTGGGCACGCGGTACTATGGTAGAAATCTCAGCATTATTTGAAGAATTGATTCCAAATACGTGGTAACTCCAGAGAGATTGGTATAATTAAAAAAGTATGAAAATATGCTTAGACAACAAAAAAATGTGTAACTAGTATGAAGATAGATATGAGAAGAGTTGGGGATTTCGGATTTTTTAATGTACATGCATTTTGACAGAAAATTGTAGCAGAGGCCTTTCCTGTATTCCTACAGCCCATAATCATTGTCAGTAGTCTCTTCGCAAACCGTATTCATAAGTTTTTGCTGCACTAATCACATTAGTTAAGGCTTTTGTTCTTGCTTCTATTGAAACATTTTCATATGTGCCAAGTTGCCTATAAGTTTCTGCAAACTTTTAGATTGAGTAGTGCTGAAAAATTATGAATCTTTGCTCAATATTCACTTTTTGAAAACTGCAGATTTTTACTGTTTATTTGCTGAAAATACAAAAACCTGTGAATTTTTTTCTGCTTCATTTAATAAGATTTTTTTCTTACTTTTTTGGACTTGCATCTTTTCTGTCTGAATTTATAGTTCAGGATCCAACACCACAGGTGTGGATTATAAAAATATGTGCAGAAAATATGGTAATTTCAATGGAATAATATGTGCACATATGATTTTACTAAATACATTAACCTGTGGCATAAAGTGGTAAACCTAAATGTCTAAAGACCTCAGTCATATATAACATTACTTGCCATGAAAACCCTGAAGGTATAAAGTGTGTGTGCTGCTGCTGCTGCCAGAATCTGTGCTGTAGTGTAACAGATCATAAGCAGAATGATACCTGGAAAGAGAAAGGGGGGGGGGAGTTCTCAAGTTTGAGAAAGTTGAAAAATCTTTTATATTCTCAGATTGATTTTAAATGTTTAAACTTGTAAACCCAATGAAGTAATTTTTGTACCCTGTTAATTATACTGGTATATGTAAATATCCTCTTGTGAACTTGTTGGCAAGTGACAAACCACACTGCAAAATAAAACTGTGTAACCATCATGTGAAAACCTGTTTTGCAGACTAGTGGACAGCTTTTTATGTTGACATTAATTTTTTTTTAATGTTACCAACATTTGCTTATGAATGTTTCAAATGCGTGCTTCCTTGACTGTTTCTGTATGTATATACTATGCAGGCAAAAGTATTCAGACACCTTGGTCAAACAAACAAGAGCATTTATTGGCCAAACTTAGTATTAATATATAGTTAGGCTACCTTTTGCTGTTATGACTGCAGTGACCTTTCTAGGCATGCTTTCCACAAGATGCTGGTAGATCTGTACTGGAGTTTTCTTCCATTCTGCCTGCAAAGCTTCTTGTGGAGCTGTTGTAGAGGAAGGTCTTGCAGGACAAGATTGTACTTAGATCAGGACACAGTCAGTTCAACACTTGGATGTCCAGCATCTCAAAGCTGGCCTAGGCAGACCCCTGCAGTGTGGCCAGGTGCTCAATTTTGCTGAAACAGGCGGGGAGCTGTTCCAAAGTACTGCCACAGTATAGGTAGTGTGGCATTGTTCAGAAGGTCTTTGTACCTGGTAGATGTCAGGCTGGAGAGCACCACAGCCAAAGGATTGAGTCCTTCACAGAATAAAAGTCTCACACCATCACAGATCCCCTCCAGACTTGACTGCTTGGACAGTGCAATCCTCCTGGTAGCATTCCCTGGGCAAACACCACACCCAAACGCATCATTCGAATGAAAGGGTGAGCAGTGTGTCACGTTATGGGGATGAGAAAGAAACTGTTGTTGTCAGAGACGTGCATTAATGAGACATTGAAGTCAATAAAGGCCTTAAAGATTTTCTTCTTCTCGAGAACTTCTTCAGTCCATTTTCTTTATAGTCTTGATGTTGCATTTGTATAACATTGGATGCACGCTTCTTGACAGTTGTTGAAAGTGAGATAAAAAGAGTATGTAACCAGGATCTTATTGCTTTTGTGTGGCTGTGCTTTTTGCTTTTCTTCATTGCGAAAAGAGGCCATTGGAACTCCGAAGCCGGGGGTCAGTTATCCTTGCTGGCGTTCTGCTGTCTCAGGAATGGAGTACATGCAGAGTGTGATTACCTACCAAGTGTGATGCAGTAAAATTTGAACTATCATTCTCATTTGTTCTGGCTGGTATTGTGCCTTCTGAGGAGTGGAGTACAGGCCAAACATGGCTACTTACCAGCTGGGTGTGATGACCAAATTATACAGTGTTTTGGCTGTTTCGCTTTGATGGAAATGACTATTATTTTTTAAATCTTCTGATTTCATGAAGTGGAAACTTTTTATTATTAATGCTTGAAAATCATGTGCCATCTGGAGGTTTTCTGTGCAAGAATTTGTATTGCCAAGGTGAACAAGAGACCTGTTTATAATCATTAAGTTCAAAATTTGTGTTGAGATTTTTTGTGCACTGTCAATAACTTAAATGTGCATGTCAACTTAGCTGGAGACAGTCCTGCCTGCGTGGTTGGGGACGATTCGTCACTCTCAGTCCTCGAAGACACTCTACCACTACTCCATTGTATATAAATGGTGAGTAGGCATCACTGAAGTATCATTTGGCATTTCCTGGAGTGATGTAGTGCATGTGTGCAGCTGACGTAGCATGATAGCCATAGGCAAGCTATTCCTAATGGACTGTTTTGGTGCAAATAGTGGTTAGTGACTTATGTGATACTGCTAGCCAGGTCTGTGGTGGAGGGCTAAATTTACAAAGCTTGCATTACACAGTAAGCTTTGTTTGGCACAATCACTCAGTTTGTGTGACCTTCCAGAGCAGTACGGTGTTGCTGTAGTAGCATCGTGTGTTTTCCACTGATAAAGAACATCAGTAACAGTTGATTTGGGGAATCCCAGAAGAATGGCAGTGCTATGTGCTGGTGGCTTACTCAGGTAGCATCCAAACACCATGCCCCTTTCAAAGTAAGTCAGTTCAGCTCCATGCAGTATAGTCGCTTCCAATGTGGTCTGACGGGGGACTGCCAACACTCCTCTTTACGGGACACATGCACGCGCGCTCACACAGAGAGAGAGAGAGAGCACGTGTCCCCTGGTTCTGCAAATGTACATATATTTGCACATGAGAAAGTGTCCAAATACTTTTGCCTACATAGTGCATATGGCAATATAATCTTGATTTTGAAAAACATGAAGTAAATTGCAGTTCACATTTTCTTTTCACAGGTCTTACTTGCAGCAATTACCATCATGGTCAAAGCTACTGGAAATATTCGGAACTAGTGTTCCTGATCTTGGGCAGCCTGATGTGAATGACAATTTCGGCCATCACTCCAAGACGGAAGTTTGCATGATGCCGTTCCCAGAGTCTGTCTCGGCATAATAATAAGGATGAATAAAATAACAGCTGCTTGACTTCCATTTTCTGTCTTTTTTTTTTTCTCCACATTCCATATTGATGCTTTCTGTACTCTCTACATGCAGTAAGATAAGATAAGATAAGGGAAGGCTACTCAAGAGCTTCCAGGAAATGTTTTGTGTGGCTAACACTCAACTAATACCATCATGTATGCTCTTTTAATAAATTTTAGATGTTATGCCATGTTTTGTGATGTATCTTCACTTATGATTTAAAGCAGTAAGATATGATTTTTTTTTCCGTTATACATGATAATAAAGATGAAGTATTCGCTTTACCACACCTCCAAATGAGTGATTTCTTTCAGTGACATTTTCTTGGTAATAAGTATTGTTTTATGTAACAGGCACTGGTATGGATTTATCTTGGCGTTTCTTCACATAATGCGAAAAGCTGTCTTCATGGGTGTGCTAGTAGTGTTTGGTTTTCTGGGCTTACTAAGTAAATGTTGATTGTATGCATGTTAAAGGTAATAAGCTTATGAAAGTTACATATTGAAAAATTGGATCGAGAGCCTCGTGTGATGTTATTTGAAGTTGTGCAATTTAATTTGAATAGCTCAGCATTATTAAATCTTGAAATATGAATTTTGAGAAACCCTTCACATTTTTAGATTGCTATATTTGGTAATCTGGGTTATGTGAGAATCCATTTAGTGTGAACATCTGACAGAATATTGTAACATTTTTTATTGCACATTATGTTCATAATGCTCAAGAGCACACAAGATAACAGGAAAGCAAAATTGCTAATGGCATTATAATATACATGGATGATTTATAAATCAAAATTTCATTTTCAAAAGCTAGTAAAGGTGTCAAAAGTCGAATGTATGTGATCTAATGGTTAACGAGATCAGAAGTGGCTGAAACCTATAGTGCCAGTTAGTTCCTTTATTGGCATTTTGATTCATAAATGATCCACTCAAAGTACAGTTTTGAAACTTATTGGTGTTTTTCAGTATTCATTGTACCTGCACTAATTGGAAAGCATGTCTGACTTACAATGCACTGTCTGAGTTGCATAAAGATAAACAAATTTAATGACTGGAGGATGCACCTTACTCTTATCTAAGATTTTTAAGGCCTATTGTTACTAGAAGCAACATTTTATTCTCATATTCAGTCACATTAGGTCAGTAGTATCCAAATAAGGTGGCAGGCTTTGGGGGGGGAGAGAGACCACTTAAAAAAATAAACCCAGAAAAGTAGGAATAAACATTCTTTCTTGCAACAAACTCTCCATCTCTTCCTGTCAATTGCAATATTTTCTGCCTCTAACGTGTTGCTTCCTCGATCACTTATGACTGATTTTGCACTTTATATCTGCCTTGTGGTCCCATAACAGCATTCAACATCTAGATAATTAATATTTTATCTCTAACAAAAGGTGTTTTGAGAATAAACTTTTAGCTCTTTATTTCATACTAAATTCCTTCTATCATTAAAAAGGGCTTGTCTAAATATTGCGTTACATACAGCCAGTTTTTTAGTAAAAGTTTTATACTGCTTTTTAAGAAACTTTCCTTGCATTTATTTTGGAAGTGCGGGCGATCTAAGTGAGAGATGGGTCTGCCTCCTCGGGGCGCTCCGTGGGAACAATGGCACGCAGAACAGCAACAAGGGCCTCTGTGAATCTTGGAAAGGTGCCAGCTAGTTCTGTGTGACATTGGCAAAAAGACCCAAACTCACTGGGTTTTGTTCCAGAATCCTTAGGTTTAATGACTGACTGGAACCGTCAGCTGTGGGCTAATCCCCTACTCTGATGTACTTACCTGATTAAAAAAACAAAGAAATTCCTTCTCTTATGTATGGCAGTGAAACCTGGGTACTACAGAAGAAACAGGAGTTATTTGTGTGCTGGAGAAATGTTTTACTTACAGCTGGTTTGTGGCAAGACATGTTCTGATTGTGTGAGGAATGAAGATTTGTTGCAGTTGTGAATGTGAAGCGAAATCAGGGGTGCTTATTTTCCGGAAATTTTTGGCATTTTATTTTACTTTAACGGAAATTTGCGGCGGCATACTCCTGGAATTTTCAACGTTTTTTTTTTTTTTTTTTTTTCTTTTCTTTTCTTGTAGCTACTGGCAAGGCTTTTCACTGTCCTTTCCCTGTTTTCCCTTGGTTGGTGGCCAAAGCAAAACTAAATTCTGCTGGGAGTTGGGAAATCTGACTGCCAATCTACCCTCACAGAGAAGAAGAGAAACAGGTCCACTCTGTGTCTACCCAATTCAGCTGGGAGAGATCCCCTCCCACTCCCACCTGATGTTATATTTGTCTTCTAAAAGTGTGTTAACTGTTTGCTTTTCTTTGTTGTTTGGTGCTGGGTTTACCCAGAGCTACTCCAAACAGAAATTTCTCACCCCTTTGCTCCTGCCCCACCCCAGGGCTTAGTGGCACACCCACTCTGCCTGCTGCTTTTGACCTTCAAGACTTCTCATCTCATCATCACAGAGATCTAGAGAGGATCTCCCTGCTGACTTTTTGTTCACCCCTGCCCCTTCCCTTTGGGATGCCTGCTGGTTGCTGCTCAGAAAATCTTTGTCATTGGTTTCAATGCACTCTTTGACCTTCTGGCTTTCTTAAAATGCAGAGAAATCTGAGTCCAGGATGTGGGTGACTGTCCCCTCCCCCACCCTGCTTCAGTAGTATGGTAACTTGAGTTTACTGCACTCCTAAGTACTTCAACTTGTTCCTGCTCCATTGGACTGCTGCTGCACTGGGACCACTGGTTATCCTTGCTGCTGATGATCTTCCTGGTGAAGTGCTATTCTACAGAATAGTTTCTGTTCCTGACATCGCATGTAATTTATGATAATGAAGTTTTTGAAAGATTCTGATGCTGAGCTCATAAAAGTTTTGGAAAAAGATATCCGCAATAAATATCGCTGGGATTGGCTTCAGAAGCAAGATGCCAACGCTGACGCCTTTGGGATATGGTGTCGAAAAACTGATTCTCCTGGGGAATGTTTCTGCATTTGGTGCAACAAAAGCATTCAATATGAAATGGTTGGTGTAAAAGCATTAGTAAGCCATTCAAATTCTTCACAACACAAATCTTCAAAAACATCTGTAAAGAGTTCAATGAACTTGTATTCTTGCACGTCTGCAGAAATCCCTGCTGGTGATGAAAAGCTACTAGATCTAAGTACCTGTACCAGACCTGCCAGGTTTTACGGTTTACCCGTAAATTTTACGGTAATGTAACTTGTTTTACGGTCAAAATGTTAATTTTACGGATTTGGTGATTCTCAGAGATTTTTTTTTTCTGACTATTTTGCACCCACTATTAAAACTTTTTTTTAAACTTAATCCATTCAAAGTAAAGTGCCGAGTAAGTTGCGAATAAGTTTTTAGTTACATGTGTTTATTTGGGAACATTTTGCTGCAGTTTTCCCACGTCTTAGGTTATTGTTTTGCCTTTTTTTAAACACTAGAACACCAACCAGCTGGGCTTATTTAACCTTCCGTTTGGTTCTCTTCCTCTCTTGTGCACGCTGCCCCCCCCCCCCCCGCCTTTCTTTTCAGATCATGCATTGTTCATCTCCCGAGTCGCAACTTCTCAGAAGCCAGCGTGGGGTGTGTCCGCGTTGGAGCAGGTGTCTTTTATCTTTATTCCTCCCAGTTCGAAATGCTATCTCAGAACGTAGTTATCGTAGAAAAAAAAATTCCAACGGATTTTAAATCTGTGGAATTTTCAACCTTAGATCGATACCCAACATGACGAAATTAAGCAAAAACTGCCAGTTTTGTGAAATTAAAAATGCATTGGGGCATGCATGGTGTTTCGTAACTTCTTCTCTGGTAATAAATTTAACCTAACGAAAGAATGCTACTATAAGAGGAAGTTAAAAAAAAAAAAAAAAAAAAGTAAGTCCAATGTTCATTCGAGCCAGTGCTGCTCCAGCAATGATTTATTTTGCTGGTCCGTTAGTAAGTTTTCTACGCTTTCGCTTTCCAACCGTGCTTTGTTCATCGCTCGGTAGCGTTCATAAAAATGTCTTTGCTTGATTCAATGAAATTAATATGTTGGGGTACATACTAATTCATCTAATCTTTATTGAAAATGGTCAAAGGTAAGGTCAAGACGTAGGAGCGGGATTCATTCTTCCGCCCTTTTGCGTGATGACTTGCTTAAAATCAAAGCATGATTGTGATGAAGTTTGGATATGCTGTTCAGCACCCATAGTGGACCTATCCTATTGAAAATGGTTGCTATCAGCATTCATGGGGACAATGTGCACATGCGCGAGATTTGTTCGCTCGCGTTTCAGAATTTTAGCACAATATCTTCCGTGGAAATTGACAGATTCCAGATTCGGATAGAATTTTTAATTATAAAACGACGTGTGTGTGGCAGCTTTTTAATTTAGAAATTAACTAGCACAAAAAATGTTCTATAATAAAGTAAAAACACGCAAAATATCAATTAATTCATGCTAAGGAATTCGTAAAGAAAACAGTAAAGTATCGGGGAGAACACTGTTGCTTTTGCAAACCCACACTTTTTTTGTAGGTATGAAATTTTGGGCTTTTAGTAAACAACTCTGAATTTTAAAATATCCGGATTTTGACAGCACGAGTTTAATCTAGAGAGGAAGTGGATTTTTTTTTTTATCTGTTTGAAAAAAAAAAGTTCCATTGGCTTTGTAACTTCTATCAAACAGAATTGAATTGTGTGATATTTAGAGATTTTCATTTTCTAAAACAGTACGTGTATTCTACAGTTTGTCATGTTAGGCCTTTTTTTTTTTTTTTCAGGAGACATAAGATCGGAGTTAAAATCCCGGTTCAAACGTTTTATGCCGTGGTTACGCCGCCACAAAGGGAGCAGGGGACGAGATGGGGAGGATGTCACCGACGAAGTGGCTGTATCGTTCCAGTTACGCCTGATGTAAAAGACAGTTGGTTTTGTTCCGGCAAAACAATTGTGTTAGTTTACTGCAGGAGAGGGGTTGGTTCAGACGTTGATGGGCCCAGATTGTTTTTAAAAGGAATGACTAGATAAGCTCTATTCGGTAAGGTGAAGGGAGGGGGAGGACAGGAAGAGAAGACAGAACTATAAAATCGTGCCATTTGGAAGTATAACGGATGCCGCTAAAGGGATCGGATTTAGTAAAAGACAAGGCATCGATCCGCCTGTGAGGAACGATGGGGAGGGAAGGGACGAACTCGAGGGAATGACATTCGTAACTAAAACCTAAACCTTTGTTTCTAGATGAAAGAACCTTTCAGTTGCCCTCTGCTTTCCTAGCTGACCAGCTCGAATCTGATAATTCTGTAATCGGTATTTTTTCCTGTACTATAGCAGTTTTTACTTACATTTTTTTTCCCCGAGTGGTAATAAATTTAGTATTAGTGATTCGCTATGAGCAGCAACATAAAAGGGGGAAAAAAGTACTATAAAATATTCCGTGATTCGTATTCTGCGGAATTCCCGTGTATTGCAAAATCTTCAAGAAAGGAAAATATGCGTTTCACGCTATGTGCCGATGCAATTTCAACATTTCGCATGGTGGAATGATATTACAAATAATATTTCTAGTGACAAACATAAATATAACGTTGACTGCATAGGAAAAGAAATAACTAAATTAACTTCCTTTGTTAAAAGTTATAATGAACTTCTATGCAATTTGTACAAAATGTTTGTTCACTTCATTTTTAGTTGAACATAATTTACCAGTTAGTGTCTCTCAGTCACTCTTACTTATTTAATTTTTTTATTTGACTGTCTCATCGTCAGTGTCTCCGCAAGATAAAAACCTAACATGAAAATGGTTCGTTTTTGAAAATATTTTAGTATGTTTCATGACGGCGTGGGACACGATCCCATTGAAAGGGTAGAACATCCTTCCCTTTAGATGCAAACTTCTGTAAAAGTACATTTTTATCACTTTATAGGTCATAATGATAGATAGCATAGTAATGAGAAATTATGTATAGAATTTATTTTAATCGATATGAATGTGCCGATAAATTTAAACATCTGTAGACACTTCAATTAAAAGTTGATGGTTCATTTGGGTAACATGGTTTTTTAAATCTATATGTTCGGAACATTTAATCAATATGCGCGACAAGTAATTTAATCTAATATATCGATTAAAATTTTCATTGAATATATTGATTAAATTTTTTTACAGATTTCTGTTTCTGAAAGTTGGCAGGTCTGCCGTATAGTTAGATCAGAGGCAATTTTATGTTCATTCATAGTGGAACATTCTCTTCCCTATACACTTGGGCCTCAACTTATAAAACTGGCCCAGACATTGTCAAAGGACCCAAAGGCATTACAGGCATTAAGTATGAATAGGTCAACTGTTACTACAAAATGAGAGATGGCCTTGCTCGTACAATAAAAAAACAAATTGTCGATTCCCTCAGACAGACTCCTTCTCACTAAATATTGATGAGAGCACAAGTCGGGCGAAATGTAGTGTCTTAACTATTCTTGCACAATATTTTTGCCCTGAGCAACAAGAAGTCGTAATACAACATTTATCGATTCAGGTTTGTACTGCAGCCAATATTTACTCAAAAATAGTAAATTTAATAGAAGGAAATGGTATTCCTTGGGGTAACCTAATTAGTCTCCTGATGGACTCTTGCAGCACTGTGAGGGGTAAAAAAAAAAAAAATGGTGTAGAAACATTAGTTCGTAACAACAAAGCTCCACATCTACTTCATATTGAAGGTGATAGCTGCCACACTGTTAACAACAGTGTAAAAAGATGCACTGCTCCTTTTCAAATGCACATTGAATCATTGTGTGACAACATTAACTTTGACTTGCTAAGTGTTGACAAAAGAGAACTATTTTTCAAAATCTGTACAATTTTGGGAATTCAAAAGCTCTCCCTGCTTTCACAACCAAATCGTGGATGGCTGTGTGTGCTCCCAGCAGTTGAATGCATGATTTTGTTGTGGGAAGCTTTGCTAATCTTCTATTATTCTTGGAATAAAGATTGACAGAAATTTGTATAAGTCTGATTTGGATAAAGTGTATGAGGAAAGAAAAATTAGTAATTCTTGTGTGTCCAAACTTGTGAAAATCCAAGATTCTTTGAAATCAAAAAGTTTAACAGGAATGGGAAAAGAAAGGAAGAATAAAATTATTGAAAGCCTTTTTGTGGTGCAAAAGAAAACATTACTTGAAATCCATCTGTACAAAGCTGTTCTGCCTATATTCAATGAATACATAAAGCTGTTTCAGACCAAAAAACCTATGTTGCATAGATTGAATGTTGAACTTTTTGTGTTGATAAAGAAAATTTTATCATTTTTCATTAAACATGAAATAATCTCAAAGTGCAAAGCTTGCAAGGATCTTTTGAAAATAGATTTGAAGAGTGGCGATAATCGCCTGCCAGACAAATTTATTTATGTTGGAGGAGAAGCCAAAAAACTTATTGCTGCTAGTACATCAAATGATTATATGGTATCTTCATTTAAGAAAGAGCTAAAGGCATGTTATCTGGCATGCTCCTTATACATGATCTAAAAACTTCCTGTGGGAAATTCTACTCTGATTAGTTTTTCAGGGTTAGACCCCTCTTAGGGGCCAAACTACTACCTATGTACACTGACAGGGGGGGGAATCCCAACACCAAGAAGGGGTTGTGTTAGATAAACGACAGTTGGTAGGCGGTGAGAGTACATCTGTAAGATGACGTCTATGCAAATTTCGCGCTCAATGCATACGTGTGGCGCTAGTAGCGCCCTCGGAACATGCAAAGCAGGTTTGCTGTAAATACACGCTGTAACATTTGTGAGCGTTAGTTATCGTTGAGATTCGACGTAGGGTTTTGATGTTAGTCAAGAATGCCTTTAAGAATACGAAGAAGCCATTATCGCCGCCCCGGTGGCGCAGTGGTCTAAGCGATGGCCTCTGATCATTCGTCCGTAAGGGGTCCGGGTTCGAATCCCGGTGAGGCATGGATGTTGTGTTTGTCTTACGGCACTGGCTCTTTCCCTTCCCTGGAACCAGTGACCCAAAATTAGGGACGGGCGACTGCTTATAGCCCATTGAGTTGCTCACGGTGGTCGTTAAACCTCCATTAAAAAAAAAAAAAAAAAAAAAAAAAAAGAAGCCATTATCAACAGCTCACGGAGTTTGAACGAGGTCGTGTAATAGGGCTACGAGAAGGTGGATTTTCTTTCCGCAATATTGCAAAACGACTTGGCAGGAATGCAGCCACTGTGCACGATTGTTGGCAGCGGTGGTCAAGGGAAGGTACTGCCTCAAGAAGACCAGGTTCTGGCCGCCCACGTGGCACTACTGAGAGGAAAGACCGGCGTATGGCCGTGGCGCATCGTACCGCGGCAGCAATTCGAGCTGCAGTTGCCACCACAGTGACACAACGAACTGTTACAAATCGGTTACTTGAAGGACAGCTCGGAACCACTGCTGTTTGCGACGACAGTGGTATCAAGTTAGAGCTCATTGGAGGACGGAATAGAGATCTGTTGTTTTCTGATGAAAGCTGGTTCTGCCTGAGTGCCAGTGATGACCGTGTGTTGGTTAGAAGGAGGCCAGGTGAGCACCTGCAACCAACCTGTCTGCAGCCGAGACACACTGGACCTACACCTGGAGTTATGATCTGGGGAGCAATTTCCTATGACAGCAGGAGCACTCTTGTGGTTATCCCACGCACCCTGACGGCACAGTTGTACGTCGGTCTGGTTATTCAACCTGTTGTGCTGCCATTCATGAACAGCATTCCAGGGGGTGTTTTCCAACAGGATAACGCTCGCCCGCTTACCGCTGTTGTAACCCAACATGTTCTACAGAGTGTCGACATGTTGCCGTGGCCTGCTAGATCACCAGATCTTTCACCAATCGAGCACGTATGGGACATCATTGGACGACAACTCCAGCGTCACCCCCAACCAGCATTAACTGACCAAGTGCAACAGGCATGGAACTCCATCCCACAAACTGACATCCAGCACCTGTACGACACAATGCATGAACGTTTGCGTGCTTGCATTCAACATTCTGGCAGTTACACCGGTTATTAATGTACCAGCATTTCACATTTAAAATGGCTCTTCTCGCGCTTACAATAAGCTGTGATCTTGAAACCTTAATCGATTAAATATGTTACCTATACAAATGTATTGCCGCCATTTCATTCCTCTACAACTATTTTTTCGTGGTGTTGGGATTTTTTTTTCTGTCAGTGTAGCTCTTTCAAAATTGACTGATGCATGTAGCTCAGTGCTATCTGCTAACTAAATGCTTGTTATTGATGAAGAAATCAGATCATATTGTATCAAATCGAGACAGCAATTAATGATATCTTTAAATTACTTAGCCAATGAGAAATGTGAAAAAAATAAAATTCCCAAAGGCATTGATGAATACTGTGCTTCAGTGTTAAAAATGTGCTCACATGATGGAATACATAAGTACTCCACATTGGGTAAACTTGTAAAAGCCCTCGTCTCATGCTTTCGTGGACCACTTGTGGAAAGCTCATTTAATTTCGTGGATAATATCACACAGCACAGAACTATTTTAGATGTAAAAAGCTTAGACAGTTATCATACCATCAAATATAACCTCTTAGCAAAAAAATGTTTGGTGTTGAAAATCCGATCACCACGGCAGTTGACAAAACTTTGTTACAGAACATGTTGCAAAGCTGGAAAATTTATCACAAATCAACTAAGGAAAAGTGTGATAGAAGGCATGAAGTAATTGGAGATCATTTTTCTGGAATAAATAAATAATCAGCAGCTAGCTCTGTAAGTACGTAGATTGTGGTGAGCCCTAAAATTCCTGCACAATATCTGTCAACACCAAAGCAGGAATCTTGGTGCAGTAAACGTAAATCTAACGCAAAGGATTTGCAGCAAAATAACCAATTTTTTTTCTAAAGCATTGTGAAGCATGAAGTTTTGCCTCCATCAGCAGCATTGATGTGTTCAACAGAGATGAATGCGGTTCTGCATTCATTAAAACATATTCAACTGCAACTACTAGTTTATTCCATAGTTTTACTTGCACCAAAAAATGACTTATTGCATGAATATACAAATCATTTAAAGTATAAACTGAACAAACTTTGTCATATACATTTCAGTCTTTTCTGCACAAGAAAATACACCATTGACACAGGCAGGCAAGAAGGCATCAATTATGTAAGTTGCCTTTTTTTTTTTTTTTTGTAAGTATTTTATAGCTTTGAAGGGCCAAGCACTGGAAATTTGCAATTAGTAAAATTTTATAAAGGCTACTGTTCTTTAAAAAAAATATCAGAACTTGGGAAATAAATTACGAATGTAACACATATATTCTGATTTTTTTTTTTTGTGTGTGTGTGTGTAAATATTGATCTACATTAATTTCAGGAAATTTGGGTTTGGTTTCAGGAAATTTGATTTCACTGAATAAGAACCCCTGAGTGAAATGTTCGCAAGGTGGAGACCAATATGATTCGGTGGTTTGGCCATGTTGAAAGGAGGAATGGTGAAATGCTTACTAAGAAAATCTTTTAGCCCAAGTGGCAGGAAGGGAAGGCCAAGAAAGTCATGGGAGGATCAAATTCAGGAGTGTCTGCATGAGAAAAAGATGAGTATGAAGTATAAAAGATCTTGTGTATGGCACGTAATGGATGTCAGTGAAGCCAGAGTTGTATGTCAAGATCTCTGTAAATGGAGAAGTTTGATATAGCAACAGTAAGTAAAAATTATCTGGTAGTTTGTATTTTTTTGTGGAGCTAACCTCTGAATCTCAGAACAGCTTAGTGATATGTATTATCTATGTATATGTATTTTGGAAGTAATTCCCTCACAGTGTTGGCTGACTTTGTGACCAAACAACTTAACCTAATGATACTATGTAGTCATTACAGGCAGTTGCTCAGTACTACTGCAGAGGCAGCTGTAGGGTAGTGGCAATCTCCATTGCCCCGAGCTAAATTTTACCCCCCCCCCGCCCTCCACACACACCTTGTTTTTAAGGAAGCTTAGTCATTGATGCAAATTACTGACTTCAAGGCTGGAGAAATGTGTTGCTTACGGTGGGTTTGTGACAAGACATGTTCTGATTGTGTGAAGAATGAAGATGTGTTGTAGTTGCGTAATGTGAAGCAAAATGTTGTTAGCAAGGTGGAGACTAATATGCTTCGGTGGTTTGGCCATGTTGAAAGGAGTGATGATTTGCCATGTTGAAAGAAGCATATGGTTTTTCTGTATGAATTCATTGTGTCTGCACTAGTCTGAAAGCATGCCTGACTTACAATGCACTGTTCTGAGTTGCATGAAGATGAACAGAAATTTAATGACTGTGGGGATGCACCTTACTCTTATCTAAGGTTTTAAGGCCTATTGTTACTAGAAGCATGGAACTAACATTTTATTCTCATATTCAGTCACATTAGGTCAGTAGTTTGCAAATTAGGTGGCAGCCTTGTTTTTTTGTTTTGGTTTTTTGAAGGGGAGGGGCAGAGACCACTTTAAAAAAAATCCCAAAAAAGTAGGGATAAACAAATTCTTGCAACATACTCTCCATCTCTTCCTGTTCATTGCAATATTTTCTGCCTCTAGCGTGTTGCTTCCTCGATCACTTGTGACTAATTTTGCACTTTATATCTGCCTTGTGGTCCCATAACAGCATTCAACATCTACGTAATTAATATTTTATCTCTGTAACAAAAGGTATTTTGGGAATAAATTAAAAAGGGCTTGTCTAAATATTGCATTACATACAGCCAGTTTTTAAGTAAAAGTAGTTTTATACTGCTTTTTAAGAGAATTTCCTTGCATTTATTTTGGAAGTGCGGGCAATCTTAGTGAGAGATGGGTCTGCCTCCTTGGGGCGCTCCGTGGGAACAATGGCACGCAGAACAGCAACAAGGTGCTCTGTGAATCTTGGAGAGGTGCCAGCTAGTTCTTTGTGACATTGGCAAAAAGACCCAAACTCACTGGGTTTTGTTCCAGAATCCTTAGGTTGAATGACCAACTGAAACCATCAGCTGTGGGCTTATCCCCTACACTGGTGTACGTACCTGATGAAAAAGACAAAGAAATTCCTTCTCTTATGTATGTCCGTGAAACCTTGGTACTACAGAAGAAACAGAGGAGTTATTTGTGTGCTGGAGAAATGTGTTACTTATGGCGGGTTTGTGGCAAGATGTGCTCTGATTGTGTGAGGAATGAAGATTTGTTGCAGTTGTGTAATGTGAAGCAAAATGTTGTTAGCAAGGTGGAGACTAATATGCTTCGGTGGTTTGGCCATGTTAAAAGGAGTGATGAAATACTTACTAAGAAAATCATTTTAGCCCAAGTGGCAGGAAGGAAAGTCCAAGGAAGTCATGGGAAAATCAGATTCAGGAGTGTCTGCATGAGAAAAAGATTGAGTATGAAGTATTAGATATCTTGGCTAAGTCGTGTAATGGATGTCGGTGAAGCCCGAGTTGTATGTCAAGATCTCTGTAAATGGAGAAGTTTGATATGGCAACAGTAAGTAAAAATTATTGTGTAGTTTGTATTTTTTGTGGAGCTAACCTCTGAATCTTAGAGAACAGCTTAGTCATATGTTTGTATTTTGGAAGTAATTCCCCCATGATGTTGGCTGACATTGTGACAAAACAACTTCCTCTAATGACACTATGTAGTCATTACAGGCAGTTGCTCAGTACTACTGCAGAGGCAGCTGTAGGGTAGTGGCAATCTCCATTGCCCCGAGCAAAATTTTAATTCCCTCCCCACCCACCCTTCTTTTTTGAGGAAGCGTAAGTCATTGATGCAAATTACTTATTCAAGGCGCACAGAGGGCTTTTAAAGAAATTATACCTACAGCCTCATTGTATTTAGTGAAAAAAGAGATTCAGACACAGCAAAATATTTACATTGTGGTTTCAATCTTTGAGGAAAATCTAATAAGTGTGATGCTCATTGCCTTTAATTTAAATGTGCAGACCTCGGCGCAAGTCACTTTTCTCACTATTTGTCACTTTTTTTTTCTTACATTTTTCACTTTTTGTTACCTTTTTTTAAAATTTTGTCACTATTCTCACCTTTTTCTTAAGTGTGCCCATATTTTTTTTTTTTTTTCAATTTAGCTGTAGTTTTGCATTGTTTTTCATATCTAGGGGATTTTTTGTCATATGAAAAAAGAAATGCTGAAACAAAAATAAATTGTTTTGTTAAACACCCATCCCTGTGAACACTTGGATGGGGTCACGAGTTGTAAACGCTACTCACCGCAGCAGCAAGAGTGAGGCTAACGAAGCAAGAGGCAGTGACGCACTCACTGCACCTCTCTCCGTAACCCTGCCCACAGCAGCCAGCTGGTTCTTTCAATGATTTATTCAAGTGGAATAAAAAATACAAAAGTTTATCTCCGTGGATTTTTCGTGAAAATCTCTGAAATTTTGATCGCCATAAATCGTCAATAGGAATAAGCCCTCCAAATTTCGCATAAATCAATTAAAAACTTTTTAAACGGACCATATTTTTTTTTATTTGCCCAGAATTCATAATCGGCATTTTAAGGCTAATTTAAAAACGTTTTTGCCAATTCACTTGAAATTTTTTAGGTTCATTATCTCCTAGCCAATTGTAGTATATGTACAAATTTCAGCCAATTACGTGAAGAATTCAAAATAGTTTTCTTAATTTTTTTTTTTTTTATCTAGTCCAGCCATAAGGAAAACTAAAGCAAAGAAAGCTGGCAGTCTTTTCATGCTCTAGTTTTGAGTGGTAGCTAGGCATTTTGTGTGTGCCTTTATTAGCACGTCTTTTGTAAAAAGATCGTGCTTGTGTTATCGGTATGTCCATCCATCAGTCTGTGGACACCATATCTCTGCAATTAATTGCCTGATTTCAAAAGTTCTTTTTGCATTGGGTAGCTTGAAACGTGCAAATGATCCTTTATTTCGTTTTTTTTTTTTTTTTTTTTTTCCCTTCACGAATCACAATTTTTCTGCCAGAGGGCATAAACGCAGATGATGCCAAATTCAAAATACATTTTATTCCATATATTTGCTACTAAATGGCCGATTGAAAAAATTATTGTACCTTTCAATTCTATTTATGTCGTAGACTATTTTAGGTATTGTCACTTTTTAAAGTTACGTATAGATTCTCCGCTAGGGGCGTAAAAGTAAATTGTGTTTTCCCCAATATCTCTGCTTCTAAAACTCCGATTTGAAAAATTCTGCAGTGGATACAGCTAGACTTGATCGGAAATATTTTGCATGTAATTTCTCATTTTTGGTACAAAATGATTTGGCCACCTGGTGACATAAGTGTTAATTTCTGCTTCTGATATATTTGCAGCCTAATCAGAGCTTCTAAAATCTCAATTGAAAAAATTATTTCGTGGACCGATACTACTCGCGTCGATAAATCCCTTTTCAGAATATTTTCTTCTTAAAATATTACATGGTTTCTCTGCCAGGGGCTTAAATGCATCTTATTTTTATCAGTATCTCTACTGCTAATGGTCTGATTTGAAAATTTTCTCCTTTGCTGGATAGTGTTTCCTGCACAACATGATTTCCGTATAATTTCAAAATTTTCAAGTAATTCATTGGCTGTCCGCTAGGGGGAGTAAAGGTAAATTGCGCTTTCCCTGATATCTCTGTTTCTAAAACTCCAATTTGAAAAATTCTTCCTGCACCTGATAGCTCCTGGTGGAAAATGTTTTGATTGTGATTCCTAATTTTTTATAAAGTATGGTTTGTCCACCAGGGGGTGTAAGAGTTCATTTGTAGATATTTGCAGAAAAATCTGAGCTTCTAAAAGCTAGATTGAAAAAATTCTTTCGTGGACCGATACCGCTCATGTTGATACACATTTAAGAATATTTTCTTCTTAAAAATAATGCATGGTTTCTCCACCAGATTTTTTTATTTTTGTCGATATCTCTTCTAAGATTCTCCATATCTGATTTTTGTCGATATCTCTTCTAAGAGTCTGATTTGAAAAAATCCTTCTTTGTTAGATAGCCTTTCCGGTGTAAAATGTTTCTCATATAATTTCAAAATTTTCAAGTAATGCATAGACTTTCCTGTAGGGGGTGTAAAGGTAAATTACATTTCCTCCCGATATATCTGCTTCTAAAACTCCGATTTGAAAAATTCTTTCTGCAGTGGATACAGCTCCTGATAGGAAGTCCTTTTCATATAATTTCTAATATTTGATAAAGAATGGTTTGGTCACCAGGGGTCGTAAGTGTTAATTTCTGCACCTGATGTATTTGCAGCAAAATCTGACCTCCTGAAAACTCGATTGAAAAAAATCTTTCGTGGACTGATACTGCTCGCATCGAACAACCTTTTGAGAATACTTCTTAAAATAATGCATGGTTTTTCCGCCAGTATGCGTAAACGCATATCTTATTTTTTTTTCGATATTTCTGCTTCTAAGACTCAGATTTGATAAATTCTTTCTTTGTTGGAGGGAGTTTCCACGCCGAAATGTTTCTCGTATAATTTCACATTTTTCTTAGTGCACAAGGATGCCTTCATAGGGTATAAGCTCACGTTTCCGTTTACAGCAATATCTGCGGGACTTAAAAAAATTCTTTCTTCGGTCAGATACTACTAACTATGCAAACTATCTATATATGTGTGTGCTTTCTTTCCAAACTAGAGCACAATTTTGACACTAGGAGCGCAAATGCTTAATCTTTTTTTTGTTTTTTTTTAATATCACTGATTTTACATGTCCGATTTAAAAAATTCTTTCAACACCGGATGCTATTACCTTGTAGAACACTTTAGACTAGTATATAAGTAATTTTGTAGTTCACATTTCTGTCTGCAGGTGGTGTTTATGTACTCTAGTTTGCAGCTGTATCGCTACTTCTAAAAATGCTATTGAAAAATTTCTTCTTTACTGTATACCATTCACTACAGAGATGTGGAGCTTATCCTCTTAAGAAAACGCAAAGACTTTCCACTAGCTGCGTAAATGTCGAAACTCCCCCTCCTCCGCTATGTATGCTCCTGGGAGACATATTTGAAAAGTTCTTTTCCCTTTTCAATGAAGAATAATTTTAAAATTTTCCATTATGCAATTTTTTTCTGCTAGCAGACATAGACTTATATCATGTTTCCTTCTATATTTCTCCTTTTAACTGTTTGATTTGAAAATCTCTTTGGCTCTGATACCTTCCTTGTACTATTAGAAACTTTTTGTTCTCCATTTGTTAATTTTCGTAACATTTTTTAGCCGCTGGTAGAACTAAGTAGATGTTTCTATTTCTGGATGTTTTATCGGTTGTTGGAACCGGTTGATTGCTTTCCAAACCGGTTCCATCGATTTTGAACAGCTTTGATAAATTTAATTTGCGTCAGAATGCATTCAAAAGACATGCTTATTTATTACATCCGAAAATTCGGTGTCATCTTTCTTGTTATTCATTAAGAAGCATAAAAATAATTTACCCTCTACACATTTCATTTTCAAAGTAAATTGCTAAAATTTACACAGCTGGAATGCAACACCAAGAAGGACACGAGATAGCGAAGCCAGATTTACTGGACACAACAACAGATACAAAGATGAAACAATTGAGCTTACAGGCCCCTGCGACTTGCGGAACATGCAGACATCAATAGTTCGTGTGGCCCCCATGGCTGGCAATAACGGCCGCTGCATTGAATGAAAGAGGCTTTGGATGTGGGCTTGGGGTATGTCGGTCCAGGCTGCTTCCACACGTCGCCACAGTTTATCAGGCGTAGCCGCGGGTGGTGCTTGCCGATCAGCGACCAGACGTCTTCGATGAGCGACATGTCGGGATAACAGGCGGCCCATGGCAGCAGTGACACCTGGTGGGCCGTGAAGAATTGTTGCACGATGCGTGCATTATCCTGTTGAAGCGTGGCCGCTGCAGGTAAGGGAGGACTACAGGCTGCAAAACGTCAGAGATGTAGCGGTGGCTGTTGAGTGTACCGGCGATGCGTACCAGAGGGGTGCGGGTGTCATATCCAATTGTGCCCCTAACCATAACGCCATGCGACGGACTGGTATGGCGATGCATAATGCAGGTGTCATACAGTCTCTTGCCACGGATCCGACCATCGTGGTGTTGCAGGCAAAAGCGGGATTCGTCAGAAAAGACAATATCGTCGTGCCATTCCGTAGTCCAGGTGCGGCGTTCAACGGCACACTGCGGCCGCACTCACCGGTGGTGTAACGTCGATGGTAATCGGAGCAGTGAGCGCTGCGCGACAAGTCCCCGCTCCTGCAGACGACCTCCATCAGTACGTACTGACACAGGTTGTTGCGCAACACACCCTAATTCCTGCGCTAACGTTCGTGATGTGGCGGTGCGAGACGTCAATGCCCGCCGCACAACATGCCGGTCCTCTCGTTCGGTGGTGTGCCACGGCAATCGGTTCGTTCGTCCCACTTGGACGCAGATGTCTCGGTATGATAAACCGCTGTCTCGATAAGCCACTATTCATCCTCTGTCGAACTCCGAAACCTGTTGGAATGACTGCCGTATTCTGCGACCAGGCATCAGGAAGCTTCCCACGCACAGGTCCACTACTTACACCCCGCCTTCTGTGCATCCTTCTTGTAGTTCTCGGTGGCGCACATGATTTGCATATGCCCTGCAATGTTAATCGTTTGCATGTCCTCTTGCGGGCGACGCATGCTGCGAATTTCAGGCCGGATGCTTCCTTCTTGGTGTTGCATTTTGGGTGGCCGGCAGTGTATTTTGAAAAATAAATGATATTTGAAGAGTGAAATTATTTCAGATACACCCTTTATTTTATATCGCCTAGTTTTGCAATTCTTCTTAGATTTATGTTTAAAATAAATGATATCTATATTACAAAAATATATATATATTTTTAAAGCTAATGGCATAGTATACCAAAGTAACTTTAACACTGTATACTGAAGTGAATGGTTCACTTCAGTATACAGTAGTACACAACAAGAAAGACCATTTTTAATTTATTTATTTTTTATATTTTTCAAATTAAAAAAAAATTTCAAATTTAAGAATCGTTTTTTTTTTCATTCTTAATCTTTAAAAATTTCTGAATTTTAGGAAAAAATTTCTAAAATCTTTTGTATTTTGATCTTTGGAAGTTGCCAGGTATAGGGCGGTTGCAAATGGTAGTTTGTTTTCAGTGTCATTCTGCATTGGTATGACTTTCGTTTAGAAAATCATTCCGAAATTCCAAACCGTCGGTAGCCTTTTATTTATTTATTTTTTTTTTCAAGATCGAGGATGACTTGTGCATACGCGGTGGTTTTTTGTGAGGTTCAGCATCGGCTTGAATTACAGCTGAAAGATGGACGGTCAAAAGCATGAAACGATGCTGCCAAAAAAATGAAGATCTTGAAGAAGTCTTAATTTTTTCTCAGTGCCATCCATATTTTTACTTGCAGTTAACATTTTTAATTACGAAGGTTGTACCAAAAGTAATGCAAAAGTGGGCATAACTTTTTTATTAACTGACAAAGGTCGTTCAGTTGCACGTGTTGGTAGAGTAACTGTTCCTCTATAGCAATCCTTTTTCTTCATTTCAGGTAAATAATGCATTCCAAGCAGAAGCAACATGCTGTCATTGAGTTCTTGACGAAGGAAGGGTGCACTCTGTCCGACATCCACAGAAGGCTACAGAATGTTTACAGAAATGACACCATTGGTAAGAGCAATGTGCACAGATGGATAAAGAAGTTTAAAAAAAGAGGAAAGCAGCATTGACGACAAGCCACCCAGTGGGAGACCATCATCTGTGACCAGTGACATGAATCATCAGTGAGTGGATGAATTGATTCGCGCAGAGAAATGAGTCGCAATCTGTGAGCTTGTTGCACAACTGGACTGTGGTCACAATGGCATACAGAAGGTGGTGGAAGACTTAGGGTATTGGAAAGTGTGTGCAAAGTGGGTACCTCGGCAGTTGACACCCGATTTGAAGTAGAGAAGGGTGGAAGTCTGCTCTGATTAGCTGGAAGCGTTTGAAACCAATGAAGTCATGTTTTTCTCTGATCTGGTGACAGGGGATGAAACATGGGTATATCTTTACGATCCAGAATATTGGAATAAAGAATCAATCCATGGAATGGTGTCGTACCTCTTCACCAAGGCCTAAGAAGTTCAAGAGCCAGGGATCAGTTCAGACAGTCATGGTGACTGTTTTTTGGGATGACAGGGGTGTCATTCTTGATTTTCTGGAACATGGCTGAACCGTGACCAGCGAGCGGTACATTGAGACACTCAAGAAGCTTAGAGAAGCCATGAGAAGGAAGAAAACGAACAAAAATCTGAAAAAGATCCACATTCACCATGACAATGCGAGACACATACATCTATGGGAACAAATCAAGTTATCAGCAAATTAGGCTGGTCAGTGGTCCCACATCCACTGTACAGCTGCGCTGTGGCATCGTCCAACTTCCACCTGTTCGGTCCAATGAAGAACAGTCTCCGGGGACAATGATTTGATGGCACAGATGAGATGAAAGTGGCTGTGAAGAAGTGGGTACAACAGTCGACACCTGAATTTTTCCAAAGAGGATTCAAGAGTTCTGTTCAACGATGATGCAGATGCATCGCTTGTGATGAAGACTATGTTGAGTAGTACCTTTGTATAGAGAAAGAGTTACTCTACCAACATGTGCAATTTGAATGACCTCTGTCAGTTAATAAAAAAGCTATGTCCACTTTTGCATTACTTTCGGCACAACCCTCATATTATTTTAACTTTTATGCGAACTAGTGGAATTTTATTTGATTATTTTTTTTCACTAATTGTTTTATTTTTGGTGGAAGTGCAGGAATTTGAATTGATCCCTCCCCCATAAAAATTTGGCAGATGCAATCCTATGTAAAATATTTAGTGACATTTCTGATGTTTGTGTTGAAACCCAACCGGGCCGCCCCGGTGGCGCAGTGGTCTAAGGCGCTGGCCTCTGATCATTCGTCCGTAAGGGGTCCGGGTTCGAATCCCGGTCAGGCATGGATGTTGTGTTTGTCTTACGGCACTGGTTCTCTCCCTTCCCTGGAACCAGTGACCCTAAATTAGGGACGGGCGACTGCTTATAGCCCATTGAGTTGCTCACGGTGGTCGTTAAACCTCCAATCAAAAAAAAAAACCAACCGGGCACAGTTATCGCACATGGTAATGTTGGGTGATTAGGGTCTGGGTGTGTCCAGAACAGACTTCAATGGGAACTATCTCCCTCCCCCGTTTCATGTAAGGATGTCAAAGGAAAACCGGTGGACAGGGTAGTGAGCACGGGAATCAAACCCACATCTCCTATTCCAAACTGGTCCTTGAAAAATAAACCACCAAAACGTTGCTTACTACGTGACCTGGGATGGTCAGCGAAGTTGTTTAATTGCTTTCTTCATCTGAATCGTTATCATTTTTAATATAAGCTCAAGAAACAAAATTTCTGTTGAAAAATGCAGGAATTGTGGGCAAATCTGATGTTCTTTTTTTCAGCATTTTTGTTTAGTTTGTTTGCTTTTGTTTTAATATTTTTTTGACACTTTCTATTCTGATTCGAGATTCCCTTTTTATTGGGGGGGAGTGCTAAATCGTGAAGAGCACTCCATTTTTCTTTTTTGTTTTTATCTAAATCTTTTTAAGGTTATTAAGTTTGCGAAACTGCAAATTTTGTTACGTTCATGTTTTCCGGTAATGTTTATAATTTTAGCATTATCGTCGCAGTGCTCAAAATATTGCATAAATAGCAGTAAAATCCCCTTTTTTTTATTAGGAATTGTACTGCCAAAACTTCAACTCCCTCTTCATTTCTGACAGCCAGCAGTAAGTGTGCACTTTATCCAGCACCTGACATGCAGAACTGTCATTCTTTGGCATGTCTGAGAGTCTACTATATTTTAGGTTCTGAAATCTAACCATTATTCAAATAACTGTATCCATGACACAACCTATCAAACATTTACTGCAACTCTGTGAATTGTCCCAAATACTAGCAAAATCTAGTGTTCACTGCTGTTCCAAGCAATTTGTGGTTGCTGTACTGATTAAGCATTTTTTTTTTTTTTTTTTTTCAAGGAAGGGGTTGGGAGGTTCTGGGATTTTTTCACTAACGTAGTTTGAAAAGTATGCTTCTCAAACTAATAACTGCAACGTCTGTTGGACATATTGTTACTTTAGTCCTGAAAAAGAATGACTAGAAATGTAAAATTACATATTAGTGCAAAGTGACATGTAACACTTCCCTGACAAATAATGATTGAAATACTGGTATTTCAGTATTTATTCCACAGAATACCAGTATTGATACGAGATTTATTTTAGTGTTCGTTAATCCTTTAACGACCATAACTGACATACATACAAACGACCACAGCTGCCTGAGATGCCTGTCTAGAGTGAGTCAGATTTCCTACTCTTAACTGTTCTTCAGATTTGCACATCCTATAGGGAATCTGCTGAAATCACAATCAGTCATTATTGTTGTTATTAAACAAAGAAGTGACACACCAATAGACACTCGGACGTTATGCTATTTAGAGTGATACAAGATTTTTGGGTCATGGTCATTAAAGGGTTAAGTAAATATTTATAGTAAAGCATTGTTTATCAAGTTAGTGGAAGTACTATATAGTTAATATGTGCTACAAATTGAGTTACCATTTGAGTGCTGTTATCTTCTTAATTGTACCTAATCTTATGTTATGGATTCACTTCAGTCTCTTGAACATGGCATCAGAATTGGTTTTCAAGTATTTGTTAGCTAATTTTCGGGCATGATTAAATGGACTGGAGCAGAAGCACTTTAATCTCATTACTACTTCTCTATATGTCGCCTTTGGATATAATTGTATAGGCAGTGAGTACAATATTTCACTGTAACATTGAAATGGAAAAACACTTTCAGGTAAGACAAAGTTGTCAAATAATAATACTACGTTCAAAAAGTTCCGGAAACTTTTTGAATATTTGCCAAATGTCAGTGAATTATGTCAGTCCCTGCTGAGCTAGCGATGAGCATGATGTGACCGACCAGGCAGAACCGGTTTGATCCAGATCCAACACGTACAGCGTAGTTCGGTATTACAGGCATTCGGGTCTCTCCGTCGCGAGGACAACGATGTCGAATTTTGAACAGCGTTCAAGTGTAAAAGTTTGTGTTCTGCTCGGAAAATCTTTCGCTGAGACTTTTCAAATGGTTAAGTCAGCGTACGGTGAGAGTGCTATGAGTCGAACTAGGGTTTATGAGTGGCATCGACGATTCGAAAACTGGCGACAGAGTATCGAGGATAATGAGAGGTCAGGACGACCTTCAACATCCACAACGGATGAACAAATCGCCATTGTTAAAGAAATTGTGAAAAATGACGTTGAAAAACTATTGCAGAAGTTGTCGGCATCTCAGTTGGAAGTTACCATGCCCTTTTAACAGAGAAACTGGGCTTGCATCACGTGTGCTAACAAATTGTTCCCAAAAACCTAACACAAGAAAAAATGGATGAGCGCATGCAAGTTTGCGGGGATAACATCGATGCAGTGGATTCAAATCCCGATCTCTTGATTCAATTGATCACTGGCGATGAGACTTTGTGCTTTCTGTACAACCCCCAATCCAACCGATAGCCAAATGTGTGGAAATCACCGTCGTCACAACGACCCAAAAAGTTCAAGGCTGACCGCTCCAAAGGAAAGGTCTTGTTAACAATTTTTTTCGATTGCAAGAGGGGTCGTACACAAGGAATTCCTTCAACATGGTCGTACGGTCACTAAAGAAGAATACGTCAACGTCCTGAAACGTCTCCGAGAATCGGTGAGACGCAAGCGACCCGATCTTTGGAAGACCAACTCGTGGGTGCTCCATCACAATCATGCGCTGGCTCACGGATCCCTCCTGATGTCCGATTATATGTCCAAACATCACATTCCCGTTCTTCCACAACCAGCCCGTGTGAGTTTTTCCTTTTTCTCCGGATGAAGAATTTGTTTAAGGGGCGACGGAGGCACTGGAATATGTGGCAAAAGAAGGCTTGCAATCTGCATTTAAATCTTTGTATGAGCGCTGGCAAAAATTCATAGTTGCACAGGGTAACTATTTCGAAAGAAACACCGCATAAACAGGTATCTGTACTCATTCTTTTTTAATATAAAAAATTCCGTAACTTTTTGAACGTAGTAATATAATAAAGTCCCTTATATATACACTGAGGTGACAAATTATCAGGGACGCCTACCTGATAAAGTGTTGGGACTGCCCTTTGATTCAACAAGGTACTGATATCGTTCTGCAGGTCTGTTCAGCCAAACTGATGTGTTAGCAGTTGCCGAATGTTCATTGAAAGAGGATCTCTGTTACGAATAACTTCTTCAGTCCCATCGCACAGGTGTTTCAGTGGGGTTAAGATCTGTGGACTGAAGAGGTTATTTTAGCACTTTCAAGTCACTACGCCGCTCCGGCTCCGGTGGCGCTGTGGTCTAAGCGATGTCATTCGTCCGGGTTCGACTCCCGGGGAAAGATGGATATTGTGTTTGTCTTACGTAACTGGCTCTTTCCTTTCCCTAGAACCAGTGGCTCTAATTAGGGACGGGTGGCTGCTTTTAGCCCAATGAGTTGCTCATGGTGGTTGTTAAACCCCCAATGAAAAAAGAATCTACTGTGCTCGGGGATCCACTGTGCAACGATGCCGATGTGAGCCCTTTGGCATGGCTCATTAACCCACTGGAAATAGCCCTTTCCATCAAGAAATGCCATGAACGTGTACGAGTGTGTCTGGTCCACAATGATGTTTAGATACCTCATAGCATCCAAATGCTGTTCCAGAGGTATTGAGGAACTCAAAACCTGCCATAAAAACTCCCGAGACCATCCTGTCTCCACCAACTTGTACAATGAATGCTAAGCATCTGGGGTTCATCGATTCCTGCTGTTGGCATATCCTGGACCGTCCATCACCGTGTAATAACCGAGAACGTGATTCATGGGACCGTTTTCCGGTCCTCTGAGTCCAGTTTTGGTGAACTCGTACCCATTTCAAACGAATTTGTTACTATTTTTGCGTTGCAATGCTTTCCAGCTGCCATTGCCTTCGGAACATCGACCAGTGATTGCCGCTAACAGGAAGCCCGCTGACTGCGTATTTTGTTGTTAGAACGCTACTCAGGGACGTGCCAAGTGACTTGACGACCGGGTTCTAACCCTGTTTATTATACGATAAATATTTTTTAATTTTTTTTATATTTTTTTCGTATTAGGAAGTATAAGAAATTAAATGCCTTTAGAAACATCATATTTCCCTTAAATTAAGTTTTTATAAAACCCAAATGTGTCTCATATACAAATATTTCATTAAAAAAAATTATTGAAAACACGTTAACAATGTCTAACTCTCATAAATTTCGCTTTCAGTGCTGATTATAAGGTGCTTCGCATAAATATAGAGACAGTCGACTTTGCGCCGTGAACGCAATGCGAGCATAGGTAGGAAGCTGAAGTGGTACCTAATTAGACATAACCCTACAACAAACGTTTCAATCCGTCGAGATGACCGGATTGTGTGAAAAGAACACCACAAAGTGAAATAGTGTAATTTTAGGTGTCTCATAAACATAAAGATAACTATGTAAAGTAGCCACATGCAAATGAGATGTACAAATTAGTATGTTGCACGCACGCGCATGGGCCATAATTCGGTCCAGCCTACAAAAGAGCTGACCTGCCGTCAGACATTCATTTGCCGAAATGCCACGCAACAGTCAACTTTCTGGTGAGGAGGTGCAGAAGATTTGGAGATTGAGAGCAAATGGATTGCCTGTAGCGAAAATTTGTAAAGCCATGGGGAGGAGTAGGGCAGTCATTTATAATACTTTATCGAAACTCGGTGCATTAACTGCCAGAAAACGGCCTGTCAGGCCTCGAATGACAACCAAACGAGATGATAGTGACATAATGCGTTTAGTTTCATCCCAAAGGTTATCACTACGTCAAGTTTCTCGGACTGTTGGTGTCACCGTCTCAAAGGACACAGTTCATCGACGAATCAAGGAAAATCGCAACATTGTGCTTCGTAAAATGAGCCGTCTGCCACACCTCACGCGGCGCCACAAGGAAGTTAGATTATTATGGGCAAGCAGTCACATGCACTGAACGGACGAGTAGATCACAACTACACTGCTGGCCACCCAAAATGCAACACCAAGAAGGGCACGAGATAGCAAAGTCGGATTTACTAGACACAGATACAGAGATGAAACGATTGAGCTTACAGGCCCGTGCGACTTGCGGAACACGCAGACATCAATAGTTCGTGTGGCCCCCATGGCTGGCAATAACCGCCGCGGCATCGAACGAAAGAAGCTTTGGATGTGGGCTTTGGGTATGTCGGTCCAGGCTGCTTCCACACGTTGCCACAGTTCATCAGGCGTAGCCGCGGGTGGTGCTTGCCGGGCCACTCGGTTGCCGATCAACGACCAGACGTGTTTGATGGCCAACATATCGAGAGAACAGGCGGGCTACGGCAGCAGTGACACGTGGTGGGCCGTGAAGATATGTTGCACGATGCGTGCCACGTGTAGGCGCGCGTTGTCCTATTGAAACGTGGCGGCTGGCAGGTCCTGCAGGCAAGGGAGGACTACAGGCTCCAAAACGTCGGAGATGTAGCCGTGGCTGTTGACTGTATCGGCGATGCGTACCAAAGGGGTGCAGGTGTCATATCCAATTGCGCCCCAAACCATAACGTCAGGCGACGGACCGGTATGGCGATGCATAATGCAGGCGTCACACAGTCTCTCGCCGCGGTGCCGCCACACGCTGATCCGACAATCGTGGTGTTGCAGGCAGAAGCGGGATTTGTCGGAGGAGACAATGTCGTGCCATTCCGTAGTCCAGGTGTGGCGTTCAACGGCCCACTGCCGCCGCACTCGCCGGTGGTGTAACATCAATGGTAATATGGGCTCCGTCCGACAAGTCCCCGCTCCTGCAGATGACGTCGAACGGTACGTTCTGACACAGGTTGTTGAACAACACACCCTAATTCCTGCGCTAACGTTCGTGATGTGGAGGTGCGAGCCGTCAATGCCCGCCGCACAACATGCCAGTCCTCTGGTTCGGTGGTGTGCCGCGGCTGCGGCAATCGCTCACGTCGGTCCGTCCGTCCCTCCTGCATCCACCGAATCCATACTCGCCTCACTGTGGCTGGATGTCGTTCCACGCGGGCGCCAATGTCTCGGTACGTTAAACCGCTGTAGCGATAAGCCACTATTCGTCCTCTGTCGAACTCCGAAACGTGCTGGAATGACTGTCGTATTCTGCGACGAGGCATCAGGGAGCTTTCCACGCACAGGTCCGGCAGCACAACACACTTCCACTACTTACACCCCGCCTTCTGTGCACCCTTCTTATAGTGCTTCTCGGTGGCGTGCCGGGCGCACATGATTTGAATATGCCCTGCAATGCTAATCGTTTGCATGTCCTCTCGCGGGCGACGCATGCTGTGAAGTTCAGGCCAATCTGATGCTTCCTTCTTGGTGTTGCATTTTGGGTGGCCAGCAGTGTATTTTCTCCGATGAGAGAAAGTTCAACCTGGACTGCCCTGACGGTTGGAACTGCTATACGCATGATTTACGACGCAAGATACGCACTTTCTTCAGCAGACAGAAAGGAGGGAGATCTGTGATGGTGTGGGAGCTTTTACGTTCAATGGGACAACGGATATCGCTTTTCTGCAAGGCAGGCAGAACTCCGAAACGTATCAGGACATACTCAGCAGCCACCTTCTACCGTTTGCCGAAACTCTAGCGGGTGTTGATCATCTGTTCCAGCAAGACATTGCCTCTATCCATCGGTCTGCATCAACGAAAAGCTGGTTTAACCTCATCATGTGACCGTAATGGATTGGCCAGCACTCAGTTCAGATCTGAACCCTATCGAGAACCTCTGGGGTATCCTAGCTCGTGATGTATATGCGAATGGACGGCAGTTTTCAAGTGTGGTAGCGTTGAAGAGCAGATTGAATGAAGCTGGTATGCACTCCGTTCAGAACACTTACATCACTTGGTGGACAGCATGCCTAATCGGGTTTTCAGTGTAATTCGGAACAACGGCTCCACTATTCGTACCGGAGGTGCTCATAACTAGAAAGTCTTTATATTTTTGAGACAGCGTATTTCTGTTGTTGTTGTTGTTTTTTTTTTGTTGTTTTTTTCTTGTACTTGGCGTTGGAATTGTTATTTTTCCGTCAAACTATTGTGCAGCTGCGGGTCCTATGCTATTTTTGCTATAAATATGAGGTGTACATTTCAGCTCGTTGTTGTTTTTTTATTCGAGAATTTATTGTCACTATATTTATGCGACGCACTATACTTAAATTTGAAAGTCGTTCATATTTGATCGGAAGTGACTTTCTGATTTATAGTTTTGAAAATGATTTTTTCCTTGTGAAAATCATTTTTTCCTAAGTCACTGTTGTCATAAATAAATATAGAGCTTCGAGTATTTAATGTTTGGAACCATGCATTTCAAAGCACTTAATGCTTTCATATTATATTTAATGTAAGTAAAAAAAAATTCAATTTCGGCTCAAAAATCTGAAGCATTTCTATCAGATTCGTTTTGTGTAAAATCTGGCAATTTAACTGGTACCGTCCATACAATATTTAATTTTTATGTCGGTGCTAGTGTTAATAAAAAAAGATTATTTAAAAATCTAGTTATGCATGCTGAGGTGTTCGAACCGTTCTTCTACTTTGGATATCGTTGTATCCAGAGTAGTAAAATAAAAATTTATTTTATAATGCCTTTCCGGAAAACCAATACCTCACCCGTATGCACGTTTTCTCTTTTATGCTGTCTAACCACCGCAACAGCTGGAAATACTGTTTTCTCATCTATTTCCTTAGTAATTACACTGTTCTACGAGGGAAAGTTTTCGTTGGATAACTGATGTGTTCCTAAGGTATTTTAGTGTGGGAAATTCAAATCTGATAGAATTGGTCTGTCAGGGCTAGTTTGAGAGTTATGGAGATACAGTATATATAACATATACATTTCATTTACAGGGTGATCAGAATCGTTTGCACAATAAACCTACCGGACGATTCCTCGTGTAGAAAGAAGCCGAAAACCGTTGTCCGATCGGACGTCCTATTCCGGAGATATACGCGCCGAAAGTTCGTGACGTCACATCCGGTAAGAGCACACACATTAGAAATATCTTACCCAATCACTTTGACAGGAAACACGTAATTTATTGATGTGTAGCACTACAACACAAAAGATAAAGCACGTGGATTCGTATCAGATTACAACATGTGTTCAAAATGACCACCTTGTAGTTCGGAACAGGCGGCAGCCCGCCGAGGAATAAACATCTGCACGCGTTGCAGCATAGCAGGGGTTACAGTTGTAAGGGCAGCGTGTAAGGGGGCCACTAGGTCGTGCAGGCTGTTGAATTGCCGTCGATATACCTGTTCCTTTAGATGACCCCAGAGGAAAAAGTCCAATGGGTTAGGAACTAGCGGGCCATGCGACAGGACCACCATGGCAAAGCTATCGACCGGGATATTCCGTATGCAGCCACTGGCAAACATTTGCAGAGTAATACGCCGGTGCTCCATCATGCTGGAACCATAGATTGCTGAGAACTGCCAATGGTGCGTTTTCCAGTAAGTCCGGCGAAACATCACGTAGGAACACCATATAGTAGTTGGCAGCTGTGACACGTTCGAGAAGAAGATATGGTCCTACTAGGATATCGCCCACAATACCACACCAGATATTAACACCCCACCGGACCTGGTGAGCGTGTTCACATGTTGCATGCGGATTGTCCAATGCCCAAACATGACTATGATGCGTGTTGCAGATACCCTGCCGTGTAAACCTTGCTTCATCAGTCCACAAGATCCGGCGGATGAAACTATTATCAGCAGCATGTTGCTGTAGCAGCCACTCACAGTATGCCTGTCTATGAGTATAATCCTGTGGTAATAGGCCTTGCAGCCGTGTGGTGTGGTATGGATGCAGGTCTTCGTCGTATAGAACGGCAAGTACGGTACTTTGACTCACACCGACTGTCGCGCGATCGCACGGCTGCTGGCCGTTGGCTTCTCCATGAACTCTAGTATGGCGTCCTCGAGGGATGGTCCAGCGCCACTGTCTACACTTAAACGTGGTACGACATTGCCTGTGTCGAGCGTCAAGCCGCCGTGTGACCGGGGCTCCCGGGTGCCGTCGTGCTGGGTATCGCTTGCTGCACGCAATGCTGAACTATGGCATTCCCCCAACAGAAGATACATGTACAATGCTCTCAAACTGTACGACATATCGCTACCCACATTACTGTCAAATATACCGACGCAGTATGAACTTACCTGCTACCGTCGCCAACCATTTTTATGGCCGCCCCGGTGGCGCAGTGGTCTAAGCGATGGCCTCTGATCATTCGTTCGAAAGAGGTCCGGGTTCGAATCCCGGTGAGGCCTTTGATTTTGTGTTTGTCTTACGGCACTGGATCTCTCCCTTCCCTGGAACCAGTGACCCTAAATTAGGGACGGGTGACTGCTTATAGCCCATTGAGTTGCTCACGGTGGTCGTTAAACATCCAATCAAAAAGAAAAAAAAAGCCCTTTTTATCTCTACCTGACGTATCGCGCAGGCGTACAACTGGTGGTTTCACGCCACCACGTCTTTCAAATTTGCATACCCACCCCGTACCACATTTTTAAATGTTGATTGCCTTTTCTTTTTCTTTTTTTTTTTTTTTTTTTTTTTGAGTTGGAGGTTAACGACCACCGTGAGCAACTCATTGGGCTATAAGTAGTTGCCCGTCCTGAATTTAGGGCCACTGGTTTCAGGGAAGGGAGAGAGTCAGTGCCGTAGGACAAACACAACATCCATGTTTCACCGGGAACCCGTTTCGGACAAATCATCAGAAGTCATCAACTTAGACCACTGCGCCACCAGGGCCGCTTGATTGCCTTGTGATACGTGCGTCTGTATAACTATCCACGTCGCTCTTCAACGGGCATGTGCGTTACCGGATGTGACGTCGCGAAACTTTCGGCGCGGATATCTCTGGAATGCAACGTCCGATCGGACAACGGTTTCCGGCTTCTTTCTCCACGAGGAATCGTCCGATAGGTTTACTGTGAGGTCGTTTCTGATCACCCTGTATATGACTTGGGTAATGAAAAAAACAGGAAATTTTACATTAAAAAGTTGGTAACACAGACCTGTTTAGAATAGTTTATACTCGTCTGTTGGCTACAATGTTTTTCTAGTCATTGTTTAGATAACTAATTAATCTGCCTCTCTAAAGATTTTTTTAAAAAACGTGTGACAAGATCTTTGTGTTCTTCAGAAATATTCCAAATCGGATCAGATTTGTCCAAAGATAGTTGAGAGCAAGGTAAGTGATGTAGTGATATATGCGTCAAAAATCTATGCACATTAGGAAACTTATAAGTTAGATAAGTTAAGTTTCCTAATTTTATTTTTGTAATTCGGCTCGCTAATTGTAGAGAGTAGAAAGGAGGTCAAACTAGGAAAGACCAGCCCTGGGAGGGCTGTAGATTGTTCTACAGTTAGCTTCATGCTAACTGTGTTTGCAAATACTTCTATTTCTTTCATTTCTATTCTAGAAAATGCCCCTCCGTAAAAGTCGAAATGAAGCAGACAACTTCTGTTATATTTGTGGAGAGTTCATCTTTGCAAGGCACATGAAAAAAATGTCACGAGAGCCTATAAACATTACAGGACATCATTTTGGGAAACAGGACATCAGGATAAGCAGTGGGCACTTCACATCTGTTGTGCAACTTGCTATGTGAAATTGATAAATTGGTGAAAGGGCAAAGGTAGCTCCATATTATGCGCTGTGCCCATGGTATGAAGAGGACCCAAGCATCATTCCACAGATTGTTACTTCTTCTGTATGGCAAATATCCAGGATTTACCAGCAGAAATATTGAAGAGACATGGATTTTCCCAACTTATCTTCTGCAATACGATCAGTGCCACACTATGAAACTCTTCCAGTTCCACTACCTCCAAGTCAGGAAACACAAGATGAAGAAAGTACTGGTGAAGAGAATGAGGCACTTGAATCACCTCCAGAAAGAAGTGATCCTACGAGGCTACTATGGATTAAATTCCTTTTTTTTAATGCGGACAGATCTGAACGATTTGGTTCGTGATCTCGGGGAAAGTAAACAAAACGTTGAACTGCTGGGGTCGTAAGTTGCAACAGTGAAATCTTCTCCAACCTAGTACAAGCATAACTGTATACAGAAATAGAGAATGGAAATTTTGTTACGTTCATCTCACATGATGGCCGATTCAATTTTTGCAATGATGTTGCTGGTTTTATGAGAGCTTTGGACTTTTTTCCTGGCCACAAAATTGGACGTTCATTATACACCGATGAACCATCACATTACGACCACCTATCTAATAAGCTGTAAGACCCCCTTTAGCTCGCAAAACAGCGGCCATTCGGCAATGCATTGATTCGATGAGGTGGCGATAGATATCCTGGGTTATCTGGTACCCAGTGGCGAAGCGTCAATGGAAGCAAGGGAAGCATTGCTTCCCTTTTGTCCATGCGCTTTCTTTTGCGTGAATTAAAAATATGTAGCGTTAAAGTAAAATAAAAATATCCCACCAACATAACGCAGCGGGCATTTTTTCAGTAACTTTTATTTTTAAAAAAGCAAATTCATATTTGTATTTTTACGAAAACAAGAATAAATGTCTCGTACATAAGTCGCTCGTTGGAAGCAACGCAGATAGTGCATCCAGCTGAACTTCAGTAACACGGCATGCCCACCCGCAGAGTGGCCAGCCACAGCCAGTAATGCTATGCTAAGCATAAAGCGTCTGGAAGCATTCTCCCAAACGCTTCCACGGCGCCGAAGGCAGAACCACACAAGAGAGTTTGAAAGATAAAGCCACTAACTAGAGCATGCGCTCTTTCCAAACGTTCAGTCAGACTCAGCAAAGGACTCCCGTAACAAGAGTTTGAAGTTGCAATTTGTCAAAAGTTTTCTGTGTTAGTGTATTAGTTGATTCAGTTCCATTATTGGCTTATGGTTTGAACTTTCAGTAGTTTTATGTCGCACGTTCTTTAGCGGTGACATGTCATTATTTCAAGAATACACTGACGGAAAAAAAATCCCAACACGAAGAAGGGGTTGTGTTAGATAAACGACAGTTGGTAGGCAGTGAGAGTACATCTGTAAGATGACGTCTATGCAAATTTCGCGATTGGCGCATACGTGTGGCGCTAGTAGCGCCCCTCGGAACATGCAAAGCAGGTTTGCTGTAAATACGCGCTGTAACGTTCGTGAGCGTTAGTTATCGTTGGGATTCGACGTAGTGTGTTGATGTTAGTCAATAATGCCTTTAAGAAGACGAAGAAGCCATTATCAACAGCTCACGGAGTTTGAACGAGGTCGTGTAATAGGGCTACGAGAAGGTGGATTTTCTTTCCGCAATATTGCAGAACGACTTGGCAGGAATGTAGCCACTGTGCATGATTGTTGGCAGCGGTGGTAAAGGGAAGGTACTGTCTCAAGAAGACCGGGTTCCGGCCGGCCACGTGGCACTACTGAGAGGGAAGACCGCCGTGTATGGCGTATGGCCGTGACGCATCGTACTGCGTCTGCGGCAGCAATTCGAGCTGCAGTTGCCACCACAGTGACACAACGAACTGTTACAAATCGGTTACTTGAAGGGCAGCTCCGATCCAGACGCCCTGTAGCGTGCATTCCACTTATTCCAAACCACTGCCGTTTACGACGTCAGTGGTGTCAAGCTAGAGCTCATTGGAGGACGGAGTGGAGATCTGTTGTGTTTTCTGGTGAAAGCCTGTTCTGCCTGGGTGCCAGTGATGGCCGTGTGTTGGTTAGAAGGAGGCCAGGTGAGCGCCTGCAACCAACCTGTCTGCGACCGAGACACACTGGATCTACACCTGGAGTTATGGTCTGGGGAGCAATTTCCTATGACAGCAGGAGCACTCTCGTGATTATCCCACGCACCCTGACGGCACAGTTGTACGTCGGTCTGGTGATTCAACCTGTTGTGCTGCCATTCATGAACAGCATTCCAGGGGGTGTTTTCCAATAGGATAACGCTTTCCCGCATACCGCTGTTGTAACCCAACATGTTCTACAGAGTGTCGACATGTAGCCGTGGCCTGCTAGATCACCAGATCTTTCTCCAATCGAGCACGTATGGGACATCATTGGACGACAACTCCGGCGTCACCCCCAACCAGCATTAACCGTCCCTGTATTGACCGACCAAGTGCAACAGGCAACAGGCATGGAACTCCATCCCACAAACTGACATCCAGCACCTGTACGACACAATGCATGAACGTTTGCATGCTTGCATTCAACATACTGGCGGTTTCACCGGTTATTAATGTACCAGCATTTCACATTTAAAATGGCTCTTCTCGCGCTTACATTAAGCTGTGATCTTGAAACCTTAATCGATTAAATATGTTACCTATACAAATGTATTGCCGCCATTTCATTCCTCTACAACTATTTTTTCGTGGTGTTGGGATTTTTTTTTTTTCCGTCAGTGTATAAAAGTAAGCGCTACTTTTATTAGTGTAGCTATTTGTTTCTGTGACTCTTCTGAGGAATGTAAGCGCCATGGAAGCAATGGACTCTGGCACAACTACAGTACACGGCCACGTGAACTCCCAAAACTCCGAAGACGGCATTCTAGAAAAAATACTTTCCCTGCCTTTTGGATCATTTTCATAATCATATAAAATCACATTTATAAATACAAAAAAAATTCTCTATAAAAATCATATAAAATCACATTTATATAAATGTAATTTTAAATGATAATTTATATGTGATTTTATATATAAATCATATAAAATCACATCTATGAATAAAAGAAATGATCTTGCTCTCCCTCTCTCTAAGAGCCCGAGCCCGAACCGCAGTAAATATTCTACAGCCCGAGCCCGAACCGCAGTAAATATTTTACAGCCCGAGCCCGATTCGGGCACGGGCTCTGCTTCGAACTTTCGGCCTCAGCCCGTCTCAGCTCTGATAGAAGCAACCCCCAATTCTTTTCGTTGTGTGGGTAGAGAAGTGTCTTTCCCTTTCAATATTTTCACTGAACATTATTTTTATAAATCTTTTCATTTGAACTTCTACATAGACTTTTTATAACGAAGTAAATTTCTCCGTCATATTTGTCCACGTCAGGATTCGAACCCGGATCCCCTTATTCCGGAACAAGTCACTCTACCAATTGAGCTACGCGGACGATTTATTCTGATTCCTATCTGTCTTTATGTCGTGTGCGTCCTTCGGGCACTACGTCACATCTCCTGGTACGTTACATCATCTCCCCCCCTTTTTTTTTTTTTTTTTTTTCGAAGTGCTGGAGAAAGGATTCTCTTATTTTTCCTATCTCGCGGTGTGGAAATAAAATCACACCAATGCGAGATTTTGAACGGTCGGGTCATCCGGATAGTTCGGGCGCCATTATAACGAAGTAAATTTCTCCGTCATATTTGTCCACGCCAGGATTCGAACCCGGATCCCCTTATTCCGGAACAAGTCACTCTACCAATTGAGCTACGTGGACGATTTATTCTGATTCCTATCTGCCTTTATGTCGTGTGCGTCCTTCGGGCAGTACGTCACATCTCCTGGTACGTTACAATTTCTTTTTGGTGGTACCACGCATGGTCGCGTTTGGGAGGTGGGGGGGGGTCTTACGATGCTTTCTGCCACCGTAGCATATAACCTACGGGTCACTTGTTGATTTTAATTATTATAAATTTTCATTCATATCACTTTTGCCATCTATTTATCGCATATTAACTGCATTGCTTCCCTTACTTACAAAGTCACGCTTCGCCACTGCTGGTACCATAATGTCAACAGCAGGTCTTCCAGTTCCCGTACATTTTGGGGTGGTGGTGATTTAGCGCGAATTTGCTTTTCCAAGTCGAACCACAAATGTTCGATTGGGTTCATGTCAGGTGAATTTGCAGGCCAAGGCATTAATAGAAAGTCAGCATGTTCCACGGACCACTCCTTGACGATTCTGACAGTGCGGCACGGCGTATTATTATTCTGTTGGTAATGGCCATCACAAGCAGGGAACACAGTTGTCGTGAATGGGTGAACTATTACTTGTATGTTTATTATGTGTGATATATAAAACAGAATGTCGTTGATACCTTCGGAAGCTGGTAGCGCAATGCTCCAATGGCTGACTTGAAACTTCAGAAAAGAAGAATTATTGCATGCATGCGAATAAACTCACCTTGAATAAGGATAGCCATTGAAGAAGAAGAAATTATTTAATTAAAATTATTACTATACACGGAACATATTGAATAAACGAAGACTCACATTGGTTTAGTAGATGTTTACTTGCAGCTTGCATAACATTGCAGCTGATAAAACTGACACCTTCTCAGTACGGTCGCCATCTAACTTGTGTGAGTTCGCGTGATATGCCAAGTGCTCAACGCAAGGAAAATTTCTAAACAACTCTTTCCTCCCTAGAAGCGCGGACTTTGCCTTGCGACTACTGTGAAGCTCACTTTGTTTCCTTGTGTTTTCAACATGAACTTGGTCCACAACGATGTTCAGATAAGAGATTGTGCTATTGTGATAATGGGACCTAACATGTCCCAAGAAAACATCGCCCACATCATAACACAGCCGCCGTCGGCCTGTTTCCGCCCAACAGTGCATCCAAGGGCCATAGCCTGACTGATTTTCTACAGCTATATACTCTTCCTGTTTCCGCCCAACAGTGCATCCAAGTGCCATAGCCTGACTAATTTTCTACAGCTATATACTCTTCCTGTTTCCGCCCAACAGGGCATCCAAGTGCCATAGCCGGACTGATTTTCTACAGCTATATACTCTTCCTGTTTCCGCCCAACAGTGCATCCAAGTGCCATAGCCTGACTGATTTTCTACAGCTATATACTCTTCCTTTCCGCCCAACAGTGCATCCAAGTGCCATAGCCTGACTGATTTTCTACAGCTATATACTCTTCCTGTTTCCGCCCAACAGTGCATCCAAGTGCCATAGCCTGACTGATTTTCTACAGCTATATACTCTTCCTGTTTCCGCCCAACAGGGCATCCAAGTGCCATAGCCGGACTGATTTTCTACAGCTATATACTCTTCCTGTTTCCGCCCAACAGTGCATCCAAGTGCCATAGCCTGACTGATTTTCTACAGCTATATACTCTTCCTTTCCGCCCAACAGTGCATCCAAGTGCCATAGCCTGACTGATTTTCTACAGCTATATACTCTTCCTGTTTCCGCCTAACAGGGCATCCAAGTGCCATAGCCGGACTGATTTTCTACACCTATATACTCTTCCTGTTTCCGCCCAACAGTGCATCCAAGTACCATAGCCTGATTGATTTTCTACAGCTATATACTCTTCCTGTTTCCGCCCAACAGTGCATCCAAGTGCCATAGCCTGACTGATTTTCTACAGCTATATACTCTTCCTGTTTCCGCCCAACAGTGTATCCAAGTGCCATAGCCTCTGTTGGTAATCGTCGTATCCGCGCTCGGCCGTTTACGTGATGCACCAGGAATCTTGATTCGTCAGACCAGGCCACTCCCAATCATCTACGATTCAATCTTGATGATCTTGGGCCCATTTCATGTGTTGCTGTCGATGACGTGCGGTGAGCATGCTGACCCGGCTGGGTCTTCAGCTGCGCAGGTCCATGCACAGAAGGCTGCTATTAACTGTGTGCTGTCACTGTCACACATTGCCCTGATCACCACTGTTGTATCCGCGGATGATTTGCCGCACTGTGGCCCTGAGGTCGCTGTGAACAATGCTCGACAGTCTCCGCTCCCCTCTGACATCAATGAGCTTCGTACGACACACGTCTGGATGACAGATCATCGTTTGACCATCTGTGCACCACTTTTGATATGTACTCACTACAGCGGCACGTGAACAACTGACAAGCCGCGCCGTTTCCGTGTTGATAGTTCCGAGGCTACGTGCCATCACAATTTGTCCTTTATCAAACTCCGATAAATCGGCAGCTTTCCCCTTTCGGACTCCGAACACTATACTAACCGAATGCCGGTCTTAGGGTTGTATATATACTGCTCTGTGAACTTACCTGCGCCACCATTCGGTCTCCAGGCGCGCTCATTTCTCTAGGCTTGGGGGTGCACTGTTAAAAATTGGTACTTAGAAATAAGCAAAATGTACTTGTTTTTGAGTACATTCTGGGCTTATAATAGGTCTCAGTATTTGTGTCTCATTTTTGAAAAAGACGTACTCATTTTTGAGTACATACCGGGAATCAATTGTGAGTATATCTGCTATTTCTAATTTGAAATATATTATGCGTACTCATTTCATTTTTGAGTACATATATTTCAAATATATGTACTCAAAAATGAATCTAGCGATTCGGACAGGCTAGTTTGTAAGTGAGAGATAACACACTAGATGGCGCCACCGTATACAAGCGCAGGATTTTGCACATAGAGGGCAGAGAGTAATTAGAGGGGGGGCTTCGGAATGAATACCTCTATATGTAAACGGAGGATTCCTACGGGGAGGATGTCACTTAACATACTCGTCCGATGCACTGCGGATATTCAACGATTGTTAGAAATTCACACCACCATGCCAGGTTTGAACCTCGGGATCCTCTATCAGCAGTTTGAATCTCTAACCACTACGCCATCCGTGGCTCGATTGTAAATTTGGAATACGTGTACTCCATACATACTCATTTATTCATAGAATCAACTGGAAGTATATTATTCGATGGTACATCTGGAAAATAGTTATTCTCGTTGTCACATGCTGGGGAAATGGACCGCACAATTGTATGACAAATATAGTGATGAAGCAATAATATATTATTTATCATATTGACACAGGAGCGGCTCCTGCTATGTGGTTGTGGGGCTGCATCCCCCCCCCCCCCCTCCTCCCCACCCCCACATGCTACCAAAAGCAGTTTTTTTTCATGCCGTACCAAGAGAGAGACGTTTTGTTAACACCGCTGTAAGTCTTTCCAGCATAACGCCACGACTGAAGTTTTCTGAACTCAACTGGAAGTGCAGCTCCGACGGCTATTGGAACAACTCATGTGGAAAACTCTGCCTATTCCCACATCAGTTCGTTTCCTTTGAATAAAACTTCCCTGGGGACTGCATTGATGGCAGCTCTCACAAGCAGGGGTTGCTCGCGAATGCAGTCTCTCGTTGGGTAGGAATAAATCGCCGGGCCTGTGTGCATTGTAGATTAATACGGTTCTTGTGCTTCCGAATAAGAAATAAAATAGGGGAATGAATTTAAAAAAAATGACGAATGTTGAAATAAAGTATGTTTGAATGTATTCCTCACCCTGTTTTTTTTTTTTTTCTTCCGATTTTTTGTTTGTTCCTGCTTTTATTCAACGTAAATTCTAACAACAATTAATCCCAACGAACTGGAGATTATTCGTGTTTGCTAATAACAAATACTCAGTTGCCGGGACTTTTGCAAAAAAGTTTTACTTACATTTTCTCTTCTGGTCAAAATGTGAACAAATTGCGATTAAGAATAGAGTTCAGAATCGGATAAATCGAAAAAAAAAAAAAAAAAAAAAAAAGATAGAGAGACTAATTTCTGCAGCGAAATACTTGCACTAAATTGATTTCTTCACTTACCAAGCTCAGCGAAATTTTCGCTTTTGAACTCACGTAAATTTTTATTCACCAAAAATCATTGAAGTCACTCCACTGGGTACATTTTATTTTTTCTGCTGCATCCCCCCCCCCTCCCAAAAATAAGCTGCGCATTTCAATTGAGGTAGTGCATTATACTTAATTACTTTGAAAAGAACATTTAATCAGATATCATTGTTTAGAAAATTTACGAAGTTGGTAAATTTTGGAAAAAAAAAATTCTAAACTAAATTGTTATTATGGCTTCAAAATTAAAACTGGACTGAATATGTTTGCAATCCGTTTTTATTAAAGAGAATGCCGGTGTGTGAGTATCGCAATAACAACTCATCGCAAAATTCTGACAGACCCTTCAAAATTCCACAAAATGTTTTTCATCGCCATCCAAGTTGCAAGTGGGAATAAATCGCCGGGCCTGTGTGCATTGTAGATTAATACGGTTCTTGTGCTTCCGAATAAGAAATAAAATAAGGGAATGAATTTTAAAAAAATGACGAATGTTGAAATAAAGTATGTTTGAATGTATTCCTCACCCTGTTTTTTTTTTTTTTTCTTCCGATTTTTGGTTTGTTCCTGCTTTTATTCAACGTAAATTTTAACAACAATTAATCCCATCGAACTGGAGATTATTCGTGTTTGCTAATAACAAATACTCAGTTGCCGGGACTTTTGCAAAAAAGTTTTACTTACATTTTCTCTTCTGGTCAAAATGTGAACAAATTGCGATTAAGAATAGAGTTCAGAATCGGATAAATCGAAACAAAAAAAAAAAAAAAAAAAAAAAAAGATAGAGAGACTAATTTCTGCAGCGAAATACTTGCACTAAATTGATTTCTTCACTTACCAAGCACAGCGAAATTTTCGCTTTTGAACTCACGTAAATTTTTATTCACCAAAAATCATTGAAGTCACTCCACTGGGTACATTTTATTTTTTCTGCTGCATCCCCCACCCCCTCCCAAAAATAAGCTGCGCATTTCATTTGAGGTAGTGCATTATACTTAATTACTTTGAAAAGAACATTTAATCAGATATCATTGTTTAGAAAATTTACGAAGTTGGTAAATTTTGGAAAAAAAAAATTCTAAACTAAATTGTTATTATGGCTTCAAAATTAAAACTGGACTGAATATGTTTGCAATCCGTTTTTATTAAAGAGAATACCGGTGTGTGAGTATCGCAATAACAACTCATCGCGAAATTCTGACAGACCCTTCAAAATTCCACAAAATGTTTTTCATCGCCATCCAAGTTGCACTGGTCGGTATCAAGTCGAAGTTTCAAAGAGAGTGTATCAGAAGAAAAAATATTTTGTCATATTTCTAGGGGTCACAATGAGACACTTGATAACGCGTACATGACCTTGAGTATGTCTCCGCTGCCACTGGCACAAGCATTAATTTTTTTGTCCTTATATATATATCATCATCATCATTGTCAACCATTATCAATCCACCGCTGGACAAAGGTCTCCCCAAGTTTCTTCCACAATGGTCTGTCTTGTGCCAGTCTCCTCCATGTTACTTCCGCATACTTTAGAATTTCATCCACCCATCTCTCATATGGTCTTCTTCTGAGTCTTTTCCTGTCCCTTCGAATCCAATCTAAAATTTCGGCTGTCCATCGATGGTCTGTCCTTCTGGCGGTATGTCCAGCCCATTGCCATTTCAGGGATTTAACTCTGATCATGATGTCTTCCACTCTTGTCATTTTTCTGATCCACGAGTTTCTCTTCTTAGCTCTCCTGGTTACACCAAGCATGCACCTCTGCATGCCGCTTTGAGTTGTCTGCGGACTTTGTATGTCTCTTTTAGTTAAGGTCCACGTCTATGCACTATACTTAAGCACTGGAAGGATGCATTGATCAAACACTTTTCTTTTAAGACATAATGGCATATTGTTCTTGAAAATTATGCTGTTTCTTCCAAAAGCTCTCCAGGCAAGTTTTATACGCCGACTAATTTCTTCATCAATGTGACTCTCACTTGATATCTGCTGTTCAAGATAAACGTACGTATCTGTTATCTCCAGCTTTTCTCCATCAATCGATAAATCTTCATTTCTTGTAAAAGCATTGAACATCACTTTTGTCTTCTGAAAGTTCATTTTTAATCCCACTTCTTTACTCTTATCAGCAAGTTCCTGAATCATACTCTGCAGCTCTGATGGGGTAGTTGCAAAAATGACTACGCCATCAGCAAAACGAAGGTGAATTAGATAATCTCCATTAATCTTTATCCCTTTATTTTCCCAGTTCAGTGACTGAAAGACATTTTCCGATGTGGCATTAAAGAGCTTCGGAGATATGGTGTCACCATGACTCACTCCCTTTCCAATTTTTATGTGTGTTGTATTTTAAAACAGCCGAATCTTTACACTTGCATTTTCATAGATGTTATTAATAATATTGATGTATGCATCTTCAATACCGCAGGATTTCAAAGCCATTGTAACTGCTGATGGTTTCACCGAATCAAAGGCCTTTTCATAATCGATAAAAGCCATGCACAATGGAAGTTCATATTCCCTCGCTCTTTCAATTAGTTCTCTCAGTACGTGGATATGATCTATAGTGCTGTAGCCACTCCTGAATCCAGCTTGTTCTCTCGGTTGAGCCATGTCCAGTGTTACCTTCAAGCGGTGTGAAAGAACTTTAGTGAAGATTTTGTAAACCACTGATAGAAGGCTGATAGGTATGTAGTTCCTGAGATCCTCAATGTCACCTTTTTTATGTAGCAGGATCATTGTAGCGTTGTTCCAATCCTCAGGAATCTTCCCTTCCTTAAGGCATCGAGTGAAAATTTGGGTGAGTACTGTTTCAATTTCTCCACTTGCTTCTTGTATGATGTCTACAGTAATACCATCTTCTCCTGGAGCTTTTCCCCACTTCATGTTCTTGATTGCATGTGCAACTTCTGCTGGGAGGACTGGAAGAACTCTGGTACTGGTACCTTTCATGATATCTGGAGTACATGTATCATCGCTTTCATATAATTTGGAGTAGAAATATTTCACTCTTGTCAAAATTTCGCCTCTATTTCGTGTTACAGAACCATCTTCTTTTCTCAGTGCCATAATCTGTTTTCTTCCCTTACTGAGATGTCCCTTTGCTATCTTTAGGCTTTGGTTGTTTTCAATTCCTTTCTTCACTAGTTCACAGTTGAATTTCCTTACGTCTTCAGTGATACTTTTTTCGTACTATCTTGCATAGCTCTATGTATTTCACTTTGGAAGTCACATCTTCTTTAGTTGTCCTCATCTCTCTTCTTTTTGCATCAACATCTTGGTTTTTCCTGATAATTTGTTCACATGCAACTTGTTCTTAGACCCAGCTAATTTTGTTGCTGTTTCCATAAGAGCTTTGGTGACTCTTCTGTTAACTTCAGAAATATCCACTTCTACCGATGTTAGGCCTTCTAAAGCAGAGAATCTGTTCTTCGGTTCCAACTTGAAGGTATTGTGGTGTTTTTTAAGGTTGGTTATGTCAATACATTTTGTTTGTCTTATGTGCTTGCTACGTTCGAGTTTAGTGTTTAGGTGCATCTTACATCTCACCAATCTATGGTCACTACCTGTGTTGAACTTGTTTAGCACACTGCAGTCTTCTATGATGAATTTTTTGTTACACATAATAAAATCAGTTTCACTTGTCGTCCCATTTGGATGTCTTCGTGTCCATTTCCTGTGTGGCTTTTTCTTGAAAAATGAGTACATGATGAAAAACCGTTCTGACTCTGCAAACTCAACGAGAGTATTTCCACGCTGGTTTCTGTTGCCGTGACCGAATTTACCTACTGAAGTTACATTCTGTTGCTGTTGTCCTATTTTTGCATTGAAATCTCCCATAATTATCTTCAAGTGCTGCATCCCTTTATTATTTAGATGACGAATTTCCTCCTAAAATTCTTCAATTTCTTCTTCAGGATGACTTGTGGTGGGTGTATAAGTTTGAATAATCTGAGCCTGGTATCTTCTCGAGAGTTGGATAACGAGTCGTGCAGCTCTGTCAGAGGAATTATCAACTTCTACAACTTTAACCTTCAGTTTCTTGTTTATTATAAATCCAACACCACTAGTTCTGCCAGTATCTGTCCCACGATAGTAGAAGAGATGTCCACTTTTCAGTCCAATGAGATCTTCTCCTTTTCTCCTTACCTCACTTAGCCCGACGATGTCCCACTTGTTCCTTTGTAGTTCCTCTTACAATTCAAGAAGCCTTGAATGAGAAGATAGGGCAGGTACATTCGAGATACCGGAGACTGAGGGCCAAGATTTAAGTTGTGGAGTCATTTTGGAGGGGTTTGACCATAACTCACTACGCTGGCCAAGCGGGTTGGTGAGTGTGGGATAGCATTTCAACTAATCCCGATGGTATAGTTATACCGCTATTGGCGGTCGTCTGAGCCTCTTTTGTATATACGTATATGCATGTATATATAATTTGCACCACTATCAATCCACTGCTAGATGAGAGTTTCCAAGTTTCTTCTTCCACAACAGTCTGCCTTGAGCCAGTTTCTTTCATGCTTTCGAATTTCATGCATCCATCTCCCTCTTGTCATCTTCTGGGTATTGTTTTTTTCCTTGCTACCCAGTTCAATATTTCAACTCTCTCGGTGGCTCTTTCTTCTAGCAATATGTCCATCCCATTGCAATTTCAAGAATTCTGACCATAATGTCTTTCCCTCTCGTCATTTTCCCGATCCACGAGTTCCTATTTGTATCTTTCCTGTGTGACGTACCTGCCAGCAGGACGCACACGACATAAAGGCAGATAGTAGTCAGAACAAACGTCCGCGTAGCTCAATTGGTAGAGCGACTTGTTCCGGAATAAGCGGACTCGGGTTCGAATCCCGGCGTAGACCAAAAATGACGGAGAAATTTACTTCGTTATAATGGCCCTCGAACTTTCCGGATGACTCGGCCGTTCAAAATCTTGCATTGGTATGATGTTCTTTCCACACCGCGAGATAGGAAAAATCAGAGAATCCCTTCTCCAGCGCTTCGAAAAATAAAAAAAAATAAAAAAATTGACTGGGAGTTCTCAAGTGCACGTTCTACAGTGGATGGCTTCCTGCAACGATTCATGGTCACGGCTGACCCGTGGGCCGTGCCCCCGGCCCTCTTTCGGGGGGGGAGATGTGACGTACCTGCCAGCAGGACGCACACGACATAAAGGCAGATAGTAGTCAGAACAAACGTCCGCGTAGCTCAATTGGTAGAGCGACTTATTCCGGAATGAGGGGACCGGGTTCGAATCTTGGCGTGGACAGAAATGACGGAGAAATTTACTTCGTTATACCTGGTAATATCAAACATTCATCTCTACAGGCTACTTTCAGTTCTCTGCAACGTCTGTATGTCTATTTTAGTTGAAGTCCATGTCTGTGCTCCATGCGTAAGAACTGGAAGGATGCGCTGATTAATCAGTTTCTTTTTAAGAAATAATGCATCCGACCAAGTTTTATGGGTCGATTATTTTCTGCATAAATGTGGCAATCGCTTAATATCTGTTGCCTAATTTAGGTATCGGTACCTCTACATTTTCCCTATCAATCGCTAAGTATAAAATCTAAATATTTATTTCTTGTAAAAAAAAGCACTTTCGATCAATATATATATATATATATATATATATATGTGTGTGTGTGTGTGTGTATATATATATATATATTTTAAACGGACACCATCAGCACAGGCTCAGTAACTTAGCTTTCGAAGTGATATCGTGATATGTACAAAATTGAGATGCAGCCCCCCCCCCCCCATCTCAGCTTACCACGAGCCGCCACTGTATTGACATAAATATAGTTAATGTAAAAACATACACAAAGATACGTATGCATAATTAAATTACTTGTGGTCAGTGACTTTGTTGTACTAATTATTTATGTGTGTCTTTTTACACATTTATTAAACAATTTCTCTTAAAATCTATGATATCTAAAATGAAGTAATACGAGATTATATTTATATTTATTGACGCAGTTATTTGTAAGTACGTATGGTTACTTATATTTGAGCATGTCATGTACTCATTTACGATACGATTGTACTTTTAAAAATAAATAGGTTCAGGTTCTCATTTTTAAGTAGATTTTTTTTTAAAAGTGTGGTCATAATGTAATGAATGGTCCATCTGTGTAGATGAGTTGTACATCCAAACACTAGCTTGCAGGTGATTTTACTGTATAATGGTAATTTAATGCTTTCTGTTCCAGTTGCCTATGCTAGTATGACATATGAAATTCTAGATATAATGTTCAAATCCATCAAATGTATGAAATTCAATTGGAAAATATGTGGGAATTTAAAAATCATTGCCATGATATTGGGAATGAAACCAAGGAACACAAAATTTCCTTTGTGAATTGGACATTCATGACAGAGCATACATACCATTAATTGGAGAAAACTTGGCCAACACGTAAATGGAAAGTAGAAGAAAAAGTTTACAGAAGCAGGGTCTTATATACAGAGGGTGAGTCGAAAGTTTTGCAATATTTGCATAAACGAATGTGCTGCGGCGGGTATGTCACGTGTTTAAACTTGTTCAACTCGCGCACTGCAGTCAATCGAAAGAGATATAAACTGGTAGTCGTTGCTGTTAATAGCATTGCATGTCGTCGTGGTTGGGACGCAACCGTCTAATTAGGAAACTTTCGCTTTACGAGTTTGAACTCGGCCACAACGCTGCTCAAGCAACACGAAACATTTGTCATGCGAAAGGGGAAGGTTTCGTGGATCACAGCACTGCAACCAGATGATTCAAGAAATTTCGCTCAGATGACAGAAGCCTCGACGATCAGCCAAAGTCAGGTAGGCGGCGAACCGTGGATTCGGAGGCCGTGCGCCTGGCCGTAAAGGCAAATCTTACAACCAGCATCGGAGATTATCAGGCGAGTTAGGCATATCACAGACCACCGTGGTTCGTCACCTTCAGGACCTCGGCAAGGTCTGCATGAGCTGCCGCATTGCCCCTCACGAACTGACGCCAGCTGAAGCAAACCGCCTAGTGGAAGTGTGCACGAAACTCCGAGAAAACCCACGCGATGTACGTTTCATCAAGAGAATTGTTACGTGCGATGAAAAGTGGATCTATTTCCGTAATCCTAACACACAACGGCAGTGGTTGAGCCTAGGCCAGCTTTCTGAACCTGTTGCCAAACACGGGCGCTTCGAGCACAAGGTGATGCTCTGCGACTGGTGGAATTTCGAGAGGATAATCCATTACGAATTTGTTCCAGACGGTCGGACCATCAACGCCAACCTCTACTCTGAGCAGCTGGAGCGGATGTATGCCGTTTTGGAAAAGAAGTACTCGGCACTGGTGAACAGAAAGCGCGCTCTCTTACAGTAGGACAACGCTCGGCCTCGTACCGTGCGAACAGCCCGGGAAAAACTTGAGGACATCCAACTGATGTCACACCCAGCATATAGTCCGGACCTTGTCCAGTCGGAATATTACCTGTTCCGGTCCATGTCTCACTTCCTTCGGGCGGCACTTCAACAACCAGGAAGAGGTGGCAGCTGGGGTGAAGGAGTTCTTTGCCTCGAAGGACAAGAACTGGTACAGACGCGGAATCGAAGAACTGGCAGACTCACCCTCTGTAGCTTATGAGGACGTGATCCTTGCTCCCCGTCATATATAAAACTGGGACTTATAAAGTATTGTCAAGGCAATGGGTAAAAATGGTAAAGGATTTGCCTACTTAACAACAAAATTTCCCTATCTTTCAGAAGCAAAGATAAAACAGGGCGTGCTTATTGGGCCTCAAATAAGACAATTGAAGAAAGATGTGAATTTCGGAGAATATATGGCAGAGAAACTTGCTTGGTCATGTTTCAAGAAAGTCGCAGACAATTTTCACGGCAAAAAGAGGTCTAAATAGTATAAAGAAATAGTAAACCAGATGCTAAATGCATATCGGGATTTAGGATGTAACATGCTTTTGAAAGTGCACTTCCTGCATTAACATCTGGACTACTTTCTGGAAAGCTGAAGTAACGTCTCCGATCAACACATTGAGAGGTTTCACAAAGTTATTTCGAGAATTGAAAAGCGATATGAAGGGAAGTGGATGCCCACAATGTTAACTGATTTTTGTTGGGATCTTAAAAAAAGAAAACAGATATACTTAAAAGAAAACTGTAATTTACGTTTGTATAACTTTTTACGTTTTGCGTTTTTGTTATTCAGTTCTGTAAAATGTTCTTTATCAATATGTGATTATACTGGTTGACAGTTACTAAGGAGCAACCATGGAGGTAGGAATAAGGTGAGGAAGTATGACGTCACAAACTTGAAGCTTTCTTAGCAGACGTTGCTGACGGTGAGGCGACCATCTTAAGCTTCTGATGGTGGTTCTGAGCCATTGGGTTACGTATATATAGTCCTTTTTATTATCATATTTTATTTGAAGTCAATGTACATAGCAATCTAATGTACTTTTCAGTTTTCCTTGTTTGAATTATTTGTTTACAGTCAGTCATTACAACTATGAAGCATGTGTACATCTCTCCATTTTAGTCTGTTACAGACTGTGCAGACATGTCTGAATCATTTCGGCATGCACAAGTTTTGTGACGTTGCTACTTCTTTGCTCTAGCCTTGTTTAGGGAAGCATTTAGACAAGAGAGATATAAATAAAAACTACTCCAAAACAAAATACCGTCTGTTTTTGATAAAAAGATTCTTAGTTAGACTGCGATCATCTGAACTATTGAAAATTAAGCAATTATCCATTTCTGAGATTTTTCCAATTTTTAATCAGAGATTTAAAGCTTAAATTTGTCACAATAAAAAAATTTCAGCCTTCAAAAAATTTGCGTTTATCCAACACTCCTCCAAAAAAATTTCAACCCCCCCCTCCTCTCCCTGCCCTGTATCATATTCCTGGATAAATCTCTGCACTATAGGAATGTAGTTATCTACCGATGAATACCTCATAAACTCCCTCATGAAAATCATTCTGTTCGATCTTGGATGAAAGGAAACTGTGTTGAAATGTGCTATGCACAGTAAAACTAAATCAGTCCTGAAAAATTTTTAACTAAAATTTAGCGCTGAAAAAATTTCTAAACAAGCTCGGTAAAATGTAACATCGAATCACGCTCAAAACGGTGTTTTGCACCTGACAATTATTACCTTTAGAAAAAAAAATTTACAAAAAAAAAAAAAAAAAAAAAGGAACTTGAAGCTCTTGAAAGCCACATTTTCAACTAAACCGTTATGAAGATCATTCTGAAAGTTCAAACGTACTCATGTTACATGGCAATTTTCCTCTGAAATTAATTTTTATATTTATTTGGCCACTGCCCGTATTGCGCTCGAGTAAACGCCTCTTTGACTCATGGGAACCGTTATTTCTTTTAAGATCAATGTGGGCATGTAAAAGTGTATGCAAAACGGAAATCTTTGTCGTAATTTTACTGATTTGTTTGGGGGGGCGGGGGGAGCATTCGAACTCCAACTCCAACAACTCTTCACTTTCTTAAAGCACTTCTCTCACCCGTAAGTTTGAACTTATACTTATTTCAGTAATTACATATGGTAATCTGGGTTGATTAGATACTCCTGCATCCGACAATTTTATACTTTTGTTCAGCTGAGGTTTTGTACTATGAGTTTAGCCTCTTTCTCGTTCAGATCAATTTTGGGGTAAATCGCAAGCGTAGTCGTTGATTAATACATTTTTTAGCAGTACATCACTAATAATTTTCATTCTTTTAATTTTTTTTTAGTTCCAAAAATTAGGTAGTGATTAATAATAATTGGTATATGTTTTATTTTTTTTTACATTCCTCTTAGATTCAAAAATCTAAAATTTCCATTTTTTTTATTGGAGGTTTAACGACCACCGTGAGCAACTCAGTGGGGTATAAGCAGTCACCCGTCCCTAACTTAGAGTAACTGGTTCCAGGGAAGGGAGAAAGCCAGTGCCGTAAGACCAACAACATCCGTGCCTCACCGGGATTCGAACCCGGTCCCTTTCGGACGAATGATCAGAGGCCATCTCTTAGACCACTGCGCCAGGGGCGGCAAAATTTGCATTTCAAAGGCAACATAAATGTGAGGTGATCACACAAATTTCAAATATATATTCTCCTTAAAAGTTTTTAATAATCAGGAGTGAGTGATGAAATCTGACTTTCACTAATCCTTAACATATAAGAATTGATAGGTATGTATAAATAAGTGCAGTACTTACTTGATTTTTCACATTTTCCTCCGTCATTCAACACGAGTTTTTTTTTAATGTTTTTTTCGCGCGATCTTTCAGTGTCACCTTTACGTTTTGTTTTTGTTTGTTTTTTTCCGTTATTGATATATTCCAAGTTGATTAACACACTATGGCTTTGAAATGCTAGTACGGCACTATAGAGACAAAAGGAAGTATTGCGTCACTACGCGGTATCCTCACTATCGCATTCTACATGCTCTTGTGCCGAATATAGCATTGGTTTTGCTCTTCGCTCAAGGGAAAAAGGGGAGCACTTCGATGGGTTAGGATGTCAGAACATCTCTGGGAGAGAATCGGTTTGTGTTCTGTCAGTCCGTGAATAAGTGTAGGAGGGGGTGATGGGCCATCGCAATGGGTCTGGTGCAGGGCTTGCTTTCAAGATTACAGAAGGGTGGAGCATACATACCCAATAGGGTGGGCAGAAAAAACTTTTTTTTCGAAATCGATCTTGGTATAGCGCGGAAAAGTTGCCTAATGCGTCAGTTAGAACCCACAAGAAATTTAATCAATTTCGCTCAATATCTAGCCGCGCCCCTCTGGCATTGAAAAAGTCAAAAGAAGACGAAAAATCCACTTTGAAGCCTTTTTCGGAAAATTTCTTTCCGGAATTTTTTTTTCGAGATCGATCTTGGCATAGCGTGGAAAAGTTGTTAATGGGTCAGTTAGAACCCAAAAAAAAAAATTGTCGATTTTGCTCAATGGCATTGGAAAAGTATAAACAATAGGAAAAAAATTTTAAAAAGTCAAAAGTGCAATTACTAGTATATTACTTTTTGCAATACAGAAATCTAGAAACTGGAAGTATAATAAAGCAAAAAAGGAGAATATTTACAAAGGTTAGGCTTCAGAATAATAATGTCGCTTGTTTTCAAAGGTTGGAAGTTCTCTTCTTGCTTGAATCTTAGCCTGTATGTAACCGCCTCTTGCAGTATCACCACAAACTTTCGTTGCAGCTTCAGATATGAGTTTAACACTTCTCTCGACTGATTGGGTGTGCCCCCCAAATCTGGATAAGATTTGGGGGGCACACCCAATCAGTTATTCTGTAATCTGACTGGAAACTTCTGTAATCTGACTGGAAACTTCTGTAATCTGACTGGAAACTTCTGGAAAGTTAGTGCCGGAACCTGTTCTTGTTTGCACATATCTTTTAACTCTTCATCTGTTATATACATTGTAGGAGGATGGTGCAGTTCGACCAGTTTATTACATGAATGTAATCAATGACTTTATACAGTAGTTGAGTTATGGAAGTTTGAAAAAGCGCATGATTTGTATGAAGCTTCGGATTTCTTATTCCTGGTGTTCAGGATTCTCCTCACTGCCAATTCCCGGATGTATCTTCGAGAATCCGTTATCATTGCCAGTAGTACGTTTTCGAGATGCGCAAAGTATGCATTGTTTGAAATTTCTTTGTCGGTAATTTTCTTTACACAGTCGGGCCTTGTGAGAGAAATCATCTTCTAGATATGTCGGGCTCCATCTTGGCACTGTATTTTCATTTTTATCTCGAACCACATTGACGCATAAACCAGCATCACAAACTTTACGATTATACGAAGATTATCGGATGGATTTTGGGTACTGATGTGTAATTGTAACAGACGGTTTGCGGTCGTCAGCCAGCGTGCATGACTGAATTTGTCCTGGATTGGTCTTATCCAGATTTGGGGGCAACTGCCATTTTTAATATCAATGCATATGCGATACAAGCATTGCTGATCAGTGCTTAGATTGCTGATATCTTTAGGGTCCAAATGTGGGAGGGTAGTATCAATTTTGTCAAATTTAACCACTCTCTTGTTTTCACAATCTTTTAGAAGTGAACCAATAGGTCCAGAGTAGGAATATGGTCCTTTTGTGTGGCCATCGAGTTCCTGAATGAAATATCTTAGTGGCAACTCATTGGTATGTAGCAAACATATGCTCCATTGCAGAGGTCTTTCACAATGGGTTTCAAGCAAACTTATCACTCCACCCTTCCATCCCGTATTAACATTTGTTCCATCGCATCCGATGATCATTAAGCTCTGGAGATTGACATTATGCGTTTCCGTAAAGGCGATTATGCTTTTGACTATTTCTTTCGCATTTCCATCAGAATTTAGCGAGATATTTCCTATGTACTTGCCTTCGGGCTTCTCTATCAGTGCTATGTGCGCTTCAGATTTTATCTCTTAACGACCTGTCATCAGCTTAAGAGTCGGATCTTTGCGCCCATCAAAATGCAAGCTTTTAATAGGGGTCTCGTTTACTGCCCGCCACTCATTTTCTCGGATTTGTTTTCTTTTCTTTTCTACTTCCCTTCCAATCTTGTTCTTTTTAACTATATACGTTGGGTTTTCTGGTGAAACTAGAATCAGCAAGAACTCCTGCAGTAATTTTGGCGGTGTACCGTCAAAATAACCCGAAAAAAATAACCCGCGTCGTAATAACCCAGTCAAAACAACCCGGCGTCACAATAACCCCGCGTTAAAATAACCCGTTACAAAAATAACCCAACGTCACAATAACCCTGCGTGAAAAAAAACGTTACAAAATAACCCTGCGACACAATAACCCAAGGTCACAATTATTGTACGTCAGAATAACCCGCGTCATAATAACCCACGACTTAATAACCCAAGACTTATTTTTTTGTTTTGTTTTTTTGATTGGAGGTTTAACGACCACCGTGAGCAACTCAATGGGCTATAAGCAGTCGCCCGTCCCTAATTTAGGGTCACTGGTTCCAGGGAAGGGAGAGAGCCAGTGCCGTAAGACAAACACAACATCCATGCCTGACCGGGATTCGAACCCGGACCCCTTACGGGCGAATGATCAGAGGCCAGCGCCTTAGACGACTGCGCCACCGGGGCGGCACCCACGACTTAATAACCAGCGTCATATACTATCTTATGTTACTCAAACTTAGACGATAGATAGTTTTTGGAATGGGTTTTCCGTAAAATCTAGTTTTCAATTTAAAACCACCACATTTGGTATACAATTTAATGGTACGCTAACTTAGACGGTAGATGGTTTTGGGAACGGGTAGGGCCCCGGAGTCAAGGGCCCCCCTTACAAAATTTTCGTAAAATCTACAGTTTTCAATTTAGAGCCAACAAATTTGGTATACAATCTCATGCTACTCTACCTTAGACGGTAGATGGTTGTGGGAACAAATCGGGGCCTGGTGTCAAGGGGCCCCCATACAAAATGTTCGTAAAATCTACAGTTTTAAATTTAGAACCACCAAATTTGGTATACAGCCTCGTGGTGCACAAAGTTAGACGGTAGATGGTTTTTTAGAACGGGTCGGGGTCAAGAGCCAATCCTCCCCCCACCCTACAAAATTTTCGTAAAATCTACAGTTTCCAATTTAGAACCAGTAAATTTGGTATACTACCTAATGGTACTCTAACTTAGACGGTAGATGGATTTTGGAACAAGTTGGGGCCCAGGGTCAAGCTCCCCCCCCTACAAAATTTTCGTTAAATCTACAATTTCAATTTAGAACCACCAAATTTGGTATACCATCTCATGATGCTCTAACTTAGACGGTAGATGGATTTTGGAACAAGTAGCGTAGAATTTACATTTTTCAATTTCGAACCTCCAAATTGAATATACATCTCATGGAACTCTAACTTAGACGGTAGATGGTTTTTGGAACCAGTCGGCTCCCAGGGTCAAGGGTCCCCCCGATACAAAATTTTCGTAAAATCTACAGTTTTCAATTTAGAACCACCAAATTTGGTCTACAATCTCATGGTACTATAACTTAGACGATAGATAGTTTTTCGAACGGGTCGAGGTCAGCCCGACCTGTTCCAAAAACTACCCCCCCCCCCCCCACACACACACACACACACACACCATGCAAAATTTTCGTAAAATCTACAGTTTTCAATTTAGAACCACCAAATTTGGTATACAACCTCATGGTACACAAAATTAGACGTTAGATGGTTTTTTGAAACGGGTCGGGGTCAAGAGCCGACCCCCGCCCCCCATCAAAATTTTCGAAAAATCTACAGTTTTCAATTTAGAAACAACCAAATTTGGTATACTGTTTCATGATGCTCTAACTTAGACGGTAGTGGATTTTGAAACAAATAGGGCCCCGTGGTCAAAGAGCCCCCATACAAAATTTTCGTAAAATCTACAGTTTTCAATTTAGAACCAACAAATTTGGTATACAATCTTATGCTACTCTAACTTAGACGGTAGAGGGTTTTTGGAACTGGTCGGGGCCCGGGGTCAAGAGGCCTCCGATTGAAAATTTTCGTAAAATCTACCGTTTTCAATTTAGAACCACCAAATTTGGTATACATCCTCGTGGTGCACAAAGTTAGACGGTAGATGGTTTTTTAGAACGGGTCGGATTCAAGAGCCAATCCCCCCCTCCTACAAAATTTTCGTAAAATCTACAGTTTCCAATTTAGAACCAGTAAATTTGGCATACTACCTAATGGTACTCTAACTTAGACGGCAGATGGATTTTGGAACAAGTTGGGGCCCGCGGTCAAGGGGCCCCCCATACAAAATTTTCGTAAAATCTACAATTTTCAATTTAGAACCACCAAATTTGGTATACCATCTCATGATGCTTTAACTTAGACGGTAGATGGATTTTGGAACAAGTAGCGCAAAATCTACAGTTTTCAATTTCGAACCTCCAAATTTAATATACATCTCATGGAACTCTAACTTAGACGGTAGATGGTTTTTGGAACCGGTCGGGGCCCAATGTCAAGGATCCCCCCGATACAAAATTTTCGTGAAATCTACAGTTTTCAATTCAGAACCACCAAATTTGGTATACTATCTCATGATGCTCTAACTTAGACGGTAGATGGATTTTGGAACAAATAGGGGCCAGGAGTAAAGGGGGCTCCCATACAAAATTTTCGTGAAATCTACAGTTTTCAATTTAGGACCACCAAATTTGGTATACAACCTTAAGGTACACAAACTTAGTCGTTAGATGGTTTTTTGAAACGGGTCGGGGTCAAGAGCCCCCCACCCCTACAAAATGTTCGTAAAATCTACAGTTTTCAATTCAGAACCACCAAATTTGGTATACTATTTCATGATGCTCTAACTTAGACGGTAGATGATTTTGGAACCAGCAGGGGCCCGGGGTCAAGGAGCCCCCATACAAAATTTTCGTAAAATCTACAGTTTTAATTTAGAACCACCAAATTTGGTATACAATCTCATGGTACTATAACTTAGACGGTAGATGATTTTGGAACAAGTAGGGGCCCGGGGTCAAGGGGCCCCCATACAAAATTTTCGTAAAATCTACAGTTTTCTAATTTAGAATCACCAAATTTGGTATACAATCTCGTGGTACTATAACTTAGACGGTAGATGATTTTGGAACAAGTAGGGGCCCGGGGTCAAGAGCGCCCCTATACAAAATTTTCGTGAAATCTACATTTTTATATTTAGAACCAATAACTTTGGTATTCTACCTAATGGTACTCTAACTTAGACGGTAGACGGATTTTTGGAACAAGTTGGGGCCCGGGATCAAGGGGCCTCCCATACAAAATTTTCGTAAAATCTGCAATTTTCAATTTAGAACCACCAAATTTGGTATACCATCTCATGATGCTCTAACTTAGCCGGTAGATTGATTTTGGAACAAGTAGGGGTCCCCATACAACATTTTCGTAAAATCTACAGTTTTCAATTTCGAACCTCCAAATTTAATATGCATCTCATGGAACTCTAACTTAGACAGTAAATGGTTTTTGGAACCGGTCGGGGCCGAAGGTCAAGGTTTCCCCGATACAAAATTTTCGTAAAATCTGCAGTTTTCAATTTAGAACCACCAAATTTGGTATACCATCTCATGATGCTCTAACTTAGCCGGTAGATTGATTTTGGAACAAGTAGGGGTCCCCATACAACATTTTCATAAAATCTACAGTTTTCAATTTCGAACCTCCAAATTTAATATGCTTCTCATGGAACTCTAACTTAGACAGTAAATGGTTTTTGGAACCGGTCGGGGCCGAAGGTCAAGGGTTCCCCGATACAAAATTTTCGTAAAATCTGCAGTTTTCAATTTAGAACCACCAAATTTGGTATACAGTCTCATGGTACTATAACTTAGACGATAGTTAGTTTTTGGAACGGGTCGCGGTCCAGCCCCTCCCACCCCCATACAAAATTTTCGTAAAATCTACAGTTTTCGATTTAGAACCACCAAATTTGGTATACAATCTCATGGTACTATAACTTAGACGGTAGATAGTTTTTGGAACGGTCGGGTCAAGCACCTCCCCCTTACAAATTTTTGTAAAATCTACAGTTCTCAATTTAGAACCACCAAATTTGGTATACTATCTCATGATGCTGTAACTTAGACGGTAGATAGATTTTGGAACAAATAGGGGCCCAGGGTCATGGGGCCCCCATACAAAAATTTCGTAAAATCCACGGTTTTCAATTTAGAACCTCCAAATTAGGTATACATCTCATAGTACTCTAACTTAGACGGTAGATGGTTTCTATGTTCTAACTTAGACGGTAGATGGTTTCTATGACGGTAGATTCTTGCTCTATGTTATTTTTTATTCTTTTGTACATGATTTTGCCGAAGTTAAAATTATATAGTTGTTTAATAATCATTATGATATATTTGTTAGGGTCAACTCTTGTATATATATGTATGTATACATGACTGAGAAAAAATAACATTATTTGCACTGTATTTTAAATCTAATAATCTAATATACTTGTTTTGAAGTATTTGTAATTTTTTAATATTAGATTGAGTTGTTTGACCCCATGTTAATATACAGTAGTTAAGGTGTGTATGAACTAAAGTAAAATATATTAATTTTAATATTTTAACAGTAAGATTTGTCAGAACATGACTTACAATTCCTATATTTTTTTTATAATTTATTCAAGAGATTATCAATGTTTTTATTCCATTTTAAAACATTATTAAGTTTAATACCTAAGTAAACTCATTTGCTATTTCAATTGATTTCTTGTCGAGAAGTAATGGTATATTAATAAGTTTACTTGTTTGTTGTCTTGAAAAAAAACTGCTTTAGTTTTATCTGTATTTATACAAGTTCATTAGCAGCCAACCAATTTGTGTGTTTTTGCAATTCAATATTACTTAGTAAAATTATTTCTTCTGGATTAGTACCCTTCAAAATAAATGTAGTGTCATCTGCATACAGGATAATGCTGGATTCAGATTCGATGTTAAAAATGTCATTAATAAAGATATTAAATAATAATGGTCCAAGTATTGAACCTTGGGGTACACCCATTTTAATATTTTCCTTTGTTGAGTAATAATTCCCCAGTTGAGTAAACTGAATTCTGTTTGATAAGTAATTTGTAAAGAGTGCATGAGCAGTACCCCTTATTCCTATATTATGTAGTTTTGATTGTAATATGTTATGGTTTAATGTGTCAAAAGCCTTTGTTAAATCCAAAACAATAGCAACAGTTAAGTTTTTTTCCTCAAAATTTTTCTGAATTATATCTTGAATATGGAGAAGAGCAAGATCTGTTGATTTATTTGATTAAAATCCAAATTGGTTTCTGTCAGTAACTTTATATTTCTGTAAGTAGGATAACAATTTATTATAAATTAGTTTTCCAAGTAATTTTGCAAAAATTGATGTCTTAGATATTGGGTGATAATTATTTTCATCATTGTGTGATCCTGCTTTATATTTAGGGGTAATTTTTGTAATTTCCAGCTTATCAGGAAAAATTCCTCTATCAAGAACAGAATTAAAAATTTGAAGTAAAGGATCAGATATCTCATCCGCAATATATTTGATTGCTCGTGAATTAATTTCATCAGATCCTGAACCTGATGATATTCTTATGTTCTGAAATTCCACTAACAATTCAGTTTTTGTAATATCTGTAAAATGAAAATTATTAGGGACATATAATTTTTGTAAATAACTAGAGTAATATACAATCTCATGGTACTATAACTTAGACGGCAGATAGTTTTTGGAACGGGTCGGGATCAAGCCTCCCCCCATACAAAATTTTCGTAAAATCTACAGTTTTCAATTTAGAACCACCAAATTGAGTATACAATCTCATAGTACTATAACTTAGACGGTAGGTAGTTTTTGGAACGGGTCGGGGTGAAGCACCTCCCCCCCCCCTCTACAAAGTTTTCGTAAAATCTACAGTTTTCAATTTAGAATCACCAAATTTAGGATACTATGTCACTCATGATACTCTAACTTAGACGGTAGTGGATTTTGGAACAAATTCGGGCCCGGGGTCAAGAGGCCCCCATACAACATTTTCTTAAAATCTACAGTTTTCAATTTAGAACCACCAAATTTGGTATACATCTCATGGTACTCTAACTTAGACGGTAGATGATTTTGGAACAAGTAGGGGCCCGGGGTCAAGGGGCCTCCGATACATAATTTTCGTAAAATCTACAGTTTTCAATTTAGAACCACCAAATTTGGTATACTCTCTCAAGAAACTGTAACTTAGACTGTAGAGGGACTTTGAAACAAATAGGGGTCCGGGGTCAAGGGGCCCCCATACAAAATTTTCGTAAAATCTACAGTTTTCAATTTAGAATCACCAAATTTGTTATACAACCTCATGGTACACAAAATTAGACGATAGATGGTTTTTTGAAACGGGTCGGGGTCAAGAGCCGACCCCCTCCCCCATACAAAATTTTCATAAAATCTACAGTTTCCAATTTAGAACCAGTAAATTTGGTATACTACCTAATGGTACTCTAACTTAGACGGTAGATGAATTTTGGAACAAATAGGGGCCCGGGGTCAAGGGGGCCCATACAAAATTTTCGTAAAATCTACAGTTTTCAATTTAGAACCAACCAAATTTGGTATACTATCTCATGATGCTCTAACTTAGACGGTAGATGGATTTTGGAACAAGTAGGGCCCCGGGGTCAAGGGGGCCCCATACAAAATTTTCGTAAAATCTACAGTTTTCAATTTAGAACCACCAAATTTGGTATACAGCCTCATGGTACACAAACTTAGACGGTAGATGTTTTTTGGAACGGGTCGGGGTCAAGAAAATTTTGTATGGGGGTCCCCCCCCATACAAAATTTTCATAAAATCTACAGTTTTCAATTTAGAACCAGTAAATTTGGTATACTACCTCATGATGCTCTAACTTAGACGGTAGATGGATTTTGGAACAAATAGGGGCCCGGGGTCAAGGGGCCCCCATACAAAATTTTCGTAAAATCTACAGTTTTCAATTTAGAACCACCAAATTTGGTATACAACCTCATGGTACACAAACTTAGACGTTAGATGGTTTTTTGAAACGGGTCGGGGTCAAGGGGCCCCATACAAAATTTTCGTAAAATCTACAGTTTTCAATTTAGAACCAACCAAATTTGGTATACTATTTCATGATGCTCTAACTTAGACGGTAGTGGATTTTGGAACAAATAGGGCCCCGGGGTCAAGGGGGCCCCCATACAAAATTTTCGTAAAATCTACAGTTTTCAATTTAGAACCAACAAATTTGGTATACAATCTCATGGTACTCTAACTTAGACGGTAGATGGTTTTGGGAACAAGTTGGGGCCTCGTGTCAAGGGGGCCCCCATACAAAATTTTCGTAAAATCTACAGTTTTAAATTTTCAATTTAGAACCACCAAATTTGGTATACCATCTCATGATGCTCTAACTTAGACCGTAGATGGATTTTGGAACAAGTAGCGCAAAATATACAGTTTTCAATTTCGAACCTCCAAATTTAATATACATCTCATGGAACTCTAACTTAGACGGTAGATGGTTTTTGGAACCGGTCAAGGCCCAGGGTCAAGGGTCCCCCCGATGCAAAATTTTCGTAAAATCTACAGTTTTCCATTTAGAACCGCCAAATTTAGTATACTATTTCATGATGCTCTAACTTAGACGGTAGATGGATTTTGGAACATGTAGGGGCCCGGGGTCAAGGGGCCCCAATACAAAATTTACGTAAAATCTACAGTTTTCAAGTTAGAACCACCAAATTTGGTATACAATCTCATGGTACTATAACTTAGACGGTAGATGATTTTGGAACAAGTAGGGGCCCGGGGTCAAGGGCGCCCACATACAAAATTTTCGTAAAATCTGCATTTTCCAATTTAGAACCAATAACTTTGGTATTCTACCTAATGGTACTCTAACTTAGACGGTAGATGGATTTTGGAACAAGTTGGGGCCCAGGGTCAAGGGGGGCTTCATACAAAATTTTAGTAAAATCTTAAATTTTTAATTTAGAACCACCAAATTTGATATACCATCTCATGATGCTCTAACTTAGACGGTAGATTGATTTTAGAACAAGTTGGTGCCCGGAGACAAGGGGCCCCCATACATAATTTTCGTAAAATCTACAGTTTTCAATTTCGAACCTCCAAATTTAATATGCATCTCATGGAACTCTAACTTAGATAGTAGATGGTTTTTGGAACCGGTCGGGGCACAAAGTCAAGGGTCCCCCAATACAAAATTTTCGTAAAATCTACACTTTTCAATTTAGAACCAACAAATTTGGTATACAATCTCATGGTACTCTAAATTAGACGCTACATGGCTGTGGGAACAATTCGGGGCCTCGTGTCAAGGGGGCCCCCATACAAAATTTTCGTAAAATCTACAGTTTTAAATTTAGAACCACCAAATTTGGTATACAGCCTCATGGTACACAAAGTTAGACGGTAGATGGTTTTTGGGAACGGGTCGAGGTCAAGAGCCAATCCCCCCCATACAAAATTTTCGTGAAATCTACAGTTTCCAATTTAGAACCAGTAAATTTGGTATACTGCCTAATGGTACTCTAACTTAGACGGTAGATGTGTTTTGGAACAAGTTGGAGCCCGGGGTCAAGGGGCCCCCATACAAAATTTTCGTAAAATCTACAATTTTCAATTTAGAACCACCAAATTTGGTATACCATCTCATGATGCTCTAACTTAGACGTTAGATGGATTTTGGAACAAGTAGCGTAAAATCTACAGTTTTCAATTTCGAACCTCCAAATTTAATATACATCTCATGGTACTCTAACTTAGACGGTAGATGGTTTTTGGAACCGGTTGGGGCCGGGATCAAGGGGCCCCCGACGCAAAATTTTCGTAAAATCTACAGTTTTCAATTTAGAACCACATTTCATTTCATTTCATTTTATTATTTCTGCTGTTACAGGTTATTGAATAATGATAACAATTATTGACGGTTATAAAATAACAGCAAGGAAGCTCCAGGAAAAGGCCTCATTGAGTCCTGTCTAAGCCCGGAGCTCCCTGAAGAAAATTTACAAGTCAAGTACAGCAATGTACACCACCAGCCATTAGTATAACTCTTTCTCTCCTCCCCTCCCCCGTCCACCCTGTTATTCCCTTAAATAGTTAGCTTAATAGGTATGCTTTTAATTTTTTCTTATAAAGGTTAAAGTTATTAATATCAATTCTCTGGGCAATGAATTCCAAAACGCTGGCCCACGATAATTTAAACTTTGTTTCATAGTCAAAGTTTTAGGGAGCACTGCTATAAGTGCCTGTTGATTTCTTGTATTATATTGATGCGTATATGTAGATATTTTAATTAATTCTTGCTCTATGTTATTTTTTATTCTTTTGTACATGATTTTGCCGAAGTTAAAATTATATAGTTGTTTAATAATCATTATGATATATTTGTTAGGGTCAACTCTTGTATATATATGTATGTATACATGACTGAGAAAAAATAACATTATTTGCACTGTATTTTAAATCTAATAATCTAATATACTTGTTTTGAAGTATTTGTAATTTTTTAATATTAGATTGAGTTGTTTGACCCCATGTTAATATACAGTAGTTAAGGTGTGTATGAACTAAAGTAAAATATATTAATTTTAATATTTTAACAGTAAGATTTGTCAGAACATGACTTACAATTCCTATATTTTTTTTATAATTTATTCAAGAGATTATCAATGTTTTTATTCCATTTTAAAACATTATTAAGTTTAATACCTAAGTAAACTCATTTGCTATTTCAATTGATTTCTTGTCGAGAAGTAATGGTATATTAATAAGTTTACTTGTTTGTTGTCTTGAAAAAACTGCTTTAGTTTTATCTGTATTTATACAAGTTCATTAGCAGCCAACCAATTTGTGTGTTTTTGCAATTCAATATTACTTAGTAAAATTATTTCTTCTGGATTAGTACCCTTCAAAATAAATGTAGTGTCATCTGCATACAGGATAATGCTGGATTCAGATTCGATGTTAAAAATGTCATTAATAAAGATATTAAATAATAATGGTCCAAGTATTGAACTTTGGGGTACACCCATTTTAATATTTTCCTTTGTTGAGTAATAATTCCCCAAGTGAGTAAACTGAATTCTGTTTGATAAGTAATTTGTAAAGAGTGCATGAGCAGTACCCCTTATTCCTATATTATGTAGTTTTGATTGTAATATGTTATGGTTTAATGTGTCAAAAGCCTTTGTTAAATCCAAAACAATAGCAACAGTTAAGTTTTTTTCCTCAAAATTTTTCTGAAATATATCTTGAATATGGAGAAGAGCAAGATCTGTTGATTTATTTGATTAAAATCCAAATTGGTTTCTGTCAGTAACTTTATATTTCTGTAAGTAGGATAACAATTTATTATAAATTAGTTTTCCAAGTAATTTTGCAAAAATTGATGTCTTAGATATTGGGTGATAATTATTTTCATCATTGTGTGATCCTGCTTTATATTTAGGGGTAATTTTTGTAATTTCCAGCTTATCAGGAAAAATTCCTCTATCAAGAACAGAATTAAAAATTTGAAGCAAAGGATCAGATATCTCATCTGCAATATATTTGATTGCTCGTGAATTAATTTCATCAGATCCTGAACCTGATGATATTCTTATGTTCTGAAATTCCACTAACAATTCAGTTTTTGTAATATCTGTAAAATGAAAATTATTAGGGACATATAATTTTTGTAAATAACTAGAGTAATATACAATCTCATGGTACTATAACTTAGACGGCAGATAGTTTTTGGAACGGGTCGGGATCAAGCCTCCTCCCATACAAAATTTTCGTAAAATCTACAGTTTTCAATTTAGAACCACCAAATTGAGTATACAATCTCATAGTACTATAACTTAGACGGTAGGTAGTTTTTGGAACGGGTCGGGGTGAAGCACCTCCCCCCCCCCCCTCTACAAAGTTTTCGTAAAATCTACAGTTTTCAATTTAGAATCACCAAATTTAGGATACTATCTCACTCATGATACTCTAACTTAGACGGTAGTGGATTTTGGAACAAATTCGGGCCCGGGGTCAAGAGGCCCCCATACAACATTTTCTTAAAATCTACAGTTTTCAATTTAGAACCACCAAATTTGGTATACATCTCATGGTACTCTAACTTAGACGGTAGATGATTTTGGAACAAGTAGGGGCCCGGGGTCAAGGGGCCTCCGATACATAATTTTCGTAAAATCTACAGTTTTCAATTTAGAACCACCAAATTTGGTATACTCTCTCAAGAAACTGACTGTAGACTTTGAAACTAGAGATACAAAATTTTCGTAAAATCTACAGGAATCACCAAATTTGTTATACAACCTCATGGTAACAAAATTAGGGCCGGGGTCAAGGGGCCCCCCTCCCCCATACAAAATTTTCATAAAATCTACAGTTTTCAATTTAGAATCACCAAATTTGTTATACAACCTCATGGTACACAAAATTTAGACGATAGATGGTTTTTGGAAACAAATAGGGTCCCCGGTTTCAAGAGCCGACCCCCTCCCCCATACAAAATTTTCGTAAAATCTACAGTTTTCCAATTTAGAACCAATAAATTTGGTATACTACCTAATGGTACTCTAACTTAGACGGTAGAGGGATTTTGGAACAAGTTGGGGCCCGGGGTCAAGGGGCCTCCCATACAAAATTTTCGTAAAATCTACAGTTTTCAATTTAGAACCACCAAATTTGGTATACCATCTCATGATGCTCTAACTTAGACGGTAGTGGATTTTGGAACAAATAGGGCCCCGGGGTCAAGGGGCCGCCCCATACAAAATTTTCGTAAAATCTACAGTTTTCAATTTAGAACCTCCAAATTTAATATGCATCCTCATGGAACTCTAACTTAGACAGTAGATGGTTTTTGGAACCGGTCGGGGCCCAATGTCAAGGATCCCCCCGATACAAAATTTTCGTAAAATCTACAGTTTTCAATTTAGAACCACCAAATTTGGTATACTATCTCATGGTACTCTAACTTAGACGGTAGATGGATTTTGGAACAAATAGGGGCCCGGGGTCAAGGGGGCCCCCATACAAAATTTTCGTAAAATCTACAGTTTTCAATTTAGAACCACCAAATTTGGTATACAACCTCATGGTACACAAACTTAGACGTTAGATGGTTTTTTGAAACGGGTCGGGGTCAAGAGCCGACCTCTCCCCCCCCCCCCCCCCATACAAAATTTTCGTAAAATCTACAGTTTTCAATTTAGAACCAACCAAATTTGGTATACTATTTCATGATGCTCTAACTTAGACGGTAGATGATTTTGGAACAAGCAGGGGCCCGGGGTCAAGGGGCCCCCATACAAAATTTTCGTAAAATCTACAGTTTTCAATTTAGAACCACCAAATTTGGTATACAATCTCATGGTACTCTAACTTAGACGGTAGATGGTTGTGGGAACAAATCGGGGCCTCGTGTCAAGGGGGCCCCCATACAAAATTTTCGTAACATCTACAGTTTTAAATTTTCAATTTAGAACCACCAAATTTGGTATACAATCTCATGGTACTATAACTTAGACGGTAGATGATTTTGGAACAAGTAGGGGCCCGGGGTCAAGAGCGCCCCCATACAAAATTTTCGTAAAATCTACAGTTTCCAATTTAGAACCAATAAATTTGGTATACTACCTAATGGTACTCTAACTTAGACGGTAGATGGATTTTGGAACAAGTTGGGGCCCGGGGTCAAGGGGCCCCCATACAAAATTTTCGTAAAATCTACAATTTTCAATTTAGAACCACCAAATTTGGTATACCATCTCATGATGCTCTAACTTAGACGGTAGATGATTTTGGAACAAGTAGGGGCCCGGAGTCAAGGGCGCCCCATACAAAATTTTCGTAAAATCTACAGTTTTCAATTTCGAACCTCCAAATTTAATATGCTATCTCATGGAACTCTAACTTAGACGGTAGATGGTTTTTGGAACCGGTCGGGGCCCAGGGTCAAGGTTTCCCCGATACAAAATTTTCGTAAAATCTGCAGTTTTCAATTTAGAACCACCAAATTTGGTATACCATCTCATGATGCTCTAACTTAGACGGTAGATTGATTTTAGAACAAGTTGGTGCCCGGAGACAAGGGGCCCCCATACATAATTTTCATAAAATCTACAGTTTTCAATTTCGAACCTCCAAATTTAATATGCATCTCATGGAACTCTAACTTAGATAGTAGATGGTTTTTGGAACCGGTCGGGGCACAAAGTCAAGGGTCCCCCGATACAAAATTTTCGTAAAATCTACAGTTTTCAATTTAGAACCACCAAATTTGGTATACAATCTCATGGTACTCTAACTTAGACGCTACATGGCTGTTTTGGGAACAATTCGGGGCCTCGTGTCAAGGGGGCCCCCATACAAAATTTTCGTAAAATCTACAGTTTTAAATTTAGAACCACCAAATTTGGTATACAATCTCATGGTACTATAACTTAGACGGTAGATGGTTTTTGGGAACGGGTCGAGGTCAAGAGCCAATCCCCCCATACAAAATTTTCGTGAAATCTACAGTTCTCAATTTAGAACCACCAAATTTGGTATACTATCTCATGGTACTCTAACTTAGACGGTAGATGTGTTTTGGAACAAGTTGGGGCCCGGGGTCAAGGGGCCCCCATACAAAATTTTCGTAAAATCTACGGTTTTCAATTTAGAACCACCAAATTTGGTATACCATCTCATGATGCTCTAACTTAGACGTTAGATGGATTTTGGAACAAGTAGCGTAAAATCTACAGTTTTCAATTTCGAACCTCCAAATTTAATATACATCTCATGGTACTCTAACTTAGACGGTAGATGGTTTTTGGAACCGGTTGGGGCCGGGATCAAGGGGCCCCCGACGCAAAATTTTCGTAAAATCTACAGTTTTCAATTTAGAACCACATTTCATTTCATTTCATTTTATTATTTCTGCTGTTACAGGTTATTGAATAATGATAACAATTATTGACGGTTATAAAATAACAGCAAGGAAGCTCCAGGAAAAGGCCTCATTGAGTCCTGTCTAAGCCCGGAGCTCCCTGAAGAAAATTTACAAGTCAAGTACAGCAATGTACACCACCAGCCATTAGTATAACTCTTTCTCTCCTCCCCTCCCCCCGTCCACCCTGTTATTCCCTTAAATAGTTAGCTTAATAGGTATGCTTTTAATTTTTTCTTATAAAGGTTAAAGTTATTAATATCAATTCTCTGGGCAATGAATTCCAAAACGCTGGCCCACGATAATTTAAACTTTGTTTCATAGTCAAAGTTTTAGGGAGCACTGCTATAAGTGCCTGTTGATTTCTTGTATTATATTGATGCGTATATGTAGATATTTTAATTAATTCTTGCTCTATGTTATTTTTTATTCTTTTGTACATGATTTTGCCGAAGTTAAAATTATATAGTTGTTTAATAATCATTATGATATATTTGTTAGGGTCAACTCTTGTATATATATGTATGTATACATGACTGAGAAAAATAACATTATTTGCACTGTATTTTAAATCTAATAATCTAATATACTTGTTTTGAAGTATTTGTAATTTTTTAATATTAGATTGAGTTGTTTGACCCCATGTTAATATACAGTAGTTAAGGTGTGTATGAACTAAAGTAAAATATATTAATTTTAATATTTTAACAGTAAGATTTGTCAGAACATGACTTACAATTCCTATATTTTTTTTATAATTTATTCAAGAGATTATCAATGTTTTTATTCCATTTTAAAACATTATTAAGTTTAATACCTAAGTAAACTCATTTGCTATTTCAATTGATTTCTTGTCGAGAAGTAATGGTATATTAATAAGTTTACTTGTTTGTTGTCTTGAAAAAAAACTGCTTTAGTTTTATCTGTATTTATACAAGTTCATTAGCAGCCAACCAATTTGTGTGTTTTTGCAATTCAATATTACTTAGTAAAATTATTTCTTCTGGATTAGTACCCTTCAAAATAAATGTAGTGTCATCTGCATACAGGATAATGCTGGATTCAGATTCGATGTTAAAAATGTCATTAATAAAGATATTAAATAATAATGGTCCAAGTATTGAACTTTGGGGTACACCCATTTTAATATTTTCCTTTGTTGAGTAATAATTCCCCAGGTGAGTAAACTGAATTCTGTTTGATAAGTAATTTGTAAAGAGTGCATGAGCAGTACCCCTTATTCCTATATTATGTAGTTTTGATTGTAATATGTTATGGTTTAATGTGTCAAAAGCCTTTGTTAAATCCAAAACAATAGCAACAGTTAAGTTTTTTTCCTCAAACTTTTTCTGAAATATATCTTGAATATGGAGAAGAGCAAGATCTGTTGATTTATTTGATTAAAATCCAAATTGGTTTCTGTCAGTAACTTTATATTTCTGTAAGTAGGATAACAATTTATTATAAATTAGTTTTCCAAGTAATTTTGCAAAAATTGATGTCTTAGATATTGGGTGATAATTATTTTCATCATTGTGTGATCCTGCTTTATATTTAGGGGTAATTTTTGTAATTTCCAGCTTATCAGGAAAAATTCCTCTATCAAGAACAGAATTAAAAATTTGAAGCAAAGGATCAGATATCTCATCTGCAATATATTTGATTGCTCGTGAATTAATTTCATCAGATCCTGAACCTGATGATATTCTTATGTTCTGAAATTCCACTAACAATTCAGTTTTTGTAATATCTGTAAAATGAAAATTATTAGGGACATATAATTTTTGTAAATAACTAGAGTAATATACAATCTCATGGTACTATAACTTAGACGGCAGATAGTTTTTGGAACGGGTCGGGATCAAGCCTCCTCCCATACAAAATTTTCGTAAAATCTACAGTTTTCAATTTAGAACCACCAAATTGAGTATACAATCTCATAGTACTATAACTTAGACGGTAGGTAGTTTTTGGAACGGGTCGGGGTGAAGCACCTCCCCCCCCCCCCTCTACAAAGTTTTCGTAAAATCTACAGTTTTCAATTTAGAATCACCAAATTTAGGATACTATCTCACTCATGATACTCTAACTTAGACGGTAGTGGATTTTGGAACAAATTCGGGCCCGGGGTCAAGAGGCCCCCATACAACATTTTCTTAAAATCTACAGTTTTCAATTTAGAACCACCAAATTTGGTATACATCTCATGGTACTCTAACTTAGACGGTAGATGATTTTGGAACAAGTAGGGGCCCGGGGTCAAGGGCGCCCCCATACAAAATTTTCGTGAAATCTACATTTTTATATTTAGAACCAATAACTTTGGTATTCTACCTAATGGTACTCTAACTTAGACGGTAGAGGGATTTTTGGAACAAGTTGGGGCCCGGGGTCAAGGGGCCCCCATACATAATTTTCGTAAAATCTACAGTTTTCAATTTCGAACCTCCAAATTTAATATGCATCTCATGGAACTCTAACTTAGATAGTAGATGGTTTTTGGAACCGGTCGGGGCACAACGTCAAGGGTCCCCCAATACAAAATTTTCGTAAAATCTACACTTTTCAATTTAGAACCAACAAATTTGGTATACAATCTCATGGTACTCTAAATTAGACGGTACATGGCTTTTGGGAACAATTCGGGGCCTCGTGTCAAGGGGGCCCCCATACAAAATTTTCGTAAAATCTACAGTTTTAAATTTAGAACCACCAAATTTGGTATACAGCATCATGGTACACAAAGTTCGACGGTAGATGGTTTTTTGGAACGGGTCGAGGTCAAGAGCCAATCCCCCCCCCCCATACAAAATTTTCGTAAAATCTACAGTTTCCAATTTAGAACCAGTAAATTTGGTATACTGCCTAATGGTACTCTAACTTAGACGGTAGATGTGTTTTGGAACAAGTTGGGGCCCGGGGTCAAGGGGCCCCCATACAAAATTTTCGTAAAATCTACAATTTTCAATTTAGAACCACCAAATTTGGTATACCATCTCATGATGCTCTAACTTAGACGTTAGATGGATTTTGGAACAAGTAGGGGTCACCATACAACATTTTCGTAAAATCTACAGTTTTCAATTTCGAACCTCCAAATTTAATATACATCTCATGGAACTCTAACTTAGACGGTAGATGGTTTTTGGAACCGGTCGGGGCCCAGGGTCAAGGATCCCCCGATACAAAATTTTCGTAAAATCTACAGTTTTCAATTTAGAACCACCAAATTTGGTATACTATCTCATGATGCTCTAACTTAGACGGTAGATGGATTTTGGAACAAATAGGAGCGCGGGGTCAAGGGGCCCCCATACAAAATTTTCGTAAAATGTACAGTTTTCAATTTAGAACCACCAAATTTGGTATACAATCTCATGGTACTATAACTTAGACTGTAGATAGTTTTTGGAACGGTCGGGTCAAGCACCTCCCCTTACAAAATTTTGTAAAATTTACAGTTCTCAATTTAGAACCACCAAATTTGGTATACTATCTCATGATGCTGTAACTTAGACGGTAGATGGATTTTGGAACAAATAGGAGCGCGGGGTCAAGGGGCCCCCATACAAAATTTTCGTAAAATGTACAGTTTTCAATTTAGAACCACCAAATTTGGTATACAATCTCATGGTACTATAACTTAGACGGTAGATAGTTTTTGGAACGGTCGGGTCAAGCACCTCCCCCTTACAAAATTTTGTAAAATCTACAGTTCTCAATTTAGAACCACCAAATTTGGTATACTATCTCATGATGCTGTAACTTAGACGGTAGGTGGATTTTGGAACAAATAGGGGCCCGGGGTCATGGGGCCCACATACAAAAATTTCGTAAAATCCACGGTTTTCAATTTAGAACCTCCAAATTAGGTATACATCTCATGGTACTCTAACTTAGACGGTAGATGGGTTTTGGAACCGGTTGGGGCCGGGATCAAGGGGCCCCCGACGCAAAATTTACGTAAAATCTACAGTTTTCAATTTAGAACCACATTTCATTTCATTTCATTTTATTATTTCTGCTGTTACAGGTTATTGAATAATGATAACAATTATTGACTGTTATAAAATAACAGCAAGTAAGCTCCAGGAAAAGGCCTCATTGAGTCCTGTCTAAGCCCGGAGCTCCCTGAAGAAAATTTACAAGTCAAGTACAGCAATGTACACCACCAGCCATTAGTATAACTCTTTCTCTCCTCCCCCCACCCCCCACCGTACCCTGTTATTCCCTTAAATAGTTAGCTTAATAGGTATGCTTTTAATGTTTTCTTATAAAGGTTAAAGTTATTAATATCAATTCTCTGGGCAATGAATTCCAAAACGCCGGCCCACAATAATTTAAACTTTGTTTCATAGTTAAAGTTTTAGGGAGCACTGCTATAAGTGCCTGTTGATTTCTTGTATTATATTGATGCGTATATGTAGATATTTTAATTAATTCTTGCTCTATGTTATTTTTAATTCTTTTGTACATGATTTTACCGAAGTTAAAATTATATAGTTGTTTAATAATCATTATGATATATTTGTTAGGGTCAACTCTTGTATATATATGTATGTATACATGACTGAGAAAAAATAACATTATTTGCACTGTATTTTAAATCTAATAATCTAATATACTTGTTTTGAAGTATTTGTAATTTTTTAATATTAGATTGAGTTGTTTGACCCCATGTTAATATACAGTAGTTAAGGTGTGTATGAACTAAAGTAAAATATATTAATTTTAATATTTTAACAGTAAGATTTGTCAGAACATGACTTACAATTCCTATATTTTTTTATAATTTATTCAAGAGATTATCAATGTTTTTATTCCATTTTAAAACATTATTAAGTTTAATACCTAAGTAAACTCATTTGCTATTTCAATTGATTTCTTGTCGAGAAGTAATGGTATATTAATAAGTTTACTTGTTTGTTGTCTTGAAAAAAAACTGCTTTAGTTTTATCTGTATTTATACAAGTTCATTAGCAGCCAACCAATTTGTGTGTTTTTGCAATTCAATATTACTTAGTAAAATTATTTCTTCTGGATTAGTACCCTTCAAAATAAATGTAGTGTCATCTGCATACAGGATAATGCTGGATTCAGATTCGATGTTAAAAATGTCATTAATAAAGATATTAAATAATAATGGTCCAAGTATTGAACCTTGGGGTACACCCATTTTAATATTTTCCTTTGTTGAGTAATAATTCCCCAGGTGAGTAAACTGAATTCTGTTTGATAAGTAATTTGTAAAGAGTGCATGAGCAGTACCCCTTATTCCTATATTATGTAGTTTTGATTGTAATATGTTATGGTTTAATGTGTCAAAAGCCTTTGTTAAATCCAAAACAATAGCAACAGTTAAGTTTTTTTCCTCAAAAATTTTCTGAATTATATCTTGAATATGGAGAAGAGCAAGATCTGTTGATTTATTTGATTAAAATCCAAATTGGTTTTTGTCAGTAACTTTATATTTCTGTAAGTAGGATAACAATTTATTATAAATTAGTTTTCCAAGTAATTTTGCAAAAATTGATGTCTTAGATATTGGGTGATAATTATTTTCATCATTGTGTGATCCTGCTTTATATTTAGGGGTAATTTTTGTAATTTCCAGCTTATCAGGAAAAATTCCTCTATCAAGAACAGAATTAAAAATTTGAAGTAAAGGATCAGATATCTCATCTGCAATATATTTGATTGCTCGTGAATTAATTTCATCAGATCCTGAACCTGATGATATTCTTATGTTCTGAAATTCCACTAACAATTCAGTTTTTGTAATATCTGTAAAATGAAAATTATTAGGGACATATAATTTTTGTAAATAACTAGAGTACTATACAATCTCATGGTATTATAACTTAGACGGCAGATAGTTTTTGGAACGGGTCGGGATCAAGCCTCCCCCCATACAAAATTTTCGTAAAATCTACAGTTTTCAATTTAGAACCACCAAATTGAGTATACAATCTCATAGTACTATAACTTAGACGGTAGGTAGTTTTTGGAACGGGTCGGGATGAAGCACCTCCCCCCCCCCCCTCTACAAAGTTTTCGTAAAATCTACAGTTTTCAATTTAGAATCACCAAATTTAGGATACTATCTCACTCATGATACTCTAACTTAGACGGTAGTGGATTTTGGAACAAATTCGGGCCCGGGGTCAAGAGGCCCCCATACAACATTTTCTTAAAATCTACAGTTTTCAATTTAGAACCACCAAATTTGGTATACATCTCATGGTACTCTAACTTAGACGGTAGATGATTTTGGAACAAGTAGGGGCCCGGGGTCAAGGGCGCCCCCATACAAAATTTTCGTGAAATCTACATTTTTATATTTAGAACCAATAACTTTGGTATTCTACCTAATGGTACTCTAACTTAGACGGTAGAGGGATTTTGGAACAAGTTGGGGCCCGGGGTCAAGGGGCCTCCCCTACAAAATTTTCGTAAAATCTGCAATTTTCAATTTAGAACCACCAAATTTGGTATACCATCTCATGATGCTCTAACTTAGACGGTAGATTGATTTTGGAACAAGTAGGGGTCACCATACAACATTTTCGTAAAATCTATAGTTTTCAATTTCGAACCTCCAAATTTAATATGCATCTCATGGAACTCTAACTTAGACAGTAAATGGTTTTTGGAACCGGTCGGGGCCGAAGGTCAAGGGTTCCCCGATACAAAATTTTCGTAAAATCTGCAGTTTTCAATTTAGAACCACCAAATTTGGTATACAATCTCATGGTACTATAACTTAGACGATAGTTAGTTTTTGGAACGGGTCGCGGTCCAGCCCCTCCCACCCCCATACAAAATTTTCGTAAAATTTACAGTTTTCGATTTAGAACCACCAAATTTGGTATACAATCTCATGGTACTATAACTTAGACGGTAGATAGTTTTTGGAACGGTCGGGTCAAGCACCTCCCCCTTACAAATTTTTGTAAAATCTACAGTTCTCAATTTAGAACCACCAAATTTGGTATACCATCTCATGATGCTGTAACTTAGACGGTAGATAGATTTTGGAACAAATAGGGGCCCAGGGTCATGGGGCCCCCATACAAAAATTTCGTAAAATCCACGGTTTTCAATTTAGAACCTCCAAATTTAATATACATCTCATGGTACTCTAACTTAGACGGTAGATGGTTTTTGGAACCGGTTGGGGCCGGGATCAAGGGGCCCCCGACGCAAAATTTTCGTAAAATCTACAGTTTTCAATTTAGAACCACATTTCATTTCATTTCATTTTATTATTTCTGCTGTTACAGGTTATTGAATAATGATAACAATTATTGACGGTTATAAAATAACAGCAAGGAAGCTCCAGGAAAAGGCCTCATTGAGTCCTGTCTAAGCCCGGAGCTCCCTGAAGAAAATTTACAAGTCAAGTACAGCAATGTACACCACCAGCCATTAGTATAACTCTTTCTCTCCTCCCCTCCCCCCGTCCACCCTGTTATTCCCTTAAATAGTTAGCTTAATAGGTATGCTTTTGATTTTTTCTTATAAAGGTTAAAGTTATTAATATCAATTATCTGGGCAATGAATTCCAAAACGCCGGCCCACGATAATTTAAACTTTGTTTCATAGTCAAAGTTTTAGGGAGCACTGCTATAAGTGCCTGTTGATTTCTTGTATTATATTGATGCGTATATGTAGATATTTTAATTAATTCTTGCTCTATGTTATTTTTTATTCTTTTGTACATGATTTTGCCGAAGTTAAAATTATATAGTTGTTTAATAATCATTATGATATATTTGTTAGGGTCAACTCTTGTATATATATGTATGTATACATGACTGAGAAAAAATAACATTATTTGCACTGTATTTTAAATCTAATAATCTAATATACTTGTTTTGAAGTATTTGTAATTTTTTAATATTAGATTGAGTTGTTTGACCCCATGTTAATATACAGTAGTTAAGGTGTGTATGAACTAAAGTAAAATATATTAATTTTAATATTTTAACAGTAAGATTTGTCAGAACATGACTTACAATTCCTATATTTTTTTTATAATTTATTCAAGAGATTATCAATGTTTTTATTCCATTTTAAAACATTATTAAGTTTAATACCTAAGTAAACTCATTTGCTATTTCAATTGATTTCTTGTCGAGAAGTAATGGTATATTAATAAGTTTACTTGTTTGTTGTCTTGAAAAAAAACTGCTTTAGTTTTATCTGTATTTATACAAGTTCATTAGCAGCCAACCAATTTGTGTGTTTTTGCAATTCAATATTACTTAGTAAAATTATTTCTTCTGGATTAGTACCCTTCAAAATAAATGTAGTGTCATCTGCATACAGGATAATGCTGGATTCAGATTCGATGTTAAAAATGTCATTAATAAAGATATTAAATAATAATGGTCCAAGTATTGAACCTTGGGGTACACCCATTTTAATATTTTCCTTTGTTGAGTAATAATTCCCCAGTTGAGTAAACTGAATTCTGTTTGATAAGTAATTTGTAAAGAGTGCATGAGCAGTACCCCTTATTCCTATATTATGTAGTTTTGATTGTAATATGTTATGGTTTAATGTGTCAAAAGCCTTTGTTAAATCCAAAACAATAGCAACAGTTAAGTTTTTTTCCTCAAAATTTTTCTGAATTATATCTTGAATATGGAGAACAGCAAGATCTGTTGATTTATTTGATTAAAATCCAAATTGGTTTTTGTCAGTAACTTTATATTTCTGTAAGTAGGATAACAATTTATTATAAATTAGTTTTCCAAGTAATTTTGCAAAAATTGATGTCTTAGATATTGGGTGATAATTATTTTCATCATTGTGTGATCCTGCTTTATATTTAGGGGTAATTTTTGTAATTTCCAGCTTATCAGGAAAAATTCCTCTATCAAGAACAGAATTAAAAATTTGAAGTAAAGGATCAGATATCTCATCTGCAATATATTTGATTGCTCGTGAATTAATTTCATCAGATCCTGAACCTGATGATATTCTTATGTTCTGAAATTCCACTAACAATTCAGTTTTTGTAATATCTGTAAAATGAAAATTATTAGGGACATGTAATTTTTGTAAATAACTAGAGTAATATACAATCTCATGGTACTATAACTTAGACGGCAGATAGTTTTTGGAACGGGTTGGGATCAAGCCTCCCCCCATACAAAATTTTCGTAAAATCTACAGTTTTCAATTTATAACCACCAAATTGAGTATACAATCTCATAGTACTATAACTTAGACGGTAGGTAGTTTTTGGAACGGGTCGGGGTGAAGCACCTCCCCCCCCTCTACAAAGTTTTCGTAAAATCTACAGTTTTCAATTTAGAATCACCAAATTTAGTATACTATCTCACTCATGATGCTCTAACTTAGACGGTAGTGGATTTTGGAACTAATTCGGGCCCGGGGTCAAGAGGCCCCCATACAACATTTTCGTAAAATCTACAGTTTTCCATTTAGAACCTCGAAATTTGGTATACATATAATGGTACTCTAACTTAGACGGTAGATGGTTTTGGAACCGGTCGGGGCCCGGGGTCAAGGGGCCTCCGATACATAATTTTCGTAAAATCTACAGTTTTCAATTTAGAACCACCAAATTTGGTATACTCCCTCAAGAAACTGTAACTTAGGCTGTAGAGGGACTTTGAAACAAAGAGGGGTTTGGGGTCAAGGGGCCCCCATACAAAAGTTTCGTAAAATCTGCAGTTTTCAATTTAGAACCACCGAATTTGGTATACAATCTCATGTTACTATAACTTAGACGGTAGATAGTTTTGAGAACGGGTCGGGGTCAAGGGCCCCGACACAAAATTTTCGTAAAATCAACAGTTTCCAATTTAGAACTACCAAATTTGGTATACTACCTCATGGTAGATGGTTTCTAACTTAGAAGGTGGATGGTTTTTGAAACAGGTTGGGGCCAGATGTCCAGGGGCACCCATACAAAATTTTCGTAAAATCTACAGTTTTAACTTAGAACCACCAAATTTGGTATACTATTTCATGGTACTCTAATATAGAGGGTATATTGTTTTTTTGAAGCGGTCGGCGCCCGGCGTCGAAGGGCCCTCACACAAAATTTTCCTAAAATCTATCGTTTTCAATTTAGAACCACCAAATTTGGTATACTTACTCATAGTACTCTAACTTAGACGGTAGATGTTTTTGGAAGGGGTCCGTACCCGAGGTCTATGGGGCCCCATACACATTTTCGTAAAATCTATAGTTTCCTATTTAGAACAACCAAATTTTGGTATACTACCTCAATGTATTCTAACTTAGAGCGCAGAAGGAAAGGGTCGGGTGCCGGGATGAAAATGAATCCAAAAATTACATTTCTTACTCTTACGAACTGCAATCCAATTCAGCACTTCAATACCCCACCTACGTTCTAAGTTAGATTCCGTAGATAACAATAAAGTGCAAAAATGTCCGATTGATGGTGTATTAAAAACGCAAATTAATAAACGTTAACTTTCACCACCAACGGGTACCCTATCAGGCAGTAAAACAATATAATGTAAATAATGTAAATTATTTTTTGTTTCGTATAATTAAATTAACTAAATAAAAAAATGTAAATAAGTTTACTGGAAATTTACAGAAATATTTTTTCATTCATTAACTTTCACCCGCTGAACTTGGTGATTCTACAAATAGTAATATTTACCCGCGAAATACCGGGTACTCCTGCTAGTAGGAACTAAAGATAATGTTACACTTTTATTCAGGTACAAAACAATAATTATAAAGCCCTAGGCCTGGGCCTTATTAGCAATTTTCAGTCCGCCGCGCTAATTTTCATAAGGTTTGCATAGAACTCCAAGATTTTAGCAATGCGCTTTACTGAGGTTGAAACTATTAAGCTTAGGACTTTTTGATAGTTTTCAGTCCTCCGAGCTCATATTTATATAGTTTTTAAAGAAAATCAAATTAATTCTGTTGAAATTTTACTCGAGCACAAGACATTATTAATAATACACCCGAGGCCTAGGCATATGCATTTTTAGTAATTTTATAATGCCGTGATCATATTAGCTTTTCATGACAAATCAATTTAAGAGTGTTACGCTTATTAAAAATTTTGAAAAGGCTTAGGCCTAGCGGCCGATAATTAATATTTGGTGCCTAAGTGAAAGCGCAACATTATTAACTTGATTTATATGCAAACCTTATAGATATGAGCACAGCGATTAAAAGTTACTAAAGAGTCCTTGTAAGTAATATTTTTTGACCGAGTGCAAGTGCAATTTACGAAATGTCGACAGGTCAAAATATCTAAAGTAACAATGAAATTTGGAATATTTCTTTTTTCTTTTTATTTCAGTTTTGACACTTGTATTAAGTTCTGAAAACATGTATTTTACCTATTTTTTATCTTCATTGTGATTTTAACAGAATTTCTTACCAATGTTTTGGGCATTTCATTTTGTATGGTTACTTGTTTTTATGTTTTGGGCATTTTACTTTGTATGGGTATTTTTGTTATGTTTTGGTTATTTTATTTTCTGTGGTGGTTGTAATTTCCACAGGATGAAAAGGGGAAACTGTTAACACTCACGATGCCTACTTGCTCCCATATTTTTTTTAAATACAGCACATGGTTTTGTATTGATTCATACCACTTACTCCTTAAGCAACCTAAGGTTTCTTTAAATATTAACTTTTTCTCAGAGCCTTTTGTTTCCTCTACCTAGCTTTTTCGGCTCCGCAATTTTATTTCTTAGTTTTAGAATATTTTCCTTATTATTACTCTATTTTCTCATGTAAATTCTTTATGTAAGATATGTCTATTGTATCGAAGGATTTTGCAATTATATATGAAGACTTGTTGCTGAAGTTAAACAATATTTCCAACTAAAACAGCGCAGTTCAGGCATTTCCCTGCTGTTAACTGAAAAAATGAAAACAAAAACAACAATTCTGGGCAATGGTTATGGCATCAGACAGTACTTACTAGTAACCAGGCAAAGTTTTGAGGAAGAATGAGCTTAGGAATTTCTAACACCAACAAAAAAGAATAACCGCACTGTATCCCTCCCCATTCCCTAGTGCCGGCCTTTGGACGTCTTGAAAGAGAAGTCCTGAGGACACATCTGTATCGTAATGCCTGAGAATCCGTGACAAGCTCCTGGTGTCGTAGTAAAAAAACACACTTCCTACTTCGCGTAAATTGCTTGGATGGTAATGCCAACGAACAAAGTTCTGCTCTGGCATTGAATTCTGTTGCTTTTGATGGAATACCTTTCCTCTGGGGTTCACCGCTTTCAGTATAGTTTTCAGGACACATGGGAATACGCCCCAAGGTAAAACACCCGTTTCACGGCAATTAACAACAATTAGCGAAAGCGAGGTGCGGTACAGGAAATAAGTCAAGCGAGACGGATCTGAACTTAGAAAGTCGGGGGAAGGTGTTGTACGAAAAACTGTGTTTGGCTTACAGACCATTCGGCACGTAGGGTCTTCTTTTTAATATGTCACGGGGTAAACAAATTGTCTTTTCAGTATAACAGCTTTCTTTCATACGCATGGTGCAGCACAGAAAACAATTTGAATTTATTTTTTAGAGTTAGGATGGCGCCTACCGGCCCAGAGTACCGCGGCCCAGTCCGCCCCTGGTACTTGGAGCCCGCGTGCTTGGCATCCGTTGATCCCCGCTTGGAGCGTCCCTGCTGTAAAATACCTCTGCGTTTTGGAAAAACAAAAGATAAGATGCCGATCCCTAAACTTAAACTCTTCTTGTGACCGCAGGTACCAAAATCTTGAACTTCGCCTAAACCCTAACTGGAGGAACAGGCCTCACGTGATCGTCTGTATTCTGAGTGTTTTATTGAATGGTTGCTCATCAGTTCGTAGTTGACTGGCGAACAGAGAACTTTCTTGTTGAAACCTTTGTTGTGCGTTGTCAAGTGATAATAGTGGATATGTCATTCTAAATATTTTGGAAAGAGAAAGCACTGTTTTTCGAAGGCATTATGTAGGTGAAGTATGCAACATAGTTAACTCACAACAAGGAAATGGTTTGCTGAAATGGAAAGGGTATTTATTTTGCATTAACAGAGTGCGGGGTGATTTATGGCATTGGCACTGTATTGAAAGAAATTATGGAAACTGTACTGGCTTTGCTAGTACTATTTTTATTGGAGATGAACACAGGAGGCGCAATGAGAAACCACGTAATCATGCTCCAAGATCGGAGAAACGTGATGTTGCTGTTGCAAGAGCGCAAGTTAAAGAACAAGCGAGAAATATGGACGAAGTCTCTGCACAAATTATTCAAACCGTGACAACTTCAATGGCTACAGTAAATGCAGGGTAACATGCCTAATATTGAAGCACTAAGGCAAGTTGTAAAACGAAAACGAAGAGAAGACATGCCTGCGGCGCCTACGACTTTAGAAGGGATCGATGCCCCAACAGATTTACAGGAAAAAAGATGGTGCAAAATTTCTTAGCAGAGACAGCGCATTTGGAGATTAAATAATTATTTTATTTTTAACAGAAAATAATTTACGAAAGCTTAAAGAAGCACCCCTCTGGATTTTCGAAACTTGTCCAACCCTATTTAGGCAATTATATACCATTCATGCTATGTTTGGGACGAATCGAGAGAGGCAAAGATTTGTCCCGCTAGTTTATGGGTTACCTTCCAACAAGAATGAAGAATATTATATTATACAAGATTTTTGCAGGATTTACATGACTGTGCATCAGATTATGATATTCAGCTTGCACCACAATACGTATAATGATAGATTTTGAAATAGCTATATTATAATGCTGCCAAATAGGAATTTTTGAAGGACACAAAAATGTTGTTGGTTTCATCTCGGAAAAAATGTGCGGAGGACTATCCATCCTCTGGCATAGCCTCGGAATATGGGGAAAACAGTGAGTTTGCTCTCAAAGTCAGACATTTGCAAGCACTCGCATTTCTTTCATCTGATGAAATTCCAGCTGCTTTTGAAGAAGTGAAATCAATTTTACTAGAATATGCAGATTCTGTAGTTCAGTGGTTTGAGGAAAATTATGTTCTTGGAAAATTTCGTGGAGGCAGAAGAAACAATCCGAGCAGAAGCCCTCCGCTTTTCCCACCAACAATTCGGTCAGTAAGTGAAAACAATTTACTTGGCTTTTCCAGAACACAAAACAAACTTGAAGGATGAGACAGACACTGAAATACAATTCTGGGAAAGAAAAAAACTGGGACTGTATAAAACAATCACTGAAATTGCGAAACAGCAGAAAACAACTACGGCTAAAATCGAAAGGGTGATATCACAGATTCCAACAAATCCACCAAGAAGAGAAACGCTGGCAAGATAAAAGGGAATTCGAACTTCTTTGGCGCACAGAGACAATGTTAATGTGCTAGACTTTTTAAGAAGAATTTCTTATACTTCTACCTTTTCCTAAAATGTGCTGGTATTTTTCACTAATTGAATTGTACCTTTTACTAACTTGTATTTAAATTTTTCAAGAATGTAATTCTGCGGAACATGCAAGAATGTAAAACACAACACAAAATTTAAAAAGACAAAATTTTCAAAATAGCATGTCAAAAACATAAAATGTCAAAACGTAATCCAAAAGGTGAAACAAATAAAATTTTAAAATGCAATCACAAGTCACAAGCATAACAAAAATGCGAAACGTTATGTAACAAGCACAACACAAAATAAAACAAATGCCAAATCATAAAAAAGAAATGCACACCCTATGTAAAATGTACAAAATAAAATAAATGTCATATTCATAAGGATTGCATGACAAGTCAAGTTAACAATGAGCTTTTACTTAGGCTTCAAACATTAATTATTATCCTCTATCCCTTTTTAAAAATCTTTAATAAGCGCAACATTATTAACCTGACTTGTAATCACAGATAATCAATATGACCATGTCATACAATTACTTAAAAGACTTGTGATGTTTATAGTTTTGTACTCGAGTAAAAGCGCAGCACAATAAACTTGACTTTCTATGAAAAATTTATGTATATGAGCACGGTTGATTGAAAACTGATCAAAACGCTGTACCATAACCTTGGCATGTTATCGAAACCTTATGAATACGTCTGACTAAAAATTCCTAAAAAAAGGTTACGCCTAAGGTCTTGTAATTAACGTTTTGTGACAGAGTAAAACTGCAACATTGATAACTTGACATGTTGTGTTAACGTTGCCAATATGAGCACGGCTGATTAAAGATTTCAAGAAATAGCCTTTGGGATTAATGCGTTGTAACTGTGTAAAAGTGTAGCATTATGTTTATTTTCTATATGAACCAAACTACGTGCTGAAAGGGCCCATCTATGTATACATATACTTCAACCATATACTGAAGCGCTGATAAGGTGAAAACAAAAGTGCAATTTTGTACGGTCCCCTAACATTTTATAGCCAGCCTACATGGAAGTGGCCACGTTGATATCAAAAACGTACTTCTCATACGGCTCCATAACAAATAGCAATGGACACGTCGCAATCTTTTTTTTTTTAGTTGGGGTTTACCGCCCACCGTGATCAATTCAGTGGGCTGTAAGCAGTCGGCCGTTCCTAATTTTGTGCCACTGATTCCTGGAAAGGGGGACAGCCAGTGCCAGAAGTCAATCACAATGTCCATGACTCACAGGGATTCGAACCAGGATCCTTCTCGACGAGTGGTCAGAAGCCAGCGCTTAGACCACTGCGCCACCGTAGCGACAAATTGAAATGCATTCTTCATACGGTCCCAAACGCTCTTAGGGACATATTAGATTGAACTGGACGCAAAGAAATCATTAATATAATTTGTACTAGCAGGGATACCAGGTATACGCCAGGTACATATTACTATTTGTGGAATCACCAAGTTCAGCGGGTTAAAGTTAATGAATGAAAAAGATATGCCTGTAATTTTCCTGTAAACTTATTTTAAATGTTTTGATTTGGTTAATTTAATTTTACGAAACAAAAAGGAATGGAAATACTTACCTTCGAGGAGACATCTATAGAATTGCCGTACATCTGGCATGTGCTTCTGAGAATCCCGCCACACAGAAATGCAATGTACCTATGTGATGTCGCATGCATACGACTTCACACTGGCAGTGATCATCTTTTCCTTACCGTTTTGAATTTTGAATATCTGGAACTCTCTATTTACTTTACATTATGTTTCTTCCTGAAAAGCCACCCGTTGGTAGTGAAAGCTAAACTATTTTAATTTGTGTTTTTAATACACCATTAACCACATATTTTTGCACATTATTGTTATCTACGGTCTCCAACTTAGACCGTAGGTTGGTTAGTTGGTGGTTTATGGCGTAAGGGCCTCAAAGGGCCAAAGAGCGCCTTAGACCGTAGATAAGGGTATTGGAGTGCTGAATTGTGTTGCAGATCTTAACAGTAAAAAATGGAATTTTCACGAAAATTTAGAATGGGGCCCACTTGACCCTAACCCCGTCCAAAAACCGTGTACCGTCTAAGTTAAAGTACCATGAAATAGTATACCAAATTTGGTAGTTCTAAATTGAAAACTGAAGATTTTACGAAACTTTTGTATGGGGGCCCTTTGGCCCTGGGCCCCGACCTCTTCCAAAAACCGCATACGGTCTAAGTTAGGGTTTCATGAGACAGTACACCAAATTTCGTTGTTATGAATTGGAAACTGTAGATTTTAAGAAAACTTTGCATGGAGGGGGGGCTCTGACCGCCCGGGTACCGACCCCTTCCAAAAACCGTCTACAGTCTAAGTTAGAGTTTCATGAGATAGTATACCAAATTTCGTGGTTCTAAATTGAAAACTTTAGATTTTACGAAAATTTTGTGTGGGGGCCCCTTGACCCCGACACCTTCCAAAAACCTTCTACGGATTAAGTCAGAGTACCATGAGATAGTATACCAAATTTGGTGGTTCTAAATTGAAAACTTTAGATTTTAAGAAAACTTTGTATGGGGTACCTTGACCCCGGGCCCCGACCCCTTACAAAAAACACATATGGTCTAAGTTAGAGTTCGGTGAGATAGTATACTAAATTTAGTGGTTCTAAATTAAAAACTGTAGATTTTACAAAAATTTTGTGTGCTAGCCTCATGACCCCGGGCCCCGACCCCTTCCAAAAGCCGTCTACTGTCTACGTTAGAGTACCATGAGATAGTATACCAAATTTGGTAGTTCTTAATTCAAAACAGTTGATTTTACGAAAATTTTGTGTGTGTGAAGGGAGGGGGGCTGTTCTTTGGCCGCAGGCTCTGCCGCGTTCCAAATACCCTCTACAGTCTAAGTTAGAGTTTCATGAGATAGTATACCAGATTTGGTGGTTCTAAATTGAAAACTGTAGATTTTACGAAAATTTTGTACGGGGGGGGGGGCGGTTCTGACCCCTTCCAAAAACCGTCTACCGTCTAAGTTATCGTACCATGAGAAAATATACCAAATTTCGCTGTTCTAAATTGAAAACTCTAGATTTTACGAAAATTTGGTAAGGGGGCCACTTGTCCCCGGGCTCCGACCCCTTCCAAAAAGCATCTACAGTCTAAGTTAGAGTACCATGCGATAGTATATCGAATTCGGTGGTTCGAAATTAAAAACTGTAGATCTTATGCAAATTTTGCATGGGGGCTCCTGTCCCCGGGCGCCTACCCCTTCCAATAGCCATCTACGGACTAAGTTAGAGTACCATGAGATAGTATACCAAATTTCGTGGTTCTAAATTAAAAAACTGTAGATTTTACAAAAATATTGTATGGGGGCCGTTAGACCCCGGGCCCCGACCCTTTCCAATAGCCGTCTACTGTCTAAGTTAGAGTACAATGAGATAGTGTACCAAATTTGGTGGTTCTAAATTCAAAACTGTAGATTTTACGAAAGCGTTGTGTGGGGGGCAGCTTGATCCCGGGCCCCGAGCCCTTCTAATAGCCGTCTACTGTCTAAGTTAGAGTACAATGAGTTAGTATACCAAATTTGGTTGCTCTAAATTGAAAACTGTAGATTTTACGAAAATTTTGTATGGAGGCCACTTGACCCCGACCCCCTTCTAAAATTCCTCTACAGTTTAAGTTAGAATTTCATGAAATAGTATACCAAGTTTTGTGGTTCTAAATTGAAAACCGTAGATTTTACGAAAATTGTGTATGCCGGGTGTGGTGCTCCGACCCCTTCCAAAAACCGTCTGCGGTCTAAATGGGAGTACCATGAGGACATTTTCTGGACCATGTCGACATTATGACCCTGTCGACATTGTGACCGTCGACATTATGACCGCCCCCGCACAAGCAAATTAAATAGACAGAAATGTTTGCTCACCCCACGTACCTCGTAGCGGAAGTATCGGTCCCTTACGTAGTGACGTCACTGTAAAGGATGGGTAGACCGTCGATACTTGACCGATACAACTGAAGCACTTGCGGGAGAAGTGTTGTGAACAATTTTAAATTCAAATTCGTTTTGAATTTGAAAACTTACAGCCAAGATGGAATGTAAAAAAACAAAAACAAAAAAACAGCGTCAACAATACACGCAGGAAAAACTGACATCCATGTGAATATTTTATTTATTGTAAACCAAGATTTTAAAGAAAATAAGTATAATTTTTTTTTTCAAATCTATTTAATCTAAACAGGATATTTACTGGCTTAAGGAAATGTGCAAGGATAGCGATCATAGCTTTTAAATTTGATTATATGCAACTGTAGCACTGTCTTCTTTAAATAAATTCAAGAGAAAGAAAAAAACACCATAACATTATGTTAGTAGCACCTCATAAAGAAATCCATTTATGCCGAACAAATCAAAACTTCAGCAACATTAAAGGAACTCTCTTAATTAAAAAGCTGGAAATTAATTCTATTAAATGCTCCGTTGTTATTTGTAATTAATCGCTTAATAGAAAAGTTAAAATTATATATTTTCAAATGCTTTTCCTTTCTTTTCGTCATATTTTAATCGCCAAATTTTGAGAACTTTAAAAATCGGCACCTTATTTAATGCAAAGAAATGCTTACCTCACTCACTTTGCCATGTTCCTTAAGTAACTAGTTTAACCGGTATTCTCTTCTTGGGTTGGTAAGACATTTTTTCCTGAGGATTTGGAATTTAGTCCAATACTAAAGTGGAAAACAAACGTCTCAAGTGGAAAATAAATTCATTTTGCTTTTCGTTGCTGTTAGAAGAAAAAAACGAGTTTTTCCAGATTTGAACTATGGGTTATTTTGACGTCGGGTTATTTTTGCCCCGGGTTATTTTGCTAACGGGTTACTTACGTTGGGTTATTTTGACGCCGGGTTATTTTGACTGGGAGATTTTGACTCAGGTTATTATTTCCGGGTTAATTCGACATGTAACCAATTTTGGCCACTGCTCTACTTGAGGCACCCGTTAAATCTGTAGCCAATGCAGTACGAGACATGTTAATCCTCATTTGACTTGATGATGGTCCGCCTTCTTTTTTATAACTTTTCTCTAAAGGATAGGTCAGTAGTATAAAAGGGCGGGTTCTGGATCAAGGAGCAGCTCCTTCTAGAGAAGGACCAGGCAACATATGGCAAACGACCGAGTGGGGGGAAAGGGGATGTGTACGCGATGTGTTGCCTCCTAGCTGTGCTTTTTCGAACTTTTTCGGGAGAATTATTGGACTTTGACAAATTTTTGGGAAGTCTTTCCGATATGTTTTGTTTTATTAGACTTATATTTTTAGAACTTCCGTGAGGTGTTAGGAATTTTTATAGACGTTGCATTATTTTTTTTCTCGGGAGATTTATTACACTTTGTTAAATTTTTGAAGGAAGTTTTTTTGTCGTTTCCAATATTTTTTTACTCGTATTTTTTTTTTTGTGTCCTATTTATTCTCTTTAATTTACTTTATTAAACTTATATTTTTAGAACTTCCGTGAGGTGTTAGGAATTTTTATAGACGTTGCATTATTTTTTTAATTCTTATATTTTTCTTCCCTACAATTTTAATTTAGATGAGGAAATGCTTTGTTTGAAAAGATTTCGTTCCCGTTGATTCTTGTTTCGCCATTTTAGTTTCACCACGTTGTCATTTTGTGAGCCATGTGTTTTGGGATGAGTCACCATTTTCTCTTTGTCGCAGAAAATTTTGTATGACACGTGTTTTGGGATGAGTCACTATGATGGGTGACGCATGTCTTAATAGCAGACAAAACCATGACATCAGATAACGCCAATTCCTCCGCGGGGTCGGCGGTTGACGTCATTTGAGATTCTGTTGGACACATTAAGCTCCAAGACTGATTTTTTTTCATTAACTTGATCATTTTGCAACGAATTTATTCCTTATTTTTTCCTCATCATTTCCCATTTTATATACATAATTTTTCAACATAACGATTTTTTTTATTTTCTTTGAGGAGACTTCACGCATTTTCAACGGACATACCAACATAAAGACGTTTTCCAAAGTTTTGTGTGGCAGACATACACTTAAAACACGATTGTTTATTAATGTATTCACGTGTTCATGGCATTTTCTGTTACATTTTTTTAACGTTGTACCTCTTTCCACCGTACAAAGCCACAATTTTTTATGCATAGTTAAAATATTTATTTTTTCGTATTTTTTTTATTTCTTCATGATTAATCAGTGAAATGTACCTTTTAATGCATTATCTTAATCTTTTTTTCTAAACGCTTGCGTACTCGTTAAACTTCTCGATGTACCAACATTATTTTATTTTCTAACTTTTCAAACTAACAACTACTTTTATCGAGGCTTTATTTTTTCTGTCTATGAAGAATTTCTTTACGCTTATTCTCTCAAGATATGAAAATTAATTATAACGAAATCCTTACATTTTTTCTCTCGCTAAGAATTTACCTTAAAATAAGTCCTGGGCTACAGTTCGCTTTGTCTGGTTAAAGCCGTATAGTGATTCATCAGTAGCATGTTCGTGACCAGATAAGGTCTCCGCGCAGCTATTGTTTGAAGCGATGACGCATGATGACACAGCAACACGTGGCGTCGTTTCCTTGTGAACTGACGTCACCACAATTTCGAAAACTGATTAAACATTGAAGGCACGAGATGGTCAGATAAGGAAAGTCTCCGTGCAGTTACTGTTTGAAGCGATGACGCATGGTGACGGGTACGTCATGATATCATCCTTGTATACTGATGCCACCATACTGCTTGAAGCGATGACGCATGATGACGGGTACGTCGTGATGTCATCCTTGTGAACAGATGAACAGATGCCAGAAGAATTTCAGAAACTGTTTCAACTTCGAACCAACAAAATTCTAGAAAGCGCATAGTTCAATCCCCCCCCCCTCGTGACGTTTCTTCCAATGTCGGGGGGTAAAAGGGCATCCTGTTCGCTGTAATAAAATTTCTAAAATTTCATACTTTCACCAAAAATCATATTCTTAAACGAGCTTTTGTTTCATGTATAACTAAATTTTTATTGTTTACTCACCTCATCAAGGTCAATCTCATTCCTTTTCCTCATTTAGTTCGCTTTAAATTGAGATGTTTCAAAACTTCGCGTATATTTCATTCACTTAATGTCCAGTTCTCCCGTGTCTGTCCCTTCATTTTTAACTTCTGTGCCTGCTGCATTTTTTCTTTAGACGTTTAGCTTCCTTGACCTTTTTTCGTTTTAATTAGGTTTTCATTATCGTATTTTTTATTCATTGTCTCAGCAGAAAAAGCTTTCATTCTGGTGACATAGCGACTAAGTCCGTACTTCCTCTAAACATTTTTATTTCACGTTTCACTAATTCTTCAGAAAAGCAGGTGTTTCCAAACTCCCATAGTGAAAATATAGTATTTCCCTTATTTTACTTATTATATTTTTCCTTCTATTCAGTGTTGTATGATTCTTCAAACTTTGTTTATTTTTATTAAACTTCTTTTTTTCTTAGTTTTTTCTGATTTAACCTACCAATCTTTTCCTATCGATTTAATTACTGTTATTTTTCCATTCGACTTTGCTTTTGAACAGAAATGTATCTAAAATCTTCAGATGTGTTTTAGTCTCTAAGGTCGATTCTTCCCTATTTCAAATAAAGTCATTTTAGGATTTTAGTGTAAATGCCCCTAAATCTTTAGAACTTCCTTTTCATAGTTAGAAACTAATTCCTCGAGGTTTACATTAAAACATGAAAGAAGAGTGTTTTAACGCTCTCTCCAGTGTGTGAGCTTTCCCCAAGAAATTAACTTTGAAATCCCTCCTGTTTCTGTCGGAAACTGACTATCTCCTGCGACTGTTTTCACGCGTCTACTGCTTACAGGAAAACCTCATATGGCATGAAATCACTTTGCTTGGGAGATTAAACTAAATTCTGGTTTTGAACTTTGAATGCAAACTCAAGCTCGCAAAAGTATAGTTTTCTAAGCGAACTTAAACTGTCTAAGATGACAAAAATCTAAAACTGCTGACTCAATGGGACAGAGCGTTTGAACTTTGCCGTTCATTCACCCTTTAAGAGATCCGTTGTGAACCACAAGAAGAGAAGTAAGCAAACCCTGATTTAGTCCACTGTTTCCAAGGAAGGTTGAAAGTTAGTGCCGTAATTCAAAAGCTCATAACTCAAACCTCCCCAGAATTCCATTTCTGACAAACGAATACTCAGATGTCAATACTTAGACATTGAAAAATTACTTCAGACAAATATTTTTTTACTTAAAGTGCTTCAATTCAGAATTTGTACTACTTAAGATTTCCCTTAGTAAATATTTTTTCTATCTTAAAAACTTCTAAAGGGTTGATTTTGAAAAAAAAACTAGTTCTCACAAAAATGTAAAATTTCCCCAGAATTGTATGAGGAACCAAAATAAAAAAGTTGATGAAGCTTGAATGTTAACCATTTCAACCAATTTCTTTCTCTTCACGTTTCATTCCATAAACTTTCTTCAAATTCCTATATATCCAAGAATGTTGTTAAATGTCCAAGTTCGACTACCCCAGAAATTTCCTGAAAATGATAGTTTTCTTTCAAAAAAATTCCAGAATAAGAATCCCTTCACTGAAACAAGAAATTCCTATTCAAAGCATTCTATCCCTCTTTCTACTTCAAATACTCTATTTGTAAATCTAAGGAAGTTTTTTTTTATATTCATATATTTTTCCCTCTGACTTTAGAAGATATTTTCCCAAAATTTATGTACATATTACAATAGTAAAACATCTTACAACTGCTCGATGTTCAATTCACTTCACACTGTCTTAAGGAAATTCCTTTATTTTCTCATAACACAGAAATGTTATTTTTCTCCCCATTCACTTCAAAGACTTGAGATGAACTTAATGGAGTCGTTTGAGAAAAACTTTCATAGGAAAGCATAAATTTACTAAAAATGTCAGTTTTTCTTAAAGAAATCATAAGAATAAGAATTTTTTTTACTGAAACAAGTTTCCCCTATTCAAAGCATTAAGTGGCTCTTTTCACATCAAATTCTGTATTTCCTCATGTAAACTTTATTCTTTTTTCTACTTCCGTTCGTTTCTTGTTTTTCTCTATGTAACTTAAAACTTCTTTTCTTAATCTATTTTTCATAAAGTATCATTCTTTTGAGTTGATTTTTCCCTTTTTTTTTAAATGTATTCATTTTCTATAAGTTCATATTGAGAATGGTTTAAATTTTGATTGAAAGATGTTTGCAAAGATCGTTTTAGAAAAAGTTGAAAATAAATAAAGTTCGATTCGGAAAAGTTCATTCTTTCCTAGGGTTAAAAATGGAACACTTCATTTTTTCTTAGTAGACAATTTTGAGAAAACACAAATTTGAAAAGCAGGTGAAAATCCCATAGAATAACATGGGAAAATTAGCATGCATAATAAGACTGTTTCGAAACGATTAAAAATCTGTTGAAGTTCGTTTTCGAAAAAGTTGAAAAAAATCAGGTACAAAATAGAAGGTAGTAAAAACAGTGAAAGCGAGTTCCTGAAAGCTGAAAATTAGATGTACTAAAAATGTCTAAGGAAAGAATTTTTACAAAACACAGACTGTTTTAGTTTTCCCAGGCTAGAGGGGTCTTCAGTGAGAGCGCTTCTTCTTTTTCAACACAAAGAATGAAGCGAGTCAGTTTGAAACATTTCAAACTCCCCGAAAATAAGCCATGTCCTCTGGTTTCGGCTCAATACTGTAAAGCATTGTTCTCAGACCAGTCGGAAATCCCTCCGATTGGCCGCCTGATGGAAAACATCAGGCCCATTTCCCTTAATAAATACCCAAGTATCCTTAAGAAAGTCTTTAGCAAAAAAAACCACTGGTTCCCCATTAAAACAATTCATTCTGTTACTATTTTAAACATTTCAAAAAGAAATTTCTTTTACTTTTAAAATTCTTGAAAGCTTAATATTTTGACACATTTCAATAAAAAACATAATTTCACTAAATTTATATCTTAGAATGAAAAAAATAATTACACTTAAATTTAGGTTAATGAAAAAAATAATTTCACAAAATTTATATGAAAAAAAATAATTACACTTAAATTTAGGCTCTAGAAATAGAAAAAAAATTACTTTAAACATTTCCAAACAAATATTTGTTTTTTTTTTCAGTAATTTACCTACCTACCTACCTTCCCTTACCCAAATTTTTAGGAGCCCTAAAAAGGATTTTTTTTTCAACAGCTGCTGTTTCCTCCAACTCAATACAAGTCGTATTGGGCTACGTGCATGTCGTGAACCGTTTTCAACAAGTTCGTAATGTCCAGAGATTCTAAAAATTCTTTGGAGATGAGTACCTTCGAAGCAGCAACGAAAGATTCCGCTACAACCACAGGCTGCAGCATAGCAACGGCGCAAGCAAAGTGAGTGCTAAACTTAATATTCATGGAATCAGCGCAGGCATGCTCCATGTTGTTGTTAGGCAATTCACGATAAGGCAAGAGACATTCCGGACATCGAAACAGTAGGTTTACCTTTTCTTCTATTTGTGTCGTGAGCACCTAGGTCAAGATGAAAATCAACTCTTCATCAGAAATGTTCGTTCCTGGACGATTCGTACTCTGAAGCTCTAACACAGCTTTTCTAAAAATGGATCCAAACTGCAGCTGAGTAATGCTTTTCCATATGTCGTCGCATTTCTCCAACAGTTCATCAAATTCTTCCCACTTTAGTGTGACGGAAATGGGGTTTAAACGACGGAAACCATGAACTCTAGGGAAGATCTGTTCAAAGGAATACACACAACTGTCCCCCACTTCTCCTGCAGGAGAGGAAGAAACAATCAGTTCACTGTTGACAATCACTTCTTCAATCCTAGCTCGGAAACTATATGAACGTTCCATAAACTTTCGGAAAGTTAGAGCTGACTTAGTAATTCCATTTTTGGTGGGTTGGAAAGTTTGTCCTTCATAACGATAACTCCGGAGATGGACTCTGACTGAGTTTGTGAAATCTGTAACTTTTACCACAACTTTTCCTCCCAAAGGAAAATGATGGGGGGGGATATCATTTGTAGTTGGAGAACGATTCATAATGCTCGACTCAGCTACGCAGACTTTCTTGTCAACAGACGAGAAAGTGGTCGACGAACGCTTCATCATGATTCTGGAAATTGAATCGTTAGCACACAACAAGGAGGAAGAAGGCATAAGTGACTCGGACGAATGCGCAAGACTTTTTTCTTTTACAGGTCAACACACTCACACCAAGCATCGAACCGATAATGAGTCAGGCAGGCAGGTAGGCTTGCGATAAGGCGTATGACGTCAGGTTTTCGAGAAGAGCCCCGCAGCTTTACCCCCTTCCCCACCTGCTTGTTCTGATCACCACGTGGTGATTGATGTGTCACCATGCGTCAGCACACTTACTTCATGATGACTGTTTCCTTATCTGGTCATCTCGGAACGAACATGCTATTGACTCTAATCAGACAAAGCGAACTTCAGCTCAATGCTTATCTTAAGGGATATCCTTAGTGACAGATAAACGAAAGGAATTCATTATAACTAATTTTCATATTTTGAAAGAATAAACTAAAAAAAGTCTTCATAGAGTACATAATAAGCGTAAAGAAATTCTTCAAGGTTGAATTTCTCCTAAAATGAGAGAGGTATACGGAAAGTGATAGCATTTAATCAGACACCTTGAAAGAATTCAACTTGGAATTAATGCTGGGTTTTTTTAAAAACGAGTGAACTGTGAAATTCTTTGTTCTCCATACAGAGAAATTTCAGATTTCGAAATCTCGCCGTCCTGACCCACTTTTTCCTGAGTGAAATTTAACACATGGTGGAAATCTCCACTTACACATTCCTTTGAATAGGGAATCGCTCTCCTGAAAGGGGTCAACGGTTCCAAACGACATTGATTAAAATTCGAGAGAGGAAAAATATAAGAATAAAAAAAATAATGCATAAGCATGATTCCCCAAAACATAAAAAATATAAGTTTTATATAAAAAAGAAATTCCAGGAAAAATATTGGAGTGTGAAAGATTTCCCATTTCTTCTTCCAGCCCCCCCCCCCCCCCCCAATTTTTTTTAACGAAGTCCAATAAATCTCAGAAATTAACTTGAACAACCGTCATAGAAAATGCCTCATCCACGTTTTTTCTTCCCAACCGTGCAAGAGCAATCAGATTGCCTTTTCCAACCAAAAGTTCTCAAAATTTAAGAAACCCAGAATTATGAATGAGGAACATTAAAACCAAGTCAGCTTAATGGAATAAACCTTTCAGCTTTAACATTCTTTTTTTTTTAGTTTAACTTCATCACATTTTCTTATATTTCAACCTCAAGTAAGACGCCGGGACGTAGCCCGAAGGAGCTGAAGAACAAGGGGGGCGTGACAGGAAGGGAGCTCCTTCGGGCTACGTCCCGGTGTCAGTGAAGGGATTCTTATTCCGGAATTTTTTTAAAAGGAAACTATCATTTTCAGGAAATTTCTGGGGGAGTCGAACTTGGACATTTAACAAAATTCTTGGATATATAGGAATTTGAAGAAAGTTTATGGAATGAATCGTGAAGAGAAAGAAATTGGTTGAAATGGTTAACATTCAAGCTTCAACAATTTTTTTTTTTTGGTTCCTCATAGAATTCTGGGGAAATTTTACATTTTTGTGAGAACTCGTTTTTTTTTCAAAATCAACCCTTTAGAAGTTTTTAAGATAGAAAAAATATTGACTAAGGGAAATCTTAAGTAGTACAAATTCTGAATTGAAGCACTTTAAGTAAGAAAATATTTGTCTGAAGTAATTTTTCAATGTCTAAGTATTGACATCTGAGTATTCGTTTGTCAGAAATTGAATCCTGGGGAGGTTTGAGTTATGAGCTTTTGAATTACGGCACTAACTTTCAACCTTCCTTGGAAACAGTGGACTAAATCAGGGTTTGCTTACTTCTCTTCTTGTGGTTCACAACGGATCTCTTAAAGGGTGAATGAACGGCAAAGTTCAAACGCTCTGTCCCATTGAGTCAGCAGTTTTAGATTTTTGTCATCTTAGACAGTTTAAGTTCGCTCAGAAAACTATACTTTTGCGAGCTTGAGTTTGCATTCAAAGTTCAAAACCAGAATTTAGTTTAATCTCCCAAGCAAAGTGATTTCATGCCATATGAGGTTTTCCTGTAAGCAGTAGACGCATGAAAACAGTCGCAGGAGATAGTCAGTGTCCGACAGAAACAGGGGGGATTTCAAAGTTAATTTCTTGGGGAAAGCTCACACACTGGAGAGAGCGTTAAAACACTCTTCTTTCATGTTTTAATGTAAACCTCGAGAAATTAGTTTCTAACTATGAAAAGGAAGTTCTAAAGATTTAGGGGCATTTACACTAAAATCCTAAAATGACTTTATTTGAAATAGGGAAGAATCGACCTTAGAGACTAAAACACATCTGAAGATTTTAGATACATATCTGTTCAAAAGCAAAGTCGAATGGAAAAATAACAGTAATTAAATCGATAGGAAAAGATTGGTAGGTTAAATCAGAAAAAACTAAGAAAAAAAAGAAGTTTAATAAAAATAAACAAAGTTTGAAGAATCATACAACACTGAATAGAAGGAAAAATATAATAAGTAAAATAAGGGAAATACGATATTTTCACTATGGGAGTTTGGAAACACCTGCTTTTCTGAAGAATTAGTGAAACGTGAAATAAAAATGTTTAGAGGAAGTACAGACTTAGTCGCTATGTCACCAGAATGAAAGCTTTTTCTGCTGAGACAATGAATAAAAAATACGATAATGAAAACCTAACTAAAACGAAAAAAGGTTAAGGAAGCTAAACGTCTAAAGAAAAAATGCAGCAGGCACAGAAGTTAAAAATGAAGGGACAGACACGGGAGAACTGGACATTAAGTGAATGAAATATACGCGAAGTTTTGAAACATCTCAATTTAAAGCGAACTAAATGAGGAAAAGGAATGAGATTGACCTCGATGAGGTGAATAAACAATAAAAATTTAGTTATACATGAAAAAAAAAGCTCGTTTAAGAATATGATTTTTGGTGAAAGTATGAAATTTTAGAAATTTTATTATAGCGAACAGGTTGCCCTTTCGCCCCCAGACATTGGAAGAAACGTCACGAGGGGGGGGGGTTGAACTATGCGCTCTCTAAGAATTTTGTTGGTTCGAAGTTGAAACAGTTTCTGAAATTCTTCTGGCATCTGTTCACAAGGATGACATCACGACGTACCCATCATTATGCGTCATTGCTTCAAGCAGTATGATGGCATCAGTATACAAGGATGATATCATGACATACCCGTCACCATGCGTCATCGCTTCAAACAGTAACTGCACGGAGACTTTCCTTATCTGACCATCTCGTGCCTTCAATGTTTAATCAGTTTTCGAAATTGTGGTGACGTCAGTTCATAAGGAAACGACGCCACGTGTTGCTGTGTCATCATGCGTCATCGCTTCAAACAATAGCTGCGCGGAGACCTTATCTGGTCACGAACATGCTACTGATGAATCACTATACGGCTTTAACCAGACAAAGCGAACTGTATCCCAGGACTTATTTTAAGGTAAATTCTTAGCGAGAGAAAAAATGTAAGGATTTCGTTATAATTAATTTTCATATCTTGAGAGAATAAGCGTAAAGAAATTCTTCATAGACAGAAAAAATAAAGCCTCGATAAAAGTAGTTGTTAGTTTGAAAAGTTAGAAAATAAAATAATGTTGGTACATCGAGAAGTTTAACGAGTACGCAAGCGTTTAGAAAAAAGATTAAGATAATGCATTAAAAGGTACATTTCACTGATTAATCATGAAGAAATAAAAAATACGAAAAAATAAATATTTTAACTATGCATAAAAAATTGTGGCTTTGTACGGTGGAAAGAGGTACAACGTTAAAAAAATGTAACAGAAAATGCCATGAACACGTGAATACATTAATAAACAATCGTGTTTTAAGTGTATGTCTGCCACACAAAACTTTGGAAAACGTCTTTATGTTGGTATGTCCGTTGAAAATGCGTGAAGTCTCCTCAAAGAAAATAAAAAAAATCGTTATGTTGAAAAATTATGAATATAAAATGGGAAATGATGAGGAAAAAATAAGCAATAATTTCGTTGCAAAATGATTAAGTTATTGAAAAAATCAGTCTTGGAGCTTAATGTGTCTAACAGAATCTCAAATGACGTCAACCGCCGACCCCGCGGAGGAAATGGCGTTGGCTAATGTCATGGTTTTGTCTGCTATCACGACATGCGTCACCCATCATAGTGACTCATCCCAAAACACATGGTTCACAAAACGACAACGTGGTGAAACTAAAATGGCGAAACATGAATCAACGGGAACGAAATCTTTTCAAACAATGCATTTCCTCATCCAAATTAAAATTGTAGGGAAGAAAAATGTAGGAATTGAAAAAATATTGCAACGTCTATAAAAATTCCTAACACCTCACGGAAGTTCTAAAAATATAAGTTTAATAAAATAAATTAGAGAGAATAAATAGGACACAAAAAATACGAGTAAAAAAATATTGGAAACGACAAAAAAACTTCCTTCAAAAATTTGACAAAGTCTAATAAATCTCCCGAGAAAAAAAAATAATGCAACGTCTATAAAAATTCCTAACACCTCACGGAAGTTCTAAAAATATAAGTTTAATAAAACAAAACATATCAGAAAGACCCCAAAAATTTGTCAAAGTCCAATAAATCTCACGAGAAAAGTTCGAAAAAGCACCGCTAGGGGGCAACACATCGCGTACACATCCCCTTTCCCCCACTCGGTCGTTGCCATCTCTCAAAAACAAAGGGTCAATGTAATAATAAAGTTCCAAGAAGCACCGCTAGGGGGCAGCACATCAGCATCGACCCTACACACTAGCGCCATCTACCACACACCCCTGCTCCTGCCGCAAGGCACGCCCCATCCTTCTGCCGCAAGCCACGCTCCCTGCTCCTTCTCTGAAGGAGCTGCTCCTTGCGCCAGAACCGGCCCTTTTATACTACTTAGGTCACTGGAAGTCTTTGTCTGCGTCCATTAACTGATTCAAGTTTAGTGTCTTTGGTTGTCGCTTCTAAATTGTCCTGACATCCCAGATTTTCCTTAACCAGAGTAACCTTGTCCATCTGAAGTCCACTCGTACTCGCACGCGACTTTTTATCCGGAACAATGGGGATGTATCACGTGACGTCATCGAGAAGTTTCAGTGAAGTGACAACAGTCCCTGCAAGTTGTGATTTTGTGGCATTATGAATTGCGGTAATAGAGGAAAACGGGACCGTAAGTCTTTTTCAGGCTAATAGCTGCTGTCTTAAAAGGCAGTACCGAAAAAATTCGCTTATATGCCAAACGAAGGGAGATCGCTTTCCAGAGCTTAGAAAACACTTTTTATCAAGGAGTTAGACTCTTCAAAGGCAGAGAACCTTTTAACTGTTAGTTTATCCAGAAATCAGTGATTTCTGGTGAAGCAGAGAATCTATCTTTTACTTGTTCAAACGCTATTGGAGTTCAGTGATTGCACTTATTGGGCCAGGCGTTTAATTCGTTGATTGAAAGTTTTCAAATTGAATTTAAAAGGTGTTGACTGCTTTTTTGCGTAGGTTTTATTACTACCGACTATTTTCTTATAGAACACCTTTTAAAGTTTGTCTCTTAGACAAAATATTTCTTAAATAAACTCTTCGGTCCCCAATCGGCACTTCTGTGGACCTGTTTTTTTTTCTCCAGGAACTTCTTTTCAGAAGGTTCCTGGTTGATTTAGGGGATATTGAAATTTTTTATAGGGGCTAAAAATTAATTTGTTAGCAAACCTGACTTTTAGTCAGAATCAAATCTCTTGCGTTTCTGTATTTTTTAGATCTCGGGGACACGTTTCCCCTGACTCACTTTTTTGTGCGAGCTTTCGACTTTTCACTTTTAAGGTTATTTGGCTGTCGGTGTTGGGGTTTTTTAGTTTACTACTTTGTTCTACATGATATTTCCTCCCCAAACTACTGTTGATTTTATTTTTAGTACACCTGGATTTTTACCTGGAGCTGAAGCATACTTTTGCGGGAAAATGCAAATAATGGCTAAAATTATTGCCCAAATAAAATCCTTTTTGGTCTCTAGGTCTGTTTACAGGTCGGTGTTATGCTGCTAAATTTATTTACCGATAAATAGAATATAGGGCACAAATCCCAGCAAAATTATTTTGTTTTTTCACCACAATTTTACGAAAAAAAAAAGATTTTTCTCATTTTTCTAAGGCTTGGACATCGCTTCCCAGAGCTTAAAGAGACACTTTTTGTTGAAGAGTTAAACTCTCAAAAGGGCGTAGAATCTTTCCAGGGTGAGTTTTATCCAAAATCAGCGATTCCTGGAAAGAAAGAAAACCTATCTTTTTTTACTCATGTATCCGCACCTGGGGGGAAGAGAACCTTATTTATTAAGGCAGCGTGCCTATTTTCTCCATAAATTGCTGATTACTCACAAATTTGTGATCGTACTGAATTACTCTGTAAAAGAATGCCGACGACGAGAAATTGTTATATGCTTCGAAACTTTTATATGCCTCGAACTGTTCTGCGGTAAAGGCATTTCGACCAAAGACGAAGTAATCGAAAATATTTACTATTTGCACTTTCAGAAAACTTTTCGCATCACCTTCGAAGATACTTGCATTTAGCACATAAGGATATTTTCCTTCAATCTCTTTCATTTTTTCCAAATACCGCATTTTGTACTCGGAAGTTAAAGTTTCAAAGTAAGAAGCCATCATTTCAAATGGGCTGGTTGTCCTTCACTTACGTTACTAAGGCTCGTTGCCATACTGAGAGTCACGTGTCTGCTACATCCTCATAGATCTATTGGTTTTTCGGCGTATGCTTTCCTCCCTTCTTTGCAATTGCTGTGTTTTTGCGATATCAACATTTCCGATGGCCATCTTTCTTACAGTCCTTTGGTCATTAAAAAATTGCCATTCCCTGTCCGGAACTTTGATTTTTTTTTTGCAGGTACACAATGCTAGATCATGACACTTGCAAGCACAAATGTCGAATAAATTTCCAGCGTCTGTTTTAAATTTCTGTATTTTAGAATTCAGGAATGGTGTACATCTACTTTTTACAGGTTTCACTACATTCTTGTATTTATGGTTGTAGAATAAAATCATGGCAATCACGCGTTTTGAAGATTCAGAATGGAGGCACGTACCCAGATGTCATTAATTTTCCTGGCAACTATATCCGCCACGCTTCGGGAAGAAAAGAAGGCTCCTTACTTCCTTCTCCCTTTATCTGAAAACGGGTGGTCTGGTAACATCTAATCATGTCTTCGTAAGTTGGGAGTACAACTGCATCGTGAGGAAATAAATCTTTTCCTGTACCAAATAACGGACAGCTTGTGCTTGGCCGAGTCATCTTCTGCTTAGCTCCTTGTTTCTCCAGTACCATTAATTACTCATCGTAAAGCAACGTAGACGTGTAACACACCGGCCCAGGCACGTGTTTCTAAACGTACTAGTGACCTTCGAAGATAATGAAAGGTGCAGGTGCACACCGCACGGCGCCGCCTGGCATTGAGGGAGGGTAGGGAAGGGAATGACAACAGTTATTTTGCGGTATTAATCGCGTATACACTTTGAAGGCAAGAGGGGAGTGGTTAGATATTGAGCAAAATTGACGAAATTTTTTGGGGTTTTAACTGACCGATTAAGCAACTTTTCCGCGCTGTGCCAAGATCGATTTCGAAAAATAATTTCCGAAAAGAAATTTTCCCGAAAAAGGCTTCAAAGCGGATTTTTCGTCTTTTTTTTTTTTTTTATATATATATATATATATATATACACTGCTGGACAATTGCTAAGGACGGATCATAAACGGCTATATAGCGCATAAAAAAGTAAGTGTGGTTGGATGCCAAGTGAAATAAAATAATGTCAGAATGCCAGGACATTACAAGAAAGACAATTTATTGTGCTCTGAAATCCAGAAGGCTTTGGAACGTGTTCAAGGGACAAACAGGTCATTTTGTGCAGAATACGTAAACTTGAAAAAAATGCAATTACCCTCCGCAGGCGTTCCGGAGTAAGATGTCAATACGGGATATGGCCCCCATGGAGGGCGATGCAAGATTCCACACGTCGTGTCATGCTTTGCACAACATTATCAAGCAGCTGTTGGGGTAATTTATCCCATTCCTCTGTCAGTGCACGGATGAGGGTGTCCTTGTTTATTGGAGGGCATTGGCGACCAGCAAGACTTCTCCCCAAAGCATCCCACACATTTTCAATGGGATTCAGTCTGGAGAACGTGCTGGCCATACGAGGCGTTGAATATCCTCGCTCTGAAGACACTCCTGGACAGCGACTGTTCGATGACATGTTGCGTTGTCGTCCATGAAAATGAATCTATCACCGACAGCACCACGGAACATGCGAACATGAGGTAGCAGAACATCATTAATGTATCGTTGGCCAGTCATAGTCCCAGTTGGAAGCACATAGAGGGACGAACGGCCATTGATCATGATGCCAGCCCATACCATGACACTACATGTCAGATATCGGTCCCTTTCCTGTATGTTTGCTGTACAATATGCAGTACCACTATCACGCCAGATCAGTTGTCGTCGACAATCAGACGATAGACTGTATCTACTCTCATCTGAGAAGAGGACAGCAAACCAGTCGTTATCAGTCCAATTGCGATGTTGATGGCACCATTGCAAACGGGCGGTACGGTGACGTCTGGAGAATGGGATGCACACAACAGGACGGCGGGCGTATAGTCCTCCTTCATGCAAACATCTGGCGACAGTTTTTCGGGAGATCAACTTGCCAGTAGCAGCTATAAACTGATTTGCTACCTCACTAGCTGTGCTGCCCCGGTGTCTTTTTGTTGATAGCACTATGTACCGATCTTCTGCAGGTGTCGTACTGCGAACACGACCTCCCCCGTGACGTTTGCTACACTCTCCATTTGTTTGAAATGATTTCCAAAGCCTTGAAACAACACTGTGGTTGACGTCGAACCCCCTGGCAACATCTGTTATTTTTCGCCCTTCTTCAATCTTGCCAATAATACGGCCACGCGTAAAATCATCTAGGTGATGTCGGGAAGACATACTGAAAATTGCAAGTTCGTCAATTGATTCTTTCCCTTTCAACTTTGCGTTTGAACAACAACGGTCAATACGCGTCAAATCCTTTATATCTCTTATCAGCGCTATGACGTCATGAACAAGTTCGGCAATCCAAAATTTGCATACGCACAACACGTCTTACTGTATCCCGCACTTATGCTAATTTCCACATTTTCCTGCCTTCCATTTTATGGTTGCTATCGTTGCTATTGTCATCCGTCCTTAGCAATTGTCCGGCAGTGTATATACTTTTTTAATGCCAGAGAGGAGCGGCTAGATATTTGAGCAAAATTGACGAATTTTTGTGGGAGTTTTTTTTTTGATTGGAGGTTTAACGACCACCGTGAGCAACTTAATGGGCTATAAGCAGTCGCCCGTCCCTAATTTAGGGTCACTGGTTCCAGGGAAGGGAGAGAGCTAGTACCGTAAGACAAACACAACATCCATGCCTCACCGGGATTCGAACCCGGACCCCGTTCGGACGAATGATCAGAGGCCTTCGCTTAGACCACTGCGCCACCGGGGCGGCAGGGGGAGGCTCTAACTGATTCATTAAGCAACTTTTCAGCGCTATGCCAAGATCGTTTTTTTTATTGGAAGTTTAACGACCACCGTGTGCAACTCAATGGGCTATAAGCAGTCGCCCGTCCCTAATTTAGGGTCACTGGTTCCAGGGAAGGGAGAGAGCCAGTGCCATAAGACAAACACAACATCCATGCCGCACCGGGATTTGAACCCAGACCCCTTACGGACGAATGATCAGAGCCCATCGCTTAGACCACTGTGCCACCTCAAAAAGAATTTCCGAAAAGAAATTTCCCGAAAAAGGCTTCAAAGTCGATTTTTCGTATTTTTTTTACTTTTTCAATGCCGGAGGGGCGCGCCTAGATATTGAGCATAATTGATTAAATTTTTTGTGGGTTCTAACTGATGCATTAGGCAACTTTTCCGCGCTGTACCGAGATCGATTTCGAAACAAAGTTTTTTTCGTCCCACCCTAATACCCAAGGAGGTTAGAATAATAATTCTGGAGATGCCCTGAGTATCTTAACCGTGAAGCCGCAAACTGTAGGATTTTGACGTTGTTTACATGATACTTATGTAATTTCAACTGTGTGTATTTTGAAATTGCGTGGGTTTTTGTTGCAGAAACCGTGTTAATATCAAACCATAATGAATTATACTTATTACACGAGTGAAGTTATCAATTTTAATGCTGTGTTTTGTTTAGAATTCGCACTAACGTCCGTGCATTTCAATTTAAAATAAAAATGGGAAGGAGCCTCAAAATAATTAAGAATTTCCTAAATTCAGTATTTTCTCACACATTGACAGCAAGTTACGATGCGAAATTGAAAACATTTGCGACGAAAGAAGGTGATTCGGTAAAAAGCATTTCAATAGCATCGAAAATCCAAGGTACTTAGAATGACAGAGGTAGGTCAAAGATTGCAAACAAACAGTGGGAGGTCTCCCCTCCTAGAGGCCTGTGCCGTAGTTGGTCCCCAGCAGTCTTCTTTCGTGGTGGTAAAGAATGGCGAATGCGTGATTCTTAATTCAAATTAGAAGCTTTTAAGAATGCATAGGCAGGAATTTTTAAAATAGGAATTACAGGTTTAAAACAAAGCTTACCGATTACTAAAACTTGGAATCTTCCCTCCATTGTTTCCTTTCTTTTAACTCCTTGAAATTCAATGCATGTGCTTGGTTTTTTCTTTTCATTGAGTTTTGTTGGTTGGCGTTGTTAATATATTTAATAAATGTTCTTGCTCTCACATAGGTTTTAATGACACCCACGTCAACTTCTGGTAAGTTTCATTTCAATTTCGATTGAAGTTTGTTTTTTGGCCTTTTGGGATTTATACACTGCTGGCCACCCAAAATGCGACACCAAGAAGGACACCAGATAGCAAAGCCAGATTTACTGGACACATAACAACAGATACAAAGATGAAACGATTGAGCTTACAGGCCCACGCTACTTGCGGAACACGCAGACATCAATAGTTCGTGTGGCCCCCATGGCTGGCAATAACGGCCGCTACACGTCGCGGCATCGAACGAAAGAGGCTTTGGATGTGGGCTTGCGGTATGTCGGTCCAGGTTGCTTCCACACGTTGCCACAGTTCATCAGGCGTAGCAACGGGTGGTGCTTGCCGGGCCACTCGGTTGCCGATCAGCGACCAGACGTGTTCGATGGGAGACATATCGGAAGAACAAGCAGGCCACGGCAGCAGTGACACTTGGTGGGCTGTGAAGAATTGTTGCACGATGTGTGCCACGTGCGGGCGCGCATTGTCCTGTTGAAACGTGGCCGCTGGCAGGTCCTGCAGGCAAGGGAAGACTACAGGCTCCAAAACGTTGGAGATATAGCGGTGGCTGTTGAGTGTACCGGTGATGCGTACCAGAGGGGTGCGGATGTCATATCCAATTGCGCCTCAAACCATAACGCCAGGCGACGGACCAGTATGGCGATGCATAATGCAGGCGTCATACAGTCTCTCGCCGCGGTGCCGCCACACGCGGATCCTACCATCGTGGTATTGCAGGCAGAAGCGGGATTCGTCGGAGAAAACAATGTCGTGCCATTCCGTAGTCCAGGTGCGGCGTTCAACGGCCCACTGCCGCCGCACTCGCCGGTGGTGTAACATCAATGGTAATCGGAGCAATGGGCGCCGTGCGACAAGTCCCCGCACCTGCAGACGACGTCGAACGGTACGTGCTGACACAGGTTGTTGCACAACACACCCTAATTCCTGCGCTAACGTTCGTGATGTGGCGGTGCGAGCCGTCAATGCCCGCCGCACAACATGCCGGTCCTCTCGATCGGCGGTGTCCGCGGCTGCGGCAATCACTCACGTCGGTCCATCCATCCCTCCTGCACCCACCGAATCCATACTCGCCTCATTGTGGCTGGATGTCGTACCACGCGGGCGCCGATGTCTCGGTACGATAAACCGCTGTCGCGATAAGCCACTATTCGTCCTCTGTCAAACTCCGAAACGTGCTGAAATGACTGCCGTTTTCTGCGACAAGGCATCAGGAAGCTTCCCACGCACATGTCCGGCAGCACAACACACTTCCACTACTTACACCCCGCCTTCTGTGCACCCTTCTTATAGTGCTTCTCGGTAGCGTGCCGGGCGCACATGATTTGCATATGCCCTGCAATGCTAATCGTTTGCATGTCTTCTCGCGGGCGACGCATGCTGCCAATTTCAGGCCAATCGGATGCTTCCTTTTTGGTGTTGCATTTTGGGTGGCCAGCAGTGTATATGCTAGCTCCATGAAATTCTGAAAAAAAAACTGATTCAAACTGTTTGTATTCAAATTTTGTTTGGTACCATTACCTATCTTTTGATAAAGTCTCAATCCAGCCTTTATTTTGGTTCCCCGTTAAGTAGAAAAACGTTTCCAATTCTGTATCCATGTGAAGAAAAGCTAAATATCCAGCAAAAAAGCGCATGGCTTCTTCCTCGTCAGGATTAGCAAAATTGCAATTATTAATAAATACATTGTCCATCTCACAGGCGTTCGAATTTTCTGCCTCGTCTTGTGTTTCCATTAAATTGAAAAATAAATTGGCCCTTATTATTTTGTCTTCGTCGCAGGATCGGATAGAGCTTTCGCGGGGCCCGTGGCGAAATTTCATTGCCTGGCCCGGAGCAAAATTTCATTGCAGGCACTAGAAAATAAATCTCATATTTTAATAAAATCGTTACGTAAAACCTGCCGTTCGTATAGAACACACACGAAAACTGTCCTAAAGACATAATGATTATCTCACAGAAATACGTATAGACCGTATGCATTGACGTCACAAAACCGCGGCTTGCGTCACTTTTTCATCTGCTGCTTTCAGAATAACTGGTGTACAAGTGAAATCAAAGATGCATTACATGGGCTCGTAAGTGGGTTATCTGGCGATCAAAAATAACTTTATTCTGATAAATTAAAGTTATTGGGCAATAGTGGACTGTGGTGACCCATATGTAATTCCGTACTCATTTTTCCTGAACAATATTGAAGTCTTGCCACGAATAGAACACGGCGATATTGTTAATTATTTATTTTTTTGCACTAACGCCTTCCCTCCCGATTAAATGAAATCGTGCAAGTCATTCATAAAGAAAGGTTAATTCCAGTCTAAAGATCTTCATAGAGTTTTTGTAGAAAACGCATCAGTAAATTTATGAACATACTTGTTACAAAATGCAAATTACACACTGTAATGTTCTTTCGTTTCCGGTTATCAATGTGAACTCTGCTGATACGTGATATCCACACTTTTGGCGCTTCTGAACAATTTTTTTGTAATTCTGATCGCATTTCCTTCACTCAGGTGGTAATCTATAATAGGACACATCATTATCTCTCCCACTTCGGTTACCGCAGCCGAAAATAGCGCATAACACCATCTTCCTTAACGCTCCACAATGCAAGTCCAAGCAGTGTATGTACACCAGTTGATCACCAGGGCGTCTACTAGGATGGTTTACCTTGCTGTGACGTCATATGCATATGGTCTACTGGCTTTAAGCTTAAGAAAAGGACCATAACATGGATTGAAAATTCCGAGACAGAGAGAGAGAGAGAGTAAAAGTGTCCACTATTTTCTTTCCAGGACGAGCGCGGTCGAGGTTGTATTGTGACTTTTATAAAAACTTCCTGACAAAATGATAAAAAGATACCTGCGTAGCGAATATTTTTGCATTCCGAATATTTTAGGGTAGAAAATATTAAGCTCTTCTAAAATAATTCATATACATGTTGCAGTGATTGATTTTTTATTTTATTAAATTTAAGTATTTGGTTTATACACAAATTGTTGAATATATAAAAGCAGGGCCCGCGAAATGATGAAATTTAATTTGATATTTCATGAATGTGGAAAACATTAAGGTGGTTATAAAAATCATTTGAAATCTGAAAATCTCAGTACCTGTACAGCGAAAGGCGATTAACTATTCAAAAAAAAGGGGGGGGGGGTGGAAACAAAAAAAAATAATAAAAATATTTTTAAGGGCCTCGCGTTCCAAAACTTACAAACAAATAATTATAAAAAAATTCTACAAAAAATTATTTTGTTTCTTCTCTTTAAGTGCGGGGCCCTGGGCGACCGCCCCGGTTGCCCCAAGGAGGTTAGAATAATACTTCTGGATATGCCCTGAGTCTCTTAACCGTGAAGCCGCAAATTGTGGGAATTTCATGTTGCTTACATGATACCTATGTAATTTCAACTTTTGGATTAATGTAGTTTTTGGTTGCAGAAACCGTGTTAATATCAAACCGGAATTAATTAAATTTCTTATACGAGTGAAGTTTTCAATTTTAACATTATGTTTTATTTAGAATTCGCACTAACGTTTGTGTATTTCAATTTAAATAAAAAATAGGAAGGAGCCTCAAAATAATTAAGAATTTTATAAATTCAACATTTTCTCACAAATTGGCAGTTACGAAGGTACGATTCGAAATTGGAAATATTTGCGACGAAATTAGGCGATTCGATCAACACAAAATGCAGTGCAATAGCCTTGAAAATGAGCTTTCCCACACTTCGACGGCCGTAGCTCGCGGTTATAGGCTTCACGCAAAGTGGTACTGCTTCATTAAGAAGGGCATCTCCAGATATCTGATTCTAACCTCCTTGGGTTGTCCTTATGTTCCAGCCGTCCCTGCTTCGTTGTTCTTAACGTTGCCGTTTGTCGGCAGCAGAAGCTTTTATCCAAGCAATAGCATTTTGAGCCTGTGCTTGAAATCAGTTGGTAATGGATGATTGTAAAATTAATCTGAAAATGAGTTCACGATACCGAGTGGAATTCTGCACTGTGGAGAGAGAGCGTAGGACAGCTCCAAGAGGGTTCCACTGACATCACTGATTCCTGGAACCCTAAGCCGGGGTGGGTTGGGCCAAAGCCATCTTTATACCTCACCAGGCCTACCACAAGGATTTGTGACGTCCCAATCGTGGTGCTACAGATTTGCTTTGCTCTCCGTGGTAACAGAAAAGTTAGCGTTCATTTCGTATTTTCAATGGATATGTTATGGATCTCGGGTACTTCTGGGAACTATTTTGGAATGCAATTTTTTCAGCAAGGTAAGTAGTACTCTTAATACTTTTGTGTGTATAGTATTTGTTCATGTATCACCTGAAAAATTCAAATTAAATTTGAATCGCGATTGGGAGACAGGATGTGGGTGAAATGGGTTGTTAGCTTGTCTTCATTCATGTTTCGGAAAATAGAAGTCGCAATCAAACTGAAATACTACTGTATTTATTACCATGCGTGCATATTGAAAGTATTAATTTAAGAGAAAACGAAAAGTGCGTTGTTTAATTATACCTGATCGTGATGTACGTGATTAATACATTGGAAATAGAGACTAAGTTGACTATCGCTTGTGTTCCTAATTTTTTGATAGATACGCAAGCCATGGAGATTCTTCAGCACATTGTGCAGCAGCGTCACTCAATTCATGAATGTGTAGCAATCATGTTCTTGTGTGTGTACTCGTGAATTCACTCATTCCACAGCCATGCTGTGCTGTGGGTTTGGGTATCACTAAAAGTGAAAAACAGGATCCCTGAAATCAAGATGAGCAACTTTTTCAGGTAAAGGCACTCTACTTTCATAAAATTAAAAAATGTCCAATGCATCCTGGTATCCCAGTTTCCAGTCATTGCAATGTATGGTATTCTAAAATTACAGGCTGTATTATTTACAAAGCAGTAACAGTAGCGGCTCGTGGTTGGAAAAATAGGTGAAGAGGTACAAGAGCAGTATGAAAAGATATATACTGTCTACAATGAAAATCCCTTAATGAGGACTTACTTATTTTTTGTATATTACATCAATTTTTCTTCCTTTGAAAGCTGCAAATTTGTCGATTATGTCGTCATAAGATGGTTAGATGGTTGTTTCTTAGTGAGCATCAATAAAATGTCTTCCTGAATAGAAATATTTGCCAGAGAAGCCAGTCTATCTTGGGAACTAGTGTTTCTTGAGCAAGTTTGCATTCTTTTAAGAAAACTTCTTTCCACTGGCACACTTGTAGATGGAATTGTTAAACTGATGAAAACCAATTTATAATCTTCTGTAAAAATGTCTTTGTCTCCGTGAAACACTCGAAGGAGTTCTTGAGTCAATATATTCCTTAATTTTTCATCGGCATATACAAGACTCAGTTCATTTTTAAGGCGCTGGTGTTTAGTAAATATGTTTCCTTAAAAATGTAGATTTCAAGAGCGCGAGTGGGAAAGCATGCATTAAATTATTCGAATTTGGTTCAAGTCAGACAAATTGAAGTTTCTTACAGTCTTGAAATCTTTTATCCATTTCCATAAGAATGTGGTCCAAAATTTCAAAATACCATTGTTTATAATTTTGAACAGTTGTTTCCTGTGTAAGAGCACCATATTCCCGTGCTTATTTCTGTGATTTTGCTAGCTTTTCTAAACTGTGTTTCAAATAACTCATCGTTCCTTTTATAGCTCAAAATTTCACGAGGTTTTTCTTTTTTTAATTTGAGTTACACAGTAGTTTATGTTTAGTTATTTTTTCTTCAAAAGTTCGAATAATAGATCGGTGGAGCCAAAAATGTAAATTCGAAAGTGTCCATATGATTCGAAAACCTCTTGGCAAGATGAATTGATTTTTTGTCTCATTATTCGCTATTCGTCAGAAATCCGAACACGTCCTTCAATTTATCCCAATCTTCAACAACTACACTTACTAATTTCGAAGTGGAGGACCATCGAGTTTCTGTTATGGTTGGTTTGCATCTTGCGGTTGTTGATATAAGTGTGTAAGACCGCTTCGCAGAATGGTGAACAAACGAAGCAATTCCACTGATTCTTGCAAAAAGTATTCGACACTTGAAATTTTAGAAAAACTCTGGTGTAATACAAGGTTCAAACGATGAACTAAGCATTGAACAAAAACAGCTTGAGAAGCTTTATCCTTGACTATTTTTTCTGCAGCCCATTTTAGTGTCCAGACATTATACTTGCCCCATCGTAACATTGTCCTATTTATTTGTGTTGGTAATCAGACTGTTCCAAAATTTTGTCTAGCATTTTGTATAAAGCTCCTGGCGTTCTATCTTCATTCACATCATAGAAACCCAAAAATCCCTCAACCAATACACCTTCCGAATCAACAATCAAAAATTATTTAATTTTTGACGTGATCGTTTATATATTCAGAAATACATTCAATTAATTCATTTTGAATAGTTTTTTTATTTTTTCGTATTGATTTTCAATTTCTAAAGAACTTCTTCATATCAACAATGAAAGTGATTCAATGAAATTTTCACAATTTATCGAGCCCAGGCTTTCGTCATGGCCATGGAATGCTAGTTCTTGTTTGTTCAAATACAGTATAGACTAATACTGCATCAATCACTGTCTGCAGGAAAAGTCTATTTAAATGAACGTTTTCGTTAAAATGAGTTTTCAAAAGCCTAGCATTCTTCCTCTGGGCATCGGCAATGGTGTTTGGAATTTTTTCAAAATTCCTTAACATTAATCCGCATTTCAGGTGTTCGCTAGAATCACGATGTTTATGAAGTGACCGTGTTACGCTTAATAAATCTGAAAATCCGTCTTTATTCCATGCCGAATGTTTATTACTAAAAAGTAAGCAAGGCCAAAAAAAAATTTACATAGAATTGCTGCAAATCCATCTATATTCAGTAAACCAACAATTTTTTAAATTAATATTGTTAGATTTACCGCATTTCTTGATTTCGTTCTTGGCAACAATTGTCAGTGAATCCGTTGGTCGTCCTTGAAGCAAAATGTCTCTTTTATCATCATCTTTCCACATAGTAAATGGAGTTTGCAATAAATTACAAACAATGTCGTCCACAGGATATATTTTTTATTGGAGGTTTGACGACCACCGTGAGCAACTCAAATGGGCTATAAGCAGTCGCCCGTCCCTAATTTAGGGTCACTGGTTCCAAGGAAAGGGAGAGAGCCAGTGCCGTAAGACAAACACAACATCCATGCCTCACCGGGATTCGAACCCGGAACCCGTTCGGACAAATGATCAGAGGCCATCGCTTAGACCACAGCGCCACCGGGAGGGTGGCTTCTACAGGATGCATACTAAAAACTATCACTATCAGTTAAATTGTACACAAACCTAAAATATCAGTTAAAGCTTTCAACAAATAATCACAAAGCACAAAAGAACAAATTCCTTTCGGAAAATAATGTACCACAGCACCACAAGGAAAAAGCCCTAGCAGATTGCATGGTACCCTGATAGTCCGCCCACTCCACCGTGATCTCTCACGACTTAACGCTCAAAAGCTGAAAGATGCAGAGGTAAGGCGCGTGAAGCTGAAACACTTCACTTGAGCGAGCAGTTGGGGAGGGTGACGTCGCGGTTACCATGGCAACTCGGCAGACAACAGCAGACTTCCAAGCATTCTCATTTCGGCTCTTCACTTGCACTGTTTTGCGTATAAGGATTTGTTTTTCGTATTGAGCGCGCCATGTGAATTAATATCTATTCAAAATTTTGAGTATTTTGGAACTGAATAAAGGCAAAAAGGAATATATCATAAAAAATACTGAATAAAACTTTATTTTGAGTAAAATAGGTGAAGAGGCACTTCACCTACTTCACCTGAAAAGCCGCCACTGAGCAGTAAGCATTTCAAGGTCATTAGTTATTTTGATATGTCGTAAATAACCAATAAACCTAATACATTTAATTTCTGGAGTCGTGTTTCCTTGCCTGTATTAGTTGCTTCTTGCTTTTCTATAATGTATGTTGTACATTGTAAGACTAAACATTTTACCATGAATTTGACTGTCTTCTGAATAAGCATTTTTTCTGATGTTGCACAAGTGATTTCCATTCATTTCCTTACCAGGGTGGAACGCTATACCTGGAGAGTAAAATTTGTTAAGTAAATTTTCCTTTTTTGTTTGCCATTAGTGCTATGTTTTTGAATAACTGTTTCAAGAACTACATTTTTTATGCATAATCTGTATATAATGGTCATTATCTGAGTGAAGACATATGCATTTTCAATTATTCTGTCCTGTTTATGTTGGTACAAAGTAAACGAAATCCATCTACAATTAGCCCGAGGATGCAAGAATGAAACCTATGTGCGTAGAGTTAATTAAACACAGAATTACTGGTGGCATACAATAGAAAATATGTTTGGAAATTCCAAGTTATCAGTTTTAAATTCATTGAACAACCACTAGAACATGCTATTCAAAACTAAAATTTGGTAATTTCCTGCAATTCTAACATTATTCATAATTAACTTTTACAGAATAAAGAAATTATTTTTAATATGACTTCAGAATCATGCACCCATTTCTAAGATGACAAGAACGAACTTTCCCTTGTATCATTTGCAGCATGCACATGATACATATAACAAAATGTATGAAATTACTATCCCTTCTTATTCTGCAGCAATAAGAACATTTATAAAACGTAAAACCCGCGCTTCATGGAAGATTAACTTACGTTCAATCAACAGCTAGGATTTATAAAATTTTACCACTGAATACTAATGAAAAAAAGAAACATACCTTACCGCTGAACATATTTCCTTTTATAATCAAGCAGGATCTTCACAATAAACTCAAAACACACGGTAAATATCCACACAACATTCACTGGGACAGTACAACTTGCCAACAAGAACAAATATGATAACAATAAAACCAGACACAACTACGAAACGAGTCAAATATGGAGTCAAATGCTTAGTCTCGTGGTAAATAGTAGCCCTACGATTGTGCCGTCACGGGCAAGTCACATGACCTTGTTGCAGGCCTGGTGAGCTATAAAGATGGCCTTGGTTGGGCGAACTCATTGACATACATTCTCTCATTCTAACTACCTTGTTGAAAACCATCAGCTTTCCCACACTTTGACGGCCGTTCCTCGCGGTTATAGGCTTCACGCAAAGTGGTACTGCTCCATCAGCATGGGCTTCTGCAGATATCTTATTCCAAAGTCCTCGAAGTCTAATGGTCTATGTCTTCAGCTTGATTAATTTATAACAGATTGCTTGGTTCGCGAGCCCTCAAGCAAATATAGATATCCTTGCGTCCTTTCAGAGCAAACGCCCAACAAAGATAGAAGGAAACGTTTCTTTTCTTTATCTTTTCTTTTTTTTTTTTATTTGTAAGGAAATAACTTTTTAGGGAAATAAAAGTTAAATAAAATATTTTTATTTTCAGTTAAATGAACAAAAGTTAAATGAAATATTTTTCGTAATTTCCAAAATAATTATGCAACCGTTCCCAAAAATTCAGGCAAACAAGAATACAAAGAAGTTGGCTATTCCTTGAGTGGTCCATCGGGAAATGTCTCTCTATCCCGACCGGCCAATCCGCTCCTGATGGGCCTGGTATATGATAATTTTTTGACAGGTGCACGCTTTCGCGTCGGTGTCGGATTTACTGCAAGCTAACCTATCCAGTCTATAAGAGCAGGCCTTCGTTTCGATCTTATTCAAGGAATAAAAATTCGTAAGATATCAAATATCGAAAGGACAACAGAAAATAAAATTTCCTTTGTTTTTATCGTTTTTATAGTTTTTTCTCGTTCATAAATTCATTCGATTTGATCTACTGTAAATCTTTGCGCCCCCAGATTCTGGTGCCCTAGGCAGCCGTCTAGTTCTCCTAATGGTTGAACCAGCCCTGGGCACAATACCCAAGGAGGTTAGAATAATACTTCTGGAGATGCCCTGAGTTTCTTAACCGCGAAGCCGCCAGGTGTGAGAATCCGACGTTGTCACATGACACCTATATAATTTCAACTGTTTGTATTTTCAAATTGCGTATTTGGTTGCAAAAATAATATTAATATCCAACTGGAATGAATTATATTTCGTACACGAGTGAAGTTTTCAATTTTCACGTTATGTTTTGTTTAGAATCCGCACCAACGTTCGTGCGCCGCTCCGGTGGCGCAGTGGTCTAAGCAATGGCCTCTGATCATTCGTCCGAAAGGAGTCCGGGTTCGAAACCCGGTGAGGCATGGATGTTGTGTTTGTCCCATTGAGTTGCTCACGGTGGTCGTTAAACCTCCAATCTAAAAAAAAAAACGTTAGTGTATTTTAACTTAAAATAAAAATGGGAAAAGGCATCAAAATAATGAGGAATTTTATGAATTCAGCATTTTCTCACACATCAGCAGCAATTTATGATGCGATTTTTTTTATTATTTGAGGTTTAACGACCACCGTTAGCAACTCAATGGGCTATAAGCAGTCGCCCGTCCCTAATTTAGGGTCACTGGTTCCAGGGAAGGGAGAGAGCCAGTGCCGTAAGACAAACAAAACATCCATGCCTCACCGGGATTAGAACATGGACCACGTTCGGACAAATGATTTTTATTATTTTTTTATTGGAGGTTTAACGACCACTATGAGCAACTCAATGGGCTATAAGCAGTCGCCCGTCCCTAATTTAGGGTTACCGGTTCCAGGGAAGGAAGACAAGCCAGTTCTGTAAGACAAACACAACATCCATGCCTCAATGATCATTCGTCCGAACGGGGTCCGGGATTCGAACCCGGACCCCGTTCGGACGAATGATCAGAGGCCATCGCTTAGACCACTGCGCCACCGGGGCGGCAATGCGAAATTGGAAACATTTGCGACAAAATAATGCGATTTGGCCAACACAAAATGCATTGCAATAGCCTTGAAAATCAAAAGGCTATTATTTTCAAATAACATTGAAAAACCATCGGCTGTCGCTCGCCGTTACAGGCTTCACGCAAAGTGGTACTGTTCCACTAACAAAGGCACCTCCAGATATTTTATTCTAACCACCTTAACAATTACAAGGCATAGGCTCTGACTATCCAAAGCCTATGGCTCTGATAACTCGGTCAATGGTTTACTTAGCGTCTTTTCATCGATGCATAACATTCAAAGCCTATTGTAGAGGTCGCTAAGGCTTCAGTTTTCAAAACAAAATAACCTTTTACTGGCAACCGAAGTCATTGGTTTCTACCAAGGAGGTTATATTACTGGAGACACCACTGGCTCTGCCGCCATAGGTCACAGCTAATCTGTGGTGTGACGTCACAAGCAGGCAAAAATGAACTAAATTATACCGTTGATGAAACAGTAAGCTTGTGTATCATTGATAAAGATTATTGAATTACTCATTTTATCTGTTTATACGCTTAGAAGCTTTCGTTCCATTGGTTTCCAAGCAGCTTCTCTTCTGTGGCTGCGTCGTGCCTGCTCATGACGTCATTTGCAGCACAGACGGTGACTTATGGCGGCCAATGCTGCGTGGATATGAGTGGTGTCTCCAGTAATATAACCTCCTTGGTTTCTACCAGGCTCTCTCATATGCCGAGAGCAGGGGCCATAGAAACAATGTAAGCAATGCTTGCCTTACTAGAAATGAATAATTGAAAGCTTTACAAAAATTAGATTAATTATTTTTTATTTAGAATGGCTATTAAAATTTAGACCCATAGCGTGATTGCTTCCGAAAATGCACCTTTTAAATAACTATTAAATATTTTCCGCCGTAGCTTTATTGGAATTGAGTGCCATCGTCGTGTAAAGATCACGCTTCCTGCGCGCCGATTGGCCACATGACTAAGCTCACCGCTTCTGTTATGAGGGCTGGGCAAGCAATCCAGAAGTTTTTTGTTTTTTTATTGGAGGTTTCACGACCACCGTGAGCAACTCAATGGGCTATAAGCAGTCGCCCGTCCTTAATTTAGGGTCACTGGTTCCAGGAAAGGGAGAGAGCCAGTGCCGTAAGACAAACACAACATCCATGCCTCACCGTGATTCGAACCTGGACCCCTTTCGGACGAATGATCAGAGGCCATCGCTTAGACCACTGCGCCACCGAGGCGGCATCCAGAAGTTGCTTCGGATTCCTCCATTCGTTTCAAGCTTCACAGCCGTCGCTCTGAACGACCACGTGACTAAGCTCACCGCTGCCTGCATGAGGACTATGCAAGCAACACAGCAGTTGCTAATGGTTTGCCCATTCGTTCCGTGAGTCGAAGTTAAGTCTGATCTGAAGTGAATATTTGTAGTTCTTTTGCTATCGAACCAAGCAGTAAAATATATGTTCTTCAAACACCCTACAATGTGCAATGATTTCCTGTATGTTTCCGTGTAAGGTGTAATTACAATCACTGTAAGAGAACACCTTTCAACGCTGTTTGACTTAATTTTTAAAGATGTAAGCATTTCTCTTCAATGAGAGAAGCAATTTCATGTTCACGTCTGCGCTGTCATCTATGGACCAACGCGATAACAACAAATATAAATATGTGTTTTAGATTGTGTTGTTTTTTATTTTTTAAGAAATAAGCTGTTCAGCTAAAGGAGTTTTCAAGAGAAAAGGGATAATATAAATGCTGAGAGACCAAAACCTTGTTTAGAAACTCTCCAAACGAAGGCTAAAAGATGTTTTCGCCGCTTCCATCGGGAAGAATACGAAAAAACATAGTGGTTAACAGCTTGCAAAAGTGACCAAAAATTATACTGTTGGCCGTACACATTATTTTCAGTAGACAGAAGAAGTTTATGGATAAACGGTGATTTGGGAGACTTTAGTGACTTTCACAATTCATCCAAACGGCACGAGTGTTCGGAGATACACATTTCGTCAGTGATAAAATTAAAAACTTTTGGCAAAACAAGGATTTTGAGTTTCAAGTAGACGAGCAAATAAAAACGGACGTTTCTCGACATAATGAACTCGTTAAAAAAATTATAGATGTTTTAAGGTGCTTAATTGACGTTACGTGTTTCCTTGGCAAGCAGGAATTGGCCTTTATGGGCATGATGAATCCATTGAGTCTGTTAATCCCGGGAATTTTGTTGAATTGACAAATTTACTTGGTTGCTATGACGAAAAGCTTAAAAATCATTTAGACAGTTCTTCCGTCTTTTCAGGGATGTCAAATCGTACACAAAATGATTTGATTGAATCAATAGGAGAAGTAATGATCGCAGAAATAAAAAAGAAATTGAAGAAGCTCCTTTCGTTTTAATTTGGATGAAAGAACTGATGTGAGTTGCAGGTCTCAGCTATCTACAGTGTTTCTCTATGTGACTAATGACGGGACTCCCGAAGAGACATTCATTGGTTTTATTCATGTGAGTGCTGATCGTTGAGCTAATTCTTTGGCAGAGCACGTCCAAAGCATTTTAGAAAGTTTTGAGTGCTCCAAAAAATTAATAGCTCAGACATATGATGGAACTTCCGTGATGGCTGGAGAACATTCAGGACTTCGAGCTCGTGTAAAAGAAAAACACCAGGAAGCTATTTTTATGCATTGTTATACTCACAGATTAAATCTGGTCTTCTCACAAGCACTTAACAGTATAAAAGAATCCATAAGTTTCTTCGCAACACTGAGTGGACGGGCTTCTTTCTTTTCAAAGTCGACGAAAAGATTTCGTGCATTGAATGCGGAAGTGAAAAGAAGATTACTCAATGCAACTCCTACTCAATGAAATTTTAAAGTCGCTTGGCAGAAACTGTGTATGAGCATCTAGAAAGTACAAGAGCATTGTTCACAAATATTCTTGAAAATCCTGAACACTGGGATTCTGATACTAATGTTACAGACAATGGGTTTTCAAAGTGTTTGGGTGAATTCGATTTCCGCTTCCTGCTGTGTCTCTTCTCTGATATCTTTCCTTTGAGCCATACGCTATTTGAAATACTCCCGAAAAAGAAATTAGATAACACGTATTGTGTGAAAAAAGTCGCTGAGTTTCAGAATGCAGTGTCAGAGAAAAGAAATATGTTCGAGATGTTGTGGTCGAAACTAGAAGAAAGCGAAGCTATAGCGTCTAGAAGGGATAGTGTGCCGAGCGCCTAGCGTACGTAATGATTGGCGTGGATACCTAAATTTGTCCCCTTCGTAGATGGCGCTCCGATCGCCTTCCCTTCCCTCTTTCTTACTGTGATGGGAGCGGGAAACTAAATTCGTGTTGCTTACTGTGAAAAGAACGGTAATTTAGACGAAAACATGTTATGTTTTAGGTTTTAGAAGGAATGTGGATTACCTAAATATTGTATATAAGTTATAGTTAGCTCATTATGCGGAAGAGAAATAACCATAGTTTTGTGCCAGGTTGCAATACTCAGTGCAAAAACAGTAAGCCGTCACTCTTTGGAATACCCAAAAATGATAAACTTTTACAGCAGTGGCAAAGATTGATTCCCGGTGCAGATAAAAACTTAGACAAATTTAGTGCTGTATGTGAATTGCACTTTGATGAGAGATTTGTGGTTCAAAATTTTGTGCATAAAATAAATGAGGAGACTGTGTTAATACCCAGAGATCGGCCCATCTTGACACCAGATGCAATTCCAACAATATTTCCAAACCTTCCCCATTATTTGTCAAAACATCTGGCAAAATACAGGAAAGTTAGGGAAACCGATGATAAGCCTGATGGTAATTTAAATAGCTTGGAATTTACTTCCCAAAGAGTTACACTGAACTGCCTTCTGAATATCAACCTTCCTTCAAAATTTTGGGTCGGCAAATTCCTCCTAATAATTCAAAGTGCATAATTTTCCATGTTCATTCATTCAAATGTGAATTGTCAAATTCATTGACAACAGAAAAACTGGTTGTTGTTACCAAAAGTGAACCAGAGGTTACCTGTAAAGTGTATTTACGTGGATTAAAAATTAACACAGTTTCTAATATTACTTCTAAAGATGAATTAGAATCCATTATTCGAGACACTGATAGGCTAACATTATGTCATGGCGCAGGCTCCATTTCAGAATTTGAAAATAACAGGAAGTACCTTGAAAGTGGAGTTATTTTTGAGAATAATTTGTACAGCAAAAATTGTGTAAGGAAAGGAACAACAAAGACTTGCCTCAGATGTAAGTATCTGCAGCGCTTACTTTTACACAAAATAGCTTATCACAGAAGAAAGGCTACATTTAAAAATAAGTATCAAAATAAAGTTCGGAAAATCAACAGGCTGAAGAAACGAGTTATTTCGCTCTCTGATTACACTAAAAAAAAATAAGAATTTTACAGAACTTTCCATTAATGAAAAAATAGCAGATTTGCTGCTGCTTAATAAGCAGCAGCAAATGGTTATTCATTGTTATAAGGCAGCAGAAAGGAAATCTGCAAGAGGTATGTCATATACCAAAGAATGGTTACTTGAATGCTTACTAATGCACATAAGAAGTCCAAAATTGTACGAGCACATACGGAAACACAAAATCCTGATCCTACCTAATAGAACAACTATTAGAAAGTATATTTTAAATTACAACAGTGATTTTGGATTCAATGCACAGACGTTTGAAACAATTTCAAAGAAAACAAGTGAGATGGAGTTTATTGCAAGACATGGTGGTATATTAATAGATGAAGTGAAGCTTACAGAAAAACTGCAAGCAAAATCATCTGGTGAAATAATAGGGTTTGTTGATATTGGGCCATACACTTCAGAAACTGTTAAGCATGTCCCATGTAATCACAGACTGGTAATGGTGTTCCAGCCATTAAATGGAGATTGGACACAAATAACTGGTGTTTTTGCCACAAATAACAATATAAGTGGGACTTTGCTTGCAAAATTGATTATTGAAGCTGTTATTCTCACTGAAAATGCAGGTCTGTTTGTTGATTTCAGTACGTGTGATGGGGCTTCTTGGAACAGGAATATGTGGAAGACATTTGGTATATCAGCAGATTGTTCTGAAACTAAATACAGCATTATGCATCCTACAGATTGTTCTAGAAGTTTACATTTCATAGCAGATTTTCCTCACTTAATAAAATGTGTACGGAACGCATTTGTTACCAGAGGGTTTCTTCTGCCCAAAGGGGAAGCAAGACCAGAGCATGTTGAAGCAGCATGGAGGAAGGACTCTGACATAACTACTCTAAAAGCCATGCCAAAAATTACACGCGTTCATATTCACCCGAATAACTTTGAGAAAGTGAGGGCAAGCTATGCTTTGCAGCTTTTTATCAACGAAGTATTAAAAGGCCTTTTTCTCTATAAGCATCATATTGAAATACAGTTTGGAAGTACTAATGCAACTGCATTTTTCATAAAGTTGATGATGGAGTTAATAACTGTAATGGCCTCTAAGGGTCCATCAAGTAGTCTCCGCATCGATTCTGAGGGATGCAAAGTACTTAATGATGTTCTGTTATGTTTAGATAAATGGGAAGCTTTTGCAGGAGATAAGAAGATTGGGTTTTTAAATGCTAGCACAGCTGCAGGATTACGAGTCACTATAAGCAGTGCTATCTCTCTAGTAAAATATCTATACGAAACCTTGGACCACAAGTATGTAATGACATCGTGCTTGAGTCAAGACTCGATAGAAAACATTTTTGGCATTATTCGACAACTGTCAGGCTGCAATGACCACCCCCACTGCAGCAGAATTTTTAGTGACCATTTAGTGTTAAAGTTTTTATAATCTGGCCAAGCCTGTAAAGTGTGGTACTGGCTGCACAACAGAAATCATCAATTCCCTTATTGAGCCAAGTGACTCCATCAGTTGCAAACCTAATGTTTTGTTGAATTTAAATGAAGTTTTAAGTGATGGAATGCTAGATAATGTGAAAGATACCTTGAATAGTGCTGCATATTCTGATTGTGCTTCCCTTTTCCCACATAATTCCCATAACCAGTTGCTAGTTTATGTAGCTAGGAAACGTATTGCAATAACTAAAAGCAAAGATTCCACCAAAATGTGTTTAACTTGCAGTATTGAAGAAAAGGCCAGATTTTCTGGAACGCTGATACGAGATTTTGATAAAGGTGGCTTATTATGTCCATCAAAGGAACTCCTAGTTCTTGTCAGTCAACTGGAAGGTATGGTTACACATTATTTCAGCACCGAAAAACTACACAAAGATAGCATCATTGATATTCTAGCTATCTTGATGATAAAGAAAATTAAATTCATTGGTTGTGCAGAACACAGTAAAGATGGGACATGTAAGATTGCAAAATTGTATTTACTGACATGGTTGTATTTCTATATAAAGTGACTTAATAAGATTCACAATGATAATCTAGAATAAATGAAGTACCTTAAGCTGAGACGCTGCAAATAAATATTAAGTCCCTGGATCTGGGTGTTGAGGTTCTTTTTATGAGGAAGCAAGTGAGAGACAGCTTTATAATTACTGTGGAGTGAGTAAATGTATGTGGAGTCAGTCAATAGCTCTCATTTATAATTATTGTGGAGTCAGTAAATATATATAGACTCCACAGTAATGATACAGCTCAAACCCTCACCCCGAGACTCCCTCAAAACTACTTTAACAGTTAATAAGAACTTTGCAACAGAACAGGTTCTGTCATTCAAATCCAGGGGTTTGAACTTAGTCACATTACCAATGTTCAACTCTGAGCAAGCAGAGCAGAAGCATATGACCGTATTAAAAAGATTGGATAATTTTGGGAGTATGTAGCAGTGGCTAGTTAACTTTTCCTTCATTAAATATGATATGTATGCACATAGCAGACAGTAAGCCTAATGCATATGCAAATAAGTAACCCCAGCCTATAATGTGGTCAAGAAATGTCCAGGTTGTTAACAAACTTAGAAAAGAAAGTTACAGAAACTGGTAAGTTATTTAGAGATTCAAAATTCATTTCTGTAAATGTATTTATTTTTAAAAAATAAATTTTTGCCCCCCTCCCCCCAAGTAACTGAATAGTTCAGTAGATAAGATATTAATATACAAAAAGATTTTAAGGAACATGTGCGGTGGTAATAATATTGCAGAGTTACTATTTGTTATTAAAAATGTTTAGAACTGTGGGATTCTTTAGCAAACTGCCCCACCCCTTCACCTTTTTTTAATGTTCAAATCCCAAAACCACTAGTGGTAATCTGATATTAACACTTCTTTTTTTCAATCAACATTTAGCTTTGGCATTTCCAGTATTGCTAACTAGGGCTTCCATGATGGAATTATATACTACAAAATTCAGTATTTTGAAGAAAACTTGCAAAATGCCATGAGTGACTAATTTACTCTTTACAAGGTGGTGTAAAAGTAATAAAAAAAGAAACTAAACACGTATTAAATTTATTTCTGTAAATTTAATTATATGTGAAAATATCCAATAGTTGTATTCACAAATTCTTGCTCTTTCAATTGCATTTTCTAAGATGCCTAAACATCAAGTTGTGTGTTATTTAGTTTTTGTGTAATGTTACTTTTAAAATCCCCTCCCACGTTCTGTTGCTGATAAATTTCTCTGTTGCTATACAATTGAGAAACGGTTTTTGATAAAAATTTCAACAACTGCTGCACTAGCCTTTGACATATAACAGCCCACAGTGAATTAATCAAGCTTCTACTTTATAAAAAATAAAAACGAAAAAAAAACATTTAAAATGAGATGCTTTCTTTTGCCTCACTGTATAAATTGAATAAAGCTTAACCAATGTGCTGAGATGTGGTAATATTGTAATAAATAATGCTTGGTACATACCAGCAATGTAAGATTAAAACATTGCTTTATTACAAACTTCATGTGGATTCTGTATGGAAATGCCTAAAGCCATTTATAATGAACTCTCATCAGCACGCCTTTGGTCCCCATGCTGATGAGAGTTCAATACTCAAAACCGATCCACGTCAGGGGTCAGTTTTTTCACATGTGCTTCAACATTTGTTTCAGTTAGTGCAAATTATATCTGTATTACCTATTCCCAACTACTAGGGGCATTAAACAGCGTTGTTACATGTTTACATTGTACACAATGTGTCACTGTGCGCACCTTACTGGGACGATAAACCATTCTGGATTTACTGAGGGGATATCAGTATGAGATTGAAATAATTCCAATTTCAGAAATTAAGAACAAATAAATGTCTTGGTAAATTATTTGCTCCCGCACAATATTTCTTCATTTAATAGTAAAATTTATCTAACGGTATAAAAAACATCCCTCCAAATCAGCCCCACTTTTTTTTTTTTTTTTTTTGCGTTTTTTTTTTCTGAACAATTACTGGTAAATGCTTTCTCATGCATGCATTATGACCAAATAATGCTTCAGTCAGAGAGGAATGTCATTGTAAATGCGTGTGACACAGCTTAAATAAGGTGGTGCACACCGTTTTTTAAATCAGTCAGTAACAAACAAAAATAATTTTTGTTAAGCCTCTTAATAATACGTATAGCTTACCCAACGTTTATATATATCTGCTATATCCACGCTAATCACTACATACGCTGGGCGCTCGGCACACTTCCCCTTTTAGATGCTATATATCAGCTGTTTCTGTATAACCGTTTGAAGAGTAGATACATGGAAGCACAACTTTATATTTACACACTCCCACGTATTTACTTCAAACAGTAAATTTTGCCCGCTGTCCCTAAATTGTTTTTAAGGAGCTCTGTCTCTGACTGGCAGCATTAAATTTGTTGAACCACGGCATTACTTATACCTGATCATAGGCCTAACCACTGGGAGGATCAGGACCCCCAGATGTTCATAGAGTGGGATCCCCAATGTAAATGATCCCCCAAATGTTTCGGGAATATAATGATATGAACTTTTTATGCGAACCAACTAAGTTATTTAATAATGTAAGATTGTAATTTTTCGTAGAATGCGAACACATGTATAATGTGTACTTAATAAAACAGCGATGTCGATTAAGCATGGTTACCAACATCGCTGGCGTATATATATTATGTGATCAGACCCCTCCCCCCCCGATTTTGAAACACGGTTACGCCACTGTACCTGATGGTCACTGGCCAACATCGCCGATGCTGACACTTTAGCATTCAATTCAAAATAAGCGTATTCAATATAATGCCCCATACAAAAAAGCCTTGCAATTTCTGTATATACAGCAGGAACGGTTCCGGCAATAAAGCTGTGGGGCTGCAGCCCCCCACCACACCCCTACCCAAAGCAGTTTTTTTCATGCCACACCAAGAGAGAAGTTTACTGAACTCTGCTGGAAATTTTTCCTGCACAACGCCACTGGGAGCGAAAAGAACGCTGGCGCGCTGCTCTGACCTATTGAAACCCGGGCCTTCAATTTTTGGTTTGTTCCTACTTTTATTCAACATGATAATTCTAACAACTGGAGATCATTCGTGTTTGCTAACAACAAATACTCAGTTGCCGAGATTTTTACCAAAAAGTTTCACTTCTGGTCAAAATGGGCATGTGAACAAATTGTGATTAAGAATAAAGTTCAGTAATGGATAAATTGAAAAATAAAAAATAAAAATGACTAATTTCTGCAGCGAAATACTTGCACAAAATTAATATTATCACTTACCAGGCACAGCGAAATTTTTGCTTTTAAACTCGTGTAAATTTCTGTTCATCAAAAAACACGAAGTTGCTCCATTGGCCACATTTTACTTTTCTGCTGCATATGCATAACCCCCCCCCCAAAGCTGCACATTTCAGTTGAGGTAGTGCTTTATACTTAATTACTTTGAACACAACATGTAATCAAACACAACTGTTTAGAAAATTTACAAAGTTGGTAAATTTTGAAAACAAATTGTTCTACACTAAATTGTAATCATGGCTTGAAAATTGAAACTGGGAATATGTTTGCAATTCGTATTTATTAAAGAGAATGCCTGCGAGTCAAAATTCCAAAGGGAGTGTATCAGAAGAAAAATATTTATTATATTTCTAGGGGTCACAATTGACACCTGAAAATGCGTATATGACGTTGGGTGCGTGTCCGCTGTCACTGGCACACACATTTTTTTACCTTTAAAACTGGTTCCCTTAACTGAGTGTGTGTTGCTCTTACAGTATCTACATTTATATATCATTTACAACCAATATCTCAATCCACTGCTGGATGAAAGTCTCCAAGTTTCTTCCACAGCAGTCTGTTTAGAGCCAGTTTTCTTCTTGCTCCCGAATTTCATCAACCCATCTCCCACCCACATCATCTTCTGGGCCTTTTTTTTGTCTCTTGCTATCCAGTTTAATATTTCTCGCTGGCTCTTTCTTCTAGCAATATGTCCATTCCATTACAATTTCAGGGATTCTATCATTGCTATCTTCCATTCTTGTAATTTTCCCGATCCAAGAGTTCCTCTTTGTATCTTTCCTGTTCCTGGTTACATCAAACATGCATCTCTCAATGCTTTTTTCCGTTGTCTGCAACCTCGGTGTATCTGTTTCAGTTGAGGTCCATGTCTCTGCTCCATTCGTAACAACTGGAAGGATGCACTGATTAATGAGAGTCATGTTAGGATCGTTAGAATAGGGGTCCTGCATGAAATGTATGTGGAACTAATTTCTTTGCTGTGCAATTGTGTATGCGTGGGTAATGATCACATGTAGAGGATTTTAGGAAGGGAGTGTCTGACCCCAGGTCTTAAACAACCCTTAGAAATAGGATACTAGGAGATTTGGGCTAGACGCCCAATAGGAAAGTGACACGGAAGCGAAGTAGAAAGGGGGAGGAAGACGCCCTTATTTATTACCGGGAGGCCAGTACCCGGTGTATGCGTGGGTACCTATCCACAAGGTAAACAATGAGGAAATATACATGAAAATACTGGATAGCACTACAATTCGATTTCGAAGTTCACATTAAAGTGACTTGTGACTACAAAATATGCTAAACACTTTTCTTTTAAGAAATAATGCGTCAAACCAAGTTTTATACGCCGATTATTTCCTTCATAAATGTGGCCACCCATTGATATTTGTTGCCTAATTCAGGTATCGGTTACCTCTAGAATTTCCCCATCAGTTGCTAAATATAAATATTCATTTCTACGAGTATATATGCAGGGTGGTTCAAAACTATATGTCAAAAATGTAAAGGCAGGTAGAGGGGATCTAAATGAGCAGATTTCGTATAGGAATGTGTGTGCGGTAATGCCGCATTAAAGCGCTAGCACGTAAAGCAGTATGAATCACAGGAAACTGAAAAGACAAGTAAAGACAAAAGAAAACAAAAATTTATTAACAGTTTACAAGAAGTGCTCGAAAGAGCGGCCACCAACAGCGATATAAGATTCACAGCGGCGGCGTATGGATCGGCGTACATTAGAAAAGATGTCAGGCATGTCGAGCACATGTCCAGCAGCAACAGACAAGCGGGCAACAAGATCTTCTGCAGATGTGACGGGACTCTCGTACACGAGGCTTTTAATATGACCCCAAAAGAAGAAATCCAAGCAGATTAAATCAGGAGAACGCGGTGGCCATGGAACTGGTCCTCCCCGTCCCAACCAATGCTGACCGTAGACAGCGTCCAGGTGATTCCTGACGTTTCGGCTGAAGTGAGTTGGGGCTCCATCGTGCTGGAACCACATTCTTTTGCGAACATCTGGAAGAACATCGACCAGAAGTTCAGGTAAGATCACCTGTAGGAAGATGCCGTATGTTTGGCCAGTTAAACGACTAGGTAGAATGTACGGTCCTACTAAATTATTGTGCACAATGCCTGCCCAAACATTAATGGAAAACCTTTCTTGGTAGGCGTGTGTTATTGTGCCATGTGGGTTATCATGAGCCCACAGGTGAGAATTATGGATGTCAAACATACCCTACCGCGTAAAGGTAGCCTCATCAGTGAATAAAACATCTGCAGGGAAGGTTGGATTGTCTGCAGTCTGCTGTAGGTACCAACGGGCAAAGTTCAGACGTGGAAGATAATCGTCAGGGGTCATTGCTTGCACTCTCTGTAAATGATACGGATGCATTCCGTCTTCATGTAAAGTCCTCAAAACAGTTGGATGTCTCACACCCAACGCACGTCCTACAGCTCTCGAGCTTGTCGACGGATTATCCTCTACTGTGTTTAGTATTCTTTCTTCCACTGCAGGAGTTCTGTGATATCTTCCAATGCCAGTATCACGCCTGGAAGCATAAAACGATCCACTCTTGCCTAACTCCCGATGAAGCCGCTCGAATGTTAGACGATCCGGCTGATTCCTATCCGGGAATCGCTCCCTGTACATCCGTTGAGCAGCTAATCCATTTCCTTGTGCAGCCCCATACATGAAATGCATGTCGGCCAGCTCCGCATTGGTGTAACGATGCATGCTGCTCGAGATCCGTGCGGGAAATGAAGAATCCAGCTGGCGAAGCGATTTTATACGCCGCACTCATCAGCGCTCTCTACCGGCTCAACGCGGCATTACCGCACACACATTCCTATACGAAATCTGCTTATTTAGGTCCCCTCTACCTGCCTTTGCATTTTTGACATATAGTTTTGAACCACCCTGTATACATAAATTATTATTAAAGGGACAGCATGAGCAGGCTCAGTAACTTAGCTTTCGAAGTGATATCTGCAAAATTTGAATGCAGCCCCTCCATCTCAGCTTACCACTAGCCGCTACTGAGTGATATACATTTAAATTTTCCAAACAGCACGTCTTTTCTTGGCACATACAAGCCATTTGTTAGTGTTTTGGTAGGCATTCTTCGAGGAGGTAGCATATCAATTTAAATCACGCATAATTATACTTTCAATTACATTTGCCGACGCTGCACTCTGCGCCAGACTTAGACATTTCACGAACCGTAAAATGTGTTTCCATAATCACACACTTAAGAAAATCGTACATATCCTAATCCAACCCTTGCTGTTTGGTTCATATTGCACAACAGTACACACAATCTTTGACACAGACGCCGTCTGCAGCGCCGCGATGCGGCGTGGGACATATTTCGAACGCAGTTTTTGAGTCGGCACACTTCCCTTTTTAGACGCTTTAGCGAAGCTCTTACAAAACGTAAGCGCGCAGATGCTTACGGAGTTCCGAAAACGAATTGCCGACGCTCTATTGCGAAATATTGGACAATATAATGAGCCACATGACTTCAAGATTTTTAGACTTGCAGAACATGAAATTTCTAGAATTGCTGAATCCTGACAAACAAGTGGAATTTAAAAATTGTTTTTCAGAGAGTTTCCTTGAAAATTTAAAGAAAAATTATACCAAGTACTTCGATTTTGCTCATCTGCGATCCGAACTAAAAGTGTTGTATTCAACAGATGACTTCAATGGTAAATAGGTCACTGAAATTTTGATTTTTTTAAAGATCAAATGAGATAGACGAAGCTATGCCGGAACTAGCCAAATTTTGCAAGCTCGTAATTACCATTCCAGCAACAAACTCTTCAGCCGAAAAGATTTTTTCATCCCTAAAGAGCATAAAAACGTATCTCAGAAACGCTCAAGGACAGGACAGATTGTCAAAGTTATCCTTGTTGTCTATCAAAAAGCATCTTCTAGTTAAACTTAAAAAGGAATGTTATATCTATGATCACGTTATTAACTCATTTGACCTGAAAGGAAAAAGATTGGAACTCATATAAGAAAATTATAAAACTTGACATAAGAACTTTTGCTACACTTTTTTCCCTATGAATATGTTTTTATACGTGTATGCATTTTGTCAGCTATCTATTGCACAAAAATATAAGAAATGTATTTCCAGCGTTTTTATATACTACAAAGGAAATGTAATAAAAATGGGAACTACTTGTAATGAATATGCGATTGAATGATTTGATCTCACAAGACATTTAGCAAAATGTAACATATAAAAGAATTGTGTAATTATCTCTAAAAAAGGTGAATTATATTTTTCAGTAATCGTGCTCTTAGAAAGATATATGTATTTTTTGAAATGTTTGCTATTAGTTAAGATTAGCCCTAATCTACTTCGTTGTCAATGTATACCTTCACCAGAACCATAGGTTACCTTCAGTTTTCATTTCGTCTTCTAAATAAATATAGTTTTTGTTGACGATAATTCTAAATATTTTTTTCTCATTTTTGTTGATATGTTCAGTTTTCGTAGCAACATTGAAAATTGTTGATTAAAAGGTACCTGGTTCAAGAGTAAGAAATTCGCACTCCAAGCTTGTTTTGTTGTACGCGATCTCTGATTTTTTAATCGCCATTTTCCACTTAGAAACCTCTTAAACTATGAAAATTTGATCAGGTACTCTTAACTAAATATTTTTATTTTTTCGATGAAAACTGAATATATTCAGTGGTAGGGGATAAACCAGGGACAGCCTTAGACTTCGAAAACAGGGTAGGTAAATATTTTTTCCCTAGAAAAGTTTAGTATTAATTTCTTTGTCACAGACATTAAAATAATTTTGAATGCTTTTACAACCGGTTGAACAGGATATCCGCCACCCCCCCCCTCCCGTTCCCTCACCTCACACCCACACATAGATAAAAAGAACAGTAACAAACTGAGCATACATATAAAATTATTAAAATCACATTGCTTGCCTATGATCAAATACCACTGCACACCATTGGCCGAGAGAGGGAGAGAGAGAGGGGGTGTATTAAAAACTGAAAAAAATATCGACAGAACTACAAATGTTAAGCTCGCACGACTGTATAAGACTTAGGCCAAATGACCGTTAGCTCTTCTGTATTGTACCCAAAGAGGTTAGAATAATACTTCTGGAGATGCCCAGGTCTCTTAACTGTGAAGCGGCTAGGTGTGGGAATTTGACGTTGTTTACATGATACCTATGTAATTTCAACTGTGTGTATTTTGGAATTGCGGGGTTTTGGGTTGAAGAAACCGTGTTAATATCAAACCGAAATGAATTATATTTCTTACACGAATGAAATTTTCAATTTTAACGTTATGGTTTGTTTAGAATTCGCACTAATGTTCGTATATTTCAATTTAAAATAAAAATGGGAAGAAACCTCAAAATAATTAAAAATGTTATAAATTTACATTCTCTCCCACATCGGCAGCAAGCTACGATGCAAAATTGGAAAGATTTGCGTCGAAAGAAGGTAATTCGGCCAACACAAAATGCATTGCGATAGCCTTGAAAACCTTCAGCTTTCCCACACTTTGACGGCCGTTGCTCGCGGTTATAGGCTTCACCCAAAGTGGTGCTGCTTCGTTAACAAGGGCATCTCCAGATATCTTATTCTAACCTCCTTGATTATACCCAAGGTGGTTAGAATAAGATATCCTGCTGGACAACTAATCGTATAATATACATTAAATTGCTCTTTTATTAATAAGGCATGGAAAAAAACACTCAATAAATTTGATAAGTTTCGTAAAAGCATGTATGTACATGTTCTTCATTGTTTTAAACTTTTTGCGCATTATCGCCGCTGCGGTTCCCTGTCCCGTTCGTTATATTTAAATTAAAATAGGGAAATTGCATTATAAACATATTGTACTTTGAATAAACTGTACAAAAATGCTTCCCATTATCCATTTAATAAAAAAATTTCTTCCCGTTGGCTGACAGGGACTATGGAAGATGGTCAGTCGAGATGCAGTTGGCTCAATAAATCATATCTGGACTGATAGTTCAAAGTCAAGAACACAAATAAAAACAGTGAATGGCTATGGCACGAGGTGAAGAAAACGCGTTACACCAGTTAAAATGCGGCAAATTTCATTAAAAATATACCTTACTGTAACAAGATTCTCAAAGGAAAAAGTTTAGGAACGAAAATTATACTCACAATGAACAATGGACGTCACTACTGTAATGAAGCATAAAAAACACAAATGCTAAAACAAATGGAAGTCAGTACTAAAATGAAGCATAGAAAACACGAATGTTAAACGAATGGAATGGCCTACTAAAAACGAATAAAAAACGATTTTTTTGCACCAAAACCGATATCCAACGATGGCACAAGAACAGCAGAAATTTCACAGAACTCGGCATATCGTCGATATCCTCCTATGCATTTCAGTGAATGACTCGTTCGCCATCCTCAGGGAGCGTACGAAATCCAACTTACTGTAATGCTCATCGTCTTTCACACACTGCCACACCATCGAGGCCGTCGTCACCGAGCGTACGCAGACCTTCGACGTCCCTAATGTTTGTGATTGCCACCACCGAAAAACAGTTCCGTTGTAAAAGGGTATACTGAGGTGTCATTCAGGGAAATGATGTACTCTTGGTGCGGTGCTTTTTTGTTGCCTGTCTTTCCTTAATCGAGATTTTCCACGGTATTGGAAGTTTCACACCTCTGGCAATATTACAATTATTATTTTTTGTTTTTTCTATAACAATCGATTCGGCATATCTGATAGTTTTTTCTGTAGATTGTTTAGAGATAATTTTTATTTCTTCGAAGAGGGGAACTGTTTTATTCTCAATATAATATTGTATTTATGCGGTTTTTTCATCCTTTTTGTTCCAGTTCGTAACGTGCTGTTGTAATCTATTCTTCAAGCGATTCTTCGTACTTCCTATCAGGGTCGGACTGGCCTTATACCCAGGCTGGCGAACGTCAACCGAGCCCCTGCGCTCCCGGATTTGTAAGCTGTTAAAATCGTTCACTCCTGGTGAAAAATGATTAATGTTTTTGATTTTGAAAAGTTGTGTGCGAATCCCCCAGAAGGAATAGAATCATCTATGTTTCTTATTTCTTTATCTTTCTTCAATATTACAGATTGAGTTCTCTGATTCTAGTATTTTTTCATTAGTGTTACGTTTTTCATTTTTTTTTTTTTTGTCTGGCAGCGTGTGTGCGTCAACGGTGATGCAGGAACCGGGGGGCGTAGCGGATTAATAAGGATTACAGTAGTTTTAAAGGTTTTCTTTTGAGACAGGCACAGGGCTGTCTTATCAAATACGGGGGCACTGGACCAGAATATTTGGGGGGGGGGGGGGGCTTTTCACACTGGCCATTCAATTTTATATTTTAACATTTTTTTACCAATATTTTTTTGTTTCAGATTACAACTTTGTTTATGGTGATACAAGATACAATAAAAAAGTATGCTGATAAACAAGTAGACTGTTCTTAAAAGATAAAAAAGGCGGGGGGAGGAGGTGCTGCTGAAATTTAAAACAGCAATTGAAACTAAAATTAACACAAGTTTAGTGCAGAGAAAAAAAGTATCACATTGAAAAGTCTTTAAAGAAATTTCATCGTGCGAAGTTTTTAAAAAACATTTTTAACGAAATTTAGAGAGACGGAGACTTTAAAGAAATTTCATAAAGAAATTTTATTGTCGTACATTAGTTTTTGTTTTCTTTAAAAGTGGCGAAGTCTTTGATGACGTCGGAATAGTCAAGTTTTTGTGTTACTTCAGTTCAATGGACCCAATTAAAAAAAACATTTAAAATAAATACATTTATTTTTAATGTTTGTGACTCTAAATTTCTGAAATTTTTATTGTAATAAGTTAATAAATCAAACGCCGCATTATTGGGATCACAACTCGTTGTTTTCCTATGGCGGAGGCCGCTGACTGTTCAATTTTTCACGCACCTACTACACCTACACCCTCTGGGCTCTGTCCAATCGGATTGCAGGTAACCTTATTTGTCCTCCGTTCCGTCCCTGGCAGAGTCGCTGGTGATGCAGCAAGTGCAGGAACTTGTTTATACCAGTTTTGCATACAAGTTTAGACAGTTGTCATGAACACAACGATGGTAAAAATCATCGATAAATTCAACAGCAATGAAGGCCTCGTGAAAGACGCAGCATTTCTGGATCCACGAAACTTTGAAAACATAGTCTCTAAGGCAGTTCCTGAGAGTGCACTACATGCGATTGCTAACTTGAGCAAAATCGACAGGAATACGCTGGCAGAGGAACTTGAATCGTTTTCAGCGAGTTATCAGGATCTGTCCCAAACACTTGGTGAAACATATGAACGGGACTGCGAATATGGGATCGACATGGAGACGAATGAAGATGATGCACTTGAGAATAATAGAGTGTCATAATTTCTTATCGACGGGACATAATTGTAGAAATTGTGTGCCTTGGGCTTGCAAGCTGTTGTCTCAGTATAATTTACACATTAGTGCATACTGCATTCTCTATGTTGCATATTGCACTGTGCTGACGGTTGCATTTACACAAGTAGCGTGCTAAAGGACATTTTCTGCTTTAAAGCGTATAAAGACTAGGCTTCGTGCTCTGTTAGGAAAAGAACTCTTAGAAGCATTCGTAATCTTAAGCACTGAAACAGATATTAGTAATGACATTGATGTTGTGTTTCATGATAAAGATATAAATGAGTTTGCCGCGTCATCCAAAAATTTAACGAAGTTGGTCAAATTTCAATAAAATTCACCAGGTGTGATAACACGTAGTAACGAGCTCTTTATATTTTATAATTTAATTATTAAACTACAATTTACATTATAATTTTAGTTTAACGATTACCAGTGTTAATATGTGAATATCAGAATATGTAAGAATTCTTTGCTGCCTATGCCCCGAGCCCTAATTACATACCATTTTTTCATCTAACAATTAGAATTTTAAAATGCGCTAAAACGTAAGAAACCCGTATTGAAATTTAAAAAAATTCGGCTTTGGCTGCCGGGGGTGACAATAGCCACTCCCAGCCCTCTTGCACATTGCGTACTTTTCGCGGACCCCCTCACATCAATACGCCAGCCGGGCCCTTCACACCCAGTCCAACCCTGCTTCATATAAATGCAGTGTTTGTACATTTATCTCTAGAGTCATATATCGGTATACTATACACTCCTGCGCTATCTAGCAACCTTATTTTTTCTCGATCTGTGATGATCAGGCTCTTGTTGTCATTAATAGTAATACCTATATCAAGTTGTTGTTCGTGACACTCTTTTTTAATGAGTTTCGTTACATCTTTAATATAGGGAAATTTACCACCAAATTTTCATTTGCTCTTGATTTTCTGTGTTAGGTGTTTATATTCGTAAACTAATCTCTTAACAATGGAAGGGTTAAACCCAAAGGTTTTTGTTATTTCTTCAATCCATTTAAGTTCGCTTTCTTTAAACCTGTTGTTACTAGTATGTGCAAACACTTTGTGAACAAATGATCTAAGGGGAAATTTTATAAACCCATGGATGATATGATTCAGACGGAACTAAAATTGGGATGTAAGTGGGCTTTCTATAAACACAAAAATCTAAATATTCCTGTGATTTTATCAACATGACATCCAAAAGTTTTCGAGTCATTTTGAAAGCATTAACTTCACAATGGAAATTGAAAAAAATCATACAGCTTCCTGGATGTCATGTTGATAAAATTACAGGAATATCAAGATTTTTGTGTTTATAGAAAGCCCACTTACATCCCACTTTTAGTTCCGTCTGAATCATATCATCCATGGGCTTATAAAATTGCTGCCCTTAGATCATTTGTTCACAGAGCGTTTACACATACTAGTAACAACAGGTTTGAAAGAAAGTGAACTTAAATGGATTGAAGAAACATCAAAAATACTTTGGGCATAACCAGTGACGGCTCGTGGCAACTGAAACAGGTAGGGCCAGTAGCCGAAGTCAAACAATGAAATAAAAACATATGTCATTATTAGGCCAACTATTGAGACCCCCACCCCGCCCCCAAGATTCCTTTACTCTGCCTCTGTTTACCCCCTTTACTCACAATAATGCCCAAATCAGGTAGGAATGTGTCAACTGTTGTATTGCACACGAAAAAAATTTCTTAGAATAGAATGCATAACTATTAACAGAAAAATGTTAAAACTCCTTAAATAAATTTTTTTACCTTAAAACATATCAGCATTAATTTATCTTAGTTGCGCTTTGTGTTTCTTCAAATTTCTCAACTGAAGAATAATCACAGGATTCACAGGATAAAAAAATGTAGTGAAAAAATAATAACTCCAAATATATGCAGGAAGGGAATGTTTCATGAATTTCGTCCCATATAGAATGAGTACTATACTACCATTTGCATTATTTGAAAGGTTTAACCTTTTTTTAAGAACTTGTGAAACCTAAAACATATATGTACTCATGTGCAAATTATACTTACAGGTTTTCTCATTCATTTATTTATTTTTAACATAGAAAATCATCTTAGTTAAAATTTAAATTAGCTCTGCAAAGCGCTTTGTAAACTTCAAACTCTTGAAAACTCAAATTATTAAGCTGATAAGTACCGAGGTTTTTAAAGTGAAGCTTTTCGACTCAAATTCTTGGGCTGATGAGCACTGTGTTTTTTTAAGTGAAGCTCAAACTAAAAATTCTTAGGGTGATAAGCACTGAGTTTTTAAGTGAAGCTTTTCTTCCAGATTTAAAGGAAAGAACGGAGATTTTAACAAAATATCCACTCCATTCATTATACTCGACAAGCAAAAGCAAAAAAAGTCGCGACACAAAGGAACAACACATCACCGAGAGAGACACACAGAATAAACAACTAACTGACCTTTCCTACGACATTTGAAACCCTCCCGCCGCCCTGCCCTTGAGCTTGGTCGGGGTAAGCTTCTCTGTCAACCCACGGCGTTAAGGAAATGAATACTCTCACGGCCAATCATGATCATGAACATGATCATATGTAGAGGATTTTAGGAAGGGAGTGTCTGACCCCAGGTCTTAAACAACCCTTAGAAATAGGAAGCTAGGAGATTTGGGCTAGAGTGCCCGATAGGAAAGTGACACGGAAGCGAAGTAGAATGGGGGAGGAAGACGCCATTATTTATTACCGGGGGGCCAGTACCCGGTGTCCGACGGCTTAACGTACCCATCCGACGCACGGCGGATATTTAGTGGATCGAGCGTTCGTACCTGCCTGGGATCGAACCTGAGGTCTTTTCCGTGACAGTCACGAACGTTGCCCACTAGGCTACCCGCGGTCTCACGGCCAATCAAATTAGCGCGGGGCCAGATCTACCTGGTCCCACAATCTTTTTTGCACACGCGGTTAAGGCAGTGGAAATCGTTTCCTCTTTGCTTGCGTAGGGATGTTACTGGGGCCTGTTGGAGCTGACCCCAATAACCACACACTCTGAATGTGATCTCTTTCCTCAGGGAATAGTTTTTGGTTTTTGAAGAAAACTTTTCCCTTAGGTAATGGCTTTTGAAGGGAAAGGTTTATCACCATGTAGTTAAGAGAGAGAATAAGAATCACGGCAAAAAAAAATTATTTCTAGAAATAGAAAGTTTTAGGTGGGGCCCGGCCCCTTTGGCCCCTAATAATGAACCGCTCCTGGATATAACCCTTCCGTTGTTCATAGATTAGTTTACGAACATAAACACCCCACTTAGAAAGTCAAGAGCAAACGAAAATTTAGTGGCAAATTTCCCTATATTAAAGATGTAACGAAAGTCATTAAAAAAGAGTGTCACAAACAACAACTTGATATAGGTATTACTATTAATGACTACAAGAGCGTGATCATCAAAGATCGAGAAAAAACAAGGTTTCTAGATAGCGCAGGAGTGTATAGTATACCGATATATGACCCTAGAGATAAATATACAAAAACTGAATATATAGGAAGTACGAAGAATCGGTTGAAGAATAGATTACAGCAACATGTTACAAACTTGGGCAGAAAGGAAGAAAAAACCGCATTAATACAGTATTAATTTGAGAATAAAACAGTTCCCCTCTTCGAAGAAATAAAGATTATCACTAAACAATCAACCAAGAAAACTATCAGATATGCCGAATCGATTGCTATAGTAAAAACAAAAAATAATAATTGTAATATTAGCAGAATTGTGGAACTTCCAATACCGTGGAAAATCTTGATTAAGGAAGAGAGGCAACAAAAAAGCACCACACCAAGAGTATATCATTCCCCTGAATGACACCTCAGTATACCCTTTTACAACGGAACAGTTTTTCGGTGGTAGCAGCCACAAACATTAGTGACGTCGAAGGTCTGCGTACGCGCTGTGACAACGGCCCCGATGGGTGTGGCAGTGTGTGAAAGACAATGAGCATGACAGTAAGTTGGACTTCGTACGCTCGCTGAGGATGGCGAACGAGTCATTCACTGAATGTCGAGTATAATTTGCTGTCTGAAGCACGATAGTTAAAATCTTTAATGAATAAAATATTTACAAGTTAAAAAATACAAACACGAGATCTTTCACAAGGGCGACCCTTGCATCATCAGGTGAACACTACTATTGAACATACTTAGTGCGAAGTTATAACGTGTCAGTGTCTTGACGTCTTGATGTACAATGATGTTCATTAGTTGATGACGATCGGTCCCTCCTATCTAACTTCTGAAAATGTAGTCTTCACCTGATGACGCAAGGGTCTCCGTTGTGAAAAATTTCGTGTTTGTTATTTTTTAACTTGTAAATATTTTATTCATTAAAGATTTTAACTATTGTGCTTCAGACAGCAAATTATGCTATAATAAGGTATGTTTTTAATTAACTTTGTCACATTTTAACTGGTGTAACGCGTTTTCTTCACCTCGTGCCATAGCCATTCACTGTTTTTATTTGTGTTCTTGATTTTGAACTTTCAGTCCAGTTATGATTTATTGAGCCAACTGCAGCTTGACCGAACTTTAAATTCAGCCGCAGCTTGACAATTTTTAATTTAACTGCATCTTGACCGGCCATCTTCCATATTGCCTGTCAGCCAACAGGGAATATTTTTTTATTAAATGGATAATGAATGACTTTGAGACGGGTAAGCATTTTTTGTACAGTTTATTCAAAGTACAATATGTTTATAAAGCAAGTTCCCCATTTTAATTTAAATATGACGAACGGGACAGGTAGCAGCAGAGGCGATAATGCGCAAAAAGTTTAAAATAATGAATGAAGAACAGGTACATACACGCTTCTATGAAACGTATCTAATCGTATAGATCGTATGCATTGACGTCACGAAACCGCGGTTCGCGTCACTGTTTCGTCTGCTGCTTTCTTGCAGAACAACTGGTGTACAAGTGGGATGAAAGATACATTGCATGGGTTACGTCAGTGGATTATCTGGTGATAAAAAAACATCCTTATTCTGATAAATTAAAGTTATTGGGCAATTGTGGTGACCCATATGAAATTCCATACTCACTTTTCCCGAATAATATTGTAGGAAGGAGAATGTTTATGCTTGAATGGAACTCAAAATTCTGCATTCCAGCACAGCTACCAGCTTCTGTGCTAACAGCATATTCAAACAGTTAATTAAGAGAAAAACGTCATGTCGTCTTTGGCTAATTATTTAATTTAAAAGTTTACCTTTCAATAATTTAGATATTCCCCAACCTGAAACTTAAGCTAAGGTAAAAATCCTCAGGTTTACACAGGTAAGGCTTTAATAATAATAATAATAATAATAATAATAATAATAATAATAATAATAATAATAATAATAATAATAATAATAATAATAATAATAATTCTGGCGAGCAGCACTAAGTCTCTCTACCTTATATATAATAATGACAATAATAATAAGCTGGTGAATGTTATCATGAGATCATTTTTGCAAAATAGGCCTGGGTCCATAAGATATTCATTTATATGAATATCTTATGGGCCCAAGCCGATTTTGCAAAAATGATAAATGGTCCATAAGATTCATTCCCCTATAGTAGCGGATACATTGACGATAAAGAACAGCATAATCTTACTCATAAGAAAGGTTAATTCTTGTCTAAAGATCTTTATAGAGTTTTTGTGGATGATGCATCAGTAAATTTATGAACATACCTGTTTCAAAATGTAAACTACTCACTCTAATGTTCCTTCGTTTCCTGTCATCAATGTTAACTATGCTAATACGTGATGACCACAAATTTTGGCACTTCTGAATTAAATTTTTATAATTCTGATCCCACTTCGTCCGTTCAGATGGTAATTTATAATAGTACACATCATTATCTCTCCCACTTCGGTTACTGCAGCCGAAAATAGCACATAACACCATCTTGTACACGAGTTGATCCCCAGGACGTCTGCTAGGATGGTTTACCTTGCTGTGACGTCATATGCATACGGTCCAAGGCTAACTAGAAAGACAGGCTCCGGTGCCGAGACGAGCTACGGAGGTCACGTGACCACGGTAGTGCTGTTGTCGTCAGCCTCGGCGTTGGTTTTTGAGTCAACGAGCAAGGAGATTTGAAGCTGTGTTTTTGATGTTCAAAAACGAACCATAAGAGAATAAATTAAACGTTTAAAAAGACCAGAATTAAAATTAATCAGTCCAGTTTTTTACTGAAGTGAATTATTTAATACTTCCTATCTTGACAAACTTTCACTTCACTGAATTAATAATCCCGTATTTTTTTCGGTGAAAACAAATTTGATTTTTTTTTCGGTGCGTAAATACAGCTATAGCACGCACTACACACACAAGTACACAATTTATAAAAGATTTTCCCTTAAAAATATATACGCTAAAAATTATTCGCCTTCCGCCACTATAAAGTTGAAAATAAAAGTTTCCCATTTCGATCTAGAAGTTCGCCATAGGTATGCTGGAAAATTATGAGAATCATGATTTTTTAAGGACTTTTTATGACTAATATACATCATTTTCCAGGTTTGATTTTTTTTAAATTTTTACCATATGTAATATAAATATATGCGTTTATTGTAATAATTAATATAGAAAGAAAAAGTTACCTCAATAACTGTGAAACAGCTCAGATTGATTATCCACCACCCACTTATTTTTTATCTGCCCAGTGAGTTTATTATTGTTGCATTCTTATTTTACTTAGTAATATCATAAACCAAAAAAACAAAACATCAATTATGATTAATAACTTTTAGTAAACACTTTAAGATTTATTAAGCTTTCTTTATTAACTGAACCAGTTCATCCAATTTTTTTCTTTTTTTTTTTTCTGTTCCTAAAACTGTTTGACTTCCCTGTATTTTCTTCTGAGCAGTCAGTATTTTCCATAAGGCTTGCTATAGTGTTCCCTCCTGGCTGGGGAATCCTTGAAACGCCAATAGAGTGAAGAAAATAACTCGTTTAAATTCTATTCAAAAACCTTTACACTGTCTTGAAATGCACCATTGACAATATGTAGTCCGCAACTTCGAATGTCAATGTATCCATTGAATCCTCACGTAGCTGATTTTGCAGCACGTCGTAGAACTTCGAGTTGACAGCTGGACCATCCATAGACACCTGGATTAGCTTTCTCAAGCTTTAGCTTTTCAACACAAAAATTAAAGTTTTCCAAACCGATGTCAGCTGGTGCACACTTTAAAAATTTTGATCCATAGTACCTAGTAATAACTTTATCATAAACTATGAAAGAACAAGAATATCCATTTGTTTGCATTGAGTTTTCCTATTTAAACTCTTGTCAAATAACAGAACAAATTCATCATGATTTACATATTCTGTTAACAAAAGCAGAAAATATGGTGAAATAGCATAACAACAAAGATGTGCATTTTTATTTTCACCATATGTCTTTTGCTATACGGCTGTCAGGAAATATGGCAAAAAAGTTTGTCTTTTTGTTTGCACGAGTTATATGCAGAGTAGCAAAATGTAGATGTAAGAGCGCATGCTCTACGCTGATAGTTTCCAAATCGTTAGCGGATTTTGCCGATAGTGTTTGCTGGTAGATTAAAAACAATGAAAATGTTATTTACAGCATTTAAAAACACTTACTCAAGAATTTACTGATATTAATATACTTAATTTGATTTTAACTTGAAAAACTTTCAATTCTTTTGTTTATACAGACATTTCTGGCCTCTGGATTTCATTGAGACCTGGTTCTCAATGTATAAGCGCTGTATCAAAAGTTTTGTTTACACAAAAACAGTTTCAATTTTATTGCCAGGTTCTTCTTAAAGTTGCCAGTTATTAAAATTTTCTTATGTATTTTGTAAGTCTACTAGTTTTGAATTAAGCTGGTGAAAATGCTATTTATAATTTTTGAAGGTTCATTAATGGAAGTGTTTTTCTGGGTATAAAAACTTTCTTTAATTAGTCTCTTGATTTAATGAGGTTTATAGTAAAATATTTTAATGTTTTACCATAAAGGTCCATTTCACACATATTGCAGCACATTCAACTGTAAAGTACTTATTTTGGCCTCATCGGAATCTGTAATGTTCTAGTAATTATTTAATGTTTTATTAATTTTTCTTTAAATTATGTAATTCTATTTTTATCATGGTTTGTGCTTCGCTGGTTTGCAGCATGTTTTCTGTTTCGGGGGTTGTGTACGCAGATACATTTTATTTTTATACAACTCTGGTTATATGAATAGTTGCTATATATAAGTTTCATAGCCCACAGCACCTCTGATCTCAGATATTCCGTGTGGGGTCACAAAAGCTCCCACATTTGTATTGCTTCAGCTTGAAGCTTACGTTTCTTTTCATGAGCTTTACGGTGGGAGACAGCTTTTCCACGTGGCATTGCACTTTCATGTAATCACTAATGGTGGTACGTGTAGAAATAGCAGCATTTGCACATTTATCAAGTTCCAAATGTATTTTACCTTTCATGCAGCTTTTCAATCCAGATACACCTATGTTGGAAATGTCAAAGTTTCTCTAACCAAACTTCTTGGAATACACGTTTTCCAGTTATACTCCAAAAGAAGGAATAAAATAATCCATAACCAACGATCGAACAACAAACCACAACCTCGTTGTTTAATGAACAAAGTAACAAACGTGAGCAATAGAATGGAAAACACAAACAGGTGAACACGAACAAGCAATAAAATATGGAGCTCAAAGATTAAAGTACCTAACGAGCGTTTCTCAGGACACGTGTAACAGCGCGAGCTGTGCGGGCGGTATTGGTTATTAAGCCCACATGGCCACTGCTAGACGCTGAAGCTTCAGCGGTGGAGACATACTTTTAACGGAGAGTGCTCCCGCGTACACCCATAATACATTTTGCAAGTCTATGAAAGATGTTCCCATTGACTATTTCATTCATAGTTGTACACATAATTCATGCTAATCAGTCACTGCTCACAGAATTTATGCGTTTTAATTAGTTTTTGATAATAAAAAAATCAACTTACCTTCAGGCGGCTGTCTTCCAATTTTCTGTGACATGAAGCAAGAAATACTATCAAAAAGAGACAGATGGGCACAATTTTTACATATGTGCCACAAATGCCTATTTCAAATAGTTTCAAAGAAGGCAGGTGCTGGTCATCACTAGCTGCAACTGTATTCAGCTTCAGAATATTTCCCCCAACTTTATGTTTTTCCTTATCAGGTTGTAGGAACCTGCATCATCAAAATTTGCCCCACACACACACACACACACACAGCAATTTTATTTTATAAAACACTAACCATGTGAAAAATCAAGGTTGGTAACAAAGACATTTGACAATGCGTTCCCAAACACTCCAGCATTAAAATTACAATTTTACCACTAGCTAACACTTTAATACTAACCTGCAATTTCATTTACAATAAAAACACATACTAACTTTTCAATTTTTTAATTTTTCTAGCAGTACATTTACCACTATCTCTAAAATCATTCCTAACTTTAATTAAATTATTAATCATAACTTTGCTCGAACGCAAACATATGCCTTCTAATACACTACGAAGGTTTTTTTTACAGATGCATTGTTCTGTTAATCGGCATAAAAAATATCGTGCTGTGAAAGTTTAATAGCACTCAGTTTATACAACAGGGAGAGTTGATTTTGAACACTGTAAAACTTTTCAGCAAAGGACTCAATTTTTTTTAAAACATGCCAGACTACAGCAGTAGCACATAAAGCACACTCAGTAGGAACAATTAACTTACCTCTGTCTAATTCTTTAATCAATTCACAAGGTACTGAGGAAACTTCAATATCAATTTCTTTATCAGACTGTAACCAAAATGTGCCCTCAATGCATTTGTGTAGTCTTCTTTACAAGGAAGTAGAGTTTTCAAGTGTACATTACCATTGAGGGAACTTAAAAGTACCATACTTTTGAATCTTAGTTTCCGCTCACTTTCAAGAAGCTGCACAAAGCTTATATAATAATTTGCTCCACTCAGCTGCCTGTAGTTTCCAAACCTACCTTCCAAATCGTCATTCTGGAACTTCCCAAGTAACAGATAATCAACTTTATACATTTTAAAAAGATAGGGTACAAGTTCTAAAAAAGTATCAGTAGTTGTAATTAATGACTGAAATGTTTGTGCAGTTAAAGCATCGGCAATGGGGACCGTGGTCCTCCATTTTTTTAACCACAAAGACATGGATTTAAATTTTTTTATTGAAAATCTTCATTCTCTCTAATTGGTTCCCTATATTTAGCATTAAATCGCTTACCTTCAAATGCACTCTGCACATTTGTTATTTTCCACCATGTAGAAAAAATCTCTATAAACTGACAAGTTGCCTCATAACCAGGGAACATGGCATGCTTACTTGTTGCAATGCACTTTAGAGCGGCAATATTTTTTTTATTTATTATTCGCAGAGCAAATTTCACATTTTGCTTTTGCACACTTGAAGGATACAAAACTTTAGCAGACAAAAGATGACCATATTTAGCAAGAGAATTTTTTTCTAATTCATATAATAATTCTAGATGTTTGTATTGAGCTTTTAAAAGCAAATCATTATTGACCATATCCGGAAATATGATGCAACAATTCTCACCTTTTTTTGTTATCCAGTTATTCCTAATACACTTAATTATATGAACAGAATCAAATATAAAAAACAATAACCTGGAACTGTCAACAGGGTGAATAATACTTGGTTGCAGAATTTTGTTAGGGGTTAAAAGTTCAAATGCTTTCCTATTAATTGCATTATTATCAGAAATCAAGGAAAGAACTTGAAAGCCAACCTTTTCAATTTCAACAATTACATTCAAAATCATCAATTTTAACTGTTCAGATGTTAAACTGTGAACAGGTGTAATACTTACCACATCTTTATATTTTGAAAACAAAGCTGAAATCATAAAGACTTGTGCAGTTTTGCTGACATCAAACTGGCTACTACCAAATATTGATCCACCTTTGAAACTCATTTGTGGTTCAATGTATATTTCATCTAATAACAAGTTCACAACAAGCTCGTGTTGTTTTAAGTGTTGAATTTTACTTTTCAAATAGGTAACACTTCCTTGAAGAGTACTGCCTGAAATGGAAAATCTGTTAATTAGTTTTTGCAAGTTACGGGGATGTGGAAGGTACAAACATTTACTTTTGTAGAGGGCATAGTACGTTGAAGAAGAGTGGACACATATCGAAGATGCTAGAACCATGGTATTATTGCTATAATTTCTTCGGTTTTTTGGCATTTGGTGAATTTTAAACTCCTCACAAAAAAACTGTAATTGAGGTGAATCAGAAGACTGCAATGCAACAATAGCTGAATCTACAACATTTACTTCATCCTGCGTAACTGTTTGTTTTTCAACAAATGCTACCAATTCATCAAAATCATTTAGAGAATTCAAAACCTTCAAACTCTTAGGCAACCTGTTTTTACTAATCTTAATCTTACCTGCATAAATTTCAAATTCAAGATCATTAAGTACAACAATGGATCCTGAAAGACAAGGTAAAGAACATATAAAATCAACATAACAAAAAATAGTTTTACAATCATTACTTACAACTGTCCATTCCCTTTTGAATTTGTCTTTGTTTTCAAGATAATGCGTAATCAGATCCTGAGAGCAATTAATTTTTCTTTTCTCCAAATACTTGTTGTGATCTAAAAGACTTTGCTTTATAGCATTCTCAAAGTGAGATTCTTCCACATCTGCAAGCCTTCGAGCTGTACTAGGTGCAGCAGTTAAATAATGTGGTGCGTTAGGGAATATTGTGGGCACAGACCCATCCCGCACTGCTGGCACCTGTCGCTCAAATTCTTTTAACTCTCCATTGACAACCAGTTTGTCGACACGAATTACACACGATTCATGAAAATGCTTGATACAAACAACTGGATTTTTCTTACCTGTAAGATCTGTGGGAATTTTTCTAAGCCACTGACTCCTTAGGGGTTCTATCTTTGGCAACTGAAACGTAGAGACCTTTCCATTCTGGCTTCTATAGTTTGATTTGCAACCAAATACACTACAAGTTCTGGGCATGATCTGTTTTTGTATTTGGGCTTCAATTTATCAATCTGTTGTTTACAAAAAAAGAAAAAAAAAGAGCATTTAGGAATGTTGTTTTAACTTGTTAAAGGCCTTAGGAGAAACATGAACCCCAGGAGGCCAAATATTACTTCATCTCTGTACACATTAAATACAGTCTATAAAGAAATTAGGGTTTATTTTTTCACTATAACCAGAACCAAATGTTTTTAAATTCTCTGATGTGAGAACACATTCTGTTGCCTTATTTCATGTTTGTCACAGAAAATGGAAAATCAAAGTAACAAACAGGCGATACTGGTGTTTCTGCCAAAAATGAAGCCAAAATTTTAAGTGTAAATAATATAGCAGGAAAATCACTAGAGTACTACTTGTTAACTGTCTTGCAAGTTAAGGAAAATAGTAAAAATTAATCCTAAATTGAGTCTTTCTATGCTAAACGAATGTTAAATTTGTATAACCACAGTTAATGGTATAAAACATTTGCTCAAACGGAAAGGGAATCGTTGAACTCTATTCAGTTATATGTATGTTGCTATGTCTAACAAGTCAGCATTTCCTGAAAAAAAAAACTGCACAAGATATAAAAATTATCGCTTTGGTTCGAAATATTGTGATTTTAATTAAAATCTAACTATCCCGTAAATCCATTGAGTCAAAGCAATACTAAAACGTATTACACTTTGAAAACTTCAAAACAATATGCAACAACGTGGTGTTCGACTGCCTGACTGAGGCACGTCGCTAGGGTAAATGAAAATAGTTTATTAGCTGCAATTAGAATAAAATAAGAACACCACAAGAGTCCAATCCACGGAAATAAAAAAAAAGTTCCTTCCATTCTTTGTAACTAACAGTTTCTTATCAAATAACTGACAAGCACAGACAGTGAAGTAACGTTTAGGCCTAAATGTGCTACAACTCTAAACCCATTTACAGACAAAAAAATTCACTTTTCTACTTACCAAAATTATTTTGTGTAATCCTTATGAGTGAACATGCACTTTTAAGTACATGTGTGGGATAGATTTATATATTGCACACACTTCAAAATGTAGAGAAAAACACCACCAGCCACAATGTCAAACGACAGCACACAGACGATAGCGTCAGCCACCGACTCAGCCACGCGAAAGACAGCACTACCGTGATCACGTGATTTCTCTGCACCGGAGCCTGTCTTTCTAGTTAGCCTTGCATACGGTCTATAGTAAGGTGACCAGATATCGGAACACTGATTTGAGGACAAAAGGGCGTGGCATCCCCAAATCGACAGTTCATTTGGGGACATGCACGTACTCAAAATAAATATGCAAGTCTTTTTGTCACAAAACTGCATTTCTTCAATAAGTAAGTGCGATATTACATATGAAAATTTGTGACTTAAAAGGATATATCTTGTTGGTAATTTGTATTGACAAAGTAGAAACATGATGGCGAGAGCATATTAGCAAAAGTGAAATGCTTTACCTTGTACATGGGCCGAATTAAAATTAACCTGCACACCAAACTAATTGCATGGCGAATTTTTCATTTTGCCAAAATGTTTGGAGAAACTTAGATCAAGTACAGTCGAAATTTGACCGCACCAGTAGTTCAGTGTCATAGTGCTGGCTACTGACCATTAGTACAAGTGGGTACGGGTTCGAGTCCCGACTGAGACATGGATGCTGTGTTTGTCTTACAGAACTTGCTCTCTCTCTCTCTCTCTCTCTCTCTCTCTCTCGCTCGCTCGCTCTCTCTCTCTCTCTCTCTCTCTCTCTCTCTCTCTCTCTCTCTCTCTCTCTCTCTCCTAGAATGAATGTCTCCAAATTAGCGACAGGTGACTGCTTATAGTTCTTAGAGTTGCTCTCGTTGGTCGTTAAACTCGGAAGGAAGAAAAAAGAAGTCAAAATTTGTTTTCACATGAAGCATGTCGGAACATTAGTACAACGAAAACTACTTTTAAGAACATTTTTCATTAGAAATCTAACGAGCTAATGAGGAAGTGTAAATTTGAGGACAATTTGCGTCCCCAAAGGCATCAGACGTTTTTGGGGACAGTAAACAAAATTCGAGGACTGTCCTCAAGAATTGGGGACTTCTGGTCAGCTTAGTCTATAGTTCTAACAGAAAGAAGTCAATGTCAGCTTGTAGAATGAAAAAGTTTAATCGCAGAAGGCGAGAAAGAAAAGAAAGTTGAGCAGAAACCATTCTCACGACTCTTTCCTTCCTTCTTTCCCTCTTCCTCCCCTGTTTTTTACAAACTGTTTGTATTAATTAATGAGATACGGGATTACACCATGTACAATACAAATGGGGAAGATCTAAATCCGTTTATTGGTATAAATATGACATAGATAGCATACTCAGGCGTTATCCCGGAGATGTGAGTTCGATTCCCGCTCCAGGACGACGAAATTTTCAAGTTTTCGGATATTATCTGACTTAACATCCACGTCACATTTACACCAATAAACGGATTCACATCTTTCAAATTTGTATTTTTACAAAAATGCGCGTTTGGTTTAGATCTTTTTCGTTTGAAATATAACGTTTTTTTTTTCTATTTTTTTATTGAAGGTTTAGTGAGAAACTCAATGGGCTATGAGCAGTCGGCCGTCCCTACTGAGGATGTAGCAGACACGTGACTCTCAGCATGTCAACGAGCCTTAGTAACGTAAGTGAAGGACAACCAGCCCCGTTGAAATGATGGCTTCTTACTTTGAACCTTTAACTTCCGAGTACAAAATGCGGTATTTGGAAAAAATGAAAGAGACTGAAGGAAACGATCCTTATGTGCTAAATGCAAGTATCTTCGAAGGTGATGCGAAAAGTTTTCCGAAAGTACAAAGAGTAAATATTTTCGATTACTTCGTCTTTGGTCGAAGTGCCTTTACCGCAGAACAGTTCGAGGCATATAAAAGTTTCGAAGCATATGACATTTTTCGTTGTCGGTATTCTTTTACAGGGTAATTCAGTACGATCACAAATTCGTGAGTAATCAGTAATTTATGGAGAAAATAGGTACGCTGCCTTAATAAGTAAAGTTCTCTTCCCTCCCAGGTGCAGAGACTTGAGTAAAAACAGATGAGTTTTCTTTCTTTTCACTTTCCAGGAATCGCTGATTTTGGGTAAAACTCACCCTTGAAAGGTTTTATGCCTTTTTGAGAGTTTAACTCTTCAGCAAAAGTGTCTTTCTAAGCTCTGGGAAGCGATTTCCAAGCCTTAGAAAAATGAGCAAAATCTTTTTTTTTTTTTTTTTCGTAAAATTGTGGTGAAAAAACAAAATAATTTTGCTGGGATTTGTGCCCTATAATCTATTTATCTGTAAATAAATTTAGCAGTATAACATAGGTCTGTAAATAGACCTAGACACCAAAAAAAATTGATTTGAACAATAATTTTAGCCATTATTTGCATTTTTCCACAAAAGTGGGCTTCAGCTCCATGTAAAAATCCAGCTGTACTAAAAATAAAATCAACGGTAGTTTGGGGAGGAAATATCATATAGAACAAAGTAGTAAACTAAAAAACCCCAACACCAACAACCAAATAACCTTAGAAGTGAAAAGCCGAAAACTCGGTTTTTCAACTTTAAGGTTATTTGCCTGTTAATACTTTGCCCCATTACAGGGTGTATCAGTGTTATAGGATTTAGTGCAGTATGTGTGTGTGTCTGTCTGTCTTTTGCGATACAAAATGAAAAATGTTCCCGATCTGAGTGTGTCTTTCCGCTTTGTTTACATGCAACCTGATCACAACCAACGTGAAGGCGTGAAGGAAAGTAGTTCATGATAAATTTCAGGCATTTATTTTTTAGAATATTTCGTACTTTTGTTCTGGAAGTCATACATTTTACGCGTTCGGTTTTAGAATTTGTTATAATAGACGCCTTGGTGAGCTTAGATTTTGCAATAGCTTCGCTCAAAATATATATGCCGCCCCGGTGGCGCAGTGGTCTAAGGCGCTGGTCTCTGATCATTCGTCCGTAAGGGGTCCGGGTTCGAATCCCGTCAGGCATGAATGTTGTGTTTGTCTTACGGCACTGGCTCTCTCCCTTCCCTGGAACCAGTGACCCTAAATTAGGGACGGGCGACTGCTTATAGCCCATTGAGTTGCTCACGGTGGTCGTTAAACCTTCAATCAAAAAAATATATACCAACTGTACCCGAATTATCTGTTACCGTTGGCGGCTTGTCCTAGTAATATTCTATAATTAACTTTCATTTATTTCGCTACTTTTGAGGCTTGCTATTTTCGAAATTTCTTTCGATGTTTCTCTACTGTCCTCTTTGCTTTGGCAGTAATACTAAGGCGGCGCATCCTTAAGAAGGTTGTTCTCCTAGTGTACACTTTTATAAGTGTCCCGTGTGCTTCAGGATATTTTTCAGCCAGTAACTGACAAAAGGATTTCATTACATGCGGTGTTTCTGGTAACTTTTCTGGTAGTCTTTTTGGTGGCTTTTCTCAGCGAAATGTTCAGAGCATACAATTGCATTTGAAAAATTTATTTTATCTAATCTTCTGCATTTGATGAGTCTTCCCTTTCTCTTGGTATGATCTTTAAGAAAACTTTGAAAAATAATTCCTTTCCCTTTCGTGTTGTGATTTCTATTTTTGCATATGATCACTGCATAATTTGGCATTATGGCGCTAGGAAAATGCCAAGAATATCCAACACAAGAAGTCACAATAGACCGTATGCGAGGCTGACGAGAAAGACAGGCTTCGGTGCGGAAGGGGAATCTGTAAGGTCACGTGACCAAGGTAGTGCTGTTGCCTCTGCTTGGGCTGCCGAGAGCAAACGGTGACCGAGTAGAGAGCTATTTTTTCCAACACGCAGCAAATATAAGGTGGCACATCTAATCATTGCATATTAATTTCAAACTATTAGAGAATAAAACGTTCAAAAGGAACATTATTAAAATGTGAGTTCTACTGAACTTAATCGTTTAACACTACTGAATTATTTTTTTTTTCGTTTTCCGTGTAGTGTGGATTTTTGCGTTTAGCCATTCCTTTAGCAAAATCGTATCAAGAGACATATTCGAAAGTTTTGTTGCTCGATTTAATGAAATTAACTATATTTTCTTCGTTGTCCGTGTAGTTCATTTATTTTTATTTTTGCCTTCATGATTTTCTAGCAACAATGAAAAGCAAATTCGTTTAATAAATAGCGTACAGAATATTAATAGCAAACGGAAAACGTCAAGCGAAATCATATTGAGGTCGAAGAAAAAGTGTTCCCTCATATACATATCTCTGGCTAAAACGTTCCTTACTAAATTAAAAAAAGTTATATTTTTTTCTTGTTCTGGAAAAAAATAATTTTTTGGATATTATTGCATGTATTTTGTTTAATGGGGTTATTTCTAGGACAATGCTTCTGTACACTAAAAGTACATAATTTGGAAATAATTCCTTCTTAAAAAAATGCTTAGGATCCCTTTTAATACAAATCATGTCTGTGCATTAGTTTATTTTACTTATTTCTACTTGGGGGAAGAACAAAAAATTAATCCTTATCTGTATATATTTCAACACTTTAAAATTATGTGACAACACATTCTGGCACAAGCTATTTTTCTTGGTAATTGAAAAAAAAGTCGAATGAAGGATACTGTCACAAAAAATGCTCTCATTGTTTTGTGAAAAATTAATGCAAGAACTTTTTTCATAAAATTATTCATTTTTGTCACTATTAAATTTTCCTTTCGTTTGTAAATTCACAATTACTATAATTGAACACTGTTAGGTAAGCCAAAAATTGAAAAAAACTATTTCCATACTAGAATTTAATTCAAACTATAGCTCAGTAAACAGAATTCTTGCTCACCATTCACAGAAATTTAATTGTATTATGAGCCAATAAGCAATCTGAAATTGCAGATTTAGCGCTACTGACTAACTCTTTCATACCAGAAAATTTTAAAAATTCATCGCCATGGAGCAGGAAGCGAACCTGCATTTCCCGATTTCCATTCGAGCATGCTACCGTTACACCATCCAGGATGAGGAAGTCCCAAACATCCGAGTGATTTAATCTGAATAATCTCAGATTTTCGCCAGTCAAAGTGAGCCCTGCTTCATCGTAGCTCAGCTATTTAGAGTCAGGTCGATGCTTAGCAAATTCCCAGTTATTCAGGTAAACATTGGGGAAGAAATATTTCTTCTTATTATACATGGGAAATATATATATCTCTATAAGTAATCTGAAATCACATATTTACTGTTAACGTAACTGAAATCAAACGATCGTCAATGGAATGGAAACATGTCACCTTTCCAACAAGGAAGACGTGAAAAGTCCAACTGTCTCTGTCTGCGGGAGAGGTCATGGCAACTGTGAATCTGTTGTTTACACAGAATTTCTGTCAAAAGAGATGACCATCAATAGTGACTCATATTGCCAAACACTATTAAATTTGCGAAATTCAATTAAGGACAGATGCCGGGGTAAGTTGAGCGAAGGTGTCACTCTGCTGCCCAACAACGCTACACAGCACGGAAAACAAAGGGAATTGCTGTAGTCATTCAAGTCGGAGGTGTGGCAACGTCCACCTTACAGCCCCAACTTATCCTCATGCGGCTACCATTTGTTCGGTAAAATGAAACAGGACGTTAGTGGACAATGATTACCAACCGATGAGGCTGTGAAAAGTGCGGTCCTTAACTAGTTGCACCAAACTGGACTTTTTCTGTACAGGTATGGGAAAGTTAATCGCACGTTCCGATAAATGTTTACAGTCCTTAGGCGCCTATGTCGAAAAATGAATTAATGTTGTACCTTTAAACCAACATACATCCCTTGAGTATATCTTTGCTTGTTTGTTTTATTCAACAGTGTAACTAACTTTTTGATCCACCCTCATATTATTAAAGCGCTTTGCTGCAATTCAGAAATCAAATTTTTAGTTTGCTTTAAAAATTAGCATCAACACTACATTTGGAAAAAGTATCAACTTACCTATTGACTATCAATTTGTCTTGTATCTTCAAGCGGAATGAAGTAAAAAATACTATTAAAAATAAACAAATGGGTCCATTTTTTTTACATAAATGTACCTCAAATGTCTGTTTCAAATAGTTTGAAAGAAGGAAGTCATCACAAGCTGCAACTGTATTCAGCTTCAGATTGTTTACCCTAACTTTCCTTATGTGATAGCATCTGCAACAAAGTTATAGATACATACAACAAAATAAATAAAGAATTCTTGCTAACCAATGGCAGAAATTAAGACATCTGTTTCAAATAGTTTGAATCATCACAAGTTACATCAAAATTATCTCAGCTTTAGATCCTCCAGTATGTGTTACAATCTGAATATTTTATGTATGAGTTATGTCCATTATTTTCTTTACCTAAAATCTACTTTTGTAATGTTCATACCTAACTGTGATCTACTTTTTTATAAAACATATTTGATAACACATTTTGGATTAGACAACATTTCAACAGTATAAATAATTATTTCCCACACATTTCTAAAGGAATTGGTTAATTTTTCATAACACTTGGTTAATTTTTCATAGCACTAGGGAACTTATACATTTTGCTAACATTCTTTACTAGAAGCCAAATTTGCTCGTTATGGTAAAATTAAATTTTTACTTTCAATATACCTACTATAAATGTCAAGCTAAGCACTAGTACACACACACACACCAGTGCTGAGACAGGCCGAACCCGAACCAGGTGCTGGCTGCGTATTACTTACTGGAGTTCGAGCTTGGAGGGGAAGAATTTTCTTCCTTTTTCTTTTAATGTGATTTTATATGATTTAGCACACGAGGCTTTTTTTACACTTTCAAGTTGTTAAAGAAAATTCTTCAGCAACTGGGTCTAAATGGGGAGTAGGAATTCTGCAGGGCTATCCATTCCGGGCTTGGATAACAAAATACCATATGCCATGAATTACAGGATTTCTGCCAAGGATAAGTTTTAAGAAGTATAGATAGTAAGCTGATGGAATTTTGCTCCCTACCTCAAAGGGGCAGCTCCCTGCTAATTCTATTGATTGAGCAACATGCGACATAGTTTGTTGTGCCTCAAGATGTTTCTGATACCCCCCTCCCAAAAAAAAACATTTCAGGAAGAAATGAATGGTTAAAGAAATTATAGAAACATCCCTTACATACTCTGCAGTTGAGAAAGATATCGGTTAATTGCATAGGGTAGGAAAGAGTGGAAGTCTGGAAAACTTTTTAATGCCTATGCAGGTTAATCATAGTTTTCGGGCTCAATCGGGCTGACATACTTCAGGTTCGGGCTCTTAAAATTGAGCCCGAACTCAGCTCTGACACACACACAGTAACACTTCAGTTAACTTCACACAGGTGTTTTTATCAAAAATTTTATGGCAATGAAGTCATAGTGGCAAGTATGAAAAATAAGAGAAATTTCCTGGAATTTTTTAGTACAGTATTAAAACGTAAACAAAAATGCTACAATATTACTGCTAACATTTATTAATCTGGAAATAAGTGACATGGAACTCGTACAGGTATGGTGTCTTTGAGGGACTAGCCAGACCCCATGACGTGAAAGAGTACAGCATCATCTTCCACGGAAAGAAAATAGTCCATAGATTTTCAAATGAATTTGGACTGATGAAATCAAAACTGCTATTAAAATGAGGACCTCTGGCCCATTTTGCTGTGAAATGGCTTGGCAAATTAAGATGCATATCTTGGGATAGGAGAATATAAAAAAGGTATATCACAGGCACATTGTGTAACACGGGCAACAACTGCACAAACAATATTAGTTCCAATTTGAAAAAAAAAAGACACCACCAAAAATTAAATACAAATCTTCAGTACATAATGACACCACCACTCAGCATCACTATGTGAATAATATGTGATGAAGCAGAAAAATGATCGGAAATATATTACGAGACGCTAACTGAAGTACTGCTATACGTGTATCCAAATGACAAACAAGTTTCAAATAAAATGAAACCAAATATGACATATCTTTACTTTCTAGTTTCAAAGATAACTTTTCAGAAATGTTATCTGCATTTACTACAGAAGAAAAAATACATTTCAATGCTTTAACCAACCTGGCTAAACACTTTATATGCATATAAAATATTTGATAAGTTTGAACTCTTTTTCCTATCTCAGGACTTTGTGCACACTATGCACTAAGGAAAGACACGGAAAACTAAGCGTTCTGACTTTCAACTTCTTAATTTTTCTTTCACGCGATTTCAAATCATTTCGGTTATCATGTTTGGCTTTTACTAAGTTGTTCAAGAGTATTTTGCAGCTGAGGAGTTATGTTTTCCTATTTAATTTTCAAGCTACTCATACACAAAGATTCAACAGAAAATGAATAAAAAAATCTAAAATCAGAACTTTGTTTAAACGTATGCAGCAGATTTTGTATAAGACAAAGTTTGTCTTATACAAAATCTGCTATATACATTACTTTGGTATGGCAAAAGTTGTAAGTTTCCTTTTCACTTCTATAATTTGACTTGCAGCCACCAACACTGCGAAATCGTGGCATGGCAATTCCTCTAAAAATAATTATACCTTTTAATACAAGTGAAGAACTAGATATGAAATTTTTAATCGAAAGTAGTTCCCTATGTTTTGTACAGTTAGAATAAAATTGATCATGCAGTTTTTCAACATAATCTGTCCACACTGTTCAGACAGCTTTAGTAAATTCAATCAGACAAATGCTATATCACAGTTACATTAAGTTACGAAATTAAAAATGTCCTCTTTAATTCAGAGACACATTACAATGTAACAGTTCAAGCATTAATTTCGTAAAAGAAAGGGCTAACGATTGTTGGAGATGCAAATGTTATACAAATTACGAAGGCTAATTCCCTGAAAAGTTGCCCTGATTTCTGGTAATATTCAAGCTCTATGTGAATCGGCATTGGTAAAAATATTAATTATTCTATTTGAAATAAGAATTCAACACCACAGAATAACTCACTTCTTTATACTTCACAATTCACGAGACATGAACAGATTTCAACACGTGTGAAACTAAGATCTACTCATTAAACCTATAACTATCACTAAAACTAAATAAAACGTTTACTAAGAATTAACCTTATCTTCGAATTATAAAAATACCTACCTCACAAAACTATACGTGTATCCAAATGACAATAAACAGAACACTCACTCAATACAAATAACTGTGAACAAACGATGCAATGGCTGTTCAACCGATTGACTTGGCGACAGCACTAAGTTGTGCACGTGACTATTTCGCACCGTAGCCTGTCTTTCTCGTCAGCCTCGACCGTATGCATATGACGTCACAGCAAGGTAAACCCTCCTAGCAGACTCCCTGGTGATCAACTGGTGTGCAAACACTTCTTGGATTTGCATTGGGAGCATTAAGGAAGACGGTGTTATGTGCTATTTTCGGCTGCGGTAACCGAAGTGGGAGAGATAATGGACCTTACCCGCCGCTCGTTGCATTCTGGGAAAATAATCACGTGACAACGGACCAACAATCTTTCAGTTGCTTCGGTTATAGGTTGTCGTAGTGGTGAGTTTTGATAGTTGTTATTGATAAATTTTGTATTTTCTAACAAATCTGCGTTATGTCTAATTTTTTGTTCTGTGTTTGCTTGTGTAAATAAGTTGTGCCACAGGAAATGTATCGAAGAAGGGATTAGTTTTCCGCTGAAAAGACCTGATATACGTCCTCGAAGTCGTGACTTGGAAGATGGCGACTGGACATAAACACATGTGGTTTACATGCTAGTTAACGTTAGTTTTACCGTTGGCGGATGTCGCTAGTCCTGTAAAATTGGTTTCTTAAGGTGAAACTGAATGTATTAGATATGGTTTTATGTTTTACAGCGTACTGTAATCATTAGACTGTCAAAATCAGTGTTCATTTACAGATTTCCGAGAAACAAACTGAAACATGCCCAATGGACTAAAATTTCAAAGGTAAGCATATTCACTAATCTTTGCTTGCTTCAGACAACTGTTAACATCGAAAAAAAAGCTGTGTCGATTCTCTCAAAGTTGTGACACACTGGAAAATGCATAACCAAAGTTCCACTGTATTTCTGTTAAGTGTACAATAATATTTTGGTAGTTCTTATGTATTCATATTTTGTCTTATATTTAGTATTCTCCTTGTATATCCTTGCACCTCTCATTATTATTTTTTTTGCCTTCCCATCGCAACAGTGGAGGACTAAGCCTTTTAAAAGAATAAACATGTATTTGTGGACCACATTGCATGTGATGGAAATAATTTTTCGGAAGCTGATAAGGGATGTCACTTGGAGATGGGATTGACTATTTGAAAGAAGTGTTTTGTAGTGGATTGATATAAAAAATTCCGCTCAAGATATTTGTTTTTAATGGTCGGAATGGCAACAGTAAGCAGATCTGAAGTTCAGGATACAAATACTGTAGGTAAGCTTTGTTTATTTTCTTGCAGACATATTTTAATGACTAACATTTCTGTCCAAACTATGAGTACAAAAACCTATATCTTTAGGGCCAATATCTTCTAGCTGATGTATTTGACCATATTTACATAACAAAAGATTTACAATCAGAATTATAAGAAAAAATTATTCAGAAGCGCCAAAATTTGTGGTTATCACGTATCAGCAGAGTTGACATTGATGACCGGAAACGAAGGAACATTAGAGTGTGTAGTTTACATTTTGTAACAGGTATTTTCATAAATTTACTGATGCATTATCTACAAAAACTCTATGAAGATCTTTAGACTGGAATTAACCTTTCCTTTTGAATGACTTACACGATTTCATTTGCTCAGAAGTGAAGGCGTTCGTGCAAAAAACGGAATAATTAACAATATCGCCGTATTCTATTCGTGACAAGATTTCAATATTGTTCAGGAAAATTGAGTATGGAATTACATATGGGTCCTCACCATTGCCCAATAACTTTAATTTATCAGAATAAAGCTATTCTTGATTGCCAGATATAACACAGTTACGTAGCCCATGTAATGCATCTTTGATCTCACTTGTACACCAGTTGTTCTGCAAGAAAGCAGCAGACGTAAAAGTAAAGGGAACCGCGGTTTCGTGTCGTCAATGCATACGGTCTATACCAAGGAGGTTATATTACTGGAGACATCACTCCTATGCACGCAGCATTGGCCGCCATAAGTCACCGTCTGTGCTGCAAATGACGTCATAAGCACGCACGACGCAGCCGCAGAAGAGAAGCTGCTTGAAAACCAATGGAACAAAAACTTCTAAGCGTATAAACAGGTGAAATGAGTAATTCAATAATCTTCATCAATGATACACAAGCTTACTGTTTCATCAACGGTATAATTTAGTTCATTTTTGCCTGCTTGTGACGTCACACTACAGATTAGCTGTGACCTATGGCGGCAGAGCCAGTGGTGTCTCCAGTAATATAACCTCCTTGGTCTATACCACGGTATATGATAGACAGGTGATTCAACTCTCAGCTAAAATGTGGATTCTTAATGTAACCGCCCGCCAGAGGCCGCTGAGGAGATGCGGGCCATCGATTTCCGAAGTAAACCGACGTCTGCATCAGGACCGCGATCATGATGATGTATAGATTTGTGGCTGAAATGTGTTTTTTAAGCGTGAAAATAACTGTATTGTTCTACTGAAATATTATTTATTAGTCCTTACACATCAAGTAAGCCAACAGGCCAGCTTAAAAAAGAGGACGTATTTTTTAAAGACAGAATTCCATGTAGAAATGACACACTTTTAAACGACAACAGTGGATGCTAGGGATGAAGGGAATTTTGTTTATGAATTGATAATACGTTCGCGTTTTATATATATGCCAAGGTAGGCTTTAGTTATATAAAAACGGTGTTGCACATGTAAATTTAATATACAGTTGCAGAAAGGTACCATCGTCATAATTACGATCGCGTAACATTTTGTATCTCTTATTTTAAACTATTTTAGGTGAATATAGGACACGTAAATTTATATTACCTTTTCGCTTTAATGCAGTTATTGTGTATTTATACGGTAGATATGCTTCTAGCCCTCCCTGCATGCATTTAAAGGTGATGGTGTGTGTTGAGAATGTTGCAAGGTAGCTGTTTACTTCTAAATAACTCGCAAAACACCATTGTGCATAATACATGAAATATTCATATCAATGAGAGATTCTTAAATTTAAGTGCGTGAATTTTTTAACGCTCCTTAGCAGTATTGAAAAGCCTTCTGCTTTTTGTGCAATTCATAAGTTGTATGTATATTAGCAGGCCCTGATTTACGGGAGGGCACACGGGGCACGTGCCCAGGGCCCCCGATTTTTTTTGGGGGGGGCCCAAATTTGAATTAAATGTGTACTTAGTTAATGGGAATTTTGTGTGTGTATATTCAACATTTATTATTTTTACTTTTGCATGCTCATGAGTCATGTGTTTATAGATGTGGTACTTACACACAGTGGGTTTGAGTTTCGAATATCACGTAAACACGTGGCCATTAATGAGTTTCAGTGGTTTAATAACCTTCAGATGGCCATTGAGAAGGAGGATCGCGTTCATTGATTCACGTGCCTTTTCTTGCTTTTCCGAACGCACCTAAACTCAACTGATCCTTCAACTTCCTGCACATAGCTTGTCGTTGTCGTAACTGTAACCACGAAGGCTTGGTTGTATTTTGCGTTGCGTTTCTTGTAGTCTGATGGAATGTTGAATATTTGTTAATTTTATATACAATCAAATTTAGTTAGTTGTAACAATATAGTTAAGTTGAATTATTTAACAGTTAAATTATGTCAAAACGTACATATTTATCAGGCAGTGCTAAACGAAAAGCCAAACAATTGAAACTGAAGGATGATGACCTGCAGCATGGTAGCATTGAACGTTTTGCCATTAAAAAATTGAATATTTCACTTGGTCCCAAACGTTCTACAAACTCATTTAATTTTACTACTGGCGAGTCTCTTGAGCGTAATTTGTCTTTGGAAGCCAGTAATCTGACTTCAGAATAATCTAACATCACAGATGCTCCTAATTTGGGAAATCTTTTGAATTCATCTAATGAAGAGAGCACAAGTTCCACAATGAATGCAGTGAGTGGATCCTGCCTTATGGGGAGAAATTACAGAAGAAATGCGCGAATGCTTTTTGAGCAATCCACCAGTCCAAGATTTGAAGTTGCTGGCATTCACAGGGAAGGTTATATGTGGTAAAAAACGTTTTCTAACAGAAGGTAGTTTTTTCAGAATAAAAAATAAATAATGAGAAGGTAAAACGCGTCTGGCTTCTTTTATCCCCATCAACTTGTTTACTATTCTGCTGGATATGCAAGGAAGTCCAGTGGAGGTCACCATGGATTTTTTTTTCTTGTTTTAGTTCACATTTTTTGTTGGATGCATTGTTCTCATGTTCTAGATGCAAGAATCAGTACATTGCAAGTCCACAATATTCACTAAAATTAAGATGTCCATCCATTTTGTCATAGATATATTGTTATAGTTAGAGTCTATGGGGGTCATTAACACCACAAACTACTGATCAACCAGTTGTCCCCGCACAGCCAGAGTTGTATAACAAAAATGTATCTGCGTACACAGCTATTGAAACAGAAAACTCGCTGCCAACCCGCAAACCATGATAACAATAGAATAAAATAATTTAAAGGAAAATTAATAAAGCAAATAATTATTAGAACATTACAGATTCCAATGAGGACAAAATAGTACATTCTAATTGAATGTGCAGCAATGTGTGTAAAATGGACTTTTATGGCAAAATATTAAAATATTGGACTACGAACCTCATAAAAACAAGAAATTAATTAAAGAAAGTTTTTATATCCAGAAAAACAGTTCTATCAATGAACCTTCAAAAATTATAAATATGATTTTCAACAAGTTAATTCAAAAATACTGGACTTACAAAATGCATAAGAGAATATTTGTATTTAATTGGCCACTGAAAGAGGAACCTGGCAATAAAATTTAAATTCTGTGTAAACAAAACTTTTAATACAGTTCGTATACATTTAGAACAGGCCTTGATAAAATCTAGAGGCCAGAAATGTCTGTAAAAACAAAAGAACTCAGAGGAAGTGAAAAATAATTAAGTTCTTCACTTAAAATAGAATTAAGTATATTAATCTGAGTAAAGCGTTGAGTAAGTGTTTTAATTGCTGTATATAGGCCTAACATTTTATTTTTTTTAATCTACATGCAAAAACTATCTGCAAACCTGCTAATGATTTGGAAACTATCAGCGTACGCATGTGCGTCTACATTCTGCTACTCTGCACACAGTGACTATTATTTGGTCGATAGAGAATAAGGAGGGGGCCCCGGAAATGTTTTGTGCCCTGGGCCTCGCATGTAGTAAATCGGGCCCTGTATATTAGCTATACCATATGAATAAGTAATGAATTCAGATGGGCTAAAAACTCTTTATTTTTACCACAGCTCAAAAGTACTTGGGTAGAAATTTATTAAAGTAAAAAATTACCATAGATATTTTATTGTTTTACTTTATGGGCTCAGGCTTTCCGCTTACAAACTACTTAATATGAAGTTTGTCGTCCATGTCCTGCCAAAACAGCTAGTACCCGGCAAGGCACAGATGGTGCAAAATTGCTGAAGGTGTCTGGTGGTATCTGGTACTAACACGTTACCAGCAGATTCTTTAACTCCTGTAAGTTACATGGTTGAGCTGCTGCAGATCGGAGTTTCTGTTTGTGTTGGAACATTTGGAGACCAGGGCAATACCTGGAAGTCATCCTTATGTTCCACGAATCGTTTACAAACAATCCAGATGGTGTGGCATGCAGTATTAGGAGTGGGGTGTATTTTTCGGAAGAGTGTGATACTAATATTTTTTTCTATATTGTACAGAAAACTGGGGAACTATAATTTTCAGTTCTGGTTTGAACAGCTTCCATTCATAGCTGATTTGCTGTGTCACTGCACTTTTGGTTCTTCTGTTAATAGCTTGTTCGCAGGTCAGTTTCTTTCTTACGCATATATTTCTTTTGCAAATCTGAGAGCTTTCACCCGATTTTTCCAGAAAATAAAGGGTGGATGATGTGGACCTATTTTATGTAGCGTATGACTACAACTTTTATCGCTCTCCTGCAAACAACGTAATCTTTTTCTTTTGTACTCTTCCGCCCATCATTTCGGCACAGCAACGAACCTTCCTTTTAACGGACCAAAGCTTCACATCTTCGCCGGAGCGAAGCATTAGGCCTACCTCAGCTTCTCTTCATAGACTCAGACTCAAAGGTCAATATTACGATAAAAATCTTTAAAACACATTTAAAATATGAAAGTTCTGCACCATTTGCCGTTAATTCCCATACTCTAAAATCTGTACGTCGCACTTTTTCCAGGTACTAACATTTTTCCGACGAAATAATTCAGGACGCTAATCTACACATTTACCAACTCTTTCATCCATCAAAAAAGTGAGTCATGTACTATATCTTTGATTTAGGGTTACAGCCTGTTTTCAAATTTAAAAAAATTATAGATGGCCCCCCAAAACATATTACCCTCCATGTAACAACAGAATGATGGGGTTAGTAACCTAATCCAGATGAGGTTTCCAGAAAAGTAATGCCATTAGCACATGGGGGGGGGGGGGGAGTACAGGAACAGTCACAGTTCTTGCAATCATAGTTATTGGCATTCTATGCAGGACAAATTTGATTCCATTCTTTGAAAATATATTCAGCTGCTTTAATCATCGTCAGGGTTTAACATCCTATCCCTACAATGTTTTGGTCTACTGCAAATGAAAAAAGTAAATGAATCTATGATTCAATTTTTTGTAAGGGAGAACATTCCTTAGCCTAAAAATGTAAACCCACCACTGAATATCTTTAACCTTGTATTCGCTACTGGGATCTTTCCAAATACATTAAAAATCCCAAATATTACCCCTAAATATAAATCAGGCTCGAAAAATGATGCAATCAATTACTGTCCCATAGCCAACATGTTAATATTTGCTAAAATATTTGAAAAATTTATATACAAGAGATCAATATCACACACACAAAAATACAGTGTCAAATAAAAATCAGTTTGGTCTGCACTGCTACACATACAGAATATAATAATAAAAAAAATTAGAATTAAAAACCATTATATTAGGTGGTCTTTTTCAGACTTAACGAAAGCATATGACACTAGGAATCACTAATTTCTTTTAACTAAATTATATAATTTGGGTATGAGAAGTACCTCATATACTCTATTAAAAGATTACTTGGCAGACAGATTTCAATATACCCTAATTGATCAACACCACTCACCTATACTACAAATAAATTCAAGGGGGCCACAAGGCTCAATTTTGGGACGCTTACTATTTAATTTATATATAAATATTTTTAATATTACAGCCAATAACAATATAATTCTATATGCAAATGATACAACAATATTATTTAGTGGAACTGATAATGAAATAACTTCCCAAGCAAATACTCAACCACAAATATATTCAGAATGGCTAATACATAATGAAGTCATAATCAACACCAATAAAACCAAACTCATGATTTTTACAAGACAGAAAATAACTCAAACACAAATTCATCATATACTTTTGAATAATACAGCTATTGATACAGTACAGAGCTTTGTATATCTAGGAATAATTTTAAACCCTGACCTACAATGGAATAGTCACATAGAATCAATTGCAAATAGAATGTCTAAAAATATAGCGATTGCTAGTAAAATTATATCAAATCTCACAATAAAAACTTCTATACTATACATTTATACAAACACATATTAATTACTGCTTTAACTCGTAGGAACAAATCACTGAAACAAATATCAGTGAACTTCAAATATTACAGAATGGATACATAAGGTTACTTGACTTACAATCTGACCCACCTTCCCATAACAATTTACAGCTTTACACCTATCATCATACTCGTATTAACCCTAACCATTATGGGATTTTATCAGTTAAACAACTATACGAGTTCAAAATAGGTAAACGTATGCTCCAAATAATAATAAAATACCAAGCGTTTGACAAAGCGATAACCAAAGCGTTTGACACTCTGAATCACTAATTTCTTTTAACTAATTTATATAATTTGGGTATGAGAAGTACCTCATATACTATATTAAAAGATTACTTGGCAAACAGATTTCAATATACCCTAATTGATCAACACCACTCACCTCTACTACAAATAAATTCAAGGGGGCCACAGGGCTCTATTTAATTTATATATAAATATTTTTAATATTACAGCCAATAACAATATAATTCTATATGCAAATGATACAACAATATTATTTAGTGGAACTGATAATGAAATAACTTCCCAAGCAAATACTCAACCAAAAATATATTCAGAATGGCTAACACATAATGAACTCATAATCAACACCAATAAAAACAAACTCATGTTTTTTACAAGACAGAAAATAACTCAAACACAAATTCATCATATACTTTTGAATAATACAGCTATTGATACAGTACAGAGCTTTGTGTATCTGGGAATAATTTAAAACCCTGACCTACAATGGAATAGTCACATAGAATCAATTGCAAATAGAATATCTAACAGAAAAAGATGACACCGAATTTTCGGGTGTAATAAGCACGTCTTTGGAATCCGTTCTGACGCAAATTAAATTTATCAAAGCTATTCAAAGTCAATGGAACCGGTATGGAAAATAATAGTATCTGACGGAAGAAAGAAGTTTTTCAATCGGGTCTTTAATCCCTCAGATATTGCTGTAAACGGAATCGTGAGCTTACGAACTCTAAAAAGAGATATATCGCCAAAAATAAGATGTGACTTTACGTCCTTTGGTGGGAAAACTATGCATTATTTTAGGAAGAAAGTATTCACAAAAGGTTTATCCATATGAGCGGTATCGGTTCAAGAAGAAAAATTTAGTCGAGTTTTCAGGAGCCCAGATTTTGCTACAAATACATCAGAAGTAGAAATTAACACTTATGACCCCTGGTGGCCAAACCATTCTTTACCAAACATTAGAAATTACGTGAATAATATTTTCCGTCAGGTCTTGTATGCGATACAGGAAGAATTTTTCAAATCAGAGTTTTAGGAGCAGAAAACGCAATTTACCATTGTGCGCCCTAGCGGAAAGTCTATGATTTACTTGAAAATTTTGAATTTATAGGAAAAACATTTCGCATCGGAAACACTATCCAACAAAGAAGGAATTTTTCAAATCGGACTTTTAGAAGTAGAGATATTGACAAAAATAAGATATACATCTACGCCCCTGACATAGAAACCATGCATTATTTCAAGAAGAAAATGTTCCTAAAATGTTTGTCGATATGAGTAGTATCGGTCCACAAAAGACTTTTTTTCAATCGACATTTTAGAAGCTCATATTTTGCTGCAAATACATCAGAAGCGGAAATTAAGACTTATGCCACCTGGGGGCCAAACAACTTTTTACAAAAATTTGAAATTACGTGCAAACGATTTCCCATCAGGAGCTGTATCCGGTGCAGAAAGAATTTTTAGATCGGAGGTTTAGAAGCAGAGATATAAGGGAAAACATAATTTACCTTTACGCCCCCTAGCGGAAAGTCTATGAATTACGTGAAAATTTTGAAATTATATGAAAACATGCGACACGGAAAACACTATCCAACAAAGAAAGGATTTTTTTAAATCGGACTCCTAGAAGTTGAGATATTGACAAAAATAAGATATACATCTACGCCCCTGGCGGAGAAACTGTGGAATATTTTATTAAGAAAATATTCCGAAAAGGTTTATCGATGTGAGTGGCATCAGTCCACGAAAGAATTTTTTCAATCGATGTTTTAGGAGCTCAGATTTTATGGCAAATACATCAGAAGCGAAAATTAACACTTACGTCCCCTGGTGGCCAAAGTATTCTTTTCCAAAAATTCGAAATTATATGCAAAAGATTGTGCATCGGGAGATGTATCCGCTGAAAAAAAATTTCAAATCGGAGTTTTAGAAGAAGAGTTATCGGAAGAAATGCAATTTATTTTACGCCCCCTAGCGGAAAATCTATGCGTAATTTGAAAAAGAAACTATATCCAAAATACTCTTCGACATAAATGGAATCGAAAGATAAAAGATTTTTTCAATCGGATGTTTAGAAGCAAATATGTAGAATAAAACGTATTTTTGAATTCGACATCATCTGCATTTACGCCCTCTAGCGGCAAAATTGTACATCGTAAAAAAAAACGAAATGAAGGATCATCATTCGCATGTTTCAAGCTTTCGAATGCAAAAAGAATTTTTCAAATTGGACTAATAGTTGCAGAGAAATCGTGGGTACAGACAGACGGACGGACGGACAAACCGATAACATAAGCACGATCTTTTTTTACAAAAGACGTGCTAAAAATATAGTGATTGCTAGTAAAATTATATCAAATCTCACAATAAAAACTTCTATACTATACATTTATACAAACACACATTAATTACTGCTTTAACTCGTGGGGACAAATCACTGAAACAAATATCAGTGAACTTCAAATATTACAGAATGGATACATAAAGTTACTTGACTAAAAATTTGACCCTCTTTCTCATAACAATTTACAACCTTACACCTATCATCATACTTGTATTAACTCTAACCATTATGGAATAATATTAGTTAAACAACTATGAGTTCAAAATAGGTAAACTTATGCTCCAAATAATAAAAAAAATTATGCAATGATATCATGGAATTGAATTTTAATATACACAACTACAAAACGAGACAGATCATTATTAAGACCTATACACCCAAAAATACACATGACTAAACAGAGTTTAAACTATATTGGTTCTGAATATTGAAACGCCTTACCTGTTGAAGAAAAGGTTAAATTACTTCTTATAAGATTCTTAATCCACAAAAAGACAAACATGGTAGGAACTTTTATTTCACATAGAAACCCTGTGAAGTAATTGTAAATAGGCACAAATTTCTTAATGTTGAGGTGGAATGCGTACTTCTCTGATTTCTCTAGGGGAGGGGGTAGGAGCAAGAGCAGTTTAGAACAGAAGGTGTGAAAATGATATGATAAATTTACTTTGGTAGTTTATTTTCTGATTTAATAAATCGGAAAAACATGCTACTATTCATTTTTACGTGCAATATTTAAATTAACTTGGGTATGTTCTAGTTGGATAATGCTTACCTTGGCATTTCTTTCTAGTGATGTCTCACATTTCACGCACGTTTTTCGGTCTTTGTTGACGCTATTGTCCTAATGTCCGTTGTCTGTGACATACTGTTCACACCAAGACACACTTTTGCGTTGGGTATCTTCAGTAACTTTCTCTTAAGCTTCAAAAACATAAACTTTTACCATTATTTATACTCAAAAATTTTCATCCAGCCTTTGGGCATCGTCAGGAGCTTGGCGACTTCTCCACCGTTGTTATTGGTTTACTTCTCGCCTATTGGAGTCCGATGCTCCACGTTGCCATTTGTCGGAATGCTTTCTTGGATACGATTTGATCTAGCCTAGTTGGCGCCATCTATGTTTCATGAACATTATTTTTTTCCTCGCTGGTCTTTGATTTCGTCTTTCTATTTTATTTTTCTTATTTTCCTTTCCTAGCTATGTTTTTCATTTGTTGTTCCTTTTCTTGTCTTATTAGCTCTTTCCATAGGCTAGATAATGTACTAGGGTCATTCTGGTTACACACCCTATTTTTGTTTTTATAAATTAAGATTGCTTCTTCCAATCTCATTTGTCTTTCTGATTTTTTATTCCTTTTAAGCATTTTAATTTCATCGAATTTATGGGAACGTTTGGTTTTCCATACAGAATTGCACCAAGGCAGTTTTTTTGCTTCTTTTTTCTGCCAGTTGGATATGTGTTGTGTTAGCCTTTTTTTAGTCTGTTTTTCGTACTTCTTATGTACGATATTGGGGGTATGTGTGCTATTGGGATTTCGTAAGATCCTAATTCTTCTAGTATTTTGTTCTCAGCTTTTTTGTTAATAGTCATATTTTTCAAGGTGTTCACAGAGCTTCCTAGTTGTAAGTCATATTTAGCACATTGCCTATTAATTTCTTTGCTGACTAAATTATTGCAAATCTGTAGCACCATAGAATTGACTCTAGAATTTGAAGAGGATAATAAACTGTCATTCTTAGACATCCTGCTGAAGAAGAACAAAAATAAATTCGAATACACTGTGTTCAGCAAAAGCAACATACATCCCAGTACTGATACCATACTCATCGCACCACCCTGATATACATAAAAAAAAAACAGCATTGTAAATTTGATTTGTAGGGCATACATGCACACTTCTAATAACAGGCTAAAAAATCAAGAGCTTGAGTTTTTATTTAAAATAGCACAAGAATATGGTTACCTGAGCAAGCTTGTTTAAAAATGGATATAAGAGAGTAAAAAGCACCTGAATAAGAGTAAAGAAGGCCAAGATGAGCACAATAAAAGAAAAATGAAGCGTAGTGAAATGAAATACGTTGGAGCATTCCCTTTCTTGGAAGGAGTCAGCAAAGAAATTAATAGGAAATGTGCTAAATATGACTTATAACTAGGAAGCTCTGTGAACACTTGGAAAAATATGACTATTAACAAAAAAAAACTGAGAACAAAATACTAGAAGAATCAGGATCTTACAAAATTCCAATAGCACACATACCCCCAATATCGTACATCGAAGTACGAAAAATGGACTAAAAAAAAGGCTAAAACAACAGATATCCAACTGGCAGAAAAAAGAAGCAAAACTGCCTTGGTACAATTCTGTATGGAAAACCAAACATTCCCAAAATTCGATGAAATTAAAATGCTTAAAAGGAATAAAAAATCAGAAAGACAAATGAGAATGGAATAAGCAATCTTAATTTATAAAAACAAAAATAGGGTGCAGTGTTAGAATTTAGAAATAAATCTTCTACTGGCCCAGTGGACCACTAGAATTTGCAAACCCACTGGTCCGTAAAATAAAATAATATATGTAGAAAATAACATATCACTTCAATAGAATTATCTCCAATATTTGTTTTCAAACCTATCATTAGTTTTCAACCTAAAAAGAAAACCATAGAGCAAGCTAAAAGAAATATAAATACATTTTTTGGCATTTGACAAATTTAGAAGAAAAAGAAACTTACTAGCTATCCGGGCCGGTAAAATCAATAGTTCAGTGGTCCGACGGAAGTTTTACTGGCCAATGGCCAGAGGACCACTGGGTAATTCGAACACTGGGGGTGTAACCAGAATGACCCTAGTACATTTCTAGCCTACGGAAAGAGCTAATAAGACAAGAAAAGGAACGACAAAAGAAAAACAGTGCTAGGAAAGGAAAATAAGAAAAAAAAACCAGAAAGACGAAATCAAAGACCAGCAAGGGGGGGGGACAGGAGGGAAAAAAGTAGTGTTCATAAAACATAGATGGCGCCAGCTAGGTTAGACCAAATCGTATCCAAGGAAGCGTTCCGGCGAATGGCAACGTGGAGCATCGGACTCCAATAGGTGAGAAGTAAACCAAAAAAAAAACAGTGGAAAAGTCACCACGGTCCTGACAACGCCCAAAGGCTGGGTGAAAATTTTCGAGTATAAATAATGGTAAAAGTTTAAGAGAAAGTTACTGAAGATACCCGACGCAAAAGTGTGTCTCGGTGCGAACAGTATTCACAGACAATGGACATTAGGACAATGGCGTCAACAAAGACCGAAAAACGTATGTGAAATGTGAGACATTGCTAGAAAGAAATGCCAAGGTAAGCATTATCCAACTAGAATATACCCAAGTTATGATGTGACAGGTTCAACTAAATTTAGGAACCATATGGGAGAGGAGCAGATACTTATATGTAAAAATAACAGAGATGGATGTTTACTGCGAACATAGCAATATGTCAAAATGCATTTTTCTTTGGAAACACGGAGATGGGGCATAGAAACACTTTATGGATAGCTACCTGCCATGACAATTTACCTGGAACACAGCTTGGACAATTTGCGTTTTTCTCGAGTCTCCTTACCATACTGACTATTTTTTTGTTTACAATATTGCCTCATACGCATACTTATGTAATAATGGAGAATTTTTGATACCATTTCAGTTTTATGTACAGAGCAAGGAAACTGTAGTGTCACATTTTCAAGCACATAATTGACTGTGTCCCAGTAAACATCTGTTTTGTGGACATTTTTGGAGAAGTACTTTTCCACACACATCAAAAAAGAATATAGATGATGGTTTGCGTGTATCAGCTTCTCTCTAGTCTTGATGTTCGTCAGCTGAGCTACAGCTTGATTGCTATGTACAACTGGGCTAATTATGGATTGCTTGCAGGTGTGACGATCGGTAAATTTGCTAATCTTTCTGCATATGAACCCTGTAATGTAGTAGACCACACAGTCTCTCACCTCTAACATGCCATAGTCATCTCTGATAATGTCGTCACACTCCCACTTGCCATCTGAAATGAATCCATCAAGACATGTTTTTAGTCTGTCTGAGTGACTTGGATCATGTGTGTCTTTAAATGCTTCCTGGAACTCTTGGATGGAAATATAAGGTTTCTGTTGTGGCTCAAGAACTTCACAGTTTCCAAATTTGGGTGGTTTTAGGAGACTATATAATGAAAGAAGTCTATACAACTGTAGAAAAGTTTGCATCCCAGGGTGCTCATTTTGACCTCCAGCTTGACGAATAGTGCCAAAAAAGCGTTCTATTGCATCTTGGTTGAATTTTGCAGTCAAAACATAGCTGAAACCACAGGAATTCAGGAGATAGTTTGCTAAATCAATGGTAAGTGCAGGGTCACCCAAAGACCTTCAGCAGTGCTTTTTGTTAGAAATGCATTTTCATTAATATCTCCAACAAGTACTTCCATTTCCTATGCATTAAGCCATTCCAAACTATGCTTTAAGACTTCAAAATCCTTCCCATTAGCACGAATACCTTCAAATGGAGTTCGTCTGTTCAGTGCATCAAACATGTTGTTTATCTGCAATGTGAATGCTATAGTAGCATCCACATCTGACAAACTTCTTACATTTTGTAATTGATACAATTTTAGAGCATCCGCAACAGACTTACTAAAAATCTGAGTCGCCAGCTTGACTCGCATTTTTTCTGAATTGCTTGGTCTCAGGTGCGACAAAGAGATTTTGTGACAAGCACGTAAATTCCCAGGTAGCTTCATTTCTTCATCATACAAGTAAAGGTAATGTCTCCATTTCACCCACTGCCCATTCACCTTAAGCTCTGCTTTAGAAAGCAACATATTTCGAATACATTTAATGAGGTGAGGCACATCTGAAAAGATGTATATCCTTCTATGTACACAGGGGCGGCTCCTGCTATGGGGCTGTGGGGCTGCAGCCCCTACCCAAAACAGTTTTTTTCCTGCCGTAACAAGAGAGAGAAGTTTTGTGAACACTGCTGTAAGTTTTCCCACCATAATGCCACGACTGCAGTTTTCTGAACTCAACTGGAAGTTTCCCCTGCATAACAAAGTTTCCCCTGCGGAGCGGGAAGAACGTGACGGACTGCGCTTCTTGCAGCCCTGACGGCTATTGAAACCAACTCATGTGGGAAACTCTGTCTATTCCCACATCAGTTCGTTTCCTTTGAATAAAACTTCCCCGGGGACTGCATTCATGGCAGCTCTCGCTAGCAGGGTTGCTCGCGCATCGTTGGGTGGGAATGCATCGCCGGGCCTGTGTGCTTTGTTGATTAATACGGTTCTTGTGCTTCCGAATAAGACATAAAATAGGGGAATGAATTAAAAATAATGTCTAATGTTGAAATAAAGTATTAAATAAAGTACGTTTGAATGTATTACTCAACCTGGGCTTTTTTTCTTCCAATTTTTGGTTTGTTCCTGCTTTTATTCAACGTAATAATTCTAACAACAATGTTGCTCCCATCTAATAACAAATACTCAGTTGCCGGGACTTTTGCAAAAAAGTTTTACTTATATTTTCTCTTCTGGTCAAAATGGGCATGTGAACAAATTGCGATTAAAAATAAGTTCAGTATTGGATAAATTGAAGGAAAAAAAGAGAGATATATACTAATTTCTGCAGCGAAATACTTGCACAAAATTGATTTCTTCACTTACCAAGCACAGCGAAATTTTCGCTTTAAACTCACATAAATTTTTATTCACCAAAAATCATTGAAGTCACTCCACTGGATACATTTCATTTTTCTGCTGCATCCCTCCTCCCTCCCAAAAATCAGTTGCACATTTCAATTGAGGTAGTGTACTTAATTACTTTCTGGGCTGATTATGTTTGCAATCCGTTTTTATTAAAGAGAATGCCGGTGTGTGAGTATCGCAATAACAACTCGTCGCGAAATTCTGAAAGACCCTTCAAAATTCCACAAAATATTTTTCATCGCCGTCCAAGTTGCAGTGGTCTGTATTAAGTCGAAGTTTCAAAGGGAGTGTATCAGAAGAAAAAATATTTATTGTCATTTCTAGGGGTCACAATGAGACACTTGAGAACTCGTAGCGCGTACATGACCTTGAGTGTGTCTCCGTTACCACTGGCACACACATTAATTTTTTTGTCCTTATATATATATATATATATATATATACACGTATATATACGTACAGTATATGCTTGTATATATAATTTGCAACCACCATCAATCCACTACTGGATGAAAGTCTCCAAGTTTCTTCTTCCACAACAGTCTGCCTTGAGTCAGTTTCTTTCATGCTTTCGAATTTCATGTACACATCTCCCTCTTGTCATCTTCTGGGTATTGTTTTTTCCCTTGCTATCCAGTTCAATATTTCAACTCTCCGTCGGTGGTTCTTTCTTCTAGCAATATGTCCATCCCATTGCAGTTTCAGAAATTTTGACCATATCTTCCACTCTTGTCATTTTCCTGATTCACGAGTTCCTATTTGTATCTTTCCATGTAACATCAAACATGCATCTCTACATTCTTCTTTCAGTTCTCTGCAACGTCTGTCGGTCAGTTTTAGTTGAGGTCCATGTCTGTGCTCCATGCGTAAGAACTGGAAGGATGCACTGATTAATCAGTTTCTTTTTAAGAAATAATGTATCCGACGAAGTTTTATAGGTCGATTATTTTCTTCATAAATGTGACAATGTGGCCATCGCTTAATATCTGTTGCCTAATTTAGGTATCGGTACCTTTACATTTTCCCTATCAATCGCTAAATATAAAATCTAAATATTAATCTTGTAAAAAAAGCACTTTCGATCAGTATATACATATGTATTATTGTTATTATTATTATTAAACGGACAGCGTCAGCACAGGCGCAGTAACTTAACTTTCGAAGTGGTATCGTGATATCTACAAAATTGAGATGCAGCCCCCCCATCTCAGCTTACCACGAGCCGCCACTGTATGTACATCTAATGGGTGAGTGAAAAAAGATTTTTCATTACCAATTAGGCCTGAAACACCTAAATCATTCCAGATACCTCCGTTTGTTGAAGCACTATCACAGACAACACCATCAAAAATAGGCTCCAGATCCATCTAAAAACATGATGGCTTGTATGAGCAAACCAGACAAAACAACTGATTCTGTGGGTCCACATGATGCAAAAACTGCTATTGGTTGGGCCCAGGAATCTGCAAAAGGTTGGAACATGAAGACTAATCCATGATCAGCTAGTTGGCCATCGTTTAAGTTGCTGTTTTCACCATAATTCACAAATCCACTATAATTCATTTTACTGGAATTTACATCCATACTTTTTCTGACATTGATTTCATCAAATAAGACCATGCCATGACGTTGTTGTTCAGACTTTTTGGACAGCTTAATTTTTAATGCTCAGAAAAAGGAGTCATCAAATCCGCATTTACTATGCATAACGCTAAGACGCTTACGAATAGTAATTGATGCAAGGCAAGGGTAAAATGTCTTGTTCTTTAAGAAATCTGTACGCTGTAGAATTTCTAATGAACAGCAAGAGACAAAGCAACAACCAGTCATTAGTGTATCGTCTACCGTTTTTTGATGCCGTTTTGCTAACATTTACACACTCCTTGATGAGCATTATTTGAGAAGCAGGCAAATTAAGCTCTTTAATTTTAAAAGCCACTCTCTCTTCGTGAGTGTTTTTCAACTTCTTAAACATGTCACTTAACTCAGTTTTTAGAGCTGCACGTTTTGTATGGCACCTTTTTAGTTTTTTTGTTGTTGCACGCTTAGCCATTGCCAAAGCTTTAACTTTGGCAATCTTGACAGACATTCTGTACCTCTTAATGACCTTTGTGTTCTTCTGTCGGTATTTGCGTACCCGGATTGTATTTGTAATTCGAGTACACGTTTTGCAGCATTTTCCCTACATCAATAATAAGTGCACAGTCTTTGTGGCGCCATATTCCATTGTCGACATAAGCTTTGTCTATGTCATAATGTTCTGCATCCTGATACTCGGGCCCACCAGAGCAAATGTTGCCACTGTTGATGAGCTGCAGAAGTGACAGAACATCAGTAGATGAAGCCAGGGTGGGAGGCACTTGAGAAAATATTGTGCTGCTTACAATTTTGTTCCAAATAGTAACATACCACTCCAGGTTTTCTGTAATGCAAATAGTTTTTTTAATTGATACTGTCTTGTCTGATTTAACTAGAATTTCAGAAAATAGAATGTACTTTTCTGAAGCTTTAGTGAACATATGAAAACCCCATGACTCACTTGGGAATGTAAAGTTTGGAACGCCGCCCCGGTAGCACAGTGGTCTAAGGCGCTGGCCTCTGATCATTCGTCCGTAAGGGGTCCGGGTTCGAATCCCGGTCAGGCATGGATGTTGTGTTTGTCTTACGGCACTGGCTCTCTCCCTTCCATGGAACCAGTGACCCTAAATTAGGGACGGGCGACTGCTTATAGCCCGTTGAGTTGCTCACGGTGGTCGTTAAACCTCCAATAAAAAAAAGTTTGGAACATCCTTTACAATTGCCTCAAAGAGTACATTACTTTCAGAATCTGCCTTCTCCATACCTTGAAATGCAAAGGTAGCATCATCAATCTCATTGCTGGCAGACTGGCGAACAAAAGGCTGTTTTCGTGGCTTTGCTGCCTTCTTTGAAAGATAGGTTGGGCATCCTGGAAATATTACAGGAATAGCAGTGGAGTTAAGTCTGACTCGGACAGGCACATCATATAAAACTTGGCCATTGAATGTTTCACTCCTGCGTCTAATTACATCATGGGCGAGGAAATGTTTCTCACAAACAAAATCGTTACTGCCGAGTTTCCCATCTGCTCGAGGGATTGCTTTCTGCCACTTAGCAAGCATTTTTTTCATTTTTAGGTGCTTTAAGTAAAGAGGCATGTTCTTTACTACTGGCATAACCAGAACGGCAATTGGGAACGGAACACTTTCGTCCCATGTTACGGGAATCGAAAACAACGGAAACTTAAAAGCTTCAGTAAAAAAAAACAAGAGAAATAAGGCAGTTTACACTGATTTCAAAGTAGGTCAAGAATACTGAAATGGCCTAAGGCATAGCAATACTATTCGGCGACGTTGGTATGAGAAAAGATAGAGATTTGTGTTACCTTGTTCTAACTTCCTGTAGGAAATTACATCCAAATGTTTGAAACTACATGCAGAGCACGCCACTCCCTTCGATTTGTTTACTCACATGGCGATTCGAGTCACAGAGGACGGAGATTCGAGTGGCCCGCATTTCCTCTAACGCCCTCTAGTGGTCATTACATTAAGGGACCTTTTTTCCAGAACGAGAGTCAAGCGGAGTTGAAACACCTGTCTATCGTACACCATGGTCTATAGTATACCAAGGAGGTTATATTACTGGAGACACCATTCCTATCCACGCAGCATTGGCCGCCATAATTCACCGTCCGTGCTGCAAATGACTTCGAGCGGGCACGAGGCAGCTGCAGTAAAGAAGCTGCTTTGAAACCAATGGAACAAAAGCTCCTAAGCGTATAAACGGATAAAATGAGCAATTCAATAACCTTTATCAATGATATGCAAGCTTACTGTTTCATCAACGGTATGAGGTTGTAGCAGACATGTGATTTTAGCATGGCAACGAGCCTTAGTAACGTAAGTGAAGGACAACCGGTACCTGTTGAAATGATGGCGTCCTTCTTTGAAAGTCTAACTTCCGAGTACAAAATGTGGTATTTGGAAAAAATTTAAGAGATTGAAGGAAAATATTTGCATGTGCTGAATGCAAGTATCTTCGAAGGTGACGCGAAAAGTTTTCCGAAAGTACAAATAGTAAATATTTTCTATTACTTTGTTTTGGTCGAACCGCCTTTAACATACAACAGCTCGAGGCATATAAAAGTCTTGAAGCAAATAACATTTTATTATCGTGGATATTCTTTTACATGGTAATTTAGTGTGATCACTAATTAGTGAGTAATTAGGAACTCTTCAATAAAAAGAGTTTCTCTTAGTTCTGGAAAACGTTTACCAAGACTTAGAAAAATTTAGAGCAAAGTCTGTTTTTCCACGCAAAATTGTGGTAAAAAAACCCAATAATTTTGATTTGCGCCCTACGTTAATTATCCGTAAATAAATTTAGCAGCATAATCCCAGTCTGTTAAACAGACCTAGACACAAAAGCAAATTTCATTTGGAAGTAATTTTATCCATTATTTGCATTTTTCCACAAAAGTGTACTTCAGCTCCAGTTAAAAATCCAGGTTAGTAAAAATAAAATCAACGGTGGTTTGGGGAGGAAATATATAGAACAAAATATTAAAGTAAAAAACAAAAATATGCCAACACTGAGAGCCAAATAATCTTAAAAGTGAAAAGCTGAAAATTCGCAAAAAAGTGGGTCAAGCTCTCTTAAAAAATCCAGAACAGCCGAAAAGATTTGATTCTGATTAACAGTCAGATTGGCTAACAAATTGACTTTCAGCTCTATAAAAGGTTTCAACACCTCCTTGATCAGCCAGGAACCTTCTGAATAGAAATCCCTGAAGGTGAAAAACCTAAGCGCAGAGAAGTACAGATTGGATACCGACGCTTTGATTTAGGAATTTTTTTGACTAAGAGACAAACTCTGAAGGGTGTTCTATCAGAAAATAGTCAGTATCAATAAAACCTACGCAAAACAAAAGCCAACACCTTTTAAATTCAACTTGAAAACTTCAAATCAACAAATGAAACGACTGGCCCAATAATTACAAGCACTGCACGCCAACAGCATTTGAACAAGTAAAAGATAAGTTCCCAGCCTTACCAGAAATCACTGACTTATAGATAAAACTAACCTTTAAAAGTTTTTTTACCTTTGAAGAATCTAACTCTTCAATATTTTTGTTAATATAGATCGCTAAATGATCGCATTTTACACAATAACTGCAGGACAGCAAGCTGTGTCTGTCCTTCAGGAACTTGCAAGGACTGTTGCCACTTAACTGAAACTTCTCGATGACGTCACGTGCCACATCTTCATAATTTAGTTCGGTTTTGCCTGCTTGTGAGGTCACACACATAGATTAGCTGTGACCTATGGCGGCAGAGCCAGTGGTGTCTCCAGTAATATCACCTTCTTGGTCACACACTGCGCTTGATGATGGTAATAAAAACTAGAATAACTCAAATAATATAACTATAGAATAATTATATTAATATAACTAGAATTACTAAATTAATATAAAAATTATAACTAGATAAATATAAAAAGAATAACTAAATTAATATAAAAATTATAACTAGATAAATATAACAAGACTAACTAAGTTAATACAACTCCTTGAATACTGCCGCCCCGGTGGCGCAGTGGTCTAAGGCGCTGGTCTCTGATCATTCGTCCGTAAGGGGTCCGGGTTCGAATCCCGGTCAGGCATGGATGTTGTGTTTGTCTTACGGCACTGGCTCTCTCCCTTTCCTGGAACCAGTGACCCTAAATTAGGGACGGGCGACTGCTTATAGCCCATTGAGTTGCTCACGGTGGTCGTTAAACCTCCAATCAAAAAAAATACCATTGACCTCAATAAACACGACACGTGTGCAAAGAAAGCAGGAGATTGGAGCCGAGACATGTTTACATATGCGGTTGAATCGCACTCGTTGATGAAGACATGCTCAAATCACCGAAAATAATTTTAGAGCCGCGCATCGCTGTTATGGCCACCCCAAGGCCCAACTAGCTATGCTTGTCTTTGTCTCACTACCGTGTGTGCGTTGTCTCAGCTATCAGTAATGTGCTGACAAAATAGCGGGAGAATTTCATAAAACGTGAGCTCATGGAAACTTCGAAGATTGTGTTGCAATATGTATAAAATGTGCTAATATTTAGTTCTTTTTTTTTTTTTTTTTTTTTTTTGGAGGTTTAACGACCACCGTGAGCAACTCAATGGGCTATAAGCAGTCGCCCGTCCCTAATTTAGGGTCACTGGTTCCAGGGAAGGGAGAGAGCCAGTGCCGTAAGACAAACACAACATCCATGCCTCACCGGGATTCGAACCCGGGCCCCGTTCGGACGAATGATCAGAGGCCATCGCTTAGACCACTGCGCCACCGGGGCGGCTCTAATATTTAGTTCATAAATTACTTTGAAAATTTTACACAAAAGGAAAGAAATGCTAATGTTTTAACGAAACTGACAAAGTATTTGCAAAATTTTCGCTTAGAATTCCAGTTGATGGGAAGTTTGAAAGTTGCCGCACAAAATAAATGAAATCTGCTGTTGTTTTGTTGAAAAATTACTTAAAAAGTTGTGGCACGAAATGCGAATATTTTAATGTTTTGAATGGCATATGTCTGCATCGATTCCAAAATGGCGGCTTGTTTACAATTTTTGTTTCGTTTCTGGGGAACTCCCTGTTAGATTTTTGCGGAACGTTTTTCAATTTCCTTCTATTTTTATTAAAGGACTTTGCTCAGCCACCATTGCCGAAGTACCTGTGTCAGTATTTTCGTTTCGGCCTATACCTGTGTTTTCCTTATTCATGGATTACTCAAGGAAGAAAACTTAAGTACTTTTTGTATTTCTTTTGCTTGACGTGAACATATTTTTAGAGTTTTTTTTTAGTGTCGTTATTTTTTGGAAAAGCGGGCTTTTGTCGTTTGAACTTATAGCACATAGTAAATCTACCTCTAAGGAAAACAAAAGCAGTGCAAAAAACGTTTCCGTAAGGTGTATACATCTTACCGAAATGCTAAACCGTTAAACAATTGAGATAGCTTTACCAACAAAACATATGAGTAATAAATCATTTTTTCAATGCATATATAAATACCTAAACTTTGCACATATTATTACTTAAGACAGAAAAGGAATCTTACTTGTATATCAGTAACAGAAGAAACCAGCAGGTAGAAGTAAATCCTTTAAAAAAAAAAAACGCTCTAACATTTTCCTGTTGTAGGGGTAAATGAACGTCATATGTTATTACGAGTATTAATTTGATTTTCTTTGGAAAGAAAATCACAATAATAAATCAAAATAATAAAATAAAAACAACTTCACAGCAACATACTAGTTGACATCACCTGCAGTTCAGAGCACGGAGTTGAGACTTTCTTGGTCACATGACTAAATCGTTTCAGGGCATCTTCTTTCCAGTGGGCTATGCTACATCCTCATTTAGGGCCACGGGTTCCAGGGAAGGGAGAAAGCCAGTGCCGTAAGATAAACACAGCATCCATGCCTCACCGGGATTGGAACCCGGACCCTCTCGGATAACGTTTATACAAAAATATTAAGTAATTATTTATATTTGAGAAGTACTAAATATTCTGCCATTTGAACAATATAAACACCTAAAAACATAGAACTTTCCCTGAAACGGAAATGTACTGTTTCTTCAAATTTCCGAAGTTTAAAAATGAAGCTGGATTAAACTGACTTTAACAGAAGTAAGTAGCATTATCAATGTTTCTGATTTCTTTTCAATTGGTGTATTTCCGGTTCCGATCACTTGGTGTTTGGCAACGAAGTGGACGAGCTTAAGGAACGGGAGCCAGCTGTGCCCTGCGAGCTTTGCTTAGGAGACTGGAATGATTTGAGTTGAGTTTAATTTGTTCATGTACCCCTCATTTTTTGGGTGCTATTTCATTTGCTCGCAATAAAATGAAAGGAACTTTCCTTTAGTAAAATTTCATTTATTTGGTGCTGGAAGTGCCTAACAGACGTATTAGGAGATTATTGAAATCTTATTTTTTGGTACCAATAATAATTGCAAAAAAGCATCAAATGATTTTCAGGTGTGGAGTGGATCATTAAACGTGTTTCCTATAAACAAACATTCAGAGGCTTTTAAGATGGTAAGCAACTGGCTAAAGTGTTACTTGTTACTACTCTGAATACTGTTGCTTTGAAAGCAGATTGCGTTATAGGAGACAGAAGTTTTTTAAAAGTCCGGTTACATCCACTTTCGAGTAGGCGTATAATTTGTAGATTTTATTGAATATTTATAGTGTGCATTTGTGGTAGACATAGTGTTACGTATACACCATTTTTTAGACTCATTTTCGAATATTGAACCGTTGAGACCGAAATACCGGTACCCCATTAAGGCAATGAAGAAGGCGCAGGATGATTTTATAAGGTACCCCCACCAAGCAAAGAAAGAGGAACAAGGTTGGGCGGAAATTTACCCTGGCGTAAGTATTTATTGAGTTTGTCAAATGGCTTCCGAAATTAAATGGTTGAGGTAGATTCCATAGTATTTGTGAATATATCACTGAAATATTGCAGGCACCCCTTTGTAGTGTGGGTTAAAGCTGAACTTCTTGTATGCACAGATGATGGCAAGGGGACTGTGCCAGCTCCCCCCCTCCCTTCTTTTAGGCTTTTATAGATATGGAACTGCCATTTAGCACTCTTGCATCCATGATCACTCCATTCAATAAATTGTGGCTGGAGTGATATGGGTACATGGATGATCTTTGCTGGTGAAAGTGAATTATGGGAGTTTCCTATAGTTGACTGAGGTCACACACAACAGCAAAATCCTGGTATCTGCAGGTTTAGCTAATTATTAATGTGAAAGACAATATTCATAATAGCATGTATCTCATATTTCTTTTGAATCGTGGATAAATAGTAAGGGTAGGTAATGTTGCAGTTTGGGGGTAAGTACTAGTCTCCTGTGAACTGCGAACACTTCACATGAAGGTGATATTAATTTTTTGTCACCTCATGTTTAGATTTGGTATGCTGTAGCATCTTGTTCAATAGGTGTTGAAATGCTAGGTAAGATACACAGCTGCAGTCTGTGTACAAGCGTTAAAATTGCAAATAAGTCTTAAATTAAGTAGAAAACCATTTATTGAGGAAGCTTTTAGCTTGTTTTGTGTGTGTGTGTTTATATGAGGCTAGTTGTAGTTCTGATACTTGTTGATTTACAGTTACATCCTTGTGTCCAAATTATAATGTATTCTGTGTTTGTAAACTGATACTTGATTTACAGTTGCATCCTTGTGTCCAAATTTGTAACTAATTCTGTTTTCATAAACAGATACTCTGCCAGCAGCTTGTAAGTTATAAATGTGAAAGACTTCCAGGCTTTTCCTTTTTTTATTTTTTGATTATTTGCATAGTCTCGTGTTACAAATCTTAAAAATGTGATGAATCTTCTTGAAGTTATGCACTGTATCATAGAGAAATTCAGTAATGAATTTGTTTTTGATGTATTTTAATTTCCTACACTAGTAGCAATAAGAATTTAATTTTGTAGCCACTGGGAAAGTTTTTCTTTTCACTTTTTCCTAACATCAGGGTGTTGGGATGCTTCCATTAATCCTTTAAACAGTTCCACAGAGCCATACAATGCTTTTCCATATCCTATGCAGTCTTCCTCTTTGGAGTTTGGCTCAGCTGTTACTAGAGGTTAACATGACTATTGTTTCATGCAAGTTCTTGTCTGATGTGGCATCAGTTAGTTGGATTCAAAAAAATTGCCATGAAGTTGCATATACACTGCTGACCACCCAAAATGCAACACCAAGAAGGACACAAGATAGCAAAGCCAGATTTACTGGACACAACAACAGATAGATTAAACTATTGAGCTTACAGGCCCGTGTGACTTGCAGAACACGTAGACATCAATAGTTCTGTGTGGCCCCCTAGGCTGGCAATAATGGCCATGGCATTGCATGAAAGAGGCTTTGGATGTGGGCTTGGGGTATGTCAGTCCAAGCTGCTTCCACAGCCTGACCCGGCAAGTATGCGGGCGGTGCTTGCCGGGTCACTCTGTTGCCGATCAGTGACCAGACGTGTTCGATGGGCAACACATCGGGAGAACAGGCGAGCCACTGCAGCAGTGACACCTGGTGGACAGTGAAGAATTGTTGCACGATGCGGGCCATGTGCGGGCGCTCATTGTCCTGTTGAAACGTGGCCGCTGGCAGGTCCTGTAGGTAAGGGAGGACTACAAGCTCTAAAACATCGGAGATGTAGCGGTGGCTGTTCAGTGTACCGGTGATGCGTACCAGAGGGGTGTGGGTGTCATATCCAATTGTGCCTCAAACCATAACGCCAGGCGACGGACCAGTATGGCGATGCATAATGCAGGTGTCATACAGTCTCTCGCCGCGATGTCGCCACACGCGGATCCGACCATCGTGGTGTTGCAGGCAGATGTGGGATTCGTCGGAGAAGACAAGGTCGTATCATTCCGTAGTCCAGGTGCAGCGTTCAATGGCCCACTGCTGCCGCACTCGCCGGTGGTGTGACGTCAATGGTAATCAGAGCAATGGCCGCCGTGCGACAAGTCCCAGCTTCTGCGGACGACGTCGAACGGTACGTGCTGACACAGGTTGTTGTGCAACACACCCTAATTCCTGCGCTAACGTTCGTGATGTGGTGGTGCGAGCTGTCAATGCCCGCCGCACAACATGTTGGTCTTCTAGTTTGGTGGTGTGCCGCGGCAATCGCTCACGTCGGTCCATCCCTCTTGCACCCACCGAATCCATACTCATCTCACTGTGGCTAGATGTCATCCCACACGGGCGGTGATGTCTCGGTAAGATGACCCGCCGTCGCGATAAGCCATTATTTGTCCTCTGTCAAACTCCGAAACGTGCTGGAATGACTGCTGTATTTTGCGACGAGAAATCAGGAAGCTTCCCACGGATAGGTCCGGCAGCACAACACACTTCCACTACTTACACCCCACCTTCTGTGCACCCTTTTTATAGTGCTTTTCGGTGACGTGCCGGGTGCACATGATTTGCATTTGCCCTGCAATGCTAATCGTTTGCATGTCCTCTCGCGTGCGATGCATGCTGTGAATTTCAGGCCAATCGGATGCTTCCTTCTTGGTGTTGCATTTTGGGTGGCCAGCAATGTACATCTGATGTTGCCATTTGCTGAAATACGTGATGGCGAGTGGCAATGATTGACAGAACAGTCAACAAAACGTGTACGAACTAGTGTAGACTAAAACAGTGCTCTGTGGAAGTAGTGCATCATCCTTATATTTGGAATGAGTGCTAGACTTCTGAAGTGCTACATAGTTTTCCCTCCATAGCTTTTAGTTGAGCATGCCACCAGACCCATTTCGCTTTGCCATCCAACTGCTTTGCTCACATGATTCCTTTTTAATTGGGCTTATTAATTATGGTATTCATGGATTCTGTAATGCTGTCATTCTACGCAGTGATTTTCAAAATTAATGCTTAATTTCAACAATGGCTTTCTCGGAGACAAGTTAACTGCGCATCTCAGCCCAATTAGAAGTACCTGAGCTGAATACATCAGCTCAAAAAATAGCTTCAGTGTGATAAAATTAAAGCAGTTAAAGTATTCTGGAAAGAAAATATCAATCATATGAGCTAGCTTTCCTCACCCAAGAACAATTACGCAGCTCTACTTCTATTAATTTTAAGTGTCATTTCTGTTTGCATGAAGAATTGCATTAAAATTTGTAAATCATTTTATGCTCCTGTTTTGCTATCACATGATTTTTTTGTTGTTTTTTTAAAATAATTTTTCTATACTTAGCAGCGTTCGAATTACCCAGTGGTCTGCTCACCATTGGACAGTAAAACTTCCGTCGGACCACTGAACTTTTGATTTTACTGGCCCGACTGGCCAGTTAATTTTTTTTTTTTTTTTCTAGTTTGTCGCAAGTTAAAAAAATGAATTTCTATTCCTTTTACCTTGCTGTACGGTTTTCTTTTAAGGCTGCAAACTAGTGATAGATTCTTGAAATGTTATTGGATAACATCTATTTTTTTTTTTTTGTTATCCCTCATGATTTGTAAATAGGGGAAAAAACAAATTCAGAAAGACAGTTTCCCAGTCCTTGTCTTGTAACGGCAACAGCTGTTTTTTGTTACCTTTGTTCGCAGCAGTAGTAAGCAAAATAAATGTCCTGGGATTCACCCACACTAGTGAATGCAGCAGATACTCATACCAGACACAAGCCAGCTTTTGTTTCCACCCCCCACCCCCACCCCCGAAAAAAACACTAGTGGAAGAGGTCAATTGGATGCATGAAGGTAATTTTTGCAAAAGAGCAATGCACATGGGAAAAGTAGCAGGGATGAGCAATAAGACTAAAATAAGAAAAAGGAAGCTGAAGCAATAAAACATATAACAAAAAGTCTGCTAATGTATGTGAATTATTATACCCTTAGTCTCCTCATTCCTTTCTTACTTAAAAATAGATTGTGAATGCACCCTTACTCTGCTGTATCATTAATCCATCAGGAATCTTATTCTGGAAACATTCCTTGTCCTCTGAGTTACATTTTCAAATAAGATGTTTCAAAAAACAAATATTGGAGATAATTTCATTGAAATGATACATTATTTTCTACATATATTGTAAATGTATGTTTTTTTTTTTTTTTATAGGCCAGTGGGCATTTTAGCAGACCAACGGTTTGCAAATTCTAGTGATCTGCTGGGCCAGTAAGAGATTTATTTCTGATTTTAATACTGCTTAGTGAACTATTCCCAGTATTTTTAAATGAAGTAAAAAAGCTGTTCCTCCTTTCCCTTGTCTAGATTAACAGGAAAGGGGTGGGGCAAAAATGACAGCTAATGTTCCTTACTGCCTGGCAAAGATTATATGAAGGAATGCCCATGGAAAAAATGCCCACTTCTTGATAATATGTCAACTGTGACTGATATCTCTTACGTCTGTTAAAAACATGGTCCTTTTTTTTATTTCGTTAAGAAAGGCCTTAAATTCAACTAAGCAGCCAAAAGAGCTAGTCAGATCGGGGTTTGAACAACTAGCCACAAGATTTCAAAGAGCTGTATAAAAAATTGCAGTTTCTTGGCCCCTATAAATGAGATTTGAATTGAAAGTTTCAAATAAATTTCAAGAAAACATTCTATTTAAGTCGAGTGAAAATTGTACTTTTGTTTGGGGAAATATTGGGTTGATTAATAAGTCACGTCGTTTTTTTCAAACGTTGGAAAACTTTATTTCGTAACAACAAAAAATAACAATTTAATCATTTTATTCACCAGTAGTATTTACTACTGCTTCCCATCGTTCAACAAGTTGTTCTATGCCTTGGCGATGGAAATCTGCCGGTCGTGACCCAAAGAAGTCTTCCAACCACATCATTATTTAACGACACAGCGTACAAATTGTTGGAAAGTGATCGAAACAGATGAAAATCAGATGAAGCCAAGTTCGGAGAATAAGGCGGGTGCAGCAAGCAAAACTTCCCAATTGAGTGCTTAAATGGCGGTTTTGGTCATATTGGCAATGTGGGGCCTAGCGTTGTAGCAGAACACCGCATTGCCGATCGGGTCGCTTTGGTTGCATTGCGTCGTGGAGTCGATGCAGTTGTTGAACATAGAGGTCCGTGTTGACAGTCTTATTGTTCCAAAGAAGTTCATAGTGGATGATGCCCTGCCGATCCCACCAGACACACATCGTCTTCTGAGGATGCAACTCTTGTTTTGCTCCTGGTGTTTCGTGGGACTGAGCCATTCTTTTCGCTGCTTCATGTTGACGTACAGACACCATTTTTCATTGCCGGTAACGATACGGTACAGAAATATTTCCTTGTGACCATGAGTAGCCCTGTGAGGAGCAAGCAAACCGGCAGCAATTGTGGAACGTTGATTTCTGTTGTTGTCGTTCAAAACGTACGGAACCCAAGCACAGAGCTGTTGAACTTTCCCCATCGCATGAAGGTGATTCACGATTGTCTTCTGGTCACAGTTCATTTGCTCATCCAATTCTCTGGTCGATTGATATGGGTTTTCGTGCAGCATCTGGTTCAATTGCTCTTCATCGGGCGACCGGGGCGATCCATGTCCTTAAGGTCGAAATTGCCGGATTTAAAGCACAAAAACCACCGTTGAGCCATTCTTTCAGTCGCAGCATCTTCACCGTAGACAGCACAAATCTTGCGAGCAGCTTTCGTGGCTTTGGTCCCTCGATTAAACGTGAAGAGCAGCAGATGTTGGTAATGCTCCTTTTTGTCCACTTGACATTCCATTTTAATGACCTGAAAAACAAATAAAATTAAATCAAATCACACACACTGGCATGTAGAACGAGTACGTATCTATCGCATGTTGCCACAATATTTTATTTTGGCACACAAATGTAACTGCGGAAAAAAAATCCATTACTTATTCCTCAATTCAATAAATTGCCAAGACCTGGTACATTTTTTAAAACTACAGTGTTTGACGAAATAACAGAATTACAGCATGACTCTGAAAAGGATAAAGTGGAATTTTTTAATAACACTGCACTTTTATTTAGGCTCACATGACATGTCACGTTATTATTTCTCTTTTACTTAGGCATAAAATATTAACCACTAGGCCTTTTTAACAGGAGTTTTTTTTTTTTTCCGTTGTCATAATCATAATGTTTACATAACAGGTAAAGTTAATAATATTGCTCTTTGACTTGCACCAAACAATAGGGCCTAGGCATTTTTAACAGCTTTTAATCCGTCGATCTCATATTCATACATTTGACATGAAAAGTTGGTAAATGTGTAGATTAGCGGCCTAAATTATTTCGTTGGAAAAATGTTAGTACCTGAAAAAAGTGCACCATACAGATTTTATATGATAGAAATTAATGGCAAATGGTGCAGCCATTTAATGTTTTAAATGTCTTTTAAAGATTTTATCGTAATATTTACCTGTAAGTTCGATGCCGTGAAGAGTTGGTGCTGTAAGCCTAACGCATTGCTACTGTGACAATGTCAAGCTTTGGTCCGTTGAAAGGAAGATTCGCTGCTGCGTGTAATTCATGCGCAGATGACTACAAGTGATGCCGCATACGTTCATGCCAGGGAGCAAAGCATCATGTACTCATACGCTACAGAATATAGTTTGTTTATATTTTGTCATAGTTTTTAAAGCAGATGTTGAGAAATGTTTAGTTCTTCCACATGATTCCTTGATTCTAAATACAAAATATGAATATGCCTTTCTATGTTGTACAGGAAACTAGGGAAGTATAACTTTCGGTTCTGCTTTGAACGGCTTCCATTTGTAGCTGATTTGCTGTGCCACTGTACTTTTGGCTTCCCTCTACATATCTCACTGATATGTAGCGGGCGGTTGTAGAGAGCGATGGGTTTGCCTCCTCTGGGTGCTCCGTAGTAACAATGGCACACACAACAGCAACAACTAGGGCCTCTGTGAATCTTGGAGAGGTGCCAGCTAGTTCTGTGTGACATTGGCAAGAAGACCCTAACTCACTGGGTTTTGTTCCAGAATCCTTAGGTTGAATGACCAACTGGAGCTGTGGGCTAATCCCCCACACTGATGTACTTACCTGATTAAAAATAAAAATAAATCAATACCCAGACTCAAGTGTGTGATATGGTGGACCTACCACACTTAAGAAGGATGGTCCACCACGGAATCAACCTGGACTTTCTAAACGACATATGAGGAAGAGATCTCGGCTGAGTGAATGTAAGATTGGTGTATGGAATACTAGAGGTATAAATGACAAGATGAATGAGGTGATTGAGGAGATGAATAAGTATAGATTGGATATGCTATGTGTAAGTGAAACCAAAAAGGAAATTGAGGTAGAAAAAGTTAATGGCACGCTGAGATATCAAGACTCACGGTCGCCAGGTCGCCACTGGCGATAAACTTCATCGTCGAGGCAACTAAAAATGTTCTATTAAATCGCCAATTCTGGCTACCTGTACAGGCAAAACAATTATTTTATTTAACTTGTACTGTACGGAATTTTTTTTTAACTTGAACGGAACTCGCACGGAATGGCACAAAATTTTAGTTGTACGGAAGTCGGCCATCACCTTTTTCATTATGCTATTCTGCTTGAACAGCAGGGAAAAAAAAAGTTCATAAAAAAGATGAGGGTGTTGGTTTTTGATCACAAAAAATGGGCCAAGACTGACGGGTCTTCATGGGGGAACGAGGTTCGAAAGGTTGCGGTAGGGATTAAAGCTTCTTGCTGGTGGTGAACAGCTCAACTGGGGAAAAAATTTTGTGAACAAAAATTTCTCCAATTTAAAAAAAAACGATTGCAAATTTTACAGTAACCAAGACACGTCAAAATTAATTCCCTTGTGAAATTTCATCAAAATCCAATGAAAACTTTAGAAGTTAGGCATTTTCTTTTTATTATTTTTAATGAATGTTTGCTGAAAGGCTGCATAGTCCATAGGAAAATTCTAAAATCCGGAATCGGCAAAGTCCGTATTTTTGAGATTGTACTGTAAATAGTATTTCCATACCTGCGAACTGCTACGGAATGTCTGTAGTTTCTACGGATTTAGTTGGCTGACTATGAAACTACGGACCTCGCTGTTGAAACTACGGATTCGACGAATTTTCATTTTGTTTACTTTTTATTTTATTTTTATTTTATTACTGTTTTATGGTACACATGAGATTCTTAAGCGGATTCGCGGAATTCCGCGGTTTCTTTTTGTCATCCTTTAGATCGTTCTCAAGATCAATGTAAAACTGAAGACAATTTGTGAGGGGGGGGTCCGTCTGGGGACGGTTGTTGAAAATGTTGTGCACTAAGTAATGAACATCGTAAAGATTTTGATGCATCAGCAAAGGAATCTGCTGGAGACTGATCCATTTTTGATAGTTTTTTTTTTTTCTCAAGAAAAGGGGGTTTTGCCATTAAATATGAGTCGTGAGAACAATCACCAAATAAAACTGTTTTTTTAATGATGATATTAGATGGAGATGCAATTTATCTTCATGTTGCAGCAAAAGAAGTTTTCATAGCAGAACATGGTTTGAGAACTACTGCCTTTAAAAATAAAATAACCCCGAAAATGTGATTTGTGAACCATATTTGGCGATTTATCGCTTTCGCCTCGCTAACAGAAAAGTAGCGTTTATTTTTAATAAATGCTATATGCATATTAAGGAGTAAATCTGGATTTTTAATTCATTATACCTTGTATATTGTTATTTAAAACTGTCTCGCTTTTGTTTGCATATTGTTTTGAAACATCCTTAATTTTCATACATATGTGTGTTTCAGTGACAGTAAAAATATGTGAAGAGGCCCCATGTAGACTTCTGCCCAGGGCCCAGAGTTCTCATGATCAGGCCCTGAGCCGTAATTATTCGAACATGATAAAAATTGTCACTATTAGCCCCCTGAATGTTGTTGAACTGCTGAGAGCCAAAATAAGGCGGCGATTTACAGATCACTCGCTAATTGGGGTGGAAGATGAGTCATTTGTGACAGTTTTAACCAACGTAATTATCAGCAAGTATGAAAATGAATAGGAAACGATGCACGCAACGACACTTGACAGAAATAGTGAAGAAGACAGCATGGGGCAGGATGACAACTCTGACAGCGGTGGCAGCAGTCCAGAGTGGCAACAAAGCAGCAGTCAAAGTGAATATGAGCCATCACAGTAATAACCCGAAAAGAACCGACGTATTATCGCAATTTACGGATGAAGAGATTCTGAACATCCACAAAGATTATAGTTAAGGAGGATACAACTTGTACAGAAAGCTTGTGTCAGGACACAAGAAAATTATTTCTGTCAGCAATTGTAAACAGATTCTGTATTATGGGAAAGCGCTGACTGCACAGTCCGCTTCGTTCAAAGGAAACCGTGAAATGAAATTGCAAACACTGAAATATCATGTCATGAAGTTTGATGAAGCATGCGAGTATGGTGCATCAGTACATTACTGGCATTTACAGTGCTGGACCCTTAAAGCAGCAAAGAACATTGGACTCTTGGATTTCAAAGCATCTCACACATTTATTGAGAAACTTAAGAAAGAAGCAGGAATTACATCCAGAATAATTGCCACCTTTACCACAAAAAAACCGACATTGCTGAACAGGAAGGTATTCGCACAAGTGGTGAGGCTTTTACGAGGGAAGTTGACAATTACATCAGTATGCGCCATTTGCCTGCAGCCTGTCTGTGGAATTAGGACCAGAGTCAATTTAATTATGAACTTTCCCCTCATGCTACTTTATTTACAAGAGGAGAGAGAAAGACACTGCGGGAACTGTCCAGTTATTGTCCAGCACGACTCGCAGCTATACCATCAATGTTGCGATATCAACGGACAGGACACTTACGAGGAAGTAGTGCCTTTGATTTCAGAAACCAAAAGGACATTTTGGTCCACAGGTTGTGGTGTATGTTTGACAACGATGTCCCAAAAATCTGTTTGTCGAAGCTAGTAGCAGTGGGGAAATGATGAAAGATCATCTGACGCACGTTTTCAGAGTGTTCTAGCAGAGAACTTGGGTGAGAATTCACTATTACTTAGTGATTCAGGGTCCAGCCATACAGATGCAACTGCGCTCGCAGAGGCTCTTCCCAACAAGTACATTGAGTTGAAAATCACACCTCCCGAGACCACCAAATATATGCAGCCGTTGGATATCTACTTTTTCCGACGGTATAAAATGTACGCTAGACGAATCACTATGTTCGATTGCGCTTTGACAAGCAACTAGCAAAGTTATACAACAGGTATTTCATAATGAACATGTATTCTGTAATTTATAATCAACTGTCAGCTCCAGTTTATGGCCCAATGCTTCATTACATCTGGCAGAAATCAGGGTATCTGATTGAATCTCTTGTTGGTAGTTTCCAGAATGTGACCGAAGTAGCCTTTAACCTTCGACTCGACCTTTGTGGACATGAGAATGCAGAACATGTGCCATCTGATGGGCTGTCATTCATGAAATGCGCGTATTGCAATGTTATATTGTGTTTTGATCATTTCATTACGAACCCACATGTACACTTTTCTTGATTCTCATTTGACTTCTGTATACTTGTCTAATATATGTCAGTGCTTATATATTTACTGTACACTATATCTATATGTACAACTGACATAAAGTTCTGTAATATTCTCGTGCTGTGTAATTCGTACTTGTCATTGGGTTCACAGTTCACACGTACTTCATGTCAGTGTGTATTCCTGGCCCCACAACAGAAACATGACATTGGATTTCTCGGTGGCACTGCTGGCGTTAAACACATTTTACACAGAAATAACTCTCCCTATGGTGGTCTGTACTCGTACCTACACACGTTTCACGTCGATTGGCGCATTCAAATTCACACACATCCCTTGTGAGCGTATTTCTTTCTAAACAATGCATAGTTACATAAAGGTGGCTCTTTAACACAAAGAGCTACTGGAGGGTACCTCATTGCAAAGAGCTAGTGGAAGCTACTGGGTTCTGTAAAGAAAGATCTTAGCCATTGTTCAGTGTCTTCCATTCTGACGGATGAAAAACAGAATCCACGTAAGTGTTTTCACTGGCAGAACACAGCTGATTTAAACTGTTTCTAATATGATGTATGATTCTTTCAAGCAAGCCAAGAGAACAACAATGCCACGTTACACTATTAGTTCCAAGTGATCCCACAGCCAGCTGTCACAGGGTTGTGTCGTAAACAAGCTGTCCATGTTGTTGGGAATGACTGTATATTCTATCTCTGAAATTTTGTGAACTTGACTGAATGTTAACATGACAGATTTTTTTTTTTTTTTTTGAATTAATGGTTAACATTTCTGTTTTTTGAAAAATACAGCTCAGCATACAGTATTTACTTCCATTGCAGATATGCATTAATACTTGTCATTTTCTGCCATCCCGGTGGCGCAGTGGTCTAAACGCTGGCTTATGACCATTCATCCATGATGGTGGTCTGGGTTTGAATCTCAGTCAGACATGGATATTTTGTCTTATGGCATTGGCTCTCTCCCTTTCCTGGAGCCAGTGATCCTAAATTAGGGACAGGCAACTACTTATAGTGCAATGAGTTGCTCATGGTGGTCGTTAAACCCCCAACAACAACAAAAAACAAACTACATTTATGGTACGTACTGAGTTTATTTTCTTATTGAAATGTTTAATTAGAGCATGTTAGTTATAAAAGGATCTTTTAATGTAGTGTGCTTTAAATGGAGTTTATTCCCATTATGTTTTTTATCCTATGAGCAGAACTCATTACGTGTATAGCAAAACTGATACAGATTCTTTTTAATTTGTTAGTCTACTGCTGAATTTTTAAAAGGCCTGCCTTCGTACAATGAAAATAATTTTGCACGCTTCCAAGCTGACTCTTCATGTAAGGCAACGGTATGTCTCTTATTCTAAGCCTGTGTGTGTTTTTGCATTTTTGCATGCTAACTTCATGTGAAGATCACCAAAGATCTTCATGCTACTGTAAGTTATTACTATTTTGATATCCCAAGATGTATGCATTAAATTTTAGTAGAGCAATTATTTGTAGTGGTAAAATTTTTTGCTGAAAACTTCTAGTGCTGTGGACTAAAGGTAATTCTAAATTATTTGCTCAACTTTTAACGTAGTGAATTATTAGTTGTGAAGTATCATTGTATGCATAAAAAAAAAATAAGCTAGGTTGTGTAAATGTGCAGTTTAACGTAAGTATAGAATATAGATTTTTTTGTTCTGTCTAGTAAGTGATATATTAACTGAGAGAAACAGCTTTCTTTATTAAAAACTGAAACTTGCCATGGGGATTTGTGTGATACACTGTTATAATGAAGAATAATCCTTATTTATTTTTTAAAAGTAACTGTAAGGAAAATGTTTTGGTATTTCTGATGATTGTGGACGCACTCTTATGTGCTTGTTTTTTGTTTGTGTGCGTGTGTTGTTTCATAAGAACTGTTTTGTATGACTTGATGTTTTCTTTCCATTTTAGGGAATACACATAATATTTTACCTGTTTTTCTGTTTTCGTAATGGGGTTATTCCATGTCAATTCAACACAGAAAAATAGCACTTTTAACCTGACCCCTTTACATTTTTATGAAACTTTGTAGATATGTTGACATACACAAGAAATGAATGTGTGCTAATTTTTAGCTTAATAGCTTTTAAATTTCCTGAGATAGGTCATAAAGTTAAAGAAATTTGCCAAATCTCGGTGTTTTGCATGTCATAAAAGTATTCATAACACAATTTCTTTTCATCACAGAGTGAAGTTTGAATCTCTTATTTAAAACCTCTTTGTACGGGCTTTAAAATGATATATTACTTTGCATAATTTTTAAAATTTTAATTTCAAGATCACACAATTTGATGTTTGACATTGAATTTTTCAAAAAGTGACATTTTGATTTATTTGTTTTTTAATCATATGTGTAATTACATGACATGATGATGTGCTATAAACATGAGGATGGCAATTGAAGGGCATCCAAAGTTACAAGGAATTACCAAAGTTACAAGGAATTGTTAAAATTATATGCTCGGTAAACTTACCATATGACTAAAATGTGCGTGTTCCATTGATCCATAGAGAAACTTTATAATCTAGCTAACTAGCAGCATAAAAAGTAATCAGTTGTTAGTAGGAATATTCCAAGACATTGCTCCAGCAGTGAAAATTATCCTCTTCATTCAACTGGGAGAATTTTCATTGCTGGATCCATGTTGTCTTTTCATGGTATTCAAGACAGGTCTAAGTTGATAGCCGCCCCGGTGGCGCAGTGGTCTAAGGCGCTGGTCTCTGATCATTCGTCCGTAAGGGGTCCGGGTTCGAATCCCGGTCAGGCATGGATGTTGTGTTTGTCTTACGGCACTGGCTCTCTCCCTTCCCTGGAACCAGTGACCCTAAATTAGGGATGGGCGACTGCTTATAGCCCATTGAGTTGCTCACGGTGGTCGTTAAACCTCCAATAAAATAAAATAAAAATAAATAAATCTAAGTTGATATGTAGCGGTAGCTGGTAAGAATATCTTATGTTTATTGAAACTTAAAAAAAAACAAAAAAAAACTGATATTTTTTTCTATGCCTCCACAGGTTATTATTTTTCTGCCTCTTTGATTTGAGCTTTTTGATGCTAGCCAGGATTTAAATATGTAGGAATTCACTACTTCTGCCCATTTTTTTTTTTTTTTTAATCCTGATACTTGTTGTAATGACCCTCGCTCCTTTCTAGCTCTTACTCAACATAGCTGCGATCCAGCTAGAGCTGTCATATAATTTTGTTAGTTTGTTCCCCAAAGAATCATTGCTTTTGAAAGAAAAAAATATAGAATCCAGTAACTTTGTAACAATAACAGAGACAGTTTATTCCGCTAAAACGATGCATGGTTTGTACGCGTCCTGGAATTCCATTTTGTCCTGGAAATGTCCTAAAATTCTGTTACATACCCTGGAATTTTATCCATTCCTGCCTTTTTTCCCTACGCAATGTTTTGTAGTTGATTTTTCTACTGACATAACTTATGTCTGAATAATTTCCTCCCTACTCCCCTGCAAAATGCTGAGGGAGTGGGGGAGCTTTTGGTTTTCTTGTCTGTTAGGAAGACTGAAGCTGTATTATTAGCATCTTTTTCATTGTGCTTATGTTTTCACTTTCTGTCCAGCAGGGGAGACCATATCTCTGCAATTATCAGTCCGATTTGCAAAATTCTTTTTGTATTGGGAAACTTAAAATGTAGGAATGATGATTCATTCGTTCCGGGTTTTTTTTTCCCCGATGCACAACTTTGCCGCTAGAGGGTGCAAATCATATCGAATTTAAAATGCATTTTGTTTCATATATTTGCTTCTAAATATCCAATTTAAAAAATTCGTTTTCCTTTCAATGGCATTTATATTGAAAATTATTTTAGTCTTTTTTCAAATAATGCATACATTTTCTGCTAGGGTGATTAAAGGTAAATCACGATTTTTCCAATATCTCCGCTTCTAAAAGTCCAATTTGAAAAATTCTTCCTGCGTTGGATACAGCTCTTGAGGCAAAATGTTTTGCATATAAATTCTCATTTTTGGTAAAGAATGGTTTGGCCACCAGGGGGCATAAGTGTTTATTTTTGCTTCTAATGTATTTGCAACAAAATCTGAGCGGGAAACTCGATTGAAAAAATTCTTCTGTGAACCAATACTACTCACCTCAGAAAACTTTTGGAGAATACCTCCTGCTTAAAATAGTGCATAATTTTTCCACCAGTGGGCATACACATATATCTTATTTTTCTCCATATCTGCTTCTAGGAGTCCAATTTGAAAAATTCTTCGTTGGAAAACATTTTCGGTGTGAAATGTTTCTCGTATAATTTAAAATATTTAATGCCCATGTTTGCCACTAGAGGGCGTAAGTTCACGTTTCCGTTTACAGCAATATCTGTGGGACTGAAAACCCAATTAAATAATAATCTCTTTTGATTAGATACTACTAACTATGAAAACTGCTTGTGTGTATTTTCTTCCCAAAGTAATGTACAATTTCGCCGCTAGAGGGCGCAAATATTTAATTTATTTTACTCTATCTGTACTTCTAAATGTCAGATTAAAAAAATTCTTTTAACACCAGATATCATTTACCTTATGGAACACTTTAGGTTTTTATTTGTGGAGGTTTGTGGTGCACAATTCTGCCACTACATGGTGTTTGTGCACTTCCATTTGCAGCCTATCTCTGCCTCCAAAAACCCAATTTAGAAATTTCTTTTTTTACTGTATGCCATTCGCTATAATAAAGATGGAGAAGTGACTAAGGTTTTCGCTACAATAAGAAGATCCTCTTCAAATAATGTACAACTTTTCCCCTAGGGGTTTTAAAAGTCAAAATGTTTTTCTTGCTATCTCTGCTTCCGGGAGACGTATTTGAAAAGTTCTTTTTCCTTAGCATAGCTTTTACTATGAAGAATGCTTTTTGCCCGTTTTCAATTTTTCCATTATGCGAAATTCTTTCACTAAAAGGCATAGAGTTATATCATGTTTCTTTCTACATCTCTTCTTTTAACTGATCGATTTGAAAATCTTTTGTCTCTAATACCTACCTGCTGCTATGGTAAACGTTTTTTGCACCATTTGTTAATTTTCATAACATACTTTTTAGCCACTGGTGGAAGTAAATAGTTTATTTATTTACTTATTTATTTTATTTTGACCTTTACTGAAATATTTTAATGAATACTTTATATAAAAATTTACCATAAAATCAGATTTCTTTCTAATATCAGAAACTTAAATCTACACTATCTACCAACAAGTAATTAGACACCCCTGCAATCGACGATATCTGCGGTCCTGATACACGTCATGGCCGCCGCCGTTAAATATCGTGTGGGAAACAACAACGCAACCAGTCGCATGCAAGATGCCACACAGTTCGGAGCTCTCTGATTTCGAGAAAGGTGTAATCGTCGGGTATCACAGAAATGGCCGATCCATACGTGACATATCCAGCAAGTTGAAGTACCCAAAATCGACAGTGGCCTACATGATTGGCAAGTGAAAGATGAGAGTGACTGTCGGAATGTGCCCCGACCCGGCAGAGCCACAAAACTGGAAGTTAGAGACCGGCTGGTGCTGGCCAGAGAAATTCGGAAGAACCGCACCAAATTGATGGGCCACATCCGCGAAGAGTTTCAACAGGCATCCGGGAGTGTTCTTTCGATGAATACCATCCATAAGGAAGCCCATCTGCTCGGTTATCATGGACATCCTGCCGCCCACAGGCCTTTGATCACCAAGTCCAATAGCACTGCTCGGCTAACGTGGTGCAAAGAACGTTGACAGTGGACCGTTGAACAGTGGAAACAGGTTCTCTGGAGCGACGAATCAAGGTTCACCCTCTACCATTCAGATGGCAGGGTCTGGGGTTTGGCGTCTGCCTGGAGAACGCCTCCTGCCGGAATGTATTGTGCCAACTGTGAAGTTCGGCGGCTGTGGAATTATGCTATGAGTGTGTTTTTCCTGGTATGGCACGGGACCCTTGGTCGCAATTCCTGGTCGACTCAACGCCGAGACCTACTGCACCATTTTGGATGACCATGCGCTTCCTACGTTGTGACAGTTTTACGGGATGGACCCATGTTACTTTCAGGATGACAATGCCACCTGTCATGTTGCGAGGTCCACCATGGCTTGGTATGGTGACAATGGTATTAATCGAATGGACTGGCCTATGCTCTTAACCCTATCGAGCACCTCAGGGACGAGTTGGAGCGTCGACTTAAGGGGTGCTCCCACCGTCCGAAATCGGTGAAGGAACTGACCTCTCTTCTCCAAGCCGAGTGGAAGAAAATACTGCTAGCCTTCATACAACGCTTGGTTGAGAGTATGCCCCGGAGGGTCGCAGCTGTAATCGCCGCTCGTGGAGGCTCCACGAACTATTGAAGGTGAATAAACTTTGTTTTCCTTTGCTATCACAGGTGTCCAATTACTAGTTGTTTCTTAGTATTTTCTGAGCTAAGTAATCACTTTGCATCTTCTACAATTAGTTTTCTAATCATGCCCAGTTATATTGCCTTGATCACTAATGAATGCAGTTGTACACGGCTCATGGACTTAAGGTTTTCCCATTATTCTCTTTCATTTCACGTTGGAAATTTTTGTGCATACTTTGTTTGCTGGAGAGTATAAATTTGAAACATAGCTACAGCATCAATATTATGTTGAAAATTCCTTCCCTAAATAAAATGTAACACAAATACTTTCTTCCATGATATCATGTGTTTAAGAAATAACAATCCCTTTTGGTCCTTTGAAAAAGTTCCAAATATTTCACTTTTCCTTACCCCTAAATTTCCAATGTAAGCATTATTTCAAAATATAATAATGAAATATAAATAGTATTTTATGTATTGATTGTGTGGCATATGAAAGCATTTCAAGAGTAATGTCACATACCTATTTATTTTTTATTTTTATGGGGTTTTTTTTTTAATTCTGTAATTTGCTTCAATAATTGAACCAAAGCCAAAGTAGAAAAATAATGTTTTCTTAAAATCAGTGTGGTATACTGTATATAAAAGTTCAGTAGATATTAAACCTGGTCACATTTTCAGTGATAGTTTTGGTATTTCAGTATTTATGTTATACTAAATTTCTGATTAGCTGTAGTGGACATCATTTTTAACATTATGCATTCTGTATTAAGTTATTCCAAGCATGTAGGAAGTTGTTTGTTGTAGGTTACATGTTTAACAGACCTATGGTTTCACTATATTTTAAGTAAGAGCATTTGGATCATATGTCCTGGGGGGAAAAAATCCAAAAGTCCTGGAATTTTGTGATTGAAAAAGTGTATGAACCATGATGATGTTGCGTGGGACTTCTCGAAGGGCTAGTTAATGGAATGCTCCATTGACTTGGTCTCCATCCACTGCTAAATGGACCCTAGACCGATGCCATTTCTGTACACTGACCCCAAAATTAACCACTCGCCAAAAACATCCCGTTCTCTAATTTTTTATGACCTGACCTCTGTCTCAAAACCACAGGTCTCATCTCTGTCTTCACTTCCAAAGTGGCTCTTCTCGCTTGAAACCTCAGAAAATCCCCCCTTCCCCTTTAATTGGATTTCTCAGATAATACTCACCTATGTAGGGCTATCTGCACACACCTTTAAGCTTGTGTTTCACTCATTAATGCTCCCTCGAGATAATCCCATTGCAACACAAGACAGGTGCAATTCACTTCAAATACCTATGTATTAAGTTGATTGTAATGCGGCTAATCGCATGTATCTGACAACAAACAACCTTTAAACATGCTGATTTTCGTCTCCGCTCTGCCAAAATACTGTACAAACAAAGCAATTCCACGTGGGAATGTACATAGGCATACATCATCATCATCATCATCATTGTCAACCATTATCAATCCACTGCTGGACGAAGGTCTCCCCAAGTTTCCTCCACAACGGTCTGTCTTGTGCCAGTCTCCTCCATGTCGCCCCTGCATACTTTCGAATTTCATCCACCCATCTCCCATGTGGTCTTCTTCTGGGTCTTTTCCTGTCCCTTGGAATCCAATCTAAAATTTTGGCTGTCCATTGATGATCTGTCCTTCTGGCAGTATGTCCAGCCCATTGCCATTTCAGGGATTTAACTCTGATCATGATGTCTTCCACTCTTGTCATTTTTCGGATCCACGAGTTCCTCTTCTTATCTCTCCTGGTTACACCAAGTATGCACCTCTCCATGCTACTTTGAGTTGTCTGCAGCCCTTGTATGTCTCTTTTAGTTAAGGTCCACGTCTCTGCACCATACGTAAGCACTGGAAGGATGCATTGATCAAACACTTTTCTTTTAAGACATAGTGGCATATTGCTCTTGAAAATTATGCTGTTTCTTCCAAAAGCTCTCCAGGCAAGTTTTGTACGCTGATTAATTTCTTCATCAATGTGACCCTCACTTGATATCTGCTGTTCCAAGATAAACGTACGTGTCTGTTATCTCCAGCTTTTCTCCATCAATCGATAAATCTTCATTTCTTGCAAAAGCATTGAACATCATTTTTGTCTTCTGAAAGTTCATTTTTAATCCCACTTCTTTACTCTTGTCAGAAAGTTCCTGGATCATACTCTGCAGCTCTGATGGGGTAGTTGCAAAAATGACTGTCATCAGCAAAACGAAGGTGGGTTAGATAATCTCCATTAATCTTTATCCCCTTGTTTTCCCAGCTCAGCGACTGAAAAACACCCTCCAATGTGGCATTAAAGAGCTTCGGAGATATGGTGTCACCATGTCTCACTCCCTTTCCAATTTTTACGTGTGTTGTATTTTCAAACAGCCGAATCTTTGCACTTGCATTTTCATAGATGTTATTAATAATATTAATGTATGCATCTTCAATACCGCAGGTTTTCAGAGCCATTGTAACTGCTAATGGTTTCACCGAATCAAAGGCTTTTTCATAATCGATAAAAGCCATGCACAATGGAAGTTCATATTCCCTCGCTCTTTCAATTAGTTCTCTCAGTACGTGGATATGATCTATTGTGCTGTAGCCACTCCTGAATCCAGCTTGTTCTCTCGGTTGAGCCATGTCCAGTGTTACCTTCAAGCGGTGTGAAAGAACTTTAGTGAAGATTTTATAAACTACTGATAGGAGGCTGATAGGTCTGTAGTTTCCGAGATCCTCAATGTCACCTTTCTTATGTAGCAGGATCATTGTAGCGGTGTTCCAATCCTCAGGAATCTTTCCTTCATTAAGGCATCGAGTGAAAATTTGGGCGAGTACTGTTTCAATTTCTCCACTTGCTTCTTGTATGATGTCTACAGTAATTCCATCTTCTCCTGGAGCTTTCCCCCACTTCATGTTCTTGATTGCATGTGCAACTTCTGCTGGAAGGACTGGAGGAACTCTGGTACTGGTATCTTTCATGATGTCTGGAGTGCATGTATCATCCCTTTCATATAATTTGGAGTAGAAATCTTTCACTCTTGTCAAAATTTCACCTCTATTTCTTGTTACAGAACCATCTTCTTTTCTCAGTGCCATAATCTGTTTTCTTCCCTTACTGAGCTGTCCCTTTGCTATCTTTAGGCTTTGGTTGTTTTCAATTGCTTTCCTCACTAGTTCACAGTTGAATTTTCTTACGTCTTCAGTGATACTTTTTCTTACTGTCTTGCATAGCTCTATATATTCCACTTTGTAAGTCACATCTTCTTTAGTTGTCCTCATCTCTCTTCTTTTTTGCATCAACATTTTCGTTTTTCCTGATAATTTGTTTACATGCAACTTGTTCTTAGACCCAGCTAATTTTGTTGCTGTTTCCATAAGAGCTTTGGTTACTTTTCTGTTAACTTCAGAGATGTCCACTTCTTCCGATGTTAGGCCTTCTAAAGCAGAGAACCTGTTCTTCAGTTCCAACTTGAAGGTATTATGGTGTTTTTTAAGGTTAGCTATGTCAATAGATTTTGTTTGTCTTATGAGCTTGCCACGTTCAAGTTTAGTGTTGAGGTGCATCTTACATCTCACCAATCTATGGTCACTACCTGTGTTGAACTTGTTTAGCACACTGCAGTCTTCTATGACGAATTTTTTGTTACACATAATAAAATCAATTTCACTTGTCGTCCCATTTGGATGTCTCCATGTCCATTTCCTGTGTGGCTTTTTCTTGAAGAAGGAGTTCAAGATGAAAAACCCTTCTGCCTCTGCAAACTCAATGAGAGTATTTCCACGCTGGTTTCTGTTGCCGTGACCGAATTTACCTACTGAAGTTTCATTCTGTTGCCGTGACCGAATTTACCTACTGAAGTTTCATTCTGTTGCCGTTGCCCTATTTTTGCATTGAAATCTCCCATAATTATTTTCAAGTGCTGCTTACCTTTATTATTTAGATGACAAATTTCCTCATAAAATTCTTCAATTTCTTCTTCAGGATGACTTGTGGTGGGTGCATAAGTTTGAATAATCTGAGCCTGGTATCTTTTCGAGAGTTGGATAACAAGTCGTGCAGCTCTGTCAGAGGAACTTTCAACTTCTACAACTTTATCCTTCAGTTTCTTGTTTATTATAAATCCAACACCACTAGTTCTGCCAGTATCTGTCCCACGATAGTAGAAGAGATGTCCACTTTTCAGTTCAATGAGATCTTCTCCTTTCCTCCTTACCTCACTTAGCCCCACGATGTCCCGCTTGATCCTATTTACAATTATTTTTTGACCTGGGGCTAGCAAATCTTACACTTGTTGTAAGTTGCTACATGTCTTAAATGTTAGACTTGCAACAATGCAGAAATACAATTAGATTGATTGACATACAATTTTATTTTTGCACAAAGTGTTTCAAATAAACAAAGGCTAGGCATTTTTTTTTTCAGATTTGTTTTTTTCACCTATGCTTTCATATAAATATATTGGACTGTTTAAGCAAGGGATATTAAATACTCTTTTCAGGTGAAAAGGCCATCCGTGTATCTACCAACAAAGGATCATCCTGAGGAACAGAGTGAGTTTTTAGATCATTTTTTGTATCATGGTATTGCAATTTATCAAGTTGAAAACACATGGAATAATTAATACAGACATAAATCAAGCTGTTTTTCCGTGTAACATAACCACAGAAATTTTAAAATTTCATCGTCCTTCATGTTCAGGACAATGAAAATTTCAAGTTTCTGTCGTTACGTTACATGGAAGAACAGCTGGATTTATGTCCGTATGCAATTTGTTGTGACAATTCTTTATGGTCAGATATTTGTCAAGTTCATTTTAAAATGCAGAAATTATCAAAATGCAAATTTGAAAAGATTTTCCAAAGTTATCCAAAAAAATTCTGTAATTCTTACGTGTTGGAAGTAACATTTCGGTCATTTCATATGAAATTATCAGATTTTAAATAAAGTGAAAGCTGCATTTTTGATTTTGACAAAAATTGGCTTATATGTTATCCTATTTCTCAGATAAAAAAAAAATGGTGAAATCTGTCAAAGGCAGAAGAATCTAAGGGAGTGTAACTATTTTCTCTTTTATATAGGTGCATCCTTGGAAGCCATTGAAATGTAAACATTTGAGTTTTTTTTCATGCTAACAGATTGTACATAATGATTACCTAAAAAAATGTGTTGTTCGTACATATCTTAATCAACTAAAATCAGACTTCTGTTTTTTTTAATAATCCAACATTGATTTCTGTACAGTAACGCTACTGTATATGACATTCAGTGATACCATGTGGCCTGCTTATTAACTAAAATAATCCAGTCACCTCAAAAAAGTGCAAAATCTTGAATATCCTGAATATTTTGCAATACTTCATATGTTTTTATCCTAGATGTGGTTTTCTGTATTCACCTCTATTTCATCATAATCTTCACTGCTATTTTTTTTTTTTCCCATGTTGCTCAATTTCTTCAAGATTTTCATTATTACAAGGCTCAGTCACAATGTTGCTGTTGATGCTTACATAATTTTGTGCACTAATGCTACAAAACTGTCTGTTTATTGCTACTTTGCAGATCATCAGTGCTTTCCACTACACACATCTGCTAAGTTCTGCAAAGGAAATTTTGTTTTCTTGAAGTACGACTGAATCATTTCGGGTGATACCTAGCGTGAAGCTTTTACAAGCCATCTTTTATAGCATCAGGAACAGTTATGGATTTAGTTAGTTCACTAGAAGAGAATGCAGATTCCATACGTGCTAGAAGCAACTGCATAACAAGTTTCTGAAAATGAATTTTGAAGCATTGAATAATCCGTTGATCCTTTGGCTTACTTTGGCTGGCTGTGTTTGGGGTAAAACTATGCAAGTTTTACATTTGATAGGTAAAGATGGGGATAGTATGTCAAGTTATCCCAAAACAAAAAAAACATATCTGTTTTGGCTTTTTTTCTTTGAATTAAAACTCATCATCCAGTCAGTCATAATTTTAGCTGTCATTCAGGCTTTCTTCTATATCCACTGAACAGGAAACTTTTTAAATCCGAGTTATTGAAGCATTGTGGTTTGGTGGCTTTGCCAACCACTAGTGGTTTTTTCATCTCCCCAGACATAAACACAAAGAAAATAACAGGTGTTCCTTTAAACTTTTCCCTACAGTACAGTTTTTGTCTTTCAAACACAGTTTTATTTTGCAGTGCTTGGGGAAAAAAAAAAAAGTTTCATTACCATTAGCAGTGTTTCAAGGTCCACAGCCTGCTTCTGCACAAATTTCCTTTAACAAAACATTGTGCTTCTTTTGAAAACTATAAGCATTCATAAGAAATTGGAACTCATTTCTAATTTTTTTGTCTGTATTTCTTGCTCATGTTTGCAGCATAGGGCCCGAAATCAACAATTTCCCACTCTTGCACTAACAAACCACTCTCAAACAATCTTATTCAACACTTCATTTTCGGTTTTTAGCATTTTTCTTTTCATTGAGCTGCTACCTTATGTGCCACTGCTCTGTTATCTCTTCTTTTCGCATGAAAGGGTCGTAAATATGTGCCTTTCCAGCATTGACTTCTTGTCAGGTGCTTGACACTCTTTTTCATTCATTTCAATAACTATTACCTTTGTATCCAAATCAAGAACATTGTTAGTTGGTACCATGGAAGGAAGCAAATGAGCAAACACAAGAAGCAAAAGCTGTAAATGATCTCTGTGAATAAATGTTATAGTTGTGTGCTCCAATTTTATGATCTCAATGAATAAAATTGGAACACCTCATTGAAATATATGTGAAACAGCCAGTTGTGAAGTCTTTGGGCTTTGCATCCAGGAAAGAGGGCAACGCTGGTCACATAACTTAAAACTGAGTTGTGCTACATGCTTCAGGGCTAGAGAATAAGGAAGGGCTGGCCCACCAGGCAGTCCAAAGCAAGTCGCTTTGTTGGGGAGGACGTAACGTCACTGCGAGTACACTGACGATTTGGGATGCTGCCTCCGAGGGCAGAAGTCATAGCTGTCGGAGTAAGCTGTGAACACCTTTGCACGTAGCAACTAACAGTTTTGTTTATTTTATCGGAAGGTGTAAATAACAAGAAAGAGAAAAATTTATTAACATACCTGTATAACTAAAAAGGAGGAAGATATTCACCAATTTCAGATATTGACAGTGTTGTGCTATGTTTTTTAATGGTAGAATTTATCCATTTGTTTTTTTTTATTATTTGATTTTCTTTCCAACACTAAATCTCTGTTGTGATTAATACACCGAATTCTGATAAATGTTCATATGCGGCAATAAATTTTCACGGCTTCTTTGCAGGTGTCTGGAAATCTCTCTTCTGTTAGTTTTTAATTTTTGAATTAATCTTTTCTGTCGGGAAATCTGTCCCGTGAATTGACTTAAAAATTATTTCAAATTGTTCTACTGTTCTCATTCACTTTGGAGAAGGCACCGTTAGTCCCTCTAGTGATAAAGTTTTAATCCATTGAGCAGATGAAAAATCTTTGGCATTTCTAGAAATCTTTATTGCGTAAGCGATAGGCAATATAACCTGTGACATAACTCGGAGCTTGTTTCTCAGCATGACATTGCTCATCTTGAACTGTTTTAAGTGCGTCTTCGTCCCAATCTTGTGGCCATGGCTCATCGCAAATTTTTTCTAAAGCTTCCAAGTCATCTGCGTTTATTTCTCCAGGTACTTATCAAGAATTTCTTGCTTATCAGCTGTAGTGAAAGCTTCTTTTAGTAGCTCTGCTGTCAAATATGTTTGGAGCGTTTTACCTTCTTGAAACTCTGTATTAACTTTTTTTGCCAGCAATATACGTTTTAAACGACTATTAAATTCCGTAGGTGAGGAATGGTCATAAAAAGCACCTATGCCTCTTATTTGACTGAACAAACTCTCCAGGGCATCTTGAGTCAAACGAGTAGTTAAAATGTAATGGACTCCACGAAGCGTTAAATCCTCATAGAGACCAAGAAGAGAAGAAATTGATACAGGAATGTCCTTTTTGAAAGACAGCATATGTTTTCTCCCCATTACTCTGAGATTCAGTATTTCTGACTTCATTTTGCTCAGAATTTCCTTTGTTGTATAAAAACGGGGTTGATACCAAAACCTGCTGTGGGAGAATTAATGGAGCATTGTAAATGCTACATATTGCACAGTGAATTTACCGCCAACTAAAGACATGATTGAGTGATTTAAATCTATTATTTATTATCATTAAAAATCATAAGAACTTGTAAACATTTAAAAACAATAATAGAACACGGCTATGACTGCTGACTTCAACCTTATGCCACGAAGGCAAGAACAACTCTGATGATACATTTTGCCGTTACAGCACGTACATTCAATAGTGCTTGTCACGAGAACAATGCGTGACGTGATATATACACATCTCACTTGACTTGATTAAATAAACATAATAGCATATGAACAATTACGTCATTACATGAGATTAAACAGCAAAATAAGGATTGATTTCCTACAATCCCCCTCACAAGTCTTATTTTCAATATATACAAACATTTTGTGAGTTTTCCCCCTCATAAATATTACTCAGCACTAATGAATCAATAACTCGCAACATTTTTTATGCTTATTAGCAGTTAGTCCTTTTGTCAAAATATCTGCAGTCATGTTGCTTGAACTCAGGTATTTTACATCAATCGTACCTGTTTCATATATTTCTCGGACAAAATGGTGATGAATGTCAATATGCTTTGTCCTGGAATGATAGATCAGATTGTGGACTAGTTTCTGTGCTGACTGGTTATCACAATATATATCCGTTGGTGACGTCATTGGTTGTGAAGAAAGTTCACTAATAAAATTTCTTCAGTACACAGTTTCTTTAGTAACTTCTGAAAGTGCCATATATTCTGCTTCGGTAGTTGACAATGCGGCAGTTCTTTGCTTTTTAGATGCCCAACTTATTGCTCCTCCGGAAAATTTGAATACATATCCGGTATGAGATTTTCTGTCGTTTATATCGGAAGCCGCCCAGTCTGCATCTACAAAAGCCGTCAATGGCTCTTTTGCTTGGTCAAACACAAGCCCCATGTTTTGTGTGCCTTTTAGATATCTCGGCACTCTTTTGGCTGCTATCCAGTGATGTTTGCCGGATTGTTGTTGAATTGACTGAGAAAATTCACAGAATGAGTGATATCAGGTCTGGTTGCTACAGAAAGAAACATGAGCGAACCAATAAGTGAACAATATGGGATATCTTTCATCTCAGATCTTGCTTCTTCAGTTTTAGAGCTCATCTCTTTTGTTAGCTTTGCGCTAATATCCAAAGGTCTTGTTACAGATTTTGCATCCTGCATCTTGAATTTACATAAAACATCTTGTATAAATTTCCTTTGTGACATTGTTATGCCATTTGCATTTTGAGCAAACTCAATACCTAGGCAGTAATGCAAGGATCCTAAGACCTTCATTTGAATCAGCTAGCTAGCTTATCCTTTATGGTTTTGTAGCTATCTTTGCTGTTTGCAAAGATCATTAAGTCATCAACATAAACAATAATAATGACTTCATTAGTGGGATTTTTAAGGTGGTAAACACATTTATCTGAATTAAGTGGCTTGAAATAAAGAGATTTCAATTTTTCATCAAGCTTCTTATACAATTGTCTGCCGGATTGCTTTAGACCATAGATTGATCTTTTCAATCTGCAAACATGATCTTTGTTTGATTTACTTCTGAAACCTTCTGGTAATTCCATGTACATTTCCTCGTCTAAATTTCCATTTATGTATGCCATTTTGAAATCTAGCTGATAAGCCGTTAAGTTGTTTGTAATAGCATGTGGGTTATTCCACGTGAAATCGTCAGATTTTGAATTAATTTTCCACCAACACATCTCAGATTCTTCAGATTTTTTTTTAATGGGTAGCTACACCCAACTTATAAAAACCCTGAAAGCTTCCATTTTTTATTTCCGATAAGTTAGAAGATATTATTTTTTTGAATTTTGGTGCATGGCGGACATATTTTGCGTAAAAACGCAAATATCTCCGCTATTTAGAGTAAAAAGAAATACATAAATAATCATTCTTTCTTAATTTTTACCAAGGAATCCATTGGTGCAATGCACACGTTTCTATCTGCTTTAATTTTTGAGTTATGAGCAGTGAGAGAGCCTTTCTTCAATGCTTAAAAAGGCAATGTAGTACAGCACTTAGAAAGCTGCAGTTATTATTCTTTGCAAAGAAAGGTTTAATTTATCAAATGAAGGAAAAAAAAAAAACCTTGGGCTTTTGCCTGAGTGCCGAGAAAAGAATTTTTAAACGTGGTGCATGGCCAGTGCATTGCCACGGTGACAGCGCAATCAGCGAAGCACGCTGCGTCGTGGCCACGGCTGTGCGGAGACTTGGTACCGGAAGAAGAACGGCATTCCTCCCTCACGCAAGAAGCAATCCCACCCAATACCCCCCATCGCGCAGACGCATGTGTTGTTGAACTCACGTTTTTGAAGGAAAGGAATTCTTTATTTTTAAAAAAGCATGATTAGTTCATGAACGATGTTTATATTTCGATGTCTCACAATGCTGTGATCAACTTCCATGTCAGTTTTTGAGTTTATTTAATCAAATCAGACAAGAGAAAGTTGAGTTTCAGTGGAACACCCCCCCCCCCCCCGATAACGAATTTGGCGATTATCATAAAATTTAACATCTACAGGTTTCACAGTGTTCACGAGATTTTCCCACTTTTTGGGTCATCTGAATCATTTCTTGAAATCGATGCAAAACCAAAATTATTTGGGGGAGTTGCTGCCAATGCTTTCGCTCTAGACGAGAGATCGTGTGGTGAAATTTCTTCGGCTAATTTTTGGGAATCGTCTTGTATTTTTTTTTTATTCTGACGAATATGTATGTATGTATAAAAAGTTTCGTTGTGCTTAGTTTTCAGATTTATCATGCGGGCGATGAAATGAAGCCTCTCCCTTTTTAGATGTTGTTTGTAGAAGGTTACTGCAAATGACCTGACGTTCCAGACCTTTAGCGCACTTTGTCTGATCAACATCCCGCAAATTTATTGCTCCTCGTAAAGATATCCTCAAGTATAAAGCTTTCCGCCCCGGTGGCGCAGTGGTCTAAGAGATGGCTTATGAATATGATCATTCATCCAAATTGGGTCCGGATTTGAATCCCGGTGAGGCATGGATGTTGTGTTTGTCTTACGGCTCTGGCTCTCTCCCTTCCCTGGAACCAGCGGCCCCAAATTAGGGACGGGCGACTGCTTATAGCCCACTGAGTTGCTCACGGTGGTCGTTAAACCTCCAATAAAAAAAAAAAAAAAAAAAAGGTATAAACTTGCCATTCGCCGCAGGATGCAAAATGATGTTGACAAAAAAGTGATGGGAAGATCATATGTGCACGCAAAATCTCCGATTATTTTCTGTGAAGGTAATATGCTTTTTCTGTAGCGTGCAAACTAAATATGACGCGCGAGAAAATTTAATGTTCGTGTCACCGATGTAAAACAATCAGTTCTAAACTTTCGGCAGTTCATAAATTGTAGCCTCTTAAATAAAAAAGCAAAATGGCATTCCACATGGCTGTTAGTTTTTGTACTTATGGGAGGGAAATGGGAGGAGGGGGAGGTTTCCTCTGAACGAATATCTAAGAGAGCAGCAGAAACATGCATTTCGGAATTATAATTGAAAACAATCAGAGAAAGATTCCTTGTCAGGTTACAAACTGTACTTCATACATAGCCTTATGAGAGAGAGAGAGAGACCTAAGTAAGCTAAAATTGCGAATAGTAACTTGCCGTACTACATACGTTGAATAAATACTACGTACAGTATTCACTTGAAACTTTTTTTGACTAGGGATAACATTATCAGCGTCGAGTAAAGTGCACATGAACGGAATTTTTTGCCAAAATTTCTGCCTAACACTTCAAAGTGTGTGCCTCCTCTCCCATCACATTTATCCCCTCTCCCTTCCTTAATGGCCCACCCAGTTCTGAGCAGCTAGCGTCGCCATTGCCCTGCGTTTAACTTTTTTGCCATTATGGTAAAACGTTTTCTGTTCGCCACAGATGTAGAACTGTTTAATTTTCTTGGAGGCTATTTACTTTTTATCCGCGCTATGGCCGAAACGCTTGCTTCTAGTTTTTTTTTTTTATTTTTCCTCTTTCTCTTTTAAAGACAGGATAGCCCCAGACCCTGAATCCCTCAGATCCTAATTTACGACCTCTGGCAAACAGAGAACGAATTTCTAAATTTCTAAGAGAAAAGCTCAGTAGTGTATTTTCTCAGATCTCTTTTATTCTCTTGCGATTTGAAAGTTGCTGCCTAGTTTTTCAGCATCTTTGTGCATTGTTATTGTGGCGTAATGCGTTAAAAACAACAACAACTAATTCTTAATTCAAAAGACAGTTAAAGTAACTTGTCAATATGAGGACGATAACTGCATTGCTACTGATAAAGAGAAACAGAAGCTCATAAAACAGAGCGGACAAATTACGATCGCTAAATAGTAATACGAGTTCCATACTTGTGTTTCATAAATTCAGAATCAATAATTGCGATACATTGGGTATTACATTAACGAAAACATACTCATATGTTCGAGGTCTGTTTATGTTTCTCATTATTTCTAAATTTATTGGCATGATTAAAAAAATAATAATAATAATAACTGAAATAAATCCAGTTGCTACCACTCTGACACCGGGATGTGATTATAGGAGGAATAAAATTTTTCGTTCAGTGTAACCGTCAAACTTTATTTTCCTATTTTTGGGCTAAGTTCACTATTGAACTCCAAAAAGAAAGAAGAATTAACTTCTTAGATTACTATCTATTATGAAGATGAAAAATTCCTCACTAGTTAGTATAAAAAACCAATGAATACTAATAGACTATTGGATTTCATTCCTCATCCAGTTTCTATTAAGAAAAATGTAGCAAGTCAGTTTTTAGAAAAAAATTAATAAAATAGTTTCTACAGTAGATAAAAAAGAAGCCCATAAAGAACTTAGTCATACTTGCAGAAAATAACTATCCTAAAGAAGAAATTGAGAAGCTTCTGAATTTTAATGGTATGAAGAACCAGCAAAAGCAACAAGTAAAATTCACTAAAAAAATTTCTTATCACAAAGGTTTATTTGAGTCTTTAAAGATAATTAGTAAGAAGTACAATATTAGGCTAGATCCAAGTTTAGAGAATAAAGTTAAAAATTTTTTCCCTAATATTGATCTAAGAGAAGATATTTTAAAAATGCAAGGAGTAGTCTATGAAGTAAAATGTAGTTGTGGATTATCTTACATAGGGGTCATTCCACGCCAAATCGTCAGATGCTATCCACCACACCATCTCTGATTCTTACGATTTTTTTTTCCATGAATAGATCATCCCAAGGTATGAAAATCCTAAAATTTTCATTTTTTTATTTCCTGTAGATTAGAAGATATTAATTTTCGAATTCTGGTACGTGTCGGGCATTAATAGAGTAAGAACGCAAATATCTCCATTGTTTGGATAAAAAAAAGTACCAAAATATCCACTCTTTCGTAATTTCCCCCAAGGAATAGATTGGTGCATTGCACGAATTTCTATCTTCTTTAGTTTTTGATTTACATGCAACGGGAGAGCCTTCTTTCAGAACGTAAAAAAGCAATGTAGTACAGCACTTAGAAGATCTCAATTGTTTTTCGTTTTTAAAGAAAAGTTTAGTCAAACAAATGAAGAAAAAAAACCTTGGGCTTTCGCGTGCGCACTGAGAAAAGAATTTTTAAATGTGGTGCACGGCTCGTGTTTTGCCTCTGTAAAACCGCGTGATGCGAATAGCGTTGGCAGCCAGCCAAACGGCAGCATAAGTGGATGTTTGCCTTCGAACGGGCTGCAGATCAAGATACCATTCATTGCACGCGTTGGTCAGATCGAACGATAATTTGATGTGATGCTTGAAGGAGGAAGGATAGTGAATTAATGTTATGTTTAAAGGCATTTCAAATAATATAACTGTAAAATATTACTAAAAGGTCATTTCACGCCAAATCGTCAGATGCTATCCACCACAATCTTAGCCATTCGACGACGAGGAAAACTAATGTAAACCATTTTTTCCGTACTGCTTACCAATATGAGCTATACCGTGAAAAAGGTTACACACAAATAACGCGTAAAAATTATGCAACAGACGTCGGAAATATATTGGTATTCTTACCAAACAAAGACGAGAAGAACTAATATAAACTTTTTCTCCCCGTATAGCTTAGCAATATACAGTACTGACACTAATAAATTATGCAATTGACGTTGAAAACAGTTTTTGGAATATTGATTAATGATTTCTACAGCTCACGTAATATCCAACAGAATTTTTAGATATGAAATAGTTCTATTTCAGGAATTAATAAATCGTCTAGTTGTCCACCCCTTCAGTAAGAGAAAATGATCAAGGAATGTCAGCTTGAGAAATAAAGTAATCGGGGATATATATCTCGGTGCCTATTCTTGCGAGGTAGAGGAGATATATATACTGTGTTTTAGTTAAAATCAGATACTTGACGATCACAGATGACGTTAGCAAGGCTCAGCATTGGGTTAGAAAAAATGTTATAGATTATTTTCTGGTAGATCTGGTATTTAAATGAACGAGTACGTCTCGCAGCTGTCATCTTGCCTGTTTTTTATTTATTTATTTTTTATTTCAGTTGCTTATTTAAAGATTATGTGTCAGGTGGGAGCTCACAAAACTCTCAAAAGCTCATATGAAACAAAATGCAGCACAGCACCCTAAAATTAAAAAACACAGTTTAACTGTTCGTGGTGTAGCCCAAAAATAGGAAAATACAGTTTGACGGTTACACTGAACGAAAAATTGTATGCCTCCTATAATCACATCCTGATGTCAGAGTGGTAGCAATTGGATTTATTTCCGTTATTATTATTTTTTTTTATTAATCATGCCAATAAATTTAGAAATAATGAGAAACATTAACAGACCTCGAACGTATGAGTACGTTTTCATTAATGTAATCACCAATGTATCGCAATTATTGATTACGAATTTATGAAAAACAAGTATGGAACTCGTGTTACTATTTAGCAATCGTAATTTGTCTGCTCTGTTTTATGAGCTTCTGTTTCTCTTTATCAGTAGCAACACAGTTATCGTCCTCATGTTGACAAGTTACTTTACCTGTCTCTTGGATTTAGAATTAGTTTTCTTTTTGTGTGTGTGTGTGTTTAACAACGCGTTATGCCACAATAACAATGCACAAAGACGCTGAAAAACTAGGCAGCAACTTTCAAATCGCAAGAGAATAAAAGAGATCTGAGAAAATACACTGCAGAGCTTTTCCACTTGCGGTGCTCTCTCTTTGAAATTCATTCTGTTTGCCAGATGTCGTAAATTTAGGATCTGAGGGATTCGATGTCTGGGGCTATCCTGTCTTTAAAAGAGAAAAAGAAAAAACTAGAAGCAAGCGTGTTGGCCATAGCACGGATAAAAAGAGTAAATCGTCTCTAAGAAAAATAAACAGTTCTACATCTGTGGCGAACAGAAAACATCATACCATAATGGCAAATAAGTTAACAAACGCAGGGCAGTGGCGAGGCTAGCTGCTCAGAACTGGGTGGGCCATTAAGGAAGGGGGAGGGGCTAAACGTGATGGGAGAGGAGGCACACACTTTGAAGTGTTTGGCAAAAAATTCCGTTCATGTGCACTTCACTCGACGCTGATAATGTTATCCTTAGTCAAAAAAAGTTTTCAAGTGAATACTGTACGTAGTAATTTATTCAACGTATGTAGTATGAGAACCATGGATACAAATCTCTATGGCAAGTTACTATTCGCAATTTTAGCTTAGCTCTCTCTCTCTCTCTCTCTCTCTCTCTCTCTCTCTCTCTCTCTCTCTCTCTCTCTCTCTCTCTCTCTCTCTCTCTCTCTGCTATTTATGAAGTACACAGTTTGTAACCTGACAAGGAATCTCTCTCTGATCGTTTTCAACTATAATTCCTAAACACGTGTGTTTCTACTGCTTTCTTAGAAATTTGTTCAGAGGACCCCCCCCCCCCATTTTGCTCCCATAAGTACAAAAACTAACAGCCATGTGGAATGCCATTTTGCTTTTTATTTAAGAGTTAAGAGGCTACAATTTATAAACTGCCGAAAGTTTAGAACTGATTGTTTTACATCGGTGACACGAACATTAAATTTTCTTGCGGGTCACATTTAGTTTCCACGCTACAGAAAAAGTATGTTACCTTCACAGAAAATAATCGGAGATTTTGCGTGCGCATATAAAATCTTCCTAATACTTTTTTGTCAACACCATTTTTCATCCTGCGGCGAACGGCAAGTTTATACTTTATTATTATTATTATTATTATTGGAGGTTTAACGACCACCGTGAGCAACTCAGTGGGCTATAAGCAGTCGCCCGTCCCTAATTTGGGGCCACTGGTTCCAGGAAAAGGAGAGAACCAGCGCCGTAAGACAAACACAACATCCATGCCTCACCGGGATTCGAATCCGGACCCAATTTGGACGAATGATCATATTCATAAGCCATCGCTTAGACCACTGCGCCACCGGGGTGCAAGTTTATACTTAAGGATATCTTTACGAGGAGCAATAAATTTGCGGGATGTTAACAAATAAAGGTAACTTGATCACGCTAGTTACGTTAACTGAAACTTTTACAAAAAGTTCGTAAGTTGGAAGCTTTCGACCTTATCTTAGGTCTTCATCACGCCAATGGAGGACTAAGATTGTTGCCAGATTCTACATTTGAATTTTTCTTATTTTTGTTGCCAAAACTTAGAATTGATCTCCAGATCAACGGAATGTAGAGAGGAGATTCGGAGTTGCAAGTCATTGAGTTGAAAATAATTTCTATGCTTTCACGGTAACGGAGGGCAAAACGATTGTCAAAAGAAGCAATTCGTTTTGCTTCGTTCCAGTGGGGAACTGCAGATGTGTCTTCCATTGTCAAAATAGACAAGGCAGTATTGGGATTGGCTTTCGAAACATATTTTCTATGTTCTAAAATTCTATGGCTAATGCTCCTGTATGTGCTTCCAATGTATAAGTTATCCCCAGTAGAAGAAGAGATAGGAATGCAGTAAACTCCTGGGAGGTTCAGGCTTTCAACTTTGTCCCTATCCCTTTGTAGAAGTTTCAAGATGTTTGGGGTAGATTTAATGGCAAGATGGTAACCAAAACTTCTAAAAAGAATCTGTAACTTATAAGCATAGGAAGGATGGTAAGGAACAGAACCACAGAATTTCAGATCTTCTTTCTTGTGAGGAAGGAGGCATTCGATTTTCGAATGGTTTTCATATTTCTTTATGAGGGAGTTGACTGTAACAGCAGGGAAACCATGAGAGAGGGCTGTTGTAGAAATTTTGGAGAGTTCTTCTTGAAGAGAGAGTTGGTTGTTGCAAATGATATGAGCCCTGTGGATGTAGGACTTCAATGCTGCAAGCTTGTAGAGATGCAGGGTGCAAGATTTGTAGGGAATGATTAGTCCTACATCCACAGGGCTCAGGGGCAGCCCCACCCACACTGCCCCCAGCGACTAGGGAGTGGCAGGGGTGTTTGGAAGTTTGGGTTAAAAGGTCCGCCATGTTTCCTCAAGAGTGGAAGAAGTTAAGTTGCATAAGAGGTAAGCTCTCTTCATTGTCTTTGGGTTTTAGGTTTCCAAGTTCAATGTTTGAACTTCTTGAACATTTTTTCTTTTTTTTTTTTTGCTTTAAGCATTTAGGCACTAGCAAGTCTATTAACTTTTTTACGGATTTTAACTCTTTCTTTTCTTGGTAACTTTGCACGTTTTTTATGGAACTAAGGCCAAGCAGCTGGCCGTTTCATTGTTCCTGTAGTCTGCGCTGTGTTTTCAATGTAGTTAAGGTCTTAATAACTACTTAATTATGCACTTAAAGCACTTCTGAAATACTTTGTGCATATTGCAACTAATTGTTTATGTCACATCACCTTCACAAAGCATTTCTTTAGTTTATTATTGTCTTTATTTTATTCTCGTTTTTGTGTTGTCAGAAGTTGTGGAGTAGAGGGTTTTTATAATCTAGTTTTCTTTCAAGAATCTGTGCTTTAGAAAAAAAGATTAATATTTCCTTTTTTATTGCAATGTAAAGAATTTGTAATACTTTTGTATTGCTATTCAGGTTTAAATTCTCTCTCAGGCGAACTTGGCAATTTGTTATTGCTGAACATTATTTCTGATTCATTATGTCACTCTTACAACTTGAGTTTTCTATAATCATCTTCTTTCTGTTTAATAGTAACAGATGAAGAGCATGGGTCGGGCCAGGAAAGTTATGGATGCAAGCTAAATTGTTAACTAAAGCTTGGGCATACAACTCTGTGGAGGTCATGACATATATATATATATATTTTAAATTTTTTTTTGGTGGGCTTATTACTTGCATCTATGACTTTGCAGAAACCCATTTCCAAATAGGTCTTTGTGGAAGTGAGAAAATGCAGAGTTTTTGCTGGTCCTTGATAAAGCCAAGTCTCAGTATTCTCGACTCTTTCTACATTCAGTTCTATTTTTTTCTCTTTTTACTCACACCGGTCAATACATAACCTTTTCTATGTTGTACTGGGTATGAGTCAAAAAATTTTTTGCTTCAGTCTCTTCTTAAGAGAATGTGAATTCTGAATTTTCATAACTGCTGCGTTGCACGTTTTGATCTTCAGGTTATTTTGCAACTTTCGTTTTAAATTCTAAAGTTTTTCTTATGTTTTCGGCTTTGCTCTTTAGTATATTTATATATATCCGATTACTTTATTTCTCAAGCTGTCATTCCTTGATCATTTTCTCTTACAGCAGGCGTGGACAAATAGACAATTCATTAATTCCTGAAATAGAACTGTTTCATGCCTAAAAATTCTGATATTGCGTGAGCTGTAGAAATCATTAATCAATATTCCGAAAATTGTTTTCAACGTCAATTGCATAATTTATAAGCGTCAGTACTGTATATCGTTAAGCTATGTGGGGAGAAAAAGTTTATATTAGTTCTTCTAGTCTTTAATTGGTAAGAATACCAATATATTTCCGACATCTGTTGCATAATTTTTATGCATTATTTGTGTGTAACCTTTTTCATGGTATAGCTCATATTGGTAAGCTGTACGGAAAAAATGGTTTACATTAGTTTTCCTCGTCGTCGAATGGCTAAGATTGTGGTGGATAGCATCTGACGATTTGGCACGAAATGACCTTTTAGTAATATTTTACAGTTATATTATTTGAAATGCCTTTAAGCATAACATTAATTCACTATACTTCCACCTTCAAGCATCACATTAAATTATCGTGCAATCTGACCAACGCGTGCAATGTTATCTTGATCTGCAGCCCGTTCGAAGGCAAACATCCACTCCTGCTGCTGTTTGGCTGACTGCCAACACTATTCGCCGCGCGTAGTTTCACAGTGGCAAAATATGAGCCGTGCACTATATTCAAAAATTATTTTCTCAGTGCGCACGCGAAAGCCTAAGGGTTTTTTTTTCTTCATTTGTTCGACTAAACTTTTCTTTAAAAACAAAAAACAATTTTGATCTTCTAAGTGCTGTACTACATTGCTTTTTTACGTTTTGAAAAAAGGCTCTCCCGTTGTGCGTAACTCAAAAACTGAAGATCGAAATTTGTGCAATGCACCAATCAATTCCTTGGGGGAAATTATGAAAGAGTGGATATTTTGGTACTTTTTTTATCCAAACAATGGAGATATTTGGGTTTTTACACGATTAAGGCCCTCCGTGCACCAGAATTCAAAAATTAATATCTTCTAATCTACGGGAAATAAAAAAATGAAACTTTCAGGATTTTCATACCTTGGTTATGAAAGAATCGGAGATGGCGTGGTGGATAGCATCTGACGATTTGGCGTGGAATGACCCAGATGTCAAATTCAAAATACATTTTTTCCATGTATTGACTTCTAAACATCTGATTGAAAAAATTATTTTGCCTTTCGATTTCATTTATGTCGAAGAATATTTTAGGTATAGTCACTTTTTCAAGTTACGCATAGATTTTCCACCAGGGGGCGTAAAAGTAAAACTGTTTTCCCCGATATCTCTGCTTCTAAAACTCCGATTTGAAAAATTTCTTTTCCAGCGGATACAGCTCCTAGTGGGAAATCTTTTGCATATAATTTCTAACTTTTGGTAAAAAACGGTTAGGCCACCAGGGTGTATAAGTGTTAATTTCTGCATCTGTTACATTTGCAGCAAAATCTGAGCTTCTAAAATCATGATAGAAAAAATTTGTTCGTGGACTGATACCACTCGCGTCAATAAACCTTTTCTAAATATTATCTTCTTAAAATAATGCTTTGTTTCTCTGCCAGGGGGCATAAAGGTAAATTGCAGTTTACAATATAGACAACAAAGCACTGTGATTCTAGCACAAGTTGGGGTTCCTGGAATTTTTATATGGACTCCTGGGAAAAGTCCTGGAATTTATTCTCTGTAAAAGTGTACGAACCCTGTAAAGATTTTAAATTTTGGTTGCACATGCGCAATAGTTGGCCTATATTATATATTATGTTATATTATATTATGGTTGTTTTCAAATGATAAATTATAAAGGTTTAAAATTCAGCTTCTTAGATCGTGTAAAAACCCTTCACCCAAAGTACTCCAGCTCGAACCTGTTTGCACTGTGCAGTCTACTATGTGATGCTGTGACTTGCTGATGATCAAGAGTAGACTTGTCAGCTTCATTGACAGCGTCACTGTTGGTTTTCTAATTGCTGTTTATGTGACAAGATGTGTTCTTTTAATCATCAAAGTAATTAATGATCAATGCAGTGCTTGGTTTGTTTGTTAAAGAAGAGTGCCACAAAATAGTTTCCCTGTGGAAGTTTGAAGTAATAAATGTGTTAAGTGAAGATATAAAAATATTGCTTAGGTCAGGGCTGCAAAAATAAGCTCCAAAATTTAGGAGCCATCTGAAACGAAAGCAAATTTCAAAATATGCACAAACATAATGCATAGTGATGATGTCGGAACAAAGAGTAATAATATAAGTGTATTAAGCACTGCCTATTACCTAAACTACTTACTGCTTAATGAAATTCGAATTTGGTCTATAAATCTCAGGGTTCTATAGTTTTGATAAAAATCAAAACATTGAGAATGTAATATTCCAGGATAATTAATTACAGGTTTTTTTTTATTGTTCAACACAAATTAGAAAATCATAAAAATGGCAGTTTAAGGAAGTTACCTTTTTAAAATTTCCTGAATTTTAAATATATGGAACTTCAAGTTTAGTTGAATTTTTCTTTTATCTAAAAACAAAAGTTGTTTTACAGAACCAAAATACTAACTAAAAGTATGGAACAAACAATCTGCCATACAGTTTCATAACTGATGACTTAGAATAATAAATACCTTCTTTAAATAATAAACCCCCCTTTTTTTTTTTTTTTTCCTTCAGAGTGTTTAACAACACATGGTAAGACCTCTACAAATTCAATGAAATTGGTGGAAAGATCTTCCAATTCTTTCTTCTGCTCAGAACTGGCATGAGTTCTTGGAAATATTAATTATTCAAAATTCAATAAAATACCTGCTCTTTTTATGATTATTTCAACACATAAGGGAGTTATGTCAGTTATTCTGAGGGAAGCGCAGTTTTTTCGAACTCTTCGCTCAGTCCGATTTTCATTTTCAGAAATTTTTCCTCCATTTTGAAACTGAAACACAATCATTAATTGAACAAAATCATATTTTACATTAATACTGAACAGAGGGGTATCGCCAGGAAAAAAAATGATTACGGGAGAAATCGTCACTGTCTAGCTTCCATTTTCAAACGTTTTAAAGGACGGAATTTCATTTTCAGCCAAGGAACCCTGCCCCCCTCCCTTCTCATCGCTCTCGCAAGAATGACGCAAATAATGACAACAAAGGCAAACAAATAATGACAACAAAGGCAAAATTCCCCGAATCCGTGGGAGAAACTCGTGGCTAAAAAATTGCAGGGAAATTTTTGCTCCATTGAATTTACGTTTTCGGAAATTGTTGCCCACAGTTTCAAGCTGAAATACAAACATTTATGCAATAGACTAATATTTAGCACCAATACTGGGCACAGGCAACTGTGGAAGAAAAAGAAATAAAGATTATGGGAATTTTTTTAAGTTTTGAAAAATGGAATACTGTTCCCAGACAAAAAAACAACACCCCCTCCCACACACACACACACACATTCCTTCCCCCAAATTCTTTTCAGTTTTGTATCGATCCCAAATAATGAAAAACGCGGACTTCCGTGAAACAATCTCGTGCCTGATTTGTAACAAATTGGCGACATACAAAATGAATTGTCCAGGCCGCTATGTATGGATGCAGATTCAAGTGTCCATAAATTCATTATATTTCCGACATGAACGATGTATTCGACTGCAATTTTCGGAGCTCTGTGACGGATATGTTTTTAAAGCTCGAATTTTGTGAGTTGTCAAAATACGGATCTAGATTATATTTTCCTAAAAAATTTCTAAGGCGGAATACAGACTCCTTCCTAGCAACTTTTCTTCGGCGGGAGTTTAAAACTTTGGGTGAGAATTCTGCGTGTTCTGCTGTTGTTGACTTGAAGTGATTTTTTCCAAGATGGACACCTAACACACCCTCCCTATCAATATGTTGTTTAACACGGCTTGGCACCTCCCACTTTCACAACATGCTAGTGGGGAAGGGAAAAGGGTCTTTCAAAAAGCGCAGGGAGAAACAATCTCCTACCATCCCAAATGGTAGGAGGTTGTTCGGTGCTCAAGGCAGACAGGAGTATAGACTAAAGGAGTTACCGGCATATACGCAACCTAGCGTTGCGCTTGCAAATTTAAGATATAAAAAATGTTCTGCAAGGAATTGAAATTTAAGATATATACACTGCCGGACAATTGCTAAGGACGGATGACAATAGCAACGATAGCAACCATAAAATGGAAGGCAGGAAAGTGTGGAAATTAGCATAAGTGCGGGATACAGTAAGACGTGTTGTGCGTATGCAAATTTTGGATTGCCGAACTTGTTCGTGACGTCATAGCGCTGATAAGAGATATAAAGGATTTGACGCGTATTGACCGTTGTTGTTCAAACGCAAAGTTGAAAAGGAAAGAATCAATTGACGAACTTACAATTTTCAGTATGTCTTCCCGACATCACCTAGATGATTTTACGCGTGGCCGTATTATTGGCAAGATTGAAGAAGGGCGAAAAATAAAAGATGTTGCCAGGGAGTTCGACGTCAGCCACAGTGTTGTTTCAAGGCTTTGGAAATCATTTCAAACAAATGGAGAGTGTAGCAAATGTCACGGGGGAGGTCGTGTTCGCAGTACGACACCTGCAGAAGATCGGTACATAGTGCTATCAACAAAAAGACACCGGCGCAGCACAGCTACTGCGGTAGCAAATCAGTTGATGGCTGCTACTGGGGTAGCAAATCAGTTGATGGCTGCTACTGGCAAGCGGATCTCCCGAAAAACTGTCGCCAGACGTTTGCATGAAGGAGCACTATACGCCCGCCGTCATGTTGTGTGCATCCCATTGTCCAGACGTCACCATACCGCCCGTTTGCAATGGTGCCATCAACATCGCAATTGGACTTATAACGACTGGTCTGCTGTCTTCTTCTCAGATGAGAGAAGATACAGTCCATCGTCTGATTGTCGACGACAACTGATCTGGCGTGATAGTGGTACTTCATATTGTCCAGCAAACATACAGGAAAGGGACCGATATCCGACATGTAGTGTCGTGGTATGGGCTGGTATCATGATCAATGGCCGTACGTCCCTCTATGTGCTTCCAACTGGGACTATGACTGGCTAACGATACATTAATGATGTTCTGCTACCTCATGTTCGCATGTTCCGTGGTGCTGTCGGTCATAGATTCATTTTCATGGACGACAACGCAACATGTCATCGAACAGTCGCTGTCCAGGAGTGTCTTGAGAGCGAGGATATTCAACGCCTCGTATGGCCAGCACGTTCTTCAGATCTGAATCCCATTGAAAATGTGTGGGATGTTTTGGGGAGGAGTCTTGCTGGTCGCCAATGCCCTCCAATAAACAAGGACACCCTCATCCGTGCACTGACAGAGGAATGGGATAAATTACCCCAACAGCTGCTTGATAATGTTGTGCAAAGCAAGACACGAAGTGTGAAATCTTGCATCGCCCTCCATGGTGGCCATATCCCGTATTGACATCTCACGCCGGAACGCCTGCGGACGGTAATTGCATTTTTTCACGTTTACGTATTCTGCACAAAATGGCCTGTTTGTCCCTTGAACACGTTCCAAAGCCTTCTGGATTTCAGAGCACAATAAATTGTCTTTCTTGTAATGTCCTGGCATTCTGACATTATTTTATTTCACTTGGCATCCAACCACACTTACTTTTTTATGCGCTATATAGCCGTTTATGATCCGTCCTTAGCAATTGTCCAGCAGTGTATCATCATCATCATTGTCAACCATTATCAATCCACTGCTGGACGAAGGTCTCCCCAAGTTTCCTCCACAACGGTCTGTCTTGTGCCAGTCTCTTCCATGTCACTCCCGCATACTTTCGAATTTCATCCACCCATCTCCCATGTGGTCTTCTTCTGGGTCTTTTCCTGTCCCTTGGAATCCAATCTAAAATTTCGGCGGTCCATCGATGATCTGTCCTTCTGGCAGTATGTCCAGCCCATTGCCATTTCAGGGATTTAACTCTGATCATGATGTCTTCCACTCTTGTCATTTTTCGGATCCACGAGTTCCTCTTCTTATCTCTCCTGGTTACACCAAGTATGCACCTCTCCATGCTACTTTGAGTTGTCTGCAGCCTTTGTATGTCTCTTTTAGTTAAGGTCCACGTCTCTGCACCATACGTAAGCACTGGAAGGATGCATTGATCAAACACTTTTCTTTTAAGACATAATGGCATATTGCTCTTGAAAATTATGCTGTTTCTTCCAAAAGCTCTCCAGGCAAGTTTTGTACGCCGATTAATTTCTTCATCAATGTGACCCTCACTTGATATCTGCTGTCCAAGATAAACGTACGTGTCTGTTATCTCCAGCTTTTCTCCATCAATCGATAAATCTTCATTTCTTGTAAAAGCATTGAACATCACTTTTGTCTTCTGAAAGTTCATTTTTAATCCCACTTCTTTACTCTTGTCAGCAAGTTCCTGGATCATACTCTGCAGCTCTGATGGGCTAGTTGCAAAAATGACTACGTCATCAGCAAAACGAAGGTGGGTTAGATAATCTCCATTAATCTTTATCCCCTTGTTTTCCCAGTTCAGTGACTGAAAAACACCCTCCAATGTGGCATTAAAGAGTTTCGGAGATATGGTGTCACCTTGTCTCACTCCCTTTCCAATTTTTATGTGTGTTGTATTTTCAAACAGCCTAATCTTTGCACTTGCATTTTCATAGATGTTATTAATAATATTAATGTATGCATCTTCAATACCGCAGGTTTTCAGAGCCATTGTAACTGCTGATGGTTTCACCGAATCAAAGGCTTTTTCATAATCGATAAAAGCCATGCACAATGGAAGTTCATATTCCCTCGCTCTTTCAATTAGTTCTCTCAGCACATGGATATGATCTATTGTGCTGTAGCCACTCCTGAATCCAGCTTGTTCTCTCGGTTGAGCCATGTCCAGTGTTACCTTCAAGCGGTGTGAAAGAACTTTAGTGAAGATTTTATAAACTACTGATAGGAGGCTGATAGGTCTGTAGTTGCCGAGATCCTCAATGTCACCTTTCTTATGTAGCACGATCATTGTAGCGGTGTTCCAATCCTCAGGAATCTTTCCTTCATTAAGGCATCGAGTGAAAATTTGGGCGAGTACTGTTTCGATTTCTCCACTTGCTTCTTGTATGATGTCTACAGTAATTCCGTCTTCTCCTGGAGCTTTTCCCCGCTTCATGTTCTTGATTGCATGTGCAACTTCTGCTGGAAGGACTGGAGGAACTCTGGTACTGGTATCTTTCATGATGTCTGGAGTGCATGTATCATCCCTTTCATATAATTTGGAGTAGAAATCTTTCACTCTTGTCAAAATTTCGCCTCTATTTCTTGTTACAGAACCATCTTCTTTTCTCAGTGCCATAATCTGTTTTCTTCCCTTACTGAGATGTCCCTTTGCTATCTTTAGGCTTTGGTTGTTTTCAATTGCTTTCCTCACTAGTTCACAGTTGAATTTTCTTACGTCTTCAGTGATACTTTTTCGTACTGTCTTGCATAGCTCTATATATTCCACTTTGGAAGTCACATCTTCTTTAGTTGTCCTCATCTCTCTTCTTTTTTGCATCAACATTTTGGTTTTTCCTGATAATTTATTTACATGCAACTTGTTCTTAGACCCAGCTAATTTTGTTGCTGTTTCCATAAGAGCTTTGGTTACTTTTCTGTTAACTTCAGAGATGTCTACTTCTTCCGATGTTAGGCCTTCTAAAGCAGAGAACCTGTTCTTCAGTTCCAACTTGAAGGTATTATGGTGTTTTTTAAGGTTGGTTATGTCAATAGATTTTGTTTGTCTTATGACCTTGCCACGTTCAAGTTTAGTGTTGAGGTGCATCTTACATCTCACCAATCTATGGTCACTACCTGTGTTGAACTTGTTTAGCACACTGCAGTCTTCTATGACGAATTTTTTGTTACACATAATAAAATCAATTTCACTTGTCGTCCCATTTGGATGTCTCCATGTCCATTTCCTGTGTGGCTTTTTCTTGAAGAAGGAGTTCAAGATGAAAAACCCTTCTGCCTCTGCAAACTCAACGAGAGTATTTCCACGCTGGTTTCTGTTGCCGTGACCGAATTTACCTACTGAAGTTTCATTCTGTTGCCGTTGCCCTATTTTTGCATTGAAATCTCCCATAATTATTTTCAAGTGCTGCTTACCTTTATTATTTAGATGACAAATTTCCTCATAAAATTCTTCAATTTCTTCTTCAGGATGACTTGTGGTGGGTGCATAAGTTTGAATAATCTGAGCCTGGTATCTTCTCGATAGTTGGATAACGAGTCGTGCAGCTCTGTCAGAGGAACTTTCAACTTCTACCACTTTATCGTTCAGTTTCTTGTTTATTATAAATCTAACACCACTAGTTCTGCCAGTATCTGTCCCACGATAGTAGAAGAGATGTCCACTTTTCAGTTCGATGAGATCTCCTTTTCTCCTTACCTCACTTAGCCCCACGATGTCCCACTTGATCCTTTGTAGTTCCTCTTCCAATTCAAGAAGCCTTGAATCAGAAGATAGGGAGCGTCCATTGTACGTTGCCAAGGTCAGCATCAGATGGCAGCCTAGTCCGGTCCTCCGGGGATTCTTAGCACCCTCTGCCTTCATGTCGCACTGGCCGCTGCCTTGGCCAGGTACATTCCAGCTGCCGGAGACTGAGGGCCAAGATTTAAGTTGTGGAGTCATTTTGGAGGGGTTTGGCCATAACTCACCACGCTGGCCAAGCGGGTTGGTGAGTGTGGGATAGAATTTCCTCTAATCCCGATGGTATAGTTATACCGCTATTGGCGGTCGTCACAGCCCCTTTAGTGGGAACAGGATGTACCACGAGAAGGCGGGGTTGACATTTGTCAAGGAGAGGCTGTGATGTTATATATATATATACAGAACAAGTTGCATGTGAACAAATTATCAGGAAAAACCAAAATGTTGATGCAAAAAAGAAGAGAGATGAGGACAACTGAAGAAGACGTGGCTTCCAAAGTGAAATATATAGAGCTATGCAAGACGGTACGAAAACGTATCACTGAAGACGTAAGGAAATTCAACTGTGAACTAGTGAGGAAAGCAATTGAAAACAACCAGAGCCTAAAGATAGCAAAGGGACATCTCAGTAAGGGAAGAAAACAGATTATGGCACTGAGAAAAGATGGTTCTGTAACAAGAAATAGAGGCGAAATTTTGACAAGAGTGAAAGATTTCTACTTCAAATTATATGAAAGGGATGATACATGTATTCCAGACATCATGAAAGGTACCAGTACCAGAGTTCCTCCAGTCCTCCCAGCAGAAGTTGCACATACAATCAAGAACATGAAACAGGGAAAAGCTCCAGGAGAAGATGGAATTACTGTAGACATCATACAAGAAGCAAGTGGAGAAATTGAAACAGTACTTGCACAAATTTTCACTCGATGCCTTAATGAAGGGAAGATTCCTGAGGATTGGAACAACGCTATAATGATCCTGCTACATAAAAAGGTGACATTGAGGATCTCAGGAACTACAGACCTATCAGCCTCCTATCAGTGGTTTATAAAATCTTCACTAAATTTCCTTCACACCGCTTGAAGGTAACACCTGACATGGCTCAACCGAGAGAACAAGCTGGATTCAGGAGTGGCTACAGCACAATAGATCATATCCACGTATTGAGAGAACTAATTGAAAGAGTGAGGGAATAGGAACTTCCATTGTGCATGGCTTTTATCGATTAGGAAAAAGCCTTTAATTTGGTGAAACCATCAGCAGTTACAATAGCTCTGAAATCCTGCGGTATTGAAGATGCATACATTAATATTATTAATAACATCTATGAAAATGCAAATGCAAAGATTCGGCCGTTTGAAAATACAACACACGTAAAAATTGGAAAGGGAGTGAGACAAGGTGACACCATATCTCCGAAGCTCTTTAATGCTACATTGGAAAATGTCTTTCAATCACTGAACTGGGAAAACAAAGGGATAAAGATTAATGGAGATTATCTAACCCACCTTCATTTTGCTGATGTCGTAGTAATTTTTGCAACTAACCCATTAGAGCTGCAGAGTATGATCCAGGAACTTGCTGACAAGAGTAAAGAAGTGGGGTTAAAAATGAACTTTCAGAAGACAAAAGTGATGTTCAGTGCTTTTACAAGAAATGAAGATTTATCGATTGATGGAGAAAAGCTGGAGATAACAGACACGTACGTTTATCTTGGACAGCAGATATCAAGTGAGGGTCACCTTGATGAAGAAATTAATCGGCGTACAAAACTTGCCTGGAGAGCTTTTGGAAGAAACAGCATAATTTTCAAGAGCAATATGCCATTATGTCTTTAAAAAAAGTGTTTGATGAATGCATCCTTCCAGTGCTTACGTATGGTGCAGAGACGTGGACCTTAACTAAAAGAGCCACACAAAGGCTGCAGACAACTCAAAGAAGCCTGGAGAGGTGCATGCTTGGTGTAACCAGGAGAGATAAGAAGAGGAACTCGTGGATCCGAAAAATGACGAGTGGAAGACATCATGATCATAGTTAAATCCCTGAAATGGCAATGGGCTGGACATACTGCCAGAAGGACAGACCATCGATGGACAGTCGAAATTTTAGGTTGGATTTCAAGGGACAGGAAAAGACCCAGAAGAAGACCACATGAGAGATGGGTGGATGAAATTCAAAAGTATGCGGGAGTGACATGGAGGAGACTGGCAGAAGACAGACCTTTGTGGAGGAAACTTGGGGAGACCTTCGTCCAGCAGTGGATTGATAATGGTTGATGATGATGATGATATATACAGTAGCGAACAAAAGTATTTGGCAAAACACTTTTTTTACCATAATTTTTTTCTGCTGGTCCAAATCGGGTCATTTTGGGATATATGTGTTGATTCGTGGGCTACAACGCTGCATAGTTTGTATTTCGCTCAGAGCGAATTTGTCGTTCAAAATGGGCCATATTCAAGAGTCCCCAATTATTATCTATTTGTTTGCTGCATGTATTAATGTTTTTCTAGTGTTTTTTGTTTGTTTTGTGATGTGTAGTGTAATAATAAGTCAATCTTAGGTTTTCAGAAATGGGTAAAAAGGCGGTGATCCCTGTTGGAGCTCGCCAGGTGGCGGTGAACATGATGGAATCCGGAATGCACATCAACAACATTGTGAGGGCCCTGAAGATCCCTGCAACATTATAAGAAGACTGGGACCGTCAAGGACAGTCCGCGATGTGGTAGGCCTCGTTCCACCACGTTGCGTCAGGATAGACGCACCCTCTGTCGATCTCGTGCTGATCCCACCTTGACTGCTGTGGAAATCGCCACCGAATTCTGCGGCAGCGACGACCTGAACGTCAGCCGAATGACCATCTCCTGTCGTCTCATTGCTGGAAGACGCCCTGCCAAGAAACCACTCGTCGGAGTCAAGAATCGAAGAGCCAGAGTCGCGTTCACGCGCCGTCATCGACACTGGACTACGGCGGACTGGAGTAAAGTGCTTTTCACCGACGAGAGCAAGTTCAACTTGTTCGGAAGTGATGGCATCCGATATGTGCGACGTCCGTGTGGCCAGAGATTTCAACCCCCAGTTCATTCAGCTGACTGTCAGGCACGGAGGAGGATCGCTCATGGTTTACGGCGCCTTCTCTCACAATGGAATGGGCCCCATCATAAGACTGACAGAATAATGACCGGCCACAGCTACACGAACATGCTCATCAACAATGTCTTCCCATGGGCAAACCAGAACATGCCATCCGAATGGATCATGCAACAAGACAACGACCCGAAACACACCTCCAGAGTTGCGACGACAGCCTTCCAGCACCAACAGGCCACACTTCTAGACTGGTCAAGCCAATCTCCAGACCTCAATCCCATTGAGCACATGTAGGAGGAGCTGGAGAGACGATGTGCGAAGAAAACCTGCCGGAATAGGGCCCAGAAGTTCGACCAGCTGTCTGCAAAATGGGCGCGAATTCCGCAGGTCACCATCGAGAAGCTAGTGGGCTTGATGCCGGCCCGTTGTGCAGCTGTTATTAAGTTTCGTGGTTATTCCGCTAAGTATTAGTTATTGTTTTTTCGTACTTGTTTTCTGTTATCGTTGCATTAAATGAATGTGATGCACACCTACTTTGTTGGTCAATTTGTATGATCTTTGCGATTAAGCTAGATACCTGATCTGTGTTAAGGTTTCCGATCCATCCGCATATGGGTCATGTTTACAACTGAATAAACACATATCATATCCCAAAATGACCTGATTTGGTCCAGCAGAAGAAATATTATGGTCAAAAAAGTGTTTCGCCAAATACTTTTGTTCGCTACTGTATATATATCTCAAGGCATTGAAATCTGAGATGTTCTGCAAGGAGGGGATTTCGTTCTGCTCCTGGGGCTTCTGCGATCTGACAGGTTAATCACGTGACTTAAAGGGTTTCATTGCGTTTCTCTGCTTGAAACACACACATCAGGATAAAAGCCGACAGAATTTATGAATGCGATCAAAGCAGAAAATTTCAGAGTTTGATTTTATTAAATTGCAATTTGTTGAAGTTACATTTTGTATCTATGAACTCAGAGTAATATGAAATTTGAAGTAAAAGTTGGGCGCCAGGACCAAATTTCTAGGCACCCGGTAATTTTCCAGCCCTGGCTTAGGTATAGGACAAATGCTCAAGACATTTTAAATTTTTGTACTTATGACTGCAAAAAATATGTGGATAAATTTTAAGTGTTCTGATCCATTTTCATAAAAATTCAAATATTATACCAGGTAAGGCTTTCCCATTCTGAAATTCTAAAATTGCAGCATCAAATGATGAAACTTTTAACTTTTGAGCCCAGAGTGTTCTAAAGATGCTGTCGAGTAAGCATGTGCTGCAGTGGATGCTATTTGTATACAAAAGTTACTTTCATCAAAAAGGAAGAGTTTATTGATCAGAAAGTTGAAGAAATGTCAGGCAAAATTCAAGGGGCAGTAGAAACTCATAGCTGCCAAGTATCCTAATTTGTCACAATGAGAATCGGTCTGCTATGGAGTACATTAAACACTAAATGTACTGCAGAAATTTTGAAAATCTCAGTAAAATAATAAACATTTGTGTAAAATTTATTTTCATGTTTTCAAGATTCTAATATTTATTAAATATTTGGGGAAATCTTTATTGGTTGTTTTTAATAGTGTGACATACTGTATTTCTTCAATGTTCTGATATTTTTTGGATATCTTTGTGCTGTCCACTGGCCAGAAATGTTCAGAATGACTGAAAATGATTGCTCTAGTAAGGAATGTTCCATCATTTTAGGAATTTCAAATTTTTCTGACCAAGTTCTTTTTTTTTTTTTTCATTTATCTTTCTGATTATCTTATTTTTTATACTCTTCTGATTCAGCTTCTAGTTTTTTAAAATATCTTTAGTAATAGTGAGTTCATATTTCTTAATTTTTTTCTACTGAAGTGCCTATTTTCAGCAATATCTGCTTCAAAATCAAACAGTAGAGCAAGCATTCCCCCTCCCCTTTTTTACTCTTTCCAACCGTAGATTGAAGAAGCGTATATTCTGCAGCTTTGTCCGTCCGTCTGTCCGCACGATAACTGGCGTAAAAATGGGTCGATTTCGATTAAATTTTAGTATGTGGTAGGGGACCACCCGGGGACGAACCCTATTGAAAATGGGACAAATGGGGTCAAAGGTCACGACGTAGGAGCGGGATCATTCCATTGCCCTTATGCGTCATAACTTGCGTAAATATGGTTCGATTTCAATGAAATTTTACTATGTGGTAGGGGACCGCATGGGAATGAATCTTATTCAAAATGGGTGAAGTGGGGTCAAAGGTCAGGACATAAGAGCGGGATGCATTCCATTGCCCTTATGCGTCATAACATGCGTAAAAATGGTTCGATTTCGATTATACTTCAATATGTGGTAGACGACCACCTGGGGACAACCCCTATTGAATGTGGACGAAATGGGGTCAAAGGTCAGGACATAAGATTGCGATCCATTCCATCGCTCTTATCCCATATTATTAAGATGGACGTCAAGTAATTTTGCTTCCTATACTTCCAATGGAAAAACTTTTGTACAGATTTCCTTCACAATTAATGTGTTCTCAAGGATGAAAATTTGAACATTGATTAAAATAACTTCATATTATAACTTGGAAAACTTAATATTTTCTAAAACATACTCATAATTATGTTAAAAATCAATAACTTTTCTTTGGTGGTGTTGAAACCAGAGAAAAGATGGCGCGACCAGTACTTTGATGAAGTCAGTGGACAAAAAAATGTTAGATTGCATAATTACGGTTATGGTTTAGAAAATATTAAGTATTCCAAGTTATGAAATGAAGCTATTTTAATCGATGTTTAAATTTTCATCCTTGTGAACGCATTGATTGTCCAGAAAAAAGATGGCGCAACCTGTATTTTCATGACGTCAGTAGACAAATGTTGAATTGCATAATTATGGTTATGTTTTAGAAAATATTAAGTATTGCAAGTTATAAAATGAAGATATTTTAATCGACGTTCAAATTTTCATCCTTGGGAACGCATTAATTGTGAAGAAAATGTGTACAAAAGTTTTTCCATTGGAAGTATAGGAAGCAAAGTTACTTGACGTCCACCTTAAAGTAGCAATTCTTGTATGTATGAATGTACATTTTATTTTGAAAACGGCTCTAAGAATTTTGATGAAAGTCATTAACGTTACTACCGTTTTCTGGTACTAGAAATCGATTTAGCTTGATCTCGACTTTAGAAGAATTCGTTTAGTGGGTTAAATAACCACCCCGAATTATAAAATTTTTAGTGATGGCGTTGTTCCATTAATGTTACCAATGCTTAGAAATCTTATGACGTCACAACTCGCGTTTGAAAATGTGGTGCGCGGTCACGCCATTTGTCTCATTACATCACACGTTGTGTGTGGATCCTATTAAAGATTTATGACGTCACACTTTTGCGGCGGGCAGATGGTCGCGATTCCCATCTGCGTCATTACATCACGCGTTGTGTGTGTATGCCGGTCAGCACGATAACTCGCGTAACAACCGTTCAATTTCGATGAAATTATAGTATCTGGTAGGGGATCACTTGGGAAGGTATACCAAGCCGGTTCTGTTGAATAACATCGAAATGGGATCAAAGGTCAGGGCACAGGACCGAGATTTATTCCACAGCCATTATTCTCATAACTTGAGTGATAACTTGAGTAATTATTTCTGTAATGTAGGAAAGTGTATTATAATCAATGCATTGCATGATTTTACTAACTTGTTTAAAATGAAATGAAATTTCGAAATTAGTACTTGATCTGTCCATGATGGAATCTGGGCCATTTCTATGACCTATAAAATCATTTTTACAGCAGAGTGTACAATGCAGTACCAGTTTTTTCGTATTTATCATAATTTTCAGGCTGAGACTACTTTTTGTGGTAAAGTGGTGTGCCCATCCTGCAGCTCTTGTGCCGCTGCTGCACTTTCCTAAATATTTTTTCTCAACAACTGCTTAGTAAACAACAGTTGTAAGTTTGAATGTGATATCACTCTCATAGTAAATGGACATGAATTTCACCCTCTTTTTGAACCGTACATATATCCCTGCAAGGTTATTAAGAACAAGAGGAAGATTAATCACCTGTATTTTATTTTTTTCCAGTGACTTGCCTTTTCCACTTTTTGTACAAAAGTGCATTCATCAAAAGCTATCAAAAATAACAAAATTCAACGTTGTCACTAAATTCATTATAAATGAGAAAGAAACAGATTATCAGACTTTGAATGCATAACACTTTTTCATTAATCCAACTATCGGCATGAGAGCTGCAGGAATTCAAATACCTTTGTTGACAATAATTATATTGTCTACAAGGTATTTAAATTAAGACAATCGTAGCTCACAAAAAACTAGACTGTGCAGAGTCAGCTTGTGGGTGCACGAACTTTGTAGCAGCATTAACTTTGTCTTTCATTTGCACACCTTTGTATTATTGTACACCATTCATCTTGGGTGGTGTAAGGGATAGCATGCTTATACGGAAATTCGGAAATGTGGGTTCGATTCCCTCTTTAGCGTGATGTACTTTTCAAGTTGTCTCATGTGATTAATGTTACGTGATGAACAGTAAATACAGGTAGTTCAGAGATGTCTGATTGCTGTTTTAAAAATTCTGATTTTCACAAAACTAGGTGACATTTTGATGAACTTCATAAATTGTTAATTGGAACAAACCCCGTAAATTTTGTGTAAATCAGTTAAAAAATTGTTTAAACTAGCCATGAAAATTTATAATACATTTACTCAGGTTTTTTTTTTTTTTTATGATTATTGGATGATGTGCATGTCAAACAATGAAAGAGTAGTAAAGTAAAAACTATTTTGCTGTAAAACAGGCCATATACTATATTGCACAGTTATTCTTTTGTGGCAGTTTTTGATCAATGAACCGTGATTCGGATAAGTTATATTGTCAAGCTTGTAATGGATATGCTGTTGCCAATAAAACCTAAACTTGTTAAGGGAGAGGGTTAATGAAATATCCATATTAATCTGGCTTTCTTCCCTCCCCCCATAACAGATATAAAATGAATTGCTTCATTTGCTGGCAAATTAGACTGAAAATTATGGTAATTTTTCACTAAATAGAAAAATATTGATTGAAATTCATCCTGACTAAAAATATGTTCTCATGAATTTGTTATTTTGAAAAGTACATACTATTTCTCCTTCCTGTCACCTTGATAATCATTTTTTTTTTTTTATTGTGATTGAGCCAAGTATGCTAGCTGTGCCATGTGTTATGTACAACATTATTCACACAGGTAGGTTTTGGAACCAAAATCCTGGAAAACCTCAAAACTGGCAATGTGCTGGTCCAGAGCCTTCTGGATAAAAAATCCATTACTGTACTAAAGTATGAGATTAAGACATAGGATTGAGCCTGTGCTTTGTGCTAGTAACTTGAGCAAAAAGTGTTAAATTTTGCCAAAATTTTAATATGTACACTGTATTTGGGGACAAACATGGGTTAGAAAAGATAAATTTAATTAAAGGTAAGGACATTGAAGATTTTTCTTCTGCTTGAGAACTTACTTAGAAATTGTTCGATTCTGACAAAATGTTGTTCATTGCCATGCTTATCCAAACCAGAGCTGGATCAACCATATTGACAGTGTTTGAAATTGGTGGTGGAGGAGTGCTGGGACGGCATATGCAAGATTTGTTCACTAGTAATTTTGCAATATAATTTTCTTTTAGAATTGCCCAATTTTGATGAAACCAGTAATTATATAATAATGCAGGTTCAGTTCTCTGTCATAAATAAATTAGCATGAATATTTTCCTCTTTGCATTTTATAAAATGTGGATCACTGGGTCTTAGCAGTTTCACCATATACTCAGCCAAGCCTGCCTACCTCTAGAGCAATTTTTTTTTTTTTGTATAAAAACTAACCCATGGAAAATACTATTTAACCTTATATGCCATTGAGACTGCTGCCTTACTATGTCGCACTGGCATTTATTCTGAAAATTTTCATAGTTATGCACATCCCACTTGTCTGAGTTTGATTATCAATATATTATTTGGAGAGGATAGGAAATACTGAACACAGTTAGGTAAAAGATTTCTGCAAAAAAATTCTGAATTCAGCATTTTCATTATTGATGTGAAGGATTTTTTTTTTTCTTCTCTCCTCCTGGTAGTTTAGTGTTTGTTATGCTACGATTTAACTTATCACAGCTGGGTTAATACCAGTTGGAAAATTTAACAAAAAATGTCCAGTGAAATAAAATATATAGAGATCTACCATTCCCATTTACATTAGTTTTGTATGACTTACATTGACAGATGCAATCAAATTTAATTTCAAAAATATGATCCTGAGACAATGTTTTTCTGCACTTTTCCTCTTTTGGTTTTGATCCCTCATACTCCTTTCTTTTGTAGGATAGTGGCCCTTTTCTCCTCCTCAACTTATTATATTTTTTATCAGAAGCCTGTCAGACTTGATCTTTTTTTTTTTTCACCCCTCCATTTTTCTTTAATATGTAATATCTTGAAATGATGGCAGGAAATGAGTAAATTAAAGATTTAAAGCAAAAAAGTTTTTGGGGTTAAAAATGAAAATTGTGAATAACAGCAATTTTTGTTTTTTTTTAATCTACAAAGTTATCTGCATATGACATACATCTATCATTATTTCAATAGCAAATTTATTTGAAAACTATTGTATATTTAAAATAAAAAAAATATGATTAGACTTTATATTAGTGTAAATTAACTTTTTGTATGGAATAAGTGCTCTCTCTGTCTGTCTGTGTGTGTTCATACATGCTTGTTAGGGTAAAGTGGCTGTATAGATCTTGCAAAGTCATGTCTGTTCACTTTTAAATGTTGTAATTCTAGTTTTAAAAACTTTTTTTTTTCGTACTTTTTGAATTTTTCAGTTATAACAACAGAAAAAACAAACATTCTTCTTAGATATCTTCATCAGCAGTGGGATAAAAAGGTAAACTTAACATATTTGTGTACCTTTATGTAGAGAAGTTTTTTTTTTTTTTCCCCTTTCCACAATAGTGCACCTGCTATGTATGATTACATACTCTTATTACTGAGTGTTGTCTTCTATACTCTTATTTTAATTTAAACATTGTTCATTTACATGTGTGGTGTTTTAAGTAACTTCACAATATTCTACAGGAAATGTAAGCAGATTAAAAACATTGTATTATGAGGCAACAGACTATACTGAATTACTGATAGCAATGCATGCTGTTTTGGGGCATGCTTCTTTCATTAAAATATTTTTGCATTCTTATTTGAAATAAATTGAACCTTTATAGGTATTTTTTAAATGAAATCTTCATTGGTCCTCAGGAGTCATTTCCAAAGTGTTTGGTGTCCGTGTTGGGTAGATTTGCCAGCTTACATGGTCAATGATATTGCCACTTTTCATTTGAACAATTACCCTTTACAAATAATTAACAAGTTCATGAAAATAAGTACCTCTGGTCATAAGACAATCTTCTCAGTCTTATTAAACAAGCAGTACCTGTATTTACTAGAAAAGTTACATACCATGACGTTTTTTGAAAAATCAAAAGACAATTAGGGAAAAACAAAACAAGCATTAGAATTGCTCCAAGGTTAAAACAAGAAAATTACAAATTACTTACCATATTGAAATGGTCAGAAAGAACATTTTACTCCAAGAAGGAGTCACTTAAGGTATAAACATTCCTACGGGATTACCTTATAAGAGGAACAGGGTGCAGATTATTGACTAGTAAAGCTACTATTAAAAGCATTTCCAGTAAAACATGACTAAATTGACACATACACTGAACTGGGACTTTCTGTAAAGGTGACTTAAGTATCAAGCTAACTCGTGCATCTGTAAACTTTGAAGAATTGTTGGAAGTTTTTTGAACAAAAAGTGGCAACATCATTGACCACGCAGACGGGCAAATCCACCCAAGTGGTCAAAACTTTGGAAATGTCTCCTGAGGATTTCATTTGAAGATTTGATGTAAAATTCCCTACTACATTTCCTCTTAATACCCATAAGAATTCAATGTTTTAATAATTTCATCAGAGAAAGCCATGATGCTGTTTCTTATATTTGTCAAAAATTAGTTGTCAGTGCGACTTACGTTCAGTTAGTTCGCTAAACGAACCAACCGATCCATTACTAAGTGGCTTATGTTACTCTTTAGTATCTGTCAACAAAAGAATTGTGATGGATGTAATACTGTTTCACACATTATTCATGAAGTTGACTACCCACGGGAGCATGTTATATATAACGAAATGCATTAGAACTTTAAGTTTTCAAATAATGGAATTAATATGATTAATATGCACTTATCTGGTTTCAGTTCTGTTGCATAATTCAAATCGGCCAGTAGTTTCCCTTGTTGATGTGCATGGATTCTTATGTCAGGTATGATACGTAACTGATGTCACAATGCAAAATGACTTTAATGTGAATGGGTGGCAATCGGAAATCTGCAGGAAAACTTGTGTTCTTAGAGATTTGTAAAAGAACAAGAGTTATGGCAAAAGAAAGTATATGTGCATGTTTTTTTGTGTTCCTCCTTCCCCCCTGCTTTTCTAAAGAATTTCAGAAGGATAATGGTAGTCAGCAAGATATTTGTAGATTATTATTTTTATTTTATTTTTTTTGTATGTACTATTTAAATAGGAGGCATCACTGTAGGTGAGATTTTCATGATAAAAGATTTTTAAAGCCATAACTATAGGCATTGACAGTATTTGAGTAGTATGAGGATATTAGATAGTAAGTGTAGTTTTACTTCAGGATGATTTACAAAGCTCACTATTTCTTGTTTGTCATCTGGACATCCAAGGGAATAATCCTATGGGTTTATATGTTTAATGGAAGTTGGGTGAAGATTGACTTTGTAGTGATCAAGGTGATAATGGCAAGGAGATTTTTTGATGCTGTGCATTAAAATATAAAAATGCCACTAGCACACCATATTTGATTTTTTTGGGTGGTGGTAATTTGTTACTGTTTTTAGTTTGCCACATACAAGGGGATGCTGATAAGTTCTTGGTCTCACCAAGAAGGAAATGGGCTAGAGCCATGAAACTTAGACTATTTCACATATTCACCCTGAAGTTCAATGTACTTGGCACAGCATTTCTGAAGTTTATTTAACCCTGCCAAAAAAATTCTAAAAGTCTGATCAGTCAAATACTGCTCTGCTGCTATCACTTCCTAATCATTCGAAAAATGCTTCCCTTTCAAACGTTTTTAAGGTTTGGGAACAGGAAGTAGTCCAATGGAGCAAGATCTGGTGAGTAGGGTGGATGGTGTATGCATTTAAACTCCAGATCACTCAAAACATCCATTGTTTTGCTAGCCTTGTGAGCCGGCACATTTTCCTGCAAAAAGAGAACACCTTTCCACAGTTTTCCTGTCCTTTTTCCTTTTAACGCCTCCTTTAATTGGCACAGCAAGTTGGAATAGTATTCAGCATTTATTGTTTGGCCCTTCGGGAGATAGTCAGTCAATAAAGCGCCTTCCGAATTCAAAAAAGCTGTTGCCATGACCTTTCCTGCGCAGACCTTTGAGTCTTTAATTTCTTTGGCCATGGAGAACCTGAGGCACAATTGTTTCATCTCTAGATCATAGTCATGTAACCATGTTTCATCAACAGTGACAAGTTGCTGCAAAATTGATTTGAAAGTGTCCACTCATTTTAGTTTCTCATCAGCGTTCAAACATTTGGGCACCCACTTCGCTGACATCTTCTGCATATCCAAGTGCTCGTGAATTATGAACCCAACACACATTCCTCCAGTGTCTCAGATATTGTTTTAGCCAAGATTCGCTGATCTGACAAAATCAAGTCGTGAACACAATCAACAATTTCGGGTGTTGTCACTGTTATGGTTCGTACGCTTCCTAGAATTCCATTTTGTCCTGGAAATGTCCCAAAATTCTGTTACATGTCCTGGAATTGTATCCATTCCCGCCTTTTTGTCCCTGAGCGATGTTTTGTAGTTGAGGATTTTTCTACTGACAACTTATGTCTGACAAATTTCTCTCCCCACCGCAGGGGGATCTTGTCTGTTAGGAGGACTGAAGATGCATTATTAGCATCTTCTGTGTTGTGCTTATGTTATAAATTTGTCTGTCCAGCCAGGGAGACCACACCTCTGCAATTATTAGTTCGATTTGTAAATTTCTTTTTTATTGGGAAGCTTAAAATGTGAGAATGATGATCCATTCGTTGCGGTTTTTTTTTCAATGCACAACTTTGCCACTAGAGGACGCAAATGGTGATAGTATTAAATTTAAATTGCATTTTATTTCATATATTTGCTTCTAAATATCCAATTGTAAAAATTATTTTTTCTTTTGATGTATATCGAAGACTATTTTAGTTACAGACCCTTTTTCAAATAATGCATAAATTTTCCGCTAAGGGGCATAAAGGTAAATCACGATTTTTCCGATATCTCCGCTTCTAAAAGTCCGATTTGAAAAATTCTTTCTGCATCGGATACAGTTCTTAAGGGGAAATATTTTGCATATAATTTCTCATTTTTGGTAAAGAATGGTTTGGCCACCAGGGGACTAAGTGTTTATTTTTGTTTCTCATATATTTGCAACAAAATCTGAGCTGGAAACTCGATTGAAAAAATTCTTCTTTGAACTGATGGCGCTCACCTCGGAAAACTTTTTGAGAATACTTCCTGCTTAAAATGGTGCATAATTTTTCCACCAGGGGACATACACATATATCTTATTTTTCTCCATATTTCTGCTTCTTGGAATCCAATTTGAAAAATTAATTTTTTGTTGGAAAACACTTTCGGTTCGAAATGTTTTTCGTAAAATTTCAAATATTTCTTATAATGCACAAGTGTGCCACTAGAGGGCGTAAGTTCATGTTTCCGTTTGCAGCAATATCTGCGGGACTGAAAATCCGATTAAATAATATCTTTCGATCAGATACTAGTAACTATGAAGACTGTGTGTATTTTCTTCACAAAATAATGCACAATTTTGCAACTAGGGGGTGCAAATATTTAATCTACTTTTCGCAATATCTGTATATCTAAATGTCCAATTTAAAAATTATTTTTGCACCAGATACCATTTACCTGATGGAACACTTTAGGTTTGTATTTGAGGAGGTTTGTGGCTCACGATTCTGCCGCTAGGTGGTGTTTGTGTACTTTCATTTGCAGTTTATCTCTGTCTCTTAAAACCCTATTGAGAAATTTCTTTTTTACTGTGCCATTTGCTATAATAAAGGTAGAGAGTGAATAAGATTTTTGCTACAATGAGAAGATCCTCTTCAAATAATGTACAACTCCCCCCCCTCCACCCTAGGGGTTGTAAAGGTCAAAAAATTTTTCTTGCTATCTCTGCTTCTGAGAGACGTATTTGAAAAGTTCTTTTTCCTTAGCTTTTTCCTTTTTGCTATGAAGAATGCTTTTTGCGTGTTTTTTTTTTTGTGTGGTTTATTTTCACCTTTACTGAAATTCCCTAATGAATTCTTTATGTAAAAATTTACCATAAAATCAGACTGCTTTCTAATATCAGGAACTTAAATCTAGTTGTTTCTTAGTATTTTCTGAGCTAAGTAGTCACTTTGCATCTTCTATAATTAGTTTTCTAATCATGCCCAATTAAATTGCCTTGATCACTAATGAATGCAGTTGTACACAGCCCTTGGACTTAAGGCTTTCCCGTTATTCTGTTTAATTTCACGTTGGAAATTTTTGTGCATACTTTGTTTGCTGGCGAGTACAACTTTAAAACATAGCTACTGCAACAATATTATGTTGAAAATTCCTTCCCTAAGTAAAATGTAACAGAAATACTTGCTGCCATGATTATGTGTTTAAGAAATAACAATCCCTTTGGTCCTTTGAAAAAGTTCCAAATATTTCACTTTTCCTTACCCTTAAATTTCCAATGTAAGCATTATTTCAAAATAATTAAATATAAATAGTATTTTATTGTATTGATTGTGTGGTATATGAAAGTATTTCAAGTGTAATGCCACATGCCTATGTATTTTGGAGTTTTATGGGTTTTTCTTATTCTGTAATTTGCTTCAATAATTGAACTAAAGCCGAAGTAGAAAAATAAATTTTCCCTCAAAATCAGTGTAGTGTAATATATGTAAAAGTTTAGTAGATATTAAACCTGGTCACATTTTCAGTGACAGTTTTGGTATTTCAGTGTTTAAGTGCGATTCTAAGTTTCTGATTAGCTGCAGCGGACATCATTTTTAACATTCTGCATTAAGTTTGCCGAAGGATTTAGGAAGTTGTTTGTTGTAGGTTACAGGTTGAACAGACCTATGGTTTCACTATATATTGTAAGTAAGAGCATTTGGATTGTATGTCCTAGAAAAAAATCCAAAAGTCCTGGAATTTTGTGATTGAAAAAGCGTATGAACCATGCACCATTGAAGGCCTCCCAGATCTTGCTGCATCTTCGGTCTCAGTCCCCACGCTGAAAGTTGGCACACTAATTCTTCACAGTAGAATATGAAGGGCACTTGTCACTTAATGCTTGTGTCATATACTCATAGATTTCCTTTGCAGTTTTCTTCTGCAGGAACAGAAATTTCATGACAGCTCAGAGTTGCACATTTGAAAATTCAACATTTTGGATTGACATGATTCAGTTCAGGACATCAAACATCTGCAAAAGGAAAGAACTATTATTCTGAAAATTGGCACTTTATAATACAAAAGAACATTCTTTCGAGCTGCAGTGACAAACTAATGCTGCAATTGCAGGAAGTGGGTTAGGCCGAGAACTTTTCATCATCCCCTGATAGGTTTCAGAAGGGAGAGGGAGTGGCATATCTTTGAATTTTTTTTTAAATACTGTCATTATAAAAATTCAGATTTGACAAAAATAAAAAAGTTTTGTCATTTCCTCAATATCTGGTACAAAAGTGGGTTAACCCTCCTCTCCTCTAGGTCTACTTGGAGAACTTGCACTGAAATCTTGCATTTGCAATATTTTTTTATGCTTTCTACATATAAAGTTCATTTCATGTTTTATTCACTGTGTGAACTACTGAAGGAATAGACATGAATTTTGAAGTAGTACTAGTCTGTATAGCAGAAAGTTCCTGATAAGTTTGCAACAGATATCGTGGTACCACCATAAATCTTAGTGTGGCTACTGGGTAAGATGACTGTTAGATGTGAACAACATTAAAAATTTGCACAGATAAAAATTTAAGAGGGGGAAGGGGGACTTGACCACCTTTTATTTCTTCTACCTAAAATAACAAAAAAAAAAAAATAACTATCCTAGGTACTACAGTAATTGCACTGATAACTAGGATCAAGAATGCTCTGCCCCCTGTACCTAGAACTTTGCCTCCATTTTTAAGCTCAAACACAAAGGCGTGGATTAAAATTATATTTAACAATACTGGATAGAGAAAGCAGCGCTAAAGAAAAAAATTATGATTATGGGAGAAATCTTCGCTCCATCCTACTTCTGTTTTTGGAAAATATTTTTCCATTTTTGATCTTGAATGCCAACATTTATGTAATTAAATGATATTTAAATATTAATTCAGTGCATAGGAAAAACCAAACAAACAAAAAAAAATTATGGGAGAATTCTTCACTGCTTTTTAACTTCTGTTGTCAAAATTTTTTCCCTTGATTTTACGATTACAGGAGAAATCTTGGCTATGTCCAGCTTCCATTTTCAATCTTGAATACAAACATTTAAGTAATAAAGTGGTATTTAACAACCATAGAGGGCAAGGGGGACACAGGGTTTCCAACTGCTCCGAATTTTGAGGAGTTTCTCCGGAAAAACACTAAAATTGAGCAACTCCATGAAGTTGTTCTTTTGCTCTGGAAATCAAGTTATAATCCATAAAATATGTAAAATCCTCTTAATTGAGTATTAAGCAAAAGAAAGAAAAAAAATCTGAGATTTTTCCCATCTTATTACCAGGGATGCACAACCTCCGGCCCGCCGAAAGTTTGGAAGTTGTTCGAAATGGCATCATGATCTCCAACTAGAGGTCTGCGCTGAAACAAAAAACACAGCGGCGGCGTGCCGGTTAGATTTTGTTGACGACGCGGCATGACCTTGACTAGTGATTATCGATAGCGGCGTTCGTGTAAAAATCGACGTTAAAATTTTGATTAGCGATTATTTGAAGCATAAATTACGGATTTCTCGGGATTTTTACGATTTCCCAGTACTTCATTGTGCGAAACGGCGCACCGATCAAATAGCTGCAGCAGTGACGCAGTGTAAAAGGTCTGCGGCAGGAGCAACTCCAGCACGACGTCGGATTGATATTTCCTTGCGAGAAATCTCTGATACTGATACGTTATTTTCGTAGCGAAAAAAAAAAAAGATTTAAAGCATTTCTTGCGAGGAAATGTTTTAAATCTTTTTTATTTTTCTCTACGCAAATAACGATGTCTTTATCGTGTTCACATATCATCGGCAATGAGTGTTGGAACATGTAGTTTGGAAACAATAATCATGGCGCCTGATAAAAAGCACGAGATGGATTCCGAAAATCATCATTTTCAAGAGGCTTGAACATATATTGTTTCATACAACAAAACAGATCACTTATTTGTCTCCTGTGCAATGCTTCAGGGCCAGTGCCAAAAAAATTCAGTGTAAAGAGGCATCATGAAACGCAGTATAAGGACTTTGTCGTGCAAATTCAGGAACCAAGCAGAAAATTAAATCTCTGAAGTGGTCGCTTGCCAGCCAGCAAAATATCTTCAAAAAACAATCTGCAGAACTGGATGCAGCTGTTAAAAGTAGCCTAGAAATTTCTGCTTTAATAGCATTGCTAATTGAAAAACGTTCTGCTAAAGCCAAAGGAAGTGTCTGCTATCAGACTGTGTTCACCAATGAAGTACTGCAGAAGGCAAAAAAAGCCACATATTTATCTCTAAAATGATGTACAGGTAAGTGAAAAATAAATCACACTGACTTAATAGAAATTATTGTTAATTCCAAACATTTCGAATATTTCTTGTACATATTTTTATAACTGCTCAACAAGTAAGGCAAAATGCTCCTCAAAATTTCTATGGACGTTCCTCAAGCTGTTCTTGAAAAGTTGGCAACCCTATATTTATCTTTGAAGTAAAGTAAGTTTGTTTCTTAATGTATCATATTTTTTGTCCAAACACTTGAGCTTTTATATTTATTTGCAACCACATATTCTCAGATATGATGAATGTATATTACTAAGATAATAAGGAAAAATATACATTTTATATATTAAAAAAACTGCGATTTGAGGTGTTTTCAATGGTTGTTTATTGTAGTAGCTATGCTGAGAATGTCACATTTTAAATTTGGTAAGACCGATAGTATAGCACCATATCTGCTTTGTGAGATGGCGCGTGGAAGGCGATCATCATGTGCTTTTGATGAGCTTCATGAAATGTTGGCAGGTATGGACATTGTAAGAAAAAGAATTTAAGATTACATGACTCCATCTAACGTATGTTTCTGTAAATTGTTGCCCTATTTTCAAACTGAAACATGAACATTTACAGTATAAAGTGATATTTAGTGATACCAGGTAATAGGAACATCGCAAATAAAAAAAAAAATGTACTATTATAGGAGAAATTGTCTCTAACTTACATTTTCAGAAAGTTTTGAAAGATAGGAAACTTGCATCCACAATTGGGAGTTTGCAAAAGAGTATTTAATAAGGCTCTGAGGATACTGCATTTGTCTGCAGGACCAAAGTAAAATCTGATATAAGTCAACTGTCGCCGTTATTCTTCTATGGGGGTACTAATTATTCAGGATTCCATCATTGTAATCCAAAACCAAAACTGTTCTTTTCTTTTCTGTAATATTCTTGAAATAGGGAAATCATTCCTTGATCAAGTGGTTGTAAAATCAGTGTTTTTTTTTATAGGCTAGGGGGGGGCACATTTTCTGACCTCACATAATCTTTTTATGTTAAGCAATGATCCAGGAATTAGAGCATTTCTTTTCATTCCTGCTGTTATGAACCAGTCTAAATAAATATGGTATCCAGGCATTAGCTTTGCAGCTTACTTGCAATGATGTGATTCCGATTCCTCTGAAGCACTGCAGATTTCTTGATTTACCAATTAGGTACAGTAGAAGTTTGAGTCATACCAGAATTTTCTCAATACAAAATTTCATCTCTTGATGTGTCTCCACTGATGAACTTTCCTCGTTAAAAACTTGAAATTATTTGGGGTAAAGTAAAAGCATATTTTCTCAGTTAAAATACCTAAAGAGCTGCCAGCTTTTTAAGTAAAGTGGGAAGTTACTGCCCCCCCTCTCTGTCCCAGCATCTTTAGCTGTATTGTGCCTCTTTTTGAATGAAATTTGATATCCTAATCTGCAAAGCAATTTACCTTAAATCTGATCTATTTAAATTACATGCAAACTGTTCAGTCTTTTCTAACAAGATGACCTAGTAATGGGAACATTGCAAGCTTGTTTCTCAATAAAACACACTTTCCATTCCAAAACAGCACTTTCTGCTTATAACACAATAACACCTCTGGCTTGTTTTTGTGTCTATTCGATAAAGCAGACACAAATGCAAGCCAGAGATTTTCATCCAGTGCAACACCTTTTCTTTTTTTTACTTCAACTTATTGCTTGCACTTGCAGAATTTCAAAGTGCTCATGTAGTTCAGTCTGGCTGCACATATCAATGCATTCTCAAAAAAAAAAAAAAAATTTCTACTTAACGAGAGACCTTTTCTCCATGATAACATGGTACCTATTGTTTTAAATACACCATATCATGAATACTCAAGAAACTTTTAAAGCGTAGTAAATCCATTTTTCTTGGTGTAATATGCGTAAAGATTCGCTCAGCTTTCACTCTCCACTGGGAGGCTTTTTCAAGGCAATTGTAATGGTAGCATTTTATGTCTACCGTTGCCTTGAAAAGCCTCTCAGTGGAGAGTGAAAGCTTGCCGAATCTTTATGCATATTACACCATGAAAATAAAGAGATTTACTATTCTATAAGCATTTTTTTAGTATAGTACCTATTGTATTTCAGCACATTTGCTCACAGTAGCAGCTAAACAGGAACTCAAAATGAAGCAGTAATAGAGTTGACCCCATATACACGGTCGAGTCACATTATTGTGACCACCAGCTAATATCCAGAGTAACTGCCGTGTGCAGCGCAAACTGCAGCTAGACAGGCTGGGAGTGACTCAATGTGCTGGAAGGTGTTCACATGTACGTGGAGCCATGCTGATTGCAGTGCATCTAACAGCTGCTGGAGGGTGCATGCTGAAGGATCCGTAGAGCGAACATGATCGAGGTGGTCCCACAGATGCTCAATTGGGTTTAAGTCTGGGAATTAGGGGACCAGGGAAGTACTTTGAAGTCTTTGTCATGCTCTTTCAACCACTCTCGGACATTTCTAGCTGTGGGACAAGTTACATTGTCATGCTGGAAGATGCCATCCACCGAAGACAATCAGCATGCATGGATGTATGTGGTCTGCAAGGATGGATTCATAACAAATTCTGCCCATAGTGCCTTCCACAGGTATGAGTGAACCCAGGGAATGCTACGAAAACATTCCCCAGACCATAACGCTGCCCCCACCAGCTTGTGTTCTTCCAGCAATGTTTGAAGAATGTTTGTTCTCCGATGATTCTTGCCTTATACGCCAACGTCCATCCATTTGATGAAGAAAACATGACTCATCGGAGACGGCAATCCTTTACCAATCGGTGAAGGTCCAATTTCGATACTGCCTTGCAAATGTAAGCCCTTTCTGCCGATGCGCCTTTGTTAGCATAGGTGCAGTAACCATCCGTCTGCATCTGAGCCCATACACGGCAGCATTTTAGACACATTTCCAGTAGCTCCCTGGTTCATACAGCCAGTAAGTTGCTCCACTGTAGCGTGTTGATCGGCCCTCGCGCACCTTCGAAGCAGACATTCACCTCACACATCAATGGCACATGGTGCTCCCCAGTTTCCACATCACTTATTCGCAATGGTGCCATTTCTCCAATCACGATACACTTTAACCACAGCAGCATGCAAACAGTTCACAAACTGCTCTGTTTCAGAAATGCTACCACCCTTGGCCCGAAAGCTGATAATAATCCCTTTTTGAAAATCTGATAAATTGCTCCTTTTATCCACGACAGCAACGAGTGATATGTTTTCAGGACTTTATATACCCTCCAAGGCAGCTCACTACACATGTGCTTTCAACTTTTCTGTTGTGCAAAATTCTTTCGCTAGAAGGTATGGAGTTATATCATAATTCCTTCTTTATCTTTTCTTTTAACTGTTCGATTTGAAAATCTTTGTCTCTGATACTTCCATTTTAGCCACTGGTAGGAAGCACATAGCTGACGTTTTATAAGTAGCTTTTTTTTTTTTTTTTTAGCTGTACTGAAAGTTGCTAAGTAACGCTTTATGTAAAAATTTGCCATAATAACAGATTGCTTTCTAATATCAGAAACTTAAATCTAGCTGTTTCTTAGTATTTTCTGAGCTAACTAATCACTTTCCATCTTCAATAATAATTAAATTTCTAATCATGCCCAGTTAAATTGCCTTGATCACTGAAAACCTTAAATCCAAGAGCTATGAATACACATAGCTCTTGGATTTAAGGTTTTCCAATCATTCTCATCATTCTCTTTCATTTCATTTTGGATATTTTTGTGTATACTTTGTTTGCTGGTGAGATGTTCAAGAATTGTCCCAAATAAATGGCTGCCCCGATTAAGTGATGGCCCAATATTTTCTTTCCTAAATAAAATATAACACAAATCCTTGCTCCTTTGAAAAAGTTTCAAATATTTCACCTTTCCATATCCTTAATTTTCCAGTGTAAGCATTATTTCAAAATAATTAAATATAAATAATGTTTTATATATATTGATTGTCATATATGAAAGCATTTTAAGAGTAATGCCACATTTATGTTCTAACTATATCTTTTATACCTATATATTTTTGAGTTTCATGTTGTTTTTTTAATTCTATAATTTGCTTCAATAATTGAACTAAAGCCAAAGTAGAAAAATAAATTTTTCTCAATCAGAATGGTATAATGTGTATAAAAGTTTTGTAGAAATTAAACCTGGTTACATTTTCAGTGACAGTTTTGGTATTTCAGTCTTTATCTGTGATTCTTAGTTTCTTATTAGCTGCAGCAGACATTTTCGTCATTCTGCATTAAGTTTGCACTAGCATGTTGGAAGTTGCATGTTGTAGGTTACAGGTTGAAAGGATAATATCTGTAGAATAAATCTCGCTCCTCTGACCCGACCTTTGACCCCATGCTCACGGTGATCGTTGAACTCCCAATAAAAAAAAAAAAAAACTTCGGAATTTTAGTTTTGGCAGTTCTATAACGCACTTGCACATCAAAGGGCTGGCGTGAACAGACCTATGGTTTCACTATATGTTGATTAGGAGTGTTTAGATTGTATGTCCTGGAAAAAATCCAAAAGTCCTGGAATTCTGTGATTGAAAAAGTGTATGAACCATGTTATCATGATTGCTATTTTAAATGTTTTTCAACTTCCTCTGATGTTATGGTGAAGATGTTTCTAGATTCAAAATAAACTCTTAAGATTTCCTAAACAGAACAGAGATTCAGTGATTGAAAAGTGATGAGGGGAGAGGATAAAAAACTGTATTTACACAGGTGATGTAGGTTTAGAAGGGGGGGCTCATAAATAAGCAATGGAAACATTCTTCTCTTTGTGTGAATTGACCTATCTATAAGGGGAACTGTGGGGTGTTCTCAACGGCAGGTAATTCCTTGTTTTTTAGTGAGAGAGAAAGGTTTAAAAACTGGATGAATGCCACTTATTTTGCTTGCAGATAACCAACCATGCTAAACTTCACAATGTGCAGTTTGTCCAAAAATTGTTCATAATATGCAGTTAACATAACAAGGGATAATATTTCATAGTTCAAAGGATCTATAAAAACTTTGGTTTATGTTGAACTTCATATTATGCAAGCTCATTATGTGTGGGTTTGACTGCATATTTATTAATAACCTTAATTTCTCCATCACTAGTAATCTTATTTCTCACAGATTCTTGTAGTGTAGTGTGCCCATGGTGTAGCTAGAGTGCTATCTCGTGGAAAAGAGGAATGCCATATAATATAGAGTGCCCTGGTGAGTCTCAGCATGGAAATTTTAATGCTGCTACAGTGTCCTCAAAAACTGCCCATGGGATGAAATGCTATTGTTTCATTATCTAGAGAAAATGTGGGAAAGTGGGTGGAAAATACTATTAAACCAGGACAGTTCCATCACATATTTCATGAAGCACATTCTGTTTTGTTCTGTTGTGACCAATGATTTTTCTAAAAGATCCTGAATGGCTGTGTATAATAATGTAATTTTTCATACTCTGATGCATGGTTGCATAATTTTGATACTGCAGAAGAAACACAGGAATTGTTTATGTGCTGAAGAGATGCATTACCTATGGTGGTGGGGGTAGGGTTGCAGCAAGGCTTGCTCTGACCCTGTGTGGAATGAAGGTGTGTTGCAGGTGTGTGGTGTGAATCAAAATATTGTTTGTGGGGTGGAGACAAATATTCTGAGGTGGTTTAAGGATAATGAAATAGATGAGTAGTGCTAAGAGAACTTATTCAGCTCAAGAGGCAGGCAGGCAGGCAGAAAAGAAAGGTGGAGAAAAACCCAGGGAATCATGAGAGGGACCAGATTTGGAAATGCTTGCAAGGAAAAAGATAATTATTATGAAGCACAAGAAGTCTTGTGTGTGATGGATGATAATGAAGCTCAAGTTGTGTGCCAAGGCCACTGTAAATAGAGATGTCCGATGCATCACCATGAATAAAATCGAACACCGACAGATACTTTTACTTGGTGGGTGATCTTTCCCTGAGGAACTAATATCTGAAACTCAGAGAACAACTTAGTGATGTGTATGTACATTTTATTTTGTATGTTTCATACATTTAAGTTTGCCTCACCTTATCTTTGTTTCCACATGCAAAAAAGTTATGATTGCAACTGATGCCAGTTACAAAACATGGCTTTTTAGGTGATATGTCAGTACTGTAATAAAAATGTATAAGAATTTTTAAAAATGTTCACATAACTTGAAAAAAAAATTTCTCCACACTTTTTAGTGGGCAAAGATATTTCATTATTTTTTGTTAATTCTGATTGTTTTGTAAGTGATTTACTTTTGTTTTTAACAGAATATGAATAAAGGGCTTCACATCAATATTAAATTAGTTATTGAAAAAATAATTTACCCTTGTATATGTTTTCCTTTTAGAACTCTATGAAAAAGAGAGACTCTGTGCGTGCCACATTGAATGCTGAAGATGAAGTAGCTAGGAAGAGGTTGCGACTAGAAACAGTTGGGGTGGATTCTCCATGAGAAGTGTATTGCCTTAATTGTGAGACTTTTAACATACAAAATCAAAGGAACATGGACTTCTGTGGAGCTTTTGTCTTGCATGGAGGGACACTTTACCTCTGTCATTATGCAATATCAAGTTTTAAAGTCTTACTGTGTGCTCCAGATTAAAATAAAATTGAAAGCAATTGTGCAGTTTTGTGAAAAATGCCTTTAACTCCATTTGAATTCCAGCTGAAACTAAGAAAGTATACACTACTGTCAAATATATAAACCAAGACGCACACTACAAACTATCAGCACCTCATTTGGTTATTTGATACTGCTTGCATTCCTGAAGGATATTTATCTTGCTACTGGTATTTTATCAGTTTAATACTGCAAAGTATATTTTTGTCTATTCAGTAATATTCTGTTCTTTTAAATTAGGAAAACAATTAAATGTGTTGAAGTTTAATTTTAATGTGTATCGCTTTCCATAATGCTCTACACAAATCTGCATAGTGAAAGAATATAGCAAGCGCAGGCTTTTTGACCATACCATTTGCGTTGGTGATTCAGATAAACACAATGACAAAATAAATTGTGGGATGTAAATAAAACTGGATACATGCTTCAGAAACCTAAACTTCTTTAAGAAATGGTGCCTTTTTTTTTCATGGTAACAGGAATAAAATAATATGAGGTTCAGGCAGGCAGAAGTTTTTTCAACTAAAACAATCAGATTTTATTTATCAAAATGAAAAAAAAATTTTTTTGTTTGACCTTTTACTAAGTGGAACATTTTACTGTTACTAATAATGTAGTCACAATGCTATCATGAAATGTTTATTATTAGATTGTCTTTTTAATTTGGGTCCTGATTTCCCCTCAAAATTATAATTACATCTTTAAAAGCAATCTGGAATTCTTGCATCATATTTGCTCTTAAGTAAAATGTAAATTCATTGCTTATGAAAAATCTGTACAAGTGGTGAAGAAAAAAATATTTACTTTTCAAAATTAGTATGTACGTATGTTAGTATAGGATGGGTAAAGTGTTTCAGATTTTGAAATATTGCAAGCTTTGTGTTGCCTGTAATTTGCTGAACTGTAAAATTCATTATTGAGTTGCAAGTAATTCTCTAAAATGTAAAATATCTTGTATACTTAAAATGTAAAAAAGGGAAACAAAATAGACTCACCTTGTGTTAAAAAATTAGTCAAATTTATTTTTTACTTTATTGAGGTATTTTATTGTTAGATACAAACTGTTTACCTTTACTATATGCAATTACAGTACATAGTGTGGGTACACACAGACTGCACGCTAATTCTATACCACAGCATCAAAACAGATATTTTGGAACTATCTGGGCAGCTACACTAAGTTGAATTAAACATTTTAAAAACAAATACAAGTTTGGCCACTTTCCCAATTTTTAAGTGTCTCTTCAGTTTTAATTGCACTAAACAAAACACAAATAAATTTTTCCACAGAAGCTAATGATGTAGTTACTGAACGACTTCAAAAATGTAGTCAGTGGACTTGAGTTACAGCATATGTTTCAAACAAAATACAGTAAATTACAGTTAATTGGGCCATCGCTTAATCGGGGCAGCCGTTTATTTTGGACAATTCTTGAACATTCCAAATTAGCTGTTTGGGATAAAGCTTCGCATAATTGGGGCAGCCGCTTAATTCACCCCGCATGGGGATAACTGGTTTTCCAGTTATTTGGGGAGCGGCGCCCCCACGACCCGAGCTCACTTTGTGATGGAATACATTTCGTTTACTCTTAAACAATATCGTCACCGAAGGGACAGCTGATGGGGGGTGGCGTCCCCACGGCCCGAGCCGATTTTCTCTTATAGTTTTGCTTTTTCGTCTAGTTCATATATTAACATGTACCCGCCTCAGTTGTAGGCTGCTGAGGTTGTGGTGAGGCGCCAGCTCCGGGTTTTGTTCCTCGTTCCCTTCCCTGTCTTTTCTCTTTTATGTTACATTTTCTGTTTTTCCGGAGCTGGTTAGCTTAGACCTACCTGCACGTTTGCCGTGTGTGGTGACCCGTACAGGTGGAAAAGGGGAGGCTGAGGTATCTGGGGGCCGGGTTGTAGTTGTCTCCAGGTGCCAACACTCCTCTTTGCCCTCTGCTTCACCCTAAACTGGAGGCTGGGAGCTAACCCACTCCTAGTCAGTAAGTCTGTGGCCGAGTAGCGTCCAGACTTCTAGCAGCTTGTCATTCAGTTCGGCAGGGTGAATTTGGGGGTAGGGTGGGCATGCCAAAGGGGTGTTCCCCGGGCACGGGAAGGTCTGGGTGCACGCCAAGCGTGTGTCTGCCCTATCATCTTGCTATATCCGCTGACTATTCCTAGAGCCGTGTCCAGCGTCCTCTTGGGCTTGCGGACCTCCGGCTCTCCCTTGTTGGGCTTGGTGTGGGTGGGGAGGTCGGCGAACGAATCGTTTCTCTTATTCATGGCAACTCAAAGTGTTTCCCATGCTAACAATTTAAAGCGCCCTGTGGAGGAAGGTACACCTTCCTCCACAAAGAAACTTGTCTCAACTAATTGCAATGCTCTGTTTCTTCTAATCAAATCTGGTGACTCTTCTCAGTCACTCAGTAGCAAGAGTCCTTTCTGGATCAACAAGGCTCTGCAAGCCATTGCTGGCTCTCCAAAGAGTGTCAAGAAGCTCCCTTCAGGGGATCTTCTCGTGGAAACCTCTAATCCACGCCACAGTGCCACCTTGCTGGAAACGGCCGTTTTGCTTGGCATTCCTGTTCAGGTTTCTCCCCATGGTTACCTCAATTCTTCTCGCGGTGTAGTCAACTTCCGCGACCTGCTAGAATGTAGCGATGAGGAATTGCTGGAGGAACTTGGTGAACAGCATGTCATTGGGGTTCGGCGGATTCTTTTTCGGCGGGATGTGAAATCTATTCCCTCCCGTAACATCATCCTAACTTTTGACTCCCCAACCCTGCCTACTTCCATCAAGGCAGGTTATTTACGGCTTGATGTTCGGCCGTATATCCCGAACCCCTTGCAATGTTTCAGGTGCCAGCATTACGGTCACTCCCAGCAGTCTTGCCGTAATGTTGCAAAGTGTGGGTTCCACAGAACACTCTTTGGCGGAATGCTCTGCAGAGTCTGATCATTGTGTCAACTGCGAAGGTCTCCTCCTGCTTCTTCTAAGCAGTGTCCAAAGTGGATAGAGGAACAGGCTATCCAACGCCTGAAGACAACTGAGCATTTCTCGTATCTCGACGAGGCTAGACAGCGGATCGCCCCTTTACAACCAGGCCGGCGGTCATATGCTTCAGTTGTGGTGCAGAAGGCTTCAGTGGCGGTCCAGACTGAAGTGACCATCCCAGCGCGGTGTCCTTATGATTTTGACATCGTTGCTGCTGGATTGGAGGCGCTGAAGTCTCGCCGCATTGCCTCCAAGGTGACGTCAACATCATCGCCTAAACCTTCCTCTATGCCGAAAACATCTTCTGCCAGCACAGGGACCCAGGTCCAGGGCACTGCAAAGAAGCCAGACAAGGTGAAACCAGGCTCATCCTCCCCAAAATAGAGCAGGCAAAAACCACCTCTCAACACAGGGGGTAAACACAGCCCTGTGTTACCTCCAGACATTGCCGATGAATTGGAGGTGATGGTGACGTGGAGACCTCCTAGTCGTCTGTCTTTTTCATTCTTTCATTTTATTTTTCATTATGGCCACACTCATTCAGTGGAATTGCAGAGGTCTGCGATCACGCATTGGTGATTTGAGAGGCTTACTGTCTTCGCACACTCCTGTGTGTGTGTGTCTCCAGGAGACAAAGCTTCGCACGACGGACACTCCTTCGCTGCGGAGACATTCCTTTTTCCGCAATGATCACCAGGATGGCATTATCGCCTGCGGAGGAGTGGCCGTCGTACTTCCTCATGGTGTTCCTGTCACTGCAGTTGCCCTTCGGACGACTTTGCAGGCAGTGGCAGTGCGACTATCTGTGAACACTCTATTCACAGTGTGTTCCATCTACATACCACCAGATGAAGCTGTAAGCCTTTCGGATCTGGAAGATTTAGTTGACCAGCTGCCGCCTCCTTTCTTCATCTTAGGAGATTTCAACGCACACAATCCGTTGTGGGGTTCTACCACTCAAAACTCCAGGGGCCGTGTTGTTGAGGCTCTTCTCTCCAACACGTCCCTCTGTCTCCACAACATGGGAGCTAATACTTATTTTCATGAACCCACCCGCTCATACTCAGCCATTGATTTGTTTCTGAGTTCACCATCATTATATCCTGCCTGGTCCTTGAGTGTGTCTGGTAATCCCCTTGGCAGCGATCACTTTCCCATCTTTCTCTGCCTAACGTGTGGCGGGTACCGTTACCTTACTCGCCCTGCTAGATGGAATATTGATCGAGCCAAGTGGGACCCATTCATGGCTTCAGCAAGTATTCCCCATGCTATGGTGACCTCAGGATCGGTCGATGACGCTGTTGTGGCGGTAACGGATTGTATTGTGCAAGCGGCAAAACTCACCATCCCCAGGACGTCGACTAATCTTCCCCGTTGCCCGAGACCTTGGTGGAATTCCACCTGCATGGCAGCTCGCCAGGCCCAACATCGGGCTTGGGATAGGTTTCGTCAGTACCCCACCGACGCGAACCTACTTGCTTTCAAGAACGCCAAGTCCTACGCGCGATTGGTTCGTAGGCGTAGTCAACGGGAGTCCTGGATACAATATGTATCCGGGATTAACACCACTACCAGCCCTAAGATCGTTTGGGACAGGATCCGTAAGATTCAGGGACAGTACCCATCTGGGGAAATCTCCATTCTTGAGAGTGATGGAGGAACGGTTGCTGATGCTCAGGGTATTGCTGACTGTCTGGGCGCCTCATTTTCTTCGGTGTCCAGCAGCAGCAATTACCCTGCTTCGTTACAGCCGCGGCTTGAAAGGTCCAAGATTTCCTTTGGACCGTTTTCTTCCGCAGATTATAACAGCCCGCTGACTGCTGTGGCGCTGAAGACTGCTCTGAATCGGTCCGGCCGGACAACTGTCGGGCCAGATAACATCCATTACGAAATGCTGAAGCACCTTTCTCCGTCCTCTCTTGAATGTCTGCTAATCCTGTTTAACAAGATTTGGCAAGAGCATGCCTTTCCCGAATCTTGGCGCACTGCCATTGTTGTTCCTGTTCCCAAACCTGGTAAAGATCCCACCAACCTGTTGAACTACTGGTCAGTTGCTATGACGAGCTGCCTTTGCAAAGTACTCTAGCGCATCATTAATCTTCGTCTCATTTTTTATTTGGAGTTTCATCACATTTTTTCACCTCATCAGAGCGGATTTCGCAGATATCGTTCCACCACCGATCATCAACTTCGCCTTGAGACATCTGTCAGGGAGGCATTTGACCGGCGTCAGCACATGATCTCCGTGTTCTTCGACATGGAGAAAGCCTATGACCGTACCTTGAGGTACGGCATTCTCCGTGATCTGCACGAGTGCGGATTGCGGGGAAACTTGCCATCTTTCATCGCCGGATTTCTCCAGGACCGGAGTTTCTGAGTGCACGTCGGGTCGACCCTCTCTGCGATGTACCCACAAGAACAGGGTGTACCTCAGGGCTCCGTTCTTTCCGTTACATTGTTCATCCTCCGTGTCAACCATATTTTCCACCTGCTTCCTCCGACGGTTCATGGAACCATGTACGTGGATGATCTGCAGATCTCTTGCGCCTCTGTAAACATGCGCACCATCGAGAGACGGCTCCAGTCTGCCATTACCAAGATCTCTCACTGGGCTTCCCAAAATGGATTTGGCTTCTCTTCGCAGAAGACCGTTTGCGTGCATTTTTGCCGCAAACGGGGTCTTCACCCACTTGTGTACTTGTGTTCGGTGTTCTACCATCCCTGTGGTGTCAGAAGCCAGGTTCCTTGGGCTAACTTTTGACCTAGCGCTCACCTTCTGGCCTCACATTCAGTCTTTGAAGGTGAAGTGCACGAAGTCATTGAGTATCCTGAAGGTCCTCTCTCGAACATCTTGGGCGGCTGACAGGTGCTCAATGCTTTGCATTTACCACTCTTTTATTCGGTCGAAGTTAGACTTCGGATGCATTACTTACGGTTCAGCACATCCATCGGTTTTAAAGCCTTTGGGCCCCGTCCATCCCCAGGCTTTGCGGCTATGTACTGGTGCTTTCCGTACCTCTCCCGTACATAGCCTGTATGTGGAGGCTCATGAGCCGCCGTTATGCATCCATCGTAAGCAGCTGTCTCTTCAGTTTCATACAAAACTGAAATCTCTTCCTGATCATCCACTGCATGGTTCAATCTTCCAACCGGACTGTGTCCACTTGTTTTCCCACCGCCCCTCCTGTGTTCCGACGTTCGGGATTCGAATGTCTGCCATAGTGCGCGATGCTGGTCTAAACTTGTCTAGGATTGGTTTTACCACCTTTTTCAACCAACCTCCTTGGCAGCCCATTCAAGCAACGGCTGACCTTTCTCTGTGTGTGGCCAAAGTCGTCCACTCCTGCTCTGGTGTACCAGCTGCTCTTTGCTGAATTACAGTCTGTCTACCCAGTGCCTGTGTTCACCGATGGCTCGAAATCCGGGGATGTCGTTTGATCCGCTTTTGTGTGTGGCGATGCCTCACATGCTGAGAGGCTTCCGCCTCCATCCACCGTCTTTTCGGCAGAGATGCGTGCGGTACATCTCTCTTTGTGCCACATACAGCCTCGATCACATCGTCACGCTATGGTTTGCTCTGATTCCCAGTCCGTCATCCAGGTTTTATCTTCTCCGTAGAACATGGACTCACCTGTCATCCGTGATGTCCGTAGTCTTCTTGGAACTTTTGAGGGTGATGGCTTCCTGGTCCGATTCTGTTGGGTTCCTGGCCATGTTGGGATCCAGGGTAACGAGCTGGCAGATCTCTCTGCCAGGTCTGTTTCCTCCATGTCACCAGCTCGGCTGCTACTGTCTTTCCGCGATTTTAGACCTTTGATCCGGACATTTCTCTTGAACGAGTGACAGTCCCTGTGGTCTCAGCAGGGCAGCAATAAGCTGCATACTATCAAACCACAGATCGGACTATAGAAGTCTAGTTTGCGGAAGAACCGTCGCGAGGAAGTTGTTCTTGCACGTCTCCACATTGGGCACTGTCGTTTTACTCACCGCTTTTTGCTGTGTGGTGGGAGTGTCCCGGTGTGTGAGGCGTGCAACTGTCTTCTCACTGTCCTTCATGTTTTGTGTACTTGTATTCGGTTTTGTGATCGTTTTCATCATTTTCACTCTCATCTGTTGGACGAAGGAGCAGCTACGCAGCAAATTCTTATTGGCGAAGCCTGCGACGTGAAAGCGGTGTTTTCGTTTTTACAAGAAATTGCCTTTTTTAACCTTATCTAGATTTTAACTTGTTCACTCTCATCTTTCGTTTTTACCACATCAGCCTGTTTTTAACCTTGTGTACGTTTTTTATTGATTATGTTTTGTTTTGATGTCTTTTGTTTGGTGCTCTTTGGTCAACCCTTGCACCATTAAAATCAATCAACCAACCAACCAACCTACCTCTTAATTCAACCAAAGTGTTCTAGCCCCAGGGTGTCTGAATATTTCACTTTAGTAAAATCAGGGCTCCCACGGGTCAGAGAGAACCTGGAATTGTCAGGGAATTTGATTTTATCCAAAAAAGTCAGGGAAAATTGCTATTTTTCACCGAAACCTGGAAAATCTGCACAACTATTCTGCAAAATGAGTTATCCCTTGTCAGACCTGCCAAGTGTTAAGATTTTGTCATATTTTGTACCTGAATCCTCCATCGCTAGCCGGGTTCAGTTCGGTGCTGAACCCGGAAGTCCGAGGGAGAAACAAGGTCACGTGCCGCTCTTCCTGAGAAAGAGAGAAAGGGGGATCGAGCAGGGGAGCGCATGATATTCGTGCCAAGGCAAAGTTTTCCTGTGCAGGGTTCAAAATTAATGGGGGCCATGAGCGAAATGCGACTGCATTTTTGCATTTGGCGACCAGCGATTTGACAGCAGGTGCCAACAAATCGCAACTACATGTATTTTCTACTGCATTTTATTATGATTCTTTTTAATCTGAATGACTATTTTTGTTCGCAATTTTCTTAGTGGTTTGCAAGAATCCCCACCTGCGCTAAGTTTCTTAATTCATCTTCAAGATGCACTTAACACGTAAAACTGTGTATCAGTCTCGCATTGCTGACTCTACCCCTTCTCGCCCGCACTATCGTCACACAAGCAAGTTTAAAGAAGTGACCTTGAACAATGAGCAGGATCCTCACAGTGATCAATTGGACCTTTACAAACACTCCCCGCCCCTCTCAACCTGAGGCAGAGGGGAGCCACAGCTTGCCTGAAATTCAGTAATTGCAACTGAAGAATTGTATCAATTATTTGTTCATCGCTTGACACATCGGTTGTCCTTTGAATCGATTCATTGTAAATCTAGCCTCAATATAACTTCTTGGCTTATGGCGCATCATTTTTTAGCATGCTGCACGAACCAAAGTTCACAAAAATGCTTAATTACGCGTCTAGTATGCATCGGAAATTTTTCTCGTCACATAAAAATGTGCATCAAGAAACGCATAAAGTACACAGAAGAGTTTTACCAACGTGTAAAGATACGCATCGGGACATTATTTCATATTTTAAAAGCGGAAGTAAACGAGATAAAGATTGTTTTTCGTAATCATAATTTCGTTTTCCCGCGATGTTGTCTCTGTCCAGTATTTGTATTCCATAAAATTTCCGAAAATGGAAATTCAACGACACGAAAATTCCCCAGTAATCTTTAGGCATGAGAATGCCACGGCTTCTAGAATTTCTCCTTTTCCATCTTAATTTGTGTTATTCTTGAGATCGATGCATAACTAAACAGAAATTTTGCCGCAATTGTTACTCGTAAAGGATGCTTTCCACCTGAAACTTTCGAAAACGAAAATTTTGTCTTTCAAAACTTTCGAAAACTGAAGTTAGATGCATTGAAGATTTTTCCTGTAATTGTAATTTTATTTTTAACACGATGTTTCCTTTGCGTTGAATTGTTGTTAAATATAATTTTATTTCGTAAATATTTGTATTTCACCTTGAAAATGGAAGGGGAAATGTTCAAAAACTGAAATTAGACATAGCAAAGATTTCTCCCTTAACTGTAATTTTTTTCCCCCAATGATGTTCCGAACATGTGTCCTGTGTTCTTAAATATTCCCCCCAAAAGGTTTGCATTTCATCCTGATAAGGGGGAGGGAGGTCTGAAAATGAAAGTGACGAAGCTGAAAAGTTTGTAAGAATTGATGCGGTATTAATATCCGCAAAGTTGCACTTTATCTTATCAAAAATAGTGAAAGCTATCGTGCATTCATGGTCCTCGCAGACTGAAAGTTTTTTCAGCATGATGGATAAAATTGCCATCCAAGGGCATAAAAGAAAAAAAAAGTGACAATAAAGAAATGGGAAGGGTGACAAAGACATCAACAAAATGAAAATTTAAGCACTGGATGCCACTTAGCTGCAGAGTCAACAAAAGACAAATGTGGCTGTGGTACTTGCTGAGAAGTTTATTAGATATTTTTAGATGTCTATAAAAATCTCAAAAGTGCAATGTATTCACTTCTTGAACACATTGCTGTTGCACGTGGTCATTACAAAACATGATAAATTTAATGTTATTGTTCTAAAATACAAATGTTATCTTTATTACTGAAACAAGAAGCAAAATGGATCCAAATTCTAAATACATTGAGTTGTAGTAAAATATTTTTATTATGGAAAAAAAATCTGGATTGATTTTTCATAATCACCCACCATTTTTTTTATTTCATCTGTTAATTTTTCTAAAATACTCCCCACTTTTAAAAATTACTCCCTAAATTTTTTCAAAGGAGTAAAAATACTCCTTTAAATTTTCTTTTGGCAAACTCTGGCACTAACAAATAGTTGGAACTGCTGTTAATTTTTCTTAGTTCTGAAAGTTATCTTACATTTATTTGTACGAGTTACCTGAATCGATCGATCACCATGAAGATGACGGATTTTTAAACCGCCTCAAAAACGGACATCTCCCAATTTGGATGAACATATGTACACTTCAAATATGGATGTTGCACATGTGTCTAATGTCAGTCAGCTCAAGGTTTCACAGGAATCTATTAATGAGCCAAGAATGGACGTCAGTGTCACTCTTTCACTACCGTCGACTTCAGAAATGTTGGAATCCGTTGATCCAAGCATGGATGTTGCCCTTACATCACCGTCGACTTCTCAAAGCATAGGGGAATCAACTGGGGTAAAATTTAGTGATGACGTATTTCTGTCAGTCAAGGGACGCAGCAAAAGTTGAAGAAAGAATTTGTGTGGTTACGATTTGAATTTGTTGATGGTGAAAATAGGATGTACTGTCAAGTATCAAAACAACTCATAATGATACTATTGTTACAAAAACGTCGTTTATTAATGGCTGTGACACCTATAAACATGAGACGGTAGTGAGACACAGTAAGTCTAAGTTCCATAGAGATGCACTTGAGATAAAGGCTGTTAAAGAAAATCCTTTGTCATCTGCATTAGTTAAGTGTGTTTCTACTATGGGGGAATCAATTCATGAGAAAACAGTATTTCTTTTTAACACTGCATATTCTGTCATTGATGGACATCTTTCTACTACTAACCCAATTTTAAGTAATCAGCATATATTTGACCCAATAAACTTACCAGTTCCAATGCTTAATGATGGTGAAACTGAAGATAATGGGGATTTGCTCATCCGATATGGTGTTAAAGAACTTGACATTATTTTAGCAAACTTACCAGAATGTGTAAAGGTTTCTGCTAATGAAACTAAAGAGGAGTACTTGCAATAGAAGTTGTAGGTGAAAGATAAAATTTCTCAAAAGTCAGATTCTGTGGGACAGACTGTTAATTGAGATGGAGTCTTCCAACAAATTTAACAACTTATTGACTATCATTTCCTTTTTACGTTGCATTCTATTTAGCACTGCTATTTGTGAACGCAGATTCAGCACAATGAACCTTATAAAGGCTGATTTGAGAAGCAACATGAAAATGGGTACTTTAAATGATTTGTTGACTGTTAAAATGTCTAGAATACCTTTTAAAGACTTTATTCCAGATCAAGCTATCAAAATATGGTGGGAGGATGTGAAAGCTGGACGAAATCTCCGTCCAGAATTTTAGTTACTCTTCAATTGTTTATGTAAAAAAAAAAAAATCTGGCTCCTAAAAAATTGTGAATGGCTTCTAAATATTTAGCTGCATGGGCCATTTAGCACATGGCAAATATTTTTAGTTTCATACCCTGTTCCTGCGCCTCTTCTGTCTCCTCAGGATAGGGGGGAAGGGAATGCCAGTGCTAGCTGCGAGCCCCCCCTCTCCAGCTCTTTGTTTACGCGAAGTTGCTCCAACAAATGAGAATGCAACCGTAAGTACATGTTATCATATTTTAGCGTTCTCTTTAGGTGGAAGTACGTGAGCTTTGAGCAGTCTTTGAGTTAAAAGATCTTCACGCTTCTTTTACATTGTTGCACGTTAGCATTTTGTTCAAAATGAGCAATAAGAAAATGGTTTTCAATTTGGAATGGACAGATAAAGAATTGAATCCGCAGTGAGGAGTTGGATCGAAGTGGTACACATGGACCCGCATACAGCACATTGTCGACTTTGCTGTAAAGCGTTTAACTTAAGCAACATGGGCAGACAAGCCATATTTAGTCACAAGAAGAGCGTTGAGCACCGGAAGTCAATCGAGAGTACAAAGCAAGTATCTATTTTTACCTTATTTAGCAATGCTTCTGGCGTTGAAAAAGATTTAAAAAAAAAATACCCAGAGAGGAGTCAAACTTGACATTGGCATGTTCTTCAGTGGTGAATTATGTTACTAAAGAAAAAAAACTTATGTCCAAAATTTTGTGGGCTCTCAAATTAGTAATGACACACTCATCCTACAATGGTTTCAAGGATGCAGCACAGGTATTTCAAGCCATGTTCCCTGATAGTGAGTAGCGAAGAATATCACCTTGGGGAGCACGAAAATGGTGTACTTTGTTACTTTTGGTTTGGCCCCATATTTTCATTTTTTGCTAATTGAAAGAAATTTCACAGTCATATTTTGTACTATGTATTGATGAAGCTCTGAATGTTGTTGCCCAAAAAGGGGAAATGGACTTAATAATTAGATACTGTCCTGAAAATTCTAATTATGTGAAGGTTCGTTTTTTTTAATTCAGTTTTCCTTGGCCATTCTACTGCCCAGGATTTATATGAAAAATTTTGTGAAGGCTAGTCATTTAAATTTGGAAAATCTTACAAATTTCTATGGATGGGTCCACACATGAATCTTAAATTTTGGAGAAATTTGTGATGAACTTAAAGAAAACAAAGGTCATTCTTTATTAAATTTTGGGACATGTAGTCTCCATGTAATTCACGGAGCCTTCCAGAGAGGAAACAGAATAACGTGAAAGTTAAATTTCTTATTTCAAGTTATGTATATATTGTTCAAAGACAGCCCAGCAAGGTGTGCAGATTTCATAACCCTAACAAAGGGTCATGTCTTTCCAATGAAGTTCTGCCAAATTAGATGGGTGGAAACTGCTAGGGTTGCTGAAAGAGCACTGAAGGTCTTCTCTCATATTAGAAAAATGTTTTGAAACAATAATTTAATTTTGGCAAAAATATCAAAACAATAAGTTAATTTTGGCAAAATATCAGAACGATAAGTTAATTTTGGCAAAAATGTAATTTTTTATATCAGTTGCTGCTATTTTGGGCCATTTCTAAAATCGTTTCTAAGTCCTTCACCTATGATTTCTTTTCTGTACAGCTCCTTGGCGGATCTGTTAAGGCAAATAATGGCAACATTTGTCAAACATGAACTACTAAGGGAAGCTCCCACTCCCTTTAAATTAGTGAAGATAGATGTCTTCCATTAAATCCCATAGAAGAAATGATGAAGTTGATACTGGAATTGCTGCCAGGAGCTACATGAAAAAAAGTGGTGCCTCTGAATGCAAGGACAAATTTGTCACTGAATGTAAACATTTCTTGGTTTAATGTGACCAGCAAGATTATTGAAAATAGTCTAATAAATTTTTCAACCGTGAGATCTATGTCCTGCTTAGATGCTCATCTATTATGTTCTAATGCTGCACTATGTGAAAAACAAACTGATAACTTGCTGCAACTTCTGCACGATGGTAACATTTTACCAGCATTATCAGCAGATCGTGCCAAGCAGCAATTTTCAACATATACAAAGTGGAAACAAGATTTCTCTTTATTTTGTATGAAAAACACATGATTAGATTTTTTTTTTTTCCAAAATACCTGGATAACGAAGAATTTAAAGAGCTTTGGCAAGTAGTGAGAATAGTTATGACTTTATACCATGGCAATGACTCCTCAGGGCCAGGTTTTTCAATAAACAAAGACATTGTTGAAAATTTACAGGAAAAGTCTTAAATTGCTCTACATAGCACATATAATGCAGTGAAATCTTATGGTGGTCCACATCTGTGCCAATAACAGCTGAGATGTTACAGAGCATGAAGATGTCACTGACTTGATATCATCTTGCACTAGAGGAGTAGAAAATAAAGGGCTGAAAATGCAAAGAAAAGAACTTGGGACCAAATTTAAGTGCTTCAGCCAAAAAGAGCAAAACTTGAATTAGAAAAAAAAAACATTCAAAGCAAAAAAATCGAAGAAATTACTGAACTAAAAAAAAAAAGATTGGGTACATGTAGGAATAATTTATTTTTCCAAGCAATGTAAGTTAATACAGTCAATTCTTTAGGGTCCCAATTTTGCTAAAGTTCCCCGGTTTAATGACACCCCCAATTTGGTGATTAGTTTTGCCAGTTCACTGAGTCCATAAAATTGGGCTTTAACTGTATTTTAAAATATTTTGATTGCTAATTACTAGTAAGGTATGTGGTTTTATTATTAATCTGTTATGTTAATACGCTTATGATAATCTTTGCTTAGGTCGATTTTACTGCATATTGAGAAGAAATCAGTTTTTCTACTGTAAAAGTGCTGTGAATTATAAAAGTATGGTCTGGAATTTTGTGGAAATTTTCCTGGAAAAGTCAGGGAATTTAATTTCTGAAATTGAGTGGGAATCCTGTAAAATGTAGGGCTTCTGGGGTTGTTGTTTTTTTTTTCAGTCAAACTCTTTCCAGTGTAACATGGATCAAGTACAAAATCTACAGGAAAAATCTTTAAAAAATGTCAAAAAAAATGTGGAAGTCCCAAAGTTAGATTGTGACAAGCCAAAAATAATTTCATATTTGGTTTATCAAGCTTTTTATCCTTTCAACTTTCTTATAGTTATGAACAGCAACTGAAATTGTGCATTCTTCAGCGTAAGAACATTCTTGTAACTATAAATTTTTTTGTACAAAGTTTGATTAACCTAGATATGTAGCTGGGAAATTATTAAATTTGGCATTTTAAAGCCTTTTTCATTTATTTTAAATTTAATTAATTTTTAATTGAAATGAATTAAAAATCAATTAACTTTTTAGCTTATATATCATCGTCAACAATTATCAATCCACTGCTAGACGAAGGTCTCCCCAAATTTCTTTCACAACGGTCTGTCTTGTGCCAGTCTCCTCCATGTTACTCCCACATACTTTCGAATTTCATCCACCCATCTCACATGTGGTCTTCTTCTGGGTCTTTTCCTGTCCCTTGGAATTTAGTCTAAAATTTTGGTTGTCCAACGATGGTCTGTCCTTCTGGCAATATGTCCAGCCCATTGTCATTTCAGGGATTTTACTCTGATCATGATGTCTTCCACTCTTGTCATTTTTCTGATCCATGAGTTCCTCTTCTTATTTCTCCTGGTTACACCAAGCATGCATCTCTCCATGCTGCTTTGAGTTATCTGTAGTCTTTGTATGTCTCTTTTAGTTAAGGTCCACGTCTCTGCACCATGCATAAGTACTGGAAAGGATGCATTGATCAAACACTTTTCTTTTAAGACATAATGGCATATTTCTCTTGAAAATTATACTGTTTCTTCCAAAAGCTCTCCAGGCAAGTTTTATATGCCGATTAATTTCTTCATCAATGTGACCCTCACTTGATATCTGCTGTCCAAGATAATGTAGTATTGGTTATCTCCAGCTTTTCCCCATCAATCGATAAATCTTCATTTTTTGTAAAAGCATTGCACATCGCTTTTGTCTTTTGAAAGTTCATTTTTAATTCCACTTCTTTACTCTTGTCAGCAAGTTTCTGGGTCATACTCTGCAGTTCTGATGGGGTAGTTGCAAAAATGACTACGTCATCAGCAAAACGAAGGTGAGTTAGATAATCTCCATTAATCTTTATCCCTTTGTTTTCCCAGTTCAGTGATTGAAAGACATTTTTCAATGTGGCATTAAAGAGTTTGGGAGACTTGCGTATAAGCTAAAAGTTTTTGTTGGAATAAATCCTGCTTTCAAAGAATGGGGGGGGGGTTTGGCTTATGCATGGGTCAGTAAAAAATAGGGCTGGACTTCAGAAGTGTTTTCTCCCTCTGCATTTGTCAGTGGGTTTGTTTACATTTTAGACTGCGGTTCTCTTTGTGTCATGTGATAGTTTTCTGGCATTCCATCAGCATCCTCAACTGTGCCCCCACTTCGAGGGGGAATAATAGCCATGGACAACAACTGGCAGATTGTTCTACTCTCAAGACATGCAGAAATAGCACTCCTTTCAGCAGCCAATGGCATACATACGATGCAAAAGGAGACATTGATTTCAAAAGAAAATTATGATTACTGAGATTTTTCACATTCCATTCTACACATTTTACTTGTCCATTGAAATGTACATACAAAATCTTTAAAAAATCAGACTATTTTTGCACTTCATTATTTATATCATGTACTAGCACACACAGAACCACGGTCTCAAAGTAAACAAATTGGCTGCCAGCATCTGCAGCAGGAGGATTTATGTAACACTTCAGAAGTACTTACAAAAATAAAATAAACAATTGTAAAATACTTTTTCATCCGGAATAAAATTCCTACGTAAATAGGTGCCATTAATATAAAAGAAAAAACCTAATCCCATTTCAAATTGAGATAGTGGAATTTCTTATTTCCAAACATGAAAAAACATCTCTCATTATTTTCCCTGTGCTAGTGTGGGACCCCATCTTTGGAACTGGACTTACAGTGAATCAGACACCAGATAAATCACTTAGCTGTCAGAGAGGGCCACAAATAATTGGGCATCTCTCCTCTCTTGAGCTTTCACAGCAGGACCGGTGACTGTGCGTGGTCTTTTGCCCTCACACTGACAAAGCTGGAGGGAGTCATTAGTGCTGTGGAAGAGCAAAGACATTGTTTAAGGCGGTAACTTGAAAAAGGCTAACATTGGCCTTATTACTTCTTGGGTGAAAGAATTGAGTGCAATGTCACCAAAAAATCTTTCAAAAAATGCTGCGTAAATAATCCATGGATGTTACGGAGTTATGTGGAAATTACAATAGTGAAATGTACTTTGAAGGTCTTTTACAGAATATAATCTCAGAAATTTGCATAATTAATTTCAATATGTTTTCCAAAATTTTAAAATTTAAGGGTGGCTTATGTGGGGGTTAAGGTTTTTCCCAAATTTTTAGCTATTGAAGTAGGAGGGTCATCTTATATGCAAGTATATAGTAATTGAACAGTTAGTTAAGGAGGAGGACTGTACTGATTTCATTTATTTCCTAGTCATTAAAGAAAATAAACTCACCTCTCAAAGACTGCCTCTCAAATACATAATGATGCTCATACAGTGTATATCACAGATGATTGTCCTGGGCAATTATGTTGATCATATACATATGTAGTTGAAAGGTAATCATTGAGAGGTGAGTTTATTATTTTCTTTAATGACTAGGAAATGTATTAAATTGTTTGCACATGAATACAATTAACTACTTGGGTGTATTGACTAATTTAAAAAGTCATGGTAGTTATTAGAAAACAATCACTTAATTTGAATAAAGTCCTGCGTGGAAGTGCATTTGAGACCATGGGATGAATTTCAAGTGGTTTTACTTTTTCTGTCTTTTTTTTCAATGAGTTCAAGGGACTTTAATTAAGGAATGTCACATAAATATTAGTTTTCAGGTTGTGCGGGGTTTTATTCAGAAATATTTATTTCTGATGGTAAATATTTAAGTCGTGCTGCAGGTTTAAAAGGAGGATGAAACAAATGCATGTGTGTACCATTATCTTAACTTTATAGCACATCTTATGCAATGTTTTAATCTATAATTTTGTGAAATGTGCAGTGTCAGTCATTTGATATATTGCATTGTTTGTTGCCAGTATTCAATCCTTGTTTAGAGAAAAGGATTATACATGTTGTACAGTATAATCCTAGTTAGTGATAATGCTATGATCAGTGATCTCTGTACGTTCTATTTCTGGCACATAGAATTTCCTTCTGTAGCCATGTCAAATTATATTGTGCCTGGTGTCCGGTCATTATAAATGCACAGTCCCATTGAACCACGCATAGGTTGAGGCTGAAGCTGTTAAAATCAGTTCTGTCTTATAATGTATAAAAGGGTCATTGGATTTATACAGAGTTTCCAATCAGGCAGACTGGAAAGTCATTACACATAAATTCTTAATTTTCCAAGGACTGCTTATTTATTTTCCAAGGACTGTTAGATATTGTTAAACAAATAAAGGTAACTTGATCACACTAGTTACGTTAACTGAAACTTTTACAAAAAGTTCGTAAGTTGGAAGCTTTCGACCTTATCTTAGGTCTTCAGAAGATCTAAGATAAGGTCGAAAGCTTCCAACTTACGAACTTTTTGTAAAAGTTTCAGTTAACGTAACTAGCGTGATCAAGTTACCTTTATTTGTTAATATTGTTACGTGTTTTGCCCATAATCGTGATATTGTTAAAGGAGAATCTTTTCTGATTTCCTCAGGGTGTCTTCAGAAATCCGAGCCATTGACAGTGAGAAGTGAACAGTAACTTGTAGGATGTAGGTGCAAAACACAGTTACCTTTTTCTTTCTGTAGTACATACTTTCACTGAAAGTTGTTCTGCATGTTGTATTCATTATTTGTTAGAAACAACTCTGTAAATGCATTGATTTGTTAAATCCTTCTATTCAGTCTCACGACAGTAAAATATAAAGTAACTTTTGCAAATTTTTAAGTATGCTTGTACATTAAAAACAGTATATTTGCTGTTGATTTTAAAACTCCATTACCAAACATTTTAAAATGCATGCATATACTTTCTGAACAAGGTGATTAAGAAAGAGTAAAATGGAAAAAAATAGTTTTTCAATGAACAAGTACACTGCAAGATACAAGATTTGTTTAAAAAACTATGGAGATGGTGAAATTTGATGGTACACAATGACAGGTAATGTAATGCTAAGTAAAGGATATTGCTGATTTTCACAGCAAAAAAGAAATTTTTTGGCATATTTCACTTCTCATCCACTTTTCCAATTCAGAAGTTGAAAATTAAAATATATGGACATGCTATTGCTTTATCAACACCCATCTAGAGATAATCTTGTCAGTTATTAATGTTATCAATGTCTTTTTCTGCAAAGGTTATTAAAAATGTGTAAGTGGCTGTCAGTCATCACTGACTGTAAATAAGTCTAGAATTTTGCTGAATGCCCTTTTGTTTGACACCACAGTCATTGGGACTGTACATGAAAGACTACTAATGCAATTTGCTACAAACAAGGTTCTTTTAACTTCAGATTTTTCCACTACACCTGCCAAGTTCAAAATATTTGGTCACTGGTCACTTAGAATTTCTAATTCCACTTGCATTGCAAGTACATCAGTCACACCAGCTGTATCAAGCGGAAACAGCAGCATTGTGTGCTTTACTGTTCAGTGATACTTGTTTCTCTTTTTTCTTGGGGATTTAATATATTCAATAAGGATTTATCCATTTTAAACATGCACCTAAACTGTCTCTTGATATTACGTAAATGACATATTCAATACTGGCGTAAATTCTTTGCTGTTAGTGAAGTCCCTCTACAATATCTGGCTGTCCTTCATTGGACCGAACAGGTGGAAGTCGTAGAGTGCCGGATCTGGGCTAAATGGTGGATGGGGAACCACTGACCAGCCTATGATTTGTTGCCAAAGATGTGTGTGGTCTTGCATTGTCATGTTGAATGTGGATCCTTTTTAGATTCTTGTTTGTCCTCTTCCTCCTTATGGCTTCTCTAAGCTTCTTGAGTGTCTCAATGTACTGCTCGCTAGTCCGGTACTGCCTTACTCCAGAAAATCAAGAATGACACTCCTGTCATTCCAAAAACCAGTCACCATGACTTTCTGTGCCAAACCCTGGCTGTTGAACTTCTTAGGCCTTGGTGAAGAGGTGTGATGCCATTCCATGGATTGATTCATTTCCAGATTGTAAAGATATGCCATTTCATTCCTTGTCACCAGATCAGAAAACAACGTGTCTTCATTGGCTTCAAATGTTTCCAGCAGATCAGAGCAGACTTCCATCCTTCTCTCCTTCAAATCAAGGTGTCAACTGCCAAGGTACCTACTTTGCACACATTTCCCAATACCCTAAGTCTTCCACCATCTTCTGTATGGCATTGTGACCACCGTCCAGTTGTGCAACAGGCTCACAGATTGTGACTCATCTCTCCATGCGAATCAATTCATTCACTTGCTAATGATTCGTGTCAGTGGCATAGATGATGGTCTTCCACTGTGGTTTATCTTCAGTACTGGTTTCCCCTTCTTTAAACTTCTTCATCCATCTGTGCACATTGCTCTTGTCAATGGTGTCATCTCCGCTAACATTTTGTAGCCTTCTGTGGATATCGAACAGCCTGCACCCTTCCTCCGTCAAGAACTCTGGCTCATGTTGCTTCTTCTTGGAATCCATTATTTACCTGCAATGAAGAAGGGTTGCTATTCGTATCATTTAAAACATTTTTCGTATGCATCCTGGAAATCCTGGAAAGTCCTTGAATTCCATTTTGTCCTGGAAATGTCCTAAAATTCTGCTACATGTCCTGGAATTTTATCCATTCCAATCTTTTTTGTCTCTGTGCGATGTTTTGTAGTTGATGAATTTTCTACTGACATAACTTATGTCTGAAAACATTTCCTCCCCCACCCCTGCGAAATGCGGAGGGGGGTATTTTTTTTCTGTTAGGAGGACTGAAGCTGCGTTATTAGCATTTTCTGGCCTCTTGCTTTTGTTATCACTTTGTCTGTCCGACCGCGAAGACCATATCTTAGCAATTGTTAGTTCGATTTGTAAAATTCTTTTTGCATTGGGAAGCTTAAAATGAGAGAATGATGATCCATTTGTTCTGGGGTTTTTTTCCGATGCACAACTTAGCCGCTATAGGGCGCAAATGAAGATCGTATCGAATTTAAAATGCATTTTATTTCGTACATTTGCTTCTAAATATCCAATTACAAAAATTCTTCTACCTTTCGGCAACATTTATATCGAACACTGTTTTAGTTACAGTCCCTTTTTCAAATAATGCATAAATTTTCCGCTAGGGGCGTAACAGTAAATCGCAATTTTCCCAGTATCTCCGCTTCTAAAAGTCCGATTTGAAAAATTCTTCCTGCGTTGGACACAGCGATTGAGAGGAAATGTTTTGTATATAATTTCTCATTTTTTGTAAAGAATGTTTTGGCCACCAGGGGCGTGTGTTTATTTTTGCTTCCGATGTATTTGCAATAAAATCTGAGCTAGAAACTCGATTGAAAAAATTCCTCCGTGGAGCGATGCCGTTCACCTCCAAAAACATTTTGAGAATACCTCCTGCTTAAATAGTGCATAATTTTTCCGCCAGGGGCGTACAAGTATATTTTATTTTTGTCTATATATATCTGTTTCTAGGAGTACGATTTGAAAAATTCTTTCTTTGTTGGAGAACATATTTAGTGTGAAATGTTTCTCTTATAGTTTCAAATATTTCTTAATGCACAAGTGCGCCACTAGAGGGCGTAAGCTCACGCTCCCGTTTGCAGCAGTATCTACGAGACTAATAATTTTCCGCTAGGGGCGTAATGGTAAATCACGATTTTCCCAATATCTCCACTTCTAAAAGTCCGATTTGAAAAATTCTTTCTGCGTTGGATACAGCTCTTAAGGGGAAATGTTTTACATATAATTTCTCATTTTTGGTTAAGAATGGTTTGGCTGCCAGGAAGCATAAGTGTTTATTTTTGCTTCTGATGTATTTGCAATAAAATCTGAGCTCCAAATTCGATGGAAAAAATTCCTCCGTGGACCGATACCGCTGATCTCCAAAAACTTTTTGAGAATACCTCCTGCTTAAATAGTGCATAATTTTTCCACCAGGGGACGTACACGTTTATCTTATTTTTGCCCATATCTCTGTTTCTAGTAGTACAATTTGAAAAATTATTTCTTTTGTTGGAGAACATTTTTGGTGCGAAATGTTTCTCATATAATTTCAAATATTTCTTAATGCACAAGTGTGCCACTAGAGGGCGTAAGCTCACGTTTCCGTTTGCAGCAGTAGCTACGGGACTAATAACCCAATTGAAAAATATTCTCTTTCGATCAGATACTACTAACTATGAAAACTCCCTGTGTGTATTTTCTTCCCAAAATAATGCACAATTTCGCCGCTAGGGGCGTAAATATTTAATCTATTTTTCTCCATATCTATACTTCTAAATGTCAGATTTAAAAAAATATTTTAACAACAGATACCATTTACCTTATGGAACACTTTAGGTTTGTGTTTGAGGAGGTTTGTGGTTCACAATTCTGCTGCTGGGTCGTGTTTATGCATCTCTGTCTCTAAAAACTCTATTGAGAAATTTCTTTTTTTACTGTATGCCATTCTATATAATAAAGATTTTCAAATTTTCCATTGTGCAAAATTCTTCTGCTAAAAGGCATACAGTTATATCATGTTTCCTTCTCTATCTCTTCCTTTAATTGTTTGATTTGAAAATCTTTTTGTCTCTAATACCTTCCTTCTGCTATGCGAAACGTTTTTTGCACCATTTGTTAATTTTCGTAACGTACGCCACTGGTAGAAGTAAGTAGCTGATTTTATTTTTATTTTTTTTATGTGGGTTATTTTAACTTTTACTGAAATTTGCTAATGAATGCTTTATATAAAAATTTGACAAAATTAGATTGCTTTCTAACATCAGAAACTTAAGTCTAATTGTTTCTTAGTATTTTTTGAGCAAACTAATCACTTTGCATCTTCTATAATTATTAGATATTTCAGCTAGATAATGCTTACCTTTGCATTTCTATCTTGCTTGACTTTACATTTCCTGCACGTGGTCCGGTTGTCGCTGATGTTATCGTTCCAATCGTCCATTTCAGGTATAGCTGTTCTTGGCACTATTCTCGTTTAATGCAGGTTTGCTTCACTAAACTTCGATTGGGTTCTGTTAATACCAACTTTTACCGTTTTCTTTGCTCGAAATTTTTCGCCCAAACTTTGGGCATCTTCAGGTGCGTGGCGATTTTGCACCTTTGCTTGCTAATCCCCGTTGCCATTCTTCGTTCGTCTCGGATACGCAGTTTGATAGTTTTTACCCTGTCACCATCTATGTTTCCTCTTTGGACATTTTTTTTTTTTTACATACGCGCTATCTTGTTTGTATTCCTTTACTTTCTTCTATCTTTGTCTTTCCTCCTTTTCTGTTGTGTTTTTTTTTTTTTTTTTTTTTTTTTCTTGTCTAATAAGTTTTTTCCATAGGTTAGACAACATGCTCGGGTCATTCTGGTTACATACTCTATTTTTATTTTTATATATTAAAATTGCTTCTTCCATTCTCAATCGTTTTTCCGATTTTTTATTTCTTTTTAGCAATTTTAGTTCGACCCCGAGCACGTTGTCTAACCTATGGAAAGAACTTATTAGACAAGAAAAAGAGAAAAATACACAACAGGAAAAGGAGGAAAGACAAAGATAGAAGAAAGTAAATAAATACAAACAAGATAGCGTATAAAAAAAAATGTCCAAAGAGGAAACATAGATGGCGACGGTAGAAACGATCAAACTGCGTATCCTAGACGAACAAAGAATGGTAACGCGGATTAGCAAACCCCATTAGGTGAGAAGGCACCCACAAGCAAAGGCGCAAAATCGCCACGTTCCTGAAGATGCCCAAAGCTTGGGCGAAAAATTTTGAGCAAAGAAAACGGTAAAAGTTGGTATTAATGGAACCCAATCAAAGTTTAGTGAAGCAAACCTGCATTAAACGAGAATAGCGCCAAGAACAGCTATACCTGAAACGGATGATTGGAATGATAACATCAGCGACAACCGGACCACGTGCAGGAAATGTAAAGTCAAGCAAGATAGAAATGCAAATGTAAGCATTATCTAGCTGAAATATCTAATATGATGAATGTATGCACGTTTAAAGGACAGTAGTTTTCTGATGATATCAGAATTAGAACTACAAAGATCTTATTTTCTATAATTAGTTTTCTAATCATGTTTAGTTAAATTGCCTTGATCACTAATAAATGCTGTTGTACACAGCCCTGGTATTTAAGGTTTTCCCATTATTCTCTTTCATTTCATGTTGGAAATTTTTGTGCATACTTGGTTTGCTGTCAAGTACAAATTTAAAACATAGCTGCAGCATCAATATTATGTTGAAAATTCCTTCCCTAAATCAAATGTAACACAAATACTTGCTCCCATGATTATGTGTTTAAGAAATAGCAATCCCTTAGGTCCTTTGAAAAAGTTCCAAATATTTCATCTTTCCCTTACCCTTAAATTTCCAGTGTAAGCATTATTTCAAAATAATTAAATATAAATAGTATTTTATGTATTGATTGTGTGGTATATGAAGGCATTTTAAGAGTAATGTCAACATACCTTAATGTTTTTGAGTTTTATGTTGTTGCTTTTTTATTCTGTAATTTGCTTCAATAATTGAACTAAAGCCAAAGTAGAAAACTAAAAGTTTCTCAGAACTAGTGTAGTATAGTATATAAAAGTTTAGTAGATATTAAACCTGGTCACATTTTCAGTGACAGTTTTGGTGTTTCGGTATTTATCCATGATTCTAAGTTTCTGATTAGCTACAGTGGACAACATTTTTAACATTCTGTGTTAAGTTTGCCCAAGCATGTAAGAAATTGTTTGTTGTAGACAGGTTGAACAGACCTATGGTTTCATTATACACTGCCGGACAATTGCTAAGGACGGATGACAATAGCAACGATAGCAACCATAAAATGGAAGGCAGGAAAATGTGGAAATTAGCATAAGTGCGGGATACAGTAAGACGTGTTGTGCGTATGCAAATTTTGGATTGCCGAACTTGTTTGTGACGTCATAGCGCTGATAAGAGATATAACGGATTTGACGCGTATTGACCGGTGTTGTTCAAATGCAAAGTTGAAAGGGAAAGAATCAATTGACGAACTTGCAATTTTCAGTATGTCTTCCCGACATCACCTAGATGATTTTATGCATGGCCGTGTTATTGGCAAGATTGAAGAAGGGCGAAAAATAACAGATGTTGCCAGGGAGTTCGACATCAGCCACAGTGTTGTTTCAAGGCTTTGGATATCATTTCAAACAAATGGAGAGTGTAGCAAACGTCACGGGGGAGGTCGTGTTCGCAGTACGACACCTGCAGAAGATCGGTACATAGTGCTATCAACAAAAAGACACCGGCGCAGCACAGCTAGTGAGGTAGCAAATCAGTTTATGGCTGCTACTGGCAAGCGGATCTCCCGAAAAACTGTCGCCAGACGTTTGCATGAAGGAGGACTATACGTCCGCTGTCCTGTTGTGTGCATCCCATTGTCCAGACGTCACCATACCGCCCGTTTACAATGGTGCCATCAACATCTCAATTGGACTGACAATGACTGGTCTGCTGTCCTCTTCTCAGATGAGAGTAGATACAGTCTATCGTCTGATTGTCGATGACAACTGATCTGGCGTGATAGTGGTACTGCATATTGTCCAGCAAACATACAGGAAATGGACCAATATCCGACATGTAGTGTCATGGTATGGGCTGGCATCATGATCAATGGCCGTACGTCCCTCTATGTGCTTCCAACTGGGACTATGACTGGCCAACGATACATTAATGATGTTCTGCTACCTCATGTTCGAATGTTCCGTGGTGCTGTCGGTGATAGATTCATTTTCATGGATGACAACGCAACATGTCATCGAACAGTCGCTGTCCAGGAGTGTCTTGAGAGCAAGGATATTCAATGCCTCGTATGGCCAGCACGTTCTCCAGATCTGAATCCCATTGAAAATGTGTGGGATGCTTTGGGGAGGAGTCTTGCTGGTCGCCAATGCCCTCCAATAAACAAGGACACCCTCATCCGTGCACTGACAGAGGAATGGGATAAATTACCCCAACAGCTGCTTGATAATGTTGTGCAAAGCATGACACGGCGTGTGGAATCTTGCATCGCCCTCCATGGTGGCCATATCCCGTATTGACATCTTACGCCGGAACGCCTGCTGACAGTAATTGCATTTTTTTCACGTTTACGTATTCTGCACAAAATGGCCTGTTTGTCCCTTGAACACGTTCCAAAGCCTTCTGGATTTCAGAGCACAATAAATTGTCTTTCTTGTAATGTCCTGGCATTCTGACATTATTTTATTTCACTTGGCATCCAACCACACTTACTTTTTATGCGCTATATAGCCGTTTATGATCCGTCCTTAGCAATTGTCCAGCAGTGTATTTTAAGTAAGAGCATTTGGATTGTATGTCCTGGAAAAAAATCCAAAAGTCCTGGAAATGTCCTTCAAAAGTCCTGGAATTTTTTTATTGAAAAAGCGTATGAACCATGTTTAAAAGCACCATCAAGATGATAGCAGGAGGGCAAAGCAATCCTGTTGCTTTTCACATCCTATCGCCATACGGTTTCTAAGTGATTCGTAGGCTAAATTTGTGTGTAGGAAATGGAGTGTTTCCTTGTTATTTATATATTTAATGAAAAAATATTCTGCAAACATTTTTAAAAATATGTAGAGGTCATCATGACATGATTTTTCTGTTATGACATCAGTGAATTCTAGCTCTGTAAATCCAGGACCAGTATGCTAGAAACAATAAGAAAGCTTTTCTTAAACTTGGAGCATTTGCAACCATTGTTCTCTTCTCAAGTTATATTACTGAATGTTTATTAGAGAGCAGATGTTATCTGATATGAAAGTTCTTGTGCTGCATTCTAATGCCATTTATAATTAGTAAAGCATGAATGCTTACTCGCCAAGGTGCAGAGAAATAACCTTTCATTTATTATAAAATTCAAATCATTTTGATGAGTTGGTCATTTTTTCAAGCCATTTTTACTGTGTTATAAGAGTAGTGAACTGTGATATACCTTTCTTTAGATGTAAAAATAAATAAATCTGCAAACCTATAATTCAAATACCTTTTCATTGATGTGAAATAAATTCGCCACCACTTTCTGTAGATATATATGTATCTACAGAAAGTGGTGGTAAAATATTCACATTTTCAAAAAGTTTCTCTAACTGTGTGGTTCAAAACTCTGAGTCAATTTGTGTGAAAATTTTATAATGATAAGCAGATTACTTTTGATTGAATAGGAGAGTATTTGAAATTAATTACTGAATGTGACTGCTGCTGGCATTTATTTTTGTTGTAAATTTATATATTTTGTTAAAAATACAAATTTTGATTAGTTAATGTCTGCATCTACATCTTTGAGACAGAATGGGTACATCTAGAAGTTCAACTGTTTTCAGTGGATGAATAAGCAAATTCTGTATTCTTAAATTAGATGTAGAAAAGTGCTTTTGTTCTTCTCAACTTGTTTCATTTTACATATTAAGCTTCCTTTATGAAAAATTGATAGACAAGTAACTAAGGAGACAATAAAGTCGAACATGATTATGTAAAACGTCGCATAAATCCGTGAGAAAGTTCCACAAGAATATTCCTTCTAATGGCCCCTTCTTGCACTATAATTTGCAGTTCAGAATAGTGCAAATAATTAAAAAACTGAGAAAAAACGTGATGATAAATCTAGTTTAGCCTAATTAATAAATAAAAATTATTTTTTTCACTGTTCATTGATTTTACAGAGATGATGATGCTCTCAGTACTAACTAACTTCTAACAGTTTTGCCGTTTCTGGAAATTTCTTTCCTTTTCTCTTCATTTACAAAAAAAAAGTCACCTAAAAGAAGGATCTTGATTACCCATTGATGAGCAGCCATTCATACTCTGGAAAATTGGCTATTCCCATAACTTAGTTGAAAGTTTTATTCTTGCGTCAACCTCTTTCTGAATCTTTTGAGACAGTTATATAAGATCAACTGCTATGACAAAATCTTATTGCTTTTTGCTGTTTAATTGTTTTCAACTTCATTGGACACAATTAAAAGGCACAAAGAAGATAAATTTTTGTCAGTGGTTAAGTTTTCTTCAATGAATTTCACCAGAATGATATCCATCAATGATACTTCATGAAAGCTTTCAAGGCAAGAGACTAAGAGGCAGTTATATCTTTGAAAAATCGGGAAATTTTCAAGCTACTAGATTATGATGACAAAGACGACCAAATAAAAAAAAAATGGAGACCCAAGGTCAAATAGGCTCCCAACTTGTCCCAGGATAAGCAAGAAGAAATATTTGATTTTCAGTCTTACATACATGTTATGAAATTATTGCCTCTGGTTCTCTAATTTAAATTATTGTTATTGCAACAATAAAGAATCTTATGTAGAAGATTTGTACATCGTTCACAAATATATTTTTTTTCCTTTTATAATCTCCCCATTCAACACACTTTCAAATGTTTGGCAAGATGCTGTAAAGTTCCTTGTCAAGGTTTCAGTGTGCATCATAAACACATCTTTTCCTCATTTGAAAAATAACGTCTCCATAGTTTATGTGTATGTCAGACAAGTCGTAATCTGATAGTACCAGATCTAGACTTGTAAGCAAGATGAGAGAAAACACTTCAGCTGATACTTGTAACAGTCTCATTTGTTCATGAACTGGTGAGAGTCTGTATGTTATCATAATTCTGGATTTCATGGATGCATGTTTTTCAGTTTCTATATACTGCTGCGAGTTGATGGTTGTATCAACTCCAAAAAGTCTTAAGGACCATTCCCTCCTAGTTCCAAAGAACACATGACATAATTACCCACAGAAGGCTGCTGTTGGAACTTCTTTTTGTGTGGTAATGGATTGCGGTGCCATTCCATATGCTGTTTTTCTTCATTTCGGTTAAAAACATTTTTCTTCTGAAGGTTAAAAACATTTACTGAAAATTTGAAATGAAATATCACTTGTAATGATTTTATGCCTCCTTAAGAACATCACATGACACTGGCAATTGTTTTATGATGTGTGCCATAACTTCAAATTCTGCTTTATTCTTTGTTCAAAACCTTGAATCATATTATGTGGCTCTATAAATCGTTCAAGTTTATACAACAATTGTGTTGTACTTCCATTTACTGTTTCACATGTTAATTGATAGCTTTAACTACCTGGGAGTAGTATTCATTGCATTTTGAGAACTATATGTAATTATTGAACATATTTATAAACTATGTTCAATTTATAAATATGTTCAATAATTACATATAGTTCTCAAAATGCAATGAATAATACTCCCGGGTGGCTAAAGCTTATCCATTAACGTGTGAAAAATAAATGGCAGTACAACATAATTATTGTATAAACTTTAACGATTAAAATTCTGCTATTGCCCTGTAATTTGTTTAATCATTTGCATAGTTTTCCTCCTGCAATAAAGGACATTTATCTCATTTAGGTTAATGTATATTATAATTATTTTAATAACTTACACTTGAAATTTACATCTCAAACACTAAATTAATACATGTCTGCAACATACTGTTACTTTCTGTCACCCAGAATTCCTCTGTGTTTGTTATCTAACTTTCTTTTTCTTCATTTCATGCATTTTTAATTGGAACTTAAAACGTGTGAATTGACCATTTGGATCTGCTGCCAATAATTCAGAATGGGGTTATACAGTTTTACCTCAATATTTAAAATCAGTTATCACATTAAATGATGATGTAAAATTATTTTTTGCATTGACACTCTCATGATGGAATACAAAAGTACTCCACATTGGGTAAACTTGTAAAAGCCCTCATCTCGTGCTTTCATGGGCCAATTGTGGAAAGCTCATTTAATTTCATGGATAATATCATCACACAGCACAGAACTAGTTTGACCATTTGGATCTGCTGCCAATAATTCAGAATGGGGTTATACAGTTTTACCTCAATATTTAAAATCAGTTATCACATTAAATGATGATGTAAAATTATTTTTTGCATTGACACTCTCATGATGGAATACAAAAGTACTCCACATTGGGTAAACTTGTAAAAGCCTTCATCTCGTGCTTTCATGGGCCAATTGTGGAAAGCTCATTTAATTTCATGGATAATATCATCACACAGCACAGAACTAGTTAAGATGCAAAAGGCTTGGACTGTTATCATACCATCAAATATAACCTCTTAGCAAAGAAATGTTCAACGTTCGAAATGTTTGGTGTTGAAAATCCGATCACCACTGCAGTTGACAAAACTTTGTTACAGAACATGTTGCAAAGCTGGATAATTCATCACAAATCAACTAAGGAAAAGTGTGATAGAAGGCATGAAGTAATTGGAGATCGTTTTTCTGGAATAAATAAATCATCAGCAGCTAGCTCTGTAAGTACAGAGATTGTGGTGAGCCCTAAATTCCAACACAAAATCTGTCAACAACAAAGCAGGCATCTGGGTGCAGTAAATGTAAATCTCACACAAAGGATTTGCAGCAAAATAAAAACAAAATAACCAAATTTTTTTCTAAAGCATTATGAAGTATGAAGTTTTTCCTCAATCAGCAGCATTGATGTGTTCAACAGAGATGAATGCAGTTCTGCATTCATTAAAACATTATATTCAACTGCAACTACTTGTTTATTCCATAGTTTTACTTACACCAAAAAATGACTTATTACGTGAATATACAAATCATTTAAAGTATAAACTGAACAAACTTTGTCATATACATTTCAAGTCTTTTCTGCACAGGAAAACAGGAAAATACACCATTGACACAATCAGGCAAGGCATCAATTATGTAAGTTGCCTTTTTTATTTTATTTTTTCTCAGTATTTTACTTTTTATAAGTATTATTTATAGCTTTGAAGGGCCAAACACTGGAAATTTGCAATTGGTAAAATTTTATAAAGGCCACTGCTCTTTAAAAAAATACCAGAACTTGGGAAATAAATAACGAATGTAACACATATATCCTTATTTTTTTTTATTTATTTATTTATTTATTTTTTTTTTTTTGTAAGTATTGATCTACGTTAATTTCAAGAAATTTGGGTTTGGTTTCAGGAAATTTGATTTCACAGAATAAGCACCCCTGTAGAGAGAGATCGTCTTAAGATAGCCGATTGTCGAGGGTAATCTTATGACAACGGATCAAACATCGCTGGTATTTGCTAAGAAGTCCAGGCGATGATACAAGAAAACAAATTTGCGGTGTTTGTGCCGCGCATGGCACACTCACTCGATCTGGTGGGTGTGCATGCTGTTTCCAGCTGCCGAGAAGCGTCGTATCTTTTTGGCATTGTGCAAAGGGTATTCTGCGTTTTTGCATCATCGACTGCACGATGGGAAATTATGAAGAAATACACCGGAAATAACTTAAAAGGAACCAGCCATACAAGATGGTCTGCCAAATGGGAATCTATGGATGCTCTGAAAAGGAATGTGGCTAAAATGGCTCAAGGACTTGAAATAAAAAGCGGCGATTTCCCTCCAGAAGTTAAGTCTAATGCAGGGAGGTTTTCTTCATTCTATAACAGATTTTAGTTTCATCCTGAATCTTGTTATATAGAATTCTATATTGAGAGAACTTAATGGTATAAATATCGAAATTCAATACAGTGACAATATTAAGCAGATCAATCTGTTTAATGGAAAGTTTGATCGCTACTTTGCAGAGAATATGAAATTCTGGCTTTGGAGGTTGGCTTGAAGAAGCAACAAATATTGCAACAGTAGTGTCTATTGAGGCATGGCTTTCTTTGATTAATCGTATTATACGATTAATCGCAGAAAGCCATGATTGAGGCAGCGTTTTGAGAAAGAAGGAAATCTGAGAGGAAGGAAATAGCCGGCGAAATTGGAAATGATGAATCCTGCGGGTTTTCATCAGAAGAACTATTCGAGCAAAACATAAATATTATTTTCGACCGAATGCTAACCGAATTGTAAGCTAGAACTGAAAGCACCAAAACCCTAAACTCAGATTTCTCCTTTCTTTGCGGGAAGAAAATAACTAAAATGAACAGTGGAGACTTAAAAATGTGTGCAATACGTCTGGCAACAAACTTCCAAAGATTTAAATGGGCTAGAATTTTCTTTGGAACTTGAATCATTTAAAGATCAAACACAATATTTTTTGTAAAAATGTAGATCAGTTTAGTTGCGCTGATTTACTATCTGATTCATACGAATGGGTTACAAAATGCATTCCCTAACTTATGATGTGAAGCATTAAGAATATATGCTACTCTGCCAACGTCAGCGACTTGTGAAAGATTGTTTAGCAAAATGCTTATAAAACCATATCTCAGTTCAACAACGCACCAAGATTGCCTATCAATCCTAGCAATATTATCTATAGAGAATGGCAGAGCAAATACAATGAGTTATGTGAATGCCATAAAAACTTCTGCGGAAAAAAAGGTTAGGAAAGTTAAATTTTGAAATCTATCAAGTTTCGCCTCGCCAGTTCAGTGTAAAATACTGTATGTTTCAAACGTTTTCGTACCAAAACGTCATGGTTGTTTTCTTGAACTATTCTTCCTGCCTAGTGCCTATATATTCGGATTATTTATTTTTAGTGATAAGTGAATTTATATATTTCACCAAAATCTACATATATAGCTTACCGCCAAAACCGGCGTTTGAAGACCAAATTTGATGTTTTCAAGCTGATGTGTTTATTGAACAATTCTTTCTGCTGACATTCGAATTATTTATTTTTAATGGTAAGTACATTTCTATTTACCTTATTTACCCACCACCATATACCCACCAAATGTTCCTTTTTGCCTTTAAATGTTTATAATTTTAATAAGTTTAAAATTAATTGTCAAAAAAGATTTTTATGAAAGCGAAATTTTTATGTTAGGATAATAATCAGCTATTTCTGATCCTGAAAACATTCCAAACATTATGGTTATTATGCTATTTTTCTAAAAACTCAAACACATATAAGGCATTATTTAAAAAATAAATGTGTATATAGTTTTAATGTGCTATTTTTGATTAATAAATAAATAATATATATACAAGGGGCGGCATCCCCCCCCCACCTTCAAAAATTGTCTAGATTCGGCACTGCACAGCGCATGTATAGCGTCTAGAAGGGAAAGTGTGCCGAGCGCCTAGCGTACGTAATGATTGGCGTGGATACCGAAATTTGTCCCCTTCGTAGATGGCGCTTCGATCGCCTTCCCTTCCCTCTTTCTTACTGTGATGGGAGCGGGAAACTAAATTCGTGTTGCTTACTGTGAAAAGAACGGTAATTTAGACGAAAACGTGTTATGTTTTAGGTTTTAGAAGGAATGTGGATTACCTAAATATTGTATATAAGTTATACTTAGCTCATTATGCGGAAGAGAAATAACCATAGTTTTGTGCCAGGTTGCAATACTCAGTACAAAAACAGTAAGCCGTCACTCTTTGGAATACCCAAAAATGATAAACTTTTACAGCAGTGGCAAAGATTGATTCCCGGTGCAGATGTGCAGATAAAAACTTACGACAAATTTAGTGCTGTATGTGAACTGCACTTTGAGAGATTTGTGGTTCGAAATTTTGTGCATAAAATAAATGAGGAGACTGTGTTAATACCCAGAGATCGGCCCATCTTGACACCAGATGCAATTCCAACAATATTTCCAAACCTTCCCCATTATTTGTCAAAAACTCTGGCAAAATACAGGAAAGTTAGGGAAACCGATGATAAGCCTGATGGTAATTTAAATAGCTTGGAATTCACTTCCCAAAGAGTTACACGGAACTGCCTTCTGAATATCACAGCCTTCAGTATTTTGGGGTAAGCAAATTCCTGCAAATAATTCAAAGTGCATAATTTTCCATGTTCATTCATTCAAATGTGAATTGTCAAATTCATTGACAACAGAAAAACTGGTTGTTGTTACCAAAAGTTAACCAGAGGTTACCTGTAAAGTGTATTTACGTGGAATAAAAATTAACTCAGTTTCTAATATTACTTCTAAAGATGAATCAAAATCCATTATTCGAGACACTGATAGGCTAACAGTATGTCATGGCACAGGCTCCATTTCAGAATTTGAAAATAACATGAAGTACCTTGAAAGTGGAGTTATTTTTTAGAATAATTTGTACAGCAAAAATTGTGTAACGAAAGGAACAACAAAGACTTGCCTCAGATGTAAGTATCTGCAGGGCTTACTTTTGCACAAAATAGCTTATCATAGAAGAAAGGCTACATTTAAAAATAAGTATCAAAATACAGTTCGGAAAATCAACAGGCTGAAGAAACTAGTTATTTCGCTCTCTAATTAAACTTAAAAAAAAAAAAAAATAAAAAAAAAAGGAATTTTACAGAACTTTCCATTAATGAAAAAATAGCAGAATTACGCATTAAGCAGCAGCAAATGGTTATTCATTGTTATAAGGCAGCAAAAAAGAAATCTGCAAGAGGTATGTCATATACCAAAGAATGGTTACTTGAATGCTTACTAATGCACATAAAAAGTCCAAAATTGTACGAGCACATACGGAAACACAAAATCATGATCCTACCTAATAGAACAACTATTAGAAAGTATATTTCAAATTACAACAGCAGTTTTGGATTCAATGCACTGACGTTTGAAACTATTTCAAAGAAAACAAGTGAAATGGAGCCTTTTGCAAGACATGGTGGTATATTAATAGATGAAGTGAAGCTTACAGAAAAACTGCATGCAAAATCATCTGGTGAAATATTAGGGTTTGTTCATATTGGGCCATACACTTCAAAAACTGTTAAGTATACCCCATGTAATCACGGACTGGTAATGGTGTTTCAGCCATTAAATGGAGATTGGACCCAAATAATTGGTGTTTTTGCCACAAGTAACAATATAAGTGGAACTTTGCTAGCAAAATTAATTATTAAAGCTGTTATTCTCACTGAAAATGCAGGTCTGTTTGTTAATTTCATTACGTGTGATGGGGCTTCTTGGACCAGGAATATGTGGAAGACATTTGGTATATCAGCAGACTGTTCTGGAACTAAATACAGCATTATGCATCCTACAGATTGTTCTAGTTTACATTTCATATCAGATTTTCGCCAGTCAAAGCGAGCCTTGCTTCATCGTAGCTCAGCTATTTAGAGTCAGGTCGATGCTTAGCAAATTCCCAGTTATACAGGTAAACACTGGGGAAGAAATATTTCTTCTTATTATACGTGGGAAATATATCTCTATAAGCAATCTGAAATCGCATATTTACTGTTACGTAACTGAAATCAAACGATCGTCCATGGAATGGAAACATGTCACCTCCCCAACAAGGAAGACGTGAAAAGTCCAACTGTCTCTGTCTGCGGGAGTGGTCATGATGACTGTGAATCTGTTGTTTACACAGAATTTCTGTCAAAAGAGACAACCATCAAGTGACTCATATTGCCAAACACCATTAAATTTGCGAAATTCAATTAAGGACAGATGCCGGGGTAAGTTGAGCGAAGGTGTCACACTGATGTCCAAGAACATTACACAGCACGGAAAACTAAGGGAATTGCTGCATTAATTCAAGTCGGAATTGTGGCAGCATCCACCTTATAGCCCCAACTTATCCCCATGCGGCTACCATTTGTTCGGTAAAATGAAACAGGAGCTTAGTGGACAATGATTCCCAACGGATGAGGCTGTGAAAAGTGCGGTCCTTAACTAGTTGCACCAAACTGGACTTTTCTTGTACAGGTATGGGAAAGTTAATCGCACGTTCCGATAAATGTTTACAGTCCTTAGGCGACTATGTCGAAAAATGAATTAATGTTGTAAACCAACATACATCCCCTGAGTATATCCTTGATTTTTTTATTCAACAGTGTAACTAACTTTTTGATCCACCCTCATATTATTAAAGCACTTTGCTACAATTCAGAAATTAATTTTTTAGTTTGTTTTAAAAATTAGCATAAATACTACATTTGGATAAAGTATCAACTTACCTATTGACTATGAATTTGTCTTGTATCTTCAAGCGGAACAAAGTAAAAAATACTATTAAAAATAAACAAATGGGTCCATTCTTTTACATAAATGTACCTCAAATGTCTGTTTCAAATAGTTTGAAAGAAGGAAGTCATCACAAGCTAAACAGTATTCAGCTTCAGATTGTTACCCAAACTTCCTTTATGTGATAGCATCTGCAACAAAGTTATAGATACACACAACAAAATAAAAAAAGAATTCTTGCTAACCAATGGCAGAAATTAAGACATCTGTTTCAAATAGTTTGAATCATCACAAGTTACATCAAAATTATCTCAGCTTTAGATCCTCCAGTGTGTGTTACCATCTGAATATTTTATGTATGAGTTATGTCAATTATTTTCTTTACCTAAAATCTACTCTTGTAATGTTCATACCTGTGATCTACTTTTTTATAAAACATATTTGATATCACTTTTTAGATTAGACAACATTTTAACAGTATAAATAAATATTTCCCACACATTTCTAAAGGAATTAAGCAGAATTGGTTAGTAGTTTTTCATAACACTAGGGAATTTATACATTTTACTAACATTCTTTACTAGAAGCCAAATTTGCTCATTATAGTAAAATTAAATTTTTACTTTCAATATACCTACTATAAATGTCAAGCTAAGCACTAGTACACACACACACCAGTGCTGAGACGGGCCGAGCCCGAACCGGGCGCTGGCTGTGTAATACTTACTGGAGTTCGGGCTTGGAGAGAGGGGAAGAATTTTCTTCCTTTTTCTTTTAATGTGATTTTATATAATTTAGCACACGAGACTTTTTTTACACTTTCTAGTTGTGAAAGAGAATTCTTCAGCAACTGGGTCAAATGGGGAGTAGGAATTCTGCAGGGCTATCCATTCCGGGCTTGGATAACAAAATACCATAGGCCATGAATTACAGGATTTCTGCCAAGGATAAGTTTTAAGAAGCATAGATAGTAGATAGCAAGCTGACGGAATTTTGCTCCCTACCTCAAAGGGGCAGCTCCCTGCTAATTCTATTGAGCAACATACGACATAGTTTGTTGTGCCTCCAGATGTCCCCCCCCCCTCCCCCCAAAAAAACATTTCGGGAATAAATGAATGGTTAAAGGTAACTATAGAAATAGATAGACATCCCTTCTCCACTCCGCAGTTGAGAAAGACATCAGTTAATTGCATGGGTAGGAAAGAGTGGAAGTCTGGAAGACTTTTTTCAATGCTTAACAGGTTAATCATAGTTTTCGGGCTCGTTCGAGCTGACATACTTCAGGCTCAGGATCTTGAAATTCAGCCCGAACTCAGCTCTGACACACACACACACACACAGTAACACTTCAGTTAATTTCTCACAGGTGTTTTTATCAAAAATTTTATGGCAATGAAGTCATAGTGGTAAGTATGAAAAATAAGAGAAATTTCCTGGAATTTTTTGGTACAGTATTGAAACATAAACAAAAATGCTACAATATTACTGCTAACATTTATTAATCTGAAAATAAGTGACATGGAACTCGTACGGGTATGGTGTCGTTGAGGGACTAGCCGGACCCCATGACGCGAAGGAGTACAGCATCATCTTCCACGGAAAGAAAATAGTCCATAGATTTTCAAATGAATTTTGACAGATGAAATCAAACCTGCTAGTAAATGAGGACCTCTGGTCCATTTTGAAGACGGGCAACCACTGCACAAACAGTATTAGTTCCAATTTGAAAAAAAAAAAGACACCACCAAATATTAAATACAAATCTTCAGTACAGAATGCCACCAACCACTCCGCATCACTGTGTGAATATGTGATGAAGCAGAAAAAAGATTGAAATATGTTACGAGAAGCTAACTGAAGTACTGCTTCCTGGTATACAAGTTTCAAATAAAATTAAACCAAATATGACGGATCTTTACTTTCCAGTTTCAAAGATAACTTTTCAGAAATGTTATCTTCATTTATTACAGAAGAAAAATACATTTCAATACTTTAACCAACCTGGCTATACACTTTTGCATATAAAATATTTGATAAGTTTGAACTCTTTTTCCTATCTCAGGACTTACTCTGTGCACACTATGCACTAAGGAGAGGCACACAAAACTAAGCGTTCAGACTTTCAACTTCTTAATTTTCCTTTCACGTGATTTCAAATAATTTCAGTTGTCATGTTTGGCTTTCACTAAGTTGTTCAAGAGTATTTTCCAGCTGAGGAGAGTTATGTTTTCCTATTTAGTTTTCAAGCTACTCATACACAAACATTCCACGGAAAATGAACAAGGAAATCTAAAATCAGAACTTTGTCTGTTTAAATGTATGCAGCAGATTTTGTATAAGACAATTGGTATGGCAAAAGTTGTAAGTCTCCTTTTGACTTCTATAATTTAACTAGCAGCCACTAACACTGCAACACTGTGGCATGGCAAATTTTGGCAATTCCTGTAAAAAGAATTACACCTTTTAATACAAGTGAAGAACTAGATATGAAATTTTTAATCGAAAGTAGTTCCCTATGTTTTGTACAGTTAGAATAAAGTTGACCATGCAAGTTTTTCAACATAATCTGTCCACACTGTTCAGACAGCTTTAGTAAATTCAATCAGACAAATGCTATATCACAGTTGCATTAAGTTACGAAATTAAAAAATGTACTCTTTAATTCAGAGACACATTACAATGCAACAACAGTTCAAGCATTAATTTCGTAAAGAAAGGGCTAACGATTGTTGGAGATGCAAATGTTATACAAATTACGAAGGCTAATTTCCTGAAAAGTTGCCCTGATTTCTGGTAATATTCAAGCTCTATGTGAATCGGCATTGGCAAAATATATTAATTATTCTATTTGAAATAAGAATTCAACACTACAGAATAACTCACTTCTTTATACTTCACTATTCACGAGACATGAACAGATTTCAACACGTGTGAAACTAAGATCTACTCATTAAACCTATAATTATTACTAAAACTAAATAAAACGTTTACTAAGAATTAACCTTACCTTAGAAATATAATAATACCTACCTTACAAAACTATACGTGTATCCAAATGGCAATAAACGGAACACTCACTCAATACAAACAAATGTGAACCAACAATGAAACGCAATGGCTGTTCAACCGATTGACTTGGCGACAGCACTAAGTTGTGCACGTGACTATTTCGCACCGTAGCCTGTCTTTTTCGTCAGATTCGACTCAGCTTACCACTAGCCGCTACTAAGTGACATACATTTAAATTTTCCAAACAGCACTTCTTTACTTGGCACATACAAGCCATTTGTTAGCCTTTTGGTAGGCATTCTTCGAGGAGGTAGCATATCAATTTAAATCACGCATAATTATACTTTCAATTACATTTGCCGACGCTGCACTCTGCGCCAGACGTAGACATTTCACTGAACCATAAAATGTGTTTCCATAATCACACACTTAAGAAAATCGTACATATCCTAATCCAACCCCTGTTGTTTGGTTCACATTGCACAACTGTACACACAATCTTTGACACAGACGCCGTCTGCAGCGCCGCGATGCGGCGTGGGACATATTTCGAACGCAGATTTTGAGTTCGCACGGCACACTTCCCCTTTTAGACGCTATAGCGCATGTCCATTAAAAGTGCCCAGTGGATTTCAGCAGTTGCATCGTTATGCTAAGTCCCACTTGCATCGGTATGCTATCCCCCACGTTTTTTCCTGCGGCTGGTACGAGGTACCACATGGCAGCATTGATTCGCCATGACTTCATCCAGTAGATGAATGCTCGGACATTGGAGCGAGGCGTGGGCGGGGTTTTTTTTTTCCCTTCAGTAGAGCTCAAAGCAGAATAAACCGCGAACCGTGTGCTTTTCACGTTGCGCATTTCCCCCTTGTAATGTGTCGCCGTTCAAATCAATCGGGAATGCACAGTATTGAAGAAAAAAGACTTACCTGCCATTCATTTTTGGACGACTGCTCTGGGATTGCAGGTGTTGAGGTCGTTAATCAATTGACAATAGCACATTAATCCAAAGGAAATAAGAAAGTCCGCAGCAGGTGACACAATGAGTTCACACGAGACTCAAATAAACATCAAACATATAATTAGCAGATGACCGACCGCACACATACTAAGAGACACGTAACATAAAGCACCGGCGTTACTTTTCATCTTGAGTTCCATCTTGTTCAAAACACACGACCTCTCCTTTTCAGAGTTCAAATCACACTATTTTTTTCTCCTTTCGCCTCCCACGGTGTGACAGCGCCCTCTATCAGAATTGTCTCCACAGCTGCTCGGATTTTATTTATCTTTCCTCTTCGGGAGTTGTTCTTCCGACATCCTCCTACCTTTGAGCCTCGGGATCAAATCACGAAACTCAAACACATAAAACGTCATAAGTCCAGTCGCCGCATTGTCTTTAAGATTCGTCCATAACTGGATCGCACGTCTCCACCACCCGTCGCTTCTTCTTGCTTTTCTGACACATTCTTTAATAATAACTTGCCGTATTGTCTTTCTACACTTTATTATCTGATAACGTTCACGCAGAGTCGAGATTAGGACCTGCCGACCATCATGACCTAGTTCAACATGTTTTTCCCAAATTAATTTTTTCACTATGTGATGTTTAGGAGGCAGTACTACTGGATGACTAAATGCCTTTGAGTCCTTTCTCAAGGTGATTCTCGTATTGACTCGAAGCAGCCCTTCTACGTCGATAAAAGTTTTCAGAGAAGTTTCTCTATTTTCGCCAAAACTGTCTTTGGACTTCTTTCAGCATTACCATTTCGGCCTTTTCGACTTGCTCTACACTTAACTCACCGAAACATCTTTCAGTTCGTTTGGCCTTTGCATTCCTGTAAAAACGAATAATACACGCGATGACTCTGATTATTCTGCTATACGAGGAGATCTTTGTAGAATATTCGAAAACCTTCTCAATTTCTGTGTTAGTAGCAGACACAATAGTTTTTCGCCTTTCTGAATTCACAACCTCCAAATTTGGATGCGCTTCTGAGGCTGGCCATTCATCACACGGTAATCTTAACCACTCCGGACCTTCCCACCAACGAGAATTTTTCAACTCTTGCACTGTACATCCTCTCGATGGGAGATCCGCAGAATTCATAGACCCGGGAATGTGCCTCCAGTCTTCTGGGTCTGTTAGCCACCGAATTTCCTGAACACGATTGTAAACGAAGGTTGCCCAATTTTTATTTCTTTTTATCCAGTATAACACATTTACAGAATCAGCACGTTCTCCAGCCCCAAGTCTGATTTCGTTGTTTCTGCTAACCTAGCTCCAATAGTGCAGGCTAAGAGTTCCATCCTGGGTATAGAAGGTAATTCCAAAGGGGGCGACTCTACAACATGCTGGGGGCGACTCTACAATTAGCTGACACGTCGTGGACCGATCATTTTGACATCGGACAAAAATACAAGTAGCAAATGCTATCTTGCTTGCGTCACAGAACACATGAAGAGATACCTCCGAATTGACTGAAGCATCATTTAGTATGCATCGTGGAATCAACACACCACTCAAGCTTTCCAATTGCGTCTTCCAACGCTCAAATTTTGTAGATATAGTCGGAGGAAGCTTAGAGTCACAAGGGATTCCGTTCTTCCAACATTCTTGCAGCAAAACCTTTGGCCCCAGTGTGAGCGGGCACGTGAATCCAATGGGGTCAAATACTCGATGGACAACTGAGAGGATCTCTCGTTTTGTCAATGGGAACTTTTCACCGCTAGAGAGCTCCTTCATGTCAATAGACAGCTCATCTGAACTCAGTGTCCAACTTAATCCCAGCACTGGGACCTTCCTTGAATCTCCATCTTCATCCTCCACTTCTGACGACGCAGGAGCATGCTCCCACCCTCGCAAATCGAACTTGGCTGCACTGAGGATACTTCGTGACTCAAAAATGAACTTTTCAAGCTCCTCTCAGCTATTCACACTAGAAACACAATTGTCAACATAAAACGACCTCAACAGCTTTTTCGCCGTTTCCTGCAGATGATACGGCGCGTTCTTCAGGTGAAATCCCATTGTTGCTCCCAGCAGGAAAGGGCTCTTCGGTGCGCGAAGGTTTTAAGATTTTCTTCCTTACCGTTCTCCCACTACAGGAACCTCAAAAATGGTCTATCATGCTCCTGAAGTCCAATCTGTAAGAAAGCTTTCCTTATGTCGGCAGTTACCCCATTTTTTCCCATCCGAAATCTGTTTATAATCGAGGGTATAAGTTTTACAACATTCGGTCCCTTTTCCAGACAATCGTTAATGGAGGGAGAATTCTTCCCTCTTGCCGAGCCATCAAAGACGGGTCTCACTTTGGTCGTTGAGTTCTCTTTGAAAACAGGATGATGAGGTAAAAAAGCCCAGTTTTCACATTCTCCTCAGGAGATTTAACTTCTTCTATAATGCCCTCCTTTAGCCACTGCCGGAAAACATCTTCATAAGCATCTAACTTCTCAGTCCGTTCTAAAGATTTAACACAGCCCTTCAATCTTTTAACTGCTATCTCCCTGCAGTCCGACAGAGGAGGGTGATCTTGAATCCGTGGCAAACAAACTATATATTTTCCTTCCTCGTCTCTTGAAACATTACGAATAAAATGTTCTTTCGCAGCGTCTTCGAGCTCCTTTCTCGCGATCTTTTCACCTGGATCGAGAATCCCTAAAGTATCAAGTCTCCACAAACCAGATAGGTTTAATTCGCCAACGTGGAGAGATATAAGGACATTAGGTTTACTGGCTTTCTTTTCTTCTGTTTTTCCCATTAACGTCCATCCCAGACGCGTGTTTACTGCTACCAATCCATTGGAAAGGTACTCAATTTCACCTGTAAATAACTTCCCTGCGAAGTCAGCTCCTATCAGAATATGAATTTCCTTCGGATCTCTCTCATACAGACAGTCATGTTCATTTATGGAAATATCGCTAATGAAAACTCCACGATTTGTCAGTTCTTTTATGCATTTAGAGTCCTCTAACTTCGGAATGAAAGCACAGATTCTTTTTCGATCCATCACCTCTAATTCGCAAATATAATTGCCGTCAATATTGCTTAATTGAATCGAATGTCTTTTGTTCTTTTCACTTTTTTGTATTTCTCCAAAAAGTCCATGAACGACTTTTTCTTTCACTTTGCATTTCAACTTCAGTGCTTTAGCGACTAATTCACTTATATATGATCTCGAGCTACCTGTATCAATAATCCCTCGTACATAACGACTGATATCATTCCCCTTAATACAAATAATTAAAGTCTGTAAATACACTTCCTTGGAACAGGAATTGTTAGTCAAAACACTGGCTTCCAGAGCTTTATAATTTTCTTTATTAATTTCTGGTTTATTATCTTTCCCTTCGTGTTTATGAAAACACATAATAGATAGATGTCTATTATCACAGTGTGATCAGGTAATTTTTATCTTACAAGAACGTGAAACGTGTCCTGGTTTAAGACACCTAAAACAGCATCCCTTTTTTAATAGAATATATTTTCTTTCCTCTAGAGACCGATTTCGGCCGCCCCGGTGGAGCAGTGGTCTAAGGCGCTGGCCTCTGATCATTCGTCCGTAAGGGTTCGGGTTCGAATCCCGGTCAGGCATTTTTTTTTGGAGGTTTAACGACCACCGTGAGCAACTCAATGGGCTATAAGCAGTCGCCCGTCCCTAATTTAGGGTCACTGGTTCCAGGGAAGGGAGAGAGCCAGTGCCGTAAGACAAACACAACATCCATGCCTGACGGGATTCGAACCCGGACCCCGTTCGGACGAATGATCAGAGGCCAGCGCCTTAGACCACTGCGCCACCGGGGCGGCCCGGTCAGGCATGGATGTTGTGTTTGTCTTATGGCACTGGCTCTCTCCCTTCCCTGGAACCAGTGACCCTAAATTAGGGACGGGCGACTGCTTATAGCACATTGAGTTGCTCACGGTGGTCGTTAAACCTCCAATAAAAAAAAACGATTTGAGCTACTTTGCACTCAGAGTTGGCGTGCGGCTTGTCAAAAAAAAACACAAACGAGTTTTTTCTTTTCTTTTAGTTCAGTGTTGAATAGCTCAGCTGCTGTTGGTGTCTTTCCCTTTTCTCTCGAGTCACGTCAGAGCTTCCGGCCACAGTCACCTGACCGAGGAGCAAGGGTGGCTGGCAAGCTGTGGTGCCAGTCTCTGGTGACCGAAAGTAGTACGCTCCCTAGAGGTCAGTTCATTCCTCGAAAATTCAATTAAATCTTTGATGTCATAACTGGCATTGGTACTTTGTCGAATTCTAAGATCAGATCAAGGGAGCACTTTCAGCAGCATCGTACACATAAGATTTCCATACGTGTCTGACAAAACTCCCAGCGACTCTAAACTTCTTATTTGCGTTTGAACATTTTCAAACAACTTTCGAAATGTTCCGATATCACTTGAATTCCTGAGAGGGGAAAGATCAAGCAAGTTACTCATATGTGCATTTATTAACAAATACTTTCCCCCAAATCGCATTTCTAACATGTTTGCAGCAATGTCGTAATTTTCCGGGTGATCGCAAATCATTTTACAGCGTTTATAGCCGTACCTCCTAAGTGAGCTTTAAGATAATTAAATTTATCTACTTTGTTCAAAGAATCATTCATATGAATTGCCGATTCAAAAGAATTCCAAAATGTAAGCCATTGACTTACATCCCCGTAAAACTTGGAAATAGATAGCTTTGGCAATTTTATAGTCACAGAGTCCCGCACTCGTTGCTTTATTTTTTATTCATGTAGCTCGGGGCTCTGACCAAGAGACACGCCGTTATGCATAATACACTGACGGAAAAAATTCCAACACCAAGAAGGGGTTGTGTTAGATAAACGACAGTTGGTAGGCGGTGAGAGTACATCTGTAAGATGACGTCTATGCAAATTTCGCGCTCGGCGCATACGTGGGGCGCTAGTAGCGCCCCTCGGAACATGCAAAGCAGTTTGCTGTAAATACGCGCTGTAACGTTCGTGAGCTTTAGTTACCGTTGAGATTCGACGTAGTGTGTTGATGTTAGTCAAGAATGCCTTTAAGAATACGAAGAAGCCATTATCAACAGCTCACGGAGTTTGAACGAGGTCGTGTAATAGGGCTACGAGAAGGTGGAGTTTCGTTCAGCAATATTGCAGAACGACTTCGCAGGAATGTAGCCACTGTGCATGATTGTTGACAGCGGTGGTCAAGGGAAGGTACTGCCTCAAGAAGACCGGGTTCCGGCCGGCGACGTGGCACTACTGAGAGGGAAGACCGTCGTGTACGGCGTATGGCCGTAGCACATCGTACCGCGTCTGCGCCAGCAATTCGAGCTGCAGTTGCCACCACAGTGACACAATGAACTGTTACAAATCGGTTAATTGAAGGACAGCTCCGAGCCAGACTCCCTGTAGCGTGCATTCCACTTACTCCAAACCACTGTCGTTTGCGACGTCAGTGGTGTCAAGCTAGAGCTCATTGGAGGACGGAGTGGAGATCTGTTGTGTTTTCTGATGAAAGCCGGTTCTGCCTGGGTGACAGAGATGGCCGTGTGTTGGTTAGAAGGAGGCCAGGTGACCGTCTGCACCCAACCTGTCTGCGGCCGAGACACACTGGACCTACACCTGGAGTTATGGTCTGGGGAGCAATTTCCTATGACAGCAGGAGCACTCTCGTGGTTATTCCGCGCACCCTGACGGCACAGTTGTACGTCGGTCTGGTGATTCAACCTGTTGTGTTGCCATTCATGAACAGCATTCCAGGGGGTGTTTTCCAACAGGATAACGCTTGTCCGCATACCGCTGTTGTAACCCAACATGCTCTACAGAGTGTCTACATGTTGCCGTGGCCTGCTAGATCACCAGATCTTTCACCAATCGAGCACGTATGGGACATCATTGGACGACAACTCCAGCGTCGCCCCAAACCAGTATTAACCGTCCCTGTATTGACCGACCAAGTGCAACAGGCATGGAACTCCATCCCACAAACTGACATCCAGCACCTGTGCGACGCAATGCATGAACGTTTGCGTGCTTGCAATCAACATTCTAGCGGTTACACCGGTTATTAATGTACCAGCATTTCACATTTAAAATGGCTCGTCTCGCGCTTACATTAAGCTGTGATCATGAAACCATAATCGATTAAATATGTTACCTATACAAATGTATTGCCGCCATTTCATTCCTCTACAACTATTTTTTCGTGGTGTTGGGAATTTTTTTCCGTCAGTGTATTTTGCCTTGATATACAGTATGAACTCGTTTGGACGCTTTATATCTCCATGTAGTTTTTTTTTTTCACGATATTCTTCAGCACTTTCTAACTCAGACTCCAATTCCTCTGAGTCTAAAACATTTTCCAGCTCTGAATAAATTAATTTCAGTTCTGTTGATTTTTCATTAAGGTGTTCTAAAAGTTCTTCAAGATTATCTATATCCACATCAGTTAGTTTAAGTTCCGCTTCCAATCGCTTAGTAATTTTGGTAACGGATGTTCTCATCACGCCGCGTTTCTGTCTCAATCTAGCTCTAATTTCTTCGGCCATATTTTCGTTCGAAACAATATATCAGAATGTCAACAAACGGAAGAATTCTCTCGGTTGCGAATTCTGTGCTATATGTTCAAAATACCTCAACTCAAAGTCCCGGCAGCGTATTTCACAAGTGAATGTACGGAATCGTGATTAAGGCCATTTCCGCCACGCGATTGGTTCAGAGCCACTTATGAGATTGCGAGTAGGCGGGGCCTACGAGAAGAGTCATGTGAGTGAGACATATAAGCTTTTCTGCACACGCCATATGCCATTTTAATGTTCGGTGTTTTCATTGAGACAATGGTTAACCCAACGAGATAGAAATATGTATTTCTATCTCGTTGGGTTAACCCCAGTTGTTTTACCCGTACATTCGGAATGCGACAGGAGGTAAATAGAGAGTGTACTTTATTGGTAGGGGAACTTTTGAGTTTTTATATCAACATGACTTCATGGACTTGTGACTTATCTTTGATTAATCGCAGAAAGCCATGATTCAATCTATATAGTTGTCACAGAGCCGATAGATGTCAGCACGTCAGCGCGCACTGCTGTAGAACAGGATCAGTACTGATGTGTTTTGTATGGAGAACCATAAGCTGTTTAACGTTTTTTATTTTTGTTTTTTTTTTCGGGAGAAGATGGGTGGAAATGTGGAATTGCAGGCATTTTTGATTAAGTTTGGAGGGACAAAATATGAGGAATTTCCTAAATATTAGAAATATATATATGTATATGACAGATCACTTACTATTTTGTCAGACACAATATATGGCAAACAACATTCTGGAGTATTTATTCCGACGGAAGTGTCTTATTGCAACAGAACACTGTCTTGAGGTCGTACTCAGCGTTACATTCAGAGAGTTTTTTCCGGGGGTCAATCGCAAATTTTGAGGGGGCTCAAACTTGTTATTATTTGTTATTTATTTATACATTAATGCATATTATATTATTTATATATACATTAATACATAAAACAAATTTTCTGAAATCTACACACGCAAGTGATTAAAAATGTAAAAAAGTTATACCTTTATTTTAATTCAGTAATGCACCACGGATTTCACCATGCTGCGGTGGTGTAAAATATTAAGGATGCTAGTAAGATAACGGTGCTGTGCTGGAGAAAATTCTTCCCCCTCCGCCACCTAAACATTAGGAGTGGCAAAAATATTTTAGTCTTACAGCAAGCGTTTTTCTGATTGTTAAGGAATCATTACAGTGTTACCTGAAAACGTATGGTGCAAACCATTCCACTGCCACTTGGTTTCAGCCCCTTTAGATTATTTAGGTTAGCACATAGTAGTAAAAAAAAAAAAAAACTAATTAATCGTTTGAAATTCCTGGATTTTCTTTTTGTCACAGAGCGTAAACCACATACCGCCAGGAAAAAAATATGGGAATCATTTTTAATAATTTGCTATCGTTAAAAATTAGGTAGCGCAAATCTTTTGTTGTATTGGAAGCCCTAACGTCACGTTAGCTACATTGAGGCTTACTTAACCATATACATTGGAAGTCGGCATCCAGGAGACTGAAATAAAGCTGATTGCCAGCTTCCAAAATATTATGATGTATTGCAGTGCAAGCAGCATCACGTTGGTGATTACAAATCCACAGTAAACTTAACTATCAAATACAAAGGCTCTAAAAAATTTAACGAATTGTGAAACAATGCTTGGTTTTCTTGTTTGCCCCTCTTGCATATGTGATCAAAATGAACTGGTCTTCTTCTACCCTCCTGATGTTTATACGGAGAAAGTATTGAGTAATTTTGGTAGGACTTCATAATATATTTTTAACATGGACAATTGTTCCATTTATAAACAAATTTACAAAAGCATTCTCATCTAGAGCAACAAATTTTTCTATAGAGTATATATTTTTTCATAACTACTTAGATTTCAGAGCTACATTTAAAAAAAGTTATTTAAAGTGTTAACACTTTGTGTGAAATCTTTTATGGCTCTAATTAACAACGGAAATTCCGCTTTTTTTCTCGGGGTATTGTATATATTATTGGGTGCATTGACTCGTCGGATTTAGAAAACGTAAATATACATGCCGATGGAAATTAAATTTTAGTTTTAGTGTATAAAACAAAGCAATTAATTTAATACTTAAAATAATCTTAATGCTACTGAGATATGAAGTCCATGTGAATGAGTTTTTTTATTATAATATTTTCCCCCGTTTTCTTAAATTTTTAAAATTAATTTCTCCAAATTTTCATCTATAAACAAAAACTTAAGACTAAATATAAGAGATGATCACTCAAAAACCTAGGGGGGAGGCATCCATGAATTATCGGGGGCTAAGACCCTCCGAAAAGATATCTGAATACATCACTGGTCGTACTTCGTGCCATTAGGTAGTTCTTTGCTAATACAAAATCACTATTTGATTTGATTTTCTAGCTAGACCTCCTCGCATTCATGAGGAGAAAAACTTGATCGCAGAATATTTCGTTGTGGAGACATACTTGTCATTGTTATAGGTCCTTTTAAGGGTAATAGAAAGGACCTTTAAAAGGATACTTTTTAGTATCCTTATATACGCACTTTCCCAACAGCACGATCGTGATGGGTAGTTGCCGTGCTGCCATCTATTGGCCGATACGGAGTATGGTATTCAACTAGTTACTTATTAAAGTCGTCCTCAATTTTAATATTAATATAGATTTCGACTTGTATTCATCTGAGAAACTGCAGATATTCCTTATCGTATTATTCAATATGATCATTTGTCACATTTGTTAAGTAACCTCACTGAATTTCTTAAGAAGCAGAACTTTTCACGATATAATTCAATATGATCATTTCTCACATATGTTAAGTAACCTCACAGTGAACTTCTTAGGATGCAGAACTTTTCACAATATAATTCAGTATGAATTATTTGTCACATATGTTAAGTAACCTCACAATGAATTTCTTAGCAAGCAGAACTTCCCCAGATAAAAAGAAAGTGTTCCTGTCACAGGATTCTCCTCATAGGCCCCACCCACTCGCAATCTCCAAAGTAGCTCTGAACCAATCGCGTGGCGGAAATGGCTCTAATCGCAATTTCGTACATTCACTTGTGAAATACGCGTCCCGGCTGGGATGCCATATGTAATGTGTCCCCGTTCAAATCAATCAGGAATGCACAGTATTGAAGAAAAAAGACTCCTTACCTGCCATTCATTTTTGGACGACTGCTCTGGAATCGCGGGTGTTGAGGTCGTTAATCAATTGACAATAGCACATTAATCCAAAGGAAATAAGTAAGTCCGCAGCAGTTAACACAATGAATTCACACGAGACTCAAATAAATATCTAACATATAATTAACAGATTACCGACCACACACATACTAAAAGATACGTAACATAAAACACCGTCGTTATGTTTCATCATGAGTACCATCTTGTTCAAAACACACGACCTCTCCTTTTCCGAGTTCAAATCACACGATTTTTTTCCTCTCGCCTCCCACGGTGTAACAGCCAGTGGCGGCTCGTGGTGTAAAATGCTGGTGAGGCGAACGGTCTTGATGTAAATGTAAAACAGTAAAACATATGTTATTGAAAAATATATAAATTCGTATAACGTTATACGAACTTATATATATATCAGTGGCGTAGCCGGGGGGGTCGTGGTTTGCACCCCTAAGTTGGCGAGACAGTTAGCTTTTTCTAAGTACGTTTTATAGATAATTTCCCTATTTAAATTCATTGATTTTTACATAACTTACAATGTAATACAAATAAATTACATTGATACATAATATCAATGTAATTTCTTGATAATAGAAGAGAAAGCAAAGCGGCCAAAGAAGTTGCTTTATTAAATTTTTATTAAAACAACTATAATTTATTGCATTTTCTTCATTTTATTAAATTAGCTTCGTTTTGTATTAATGTTCAAGATGTGCGTACGTACCAATAGAAAAATATTTGTCGAAGCGCCCCCCCCAATTGTTACATGTACTTCATCATCATCATCATCGTCAACCATTATCAATCCACTGCTGGACGAAGGTCTCCCCAAGTTTCCTCCACAACGGTCTGTCTTGTGCCAGTCTCCTCCATGTCACTCCCGCATATTTACGAATTTCATCCACCCATCTCCCATGTGGTCTTTTTCTGGGTCTTTTCCTGTCCCTTGGAATCCAATCTAAAATTTCGGCTGTCCATCTATGGTCTGTCCTTCTGGCAGTATGTCAAGCCCATTGCCATTTCAGGGATTTAACTCTGATCATGATGTCTTCCACTCTCGTCATTTTTCGGATCCACGAGTTCCTCTTCTTATCTCTCCTGGTTATACCAAGCATGCACCTCTCCATGCTGCTTTGAGTTGTCTGCAGCCTTTGTATGTCTCTTTTAGTTAAGGTCCACGTCTCTGCACCATACGTAAGCACTGGAAGGATGCATTGATCAAACACTTTTCTTTTAAGACATAATGGCATATTGCTCTTGAAAATTATGCTGTTTCTTCCAAAAGCTCTCCAGGCAAGTTTTGTACGCCGATTAATTTCTTCATCAATGTGACCCTCACTTGATATCTGCTGTCCAAGATAAACATACGTATCTGTTATCTCCAGTTTTTCTCCATCAATCGATAAATCTTCATTTCTTGTAAAAGCATTGAACATCACTTTTGTCTTCTGAAAGTTCATTTTTAATCCCACTTCTTTACTCTTGTCAGCAAGTTCCTGGATCATACTCTGCAGCTCTGATGGGGTAGTTGCAAAAATGACTACGTCATCAGCAAAACGAAGGTGGGTTAGATAATCTCCATTAATCTTTATCCCTTTGTTTTCCCAGTTCAGTGATTGAAAGACATTTTCCAATGTGGCATTAAAGAGCTTCGGAGATATGGTGTCACCTTGTCTCACTCCCTTTCCAATTTTTATGTGTGTTGTATTTTCAAACAGCCGAATCTTTGCACTTGCATTTTCATAGATGTTATTAATAATATTAATGTATGCATCTTCAATACCGCAGGATTTCAGAGCCGTGGTAACTGCTGATGGTTTCACCGAATCAAAGGCTCTTTCATAATCGATAAAAGCCATGCACAATGGAAGTTCATATTCCCTCGCTCTTTCAATTAGTTCTCTCAGTACATGGATATGATCTATTGTGCTGTAGCCACTCCTGAATCCAGCTTGTTCTCTCGGTTGAGCCATGTCCAGTGTTACCTTCAAGCGGTGTGAAAGAACTTTAGTGAAGATTTTATAAACCACTGATAGGAGGCTGATAGGTCTGTAGTTCCTGAGATCCTCAATGTCACCTTTTTTATGTAGCAGGATCATTGTAGCATTGTTCCAATCCTCAGGAATCTTCCCTTCATTAAGGCATCGAGTGAAAATTTGGGCGAGTACCGTTTCAATTTCTCCACTTGCTTCTTGTATGATGTCTATAGTAATTCCATCTTCTCCTGGAGCTTTCCCCGCTTCATGTTCTTGATTGCATGAGCAACTTCTGCTGGGAGGACTGGAAGAACTCTGGTACCTTTCATGATGTCTGGAGTACATGTATCATCCCTTTCATATAATTTGGAGTAGAAATCTTTCACTCTTGTCAAAATTTCGCCTCTATTTCTTGTTATAGAACCATCTTCTTTTCTCAGAGCCATAATCTGTTTTCTTCCCTTACTGAGATGTCCCTTTGCTATCTTTAGGCTTTGGTTGTTTTCAATTGCTTTCCTCACTAGCTCACAGTTGAATTTCCTTACGTCTTCAGTGATACTTTTTCGTGCTGTCTTGCATAGCTCTATATATTCCACTTTGGAAGTCACATCTTCTTTAGTTGTCCTCATCTCTCTTCTTTTTTGCATCAACATTTTGGTTTTTCCTGATAATTTGTTTACATGCAACTTGTTCTTAGACCCAGCTAATTTTGTTGCTGTTTCCATAAGAGCTTTGGTTACTTTTCTGTTAACTTCCGAAATATCCACTTCTTCCGATGTTAGGCCTTCTAAAGCAGAGAATCTGTTCTTCAGTTCCAACTTGAAAGTATTATGGTGTTTCTTAAGGTTGGTTATGTCAATACATTTTGTTTGTCTTATGAGCTTGCCACGTTCCAGTTTAGTGTTGAGGTGCATCTTACATCTCACCAATCTATGGTCACTACCTGTGTTGAACTTGTTTAGCACACTGCAGTCTTCGATGACGAATTTTTTGTTACACATAATAAAATCAATTTCACTTGTCGTCCCAATTGGATGTCTCCATGTCCATTTCCTGTGTGGCTTTTTCTTGAAAAAGGAATTCAAGATGAAAAATCCTTCTGCCTCTGCAAACTCAACGAGAGTATTTCCACGCTGGTTTCTGTTGCCGTGACCGAATTTACCTACTGAAGTTTCATTCTGTTGCCGGTGCCCTATTTTTGCATTGAAATCTCCCATAATTATCTTCAAGTGCTGCTTACCTTTATTATTTAGATGACGAATTTCCTCATAAAATTCTTCAATTTCTTCTTCAGGATGACTTGTGGTGGGTGCATAAGTTTGAATAATCTGAGCCTGGTATCTTCTCGATAGTTGGATAACGAGTCGTGCAGCTCTGTCAGAGGAACTTTCAACTTCTACCACTTTATCCTTCAGTTTCTTGTTTATTATAAATCCAACACCACTAGTTCTGCCAGTATCTGTCCCACGATAATAGAAGAGATGTCCACTTTTCAGTTCAATGAGATCTTCTCCTTTTCTCCTTACCTCACTCAGCCCGACGATGTCCCACTTGATCCTTTGTAGTTCCTCTTCCAATTCAAGAAGCCTTGAATCAGAAGGTAGGGAGCGTCCGTTGTAGGTAGCCAAGGTCAGCATCAAATGGCAGCCTAGTCCGGTCCTCCGGGGATTCTTAGCACCCTCTGCCTTCATGTCGCACTGGCCGCTGCCTTGGCCAGGTACATTCCAGCTGCCGGAGACTGAGGGCCAAGATTTAAGTTGTAGAGTCATTTTGGAGGTGTTTGGCCATAACTCGCCAAGCGGGTTGGTGAGTGTGGGATAGCATTTCCTCTGATCCCGATGGTATAGTTATACCGCTATTTGCGGTCGTCAGAGCCCCTTTAGTGGGAACAGGATGCACCACGAGAAGGCGGGGTTGACATGTACTTATACACAGTTATACAGCAGAAGTGCAGAACCACCCCCCTTCCTCCCTCAAAAAGTTTCATATCAAAGGCAGTATCACCCATCGGATATCTTTGAAGTCTGGGTTCGAGTCGGCTGAATCATTAAAATCCGCTGAGATTCGGAAGTCTCGTTAAGCCATTAGTCCCGGGTATGCGCCTTGTTATAAACAGCTGTAAACCCACATCCCTTAGGTCTTCAGCCCATGCCATTTAGCCCTTATATACAAATATTATTCAACAGTAATGGAATAAAATTATAGAAATATATGAAACACGGCGTGGGGAGTCTTTCTTCACGAAAAAATCGAAAAATATTAGAGGGAAAATGTGCATATACCACTATATATATATATGTGTGTGTGTGTGTGTAATATACGCTACTTTTGCAACAATATTTTTATGAAAACAATTATTCGATAATTTTACAACAAAGAAAGAAATATTTCACCTGTATTCTTTTATGTAATACACTTGAGCGAAAATACGCAATTTGTGCGGTTTCTTTAGCTAGTCAATGCGTCACTCACATCCCAACGCCAGTCGGAGATCCACTTCTTAAAAAATTCAAAGTAAATCATTTGAATAGAAATTGTTTTCTCGCGAAATGTTTCTTGAGCTTGAATAAAAGTCACAGTTCGATTGGCATATTAATGAAGGTGCATTTAGCAAGGGTCACAAACTGAAGTCCAGGCTCGTGATAACTATGTACAGGAGAAGTCAAGTTAAGGAAGCACATTTCTATATAAAAAAAGTATTAGGTAATTTAAACCTGGAATTAAAAACAGAGGAATACGATATTAATTTGCTTTGGTCTCGAACAGAATGCTTTCAGTTTATGTTTTATAAATAAGTTCAATTCTGCGATCCTTTTTGGCTGCAAATTTGTCTATGATCAGATCATAAAATGGTTGAGTGGACATTAGATGGTTCAGCAATTCTTTCTCGATTGAAATTTTAGCTAGTGAAGACAAACGATCTTGTGCCGTTGTATTACGGAGGTAAGTCTTAATTCTCTTCAAACAAGAAAAACTCCTTTCAGCAGAAGAACTTGTTGATGCCAGTGTCAATACAAGAGAAAATAATTTGTAGGCTTCTGGTAACACATCTTTCAGCTCGTTTTCTTTCATTGTTTTCAAGGTTTTCTGAACACTGAGTTCCCTGAAGTTGTGATCATTATATAAAAAATTTAATTCGTTTTTTAGTCGTTGTGTGTCTGTAAAAATGTTTGGATAAATTTTTTTGAGAGTGTTAAGGGCACTGGAGGGAAATGACTGTGAATAACTATGGTTATTTTGAGCTGTCAACTAGCTTCAGAAACACGAGCTTTCCCATATCTTCAAATCTGGTATTTATTTGGACTATTATGCTGTCAACGATTTCGTAAAACAAAATTTTGTAATAGTTTTCCACTTCTTCTTCAGTCAAATGTTTCTTTTGGCGACATTTAGGACCTCCACTCAAACTAATTGCTTCACTGAAATGTTTCAAGTAAGTGGTTACATTCCTTTTCTTATTTATTCGTTCGCAACATTGTTTAATTTGTCTTTGGCAATAACTGATATCTAAAGTCTTTTTTTGTAAAACATCAAACAGTACATCCGTAATTCCAAAAATGTCATCAAAAATCAGTGATAAAAAAGCAAATTCAAAATTAGTGAAATTTTTCAAATATCCTATGGCTCCGTTGATTGATTCTGCCGTTGATTCCGGGTCATTCATTATGTTTTCAAACACATTCTTTAATTTGCCCCATTCGCTTACAATTAAACGCAAAATTTGCGAACGTGATGCCCAACGTGTTTCCGCTATTTGAAGAATCCGTTTCCCAACAACTTAATCTGCTACGTGGGTTCTCTTGGCAGATTTATGAAAAAATGAGGGCATGCTGGATACAGTTGCGAAATATATGCGACATTTTACAATACTTTTGCACCCCTGTTGTAGGACAAGGTTAAGGCGGTGGGCGAAACAGTGGGTAAACAAAGCTTGCGGGGCTTCTAGCTTGACTCTTTTCTGCAGACCGCTAAACTCTCCAGCCATAACGCTTGCACCATCATAACACTGGCCTACTAACTTTGATTTAAAATCAAACTCCTCCAAAACCGATGCTAGTAGATCATACAGTGCCACAGCAGTCCTGTCAGTGCTGATATCATAAAAACCAAGGAAGCGCTCAACTACTTCACAATTTGAGTCCAATATGTATCTGACAATTATTGAACATTGTGTTTTTTGAGTAATATCTGTTGTATCATCAACTTGCACTGAAAAAAATTTGACTCATTAATTTTGCTTTTAACACATTCGTTTATATATTCATGAATACACTCCAGTAAATCATTCTGTATCGTTTTAGATTGTCCAGAAAATAAGCTTCGTATTTCTTCAAAATGTGCTTTTAATTCTGGGGTGCTCCTACGAAGTAACAAATGGAACATCTCCTTGAAATTACCTTTATTTAATGAGGAAATAGATTCATCATGTCCTCGAAAAGGCAGTTCTTGCTTGCTTAGAACGACAACTAAATCGATTATATGTTCCATAAAAAGCCTATTTAGTCTGACCTTTTCATTAAACTTAGCTTTATGAAGAGCAGCATTTTCTTTGAGCATATCAGAAATAGTGTTTATATTTTTTTCCATTCGTTCCAGACTTACGTGATTAGTTATATGCTCTTTAGAGCTTTCGTGCAATTTTGCACTACGAGAAAAGTTTTTCAGATCAAAATAACCCGTTGTATTCCACACATTTTTCTTATTGCTCAAAAGTAAACATGGCCAGCAAAAGAGAGTTTGCTTGTAATAGCTACCAGAAAGCCAGGGGAAAATCTCGTACCATGATTTATTGAAAGACCTAAAAAACGATTTGCCGCACTTCTTATCTTTAGCTATTGAACTTATTATAGGTGTCGGTCTTCCAGATATGAGAACATCCCTTATATCATAATCTTTCCAGTGTTTAAAAGGAATTTCTTCCAGAACACAAATCACGTCGTTTGTTGGGCCATTCAGATTTTCCAACCAAAATCAAAATATGCTGTTTAGTAACAATAACAAAATAAAAAAGAAGAAAAACTCAACATTACTATGAACTAGCCAACACACTACAAAAAGTTAGACTCAAATACACTCTGACGAATAGTTAAAGCTACGTAGAAATCATCGTACTCCAAAGCGTCTAGAGGCGAACGGCGTCATCGCCTGTAAAACCACTTTTTACCAAGGTCATCTGCTCATTTTCCCGCGCCCATTGGATACACAATCCTTGGGTTCTCCAATAACAGCAGAGATGCGATTCCAGTTTAAGCGAAATGGAGTGTCGCCTCAGAAAAATCCTTTCTCTTACTGGAAGTCTGGCACCTCCTTAGGTAGACCTCGGACCGTGGGGGTGGGGGTTCACTCTGTAGGGCTCTTCTCTGATCCCCAGTTCTCAAAACAGGCTTCTCATCGAGACGATTCAGCCGGTCGCCTCTAAGCGCTTAAAACATGCAGCTGCTTTGCAAAAATAATGATTCATTCCTCTTCTTGAAAGCCTTTCTTTAACCTAATTCATGGATCACAATGTGAATTTCAGTGTTTCATTTATCCTGCAAAGTTCTTCTATCTTTGTTACTGACCGAAGTTTTTTTTCACTTCTCATTCTGCGGAAATTCAGGTGAGGCGGCGCCTCACTTGCCTCATCTGACGGGCCGCCACTGGTGACAGCGCCCTCTATCAGAATTGTCTCCACAGCTGCTCGGATTTTATGTATCTTTCCTCTTCGGGAGTTGTTGTTCTTCCGACACCCCTTAACTTAAAAACATGTTCAGAGACCCGTGAAGACAACCGTTTTGATCAATTTATCTGTGAAAACTGTTTCCTGAGCTTTCAAAAGTGAAAAGACAATTAAACATTCCTGTGATGAAGCAGTCAACAACAAAAAAAAAAAATGAAAAAAGGGGGGGGGTGACTTCGCAAAGACAGACAAAAATTTCGTGAAGAATATTCTCAAGAATGGCCGTGCCTAAGAAAGGGTACGTCGCTACCTGGACATGGTTTCTGTGTAATTTGCTCATCTGATATTTCGATTGTTCATGGTGGAAGAGACGACTGCAGGCGACTTGTGCTTTCCAGAAAGCATGCTGATTATTCAAAGAACCATAACGAAAACAAAAGTTTATCGACTTTTTTTAGCGGCAAAACCGACAATTCCATTATTAATGCAGAAGCTTTCTTCACACAATTTTTAGTTTTTTCATAATATACCTCTTCAGGCTTCTGATCATTTTGGAATGCTGTTCTGGAAAATGTTTCCAGACTCTGAAATTGCCAAAAAATATGGTAGTGGCCGAACTAAAACGACAGCAATTCTCACAAATATTTTTGGGTGTTTTGAGGAATGTTTTTTTCTCTTATGCGACAGATGCAAGTAATGATATGAGTGATAAAACAACTGTCCTGTAAATGTTACTTTTTTCAGTGAGACAGATGGAAAAGATCAATACAACTGTGCTGTCTTTATTAGGATCTGATGAATCCACGGGAGAAGGAATATTTAACATCCTAGATAAAGAGTTTGAAAAGCTTGATCTTAAATGGGAAACTTGTATATCTGTTGTATGTGATAATGCAAAAAACATTGTAAGGAAATTTAAAGGTGTAACAACATTCATTGAAAATAGACAGCCCAGTGTAAAAGTTGCAGGATGTTGTCACTATTAATACACCGTGCAGTGCAAAAAGCTCCTCAGGAAGTCTTGCCTGTGGCATTATTAGCATTATTAGCAAATTTGCATTATTAGCAAATTTTTCATTTGGAAAAAAGTAGTAAACGCAAACACCAGTTAACACTGTCAAAAACTGTGTGGGGAAAAGATTCATAAAATACTAAAACATGTTAATACTAGGTGGCTATCGTTAGAAAATGCTTTAAACAGGGTGCTGAAAAAGTGGGAATCGCTGAAATGTTTTTTTTACTGAAGCTGAACTTCAAATCGCAAAAAGTGTTGTTACGTATCCAGAAAATTAGCAAGCATCTTGTTCAGATATTGCACATCAGTAAAAATTTTCATGAGGTTACTTTTAGATTTTCTTAGTTTTGTTTTATTATATTTGCATTAAAAAGTAGAAAGTTATTAAACTATGTCATAAAATCCATTATTTAGCTCAAGGTTGATGACGACTTGCCGTACCGGTGGCGCTGTGGTTTAAGCACTGTCTTCTGATCATTCGCCCGAGAGGGGTCCAATTTCGAATCCCGTGGGGCATGGATGTTCTGTTTGTCTTACCGCGCTGGCTCTCTTTTTTCCCCGGAACCAGTGGCCCTAACTTAGCGACGGGTGACTGCTTATAGCCCACTGAGTTGCTCACGGTGGTCGTTAAACCTTTGATCAAAAAAAAAAAAAATAGATGCCGCCTTTTTTTGTACCGCATTTGCCGCATAACGTGCTACTGATAAGAGTAAGACACTTTCAAACCTGGTAGGTATGGGGCTGTTATGATCCATCAATGGAAAGTCTTGAAAGAGCAGTAGACATGGAGGCTGTCTTTACTTTATATTATACTCATGTTCACTAATTCTCGTCTTTAAGTTCCATTTTGTAGATTTTATGTATACTTTAGGAGGTTCTTCGGTGTCGGTAGCTTGTAAAGGAATAATGTAGATACCACATTTATAGTCAGACTAATTGATAACGAGGAACAGTACACCAATTAAGTAGTAAATACTGGGTTGTCGGAAAAGTCATGACGTATTTTAGCCATGTTTTGCAAAGGTCATTTATTGATAGAAAGAACAAAGATTAATCAATGATATAATGCCCGTTTTGTTCGATTACCTTTTCTCATCTTTTAGTGAGCTGCAGAATGCCTCGTTCATAGAAGGACCTGTCTTTCGTGGTGAAAAACTGCGCCAGGTGCTGATTTATAGCCTCATCTGAATTGAACGTTATTCCACGCAAGGACTGCTGAAGAGAGAGAGAAACAAGTGGAAGTCTGGCGGCGCAAAGTCAGGCGAGTATGCTGGGTGTGGCAACACATCCCACCCAAGCTCCAATAATTTTTGGCGGGTGATCAAACTTGTGTGTGGTCTCGCGTTGTCGTGATGGAACACAACACCTTTACGATGAACGAGCTCTGGACGTTTCTGGATGATAGATTTATTCAAACTGTCCAATTGCCGACAGTACACATTCGAATTGATTGTTTAGTTCCGTGGTAGGAGCTCGAAAAACACACCTTTAAAATCCCACCACACTGAGACCAGAACCTTCCGCTGATGAATGTCTGCTTTGGATGTCGTTTGAGGCGAAGCAGCACGTCGGGACCAAGACCGTTTGCGCAGCACATTGTTGTACACAATCCACTTTTCGTCACCAGTTATCAGTCGCTTCAAAAAAGGATCGTTTTTCTCAAGTTTAATGAGCATATCGCAGATGTTTATACGCGCCGTCAATTGAGCTTCTTTGAGTTCATGAGGAACCCACACATCGAGCTTACTTACGTATCCCAGCTGCTTCAGGTGGTCGTGAACGCTTGAATGATGGATGTGCAACCTCTCGTGTCGTGTAACGTGGGTTTGACTCGATCAATGCCTTGATTTGGTCGTCATCAACCTCGGCTGACCTCCTGGATCGAGGAGCATCGTTTAGGTCAAAATCACCAGCACGGAATTTTGCGAACCACCGCTGGCACTGACGTTCTCGTAGAGCATTATCCCCGTACACTTTGCGCAACTTTTCACAAGCTTGACGCGCGTTCTTCCCTTTACGGAAGTAAAACAGTAAAATATGACGAAAATCCATTTTCAACTTGATGTCAAATATCCGCAAATCAACCAAATCGCTCACTATTCCTTTTAGACTGTAGCTAGAACTGACACCTGTCGAATGCCATGGCAATAACAGAGCTGCGCATGCTTCTAGCACGTCGGAAACCGCCCAACCGCCATCGGGTGCAAAAAGACGTCCTGACTTTTCAGACAACCCAATAGTAGCACTGTACTAGTTATCTGATTTATTGTAGGAAGTAGACACATTATCGTTTCCAAGCTTTTGCACATCAACCAGATGACTTTTTCAAGGAAGTTAGGCAGAAACTGAAGTTTCAGTTTTTTTCAAGTTAGGCAGAAACTGAAGTTTCTGGATACCTTGCTTGAAAAAGCCATCTGGTTGATGTGCGAAAGCTTGGAAACGGTAATGTGTCTACTTCCTACGCCAATAAATCGGATTACTAGCACAGTGTTACTCTTTACTACTTATAGTCAGACTTTATCGGATCGCGGTCTTTTTTAATTAAAGCTAAAATGCTTCTGGTTTTATCTCCAAAGTCTAGATTACGTCGGTGACAAACGTTTTTTTAATAAAGGTAGATCTTTGATTAAAGTTTATGGTCCCGATGAATTTACGGGGGTTAGAATCTCGGGTTACGGTAGATGAACTGGAAGACTGCAATTTTCTGTAAAAACGGTTCACCACATGTGCCTCATAGCCGTGGGCAACAGCAATCTGTTTGATAATTTTAATTTCCTGGTTACATTAGCGAATGTTTAAAGAATGAGAAATGGCACGTTGAAGCAAGTACCGTAGTGCAGCCAATTTGTAATTCATTGAATGGGTGGAAGAATTAAGAATAATCGAAACACTGAATGTAGGTTTGTGGTAGACATAATGTTGTATGGAATGATTATTAAGGTTTCACGCCAATATGAAATCTAGGAAAGGTAGCTTGCAATTGGGTTTGAGATCTAGCGTGAACTTAATGGAGGGGAATTGTGAGGACATGCGTTCTACAAAAGAGTTGAGATTATCTATGTTATAACTTATATTCCCAAAAAAATGAGTATGTCATCAACGTAACGTATGTATAGGCATGGACGTAATTGAGTTTCTTGCATGACCTTGTCTTCGAGAGCTTGCATAATGAGTTCTGCTAAAAGAGGGGAGAGGCGTGATCCCATAGGAGCACGGTCACTCTATTGAAAAATCTTGTCGTTTAACTTGGAATTTCTGAATAATTGTAAAAGACTGCGGCCCGATAAAGTCTGACTATAAGTGTGGTATCTATATTAATCCTTTACAAGCTACTGACACCGAAGAACCTCCTAAAGTATACATAGTATCAACAAAACGGAACTTAAAGACTGCTGTTTTATGATTAGTAAACATGTGTATAATGTATAGATCGCCTCCATGTCTACTGCTGTTTCAAGATTTACCATTGATGGATCATACCTACCCCTATGGAAAAATTTATCTATCCTTGCAACACCTCAAAATAAAGCTCTCTTACATTTCACCGAAAGTCTATACATCTATCACTATGGTTCATTGGCTTGCAGTGACAATATTCCTTCCTACATTCCAGCCCCTGGAAATCCCTACTTTGCAAGTTTCCTCATGATCACACGAGAAACCAATGTGAGAAACCCTCCCTCCAATAATGACTTTCAAATGAAGTTATCGAGGCTGACGAAAAAGACAGGCTTCGGTGCGAAAGGGAATCGATGGGATCACGTAACCAACTTAGTGCTGTTGCCTCTGCTTGGGCTGCCGAGAGCAAACGGTGACCGAGTAAGAGAGCTATTTTTTCCAACACGCAGCGAATATAAGGTGGCCCATCTAATCACTGCATATTAATTTCAAACTATTAGAGAATAAAACGTTTAAAAGGAACATTATTAAAACGTGAGTTCTACTGAACCTAATCGTTTAACACTACTGAATTAATTTTTTTTTCGTTTTCCGTGTAGTGTGGATTTTCGCGCTTGGCCATTCCTTTAGCAAAGTCGTATCAAGAGACATATTGCCGCCCCGGTGGCGCAGTGGTCTAAGGCGTTGGCCTATGATCATTTGTCCGAAAGGGGTCCGGGTTCGAATCCCGGTTAGGCATGGATGTTGTGTTTGTCTTACGGCACTGGCTCTCTCCCTTCCCTGGAACCAGTGGCCCTAAATTAGGGACGGGCGACTGCTTATAGCCCATTGAGTTGCTCACGGTGGTCGTTAAACCTCCAATCAAAAAAAAAAGAGTCATATTCGAAAGTTTCGTTGCTCGTTTTAATGAAATTAACTATATTTTCTTCGTTGTCTGTGTAGTTCATTTTTTTCTTTTTTGCCTTCATGATTTTCTAGCAACACTGAAAAGCAAATTCGTTTGATAAATAGCGTACAGAATATTAATAGCAAACGGAAAACGTTAAGCGAAATCATATTGAGGTCGAAGAAAAAGTGTTCCCTCATATACATATCTCTGGCTAAAACGTTCCTTATTAAATTAAAAAAATGATATATTTTTTTCTTGCTCCGGAAAAAATAAATTTTTGGATATTATTGCATGCATTTTGTTTAATGGGGTTATTTCTAGGACAATGCTTCTGAACACTAAAGTACATAATTTGGAAATAATTCCTTTTAAAAAAAATGCTTAGGATCCCTTTTAATACAAATCATCTCTCCGGGCATTAGAGTTTATTTTACTTATTTCTACTTGGCGGAAGAAAAATTTTTTTTAATCCTTATCTGTATATATTTCACCACTTTAAAATTATGTGACAACACATTCTGGCACAAGCTATTTTCTTGGTATCTGAAAAAAAAAGTCGAATGAAGGACACTGTCACAAAAAATGTTCTTATTGTTTTGTGAAAAATTAATGCAAGAACTTTTTTTATAAAATTATTCATTTTTGTCACTATTAAATTTTCCTTTCATTTGTAAATTTACAATTACTATAATTGAACACTGTTAGGTAAGTCAAAAATCGAAAAAACTATTTCCATACTAGAATTTAATTAAAAATATAGCAGTAAACAGAATTCTTGCTCACCATTCACAGAAATTTAATTGCATTATGAGCCAATAAGCAATTTGAAATTGCAGTTTTAGTGCTACTGACTAACTCTTTCATACCAGAAAATTTGAAAAATCCATCACCGTGGAGCAGGAAGCGATCCTGCATTTCCCGATTTCCATTCGAGCATGCTACGTTTTACCATCCAGGATGAGGAAGTCCCAAACATCCGAGTTATTTAATCTGAATAATCTCAGATTTTCGCCAGTCAAAGCAAGCCCTGCTTCATCGTAGCTCAGCTATTTAGAATCAGGTCGATGCTTAGCAAATTCCCAGTTATTTAGGTAAACATTGTGGAAGAAATATTTCTTCTCATGATACGTGCGAAATATATACATAAGCAATCTTTAATCACATATTTACTGTTACGTAACTGAAATCAAACGATCGTCCATGGAATGGAAGCATGTCACCTCTCCAACAAGGAAGACGTGAAAAGTCCAACTGTCTCTGTCTGCGGGAGAGGTCATGGCGACTGTTTTCTTTGACTGTGAATGTGTTGTTTACACAGAATTTCTGTCAAAAGAGACGACCATCGATAGTGACTCATATTGCCAAACACTACGAAATTTGCGAAATTCAATTAAGGACAGATGCCGGGGTAAGTTGAGCGAAGGTGTCACTCTGCTGCACGACAACGCTACACAGCACGGAAAACAAAGGGAATTGCTGCAGTCATTCAAGTCGGAGGTGTGGCAACATCCACCTTACAGCCCCAACTTATCCCCATGCGGCTACCATTTGTTCGGTAAAATGAAACAGCACCTTAATGGACAACGATTCCCAACCGACGAGGCTGTGAAAAGTGCGGTCCTTAACTAGTTGCACAAAAACTGGACTTTTTCTGTACAGGTATGGAACAGGTATGCACGTTCCGATAAATGTTTAGTCCTTAGGCGACTATAGCGAAAAATGAATTAATGTTGTACCTTTAAACCAATATACATCCCCTCCCCCTGGGTATATCTCTTTGTTTGTTATTTTTATTAAACAGTGTAACTAACTTTTTGATCCACCCTCATATTATTAAAGCACTTTGCTGCAATAAATACTACATTTGGAAACAGTATCAACTTACCTATTGACTATCAATTTGCCTTGTATCTTCAAGGGGAACGAAGTAAAAAATATTATTAAAAATAAACAAATGGGTCCATTTTTTACCTAAATGTACCTCAAATGTCTGTTTCAAATAGTTTGAAAGAAGGAAGTCATCAAAAGCTGCAACGGTATTCAGCTTCAGATTGTTTACCCCAACTTTCCTTATGTGATAGCATCTGCAACAAAGTTATAGGTACACACAACAAAATAAATAAATAATTCTTGCTAACCAATTTCAGAAATTAAGACATCTGTTTCAAATAGTTTGAATCATCACAAGCTACATCAAAATTATCTCAGCTTTAGATCCTCCAGTATGTGTTACCATCTGAATGTTTTATGTATGAGTTGTGTCCATTATTTTCTTTACCTAAAATCTACTTTTGTAATGTTCATACCTTACTGTGCTCTACTTTTTTATAAAACATATTTGATATCACTCTTTGGATTAGACAACATTTCAACAGTATAAGAAATCATTTCCCACACATTTCTAAAGTAATTAAGCAGAATTGGTTAGTAGTTTTTCATAACACTAGGGAATTTATACATTTTACTAACATTCTTTACTAGAAGCCAAATTTGCTCATTATTGTAAAATTAAATTTTTACTTTCAATATACCTACTATAAATGTCAAGCTAAGCACTACTACACACACCAGTGCTGAGACGGGCCGAGCCCGAACCGGGCGCGGGCTGCGTAATACTTGAGTTCGGGCTTGGAGAGAGGGGGAGAATTTTCTTCCTTTTTCTTTTAATGTGATTTTATATGATTTAGCCCACGAGGCTTTTTTTAACTTTCTAGTTGTTAGAGAGAATTCTTCAGCAACTGGGTCTAGATGGGGAGTAGGAATTCTGCAGGGCTATCCATTCCGGGCGTAGATAACAAAATACCATAGGCCATGAATTACAGGATTTCTGCCAAGGATAAGTTTCTTTAAGAAGTATAGATAGTAGATAGCAAGCTGACGGAATTTTGCTGCCTACCTCAAAGGGGCAGCTCCCTGCTAATTCTATTGAGCAACATACAACGTAGTTTGTTGTGCCTCCAGATTTTTCCTGATACACCCCCCCCCCCCCCCCAAAAAAAAAAATATTTCAGGAAGAAATGAATGGTTAAAGAAGCGATAGACATCCCTTCCCCACTCCGCAGTGGAGAAATACATCGGTTAATTGCACGGGTAGGAAATAGTGGAAGTCTGGAAGAGAATTTTTTTAATGCCTATACAGGTTAATCATAGTTTTCGGGCTCGTTCGGGCTGATATACTTTAGGCTCGGGCTCTTAAAATTGAGCCCGAACTCAGCTCTGATACACACAGTAACACTTCAGTTAACGTCTCACAGGTGTTTTTATCAAAAATTTTATGGCAATGAAGTCATAGTGGCAAGTATGAAAAATAAGAGAAATTTCCTGGAATTTTTTAGTACCGTATTGAAACGTAAACAAAATGCTACAATATTACTGCTAACATTGATTAATCTGGGAGTAAGTGACATGGAACTCGTACGGGTATGGTGTCGTTGAGGGACTATTAATCAGACCCCATGACGCGAAGTAGTACAGCATCATCTTCCGCCGAAAGAAAATAGTCCATAGATTTTCAAATGAATTTTGACTGATGAAATCACAACTGCTATTAAATGAGGGCCTCTGGTCCATTTTGCTGTGAAACGGCTTGGCAAATTAAGATACATATCTTGGGGTAGGAAAATACAAAAAAGGTACATCACAGGCGCATTGTGTAAGACAGGCAACCACTTCATAAACAGTATTAGTTCCAACTTTAAAAAAAGAAAAGACACCACCAAAAATTAAATACAAATCATCAGTACATAATGCCGCCACCACGACTCAGCATCACTATGTGAATAATATGTGATGAAACGAAAAAAAGATCGGAAATGTTACGAGACGCTAACTGAAGTATTGCTTCCTGGTATACAAGTTTCAAATAAAATGAAACCAAATATGACGGATCTTTACTTTCTAGTTTCAAAGATAACTTTTCAGAAATTTTATCTTCATTTACTACAGAAGAAAAATACATTTCAATGCTTTAATCAACCTGGCTATACACTTTACATGCATACAAAATATTTGATAAGTTTGAACTCTTTTTCCTATCTCAGGACTTACTCTGTGCACACTATGCACTAAGGAGAGGCACGCAAAACTAAGCACTAAGCGTTCAGACTTTCAACTTGTTAATTTTTCTTTCACGTGATTTCAAATAATTTCGGTTATCATGTTTGGCTTTTACTAAGTTGTTCAAGAGTATTTTGCAGCTGAGGAGAGTATGTTTTCCTATTTAGTTTTCAAGCTACTCATACACAAACATTCAACAGAAAATGAACAAGGAAATCTAAATTCAGAACTTTGTCTGTTTAAATGCATGCAGCAGATTTTGTACAAGACAAAGCTTGTCTTATACAAAATCTGCGGCACATAATACTTTGGTATGGCAAAAGTTGTAACAGTCTGCTTTTGACTTCTATAATTTGGCTTGCAGCCATTAACATGCACTGCAACACTGCAGCATGGCAAATTTTGGCAATTCCTGTAAAAATAATTATACCTTTTAATACAAGTGAAGAACTAGATATGACATTTTTAATCGAAAGTAGTTCCCTGTTTTGTACAGCTAGAATAAAGTTGATCATGCAGTTTTTCAACATAATCTGTCCTGTTCAGGCAACTTTAGTAAATTCAATCAGACAAATGCTATATCACAGTTGCATTAAGTTACGAAATTAAAAAATGTCTTCTTTAATTCAGACACATTACAATGCAACAGTTCAAGCATTAATTTCGTAAAGAAAGGGCTAACGATTGTTGAAGAAATGCAAATGTTATACAAATTACGAAGGCTAATTTCCTGAAAAGTTGCACTGATTTCAGGTAATTGTCAAGCTCTATGTGAATCCGCATTGGCAAAATATATTAATTATTCTATTTGTCTCTTTGAAATAAGAATTCAACACCACAGAATAACTCACTTCTTTATACTTTACTATTCATAAGACATGAACAGATTTCAATACGTGTGAAACTAAGATCTACTTATTAAACCTATAATTATCACTAAAACTAAATAAAACGTTTACTAAGAATTAACCTTATCTTAGAAATATAATAAACCTACCTCACAAAACTATACGTATATCCAAATGACAACAAACGGAACACTCACTCACTCAATACAAATAACTGTGAACCAAGGATGCAATCGCTGTTCAACCGATTGACTTAGCAACAGCACTAAGTTGTTTACGTGACTATTTCGCACCGTAGCATGTCTCGTAGCACGTCAAAACGGGTCTACGACATAACATCGCAAGTCAAAACATCGCACGACATATGATCGCCGACATAACATCGCAGGTCAAAATATCGCGGTACCATAACATCGCAGTACTAAAACATCGCAGGTCAAAACATCGTGGCCGCCCCGGTGGCGCAGCGGTCTAAGGCGTTGGCCTCTGATCATTCGTCCGAAAGGAGTCCGGGTTCGAATCCCGGTGTGCCGCCCCGGTGGCGCAGTGGTCTAAGGCGCTGGCCTCTGATCATTCGTCCGTCTGGGGTCCGGGTTCGAATCCCGGTGAGGCATGGGTGTTGTGTTTGTCTTACGGCACTGGCTCTCTCCCTTCCCTGGAACCAGTGACCCTAAATTAGGGACGGGCGACTGCTTATAGCCCATTGAGTTGCTCACGGTGGTCGTTAAACCTCCAATCAAAAAAAAAAAAAAAAAAAAAAAAAAAAAATCCCGGTGAGGCATGGATGTTGTGTTTGTCTTACAGCACTGGCTCTCTCCCTTCCCTGGAACCAGTGACCCCAAATTAGGGACGGGCGACTGCTTATAGCCCATTCAGTTGCTCACGGTGGTCGTTAAAAATCCAATCAAAAAAAAAAACATCGCGGCACCATAACATCGCGGTACCATAACATCGCAGGTCATAACATCGCAGTAATCCCTAAATAAATTGCTCTCGATAGCTTTTGATGAATTGCAAAAAAAGTATATTTAAAGGGGAGGGGGACTTCATAGAAATTGATGTCCTGATTAAATTTTGGTAGAAATTGGGGTTACCCGTACCGCTTTTCCAACAGTGCCCAGGCCCACTCAATCAAAATTATCGTAAAATCTACAGTTTTCGATTTAAAACCAACAGATTTGGTATTCTATCTGGTGCTTTAACTTAGACGGTGCATGGTTTTTGGAAGTGGTCGGAGCCCGGGGTCGATGGGCCCCCATAGAATATTTTCGACAAATCTACAGTTTCCAATTTAGAACCACCAAATTTGGTATACTTCCTCATGGTGCTCTAACTTAGACAGTAAACGGTTTTTGGAAAGGTAAGAGGCCCGGGGTCAAGGGGCCCCAATACGCAATATTCGTAAAATCTACAGTTTTCAATTTAGAAACACCAAATTTTGTATAATATCTCATGGTGCTCTAACTTAGATCGTAGACGGGTTTTGCTTTGAAAGGTAGGGGGCCCTGGGTCAAGGGGCCCCAATACGCAATATTCGTAAAATCTACAGTTTTCAATTTAGAACCACCAAATTTTGTATAATATCTCATGGTGCTCTAACTTAGATCATAGACGGTTTTGGAAAGGTAGGGGGCCCGGAGTTAAGGGCCCCCATACGCAATATTCGTAAAATCTACAGTTTTCAATTTAGAACCACCAAATTTGGTATACTTCCTCATGGTGCTCTAACTTAGACAGTAAACGGTTTTTGGAAAGGTAAGGGGCGCGGGGTCAAGGGCCCCCATACGCAATATTCGCAAAATCTACAGTTTTTAATTTAGAAACACCAAATTTGGGTATACTTCCTCATGGTGCTCTAACTTAGACCTAGACGGGTTTTGCTTTGAAAGGCAGGGGGCCCTGGGTCAAGGGGCCCCATTACGCAATATTCGTAAAATCTATAGTTTTCAATTTAGAACTACCAAATTTTGCATACTACCTCATGGTGCTCTAACTTAGACCGTAGTCGGTGTTTGGAACGGGTCGGGGTCAAGGGGGGCCCTTACAAAATTTTCGTAAAATGTACAGTTTTCAATTTAGAACCACCAAATTTGGGATACTATTTCACGGTACTCTTAGACCGCAGATGGTTTTGGGAACGGGTCGGGGCCCGCGATCAAGGGGCCCCCTTACAAAATTTTCGTTAAAAGTTCAATTTTTTACTCTTAAGATCTGCAACACAATTCAGCACTCCAATACCCAACCTACGGTCTAAATGTAAGACCGTAGATAACAATAAAGTGCAAAAATTATCCGGTTAATGGTGTATTAAAATCAAAAATTAATAAACGTTAGCTTTCACCACCAACGGGCGGCTTATCAGGCAGAAATACAATGTAATGTAAATAGAGAGTTCCACATAGTCAAAATTTAAAACGGTAAGAAAAAGATTATCAATGTCAAGTCGCATGCACGCGACATCACACGGGTGCATTGCATTTCAGTGTCGCGGTTTCTCAGAAGCACACGCCAGATGTACGGCAGTTCTATATAGATGTCTCCTCGGAGATAAGTATTTCCATTCCTCTTCCTTTCTTTTTGTTTCATAAAATTAAATTGACTAAATAAAAAAATTAAAGATAAGTTTACTGGAAAATTACAGGAATATCTTTTTCATTCATTAATTTTCACCCGCTGAACTTGGTGATTCCACAGATAGTAATATTTACCCGGGAAATACCACCCTGCTAGTACAAATTACATTAATGATTTCTTTGCATCCAGTTCCATTAGTATGTCCATAAGAGCGTTTGGGGCCGTATGAAAAATACATAGTTGATTTCAACGTGAGCCGCTACGGTGGCGCAGTGGTCTATGCTTTGGCTTCTGATCACGAGTCCGAGAAGGGTCCGGGTTCGAATCCCGGTGAGTCATGGACGTTGCGTTTGACTTCTGGCACTGGTTTTCCCCCTTCCCTGCATGGAACCAGTGACCCAAAATTAGGAACTGCTGACTGCTTACAGCCCACTGAATTGATCACGGTGGTCGTTAAACCTCCCAACTAAAAAAAAAAGATTGCGACGTGTCCATTGCTATCTGTCACGGAGCCGTGTGAAAAGTACGTTTTTGACATCGACGTGTCCTATTACATGTGGGCTGGCCACAAAATTTTAAGGGACCGTACAAAATCGCACTTCTGTTTCACCGTGTCCGCGCTTCGGTACATGGTTGAAGTACACGTATATATAGTTGGGCCATTTCAGCACGTAGTATGGTTTATATAGAAAATAAAGATAATGTTACACTTTTACTCTGCTACAACACATTAATCCCAAAGGTGATTTCTTAAAATTTTTAATCCGTTGTGCTCATATTCACAAAGTTAACATAACATGTCAAGTTATTAATGTTGCACCTTTACTCTGTCACAAAACCTTAATTGCAAGACCTTAGACCTAGCCTTTTTTTAGGAATTTTAGTTCGACGTATTCATAAGGTTTCGATAACATACCAAGGTTACGGTACTGCGTTTTTACACAGGCACAAAAGTTAATAAACAGGCCTTAAGCCTTTTTATCAATTTTCAATGAACCCCAACCGTTCTCATATGCATAAAATTTTCACAGAAAGTCAAGTTTATTGTGTTGCGCTTTTACTCGAGTACAAAACTTTAAATAGCCCCTACTAGGGGCGGATCACCGCACAGGCGCAGGAAACGCGCCCTTGGGGCTTCGGAATCGAAGGGGCCTCAAAATACCAAAAATAAAACTTAAAATTTTATTTTTTTATTCCCGTTGTTTTGTTAATTGGTAAAAATATAGAAAAAAATAACGATAATATAGGCACATTATCACGTATTCTGTGGCGCTATTTTCATAGAGTACCAGTTTCATGCTGCGAAAGGAACCGCGTTCAGCGACTTGTTATTCCTGGTCGCGGCTGTCGTTTCCAGGTCCCGTGTTTTGTAAGTGAAATATCCGTTAGTAGAATCTAAGACATTCAAAACATCGGGAAGGCCAAAACTCGAATGTTCACTATTCCCAGAAGCAATGTTACAAGGTCACACAGGATGTTCCCGTGTCTAAACAATTGCGTCCTCCCGTTAGTTTTAGCTCTACGGAAAAGGAATGGGGCTTATCAACAACGACACGTCTGCTCTAATCAGTCATTCAGCAAAGCCCTAAATTTGATCCACAGTACAGAGCAAAGCCGGCTGGACCATAAGGGCAACTGGAGCTTTCGTCCCGGGCCCCATGCCTTCAAGGGGCTCCGCAGTTTAGGAAAAAAATCACTTTTGGTAGAATTTTTAACAATTATTTCCTTTGTGTGTAAGTTTTGGGGTGCGAAAAAAAGTTCTTTTTCAAAAGGTTTTTTTTTTTTTTTTCGTTTACAATCCCTCCATTTTCGAATAGGTTATCGTCCTTCGCCGTACAAATACTTAAATTTGGGGATTTTAAGTGATTATTGAAACTACTTTTCTATTTTCCGCATTGATAAATAGCAAATTAAATTTCATCATTTTGTGGCCCTTACTTTTATGTATTTAACAATTTGCGTGCAAACCAGATACTTAAATTTAAAGAAATAAAAAGAACAACATCAAAGTTAATTTCGGGTTACATATAGAAGCCATTTATTCAGTGACTTTAAAAACATTCCTGTAAATTAAAAAAAAATCATATATGAGCGCGTATAAAAGTTTAAAAAGTCGCTAATTTGTCACTTGCTCCACTTTGCATTAAAAATCAATCACTAAAACCATGTATCAGGGGGAAAACAACTATTTGTACGAATTTATTTTAGACGGATCCTTATTAATTCCTACACTAAAATATTCGCAATTCAAAAAATTTCGCTATGCAGGTATTTTTTTATCATTTTGTAAGGAAGTTTTTATAAGAGTCATAATACAATTTCAACCTCATCTCCCCAGAAAGAAAATCGTAGATATCAACACTTTTTACTCTCTCTCTCTTTCTCTGTCTCCCTCCCTCTTCTCTCTCCCTCCCTCCCTCCCTCCCTCTTCTCTCTCTCCCTCCCTCTTCTCTCTCTCTCTATCTCTGAACTTTCTTTATAATAGTTTTCTTTATGACATACTGCAGAGGTGAAGCACATGTCAAGACGTAGAAGTTGCAACAATAAATTCTTTCGGTGTAGCTTAATTGGTAAAGCATTCGGCTCTGGAGTAGAGAGATGAGGATTCGTTGTCACCGTCAAAATTTGTGAATTTCACATCGTGTGTGTTCTTTGAGGACATTTTTCACGTAACGACTTTATTAAAATATGAGATTTATTTCCAAGTGCCAACAATGAATTATTGGTCCGGGCCCCGCAATAAAATTTCGCCCCAAGCCCTGTAAAAGCTCCCGCCATCCGGCTGTAGTTCAGAGGGAAGATGTCGTGTGCAGAATATTTTCTTTTGATATCGGATCAAATATTCGATGTATTGCAGCTAGAATCAAATATTGATTATACCTATTACCGGCAAAGTAAGTCTGTTATTCTTGAGTAAAATTTTACATGTTTTAACAAACTTGATATAAAATTTCCCTATCAATCACAACCCCACAACGGGCACGGAGAAGTGGCCACCTAAAAAAGTTTTTATCTCTTAGGGCACGGGCTGTCTCCCTTACCTGGAACCGGTGGCTCTATATTAGGGACGAGCGGCTGCTTACAATCCAATAAGTTGCTGATGATGGTCGTTAAACCTCCGAAAAAATGAATAAAAATAATTGCATGATTTCATTTGTTGTTGCTAAGGTAGTTACGCCGCCCCGGTGGCACAGTGGTCTAAGCGATGGCCTCTGATCATTCGTCCGAAGGGGGTCAGGGTTCGAATCCCGGTGAGGCATGGATGTTGTATTTGTCTTACGGCACTGGCTCTCTCCCTTCCTTGGAACCAGTGACCCTAAATTAGGGGCGGACGACTGCTTATAGCCCATTGAGTTGCTCACGGTGGTCGTTAAACCTCCAATGAAAAAAAAAAAATAAGAAAAAATAATAATAAGGTAGTTACATCTTGTACATAACTCCTAAATTTAGGAGCTCCAAAATCCATTCTACCCTAAACTTACATTTTTTTGCGATTGCAATTCCATGTTTTTCCAGGAATTTTACGTACTTTGCAAGTTCGAAATAGTCTCTTTCAGTTATTGTATATTATTATCTGCACGGAATTCCCAAAAATAAATAAATAAATGAAATAAAATAAAAAAGTTCCTACAGAAAAGTAATTATTTCAGGGGAACGGCAAATTGGTACCCGGCAAATTCGTACCCGGGATTTTGTACCCGGCAAACTGGTACCCTTCTGTTGCTACGACGTTACGGTGGCATATACAAATTGCACGGCTAACAAATTACCGTCAATTTGTAGATCTTTTAAAGCTATGGTGAAGAAGACACCTGGTAATAGAAGATACTATGTCAGACACTATGTAATTTTTTGAACACGTAAAATAATATTTTTGAATATTTAATTTGTGACGAACGTCGCTCTTAATATCCTTGGTGGGGGCTTAAGCCCCCAGCTTCCTCCGTGGGTGCGCTAATGGGCCTAGGCCAAACGACTATGAATTAATATTTGGTGCCGAAGTAAAAGCGCAATACTATTAACTTGACTTGGTTTGTAAACATTTTGAATATGACATCGGTAGAATAAAAATTGTTAAAAGAGCCTAGGGGTAGGTAAGGCCTATGAATTAATTTTAGTGCGTAAGTAAAAGCGCACTATTATCAACTTGGTTTGATACGTAAACGTTATGAATATGAAGGCGATTGATTAAAAATTATTTAAAAGGCTTAGGTGTACGTCCTGTGAATTAATTAAGTAAAAAAGAAATATTAATACCTTGAATTCTCAGTATAGGCCAAGAGACGGCAATCTTTATGCTTCACCACCCCGTTAAACTATTGCGGCCAGTTGCCGTCATTAGATACCTTAGAAAACTGCTACACATAATTCGGAAACTTGGAAAACTGCCACAAATTCGAAGTGCCCCTCGGAGGAACAGCAACTCGTGCCCGGCCCCTTAATGATAAACATGTGGGAGTTTTCCTGTGTGGCGGTTTATAGTGAACCGGATCTTACATGCCATTTTATGTAAGTAGGAATCTCTTATTATAATTTTATGCCACTATAATAACTCCTACACTTTAACAAATCTAGTACGAAATGCAATTTGTGTGCATTCCCTTATACGCATAAGGTATAGGAGTTTTCTGCGGTGTGTTTTGCTAACGGTGGAAGAAAGAATAGGAGTTTTCCGCCGAGAGAACAGCTGTTCAACAACGACAATCATCAAAGAGGAAAGATCTTCCGTTAATGCAATTTGTATATGTCCCCGTAACGTCTCACCAACAGAAGGGTACCAATCTCCCTGGGTACGAGTTTTCTAAAATTCAATTTTAGGAAAATGCCGTGATTGCTTCAATTTGTGAAATAATTTACGAATTTGAAGAGGGGAAAATGTATCGGAATAGTTAGAAGGGGTGAAGATGATGCCAAATCCTGGAAATCAGGCATTAAAACTGAACAGGAGGGAACGAAACTGCATGGGTACAAGTTTGCTGGGCACCAATCTTCCGGGATCCATTATTGGATTATTCAACATTGTGTTTAAATATATTTATATTGTCTAGCATAGGCGCCGACTTCGTGGGTTCGAGACAGTTTTTGAACCCCCAATGATTTTGTTGTGGGTTCCTAGAACTTCTAATATTTTTGCGCGTATTTCGTGGAAAAAATACACGTACGCATATGTGCATAAATTTTGGTTTTCGTTATCAATTCTTCAAGGTTTTTATTATTCATTCCCCGTTTACTATATTTAAAAAGTGTGTATAGAAATTTTCCCCTCAGACTGTTTATTGTGCCTCAAAAAAGAATTAGTGTTTGTTCGTGTTCATAAAATTTGATGCGACAGACAATACCTCAAGTACCGTTGTTTAAGAGCATTTAAAACTGCCTCCTTTAGAAAATTCTTCAGTTTGTCTGGGTTCCCACAAAATACAAAAGTCTAGCTCTACAATCGGAGACGAGAACCTATTCGAGGTCATAGTGATAAAGGCGGAAATATGTTGTACAGTCAGTTGACCCGCCCTATCTTCAGGCAGTCAGGGAACAAGAAGGTTAGAAGAGAGAGAAGATGGCATCAGCAACCGCTGGTGAAGCCAAGTCTGATCATCTGGTTTCTTGGGCCCTCCGGGTGGGGAGGTTCAGTGGTGTGACGTCACTTACTGAAGACAAATTGCTGAAGAGCTGTGCTGGAGCACAGGTTGATAGCGGCCGTCTCTTACTCTCAGCAGCAGCCCCTGAAGGTCAACAAGGCTCCCACAGCTTTAACAAGGCCGTGATTGGTTAATACGCAATATGATCCGCTCGACGAAGCATAATTTTGTTTAATTTTTTTAGAAAATATTAAACAGTATTTTTGTAACTTTTTGCAAATTTTTAGTTATGTGCATGTATATTTCGGTCTCATTTTCCCCTGACTGTACATGCTGTACAAGTGCCTCTGAAACCTCTTCAAAGTCAACGATTTCCCTATAGTATAAGTACAGAAGCAGCCCAAGTTGGGCATCCAGGGCATACACAGCTGATACGAAGTAGAGCCCACGGAAAACGCAGGGCGTGGAGCTGATGTCATGTCCTTTCCCTTCTAACCTCCTATTTTAACTCAGAAATCATTTGAAGAAAAAAAAATTTGGAATTTTTAAAATTGTTAAAAAAACCCTTAAAATATATTTTATATGTTTTAGTTACTTTCATAAGACAATTGAGTTGAAAATTTACATAGTATCTGTGTATTGTATATAGTAATGCCGCGCCTACAAAAGCAAAATAAATTATAATTATCTAGAAAAAAAATAATTCTGTAATTACCTACGTATGATTTGCTCCATTCTAGCATTTCAGGCGTTTTATTGTGCCAGATAATCTCACTGAATGAAATTTAAATTAGACTTAAATACTCTGAAAAATGAATTGGTAATTCGATTAAAAATTTTCGGAACCCCAATAATTTTTCAAGTCGGCGCCTGTGTTGTGTACTGTTATATAAGTGAAAAACATCCAGTAAGGATTCAATTAAAGTATCAAGTTTATGTGGTTGCAGTTCCTTTAAGTCATGACATACTGTTTTTAAGTTATTTTCAGCGAATGATAAGGACCTTTATTTTTCATTTATTAATTTCATTTTATTGACTGATCAATAGTTTGCTTCATGTATTGATTAATAAATGGTAAGATAATTGCAACAAAACATTTATTTTGTGGTAAATTGTTCTTCCGACTTTTGATTTAAAATTTGTTTTTCCACAAAACGGAAAAATGCGCCTCGTCACTGGGTGACATGTGATCTGTAAGAATAGCTCACAATTCCCAAAACCATCTGGATTTGGGCGGTGGAACTAATGAAGAAGCATTGGTATAGTTAAGTTTTTCACCCCCCCCTTGTTCATGAGGGAAGCAATCTTAGCATGTGCACGTCGCATTGTGATTCCTTCCCCAGGAGACTACTTCCTTAAATGAGGACAATGGGTTTGGTCTTTAAAAGTAAACCGCAGCAAGTAAACATCTGGAGATGGAGTGGTTGTTTTGCTATTGTTCCACAGAACGGCGCAATTTGGAGGAGGTAAAAGAGCGTAAAAACTCAGGGCTATTGGTACAAAGGCTGTTTCTTTTAGCGAAGCACACTTTGCTTCCCGAAGAGGGAGGCTGTGGCATAGTTGCGGTGCCATCTCTCTTCGCAAGAGTAATCTAATCCCCTCCGATATCTAAGCGCACGAAGCAAGCGTGGGAAGGAATTAAATCCATGTTTGTACCCCAGTAAATCCAACGAACATCACTGAAACACATTAAAACAGAAGGAATATTTGTTTTAAAATCATTAAGCAGAATGTTTCATATTCGAAGATCTAAAAGCTAAAAGTATCAGCAAATACCCATATTTTTGACCCCTGAAAAAAGGATTATCGAAAAATGACCTGTCCATAGAAATTTCAAGTTCTCTCCACAACGTATTGCATCATCCCAAGTCAGAAATAACTTTTAGTTCAACCCCAGTAGTTTCCAAACCTTGATTTATTGAAAAAAGCAATATTTTTTTCATTTGTAAGTTAAAGAATATTGGCTGCTTCCATTGCGATAATAATCCTCGGATTAAGAAAAATTGGGCTTTCTTGAAAGGGCAAAGAATTTTGTCCATTCTGGTGTCGTAGTATAGCCTAGAGTCAATATGAATTTCGTCAAAGCTTAAAACATAAAGCTTTACAGAGCGATTTAAACTTTCATAGCATTTTTCCCCCATCAAGAAAAAGACATCGTGTTGAATGCCTGGATTATGGGTAAATTTGGCGCACCATCTTTTCAAAGTAATAGAATAATGTTTTTCCCCCTCCAGAAGTCATATATGATTTTTCTAAAGAGAGCTCTTATTACGATGCATTTCGATACATCTTCAGGTGCCCATTTTATCCATTGCTTCCTTTCGTAAGATCACTTGGGCGTCGTAAATATATCATGGATACCTTTACCTAATCTTTCCAACGTACTATAGCTTCTCTTAACATCTTTTAATTGCTTCTTGAGTTGGATAATTTGTTTTGACCAGAACCTTGTAATGATGTATGCATTTCTGATTTGTGCAGAGATATTTAATAATCTCGCGTTTCTCATTCTTTAAAGCACCTAGTACACTTTCAAGATCAGATATTTTTTCCTGCAGTCTTTTACTCTCTTTCATCTTTTCACATTTCAAACATACATGAAGTTGCGGAATTACTATCTTGTTTCGTCCTAAATCGAATCTAACCCGCCGCTGATACGGGATTTTTTTTAATTTAAAGTTTGAATTCGTTCCAAAGAACTTTCTAAAATTCTTGGTCTCCGATAAACCGTCACACACAAAAACTGCCACACATCTTTCAGCAACTTGGAAAACTGCCACACATCTTTCAGCAAATTGGAAACCTGCCACATGCTTTTCATTAAGGGACCGAGCACAAATTGCTGTTCCTACGAGGAACAGTTTGAATGTGTGTCAGTGTTCCCAGTTTGCGCGAATTATGTCTGGCAGTTTTTCAAAGTGCCTAATGACGGGAAGGAGTTCTTTTGTTTATCGGAATTTTCATGCCGGTTCATACCAGTTTACGGCAACTGGCCACAAAAGTTCAACGAGGGGGTGGGGTATGAATAAAGATCGCCGTTTCTTGGTATATATATATATATAAATTGAAAACTGTAGATTTGACGAATATTGCGTATGGGCCCCCTTGATCCCGCCCCCCACCCGTTCCGAAAACCCTCTACCGTCTAAATTAGAGCACCGTGATATATTATGCCAAATTTGGTGGTTCTAAATTGAAAACTGTAGATTTTACGAATATTGCGTATGGGGCCCTTGACTCCGGGCCCCCTACCTTTCCAAAACCGTCTATGGTCTAAGTTAGAGCACCATGAGATATTATACAAAATTTGGTGGTTCTAAATTGAAAACTGTAGATTTTACGAATATTGCGTATTGGGGCCCCTTGACCCAGGGCCCCCCTACCTTTCAAAGCAAAACCCGTCTACGATCTAAGTTAGAGCACCATGAGATATTATACAAAATTTGGTGTTTCTAAATTGAAAACTGTAGATTTTACGAATATTGCGTATTGGGGCCCCTTGACCCCGGGCCTCTTACCTTTCCAAAAACCGTTTACTGTCTAAGTTAGAGCACCATGAGGAAGTATACCAAATTTGGTGGTTCTAAATTGAAAACTGTAGATTTTACGAATATTGCGTATGGGGGCCCCTTGACCCCGGGCCCCTTACCTTTCCCAAAACCGTTTACTGTCTAAGTTAGAGCACCATGAGGAAGTATACCAAATTTGGTGGTTCTAAATTAAAAACTGTATATTTTACGAATATTGCGTATGGGGGCCCTTGACCCCGGGCCCCCTACCTTTCCAAAACCGTCTATAGTTTAAGTTAGAGCACCATGAGATATTATAGCAAATTTGGTAATTCTAAATTGAAAACTGTAGATTTTACGAATATTGCGCATTGGGGCCCCTTGCCCAGGGCTCCCCTACCTTTCAAAGCAAAACCCGTCTACGGTCTAAGTTAGAGCACCATGTGGAAGTATACCAAATTTGGTGGTTCTAAATTGAAAACTGTAGATTTTACAAATATTGCGTATGGGGGCCCTTGACCCCGGGCCCCCTACCTTTCCAAAACCGTCTATGGTCTAAGTTAGAGCACCATGAGATATTATACCAAATTTGGTAATTCTAAATTGAAAACTGTAGATTTTACGAATATTGCGTATTGGAGCCCCTTGACCCAGGGCCCCCCTACCTTTCAAAGCAAAACCAGTCTACGGTTAGAGCACCATGAGGTAGTATACCAAATTTGGTGTTTCTAAATTGAAAACTGTAGATTTTACGAATATTGCGTATGGGGGCCCCTTGACCCCTGGCCCCTTACCTTTCCCAAAACCGTTTACTGTCTAAGTTAGAGCACCATGAGGAAGTATACCAAATTTGGTGGTTCTAAATTAAAAACTGTATATTTTACGAATATTGCGTATGGGGGCCCTTGACCCCGGTCCCCTACCTTTCCAAAACCGTCTATGGTCTAAGTTAGAGCACCATGAGATATTATACCAAATTTGGTAATTCTAAATTGAAAACTGTAGATTTTACGAATATTGCGTATTGGGGCCCCTTTCACAGGGCTCCCCTACCTTTCAAAGCAAAACCCGTCTACGGTCTAAGTAAGAGCACCTTGAGGAAGTATACCAGATTTGGTGTTTCTAAATTGAAAACTGTAGATTTTGCGAATATTGCGTATTGGGGCCGCTTGACCCCGGGCCCCCTACCTTTCCAAAAAACGTTTACGGTCTAAGTTAGAGCACCATGAGGAAGTATATCAAATTTTGTGGTTCTAAATTGAAAACTGTAGATTTTACGAAAATTTTCTATGGGGGCCCCTCGACCCCGGGCTCAGACCACATCCAAAAACACTATGTGGTAGTATACCAAATTTGGTGGCTTTAAATTGAAAACTGTAGATTTTACGAAATTTTTGTATGAGATGAGAGATTAATTAGTGCCCCCTCCTGAAATATTTTTATATGTGCCGCATACTAGTCTTCTGCAAATTAAATCAGTGTCTGAACAAATTTTTCCTACCAAAGATCAAATGTTTAGAAAAATACAAAAGAAAAAAAAAATGAAAAGAAAAAAAGCCGTGTAATTAATGCCCCATCCTGAAATGTTATGGCTCGCGATGTTTTGTCACCGCGATGTTTTGACCTGCGATGTTTTGTGCCCGCGATGTTATGACCTGCGATGTTTTGTCACCGCGATGTTTTGACCTGCGATGTTTTGTGTCCGCGATGTTATGGCTTGCGATGTTTTGTGTCCGCGATGTTATGACTTGCGATGTTTTGTCACTGCGATGTTTTGACCTGCGACGTTATGTCGCGCGATGTTTTGATGCGTAGCACGTCAAAACATCGCATACTATATAGGACCATATAGTATGCGGCACTTATCAAAATATTTCAGGAGGGGGCATTAATTAAACACTCATCTCATACAAAATTTTCGTAAAATCTACAGTTTTCAATTTAAAACCACCAAATTTGGTATACTAACTCACGGTGCTCTAACTTAGACCGTAGACGGTTTTGGAAAGTGTACGCGGCCCGGGTTCGAGTGGCCCTCATTGAATATTTTCGCCAAATCTACAGTTTTCAATTTAGAACCTCCTTCGTCCGTAAGGGGTCCGGGTTCGAATCCCGGTCGGGCATGGATGTTGTGTTTCTTTGTCTTACGGCACTGGCTCTCTCCCTTCCCTGGAACCAGTGACCCTAAATTAGGGACGGGCGACTGCTTATAGCCCATTGAGTTGCTCACGGTGGTCGTTAAACCTCCAATCAAAAAAAAAAAAAAACAATTTAGAACCACCAAATTTGGTATACTACCTCATGGTGCTCTTATTTAGATAGTAGACTGTTTTGGGAAAAATATGGGGCACGGGGTCAAGGGGCCCCCATAGGCAATATTCGTCAAATCTACAGTTTTCAATTTCAAACCACCAAATTTGGTATACTATCTCATAGTGCTCTGACTTAGACCGTGGATGGTTTTTGGAAGTGGTCGAAGCCCGGGGTCGAGGAGCCCCCATAGAATATTTTCGCCAAATCTACAGTTTTCAATTTAGAACCACCAAATTTGGTATACTACCTCATGGTGCTCTAACTTAGACCGTAGACAGTTTTTGGAAGTGGTCGGAGCCCGGGGCGAGGGGGCCCCCATAAAAAATTTCGTAAAATCTACAGTTTTCAATTTAGAACAACCAACTTTGGTGTACTACCTCATGGTGCTCTTACTTAGAAGGTGACGGTTATTGGCACGGGTGGAGGCCCGGTCCGAAGGGGGCCCCTACAAATTTTCGTAAAATCTACAGTTTTCAATTTAGGACCACCAAATTTGGTATACTACCTCATGGTGCACTGACTTACACCGTAGACTGTTTTGGGAAAGATATAGGGCCGGGTCAAGGGGCCCCCATACGCAATATTCGTCAAATCTACAGTTTTCAATTTAAAACCACACAATTTGGTATACTATCTCATGGTGCTCTAACTTAGCACGTAGAGGGTTTATGGAACGGGTGGAGGCCCGGTCCGAAAGGGGCCCCGACAAAATTTTCGTAAAATCTACAGTTTTCAATTTAGAACCACCAAATTTGGTATACTACCTCATGGTGCTCTAACTTAGACCGTAGGCAGTTTTTGGAAGTGGTCGGAGCCCGGGGTCGAGGGGCCCCCATAAAAATTTTCGTAAAATCTACAGTTTTCAATTTAGAACCACCAAATTCGGTGTACTACCTCATGGTGCTCTTACTTAGAAGGTGACGGTTATTGGCACGGGTGGAGGCCCGGTCCGAAGGGCCCCTACAAAATTTTCGTAAAATCTACAGTTTTCAATTTAGGACCACCAAATTTGGTATAATACCGCATGGTACTCTAACTTAGACCGTAGAGGGTTTGGGGAAGGGGGGGGTAGGTCGAGGGGGCCCCATATGAAATTTTCGGCAGTTTACAGTGTTTCTTCAAATTAAAGTGCAGTTCTCGCTTGCCTTACGTAGAACGTTTTCTCGAAATTGTTTGGAGATCCCAATCTACTCTCAAAAGAAATATATATATATATATATATATGCCAAGAAACGGCGATCTTTATTCATATACTCCCCCCCCTCGTTGAACTTTTGTGGCCAGTTGTCGTAAACTCGTATGAACCGGCATGAAAATTCCGATGATAAACAAAAGAACTCCTTCCCGTCATTAGGCACTTTGTAAAACTGCCACACATGATTCGCAAACTGGGAAAACTGACACACATTCAAAATGTTCCTCGGAGGAACAGCAATTTGTGCTCGGTCCCTTAATGAAAAGCATGTGGCAGTTTTCCAAGTCGCTGAAAGATGTGTGGCAGTTTTCGTGTGTGACGTTTTATCGGAGACCAAGAATTTTAGAAAGTTCTTTGGGTCGAATTAAAACTTTAAATTCAAAAAATTCCCGTATCAGCGGCGGGGTAGATTCGTTTATTTTTTTTGATGAGGTTTAACGACCACCGTGAGCAACTCAATGGGCTATAAGCAGTCGCCCGTCCCTAATTTAGGGTCACTGGTTCCAGGGAAGGGAGAGAGCCAGTGCCGTAAGACAAACACTACACCCATGCCTGACAGGGATTCGAACCCGGACCCCTTATGGACGAATGATCAGAGGCCAGCGCCTTAGACCACTGCGGCACCGCGGCGGCCGATTCGTTTAGGACGAAACAAGATAGTAATTCTGCAACTTCATGTATGTTTGAAATGTGAAAAGATGAAGGAGAGTAAAAGACTGCAGGAAAAAATATCTGATCTTGAAAGTGTACTAGGTGCTTTAAAGAATGAGAAACGCGAGATTATTAAATATCTCTGCACAAATCAGAAATGCATACATCATTACAAGGTTCTGGTCAAAACAAATTATCCAACTCAAGAAGCAATTAAAAGATGTTAAGAGAAGCTATAGTACGTTGGAAAGATTAGGTAAAGGTATCCATGATATATTTACGACGCCCAAGGGATCTTACGAAAGGAAGCAATGGATAAAATGGGCACCTGAAGATGTATCGAAATGCATCGTAATAAGAGCTCTCTTTAGAAAAATCATATATGACTTCTGGAGGAGGAAAACCATTATTCCATTACTTTGAAAAGATGGTGGGCAAAATTTACCCGTAATCCAGGCATTCTACACGATGTCTTTTTGTTGATGGGGAAAGAAAAGCTATGAAAGTTTAAATCGCTCTGCAAAGCTTTATGTTTTAAGCTTTGACGAAATTCATATTGACTCTAGGCTATACTACGACACCAGAATGGACAAAATTCTTTGTCCTTTCAAGAAAGCCCAATTTTTCTTAATCCGAGGATTATTATCGAAATGGAAGCAGTCAATATTCTTTAACTTACAAATGAAAAAAATATTGCTTTTTTTTAATAAATCAAGGTTTGGAATCTACTGGAATTGAACTAAAAGTTATTTCTGACTTGGGATGATGCAATACGTTGAGGAGAGAACTAGAAATTTCTATGGACAAATCATTTTTCGATAATCCTTTTTTCAGGGGTCAAAAGTATGGGTATTTGCTGATAATTTTAGCTTTTAGATCTTCGAATATGAAACATTCTGCTTAATGATTTCAAAACAAATATTCCTTCTGTTTGAATGTGTTTCAGTGATGTTCGTTGGATTTACTGGGGTATAAACATGGATTTAATTCCTTCCCACGCTTGTTTCGTGCGCTTAGATATCGGAGGGGATTAGATTACTCTTGCGAAGAGAGATGTGCACCGCAACTATGCCACAGCCTCCCTCTTCGGGAAGCAAAGTGTGCTTCACTAAAAGAACCAGCCTTTGTACCAATAGCCCTGAGTTTTTACGCTCTTTTACCTCCTCCACATTGCGCCGTTCTGTGGAACAATAGCAAAACACTCACTAAAAGAACCAGCCTTTGTACCAATAGCCCTGAGTTTTTACGCTCTTTTGCCTCCTCCACATTGCGCCGTTCTGTGGAACAATAGCAAAACAACCACTCCATCTCCAGATGTTTACTTGCTGCGGTTTACTTTTAAAGACCAAACCCATTGTCCTCATTTAAGGAAGTAGTCTCCTGGGGAAGGAATCACAATGCGACGTGCACATGCTAAGATTGCTTCCCTCATGAACAAGGGGGGGGGGGTGAAAAACTTAACTATACCAATGCTTCTTCATTAGTTCCACCGCCCAAATCCAGATGGTTTTGGGAATTGTGAGCTATTCTTATAGATCACATGTCACCCAGTGACGAGGCGCATTTTTCCGTTTTGTGGAAAAACAAATTTTAAGTCAAAAGTCGGAACAACAATTTACCACAAAATAAATGTTTTGTTGCAATTATCTTACCATTTATTAATCAATACATGAAGCAAACTATTGATCAGTCAATAAAATAAAATTAATAAATGAAAAATAAAGGTCCTTATCATTCGCTGAAAATAACTTAAAAACAGTATGTCATGACTTAAAGGAACTACAACCACATAAACTTCAAACTTTAATTGAATCATTACTGGATGTTTTTCACTTATATAACAGTAGACAACCCAGGCGCCGACTTGAAAAATTACTGGGGGTTCCGGAAATTTTTAATCGAATTACCAATTCATTTTTCAGAGTATTTAAGTCTAATTTAAATTTCATTCAGTGAGATTATCTGGCACAATAAGACGCCTGAAATGCTAAAATGAAGCAAATTATAGTTAACTACAGATTTTTTTCTCTAGATAATTATTTATTTTATTTATTTTGCTTTTGTAGGCGCGCCATTATCATATACAATACACAGATACTATGTGAATATTCAACTCAATTGTCTTTTAAAAGTAACTAAAACATGTAAAATATATTTTAAGGGTTTTTTTACCAATTTTAAAACTTCCAAAATTTTTCTTTAAATGATTTCTGAGCTTAAATAGGAGGTTAGAAGGGAGAGGACATGACATCAGCCCCATGCCCTACGTTTTCCGTGGGCTCTACTTCGTATCAGCTGTGTATGCCCAGGATGCTCAACTTGGGCTGCTTCTGTACTTATACTATGGGGAAATCGTTGATTTTGAAGAGGTTTCAGAGGCAGTTTTGCATCATGTACAGTCAGGAAAAAATGAGACCGAAATATACATGCACATAACTAAAAATTTGCAAAAAGTTACAGAAATACTGTTTAATATTTTTTAAAAAATTAAACAAAATTATGTTTTTTCGAGCGGAAGTGCATATTGCGTATTAACCAATCACGGCTTTGCTAAAGCTGTGGGAGTTTTGTTGACCTTCAGGGAATGCTGCTGAGAGTAAGAGACGGCCGCTATCAGCCTGTGCTCTAGCACAGGTCTTCAGTAAGTGACGTCACGCCACTGAATCTGCCCAACCGGAGCTTCCAAGAAACCAGATCATCAGACTAGGCTTCACCAGCGGTTGCTGATGCCATCTTCTCTCTCTTCTAACCTTCTTGTTTCCTGACTGCCCGAAGATAGGGCGGGTCAACTGACTGTGCAACATATTTCCACCTTTATCACTATGACCTCGAGTAGGTTCTCGTCTCCGATTGTAGAGCTAGACTTTTGTATTTTGTGGGAACCCAGACAAACCGAAAATTTGTCTTAAGGAGGCAGTTTTAAATGCTCTTAAACAACGGTACTTGATGTATTGTCTCGCGTCAAATTTTATGAGCACGAACAAACACTAATTGTTTTTTCAGGCACAATGAACAGTCCGAGGGGTAAATTTTTATATACACTTTTTATATACTATAATAAACGGGGAATGAATAATAAAAATCTTGAAGAATTGATAACGAAAACCAAAATTTATGCACATCTGTGTACGTGTATTTTTTCCACGAAATACGCGCAAAAATATTTGAGGGTTCAAAAACTGTCTCGAACCCACGAAGTCGGCGCCTATGCTAGACAATATAAATATATTTACACACAATGTTGAATAATCCAATAATGGATCCCGGGAGATTGGTAACCGGCAAATTGGTGCCCAGCAAACTCGTACCATGCAGTTCCGTTCCCTCCTGTTCAGTTTTAAAGCCTGATTTTCAGGATTTGGCATCATCTTAACCTCTTCTAACTATTTCGATACATTTTCCCCTCTTCAAATTCGTAAATTATTTCACAAATTGAAGCAATCACGGCATTTTCCTAAAATTGAATTTTAGAAAACTCGTACCCGGGAGATTGGAACCCTTCTGTTAGTGAGACGTTACGGGGACATATACAAATTGCATTAAACGAAGGTCCTTCCTCTTTGGTGATTGTCGTTGTTAAACAGCTGTTCTCTTGGCGGAAAACTCCTATTCTTTCTTCCACCGTTAGCAAAACACACCGCATAAAACTCCTACACCTTAGACACTGATTCTCCACTTTATTATGACCACCTGACAGTTTTAAGCAAATGAGCTATGGCTGCATTCTGTTGCCGCCTGAGGGCGAAGCTAGTATAAAAAGGGAAAGCTTAGGGCTTGCGACAGTAGTAGAAGAGATTTTTGTTTGACGAGATGGGTAAAAAATGCGATTTGACGGACTTTCAACGTGGGATGATTGTAGGAGATCGGAGCCATGGAGCCAAACAGGAAAACTCCCACATGGTTTTCATTAAGGGGCCGGAATCGAGTTGCTGTTCCTCCGAGGGGCAATTCGAATTTGTGGCAGTTTTCCAAGTTTCCGAATTATGTGTAGCAGTTTTCCAAAGATACATTGACATACACACTGAACTTGGTGGACAGATACATACAGTATAGACATTCTGTGTTTCAAAGACAGGAATGTACATAGGTGAACTAGGAACTCAGCGAATAAACCTCCGAAAGACAAACGCAAACAACCATTGCCCAGGATTCTAACGCAGACCCCATCCGTTGGGCGAATGACCAGAAGCCATCGCTTAAATAACTGGGCCACTGGGATGGCCGTAGGACAAACACGACATCCATGCCTTACTGGGATTCGAACCCAGACCCCTCCGTTGGGCGAATGATCAGAAGCCATCGCTTAGACCACTGCGACACCGGGGCTACTCCCCAAAGAGATCAAGAGCGACGTATGTCACAAATTAAACATGCAGAAATATTATTCTACATGTTCAAATAATTACATAGTGTCTTCTTCCCAAAGAGATTAAGAGCGACATACGTCAGAGCAAAACATACGGTTGTGACGTGTATATATATATACATGTCAACCCCACCTTCTCGTGGTGCATCCTGTTCCCACTAAAGGGGCTCTGACGACCGCCAAGAGCGGTATAACTATACCATCGGGATTAGAGGAAATGCTATCCCACACTCACCAACCCGTGGTGAGTTATGGCCAAACCCCTCCAAAATGACTCCACAACTTAAATCTTGCCTCTCAGTCTCCGGCAGCTGGAATGTACCTGGCCAAGGCAGCGGCCAGTGCGACATGAAGGCAGAGGGTGCTAAGAATCCCCGGAGGAACGAACTAGGCTGCCATCTGATGCTGACCTTGGCTACGTATAATGGACGCTCCGTATCTTCTGATTCAAGGCTTCTTGAATTGGAAGAGGAACTACAAAGGATCAAGTGGGACATCATCGGGCTAAGTGAGGTAAAGAGAAAAGGAGAAGATCTCATTGAACTGAAAAGTGGACATCTCTTCTACTATCGTGGGACAGATACTGGCAGAACTAGTTGTGTTGGATTTATAATAAACAAGAAACTGAAGGATAAAGTTGTTGAAGTTGAAAGAAGATACCAGACTCAGATTATTCAAACTCATGCACCCACCACAAATCATCCTGAAGAAGAAATTGAAGAATTTTATGAGGAAATTCGTCATCTAGATAACAAAGGTAAGCAGCACTTGAAGATAATTATGGGAGATTTCAATGCAACAATAGGACAACGGCAACAGAATGAAACTTCAGTAGGCAAATTCGGTCACGGCAACAGAAACCATCGTGGAAATACTCTCGTTGAGTTTGCAGAGGCAGAAGGGTTTTTCATCTTGAACTCCTTTTTCAAGAAAAAGCCACACAGGAAATGGACATGGAGACATCCAAATGGGACGACAAGTGAAATGGATTTTATTATGTGCAACAAAAAATTCGTCATAGAAGACTGCAGTGTGCTAAACAAGTTCAACACAGGTAGTGACCATAGATTGGTGAGATGTAAGATGCACCTCAACACTAAACTCGAACGTGACAAGCTCATAAGACAAGCAAAATGTATTGACATAACCAACCTTAAAAAACACCATAATACCTTCAAGTTGGAACTGAAGAACAGATTCTCTGCTTTAGAAGGCCTAACATCGAAAGAAGTGGATATTTCTGAAGTTAACAGAAAAGTAACCAAAGCTCTTATGGAAACAGCAACAAAATTAGCTGGGTCTAAGAACAAGTTACATGTGAACAAATTATCAGGAAAAACCAAAATGTTGATGCAAAAAGAAGAGAGATGAGGACAAGTAAAGAAGATGTGACTTCTAAAGTGGAATATATAGAGCTATGCAAGACAGTACGAAAAAGTATCACTGAAGACGTAAGGAAAGTCAACTGTGAACTAGTGAGGAAAGCAATTGAAAACAACCAAAGTCTAAAGATAGCAAAGGGACATCTCAGTAAGGGAAGAAAACAGATTATGGCACTGTGAAAAAGAGATGGTTCTGTAACAAGAAATAGAGGCGAAATTTTGACAAGAGTGAAAGATTTCTACTCTAAATAATATGAAAGGGATGATACATTTACTCCAGACATCAGGAAAGGTACCAGTACCAGAGTTCTTCCAGTCTTCCCAGCAGAAGTTGCACATGCAATCAAGAACATGAAGCGGGGAAAAGCTCCAGGAGAAGATGGAATTACTGTAGACATCATACAAGAAGCAAGTGGAGAAATTGAAACAGTGCTCGCACAAATTTTCACTCGATGCCTTAATAAAGAGAAGATTCCTGAGGATTGGAACAACGCTACAATGATCCTGCTACCAAAAAAAGGTGACATTGAGGACCTCAGAACTACAGACCTATCAGCCTCCTATCAGTGGTTTATAAAATCTTCACTAAAGTTCTTTCACACCGTTTGAAGGTAACACTGGACATGGTTCAACCGAGAGAACAAGCTGGATTCAGGAGTGGCTACAGCACAATAGATCATATCCACGTACTGAGAGAACTAATTGAAAGAGTGAGGGAATATGAACTTCCATTGTGCATGGCTTTTATCGATTATGAAAAAGCCTTTGATTCGGTGAAACCATCAGCAGTTACAATGGCTCTGAAATACTGCGGTATTGAAGATGCATTCATTAATATTATTAATAACATCTATGAAAATGCAAGTGCAAAGATTCGGCTGTTTGAAAATACAACACACATAAAAATTGGAAAGAGAGCGAGACAAGGGGACACCATATCTCCGAAGCTCTTTAATGCCACATTGGAAAATGTCTTTCAATCACTGAACTGGGAAAACAAAGGGATAAAGATTAATGGAGATTATCTAACTCACCTTCGTTTTGCTGATGACGTAGTCATTTTTGCAACTACCCCATCAGAGCTACAGAGTATGATCCAGGAACTTGCTGACAAGAGTAAAGAAGTGGGATTAAAAATGAACTTTCAGAAGACAAAAGTGATGTTCAATGCTTTTACAAGAAATGAAGATTTGTCGATTGATGGAGAAAAACTGGAGATAACAGGCACGTACGTTTATCTTGGACGGCAGATATCAAGTGAAGGTCACATTGATGAGGAAATTAATCGGCGTACAAAACTTGCCTGGAGAGCTTTTGGAAGAAACAGCATAATTTTCAAGAGCAATATGCCATTATTATATCTTAAAAGAAAAATGTTTGATCAATGCATCCTTCCAGTGCTTACGTATGGTGCAGAGACGTGGACCTTAACTAAAAGAGACATACTGAGACTGCAGACAACTCACAGAGGCATGGAGCGGTGCATGCTTGGTGTTACCAGGTGAGATAAGAAGAGGAACTCATTGATCTGAAAAATGACAAGAGTGGAAGACATCATGATCAGAGTTAAATCCCTGAAATGGCAATGGGCTGGACATACTGCCAGCAGGACAGACCATCGATGGACAGCCGAAATTTTAGATTGGATTCCAAGGGACAGGAAAAGCCCCAGAAGAAGACCACATGAGAGACGGGTGGATGAAATTCAAAAGTATGCGGGAGTAACATGGAGGAGACTGGCACAAGACAGACCGTTGTAGAAGAAACTTGGGGAGACCTTCGTCCAGCAGTGGATTGATAATGGTTGACAATGATGATGATGATGATGATGATGTCGAATATGTTTTCATTTGTTTGTATTAGTTTGGAAGATATTTTCTTCTGGGTATTTTCATTTGCATCTTGAAAATTTTGGGATACCCCATAAAGAAATCCGGAATGCGCCACTGAGCTCTTGGTAACATGTGATTGACCCAGGTAAAGTACTTTTATATGTCGGAACAAACCGTTTATAAGGCCCATCGTGATTGGGGTGTAGGAGAACTGGCCACCCGGAGAAGTGCCCACCGGAGAACTGGCCACAAAAAATTTAATGGGCAGTATAAAAATTGCGTTTTTTGACAGCTTCGTGGCCACGACCACCAGAGGTTGGTTATATGAGTCATATAAAGTTTCCGTAATTTCGTCTTTTCTTAATTGCGATAATTAATGTAATTCTTTATAAAATGTTTATGATCTACAACTCAACAAAAGATTTCAAGGTTTACAAAGTACGCACAAGTCTGCAAATTATCTGAGGGCATGTGCTGAGTGCTGACTCAGGAAACCTGTTGGGGGGGGGATACCAAAAGTGTAAAATATAAGGAATTTTTGGTCCGATCGGGAAATTATCAGTAATTAGAAGCTACAACTCGACACATTATCTGAGGGCATGTGCCTACTCAGCAAACCTGTTGGGGGGGGGGATTTCAAAAGTGTAAAATATAAAGATTTCTGGTCCGATTAGGAGATTTTCAGCATTTAGAGCCTACAAATCAACAAATTATCTGAGGGCATGTGCTGCCTCAGGAAGCCTGTTGTGGTGGGGGTGGGGGTGGGGGTAACACTAAAAGTATAAAATATAAAGATATAAAGAACATCTGATCCGGTCGGGAGATTTTCAGCATTTACAACCTACATCTGAACAAACTCTGTGAGGGCTTGAGCTGACTCAGGAAACCTGTCGGGGCTTAATTAATACCTAAAATATAAAGCAAAGTATTTCTGGTTGTAAATGGTGAAAATCTCTCGATCGGACGAGAAATCTTTATATTTTACACTTTACACTTTTGGTATTACCCTCCCCCTTATCCCCGACAGGTTTCCTGCGTAGGCAAATGCACTCAGACAATCTTGTAAACACTGAAAACTCCCGATCGGACCGGAAATTCTTGATATTTCATATTTTAGGTTTTAAGCAACCCCCCCCCCCCCCGACAAGTTACCTGGGTTTGCACATACCAGCAGAGAATTTGTTTAGCTGTAGCCTATAGACCTAGAAAAATATCGTAGATAAGAATATACGAAATTATGGAAATTTTATGTGTGTCAGATATCTCGGGAGAAGTAGCCACGGAGTTTTCTAGAACACAATTTTTATACGGCCCCTTAAAATTTTTAGGGGTTGTGATTGATAGGGAAATTTTATATCAAGCTTGTTAAAACATATAAAATTCTACTAAAGAATAACAGACTTACTTTGCCGGTAATAGGTATAATCAATATTTGATTCTAGCTGCAATACATCGAATATTTGATCCGATATTAAAAGAAAATATTCTGCACACGACCTCTTCCCTCTGAACTAGAGCCGGATGGAGGAAGCTTTTACAGGGCCCGGGGCGAAATTTTATTTCGGGGCCCGAACCAAAAATTCATTGCGGGCACTAGGAAATAAATCTCATGTTTTAATAAAGTCGTTACGTGAAATATGTTCTCAAAGAACACACACGATACGAAACTCACAAATTTTGACGGTACAACGAATCCTCATCCTTCTACTCCAGAGCCGAATGCTTTACCAATTAAGCTACACCGAAAGAATTTATTGTTGCAATTTCTCCGTCCTGACATGTGCTTCACCTCTGTAGTATTTCATAAAGAAAACTATCATAAAGACATAATCATTTCTAAGACGAAATGATTATGTCAAAGAAATATTTGCTTTAAGCTTAAGAAAAGACCCTCATATGATTAAAAGTTCAGAGATAGAGAGAGAAAGAGGGGGGGGGGGAGAGAGAGAGAGAGAGAGAGAGAGAGAGAGAGAGAGAGAGAGAGAGAGAGAGAGAGAGAGAGAGAGAGAGAGAGAGAGAGAGAGAGGGAGAGAGAGAGAGAGAGGGAGGGAGAGAGAGAGAAGAGGGAAGGAGAGAGAGGGAGGGAGGGAGATAGAGAGAGAAGAGGGAGGGAGAGAGAGAAGAGGGAGAGAGAGAGAGAGAGAGAGAGAGAGAGAGAGAGAGAGAGAGAGAGAGAGAGAGAGAGAGAGAGAGAGAGAGAGTAAAAAGTGTTGAAATCTACTAATTAATAAACTACAGGATAATCTACCAAGAGGTATATAGCTGTCGGTGTATGCAAAATAATGCACTGAAAACTGGCGAGCCGCCCCGGTGGCGCAGTGGTCTAAGCGATGGCTTCTGATCATTCGTCCGAACGGGGTCCAGGTTCTAATCCCGGTGAGGCATGGATGTTGTGTTTGTCTTACGGCACTGGCTCTCTCCCTTCCCTGGAACCAGTGACCCTAAATTAGGGACGGGTGACTGCTCATAGCCCATTGAGTTGCTCACGGTGGTCTTTAAACCTCCAATAAAAAAAATAAATAAATAAACGCTCTTATGGACATACTAATGGAACGGGATGCAAAGAAATCATTAATGTAATTTGTACTAGCATTGTGGTATTTCCCGGGTAAATATCTGTGCAATCACCAAGTTCAGCGGGTGAACGTTAATGAATGAAAAATATATTTCTGTACTTTTCCAGCAAACTTATCTTTAATGTTTTTATTTAGTTAATTTAATTTTATGAAACAAAAAAGGAAGGAAGAGGAATGGAAATACTTATCTCCGAGGAGACACCTATAGAACAGCTGACGTTGGCATTGATCATCTTTTTCTTACCATTTTAAATTTTGAATATCTGGAACTCTCTATTACATTACATTGTATTTCTGCCTGATAAGCCGCCCGTTGGTGGTGAAAGCTAACGTTTATTAATTTGTGATTTTAATATACCATTAACCGGATATTTTTGCACTTGATTGATATCTACGGTCTGACACTTAGACCGTAGGTCGGGTATTGGAATGCTGAACTGTGTTGCAGATCGTAAGAGTAAAAAATGGAACTTTTTACGAAAAAAAATTTGGGGGCCCCTTGACCGCGGACCCCGATCCGTTCCAAAAACCGTCTACGGTCTAAGTTAGAGCACCATGAGGTAGTATACCAAATTTGGTGGTTCTAAATTGAAAACTGTAGATTCGGCGAAAATACTCTATGGGGCCCCCTTCGAACCCGGCCTCCGAATACTTCCAAAAACCGTCTACGGTCTAAGTCAGAGCACCATGAGATAGTATACCAAATCTGGTGTTTTTAAATTGAGAACTGTAGATTTGACGAATATTGCGTTTGGGGGCCCCTTGAACCCGGGCCCTCTACCTTTCCAAAAACCGTCTACGGTCTAAATAACAGCACCATGAGGTAGTATACCAAATTTGGTGGTTCTAAATTGAAAACTGCAGATTTGGCGAAAATATTCTATGGGGGCCCCTCGACCCTGGGCTCCGAAAACCGTCTCCATGAACCGTCTCCATGAGATAGTATACCAAATCTGGTGGTTTTAAATTGAAAACTAGATGTTACGATATTTTTGATTGAGTGGCCCTGGACCCTGGGCCTAGGCACTGTTGGAAAAGCGGTACGGGTAACCCAAATTTCTACCAGAATTTAATTAGGACATCAATTTCTTGAAGTCCCCTCCCCCTTAAATATACTTTTTTTTTTTGCAATTCATCAAAATCTATCTAAAGCAATTTATTTAGGGATTACTGCGATGTTATGACCTGCGATGTTATGACTTGCGATGTTATGGTACCACGACGTTTTGCCCTGCGATGTTATGGTGCCGCGATGTTTTGCCTTGCGATGATATGGTGCCGCGATGTTTTGACTTGGGATGTTATGGTGCCGCGATGTTTTGACCTGCGATGTTTTAGTACTGCGATGTTAAGGAACCGCGATGTTTTGACTTGCGATGTTATGTCGGCGATCATATGTCGAGCGATGTTTTGACCTGCGATGTTATGTCGTAGATCCGTCGTAGACCCCTATATATTCCACTTTTTTTGATTGGAGGTTTAACGACCACCGTGAGCAACTCAATGGGCTTTAAGCAGTCGCCCGTCCCTAATTTAGGGTCACTGGTTCCAGGGAAGGGAGAGAGCCAGTGCCGTAAGACAAACACAACATCCATGCCTGACCGGGATTCGAACCCGGACCCCTTACGGACGAATGATCAGAGGCCAACGCCTTAGACCACTGCGCCACCGGGGCGGCCCTCATCGGGTCTATGACATATGATCGCCGACATAACATCGCAGACAACTAAAGAAGATGTGACATCCAAAGTGGAATATATAGGGGTCTACGAAATAACATCGCAGGTCAAAACATCGCATATTCCCACTTTGGAAGTCGCATCTTCTTTAGTTGTCCTCATCTCTTTTCTTTTTTGCATCAACATTTTGTTTTTTCCTGATAATTTGTTCACATGCAACTTGTTCTTAGACGCAGCTAATTTTGCAGCTGTTTCCATAAGAGCTTTGGTTACTTTTCTGTTAACTTCAGAAATATCCACTTCTTCTGATGTTAGGCCTTCTAAAGCAGAGAATCTGTTCTTCAGTTCCAACTTGAAGGTATTATGGTGTTTTTTTAGGTTGGTTATGTCAATATATTTTGCTTGTCTTATGAGCTTGCCACGTTCGAGTTTAGTGTTAAGGTGCATCTTGCATCTCACCAATCTATGGTCACTACCTGTGTTGAACTTGTTTAGCACACTGCAGTCTTCTATGACGAATTTTTTGTTGCACATAATAAAATCAATTTCATTTGTCGTCCCATTTGGATGTCTCCATGTCCATTTCCTGTGTGGCTTTTTCTTGAAAAAGGAGTTCAAGATGAAAAACCTGTAACGTATACTCTAGATTCAGTTTCCTTTTGATTTTACTATCTCTTGTTATTTTATTTTCCTATGCGAATTATCTTCTCACTTAACGAGATGTTATTTCTCCCGCTGAATGATATGTGGCAATGAGTGTAAGTCATGACGTGGTGGTATGCAGTATAAATAGGCGCGTTCAACTATACCAAGAGAGCTTTGTTTTATGTGCGAGGAGCTTCGTTTTATGTGCCAGGAGCTTCGTTTTATGTGATTAGGTTCTTCTTCATTATTGTGATGCGATTCTACGAAAGTTCGGATATTCAGTAGTAGTGTGATTAGTAGAGTGTGTGTTGGATGATACCAGGAATTTTCAAATAAAAGGTTTTAAAGTGAGTACATTTTTCTCAGTTCATATTAGTGTCAGACCTCTGTCTGGCTGTTAGGTCTCTTTCATTAAGTGTCTCCATTAGGTCCAGGCATAAAACTTTATTCATTATAATTACTACCACACAACCAACCAGTAAAACCTTATCCATTATAATTGGCGCCCGAACATTTCTTGAACACGAGGTCTTGACAATTAGTGACTATGTCTTCATTACCTGAGACAACTTCACTATTTCACCCTAAATGAAGTTTCGGTGGTGGTGGGGTTATTTTCGACAATTTGCAAGAAGCCTGTGGGGCTCACTTTGATGTCAATGATTTGCAAGTACCCAGGCATTCCTCACAATTTCGTCATTCACCAGCTTCATATCACTCTGAGTCGCGGGTCGTACCTGAGGTATTTCAATCCTCTCACAGAAGCAAAATGCTTGCACATTTCGTGCCGCATGAAGGAACAATTACTTTCAATGGTTTGGAGGGGTCCTTGAAATTTCTCGAGGATTTGGAGGATCATTTCGACTTATACAATATTCCTCAAGATTTCAAAGTGCAAATAGCAGGCACTTGCTTGAAAGATACCGCTAAGACCTGGTATCGGCAGTGGAGAGTATCGAACCCGGATTCTCATTATGAGAATTTCCGAGCGGAATTTTTGGAAGTCTTTCCTTTGGCCGCCCCGGTGGCGCAGTGGTCTAAGGCGTTGGCCTCTGATCATTCGTCCGAAAGGGGTCCGGGTTCGAATCCCGGTGAGGCATGGATGTTGTGTTTGTCTCACGGCACTGGCTCTCTCCCTTAACTGGAACCAGTGACCCTAAATTAGGGACGGGCGACTGCTTATAGCCCATTGAGTTGCTCACGGTGGTCGTTAAACCTCCAATCAAAAAAAAAAAAAAAAAAAAAAAGAAGTCTTTCCTTTCGGCCTCAGTCGAGCTGGCCTTGCACAACAACTTTTTTCTCGTAAGCAAGGACCCAACGATAGCCCTGTTGCGTTTGCTTTAGAAACAACACGCTTGTATAAATTATGGGATCCACATGCCAGTCATGTCGACATGTTGGACACCCTAGTGCAACAGCTCGATCCATTTCTACAGGATTTTCTTGAGGTCCGACACCCTGCTACAATTCATGAATGCCTTCGCCTCATATGAACGTATGAGGAGCGACACGGCAAACATGGTCCAACTCACCATGCTCGGGTACCCCGGAAGGCTTATTACGAAAATCCTCAGCGGCGTAATAGGCCTAATGACTTTCAACACGAGCGTACACAGGTGCAAGTCCAAGCATCATACGTCCCACCGCATAGAAGAGTGGTACACCAACCGCTAGTTTCTAATCAATTTTCTGGGTACAGTATAAATGCACAGTATGCTCGACCCCGTTCCCATCCGCAGAATTCGGAACGTTTTTATGCTAAGGGCAATGATGATTTTTCTGCCCGTGCTGAGGGAAGAAGTAATAGAACTGGAAATTTCAACAGACATGCGGAGTTCCCGCAGCAGTTTTCACGAAGTTTTCCTAAGCGTGAAAACTTTCCCGATACCTGGCAGGGCCGAGGTTTCAGACCGCATGATAATACAACCAGGAATCCTTTAAACTTCCAAAGGAAGTAGACCAAGGGTCGGTACTGCTTCCTGATACCAAGCATTCTGACCCTAAAATAGTATTAGTGACTGTCCAAACTCCTCAGTTGCTTGATGTGTTATTGACAATTGAAGATATTATGGTCGAGACAAAGTTCGACACTGGTTCTGAAATATCAGCCCTAAATACGAGGTTTTGCACTGAAAGTTTTCCTGCAATCCACGTCCAGCCTGCGACGCAGTATTTGCGAGGTGCAAATAACGAAATATTCAGTATCACAGGAACTGTCACATTATCTCTAGGGCTGGGAAAGGCTCGTTTTACGCATTCTTTCCTGCTCATAGACGAACTACCTGTTAAATGTCTAATGGGCATGGATTTTATCAATACTTTTCAAGTTACCCTGAATTTCGTACAACATGTTATTTCCTTTCCAGAACCTGTCGAAGTGATTCCTACGGATCCTATAGACATAACGAGTTTGTTACTGAGTAACCAACTGAATGAGAGGCAACGAAACCAGCTTTCTCTACTTTTGCATGAAAGACCTGGTTTATTTTCCGATCAACCTGATTTCACACAGGTGATTTATCACGTCATTGACACTGATGGTTCGAAACCGATAGCGACGAAACCTTACCCTTGTGCTCCCCATAAAAAACAGGAAATGCAACGTCAAATTTCCGAGATGATTAAACAGGGCATAATAAGGGAATCAACAAGCGCCTGGGCCGCACCTGCTTTTCTTGTTCCAAAGAAACAACCCAACGAATTTCGTTTCGTGATAGATTTCCGCAAGCTAAACCAAGTCACGAAAGCGATAAATTATCCACTACCTGTCATGTCACATATTTTGCATGACCTATCGTCAACTAAATGGATGCAACCTTGGATTTGGCGAGTGGATATTAGCAGGTGGCGGTACATCCAGACTCCGTCGATAAAACAGGCTTCGTGACTCCTTTTGGGGCTTATGAATACCTGCGTATGCCCTTTGGACTAGCCTCTGCACCTGCTACTTTCCAAAAGCTTATGGATACGGTTCTCAGACCTGTTCTAGGTCCCCATGTGCATGTATATTTGGATGACATTATTATTACATCCGAGACTTTTGACGAGCACCTTTCTCTGCTCAAACAGGTGTTCCAACTCATATACAATGCTGGCTTGACGTTAAAACCTAGTAAATTGCCAGATAGCGAGGGACGAGATTCTATATCTGGGGTTGAAAATCACTCCCCACGGCTTATTTACGGATAATGAAAAAATCAGGCCTATTGTTGACTTTCCTCGGCCAAAAACAGCCAAAGAACTATTACGCTTTCTGGGAATGACCGGATGGTATCAGCAGTTCGTCCCCGCTTATGCTACGATCTGTGAGCCATTGTATGCTTTGAAACGTAAATACAAGAAGTTTGTTTGGACACCTGAGGCTAACGCTGCGTTTGAAGCACTGAAGTCTGCGTTGACTCAGCCTCCTGTATTAGCTTTCCCAGATCATACTAAGGAATTTCATATTTACACTGACGCGTCCGGAGTTGGTATTGGTTGCGTTTTGTCACAAGCTGGGCATCCAATAGCTTTTGCGTCCCGTACTTTAGCCAAAGCTGAACGCAATTATTCAGCTACGGAACGCGAATGTCTTGCTGTAGTGTATGCTCTTGACAAATTTCAATGTTATCTCAACGAATTCACAGTTAATATAATTACGGATCATTCTGCCCTTCAGTATTTGAATTCTGCTAAGCACCTCTCTCAAAGACTTATGAAGTGGGCTCTTAAGTTACAGGAGAGCAATATCAAAATTTCGTACCAACCAGGTCATAAGAATCAATTACCGGATGCATTGTCTCGCGTCCCGATTAGTGGGGTTCCCACAGAAACTACTCCTGGATGTCAGCCTTTACTTTTAATAGCTGATATAACATCCAGAAAGCAGATAATGGCAGAATTAGTAAATGATCCAGATTTTGGGGATATCTATAATTTTTGCTTGCGGTTCACCACAACAAAGTGACCCTTCTCTGGCTGGGAGGTCACAGCATTTTGAAGTCATAGAGGGTCTTCTTTACTATACGAAATCTAGGACTACTAGGGCAGAGTTTCGCCCATGTATTCCGCGAACCCTTAGAATGGCCCTTTTAAACGAATTTCATAACAAACCTATTGCAGGCCATTTAGGTATTCGCAAGACCCGTTGTAAATTGCGGGATGTTGCCTATTGGCCTGGCATGTACCAAAGTGTGATCGCATACGTTTAATCATGTCACTTGTGTCAGATTTATAATTACCGTAATGTAAGACCGGCCGGTCACTTGAAATCTAGTTCAAGTTCTCATGTTTTTGACATTATTTCAATAGATTTATTGGGACCTTATCCTTTATCTGTTAAAAACAAAGCTCGTTGCGTTTTAGTATTAACTGATAATTTCTCTAAATGGGTCGAAGTTTTTCCCATTAAAGCCGCTACGGCGGAAGTTATTTGTAATGTATTAATTAATGAAGTATTCTCTAGATATGGTGCACCTAATAAAGTAATTTCGGATAATGGTCCCCAATTTATTTCTGACATTTTTGAAAGAATGTGTGCGAGACTACACATAAAGCATAAATTCATTTCCCCATATCATCCCCAGAGTAATCCCGCGGAACGAGTAAACCGCACGCTAGTTAAAATGATTGCTACATTAGTCATAGATCATCAGGAGCGGTGGGACGAACATCTTGAGCTTTTTTCGTTCGCCCTCCGCTCGTCTGTTCACGAATCTACTAAATTTACTCCTGCTGAACTTTTTTCGGGTCGAAAAATTAAGACCCCTTTTGAAAATTTAACGGGGATTATCGACGAACTAAACCAGCGACCAACTCCGCAATCAGTACGAATCATGGCAGAAAAAGCTCGTGTTGCAATGATAGGAGCACAAGCGGCTCAAGCAAGATACTATAATACTAGATGTAGGGAACCAGATCTTGTCGTTGGATATCTCACTCTCGTGGAAACGCACTTCCAGTCTTCTGTTTCTCATACTTTAGTAAAGAAATTTGCACCCAGCTACGAAGGTCCATATCGGGTGGCAAATGTGTTTGAAAATAACATTATCCTTGAAAAACCTGACAATCAATTTCAATACGTACACGTTGCTCAGTGTCGCAAGTATCATGAACGAAATATAGATTTTATAATCAACCCTACTCAACCTTTCTGTTCCACAGACTCAAGAGTCTGTATTTCACGATCACCCTCCAGAAATTTTGGACGAACCGACAAACCTTTTTGAAGAATCTCCAGTGATTTTTTCTTCACCCTCCCCTCCACAAGACGGGCTTCCAAGAACGCAACCTGATTCTCCCATAAGACGAAGGCTCGAATCAAGTTCTTCAAATTCTAGTATCGTTCCTTTCCCTCCAAATATTGCCAAGACTATTGCTGCACCATTCCCTAATAACTCTGCACCAACACAAGCTCCTACTTCCTTGAATACCTCGTCAGAAAGTATTCCTATAGGCAGAAATAAACACCGCCCTGCACGACCACTAACTTACAGCAGCGACTCAGAGTCATCAAATATTTCTGATTTATCAGATATAGACAATAGTGTGACGATTCCTAAACGTCAGACACAAATTACAAACCGTCCAGCAACACCAAAAGCTGGTCGAAAACGCAACTTGTCTCCCCAATCTGCTTCGCCGCAACAGCGACGAAGGCAGAGATCTTTGCATCCGCCCGGGTTTCGCCCCTGGAACTTACGCTCAGGGCAAACAGGGCCGATGCCTGCTTCTACTCTCATGCCAAGAGGTAGAAAGCGAAAACAAGCGATGTGGCCGGAGCCACGTCCCTTCAAACGAATGCTGGAAGGACAACACGGGCCCCAACACAAAGGGACAACATATCAAAAGCCTGGGGGAGCCCGTTCCTGTCAGCCGCAGGGATTTCCTGACCGACAGACTTCAGCCGTTCCTGACCGTTCCTGTCAGCCGCAAGGATTTCCTGACCGACAGACTTCAGCCGTTCCTGACCGACGGACTTCAGCCGTTCCTGACCGTTCCTGTCACACGCAGGGATTTCCTGACCGACAGACTTCAGCCGTTCCTGACCGTTCCTGTCAGCCGCAGGGATTTCTTGACCGACAGACTACAGATGTTCCAGATCCATTCAAGTCTCTGAAAAGATCGACGCCACCGGAATTTACCAGTCCGATTAGGCCTGGAAAACGTTATCGTACTAGAGTTTTTTATGCGTCCTCGAGATAAGTAAGTTCTCGTGGACAGGTTCTTTTCTCATTCTGTTGTTTTTCCTGCACGACCAGTTGGCGTGTCAGAATTTTTTTTTTCGTGTGGGCCTATGCATTCTTTTTGTGTATATGTGTTTTTTTTATATATATCTTCTATGTCCGTCTACTAATCCAATTTTTTTTATATGTGTGTTAGGGGTGAAATAATGAAAATTGTTACTGTTAGGCAGCAACAGGCAATCTTCGGTGCAGATACAGTTGGTTTGTAATCAACGATAATATGAGGAAGTAATTTGAAATCAAAAAGTGATTCCTGCTTGGCAGAATAAAAATAAGGTATGCCGATGCAGGTTTGTTCTGTTCAAGTATAAAAAGTGTTTCCTGCTTCACAGACGACAATTGCTGCGGACACAGGTTTACTGAATTTGTTAGGCCAAGTTTGATGTTGTACACACTGCTGCCACCAAAACAAAAAAAAAAGAGGACGATAAACGTCAGTCAGCGAAATGTAAGACTACACTCAAAATTTGATAGGTTTTTCGGGAAAAAAAAAATTAAGGGGGAGATGATGTAACGTATACTCTAGATTCAGTTTCCTTTTGATTTTACTATCTCTTGTTATTTTATTTTCCTATGCAAATTATCTTTTCACTTAACGAGATGTTATTTCTCCCGCTGAATGATATGTGGCAATGAGTGTAAGTCATGACGTGGTGGTATGCAGTATAAATAGGCGCGTTCAACTATACCAAGAGAGCTTTGTTTTATGTGCGAGGAGCTTCGTTTTATGTGCCGGGAGCTTCGTTTTATGTGATTAGGTTCTTCGTCATTATTGTGATGCGATTCTACGAAAGTTCGGATATTCAGTAGTAGTGTGATTAGTAGAGTGTGTGTTGGATGATACCAGAAGTTTTCAAATAAAAGGTTTTAAAGTGAGTACATTTTTCTCAGTTCATATTAGTGTCAGACCTCTATCTGGCTGTTAGGTCTCTTTCATTAAGTGTCTCCATTAAGTCCAGGCATAAAACTTTATTCATTATAATTACTACCACACAACCAACCAGTAAAACCTTATCCATTATAAACCCTTCTGCCTCTGCAAACTCAACGAGAGTATTTCCACGGTGGTTTCTGTTGCCGTGGCCGAATTTACCTACTGAAGTTTCATTCTGTTGCCGTTGCCCTATTTTTGCATTGAAATCTCCCATAATTATCTTTAAGTGCTGCTTACCTTTATTATTTAGATGACGAATTTCCTCATAAAATTCTTCAATTTCTTCTTCAGGATGACTTGTGGTTGGTGCATAAGTTTGAATAATCTGAGCCTGGTATCTTCTCGAGAGTTGAATAACGAGTCGTGCAGCTCTGTCAGAGGAACTTTCAACTTCTACAACTTTATCCTTCAGTTTCTTGTTTATTATAAATCCAACATCACTAGTTCTGCCAGTATCTGTCCCACGATAGTAGAAGAGATGTCCACTTTTCAGTTCAATGAGATTCTCTCCTTTTCTCTTTACCTCACTTGATCCTTTGTAGTTCCTCTTCCAATTCAAGAAGCCGTGAATCAGAAGATATGGAGCGCCTTATATACGTAGCCAAGGTCAGCATCAGATGGCAGCCTAGTCCGGTCCTCCGGGGATTCTTAGCACGCTCTGCCTTCATGTCGCACTGGCCGCTGCCTTGGCCAGGTACATTCCAGCTGCCGGAGACTGAGGGTCAAGATTTAAGTTGTGGAGTCATTTTGGAAGGGTTTGGCCATAACTCACCACGCTGGCCAAGCGGGTTGGTGAGTGTGGGATAGCATTTCCTCTAATCCCGATGGTATAGTTATACCGCTATTGGCGGTCGTCAGAGCCCTTTTAGTGGGAACAGGATGCACCACGAGAAGGCGAGGTTGACATTTGTCAAGGAGAGGCTGTGATGTTACGCATCACCTGACCTTACATCCTCATAACTATGTATAGGTAGCTATACCTGCTGCATATATTGGTTTTCCATTGCGTATAGTGTGCCACAGTTTGAAGTGTTTCACTTGCTTTTCAATGCTGGTGTTCCTTTCCTTCGTAGTTTTGCGTTTCAGCGCCAATATTTCCTTTTCTTTCTTTTCTTTTTTTTTTTTTTTAGGCTTAAACTTTTGCGACGAATTTCAATGAATGCAAAGCATTTCAAAAATAAGTTCCGATCACACGGTGGTCCGGTATAAGATGTACGATTGCAGCAGTTTGTCATGGAAGTCAGAACGACAAATTGATCTGCGAATCTTCTGTAAGGACACTTCAATTGAGTAAACAGCAAGGTCATTAGACGAATTCGCAAGATTTCTTAGCAATGCGTATAAAACATCTTAGTTTTCGCTTTCAGTTGTCACAAAATAATGAATAGGGAAAAAATTATAACAGCATTAAAGTAGGCGTTGCAGGTTTTTTGGCGATACGGCACTTGACCAATCGGCCTTTCTCAGCCCAATTATACGCCCTCTCTGAACTGCTTGCAGTATGTCCGGATCCGACGTCGGGGCATCTTCACAGACCGTGGAGGTAATGCAACCACAATCTGCAGTCGCAATTGTTCCTGAGTGCGAGCTTTGCTCTTGATACACAGTGGCGACGCCAGAAGATCAGAACTGGGGACGGGGGGGGGCGTTTAGGGCGCCAAACATCATACAGGCGGCAAAAATTTTGAAGAGCTGCCACTTTTTTCATGTTTCGTTATTATTTGCGGTCATAAGACACTTTTTGTATTTTGGTTTGTAACCTGACTAGGAATATCTATCTCTCTCTCTCGCGCGCGCGCTCTCTTAGACATCGCTCAAAGAATTTACTCCGCTTCACAGAACAGTACAACACAAAATTTAACGAAAAATTCATTATATATAACACAAATTTCTTAATTCCAAAAATCCCCATACATTGATCCAAGTTCTCTAAAATCTTAGATGGTTGCATTTGCCATGTGTTCTAACTGCTGAGCTGAAGCCTACGCGTAGCGTCGTGTATGTTGTATGTTGATATGCTGTCCTCGATACATGGTTCCCATGCGCTGTGACGGGCTTTGGTCATTATTTTTTAATCGTTTGCATATTCGGCCCTGAGGAACTTGCATGTGGAATTTCATCAGGATCGAACAACTTTCTCAGGGTGCTCCGCCTTTTTTTTTTTTTTTTTTTTTTTTTGCCATACAGTGCGCGTGTGTGTATATGTATAATCAAAACAAAATTAAAAATAAATAATTATGTGGCACAACATTCCCTTTCGGAAAAAAAAAAAAAAGAAAAGAAAAAAAGACGGGGTTGCTTCGGGTTTTTTTTTTTTTTTTTTTTTTGCCAAAGAGTGTGTGTGCATAAATATCTCTCTAACTAAATAATGATATATATATATATATATACCAGTAAAATTGATGCAAGCTGAATTAGTTATGATACAATGTACAAACGTAGAATTCACACAGAAGCGCTAAAGCAGCAATCCGGAACGAATCACATCATACTATCGACAAAACATACCATTATAAACCACAATTTCAAGGAACAAACAAACCAGAAACTCTAAAGCAAAAAAAAAAAAAAAAAAATTAATACAAAGAGACTCAAAAAAGCATTATAACCAAAAACAAACTTCTCAAGCCGATCTCATCAGGGGAACACTGGTTCGTGGATCATGACCTTTCGAAACTCAGCAAAAGCAGGAACAACCCAAGACCCGCTGCGGTGCTCCCGAGGTTATGGGAGACAACAGATAAAGACCAATCTTATACACGAAGAACATTTGTCAGAAAGCGAAAAAACCCGATCACGTGGTCCATATCGTGACAGTATACAAATAGGTGTAACCTGTGTAAGAAACCTATGAAGTGGAATTTCTTCGAAACTCGTCAACAATTACACTTTTCAGACATTATTAATACACTGCCGGACAATTGCTAAGGACGGATGACAATAGCAACCATGGAAGGTAGGAAAATGTGGAAATTAGCATAAGTGCGGGATACAGTAAGACGTGTTGTGCGTATGCAAATTTTGGATTGCCGAACTTGTTCGTGACGTCATAGCGCTGATAAGAGATATAAAGGATTTGACGCGTATTTACCGTTGTTGTTCAAACGCAAAGTTGAAAGGGAAAGAATCAATTGACGAACTTGCAATTTTCAGAATGTCTTCCCGACATCACCTAGATGATTTTACGCGTGGCCGTATTATTGGCAAGATTGAAGAAGGGCGAAAAATAACAGATATTGCCAGGGAGTTCGACGTCAGCCACAGTGTTGTTTCAAGGCTTTGGAAATCATTTCAAACAAATGGAGAGTGTAGCAAACGTCACGGGGGAGGTCGTGTTCGCAGTACGACACCTGCAGAAGATCGGTACATAGTGCTATCAACAAAAAGACACCGGCGCAGCACAGCTAGTGAGGTAGCAAATCAGTTTATGGCTGCTACTGGCAAGCGGATCTCCCGAAAAACTGTCGCCAGACGTTTGCATGTAGGAGGACTATACGCCCGCCATCCTGTTGTGTGCATCCCATTGTCCAGACGTCACCGTACCGCCCGTTTGCAATGGTGCCATCAACATCACAATTGGACTGATAACGACTGGTCTGCTGTCCTCTTCTCAGATGAGAGTAGATACAGTCTATCGTCTGATTGTCGACGACAACTGATCTGGCGTGATAGTGGTACTGCATATTGTCCAGCAAACATACAGGAAAGGGACCGATATCCGACATGTAGTGTCCTGGTATGGGCTGGCATCATGATCAATGGCCGTACGTCCCTCTATGTGCTTCCAACTGGGACTATGACTGGCCAACGATACATTAATGATGTTCTGCTACCTCATGTTCGCATGTTCCGTGGTGCTGTCGGCGATAGATTCATTTTCATGGACGACAACGCAACATGTCATCGAACAGTCGCTGTCCAGGAGTGTCTTGAGAGCGAGGATATTCAACGCCTCGTATGGACAGCACGTTCTCCAGATCTGAATCCCATTGAAAATGTGTGGGATGCTTTGGGGAGGAGTCTTGTTGGTCGCCAATGCTCTCCAATAAACAAGGACACCCTCATCCGTGCACTGACAGAGGAATGGGATAAATTACCCCAACAGCTGCTTGATAATGCTGTGCAAAGCATGACACGACGTGTGGAATCTTGCATCGCCCTCCATGGTGGCCATATCCCGTATTGACATCTTACGCCGGAACGCCTGCGGACGGTAATTGCATTTTTTCACGTTTACGTATTCTGCACAAAATGGCCTGTTTGTCCCTTGAACACGTTCCAAAGCCTTCTGGATTTCAGAGCACAATAAATTTTCTTTCTTGTAATGTCCTGGCATTCTGACATTATTTTATTTCACTTGGCATCCAACCACACTTACTTTTTTATGCGCTATATAGCCGTTTATGATCCGTCCTTAGCAATTGTCCAGCAGTGTATAAACCTATGAAGTGTAAGCACTACAAATTTAATAACTTAGGTTGCTAAACGCCACTTGGTGGGCTGATTGTGGCTGATTATTTACTAATCCACTTCATAGGTTTCTTACATAGGTTACACCTATTTGCAAACTGTCACGATATGGACCACGTGATCGTTTTTTTCGCTTTCTGACAAATGGTCTTCGTATGTAAGATTGGTCTTTATCTGTGATCTCCCATGACTTCGGGAGCACCTCAGCGGGTCTTGGGTTATTCCGGCTTTTGAGTTTCGAAACGTCATGATCAACGAGTCGGTGTTCCCCTGATGATATCAGCTTGAGAGGTTTGTTTTTGGTTATAATGCTTTTTTGAGTCTCTTTGTATTAATACTTTTTTTTTTTTTGCTTTAGAGTTTCTGGTTTGTTTGTTTTTTGAAATTGTGGCTTATAGTGGTATATGTTTTTATCGATAGTACATATATATATATATATATATAAAATCATACCTAAATTTTAAAAAACTATTAAATTAAAAATAATTACATAATATATATATAGTTAAAACTAAATTATATATTATATATACACTGACGGAAAAAAAAATCCCAACACCATGAAAAAATAGTTGTTGAGGAATGAATTGGCGGCAATACATTTGTATAGGAAACATATTTAATCGATTAAGGTTTCAAGATCACAGCTTATTGTAAGCGCGAGAAGAGCCATTTTAAATGTGAAATGCTGGTACATTAATAACCGGTGTAACAGCCAGAATGTTGAATGCAAGTACGCAAACGTTCATGCATTGTGTCGTACAGGTGCTGGATGTCAGTTTGTGGGATGGAGTTCCATGCCTGTTGCACTTGGTCGGTCAATACAGGGACGGTTAATGCTGGTTGGGGGTGACGCTGGAGTTGTTGTCCAATGATGTCCCATACGTGCTCGATTGGTGAAAGATCTGGTGATCTAGCAGGCCACGGCAACATGTCGACACTCTGTATAGAGCATGTTGGGTTACAACAGCGGTATGCGGGCGAGCGTTATCCTGTTGGAAAACACCCCCTGGAATGCTGTTCATGAATGGCAGCACAACAGGTTGAATCACCAGACCGACGTACAACTGTGCCGTCAGGGTGCGTGGGATAACCACGAGAGTGCTCCTGCTGTCATAGGAAATTGCTCCCCAGACCATAACTTCAGGTGTAGGTCCAGTGTGTCTCGGCCGCAGACAGGTTGGTTGCAGGCGCTCACCTGGCCTCCTTCTAACCAACACACGGCCATCACTGGCACCCAGGCGGAACCGGCTTTCATCAGAAAACACAACAGATCTCCACTCCGTCCTCCAATGAGCTCTAGCTTGACACCACTGACGTCGCAAACGGCAGTGGTTTGGAGTAAGTGGAATGCACGCTGCAGGGTGTCTGGCTCAGAGCTGTCCTTCAAGAAGTAACCGATTTGTAACAGTTCGTTGTGTCACTGTGGTGGCAACTGCAGCTCCTATTGCTGCGCAGACGCGGTACGATGCGCCACGGCCATACGCCGTACACGGCGGTCTTCACTCTCAGTAATGCCACGTGGCCGGCCGGAACCCTTTCTTCTTGAGGCAGTACCTTCCCTTGACCACCGCTGCCAACAATCATGCACAGTGGCTACATTCCTGCCAAGTCGTTCTGCAATATTGCGGAAAGAAAATCCACCTTCTCGTAGCCCTATTACACGACCTCGTTCAAACTCCGTGAGCTGTTGATAATGGCTTCTTCGTCTTCTTAAAGGCATTCTTGACTAACATCAACACCCTACGTCGAATCTCAACGATAACTAACGCTCACGAACGTTACAGCGCATATTTACAGCAAACCTGCTTTGCATGTTCCGAGGGGCGCGACTAGCGCCACACGTATGCGCCGAGCGCGAAATGTGCATAGACGTCATCTTACAGATGTAGTTTCACCGCCTACCAACTGTCGTTTATCTAACACAACCCCTTCATGGTGTTGGGATTTTTTTTTCCGTCAGTGTATATATATATATATAGCTGTTTGATGGATCCCTAACAGCTACCAATACTGACCTCCATCCCCACCTTTTTCTTTTCAGCTTTCGCGCACTATTCCCCCCACCCCACCCCCACGCTAAAACGTCACCATCAGCGTCATATTAAATACTTTCCTCCCATTTATATGCTGTTCAGCGTCCCTCCTTCTTTCTTTTGTTTTTTTCGTTCGGTCTCACATTACAGTTCGCAGCTTAGAGAGTACTGTCCGTGGGTATTTGGTCTTGTACCTACTTTTTACTGGCATCAAAAAAGCTGTTCTTGCCACGTACTGGTACTCTCTCCTGATGAAGACAGTTCATGGTTTACCGTTTTATGTTTTATCATTTGTCCTTTGTTTATCCGTTGAGGCTTTTTGAATCGTTATTATGTACACTTTATATATATATATATATATATATTCTTTTTTGAACATACAATATATATATATATATATATATATATATATATATATATACACTATTCAGAAGCCTCAACGGAAAGACAACGGAGAAATTATAAAACATAAAACGGTAAACCATATATACATATTAGGTGTGCAACTTAATTCTTGGCCACAGGCACGACACATTGACAGCAAATTATAGCAAATCGAATACGTACCTAATTAGGGAAATAATCCCCGTCACGTTGGATACATTTGAGCCATCTGTCAGGGAGCTGTCGAATGCCACTGCGGAAAAAAGAGGGCTGTTTCGAGTTGATAAAGTCATCAATACTTATGTGGACCTCCTCGACAGAAGTGAAGTGCGTATCACTCAGGTGATGTTGCAGGGAGCGGAAGAGGTGATAATCCGACGGGGCTAAGTCTGGACAATACACCGGGTGGGACAAAATCCCCTATCCCAGGTCGGTGATCGTGTTTAAAGTCGTTTTCGCGGTGTGAGAACGCGAGTTATCCTGAAGCAACAGGACCGACCTTGCCGGTGTATGGCCTTTTCGCCTCCAGTGCGTCACTCACACGAATGAGTTGCTAACAATAACGCGCAGCATTGACCGTTTCATCAGGTTTGAGCAATTAATAGTGTACGACACCGCGCTGATCTCACCATATGCACAGCAACAACTTCCTGGCATGGATATTCGATTTGGCGGTACTGGTGGCAGGCTGACCTGGATAAACCCACGATTTGCGCCGCTTAGGATTATCGTAGAGGATCCACTTCTCATCACAGGTCAAAACCTTGTGGAGGAAATCCTTCTTCTTGAATTTGGAGAGCAAGGACACATCAACATCGTGGCGCCTAGACTTGTTTGCAGCTGTGAGTTGGTGGGGCACCCAACGGGCAACGACCCTCCTTCTGAATCCGTCCAAGCTTGTGCAGGCGCTTTGCAATGGCTTGCCATGCTACTCCGAGTTTATGGGTGGGCTCTGACTGTGTGCGACAAGGATCCGCGTCCAACAGTTGTTCCAGTTCCTCATCGTCAACTTTCTGCGGCTGTCCCGGACATTCTGCATCACGGAGATCGAAATTTCCCTGCTTAAACCGCTGGAACCACTTCTTACACGTACTGTAGGACACAGCAACCTCACCCAAAGCAGCACAGATCCTTTTCTGGGCTTCCGCGGCACTTTTTTTAGCTGAAACGCGAACAGGAGGCCGTGCCTCAAATGTTGCTTCTTGAACGACATTGCTTTCACCGTCAACTTTCGTCCCTTCTGTCACTAGAGCTGTGAGCGGCTACGGTTGCCTGGAAAGCTGTTGGATGGCGCTGCAATAAGCCATTATCGCACACAGCTATGTGCATTTCTCGACGTTCTATGATCGTTTGCGGGCCGCCCCGGTGGCGCAGTGGTCTAAGGCGTTGGCCCCTGATCATTCGTCCGTAAGGGGTCCGGGTTCGAATCCCGGTTAGGCATGGATGTTGTGTTTGTCTTACGCCACTGGCTCTCTCCCTTCCCTGGAACCAGTGACCCTAAATTAGGGACGGGCGACTGCTTATAGCCCATTGAGTTGCTCACGGTGGTCGTTAAATCTCCAACCAAAAAAAAAAAAAAAAAAAAATCGTTTGCGGTTAGGGGCTGAGAATTAAGTTACACACCTAATATATATATAGTAGTTTGTTACTACATTCAATCACGAGCGGATTTTTTAAATTCATTCATCGTTATTTAAAGTTGTTCACGATTGAACACGTTTTACAATGCATAACAGTTCAATCCAGGATCTAACGTTAATTTTATTATTTGGGAATTTATGAGTTGTACCTGTGTAGGTACGTGTGACTCTATAACGGTCAAAATTCCCGTGCCCGGTCGCCCCCCCCCCCCAATCAGCCCCTGACTACGTCCACTACCAGTGGCGTACCTGAAAAACTCGGCTCCGGCCCCCGCAAAAAAAAAATGTCTTCGAGACCCTTTCGCAAAAAACTATTTTGCTCTCAGTTACTGAAAATTTAAAATTCTATGTTATTAAATAGGTTTTACCGGCGTTTTAGTAATTCGAATTCTTTGGTACCATAGGTATTTTTCGTTAAACCAAAATTGTTACACTTTATTGCGTGTGGCAGTGCACGTCGTGATTAAAATGATTGCCTAAATTTTATACCAATACAAAGTATTACAAAACACTTACGCCAAAGTCAATCATATCATGCAAATCTTATTCTTTTAGAGAACTAAGGCCAGCCCCTTTGAAATGCCTAACGATCACACAGGGAAAGCATGTAACGGCCGTGTAATAGTATCTAAAGACCTTTTCTAATTTATACCTAAATACAGAACATAAGTAAGCAAGTAAAAAATATTTAGAATTCTGGCACAAAAAGAGGAAAATTACTTACATCATGTAATCTTGAATATAAAAAACAAAACAAAACACAATTATCATAATATCACAATGTTTTGCACATAGTAACAACTTTTCCTTCTGATTCTTTTACATGTAAAAAAATTACACAGGTCTCTGTTTCTTTCGCTCCCGCGAAGAACACCTTTTACCTCATATACTGAAGGATGCGTAGTTATGTGCAAATAAGCGTTATATGTAAAACGCCTTATCCTCATTGATATAAAAATTTCACTCATTCAACTGATATTTCATTCACATTCTTTTGTCGTTATCCATGTATAGGAACTATTGCTATGGCTATGAAAAGGGGGCTTCCAGTCCTGTGGAACAGCTGCTTTCTCGTCACCCAGTTTTCATAAACTACAGTGAAAATGATTTCTTAAATATTTTACTCATTTACTGAGAAAAAAATTGCTTTTCGTTTTAATACTTCATTCAAATCTGCCGTAAAAAATTTCTGGCTATTTCCCAGTTTCACGTGAAGTTTCCGCAAAAATTTTGAAAAATCCTAAATCTTTCTGCTGAGGCTTTAGAGGCTATCAATACGGCAGTGTCCACACTACAATGCCGAAACTTCCCATTCCCGCCCTCACATACTTAATCCTTTCACAGCCAACGTCTCCCTTTCTTTGAGGGCCGCGGGTAGCCTAGTAGTCAACGTTCGTGACTGCCATGGAGAAGACCTCGGGTTCGATCCCAGGCAGGTACGAACGCTCGAACCACTAAATATCCGCTGTGCGTCGGATGGGCACGTTAAGCCATCGGGCCCCGGGTACTGCCCCACCGGTAATAAATAAGGGCGTCTTCCTCTCCCTTTCTACCTCGCTTCGGTGTCCCTTTCCTATCGGGCACTCTAGCCCAAATCTCCTAGCTTCATATTTCTAAGGGTTGTTTAAGACTTGGGGTCAGACATTCCCTTCCTTAAATCCTCTACTTACGATCAGATCAGTCTCCCTTTCAGTTCCCCCCAACACTGCCTGAGACAGTTCGGGTTTAGGTGGTTCCACCTAAAATCTCTGCCCTATGTTTCCAATGGTAAAACTTCTTTACATATTTTCTTCGCAATTAATGTATTCCCAAAGGATGAAAATTTTCACATTGATAAAACTAACTTTAAGCTATAACATGGCATACTTAATATTTTGCTAAAACATAACCATAAGTAAGCAATCCAATATTAGTTGTCTACTGATGCCATCAGTGTACAGGTCGCGCCATCTATATACAGGTCTGAACATTACTCAAACAAAAATGATTGATTTTTAATATAATTATGATTATGTTTTAGCAAGTATTAAGTATCCCACGCTGTAACTTAAAGTTAGTTGTATCAATGTGAAAATTTTCATCCTTACAATACATTGATTGTGAAGAAAATATGTAAAGAAGTTTTACCACTGGTAACATAAGGCAGAGATTTTAGGTGCAACCACCTTAAGAAAAGTACAGTTCCTCTGGAAATAGTGGCAAGCATATACTGGGGGGTTTAAAAAAAGTACACCCGTCATCCTTAAATTGAAGTGGGTGTTGGGGGAAAATTTTCATCGGCTCATGCCAAGATTTTACTGCAGAAAAATTGTACTGCAATTTTTCTGTTGTGGACAATCACAGAAATTTCAAGATATTTAAATATCGTGGCAAATTCACTTAATCGACTTGGAAAAAGGGAATAATCAGGTTTAAATCACTAGTTTAGTTAGTTATGTATGTAATTGCGCTTGAGAAGCTTCTAATTTTGGACACACTCAATATTTATATTTATTTAAAATTTTCTCTTAAGAATGCTGAAGAACATTATTATTATTATTTTTTAAATTGCTTATATAGCCTTTTCATATTTGACAGATCGTAAAATAATCTTGATTTTCATACCTTTGAGCTTCTAGTTCTTAAATTGTCAACAAAGTGGGCTGAAATTCCAGCAAATACACTGCTGGCCACCCAAAATGCAACACCAAGAAGGACACGAGATAGCAAAGCCAGATTTACTGGGCACATAACAACAGATACAAAGATGAAGCGATTGAGCTTACAGGCCCGTGTGACTTGCGGAACACGCAGACATCAATAGTTCGTGTGGCCCCCATGGCTGGCAATAACGGCCGCTACACGCCGCGGCATCGAACGGAACAGGCTTTGGATGTGGGCCTGGGGTATGTCAGTCCAGGCTGCTTCCACACGTTGCCACAGTTCATCAGGCTTGCCGGTACACTCAGTTGCCGATCAGCGACCAGACGTGTTCGATGGGCGACATATCGGGAGAACAGGCGGCCCACGGCAGCAGTGACACCTGGTGAACCGTGAAGAATTGTTGCACGATGCGTGCCACGTGCGGGCGCGCATTGTCCTGTTAAAACGTGACCGCTGGCAGGTCCTGCAGGTAAGGGAGGACTACAGGCTCCAAAACGTCGGAGATGTAGCGGTGGCTGTTGAGTGTACAGGCGATGCGTACCAGAGGGGTGCGAGTGTCATATCCAATTGTGCCATAAACCATAACGCCAGGCGACGGACCGTTATGGCGATGCATAATGCAGGCGTCATAGTCTCTCGACGCGGGGTCGCCACACGCGGATCCGACCATCGTGGTGTTGCAGGCAGAAGCGGGATTCGTCGGAGAAGACAATCTCATGCAATTCCGTAGTCCAGGTGCAGCGTTCAACAGCCCACTGCCGCCGCACTCGCCGGTGGTGTAACGTCAATGGTAATCGGAGAAATGGGCGCCGTGCGACAAGTCCCCGCTCCTGCAGACGACGTCGAACGGTACGTGCTGACACAGGTTGTTGCGCAACACACCCTAATTCCTGCGCTAACGTTCGTGATGTGGCGGTGCGAGCCGTCAATGCCCGCCGCACATCATGTCGGTCCTCTCTTTCGATGGTGTGCCGCGGCTGCGGCAATCGCTCACGTCGGTCCGTCCATCCCTCCTGCACCCACCGAAGCCATACTCGCCTCACTGTGGCTGGATGTCGTCCCACACGGGCGCCGATGTCTCGGTACAATAAACCGCTGTAGCGATAAGCCACTATTCATCCTCTGTCGAACTCCGAAATGTGCTGGAAAGACTGCCGTATTCTGCGACGAGGCATCAGGAAGCTTCCGCACAACACACTTCCACCCCACCTTCTGTGCACCCTTCTTATAGTGCTTCTCGGTGGCGTGTCGGACCAGAGAGAGAGAGAGAGAGAGAGAGAGAGAGAGAGAGAGACAGAGACAGAGAGAGAGACAGAGAGAGAGAGAGAGAGAGAGAGAGAGAGAGAGAGAGAGAGAGAGAGAGAGAGAACTGCAATCTTTGTCATTTTTCTATTGTGGACAATCACAGTTAGAAATTTAAAGATTTTTAAAAGTATCGTGGCGAACAGATTCTTCATTAGTGATCATAAATTCATATGTGTTTCAATTACGAAACGTGCTTTCATGCTGCGGTTATGTATTGCAAAGACACCTTACTAAATAACGTAAACAAAACATTTTGTAACTTCATGTTGAAATGATATCTCCTTAAATGCCTTCATCTGCAGCATTTGCCAGTTATCACAAGGAGCGTAAGCTGCGTATGTAGAACATTTCAGGGGAAAGGGATCGTATATGAACACCACCGCAAATAATCTTACAGTTTTTCCATTATCTAGCATTGTTCTGCAACTTTATAAAACATGGGTGAGTATTTTCACTACTTTAACTAAAGTAGTGAATTTTTTTAGCTCTGTTCAGCCCCCACCCCAATGCGTTAACATGCGTAGATTGTTGTGCCTCCCGATTTTTCCTGATACTGGGCCCCTCGAAACATTTTAGGAAGAAATGAATGATCAAAGAAACCATAGAAAGAGATAGACATCATTTCCCCACTCCGCAGTTGAGAAAGATATCGGTTAATTGCACTGGGAGGAAGGAGTGGAAGTTTGGAAGAGGATATTTTTTTTTAATGCCTAAACAGATTAATCATAGTTTTCGGGCTCGTTCGGGCCCGGGCTCTAGCTTTATTATGCAATATAAAATTCGGGCTCGGGCTCTTAAAATTGAGCCCGAACTCAGCTCTTATGAGCACAGCACTAATGCCTCCTACAACCAACGGGAGTAAAATCAAATATCCCCCTTCCTTGGGGAATATATAGAACGTCTTGTACACCCCCCCCCCCGCAACATACGGTACATACATTCTCGTTCCTCAGCTACTAAGTGAACCTAGAAGTTCGCAAACACACATGGCCCATCTATTGTAGTTGGGATTCTAGCAGTTGCCTGGTGAGGGGATTTTTTCCCCCTAATTCAAAATATAAGTTTCCCCCCCCCCGCTTGTTATAATTACATTATGTGTATTTAGTTTTTAAAAAAACTGTTGTGGTTCAGTTGTGTGTTTAAAACACACAACTGAACATGCATAATAGAGCCTGGGCGATGATCCAGAAACTTGCTGACAAGAGTAAAGAAGTGGGATTAAAAATGAACTTTCAAAAGACAAAAGTGATGTTCAATGCTTTTACAGCAGATACCAAGTGAGGGTCACATTGATGAGGAAATTAATCGGCGTACAAAACTTGCCTGGAGAGCTTTTGGAAGAAACAGCATAATTTTCAAGAGCAATATGCCATTATGTCTTAAAAGAAAAATGTTTGATCAATGCATCCTTCCAGTGCTTATGTATGGTGCAGAGACGTGGACCTTAACTAAAAGAGACATACAAAGGCTGCAGACAACTCCAAGCAGCATGGAGAGGTGCATGCTTGGTGTAACCAGGAGAGATAAGAAGAGGAACTCGTGGATCAGAAAAATGACAAGAGTGGAAGACATCATGATCAGAGTTAAATCCCTGAAATGGCAATGGGCTGGGCATATTGCCAGAAGGACAGACCATCGATGGACAGCCAAAATTTTAGATTGGATTCCAAGGGACAGGAAAAGACCCAGAAAAAGACCACATGCGAGACGGGTGGATGAAATTCGAAAGTATGCGCGAGTGACATGGAGGAGACTGGCACAAGACAGACCGTTGTGGAGGAAACTTGGGGAGACCTTCGTCGAGCAGTGGATTGATAATGGTTGACAATGATGATGATGATGATGATGATATATATATATATACACTATCTACCAACAAGTAATTGGACACCCCTGCAATCGACGATATCTGCGGTCCTGATACACGTCATGGCCGCCGCCGTTAAATATCGTGTGGGAAACAACAACGCAACCAGTCGCATGCAAGATGCCACGCAGTTCGGAGCTCTCTGATTTCAAGAAATGTGTAATCGTCGGGTATCACAGAAATGGCCGATCCATACGTGACATATCCAGCGAGTTGAAGTACCCAAAATCGACAGTGGCCTACGTGATTGGCAAGTGAAAGATGAGAGTGACTGTCGGAATGTGCCCCGACCCGGCAGACCCACAAAACTGGGAGTTAGAGACCGACGGGTGCTGGCCAGAGAAATTCGGAAGAACCGCACCAAATCGATAGGCCACATCCGCGAGGAGTTTCAACAGGCATCCGGGAGTGTTCTTTTGATGAATACCATACGTAAGGAAGCCCATCTGCTCGGTTATCATGGACGTGCTACCGCCCACAAGCCTTTGATCACCAAGTCCAATAGCGCTGCTCGGCTAACGTGGTGCAAAGAACGCAGACAGTGGACCGTTGAACAGTGGAAACAGGTTCTCTGGAGCGACTAATCATGGTTCACTCTCTATCGTTCGGATGGCAGTGTCTGGGTTTGGCGTCTGCCTGGAGAACCCCTCCTGCTGGAATGTATTGTGCCAACTGTGAAGTTCGGCGGCCGTGGAATTATGCTATGGGGTGTTTCTCCTGGTCTGGCACGGGACCTTTGGTCGCAATTCCTGGTAGACTCAACGCCGAGACCTACTGCACCATTTTGGATGACCATGCGCTTCCTACGTTGTGGCAGTTTTACAGGGTGGACCCATGTTACTTTCAGGATGACAATGCCCCCTGTCATGTTGCGAGGTCCACCATGGCTTGGTATGGTGACAATGGGGTTAATCGAATGGACTGGCCTGCACAGAGTGCGGACCTTAACCCTATCGAGCACATCTGGGACGAGTTGGAGCGTCTACTTAAGGGGTGCGCCCTCTGTCTGAAATCAGTGAAGGAACTGACCTGTCTTCCCTAAGCCAAGTGGAAGAAAATACCGCTAGCCGTCGTACAACGCCTGGTTGAGAGTATGCCCCGAAGGGTCGCAGCTGTAATCGCCACTCGTGGAGGCTCCACCAACTATTGAAGGTGAATAAACTTCGTTTTCCTTTGCTATCACAGGTGTCCAATTACTTGTTGGTAGATAGTGTATATATATATATATATGTGTGTGTGTGTGTATGTATATCACAGTTTGACTGCATAAAGGAAACAAATTCGTACATAAATGCTACAAATTTGTGGAAATCCAGAGGAAAAGATCACTATTTGTTACCTTTTGGTCACTATTTCAACTATTTTTAAGGGCATGCCTTGTGGTGAGCCCTGAATAATTAATGGCTTTTTTGTATGATACAAATCTCTTCATTGTTAAGTACACATAAGGAATCACCTAATATTTTCTGTATGATATAATTTGAGTAGGAGGAGCTGTATTCTTCTGCTTTCATGAAATAGTTAGGGAACTTTTAAACAGGGTTCGTACTCTTTTTTGGGGAAAAAATTCAAGGACTTTCCAGGCCTTTTCCAGGCCATATACAAAAAATTCCAGGATGATTACATGCTCAAATTAGTTTTTAAAAGCAATTTCAGTTTTAAGTAATAAAAATGATGAAAGATGCAAATGGATGAGTGTGCTTTTTTACCCATTACATTTCTTTTTAATGTTTTTAATTGGCAAATTACCCAATAATGCTAAATTGAATCATGATGCAATTACCACAAGGCTATTCAGAAAATCCTTTCCCTCAATCAGAAAATGATTAATTCAATCAGTCATTTTAGCTGCATCACTATTCTGCACTATCTTCCATGTAATCAGACTATTATTGATAACAACTGAAATTATTATAAAATAAAGTGAGGGCAGATTCAGAATTTAAGAATGGGGAGGGCGCACGTCTAACAGAGGACTGGTAAAAAAAATCTCTGAGATTTATTTCCTCCAAAAAAACACGGTGGTAAAACATGGAGGACCCATAAGGGGGAGATGGGGTGCTTGCCTGTCAGAGTACATCACAAACAGCAGTTCTGAAGTACTGCTGTGTGGATCACTGAAAAGTTCGGGCCAATGTAAGACAAAATGTGGAGTTGCAAATCCATAAGTGAAAAAGTGTGATGTCTGAAAACAAGAAACGTGAGACAAAGCAAAGCACTTATCTATTTACTCACCCCCACCCCCCTTTTTTTTTTTTGAAATGGGGCATGTGCCTGTTATGCCCACAGGTGGATTCTAGCTCTGATAAAAAGTGTTTCCAATCCATACATGGGAATGATTTTTTTTTCTTTTTAACATTCCCAATGACTGCCACTGGTGGATGCATATTGGGATGTGACTTTTGAAAACAATGGAAATCTTAATTACTAGACAGAATATGTTCCAGACTTGAGGAAAATTTCATCCAATTGTAGTACAGTTATGTTAAATCAAAAAGCATAAGCCACGGAATCACTATGCACCTCAAGAAATGATTCGGGAGTATGCCAATCAGTAGACAGAGTGTTGTGCTAAAAGTCTGTTACAAAGCATCACCTCTTACAGCTGGGCTCCAAACCAGAGGAAAGGAAATGTTAACAAACACTTAGTGCCTGAGGGAAGCAAAACTTTGTACTGGGTCTCCTCCTCCAAGTCTCAAATCTTTCATACTTACCCAGCTGGAGAGTGGACATAGGGCTTCAAGCTTGGAGAATAAATACTGCACTTATATCTATGCCTTTGAATTTAATTTCGACCATTTTCAACAGGGTAGGTTCCTAGGTTGCACCTAACAGCATACTAAAATTTCGCCAAAAATCCAACCCCTTTTACGTGAATTATCGTACGGACAAATGGAAAAAACCAAAGCATAAACGTTTCTGCAACCTACAGTTCGAAAGGGTTAGTAATTTCTAAAATAAAAACATAACGAACAGCGTGAAAACTAGCTCATACACAGAATATTTGAAACTACAGTATGCGCTCTCAATTATTAGGGATGATAGGGGGGAAGGGAATAGAACTGTCCATAATTAGCATGTTCTCGTTGCGCTAGGCGCTTAAGCACTGCTGAATTCCGTCAGACCCCCAATGGTCAAACGATTGAAATGTGCTGATGTTCATGGAATGAAATGGTTGATCAGCTATGATAACCGCATAAAAGTTCGAAGGGAGGAGGGGGGCGATTTTTTTTTTTACTTTATGCAACATTCCTCCAGTATTTATCTTGTCATCATCAACAATAGCAATGTAACTACCACTTACGATCGCGGATATCGCCCAACTGAAAATCTGCCATACAACTAAGAGATACAACACACAGGTATCATGTTACAACAGTGTATTGTAATTGAAAAAAAAAAAATTTCAGAAATTAAAATCGAAAAAAAAAAAACTTTCAGAAATTAATATCATCAAGTCATGGTGTTTCAAAAATCCGCTTTCCTTTATAATGTTTAAAAACATGTAATGTTATTTCTTTTTTACCTGTCTTGTATAATAAAATGGGTTGATTTTTTTATGGAATCAGACGTCCATATGTCTGATTGTCTTCGTCTGAGTTCACACGTTAGCTACTGTGTACAAGTAGACATATTTTTTCAGCTCAAAAATATGTAGTTTTGTATGTATTCACAGTATAACTCATTCCGTATTCCCACAGAACAAAATTCAGCAGATACAAATGAAGAACATCAAGACCCACCCAACACCATGTTTCCGATTGTCTGCTGTTTATATTCAAGAAATGCGAATATGGATCAATGGTGAATGCAGCAACTATGGTTTTTATTTATTACCAAGAAAAAAAAAAGGAGCCTGAAAGCTGTAAAGCTGAAACGGATATTTCTCCCCTCCCGAAAACATTCCGATTAAGTTCAAACAGCAGGAGCACGCGTCCACGCGCACTCAACCTCTGGAATGTCCTGATGGAACGGCTTCTTTTCATTTGGCACATCGCCATAAATCACCACCTGCAGCTCACTGAAGTGTCTTCCTCCTTCACCCTAACTATAGGAGAAAACGTAAAAAAAAAAAAAATGCTGCCCAATTTTCGACAAAATGACCAAATTTACGTCATAACATTGCAATTTACTAAAATACGTTTATCTGCTGAATTTCGCCTAAATCCATTGAAAACTTTTTAATTATAGATTTTTTTATTAAAACAGTAGCTCAGACATCTGAATAAAAATGTATGTTTGTAATTAAAATAGAGTCCATATCATCACAGAAACAAAATTTAAGAATCACTCTGTTTAAATAAACCATGGCATCTAAAAAAAATAATTTGCTTGCTTTTCCCGTAATTTATAATTGCCGTTTCTTTTTTTTGAATCCGATTTTGCAACGGAAGATTTTTTTTTTTTTTTTTTTGCATCTGCTAAAGTTTCAAACGGAATTCGGCGAAATTTGCACTAGAACTTTATTGTGATGTATTTTAACCACTGTAAAAATTTTACTGTGTTATTTTCAAAATTCCGGAAAATGGATTTCTGAAAATATCTTAGTCCTTTTGAGCCGTGGAAGTGATAAACAGGTGTTTGCTTTCTTCCCAACCAAGGGCTTCGGATCAGCGCTCCCAGCTGTCAATCAACCGTTGCTATGGTAACACACTTTCTGCTCAAGGCTCACTGTCTAAAGAGGCACACATAATAAAAATTTCCAATGCTAACTTTTTAAGTTTTAAACCGATTCAAATGGAATTTTGGGAGTGAGCTTATGTAATCCAATTATAGTAAATGTAAAAATTTCAGCCACTTTTGTGAAAAATTCGCAAAGATAGTTTTCTTATTTTTTTATCATAAGTAGCCGAAGTCTCTTGAGGGGTGGGCCGGAAGCAAGCGTCTTAATGCAATAAACAAGGAGCAGATGAATGTGTTGTTCAGGCATACTCTTCACTGGTGGATGCCAGCTGACTTGGTAAACACGCGACCGCCTTGCAAATGCTAAATGTCTCTTCTTTCCCCTTCTGTTGTTCTCAGTAGTTGTCGGACGGACATCAAGCTCAGGGCTAGAGAATGCATCAAGCTCCCCTTCCCTAACAGACCTGCTAGTAATCATCCAATTTTATTGCACTGGAAGTAGTGCTTCCCCCCCCCAGCCAAATTAGGATTTGGGCACATCCGAAACACCACTGTAGCCGGCAGTTTCTTTGAGAACAGAGGAGAGGAACTTAAAAAAATTAAGGGGTAACAGTCAGTAACACGATTTCCTAAAAGGGCATTTTTTTTAAGCACTAATTTCAAATTTCAAGGCTTTTCAAGACAGCATTAAAAAAATACCGTTTTTCCAGGATATTCCAGGCCTTGAAAACGTAATCATGATTTTCCAGGACTTTCCAGGTTTTCAAGCACGCGTGCGCACCCTGTTTAAAGTACAAGTTCATCCCCTTACTCACATGTGTATTCACTTAGTTTTCAGCCTCATTTAAAATTGCATATGCAAGAACATATGCAATTTTAAATGATTGTTAGATTATTACTCAGAATTTTAATTCCAGTATTTAATATAACTACATTTACATCTTGCTTTTAAATTATGCTTCACTTGGAATCCATGTTAAAAGGGCTGCAAAAACTTATCACCATAACAAAACACTACACAGTAGTCATCATCACAAATGTCCTTATCATCAATAGTTACTTGTCCACTAGTGTCTGAATTTTTATGTAACTTGGTTTTTAGAAACATTCATCTAATCAATTTATCTTCTACATATGCTGTATAATGTGCCTGTCCCCATCAAGTATACAGTGAGTTGCATCGTTCCATAGTATCTCTTATGTTTAACTACATTCCAAAACATTTATATTGTCACCCCAGTGGGGCAATGGCCCAAGCACTGGCTCCTGACAATTTGTCTGAGATGGGTCTGGGTTTGAATCTCAGATGAGGCATAAATGATATGCTTATCTTTTGGCACTGGCTCCCTCCCTTCCCTGGAACCGGTGTCCTCAAATTAGGGACTGGTGATTACTTATAGCCCATTGAGTTCTCACAGTGGTCATTAAACCTTCAAACATACAATAAACATTTACAGTGTATTTCAGTAGTTCTTTTTCTTGTAATTTCTAAATTCTGCAGATGTCTTCCTTTTTTTGCATTCCTAATGCATTATTCAACATTTTGATCCCTTTATATCTTCTTTATTCATTTTGATCCCTTTTATATCTTCCTTGGTAGCATTTGACATACAACTTAAATGTTTCTTATAAGGTTTTTTCTTTTCCTTGACAATGCTAATCACTTTTGCTGCCCTCTAAGAAATAACATGTTTTTCTTTCAGCTCAAATAATGGATTTTGTTTATCTGCTCTAATTGGTAGCAAACTTTTCCCTGGGTTTGTAGCAGCCAGCAGTCTGGTAGTCCTCCTTTTTTGTCCCTTCATATTTATCAGGAAGATTCCACTCTATATTGTAAGAATATGGGCTAGAACAGTGACTGATCAATTGAAAAACCTGGCTAATTTGTCATATCTTCTCCAAAGTTCAAAGTGTGGGACTCTTCCAATTGGTGTATCTCTCATCCTTCTACGCTCCTCAAGGCAGTGTAGGTGATAATAAGTACTCTATAAATACTCAACTATAACATTGAAACATAAAGTGACCAGATGTTAAAAGTCTTTTTTATTTTACCTCTAATTTCAAATGCCTAGCATCTACCACTTAACTTCAGTGAGTAGGACAAATCACTAACAACTCATATGATCTTTTTCTGTATTCTCCTGAGAATCAGTCCAGAATCTACCATCATTTCCTTCGGTACTGCTGCGCAATAAATCAAACTACAAAGTGGCACATAGCAGCCTGTCATCAAACAAAGATCTTCGCTCTTTCCACGTTTATAAGTGAGTCACGAAAAAAAAATTCTCATTGGCCGCCACCGGGAGTCGAACCCAGGGTCTTCCAGTTATGCGCCGGAACTGTACAACAAAAATGCTGCTTCCATTTGAAAATAATTAAATAAACACTAATCTTTTGCAGTCTTTATTGTTTCTCAATTTATAAATTTGCACTGGCATTCTAGCAATTTTAGAAATTTTCAATTTTTTTTCATGAGTTTTTCATGAATGTTTTGTTTATGATTGACAAGTCCTGAAAAAAAAAAATCATTTTGGCACATTTAAATTTCCCTGCTGACTAAAAGCAATGAAACTATTACAATTCTGAATTCAGCAATTACAACAAAATTCATCAGAATGGAATAAAATCTACAAGTCTCTCAGAAGACATGCCTTGTCTATTGCTACAGCAGCAGAAGTAATTTCTTTCTGACATTAAATTTAACTATGAATATCTTGTGCTGCGGTCCAAAAAATTGGTAAAATGTTAGTTAATTGTTGTCTCACAACAAACACTGCAGTAATTAATAGACTTGTGTTGAAATGGCAATGCTGATGTAGCTTTAATTTTAGAGTTGGGGGCACTATGATAATTCTTCCCAAAAGTGGGCATCAAAAACTCGGCTTCCAGAGCTGTTTATGATCTCCAGTCCACCACTGCATGAAGGTGCTCCATACTTCTACATAAATCTGCAACTTCATTTTTTCTGTAAGTTTGAAAATCTGAGAATGGGCTTTGCTAGGTTTTTACAAATCAGGCCCATACAGATTTCTATCTTTCATATCTACTAGCTGCTGAACTGTTGTAGTCCTATTCCATATTATTGTGTGGGCAAGTATAAAACTTACTGTAGTTGCTTCTACATTTTCTTCAGTTTGCTAGTTTTTTCTACATTTGCTATCTCACAGAATACACTCAGGAAAGTACTACTAACATATTAAAAAGTACTACGTATTAGTTAAGTACTACTACTTGATTACCACCAAGTTGCATTTTGCAATCCTTAGCCAGACAAGCTCTAAAGAAGAAACTACTTAAGGTCCACCATGTACGTTTTCTATGTTGTAACAATATTTCTAGGATGTGCAAACATGTAAAAGCATATCTATGGTGCTAGTAATGGTAGTCTTGGTTGGTCAGATGTTCATAATAAATTGACAAGGTGTATTATGTATACATTCAAGAAGCATTCATTTTGTGGTCTATTGAAACTGAGAGAAATTGAACAGACACCCAAATTAATGTAAAAGAAAGTGGACAATGATTTTGTCAGAAAAATTTATTGTAAAGTACAAAAAAAAAAAAAAAAAAACCCACTAACAAAGCTTTACATTTTCTAGAATCTTAATAATTCATAATTGAGGCTCCTTTTTATCTTGCCATAAGTAAACATTACCTTCTGCTGCTGCCAGTAATGAAGGTTTGCTTGGGTGCATTGCTAAGGAATGTACAATGCGATGATTCCCATGTTTCAGCTTCTCCTTTATGTTTCCCTGTATGCCATGCATAAAATATTGTATTTACACAATTTCTGAATAAGTTAGAGAAAATAAAAGCTTTCATCATTTTACTGCAAATAAACTATAATCAAATACTAATAGTGTGTACATATAAATGGGAAGCAAATCCCCTTTGCAATCAAATGATGGGCATATACAAATATCATTGTCAGCATATGAGCACTACATTTTCTTCTGTTAACCATGTACCACTCCCTCAGAAAACTAGAAAATTACATCAACCAAGAGTGGGAATCAAACCTGTATAGTGCAGGTTGAATTATTAATATCATTATTGGCATATGGTGCCTATATGCCAATAATGATATTAATAATAGTGTTGGCCATATGTAATTTTGAAAATTCCTTTACACAACAACAAATCAAAATCACATACACTCAAAATTTAATGCAGTTTCACAGGTAAATAAGATGAGTGAAAAAAATGTAGCAACATTACAAGGGTTTTTTTTCTCCTTGATATTCTTAATTGTAATTGTTTTTGTTTTTCTATGTTGTTGTATACTGATGCCTTATTTAACAATGTGGACCCTTGTTAAGCTGATGTGAGCAGTTACAGAACTGGCTGTAGTACAGAGTGATCATAAAGTCACACAACCCAGAAAAAAAAAATTAAGTTAATTACAATTGTTAAAAAAATAAACATAGTCAAATATAGGTTACAATCTTACCTTTATAACAACAAAAAAAGGGGAACCTCATTATAACATATGTTCAAAGTGGGCCCTGTGTTCGTGAATGCAAATGCGCGCTCTTTTTACCAAGTTTGATGACACCTTGTGAAGCACCTCCACACTGATGTTTTCAATCGCCGTTGTGATGCTCATTTTAAGTTCATCCAGGGTGTGAGAATTATTGTGATACACAACACCTTTGATTTACCCTCAAAGAAAGAAGTCGAGCGGCAATAGATCTTGGGATCTGGGAGGCCACAGGTCTTTGGAGATAAGGCGTTCACTGAAAAAACCTCGCAAACAATTTATGGTACTAACCGCCGTGTGGCATGTGGCATTGTCTTGCTGGAGCCAACAATGTCGTTCGCTGACATCAAGGAGTGCCACAAACTGTGTGATAATGTCTTGGTAGAAGGAACTATCCGCAGTCGTTTAAAAAAAATTGGTCCCACTATACTACGCGACTGCGTGATATCGCACACCAAACTCCCAAGTTTTTTCAAATGCAAACCTTTTTCAAGAAAAACATGTGGATTTTCACATGACCAATCAAATCCTATTGTTCTGACTATTGACATAACCTCCGAGGTGAAACCATGCCTCGTCACTGAAGAAAACTGTATCCAGACTCTGTATTCCACGTTGTTCAAGGAATGAGCGGAACCATCAGCAGAAGTGTATTCCAGGGTTCCCACTCTTTTTCTCATATAAAAAATAAGCACTTTTTAAGGACTTTTAAGCACCTATTGAAAATTTTTAAGGACCTCGGCAATTACATGCGCACTAGCTTTATATACATATAGAAGAAAATGTATGTAAATACATTTTCTTCTATATGTATACACTGAGTGGCCACTTTATTATGACCACCTGACAGTTTTAAGCAAATGAGCTATGGCTGCGCGCTGCTGCCGCCAGAGGGTGAGGCTAGTATAAAAAGAGAAAGCTTTGTGCTTGCAACAGTAGTAGAAGTGATTTTTGGGTGACGAGATGGGTGAAAAAATGCGATTTGATGGACTTGCAATGTGGGATGATTGTAGGAGCGATGGAGCGAGTATCACTGAAACTGCCGCATTCGTGAAATGTTCCAGAGCAGCTGTTGTTAAAGTGTTTAAAGACTGGACTGTCAGCCAAAAACGTGGGTCCTTACGTGCAACGTGTGGTCGTCATCGACTAGTGACTGCTCGGGCGGAACGGAGAGTGTCCAAACTGGTAACAGACAACAGAAGGGCAACAGTGCAGCAAATTACAGACCATCTTAATCAAGGATCCCCTCAAATTACCTCTGCACACACTGTTCGCCGTACACTGCATCGGATGGGATATGGCAGCCGAAGGCCTGTGGGTGATTATTCCATGCCAAATCAACCAGTCACTCAACCTGACCATTTCAGATTTCAATGAAACCTTCAGAGATCACTCCCCTAGTGATATAAATGAGAATATATTTTTAACTTTTTTTTTATCTCACTGGGTTTTCATGTAATTAATTTTTTAAAATTTTGAAAAATCGTCGTATTTTGGCTTGCATACACCTTTTCAAACTTGAATTTCTCAAGTTCCGTAAGGCCTAGAGAGTTGTTTGACCCTCCCCCCTCATTTTAAAGTGAATTTCATGAGCTTTAATTTGAAATGCAACTTGACTATGCTTGGTGAAAAAAATTAATATAGGTTTTTTAAAAATTTTGAAAAAAATATAAAAAACCTATGTTTTTTGTAATATTATAAGCTTTAAATCCTGAAACTTTTAGAGTGGGATCTCAATGGGATCAGGAGTTATGGTACCAATGGTATTGTTTTAAATACCAGTTAGGGCTACATTGCTACTTTAACTTTTGTAAGGTAAAAAAAAATAAAAAATAAATAAAAAGAAACCACATTGGCTATAAGGTAACCAATTTACATTGGGGTCTGTTACAGATAATGATTTACTAAACCCTGCAACGGTAGCCCTAGTCAAAGAACTCTATCAAAATGATGAGGTTAGTCGTCAAATGCCTGGTAAAAAAAGACTTTGTTTCAGTCAAAAAAGATGGCAAACGTGTACATGTTCAAAAGTATTTAATTCTAAGTACATTAAAAGAATCATATGTACTATTTAAGGAGCATTACCCTGATCAGAGAATTGGAATTTCTAAATTTTGTGAGCTTCATCCCCAAGCATTGTGTTCTTCCTGGGTTAAGTGGGACATATTCCGTGTGCGTTTGCACAATACATCAGAATGCCAAATTAATGATGGCTCAGTGTAAAATACCTGAATTGACAAACGTGAACTCCCGATTAAAACATACAAAGATGTAACAAGCAGGACGATGATGGGCAAAACACGTAACAATATTAACAAATAAAGGTAACTTGATCACGCTAGTTACGTTAAATGAAAACTTTTACAAAAAAGTTCGTAAGTTGGAAGCTTTCGACCTTATCTTAGGTCTTCACACTCCAATAGAGGACTAAGATTGTTGCCAGATTCTACATTTGAATTTTTCCTATTTTTGTTGCCAAAACTTAGAATTGATCTCCAGATCATCGGAATGTAGAGAGGAGATTCGGAATTCCAAGTCATTGAGTTGAAAATAATTTCCAGGCTTTCACGGTAACGGAGGGCAAAACGATTGTCAAAAGAAGCAATTTGTTTTCCTTCGTTCCAGTGGAGAACTGCAGATGTGTCTTCCATTGTCAAAATAGACAAGGCAGTATTAGGATTGGCTTTCGAAACATCTTTTTTATGTTCTAAAATTCTATGGTTAATGCTTCTGTATGTGCTTCTAATGTATAAGTTATCCCCAGTAGAAGAAGAGATAGGAATGCAGTAAACTCCTGGGAGGTTCAGGCTTTCAACTTTGTCCCTATCCCTTTGTAGAAGTTTCAAGATGTTTGGGGTCGATTTAATGGCAAGATGGTAACCAAAACTTCTAAAAAGAATCTGTAACTTATAAGCGTAGGAAGGATGGTAAGGAACAGATCCACAGAATTTCAGGTTTTCTTTCTTTTGAGGAAGGAGGCATTCAATTTTCGAATGGTTTTCATATTTCTTTATGAGGGAGTTGACTATAAGAGCAGGGAAACCATTAGAGAGGGCTATTGTAGAAATTTTTGGAGAGTTCTTCTTGAAGAGAGAGTTGGTTGTTGCAAATGATATGAGCCCTGTGGATATAGGACTTCAATGCTGCAAGCTTGTAGAGATGCAGGGTGAAAGATTTGTAGGGAATGATGTTAGTGGCCGCAGAAGGTTTACCTTCTGCGGCCACTAACATCATTCCCTACAAATTAACATCGTTTTACCTTCTGCGGCCACTAACATCATTCCCTACAAATTAACATCGTTTTACCTTCTGCGGCCACTAACATCATTCCCTACAAATTAACATCGTTTTACCTTCTGCGGCCACTAACATCATTCCATACAAATCTTTCACCCTGCATCTCTACAGGCTTGCAGCATTGAAGTCCTACATCCACAGGGCTTATATCATCTGCAACAACCAACTCTCTCTTCAAAAGAACTCTCCAAAATTTCTACAATAGCCCTCTCTCATGGTTTCCCTGCTCTTACAGTCAACTCCCTCATAAAGAAATATGAAAACCATTCGAAAATTGAATGCCTCCTTCCTCAAAAGAAAGAAAACCTGAAATTCTGTGGTTCTGTTTCTTACCATCCTTACTATGCTTATAAGTTACAGAATCTTTTTAGAAGTTTTGGTTACCATCTTGCCATTAAATCGACCCCAACCATCTTGAAACTTCTACAAAGGGATAGGGACAAAGTTGAAAGCCTGAACCTCCCAGGAGTTTACTGCATTCCTATCTCTTCTTCTACTGGGGATAACTTATACATTGGAAGCACACACAGGAGCATTAACCATAGAATTTTAGAACATAAAAAAGATGTTTCGAAAGCCAATCCTAATACTGCCTTGTCTATTTTGACAATGGAAGACACATCTGCAGTTCCCCACTGGAACGAAGCAAAACGAATTGCTTCTTTTGACAATCGTTTTGCCCTCCGTAACCGTGAAAGCCTGGAAATTATTTTCAACTCAATGACTTGCAATTCCAAATCTCCTCTCTACATTCCGATGATCTGGAAATCAATTCTAAGTTTTGGCAACAAAAATAGGAAAAATTCAAATGTAGAATCTGGCAACAATCTTAGTCCTCCATTGGCGTGATGAAGACCTAAGATAAGGTCGAAAGCTTCCAACTTACGAACTTTTTTGTAAAAGTTTTCATTTAACGTAGCTAGTGGGATCAAGTTACCTTTATTTGTTGATGTAACAAGCAATATAATTTGCAAAACGCCAACATCTAAAAATAAAATGTTACTTCGCAAATTGCGTTAATTGCCCAGGAAGTGATGATTTGAAGGCTCGGTTTGAAGAAGCTTTTGAGCTTAATAGCATTGAAAATTATGTGAGTTTCAAACAACGTATGCAGATTGATAACAAGTGTGTCCTGGAAACTATTATAAAACCGACAGAAGAATTTTTGGATTATTTGTTTTAGTGTTTGCCAAAACTTTTAAGACACTCTTTCATTGCAACTCAAGAGTCTTCTTATTTTCTTATTTGCGACACTTGAAAGAAAATCTACCTCAAAACCAATGCATTGTACTTCGTGATTTTGCTGAAAATTATGCATTTGTGCTTCAAGATTTTGCACAAGGCTTTCATTGGAACAATGATCAAGCAACAATACATCCATTTGTAATATACACTGAAGAGCAACTGAATTAGAGATACCTGTCTAGTAACGTGTAGCACCACCTTTCGCCCTGATGACGGCGGCGATTTATCTTGGCATGGACTCAACAAGACACCGGAAGCATTGGGATGCCATACGGATCCACGACCCCTGAACAAGCTCCCACAGTTCAAGAAGATTTGAAGTAGGGGGATCAGAGCCTCGAACATTTCTCTCGATGGCATCCCAGATGTGCTCGATAGGATTGAGGTCAGGTGACCTAGCTGGCCAAGGAAGCGAGGCCACGTCGGTGGAGTGTTCGTCCAACCATTCGGATACAATTCGGGAGCGATGGCATGGTGCATTGTCTTGTTGCAGGATGAGGTCCCCAGTGGGATGTTGAAGACACACAAACAGGAGCAAATGGTTGTCCAGGATATCCCGGTAACGTTGACCTGTGAGGGACGATGTCCCATGTACCAGGGGTCCCATTTCAGTCCATGTAAACAGTCCCCAGACGAGAATGCCACCCCCACCAGTTTGAAGAGTACCCTACTGGCAAGAAGGATCCATTGCTTCATTGTGGTTTGCGCAGTACTCATATCCTGCCATCCGCATGTACCAACGTGAATCTTGACTCATCAGTCCAGACAACATTTTTCCACATGACTAGGGTCAGGTGGCGATGTTCCCGTGCCCATGCTAATCTTTGTACCCTGTGATGTGCGGTCAGCAGGGGTACCCTCGTGGGACGATGGCTTCTGTACCCCATAGCGAGAAGATGGTTCTGGATGGTGTGGCTGCTTACACGTTTTTTGTGCACCAGCGTTAAATTGCCGAGTGATTTCTTGCACTGTGGCCCGTCTATCCACTGTTACAATGTGAGCTAGCCGACGATGACCCCGCTCATCCACACGCTGTTGCCCAGGGCAGTTGGCTCTTGCAGGGATGGTTTTACCGGATTCGATGTACTCACGGTGCACCCGTGACACAGTGGTTCGTGAAAATCCCAGTGCCTGCATGACTTCCGAGATGAAGTGATCCATTCGTCGGGCCACGACAATTTGCCCACGATCAAATGCGCTTAGATCCTTCGTCTTACCCATACTGCGTCCGACTCTTGCTGATTCCCGTCACATCACTCCTTATATTGTTGGATCGCTGCATACGTCATGTCGTTTCCGTTTACAGGGCCGCCCACAGCACCACATTTGCATAATGCCAGCTGTCTCTAATTCAATTGCTCTTCAGTGTACTACGTTGACGAGGAAACCAAAAAGTAGGTGCACCTGAACTTAAGTTATTTTTTCTGATTGTGTGGTGCATGATACAGTTGCTGTTCATTTGTTTCAACGCCTCATGATTGACTTTCTTAAACAGAATCTGCCCCATAAACCCGAAAAGCTGAATTACTTTTCAGATGGAGCATCATCACAGTACAAAAACAAATCAAACTTTCTCAATCTCTGCCATCATGAGAAAGATTTTGGCATCAAGGTGGAATGGAACTTTTTTGCATCGTCACATGGAAAAAATAGGTGCATTTCACCAGCCCCCACGGAATTTTTTAATTTTTCAGACACTATTCGTTTGTACCACGTATGAACCGGAATGAACTCGGTTTTTTTCGTTTGAAATGCAAAAGTTTTGGAGATATTTAAAAAACAAAGTGGGGGCTGGTGAAACGATAGCCCCCCCACCATGGAATTTTTAAATTTTTTTGCACCATTCGTTTGTACCACGTATGAACCGGAATGAACTCAATTTTTTTCGTTTGAACCGCAATAGTTTTTGAGTTATTTAAAAAACAAAGTGGGGGCTGGTGAAATGGTACCCCCAAAAATAGATATTTCAAATTTCAGCATAGCCATTCGTTAATAAATCGTATGAACCGGAATGAACTCCATTTTCATCGTTTGAACCACAATAGTTTTTGAGATATTTAACAAATAATATTGAGAATTTGCATATATACAGAAAGACCGACCATTTCACCAGCCCCCCACCATGGAAATTCAAAATTTCAAAATAGGCATTCGTTAGCAAATCGTATGAACTGAAAAGAACTCCATTTTCATCGTTTGAACCGCAATAGTTTTTGAGATATTTAAAAAATAATGTTACAGGCCTATCATTTCACCCCCCCCCTCATCATTTAAATTCAAAATTCCGAAATAGCCATTCGTTAGTAAATCGTATGAACAGGAATGAACTCCATTTTTATCGTTTGAACCGCAATAGTTTTTGAAATATTTAATAAATAATAGAATTTACATATACGCACAGAGACCGACCATTTCACCAGCCCCCACCCCCATGGAAATTCAAAATTTCAAAATAGCCATTCGTTAGCAAATCGTATGAACCGAAAAGAACTCCATTTTCGTCGTTTGAACCGCAGTAGTTTTTAAGATATTTAAAAAAGAATGTCACAGGCCTACACCATTTACCCCCCCCTTCATCATGGAAATTCAAAATTCCGAAATAGCCATTCGTTAATAAATCGTATGAACAGGAATGAACTCCATTTTTATCGTTTGAACCGCAATAGTTTTTGAGATATTTAAAAAATAATATTGAGATTTTGCATGTATACAGAGAGACCGACCATTTCACCAGCCCCCCACCATGGAAATTCAAAATTTCAAAATAGCCATTCGTTAGCAAATCGTATGAACCGAAAAGAACTCCATTTTCATGGTTTGAACCGCAATAATTTTTGAGATATTTAAAAAAGAATGTTAGAGGCCATTTCATCCCCCTCCCCCTCATCATGGAAATTTGAAATTCCGAAATAGCCATTCGTTAGTAAATCGTATGAACAGGAATGAACTCCATTTTCATCGTTTGAACCGCAATAAGTTTTGAGATATTTAAAAAAGAATGTTACAGGCCATTTCATCCCCCTCCCCCCTCATCATAGAAATTTGAAATTCCGAAATAGCCATTCGTTAGTAAATCGTATGAACAGGAATGAACTCCATTTTTATCGTTTGAAGCGCAATAGTTTTTGAAATATTTAATAAATAATATTGAGAATTTGCATATATACAGAGAGACCGACCACCCCCCCCCCCATGGAATTTCAAAATTTCAAAATAGCCATTCGTTAGTAAATCGTATGAACCGGGAAAACTCTGTAAGAGCGAACCTGTCGTCACGTGACTTAGCGCCGCCTCCTATTTAAGTATCCGAGGAGCACGCGCAACGGGGGCTCTCACAACAAGCAGAGAGTTCGTTTACTCTTCCCGGAAACACACACACTCTCTCTCTCTCACTCTGTTCGAGCGAACAAACGAAACCTCCCCCACTTTACTATATATATCTGTGAATCGGGGAGGCAGAGCGACAACAGCTGGTTATACGGAAGTTTATCCACTTTCAGACATAATTTGAAAAGAACGCTTGGTTAACACATATACGAAACACTTATTCTTCATCAACTAGAATTTTGATGGCGGCGGATTACTCGCTCTTGAAAGTGACCTCGTTATGACTGGACCTGGCAAAGATCGTGGAACGCGCAAGATAAGGTGATCGAATTCTGTAGAAATCTCACCCTGCGTTGGCGTCCTAACTTAGGGTCTCCTTGACACTAGATAGACCTCTATCTTATCGATGCTTCAGGACTAGTCTTCTAGCTATCCTTCTCTAATCGATGCTTCAGTGGACTGTACTAAGTCCGTAATTCAGTAGTATATCATCAGCTACTCTACCGGTATCCCTGACTCGGGTAGATTCCTTCTGTAGCGGCGACCTACTTTATCTAGGTCGGTGCCCGCTCTTTCCCCGTGGACTCCGAGAGCCCACCACACCATCCACGCAAACGCGTTCCTTTCTATCGGAGGACTATCACCTTCGCTCTCCGAAGACAGACTGCTCGAACAGGTCCACTCGGAGCGACCTCTTCGCCATACCCCATTCACGCTGCTCCTTCTTCAAGGGCGACGGCGCTGACCTTCAACATGCTGCTCTCCTCTCGCGCCACGTGTCACCTCTCGCGCCCTTCACCTGCCCCATCCCTAGTCGTTTTCCGGGAATCGGGCTCCTGGACCTTTAAATCTACCTTGCGCATTCCTCGCTTATCCTCAGGCTATACATTATTGAGTGCCTCCTTCCGAGAAAGCAATCCTATCGTCGTAGTACATCCGTAGCAATACAATACACATTGTTATAACTATACAAAAGAGTATGTCTGCATTTCAGACTTGTAGGCGCCAAGTGAAAATGAACAATGTATCTGTGAAAGTCACAGCGTCCTTGGCGATACTTTCAGTTCGTAGAACAAGTCCTCGCCCTTTCTAAGGCGTGAGAACCTGAAGTCTTTTGTCATACATCTCGCCTTCCCCCCAAAAAAGGATTAAACATATTTACGAATTCTCTGTCGCCATTTTGGGAACTTGCGATGTTTTCTTTGGTCAAAAAAAAAAAACACATAATGTTTATCATTGAAATGAATTAACATCGTTAATGTGTCCGTTCTTACAAACTCCATGTTTATCTTTTGAACCGCGATAGTTTTTGAGATGTTTAAAAATGTTCCACGATTTCAGCTGCCCCCAACCCCACCCCCGGACATTTCCTGTTTCAGAATAGCTATTCGTTAGCATCGTGTGAACCGGAAGAAGCTACATCTTTATCGTTAGAATCTGGATAGTTTCTGAGATATTTGTATAAAGGGTAATGGAGGATGATGAAGAAGTAATTTATTTTCAAAAAGTCTTGTATTCGTTCCTGTCATTATCTTAAAGATCTCTACGTTTCTAGCTTTGAACCGCAGCAGTTGAAAAGACATTCCAAAAAGAACGTGACGGTTTCAACATTTCTTCAATGTGTCTCAAGGACCAGAACACAAGAGAACCGGAAAATGCATGACATAGTAAAACAGCCAAAATCTCGGAGCGGAAACAAACGACGCAATCCAGTCTGTAGTAAACATACAGTACAAGGCATCACAGAAAGAAACGGAGCACGGCAGAGGCACAAAGCAGTCTGTTACATTACAATCGTGCGCTGTAGTCGGTGGCAGATACAACACGAGGCGAAGCACACAGGGAACAGTCACTGAGCAGAGGAACGGCTGAGCCAGCAAATAGAGAAAGCACCATACCTGGAACCACGGAGCAACATGATGAGTAGAAAACCCAGGAACTATTCCTTCTTCCTTTTAAGGAAAAAACGAAATTATTGGTGCGAAATTATTGCTGTCCATCTGTGGTTATTGGGCGCCATCCTCCGACAAAAAGAGAAATAATGGTACTAATGCCACATTGAAAAGAAAAACATTAAGGAAAAACTATTACTTTCTTTAAAATTGGCATTTTCTGTCTAACAGTGGCATAGCAGTTAGACATACTATACAAAACATAGCAGGGTAGGAAGCAACACATGGCACTCCGGGAAAATCGGGCAGGGTGGCATGCTTGAACCACAGAAAAACAGAAGCAGAACGAACGGTGCGAGGCAGTTGGTGATGGTCATGTAAAGCGGATGCAGGCAGGACATCGTAAGACAAAACACACAGAAAAAGGTCACAAAGCAGAATGATGAGGGGAAAAAACGAGGGACGAGAGAAAACACTTCACAAAGAGGAGAACGAAACAACAAGGGCTCAAAGAGACAGGGAGAAACATAGCTAAGAAAACACAACAGAAATCAATCATCAAACAAAACCACACAGGAGCTAATCAGGTGGACACCGAAGAAGGAGACGATGTTGAGCATGACAAATGAAGTGGTCAAGACAACTATAGTAACATTCAACTTCCGGGTAAGAGCCCGAAAGGTGAAAAAATGCAAAGTAAAAAGCGCTAAGATTGTCAACCAGAGATGAGTAAACTGCCGGATCGTTGGAAGCAATAAAGTGATTAAGTGGAGCATCGTGAGAAGAGTCAAAGAACAATGGGAAAGCGGCATCTAGAGAAAGAGTCTGCGTAAACTCGGGAACAACTTGAAGGCGAGCAACAAGATCAGGCACAACAGAGGGACTGTCAAGAACGCGAGCAAAAGTGACGGCAGCAGGATCAGGAGCGGAGCCTTGCGAAGAACGATGAGGAGGAGACAAAACCACAGCGGCACGCTTAGCGCGAATCTTGCGATTAGACCGATGACGACGCTTCTTGTTAGGAGCAATACCAGTAGGGAAATGTTGACGAAGAGGACGAGACGACGTAGAAGGAACAACAGGCGGCGTCTCGGGAATCTGGCGAGGTGAATAGGGTACAAAGTCGGATGACACATGTAAGGAGGTAACTGCAGGAACAACAGAACCCGGGGAGTGTGGGGTTTCAAACGAGTCTAGAAGAGGAGCTGTGCGAAAGAGCGGGGACCGATCATGGCGACCAGAAGGTGAAACAAAGACAACGGCACTAGAAGCATCAGAAGAGCCCCGAGAAGGTGAAAAGGGCGGAGAGCACACCGGAGTACTGGAACCAGTGGAGGAAAGATGAGCGTCTGAGGGTGGCGAAGCCGACGTACGCAGCGGTGATGGTGGAGCAGAAAATCCCGGGATCGGGATAGACGAGGTGACTTGCGAAAACAAAGAAGGCAGCGCCTGAACAGGCGGAGAAGGTGCAGCAACAGGATGTGACAAAGCGCAAACATCAGACGATGAAAAAGAAAGAAATACAGACGAAGGCACCGAAACAGGAGCAGTAGATCCAGATGTACCCACAACAGACGATGCTGGCGAGGAAGGAAAAAGACCAACGGAGGCAGATGATGGAGATGGAGACTAAGCAGGTGTGAACGGATCAGGCGAAAGCGTGGTGACTGGAAGCGAAGAAAGAGGTTCTGTGACGGGAACTTGAGCAGCCGTTGAAGAAGACTAGGAAGAAATGAGGGGGCATTGCGAGAAATGGTGACCAGGCTGTTTACATGAGATGCAATGATAGGCAGTGAATACGTTGATTGCGACGTTGTGATGACAACAAATCACCAGAAAAGTTGTGGGGCAGTAAGAAACAGTCTGTGTCAGGGAAAAAAACTAAGTCTTGGCGGCGGAAGCCAAAATAAGGACGATCACCTTGATCAACATGGGCGGCGGGTATCTTGCGGATATCACCAAGAACGCGGCCACACCGAGAAGGAAAAGCATGTAAAAACTCATCGGAAACGTCTGGAGGTACAGGTTACAAATTAAGAAAAACGGGAGAATGTGCAAGGGGGATAGGTACCAAGCTATGATCTCCAACGGAAAGGCTAGTCGATAGGACTTGAGGAATAAACTCAGGTGAAAAAATATATACAAGAATGGACTTAGGCTTGCTGGCGAAATGTGTAATTGCACCGGAAGGGAGAAACGACAATGCAGACATACACTGTATAGACGTGCAACTTGACATTGGGTAAGGCGTCGAACTTGACACTTAAACTAAGAGTTGAAAGCATTGTACGTGTGCAATAAGCGTGGAACCTTGACGTGAAATATAGGAGTCCAAGGCTGTCGCGAGGAAAGTCGGAGACGTTGAACACGGATCTGTAGCAGGATGAGGAGAAGAGCAGTCCTGGGACGCATCCAACACACTTGGAGGACAAGTCATCGAAGCAGCACATAGTGACGTGAGAGGGAAATAGAATTTAGAAGCAGAAGCACAGGCCATGGACAATGTGTAGAAATGCACGGCGAAGGGCCCACAGATCCACTATAACAAGGTGGAGCACCAGGAAGGCGATCAGCATACCGAAGAAGGCAGCGCAGAGAACCACTGTCAATGGGTGGAACACAAGGAAGGTAATCCACACACCGGTGAAGGCAGCGCAGAGAACCATTAACGATTTTTTTCGCGAGGCTTCAGGAAATGGCTCGTTGGCACACAAGAGCCGCTACATTTGCCTGGGGAGAGGACAGGGTTCTCGTGGGATCCATTCGTGCCTGCCGTACGAACTGTCGATCCTCTCTACGGATGGTCCTCCTGGTTCGTTCGGAGACACCCGCCGTGTGGCAGTGCCGTCACGTGTCCACTGTTCCCAACACAGTCGGACGGTATGGTCAGAATGATCCACGTGGTGGGTTATACGGCGCGCCGACCGACTTGCTGTTTTCAGCCCGATGATCAGGCCTCTCTCAAAGCCCGTAAGTTGCGTACATCGACGTCTCTGGTGTCTACCCGGCATTCTTGTCACTCTATACTCTTGCTTGAGCCGGCCGGTGCTTTTCTCTTTCATGGGGCATCGACTACACGCCGGTTTATAAGGCTGCCGGTTCGTGCTAGCAGCGCTGCCACAAGGTGTGCGGTTATGCGCACTCGCACCAAACGCACCCTAGCTATTTGCAAAGTTTCGCGGTTGTAGCATGTTTTCTTCTAGGTGTGCAAATTTCTTGTCCACGAGTGTACAAGAAGCAAGTGGAAGAATTGAAACTTCACTCGCCCAAGTTTTCACCAGCTGTCTCAACGAAGGTAAGATTCTTGAGTATTGGGATAATGGTACAATGATCCTGCTACATAAAAAAGGTGACGTTGAGGATCTCAGGACCTACAGGCTCATCAGCCTCCTATCAGTTATTTATAAAATTTTCACTTAGGTTCTTTCACATCGCATGAAGGTAAAACTGGACATGGCTCAAGCAAGAGAAGAAGCTGAATTCAGGAGTGGCTACAGCACTGAAGATCATGTCCATGTACTTAGAGAACTAACTGAAAAAACAAGAGAATATGAACTCCCATTATGCAAGGCTTCTATTGATTATAAAAAGGCCTTCGATTCCGTAAAACCATCAGCAGTTACAACTGCTTTGAAAACCTGCGGTATTGCAGATGCATACATTAGCATTATCAATAGTATCTCTGAAAATGCAATTGCAAAAGTTTGGATATTTGAGGATGCAGCACTAATAAAAATTGGAAAGCTAGTGTGACAAAATAAAATCATATCTCCCAAACTCTTTAATCCCACATAGCAAAATATTTTTTAATTACTGAACTGGGACAAAGAAAAAATATTTATGCAGATAATTCAAATCTCGTTCATTTTGCTGATGACGTTGTCATTTTTGCAACTGCGACTTCTGAACCGCAGAATACGATCCAGGAACTTGCTGACAAGAGTAAAGAAGTGGAATTAAAAATGAACTTTCAGAAGGCAAAAGTGGCGTATATTGCTTTTACAAGAAACGAAGATTTATTTATTGATGGTGAAAAGCTTGAGACAACCGATACCTACATTTATCTTGGGCAGCAGATATGAAGTAAGGATCACATTGATGAAGAAATTAATCGGCGTGTAAAACTTGGATGGATAGTTTTTGAAAGAAGTACAATTTTTACGAAAGGTATGCCATTGTGTCTTAAAAGATAAGGGTTTAATCAGTTCATCCTGCCAGTGCTTACGTATGGAGCAGAGACATGGACCTTAACTAAACAAGTTAGTAAAATAACGCAATGCATTGAATATGATACGCTTTCCAACATACCAGAAATAATTACTCAAGTTATGAGAATAATGGCTGTGGAATAAATCTCGGTCCTGTGCGGTGCCCTGACCTTTGATCCCATTTCGATGATATTCAACAGAACCGGTTCGGTATACCTCCGAAATAACATGATAACGTTTTGTCGCAATCGAAGCATTTTTACATAAGTTATGATGCATAAGGACTATGGAAAGATCCCGCTCCTGTGTCCTAACCTTTGACCCTATTTTGTCCATTTTCCATAGGGTTTGTCCCCAGGGGGTTCCCTACCACATACTAAAATTTCACCGAAATCGAACCATTTTTACGTGAGTTATCATGCCGACAGACGGACGGACGGACGGACAGACGGACGGACGGACGGACAGACGGACGGAAAACGCTGAAGCATATACGCTTCTTCAACCTACGGTTGGAAAGCGTAAAAAAGACAAACAAAGACTGCAGACAACGCAAAAAGCCCTGGAGAGAATCATGCTTGGTGTAAACAGGAAAGATAAGCAGAGGAACTCATGGATAAGGAAAACGACAAGAGTTGACGACATCATGACCACAATGAAATCACTGAAATGGTGAGGGCATGACATGTTGCTAGAAGAACGACCACCGACGGAAAACCGAAATTTTAGAATGAATTTCGAGGGACAGGAAAAGGCCCAGAAGAAGACCCTATGGTAGATTGTTGGATGAAATTCGAAAGCATAGAGGTGTGTCATCGAGGAGACACGCTCAAGACAGACAATTGTGGAAGAAACTTGGGAGACCTTCATCCAGTAGTGGATTCAAAGCAGTTCACAATGATGATGATATATATATATATATCATTGTCAACCGTTATCAATCCACTGCTGGACGAAGGTCTCCCCAAATTTTCTCCACGACGGTCTGTCTTGTGCCAGCCTCCTCCATGTCACTCCCGCATACTTTCGAATTTCATCCACCCATCTCCCATGTGGTCTTCTTCTGGGTCTTTTCCTGTCCCTTGGAATACAATCTAAAATTTCGGCTGTCCATCGAAGGTCTGTCCTTTTGGCAGTATGTCCAGCCCATTGCCATTTCAGGGATTTTAATCTGTTCATGATGTCTTCCACTCTCGTCATTTTTCGGATTCACGAGTTCCTCTTCTTATCTCTCCTGGTTACACCAAGCATGCACCTCTCCATGCTGCTTTGAGTTGTCTGCAGCCTTTGTATGTCTCTTTTAGTTAAGGTCCACGTCTCTGCACCATACGTAAGCACTGGAAGAATGCATTGATCAAACACTTTTCTTTTAAGACATAATGGCATATTGCTCTTGAAAATTATGATGTTTCTTCAAAAAGCTCTCCAGGCAAGTTTTGTACGCCGACTAATTTCTTCATCAATGTGACCCTCACTTGATATCTGCTGTCCAAGATAAACGTACGTGTCTGTTATCTCCAGCTTATCTCCATCAATCGATAAATCTTCATTTCTTGTAAAAGCATTGAACATCACTTTTGTCTTCTGGAAGTTTATTTTTAATCCCACTTCTTTACTCTTGTCAGTTCCTGGATCGTGGATCATACTCTGCAGCTCTGATGGGGTAGTTGCAAAAATGACTACGTTATCAGCAAAACGAAGGTGGGTTAGATAATCTCCATTAATCTTTATCCCTTTGTTTTCCCAGTTCAGTATTGAAAGACCTTTTCCAATGTGGCATTAAAAAGCTTCGGAGATATGGTGTCACCTTGTCTCACTCCCTTTCCAATTTTTATGTGTGTTGTATTTTCAAACAGCCGAAGCTTTGCACTTTCATTTTCATAGATGTTATTAATAATATTAATGTATGCATCTTCAATACCGCAGGATTTCAGAGCCATTGTAACGGCTGATGGTTTCACCGAATCAAAGGCTTTTTCATAATCGATAAAAGCCATGCACAATGGAAGTTCATATTCCTTCGCTCTTTCAATTAGTTCTCTCAGTACGTGGATATGATCTATTGTGCTGTAGACACTCCTGAATCCAGCTTGTTCTCTCGGTTGAGCCATGTTCAGTGTTACCTTTAAGCGGTGTGAAAGAACTTTAGTGAAGATTTTATAAACCACTGATCGGAGGCTGATAGGTCTGTAGTTCCTGAGATCCTCAATGTCACCTTTTTTATGTAGCAGGATCATTGTAGCGTTGTTCCAATCCTCAGGAATCTTCCCTTCATTAAGGCATCGAGTGAAAATTTGGGCGAGTACTGTTTCGATTTCTCCACTTGCTTCTTGTATGGTGTCTACAGTAATTCCATCTTCTCCTGGAGCTTTTCCCCGCTTCATGTTCTTGATTGCATGCGCAACTTCTGCTGGGAGGACTGGAAGAACTCTGGTACTGGTACCTTTCATGATGTCTGGAGAACATGTATCATCCATTTCATATAATTTGGAGTAAAAATCTTTCACTCTTGTCAAACTTTCGCCTCTATTTCTTGTTACAGAACCATTTTCTTTGCTCAGTGCCATAATCTGTTTTCTTCCCTTACTGAGATGTCGCTTTGCTATCTTTAGGCTTTGGTTGTTTTCAATTGCTTTCCTCACTAGTTCGCAGTTGAATTTCCTTACGTCTTTAGTGATAATGTTTTGTACTGTCTTGCATAGCTCTATATATTCCACTTTGGAAGTCACATCTTCTTTAGTTGTCCTCATCTCTCTTCTTTTTTGCATCAACATTTTGGTTTTTCCTGATAATTTGTACACATGCAACTTGTTCTTAGACCCAGCTCATTTTGTTGGTGTTTCCATAAGAGTTTTGGTTACTTTTCTGTTAACTTCAGAAATATCCACTTCTTCCGATGTTAGGCGTTCTAAAGCAGAGAATCTGTTCTTCAGTTCCAACTTAAAGGTATTATGGTGTTTTTTAAGATTGGTTATGTCAATCCATTTTGTTTGTCTTATGAGCTTGCCACGTTCGAGTTTAGTGTTGAGGTGCATCTTACATCTCACCAATCTATGGTCACTACCTGTGCTGAACTTGTTCAGCACACTGCAGTCTTCTATGACGAATTTTTTGTTACACATAATAAAATCAATTTCACTTGTTATCCCATTTGGATGTCTCCATGTCCATTTCCCGTGTGGCTTTTTCTTGAAAAAGGAGCCTCTGCAAACTCAACGAGAGTATGCCCTTGTGCCTCTGCAAACTCAACGAGAGTATTTCCACTCTGGTTTCTGTTGCCGTGAGCGAATTTACCTACTGAAGTTTCATTCTGTTGCCATTGCCTTATTTTTGCATTGAAATCTCCCATAATTATCTTCAAGTGGTGCTTACCTTTATTATTTAGATGACGAATTTCCTCATAAAATTCTACAATTTCTTCTTCAGGATGACTTGTGGTGGGTGCATAAGTTTGAATAATCTGAGCCTTGTATCTTCTCGAGAGTTGGATAACGAGTCGCACAGTTCTGTCAGAGGCACTTTCAACTTCTGCAACTTTATACTTCAGTTTCTTGTTTATTATAAATCCAACACCACTAGTTCTGCCAGTATGTGTCCCACGATAGTAGAGGAGATGTCCACTTTTCCGTTCAATGAGATCGTCTCCTTTTCTCCTTACCTCACTTAGCCCGACGATGTCCCACTTGATCCTTTGTAGTTCCTCTTCCAATTCAAGAAGCCTTGAATCAGGAGATAGGGAGCATCCATTGTAAGTAACCAAGGTCAGTATCAGATGGCAGCCTAGTCCGGTCCTCCGGGGATTCTTAGCACCCTCTGCCTTCATGTCGCACTGGCCGCAGCCTTGGCCAGGTACATTCGAGCTGCCGGAGACTGAGGGCCAAGATTTAAGTTGTGGAGTCATTTTGGAGGGGTTTGGCCATAACTCACCACGCTGGCCAAGCGGGTTGGTGAGTGTGGGATAGCATTTCCTCTAATCCCGATGGTATAGTTATACCGCTATTGGCGGTCGTCAGAGCCCCTTTAGTGGGAACAGGATGCACCACGAGAAGGCGGGGTTGACATCTGTCAAGGAGAGGCTGTGATGTTACGCATCACCTGACCTTACATTCCATATATATATATATAAACGAACGAAGAGTTACATCCGCAGGTGTGGCAGAATTAACACGCATCCCATTGCTTGGAAAGACGACGCATCCCATTGCTGGGAAAGACGATGCATACCGTCTGGAAAGAGGAACTTTAGTTTCTCCTTGAACCATTTGGATCTGTCAACATGAAAGTCACATGTTGACAGATCCGCGCTATAGGCTGGGTGGTGCAGAACCTCTCACCCTTTCCGTGCTAACGCATCCTGCATAATGTGTGCAACAGAATCACACCACGCGAAAGCATGCCAGGTCACCCATTCTTGATTGCTTTATGCAGCTTGTCCACTGTGTCGATGTAGTGGTTGGCATTGCTGTTCACGTGAGGCTCTTTAAAGTCCACCAACAAAAGCCCTTCATGGTCAAAAAATGCGGTCAGCATAACTTCCCCGGCGGAGTCCTGTGACTTGAATTTTATGTGTTTTGGTGATCTGGGATGTTTCCATTGCATGCTCGCTGGTTTGCTGGATGGCTCAAAGTGGTGGCACCGCGATTCGTCACCTGCCACTATGCGCGATATAAATGCATCACCCTCTGCTTTGTAACGCAGCAAGTGGTTCAAACTCCAACCCATACATTCTTCCTTATGGTGGTCAGTCAGCATCCGCGGGATTAATTGTAAACATACTTTCCGATATTGCAGTATCTTCGTAACCACAGTTTGAACTGTAACAAATGTCATAGCAAAGACCTCCGTTTGCGAACGTCAGCCCCGACGACGGTTTTACATGCATTTTTTTCTCGGTGTGGGAGCATTGTTTGTGTTATTCGCACGCTCCCCGCCAATCAAGGTGATCGTCCTTATTTAGGCTTCCGACGCCAAGCCTTAGTTCTCTTCCCTGATATGGACTCCATTACTTCCTGCCCCACTGCTTTCCAGGTGCTTTGTGTTCATCACAATGTCGTTATAAACGTGTTCACTGCATATCATTGCTTCTCATGTAAAACGCCTGGTCATCATCGCTTGCAGTGTCCGTTCACCTCTTCTTGTTCTTCCTCAACGGCTGCTCAAGTGCCCATCACAGAACCCCCTTCTTCACTTCCGGTCACCACGCCTGAGCTTGTTTCGCTTCCACCTTCTTAGTCTCCATCTCGATTGTCGTTGCCTTCCTCTGCAGGTCTTTTTCCTTCTCCACTAGCGCTGCCTCTTGTAGATACATCTGGATCTACTGCTCCTGCTTCGGTGCCTTCGTCTGTCTTGCTTTCTTCTTCGTCGTCTGTTGTCTGTGCTTTGTCACATCCCGTTGCCGACCTTTCTCCGCCTGTTCAGGTGCTGCCTTCTTTGTTTTCGCACGTCACCTCGTCAATCCCAACCCCGGGATTCTCTGCTCCATCATCTTCGCTGTGTACGTCAGCCTCGCCACCCTCAGACGCTCATCCTTTCTTCAGCCGTTCCAGTACTCCGGTGTGCTCTCCGCCCGTCTCACCTTCTCCGAGCTCTTCTGATGCCTCTAGTATTGTTGCCTTCCTTTCGATTTCTGGTCCCGTGATCGGTCCCCGCTTTCCAGCACAGCTACTCTTCTGGATTTGTGTGAAGCCTCACCTTCACCAGCTCCTGTTGCCCCATCAGTTGCCTCTTTGCTTGCGTTATGCGCACATGATCCAGATCTTCCTTGTCAGACTTCTCACTTGCTGTCGGTTACTCCTTCTTCATCACCACGTCCCTGTTGGTACTGCTTCTAATAAGAAGTGCCGTCGTCGCTCTAATCGAGAGACTCGTACTAAGCGAACCGCGGTCGCTCAGCCTTCTCTTCATCGTTCTTCAGGTTCCGCTCCTAATTCTACTGTTGCTGCTTTCGCCGACCTTATTGGTACTCCCTCCGTTTCCACTGCAATTCTCGCTCGCCTCCAAGCTGTCCCTGGGTATTCGAAGATTCTCTTCCCAGATGCTGCGAACCCTTGTTCTTTGCCTCTTCTTGTGACGCTGGTTTGGATCCCCTTCTTGACTCACATGATCCAGCTGATTACTCGAATATGATCGAGGATATTCGCTGCTTCCTCCAAGTTTTCGTTGACCTCACGAGATCTTACCCCTGAGATATTTCGTTATTAAAGTTTTCTTAATTGCTACCTTGGTGATACTCAAAATCGCCTCATTGATCTGGTTCTGACCGATTAGTTTCTGTCTGCACTTGCATGATGTTTCGCTTCCTGCCGTCTTTGCCTTGCTGCTGTTCCGTCTTACTCCTTTGCATGTTTCTGTTATGCGTTGTACCCAACCTTTTTCTTTCCGTTGTATCCTATGTACCGCCATGTTTTCTCCACATCTCGGTTCTTTCAAACATCCGCCCGGTGCCTACTTCCGTGAACCCGTCACATCGTTTTGTTCACAGAGCTTCTTCCTGTGTGCATTGTTATGCGCGATTCTTCTCTTATACCTTTCGTCACTGTCCTGGATTGCCCTATGTTGCTGTTCGCACCCAGTTAGTTTTTTCAGGTGTTCCGTGGGTTTGTTTTTCCTGTCTCGTCGAGTATTTGTCTTATGTCATGCCATGTGCCTCAGCATACCTTCTACTGTTGTGCTACGTTACTTGCTCATCCAGTGTGACTCATCTTGTCAGATACTTACCGTTATTGCTTTGCCTCATGCTAATTGATTGTCCCATACTGTTACCTACACCATGCCATCTTTGCAAGTGTTATCTGTTGCACCTCGTTTTCTGCTTTTCATGCTGCGCCCCGGAGCATGAAAAGCAGCCTCCAGTTCGATGTATTCTCCATCTCCATGTCCGTCGTTCCTTCTGCTCAGTGACTGTTCCACTGTGCTTCGCCTATCACAGATTGCCTTGTGCTGCTCGTTCAGCTTCGTTTATCTTTGTATGTCCTGATTGGCTTTTACAGACTGCTTTGTGCTGCTCGTCCAGTACCGTTATTCTTATTGTTTTATCATGCCATTTATTTTCCGTTCTCCTGTGTACTAGTCCTCGATACCTAATAAAGCAACGTCACATTGTTTTTGGAATGTCTTTTCAACTGCTGGGGTTCAAAGCTAGAAACGGGGAGTTCTTTCAGCTAATGTCAGGAACGAATGAAAGACTTTGTGCAAAACAAATTACTTCTTCATTATCCTCCATTACCCTTATTACAAATATCTCAAAAACTATCAAGATTCGAACGATGAAGAAGGAGGTCTTTCTGATTCACACCATGCTAACGAATAGCTATCCTGAAATGGGAAATGTCCAGGTTGGGGTGAGTGGTGGGGGGAGAGGCAGGTGAAATCGTGGGCAACTAACATTCTTTTTTAAACATCTCCAAAACTATTGCTATTCAAACTATGAAAATGGCGTTTATTCCGGTTCACACCATTTACTAACGAATGACTATCTTGAAATTTTTAATGAATTTACATGGTGAGAGGGGGGTGATGGTCGGTCTCGAATATATATATACATAAGTTCTCAATATTGTTATTTTTTTCTCAAAAACTGTTGTGGTTCAAACGATGAAAATGGATTTCCCCTCGGTTCATACGATTTGCTAACGAATGGCTATTTTGAAATTTTGAATTTTTCCATGGGGGTGTGTGCAATGGTCGTCCCCCAATTTTCTCAAACTTTTTTTTTTTAAATCTATCAAAAACTGTTGGCCGCTCCGGTGACGCAGTGGTCTAAGCGACGGACTCTGATCATTCGTTCGAACAGGGTCCGGGTTCGAATCCCGTTGAGGCATGAATGTTGTGTTTGTTTTACGGCACTGGCTCTCTCCCTTCCCTGGAACCAGTGACTCTGAATTAGGGACGGGCGACTGCTTATAGCCCATTGAGTTGCTCACGGTGGTCGTTAAATCTCCAATAAAAAAAAACTGTTGCGGTTCAAACGATAAAAATGGAGTTCATTCCTATTCATACAATTTACTAACGAATGGCTATTTCGGAATTTTGAATTTCCATGATGAGGGGGGGGTGAAATGGTAGGCCTGTAACATTATTTGTTAAATATATCAAAAACTATTGCGGTTCAAACGATGAAAATGGAGTTCTTTTCGGTTTATACGATTAGCTAACGAATGGCTATTTTGAAATTTTGAATTTCCATGGTGGGGGGCTGGTGAAATGGTCGGTCTCTCTGTATATATGCAAAATCTCAATATTATTTTTTAAATATCTCAAAAACTATTGCGGTTCAAACGATAAAAATGGAGTTCATTCCTGTTCATACGATTTACTAACGAATGGCTATTTCGGAATTTCAAATTTCTATGATGAGGGGGGAGGGGGATGAAATGGCCTGTAACATTCTTTTTTAAATATCTCAAAACTTATTGCGGTTCAAACGATGAAAATGGAGTTCATTCCTGTTCATACGATTTACTAACGAATGGCTATTTCGGAATTTCAAATTTCCATGATGAGGGGGGAGGGGGATGAAATGGCCTGTAACATTCTTTTTTAAATATCTCAAAAATTATTGCGGTTCAAACGATGAAAATGGAGTTCTTTTCGGTTCACACGATTTGCTAACGAATGGCTATTTTGAAATTTTGAATTTCCATGGTGGGGGCTGGTGAAATGGTCGGTCTCTCTGTATATATGCAAAATCTCAATATTATTTTTTAAATATCTCAAAAACTATTGCGGTTCAAACGATAAAAATGGAGTTCATTCCTGTTCATACGATTTATTAACGAATGGCTATTTCGGAATTTTGAATTTCCATGATGAAGGGGGGTAAATGGTGTAGGTATGTGACATTCGTTTTTAAATATCTTAAAAACTATTGCGGTTCAAACGATGAAAATGGAGTTCTTTTCGGTTCATACGATTTGCTAACGAATGGCTATTTTGAAATTTTGAATTTCCATGGGGTGGGGGGCTGGTGAAATGGTCGGTCTCTGTGCGTATATGTAAATTCTATTATTTATTAAATATTTCAAAAACTATTGCGGTTCAAACGATAAAAATGGAGTTCATTCCTGTTCATACGATTTACTAACGAATGGCTATTTCGGAATTTCAAATTTCCATGATGAGGGGGGGGGTGAAATGATAGGCCTGTAACATTATTTTTTAAATATCTCAAAAACTATTGCGGTTCAAACGATGAAAATGGAGTTCTTTTCGGTTTATACGATTAGCTAACGAATGGCTATTTTGAAATTTTGAATTTCCATGGTGGGGGGCTCGTAAAATGGTTGGTCTCTCTGTATATATGCAAAATCACAATATTATTTTTTAAATATCTCAAAAACTATTGCGGTTCAAACGATAAAAATGGAGTTCATTCCTGTTCATACGATTTACTAACGAATGGCTATTTCGGAATTTTGAATTTCCATGATGAAGGGGGGGGGGGGGGGGGTAAATGGTGTAGGCCTGTGACATTCTTTTTTAAATATCTCAAAAACTATTGCGGTTCAAACGATGAAAATGGAGTTCTTTTCGGTTCATACGATTTGCTAACGAATGGCTATTTTGAAATTTTGAATTTCCATGGGGGTGGGGGCTGGTGAAATGGTCGGTCTCTGTGCATATATGTAAATTCTATTATTTATTAAATATTTCAAAAACTATTGCGGTTCAAACGATAAAAATGGAGTTCTTTCCTGTTCATACGATTTACTAACGAATGGCTATTTCGGAATTTTGAATTTAAATGATGGGGGGGGGCTCGTGAAATGATAGGTCTCTCTGTATATATGCAAAATCTCAATATTATTTTTTAAATATCTCAAAAACTATTGCGGTTCAAACGATGAAAATGGAGTTCTTTTCAGTTCATACGATTTGCTAACGAATGCCTATTTTGAAATTTTGAATTTCCATGGTGGGGGGGGGGGGTAAATGGTCGGTCTTTCTGTATATATGCAAATTCTCAATATTATTTTTTAAATATCTCAAAAACTATTGCGGTTCAAACGATAGAAATGGAGTTCATTCCGGTTCATACGATTTACTAACGAATGGCTATTTCGAAATTTTGAATTTCCATGGTGGGGGCTGGTGAAATGGTCGGTCTCCTATATTTATATGCAAATTCTCAATATTATTTGTTAAATATCTAAAAAACTATTGTGGTTCAAACGATGAAAATGGAGTTCATTCCGGTTCATACGATTTGCTAACGAATGCCTATTTTGAAATTTTGAATTTCCATGGTGGGGGGCTGGTGAAATGGTCGGTCTTTCTGTATATATGCAAATTCTCAATATTATTTGTTAAATATCTCAAAAACTATTGTGGTTCAAACGATGAAAATGGAGTTCATTCCGGTTCATACGATTTATTAACGAATGGCTATGTTGAAATTTGAAATATCTATTTTTGGGGGTACCATTTCACCAGCCCCCACTTTGTTTTTTAAATAACTCAAAAACTATTGCGGTTCAAACGAAAAAATTGAGTTCATTCCGGTTCATACGTGGTACAAACGAATGGTGCAAAAAAAATTTAAAAATTCCATGGTGGGGGGCTATCGTTTCACCAGCCCCCACTTTGTTTTTTAAATATCTCCAAAACTTTTGCGGTTCAAACGAAAAAAACCGAGTTCATTCCGGTTCATACGTGGTACAAACGAATGGTGTCTGAAAAATTAAAAAATTCCGTGGTGGGGGGGGGGGCTGGTGAAATGCACCTGGAAAAAATTCATGTGATGGTGTTAGGGGAACTGTTAAATGATTAGCGGCATTGGCCAGTCTACGAATAGTCTACAATGATCAAATTATGACCCCTTGCCAACTTTATGATTGTGTTAAAGACAATATTGTCAACATCAGTTTTTTTGTATTCCACTACAGATGAATACGAGGCAGAGGAAAAGACCTTGAAGAGTAGGTTTGAAACAGCAACAACAATAAAGGGCACTCAACAATTTCACAGTTACAGTCCTGTGAATGAGACTAGAGTTTTAGTGAAAAGCTACTCATTTTCAGAGGAATCAAGTGTAGAAATAGTTTCAGCTAATGACACTGATGATGATCTGGACATTAATGACATTGTTGGCTTTGTTATATGCCAATACTCAGACAAGTGGTGGTTAGGTTGTGTGTTAGGAATAGAAGGAGATGAAGTAATAATAAGTTTTTTTGAACCACATGGCCCTTCTCCATCTTTCAAATACCCAAAATTTACTGACAAACTAGTTGTGCATAAAAGTGAGATTTTAACAAAAGTTGATCCTACAACAGCTACAGGAAGAGTTTATCGACTTATATTGACTCAGAAACCAAAAAGGCAAACAAGAAAATATTTTTTTTAATTAAAGAAGAACTAAAAGGTCGCTATTTTGGCGTAACTACAACCCTGAGTACTAACTAAAAAAAACTTTTATTAATTTTACCAGGTAAAACTTTTAGCCTGTTGAGACTATCCTTCCCTTGTTTTATGTTTGACTATGTATTAGTATGATGTATTATGTAGATTTTAAAACTCAGTGTATGTTATCATGTAAACACACTAAAACGAGAATTATAATCCACTATTACCTGTACAGTAACTTTTAAGTTTTTTGCCATAGCTCCAGATCCCATTGAGATCCCACTCTAGAAGTTTCAGAATTTAAAGTTTATAATATTACAAAAAACACATATTTTTTTCAAAATTTTTAAAAAACACTATCTTAATAATTTGTAATTTTTTTTAAATAAATTCGTTTTTTCACCAAGCATGGTCAAGTTGCATATCAAATTAAAACTTATGAAATTACCTTTAAAATGAGGGGTCAAACCAAAAAGGCAAACAAGAAAATAGGCCTTATAGAACTAGGCTTTATAGGCCTTATAGAACTTGAGAAATTCAAGATTGAAAAAGTTTAGGCAAGCCAAAAAACAACGATTTTTTAAAAAAAATTAAAATTAATTACACAAAAACCCAATGAGATAAAAAAATTTAAAAATATATTCTCATTTATATCATTAGGGATAATGAACCCTGAAGGTTTCATTGAAATCTGAGATGGTCAGGTTGAATATTGAAATTTTTTGGCTGATTTGGTTGGCATGGAATGACCCCTGTTTGAACACCTTTGCTGTCTGCAGTTAACAAGAGGAAATGTCTCCAGTTCGCACAGGAGCACAAGGATTGGACAGTCGATAATTGGAAACAAATTATGTGGTCCAATGAATCATGTTTTCACTTGCACCATGCCGATGGGCAAGTGAGAATTTGGCAGAAACAGCACGAAAGCATGGACCCCAAATGCATTGCTACAACCCTTCAAGCTGGTGGAGGCAACGTTATGGTTTGGGGAATATTTTCCTGGCATGCTTAGGGCCCTTTAATTCATGTTGATAAACATCTGACTGGCACATCATATCTAAACATCGTTGCGAACCAAGTGCATCCTGTCATGTGGATGGTTTATCCCAATGGCGACGGCTACTTTCAACAAGATAATGCGTCTTGCCATAGTGCTTGTATTGTACAGGATTGGTTTTAGGAACATGCCGGTGAGTTTATTTTGCTTTAGGTGGCCCCCACAATCTCCAGATCTCAACCCCATTGAGAATTTGTGGGATGAAGTTGAACGAGCCATCAGACAGCTGGATCCACAACCCTGCAATCTCACACTCATGGAAAGTGCTATTCATCAAGCATGGTCTCAGATTCCACAAACCACCTATCAACATCTCGTGGAGTCCATGCCACGAAAAATCGACGCAGTATTAAAGGCGAACGGTGGCCCAACGAAGTACTGATGGTGTGGTCATAATAAAGTGGCCACTGAGTGTATAAAGACACCAACTGTTTTTTCTCAGTGTCTAGGCTCCAAATATTAATTAGGTATAGCATTTCATATGAACTCACAGGCTCCACGAAAATGACCGATCAAGCTTATGGGCAAATGTGGAAAAATTGAAAAAAAAGAAAAAAATCTGAACAAAATAAAAAATAAGCACTTTTAAGTACTTTTTGCTCTTTTTGGGAAAATATAAGGACTTTTAAGCACCCAAAACAAATATAAGCACTTTTTAAGGACTTTTAAGGATTTATAAGCACTGTGGGAACCCTGTATTCATTTGCCTGCATCTGGGGCCTTGAGTTCATGCACTGCGTGAATATGATATGGATGAATATGTAACGATCTCGCAGCTTTATGAGCACTACAATATAAGATTGATGATTGCATGGCGAGTTTCTGGAGGCTTTTTCGTGGCGACAGCGGTGCCGGCTTTTCAGGTGAAGTAGGTGAAGTGCCTCTTCATCTATTTTATTTGAAATAAGGTTTTATTTAATAATTTCGTATAATATATTCTTTTCTTTCCTCTATTGAGTGCCAAAATACCCAACATTTTGATTAGATATCAATTCACAATGCGCGTTCAATACGGAAAACAAGTCCTCATACGCAAACCAGTTCAAGTGAAGCGCTGAAATGAGAATGCTTAGAAGTCTGCAGTTTTCATCCGAGTTGCCATGGTAACTGTGACGTCACTCTCCCTTATCTGCCGGGCAAATGAAGTGTTTTAGGTTGAGACGCCAAAGCTCTGCACCTGCAGTCGTGACCTTCCGAAGAGATTGCAGTGGAACGGGATGGATTGCCATTGCAGTGTTTTGGTACATACTTTCCGAAAGAGATTTGTTGTTTTGTGATTGTTTTTTAAAAACTTCATTAGTTACTTTAGTTTCGTGTGCAGTTAACCTGATAGTGATAGTTTTAGGTTTCAGTATGTATCCTGTGAACGACATTGTCTGTAATTTATTGCAAACTCCGTTCAGTCGGTGGAAAGATGAAAATAAAAGAGACATTTTACTTCAATGACGACCGACGGATTCACTGACAATTGTCGCCAAGAAAGAAATCAAGAAGAACAATAAATCTTACAATATTAATTTAAAAAATTGTTGGTTTACTGAATATAAATGGCTTTGTAGCCCTTCTCTGTTACAAAATTTTTTTTTGTTGGCCCTGCTTATTTTTTAGTAATAAAATTCGGCATGCAATAAAGACAATTTTCAGATTTCTTAAATATAAAACGGTCACTTCACAAACATGGTGATTCTAGCGAACACCTGAAATGCGAATTAATGCTAAATAATTTTGAAAAGAATCAGAACACCATTGCCGATGCTCTGTGGGAGAATGCTAGGCTTTTGAAATGCATTTCAAAGAAAGTGTTTGATTAAATAGACTTTTCCTGCAGACATTGATTGATGCAGTACTGTATTTGAGTAAACAAGAACTAGCATTCCGTGACCATGACTAAGCACTGACTCGATAAATCGTAGAAATTCAAGGAATTGCTTTCACTGTTGATATCAAGAAGTCCTTTAAAAATTCAAAATCAATACGAAACGGAAAAAAATGGCTTCACAGGTAACTCAAAAGCTATTCAAAACAAATTAATTGAATGTATTTCTGAATATATAAACGATCACGTCAAAAATGAAATAAATGAAGTTCAATGCTTTTCTATTCAAGTAGATGGGAAGACTTAACCAGACTTCCGAGTGCTCTTTAATAATAAGATCTGTTGATTCGGAAGGTCTATTGGTTGAGCGATTTTTGGGTTTGCATGATGTGAGTGAAGATAGAACGTGAGAAGCTTTATACAAAATGCTAGACAAAAATTTGGAACAGTTTGATTATCAACACAAGTCAATTAGACAATGTTACGATGGGGCAAGCGACTGGGCTCCAGAAAAAAATGAAGCATAAAACACCTCAAGCTGTTTTTGTTATTGCTTAGTACATCGTTTGAACCTTGTATTACAGCAGAGTTTTTCTAAAATTTCTAAGTGTCGAATATTTTTTGCAAGCCTCGGTGTAATTCCTTTGTTTTTTCACCACTCAGCGAAGCGATCACTTCGCTGTGTGGTGAAAAAACAATACACTCACATCAACAACCGCAAGATGCATGCCAACCACAACAGAAACTCGATGGTCCTCCACTTCGAAGTTAGTAAGTGTAATAGTTGGCGATTGGGATAAATTCAAAAGAAGTATTCAAATTTCTCACAAATAGTGACCAATCAGACAAAAAATCAATTCAACTTGCCCAAGGGTTTTTAAATGATATGAGCACTTTTGAATTTACATTTTTGGCAATAGTATTTAATGAAATATTTGGCTTCACTGATCTACACAGCTGGCCACACAATATGCAACACCAAGAAGGAATCATCCGATTGGCCTGAAATTTTCAGCATGCGTCGCCCGCGAGAGGACATGCAAACGATTAGCATTGCAAGGCATATGCAAATCATGTGCACCCGGCACGCTACCGAGAAGCACTATAAGAAGGGTGCACAGAAGACGGGGTGTAAGTAGTGGAAGTGTGCTGTGCTGCCGGACCTGTGCGTGGGAAGCTTCCTGATGACTCGTCGCAGAATATGGTAGTCATTCCAGCATGTTTCAGAGTTCGACACAGGACGAATAGTCGCTTATCGCGACAGCGGTTTATCGTACTGAGACATAGGGGCCTGTGTGGTACGACATCCAGCCACAGTGAGGCGAGTATGGCTTCGGTGGGTGCAGGAGGAATGGACGGACCGACATGAGTGATTACCGCAGCCACGGCATACCACCGAACGAGAGGACCGGCATGTTGTGCGGCGGGCATTGACTGCTCGCACCGCCACATCACGAACGTTAGCGCAGGAATTAGGGTGTGTTGCGCGAAAAACCTGTGTCAGCACGTACCGTTCGACCTCGTTTGCAGGAGCGAGGACTTGTCGCACGGTGCCCATTGCTCCGATTACCATTGACGTTACACCACCGGCGAGTGCGGCAGCAGTGGGCCATTGAACGCCGCACCTGGTCTACGTAATTGCATGAGATTGTCTTCTCTGACGAATCCCGCTTCTGCTTGCAACCCCACGATGGTCAGATCCGCGTGTGGCAGCACTGCGGCGAGAGACTGTATGACACCTGCATTATGCATCGCCATACCGGTCCGTCGCCTGGCGTTATGGTTTGGGGCGCAATTGGATATGACACCTGCACCCCTCTGGTACACATCGCCGGTACACTCAACAGCCACCGCTACATCTCCGACGTTTTGGAGCTTGTAGTCCTCCTTTACTTGCAGGACCTGCTAGCGGCCACGTTTCAACAGGACAATGCACGCCGGCACGTGGCACGCGTCGTGCAACAATTCTTCACGGCCCACCAGGTGTCACTTCTGCTGTGGCCCGCCTCTTCTCCCGATATGTCGCCCATCGAACACGTATGGTCGCTGATCGGCAACCGAGTGGCCCGGCAAGCACCACCTGCGGCTATGCCTGATGAACTTTGGCAACGTGTGGAAGCAGCCTGGACTGACATGCCCCAAACCCACATCCAAAGTCTCTTTCGTTTGATGCCGTGGCGTGTGGCGGCCGTTATTGCCAGCCATGGGGGCCACACGAACTATTGATGTCTGCGTGTTCCGCAAGTCGCACAGGCCTGTAAGCTCAATCGTTTCATCTTTGTATCTGTTGTTGTGTGTCCAGTAAATCTGGCTTTGCTATCTCGTGTCCTTCTTGGTGTTGCATTTTGGGTGGCCAGCAGTGTATTATTCGAAATTTTGCAGAACAAATCACTAGACATAAACTACTGTGTTACTGAAATTAAAAAAAAAAAAAAAAACTTATGAAATTTTAAGCCATAAAAGGAATGATGAGGTATTTGAAACACTGTTTGGAAAAGCTAGCAAAATCACAGAAATAAGCAGATCTAAACGGGAATATGCTGCTCTTACACAAGAAACAATTTTTTAAAATTATAGACAATTGTATTCTGAAATTTTGTACCACATTCTTATGAAAATGGATATAAGATTTCAAGACTGTGAGAAACTTGAACTTCAATTTGCCTGTCTTGCTGACACAACCAAATTCGACCCATTTAATCCATGCTTTCGCTCTCACGCTTTTGAAAATCTTCAACATTTTTACGGAAAAATATTTACTAAACACAGCGCCTTAAAAATGAACTGAGTCTTGTATATGCTGATGAAAAATTAAGGAATAAATCGACTCATGAACTTCTTCGAGTGCTTCATGGAGATACAGACATTTTTACAGAATCTTATATACTGTATTGGTTTCCCTGATTTTAACAATTGCATCTGCAAGTGTTTCAGTGGAAAGAAATTTTTCTTGCCTTAAAAGAATACAAACTTACTCAAGAAACACTATTTCTCCAGATAAACTTGCTTCTTTGGCAAAGATTTCTATTCAGAAAGACATTTTCTTGATGTCACGAAGAAAAAGCCATTTTATGATGACATAATCGACAAATTTTCAGCTTAAAGGGAAAAAGAATTGATCTAATATACGTATAAAAAAATAGGTAAGTTCTCATTAACTGATTTTCATTGAAGACAGTAGATATCTTTTCATATTGCTCTTGTAGCTCTTCACCTATTTTTCCTACCACGAGCCGCCAATGGGCGACAGCTGCAGTGCTTGCTTTATCTCATCCACTTTATGGTAAGTCAAAATGGAGGGTCTCCCAGTGCGTTTTTTATCCGCAACAGATCCAGTGTCCCAAAAACGCTGCACTAATTGCAATATTGTGGACTTATTGGGGGCTGCTATACTCAGAAATTTCTTGCGAAAGTCCTCGGCAACACATTCGTTTGAACAAGTTGAGAAATAACTTTCCAGAATGAAAATTTGCTGCGTTTGGGAAAAAGACATTTCATCTCCACAATGAACGAAACTACACTACGAACAAAATGTACACATCCCAGTGACCTCGGCTTCACTGATACTTCCTAACAGTATGTTGGTGACATCTAGTGGCAGAAATAATTATTATAACGATTTAGCAACAATTTATGAAAATTCTTGGGTTGCGCGAGTTTACAATCACCCTGTATAATTAATCATTGATATAATAATTCTGACAGGATATTGGAATGAAGTTATCAGTAAAGAAAAAAAACCTTCTTCACTTATGTTGTGCTTTATCAAGAGTATATTCTTTGCTTTTGACCTGATATTTTTATAGGAAAAAAAAACAATGGTACCAGCAAGAGGTACACTCATATACACTCATCGTAAAAAAAAAATAGTTGCACCCAGAAGGACATGGCGGATTGCAATGCTATTTGGGAGGAGGTTACCAGGAACAATAAATGATTAAACATTGAGACTGATATGGGAAATATTTATTGAGTTACACACCAATAAGCAGTGTTTCTCAGTATGGAGTCCGGCCGCCATGTTTGCACACACAGCATGCCAGACGTCTCGGCATGGAGTTGTACAGGTTCCTAATGGTGTCCTGCAATAAGCCATCCCATGCAGCTTGAATCTTCTCATACAGTTCCTGTAGATTGTGTGGTAGGGGTGGAGTGTGGATAGCGCGTCCAATAGCATCCCTCACATTTTCAATTGCTGATAGGTCTGGCGATGTGGTTGGCCATGACAGAATGTCAGTGCCTTGAATGCAAGCTCTCGAGACAACAGCAGTATGCGGATGAGTGTTGTCCTGTTGAAAAATAGCACCGGGATGAACATTCAGAAAAGTTAGGGCCACTGGTTGCAGGACTTCATTAACGTAACATTGGGCTATCAAAGTGCCTATAATGAACACCAAAGGTGATCTGGTATTGTAGGCAATTTCACCTCACACCATGACACCAGCTTCTGGATGTGTGTCACTAGACAACAAACCGTCTTCACACTGTCCATGGTGTCTCCACATACGGATTCGTTGGCCGTCTCCTCCAAGACACAAGTGAGACTCATCACTGAAGATCACCCACTGCGATTCTGCATGGCTCCATGACAGTCTGGCATGACACCATTGCAGTCTTTGGTGACAATGCACTGTTGTTAAGGGCAGTTGTCATAATGGTTTGAGTGAGTGTAGTCCTATGTCATGCAGCCATCAGCCAATGGTGCTGGCACTAATCAACAGTCACAATTGGAGATATCCACTGCTCACTGAATATCTGCAATTGTGGCTGTCGGATCACTCCACGCATGTCGGGCAACCCATCGGTCCTCTCTCTCCGTGGTTTGTTTAGATCTCTCAGGTCATTCCTGTCACTTCTGCATGCCTTGTTCTATCAACTTCCGCTAACAACTTGCTATAGTGATATCCTCACAACCAGTATAGCATGCAATACAGCGATAAGACCATCCCGCTCCCTGGAGTTGAACTCCTCCAACTGCTCGAATTGCTTCCGAACTTTTCTCTGATACATATTTCACTTGCAAAGGATGCAACCAACACAATAGCATGCATCAGAATGGCAAGCATGTGCAACAGGACGACTTTATATAGCTGGTCAGGCACAGCGCTATGACCCCTCCTTGCTTGCGTCACATGCGCGGCCGAGCGTCATACTTGAATCATTTGCATGTCTCACAATGTCAAATCTACTCACCAAGTTTTATTTCTGTCGGCTGCTTCCTTCTGGGTGCAACTATTTTTTTGATAATGAGTGTACATATTTCAAAAGGGGGAATTTTCTTGATATCTTGACACCTCTAAGAAATGTCCATAAGAACCACTGGTCTAGGATCATAACTTTTTCTGCTGTGTGCCTAGATTTGAATCTCAAAAATGTGAATGGATATCACAGATGTGTTCTTCAATTTTGGTTCTCTTCTATTCCATAAAGCCAATGCCTCTAAATGTTGATGAAGGTTGCTATACTACCAAAAATTATTGAGTTGATGACGTGGCAGAGTGATGTTCATGTTATGTTCATGCCGTTTCTTTCACCACACTACAGGAATGTATTACATGAGAAGGGAAAACGGAATCAATAAACTATGTATTCTCCCCATTGTTTACGATGGTGTCCCAATGTCTGGATGGGTCTGCAATGCCATTCTTGAAAAATAAATGGGCAGGTTTTGCTGTGAAGAAATCATCAAGGAAATTCTGGAGATTAACATCATTGTAGAACGTTCTGCCACGAAGTGCATTCAACACAGATGGGAACAGGTCTGAAAGGGCGACATCTGGGGAATAGGCCAGATGTGGAAGGATCTCCCATTTCATGTCCTGAATGGCCATTTTGGTCATGTTTGCACTATGATGACGTGCGTTATCATGTTGGAGAAGGACACCATGGTGCCGATGTGGCCGTTTCTGCTGAATTTCTCCCTCCACACGGCAGAGTTGCTCACAATAGAGTGCAGCGTTGAAGGTCCGATTCCTCAGCAGCATTTCCCAGTGAATAATGCCTTCCATGTCCCACCCACAACATGATCTTCGCAGGATGAAGGTCATGTTTTGGACATGGTGTGGGCGTCTTGTTTGGGTTTAACCATTTCCTCCGATGCCTGAAATTCACATATAGGCACCACTTTTCATCTCCAATAGCAATACATGACAGAAAGGGTTTGGGTTGCTGAGAACATTCGTGATAATGGGTGAGCAAGGAACCACATAGGACAACACACTGATTCTTGTTGTCCTCGGTGAGAGTGTGAGGTACACAAGACCCCAATTTCTGGACTTTTGCCATATGTTCCAGGTGTTGCACCACTGTGGCCTGATCACAGTTCATCTCAGTGGCCAACTCGCGTGTGGTTTGACACGCATCCAAGTGGATGAGATGGTTCAAACGATCCTCATCAAAGTGAGATGGATGACCAGAGCGTAGAGAGTCGAGGTCAAAATTGCCACCTCAGACACCTCAGAACAGCTCAAACCATTTGCGGGCTGTCCTCGGAGCAATAGCATCCTTCCCATACACAGCACAAATTTGTCGAGTAGCCTTGGCGACTGTGGATCCCTTGTTAAACTCGTAGAGGAGCAGATTTCGAAATGTTCATTCCTCTCTACTTGACACTACATACTTTTGGACCTGAAAACCAAAAAACCATAAGCCACAATCACACAACACAATGTGATTTAGATACACGATATTACTGGCTACATTTTGATATACAACTGGCCATCTGCTTCGTCACTACTGATCTAGGAAACACTTGCGAAATAAAACGGCATGAACTTATGCATCAACCCAATAGTAAAAGAAATAAAAATAGTCTCATTTCCAAGGAGCATGTCCACAGTCTATGAGAAACAGAATGTTTACTCAGACACATTCATGTCATATTTTACAGTGTCCATGAACATCTAATGGCATTTATTTAATCGTTAGGAGCCACAGACAATCAAGCATACTTAAATACTGTTTTATTAGTCTGTAAGTTCATGGTTAGTAAAGCTTCTTTTGGAGTTATCTAGCAAACTTAATTTTTAATACCTGATGTTGTGTCCCTGACTGTGGATGTATGGTTAAATGTACGACAACACTAGAAACTTCCTCTTTAGATTTTATGTGCATGTGTGTGTGGGTGTGTGTGGTGTGTGTGAAAGTGAATATACAGGGTGATTCAGAAATGTTGGTCATAAATGAAAATATAGGTAGTACTCATCGAAATAAACTAAAAAGTCTGATTCAACATAGGTCCGGAAACTAACCGTTTCCGAGATAATTGATATTTTATTGCATGGTTTCCATAGGTAATGGAACATTGTTTTTTCCCTAGCTGTCAGCTATTTCGATAGTTTTCGCACTTCTGAGGAAGAAACCGGGAGGGCTGAATTGTTTGAGGGAACGGTTAGACACCAAAAGTGCCCCCTCGACTTCCCTTCAAGGTAAAAAACAAACCACCCCAGTTCTTGGAGTGGGAATACTTTGAGCTCCTGTAGGACAGTGAAGGGGATGATTTTGGGGAGGGGTGGGTTGAGGGTCCTAACTTTCGGCCCAAGAACAAATGATTCTGAGATGTCTTCTGCAAGAACTCTCCAAATATAACACAAATAAACTGTGGGAGGAAACAAACATTACATCTGGTAACTCTGCATGATGTTAAAACGACAAACAACAAAAGAGATGTCTCCTGTGGGAGCTTGACAAATCAATGGGACACCCAGGTGCGCGGAAGTCTCTGGCGGGTGGCACACAGACAGCGACCTGTTGTATGATACTAACCAGGTTCATGCAAAAACCTCCGCATCAGTACAGCAAGCATCTCCTAACACATGACAGAAGGCAAGCAAATGCTGCCGTGATAATACCATGGTTCGGCGAACACACCATGTCTGCATGGCATCAGTTAGCACATGGAGGCTCAAGCATGTACATTACAGGCAATATTGAAGTGTGTTCCATACTGTTACTATTAAATGCAGAGTTAGCTGGCTAGCACTTTCAGAAATGCAGAGTTAGCTGACATGCATTTCATGTATGGTCGGACAAATGGAAATGCAGTGCTCGCAGCGTGTATGTACACTGAGGCCTATCCAAATAGAAGGCATCCTGATCGTCACATATTTGTGCGGATCCACCAGCGCCTAACAGAGAATGGGTCATTTTAGTTTGCTGCACCAGTGGGGAGGCCAAGAACTGCCCGAGATCTTGGATTGGAAGAGTTACAAAGAATAGAACAAGAGTTACAAAGAATAGAACAAGACCCGGCAATGAGCACTAGAAGGATTGCTCTTGCAGAGAATAGGAGTCAAAATACCATCTGGAGAGTTCTGCATGACAATCGCCTACACCCTTCCCATATCTAGTGAGTGCAAGCCCTAGGTGTGAGGGACTTTCCACCGAGAGTAGCATTCTGCTGGTGGCTGCTACATCGATGCACATGTAATCCGAGCTTTCTCGCTAATGTTTTATCATTGATGAGGCCTCATTCACCAGACATGGAATTTTCAACTTCCATAACTGCCACCAGAGGGCAGCTGAAAATCCCCACACCATTCAGCAATCACATCACTAGATTCAATTCTCAATTAAGGTGTGGGCTGGTGTTGTTTTAGGTGATAGTCTCATACGACCATTTGTGCTTCCCAACAGGCTTACAGGTGATTTGTATCTGCACTTTCTGCAGCATGACCTCCCGCAGCTACTGGAAGATGTCCCTCTTTGTACACGTGTAACAATGTGGTTCATGCACGATGGTCCACCAATGCATTTCCGTCACACGGAGAGGCAGCGTCTCAATGCAACGTTTGGAGAGCGATGGATAGGTCGGGCAGACCCTGCTGGTGGCTTCATCGCTCACCTGACCTCAATCCGTTGGATTTCTGCATCTGGGGCTATTTGAAAGGAAGAGTGTATGCAGTACCCGTGGGCAATGTCGACGAATTGTGGATAAGAGTGTAAACTGCATGTGCAGAACTCAGGCACAACTCAGGAATGTTTGAACGAATGCATGTCTCCCTGAGAAGGACACTGGAGGCCTGCATGGAAGCAAACAGAGGACATTTTGAACATCTGTTGTGAAGGCAAGCACCCTACATGACGCTTCTATCCATATTTGTACGTGTTGTTCGCCGTTTTATCATCATGCAGGGTTACTAGATGTAACGTTGGTTTTTCCCCATAGTTTATTTGCGTTGTATTTGGGGAGCTCTTGTGAGAGACATCTCAGAACCATTTGTTCTTGGGCTGAAAGTTGGGACCCTCAACCCACACCCTCCTAAAAACCATCCTCTTCATTGTCCCCCAGGAGCTTGAAATATTCCCCGTGTGTGGTGTTTTACTCCAAGAACTGGGGTGGTTTGCTTTTTACCTAGGGGGAAGTTGAAGGGACACTTTTGAGGAGGGGCAAGTTTGGGGTCTAATCGTTTCCTCAAACAATTGGGGTCTAATTGTTCCCTCAAACAATTGGGGTCTAACCGGTCCCTCAAACAATTCAGCCCTCCCGATTTTTTCCTCAGAAGTGCAAAAACTATCAAAATAGCTGACAGCTGGGGGAAAAAAAAACTTTATATTACCTCTGGAAACCCTGCAATAAAATGTCAATTATCTCAAAAATGGTTAGTTACCGGACCTATGTTGACTAAGATTTGTTTGTTTGTTTCGATGAGTACTACCTATATTTTCATTTATGACCAACATTTCTGAATCACCCTGTATAGCATTTCAGCTTTAAAATATACTGTGAAAGTGCTGTGTATGTGGGTGCTTAATTTGTGAGGATAAAGAATAGCTTCTTGTGGGTCAACAAATCAAGGTAATACTGGTTTTAATGTGTGTCATGACTAGTTTTAATGTGTCCAGTGCCAAAAACGCATTAGGGAGTGTGTGAAAAAGAATAAAACATTTATTTGGAAGCCATAACTTTTGGAAAATAGTTTACTTGGGGATTACTGGGGGACTAACTTTCTGTCAAATTTTCAGCCTGAACACCAGTGTATCATCAGAACAAGTTCTCAAGAGTAGATTTGCCATCCAGGTGAGAAAACATAACTTTTATAGTCATTTGTTTAGATCAATACCACAATAAATCTCTCTCTATATAAAAGTGAAAGTTTGTATGTTTGTTCCGCATACGTTCCTAAATGGTTTGATGGATTTGCACCAAAATTGGCATACATACTCTTCATCACCCAGATTAAAATACAGGTGGGACGATTTTTAGAAATTCGATCCCTAAGGGGGGTCAAAATGTATTTTTATGGGGCCTTCTATAGACTGGGTGCAAGTCAGCTGCTGTGGTATTACTCCACATCAGAGCAACGATCATCAGGTAATGCCTCACTCCTTGCAAGCTTCCGCGGCTCAGGCATACAGGGAAGAGTCCGATTTTTGAAAACACAACGCACCGGCGGAACATATTGTCATAAGTATTTTTTTGTTTATGTTACCATGGCATTTTCTTTGTAAGGATTAGGCTTCATTAGACTCCCAACAATTGGCGCAGGAGTCTCAAATATGGGTGGAGCTACAGATTCCCACCAATAGGCAGGGTCCTCTCAAATAACATCAAGGTTAAGTTAAAGTTAAAACAGACAGTCTTCTTCATACATAAAATTTAAATACAAGATTAGTATTGGTATTAGTATAGATAAAATAAATAGTCTATGTCCGCCGGAAAGAAGTAAGCTTCCCAACGGTGAAAGAATTATCTGAATGGGTTTAGTTTTCGAGATTAGTAAAAAAATTCCGTATATTATCGTGAACTACTTTCTTTCACGTTGGGTGTGATCAGGTTGTATGTAAACAAAGGGGAATGATACATGGGAAATTGGAAACTACTTGAAAGCAATGCTATTCGGTAGTACAGCCAAAAATAATAAAAAATAATAAAAAAAATAAAAAAAAATAAACAAAATAGCCTGTGTCCTCCGGAAAGCTTTCCAACGGTGAAAGAATTATCCGAATCGGTTTAGTTTTTGAGATTAGTACAAAAAATTCCGTATATTAACGTGAACTACTTTCTTTCACGTTGGGTGTGACTAGGCTGTATATCTACACTCTAGAAAGCTGAATGCGGAGTGCAGGAAGTGCATTATTGTACATGTTTGCCATTTCAAGTTTTTAGGGCTCAGAACGGCCATTAAAATTGTGATTTTTATAATAACATGTTCATCAAGTTTGGTGAAATGCCTCCAAAAAAAAAAAAAAAATGCCAACCCATTGGACAAGTTCAGCTGAAAGCAAAGAAAGTAAAATTACTTCGAGAGAGTGGAGAGGAGATAACCGAACAACGTGATTGAAGACTTATGGATCAGCGGGGAAAAGCCAGTGTATTTAGGGCGGCAGAGACCTTGGAACAGCATGAGGCGCGACTTGAGCGTTGTTCATCAAGGTAGAATTTTTTTTTATAGTGCAATTTACATTTTACTTGAAAACAAACTTTATGTTTATCCCGGGCAACGCTGGATATCTCCACTAGTGGCCAATAAAGGATGGTCTTTTCCACATGAACAGGAATATCTACTTTGTTGATATTCATTCATTTATTTATTAATATCAAAAATTTATTAAGTTTTTGTGGTAGCCTCTTATAACTTTTTGAAAATAGTTTATATATGAATCAGTATAGAAGTTGCTTGTCAAATTTTCAGACTAAAAACCAGTTTGTCAATGGGATGAGTTCTCAACAACGATGCATTGCCACACACCTCATGGTCACTTGTTAGTTTGACATCAAGATAAATGACCAATAAAGAATGGCAAGTCACAACTTGTTTCAGTGTTCAGTATGAAAATAATGTAATCCTCCTATGTGTTGTGATGTATGTATCAGTAAATTTAAACAGTGTATAGGTACTGAAAAACTAGTAATTTATTTCTAGAATATGCATTTTTTTCTGCTGTGCATATGATGCACAATGAAAAAATACGAAAAAAAATCTGTAGTTGGGATTAAATACACCATTCATAATGATGTTCATGAGTGTAAGTGTAAAACCTGTATTCCAAAATTTAAATTGTTACATAATTAAACAAAATACAGATAATAAAACATTTACAAGTGTTTATGTCACAGTGCTGTTACAATTATTTCTTAAATTACCGAAACGAAATAGGTTTTAATCAGAAGATTGCAAGGTTCCTTGAGCACTGTAAACATCAATAGAGAAGTAATAGATCAATCAATTGAAGCAATTAGGTGTCTAATATGAATTTTTTTATTTTCATGGAATTGCTTCATTAATGCTGACTCCGGGTCACTGTGCGATTCATTTAGATTCTTACCCCTCTTATGTGGAGATAATGCTCCCCTTCACAAAATTCTCCTTTCTCCAACATCTCAACCTCTCTCTCTCTCTCTTTCTCTCAGTCACCTTCTGCCGAATACCCGTCAACTTCCACCTTCAGCAGCCCTCTTCTCCTATTGTCTTCCACAACTCCTTCTCAACACTTGCCTCTAGCAAAAGACTGTGTGTCCAAACATACGATGAAAAACCTCTATTCCCAGCCTCTAAAAATGACCCCTCCTAATGGAATCAGCCCAAAGGAAACCCCTTACTCAGAACGGAAATACATCCTCCTGGATGGTTCTAAAAAATAATAATCTTCAGTTACAGCTACCTACATACGATGTCCAGAGCATTGTAAATCTTCAGTAAGTTAGCCAATAAACTAATTATTACTGGAAACTGCTGGCTCCACAAATAGCACTCAAAAAATATATTCGTTTTAAGTTCTCCACGATTACACTTTTCAAACATATTCTTAAACTGCAGGGTTCTTAATTATTTACATAATATTAAAATTCAACAATTAAAAAATTCTAAGTATTTACATGACATTAAATTTCATAAAATAAACATTCCTGTTCCATTATGTAATTATTAAAAGCTTATTTACAATTACCAACATTACATCTACGAAAAAACTTGAAAAAAATTATCACATAAACATATTATTCTTTTGCAAAATATTAAGTGGTTATATTACCTCCACTAAATCCCATATATAAACCAATCCATCCTCGGAGCCAGACAGAACTTGAGCATCAGAATGAGATAAGCAACTTTCGACACGATAAGTTTCATTTTTGTGTCCCTTATACCTGAAGGAAATATAAATGTTAAGTCACTGAACAGAATATAAATAAAATCAAAACAACTACTAGAACAACATTATCATATGAAATAACATATATGGCACTTAAAGGGAATGTTTTGGTACATTTAGCAGAGCAGAGAGTGTCAATATAAAATGACAGTTCTATTGGGCAGTAGTTTTGGTCCTTTTGAACACTATCCACATAACTTAAATGACTAATTTTCTCCCGTGCTGTTACCTTTAAAAAAAAAGGAGTTAAGAATGAAAGTATATTTGGAGAAGGATGAAAAGGAAGTTAATAAACTGTGTATAAAGAAGGGAAAAACCAAAGTTATGGTTTTTGAGAGAGAAACTGTTATTACTGAATGCAAAATCAGTTTAAATTGCCCAGGGATTGATCAGGCAAATGACTTTATATATTTAGGAAGCATGTTTTACAGAGAAAAAAATATTGGATGGCGAAATTGGTAGATAAATAAATTCATCTTTGAAAGTCTAGCTGCTTTAGGAGGATTTCACAGGAATAATGGGTTCTCAAAAAACTCCCAAATGGCTGTGTATGAAAGTGTAATTGTTCTTACTCTGATGCAAGGCAGTGAAATCTTGTTTCTACAGAAGGGACATAGGTGTCATTGGTGTGCTAGAGAGATGCATTACAGGGGTTTTGTGGCAAGACACCTTTTGTTCATGTGAAGAATAAAGATGTATTGCAGATGTAATAACGTGAAGCAAAATGTTGTTAGAGGTGGAGACAAATATTCTTAGGTGGTTTGGCCATGTTGAAAGAATGAGTGGTGAGATGCTTACTAAAAGAATTTACGGTATTCAGCCCAAGTGACAAAGTTAGGGGAATGCCAAGGAAATCATGGGAGGACCAGATTTGGGAATGTCTGCATGAGAAAAAGATAATGAGTATGAAGTACAAAAGGATAATGAGTATGAAGTAAAAGTGTGAGACTTGTGATGGATGACAGTGAAACTAGAGTTGTGTGGCAAGATCACTGTAAATGGAGACATTTGATACAGCAACAGAAAGTAAAATATAGTTTTATCAGTTTTAAACTTAAATCTGACAGATGACCTTTATTGAACCTCTGAATCTTAGAGAACAGCTTAATGATATGTATGTATATATGTACAGAAAAAAAAAAAAGGAATTCAGTAGAAATGAAAAAATATCTTATGTGGGATTCATCACACATCTTTTTTATGTAAGGGGAGGGCAACCTAGACAAAAAATACTATCTGACCACCATAAAACTCCATAAACTAACTACAAAGGCTATTTTGAAGAAAGATTCTTGACATGGAAACTTTTCTTAAAAAATTTTACAGACAGAGCAAATAAACAACAGATATTCAGATTCATCTTAATAATAATGATTTTGTTATGATGCTGCTCAAATATTGGCTTGGTTCCTTTCCACATAGCCATGTATACATGCAAATTCTGAATTTTTTTTTTTTTTTTTAATAGTGCATCTGTCTACTGAAATACTCTTCCACAGCAGTGATCCAATGGTTAAATAAATAGCTTTAAACATTATAGGAAATAAAGTTTTAATTTGCCAAGTAATACTTGAACTGTAGTTTTTTCTATCATTTGGCATATTTCTCCTTTCTGAATCTGTGGCCCTAAATTAGTGATGGAAAATTCCTTATATCCAAGTGAATCTCGTGAAGATTCTATAATTACACAATGTAATAAACAAACTCATCAGTTACCCACCCTGATGGCTTTTGGCTATTTCTCTGAGGTGGGTCCAGTTTTGAGCCCTGGATGAAATATGGGCTGTGTGTTTGTCTGATGGCAGAGAAAAATACACAACTCTGTCCCATCCCTGGAATCAATAGTCCTAAAAAATTGGGGACAGCTGACTGCTTCTATGGTGGTTTTGTTGATCCTTCATCCCCCAAAAATACTTTTAGTTCAATTACACAGTCATGTGTATTTGCAGTTTGTGATTGCCATTTACAATCTTTTCATGTACAGATATATTTGGTGACATGCAAAATATGACCACTAGAAGTCTAAAAGATGCTCACTTCCTTCAACCAAAATCTCGCATATATAGTTTCAGGACTATTTTGTAAGAAACCATGAGGAGTTGGAGGGTATTGAAAACTCAATGAAATAACTTGCAATAATGGTTAAGAAAATAAATTATTGTTTTGTATGATAAAATCTTCTAAATTTTCTTACTGCTGTCTCCAGTTTTGATTACTGGCTCTAATGTCTGATTTTCAGTTTGGGCCAAATCATATTTTGTAAATCAAAATTTAATTGTGTGTTATAAACAAGTAGTCATCCACAGGGTATGAACATACTGCATATTTTCATCCCTAATTAATGCTTTTAAACAAATCCACAAAATATTACATATATTACTCAAATGTAGATATTATAAATTATAAATCACAGAAAATAGTTAATGCTGCACAAAGATAATAAAATAACAATAAATGCAACCTTAATCCACACCTTTAATACATAAAGACAACATTTTAATTATATCTATCAGATATTTTTGAGCCTTAGTCATATAGGTGGCAACAGTTTGAGTGGTAATGTTAAAAATTGCCAGAACAGAAAGATTTTCAAGTAATCTGAATGGCATATGATTGGTCCAAATTGCATGTATTAGAGCTCCAAATGATTTCAATGCCTTCCCCATAGTATGCTGATAGTTTGCTTACAAATGGTTACAATAGTTTGCAAACAAATACAAACACTTTATAGGGTTTCAACTTAGCATTGAAGCATTTCCAAGAGTAAGTGTGGTGAGAGAGATGGATGAAAATCTATCTTTCCTTTTTCTTGAAATCCCTTATTCTTAAAGCTGAAGGGATAGGGACATAGAACATGCCCTAACAGGCTAAGTAACCAGAAAGATTTCCATAATTTTTGTTAATTTCATGGAGGTTTCATGGCTAGTTTGAACACAAAATTTAGAATTTTGGGGAGTTTGTAGAGGATACTGTGTGCAAACATTCAGTAAATGAGTAATTTAGCATCCTAAATTATTTGGTTAAAAATTTAGAAAATTTTGAGAAAAAAGGATATACATATTTTAAAGTATATAATTTGATGATTTTTACCGTAAAATTTACCTGCAAGAACGGGAATGTAAACACACACTGTGGTGAGCTTACCCCCACAGCATTGCCATGTCATCGACCTCGGTTCATGCTGCGGCAACCATTTTATGGGTGGAAAACAATGAGACAGAGCAAACCTTTGCATCTTACAACAATCTGCTTTGCTATGGAAAAGAGTTCTAAATTTACCATTATTGTCTGTAGAAAAGACAACTCAGTTTTTAAGTGGATTAAAAAAAACCCGCAATGGTGATCTTCATTTTGGCAGGTTCACAAAATGGCCACCACAGCACAACTCGAAGTTCATCGCTTCGCCGAAGCCTCGGATGATGTTGTGGTAAAAATCTTTTAAATGTGTTGTAAAGCTGACATTTTTTTACCATTTCATATCAAATTACATACTTTAAAACATGTATATAACTTTATATAACTTTTTCTCAAAAATTTCAGCCAAATAATTTAGGACGCTAAACTACACATTTACCAAACATTCAATGCTTAAGCTAAGGAAACCCAAGGTGATGCATATTGTCATGTTACTTTCTGAAATTTTTATGCTTCTGAGCTGACATTCTGCAAATCTTAAAATTTAATGATAGAAGTATTTCTTTTTTATTTTTCAAGGTTATTTGGGAACATTTATTGATATATGTTACATCAATATTTGATACACTTTATATAAATATTGACAAAATTCACAGATTTCTATAGCCTAACATTTTCATTCTGCTACATACAAGTTTTCTAAAGAAGCATAAGTTTTGTTTTAGGTGCTAATGACAGTATTAATTTAGAGTTCTATCTTTTCTAGATGCGATTTTGTTGTTTAAAAAACTGTTAATAATATACAGTATATTTTTATTTTGATTATCAAAAGCAAATTAAAAAAAAAAAGCTGTACATGTCAAATATATTTTCTGATAATATATTTTGCAGGAGATTTCAATGCAAAAATAGGGCAACGGCAACAGAATGAAACTTCAGTAGGTAAATTCGGTCACGGCAACAGAAACCAGCGTGGAAATACTCTCGTTGAGTTTGCAGAGGCAGAAGGATTTTTCATCTTGAACTCCTTTTTCAAGAAAAAGCCACACAGGAAATGGACATGGAGACATCCAATTGGGACGACAAGTGAAATTGATTTTATTATGTGTAACAAAAAAATTCGTCATCGAAGACTGCAGTGTGCTGAACAAGTTCAACACAGGTAGTGACCATAGATTGGTGAGATGTAAGATGCACCTCAACACTAAACTGGAACGTGGCAAGCTCATAAGACAAACAAAATGTATTGACATAACCAACCTTAAAAAACACCATAATACTTTCGGGTTGGAACTGAGGAACGGATTCTCTGCTTTGGAGGGCCTGACATCGGGGGAGGTGGATATTTCGGAAGTTGGCAGAAAAGTGGCCAGGGCTCTAATGGAAACAGCGACAGAATTGGCTGGGTCTGAGAACGGGTTGCATGTGGGCAAATTGTCAGGAGAAACCAAGGTGTTGATGCAAAGAAGAAGAGAGATGAGGACAACTGGAGGGGATGTGACTTCCAGGGTGGAATGTATAGAGCTGTGCAGGACAACACGAAAAAGTGTCACTGGAGACGTGGGGGGGTTCAACTGTGGGCTAGTGAGGAGGGCAATTGAAAGCGGCCAGGGCCTTGGGATAGCAGGGGGCATCTCGGTGGGGGAGGAAAACAGATTGTGGCTCTGGGAGAAGGGGATGGTTCTGTGGCGGGAAATGGAGGCGAAATTTTGACGGGAGTGAGGGATTTCTACTCCAGGTTATGTGAAAGGGATGATGCATGTGCTCCAGACATCATGAGGGGTACCAGAGTTCTTCCGGTCCTCCCGGCAGGGGTTGCTCATGCAGTCGGGAACATGAGGCGGGGGAAAGCTCCAGGAGAGGATGGAATTGCTGTGGACATCATGCAGGGGGCAAGTGGAGAGGTTGAGACAGTGCTCGCCCGGATTTTCACTCGATGCCTTGGTGAGGGGGGATTCCTGAGGATTGGAACGGTGCTGCAATGGTCCTGCTGCATGGAAGGGGTGACATTGAGGATCTCAGGGGCTACAGACCTATCGGCCTCCTATCAGTGGTTTATAAAATCTTCACTAAAGTTCTTTCACACCGATTGAAGGTAACACTGGACATGGCTCGGCCGGGAGAGCGGGCTGGATTCGGGAGTGGCTGCGGCGCGATGGATCATGTCCACGTGCTGAGAGAACTGGTTGAGGGAGCGAGGGAGTGTGAACTTCCATTGTGCATGGCTTTTATCGATTATGAAAGGGCCTTTGATTCGGTGAGGCCATCAGCAGTTACCACGGCTCTGAGGTCCTGCGGTGTTGGGGATGCATACATTGATATTATTAATAACGTCTATGAGAGTGCAAGTGCAGGGATTCGGCTGTTTGAGGGTACAGCACACATAGACATTGGAAAGGGAGTGAGACAGGGTGACACCATGTCTCCGAAGCTCTTTAATGCCACATTGGAGGATGTCTTTCGGTCACTGGGCTGGGAGGGCAAGGGGATAGGGATTGATGGAGATTGTCTGGCCCACCTTCGTTTTGCTGATGACGTAGTCATTTTTGCAACTACCCCATCAGAGCTGCAGAGTATGATCCAGGAACTTGCTGACAAGAGTAAAAAAGTGGGATTAAAAATGAACTTTCAGAGGACAGGGGTGATGTTCAGTGCTTTTGCGGGAAATGAAGATTTGTCGATTGATGGAGAGGGGCTGGAGATGGCAGATACGTATGTTTGTCTTGGACGGCGGATATCAAGTGGGGGTCACATTGATGAAGAAATTAATCGGCGTACAAAACTTGCCTGGAGAGCTTTTGGAAGAAACAGCATAATTTTCAAGAGCAATATGCCATTATGTCTTAAAAGAAAAGTGTTTGATCAATGCATCCTTCCAGTGCTTACGTATGGTGCAGAGACGTGGACCTTAACTAAAAGAGACATACAAAGGCTGCAGACAACTCAAAGAAGCATGGAGAGGTGCATGCTTGGTATAACCAGGAGAGATAAGAAGAGGAACTCGTGGATCCGAAAAATGACGAGAGTGGAAGACATCATGATCAGAGTTAAATCCCTGAAATGGCAATGGGCTGGACATACTGCCAGAAGGACAGACCATAGATGGACAGCCGAAATTTTAGATTGGATTCCAAGGGACAGGAAAAGACCCAGAAAAAGACCACATGGGAGATGGGTGGATGAAATTCGTAAATATGCGGGAGTGACATGGAGGAGACTGGCACAAGACAGACCGTTGTGGAGGAAACTTGGGGAGACCTTCGTCCAGCAGTGGATTGATAATGGTTGACAATGACATATAAACATAATGCAATACCTACAAAGTGCATGTTTTTTAAGCTTTTAACTTCAAATTTTACACAATTTTTTATGTATGTAAAATGCAATCTCAAGAATATTGAAGCAAATAACAGGAACTATCATCATCAGCAATGAAATTTACTATGGCATGTGTGAAAATTTCTCTTTTTGGGAAAAGAGAATGTTTTGTGCAATAAAATCAGTTGCTGCAAAAGCAAAAGTATTTAGCAGTTGTAAAAATAAGCAGAGACATCATCATCACAATTATTCACAGTTTATTTTCATTTTTTACAGCAGTTTTGGCTTGATTTGCATATTTTGAAAAACCAAAATTGCATTACTTTGAGAGTTTCTTTCAGGCTTTTGGGTACTGCAATTTCTACCTTTCCTATTCTGGATTCTTACATGATTCTGATGATTATCAACATCTCATGCTGTGGCATTATCATCTCATACTATGCTATTATCAACATCTCATGCTGTGTTATTATAACATCTAATACTTTGGCATTATCAACATCTCATGCTGAGGTATTATCATCTCAATCTCATGTTGTGGCATCAATATCTCATGCTGTGGCATTATCAACATCTCATGCTGTGGCATTATCAACATTTCATGCTGTGGTATTATCAATATCTCATGTTGTGGCATTATAAACATCTCATGCCGTGGCATTATCAACATCTCATGCTGTGGCATTATCAACATCTCATGCTGTGGCATTATCAACATCTCATGCTGTGGCATTATCAACATCTCATGCTGTGGCATTATCAACATCTCATGCTGTGGCATTATCAACATCTCATGCTGTGGCATGCATCACATTTTCTCTTCATGCCAAGGGATGCTACCATTCAGAACATATGCAAAACAATAATGGTTGACAACAGGATTATATATCCTAACCACTACAGTAATTTATATTTGGATCTTTTGTATGCTTTACAATTTTCCTTGTGTGTAGTGCCCTTTGGCTACACCTGACCCTTTGATCTTAAAAAACAAAAACAAAATTATTTGATCTTGTATCTTCAGTGGTCCTTCTAACTTTCATGTCTCAATCACAGTGGTATTTATAGTGTATTCTTGAGAATTTCTGCAACATTGTTCTACATCTTCAAAAAAATTTAGTTGGTTTGTACGTATTTTTGAGAAATACGTAAGTAGTACCACATGCATTCCTCAAACAGAATTTCAAGATCATGTGGGCTATTCGCCTTAAGAACAGATATAAGCCAAAAAATGAAATAACATCTGCTATTATTAGAGTCTCAATGACTTACTGATTCTTTGTTTCCAGCAATACTGTATCATAAATCTTACCATAATGTACTGTATAAACAGGATGGCTTGATAACCTAGCCTTAACAGGCATTTCATGATGTCCTAATTATTTTAAACACTTAATTAAACTTCTAATATGTTTTTTTCTAGGAATTTTTTTCATTTTAATTTGCAAATTTTCTGAGAAAACTCTTCTCCTTTATTAGGCAGTCACTTGTTGTCACTCTTTTTCACCGTCATTATCGCAGTTACAGTAAATCTTGATCGTTACAGTTATTTTTCACCAAATTTTGCCAGATGTTAGGCAGTGAGAAACTTTTGCAGTAATTGATGATGGAATTCTGATTCGTCTTAATTTTTATTCCTTCTTTTAATTTTCTTTTTAGAAAGTTGCTTTGAAAACTGATTATTTTAAGGGAATTCCAGTCCATGTTGTGACCAGTTTCTCTAACATGCATATCTAAACCAGTTTTGTTAGAGCAATTTTTTATAGATGCTTTATGTTCTGCTATTCGAGTTTCTAGTCTGCGACTTGTCTCTCCTATGTAAGATAGTCCACAACAACATTTTACTTCATAGATTACACATTGCATCTTTAAAATATATTCTTCTCTTTGAACTATTTTAGGGAATTTTTTTTTTAATTTTGTTCTCTAAACTTGGAGCTAGTCTTATATTGTATTTAAAAATATAATATAATATAAGACTAGCTCCAAGTTTATTTAGTCTTATATTTAAAAGTGTAATATTATATATATATATATATCAGGTGATGCGTAACATCACAGCCTCTCCTTGACAAATGTCAACCCCGCCTTCTCGTGGTACATCCTGTTCCCACTAAAGGGGCTCTGGCGACCGCCAATAGCGGTATAACTATACCATCGGGATTAGAGGAAATTCTATCCCACACTCACCAACCCGCTTGGCCAGCGTGGTGAGTTATGGCCAAACCCCTTCAAAATGATTCCACAACTTAAATCTTGGCCCTCAGTCTCCGGCAGCTGGAATGTACCTGGCCAAGGCAGCGGCCAGTGCGACATGAAGGCAGAGGGTGCTAAGAATCCCCGGAGGACCGGACTAGGCTGCCATCTGATGCTGACCTTGACTACGTACAACGGACGCTCCCTATCTTCTGATTCAAGGCTTCTTGAATTGGAAGAGGAACTACAAAGGATCAAGTGGGACATCGTGGGGCTAAGTGAGGTAAGGAGAAAAGGAGAAGATCTCATCGAACTGAAAAGTGGACATCTCTTCTACTATCGTGGGACAGATACTGGCAGAACTAGTGGTGTTGGATTTATAATAAACAAGAAACTGAAGGATAAAGTTGTAGAAGTTGAAAGTTCCTCTGACAGAGCTGCACGACTTGTTATCCAACTCTCGAAAAGATACCAGGCTCAGATTATTCAAACTTATGCACCCACCACAAGTCATCCTGAAGAAGAAATTGAAGAATTTTATGAGGAAATTTGTCATCTAAATAATAAAGGTAAGCAGCACTTGAAAATAATTATGGGAGATTTCAATGCAAAAATAGGGCAACGGCAACAGAATGAAACTTCAGTAGGTAAATTCGGTCACGGCAACAGAAACCAGCGTGGAAATACTCTCGTTGAGTTTGCAGAGGCAGAAGGGTTTTTCATCTTGAACTCCTTCTCCAAGAAAAAGCCACACAGGAAATGGACATGGAGACATCCAAATGGGACGACAAGTGAAATTGATTTTATTATGTGTAACAAAAAATTCGTCATAGAAGACTGCAGTGTGCTAAACAAGTTCAACACAGGTAGTGACCATAGATTGGTGAGATGTAAGATGCACCTCAACACCAAACTTGAACGTGGCAAGCTCACAAGACAAACAAAATCTATTGACATAACCAACCTTAAAAAACACCATAATACCTTCAAGTTGGAACTGAAGAACAGGTTCTCTGCTTTAGAAGGCCTAACATCGGAAGAAGTGGACATCTCTGAAGTTAACAGAAAAGTAACCAAAGCTCTTATGGAAACAGCAACAAAATTAGCTGGGTCTAAGAACAAGTTGCATGTAAACAAATTATCAGGAAAAACGAAAATGTTGATGCAAAAAAGAAGAGAGATGAGGACAACTAAAGAAGATGTGACTTCCAAAGTGGAATATATAGAGCTATGCAAGACAGTAAGAAAAAGTATCACTGAAGACTTAAGAAAATTCAACTGTGAACTAGTGAGGAAAGCAATTGAAAACAACCAAAGCCTAAAGATAGCAAAGGGACATCTCAGTAAGGGAAGAAAACAGATTATGGCACTGAGAAAAGAAGATGGTTCTGTAACAAGAAATAGAGGCGAAATTTTGACAAGAGTGAAAGATTTCTACTCCAAATTATATGAAAGGGATGATACATGCACTCCAGACATCATGAAAGATACCAGTACCAGAGTTCCTCCAGTCCTTCCAGCAGAAGTTGCACATGCAATCAAGAACATGAAGCGGGGAAAAGCTCCAGGAGAAGATGGAATTACTGTAGACATCATACAAGAAGCAAGTGGAGAAATTGAAACAGTACTCGCCCAAATTTTCACTCGATGCCTTAATGAAGGAAAGATTCCTGAGGATTGGAACACCGCTACAATGATCCTGCTACATAAGAAAGGTGACATTGAGGATCTCGGAAACTACAGACCTATCAGCCTCCTATCAGTAGTTTATAAAATCTTCACTAAAGTTCTTTCACACCGCTTGAAGGTAACACTGGACATGGCTCAACCGAGAGAACAAGCTGGATTCAGGAGTGGCTACAGCACAATAGATCATATCCACGTACTGAGAGAACTAATTGAAAGAGCGAGGGAATATGAACTTCCATTGTGCATGGCTTTTATCGATTATGAAAAAGCCTTTGATTCGGTGAAACCATCAGCAGTTACAATGGCTCTGAAAACCTGCGGTATTGAAGATGCATACATTAATATTATTAATAACATCTATGAAAATGCAAGTGCAAAGATTAGGCTGTTTGAAAATACAACACACATAAAAATTGGAAAGGGAGTGAGACAAGGTGACACCATATCTCCGAAGCTCTTTAATGCCACATTGGAGAATGTTTTTCAGTCGCTGAGCTGGGAAAACAAGGGGATAAAGATTAATGGAGATTATCTAACCCACCTTCGTTTTGCTGATGACGTAGTCATTTTTGCAACTACCCCATCAGAGCTGCAGAGTATGATCCAGGAACTTGCTGACAAGAGTAAAGAAGTGGGATTAAAAATGAACTTTCAGAAGACAAAAGTGATGTTCAATGCTTTTACAAGAAATGAAGATTTATTGATTGATGGAGAAAAGCTGGAGATAACAGACACGTACGTTTATCTTGGACAGCAGATATCAAGTGAGGGTCACATTGATGAAGAAATTAATCGGCGTACAAAACTTGCCTGGAGAGCTTTTGGAAGAAACAGCATAATTTTCAAGAGCAATATGCCATTATGTCTTAAAAGAAAAGTGTTTGATCAATGCATCCTTCCAGTGCTTACGTATGGTGCAGAGACGTGGACCTTAACTAAAAGAGATATACAAAGACTGCAGACAACTCAAAGAAGCATGGAGAGGTGCATACTTGGTGTAACCAGGAGAGATAAGAAGAGGAACTCGTGGATCCGAAAAATGACAAGAGTGGAAGACATCATGATCAGAGTTAAATCCCTGAAATGGCAATGGGCTGGACATACTGCCAGAAGGACAGATCATCGATGGACAGCCAAAATTTTAGATTGGATTCCAAGGGACAGGAAAAGACCCAGAAGAAGACCACATGGGAGATGGGTGGATGAAATTCGAAAGTATGCAGGGGTGACATGGAGGAGACTGGCACAAGACAGACTGTTGTGGAGGAAACTTGGGGAGACCTTCGTCCAGCAGTGGATTGATAATGGTTGACAATGATGATGATGATGATATATATATATATCTAAGAATCCCCGGAGGACCGGACTAGGCTGCCATCTGATGCTGACCTTGGCTACTTACAATGGACGCTCCCTATCTTCTGATTCAAGGCTTCTTGAATTGGAAGAGGAACTACAAAGGATCAAGTGGGACATCGTGGGGCTAAGTGAGGTAAGGAGAAAAGGAGAAGATCTCATCGAACTGAAAAGTGGACATCTCTTCTACTATCGTGGGACAGATACTGGCAGAACTAGTGGTGTTGGATTTATAATAAACAAGAAACTAAAGGATAAAGTTGTAGAAGTTGAAAGTTCCTCTGACAGAGCTGCACGACTTGTTATCCAACTCTCGAAAAGATACCAGGCTCAGATTATTCAAACTTATGCACCCACCACAAGTCATCCTGAAGAAGAAATTGAAGAATTTTATGAGGAAATTTGTCATCTAAATAATAAAGGTAAGCAGCACTTGAAAATAATTATGGGAGATTTCAATGCAAAAATAGGGCAACGGCAACAGAATGAAACTTCAGTAGGTAAATTCGGTCACGGCAACAGAAACCAGCGTGGAAATACTCTCGTTGAGTTTGCAGAGGCAGAAGGGTTTTTCATCTTGAACTCCTTCTTCAAGAAAAAGCCACACAGAAAATGGACATGGAGACATCCAAATGGGACGACAAGTGAAATTGATTTTATTATGTGTAACAAAAAATTCGTCATAGAAGACTGCAGTGTGCTAAACAAGTTCAACACAGGTAGTGACCATAGATTGGTGAGATGTAAGATGCACCTCAACACTAAACTTGAACGTGGCAAGCTCATAAGACAAACAAAATCTATTGACATAACCAACCTTAAAAAACACCATAATACCTTCAAGTTAGAACTGAAGAACAGGTTCTCTGCTTTAGAAGGCCTAACATCGGAAGAAGTGGACATCTCTGAAGTTAACAGAAAAGTAACCAAAGCTCTTATGGAAACAGCAACAAAATTAGCTGGGTCTAAGAACAAGTTGCATATGAACAAATTATCAGGAAAAACCAAAATGTTGATGCAAAAAAGAAGAGAGATGAGGACAACTAAAGAAGATGTGACTTCCAAAGTGGAATATATAGAGCTATGCAAGACAGTAAGAAAAAGTATCACTGAAGACGTAAGAAAATTCAACTGTGAACTAGTGAGGAAAGCAATTGAAAACAACCAAAGCCTAAAGATAGCAAAGGGACATCTCAGTAAGGGAAGAAAACAGATTATGGCACTGAGAAAAGAAGATGGTTCTGTAACAAGAAATAGAGGCGAAATTTTGACAAGAGTGAAAGATTTCTACTCCAAATTATATGAAAGGGATGATATATGCACTCCAGACATCATGAAAAATACCAGTACCAGAGCTCCTCCAGTCCTTCCAGCAGAAGTTGCACATGCAATCAAGAACATGAAGCAAGGAAAAGCTCCAGGAGAAGATGGAATTACTGTAGACATCATACAAGAAGCAAGTGGAGAAATCGAAACAGTACTCGCCCAAATTTTCACTCGATGCCTTAATGAAGGAAAGATTCCTGAGGATTGGAACACCGCTACAATGATCCTGCTACATAAGAAAGGTGACATTGAGGATCTCGGAAACTACAGACCTATCAGCCTCCTATCAGTAGTTTATAAAATCTTCACTAAAGTTCTTTCACACCGCTTGAAGGTAACACTGGACATGGCTCAACCGAGAGAACAAGCTGGATTCAGGAGTGGCTACAGCACAATAGATCATATCCACGTGCTGAGAGAACTAATTGAAAGAGCGAGGGAATATGAACTTCCATTGTGCATGGCTTTTATCGATTATGAAAAAGCCTTTGATTCGGTGAAACCATCAGCAGTTACAATGGCTCTGAAATCCTGCGGTATTGAAGATGCATACATTAATATTATTAATAACATCTATGAAAATGCAAGTGCAAAGATTAGGCTGTTTGAAAATACAACACACGTAAAAATTGGAAAGGGAGTGAGACAAGGTGACACCATATCCCGAAGCTCTTTAATGCCACATTGGAGGGTGTTTTTCAGTCGCTGAGCTGGGAAAACAAGGGGATAAAGATTAATGGAGATTATCTAACCCACCTTCGTTTTGCTGATGACGTAGTCATTTTTGCAACTACTCCATCAGAGCTGCAGAGTATGATCCAGGAACTTGCTGACAAGAGTAAAGAAGTGGGATTAAAAATGAACTTTCAGAAGACAAAAGTGATGTTCAATGCTTTTACAAGAAATGAAGATTTATCGATTGATGGAGAAAAGCTGGAGATAACAGACACGTACGTTTATCTTGGACAGCAGATATCAAGTGAGGGTCACATTGATGAAGAAATTAATCGGCGTACAAAACTTGCCTGGAGAGCTTTTGGAAGAAACAGCATAATTTTCAAGAGCAATATGCCATTATGTCTTAAAAGAAAAGTGTTTGATCAATGCATCCTTCCAGTGCTTACGTATGGTGCAGAGACGTGGACCTTAACTAAAAGAGATATACAAAGACTGCAGACAACTCAAAGAAGCATGGAGAGGTGCATACTTGGTGTAACCAGGAGAGATAAGAAGAGGAACTCGTGGATCCGAAAAATGACAAGAGTGGAAGACATCATGATCAGAGTTAAATCCCTGAAATGGCAATGGGCTGGACATACTGCCAGAAGGACAGATCATCGATGGACAGCCGAAATTTTAGATTGGATTCCAAGGGACAGGAAAAGACCCAGAAGAAGACCACATGGGAGATGGGTGGATGAAATTCGAAAGTATGCAGGGGTGACATGGAGGAGACTGGCACAAGACAGACTGTTGTGGAGGAAACTTGGGGAGACCTTCGTCCAGCAGTGGATTGATAATGGTTGACAATGATGATGATGATGATATATATATATATCTAAGAATCCCCGGAGGACCGGACTAGGCTGCCATCTGATGCTGACCTTGGCTACTTACAATGGACGCTCCCTATCTTCTGATTCAAGGCTTCTTGAATTGGAAGAGGAACTACAAAGGATCAAGTGGGACATCGTGGGGCTAAGTGAGGTAAGGAGAAAAGGAGAAGATCTCATCGAACTGAAAAGTGGACATCTCTTCTACTATCGTGGGACAGATACTGGCAGAACTAGTGGTGTTGGATTTATAATAAACAAGAAACTAAAGGATAAAGTTGTAGAAGTTGAAAGTTCCTCTGACAGAGCTGCACGACTTGTTATCCAACTCTCGAAAAGATACCAGGCTCAGATTATTCAAAATTATGCACCCACCACAAGTCATCCTGAAGAAGAAATTGAAGAATTTTATGAGGAAATTTGTCATCTAAATAATAAAGGTAAGCAGCACTTGAAAATAATTATGGGAGATTTCAATGCAAAAATAGGGCAACGGCAACAGAATGAAACTTCAGTAGGTAAATTCGGTCACGGCAACAGAAACCAGCGTGGAAATACTCTCGTTGAGTTTGCAGAGGCAGAAGGGTTTTTCATCTTGAACTCCTTCTTCAAGAAAAAGCCACACAGAAAATGGACATGGAGACATCCAAATGGGACGACAAGTGAAATTGATTTTATTATGTGTAACAAAAAAATTCGTCATAGAAGACTGCAGTGTGCTAAACAAGTTCAACACAGGTAGTGACCATAGATTGGTGAGATGTAAGATGCACCTCAACACTAAACTTGAACGTGGCAAGCTCATAAGACAAACAAAATCTATTGACATAACCAACCTTAAAAAACACCATAATACCTTCAAGTTAGAACTGAAGAACAGGTTCTCTGCTTTAGAAGGCCTAACATCGGAAGAAGTGGACATCTCTGAAGTTAACAGAAAAGTAACCAAAGCTCTTATGGAAACAGCAACAAAATTAGCTGGGTCTAAGAACAAGTTGCATGTGAACAAATTATCAGGAAAAACCAAAATGTTGATGCAAAAAAGAAGAGAGATGAGGACAACTAAAGAAGATGTGACTTCCAAAGTGGAATATATAGAGCTATGCAAGACAGTAAGAAAAAGTATCACTGAAGACGTAAGAAAATTCAACTGTGAACTAGTGAGGAAAGCAATTGAAAACAACCAAAGCCTAAAGATAGCAAAGGGACATCTCAGTAAGGGAAGAAAACAGATTATGGCACTGAGAAAAGAAGATGGTTCTGTAACAAGAAATAGAGGCGAAATTTTGACAAGAGTGAAAGATTTCTACTCCAAATTATATGAAAGGGATGATATATGCACTCCAGACATCATGAAAAATACCAGTACCAGAGCTCCTCCAGTCCTTCCAGCAGAAGTTGCACATGCAATCAAGAACATGAAGCGAGGAAAAGCTCCAGGAGAAGATGGAATTACTGTAGACATCATACAAGAAGCAAGTGGAGAAATCGAAACAGTACTCGCCCAAATTTTCACTCGATGCCTTAATGAAGGAAAGATTCCTGAGGATTGGAACACCGCTACAATGATCCTGCTACATAAGAAAGGTGACATTGAGGATCTCGGAAACTACAGACCTATCAGCCTCCTATCAGTAGTTTATAAAATCTTCACTAAAGTTCTTTCACACCGCTTGAAGGTAACACTGGACATGGCTCAACCGAGAGAACAAGCTGGATTCAGGAGTGGCTACAGCACAATAGATCATATCCACGTGCTGAGAGAACTAATTGAAAGAGCGAGGGAATATGAACTTCCATTGTGCATGGCTTTTATCGATTATGAAAAAGCCTTTGATTCGGTGAAACCATCAGCAGTTACAATGGCTCTGAAATCCTGCGGTATTGAAGATGCATACATTAATATTATTAATAACATCTATGAAAATGCAAGTGCAAAGATTAGGCTGTTTGAAAATACAACACACGTAAAAATTGGAAAGGGAGTGAGACAAGGTGACACCATATCCCCGAAGCTCTTTAATGCCACATTGGAGGGTGTTTTTCAGTCGCTGAGCTGGGAAAACAGGGGATAAAGATTAATGGAGATTATCTAACCCACCTTCGTTTTGCTGATGACGTAGTCATTTTTGCAACTACTCCATCAGAGCTGCAGAGTATGATCCAGGAACTTGCTGACAAGAGTAAAGAAGTGGGATTAAAAATGAACTTTCAGAAGACAAAAGTGATGTTCAATGCTTTTACAAGAAATGAAGATTTATCGATTGATGGAGAAAAGCTGGAGATAACAGACACGTACGTTTATCTTGGACAGCAGATATCAAGTGAGGGTCACATTGATGAAGAAATTAATTGGCGTACAAAACTTGCCTGGAGAGCTTTTGGAAGAAACAGCATAATTTTCAAGAGCAATATGCCATTATGTCTTAAAAGAAAAGTGTTTGATCAATGCATCCTTCCAGTGCTTACGTATGGTGCAGAGACGTGGACCTTAACTAAAAGAGACATACAAAGGCTGCAGACAACTCAAAGCAGCATGGAGAGGTGCATGCTTGGTGTAACCAGGAGAGATAAGAAGAGGAACTCGTGGATCCGAAAAATGACGAGAGTGGAAGACATCATGATCAGAGTAAAATCCCTGAAATGGCAATGGGCTGGACATACTGCCAGAAGGACAGATCATCGATGGACAGCCGAAATTTTAGATTGGATTCCAAGGGACAGGAAAAGACCCAGAAGAAGACCACATGGGAGATGGGTGGATGAAATTCGAAAGTATGCAGGGGTGACATGGAGGAGACTGGCACAAGACAGACTGTTGTGGAGGAAACTTGGGGAGACCTTCGTCCAGCAGTGGATTGATAATGGTTGACAATGATGATGATGATGATGATATATATAATATAATATAAGACTAGCTCCAAGTTTAGAGAACAAAGTTGACATTTCCCCCCTTAAAATAGTTTAAAGAGAAGATGATATTTTAAAAATGCAATGGGTAATCTATGAAGTAAAATGTTGTGGACTATCTTCCATAGGAGAGACAGGTCACAGACTAGAAACTCGAATAGCAGAACATAAAGCATCTATAAAAAATTTGCTCCAACAAAACAGTTTTACATAGGCATGTTAAAGAAACTGGTCACCACACGGACTAGAATTCCCTTAAAGTAATCAGTTTTCAAGGTAACTTTCTAAAACAAAAATTACAAAAAGGAATAGAAATTGAGAAGAATCAGAATTCCATCATCAATGACTGCAAAGGTTTATCACTGCCTAACATCTGGCAAGATTTGGTGAAAAATAACCATAACTGTCAAGATTAACTGTAACTGCAATGATGACAGTGAAAAAGAGTGACAACAAGTGTCTGACTGATGAAGGAGAAGAGTTTTCTACAAAGATTTGCAAATTAAAATGAAAAAAAAATCCTAGAAAGAAAGAATATTAGAAGTTTAATTAAATGTTTAATTTAATAAACTAGGAAGCCAGTTTTTAAAATAAACTAATTATTTTATTCACCATTTGTATGTGACTGAAATAAAAACAAATTAGCTGAGGTTGCTCATTTACAAAGAACTCACATTCACACTGTGTTTAGATATTTAAGCAAGCTTTTCAGATAAATGATGTAATTTCCTATGATAAATTACATTAAATAATAACGCAAGGAACTGTACACCAACTATATATAAGATAGTACAACTATACTAGTTATCCGAATTTATTGGTGTAGATAAAAAATCAAGGTTTCCAAGCTTTCGCACATCAACCAGATGGCTTTCTCAAGGAAGGTAGACAGCAAACTGGATAATAGAACGTTTCAACAATTTGAACGTGGTGAGTTGACTTGACAATAAACGAAGAGATGCGAACGTAATTATTCAATAAAAACACAAGGCATCATGTTCGTTTTGCATACGGAATCCTTGGAGGAAAACAAAAGGCATTCGTTATTAGAAGAATTGGTTCCAAATTCGTGGTAATTCTAGCGAGACGCTATCATTGCCGGCCTCATCGTTGGTAATGATCTCCAATGTTTCCCGAATGGCAGTGGATTTAGGAGTAGAGTAGGCAGCTAATTTCTTTATGTCATCCCACATAGGATCAGCGGACTTGAACTGGACTTCTCTGGATCTATGCCAATAAATTCGGATAACTAGTACAGTTGTACTATCTTATATAAATTACATTGTTTTATTATTTTGTAGCAAATAGCATGCATCATTCTTCACAATTTTTGTATGGAAAGTAGCATTCAAAAACTGGTGACACAAAGTCACAGGCAATCAGGCAGGCAGTCTTATAATAAAGGTTTTTTTTTACTAAAACTGTTCATAACACACCTTAAGAATTGTTACTGATGAGAAGACATTATATTTTACTAAACAACAATGGAGTAAAAAATAATAAACTGGAAAAATCAAGGAAGAAAAAAATGAGATGAAAGTATGAGACCACTTACTCTGAAAGCAATTCTCCTTTATCTTTGTCTAGAAGTTTTATTGTATTGCTTAAACAACTAGCTAAAATACACTGGCTATCCTTTGTAAATGTTACTGAAGTGCAGGAACCTGCAATTAAATTATTAAAAGCAGCAATCAGAAAAGAGAAATTAGTTAAATTACAAAAAGCAATGAAAAACAAAATGCAGGTAGGAAATTTTCATAACTGTCTTATATATATGCAGCTTTTTAAAAAGTTGCATCTCTTAAAACATTCACATAAAATAAAAATTTCTAACAAATACACACCATTCAAAAACATAGCCAAGCATTTAATTGATGTTATGTAAAACAAAACTATCTATGCAGATGATAATGGTTTATTGAACTTAAAAAGAACAATGGGTATTGCCATTTATTAGCCTGAACTTGCATTTGGAAAAACATCATGTTCATCCATTGGTTCACTCATTTTAAGGATTTATACCTCCACTAAGATGCCAACCTGTTTCAGATATTTTCAGTAGTACTTGTACAAATTTTCAGTAGTTTTGGCCAGTTTTCAGTAGTCATACCAAAAAGAATAATTTTAACCGAGAAAAACAACTCACTTAATTTAATTAGCATTATTTTACTTACTTATTCATTTATATACATGAAAATCTGTATCAAAATATTCCAAATTTTTCACATGGAAAATAATATACACCATGACTGATACATTTTTTTTACACAACAAAAAATTGATTAAACAGCTTTCTTTAGTAATTTCGCTGTAGTGTTTTGCAAATTTGAGTTCCTCAGTAGAAAATCTTTTTTCATAACACACTTGCCCAGAGGAGAACATATTCGTTTTTGCAATAAGAAGTGCTTCTACAGTTTTTAAACCTAAATTAGGTTGGAAACGGGCTTGATTTTTTTCGCACTAAACTAAAATCTCTCTTACTCACAGCATTCGAGTGTGGAACTACAAGTATTGCAAACATTACTTTCGAGAGAATAGTATACTTAACCGCTCCATTACAGCCTCTTAATTTTGAGATTTCTGACCAAGTGACATCTATTCTATCTGTTACTGCTATGGTCTCTAGTTTGTCAGCTTGATAACAAGGAATTCTGCTTCCAGTATATCAAGTTCATTTTCAGTTATTATAAATGGAAGGTGTTTGACTATGTGGAATACAGAAGTAAATGATGTTATGGCTCTAAGTGAAGGATCTACTACTTCTGCAAGTTTTAAGAATTCATCATAGATCAGTATTTTTTCTTGAATATAAGAACATTCTTCAATGTGAAATTTTCCGACAGATGTATAGAACTTAGAAAATTCACTTTCGTTTAAAATGATTTTGCTTTAATACATTCTTGTTTTTTTACTCCAATTACCAGTTGTGTCCTTTCTGATTTTTCTTTTTTGAAAAACTGTTATTTGAAAATTTAAGCGTAACATCACCATCAGCTACGACAGTAGGCTTCACAAACCCCTTGGATGCCATCACAATTTTATCCGTCATTCTGAAAGAACTTTCAGTTTGAGGACCATGAATGCATGATAGCTTTCACTATTTTAGATAAAAGGTAGTGTAACTTGGAGAATATGAATGCTTTTGAATATCATGCATCAATTCTTACAAATTTTTCAGCTTCGTCACTTTCGTTTTCGGACTCTCCCCTTTATCAAGCTGAAATGCAAACCTTTTTTGGGGGGAATATGTCTTAAAAGAAAAGTGTTTGATCAATGCATCCTTCCAGTGCTTACGTATGGTGCAGAGACGTGGACCTTAACTAAAAGAGACATACAAAGGCTGCAGACAACTCAAAGAAGCATGGAGAGGTGCATGCTTGGTATAACCAGGAGAGATAAGAAGAGGAACTCGTGGATCCGAAAAATGACGAGAGTGGAAGACATCATGATCAGAGTTAAATCCCTGAAATGGCAATGGGCTGGACATACTGCCAGAAGGACAGACCATAGATGGACAGCCGAAATTTTAGATTGGATTCCAAGGGACAGGAAAAGACCCAGGAAAAGACCACATGGGAGATGGGTGGATGAAATTCGTAAATATGCGGGAGTGACATGGAGGAGACTGGCACAAGACAGACCGTTGTGGAGGAAACTTGGGGAGACCTTCGTCCAGCAGTGGATTGATAATGGTTGACAATGATGATGATGATGTAAGAACACAGGATACACATTCAGAACATCGTTGGGAAAAAAATTACAGTTACGGGAGAAACCTTTGCTACGTCCAATTTCCGTTTTCGGACATTTCCCTTCCATATTCAAGGTGAAATACAAATATTTACAAAATTAAAAATGAAATTTAACAACAATACTAGGCAGAGGAAACATCACGTGAAAAATAAAATTACGATTCCCGGAGAAATCTTCACTGTTTCCAAAGGTTTTGAAAGACGAAATTTCCGTTTTCGAAAGTTTCAGGCGGAAAGCATCCTTCACCACTACCAATTGCCCCAAAGTTTCTGTTCAGTTATGCATCGATCTCGAGGATAACCCAAATTACGCCGAAAAAGCAGAAATTCCTCGAAGCCGAAGATTACACGGGAATTTTTGTGCCGTCGAATTTCCGTTTTCGGAAATTTTCCCTCCATTTTCAAAGTGAAATACAAAGATTTATGGAATAAAATTATATATAACAACAATACTGGACAGAGGCAACATCGCAGGAAAACGAAATTATGATTGCGGAAGAAATCTTTATTTCGTTCACTTCCGTTTTTGAAAGGCGAAATGCTGTCCCGATGCGTATTTTTATGCATTGGTAAAATTCTTTGATGCGTAGTTTTACACACTTCTCGATGTGTGTTTTTGCACGTTGATGCGTACTTTATGCGCTTCACAACGTGTATTTCTATGCGTCGCGAAAAATTCCCGATGCATATTTTTACGCGTTAGAAAAGTTTTCGATGTGCACTAGACGCGTGATTACGCATTTTGGCGAACTCTGCAATGAAATCCACGCATACTTTTCTGCAATGCAAGAAAAAACTTCAAAATACTAATTACTGACATGAATGGTCAACGCACGATTTAAAAAAAAAAAAACCTCCATGCCAGGCAATGACACTCACGTTCTGCACCAAACGATTTTCAACAGCTTGTCGCTGCACTGCGAAAGAGCTTCAGGCCGAACTCCGCCCATGTCTACCAAAGCAAGCTACGCTCAACATCCCCAGAATGTTGCATGCTGGGGAGGGAGGGTTTTCACTTAGAATGACTCGCAAGCAAGACGAATGACAGATCGTCAAGTGGCTGCCGTTGTGTTGTGAAGGGGAACAAGCAAAATAAAAATTAATAACTTCCGTTAATTTTCCGTAGAAAAATCATGGTTTTCCGTATTCCGTAGTACAAGTTCTTTTTCCGTAGGAACTACGGAGAATCCGTAGTTGTTGACATCTCTGCCTCCATAACCAAACATACACTCATTGTCATGAAAATCCGGGCACCAAGAAAAATCCATGCAATTAACGCGAAACTCAGCAAATAGCTACGTGGAGGGCAGACATGCAAATGATTAAAGTTTCCTGCGATTCCACATGCCCGTGTGTCCAAGACCAGTGCAGGGACTCTGCATTCGTGTCGAAGTGCACGGTAAGAGTCAGGTGAGATCCCTGTGTGATAGACATGCCGAGGAGCCACCGTAGATGTGCGTATGGGCAACTGATGAGTTTGAATGAGGCCATGTCGTCGGGATGAGAGAGGCAGGGTGGCTGGTGAACCGAATTGACCGCCATTTGGGCCAGTCAGACAGTAAGGTGCAACAGTGTTGGGAGTAATGGACACAGGAAGGCACCCAGACACACCACCAGCAGAGGGGATCATGAAAGCGGCACACACAGATGCAACAACATCCTTGTCCAATATCCAGAGACATGGTGGCTATACCAGAGACTCCTGAGTCCGCCAGAACCATTTCCAGATGCCTGGCAGGGGCGAATCTGAACTCTTCATGGCCCTACTTTTTCTGCCATTAACACCTGACCGTCGTCGGCGTCAATTGCAATGGTGTCAGCAGCGAGCAACGTGGAATGCTACGGACTGGTGATGTATAGTGTTCAGCGACGAATCCCGCTTCTGTATGGGAACGAATGACCACCATTTCAGAGTGTGGAGGACCGCAGGTGAGTGCTACAATCCCAACCTTATTGTACAGTGGCAAACGTCCCTAACTGCAGGCATGATGGTCTGGGGAGCCATCGTGTATGACAGCCGGACTTCCCTCGCAGTGATCCGATTGTTGACGTTGATAGCCCAGCGCTACGTACAGTAGATCCTGTGGCCCCATGTGCTGCCTTTCCTGGTGGGGCGACCCGGAGCCATTTTCCAACAAGATAACGCCTGTCTGCACATGGTTCGGGTTTCCCAGGACTGTCTATGTCATGATTTGATGCTTCCGTGGTTTGCCAGATTGCCTGATCTCTCGCCCATTGAGCACACGTGGGACCAGATGGGACACCAGCTTTCTCCATGTCCCAACGTTCATGATTTAGAGCGTCAGTTGAAAGAAGTGTGGGTAAATCTGTCCCAGGATAAGATACAGTGTCTCTTTGACTGCATGCCAGACCATATCAGTGCATATCCGAGCACGAGGCAGTCCGACGGGGTACTAACGCTGATCAGAATGTGTACTGTATGTTCGCAGGGAAATCATCCTGCTGCTGTGATATTGTAACCACTTCTGTCCTTGGTATGTACCATGTCACTACTAAAATCTCATTTCAATCTGACACTTTCTTCTTGGTGCACAGATTTTTATGACAATGAGTGCATATAATAAGTAACTAACTACTTTTTTTAGATGTAACATCAATTGTAGAAATCTTTTTTATACTGTGCACACATGTCCAAACCACCTATGTTTTTGTTAACTTTGTCTTCTATAAAAGTGCCTAATCCAGACCTAATATCTAAATACATTACCAATACTGTCATGCCACTGAACCCATCTATTGTTGTCTGATATTCTTCTTACCACATTTATAGCAGCCACACACAATGAGCTAATGTGACATTTTAACCTTGTATCCAACTCCCAATGCCATGAAAGAAAACAAGTCTAAATATTGCATTGTAACAGCTCTAGCTTTGTTCTTTGACCATCATCCTTCTTAGATAAAATACATATACAGGTGATATGAGATTTTCCTTTCTTTGATAATTCTGTTGTATAATTCTTTTATGCCCTATCATTTACTATGCCCAAATACTTAAAATATTTTACCTGTTTAAGCACCATTTCCTGAATTACACAATTAAGATCTTTAGCAGTTCAACTTAAAATTAGTAATTTAGATTTCTTAGCATTCATCGCAAGTCATTGCTTAGCTGATTAAGATGTATTGCAAACAAATAATACTCCTAACACTAAATCATCAGCATACAGCAAACTGCTGGTGTTAAAGCTGCCTGTGTCAAGCATCCGTAAAAAGTCACTTTTTTTAACAAGCTTACCTGTACACACTGAGGTGCCAAAAAAACTGGGAAGGGCACTACCATTTCCATTACACGCCACTACATCTATGCAGTAAATGGTATCTTCCGCAAACGGCGTATTTGTAGAGGCAGATAGATGTCTCTACAAGCTCAAGTGGTAGCATTCACAGTTTAGATGGCAGCTCATCAGGATTTAAGCAATTTTGAACGTGGTGTGATAACTGGGAGATGAAGGGTCATTTCATCTCGGAAATTACCACAAAATTTGGACTTACAGAGTCAACAATTTTAAGGGAGTACCTGGACTACACAAACTCAGGGGGAAAATTCAGAGTGCAAGACCAGTGTCACCGTAAAAAAGCCTTAGACGATCATGGACATTGGTGTCTGGCAAGCATTGTAATATCCGCCTGGCCTGCAACATTGCTGCAAATCACAGCACAATTCAATGCCAGGAACAGTAGTAGCATTAGCGTTTGGATGGGGCAACGCATTCCCAGAGTTCTATGGGGTTCCAACACCAACAGCCCAACTAGGTGCCATTGCTGATCCGATGATGCAAGGCTATGTGTCTCGCCTGGACTCGGAACACTGCCATTGGACACAAGGTGACTAGAAATACATAGCCTGGTCCAACAAATTGTGGTGCCAACTGTTTCAGACAGATGCCCGATTCCAGGTGTAGTGACAACCCCACAAGGTAATGGATCCCGCATGCCTACAAGGGATAGTGCAGGCTGGCAGTGGCTCTGTTATGGTGTGGGATGTTTTCGGCTGGCACATATTAGGACCCCTCATACATTTGCAGACTGCTCTGGCCAGTGGAGACTATGTAACCATCCTTGGGGATCATTTGCACCTGTTCATGTCATGCAACCACTCCAACAGGTACGACCTCTTTCAACATGACTATGCACTACCACACATGTTCACAGTTGCCCAATTATGGCTGGAGGAACATCCCATGGAGTTTGGCACCCTCGTTTGCTGGATTTAAATGCCAAATGTGTTCAACATTTGGGATGCTGTTCAATATGCCGTCAATGCCAGGAATCCTCCACTGGCAAATAATACGGAATTGTGGAATGCTCTTTAGGAAGCATGGTATGCTATATCTCCACAGTACTACAGAGAGCTCATGGAATCCATACCTCATTGCGTTGCTACCATTATCCAATCGAGAGGAGGACCAATGCAGTAGACAGGTGTCCCAGTTTTTTTAGCACTTCAGTATAAATTAAAGTCAAAAGTGTAGACAACTTTCCACAACTCAAAGTTAATCTCAAGCCACCTACCAGTATTTCCCTTCAGCCTGCCCACTGTAAGACTTTTGGAGTAAAGGCTTTTAAAAGCAACTTCCAAGCTATCAGTTTGTATTAGAATACTGTTGGTTTCTGAAATTGGTGCTTTATCTTTGAGCTTGCCACCCTCATTTCATATCCTGCATTTTGGGTTTTGATTTAGTCTTTAAAATCACACCTATACCGAAAACTTTGCTTCTCACATTGATGATGTTACATTCAGTTTGCCTGGTAATTCAAAACTCAGAAAGTCACACAAGTAGAAATTAGACTTTCAGAGAGAGATCAGAACAGATATGAGTGACTTGCTGTTTCTGGGTAGTACCACATTTCAGTTCAAAAGAATAACTCTCAAAGTGATACTTCACTGAAGAAATGAACAGCATAAATTTCCATATACAGTGAAACCTGTTTGAGACGGAAACTGCGAACTTGACCAAAATAAAACTTTTTTTTGGGGAAGGGGAGGGGTTCTCTAAATGAAAGATAGAAAATTATGCACTATTTAACTCTTCTAAAATGGAACCAGCCTATATACATAATGTGGAAATAGCAAGAGAGTAAACGAACCTTGTAACAATAGAAAGTTTCCGTGCCATCAAGTATTTTAATTGAATGCAAAACATTACATGATGAAGTGTAATGATCAATTCACACAGAATAAATTTGACTGAAGTTGAAGATAACACAATTGAACAGAGAGATTGCTTTTGGGTTATTTATGCAAACACACACTGTTTGGCTTCATCTTAAGCATGAAGCGTGACTCAGTTTTAGTTCATGTGACCAGCATAGCTCTTTGCTCTATGCAAAGTCCAAAGTCTTTGCAGATAGCTGTTTTGTGTGGATTTCAACATAACACTCTGATTTAGTGCTCTAATATTTATACATGAAATGATCAATCATAGCCTTTGTTTATCTGAGTGGTGTTCATTCATTTATCTTTTGCCATGGTACCAAAAAAAGAACATTTGTGATTTGGGTACAGAAGTCAAAGTTGTTGAAATACATAAAAAAGAAAGTGGGAGTGTTGAGCATTTGGTAAAAAAGTTTAAGTGTCAGAAAAACAGAAATTTATGACATTTTAAAGTGAAAAGATGAGACAATAGAGCAGCGGCATAACACTGCTCAACAGCAACATTGCGACTGTGCCTTGTGATGAAGATTGTGACAAAATTATTGAGTGACATCATATTGAAGGAAAAAACAATGAGTGAGGATGATGAATAAATAAGGCAAGTATAAAAACCACATCTAGGATAAAAACTTATCATCAAGCATTGCAATATTTTGCAATGTATGATAATGTGTTTTGAGAAGTGCAAAATCTAGAATATTCAGGATATTCTAGATTTTACACTTCTTCAAGGGGACTGAATTTTTTCAGTTAATTAGCAGTATGCATACCCTTAGGGTAAGTGTTACTGTACAAAAATCAATGTTAAATTAGTAAAACAATAGAAGTTTGTAATTTTTAGTTGATTAGGGTATGTTATGAAAAATACATTCTGTTACATAATTACTAATTATGTAGAATTTGTTATTAGCATGACAAAAATTTAAATGTTTACTTTTCAATGGCTTCCATGAATATGCCAGTATGAAATTAAAACCTCTCTAAAATGGAAAACACAGTCCCTTGGATTCCATTTCACTGTACCATTAATTCACAACTCCAACTATTTTCCATGGTAACAGTTTTCATTTATTAAAAAATTCCAGAGAATTTTGCAATATCCACTGAAACTGTTGCTGACTCTTTTCTTACAAGAGACACAGACCAAAGGGTTGACATAAGTGATGACATTTTTTCACATATTTCCTTTCTTGTTTTATACAGTGTCATTGATATTTACAATTAGTACAAAAGAAAGTTCGTGCAATATTTATATCACTAAATTTCAGCTCTCTGATATGGTATTCATAACTAGTAGTATTGAACATATGGAAAACAAGGAAAACTCACTTCCTAAAAAATCGCTGTACATTTCTCCTTTACGGATGTCGTATCGACGGACATAGCAGTCTAAAGAAGCTGTGAGTATTTCATGATCAGAAATACAGAGGCAAGTCACTGCATCTTTTGCTTCATTCATTACCTGAAATAAAGTAGAAAAGTACTGTTTAGTATACATTACTTAATTCATGAACTGCAAATAATATGCACAGATAAAACTATTTAATACCAATTAACATATAAGTGTGTTAACACTGTGATATGACATCAGCATAGATGCCAACCTTTAAAAGTAGTTTTTAGTAACCAACATGTTCATTTTTCAGTAATTTTCAGTAATGCAGTCTACAGCAGCAAATTTGGGTATTTAACACTGCAACAAATTTTAATCTGTCAGAACTATTAACAAAATAATAATAACAATAATAATAACACAATAAAAAATAATTTGCTAGTGGGAAAATTTAAAATACTGTCTACCAGAAAAATATAATAAATTACCTCCAGACATGAAGAAAAATTATTCCTTGGAATGTTGGCCAAATTATTATGATAAACTGGCTGTAGTTGCCATTTTGGCCTTCCTTAGTTCAATTTGCAAAAACTCCTTCTGATAGCATAGTTCACTGTGTGCAATGCTGTTTATTTTTTCTACTAATAAAGAAAACAGCACATGAGTACTTAAATTAGGTCTGAATTCATTCATGTTTTTTTTTACAATACTGAAAATTCTTTCTGTACTTGCATTGCTATGAGAGACTATTAAAATCATTTTCATAATTTTGCTTAATGATTCATACTTCAACTGGCCACTTTCATTTTTCATTAAAGAAATTCTGTGCCACACTTCATCCATTCTCTCAGAAGTAACAGCACAGTTAAAATTTTCAAACTGGTAGTGAGCAAATTCAGATTCTACCTTGTCAGATTCTTCTGGTTTCAAAACTGGAAACAGGGAACACATATATTGGACTGATGCAAAAGAAACACTTTGCCTTAATGCTACATCTGCAATTTCAGCATGACTCAGAAATTCATCATTAAGTGGAAATTTTCTTAAAATGTAATAGCAACCTGCCTTGTAAAATTCCCTTAGCTCAGAATAAAAAGTAGCCACTGTGTCTTCACTCAGATCTGCAGTTGTGCCTATATAAGATCTCGCTTTTGACCCAATTACGAGATCACAGTTTTTTTTTATTTCTCCTTCTTTCAAAATTTCCATCTGCAAGAGATGTTGCTGTCACATCAAAGGCCCATGGCTTGATAAATCGTACAAGCAATTCAGATAACAGACTATGAAGTTTTCTTTTTAATACATGCCCAAGCGGAGCTTTCCTGCTGCAAGAACACATTAACAGATGTAAACAAAGGAAGAGTAGCAGATAAAAAAAGACAATTAAGTTTAGATGAAGGATTTCCAATCATGCTTGCAAGGTTCTTATACTGTGAATTAGCTTCTTCATTGACACTGAAATAATGTTCTAGAGCCTCCCACTGTTCTAAAATTCTGTCAATGGATTCCAAAAGTGATAACCAGCGAGTATTGACATGCTTTAGAATTGTGTGTGGTTTAGTACCACAAACAGCTTGACTCAGTTTTAGATTGTGTTTCCTCTTTGAACTTTTCTCAAAAAAAAAAAAAGTACAACTGTGTCAGAAACTGTTCAACATTAAATCCTTTCAGTTGAGTAGCAGATTTCTGTGCAACTAAATTTACTAAATGGCATGAACATCGCTGCACTATGATAGCAGGCTGAACCTTCTTTATATGAGAAACAACACCTTTTACTTGACCTATCATAGTGTTAGCATTGTCACAGGAAAATGACACACAGTTGCTCCATGAGATATTTGTTTTAACAAACTCATTGTTCAAAACGTTGAATATTCCTTCACCTGTATTATTACTTGATTCAACCAATGATAACAAAAGAGTTGAATTTTCCCCTACTTTTTCGTCAAAATATGTTATTGTAATGGGATACAATTTATTTGCTTGAGCATCATTACTTCCGTCCGTAGATAGAGAAAAAGGATTTTTTTTAACTTCACATACGATATTACTTGTAGAAACACTGGCCATGTGCTGAATTAGTGCAGTAGCCTTGGTTCTTCCACACGAATATTTTTTTGCGATCGCTGAATTGGGAAACATGGCTTGAAATAACGGTTTTTCAAGCCTTCAGTTTTCGGAAATTTATCCAACATTTTCAAGCTGAAATACAAATATTTTTGGAATAAAATGATATCTAACAATACTGGGTAGAGGAAACATCGCGAGAAAAAAAATTACGATTACCAGAGAAATCTTACCTCCGTCTACTTTCCGTTTCCGAAGGATGAAATTCCGTTCTCCGACGGAAAAAACGACCCCCCCCCCGTCCCGCCACCAATCCTCCCAAAATTTAAGTTCAGTTATGCAGCGATTTCGTACATGGTCCAAATGATAACAAAAAAAAAAGACGGAATTCCTCGAATCAGCGTGAGAATCTGGTCGCTGAAGATTACGGGGAAATTTTCGGGCGGCCTAACTTCCGTTTTCGGAAATCGTTGCCTACAATTTCAAGCTGAAATTATGCAATGAAATTATATTTAACAATACTGAACAGAAGCAACATCGCGAGAGAAAAAAAAAAGATTACGGGAAAAATCTGCACTTCGTTTAACTTCCGTTTCCGAACGTTTAAAAAGACAAAACAACGTCCCTAGACGGAATACGACCCCCCTCCCCACTAATATCCCGAAAATTTCTTCACTTTTGCATCAATCTCGAAAATGACAGACAAAAAAAAAAAAAAAAAAAAAACCGGAGGGGACTCCGCGAATCCGCGGAAGAATCTCACGTACGAATTAACCGCTGAATCGATTTCGAATGCCGTAAGATAACGCAAAAATATCGATGACCGGTAAATTTTAACTTTTGGCGCAAAATTGGCGCAGATTTCGTCGAAATGGCGATTTTTTAGCAGAATGGCGCAATAATAACGTTTTGGCGCGGGCTGGCGCAATTGGCACAGGTCTGGAAGCCCTGAATGTAGCATTTAATGTTTTCCCCCAGAAAAACTTGAAGAACAAACAAAATTTTGTCACATTTACGCCAAAAATCACATTCCTTGTCACATTTACGCCAAAAATCGGATTGTCATCTTCAAAATTTGTAAAAAATTTTAAGTTGAAGAAAATTTGCTTTCTATCTCAGAAAATTAAATCAAATGGCGATTTTCCGTAATTTCAGCGGTGTTTCCGTACTTCCGTAACAGCAACCAAAAATCCGTAAAATTACGGAAAATCCGTACTAGTTGGCATCTATGCATCAGGTATGTAATCCACAAGTACTACACAAGAAAATTCTATACCTCAATTTAAAACTTAAATGAATACGAAATTGTACATACAAAAGACATATTTCTGTTTAAACATTTTAAGTAAACTATGTAACTAAATACAATTTGTAACACTGCATACAAATGTGTGTCTAAGTGTCCACGTGCCCACTAATGCCCCACCATATGAGCGCCTATGTTTGCTTATATCAAAAGCAGATGGAACAATGGCAAACTTCTCTCATAATGAATACGCAATAGAAGTCGGTGCAGAGACTAGCTTAGGTTTCCAAATTTTTTAAACAGCATTTTCTATAATGGATGGTCTGTAATCCTCAGTATACCTTTAAAAAAGTGAAGTTCATTTTATAAACAGTTTTTATTTGAACTATTCAGCATGTTTCTATTGATTTCTGATGGTCTACCAAGAGGTTGCAATTGCCAGGTAAGAATGTTTTCTGACAAGCAAGTTTTTCCATAGATGTTGATAATATTTCTCTAAACCTACATAGTCACACACACACACACACACACACACACACACACACACACACACACACACACACACACACACACACACACACACATTTATTACATTCATACACAGTGGCTGCTCATGAGTACATCTACAGGGGGTTCACAATTAATAATTTGCAGTTTTTGAGATACACTGTGTCACACACTTGTGTGTTACTTACAATATTCATATAATTTAGGCGCTGCTATACCTTGATGTAATGTATTAATTTTGAAACGAAATGTTATTATAGATATTACTGTACTTTAACTGTTTCACAACTTAATAATAAAGGATTACTTTATTGACCATACTTGTTATAATATGCTAATTGTTCTTTTTTACAGAAACAATTATTTTCATTTAATTTTATAGTAAAATAAATGCAAAACAGAAAGCTTGTTTTAAGTGTTAAATATTTAGATAGTTAGTCATAAGGCCTCATGCTCTCAATTATTAGATTAGATTATTAAACACACAGAAAAAGGAAAATAATCAAAGCTGCTGCACATGATGGTAAGGTCTAGTATTTACTTACACAAATTTACTTGGATGGTAGCTTACACAAATATTTTCTTTAAGTACTGTTTTTGTAAACAAAGTCCATCCTTCTATCTTTTCTTGACACAAAAACATCAATAACTCTTTCATTGAAATTATGGATGTTAGAAAACATTTCCTTCTTGATTGCAAGCATGGCTAAAGCTGTAAGCCTCTCTTGACACATCGTTGACCGCAAAAATGTCTTTATCCGTTTTAGGGTTGAAAAACACCTTTCAGCTTCAGTAGTCGTCAACAGTTTATAACTTTCAGAAAATGATGACAATAAGTTGTTTTCAATAAAAAACTGTAAAAGACTAACAGCACCACGCATGTTTCTGAAATCAGTTCCTTTGTAAATGATTTCAAGCTCTGTCTTGAGGCGATTTTTTTCAAGAAATGAATACACATTTACTGTATCTTCAAGCAATTTCTCGGGGAATTTCTGTTCAAACTCTTCAAACTTTTGTGATTCAAAAAGAGATACAGCTGAGCAAGATGTTGTGAATGAAAATCTTGTTTTTATTTGCGTTGTAATAATGTCACAGGTTTCCTTGGCAGCCACTGTTCTACTTAAGTAAAAATCTTCTTCACGCCTCGATTGTTTAGGTGCATTTTCTGGGTACTGATTAACCAGCTCTGTCACTTTGTCCATGTTACCTCTTTCCTTATCAATGGCTTTGACGAAGTGGTCAACATTGGCTTTAGTTCTCACAGCATCAGTGTAAGTTAGCTGTAATTGGTTGTACAAAATATCCACATGTGGCATCAATTTGTGAAAAACAGAAAGCCAAAATATGAACTTATTATCTCTAAGGAGACGAGCTAGAGCACCAGCTTTAATTATGGTGGTTGGTTGCTTAGAGGTTGATTGGATTTCCTCCATACATTCAATTAATTTCTCTCTGTACTCAAAAACAGTATTAACAGTTCTGCTCTTGAAATTCCACCTTGTAGCTGACGCCCGAGGTATTCGTTTGCCAACTATCTTGTCCAAAACAGACACTTTCTGAGGGGAATTTGAAAAAAAATTTGTTATATCACTTAAGTCCGAAAAAAAAATTCTGACATCTTGGTTTTGGCTTGTTGCTTGAGCTACAATCAAGTTCAACTGATGAGCATAACAGTGAACGAAAAAAGCCTGTTTATAGGTTTGTTGCACTATGGTCTGCATGCCAGCATGGTGCCCACTCATTACATTCGCACTGTCATAGCTTTGAGATACGAGTTTTTCTGGATTTTGCACAACATAATCTAAACTGGAAATACATTTGGCTATAGATTCTGCGTCGTGCCCTTCAGGGTTATCAAATTTCCAAAATCTTTTAACTGGTTGGCCATTAGCTAAAACATAACGGAAAACTATAACTAACTGAAATACAGACGAGACGTCTGATGTTTCGTCCGCAATCAAATAAACATAGTGTGCAGTTTTTATTTCTTCTATTATGTTTTCTTGACATACAAAAAGCATACAATCTAACAATTCATTTTGAATTTCTTTCGAGGTACCTTTAAAGACAGTAGCGGTACTCAAATGTTCTTTCAAAGATGAGTCAAGTTCTGCAGAAAAGTTTACAAGCCCTTTAAATATGCCAGGATTTAAGGAATCGTCACCCTCATGATGACCTCGAAGGGCCAACTCAAATGCACCGCAAAATTTAATACAGTCTATAAGCTTAGAAAGGACATACCTATTTTTAGTCACTTGTTCATTGTGCTTTTTAATATTTGGTCAATAAGCACTGTCAAGCTGCTGACAAACGTCAACCTTTCCAAGCAAATTGAAATCCAATGTAGCACTTATGTGTCCATGAGAACTTGCGTGTTTTTTAATTGTTTGTGTCAAATGATCTAAGTCACAAACGCCGTTTTTCACCCAAGTAGGATCGCCCTTTTCACGGGAAAATAACAAACAAGGAAAGCAAAATATTTTGTTTGTTTGTTCACAAAGCCTAGGAATTTTTCCGTATAGCTCTTCTTTAAATTCTCTTTTAAAAGTTCTAGATTTTGATGTCGATGTTTGACTTATATTAAGTCGGAGCGTTGGCCTGCCACTCTCTTTTATTGCTATTTTAACTTCTATGGGTAAATTGCCAAACGCTACTTCCTTTAAATTACTAACTGATTACTTACAGGTACTTTCCATTATTGTACAGTAAATAAAAACAACAGTTCACTAGCTACACTACAATAGATAAACTGTAATAAGTGTAATTTCAACTAAAACTTTATCACCAAAAAAATAATCTAAACTGGAAACTCCAAAACACAAATGTAACACGCGCGCAAAGGTTAGGAGCATCTGACGTCAACTACAGCCGTGCAACAACTGAGCTGAGCTGTGTCACAGGCAGCTCATCAGTATTCTCCGTTAAGCCGCTTGTAGACATGTTCCCCCCTACCACGAGCAAATGGACTCGCCCGTCTATCGCATATCCCGTGTGTCCAGTATCGAGAGCGGCACATTCAGTCCGCTCCTAGCCACAGGCGCGTCATTACACTTAACCTCACTTTGCGCATTCTATGCTGTTTTTCATTGTCCACTCTTTTAAACTTACTGAAGATAAGCCATTTAGTACTGCGTCAACAAAGATGTATTATTTATATCGTATAATTATTCTTCTATTTTTTATAGGGGGTTCACGTGCTGTTATGGACGAGCCGCTACTGTTCATACAGCATAATACACTCATCATTATGACCACCTCATCTCCACAAGCATACACATCTTACATGTATCAGTGACATTGCTGATGGGCAAAGAATATATGTAGATGGAACAGGCAGAGTGTGTAAGTTTGAAGGAAGGCAGAGGCCAGCATCTTGGCAACCACGGGGCATTATTTGCTATTAGTAGGGTGCAGAAGTGAAGATGTGGCAGGAATGATCTGAAGAGGGATACACATCCACCAAACAGGCTGGAAAGGCTTGACCACCACTGGTTTACTGTCATGGTGAATGCTGGTTGGCATGTGCTGCACAGGAAAACAGATGACTCATAATCCCTCACTTAATGGCAAAATACTACCGGGTCACACAAATAAACGTTTCAGGGTACATAATTCAGTGGACACCCTTGCTGATGGTTCGAACGAGTTGGCACCTGCTCATGTACTAATGTTGACTGCCCATCATCAACAGCTATGCCTGCAGTGGACATGGGAGCACCATTACTGGACACTGGACGACTGCGAAAGAGTCACTAGGTCCTATGAGTCTAGGTTCCAGCTCCAAAATGCCAATTAATAGGTCCATGTTTGATACAATATAAATTTACAGCTGCAACCAGACTGCACAATTGGAAGAAAACAAGACAGTGGCATCATGGGATGGGGATCACTGTCATGAACACTCCTGAGTTCCCTAATTTCCGTTAAGCACACCTTCACTTTGAGATCCTGTTATTTCAGACTAAGTGTCACCCTGTTGATGACTGTACTGGGATGGCACTGGACTTTTTCAGAAAGACAATGCCCCATGTCACAAGGCCCATATCATGCAGGAATAGTTCAAGGAACATCTACAAGCACTTTGTGTGCACTCTTAGTTGCCAAATTCCCTCAACTTAAATCCCATTCAGTATTTGTAGGATGTAGTAGAATGCAGCATCTGCTAGTCCACACTAGTGCCTCATTTTGTCACAGAACTCTTAGACATCATTTTGTCAATTGGTACAAACTACCCGAAGACACAATCAACTGGAATCAATATTAGCATCATCTCATAATCTCTTGATTCACGGGAGGAAGGAAGTTCAATATGCCTTCAATGTAGTAGGTGATATCCCCCACCCCTTTTTTTAAAAAAGGGAGGGATGCTATTAAGAACATGACAAGCTTATGTTGTGTCTTGGCCAGGTACAATAGAAGATGGTGGAAGGGGAAGACACATGACATTGAAAACACCTTTCCAAGTATAATCAACAAATGTCTCACTTTTTTTTTTCATCTCTAACATACTGGTATGTATTTAGATGAGACTATTTATAATCTCCATTCATACAATTTAAATACTTCCTGCATACTTTCACACCACATGCTTTCCTTTTACCATCAGTAACCCTTTTTAAAACCTGTTCTACTTGGCCTAACTGCTTTTGATGGGTAAGATTTCGATTTTCAGATAACCTTCAGCAATTCATGCTGGAAATCGTGCCTCACTTCTATATCATTCAGTAACTGAACACTTTGACATCATTCTGTCAGTTGGATACATTTAATGTTTTTGATGGTTTCTTAACTGCTTGACAATTTACTCCAAAAGTAGAAGTTTCTAAAAATGATTACAACTTATTGAAAAACTTTGAAAATACCAATATTTTTACACACATTTCTTAGAGACCTTTCTTTGCTATTAGACTATTATCATGGGGGTTTTTTTTTTTTACTTTCACCCTCTTCTTATCAAGAAAATTTGTGAATGTGTTAGCCAATTTTTTTTTTTTTTAAATTCATAAAATATATCTTAAGTTTCTCTGAATCTTCATGAAAGTAATCCATCTCTTCTGGCTTCTGACCATTCATCCGCAATGGATCCATGTTTGAATCATGGTGAGGCATGGATGTTGCATTTTGTCTTACTGCACTGGCTCTCTCCCTTCCCTGGAACCAATGGCCCAAAATTAGGAACGGTCAACTACTTATAGCCCATCGAGTTGCTTACGGTGGTTGTTAAACTCCCAAACAAGCAGGGGAAATGGAGCATTGATGAAAACTTCAAACACCAAAAATACAGTACCAAATATACTCTATTCATCAAAATTATATATTATCACTGCCAGCAGCAAAACACTTTTGACAATGAGGTACAAATTTCTGCATGCCTTCAAGAAAAAAATGTCAAGCTTTAGAATGCAACAAGCTCATAGAATGCAGTGTCAACTGATGTTTGATTGCAAAATGATTTACCCCATAGAAAGATGTCCAGATGCTCAAATAAGTGATAATCTGTAGATAATAGATCAGATGAATTTCAGGGAACAGACCAAATTGGCATCATCCATAGCTACTTCTGGTCTACCACATGTTCATTTTTAAGGATCATATTGCTGGACCAGAATTTAACATGCTGTATTGATGTTGCGAGCTGCCTCTGATATCCCAGTCTAAACTCATATAAGAAAATGACATGAATTTGGCTCTGATCTATTGTCCCCTTCACTGTAGCACAATGCTCCTTGGAACTGATGCCACTGACAACCAGTGCTTTATAGACAGCAGCCTTGATGCTTTGAATTTACATATCACAAGTCACATTGTTCAATGCTTTAATTCCTAAATCACCAGCCAACTGCACTAGTCTGCAAAATCCAACATTTTATCTACAACAACATAATAGATAAAAGACTGATTACAATGGGATTTCATCTGGCTCCCAAGAAGACCATTTGCAACACTATTTAACCTCGGTGCCATTCAGCTCCCAGCATGGAGCTTAGATTCAGCTTGACTATGGTTCTGCACTGTGTGAATAATGCCTTTGCTTAAGTCTAACCAAGACTAGTCAACTAGTGGGTTTATTGGCTCTCTCATCTGGTTTGTCCATATTTTAACAGAGAGCTTCTGATCTGCATGACAAAGAATCAGGATAAGAAGTTAGGTTCTTTGCCGTGTAAGTGTCTTGGCCAAAAAAATACACAGATCTATCAGCCACTGACTTCATATGGCCCACCCTTTTAGTATTTCTAGGTTTAATAGGATACTTTCATTCCACACAGAAAGGAGGCAAGATAGAATGCTAGATGTTAGACCTTGACTAATTCCATACATCTTTCAGTATGTGGATCTCTACCAGTTTGAGTATTTATCAATCTCTGCAAGGTTTGAAGTGTTGTTAATCAGTATAGTTGGCTTCAGAAAGAAAAAGTATTTTCTGATAAATCTACAAATAAGAATGATGCATCAATGATTGCCAAAATTAAATTATATAATTAATGGAATAATTACCTGTATAGGTTCCCTACTTTTACTTCTACAATCCCATGCTCTAACAGATGTATCAACAGAAGCTGAGAAAATTACTGTTGATTCTTCATTGAATTTCACTGAATTGATGTGACCTAAATATACAGGAAATTAGGATAGTAATTAAATTGCAATTAAGTGAATTACTTTCATGATCCAAGTTTATTGCACACTTAAGTGCTCATATAACATAATAATACAGTCAACCTGTATATAATGAAGGTGAAGGGAGAGTCAAACACATTCCATATATGTAAACTTCATTAGGCTATGATGGGACAGATAAAAAAAATGGATATTTTTGGCATATTACATTACGTCAGGTTAAAACTAGTCGATCATAAACTATTTGTCAATTAATCGAAGGCAAGCAATACTTTTTATTTGAAAACTACAGCTCACAAAATAATATGAGTAAGATCTCCAATAAGCAAAACATTTAATGAACGTAAAAATTAAAGTAACTGCCAAAAATTTTTAATTTGACCTATTAAATGGTATGCTAGATACTGTATATTAGCCATGCTTTGCTTGTTTTGCACTTATCATGATCACTGTTTTAATTGTTTTTCAACTTCTTCTGATGTGGTGGTGTTAAGATGCTTCTAGATGCAAAATAGACTCTAAGATGTGTAAAGTTAGAGTTAGGCAAGAAGTGACTTAGACCTTAGATGTAATCTGCAACAAACCAGTTGCTGATAGGAGACTCACAGATTCAGTTGAGTTTTCACACGTTGAGATCAAAACATCCTGAAGATGGACCTAGCTGGTTCAAAATGCATTGCTGATGGAGAGTTTTTACCTCTGATTGTATTTCTTCTTCATGAAGTATTGGTGATAGACTCCATCAGTCTTTAAGCTTTTGCAGTTTTTCATTGATGTACTCTACTTCGGTATGCTTTCCCTTTTTGCATGTTCAAAATGATCTTTTCTGTCTTTGTCACAGCCCTAATTTTACTGTTGAACAGAAATTTTTTCTGACTACAGTTTGTGGTGACTGCAATAAATTTTTAAGCTTTTAAGTGTTTTTTAGGTATTTTATACTTTGCTTTGTGCTGTTTTTGTTTTCTGGGGCTTAGAAATTCTTCCCCATTTTCAAGACAACCCTGGTGTTCTGCAAACTAGAATATTCTCTAAATTCAGGTTAAAACATCTATAGCGGAAGCCACAGTTGTTCTTAAATTTACGTGCATACAAATTAAGTATTACAAGGTTTCTTACCTCTTACAACATTTCTCTACAGGTTTCATTCTTTCTACTGTCATGCTTGGTTTAGGCCTTAGAAGTAACCTGCAACAAACCAGTACCATGTCATTTTCAGTAAAAAGTATTGCTTGCCTTCAATAAATATGGAACACCGCACCGGAAGCCTAAAGCAAGCACGACGGCAGAAAGAATGAAACGTGTAGAGAAATGTTGAAAGAGGTAAGAAACCTTGTAATAAGAATATTCTCATATCGAAAATCTTCAACCAGTGAAAGATTTGTACTCACTTTTAATCACGTTAGGATTCTGGACGTCGGAAGCATAAAAATTCTTGTATTTAGAAATGATACTATTGTAAGATAGAATAAAAAGATTGTACTCACAAAGTTTTTGGTTGGTCCTCTTCCTTTATTGTTATCGTTTTTGAAGTTAATGTACCATGTCATTTTCAGTTATGCAAACTTTGTTGACATATTCTCGCCTGCAGGTACCCTGAAGACTTTTTCCTCTCCTAGGGTGGAGTATGTACAGTTAAAAATGGTCTTGGTTAAAACCCGATGAAAAACGAACAAGTCTGAAACTATGAACCACTGTTAACTTTAAAACCTTTTTAGTTGAAAACATCTAGAAAAACTTTGTGCATTTCTCCAGGCTTTCATAGAAGACCACAAGGTGAGTATGCAAGGCCTAAAAAAGGGAGGTCCTTGGTTAAAATCCCAATGGAACGAAAGGCCTTGCATACTCACCTTGTGGTCTTCTACGAAAGCCTGGAGGAATGCACAAAGTTTTTCTAGATGTTTTTAACTAAAAAGGTTTTAAAGTTAACAGTGGTTCATAGTTTCAGACTTGTTCGTTTTTCATCGGGTTTTAACCAAGACCATTTTTAACTGTACATACTCACCCTAGGAGAGGATAAAAGTCTTCAGGGTACCTGCAGGCGAGAATATGTCAACAAAGTTTGCATAACTGAAAATGACAAGGTACATTAACTTCAAAAACGATAACAATAAAGGAAGAGGACCAAACAAAAACTTTGTGAGTACAATCTTTTTACTCTATTTTACAATAATATCATTTCTAAATACAAGAATTTTTATGCTTCCGACACCTAAAATCATAACATGATTAAAAGTGAGTATAAATCTTTCACTGGTTGAAGATTTTCAATATAAGTTATGAGCAACACGTTGAATTAAATTATTCCCATAATAAGGAATAAAAAAATATATGTAGAATATTCTCCTTATAATTTCAACGATTTGTGTAAAATCTGTGAACCCAACGTTTTCGATCATTTAGGGCGGTTCTTCCTAGTCAGCAATAACCCAAATATTGCTGCAAGTCAATGTATTCGTTGCATGGCTCCAGCCGTTTTATAAATTATGTGGACAGTTCATAAATCCAGAGTTTTGTACTGGAAAGTGACGTCTTTCAACCTTGTGATAGCTCTTATTCTGGTACAGGCTGGTGAATTCTTCCCATGCTTCATCAGTTTGTATTAACTCTGTGGATGTTTAGTGAATCAGACATTTTGATAATTCAACAGAACTTCTACAAATAACATGGAACTTTTGCATGTACTACATTTTTCAACTATTCACATATAATATTTTCACCGACTGGGGAGATTATTAGCAAGAATGACGAAACTGGACAAATATTCATCTACGAGGTAATTACTTTTTTTTTTTTTTTGCTATGGTTCGGAAATTTTAAACGTATCACCTATTGCCAATGCTACAAGAATAAAGTGTAGAAAGTTCAATAATTTAAACACTACAAACATTAGTGCTACAAAATGATTAAGACTAAGATTTTTTAAATAGAGATTCAGTTATTGAAAGGTGGTGAAGGCTGGGGAGATATACACTCATCGTCAAAAAAATAGTTGCATCCAGAAGGACATGTCGGATTGCAATGCTATTTGGGAGGAGGTAGAGGTTACCAGGAACAATAAATGATTAAACATTGGGACTGATATGGGCAATATTTATTGAGTTACACACCAATAAGTAGTGTCTCTCAGTATGGTGTCCGGCTGCCATTTTTGCACACACAGCATGCCAGACATGTTCCTGTAGATTGTGCGGTAGGCGTGGAGTGTGGATAGCACGTCCAATAGCATCCTACACATTTTCAATCAGCAATGCGGCTGGCCATGGCAGTGTCAGTACCTTAAAGGCGAGCTCTCTAGACAGCAGCAGTATGCGGATGAGAGTTGTCCTGTTGGAAAATCGCACCGGAGTGAGCGTTCAGAAAAGGTAGGGCCACTGGTTGCAGGACCTCATTAACGTAACATTGGGCTGTCAAAGTGCCTGTAATGAATACCAAAGGTGATCTGGTATCGTAGGCAATTGTACCCCATATTGTGGTGAAGTTGGGCACCAGCACCACCAGTGTGCGGCCGCACCAAAATGCAGCAACTGCATCGCTGCGAATGCCAAGTTCCGACTGAAGTTGGACGTCGCTCACTCCAGCTTCAGTAAGACATGTCCTAGTCTTATCAGGGAACTTGAGCAAAGGAAGAGTTGATTCAACTATTGTTGACAGATGGTGGTACCCTTGGAGGTACGGTACTCTCGATAATGAGTTTTTCGGTCTATTGACCAAGGTGTTTGAGTTGACCCTGGCCCAGGGTCACCACCACAGCACTGGCCCTAGCGCTGTGAACAATGTAAATATTTCAATTTGTGTGATTTTTGTGTCTGAATATTGTGAGAGGGGTGCATGAGACCCTCATAGTGAATGTGCATGTACTTTGCTGAGTTTCAAAATAAAGGACAGTAGTCCCAAAACTCGCGTTGGCGGGCGATCTCCCGGCCACGAGATGGGATATTTTTGAAAAAGTTGCTTGCCCCAACTGCCCATAGCACGTCGCACACACGGGTTATGACAAAAGGGTGTAAGATACCGGTCCCGTGGGGGAGGCAGAACCCCACAGGTCTCTAGACTGAATCTGTCCAAGTGGAAGACTGTGGTTCTCGGTGACTGACAGGCTAGCTGTCGGAACGCCGTCAGGGATCCTATCAATCCCAAACTATTCGAGAGAGTTCCGCATTTCCCTGCGAAATCAGCACTTTGACGGTGCAGGTAAAGTCATCAGCTAGTATACCATGACACCAGGCCTTTAGGATGTATGACACTCGACAATAAACCGTTCATCTTGGCGCTAACCATGGTGCCTCCGCACATGGATTCGTTGGTCGTCTCCTCCAAGACAAAGCGTGACTCGTCACTGAAGATGATCTGCTGCCTTTCTGAGTGGCTCCTTGACAGTTTGACATGATACCATTGCAGTCTTTGGTGATGATACAATGGTGTTAAGGGCAGTCGCCGTAATGGTCTGCGTGCATGCAGTCCTACGTCATACAGCCGTCTGCCAATGGTGCTGGCACTAATCGGACAATGCATGGAGGGCACCACTGCTTGCTCAATATCCGCAATTGTGGCTGTTGGGTCACTCCGGGCATGCTGTACAACCTGTCGGTCCTCTCTCTCCGTGGTTTGTCTAAGTCTTCCAGACCCTTCCTGTCACTGCTGCGTGCCTTGTTTTATCCACTGCCACCAACAATGTGCCATGGTGATATCTACACTACTGGTACGGCACACAATATGGTGATAAGACCATCCCGCTTCCCGGAGCCTGACAATGCAGCTCCTCTCGAACTTCTCTAACTGCTTGAACTGCTTCCAAACTTTTCTCCGAGGCATACTTCACTTGCAAAGGATGCAACCAACACAACAGCATGAGTCAGAATGGCAAGCACACACAACGGGATGGCCTTATATAGCCAGTCAGGCACAGCGCTACTAACTCTGGTTGCTCGCTTCACGCGTGGCCGTTTGTGATACTTGAATCATTTGCATGTCTCATGATGTCAAACCTACCCACCAAGTTTCATTCCTGTTCAGTTGCTTCCTTCTGGATGCAACTATTTTTTTGACGATAAGTGTATGTTTAACATATATCTCCACGATTTGCCAAGGAGATATATGCTATATGCTTAGTGAGCATGTGTGTGTGTGTGTGTGTGTGTGTGTGTGTGTGTGGGAGGGGGGTTAGTAAAATGTAACTGGAACATTCTTGTCTTTATGTGAACTGACCTATCTGTAAGGTAAACCATGGGGTGTTTGTCAATAACAACTAATTCCTTGGCTTGTTTCCAGTGAAAAAACTGGAAGAATGACACTTATTTTGCTTGCTGATTCCCTGCTGAACTTATATATATGCAGTTTCTCATACTTAGACCAAAACTTAAACACTATATAATAGCAACTGGGTTGTGTTCACTTTTGTATTCTTGAATATCATGTGTTTATGTTTTTATTTGTGTTGCTTCATCCTTGAGCCAAATTAAATATATTTCTATAACATTAAAACAAACATCAAACTTATTTAAAATTGATAAGATACAACTGTGTGGAATAAATCACACCTGCATGTCCACGGAATTTTCGTACAATATTTGCAGTACTAACATCCCATAAAAAAACTACTTTGTCCATTCCTGCTGAAACAATATGTGCACTGTCACAAGATCCTTGAGCATCCAAAACATCAAAACCATGTCCTGTATATGTTTGCAAGAGGACAGAGGTGTATGGATTCCAAAGCTTTAAAGTATTGTTACTTCCACAAGTAATGCAGTAATTCCCATCAACTAAAATGAAAAAAAGTAATTTTCTGCTGTTAAATCACTTGCAGGTAGCATAAGAAACATTTCAAACTTAAATCACTAATCATAATTCTACATAAAACAGTATATTGTACCAGAAAATTAGACAAACTACAATCAAATTACAGAAAAAAAACCACACACACAAATTAGGCATGTTTATAAGTAATACATAGCACTGCATAACAAGCAGGGACGTCGCCAAGGGGGTGCGAGGGTGGGTTGAGCTCACCTTGAAATCTGACTTGCCCACCCAGTTCAAAATGGGCCATTTTTCAATATGCTTAACCGTAAAATATAATCTGGACTCGCCAAGTAATGATAAATCTTGTGGTTTACTTCATGTTGCCCTACATATTTTCTCCTTAGAGGTGCATTGTTTACATCTATGTAGAAAGGTTATCAAAATAACACCCCTAGGGCCATGAAAATTCAATTGTTCTTCACTCTTCCAATTCCTTAGTTTAATCCCTTTTTTTCATGTTTGTGTGGGCAGGGGGCGAATTAGGAGGGTGGATAGAAATTCACTGAGGTGGTAATTATTAATTGCCCTGCTGTTGTTTTTTTTCTTTACAAAATTGGGGATTCTAACATGGAAAGTGGAGTCAAAAGCTATACTAGTGCTCTTGAGATTGCCCCAGGACAGTGAAAGTGCAGAAAGTAACTGACGACTGCTTTGTAGGAGAGGAGTGCAAGGCAAAGTCACTGGCTGGAAGGAAGGAAGTTCATGAGGGGAGAAGGTATTGTGTCTGCGTGGCACAACATCAAAATTTGATTTAGATAAACAAAAATGACATTTTCTTTTAAATAATTTGTTCAAGTACAGCACTATTTTCGTAAGAAAATATGGAAAATTTTGAAAAGAAATTTAAGACAATGAATCCTGAGCAAACAAAAAGTTGAAGACGACATTTTACCAACACTTTTATCTTACACCAGTGGCGTAATTAGTCAGATCCATGTATGTATGTGTGTCCAGATGGAGAGGGTTGGAATTGCACAAATTCTTTCGTAGCCAGTAGTGAAAAGCATTAAAGCCGACCTGGTGACGCAGTGGTCTAATCGTGGCTTATGACTATTAGTCAGAAAAGTCAGGGTTCGAATCTTGTGAGGCATGGATGTTGTGTTTGTCTTACGGCATGGGCTCCTACCCTTTCCTGGAACCAGTGACCCTAAATTAAAGATGGGCGACTGCTTACAGCCCATTGGGTTGCTCACAGTGGTCGTTTAACCTTCAATTAAAAGAAAAAAAAAACATTAAAAATTTGTTCTTTCAGTGTTTCGTAAAAAAAAAAAAAAAGTTGCCATCAAGATTGCCCCACCAAAAATAATGCTTGCCCATTCTGATTTCAAAGTTTAGCGATGTCTCTGATAACAAGAGAAGTCCAATGTGAATCTAATTTATATTTCCCCTCATTTTTAAGTAAAAAAGTGTCAAGTTGCCCTCACACAGTAGTGTAGCCAGTTAACTAAATAGAAAATAAATTTAATAGTATAATGCTTAGAAGTCATGGCTCAATGAATCAGTAGATCATACAAAGAAATGTGTGAAACATTATTCCTGAAATTGAGAGAAATTATTACCTACCATCAAAATAAAGATATATGGTATTTATAACTAAAAGCCTCACAGAACTGAAGAGTGAGGTAGCTGATTTTAGGGAGGGGTATCTGACCCCAGGTCTTAAGCATCTCGTAGATGTAGGAAACTAGAAGATTTGGGCTAGGGTGCCTGACTAAACAATCACATGGAAGAGAAGCAGACAGTCAGTAGGAACAGATGACTGTATTTGTAAATAGGGATTAAATACCTTGGGAGCATTATTAACATGCTCACAGAGTCATAGCAGATATTTAGTGATCAGGGAGTCGAGCTGGAATCAAATTCCCAGTGGTGTAGTGGGTGCCAGAATGCACCAGAACGGGATTCTGGTACTTATTTTTCTTTCTGGTAGGCGTTCCGGTAGCATAATTTGTTTTCTTTTTAAAAGCGAATGTCCTATAATTCTTTTCTAATAAAAAATACAACAGAAAAACTGCCCAGTTAGTGGAATTATCATTCCATGTTTGTTTGAAGGTAGTCTCTAAATCCATTCTCACTTAGCAGTTCCTTGAAACTTTTTTTCTACTGTTGTTAAAAATCTTAAGGTGGGGATATTGCAGTGGGGAAATTATTGTAATTGGGAATTTAATTAATCTAGTCATGTGTAAATTTGGAAGTTTGATTTCAACCGATACTACGGTTTCTTATGCTAAAAATATAAAAAAATAAAAAGGGGGAGGCAGAATGGGGGATAAGAAGGGAAAGGTATTGAAGATATAAAGGCACTGCACGTTCCTGTACTTTTCCAATTAGCCCTGCAAACCCCCAACCATACAGTTAGAAGCTGGCTGCTCTAACCACAGGGAAATTTGCAGCCACCCGTAGAGTTGTACCACTGGAAGTGAAACAAAAAAATTCCAGTGATATTGAAGAAGTTAGAAATATTGAAGTGGTGTAGTCTAAAGTAAAGATAATTACAGAAAGGGCAGAATTTAAAAAGTAATTTGGTCCGTTTCTACATAGAAAACATCTTTACTTTTTAATACATTTCCTGTTGCACTTGCTTATGTTTGCATTTTATGATTTATAGTTACTTATTTTGAATTTTGGTGTATCTCAAGGCTAGAGCTCAACCTCATGAAAATTAATGTTAAAGCACACTCCCTCTCTAGTGTGAATATTTTGGTATGCAGAATCATTAAGAATACATTCCCTATTCAGCAAGATTTAATGGCTGCCCCAGTGGCATAGTGGTCTGAGTGCTGGCTTTTGACATTCGTCCAAGATGGGTTTGGGTTTGAATCCCAGTGAGGCATGTATGTTGTGTTTGTCTTATGGTGCTGGTTCTCTCCCTTTCCTGGAGTCAGTGGCCCTAAATTAGAGATGTGCAACTGCTTATAGCCATCAAGTTGTCATGTTGGTTGTTAAACCTCAGAAAAAAAAAAAAAAAGATTTAACGTTTCCTACAAATACTGTTACAGAAGCAAATGTGCACTGAAAGCACAAATTGCCAATGTTTTAGGTTATGCAAAAAGACAGATGAGAATATCTTTATATTAAATATAAATATATATAAAAGGACACATGAATATGGACTCAAACAAAAATAAGAATAAAAATGAGAAAAATGCTGCAGTCACTCTATTAATTCAGTTACATTCCTTGGGATATTTCTAAAATGCTGCAGTATTTGAGAATCAGCTGTTATTCTTTTTGCCCTTCACTTTCATAATGACCCTAGGAGTATAAGAACATCTTTATACTGTCACTAAATGTCAGGCTGTTGAAACTTCATAAACCAAATTTCAATAGAATTTGCATTGATAGTGAAACATTACAGTCAGAACAATAAATATCCACATCTTGGTTATTGTAAAGGTTCAGTTTACTCCATCCAGAATAAAAAGTGATTTCTGGCAACTATATAAAGTTGCCAGTTTCACTTGCATAATTGTAGTTGCTTTTTTCTTTTTCTTCTTGTAATTGTTTACAAGTCAGATGCAGTTCTTTTACATAACATTTTTGCATTAGAATGATTTTTTATAATGTTAGTCGATGCTTTCTTTCCATTTCAGATGCAGGAAATATTTAACATGTTTTTTTATCTATATAATGTTGAGCAGTGCTCAGTAGGAAAGGGAAAGCCAACATCCAGTTTGCTTATGTTTGTATGACTGTCAAAATTACTGATGTGTGACAGTTATTATCCAGAACTATACTCCATCTAATACGCATAAGGGGAATGCAGCTCTGATATAACTGATAAGAGTATACACAACTTTCACATAGTTTTCTTTTTCATTGATTTGGGAGTTGTTCTACCACATATTATTACATCAGCAGCTTGTTCCTAGAGGTTGCAGCTATAGATGTTAACTGCTACATATGATATGTGGAAATTTCTACAGTGTACAAAAATAAACAACCAAGATGTAGGTTTCCTGAAGAGCATATAACAACTTGTTGATATGTGCATAATGAATTCATATGGTAAAAACAGCATGATAAACCCCCTGAATATTATTTACTGCATCTGAAACAGAAATAAAGCATCCACTATCATAATAACACAGCATTTTCATGCAAAAACAGCTGAAAATAAGCCCATCTGACATATAAATAAATACTATTTTTCCCATGGAGAATTTGTTACAAAAGATAAAGCCATACTGTATGGCACTATGATTAGTTTTGTTTCCCATTTTAAAAATATGGAATTTTTCAAAAACAAATTATTTATCTTTAGTTTAAATACACTGCTGGCCACCCAAAATGCAACACCAAGAAGAACATGAGATAGCAAAGCCAGATTTACTGGACACATAACAGCAGATACAAAGATGAAATGATTGAGCTTACAGGCCCGTGCGACTTACGGAACACACAGACATCAATAGTTCATGTGGCCCCCATGCCCGGCAATAATGGCCGCTATACGCCATGGCATCGAACGAAAGAGGCTTTGGATGTGGGCTTGGAGTATGTTGGTCCAGGCTGCTTCCACACATTGCCACAGTTCATCAGGCGTAGCCGCGGATGGTGCTTGCCGGGCCACTCGGTTGCCAATCTGCGACCAGACGTGTTCGATGGGCAACATATCTGGAGAACAGGCGGCCCACGGCAGCAGTGACACCTGGTGGGCTATAAAGAATTGTTGCACGATGCGTGCTACGTGCAGGCGCGTGCATTGTCCTGTTGAAACATGGCCACTGGCAGGTCCTGCAGGTAAGGGAGGACTACAGGCTCCAAAACGGCGCAGATGTAGCGGTGGCAGTTGAGTGTACCGGCGATTCGTACCAGAGGGGTGCAGGTGTCATATCTAATTGCTCCCCAAACCATAACGCCACGCGACGGACCGGTATGGCGATGCATAATGCAGGCGTCATACAGTCTATCGCCGCGGTGCTGCCACACGCGGATCCGACCCTCGTGGTGTCGCAGGCAGAAGCGGGATTCGTTAGAGAAGACAATTTCGTGCCATTCCGTAGTCCAGGTGTGGCATTCAAAGGCCCACTGCTGCCGCACTTGCCGGTGGTGGGACGCCAATGGTAATCGGAGCAATGGGCGCCGTGTGACAAGTCCCCACTCCTGCAGACGACGTCAAACAGTACGTGCTGACACAGGTTGTTGCGCAACCAACACACCCTAATTCCTGCACTAACGTTCGTGATGTGACGGTGCGAGCAGTCAATGCCAGCCACACAACATGGCGATCCTCTCGATCGGTGGTGTGCTGCTGCTGCGGCAATCACTCACGTCGGTCTGTCCCTCCTGCACCCACCGAATCCATACTTGCCTCACTGTGGCTGGATGTCGTCCCACACGTGTGCCGATGTCTCGGTACGATAAACCGCTGTCGCGATAAGCCACTATTCATCCTCTGTCGAACTCTGTCTTGAATGACTGCGGTATTCTGCGACGAGTCGTCAGGAAGCTTCCCACGCACAGGTCCGGCAGCACAACACACTTACACCCCGCCTTCTGTGCTCCCTTCTTATAGTGCTCCTCGGTGGCGTGCCAGGCGCACATGATTTGCATATGCCCTGCAATGCATGTCCTCTCACGGGCGACGCATGCTACGAATTTCAGGCCAATCGGATGCTTCCTTCTTGGTGTTGCATTTTGGGTGGCCAGCAGTATAGTTGTTTTAAACAATGGAAGAATATTATGCTGCAAGAAAACATAACCAGATCACTTGAAGTCCTTAAGATTTTACTAAAGGCTTATGAAATAACAAGCGTCACAACTCATAGTCTACAGGAAAGCCATACTGAAAGTTTATTAATGCCCTTGGAAACCCCAAATAGCTGTCTTTTCGTTAGTAACGAATAATAAATTAATAATGAAAAATAAATTAATAACGAAAAGACAATGTAAAGAGCTGTAAGCCGATTGTTCAATGAATGCAGTTAGTCACGCTTTATATCTTTTTACCATTCGCATTTAAGGTACACTTCAGTGCATCTTGTTTTCCTTGAAGAAAAGCACTTTTTTTTTTCAATCATGATATATAAAGTGTACCTTCTTTTTTTATACATTTACTTACATTTTCGCGACTATTTCATCTTTTTCTTTTTCAAAAACGCTTTATTTTGTATAGTGACACACATCACGAATTACTTACCATTGAATCTAACAGCACGAACTGCTCCTTGTTTACAATTAAGCTGACTAACTTGGATTGTCGGAAATGACATTTTTGAAAATGTGGTTCAACTAAACAGAAATTTTTTCTTTATAAAATTTACATTTTAACGAAGAATGATAATGTAACTGTTGTGTTACAGATAACATAACTAATTCTGAATACTGTTTCAATATCTTAGACACAGCACCCAGCCGATCAGGCCAGTGGAAGTGGTCAGACAATCATAAACCGTGAGTGTGAAGCAGACTACACTGGTAAGATGAATCGAGACTTGAGTTTAAGTTCTGCTGTCGAAAATACAATGCTCTAAGAGAAGGCTTTCACAAATCCCACATACATCAAAGTAATGTGTAAAAAAAAAGTAATTTAGAATCAAGGAAGTTGGAATAAAACAGTCTATGTCTCTAAACTTCTTGTTTAGAAACATAGATTGTAATGTACAGAACCGAGTAATGCAAAAATCGACAATCCTTCTACGGTCAGGAATGGAATCGATGATGTCGACATATATCGCCTTCACGTGATCACGTCCAAGTCAAGGCATCACGATTCACGAGTGGAAGCTGTTGCTAAGCAACTAAGTATATCTGATGATTGTTGGTTATGGCGAAGCGTTTATATTCTTTGGTTATGGTACGGTCAGCGCACGTATTCGTATAGGCAGTTAAGCACTAGGCAGAGTAAGATACAGTCGATGTGGCTTTTCTTGTGAGAGATTACCGTAGAGCGTATGACCGTTTGAACAATATATGACAGCCTTTAAGTGCCTATTGTTTGATGAAAGATGTAAGCAAAACAAGTGTGAATCGAAAAGATCATTAACGTTAAAGTCATTGTTATTTGTTACTTGGTGGGTGATTTTAGCTGCCAACCTCGTATATTTGTGAGTAAAGGTAAATCTTGCAGTTTCATATAATTCTGCTTATTACTTTTGCCAAATAATAATTTTGGGTCGTGAATTATCAGTTTGTGAGCTGGTGTCGAGTTTTTAGACACCGATCTTGTAAAAGGTGTGCTCAAGCATACTTACAAGAACTATATTAAGTGTTTTTGAACTTTTTATGGCTGTGTTACGTAAATTCTATATATAATACTAATATAACAATCAATGAAGTTAGAATGTGCACATTGCCCTGTACCAAAACATAATTCAAATTACTTTTGTTAAACTAACTGTCCTCAACATGGTTAAAAAAAAAAATAGTTCCTTTTCTTTTAATCCTCTTCTTTTTCTGGAGCTGATAACTTTAAAGTATAGATCAGTGAACCCTCTTTGCAGCCGATATATGTAGAACTTGTATAGAGAGAGTAGGAATGCGGGCTTTGTATTTATAAAATGGCTCTGATTGTTCCATTTCCCCATGAGGGTGTGATCTTAAATTATAAAAATATAAAAAATTCCTAGACCTATGTTCATGGGCGTCAATAAAAATCAGGCAGGAAGGCAACATTCCAGTCTTGGAGAAAACCTAAATTTGTGTCCATTATTAGGAAAAATATTAGATTTTGCCCTTCATTTGTGCCACTAACCTAAAATAAGAGATGATGGCATCTTGTAGCCCATGAGTAGAAAAATGTAAAAGTCGTTACAAATGTTCCTATATTGCCTTACACTTTTCTGTGAAAAGAAATAGGGCTGTCTCAAAGAGAATAGAATAAGGAGCATGTGCTCTCACCGATGAAGCCAGCTGTGTTGTGTGGCTGCTATGTTGTGACACCCTCAGTCAGAGTTGGCAGGTTTTTGCCACAGGGGGAAAAACCGTCCCATCAAAAATAGGTTTTTGGGTCATTCCGTATCAAATCAACACAGCGACTTGACTGGACCATCTCAGATTTTAATGAAATTTGGTACATAGGTGGCCTCTATATAGATTAAGAAAAATACCAAATTTCATCATCATATATCCACCGGTTTTGAAAATACAGCTATATAAAATGTCCAAAAACACCCCAAAATTGAAAGATTGATATGTTTTTAAATTGTGATTGCAGCTTCCCTAATTAAGATAGAGGGATGGGAATGATATATTTTTGTAGTATTTTTTATGCTCTTTTATTTGATGTACAACACCATAGGGGTTAAAGATTTAAAAAATTTGAAATTTCAAAATTTAAATTGTGATTTTTGCGACACTTCAAAAAGTTCAAAATTTCTTTATATGTTTGGTATTTGATTGTGTGAGTTGTAACTTGGGATGATAATGGGTGTTCTTAAAAAGCTATATTCAAATTTAACCTAACACAGGAGTTTAATGAAAAAAAATAAAAAATAAAAAAAACATGTAAATTGAAAATAAATTTGGGCTAAATCTTAAAAAAGTTTCATTAATAACAATAGATATAGTATTTTTGTTATTTAAAACTATTAATTTAAACAATGTTTTATTTTTAATTGATTTGTTTAAAATCTGAGATTACATGGGTTTAAAATTTTTATTAATTTCATTATTCAGAATTTGTAATAATTCACAATACAATATAAAAAAATAAAAGACTGTGCAGTTGTACTGTAGGCTACATTTTGTTTTGGACAAAACTGCATGTTCTGACAAAAGATCCAGACTCACGGTCGCCACTGGCGATAAACTTCATCGTCATGGCGACTAAAAATGTTTGATTAAATCGCCAATTCTGGCGACCTGTACGGGGAAAACATTTATTTTATTTAACTTGTATTGTACTGAATTTTTTTTAACTTGTACGCAACTCTCACGTTTTTGAAAAATTTTACTCCAAATGTACGGAAATCGCACGAAATGGCACAAAATTTGAGTTGTACGGAAGTCGGCCATCACCTCTTTCATTCTGCTTGAACAGCAGAAAAAAAAAAAGTGTATAAAAACGGCGAGGGCGTCGGTTTTTGATCACAAAGAATGTGCCAAGGCTGATGGTTCATTGTAGGGGAACGAGGTTGCGGTGCGGATGAAAGCCGGTGGTGGACAGCTCAACTGTCTGCGTCAGAAAAGTCCAACTGGGAGAAATTTTTATTTAAAAAAAATTCTCCAATTTTTTAAGTAACTGAATGCAAATTTACCAGTAACCAAGACACGTCAAAATAAACTCCCGTGTGAAATTTCGTCAAAATCCGATGAAAACTTTAGAAGTTAAGCATTTTCTTTTTATTATTTTTAATGAATGTTCGCTGAAAGCCTGCATAATCCATAAGAAAATTTGGAATCGGCATAGTCCGGATCTCCGGACGATTCCGGATTTTCGAGGTTGTACTGTAATAATATTTCCATACCTGCGAACTACTATGGAATGTCCGTAGTTTCTACAGATTTAGTTGGCTGACTAACGGACCCTTGCTGTCAAAACTACGGATTCAATGAATTTTCATTTTTTATTAATTATATTGTTTTATGATATGCACGAGATCCTTAAGCAGAATCGCGGAATTCCGCTTTTTTTTTTTTGTCATCATTTAGATTGTTCTCAGGATCAGCTTAAAACTGAAGACAATTTGTTTGGGAGTTCCATCTGGAGACGGTATTTCGTGTCTCAAAACTTTCGAAAACGGTAGTTGAATGGAGTTACAGTAATCGTAATTTTTTTTCACCCGATGTTGCCTTAGTGTAAAGTTTTATTGTTAAATATGATTTTATTGCATAAAAGTATTTCAGCTTGAAACTGTAGGCAACAATGTGCGAAAACGGAGGTTAGACGCCACAAAAATTACCCTGTAATCTCAGACATCAGATTCTTCCGCGAAATCGAGGAACTCCGCATTTTTCGTTATTATTTTGGTCATTCGCAAGATCAATGAACCAGTGAACACAATTGGGGGGGATGACAGGGAATGTTCATCGGAGGACGAAATTCCATCTTTACGAAAATTTCAAAAACGGAAGGTCGACGGAGTTTAGATTTTTTCCGCAATCGTAATTCCTTTTTTCTCGCAATGTTGCCCCTGCCCAGTATTATTGTTAAGAAATATTTAACTACATAAATATTTGTATTTCAGCTTCAAAATAGTGGGAAAATTTCCAAAACCGGAAGTCGGACGGTGCAAAGATTTCTCCCGTAAGCACACTTCCCTCCCCGCGCGATGTTCCCACTCTCCTGCATTGTTTTATTACTTCAGTTTCAACTTTTAAGAATACTATAACTGAAATATGCAAAATAAAACATACTGATATTATACATAAAATTTTATAAAAATAATTTAGTATGAAATATACAATTTTATTTTATTTTTCAAAGTTTGGCCACTGAGTTTTTTTTTATGGCCACTAACAATTTTGGTCTTGGTGGCCAATGTCTACTAGCAAAATTTGTAAGTCTGGATCTTTAGTTCTGACTTGAAAAACTGATTCTGTTGTTCAGATCATTAGTAACAAGACCCAACAAGCAGCAACTTGCATTCTTACCTTGCAGACCTCAGTCTGCTTTAGGTTTTGATGGTGGTCAGATGTGTTTCTCAGTCTGCTTTAGGTTTTGATGGTGATCAGATGTGTTTCTGAGTCTGCTTTAGGTTTTGATGGTGATCAGATGTGTTTCTGAGTCTGCTTTAGGTTTTGATGGTGATCAGATGTGTTTCTGAGTCTGCTTTAGGTTTTGATGGTGATCAGATGTGTTTCATGCAGTGAAAGTGATATGTGTTTGAAAACTTTAAATTGAATAAAGTATATACTTTTATATACTTTATTCAGGTGATGATGGTCAGGTGATGCGTAACATCACAGCCTCTTCTTGACAAATGTCAACCCCGCCTTCTCGTGGTGCATCCTGTTCCCACTAAAGGGGCTCTGACGACCGCCCATAGCGGTATAACTATACCATCGGGATTAGAGGAAATTCTATCCCACACTCACCAACCCGCTTGGCCAGCGTGGTGAGTTATGGCCAAACCCCTCCAAAATGATTCCACAACTTAAATCTTGGCCCTCAGTCTCCGGCAGCTGGAATGTACCTGGCCAAGGCAGCGGCCAGTGCGACATGAAGGCAGAGCGTGCTAAGAATCCCCGGAGGACCGGACTAGGCTGCCATCTGATGCTGACCTTGGCTACTTACAATGGACGCTCCCTATCTTCTGATTCAAGGCTTCTTGAATTGGAAGAGGAACTACAAAGGATCAAGTGGGACATCGTGGGGCTAAGTGAGGTAAGGAGAAAAGGAGAAGATCTCATTGAACTGAAAAGTGGACATCTCTTCTACTATCGTGGGACAGATACTGGCAGAACTAGTGGTGTTGGATTTATAATAAACAAGAAACTGAAGGATAAAGTTGTAGAAGTTGAAAGTTCCTCTGACAGAGCTGCACGACTTGTTATCCAACTCTCGAAAAGATACCAGGCTCAGATTATTCAAACTTATGCACCCACCACAAGTCATCCTGAAGAAGAAATTGAAGAATTTTATGAGGAAATTTGTCATCTAAATAATAAAGGTAAGTAGCACTTGAAAATAATTATGGGAGATTTCAATGCAAAAATAGGGCAACGGCAACAGAATGAAACTTCAGTAGGTAAATTCGGTCATGGCAACAGGAACCAGCGTGGAAATACTCTCGTTGAGTTTGCAGAGGCAGAAGGGTTTTTCATCTTGAACTCCTTCTTCAAGAAAAAGCCACACAGGAAATGGACATGGAGACATCCAAATGGGACGACAAGTGAAATTGATTTTATTATGTGTAACAAAAAATTCGTCATAGAAGACTGCAGTGTGCTAAACAAGTTCAACACAGGTAGTGACCATAGATTGGTGAGATGTAAGATGCACCTCAACACTAAACTTGAACGTGGCAAGCTCATAAGACAAACAAAATCTATTGACATAACCAACCTTAAAAAACACCATAATACCTTCAAGTTAGAACTGAAGAACAGGTTCTCTGCTTTGGAAGGCCTAACATCGGAAGAAGTGGACATCTCTGAAGTTAACAGAAAAGTAACCAAAGCTCTTATGGAAACAGCAACAAAATTAGCTGGGTCTAAGAACAAGTTGCATGTGAACAAATTATCAGGAAAAACCAAAATGCTGATGCAAAAAAGAAGAGAGATGAGGACAACTAAAGAAGATGTGACTTCCAAAGTGGAATATATAGAGCTATGCAAGACAGTAAGAAAAAGTATCACTGAAGACGTAAGGAAATTCAACTGTGAACTAGTGAAGAAAGCAATTGAAAACAACCAAAGCCTAAAGATAGCAAAGGGACATCTCAGTAAGGGAAGAAAACAGATTATGGCACTGAGAAAAGAAGATGGTTCTGTAACAAGAAATAGAGGCGAAATTTTGACAAGAGTGAAAGATTTCTACTCCAAATTATATGAAAGGGATGATATATGCACTCCAGACATCATGAAAGATACCAGTACCAGAGTTCCTCCAGTCCTTCCAGCAGAAGTTGCACATGCAATCAAGAACATGAAGCGAGGAAAAGCTCCAGGAGAAGATGGAATTACTGTAGACATCATACAAGAAGCAAGTGGAGAAATCGAAACAGTACTCGCCCAAATTTTCACTCGATGCCTTAATGAAGGAAAGATTCCTGAGGATTGGAACACCGCTACAATGATCCTGCTACATAAGAAAGGTGACATTGAGGATCTCGGAAACTACAGACCTATCAGCCTCCTATCAGTAGTTTATAAAATCTTCACTAAAGTTCTTTCACACCGCTTGAAGGTAACACTGGACATGGCTCAACCGAGAGAACAAGCTGGATTCAGGAGTGGCTACAGCACAATAGATCATATCCACGTGCTGAGAGAACTAATTGAAAGAGCGAGGGAATATGAACTTCCATTGTGCATGGCTTTTATCGATTATGAAAAAGCCTTTGATTCGGTGAAACCATCAGCAGTTACAATGGCTCTGAAAACCTGCTGTATTGAAGATGCATACATTAATATTATTAATAACATCTATGAAAATGCAAGTGCAAAGATTAGGCTGTTTGAAAATACAACATACGTAAAAATTGGAAAGGGAGTGAGACAAGGTGACACCATATCTCCGAAGCTCTTTAATGCCACATTGGAGGGTGTTTTTCAGTCGCTGAGCTGGGAAAACAAGGGGATAAAGATTAATGGAGATTATCTAACCCACCTTCGTTTTGCTGATGACATAGTCATTTTTGCAACTACCCCATCAGAGCTGCAGAGTATGATCCAGGAACTTGCTGACAAGAGTAAAGAAGTGGGATTAAAAATGAACTTTCAGAAGACAAAAGTGATGTTCAATGCTTTTACAAGAAATGAAGATTTATCGATTGATGGAGAAAAGCTGGAGATAACAGACACGTACGTTTATCTTGGACAGCAGATATCAAGTGAGGGTCACATTCATGAAGAAATTAATCGGCGTACAAAACTTGCCTGGAGAGCTTTTGGAAGAAACAGCATAATTTTCAAGAGCAATATGCCATTATGTCTTAAAAGAAAAGTGTTTGATCAATGCATCCTTCCAGTGCTTACGTATGGTGCAGAGACGTGGACCTTAACTAAAAGAGACATACAAAGGCTGCAGACAACTCAAAGAAGCATGGAGAGGTGCATGCTTGGTGTAACCAGGAGAGATAAGAAGAGGAACTCGTGGATCCGAAAAATGACAAGAGTGGAGGACATCATGATCAGAGTTAAATCCCTGAAATGGCAATGGGCTGGACATACTGCCAGAAGGACAGATCATCGATGGACAGCCGAAATTTTAGATTGGATTCCAAGGGACAGGAAAAGACCCAGAAGAAGACCACATGGGAGATGGGTGGATGAAATTCGAAAGTATGCAGGGGTGACATGGAGGAGACTGGCACAAGGCAGACCGTTGTGGAGGAAACTTGGGGAGACCTTCGTCCAGCAGTGGATTGATAATGGTTGACAATGATGATGATGATGATATACTTTTCAGTTTTGAAACTAGACTTTTATAAATTGAAGCTGTGCAGGATTTTTTTAGGAAAAATAAAAAGAACAGGTAATGGGAGGCAGTTATTTTACTATTTGAATTTTACATTTTATGCACAAATAATCAACAATGGAAAGTACAAGATATGCTGTAATACAATGTTTCAATCCATTTAAAAGAAGTGACCATAGAGTAAGGGATAAAAAAAAAAGCTAAGAAATGTGACAGACTGGATGTTGGAAAATTTTGATGACTTATCAAAAGAGACTAAAATTTGTGATTCTTGCAGAAAGCAGCTATAAACTTTAAAAATTAGTCAAGAAGCAAACAAAACCTGTGCTGATGAAAAAATGGACGAAAATTTTGCATTTACATCAGAAGTAATTGAAACACTGAATACTTCGCTCCATGAATTGGGTGAATCACCTGTCAATAAGAAAAAGCTAAAATCTAAATGTTATGCTTCAACCAAAATTCAAAAATCAGTTCTGCTATGAAACAAAAGTTTTTTATAAATATTCAAGAGTCATCTGATGACGAGGATGAAATACTTCATGACTCTCTTATGGACAATCTTAAAAGTAATTTTTCCAACTGCACTAGAGATAAACAGTTGATGATTTTCACTTGCTTACCAGAATCATGGATTGTTAGGAAAATCATGCAAGAGTTCAATGCTCCTAATTATATGGTAAGATAATAAAACAAAATTCTGAAGGAGAAAGGAATTTCGGAAAGCCTTAATAGAAAACCAGGTAAGAGTCTCTCTTCTGAAGTAATACGATCATTTTACCAAAGTGATGAAATTAGTCGGGTTTTACCTGGAATGAAAGATTGTGTTTCTGTTACGACCGAAAACAGAGATAAAGTTAAATTATCAAAGAGGCTGCTTTTATGTAATTTGACAGAAGCTTATAAGTCATTCAAAGATAAATTTGCAAGCACGAAAGTCAGTTTTTCCAAATTTGCAGAGCTCAGACCAAAAAACTGTGTCCTGGCAGGGTCTAGTGGTACTCGTATGGTATGTGTATGCACCACACACCAAAATGTAAAACTGATGATGGAAAATGCTAGAATTGGTTCACTAACAAATGGACAATTATCTTCCTACAAACATTGTCTTGCAAGAGTATTGTGCAACCCTGCTTTCATAGATTGCCATTTGGGGAAGTGTCCCACCTGTCCTGGGAATGAGGAAGTAAGAAATGTATCTTACATAAATTGTTTCAGCATTGTATAACAAAAAACAAGTTTTGAAACATTTTCTGTTGAAAGCCTATTCTGGATTTTGGAGTGCATAAATGAAAAATTTGAAAATATTCTTTCTACGGCAGCACTACTTGGTGGGCATGTTTGAAGGTGAGCAATTAACATACAAAAGACTTCAGAAATTTTGCATGATCTTGCTATGCTTTTCCACCACTTATGAGCATTGATTGTTGTTGTTACATGTTCTGTAAAATATGTACTAGGAAAAGGCTTTTCCTTAAGCTTAAAGTTAATGTTGCATGATACATAGTCAGGATTAATTTTTCCCAACAATGCTTTTGCATCTTCCTTTTGTGCAAAATTTAGGTGTTAACCTCTATATTTAGGGTGTAGCAAAATGCAACGAAATGACATGGTAGAATTACTTGTGCAAACCGTTTTTTTACTGAAGAAAAATGTGGCTTCAAATTATCATTTTTCAATAGATTGCATTATGTATGGCAAGCATCTGCTAATGTTGTTGAATCACACTGAAGAATATCTAAGGCACTTGATACAGGTTTCAATTGTTTAATAAGATCCTTCACTTGCTGATAAAGATTAAAACCACGTATACAAGTTACAATGTTTTGATCCATCTCTTCAAAATGTTCATTTCCTATTTTTATGTATGAGCTGTGGTTTTGCACAAAAGTTTCTAGACAAGTCGATTGGCTGATCCACCTAGTTTTTCTTGGTAACTGAGGAGAAACATGACGACTACATTCTCAGAGCCATGATCCTGGAGCATGATGATTTTAGAAATATTTATGCACCGCCACTACATGCTTTAGCACACTACTAGGTGTTATATCTTCACCTAGAAGGTTCAACCAGTGAGCTCTGCAGCCGTATGATATCAATGTAGAATTTTCATCTTGTTTTTCAAGTTCAGATCTAAGTTTTTCCATGTTGTTAGCATTATCGGTAACAATGCTTTTAATTTCACAGTCATACTTAGTTTTAACAGTGGAAATGACCTTATTGTATTTCTCAATCAAGAATTGTGCTGTCTTTTTAGTTTGCAACCATAGTTTTTTCTTGCTGTCTGCATCTACAATATATGATGTTCCACAAACTTGATTACATGAAGCTGTTATTGGTTCATTATGAATGTTACTCCATCCATCAATCACAAGAGTTCCTTCTTATCCTTTCAAATTTTCTTTAAGTGATTGTTTCATCTCATTATAAACAACATCTAAAAGACCATCTGCCCGTTCTTTACGTGAAGGTAATTTATAGCCTGGTAATTTATAGCCTCAAGATGTGAATTAAGTTTTTAAATGCTTCACTTTCCACAACAGCAAATGGAATATTGCAGGCACAGAATAGTTAAGCAACCATCAAATCAATTTTTACTTTGTCACGAACTGATGTTTTTGAGACAAACTTGTTGATACTGCCTCCTAAACACAGTATCTTTGGAGGTGGCTCATCAACTTTTTCCCCACACCCTGTCTCTGAATTACTAAGGTAACCCTTGTTCTTGGTCACATCTGTTGGCATGGATAAAGGAAGTACTTTCACACATTCACTTGAAGCCTTTTTTCACACAGTTCTTAGAAACATGTACTTTTATCCTGGCTACTTTATTACTCTGTACATGTCCACATCTTTTGCACTTTGCAGCAGTTTTTCCATTGATAGATACTTCATCAAAAGATTCCCAAATAGGGTCTTTTCTCCTGCCTCCTTTGTACATTATTTGCTGAAAAATGTTTGTTTTTATTTTATTTTCAATTTATTAAGTTGAGAAGCTCTTGGTAAAATAAAATTGCAGAAGTTGCTTTTCAGGTTGCTTATGATGATTAATTTTTAAATATTACAAGCATTTTTTTATAATAAAATGAAGAATTGGTACTTACATTTGTGGTGGTAACTTTTACAATAATTTAGAGATAACATTGCCAAAATAATTAATAATACTGTCGCAATATTTTAGCAATAATACCATTCTCTTCCTGCAATGATGCGCACGAAACGGGCTGTAAATCGCTAACATGTGACATCAGTGATTCACGCGTACTTCATAAAGCACAAATCGCGCGATCCCCAATGTTGCCTTCTCTTGTATGCCATACAGTGCTGAAGTGATTGGTAATTTGAACTAATTCTTGCTTCATTCGAGTGAGAAATCACGAGATCATCCAATGTTCTGCCGTTTTGGCGATCTGTTCAACATAGCTCCCCAGAACCTCTTGATGTAACGTCTTGAACAAAACATCATGAGATCATCCGATATTTCGCCGCCGTATGTGGCTATGCGCAGACCGGATTGGCCAATGTGAGATCGAAGCTGCAAATTGTCACGTGCGTCCCTCACATTGCTGGCTGCATCAGCGATTCCCAGGGTTTGTACCTTTCTTCACGGAGCATCATAAACCTCACACCACTGGCCAAATCAGCAATTCCCAGTGTTTGTACGATTCTTCACAGAACATCGTGGTTGTGATGTTCTCAGAGCTTGATATTGATGCATCAATGTTAGAAGTACATCAGTTTTTCCGATGTATTGCCCAGTGCTATTCCCCTCCATACAAAATCTTGAATTTCAAGTTCTGACTATGTTACTTAGGCTAAAATCTTCCTTTCTGCAAAAAAAAAATAGTATAAAAGCATATCAAAACTCAAGTTTACTAAACTAAGATTTAAAAAAACTTATGAAATTAAATTAATCAATGTAGAAGTCAGTTCATAGGCTAATTCATATAAACCCTTGTATCTCCTAAAAATTGATGATTGACAAAAATTTACATTTTTAAAAAATATTTTAATGAATTGGAAACCCCAGCATAAATTATAATTAATTCCCAAAATAATTTATTTTAATAAACTACTTATATGGTTTCTTATTAATTTTTAAGCAATCTTAATTTCTAAGAATCAGTTTCATCCACTGATGAAACAGATTCTAGGAACACTTTATTTTTTTTTCAACATTGAAATCGTCTTACGTTGTATTTTAAATTTTGTTTTTAACTAACAAAATTAATAAATGATACTGAGTGATATATAAAAAAATATTTCACTGTTGATATGACTATAAATCATTGCTATGCAAAGTGCATTATTGTGTTTAGTCTAACATATTTTCCATTTTTGCCTGGTTTTTACCAGTTTTTGCCACTGTCCCGGCAAAAATACCTTTTTGCCAGCAAAATAACCAACCCTGCCCTCATTTGTGCATTCTAAGTTGTGGGAGTGAATGCTAGTATTGTTAGTTTGCATTTAGTGTTGTTTTTCTCTTTCTAATTTTCAGTTTTGTTTGTGTTGTTTTTGCGCAAAATAAGCTTCTTAGAAATGCCAGCATGTGCAGCCTTAAGCTGCACCTGCCGGCATTTCGAATCATGCTGACTGCCTAGAATCAAGTTTCACAGGTGAGCCTTATATATCTAATATTCTAATTTCAAATTTAACGCAAAAATGTAGAAAACATGGAATCGACATAAGGCCATGCCACTTTTAACTGATTGTTAGTTATTTTATAAACTAAGAAACAAGATCAATCAATTAACAGAGGAAATTGACAAACGGTGGTCTACATTATATGTTTTGTTTCGCTGTTGTTCAGTTCTGAGATATAAAGTGTGAATGACAGTTTTCAGTAAAAAGAAAACAACAACAAAATAAAAAACATGGATTTGGAGCAAATTGTTGAACTGCAGCAATGGAAAACTTGCCATCATCCATCCACAATTTGAATGTGTTTTGTTACAGGTGTCAGAATCTCGTGACCTACATACATCATGTCAAGTTTTGGAACTGAAGTATTGTACTTTCAAAATGGCTATAATAATAATAATAAAAAAAAAAGAGCCAATGCTTATAGCTGGTTAAATTCCGCAATAGTCTTTACGTTGGACAGCCAAAATCAAAAAGTTGAAGCGAGGGATGAGATTTGTTTTCACAGCACTTCATGGCCTCTGTGGTGGTATGACAACTCGAAAACTAAACTGTTGTAAATGTCTATATAAAAATTTAACAGCATGTTATAAATATTTAACGGGAATTATAGAGGATAAATTTATTAAGGTACTTTACCTCTCAAAATTTCGATCTATGCACTAAATCATCATCAGGAGTTCTTGCGTCTGACTACTTTTAATTTTTATTACACAGTTTGTGGACTGCTTCATTCATTACTTTAAACACCATGCACTTTTCATATGGTAAGTTAAAGCAATTTTTGTCATACACAGCAGTCGAAGTAGTCAGATGCAGAACTCCTGATGATGATCTAGTGTATAGATGAAAAATTTGAGAGGTAAAGTACCTTAATAAATTTATCCTCTATAATTCCCGTTAAATATTTATAATATTGAAGTAATTAGAGGAAGCCATGAAGTCATTAATTATTAGAATTTAACAGCATGTTTTAATTTTTACTACACAGTTCGTGAAGTGCTTCATTCATTACTTTAAACAGCATGCACTTTTCGTATCGTAAGTTAAAGCTATTTTTGTCATACACAGCAGTAAAATGCAACCTAGCATTGCTTTAAAAGAAAACAGTGGTGATATTATAGAGTACATCCATAAATGTAAATGATATTTTTTCATTTTGCAAGAAGGCTTTAAAAGTACTAACCAGTCTAACATAGCTAGATACGTAATTCAATATGAATAGTCAGAATCAGGGCGCGCCAAACCGCCCGTCCACGGCTGTCAAAGATTCATTGTGGACGATTAATTTCCTGAACACCAAGTCCGCGCTGATGGCCCTTTTTTCCACAAGCTTGCAGTATGATTGTGATAAGAACATTTTTATTTTACATTTTTTTTGTTTGCCAATTTAAAATTTGTGCATGTAAAGTGCCACAGTTTTATGAGATTACGCATTCTCTTAAGTGATTAGCCGTTCTTTGTTTTGGCGAAATAGTTCCGCGGCGACACCCTCCCTTCCAAAATTTTAACGTACTAAGCCAATGCCCTGCTTTCTCATTCCCCCTCATAAAGTTTTCTTGTGTGAATTTTACGCCTGAAGCGTCTGTATGTATGTGTAAGGATAGCGACTCCGCAGTTGTTTTTTTTTCTTCTTTCTTTCTGTCCCGTCTATCTCCGTTCCCCCAGTCATCCCTTGTTTAGTTTCATTTGTTAATACTGGAGTGACCCAGTATTAACCAATGCAACTAAACAGTGGTTGCTTCTTCCCTTCACGCGTGACCTTGACACCTCACACGTGTGATGCCCGCCATAATATTGGCTTCCTGTGCATTACCGTTTTCCGCATGTTTCCTGGCGTCCTTGATGACGATCGTACCTAATTCCGCACATGCACTATTCTATTTCCCATCTTTTGCCATTTTGCAGTTGAAAATTCTGGATTCCGTGTAACAAGCTTTTTGCTATGAAAACAGAAATGTATTTTATTTTATTTTCTGTATGCACATAAAAAAAATAAAATTCAGTAAAGTGACTATATTTAATATGCACATATTTTTCGACGTATCAAGATTAAAAAACATGTTTTATATACGTTATTATTTTTCAGTTAAATCCATTCAATAATAGTTTAACTGTTGGAACTTTTACGTACCTCTCAAATTTAAGTGGTCGATGTTCGAATCTTTGTATGGCTGTTCTCATCAGACTCTTGAGTTTAGACTTTTAAGAATTTAGTCGGCACATTTTCTTCACGGGTCCCGAAATTGGATAGACAAATTCATCGAACAAATTAATTTGTCTATCCAATTTCGGCACCTGTGAAGAAAATGTGCCGATTAAATTCTGAAAAGTCCAAACTCAAGAGCCCGATGAGAACAGCTATACAAAGATTCAAACATCGACCACTTACAACTGAGAGGTGCGCAAAAAGTTTTCCCTTGAATTACATTTGATTATCGAGGTATTTGTTCACAGTAAATACTAATAATTTCCAACTGAGAAATTGCATTTCACACAAAGGAACTATAACATGTAAAAAGTTCTAACACTTAAGCCACTATTAAATGGATTTAAACTGAAAAATAATGGCGATATTTAAATTCTACGTAGTTATGGTGTTTATACGAGTTTGATGGGTTACTTTCAAAGCAGGATGGATACATTTTTAGACAAACCGTCCTCGAGGACGGGTAAAATTTCCGAGATTTTTCGTGCCCTGGTCAGAATGGTAACTTAGGCTGCCACTCAGGTGCATCGACTTCAGAGCTTTATGTAGGGATTTTATGTTATGCTCCTTCCCCTTATTCTATCTTCCTTCTGTCTATAGTTAGTTGTATGTCCTAAGTTGCAGTTGTTTTTTTCTTCTTCCTTTCTCTCCCGTCTGTCTCAGTCCCCCAGTCATCCCTTGTTTAGTTTCATTTGTTAATAATGTAGTGACCCAGTATTAACCAATGCAATTAAACAATGGTTGCTTCTTCCCTTCACGTGTGACCTTGAATGGATTCAACTGAAAAATAAAGACGATATTTAAATTCTGCGTAGTTATGGTATTTATACGAGTCTGACGGGTTACTTTTGAAGGAGGATGGGTACATTTTTAGACAAACCGGTCAGAACTGGTCAGAATGGCAACTTAAAATGGCTGCCACTCAGGTGCATCGGCTTCAGAGTTTTATGTAGGGATTTTATGTTATGCTCCTTCCCCTTATTCTATCTTCCTTCTCTCTATAATTAGTTTCCGTCACTATCGCTGTTACGGTTATTTTTCATCAAATCCTGTCAGATGTTAGGCAAGGTAATCCTCTGCAGTCATTGATGATGGAATTCTGATTTTTTTTTTTTCAATCTCTATTCCTTCTTTTAGCTTTCTTTTTTGAAAATTGCTTTGGAAACTGATGGTTAAGGGAATTCCAATCCATGCTGTGACCAGTTTCTCTAACATGCCTGAAGAAGGAGAAGAGTTTTCTCTGAAAATTTGCAATTAAAATAAAAAATTTCCTAGTAAGAATTCCCATAATGGATGTTTTTGATTAGTAATTGAATTAAGTAACTAGGAACCAATTCTCAACATGAGCTTTATTCAAAGACATTTTTAAGTTTTCAGATATTATCTAACTTACCATTCATGTCATATTTACACCAATAAACGGATTCACAGCTTCCAAATTTCTATTGTACAGTGGTGTAATCTCGTATTTCATTCATTGAATCCCATCATATGCCGTGTTTGCTGGTTCAAATTTCTTAAAACCACAGGATGCTGTATCAGTAATCCAAAGGAGGTTGTTGAGACTAAAAAATTAGTTTAGTTGATACTACTCGTGAGATTTTGTCAACAACTGATCAAAAGAACGACATACATTAAATGGTATTTAGCCACATGGCAGTGAAATAAATAATGAAAAGGCTGTAACTAAATGACAAAATTATATCTGATTGTACCATCTGTAGCTTTAAGGCAAAGCAGACCTACCCTGAATGTCCTTTGTGCAATATTTGTTGATAAACTTGATACAGCCTCTGTTTTGTCAGAATGAGCGAACTTACCGTTTTGCTTCTAAATTTGCAGCATGAGGACTTGCATTGTCATGGAGGAAAAGAATTCCCTTGCTCAGCATGCTGTACCATTTGTTTTGAATTCCACAATGCAACTTTCTCAGTATCTCACAATAAACAACTACATTTTCTGTCGTGCCTTTAGGCAGGAATGCCACCAACAAAATTCCTTTCCAGCCCCAAAATACAGTGCACATGACCTTCCTCATTGACTTTGTCTGTTTGAATCTTTTGGCTGTAAGCAAGCCTGTGTGTTTCCATTGCAGAGACAGCTGTTTCAATTCAGATGTGATGTGAGATACCCAAGTCTCATCTCCCATCACAATACGGCTTAAAAAACATCATTTTCCTCTGTGTACCGCCCCAAAGATTCCAAAGCAGATACCATGCGCTTCATTTTGTGATCTTCTGTCAACATCTTTGGCACCCATCAAGCACACACTTTGCAGTACTGAAGCTTTTCTGTAATGATTTAGAAACTTCAGAGAAATGTTTTGAAAGATCAGAAGTTGTGAAGCATTGGTTCACCCTAATGTTTTCATTCACTCTCTCCACCAAATCTTCCGTAACCAGAGAAGGTCTACCACAGCATAATTCTTTATGAAAGCTCTGTTGTCTCTATATTAGAATCCACTTCCGCACCATTCTTGTACTCATGTTTCATCTGTACTTTTGCAAATCTCACTTGGTCTGACATTTCTCATATTCAGAAATCTTACCACAGATTGGACTTTGCAGTCAGTGAGCTGTTCTATTAGCTTAAACGTTATTAACACACAGCACAAACCTTTAACATAAACATAATCTCACAAAATGGCATCAGGGCATGGATAATAGATGTGGCAACACAACTGCACATGTGCGACTCTGACGTGGATACTTGCACGGGAGTGGTACTTATTTTCTGGATGACCCTTGTATAACTGCTGAAAACAATTATTTTAACCATATCATCTTCTCATTTTATTATTTTTTGTCTACAGTGAGTTGTAAATCATGTATGCTGCAAGTTGAAACAAATAAATTGTTAGAGATCTAATCTTTATGCAATATCATCAATCACTTTCAACTTACCACTCAAAATTTGCAACTTAGGACGTACAACTAACTATAGAGAGAAGGAAGATAGAATAAGGGGAAGGAGCATAACATACAATCCCTACATAAAGCTCTGAAGCCAATGCACCTGAGTGGCAACCATCTTAAGTTACCATTCTGACCAGGGCACAAAAATCTCAGAAATTTTACCCGTCCTCGAGGACGGTTTGTCTAAAAATGTACCCGTCCTTCTCCGAAAGTAACCCGCCAGACTCGTATAAATACCATAACTACGTAGAATTAAAATATTGAGGGCCGCGGGTGGCCTAGTGGGCAGCGTTCGTGACTGTCATGGAAAGGACCTCAGGTTCGATCCCAGACAGGTACGAACGCTCGATCGACTAAATACCCGCCGTGTGTCGGATGGGCATGTTAAGCCGTCGGACCCTGGGTACTGGTCCCCCGGTAATAAATAAGGGCGTCTTCCTCCCCCTTTCTACTTCACTTCCGTGTCACTTTCCTATCAGGCAATCTAGCCCAAATCTCCTAGCTTCCTATTTCTAAGGGTTGTTTAAGACCTGGGGTCAGACACTCCCTTCCTAAAATCCTCTACATATGATGATGATGAATTAAAATATCGTAATTATTTTTCAGTTAAATCCATTCAAGGTCAAACATGAAGGGAAGAAGCAACCATTGTTTAGTTGCATTGGTTAATACTGGGTCACTCCAGTATTAACAAATGAAACTAAACAAGGGATGACTAAACAGCCATGTTAAGTTACCATTCTGACCAGGGCGCGAAAAATCTCGGAAATTTTACCCGTCCTCGAGGACGGTTTGTCTAAAAATGTACCCGTCCTCCTTGGAAAGTAACCCATCAGACTCGTATAAATACCATAACTACGTAGAATTTAAATATCGTTATTATTTTTCAGTTTAATCCATTAAATAGTGGTTTGACTGTTAGAACTTTTTACATGTTATAGTTCCTTTGTGTGGAATGCAATTTCTCAGTTGGAAATTATTAGTATTTACTGCGAACAAATACCTGGGTAATAAAATGTAATTCAAGGGAAAACTTTTCGCGTACCTCTCAGTTGTAAGTGGTCGATGTTTGAATCTTTGTATAGCTGTTCTCATCGGGCTCTTGAGTTTAGACTTTTAAGAATTTAGTCGCCACATTTTCTTCACGGGTCCCGAAATTGGATAGACAAACTCATCAAACAAATTAATTTGTCTATCCAGTTTTGGAACTCGTGAAAAAAATGTGCCAATTAAATTCTTAAAAGTCTAAACTCAAGAGCCTGATGAGAACAGCTATACAAAGTTTCGAACATTGACCACTTACAACTGAGAGGTATGCGAAAAGTTTTCCCTTGAATTACATTTGATTACCGAGGTATTTGTTTGCAGTAAATACTAATAATTTCCAACTGAGAAATTGCAATTCACACAAAGGAACTATAACATGTAAAAGTTCTAACAGTTAAACCACTATTGAATGGATTTAACTGAAAATAATGATGATATTTAAATTCTGCGTAATTATGGTATTTATACGAGTTTGACGGGTTACTTTCAAAGCAGGATGGATACATTTTTAGACAAACCGTCCTCGAGGACGGGTAAAATTTCCGAGATTTTTCGTGCCCTGGTCAGAATGGTAACTTAGGCTGCCACTCAGGTGCATCGGCTTCAGAGCTTTATGTAGGGATTTTATGTTATGCTCCTTCCACTTATTCTATCTTCCTTCTGTCTATAGTTAGTTGTATGTCCTAAGTTGCAGTTGTTTTTTTCTTCTTCCTTTCTCTCCCGTCTGTCTCAGTCCCCCAGTCATCCCTTGTTTAGTTTCATTTGTTAATACTGTAGCGACCCAGTATTAACCAATGCAATTAAACAATGGTTGCTTCTTCCCATCACGTGTGACCTTGAATGGATTCAACTGAAAAATAAAGACAATATTTAAATTCTACGTAGTTATGATATTTATACGAGTCTGACGGGTTACTTTTGAAGAACGACGGGTACATTTTTAAACAAACCGTCCTCGAGGTCGGGTAAAATTTCCGGGATTTTTCATGCCCTAATCAGAATGTAACTTAATATTGCTGCCACTCAGGTGCATCGGCTTCCGAGCTTTATGTAGGGATTTTATGTTATGCTCCTTTCCCTTATTCTATCTTCCTTCTTTCTATAGTTAGTTGTATGTCCTAAGTTGCAACTTTTGAGCGGTAAGTTGAAAGTGATTGATGATATTGCATAAAGATTAGATCTCTAACAATTTATTTATTTCAACTTGCAGCATACATGATTTACAACTCACTGTAGACAAAAAATAATAAAATGAGAAGATGATCTGGTTAAAATAAGTTTTTTCAGCAGTTATACAAGGGTCATCCAGAAAATAAGTACCACTCCCGTGCAAGTATTCACTTCAGAGTCGCACATGTGCAGTTGTGTTGCCACATCTATTATCCATGCCCTGATGCCATTTTGTGAGATTACGTTTATGTTAAAGGTTTATGCTGTGTGTTAATAACGTTTAAGTTAATAGAACAGCCCACTGACTGCAAAGTCCGATCTGTGGTAAGATTTCTGAATGCGAGAAATGTCAGACCAAGTGAGATTTGCGAAATTACAGGTGAAACATGAGTACAAGAATGGTGTGGAAGTGGATTCTAATATAGGGACAACAGAGCTTTCATAAAGAATTATGCTGTGGTAGACCTTCTCTGGTCACGAAAGATTTGGTGGAGAGAGTGAATGAAAACATTAGGGTGAACCAATGCTTCACAACTTCTGATCTTTCAAAACATTTCTCTGAAGTTTTTAAATCATTACAGAAAAGCTTCAGTACTGCAAAGTGTGTGCTTGATGGGTGCCAAAGATGTTGACAGAAGATCACAAAATGAAGCGCATGGTATCTGCTTTGGAATCTTTGGGGCGGTACACAGAGGAAAATGATGTTTTTTAAGCCGTATTGTGATGGGAGATGAGACTTGGGTATCTCACATCACATCTGAATTGAAACAGCTGTCTCTGCAATGGAAACACACAGGCTCGCTTACAGCCAAAAGATTCAAAGAGACAAAGTCAATGAGGAAGGTCGTGTGCACTGTATTTTGGGGCTGGAAAGGAATTTTGTTGGTGGCATTCCTGCCTAAAGGCACGACAGAAAATGTAGCTGTTTATTGTGAGATACTGAGAAAGTTGCATTGTGGAATTCAAAACAAATGGTACAGCATGTTCAGCAAGGGAATTCTTCTCCTCCATGACAATGCAAGTCCTCATGCTGCAAATTTAGAAGTAAAACGGTAAGTTTGCTCATTCTGACAAAACAGAGGCTGTATCAAGTTTATCAACAAATATTGCACAAAGGACATTCAGGGTAGGTCTGCTTTTTACAGCCTTAAAGCTACAGATGGTACAATCAGATATAATTTTGTCATTTAGTTACAGACTTTTCATTATTTGTTTCACTGCCATGTGGCTAAATACCATTTGATTTATATCATTCTTTTGATCAGTTGTTGACAAAATCTCACGAGTAGTATCAACTAAACTAATTTTTTAGTCTCAACAACCTCTTTTGGATTACTGATACAGTATCCTGTGGTTTTAAGAAATTTGAACCAGCAAACACGGTATATGATGGGATTCAATGAATGAAATACGGTATTACACCACTGTACAATAGAAATTTGGAAGCTGTGAATCCGTTTATTGGTGTAAATATGACATGAATGGTAAGTTAGATAATATCTGAAAACTTAAAAATGTCTTTGAATAAAGCTCATGTTGAGAATTGATTTCCTAGGTACTTAATTCAATTACTAATCAAAAACATCTATTATGGGAATTCTTACTAGGAAATTTTTCATTTTAGTTGCAAATTTTCAGAGAAAACTCTTCTCCTTCTTCAGGCATGTTAGAGAAACTGGTCATGGCATGGATTGGAATTCCCTTAACCATCAGTTTCCAAAGCAATTTTCCAAAAAAAAGCTAAAAGAAGGAATAGAGATTGAAAAAAAAATCAGAATTCCATCATTTATGACTGCAGAGGGTTATCCTTGCCTAACATCTGGCAAGACTGGATGAAAAATAACCGTAACAGCGATAGTGACGGAAAAAAGTGACAACAAAAGACAGCCTGAAGAAGAAGAAGAGTTTTCTCCAAAAATTTGCAATTAAAATTAAAAATTTCCCAGTAAGAATTCCCATAATAGAAGTTTTTGATTAGTAATTGAATTAAAAATTTCATCATCCTGGAGCAGGAAACGAACCTGTGTCTCCCTGATCGCGCCCAAGTATCCTAACCACTACACCATCCATAATGACCAAGTTTCTGATTAATTTGAATATAACCATCACCGCAGGGGCGGCAGAAAGTGAAGTTCGTTGACCGGGCCCGAAATTTAGAATCGTGGTGCACCCTGTTCCCTTCCCGCTTCTCGGAATAAACAGAAGAAAAACAATGCCTAAGGAGCTTTGTTAAGGATCAGAACCACCTGACCACTTACCTAGAGGAGCTTTGTAAGGCACACCACAACAAACAAATCGCACATATGTCAATTAAAAAGAAAAAAATTAAAAAAAAAAAAATCTCTGCTAAAATTATTGAAATTATTGACTGGGCCCTGGCTGTAACACCACCACTGTATCACAGGATTCTCCAGTCGAAGCAACCGGCATTCATATATAGTGAATCTGAAGGATTAGAATTGATTCCCGTGATTGCCCATAGGCACAATCACAGGAGGTGGTGTAGTGGTTAGCATACTCCGGCTCTATCTGGGAGACACAGGTTTGTTTCCCACTCCAGAACGATGAAATTTTCAAGTTTTCGGATATTATCTGGCTTACCATTCATGTCATATTTACACCAATAAATGGATTCACAGCTTCCAAATTTCTGTATATGATGGGATTGTCCTGCGATATATCTTACTAGAACAGTTTCAGACTAGAAAAGTAAGTTGAAAATATTAAAATTAGGCAATGCATGTTCCAAAAATTGGAAATATTTCTTCACAAATGGGTTATTTGGGTCTCAAAATTAATTCAGCTGAGTTTGTTGGACTGGTCCCCACTGTTCTAAAATTATATGAATAGCCTTTAAAAGAAACAGTCGAAGTTAGCATCTTGGATTGATAATTTTGTGTTTCTGTTGTTCATTGTATTCCAAATTCCTTTCAAAGTTTCCTGCTTTTTGAGACTGTGCAAAAATAAGTGTATAGTTACTTCCCAATTTTGGTAATCATCCTTAGCAGCACTTGAAATCAAATGGGTAAAATGACAGATAAAACTTAACACAAATACTTCTTGAGTGTTTTTCAAAATATAAGATACAAATGATAGCTTTCTCCCATCATAACATTGGCCTTATTACTACAATTTCTATCAGTTTAGGTAATGCATCAGAACTAATAACTAAAAATAATCACCACACACACACACACACACACATACACACATTAGGACAAAATACGAAATACACAGTTACAAAATATTAAGAGGTGTAACTGAATATTACTATATACAACTGAGAAGCATATTACTTACACTTCCTTGCATTTGGTCAGTTAAACATACTTTTAAAAAATTGGCATGTAACACATTTCCAGCCTTATGTTAAAATTGTATTAATAACTTATAATCTTAGTGCAACTTCCCTTCACCACGAGCTATATATAATTGTATTTTAATTTACTAAAAATTTGTCACTGCATCCACATGGTTTCTTATATTTTTTATGATATTTTATAATGCTTTAGAATCCCTTAAAACATTTTACAATTAAAAACATTGAGACAAACTTATTTACACACAAAATAACTTAAGGCTAGTTACTGTTCAATATCCTCAACTTTAACAAGCACTTTCTTGAGTAAGCTACTCAATCCTCAGGTAGCACTCATAGTAGGTAACATGCACAGATATTTAAAAAAAAAAAAAAAAAATGTTTACTCTCTGCTGGCATATACCCAACCAAAACCAGTGGTTTGGCATGTGTTGTTAAAAGATAGAAACACATTGCAGCGCACCACATAATTGCGTGACACAAACTCACATAATACTGCTTGTGATGTCAGCCATGTTATTTTCAAAAAATCATCTTTATTTCCTATGTGTTCTAATTCCCTGCATTTTATGTCTACACTGCCTTGAGAAAGCCTCCCAGTGGAGTGTGAAAACTTGGCGAATCTTTATACAAATTTACACCATGAAAATAAATGGATTTACTATGCTATAAGTGTTCCTTGCGTATTCACGACCTGGTGTGTTTAAAATAAGAGTTCATCAGCTAGTATTTTTATTAAACTTTTATTTCTAATTATTTTTATGAACTTTTATTAAAACTGCATAATTGGAGCAATTTTAAATAAAAGATAAAAGTTACATGGTAGTCAGATGCTAAGAATATTAAGTTTCTCTTTAAATACTGCTCACATTCTTTACAGTTCCAAATATTCAGTGTGATTAATATGAATTAGTCACACAAATGCTGCTCTTTTTAAGATTATAGTGTGGTAGTGGCAGATATCTTTTGTGTTGTTTTTCATTTCTTCCCTGGTATAGTACCACCACAATTATCTAGTGCCATTTTCACTGATTTTAATCCATTGGTTCTGAGAGGGCCAATGCTGTGGGGCAGATGCACCACTGCCCTTGCCTCGCCCAAAGCTCCAGCAATTGGCAAGAAGTTCTGACCACTCAGATCCTTGAGCATCCTTTTGCATTTACTAATAAGGAATCAGAGAATGGCAGGGTGTCTCCTGGTCATGAAAGTCATGAAAAAGTAAGGAAATTGAGCAGGTGGTCATAAAGTAATAAAATTGAGTGGGTGGTCATGAATTTTTTTTTTTTTTTTTTTTTTTGTATCAACATCCGAATGAAGTCAAGTTTGCACACCTAGAAGAAAACATTAACTGGCACCCTTATAAACCAGTGTGTAGTTGATGCCCCATGCCATATATATAAAAAACATATGGCTTCATTAAAAGCTGATGTTGTGAAGAGGGAATGTTTGCAATTTTGTGAAACTTCTGAAAAAATAACTGAAACAGCTCAATCCTAAGGAGGACAAACTTGATCACTTCCTGATGAATTTACTACAAAGTGTAAACCATGACTTTATGAAGTTCTTACAAAAGCTGCTATGCATGTTTCATGGCAATGCTGCAGTTGAAAGAGGCTTTTCTGTTAACAAAGAACTTTTAATTGAAAACTTAGAAAAAGATGCAGTTATTGCAGAAAAAAGTGTTTGCAGTGCAATACAATCGTTAGGTGGTTTAGCTAATAATGAGAAAGAACTGAATGTGGACATCACAAAATCAATGATATTAGCTGTCAAAAAGGCTTCGTCAAAAAGAGTAGAATCCTTAAAAAAGAAGAAATCTGACGAAGATGAAGTGGCCAATCATAAAAGGAGAGCAGTCCAAGAACTAAAAGAACTCAAAGATAAGAAAAAAAGCTTATAGAAAAGGTAAAAGAAGAAGCTGAAGTTCTAGATTCTGAGATAACAAGTTTAGCTAAGATACTTAAACACTGAGTCTTTCACTGTGAAATTTCAGTTTCCATAAATTTTGTATATTCATAGTTTTTATATTGCCTTAATAAAAACTTTTTACAGCATTACCATGTTAAAAGAAAGTGTGTATTAATAGATGTAATGATAAATATTTCTGAAAATAGCCATATCCCATCCTAGATGAGAGCTGAATGTTTTTATTTCCTTAAACACATAGACTTTGGTGAATGGCACAGTGCAAGTCATACATAATTACATTATTCATGTTAACAAGCATTTTTAATGACATAAGAATTACATTCAGCTTTCATCTCAACTGGCTTTCAGGTAGGGGTTCAGTATAGCCATTTTAGCAGCAATGATATTATAGACACATCTGTTTTGCCTAAACTATTGTTTGTCACATGGAATTAATTTCAGTGTTTGTAAAAATAAAAAATAACCTGGGATCTCAAGTCAAGGGTACTAGATTATGAGACTAGAATGGTTGTCATTGTGCCACGCATTGTTGAGAAGTCATGAATTTAACTGAAGATGTCATGGAAAAGTCATGAATTTGGTTCATTGGAAATCAGTAGACACCGTGAATGAGTTCAGGGGAATACTTTTGTTGTTGGAGCCAGTGATGAGTTAAGCTGAAATGCTCCTTTCAACCGTGATACACTTTTCACTCTTTGGGGAGGGGCTTTAACCAAGGAGGTTAGAAGTGAGAGGAGGTGGAAACAGCCCCTCTCCCTGTGCTTCTGGCGTTATGCCACTTTTTATCAGCTGACTACGTCAATGCGCCCAATCGGAGAATCTCCTGTATATCTCTATGGGGAAATCGTGATTTTGAGCGAGTTTTTCAGACCCTTACTCTACCCATACATGCATTAAAAAAATTGAGGTTGAAATATTCATTCCCATAATAAAAAAATTCCAGAAAAAACAGGAAAATATGTGTTGGTGTATTTCTTTAAAAAATTGAACAAAATAATGACTTTTTGAGCGGAAGTGCATAGTGCGCATGGTTACTTACTGCCCATGTGCAAGTAACCATGTTTAAAATATAACCAAAAGCCTAATGTTAAGAAATAAGAAGTCCAAAATATTCCTTCTTTCCATCCTTGGTTTGCATGCACTAAGCAAAACTGCTTAAGCCACGGGAAGTGACGTCACGTTCCCGAACTCCTGCAGCGCAGACTTCCACCACCTCAGAGAGAGAGCAGAAACAGCTGATCTGTTTTGGCTTCACTCAAAACGGGTCCCTTCAACTCCTCTTCTTCTAACCTCCTTGGCTTTAACGACCACCATGAGGAACTCTATGAGCTATAAGCAATCGTTCACCTCTAATTTATGGGCCAGTGGCTCTAAAGAAGGGAAAATGTAGTGTTATAAGACAAGCACACTATCTATGCCTTGCCCAGGACTAGAACTCGGCCTACTCAGATGAACAATAAGAAACCTACATCGTCGTAGCAACAACTTGTCACTTTGTCTACATGCATGCTTAACGTTTCTTTGTTTTTCTTCCTAGCAGTCGGAACCAGTCTTTACGCAGTCACTTGCATTTTCGCTAAATTGTGGTAAAGACTGTAATTTTGTGACAAAAAGTCTCCACCGAATCGCCAAAAGAATGTTTTCCATCATTTTTTTAGTTCACCCCTGCTCTGCCCTTGCGTTGTTTTCATGCCCGTAAATGTTTTCATTTCATCATTGCTACTTCGCCGAATCGGTTTCCTTCCCCGTCATTTTTTCTCTCTGTAATCCCACCCACACCCCACACCCTGCATTTTTTTTTATATCCCTGTAATTTTTTTGTTTTGTCATTGCTGCTTCACCCTGCCAACCTATTATCCTTTCCTGTTGACATTTTTTCCATCCCTGCTGTCTTTTCTCCTATTACAAAAAAGTACAGGTGAGCCCCGTGAGCACCTTTCACAAGGGCTTTGGTGCGATGGATAAGAGGAATTTTGTTTGTTTCTTTGGCAGTTTGCTGCCGTAGCAGTACGCTGTGTTTCAGTTTGGGTTGTCGGTTGTGCCTTTGCTCAAACCTGGTCTTTGTATATATTTTCACCAACTCCATGCATCAGCAAATGTAAGTATTTTTATTAAGTGTGTAAAAGCCTATTTTGTTTTTATTCTTGAATTCTATTTAAAGTACAAAATTTTATTTAGGCAATATATTGTGTTTATATTTTCATACATAAATATAGCAAAAAAGAGAGCCATAAATTTGGCTAATCTGTATAGTGTTTTGCTATTTTTGTTGACAAAATAGACAAATTACTACAAGAAAAAAATTCCAGCTCAAACACTGGTCAGAACACCCCTTACTGCCTGATCTCACAGTTTAGTCTCATCTTTGCAATATGAATGTTCTGTTTAGGTATGAGTATACTTTCATATAAATCAGTGTTCCTTTTACGTGAACATTAAAAAAAAATTCCTTTGCTCTGCTTTTCTTCCCGACTAACCATGAAAAGTGCTTTAGTGCTACTAAGAGAAAAAAGTGCCTTGGCTGTGCTGAGGCTCTTCTACACCAGTGATACTGTGTTACGTTCTGCCGATGGAGTGAGTAACTCCTGCTGAGGTGTTGACCAGAATGGAATGAACACCAGGAAAGTCAAGGGGTTTGTTAGGATCTATATCTTTAAGCAAAATATTGATGGGTTATGGAGAAAGCTTAACTGCAATGTTATAACCAAAGGATTTGAAAATTGCGCATTTGAAAAGATTGATAGGTTGTGGAGAAAGCTTAACTGCAATGTTATAACCAAAGGATTTGAAAATTAAGCAAAGCGTATGGGAAAGGGAAAAGTTGAAAGAAATGGAACCAACAAACTGATGGGTGGTTGAAAGTTTTAGAGGCAGACGAGTGGTGCATGCAAGCACGTGTGTGTGTTTGTGCAGGGGTAGACTTCCAACTAGGCAGGCGCCTAGGTCCCCCACAGTTTGAAGGGCCCCGAAAATGTATAATTTGATTGCCAGTTTTGTTTTGGTTTTCATGGACCGAAATAAATAAATCCTTAAAGCGACTGCTTTGTATTGTCAATTGATATTTTACTTTCTTGTATTAGTAACCTATATTTTTTCTTGCTGTCGCTGATACTCCAAATTTTCGAGTTCTTAGCAATGTACTTATTTTGAAAGGAGCGGTTAAAATAATTTATCCTTCCTTTTAGTGTAGGTAAAGGAAGTATTCACGCTTCACCGGCCCGGTGGCTCAGTGTCTAAGCAATGGCTTCTGATCATTCGTCTGAGATGGGTTCGGGTTCAAATCCCTGTGAGGCATGGATGTTGTGTTTGTCTTACGGCGCTGGCTCTCTCCCTTCACTGGAACCAATGGCCCTAAATTAGTGACGGACGACTTCTTTTAGGCCACTGAGTCGCTCACGGTGATTGTTAAACCTCCAAAAAAAAAAAAAAAAAGGTATTCACGTTTCTCACACTTTTCATCGTTTAAGGCAAATTCTTAACTGCGCTGCTGTGCTATAAATTGCTTTCATGCTACTTCCAACCAAGGGAACACATCTGTGTTGGAATCCCCGAGTTGCAATGAGGAGAGTGCTTGTGAAAACTTCTCTGATGCGTAATCCATATAAACCAGCCCAAACCAAAAAAGTTAATATTTAGGCTGAAAAAGTAAAGAAATTTGAGAATATCACACTATCTTTTTCTTATTTAATAGTGTTAAAATAATTTATATTGTATTGCAACAACATTTTCTTATTACTTTCTCCTCCCTTGGTTTAATACTGATAATCACCAAGTACTCTCATGTTTTCTATTCCTTAAATCGACATAAAACTAACTTTTGAAAAAGCGATAAAAAGTTTCAATCATACTCTTACTCAAAAACCTGTGGTTCCTACTTTTACATTTTCAAACTGGATCTTTTGCATTTTATTCTTATGTTTCTGTTTCTGATAACTACAGTGCAGGTATAAAGAAAATCTCGCATCTTTTTGACAGAGTAAAAAAATGCAGACCTCAATTTTCCGATGAAAATAATAAGAAAAAATGCTTGCAAGAAACTTTTCACATTCTCGCTTTCCTGCACTGACTGATGAAATTCTTATTGTCCAGCTTTCCTGGTTCATAGCATTTGTCTATACCATGGATGACTGAATTTCTTCGTTTTAGGGAATTATTCATCACAGGAAAACTCCTCCACGAAAAGTAATCCACCCTTTTGAAGTGAAATACTGAGCACAAATTGCATTTTACACGAATTTCCTAATGTGGAGGACTTTTCCGGTTGCCAGTGTCTTTAAGTATTTTATTTTTGCTTAATACCATACTCGTTCCAAACTAATTTGCTCATTACGTAAAAACAAAATAATTTTCTGAAGTTGAAGCAATAGAAAAAGCATGTTTTGTAAATGAAACGTATTCCAATTTTATGGCATACGCAACGTACTGATAAATTTAGAGAAATTCCATTTTCAGCTCCCTTAACGATAAATTTGCCTAGTAACTTGCAAATGAAAAGCTGCTGAAGTAATCAGTTTTGCTTAACATATCAAATTCAAAAAGAACTTTTGCTGTAACTGAAATGGTCTTTTTGAAGAGTAAAGCTAAAATTTACTAAATTTCCACTTTCAGAACTCCTAGAGGAAAATTTATAAACTAGTAGTGAAATTTTGAATGGGCAAAATTTAATGAATATTAATGTCCTACCATTCGCAAAAATGTTTCAAAAATCTGTGAAAACCAAATTCTTTGGACTTAGTGCCTCTAGCAGAAAATTAACTAACTACCAATTGGAAAATTTAAATATTTGAGAAAGAATAGTTAAGCCTAATCTGAGAGTCACAGAATTATTTTTTTCCCTCAAAGTTGAGTAGTTTCTTACTACTCAACTTTGAGTAGTAAGAAACTACTGAATATTCGACTTTGACAGCCCTAAGCAGTAAACTCATGAAGTATATGGATATTGAAAGTGCCAAAATTAATGGTTTTTGATTTCCTAGTAGCTGCAAAAATAATTTTTGAAATATCTCTAAAAACAAACAGTTTAATGTGTCCAGACAGACAAAATGATTACACTAGCACTGTTTCTTACAGAATGTTCTAATAATAGGAAAATAGAATGGCATTTTAAAAAGCGTAAAAACATTTTTCTTGACTCCCCCTTTTTTATTAATCTGATGGATGAAAGTTTCTGAGGCAGTAAGAAGGGGGAAGGGGCCCCCTGAACTATTTAGCGCATAGGGCCCCAAAAGATCTGAAGTCATCTGTGTGTGAACCCTGATTTTTGAAAGAAGAGAATGCAAAGATTAATGAATTATGACATAAGAAGAAAGAAACAATGGCAGCTAAGGTAAAGGCTAACCTAAGGAAATACGGAAGGGACAGAAAATGAACACAGAAAGCAAAAAAAAAAAAAAAAAGGCCACTAGCAATGCCACTGTATTTCCAAACACTTCACCTTGCAAAAACTTTGAATCATCATGCAATTGCTAGCAAACATACAGCAAAGCAATTTTTAAATCATTACAGGCTCTACCAAAATCTCCAAGGAAAAAGAAAACAGTGGTGGTAGAGCTGAATTAAAATTTCTGAATTTATCTGAATTTAAAAATCGATTTATGGTTAAGACACTTCAGCAGCTATCTAAGAAGTATTCTGGAAAATTTAGCTTTAAGTACTTCGCAACATATCATGGAAAAGGTGTGGCTAATCGAATAGGTGGTAATGTCAAAAGACTTGTGAGGCAGAAAATCATGAGTCACGGAGGAACAAGAGCTATTATTCAATCAGCAGTGCACTTTACTCGGTTAACAGCCAAGTTAGTTCCATGAACATATGTTCTGTTCATTGCAGAAGAACAAATCAAGAAACCAAGTTCTCATGGATAAACCATGGGATGTTCAGGTGTGTCATGAGTTCCAAGAATTTCTCAGTGTCATGTGCTTGGTCAGGGGCATACTGATAGCCCCACAACCCCCGCATTGCGGGGGCCCTCACAGCTAAGAGAGTCTCTAACCTCAAAAAAAAAAAAAATTCCAATTTTTTTTGGAAACTGCATATGAAGCTGGTTAAAGAAATAGACATGAAAGTAATGAAAAAAAAATCATGTTTTTATACTTCGGCCCCTGAGGACAAAATAAAAAGAAAAAAAAATTAAGACAAAAAAACAAGAAAAAAAAACAACCTTTCTTTCAGGTTTAAGACCAAAAAACCTTTCTTTCACATTTGAAAATCATTTTTGTGGTTTTTGTTTATAAAAACTCGATGACGGGAAAGCAGCTATTCCAGGCAAATTGGAGACCTCTTTTCACAGCCATAGCAATAGTCCCTATACATGTATATTAACAAGAGAATGTGAAAGATATATCAGTTCAATGAATGTAATTTTTATACCAATGAGGATTAGATGTCATGTATTACAATTGTTTACACATAATTACTCATCATTCAGAATATAATGGACTGAAAGGTGTTCTCGGGGTCCGAAGAAACAGATGCCCATGTTCAGGGTTGGAAAAATACGGTCTCCCGGGGTGACCAAAAAATTGGTCCGGGCCATCACGGAAAACATCACTGAAAAAATTTTCGTCTTATAATCCGCAGATGCCATTATGTCTTAAAAGAAAAGTGTTTGATCAATGCATCCTTCCAGTGTTTACGTATGGTGCAGAGACATGGACCTTAACTAAAAGAGACATACAAAGGCTGCAGACAACTCAAAGTAGCATGGAGAGGTGCATGCTTGGTGTAACCAGGAGAGATAGAAGAGGAACTCGTGAATCAGAAAAATTACAAGAGTGGAAGACATCATGATCAGAGTAAAATAACTGAAATGGCAATGGGCTGGACATACTGCCAGAAGGACAGATCATCGATAGACAGTCAAAATTTTAGATTGGATTCCAAGGGGACAGGAAAAGACCCAGAAGAAGACCACATGGAAGATGGGTGGATGAAATTCGAAAGTATGCGGGAGTAACATGAAGGAGACTGACACAAGACAGACTGTTGTGGAAGAGGCTTGGAGAGACCTTCGACCAGCAGTGGATTGATAATGGTTGACAATGATGAATCCACAGATAAACATCGATTAAAAAAAAGAACGTTTTTGTGGCTGTTTAATTAAAAAAAAAATCCTCAGAGTAATTGTGCAGGAGAGGGGGTATAGTGAAAGGAACACCCTCGGAAACATTCTCAGTTCAGGAGTTTGTGCGGAGAGGAGGGGGGAAGGGGCGTCAAAATGACAGACCGCAAAAGTTGTAGGGGTCATTCCCGTATCAACCAACCCAGCGACTTGACTTGACCATCTCAGATTTTAATAAAATTTGGTACATAGGTGGCCTCTATATAGATAAAGAAAAATACCAAATTTCATCGTCATATATCCACCGGTTTTGAAAATACAGCTATATAAAATGTCCTAAAACACCCCAAAATCGGAAGATTGATATGTTTTTAAATTGTGATTGCAGCTCCCCTAATTAAGATAGAGAGATGGGAAAGGTATCTTTTTGTAGTATTTTTATGCTCTTTTATTTGATGTACACCAGCATAGGGGCTAAGATTAAAAAAATTAAAAATTTCAAAATTTAAATTTTGAATTTTTCAAAATGCAACACTCCAAAAAATTCGAATTTTTTTTAAAACAATCTTTATATGTTTGGTATTTGATTGTGTGAGTTGTAACTTGGGATGATAATGGGTGTTCTTAAAAGCTATATTCAAATTTAACCTAACACAAGAGTTTAATGAAAAAAACAAAAAATAAAAAAAACATGTAAACTGAAAATAAATTTGGGCTAAATCTTAAAAAGTTTCATTAATAACAATAGATATAGTATTTTTGTTATTTAAAACCATTTATTTAAACAATGTTTTATTTTTAATTGATTTGTTTAAAATCTGAGACTACATGGGTTTAAAATTTTTATTAATTTCATTATTCAGAATTTGTAATAATTCACAATACCATATATAAAAATTAAAGACTGTGCAGTTGTACTGTAGGCTACATTTTGTTTTGGACAAAACTCTGCATGTTCTGACTTGAAAAACTGATTCTGTTGTTTAGATCATTGGTAGCAAGACCTAACAAGCAGCAACTTTCATTCCTACCTTGCAGACCTCAGTCTGCTTTAGGTTTTGATGGTGATCAGATGTGTTTCTCAGTCTGCTTTAGGTTTTGATGGGGATCAGATGTGTTTCTCAGTCTGCTTGAGGTTTTGATGGTGATCATATGTGTTTCATGCAGTGAAAGTGATATGTGTTTGGATACTTTTGTGGTTGAAAACTTTAAATTGAATAAAGTATATCCTTTTCAGTTTTGAAACTAGACTTTTATAAATTGAAGCTGTGCAGGATTTTTTTAGGAAAAATAAAAAGAACAGGTAATGGGAGGCAGTTATTTTACTATTTGAATTTTACATTTTATGCACAAATAATCAACAATGGAAAGTACAAGATATGCAGTAATACAATGTTTCAATCCATTTAAAGAAAGTGACCATAGAGTAAGGGATAAAAAAAAGCTAAGAAAAGTGACAGACTGGATGTTGGAAAATTTTGATGACTTATCAAAAGAGACTAAAATTTGTGATTCTTGCAGGAAGCAGCTAAAAACTTTAAAAATTAGTCAAGAAGCAAATGGAACCTGTGCTGATGAGAAAATGGACGAAAATTTTGTATCTACATCAGAAGTAATTGAAACACTGAATACTTTGCTTCATGAATTGGGTGAATCACCTGTCAATAAGAAAAAGCTAAAATCTAAATGTTATGTTTCAACCAAAATTCAAAAAACAGTTCTGCTATGAAACGGAAGCTTTTTACAAATATTCATGTGTCATCTGATGACGAGGATGAAATACTTCATCACTCTCTTATGGACAATCTTAAAAGTCATTTTTCTAACTGCACTAGAGGTAAACAGTTGATGATTTTCACTTGCTTACCAGAATCATGGATTGTTAGGAAAATCATGCAAGAGTTCAATGCTCCTAATTATATGGTAAGACAATAAAACAAAATTCTGAAGGAGAAAGGAATTTTGGAAAGCCTTAATAGAAAACCAGGTAAGAGTCTCTCTTCTGAAGTAATACGATCATTTTACCAAAGTGATGAAATTAGTCGGGTTTTACATGGAATGAAAGATTGTGTTTCGGTTAGGACTGAAAATGGAGATAAAGTTAAATTGTCAAAGAGGCTGATTTTATGTAATTTTACAGAAGCTTATAAGTCATTCAAAGATAAATTTGCAGGCACGAAAGTCAGTTTTTCCAAATTCGCAGAGCTCAGACCAAAAAACTGTGTCCTGGCAGGGTCTAGTGGTACTCATACGGTATGTTTGGGGAAGTGTCCTGCCTGTCCTGGGAATAAGGAAGTAAGAAATGTAATTTAACACGGTTTTGAGGAGAACTTGGTTGAAAAACTAACTTTTTGCCAATGGATTACAGTTGATAGATGCAACTTGGAGACATTAGAAAAATCAACTTCAGATTTTATTGATTTGTTTTGCAAAAAACTGTCTGCTTTGGTCAGACATGACTTCATTGCTAAGCAGCAAAGCTCTTTTATGAATAGTACTAAGGAAAACCTCAAGGACTCAGAATTTCTCGTCATTTGTGATTTTGCCGAAAATTGTAGTTTTCTTCTTCAAGATGAAGCCCAGAGCTATCACCCAGTGGGCAAGCCACAGTCCACCCATTTGTCATCTGTTACAAAACAGAAAAGACTGAGCATGCAAGTTTTGTTGTAATTTCTGAATGTTTAGAGCACAACACAATTGCACTGTACTGCTTCCAAAAAAAAACAACTTATTAACTTCTTGAAAAGTAAGTTTGGTTACAACAGCGTCAAAAAAAGGTACTATTTCTCTGACGGGTCTGCAGCCCAGTACATAAATCGGAAAAATTTCACAAACTTATGTTTCCATCAAGATGACTTCAACATTGATGCTGAATGGCAATTTTCAGCAACAGCACACGGGAAGGGGCCATGTGATGGCGTTGGTGGAACGGTGAAAAGGTTAGCTGCCTGAGCCAGCTTACAACGCCCTTATGAGAATCAAATTCAAACACCATTTCAGTTGTACGAATAGGCAATTCAGAACATTTTTGTGGCAAACTTTACACAAGTCAAGAAAAATACATAGAAACAGACCAATTTTTGGAAAATCGCCTAAGCAAGTCTCTAACAATACAAGGTACCCAGAAACTTCATGCTTTTATTCCTATCCCATTGAGTAATTCAAAAATAAAAGTGAAGATTCTTTGAATAAAGCTCATGTTGAGAAATGGTTTCCTAGTTTAATTGAATTAATAATCTAAAGCAACTTATGGGAATTTACTAGGAAATTTTTTCATTAATAGCAAATTTTCGGAGAAAACTCTTCTCCTTCTTCAGGCTGTCTTGTTGTTGTCACTTTTTGCTTGTCACTATCATGGTTACGGTTTACCTTGACGGTTACAGTTAACCTTGACGGTTTAGGTTATTTTTCAACAAATCCTGCCAGATGTTAGGCAGGGAAAAACCTTTGCAGTCATTGATGATGGAATTTTGATTTTTCTCAATCTCTATTCCTTCTTTCAGTTTTCTTTTTTGGAAATTGCTTTGGAAACTGATTACTTTAAGGGAATTCCAATCCATGCTGTGCCCAGTTTCTCTAACATGTCTATCTAATCCAGTCTTGTTGGAGCAATTTTTTATAGCTGCTTTATGCTCAGCTATACGAGTTTCTAGTCTGCGACCTGTTTCACCTATGTAAGATAGTCCACAACTACAATTTACTTCATAAACTACTCCTTGCATTTTTAAAATATCTTCTTCTCTTTGAACTATTTTAGGGAAGGGAGGCTTTAAAGAGAATTAGTAAAAAATACAATATTAGGCTAGCTCCAAGTTTAGAGAACAAAGTTAAAAAATTTTTCCCTAAAATAGTTCAAAGAGAAGAAGATATTTTAAAAATGCAAGGAGTAGTTTATGTAGTAAATTGTAGTTGTGGACTATCTTACATAGGTGAAACAGGTCGCAGACTAGAAACTCGTATAGCTGAGCATAAAGCAGCTATAAAAAATTGCTCCAACAAGACTGGATTAGATAGACATGTTAGAGAAACTGGGCACAGCATGGATTGGAATTCCCTTAAAGTAATCAGTTTCCAAAGCAATTTCCAAAAAAAAACTGAAAGAAGGAATAGAGATTGAGAAAAATCAAAATTCCATCATCAATGACTGCAAAGGTTTTTCCCTGCCTAACATCTGGCAGGATTTGTTGAAAAATAACCTAAACCGTCAAGGTTAACCGTAACCATCAAGGTAAACCGTAACCATGATAGTGACAAGCAAAAAGTGACAACAACAAGACAGCCTGAAGAAGGAGAAGAGTTTTCTCCGAAAATTTGCTATTAATGAAAAAATTTCCTAGTAAATTCCCATAAGTTGCTTTAGATTAATAAAAGTGAAGATGTTCTCAGAATCAAACGAGTCAGCTACTGAAAAAGTATCAGCAGTACAAGACAGACTGCAAATAACAGAAATTAGTGGTTACATAAAATCATAATCTATGAAAACAACTGGTGGGTAGCGTATGTTCTAGCAAAAGAAGAGAGTGAGAATGAAGTTAAGGCCTCATTTTTACATCCAGCTGGTCCATCTACATCTTTTTCCTACCCTAGCCCACAAGATGTATTATGGCTTCCTGTAAGTTATGTCTTGTGTAAAGTAAATCCTGTGACTCCGACAGGAAGACTCTACAATCTCTCTAAAACAGAAATACACCAAACTACTGAAACATTTAAAGACTATATCAAAGATCTACAGGTGTGATTTCACTTCAAAACAATGGTGCAACTTTTTTTATATTTTGGGAGATTCTGCTTTAAGTGATGATCTAAGTTTAAGATTAGTAATATAATTTGCATAAATGTAAGCAATTCAATGCCATATGTTATTATTATTTTGATGTGTTCCTTGAGCAGTAATTGAAATTACTTTTTAAAGTCTGTTTATTTTTTTTATATTGTATTGTGAATTATTACAAATTCTGAATAATGAAATTAATAAAATTTTTAAACCCATGTAGTCTCAGATTTTAAACAAATCAATTAAAAAGAAAATATTCTTTAAATAAATGGTTTTAAATAACAAAAATACTATATCTATTGTTATTAATGAACCTTTTATAAGATTTAGCCCAAATTTATTTTCAGTTTACAGTCTTTTTTTTTCTTTTTTTTTTTCATTAAACTCTTGTGTTATGCTAAATTTGAATATAGCTTTTGAAGTAAACCCATTATCATCCCAAGTTACAACTCACACAATCAAATACCAAACATATAAAGATTGTTTTAAAAAATTTCGAATTTTTTGAAGCGTCGCATTTTGAAAAATCCAAAATTAAAAATTTTTTAAATCTTAACCCCAATGGTGGTGTACATCAAATAAAATAGCATAAAAAATTTAAAAACATGTAAATCTTCCGATTTTGGGGTGTTTTTGGACATTTTATATAGCTGTATTTTCAAAACCAGTGGATATATGAGGATGAAATTTGGTATTTTTCTTAATCTATATAGAGGCCACCTATGTACCGAATTTCATTAAAATCTGAGATGGTGAGGGAAAAAATGTCATCAAATTGTGTTGAGTTGATACAGAATCACTCGTAGGGAGCGATAGCGGGAGTTATTTTATCTTTGTATTGTTAAGAAAGAGAAAACGCTGACTGTGCTTGTGCCCTCTCTTCGTCAATCGGCCAATAAAAATGTACGCAAAACGCTCGCTGCACAAACCCAAGGTAGTTAGAATGAGACTACCATTCTAACTACCTTGTGTTCTCTCATTCTAACTACCTTGCCTTCTCTCATTCTGAGTACCTTGGCACGAACCTACACATGCATGCCTCATTTCAAAGTTCCATGTTCTGGATCTCATGTGCTCAGTGCCTTGTATTTTAATTCGCCCTTTGCCATTTTGACCAAAATGTTTGCTGCTGATAGTTTCCTTCATTGCTATTTATGATGTCTTCGAAAAGGAAGCGTTTCAGTTACACTGCCGAATTTAAGCTTAAAGTGGGGTAACAGTTGAGGATATGATCGTGTCACACTACGCGATAGTTTTCAAAAGGTGAGAAAACTAGTGTGCAGTGACACGCGAAAAGCCGCGGTCTGAAATGTAAACAAACCTGTCGGTAAACTACGCGGAAGAATTCAGGCGGGAATTTGCGGGTAAAGTCCAGCCATTTTTTCTTTTCTTTTTTTACCTGTGTGTAAGCTGACTCCCCTACTTTGAAAGCAGGATTTCTTCCAAAAACTTTCGACTTTCACGCAAGTGTATATACAGTATTTCTATGAATTGTTCTGTATCAGCGTTTCATCATGGGCAATGTGTAATGCAATTGGAGCTACTGCATTGACATGATTAAATGTCAACTGGGCTCTATGGATGCCACGCCACCACTCAGCTTCTTTTGTGTCCGAAGATAAAAATATATACAAAAAAAGTTTCCTTTAAAAAATGAATTTCTTTATTTAATAAGATCGTTTTTTTTTATTTCTCCGGACTCCAGGGTCTTTATGTGACCAACTTTGCTGTCGAAAATTCCGCTTTTAGATCTGCATTTGGGATTTGCGGATTATACGTCGATTTTTTTTTTCTGAATGTCACAGTCTGCAAATTATACGCCAGCGCAGATTATACGAAGGTTAAAAAAAATGTGCTAATTCCAGCCTGGGGATAAACAACGAAAATTACGGTAATTCAAGAATTTGCAAGCTCCAGACATATAAAAAATGAGTACCTTTTTTTTTTTTTTTTTTTTTTTTTTGCCAGGGAGCGATAAGCTGACAGTAGAACAGTTTTTTGTTTTGGACAGAAGTGTACATACATGACTTTGATATTATATATACCCCCCCCCCCTTTCCCCGCTGGTCCAGTGTCTGGCCATTAAAAAATTTAGCTGGCTACCAGATTTCAGAATATTTTTCTATGTTGTTTATTTATAAAAAAATCAAGAGAAAAATATTACTATGTGCAAAACATTGTGGCATTATGTTAAGTGTGTTATTTATATTCAAGAGAAATAAGTTAATGCATTTTATATACATTCAAGAGCACACAATTAATTGTCACTTATTTTGCTTGCTTTTTTTTTTTTTGCTTATATTCATGTAAAGCAAAAGAGGTCATTAGACACTGTCATACCACAGTTATGTGTTTTGTGTACATGTGATCATGAGACATTTCAAGAGGCTGGCCTTAGTTCTCTAAAAGAATAAAATTTGCATGATATGATTAAATTTGGCCTAGTTTTATACCATTACAAGAACTTTTTGTAGTACTTTGTAATGGTACAAAACTAGGGCAATATTTTTTATTGCAATGGGCACATTTGTGTTTTATGCAATAAAAAGCAATAATTTTGGTTTTACAAAAAATACCTGCAGGTTCCACGGAATTCAGGTAATTGAATTATTAAAACACCCATAAAACCTAGTTAATAATATGGAATTTAAAAATTCCAGTACTTGAAAGCTAATAGATTTTCACAAAAGGGCCACGAAGATGTTGTTTTTGCAGGAAGGGGGGGCAAGTTTTTCCGGCACGCCACTGTGCTTGGTTTTGATGAAGTTGGGAATACACATTTGAAATTACATACTTTGGCCGAGAAGGTGAATTATTACATAGATTCTGCTGAACTGCAGCTTTATGAAGGGGACAGGGTGATTGTTTGATATGACAGACTTATTTACCCAAGTGAAATTGTAAAAATTCACATGGCTACAGATATTGAAATTTCAGTTTGATGGAAGTTCTTAAAGGTTATTATAAGTGGCTGAAATTACCAGCCTATCTGATATAATATTGAAGATATTTGTCAGAAAATTTCTCCTGCAGAGGTGACAAACAGTAGAGGTCTTTTTAAGTTCAAGGAACTATGCGAACAAAAGATTTTTGTGTTTTACATAATTATTTTGATGTTGTCCATGAGTCAAAATAAAAAAAAATTCAGTTCATCTTTTATGCATAAATGTTTCTTTGTTTACAGTTCCAGGCCACATGACTTAGTTATACATGACCACTGATATTGCTATGACCTTTTTTACAAATGTAACTTGAATATATGCTCAATAAATGTAATTTTAAGGGGTAATGCATTTTTTTGCAATGATTTGCATTATTTGACTTTCACAATTTGTACAGGTCCTGCACGTGACAATTGTCTAAAATATTTCTGCAATTAATTGGCAAGCATAATCTGGACATGTTTTTCACCTATATCATAGCTTAAGATTCCTAGATGAAGGGGAAAAAAATATGTTTTGATTATGGGACACCTATATTTGCTAAACTTAGAAAGACTAGAACTTGCATACTCATGGTGGACAAGCACCGTCCCTCACATGACAGGTAAACTTTAATTGATGTATTGAACTAGAATTTCTGTAAGTATCCAAAATTTGGTGTTTAAGAAAGAGTAAAGGTTTATTAATAACATGTACACAGAAAGTTTACTTTAACATGAAAACCCTAATAATTAAAAATATTATTGTTTATGCAGAGTATATTATTCTTTAGAGGGATCATTATTTAACAGGTTATTACTGTAATTTAATAATTTATATGCTTATGAAAAATAATGCTATTATTGATTTTTTTTTACCTTGCCTTAAAAACACATGGTCAGGTTATAAGTACATTCTTTTGTTATTCAGTTGCCAAATAATTTAACACTTAAAAAATTTGTTGAAAATTACGTATTTATATGCTATACTAATTATTACAAAACACAAAGATGTGTAGAAGAGGTACTGAAGTTCCATCATGAATATAAGACTTCTAACAATACACGGAACCAGGTTTTTAACGCACTACATGGCATCATTTTCAATGTCGTCGTCATGTGTTCACACACATACTAAGGAATTGCTAATGGCGAGTGTTTGTCTTCACCCCCAACACTGTTAAACTTGGATTTTAAACATTTAACATACAGTGTTGCAATCTACTTTGTTCTCTAAGTTGTATGCACTTTAGTATTTATATTTGGAAGAACTGAGTTATATTTATTTGAATTTTTCCTAGGTCCTCAATGAAATGTTAATCTGTGTTGGCCCAACCGGAAGTGGTAAAACATGTATTCTGCGTAAACTTCAAGAAGAGTATTGCAGTGATGGAATTAGTGATACTTTCTGCACCATCTCCACTGTTGGAACCAACATTGCACGTATCAGAATTAGCAAAAAGAGATCTGTTAGTATTCATGAATTTGGTGGGGTTATGGTACCAATATGGAAATCACATTTTGATGACTGCTCAGGTATAATATTTGTTATTGATGCTAATAATGTTCAGCAAATCAGTTGTGCAACCATTCAACTGCTTGAACTTCTTAACCACTCAAAGCTGAAAAGCTTAGAGTTCTTATTAATTTTTAACAAAATGGACATTAAAACAACAGTTGCACTTCAAGAAATGCAGTTTATTATGAGATTGGATGATATACTGCAGCATTCGCATCAAAGTATTTCTATTGTGGAATGTAGTTGCCTTACTGGAAAAGGACTAGATGGAATAAAATCATGGCTTCAGAAATTTCTTTAATTTTCTTTTGGAGAAAATTTAGGCCTATAACGAATTGGATATCATCAGTGACTGCTGTTATGTTTGTAAATTACAAATAATAATAATAATAAAACAAGAAGGAAAGAAAATAGAGATAAAAAAAAAGAAACTGCATGAGACTTTCTTTACTTTCTGTAAAAATTGTGCAAAAATTTATTATGTATATTTATAAAATGGGATGCCACTTTGTGCATTAATCTCATACCTGGTAAATCAATAAATAACTTAATATACTTTCTGTAGGTTACTCACCTTTCCCAAATGAGTTCGGAAGTTCTACTTGCAGACATTTCTCACACGTGGTCTTCAATTCTGTGCTCTGTTTCGGGTTCGAGGATAGGAATCTTCACTTGACAATAATTTCACAAAAAACTAATATTTTTTTTAATTTAAAAAACATCGTTGCAAACATCCTGCCTATACACTTTTCACCTTCACTCCCATGAGCTCTTAACCTTGTGCACTCGTTCTTTCCTTGTGCTTCCATGTACCTGCTAACAATTTTTACACTAAATAACTCACGAACACTTACGAACCAAACATGCTGCATGTGACTAATAAAACTAAACTATCTTTTAAAACCTAAAAATCTTCTAATATACAATCCTTCATTATTTTCACAATGAACGCAAAAAGCAATTCAAAATATCAAACTCCACAAACATTAGAACTTCAAAGCTAAAAAACACCCATCTCTCCCTGTGAGCCGGTCTCACCTTCTTCTAGCACTTTCTTCCATTATTATGGGCATCGTCAACTCAACTAGCAGTTGAGTACATCATGAGAAATGCCCACGTGTGAGAAATGTCTGCAAGGAAGTAGAACTCCCAAACCCATTTGGGAAAGACCTACGGAAAGTATAGGGTCATTCCATGTCAAATCAACAAGGCTCACAACCCGACATTTTTTGATTTTTATGAAACTTGGTATAATTGTAGTATTCATCAATATAAACAAACATGATTTTTTTTCAGAATTTTTAATGCATCCGTTTTTGAGTTATTGATTTTTGAAATTTCAAAAAAACCCTGAAATTTCATCATCTGAGCAGACTTTAACTGCCAATTACTCGGGTTCTAGTAGAGCTAGGATCATGAATTATGGCTCATTTTAAAGATCTTGAATTGGGCTTTCATTTGATATGCCACATGACACTTAAAAAAATTTAATGTCAATTTTAAAATTTTAAAATTGAAATATTAAAAAACATGTGTTTTTTAAAAAATCTGAAAAAAAAATATGTTTAACAAACATTATTTTTCTACATATCCTGAAAGTTTCATAATGGGATCGCTATGGGATCACTATAAAAAAAATGCAGAACAATGCAACTAAAATGTACCAGGTGTACTTACCGATTCCACCCATGACTGGACGGGTATTCTTTATGTATTTTTTGTAAAATGTCATACTTGTTCTTTTAAATATTGTGAATGTTAAAGAATGAAAATAAATATCTAAGTAATTTGAAACTGTGTCCCAAAGTAATTCATTTCATAATTCAGTATAAGGTTCTGTGTGCATATTTACACTTACAAAATTATTTTATCTTCTATATGTATCCTGCTTTTTTTCTTTCTTTTAAATTTTGCTGCACTTGTATGCCAGTGCTTGATTTGCCTTCTTTGTCTCAGTCATTGTTAAATTATATACTCTTCCAGTAGCTGTTGTCGGGTCAACTTTTAACAAAACATCAGATTTATGAACCAACAGTATATCTGGTGATTGAGGATACTTGTATGATGGAGATGGACCATGCAGCTCCAGGAAGCTCACTTTTACCTCTTCTGTGTCCTCATTCACACCAAGTACACATCCCAACCACCAGTGCTCTGAGTACTTACTAATCACAAAACCTACCATATTTTCAAAACTAATGTTTTCTTCCCCTTCATCTGTTGCACATATCTCTTCTTTAAAATGCTCAAAAAGTGAGTAAGTTTTGACTAGGAATTTGTGTTTTCCTGCAGGAATGAAACAATGGAGTTTCTGAGTACCACTTATTGTCTTGGCAGAAGCTATTCTACTTTTAAGGATAATTTCCTCCTCTTTGTAATTTTCTGTTGTTGCAAACCAAAAGTGAATGGAGGCAATATTAGCAGTGGCCCATTCAAAGAGTTGGCGTGGGGTCATAATTTGATTATTATAAACAAGTTGTAAACTTGCCTTTGCAGCTAATCGCTTCACAGTACCCCCTACCCCATCACATCCATTTTTGCCATGTGCTGTTGCAAAAAAATTCCATTCTGCTTTTATATTAAAGCCAGTCTCGTGGTAGCACAAGCTGAGGAAGTTTGACTTGTTTTTGTATTGTGAAGCTGCTCCATCCAAAAAATAAAATATCTTTTCAGGTTTTTGAGAAAAATGTGACTGCATGAAATTAATTAGGTAACACTTAAACAGATGGACAGCTATACTGTCGTGAATCAGGCAGTCGGATATAATCACAAAACTTACATGTCCTAGGTTCTGAGTTTTCTCATCTCGATAGTATATAACTATAGGATGCAGGGTTGCTTGGGCATTGTTCCAGTGAAAACCCTGAGCTGCATCTTGCAATACAAAAGAATAATTTTCAGCAAAGTCACAAATTACTATGTATTGATTTTCTGTTATTGTCTTTAAGATGTCTTAAGTAACTTGACTGTTGACATACATACATACATACATATCACTAAGCTGTTCTCTGAGATTCAGAGGTTAGCTCCAAAAAGAAACACAAACTTCCAGATATTTTTACCTATTTTTGTCCTATCAAACTTCGCCATTTATAGCAATCTTGACACACAACTTGTGCTTCACTGATATCCATTACACGCCATACACAAGATCTTTTATACTTCATACTCATAATCTTTTACTCATGCAGACACTCCTGAATCTGATCCACCCATGTCTTCCTTGGCCTTCCTCTGCCTTTTTTTCCTGCCACTTGGGCTGAAAATATTTTCTTAGTAAGCATTTCATCACTCATTCTTTCAACATGGCCAAACCACCGAAGCATATTGGTCTCCACCTTGCTAAAAACATTTTGCTTTGCATCACACAACTGCAATACATCTTCATTTCCACACAATCAGATCGTGTCTTGCCACAAACCCCACGTAAGTAACGCATTTCTCCAGCACACAAACGACTCCTATGTTTCTTCTGCAGTACCCAGGTTTCACTGCCATACATCAGAGTAGGAACAATTACTGTTTCATACACAGCCATGCGGGACTCTCTAGAGAATCCATCATTCCTGTGAAAACCTCCCAGAGCAGCTATGACTTTCAAAGAAGAATTCACTCGCCTACTGATTTCACCATCCAACTTGTTTTCTCTGTCAAACATGCTTCCTAAATACACAAACTCACTCACCTGGTCAATCACAGTGCCATTTATACTTACATTACATTCAGTGCTACCCATTCCTCTCTCCAACACCATAACTTTGGTTTTTCCCTTATTTATACTCAGTTTGAATTTCATGCAAACTTCGTGCATCGAGTCAACATACTCTGCAACTCACTTTTGCTCTCTGCCAACAGGACAGTGTCATCAGCATACAGCAATCTGCGCACACGGATATCACCAAGACATAAACCACTGTTATCTATTTTGGCCTCACGCATGCATGCGTCCATAAATATATTAAACAGCCATGGTGACATTACACAACCTTGTCTAACTCCTGCACCAATGGAAAACCATTTTGATAAAACACCATTCACTCGTACGTAAGCTCTACTACCAGCATACATGGCTTTTACACTATTAAGTAGATTCCCAGTAACACCATATTCATTCAATACCTTCCACAAAAATGTCCTATTGACTCGGTTGTAAGCTTTCTCTAAATCTATGAAGGCAGTAAAAACTTTCTTCCCAACAGCCAGATACTTTTCAATCATCATGCGTATTGCAAAAATCTGGTTAGTGCAGCCTTTACCAGGCATAAAACCACTCTGAACATCCCACACTTTCTCTGATGTAAGACCCTGTACTTTTTCAATAAACACTTTCCCTAGCACACTCAGTAGGCTAATACCATGATAGTTCTTGCATTCAGTCTGATCACCTTTTCCCTTATACATAGGAACAATGATAGCATCCTTCCAATCCCGAGGGACCATTCCTAACTCCCAGCACAACTGGCAATTTTTGGAAACTGGTCGCAGATTGTTTTTGTTATATTTATGGTTTGGTTTCCCAAGGGGGTTGCAACAGTAAACCACACTTGAAACTTTTGATGTGGATGGTCTGCTGGCATCCATCTTACTTTGCTTTTATTTTAAAGCCTAGGAAAGAAACACAATTTGTTACCCTTATGGATATATATTAACTTTTTAACTAATTATAATTAATTCATTAACATTTGCAGTGTTTGTAAGACCAGGGATAACATTTTAGACAGACAAAATAAGCAATTCCTCAATCACTGATGGTGCGTTTAGTAACGTCCTTCTATGTTATTTATTTTTTTATAGTGATCCCATGGCGATCCCATTATGAAACTTTCAGGATATGTAGAAAAATAATGTTTGTTAAACATATTTTTTTCAGATTTTTTAAAAAACATGTTTTTTAATATTTCAATTTTAAAATTTTAAAATTGACATTAAAGTTTTTTACTAGTGTCATGTGGCATATCAAATGAAAGCCCAATTCAAGATCTTTAAAATGAGCCATAATTCATGATCCTAGCTCTACTAGAACCCGAGTAACTGGCAGTTAAAGTTTGCTCAGATGATGAAATTTCAGGGTTTTTTTGAAATTTCAAAAATCAATAACTCAAAAACGCATGCATTAAAAATTCTGAAAAAATTCATAGACACTGACAGAAAAAAATCCCAACACCACGAAAAAATAGTTGTAGAGGAATGAAATGGCGGCAATACATTTGTATAGGTAACATATTTGATCGATTAAGGTTTCAAGATCACAGCTTATTGTAAGCGCGAGAAGAACCATTTTAAATGTGAAATGCTGGTACATTAATAACCGGTGTAACCGCCAGAATGTTGAATGCAAGCACGCAAACGTTCATGCATTGTGTCGTACAGGTGCTGGATGTCAGCTTGTGGGATGGAGTTCCATGCCTGTTGCACTTGGTCGGTCAATACAGGGACGGTTAATGCTGGTTGGGGGTGATGCTGGAGTTGTCGTCCAATGATGTCCCATACGTGCTCGATTGGTGAAAGATCTGGTGATCTAGCAGGCCACTGCAACATGTCGTCACTCTGTATAGCATGTTGGGTTACAACAGCGGTATGCGGGCGAGCGTTATCCTGTTGGAAAACACTCCCTGGAATGCTGTTCATGAATGGCAGCACAATAGGTTGAATCACCAGACCGACATACAACTGTGCTGTCAGGGTGTGTGGGATAACCACGAGAGTGCTCCTGCTGTCATAGGAAATTGCTCCCCAGACCATAACTCCAGGTGTAGGTCCAGTGTGTCTCGGCCGCAGACAGGTTGGTTGCAGGCGCTCACCTGGCCTCCTCCTAACCAACACACGGCCATCACTGGCACCCAGGCAGAACCGGCTTTCATCAGAAAACACAACAGATCTCCACTCCGTCCTCCAATGAGCTCTAGCTTGACACCACTGGAAGTTGTCAAATATGGAGACCCATGATGTACTTTAAAAGATTAAACAGAATTCCAACACTAGTGCTGTTAAACTTGCTCAAGAAATCTCTGATTTGAGTGGATCATCAGTAAGTGCAAGTACTATCAGGAGAGCATTGAATTCCCCATGGGTTTCATAGCAGAGTGCCAAGAAAAAGCCATCAATAAGCAAAATAAATTGTCAAAAGCACTTGTTATTTGCAAAAAAGATTCAAAGAAGCTCCTTTAGATTATTGGGAAAATGTACTGTTTACAGATGAATGTAAATTTGAGGTATTCACACCTCAAAAACATTAAAAAATTTGGAGAACTAGAAATTCTGAACTTCAACTGAAGAATCTAGTGTCTACTTTAAAGTATGACGAAGGATCCCGAATTGTTTGGGGGTGTATGGTAGCATCAGGTGTAGGAAAACTTGCTCTTATGACTATAAAATAGATCATTTTTGGCAATTTAAACATCTTGAAAGAGAATTTGAGCAAAAGTGTAACGAAATTATGTCTGAAAAAGGTCCTGGGTCTTTCAGCAAGACCATGACACAAAACATACAGCTCAAATTGTGAAGCAACGGCTCCTCTTCCATACTACAAAACAATTGTATCCAACACCATAGTCACCGGATTGAAATTTTATCAAACATTTGTTGGGAATATTAAGAAATGAAACTGTTACAAGCAAAGGTTTGCTTCAAAAAGTACAGAGAAAGGTGTGGAATTCTATTGTGGTTACAAATACAAAAAAAGAAAAAAGAAAACAAAACTAGTTCATTCTATATCAAGAAGACTAAAAGTGGTCATAAAAGCTCAAGGTGGATCAGCAACATATTAATTGTTTAATTTTATGATGATAATGCTTGTCAATTTTCAGTTATTTTCAAATGTATGAAGACTTTTGACTCTTAATTTTTGTAGTTAAGAACAACATAAAAATTTAAAAACTAGGGGCTGCGCCTCTAGGCTCACTACACTCGTTTCCAAAGTAGCGCTCAGGCCCTGCAGCCTGATCTCCGAGTATATCACATGAAATAAAAACTGAAAAATTCATATAAATTTCAATTTTTATTGCATGTCTAAGCAAATAAGGCTTGTTATTCCGAAGTTTCAGAGTTATTTCACTGTCGTTAATTTTTGGAAGGTCAAACTTTTGTCTTTGTCATTTGAACTTATAGCACTTACTAAATTTACCACTAAGGAAAACAAAAGCGGTCCCAAAAAGCATTTCCATAAACCTTTATGCTAAATCGTTAAGGTGGATGTCAAGTAATTTTGCTTCCTATACTTCCAATGGAAAAACTTTTGTACACATTTCCTTTACAATTAGTGTGTTCCCAAGGATGAAAATTTGAACATCGATTAAAATAACTTCATGTTATAACTTCGAATACTTAATATTTTCTAAAACATAACCATAATTATATTAAAAATCAGGAACTTCTCCTTTGGTGGTGTTGGAACCAGAAAAAGAATGGTGCGACCTGTACTTTGATGACGTCAGTAGACAAACAAATGTTGGATTGCATACTTATGGTTATGTTTTAGAAAATATTAAGTATTCCAAGTTATAAAATGAAGCTATTTTAATCGATGTTAAAATTTTCATCCTTGGAAACGCATTAATTGTGAAGAAAATGTGTACAGAAGTTTTTCCATTGGAAGTATAGGAAGCAAAATTACTTGACGTCCACCTTAAACAACTGAGATAGCTTTACCAACAAAGCATATGCATAACAAATTCTCTGCATCACCATGGCAGCAGGTCACGGGACCAGAACGTTCCTCTGTGGTTGTCGTGAAGACAGACGAGCCGTTCGTTTCTTTCCCTTGCATCTTTAAAAATGCTTAAAAATCAGAAAAGGACTTTTTCTTAATTTTTTTTTTTTTTGTAAAAAAGGGATGATAGTTGTAAGTTTATGCTGTAAAAATTGCAAAGCGTTATGATTTATAGTTTGCCATATATCCATTTGTTTTAATGGATCCCATCACGAAATAGAGAATGTTAAATTTAGAAATTTAATTTCTCGTAAACTAAATCGAGATTCAAAAAAGGTGACGAAGTGCAAAAATTTGGTCATGGCACTACATGCCTACAAAGTTTTGTGGTTCTGTTGCTGTTAGTGTGTCCAGAGCGCGACCTGATAGCACTTTTTTGCTTACCTTAACTTTGATATACAATAGCTCTTTAAGTATCGCCAGAATTGAAAAACGGTTTATTTCAGCATGTTCTCCAAACAATTCTGTACAAACGATGTAAATTTCGTATTTTTGTGTTACATCCATTTTGCGCTGCGAGCTAGGAAAGCAAGAGTGTCGCAAAATTTCTAAAACAGCAACAGCTCCTTTTTTTAGAATAGATAGATATTTGCATAGTTTGTGATTTTGTAAAATATTTGAGCATGAGATGTTTGTTTTTAAGTATAAATAATCATTTCTATAAGGTAATTATCCTACAAATTTTTATAAGGTAATTATCCTTTGTATTTCTCATAAATAAATTTATTTTTCATGACTTAATTGGTGGTGTATGTTCACTCTTGACTCTAACTGTATATATATACACACTAGTGGCCAAAATTGTGAAAACCTTTTGGCAAATTTGTATTTCTGATGTTTCATAACATCAGTCTTTTTTAGAATAATACCATAAAATTATATATCATCAGAAAGATCATTTAATGCAAATGTAATGCAACACGCTATTAAAAAAACTGCTTTTTAAAAGAATTTATACCCAGAAAACCATTATAAAGCATATTTCATAACTTCTTGCCATTTCTGTTAGTACTTTGTCAGGAAACCTTTTGCTACAATTACAGCCTTACAGCAACATCCCATGCAGTAAATCAAGCATTTTAGTTCATCAGATGCTACTTATAACGTGAAACCAAGATTGTATGATTGCTTTTATCAGTTGTGCTTTATTCCTTAATTGATCCTGACTAACAAGTTTCTTTAATCGGTTCCACAGATTTTCTATTGGATTCAGGTCAGGGCTATTATCTGGCCATTCCAGCTTTCTGAAACCTATTTTTGCACACAGCAGCAATATAACAAGAAGCTGAATCCTGTTGAAATGTATAGACTTCATTATCCTGGAAAAGATCATGTGCCATTTAGGCTCAAGTATATCAATTATGTATTTTGTGCTATTTAAAGTACCATTAATCACACCAATTCTTCCCATACCTTTTGCTGTCTTACAACTCCAGATCATAACACTAACTAGATGCTTCATGGTTGCTGTAATGCATTCAGGCAGCAAATTTTCTCCATTTCTTCTTACATACTTTATTGCATCACTACCAAATATGGATATTCTGGTCTCATCACTCCAAACGACACAGTCCCATTGTTTCCCAGACCAATTAACATGGATTTTAGCCCATTCTAATTTCTTCCTTCTTTGTTTGGGAGATAGAAATGGCCTTTTCCTTGGAATTATATAATTTAAACCAAAGCCTTTGAGTCTGCATCTAGCAGTCATCTTCACACCACTTTGAGACAATTCATCTTTGACTCAAATGATTTTCTTCTGTCACTTAAACACAGTCTTTTAATTCTTCTACCACATGCTGTTGTACACCTTTTCCATCCTTTACCAATTTGGTTTTGAATTGACTGAGTCTGCTGATACCTCCTGCACAGTTTAAAAATACCATCTTTGGTTTGATTTTCATTTATTTTTCTTATGATTCCCTAATAAACATAGCCTTCTTCACACAAAGTTAGTATTCTACATCACTTTCTAGGTGACCAGTCAACTCTTTTCACTTTGTCATCTAAGTTACAGAGCTTACTAAGTCATCAAGGAATAGAAATATCCATGAAAAAACCAGTTGCCAACTTGGTAACACTCACACAAATGAATAAAAGTTCCATTATTAGCTCTGATGCCTGGAAATGAGAGCTGACTCATACTAACACCTTATTGATCCCATGCTGTGTCATAATAACACCTGATTGGCTGGCTCTCAGAGCAATAAGTCTTATTGGTCAGTTTTGTGTTAAGGAAATCTACTTGTTTCATAAGGCAGTTGTGTTTTCTTTTTCTGGTCATTTGGCTTTAATTTTGATAGAATTAAGTTAATTCAGCACAGTTTGTTGTATTACATTCTGCATTAAATTATCTTTCTAATGATTTATAATTTTATGGTATTATTCTAGAAAAGGTTGATGTTATGAGCCATTAAACCTTAGAAGCACAAATTCTCCTGAAGGTTTCCAGAATTCTGGCCACTGGTGTATTTCAATGCCAACAAGACCCATTAGAAAATTTTTCTTAGCATTGGCTAGCTTCAACCACCCATGATCAATATAATTTACATGCTATCTGATATTCCAGGTAAATTATTCTCATTCTAGGGGATATTGAAGCACAACTGGCATTTGGAAACATGTATTGGTGAACTACTAGGATTCAAACGTGGGCCCATCTCGGGCAAATGGTCAGAAGCCAAAACTTAGAGCACTGCGCCATCAGGGCTGAAGGACCACCGGTTCCAGGAAAGGAACAATGATGGTGAAACAAAGTGCTCACACCTCATGTGGAGTTAGACCCATGCCCAATTGAAAGGATAAACCAAAAGCCAGCACCCTTGACCACTGGAGCCGAAAACACACAGTTGTTTGTTTACATTTCAGCTATCAGATTTCTGTAGCTGAAATACATTGGTGTGCAAAACTGAAGGGCGAAGTGGAAAAAGTAAAATAATGCCATAAATAGCAGCAGTACCCAAACAAAAAATAACTCAGGACCGTGTCTGGGAACAGAAGCAACAGCACATACACTGCCTGACAGAGAAAATGCCACACTACGAAGACGTGAACACAGCGTCATGCAAATTGCAGGGTGGGTGCACACATACAAGTTATGCAAATGATTACATTTGCAGGCCAATCGCACGGACGGTGCGCAGGATATATAAGCGAACAACCAGCCCGTGAGGTGACGAGGATGAATCGAGACATCGTCACAGCTGCGTGAAGTGAGTGGTTCTGCTGTAACCGTGTCTGGAGAACGAACAAGAGGTGTGCCTCCCCGGTGGCGCAGTGGTCTAAGGGATGGCTTCTGATCATTCGTCCAAAAGGGGTCCGGGTTCGAATCCCGGTGAGGCATGGATGTTGTGTTTGTCTTACCGCACTGGCTCTCTCCCTCCCCTGGAACCAGTGGGACTAAATTAGGGTCGGGCGACTGCTTATAGCCCATTGAGTTGCTCACGGTGGTCGTTAAACCTCCAATAATAAAACAAAAAAACCCCAACAAGTGCCAATGCTGTACGCGATTTCGTCAAATGGATGAGTTCACGAGAGGTATCGTATGCCTTCGTACTGCCGGATGGTCCTTGCGTTGCATTGTGGAAGAAATGCAACGTGATGCTACAACCGTCAGTCACATTTGGAGACAATGGTCCCAGGAAGGATCGGTGCAACGTCGTAGGGGAACCGGAGCACGGAGACGGACGTCCGAGCGCACCGATTGTCGCATCTGACGTCATGCCGTAGCGAACCCACAGGCCACAACGGACGGCATTTTGCAGAGTGTACGGGGAGGCTTGGATGTTCTGATATCGATGCGGACAGTGTTGCGCCAATTGGCTGCGTCTGGTTTGCTGTCCAGGATTCAGTTGCGAAGGCTACCCTTAACACCGAGGCGCGAGCCATCGTCATCACAGCTTGGCGTGGTGTCCCTCCATAACTGCGTGGGGTGCCGAATGAAATAGTGTGGTGTTCAGCTGCGAACTGCGGTTGTCTCACCATGGATGATCGCCGTGTGAGAGTTTGGAGGCAACGTGGCCAACGGGCGGATTTCTCCACCACTGTAGAAACGTGGAATCATGGTGTGGAGTGCTATCAGCTCCAACAGCCACTCATCGCTGGTACGCATTGCGGGCACATTGATGACACGGCGCTATGTTAACGAGGTGCTGCGGCCCGTGGCACTACCGTATCTACAGGGCATCCCAAACGCCGTTTTTCAACAGGATAACATCTGCCCGCATACCGCTCGGATCAGCCCGGATGCTTTACGCCGTGTGCGGATGCTTCCGTGGCCAGCACGATTCCCTGACCTGTTGCCCATCGAGCATCTGTGGGACACGATTAGATGTCGGTTGAGTACCCTCCCACCCCCGCAAAATGAAGATGAACTGTGGACTCGGATCAACACTACATGGTCCATGATACCCCAGGACTCTATTCGGACTCTCACTGCCTTGATGCCACGTCAGATTCAACGCTGTATCGCCCAAAATGGGGGCCACACTCCTTATTGATCATACTGTATATTTGGCTACTGGAGCCTAGTTTGTATGTGACAATTAAATCATTTGTTCAGGACCTACTTGACTATTTATGTGTGCAGTTTGATCTGTTTTCGAGCATTCCTTCATGGTGTGGCATTTTCTCTGTCAGGTAGTGTATGTAATAGCAGAGCACGACATGTGATTTATGTGACATGAGAATAAAATGCGCTCACCAGTTCAATAGTATTCGTTGAACGGAAGTTACTGGATGGTGTGCGTTAGTGTCACAGATGTTCGATTACGTTTGTTGTATGCTAGAGACGACTAAATGGCTCGTCGAAAACATCTTAACGATTTTATTTGTGTTCAAATAATTGGGAGAATCGAGGAGGGAGGAACTGTGATAAATGTGGCCCAGGAGTTCAGTATCGTCCATAGCATCGCATCGTGTGCGCGGTCGGCTTCCAGGATTACAAGTTTAGTTGTGCGAAAGATCAGTGGTGGTCGTCCACTAAAAACCATCCCCAGTGAGGACCGCTATCTGCTCTTACAGGCCAAGAGGCATCGACCCCAGACAGCAAGTAACTTTTGCAAAATTACTGTACTTGAGCACAGGACGCACAGTGTCGCGGTTTACAATGTCCAGGAGACTACACAAAGGTGGGATGTTTGCTGACGACCAGGACGCAGTGTTCCATTTAAAAACCGCTCACTGGAGACACCTTTTATTGTGGTCCAGGAAACAAAGACTGTGCCGCAGAGCAGTAAGATACACTACTGAGAGTAGATTTAGTCTTTAGCGATTCTGCATGTCAGGTAATCTGTCGTGAGGTAGGCACTCAGTATCTCCCAAAAACATTGAAAGGGATAGATACGGCGGCAGGGGTGTTCTCGCATGGGAACGCATTCTGATTGATGGCCGTACGGAGCTCCAGATTCTGGAAGAAGGTACTGTAACCGGTGGGCGCTACTGTAATGAGGTAATCCTTCCCCATATTCGTCTGTTCTGGGGTACCATTGGCTCACAGTTCCTGTTAATAGGTGATAACGCCACACCCCATCGCATGGTGGTTGTTGATGAGCCATTGGAAAGTGAAGACATTCAGCGGATGGATTGGCCAACACATTCCCCCGACAAATCCTACAGAGCACGTGTGGGTAGCTTTGGGCAGACGCGTTGCGACAGGTCAACACTCACAGGAAACTGTCCAACAACTGAAGACGTGCAAATCATGCATCGCCGCCCAGGTGGCGTAGTGATCTAGGCGATGGCTTCTGATCATTCGTTCGAATCCCGGTGAGGTATGGATGTTGTGTTTGTCTTACGGCACTGGCTCTCTCCCTTCCCTGGAACCAGTGGACCTAAATTAGGGACGAGCTACTGCTTATAAAAATCATGCATCGACGTTAGGGGTGACAATATCATCTACGGAAGAATTCTTTTTCCTTCCGTCTTTAGCAGTGATGTACAGTATCTGTATCATGACAACCAGTGCTATGTACCCAATTCTGAATAAAGTTCCACTATATCATTTAGTATCTGCAGTTGCGTCGGTGTTCCCGTCATTATTTCAGTAAGTAATGGAGTTTGTGTGGTTTGAATTTCACATATCCAGGCAGTTTCTAAGTGCGACACTACAGTTTAAAACCTGTCCCGTCGTTAAGTTGTGCATACCAGTGTGTAATAGTGTTTTGTAGTTGTAGCTGTATCCTTTTATCAGAGGCGACTTTAGATTCTTTGGGGCCCTAGGCGCTAAAAGATTATCCCGCCCCCTTCCCTTTTTATCGCCTCAAAAATTTTCGATCGTCAGAATAACAACAATAACAAAAAAAAAAAAGTTCAGTCAAGATAAAGGTTTTAGGTTTTTATGCTTTTTAAAATGTATTCTATCTTCGTTTTGTAAGAAATAGTGTTAGTGTAATCACTTTGTCTGTCCGTGCACCTTGAGCTTTTTGTTTTTAGAGATATTTCAAAAATTATATTTCTGGCTAATAGGAAATCAAAAGGACATTATGTTTGGTACTTAAAATATCCCATATATGCCATGAATTTGTTACTAAGGGTTGTCAAAACCGAAAATTCAAAAAAATTAAACTTCCAATTTGAAGAAACTATTCAACTTAGAGGGAAAAATTATTTCTGTGCCTCTTACATTAGGCTCAACTCTTCCTTCTCAAATATTTAAAGTTTCCAATTAGTTCGTTAATTTCCTGCTAGGGGCGCTAGGTCCAAAAAATTTGGTTTTCACAGATTTTTGAAACATAATTTTGCGAATGGTAGAACATTAACATTCGTTAAATTTTGCCCATTTTAAATTTTACTACTAGTTCATAAATTTTTGCGCTAGGAGTTCTCAAAGCGAAAATTTAGTAAATTTTAGCTTTACGCTGCGAAGAGACCATTTCGGTTACAGTAAAAATTCTTTTAGAATTTGATACGTTAGGCAAAACTGATTACTTTAGCACCTTTCCATTTGAAAATTACAGGGCAAATTTAACGCTAACGGCGCTGAAAATGGAATTTCTCTAAATTTATCAGTACGTTGCGTATAAATTAATTGTAGTAAAATTGGAATGTGTTTCAATTACAAAACATGCTTTTCTATTGCTTCAGCTTTGGAAAATCATTTTTTTACGTTATGAGTAAATTAGTAGGCAACAATCATGGTATCAAGCAAAAATAAAGCACTTGAAGACAATGACAACCGGAAAAGTCATCCACGTTAGAAAATTAGAGTAAAATGCAATTTATACACAGTACTTCACTTGAAAAAGGTTGGATGACTTTTCGTGGAGGATTTTTCCTGTGGTGAATAATTCCCTAAATCGAAGATATTCATATATAATTTATGACTACTAAACTTGTGGTGTAAAGATAGAATAAAAACTCTTCGGGTTTAGGTTGATTATCCTACCACAAAGGGAAAAACAATTAACAGCAAACACCCCCGATCACCAGGGAAGTTTCCACAAGCACTCCTCATCTAACTCGGGGGGTGGAGGGGGAGGAAAAGGTTCCAACAAAGATGTTTTTCCTTGGCTTGGAAGTGGCATGAAAGCAATTTATAGCTCAGCAGGTCAGTTAAGAATTCGCCTTAAACAATGAAAAGTGCAGGAAGCGTGAATCCTTCCTTCACCTGCCACTAAAAGGAAGGCAAAATTATTTTAACCATTCTTTTCAAAATAAGTACATTGATAACCACTCAAAAATTCGGAGTATCAGCAACCGTAAGAAAAAATTTATGTTACTAATATGAGAAAGTAAAATATCAATTGACAATAATACAAAGTGGTCGCTTTAATGATTGATTGGTTTCAGTCTGTGGAAACCAAAACAAAACTGGCAATCCCATTATACTTTTTCGGGGCCCCTTAAGCTCTGGGGCTTTAGGCGCGCGCCTAGTCGGAAATCCGCCCCTGCCTTTTATAAACAGCATATAAAAATAATTTACACCAACGAAGATATTTTTGCTAGCAGGAGAGAACATAATAAAGAATTAAAATATGTAGTATGCTGGGAAAACAAAATAACATACATCAGGGACTAAGGCATAAAATTCGGTTTGCTTGTGACAGTGCAAAGTGAACTACGAAGTTTTTGTCTAATAATCCTTCAGTACCATTTTCACGAATCAGTAAATACACTATCTACCAACAAGTAATTGGACACCCCTGCAATCGACGATATCTACGGTCCTGATACACGGCACGGCCGCCGCCATTAAATATCGTGTGGGAAACAACAACGCAACCAGTCGCATGCAAGATGCCACGCAGTTCGGAGCTCTGTGATTTCGAGAAAGGTGTAATCGTCGGGTATCACAGAAATGGGCGATCCATACGTGACATATCCAGCGAGTTGAAGTACCCAAAATCGACAGTGGCCTACGTGATTGGCAAGTGGAAGATGAGAGGTGACTGTCAGAATGTGCCCCGACCCGGCAGACCCACAAAACTGAGAGTTAGAGACCGATGGGTGCTGGCCAGAGAAATTCGGAAGAACCTCACCAAATCGATGGGCCACATCCGCGAGGAGTTTCAACAGGCATCCGGGAGTGTTCTTTCAATAAATACCATCCGTAAGGAAGCCCATCTGCTTGGTTATCATGGACGTGCTGCTGCCCACAAGCCTTTGATCACCAAGTCCAATAGCGCTGCTCGGCTAACGTGGTGCAAAGAACGTCGACAGTGGACCGTTAAACAGTGCAAACAGGTTCTCTGGAGTGACGAATCAAGGTTCACCCTCTACCGTTCAGATGGCATGGTCTGGGTTTGGCGTCTGCCTGGAGAACGCCTCCTGCTGGAATGTATTTTGCCAACTGTGAAGTTTGGCGGCGGTGGAATTATGCTATGGGGGTGTTTCTCCTGGTATGACACGTGACCCTTGGTCGCAATTCCTGGTAGACTCAACGCCGAGACCTACTGCACCATTTTGGATGACCATGCGCTTCCTACGTTGTGGCAGTTTTATGGGGTGGACCCATGTTACTTTCAGGATGACAATGCCACCTGTCATGTTGCGAGGTCCACCATGGCTTGGTATGGTGACAATGGGGTTAATCGAATGGACTGGCCTGCGCAGAGCCCGGACCTTAACCCTATCGAGCACCTCTGGGACGAGTTGGAACGTCAACTTAAGGGGTGCCCCCACCGTCCGAAATCGGTGAAGGAACTGACCTGTCTTCTCCAAGCCGAGTGGAAAAAAATACCGCTAGCCGTCGTACAACGCCTGGTTGAGAGTATGCCCCGGAGGGTCGCAGCTGTAATCGCCGCTCGTGGAGGCTCCACCAACTATTGAAGGTGAATAAACTTTGTTTTCCTTTGCTATCACAGGTGTCCAATTACTTGTTGGTAGATAGTGTATCTTGAATCTCTACCATTTTCGCACATCTCGTCGGAGCTACAAACAGTTCGCCCTATCTGTTCTAAGAACCGAGCCTCCCGTTTGGACACCTGATGACAATTTCAATTGTAAAGGTTTTATTTCCACTTTTAACCCAAATGTAACGCTAATGTAGTCATCTACATAATACATTCATATTAAAAAAAAATCGATGTCTTCATTCTGTCCCAAAACAAAATCCGAAAGAGTTTATTAGATTTTTCATAGTATGGCTCAATTCATATTTTAGTGCACCACAGTTATTTCATGATTACTTTACCGCCCTAGTGGCGCAATGGTCTAAGCACTGGCTTATGACCATTTGTCCGAGATGGAACTGGGTTTCAATCCTGGTGAGGCATGGTTGTTGTGTTTTTCTTACGGCACTGGTGCTCTCCCTTCCCTGGAACCAGTGGTCCTAAATTTGAGACGGGCTACTGCTTACAGCTCATTGAGTTGTTCACGGCAGTCGTTAAAGCCTCAACTAAAAAGAAAAAGATTACTTTTTGTTAATGATCACCATGAGGAAATCGTTGGGCTATAGGAAGTCTCCGTCCCTAATTCGGGGACACTGGCTCCAGCCACAGAAGAAAGCCAGCGCCATAAGATATGAATACCGTCCATGCCGTATCTTGGAGGCAGTGCCCCCTTAACGGGTGGGCCAACAGGGCCTCAAATTGGCGGTTTCTAAATGCTTTTTGTATGATTTTTTCTTATTTTGAAGTTTGAAAGTTAAAAATTAATCAGTACATGATGCAGCAGAACAGTCAGGAAGCATTGAAAGGAAAAATTTATTAAGTCACTTCGTTTTCAGCATTTCTAATACTGCATGAAATCATGGCTCGTAGTCTCGCGCTGTGTTAAGTTCTCTCTCCCTTTCAATAAATCAGTATGCCCATGTTGAGGAAACCCAGGGGGAGGGGAGGAGGGAAAACCGCAGAATTAGGTCAGGTTTTCTTTCTCCCGCGTTCTTCACTGAGGAGAGGAGACGAGACTTGGCGTTTCCCAGATATTTTCTCTCAGTCGGAGCGGGTCGGTAGTGACTTACCTCGCCACCTGTTCTCTGACCCCTAATTAAGCACTGAGTTGGCGATGCGTTCTTGACAGTACAGCTATCCTGCAGGAAATAACTTTAGGGATTAGAGGGTGTCAATGTAGTCCATTGCGAGCTGCTTTAGTCTATTTTTGTCTTGTGAATGACCAACGTAAGGAAATGAAACGTTCTTATCAAAGTGGCGCATCGAAAAGGAAAAGGACCACCCAGAAGAGAGATGAACTGCGAAGTATTCCTGTACTCAGGGCAAAGTTATCCTGGCAATGGAGCCAAAGCTACGGTTTCTTTTTACTCCCAGTTCCCAGTATTACTCCGCACTAATGGTGCGTAATTAATCTTCACTCGGAATTTTTGCGAGGGAACTTCTCCCACAAGCCCTCAGGGCTGTCTGTCACCGTGATTGGACACTGACCCTTCTATTTTAACACCATGTCTCCAGTGCCTTCCCCCCCCCCGCACACTTTGCAGACCGGTAGACAAGCAATTTACTTCTCTCTCTATTTATCTTTTCTTTTTTCTTTTTTTTTTAAATGTTACAAAACGTGTACTTTTCTTTCTTTTAAAATGAAATTATCTTTGCTAAACACGGGAAAAAATCTTAAGTGGCCCAATTTTTTTTTCACATATTTTTTTTATATATATTTCATTTATTTATATTTACTGCTTGAAGATTATTAACTGTGGGATTTAATTAAAAGTATTGTTATCATGCCATCAGTTATGCGTAAAGTTTCATTCTTCCCAAAATTTTGCATTGATTAGATTTTTTTTTATAACAGAAACTCGTTAAATGTGTATGCATTTTTAACTACTCTGTGTTGCCATAAGTACTGGACAAGAGCCGGTATCTGTGATTAATGATATTTTAGGATTCACTGTAACCTGCCTCACATCTTTCAGCAACTTGGAAAATTGCCACATGTTTTTCATTGATGGGCAGGGCACAAATTTCTGTTCCTCTGAGGAACACTTTGAATGTGTGGCAGTTTTCCAAGTTTCCGAATTATGTGTGGCAGTTTTCCAAGGTGCCTAAAGACGGGAAGGAATTCTTTCGGTTGTTTGAATTTTCATGCCGGTTCATACGCGTTTAGGGCAACTGCCCACAAAAGTTCAAAGGGAAGGGGGCTATAAAGATAGCAGTTTCTTGGCCTGTATTGAGTACTAAATTGGGAACTCCAAACAAATTTCAAGGAAACGTTCTATGTAAGCCAAGCGAGAATTGTATTTTAATTTGAAGAAATAAATTTCCGAGGTACTTGGGTTGGGGGATCTAACCCCAACTTCCGTATTTTTATATTCTGGACCACTGGAGTCTGTCAGTGTATCCAGGATGCTTCCCTTGAAGCTTCCGCGATGTCCGTAAGCTTTGGGAGAGGGCTTGCGTACAAAATGTAAAAATGGATGTAGAGCTGTAAACATTGGTACCATGCTTTAGATAATGATTCTGTACACGACCTCGAATTTTCAGAAGGGTTTGGTGAATACACCTCCCCTTCCCTTCATTTCTAAGAGCGGAATAAGGTGTTTAATGTAAGTTATTTGCTCGCAGTTTCCATTCTTCATGTTTTGTTGAGTGATAGACTCTACTAGTAGGTACGCTCTTCCCCCTAGAAATTTGGTGCAAATCTGTAAAAGAGATCCGAGCTGTTTGGGTTGGGAGGCTCTACCTTAAACTTCCATAATTTTATATTCTGGACCGCTAGAGTCGATCAGTGTATCCGGGATGTTCACCCTGAAGCGCGCTTAGAAACGGGGGGGGGGTTACCCCTCCTGAAAATTCGTGGTCGTGTACAAAATCATTATATAAAGCATGGTACCAATGTTTACAGCTCTACGTCCACTTTTACGTTTTGATAGGAAGCCTCTCCCCCCCCCCCCAAGCTCGCGAACGCTTCAAGGGGAACATACCAGATACACTGACCGACTCTAGCGGTCCAGAATATAAAATAATTACGGAAGTTGGGGGTACAGTCCCCTCAACCAAAGCACATCGGATCCCTCGGCCAATTCTTGCTTGGCTTACATAGAACGTTTTCTCGAAATTTGTTTGGAGTTCCCAATTCAGTTTTCAATATAGGCCAAGAAACAGTACCCTTGAACTTTTGTGGCCAAAGTTGTATGAACCAGCATGAAAATTCCGACAAACAAAAAAGAGCTCCTTCCCGTCGTTAGGCACCTTGGAAAACTGCCACATATTCAATGTGTTCCTTGGAGGAACAGCAATTTGTGCCGGGCCCCTTAATGAAAAACATATGGCAATTTTCTTGTGAGGCAGTTTTCCTGTAGGGCAATTTTCCGAGTTGCTGAAAGATGTGTGGCAGTGTTCCTGTGTGGAAATTTACCGGCAACCATATTTTAGCTATTGTTTAGGTTTAAATAATTTTTGTGAATGAATGAAATCCACTGTATGAATATTATTTTTTTAAACTATTCTTTGTATTGCTAGTAATCAAAGTTTGAAAAATGAGCTAAATATTAAAAAGACTTACATGTACATTTTCATGTACACATTTCCTCTTCTTGATATTGAATTTTTGAAGCATAATTCACTCACGCTAACCGTACTTACACCTTCCACACCGGCTCCTCGGAAGAAGGCAAAGGTTCAATCATACGACGTCATTATCTGAAGAAACTGTAGTGTCGGATTCTCCAACAGTAAATTCAAGGCGTTTAACATGGCTGTCTATACCATCTCGTCTAAAGTCCACATCTTATCTTCCTCTTTGATTACTTGGTTGGCATAATTACTCCAATGTAAAACTGTCACTCGATTAAAGCCTTTATAAGTCAGTTTTTCAATTTCTGCAGCTTTGAATGTGCGATTTTCAGTTGCCACAAATCCTTTGACCTGACTTCATACATGCTCGATTGGATTCAACTCGCAGTGATATGGAGGCAAGCGAAGAATTTTATGTCCATGTATTTGAGCGATGCTGTCGATACGATATCCTTCGTAGCGACTACGGACATTCGAAACAAGCTCCATGAGCTCAGCTTTTAACATGTCCGAATCCCATGGAATTTGTTTTGCAGTCAACCGCTCCTGGATGTCAGATTTCTTCATTGATTTTGTTGGCATACTTTTAACGTGGACGCCGTGATAAGGGGCATTATCCAAAAAAAAAAAAAAAAATGCTGTTTGGTTCACTATTTGGTAATAATTTGTTCATGAACCAGTTTTCATAATGTTCGCCATTCATTTCACCATGGTATAGTCTCCTGTGGTTTTTTTTTTTAGCAAGGAAAATTTCACATGCATTGCCCACAAATCCTTTTTCATTACCAGCATGAATAATTATTAGCCTCTGGCCTTTTCCAGAAGGAACTTTTAAGATAAGTTAAAGGCCTCAGAGAAATGCCTTTTTGCTGGATTTAACAGTTGTGTCTTACCAAACTGTGTTTTTCGTGCGCCCAAAATTTACCCATGTTTCATCGGTGTAATATATGGACCTACCCTGAGAATGATGATACCGAATTTCTCTTTTATATCTCCGACACCATTCCTGGATATCATATTTTAGCCCTTAACTGGCGTTTTTCCCCGGGAGTAGAAAACGCACCTCAGAGCAGCCAGAGAAAGTTGTCTGAAACACCAGTGAGTTCTGCTGTAAGGATTGTTATTTCATTTTCCGATTTATTCGGTGAATGTTTTTCCATCAATTTAGTGAAAACATTCATAATGATCACCTTAGCAGAACTTTGTAATGGTTTCCCAGCTTTATGCGGCTGAAATACACCCGAGTGATCGGCAGATGCCATTAGAAAAAACCGAAAAGACAGAAGAGTGTTTAAAAACAACAATCAAGAAGGAGAAACGCGAAATGCCCTCGGAAGCATTTTTCTTGCCCTCGCCCTTCCGCTAATGACCCCCACAGCAATAAATATCCCCTGGGTTGACGGCTTAATTCTGACCATGGCTTTCTGCGATTAATCGTGTAATACAAGGCTATGCCAGTTCGCTATCACTAATGTATCAGCAAAAGTTTATATTCTTGCCCCTGCACAGAATCAGCGCTGTTTCGTGACCCCTAGGATGTTTGTTTACCATTGAATGCAATGCAAAATTGTGGGTATTTTATCTATGCCCTTTGCCAATAATTTAGCTTACTTTCACAATTTAAAATTGTGTAACCAATTTATTAATTATTCTTGATGTATGGCTCTTATTTTATAATGTTTATTATTTTCTAAACGTGAATATGAGAAAGTTTTTCATGCATGCTCCCCAGGATTGCTTCAGGAAATTAGCTATTTTACTCCAAAGTTAGACTAAAATTATAACATGTTTATGTAACTTTTGACTGTCTGCATGCCGAACATAGTATTTTAACAAACGATAATCATTTTTCGATATGTTTAAGGGTAAAGGCTGCTAACATTTTCTAACAAGAGGAGCTCATTTTCTGAATATACCCCTGTAAGTAAAGAAAGCTATGACTTCAAAGAATTTAAATTCCAGAAACATTGAATGAGAATATTTTATGACAACAGTACTAGATGAGTTATGTTCAATATTTCTGCAAAAAATGTGCCAGTACAAAATTAAATTTTCACACATGTTCTGATTTTTTTGTGTTTCCTATTGTTAATTAAAATTTGAAAAGGAACACAAAGTGACGTTTTGATTACCATAGCTCTGCAGAATGAATAATAACCAAAATGAACTAAACCATGGTAACAACCAACAGAGTGTAAAATATTGTTTGGGGGAAATCTTTTTTTTTTTGCACACCAAGAAATTCCTTTAAGTAATGTATTGACTTAAAGTTGTGCAGCAATATAAATTCAGTAACAATCAAAATTGAAATATAAAAAAATACACAAAAATGACTTCTTGTGCACAAGCATGTTTTGTTTTGAACTTTAATAAATTCTCAACTTAAAAGTACATGAAATGTATAATTATAGATATCTTACATCGACAGCAGTGGTATAAGCCATACAATGAAGGAAGTTTTCCAAGTTTAAGTATGCAAAAATACTCAAATAATTTTCAATGCAAAGTACAGTTTCGTGTTTTAGGTTTTAGCAGGTTAACCAATATAAAAACACTGAACTAAAGTTAACAGTTTAGCTGTAAATCATTGAAGTGTGAGTTAAAAATTCCTTACCTCAGATCATTTTTGCAGTGGTTATCATGGTAAGACACAATGGCACACTCGGTGAAGATGGCCCAGAGGCCCGAGCCCTCCCCAAGAGGTATCACTTTTTTTAAACATATATTTTACGAATCATTAGAAACACATTTTAATATGGCGGAGATATTTTTATTGCTTTACAATATTTCAGATGTTTTCTACGGGGTATTTTTATTTGCATCTTCAATATTGTGGGTCACCCGCTTAAAGAAATCCTAGGTGCACCACTGCTACAACATAATGCATTCCAGAAGGCAATGAATTAATCATATGCCAAAATGCAATGTATATACGTATATTAAAATATTTACAAAGCAAAACTTTACACCCTTGTAATCCAACATAATAGCAGCAAATATGACTGACTGAAATGTACCTTATTCCTTATATATCATAGAAATGTCCTTGATATTTATGCATGAACTAAAAAATGAATGGCATATGCAATAACCCACATAAATGAATTCAAAGTACAAAATCTGTATATTTACAATTGCAAATTATGGGTGCTGCTATATTTATCGACAAAGAATATAAAGTTATTCAATATATTTCATTAAATACAAATATAGATTCTAAAAGTGTATGTATATCATAGAAATGTCCTTGATATTTATGCATATGTTTAGATTATGATTCTAAATTAGATCCATGTATAATTACAAATGTGATTTTAAATCACAAATGGGCAGAACAAATTTATAATTACATGTAGCACCAACAGCATATTTCAGGAAACTTTATGATATCCTCTAGTAATATTTACTTAAGTTAATACTCATTAAGAAGGCAAATGAGCCACCACAGTGAGGCATGGATGTTGTGCTTGTCTTACAGTACTGGCTCTCTCCCTTCCCTGGAGTAAGTGACGTTAAATTAGGGACAGGTGGCTGCTTATAGCCCATTGAGTTACTCACAGTGGTCATTAAACATTCAGTAAAAAAAAAAAAAAAGAAAGAAGGCAAATGACAATGTGAAGCATTGTTAACAATATCAAAAATAAGGAGATTACCAGTACTTAGAAGTTTACTCCATCCAAATAGGGGTAAAAGTTGTTCAAAATTCATGCAAGAACTGTACACATCACTATCAAAATTGTACTTAACAGATGGCAGTAAGACTCAAGGGATGATTGCTGGAAATATCCTAACAATGAGGTCCAACTTTCTTCAGCATTTGAACATGGTGCTTACAAAGTTTGCCTGATTTCTCCTCTTCTCCTTCCATCTGAATAGTTTTGATCCCCTCTAAAGTTGGGGCTTTTCTTTTTTTCCTCAGTTCCCTAGTAGCTGGTAAGGTAATAGAAAGCCTGCCAATACTAAACAATAACTGTATTCAGTTATTTTAGATTATGGTTATTAATTTATCAGTCTTTTTTTGACAGGAAAAATAATGTTCTTCAAATACTGAAATTTCAGCAAAGCTAAATGTCAATATGCAATATATCTGAACAAGAAAAAAATAATGTTAAATGTCAATACACAATATATCTGAATACTGCTGTTTTAATATTTTTTGCATATATTATTTTCCATGTGCCCTAATTGCACATACACTTATGCATACTTATGGAGGCTCCATAGGAACTGGACTGCATAAATCATTAATAATCTCTTGAACTCTCTACCAGATACCCCCCCCCCCTCTTTCTTTAAAAAAGAAAAAGTAATATATTGATTGTTGAAGTTCTGTTTTAACTTCCAACAGAAAAGAACCAGACTTAACTCAGCAGCACAAATAGGGAAGATAAGCAAATATTATTTTTGTATTGAAAAATGAGGCACAGTGCATATGTTTTTTGTATCAACTTGGCCTCATAATGTTTATTCTTTAATAATGCGTATAAAACATGTTTATGTTTTTATTGCATAATTCTTATTTGTTGTTTAATTAATAATTTACGCGTCATTCACATTATGCATATGATTTTAGGGTTTGTACAAAAGTCTGGCTGAAAATCCCCATACTCATAGACCCAATCCCATATAATACAAAAACTGATATACTACCTTAGAATAATCTGAATAACTGTACTTTTTCCATAGACATTACCAACAAACGTAATTCTTTTTGAATTTGTTCAGATGGAATAATTGTTGAAATATGGGTACAAAACAGAAAGAAACAGAAGTAAACAACATACACATGATGTTCTTGAGCACCATTGACTACATAAGGCACAATTTGTGAATGGTGTTCATACGAAATTTCGCATTTTTGCTGTTTTTGAAAATCAGAAATACAAAAAATGCTGACCTACAAAAACTAAAAATTTGAAATTTTCATATGGTACCAATTTGACATGCACCAATTTCAGTATGTAGCTTCTTGCTTGAAGTACAGTAGATTCTGGTTAATTGGGGCACATCAGGCATGGAATGTTTTGGCCTAATTATGCAAAACTTTGTCCTAAAGAGCTAATTTGGGATGTTCTTCAAGAATCTTCCCAAATAAACAGCTACCTTGATTAACCAAAGACCCAATTAACCGGAATCCACTGTATTTGTAAAACTGAACAGATTTAGTGAACTGTCATTTGGCACAATTCCTACTGATATCAATGGAGATGTTGTGATGGTTCAATAATTATGGACACACTGCATTCTAAATGTAAATGGGTCATTCATTTCCTGTCAATTCACCACAGAAAAATTGCCTTTTCAATGTGACCCCTTTGGATTTTTTATGAAACTCTGTAGATTTGTTGACATACACCAGAAATGAATGTGTTCCAATTTTTAGCACACAATAGCCTTTAAATTTCCTGAGATAGGAGATCATGAAATTCAAAAAAATTGCCAAATTTCAGTGTTTTGTATTTTGTAAATGTATTTATAACTCAAGTTCTTTTAATCACAGGGTAATAAAGTTTTTTAATATCTTTTTACTGGCTTCAAAATGATATATTACTTAATGCGTAATTTTTAATTTAAAAGTCACAAAATTTTAAATTTGACCTTGAATTTCTCAAAAAGTGCCATTTTCATTTCTTTAAAAAAATATATTGAATTACATCACATAGTAATAATATTTTATAAATTTGGTGGTGGCAGTTGAAGGGCATCAAAAGTTACAAGGAACTGTTAAATCGACATGCTTCGTAAACTTACCGTATGACTAAACTGTGCATGTTCCACAGATCAATAGAGAAACTTAATAATCTAGTCAATCAGTAACATAAAAAGGAACACACATGTACTATGGTGATGGGTTACTCTTGTTTATAAACCATTTTATGTAATATTTATAACAATATGAAAACTTTCAAATTAATATCTTAACATTTTTTTTTAATTTGATTGACATTAAATGTCTGTAATTACTGTTTCACACGTTATGCAAGTTCAGCAATCGGGAGATTGCTAAATGATGTTAACATAGTGTTGGCAATTGAAATCAAGAAAAGTAATAAGTATCTGTACTTATAATATTCGTAGTGGCTGTCGGGGCTTCATATGTACGTCTTCAAAGAATGTGAACTTTTTTCAATTGTGAAGTTTAGATTAAAATTCATGATATTGTAAAATCTGCACCAGATAAAATTAAACAAGATGAATTTTTACAATGCAGGTAAAAATTTTTTTAACATCAACGAAATATGAAACTGAATGAAAACCTTGTTGAATTTTTATTTATTTTTTATTTTTTAAAAACAAACTAAAATCTCGAAGAGGAAATAATCTTGACTGCGAAGCACCTTGATAACAACGAAATATGAAGACGAATTATAATTTTGCTGAAATTTTAAAAACGAACAGTCTTGAAAAAGAAAATAATCCAAAAAATATAAATCTCCCGACTGCGAAGCACCAAACTAGTTTCTGCTAACACTCGTAGCCATCATCAGTGGTAGGTGCACGGACATTGGAATTACCGCACTCACTCGCTCAGGTATGCTGCTTAACCCTAATGTATGTTCAGCCCTGTCATGTAGATATTTGCGCATCATGATTTGGGTTCTCATGCGCACATCAATGGTGTCGCCATCTGTAGTTAAACAAAAATAAACAAGTAGCATTTATGTAGAAATATGCACCTGTATTTTAAAGTAATATTTGATGTCACTTGTTTTTTGTTAATGTTTTTCTTCTTGAAATGTTTTCTCTCCTGTTCAATAAGGTACCTCCATGCAAACTGAAGCTCTAGTGGACCATTAACGTTACAGTTGTATCTTTTGGTTTTCTCAATGACTACAGCATCGGAGGTTAGAATCTGGGCATGTGATCTATGCGATGTTAGAATTTTCGTGTTAGTCCAATCAGGAGTTACATGATTTTTGATACAATGTTGTATTAATGAAGTTTTTTCATCTTTTCTTGTCCAATTCATAATATGTTCATTTAATCTAGTCAAAAATCTTCTATGCGTACTTCCGATATATACTTTGTCTTTTTGGTTATCATACTTAACTGTTGGAATGACATAAACGCCAGATTTATTTGGAATTGATCTATTATTAGTAGTAGTAAGTATGCTTCCATTGTTAATAACTGTTTCTGCAAGGTTAATATTGTGGTTGTAGCATTCTTTTTTTAAAATAGTACTAATAGGAGGTAAGTATAGAAATTTTCCATAATATTGCTGTATTTCTTTTTCAATATTATTTTCAGAACGATGTATACTGGCCGTAATGTTGTTATATAAAGATTTGACTAATCCTTTATTATATCCAAATTCTTCTGCAGTTTTTTCAATCCATTTTAGCTCTTTGATCTCTGATTCTTACCTCCTATTAGTACTATTTTAAAAAAAGAATGCTACAACCACAATATTAACCTTGCAGAAACAGTTATTGACAATGGAAGCATACTTACTACTACTAATAATAAATCAATTCTAAATAAATCTGGCGCTTATGTCATTCCAACAGTGAAGGAAGATAACCAAAAAGACAAAGTATATATCGGAAGTACGCGTAGAAGATTTTTGACTAGATTAAATGAACATATTACGAATTGGACAAGAAAAGATGAAAAAACTTCATTAATACAACATTGTATCAAAAATCATGTAACTCCTGATTGGACTAACACGAAAATTCTAACATCGCATAGATCACATGCCCAGATTCTAACCTCTGAGGCTGTAGTCATTGAGAAAACCAAAAGATACAACTGTAACGTTAATAGTCCACTAGAGCTTCAGTTTGCATGGAGGTACCTTATTGAACAGGAGAGAAAACATTTCAAGAAGAAAAACATTAACAAAAAACAAGTGACATCAAATATTACTTTAAAATACAGGTGCATATTTCTACATAAATGCTACTTGTTCATTTTTGTTTAACTACAGATGGCGACACCATTGATGTGCGCATGAGAACCCAAATCATGATGCGCAAATATCTACATGACAGGGCTGAACATACATTAGGGTTAAGCAGCATACCTGAGCGAGTGAGTGCGGTAATTCCAATGTCCGTGCACCTACCACTGATGATTGCTACGAGTGTTAGCAGAAACTAGTTTGGTGCTTCGCAGTCGGGAGATTTATATTTTTTGGATTATTTTCTTTTTCAAGACTGTTCGTTTTTAAAATTTCAGCAAAATTATAATTCGTCTTCATATTTCGTTGTTATCAAGGTGCTTCACAGTCAAGATTATTTCCTCTTCGAGATTATAGTTCGTTTTTAAAAAATAAAAATAAATAAAAATTCAACAAGGTTTTCATTCAGTTTCATATTTCGTTGATGTTAAAAATTTTTTACCTGCATTGTAAAAATTCATCTTGTTTAATTTTATCTGGTGCAGATTTTACAATATCATGAATTTTAATCTAAACTTCACAATTGAAAAAAGTTCACATTCTTTGAAGACGTACATATGAAGCCCCGACAGCCACTACGAATATTGTAAGTACAGATACTTATTACTTTTCTTGATTTCAATTGCCAACACTATGTTAACATCATTTAGCAATCTCCCGATTGCTGAACTTGCATAACGTGTGAAACAGTAATTACAGACATTTAATGTGAATCAAATTAAAATATCGTAGCCACGTAAAAAGTATGTTCATCGCTAATTGGCGAAAATTGAACAACGATATATTTAATATCTTAACAGTTCAGCTTTAAACAAGGACATGCGTTATTTGCTGAAAAAAGTTGACATAATGCATTTGAACTTGGCACTGATATCTAATTTTAAAATATTCAAAAATTTATCTTCATGTTTCTGGTGACAATTTTATATCGTAACCATTGAAGAAAACTATTTTTATGTAAACTAAAGAATAGTTTGCATCAAGACGTGCACCACACGAAATTGTTTTTTGTGTGATGCTTTACATTATTTATTTTTACTTCCGTCTTCAAAGGTATTCAAGGCACATCCAACCCACAAGCGTTCTGCACAGAGGCATGCCACAAAGATAGATATAACTGCAAGTGCTATCTCACATTTATCAGAAGTAACATACTTTTACATATTCTATTTTGCTGATTGTAGAACTTGAATAAACTCATATGCTGTTTTTGTACACTAGGATAAAACAGTGAAGTTTGGGAGTGTTGGGTATTGATCTTGATATTTCAAAATGTGGCTATGATAGCTTTTTTCAGCTTCTTATCGACTTTCACTGTGGTATTCAAAATCACAGACATGCTTTTGCTTGTCCAATTATATAATTGATGTGGTGTCATAATCTGCATTATTATATTGCCTTACATTTGCTTTATCTGCAAGACTTTTAAGATTGCCACCAACATTATCACATGCACTATTACCACATGATGATGTATAAAAGTGCCACCGAGCAACTGTTTTAAAATCTATCTCATGGGCAGCAGAAATTGATCAATTTTTTTTTCTGTTCTTATATATATTTTTTCTATTCTGTTCTTATATATATGAATAATAAAAAGTCTTTAAACTTTTGTTGAGATATGCAGGTAATGCTGCATAAGATGAACTGCTACTGCATTGTGTTGCAAGCTCTCCAAAATTATGCCATAATTTGTGCATTCAGTTTTCCCTCATTTTTGTAATATGCAATAAATGGATGAATTGTGGCTTGAAAATTATTCCAGTGAAATCCTTAAGCAGAATCTTGCAATGGAAATGAACAATTGTTAGAAAAATCACATACTGCCAAAAATTCACCAGCTTGAAAATTTGCAATTTATTCATTATTAAAAGCTGCTTGCTCTTTAACTATAAATGATTATCTTAGATGAACAATAAAATTTTCAAAAACATAACAAAAAAATTATCAGTGGTTTTGTTAAGGGTCCAACACACTTTGTGGATATTCACTGCTTGCAAGTTATGGCATCAATTACATTAGAATAAGATAATTAAAATTATTTTCTAATTTTTCAGTTCCTGAGCATTTTTTGTATTCACCTAAATAGCTAGTTGGTTAAGGTGATTCACAAAGGGTATATTCCCTATGCAGTCCTTTATATTCTTGAATCTTTAGACCTGCCACTTAGCATTAATTTGACATTTTAGTTAATAGTACATACACAGATGATGCAAGTGCCACTTGCACCAGCAAGATCACAATTTCTTGGCCTTAATTCACAAAACTTGGAAAATCCGATTTTTAAAATGTGATATTTTGCCTTGCAAAATATGTACTTCAAATTGGAGTGACACAAAAAATGGAAGTTTTAGAAATCCAACAAGACAAAATAAAAATGAGTGGAAAACAGTAGAAAAAATTAAATATTTTTTTAAATGTAATTTGATGCATTGTAATTAAATTTTTTTTGTAATGTAAGTCCAAGGTTTGTACTCTTCCAAGCAAAATAAATTCAAGCATTTTTCAAGGACTTTTTAAACCCAAATTATCATATGTATGTACTGTTGGTCGGTCAGTAGGTAGGTGTTTTAGTAAGTTCAGACTATTAATCTTAGCTGGAACAGGCACATCTTCAATGACCTGCCTGCTACTACTTGTCCTCAGTTGGTTTATTTTATTAACTTTGAATTGACCCTCTGTTTTGGTATTTTTCAAAATCATTTCATTTTGATGAATATTTTGAAAGGGTACATTATTTTCGTATTCATCTGCTGGTATGACACTTATTGTTTGCTTTAACTTTTTATTTTCGTTGCATGACTTTGATGCATCCAGGAGACGAAGGGTCCACGCATAAAGTACAAGCAATTCCTGAAAGTCCACCCATCGGTAAGAACGCGTCCCTAACCGCAGTAAACAGAAGCCCATCACAATTTGCGAATACATCATTCCACTTATTTTACTCGCATGGCTGATGCTTTACTCTGTAGTGATATCATAGCCAAGGCACCAGCTGTCCACACACTCCCCTGGGTTGAATGCAAGTTCTGTGTTATTTGATCAGCTTGGTGTTTTTATCCGAACTGCATAGAAATCTCCTATACATCTTTTTAGCACAATAATTGAACACATGCTCTTTCATATGGCTTAAGAAAAAATCAAGTACTATTTATAGTGCCTTAAACTTTTTCAAGGACTTGAAAACAAACTTTTTTATTCAAGGTTTTCAAGGAGTGTACTAACCATGAAGTCGTATTTTAACAAAAAAATAACAATTTAACATGGGAGGGAGGATCAAAGTTCCTTGACTCTCTCTAAGTATGCCCCTAATCAGAACTAAGTTCCTGATTTCCAAATCTGAACTATACAGTTTTAATTAACCAGCACAGGAAGGTGGGGTGGGTACCCCGCCAAAGAATATAAACACTTCGCGTGAAGAAGCTCAACTCTCGTAGAGATAATGTAAAACAGGCGACAGCAGCGCCACCATGTAATGCAGCCGCAGATGCTTTGCGAGAAAGTTAACATTCAGGCGCAAAAAGCGTAGGAGACACGGGACGGGAAGCCTATTTCACGGAAAGGAAGCTAAGCTTTGATCTGCGACTGTTTCCTTCGGTCTCTGAGTTTACTAAAGCATTTTCTTTTTTGTTCTTTTCTGAGTATCCCTCCTGTCCCTTCTTTTGGTGAAACAAATATATACATTAGCAATTAATATTATTTTAAGGAAATTTTAGCAGTTTTATTCTCACTTTAAGCACCGTAGTAATACCAGGTTGCTTGGCATGAATTTCACATTTACAATATACCTTAAATGTCAAAAATGCTGAGGCTGGTTTTGAATTTCCATGGGATTCGTGGTACTTCGTATTAAAAATTGTTTGTTTTGCTACTGAAAATTCCATGCAAAGGAATGGGTTCCCACAAAACGTAAACATTAGGTACCCAGCAAAAACAGTCTTGCTGGGCCAGCACTGTCCGCCAATTTCCCAGTAGTAGCCATAATAATAAAAAAGAAAAAAAAAAAAAGCAAAGACAACAGCAGTTTCCCAAAGCTACAATTTTTTTTTTCTACCCTTCCGAAGTTTGTAAATTAAACGCACTGCGCTGGGGAAATTTTCTCAACAGATCTGAAAACCATTCGTTCGTATCTGAGTAGGTTCGAACCTGGGCCGTTGGCGTGATAGCTGAGCTCTCTACTGACCGGACTAATTCCTCACGTTCGAGTGCATCCTTAAAGCTGTCTCTTTGGTATGCAATATGTAATCGAATGCTTCCCTCTTTCATTTTACAATATTACGAGGTATTTTTCATAAAAGTCAGTTTCATATAATTGATAAATTAATTTTTTCAACGTAACGATAGCTTTTTTTTTCAGCAAACGTTGTTTTAATGGTTTTCCAGGATATTTGTTTCAAACGGTTTCAAATTTGTTCTTGTTATTCATCCACTCCATTCCATGAATTGTTATTCATCGGAATGGAGTGGGTGTATTTCATGGCTCTAATATAAACGCAGATCTAGATGAGAACAACAAAACCTTTGAACAAAACGCCAACACAAACAAGTGTTTATATTCTTTGAACACAAACACGCATGCTCAGTCTAACTCAGTCTGCTCGGCATCCTGCGGCATCAGCCTGTAATGTTGGCTTTTGTGTAGTAATTCTTTGCCGCATAATATAGTGGCGCTAGTTACGTCTCGATGAGCCTTACCTTCTTATCAGTTAGATATTCTTTGACCCCGCTGAGGATATAAAAATTGTCCCCAGCATGGGGAGATGGGGTACACTACTGAGGATATCTAAATTGTAAACAAACCTGCAGTAGTTTTTATATAGCATAATGGTTCCTGCAAAGCCACTATCTGAAACATAAACAAATGTGTTGGTGGATGCAGTGAAAGGATACTCATAACACTTCAGAAACACTTCGATATTGAATACATGATTGCCATTAAGGTGCTCAAGCCAAGACTGAACATCAAATCTCACTCACTGTGAAGAGTTGAGCCTATTGGTCAATGAAACAAGGAATATATATACAATATTATCCCCCCCCCCCAAAAAAAAAAAACTTTGCAGCTTCATAGACAAAACACTATTAGGACCCCCCCCTTGACACACACACACACACACACACACACACACACATGTACATACCAGCAGAAAATAAATCATTTAAAAAAATTGTTAATGCTAAGTAAAAAGAATAGATGGCACCAGTCATCCGTTTGGATTGATGTATTTTAGTAATTACTTAAACACTGGAATGAAATGGGAGTTTTCAGAACTTCTAATTCTTGGTTCATTGACACTCAGAATTGAAACTTTCATTAGATATGGGGATTGAAAAGGAATTAAATGTTATTTGCAAAAATATTAAAACATACCTAGTTACAAATGCTTTCTTGAAGATGAAACTTTTTACTTTTGGTTTTTCTATGGATCCAGATATCACTAGAAATGATAAATATGATTTCATATTTGTTTTATAAATTTTCTTAATGAATGGACTTTTTTATGCCTTATAGTCCCTTCTTCCTATACCCATCTCAGGAAAAAGCATTTCTTCTTTTTCAGAGCCCAGTTCATGTTGAAAATCATAATTTACCCTATGCATGCTAGAAATAGCACCATTTCTGTCACCCATACAGTTGTTTTCCCTGCACAGTGAGAAACAGCATTACATGTTTTAAACTTTAATTTCTTCAAAAATGAAATATTAGTTGTTTTCACTGTTTGCTATAACAAGAAGCAAAATTTTTCATTTTGTTTTAAGAAATCAAAATTGAAACTTCAACTGTCCGTTGCCGGCAGTCTGTCATGACACGCAAAGTTGTTTTCTCTGTACAACGTGTAGGAACTGGTGTTTTCAAAATTTAATTTTGTTAAAAATAAGGCCTGCTCTGTTCCTAGATATATTGTAACAAGAGGTGACTAAAGAATGGTAAAACATGCATTTTAACTGAAATGGAATTGAATTCAAAAATTGTTGCTGCCGTAGCTCACTCTGCTGTGAAAACAATTTTACGAGTCACAGAAATTGCACCAGCCCCATCATGAACAGATGAAAAACAGACATTTATAAATTTAATTTCGGTTAAAATAATTGGGAATGGGGTAAAAATGTGAGTTTCGTTGATTGTTCTTGGAGGAAAGATTCATGTAAGAGGGAAACACACATTTCATTAAGAAAAATACTTTTAAAAATACCAAGTTGCTGTTTTGTCCCATTACAAAAAATAAGAATTGAACATTGGCAAAAAACAATTAGAAATGAGAAATACACTCAAGAAGAAAAAAATAATAAAAAAAAACTTCGTCAGAAAAGTTTGAAACATAAAAAACCATAGCATATTTTTTTCACTGCTACGACAGGTATTTCTGCTGATTCCAAATTCGGCCAGTGGGCGGACATCCAAAAATGTAACAAAATCCAGTAGAACGCTTTCTTTCTAAACTGGAAGACACAATAGCAAAATCCAGAAAACTCTACAGGTATGCAACTGCATCAAGTTTTTCAAAACATTTTGAGCAACTCCGTAATTTCAGTGATCACAGAAATACAATTTTGCATAATTTTTGGAGGGAAATTAAAAGTAAAAATGGGAATGGAACTTTAAAATAATCTGACAATCATGACAAGCTTCCAAAATTTTAGAAAGATGGAAATCTATTTCCAAGATGGGAAAAATGGCACCCATGTGAATAATAAATCTGATTGAAAATAAAAATAAAGCACTGTATAACAATGAAAAATATCAGAGAGAACAATATGCAACTCTACAAGACTGCAACAAACTGAATCCTTGAGGGAAAAATTCATTTCACCAATACCTGTAACTAATAACTTTGAATAATATTAGCCAGTGTACAGTAGTTAGCAAAAAAACTGCCAGTGCTGTTAATTAAATTTTTTCTCTGGTTGAAAACTGGATTCTGACAAATTGATGCCCACACAAATGTAAAACTTCCTGCGTTCATTAAACATGTTTGCAAGAAAAAAAACAAGCTTACCTATACATTATTTGTAGCCTGAACTTCTGATCTGGTTACTGATGAAATTCGGACCATTAAAAGCGAACATTTTGAATGGATTTTTTTTTATAAATCCACTACAAAACATTTCCTTCAAATAGTCAATCTAGTCTCAAAGTAAAATCCTTTATCAGCCACAGAAAAAATGCATTCCATAGGTAAGTACATATGCTTGTCCTTTCAAAAGGCTCATTCCTGTACTGTTCTGATGGGAAGGGAAAAAAACCTGGAAGGAGGTGCATGAATATATACAAGAATACCAAATGGTTAAGAGTTAAGGCACAAAATAATAAAAGCTACTAACACATTGGGCACTAGAGATTTACACTGAAGCACAAAACATATTTTCCCAGCTTGACCACACCTATTAAACTGATGCTGATCCAGCTTGACCACACCTATTAAATTCCATTCAACATTTTTGCAAAAATATATGCAAGTACAAATTTAATGCCCCAACTATTTCTGATCATCTTATTTCATCTATTGTTAAACAGACTTTGAAAAACAAACTTTTTGATGACCATAGATTGCTGTGTAGAATAAATATATCATACACATAGCTAACTAGCATTAAACCATATTAACAATAGTTTAAACAGAGGAAAAAACATTGGGGGGGGGGATATATATATTTTTCTAAAACTAGAAAATTTCTTCTGTAAGTTATGTATTATTTTTGTTGAGATTTTAAGTAGACAGCAGGGTAGGATTCTACAACTTTATTGCAACTCGGTATACAATTACAGACACAGAAGTTCAGTAATGATCAAAGGTTAAATATTAAAATATACACTCACATTCTTTTCTTGTAAACAAGCATGCTTTAATGAAATTTACAAAATTTTCAACAAAACAAAATACACAATTATAGATACCGTATTTTTCCGTGTATAAGACTATATTCTTTTCCAAAATTTTTACACCAAAAATTGGGGGTCGTCTTAGCAAAACTGCCAGTACCTCTTATGCCCTCTCTACACTACGACTTACAAATCTACTGAGTCACCAGTGCACTGAGTCTCAGCTATTTTTGTTGAACTTCCTGCAATCACTAGACTTTGTTAATTCGGTCGAGTGACATCAAATGGCTGATTCTGAAGAAACCAATCAGAACTCTGAAAGCATCCGTACGTCTGCAACTCTGTTGGTGGAGGTAGTGTTTTGGCGTTATTATGCTGGATCAGTCAGTACCCCTGAGCACTGCGTGTGTAGATGCAAAACTTAATGCATTAGCCCCATAAAAATGTCTGAAAAATAAAAAACGATTGTCATATTCTGCAAAATTCAAGTTGAAAGTCATCAGTTATGCAAGGGAACATGGAAATAAAGCAGCAGAGAGAGTTTGGACCTCCTCCTACTGAGTGTATAATCAGACAGTGGAGAAAACAGGAAGCACAACTCAAGATGCTAAACAAAAAGAGGGCCTTCAGAGGAAAACCAGCAAAATGGCCAAACTTGGAGCAGAGGCTAAAGACTTGGATTACGAAGCAGTGCCAGAATGGGATATGTTTGTCAACCAAGCTTATTCAAATCACAAATGATAAAAACAAATCAATAACAACATGTACCAATTAATCATATGCCAAAATATAATGTACAAATTTAAGTATTTACAATCGACACAGCTGAGTATATAACTAATCTCAAAATTAACAACTATTGGTTTAAATCATAAACAAACCTGCTGGCAACAGTAGCAGGATAATTATTGCTGAAGTATTTACATTGCATAATCTCAAATGTAAACAAATGACTCATCAATCGGAAAGCCAAACACAAATAATATGATGGTAAACAAATGAGTTGGTAAATGCCGCAGAGAGATACCTGAAGAATTTGGAAGTATTTCTGGACTAACTACTGAATTTTGTAAATTTTTCTGTTCAGAACTTTGTAATTAAAATATTTTCTTTTTCTTGTTGCTCTGACATTTTTGTAGAAATGTTTTTAAAACAATAGGAATAAAATTTTTGCATACATTATCTGCCATTTCTTCCTGATGCATAGAACTATTACCACATGAAAACATTGGACACTGCACTACATAGGGTTTTAGTATATCACAAATTCCTTTTGCCATATTAATCCTGGGGAGATAAGTAATAGCCTCCTTGGCAAAATCCAGAATCAAAACCAATAAAGAAACAAATTCTGGCTTGGGATAATTTAACCCTCCTCTGTCTAGTTCTTGTATTAATTGCATCAACTAATAACCGCACAATGGCTGAGATATATTTTGGATGCAAGAAAGGCATTTCATCTTTACCTCCAGCTTTCGAATTAAAAATCCAGCAATGCATGCAACACTTGCAGCTCTAATAGTGGTTCTTTCAACTCCTATAGAAAGAATCAATATAAAAAAAATGTGGTAGCCATGCAACAGAAACTTGCAGTAAATTTTATTTCTTTTCCAAAGTTTTGAAAATGTAATGCATAATTGATCAAACAAGTAACAAGTGAATAAAAACCAAGAATATTTTTAATTAGCACCTACAATTAGCTAAGCATTTCAAAAACATAAAAAGAATTACTTAAATACTTTGTACCGAAAACATCAGTGAATTAAAATATTCAATGACTTAACACTTCATTTGAAATTATTTCTAAAGGAAATGTTACTTACTCATTTTCAAAAAGTACACCTAACACCCATGAAAATAATGGAACATATTTTAAGTATTTTTGTAGCATGGGTATGCAGTAAATGACTTCAAGGCACCAACATTTATACACTGAGTGGCCACTTTATTATGACCACCCCCTCAGTACTTCGTTGGGCCACCTTTTGCCTTTAATACTGCATCGATTCTTCATGGCATGGACTCCACGAGATGATAAGTGTTTTGTGGAATCTGAGACCATGCTTGATGAATAGCACTTTCCAGGAGTGTGAGATTGCAGGGTTGTGATCTGGAGATTGTGGGGGCCGTCTAAGCAAAGTAAAGTCACCGGCATGTTCCTGAAACTAATCCTGTACAATACGAGTACTACGGCAGGATGCATTATCTGTTGAAAGTAGCCATCGCCATTGGGATAAACCATCCACATGACAGGATGCACTTGGTCCGCAATGATGCTTAGATATGATGTGCCAGTCAGACGTTGATCAACACGAATTAAAGGGCCCAAAGCATGCCAGGAAAATATTCCCCAAACCATAACGTTGCCTCCACCAGCTTGAAGGGTTGTAGCAATGCATTTGGGGTCCATGCTTTCGTGCTGTTTCCGCCAAAATCTCACTCGGCCATCGACATGGTGCAACTGAAAACGTAATTAATTGGACCACATAATTTGTTTCCAATTATCGACTTTCCAATCCTTGTGCTCTTGTGCGATCTGGAGACATTTTCTCTTGTTAACTGCAAACAGCAAAGGTGTTCGAACAGGCTTTCGGCTGCCATATCCCATTCGATGCAGTGTACTGCGAACAGTGCGTGCAGAGATCATTTGAGGGGATCCTTGATTAAGGTGGTCTGTAATTTGCTGCACTGTTGCCCTTCTGTTGTCTGTCACCAGTCTGGACACTTCTGCCCAAGCAGTCACTAGTCGACGACAACTACACGTTGCACGTAGAGACCCAGTTTTTTGGCTGACAGTCCAGTCTTTAAACACTTTAACAACAGCTGCTCTGGAACATTTCAGGAATGCGGCAGTTTCGGTGACACTCGCTCCATGGCTCCGAGCTCCTACAATCATCCCACATTGAAAGTCCATGAAATCGCATTTTTGACCCATCTCGTCACCCAAAAATCACTTCTACTGTCGCAAGCACTAAGCTTTCCCTTTTTATACTAGCCTCACCCTCTGGCAGCAACAGCCATAGTTCATTTGCTTAAAACTGTCAGGTGGTCACAATAAAGTGGCCACTCAGTGTACATAGACCATCTAGGAATTTGTTAAGATACTGTATTTGCATTACTAAGGCCTTTAACAAAAATGAACACTGAATTTCAGTGTGATGGTTTAGTGGGAATTTACTCTTGCATCCTGCTGTCACCCATGTGTTAAGTGATCTCTGATGGTGGTTTTATATTTACAATAAATGACATTTCTTGATATCATAGGAAATGACCCAATTGCTACTAACTGTGTGCAATTGAATACAGAGATATGATGCTATTTTTGGAAGGGAGGGGAGGTTCCAAATTTTATCACTTGTACCCAGTACTGTAGTATAAGCTCTTGTCGACTTTTTTGTGTGGTCATATAAGTAAAACATGCAACAGTGTATAGAACAATTAGATATATGATGTTACATAGCATAATGGTAACACAATAAGTTTTAATCTGAGTATCTCATTTATCTGCAATGAATTTATAAATGCATTTATGTGAAAGCTCGGGAATTCCTTTACAGAAACAAGAATACAAATATATTATCTGGAGGCTGTAATTAAACTTTCAGCCATGGATTATTTTCATTTCACATATTCACTATATACATGGTGGTATAGGGTGACCTAAAATTTATCCAGGGCTAAATATTTTAAAAATTGCTCTCAACCTTCTTCCATACCGTGAAATATAATTTCAGGGTGATTCTCCAAAAAGTTAACAATATCATGTCCAAGCATAATAACTCAAAAATGGCTTGACTTAGAAAGTTGCTTTTTGTTTTAATTTGTAGAAACAGTTGACCCCCTAGCCACCCTTATGCATACAAATAGAAATATTAAATTATTTTTTACTGTAAAATATGTATAAGGGCCTAAAAGTCACTCTCCTGGTCTGTCTGGGTCCTTTTCTAAAACATACTATACAATATTAAAAAAAATATTTTTAACATTATACAAACTCCATTATTATTAATTACTTGTATATACTTGAAGGTATAAGACAACAATTTTTAAAACAATTTAATCATTTGACATGACCCTGCTACATAACTTCAAAGTGAATCCAGAATTTTCATGTCACTCTCCTGGCTTGGAGAATTTTTTATATATCTGCAGTGAAAGAAAGAGATTTTTTAATATTTTTTTTTTGCAACACTGTTTCTTTTAGCCATCTTGTTTGAGCTGTAGATTTCTGTGGAAGAGCAACTTCTCCTGGTGCTTTCCTCAAATAAAAAAGTTTTAAATTGAGGTATTGTAACAAATTTTGCTGTTATTCTCCTGGCTAACATATCTATAACACACAATAACTCAAATTTTATAAAACAACTGTGATTGTATGCCTTTAAGTGACATCATCACCTGACAGAAATTTATAATCTCAACTTTAGCTCCAGGCCTAGATATGAGGCCTCGTACATACAAATGTCACACTCCTGGCAATAACATCACACTCCTGGCATTTTCTTTGCCAGGAGTGTGACTTAACAGCCAGGAGGGTGACATTTTTCACACAAAAGTGTCAAATTCAGTAAATTAAAAGGAATTTTCAAGGCTGACAACTCCACCTGTCTGTGCTACTTAGTCTATTCAACCTGCCTACCTTATGATACATAAAAATTCATATTTCAATTAATTCATAGTGTTCATTTTCATGTAGTATACATTTGATTTATAAGTCTACAGTTGTGCTGTATCACAGTGTAATGTGGCTTTTACACCATGCCCAAAGTCCTGAATTTCACAATTTTTATTTGGCCAGTTTCACCTACCCATTCTATAATATTCATAAAAATATACTGTATACCACTCAGCTGGGTAACCATTGAGCAACCATTAAGTACTGTAGCCTACATTTATAAACTGGCTGCTCAAAAGAAGGCTATGCAAAATGTCATTTAGGTATGTCCATAGCTTTTTTAATTGTTTCTATGTGTTAAATTGAAATCAAACTTATGTTTTAAAGTAACATAGAAAAAAATGTCCCATACTATAACCTGTTTGTAGACTATTTTACTATTATACTGCAGAGTATATTTAAAACAGACCAAAATCTCATACTAAGAGTTAACATAATAAAGACTAAAGCTACAGAATTTATCTAACCAAAACAACTTCTAGACTAAAATATACTTTTTTTTTTTTTGCAGTGATTATTGAACAGTTCATGTGGTTTGGAACATGCCCAGTTATTCAATTTGATTTAATTAAATTAAAAATAATTAAGCCATAAAATTTCACGCAGGTTTAAATTATTTCTTTCAGAGTCAGCATAGTCTAGAGAGGAGAGGCTAATGAAAAAGAGAGAAGCTGAAAGGAAGAGAGATTGAAAAATGACCCACAAAAATTAGAAATGGAAAAGGCCAAATGGAAAACAAAATATGAATCAAGGGAACAGTTAAACTAATTGCACAACAATCAGCAAGGGACTAAAGGGCTACAAGACAAAAGTGGAGAAATTGCCAAAGGAAACGCAGAATAAAAAGCAAAATTCAACAGCAAGCAAACCAGTTTGTGGAGGTTAACACACCCTCTGAAAGTAACCCTGATAATCCAAGTCACGAAGTTGATCAAACAGTAAATGAAGAATCTGTTACACCAGAAATCTCACAATCGCCTGGAAAGAAGCAAGTTACTCTGGATTCTAACACAAATCTCACCAACAAAAGTCCTTGAATCCAAATTGTTACTCGTGCTTCAAGTAGCATAACACCGGACACAGCTAGGTTCAGTGATACATCTTCATATGTCACATCAATAAACTGTGATGGGAGGAAGGCTGAATCAAGGAAAAGAAGGCGGCGCAATGATGCACGAAAATATAGAGAATTCAAAAAGTTGAAGATGGATCTTGATGCAAGTTAGAAAAGAGCTGAGAAATATCGAAAACGGTATGAGAGGCTTAAGAAAGAAATTAAACAGAAGAACAATGAAGGAAGGGGCAAGGAAGTACAAATGACACCTCGCACTAAGTTAAACATTTTCTCCAGGGCAGAACTGTTGAATTGTTACTCGTGTTTCAAGTAGCATAAGTCCTCTAATCCAAATTGTTACTCGTGCTTCAAGTAGCATAACACCGGACACAGCTAGGTTCAGTGATACATCTTCATATGTCACATCAATAAACTGTGATGGGAGGAAGGCTGAATCAAGGAAAAGAAGGCAGTGCAATGATGCACGAAAATATAGAGAATTCAAAAAGTTGAAGATGGATCTTGATGCAAGTGAGAAAAATCGAAAACGGTATGAGAGTCTTAAGAAAGAAATTAAACAGAAGAAAAATGAAGGAAGGGGCAAGGAAGTACAAATGACACCTCGCACTAAAGTTAAACATTTTCTCCAAGGCAGAACTGTTGATGAAAATGTAAGACGAGAATTGTTCACGGGAGAAGTCATTAAGTCACAAATAGCTGACACATTCAAATCCATCAAATCTTACAAGACCAAAAGAATCCTAAAGGAGTCTCTTAGTGGAAAGTTAATAAAGAAGTATAGGATGAAGAGAGCATTGCCGTTTATTCGAATTCCTACTGCAGTTGCCCATAACAAGAATAAAAAGAGGCACAAGATCAGAGGAAAAGTTTACCATTTCTTTCATGATGATGAAAATACCACTCTCAGGCCTGGAAAAAAAAGACTTTATTACCAGAAATAAAATAAAAAAGCAAAAACGATACCTCAACACTACAATGCATGAGCTACATAAACGGTTTAGTGCAAAGAACCCTGATGTTTCTATAAGTTATTCATTTTTTTGTAAATTACGTCCATTCTGGAATGTTAAACCAACTCTCAAGAGCAGAGATACGTGTTTGTGTAGAGTACATCACAACATGGAAATGCTAGGACTTCGATAAACTTAACCAGAGTAAAGTGATTAATTCAAAGAACCCAGAAGATGTGGCTGAAACATTGTGCTGTGAGAAAAATCGAGAAGGATGCCTGTTGAGAAGATGTAATGACTGCACTAAAAAGATGATTCCTTACAATGACTTCAATACAGATGATACTTTCACATACCAGAAGTGGATGTTGCATAAAGAAAAACAAAATCAGAGGCCAAGAGAAAACTGTTCAGGTTATCAAAAAGGATGCAATAATAAGTACTATTGGAAAAGCCATTGATGAGTTGGAAATGTCTATTATGAAGTTCATGATCCACATTACTAACATTGCACATCAGTACCAGTACTTAAGAAAGCTGAAGGAAAATATGAGTTGTGAGGAAGCATTAATTCATATTGACTTTAGTGAAAATTATGCACTTAAGTATGCTAAAGAAGTACAGTCAATGCATTTTGGTGCTTCAAGAAATGAAGTTACCCTTCATACAGGTATAGCATACCACAAAACTGAAGATAACACTCCAATAAAACCAGTTTCTTTCTGCACATTGTCAAAAAGCACCTGTCATGACCCATCTGCAATTTGGGCACACCTTGAGCCCATTTTGGCAAATGTGCTACAAGATGAAAGAATTACAGGTCTCCATTTCTTATCTTTCACCATCCACTCAGTATCGAAACAAAAAGAACTTTTACCTTCTTGAAAAATACCTACAAAAGAAATTTCCTAGGATCAAAGAGGCAATTAGGAACTTCACAGAAGCCGGTCATGGAAAAGGTGCCCCTGATGGGGTAGGTGGCTGCCTGAAACGCATAGCGGACAACATGGTTTCCTTGGGTTATGATGTTAACAACATCAGTATTCTTAAGGCGATTTGGTCCCAACATCAAATTGTGGGTTGCTGAGGAGGAGGCTATATTGAGTGTCGATTCATTTTTGTCATCTGCTGGTGATCTAGAAGCTGTGAAAGGAACAATGAAGGTTCACCAGGTCACATCTGCATTTGGAGACACTGATATAAAGATTGACTGCAGGACCCTAAGTTGTGAAGAATGCAAGGCTGACAAAAACTGTGAGCATTATGGAATCTTTGCTTCAGGCTCAAGCCCAGCTAATGCAGACTTACAACATAGGAGATTGGGTCATCTTTCACTATGAAAATATGATATTCTCTGGAGAAGTAATTGACCTTGGATCAAGGAAACTTGTCATCAATGCCATGGAGCTAAGCAACTCTAAAAGAACATCCTGGTGTTGGCCGAGAACTGAAGATATCCACGACTACCCCATCAAAGATGTCTTAAGAAAAATTAACCCTCCAGTACCTATTGGAAGCAGCCACAGAGTTGCAAATTGGTACTTCCTGGACAGTTTTTAGGCTATACCAATGCCTCACTTCATGGCCACTCTGTACATGGCTTTTTGTTATAACAGCCTTTTGTATTTATGATTCAGTTTTGATTTATGGTCGAATCGTCAACGAAGTTATGTTGTTCAAGTTATGTATAAATTGCATACAAGATGTCTGTCTATTGTATTATTGAATGGTGCATATCATATTTTGTAATTCACCTTGAGTGTGTGTGTGTGTGTGTATTTTGGGTTAAGTTTTTACTAAGACATAAAAATACTTGTTGTGTCACTCTCCTGGTGGCTAAAACTAAAATGCCTATTTTAAACCGCTTTGTAACATGAAAGTGAGTTCCCTTATTTATGATCTGATATAGGGTAAGCGTGATTTTTTTCAGATTTTTTTAAACAGTTTTGAAATTCACAGATTTTTGCTTTGAAAATGTCAAGTTTTTGGAGAATAACCCTTCAGTGGATTGTGAGGTTCCTAATTGCCACCTGCTGAAATCATACTTAACCACATAGAATGAGGTTGCAATTTTATTTGCATATATATGCAGTCTTTATAACATAAAAAAAAACCAAAAAAAACATGAGAAACAAAACAAAGTATGTTTGCTTTCATTTAACCAGGATATTTTGTTATATTACTCCACATTTAAAGTTTTATACTTTCTTCATCCCTTAATAAACTAAAAGGATGTTCCAATAAAATGTCCACTTTGTTCATTTTACTAACACAAGCAAAACTTACAGCTTAACTACATAAACTAAAATCAGCTGCTCACTGGCTAATGACGCGAAAGCAGCCAGTTCTGAAAGACAGTTTTATGAATGTGCAGTACAGCACGCATTTGCTTGTTCATTACTGTTCTCCAAAGCTTTGCCAAGGCAATGAGTTAATGAGAGTGGCCTCTCTCTCACCCATGCAGTATTCAGTGCGCTCTAGTTAATGGACGTGGAAGGCTGTAATGTGTTACAAAGTTATTTGCCTATTGTAGTGGTTCACATTGCATTCAGAAAATCTGGGGACTGGTTAGTAACACGAATTTTGTTTTTGAATTTTACCAAAAAAATTCTTATTTTCATGTTGCGCTTAGCCCTGGATGCTCATAATGACTCAACATGACTGACTATACAATCTGTTTTTCAAAACGTTTTTCTATAATAAATTGTCCAAAGGAAGATTTTGAAAAACAATGTTACTTTTTACTAACACTCTGAAAAATACAAACAAAACAACTAGGGGATAAAAGTTTTCCTCCTTTTAGTATATTTTCCTCTTTAATTTTTTTGTGCATACATGTTTATATCATCATCATCATCATCATTGTCAACCATTATCAATCCACTGCTGGACGAAGGTCTCCCCAAGTTTCCTCCACAACGGTCTGTCTTGTGCCAGTATATAATTATATATTTATAATATTACCCTGAACATAAATCCCCCCCCAGCACACACACACACACAGACCAGGTGTGCTACATATTTGCAAATCCTGGTGAGCCTGTAGGAAATTCACTTCTAATTGTAATACTATTTCATAATCATGAGAGCTTGACTGGAAAATTAATCAAATTTGGAACAAATCAAAAGGTGTACTTAATATTTACAGGGTTTCTACGGTCCTTAATTATAAATCCTTAAAAAGTGCTTATTTTTTTGTTAGGGTGCTTAAAAGTCCTTATTTTTGCCTGAAAATGGCAAAAAGTACTTATTTTTCTAACTGGCTGTGTAAAATCTAGAAATTACAATGTAGTGCATAGGACATCTACTGCAGGCTGGCTGTGTTTATGCTGATGACAAGTGATATCAGCTGAAATTCAATTGGAGAGCAAGAGATAGTGCAAGTTCAAGTACTTTGCTGAAAATGTGAAGGACCATGAACTAAATTAAATACATCCAGCAGATTCCGCCCAACAAGCCCCATCACCACCTCTTGGCATTAATAGTTCACTTATGTAAATATTAATTATTCAGTTATACCACGAGAAAATTCAGTGCAAAACTGAAGTGCAATTTTGACTTTGGTTGTACAATTTAAAACCATGAGATGATTATATGCAAAATTCAAATCTTGAACTCATGGCTTTAATTACTGTTTTACACTTTACATACACTTTATTGCTTATGTAATTATTTCTGGAAAACTGATTTGACCAGTAGAACTGTCTTTTAAATTGCATAAATTCTAATTTATTACATCTGCAAACTTAAATTCCATGGGGAAAATATTGCAAACTTCATCAGTATATTCAGTTTGCATAGTTAAGTGGTGTATAAAAGTACCTTTGTGCACATGTCATTGTTGCATAAGGTCCTTAAGTTTTTCGCAGGGTGCTGAAAAGTCTTTATTTTTTGTAAGAAAGAAACAGTGGGAACTCTGATTCAGTTTGCCATATTTTTTTACTTTTTGGTTTGCAGTCAGCTGATTTAACAATTTACCAGTGAACAGCATAAATAATGCAACAAATAAAATACATTGATTACATTGTTTAGTAACTCAATAGATTTAGGATGAACAGACATTTTGCTGGAATTTTTTGCAAGATGAAAGATGTGGGTAAGATATGAAGACAAAAATTTTTGAAGTATGGCTGGTGCACAGTTTTTTTTTTCTTTAAAATTTTTAATGGTAATCCTCATGTTATTTAGTTAGCACAGTGAATACATTTGGCAACGCTGAGATACTTAGGGAAGCAGAAGTCTATGCCAATCAGCTGTCAAATTCAGCAGCTGATTGGCATGGGCTGAATGAAGTCTCAGGGAAAGACGAGAAAAGGTTAGTCGGGCACTTGGCCTTGCACTTCTTGCTCCACAACTCATAAAAGCAACATGTTTGGGAGAAGGGGTAGTAAATAATAGTAAACCAAAATATTCTGGATCACACATCATTAAACTCAAAAGCCACAGATACCTCATGTGGAAAACTTTCTAGAAAACAATTTCAAAAGCACCCTCCCCCCCCTGACAAAAAAAAATCTGCAACACGTGTAAAATATCACCTTTTAGGGGATACTTACATAAACTGCGAAGATATTCCAATAAGGTAAAAGGTAAAATTGGGTAGGTTTACCTAGGTTTAGAGGCAATCGATCAGTTTGAGAGAAATGAAACCAGCCATAATAAAAAAATTTATAATGACATCACTACTTGGTTAAGATCTCATACATAAGGCCCATTTTCTGGGTGACTAGTGATAGATGCACTGCAGCATTTTCTTCCTCATCAACTGCTTACCTATCCGACTTTCACAGTAGCACAGTTTCAAAGTTCTGGGGAAAATAAATAAAAACAAAGGCTGCATGTAACTCACAAAGAACTGTACCAATCGGATATGACTAATTTTTGAGGCAAAACTCATTCAAAAGAAAATGATACTGACTTAGGTGCTTAAATCACAAGAACATAATATAACAAACTGTAATAACTTACTTGGCATTTCTTTGAGCTGATGAAGAATGGCTTTGCATCTTTCTGACAAAGTAAAGGTGCCCTCTTCTTCAGCAAAGCTAGCATTATTCTGTGAATAAGGGGTCATATTTGTTTTATTGGTACTGTTAGTTGCAATTCCTGATTTTAAGATATGGTTCATAGAGAACACAACAGCCCTGCAATCGAGCATGTCATTTCCACCTGCCATTTGTCGAAGAGAACTAAACAATAGTTCCAATGGATCACTAAGAAAACTTCTTGTCAGAACATAGTGGAATCCACTGTTCAGTAAATATTTAATGCACTGAACTGTTGATGTTGTTAGTAGCAGTGCTTTATATGTCTCTGTGCTTAGAAACGACTTTTCTTCATTTTCATTAGCCAACTTTACTTGACTGATGTAGTCCAAGAAATCATGCTCAAGCCAATTAAGGCGTTTGTCTGAAATTGACAAGAAATGCATTTTGTTTGGTTCCCTAGTATGCAAAAAGTTGGTGCAGTTACTGATGTTGTGAAGAGTGAACCACTGGTTCATGTGAGACAAATTTAATTGTGGAACCAGCTTCATAAAATATTGCAGCCTGTTGATGGAATGACGAATTTTGTTTTAAACACTTCAGAGCAGTTATCTCTTGAGGTGAAAATACCTGGATTGCTCTTTTCACATTCAATTTTTTCAAAATTTGATGGTGCTACATGTTTTCTAGTCAAAAATCCCACAGGCTTTACAGTCTCATTCAACTGAATTTCATACAATTTCTTTATGTATGCCCCACTAACATAACCATCTCCATCACTCATTTCTCTTTCTAAAATTGCGATCTACATGTACTATTTTTAATTATATGACAGGGATTAAAACTTATAAAAAGTTGATGACTAGTATCTAAAGGATGGTACATTGAAGCTTTCAGTGCTCCACCTGACATCAGTTTCATCATAGTCACATTAGTTTTGTGATTATCAGTAACAATGCGAACTATATGGAAACCTAAATCTTCAATTTGCCGAATCACTGAAACTGTTAATGCATGCAAATCTCTACCTGACAGCTGTTTGGAGAAGAAATATGCAACAAGAATTTTATAATTCGTTGATAGCCCAGCTATCATGAAACACAAAAAATTATTTGCCAAGATGGCACAAGGCTTAGTAGCAGGTGCATTATGATCTTTTTCAATGTGGATATCCATATCTTTTTCTCCTAACATCTGATCTAACTTCTTATCATACTAAAGTTGGAGTTTGATGAACATTTCATCTATGATCAATGATGCAAATTTTTCTGCTTCATTTAACTTCAAAAGCTCAGATGACAGATGCTCTTTTATTAAAGAGTTAACTCCAGTTTCACCACACAGGTTTCCAACAAATCAACGTAATGTTGTTTTGGATGGGATACTCTGTAAAATATGGCATTTAGCAAAATTATATCCTTTAGGTGAACGATGCTGCCATACAACACATTTTTTAATTGTTTCTGGTGACCACCTGGGAGCTTTTTTTCTGTAACTATGAATTAGTTCCAACACAAAATTTGCCTTCCATTCTGTTCAACTAGAAGCATCATGCAGTATTTTTCCCAATACTTGAAAGCATTTGTTTTGTTCAAAATTAACAAGGCTTTCCTTAGTAGCATCCAGTTCTGTTTGCATCTTTTGCAATTTTTGATTTAAACGTAACATTTTAATTCTATAATTATCTTTCTCTTTTAATGTAGCCTCAAACCATGAAGAGGAAATTGCAGTTTGTGTTGAAACCTCCTTCCTTTGGAAAATGGAATGTTGTACCTCACCACTTGCAATGTACTTATTTTCATTATTAGAATTCAAATTTTCATGGTTAATTAAAACCTGCTCTTCAGTAATACTTGTACCTGCACCTTTTTGATGAACTGGTACATTAAGTTTTCGATGTTTAATTGGTGTTGGCGATAACTTATTTACTGGCCGCCAGGGTTTGGGAATTTTTGGAATCTTGTACAATGGGTAAGAGGGACATATCTCAGGTACAGTTCCATTTTTCAAACGTTTTGTTTTAAGACCAACAACAAAATCTTCTTTGAAATGTATACTGCACACGACTGTTGAGCCTGACCTGTCATTGATCTTTAAATTATCTCTGGATACAGCTTTCACCCAAGCATTTCATAAATGTTCATCACTAGGAAATGTATGGTAACGTACTCCTTTACTTAACGCCTTTCTTGGAACGGCAAAATGGCACACAACAAAACACCAAGCTGAATCTCAAAATGTTTATTTCATGAAGACAATACTTGAAATAATAACGACGTTAAAGTTCATTTCCCACACTCCTTCAATTTATGTCGAGGTATGGCATTTATCCAGGGATCTCACTAATGTTCATCATCGGGAAATACATAGTCATTTATTCCTATCACCACATTTTTTCACAACAGCGAAATGACACAAAACGAAACAGTATGCTGCAAATCTCAAAATATTTATTTTAACACGCCAATATCTCCAAAAACAACCCAAATAAATACTTACTTACCCATATATCTCAGCTGAAATCAACAGTGAAGATTGATGTTTTGGGGTCGCGATTTGGCGCCCCGTGTGACTGACACAGCATTTTTGCTCATACACGGAATCCCGTAGGATCGGCGAAACTGGCATAGTCTTGTATTATACGATTAATCGCAGAAAGCCATGCTCTGACCCAAATAAGAATGATGTGACAGAGGACCATCAGTGATGTCACCAAAATGGGAATGTCTGTATTTTTTAGAAATGCCGCTGAAACTGAGATCTGAATTTTTAAAATGCACACACACACAACATATGAACATCTGTGTTCTTTTTAAGCGCCAGTTGAAGCTGGAGTACGAGCTTTTAGACTACAACTATTTTATGCATTGGAAGTATACACTCTGTAGCCTTCCCTCTATTGCCAGGTTAAGTTTGCTCCGAGTATAGTGTATTGCCAGGTTAAGTTTGCTCTGAGTATAGTGTATCATCTTATTTTTCTTCAAAGGATATTGAGATTAATAAAACCGCTAATGTTCCTGAAAATACAGTGATAGAACAATGGTGGTACAGTGGTCCAAGCGATGGTTCTGATAATTCGTCTGAGATGTGACTGGGCTCGAATCTCGGTGAGACATGGATGTTGTGTTTGTCTTTTAGCACCAGCTCTCTCCTTTCTCTGGAGTCAGTGGCCTTAAATTAGGGACGGGCAACTGTTTATAGCCCATTGAGTTGCTCACGGTGGTCGTTAAACCCTCAATCAAAAAAAAAAAAAAAAAAAAAATGCTGAAATAGAAGTGGGGCGCTCTGACAGCGCTACGTCAGAGCGCCTGAAAGAGCAGCCAGAGAAAGTTATCTGTGAAAAAACATACTCTACGAATACGGATCTGGGAAAGTGACAGTAACTGACGGCTCTCTCCGAAACTACTGGATTTTAAAAGGTCCACTCGCAGGTCAAAATAAAGATTCTGATTTCAGCCAGTCCGTCTGCTGCTATTCCAAAAGTGTCGGAAAAGTAAAGAAAAGAAATCTGAATTCCGATGCCTTCTACCGGAAAGTACGGAATGGAAAAAATGTTAACCGCGAGTGGTTGATTTATTGACCTTCAAGTGGTTCTGTTTTGTATGCAGGTTGTTTTCTCATACAAAAAGTTAATTTTCATCACACAGATTTAATGATTGGAAAAATTCATCCACTCGATTTGCGAAACATGAAAGCGAACCAGAACATAACGCTTGCATGATGAATTACTTGTCCAGCTCCAGACAAAAATTCGAACACCGTTGAATCTTACGTGTCAAGGCAATTTATAGAAAAGCGTGGTCGACGTTAAAGTGGATGGCGTTCAGGCATTGAGACGTCACACCATTCATTCGGCTCGGCGCTCGGAAAACACTCAAAATGGGTCGTCCTGTAGCTGCTTTTCGAAGATATCTAGCAGCGGAAGCAGTAGAATATATCGGTCTGCAATAGCAGAAGAATGTTAACGATATTCATTGCACATTAACCAACCCAGTTTTTCATTGGGGGGAGGGGGATTAAATTCGTTTAGCACGAGGCCACACGCACAATATTTCTTCACATACATATATATATTTCGGATAAAGGTGCCAAAATTCGGTTTAATGATTCTGAGATGAAAAGTCAAGAATTTCTGATTTCGTCAAGCATCTTCTGTAATTAAAATTATTAACTAGTGAAAACATGTTTTCGTGTTCGTGCATTATCTACGAATATTGTTGTCTTTCTTTTTTTAGTTTTTTTATTGCCCGTATTATTATATTATTTAGCTCTGTTACAAGCCTGAGTTTGCTATCTGTTTAGTTACAATGAGACAGAGTGCCATGATTTGCACTTTTTGATTTAGGCTTTTCACTCATTTATTCGAGGTTTTCCTGTTGAACTTAATATGTATTGGCTGTTTTTTTGCATGGATTTTATTGCTACTGACTTTATTCTTAGAGAACACATTTCAGTATTTGTGTGTTAGTAAGAGCTTTTCTTAGATCCTTGCTTCATTTCTCACTGGATACTTCAGTGCATGCAAGTTTTTTCACCTCCAGGGACTTTTACTCATAAAGTTGCTGGTTAATCTAGAGGAGTGTTGGAACTTTTTATAAAGCTAAAAGTTAGTTTAATAGCCAACATGTTTTTTAGGTAGAATTAAATCTCCTTGGCTCCTAGAGCTTGAGCACATCCTCCCCCAACTAACTTTTTTAGTTTTCCACTTAGTACTTTCACTTTTAAGGTTATTTAGCTGCCGGTGTTGGTTTTTTTATTTTACTAGTTTGTTCTATATATTTCCTACCCAAACCACCGTTGATTTAGTTTCTAGTGCACCTGGGTTCAGTGGCCTAGTTAGAAATTTCTTAAGGGGCGGGGGAGATCTATGGGTACGATTCATTGGTGAAAGCCTCATATATGTGTATATATATCGCTTTAAATTCGTGCTTTCCTCAAGGGGGATCTAGACCTGGGGACCCCCTTCCTGCATGGCTATGCCTGGATTTTTATCTGGAGCTTGAGCACTTTTTGGGGAAAAGCAAAAAATGGCTAAAATTATTGCCCAAATAAAATTCCTCTTGGTGTTTTGGTCTGTTTAGAGATCAGGATTATGCTGTTAAATTTATTTATGGATAAATAAATTAAAGTGCAAATCCCAGGAAAATTACTGTTTTTTTTTTTTTTTTTTTACCTCAGCTATGCATGAATAACCAGATTTTGCTCTAATTTTTCTAAGTCTTGAAAATTGCTTTCCACAGCTTAGGAAAACACGTTTTATTGAAGAGTTAAACTCTCCAAAGGGCAGAGAACCTTTTAAGGGTCAGTTTTATCCAGATATTAGTGATTCCTGGATAGACAGAGAGTCTAGCTTTTACTTGTTCAATGTTGTATAAGTGCAGTGACTTGCACTTAATCTATCAGGAGTTTCACTCTTTGATTCTAAGTTTTCTTGTTGAGTTTAGCAAATGTTGACAGATTTTTTGTGTAGGTTTTATTGTTACTCATCTTTTTCTTAAATAACATCTTTAAATATCAGTCTGTGAGTTGTAATTTTTCTTAAATCCATCCTTCATTATCCAGTGGGCACTTCTGCGCACGTCGGTTTTTCACCTCAAGGGACATCTGCTCAGAAGGTTCCTGGTTGATCCAGGGGGAGGGGGTGGGGGTGTAACCTTTTGTAGAGCTGAAAGTTTATTGGTCAACCTTACTTTTAGCTAGAATCAAATATTCTTGGCTCCTCCAGTTTTTTTGTTTTTTTTTTTTATGAGAGCTTGAGCACACCATCCATGTCCTGATTCACCTTTTTGTGAGTTTTCAGCTTTTCACTTATTATTTTCACTTTTAAGGTTATTTAGCTGTTGGTGTTGGAGGGAGGGGTTGGGGGATTTTACTATTTTATTTTATACATTTCCTTGCAAATTCACCATAGATTTAACTTCTAGTAAACCTGGATTTTTATTTGGAGCTGAAGCACACGTTTGGGAAACATGCATTATCTACTGCAAAACATCAGTTTTATTTAAAGATTTTCAATAAGATACTCAATTACATGAAAGAAATTGTTGGTTTACATTTCATAATTGTGCATTACTGTTTCAATGTAAAGATCATTTTTTATATTAAAAAGCCCCCCCCCCAAAAAAAAAAAAGAAAAACAATTTTAAAAAGGAAGGTTGAATAATGAGATTAGAAGTAATGCTATTTAGAAGTACCAAGTGGATGTATATATTTTTTGGATAAAAAACAGACAACACAGCTCATTGTTTTTACTACATAGAATAATTCAATGAAACTACCTAAGATGCCAAATTGTTTTGCATTTATGTGCAAATATAGTATATTTGGAATAAATACCAAAGTAGATATATTTAGTGATGGCATATACTTGCTTTTTATTGTTTTAAATAAGAAATAATGTATGGGAGTTTATGTTTTGGGGTTTCAAAGTATCTATTATAGAAAGTATGTTTTTAAATAAATTAGTCCTTTCATTACTTTTTTTTTCTTTTTGATGTTTAACAACCTGTGTGAGCAACTCAATGGGTTATAAGCAGTCATCAGTCCTTAATTTATGGTCACTGGTTCCAGGGAAGGGAGAGAGCCAGTGCCGCAAGACAAACACAACATCCATGCCTTATCGGGATTCAAACCAAGACCCATCTTGGACGAATGGTCAGTAGCCAGCGCTTAGACCACTGCATCCCACGGTAGAGCCCATACCTTACAATCTAAAATAAAAAACGGAAAGTAATGTTATGTATATACATTTGTGAATTTCACACTCTTCAAATTAAAGCCCATTAAATATGCCAAGATTTAAGGAATCGTCATCCTCACGATGACCTCGAAGGGCCAACTCAAATGCACCGCAATTTAATGCAGTCTATAAGCTTAGAAAGGACATACCTATTTTTAGTCACTTGTTCATTGTGCTTTTTAATATTTTGTCGATAAGCACTGTCAAGCTGCTGACGAACGTCAACCTTTCCCAGCAAATTGAAATCCAACGTAGGACTTATGTGCCCATGAGAACTTGCGTGTTTTTTAATTTTGTGTCAAATGAGCTAAGTCACAAATGCCGTTTTTCACCCAAGTAGGATCGCCCTTTTCACAGGAAAATAACAAACAAGGAAAACAAAATATTTTGTTTGTTTGTTCACAACCACAAAGCCAAGGAATTTTTTCGTATAGCTCTTCTTTAAATTCTCTTTTAAAAGTTCTAGATTTTGATGTCGATGTTTGACTTGTATTAAGTCGGGGCGGGGCGTTGGCCTGCCACTCTCTTTTATTGCTATTTTAACTTCTATGGGTAAATTGCCAAACGCTACTTCCTTTAAATTACTGAGTACTTACAGGTACTTTCCATTATTGTACAGTAAATAAAAACAACAGTTCACTAGCTACACTACAATAGATAAACTCTAATAAGTGTAATTTCAACTAAAACTTTATCACCAAAAAAATAATCGAAACAGAAAACTCCAAAACACAAATGTAACACACGCGCAATGGTTAGGAGCATCTGACGTCAACTACAGCTGTGCAACAACTGAGCTGAACTGTGTCACAGGCAGCTCATCGGTATTCTCCGTTAAGCCGCTTGTAGACATGTTTCTCCCCCGTCTGCCACATATCCCGTGTGTCCAGTATCGAGAGCGGCACATTCAGTCCGCTCCTAGCCACTGCTGTGTCATTACACTTAAACTCACTTTGCGTGCTCTACGCTGTTTTTCATTGTCCGCTCTTTTAAACTTACTGAAGATAAGCCATTTAGTACTGCATCAATAAAGATGTATTATTTATATCGTATAATTGTTTTTCTATTTTTTATAGGGGGTTCACGTGCTCTTGTGCTTTTATGGACAAGCCGCTACTGATTATAACATGATTTATTTTTTCTTTTACAGTATTATTTTTTTAATCCTATTGCTACAGAAAGGGGGGGGAGGGAGGGCTTTATCAAAGAAGGCGATGGGTAGAACATGGAAAATTATGTCCCACTCGCTAGTGTTGCATCAAATGCCCTCCTAAAAATGTTTATCCACCCAATTAACAAAAATTTTCATTGACTAGATCTTGCATATTACAATAGTGCACATTTCAGTTAACAATACAATTATGATTTTTGGTGGCCAGCTTAACATCTTGTGCTTGTATTAATTATACAAGCAGGAATGAAACAAATGTACGTAGATGCATGCAAATTTTAACACAATGTTTATGAGCAAAAAAATGACACCTTCAAAAAATTAAGTTGCAATCCTTGAGAAATGAATCACTTCCAACAGCCATCAAGACGTGAATAAATAGTATTGTTCATTTCTCTAATGTACAGTTGCCAAAGTTTTACTTATGCAGTTTTGCTTGCATAATATGTAACCAATAGCATATTTTGTAAACGGGAATTATTTTTCAAAAAAAAAAAAAAAAAAAATGTAGAGAGTAAAAATAAAAAAGTCTAGGATTTTGTATGGGATTTTTTTATTTAAAAAAAAAAGCCCACCTTGTTTTCCACACACACACACTTTAGGAAAGCTACAAAAAACTGAGAAAGGAACAAGGAAATTAACACTTCTGCAATTTGTGCATTCCATTTATACAACAGCCTACAGCCAACAAGATAGATCTCTCTCATTGGCTGCGACAACAGCCAAATAGTTCATATGTAGGTTTGCATTCATGATACAACCTACATATGATGTATCATGCAAATTCAGCTGTTGTACTTATATTTTTCCTGACACATGATAGCAGTTCTGATTGCATGGTGTATAAACAAAATAAACATGTTTCAATCTTAGATGAAAACAAAGCAAGGATTCAAGTTTGAAAGGGTGAAGTTAAATCATGCAGGTTGCTATATATGAGTGTTATGTATGGGTTTAATCTGGAATAAGGATAAATATCAGAAAATGAATGAACAAAAAAAAAGTTGCAATAGAAGGCAAAAATCTGCTTTTCTAGTAGTGGGGGAGGAACCAATGCTTTCTCAATTAAATCTAACAATTTCTTTGTCACTGTTACAAAATATTTCACATCAGTTTTTATTGAATTTGCTGTTTATCTCAAAAATGTATTTTAACCCTCTTATCACAAGTGGAAGCAGGCATATAAAAGGTTATTTTTGATTCTGTTCCGGCTTACATGTTAAGTTGGCCCCCTCTCTGGAAGGGTTGAAATACACTTTCCCCGTAGTGAAACAAATTCACTTTATGAATTACAGGAAAATTAATTTTAACCATTACAGGGGGGGGCAGAAGAGTTTGAAATTCACAAATGTATATACATAACATTACTTTCTGTTGTTGATTTTAGATTGTAAGGTATGGGCTCTACCCTGGGATGCAGTGGTCTAAGCGCTGGCTACTGACCATTCGTCCAAGATGGGTCTTGGTTTGAATCCCGATGAGGCATGGATGTTGTGTTTGTCTTGCCGCACTGGTTCTCTCCCTTCCCTGGAACCAGTGACCATAAATTAAGGACTGATGACTGCTTATAACCCATTGAGTTGCTCACACTGGTTGTTAAACATCAAAAAGAAAAAAAAAAAGTAATGAAAGGACTAATTTATTTAAAAACATACTTTCTATAATAGATACTTTGAAACCCCAAAACATGAACTCCGATACATTATTTCTTATTTAAAACAATAAAAAGTAAGTATATGCAATCACTAAATATATCTACTTTGGTATTTATTCAAAATATACTATATTTGCACATAAATGCAAAACAATTTGGCATCTTAGGTAGTTTCATTGAATTATTTTCCATGTAGTGAAAACAATGATGAGCTGTGTTATCTGTTTTTTATCCAGAAAATATATACATCCACTTGGTACTTCTAAATAGCATTACTTCCAATCTCATTATTCAACCTTCTTTTTAAAATTGTTTTTTCTTTTTTTTTTTTGGGGGGGGGGGGGGGATTTTTAATAAAAAAAAATGATCTTTACATTGAAACAGTAATACACAATTATGAAAAGTAAACCAACAATTTCTTTCATATAATTGAGTATTTTATTAAAAATCTTTAAATAAAACTAATGTTTTGCAGTAGATAATGCATGATTCCCAAACGTGTGCTTCAAGCTCCAAATAAAAATCCAGGTTTACTAGAAGTTAAATCTATGGTGAATTTGCAAAAAAATGTATAAAAAAAATAGTAAAATCCCCCAACCCCTCCCTCCAACACCAACAGCTAAATAACCTTAAAAGTGAAAATAATAAGTGAAAAGCTGAAAACTCACAAACAAAAAGGTGAATCAGGGGGATGGTGTGCTCAAGCTCTCATAAAAAAAAAAACAAAAAAACTGGAGGAGCCAAGAATATTTGATTCTAGCTAAAAGTAAGGTTGACCAATAAACTTTCAGCTCTACAAAAGGTTACAACACCCCCTCCCCCTGGATCAACCAGGAACCTTCTGAGCAGATGTCCCTTGAGGTGAAAAACCGACGTGCGCAGAAGTGCCCACTGGATAATGAAGGATGGATTTAAGAAAAATTACAACTCACAGACTGATATTTAAAGATGCTATTTAAGAAAAAGATGAGTAACAATAAAACCTACACAAAAAATCTGTCAACATTTGCTAAACTCAACAAGAAAACTTAGAATCAAAGAGTGAAACTCCTGATTGATTAAGTGCAAGTCACTGCACTTAAACAACATTGAACAAGTAAAAGCTAGGCTCTGTCTATCCAGGAATAACTAATATCTGGATAAAACTGACCCTTGAAAGGTTCTCTGCCCTTTGGAGAGTTTAACTTTTCAATAAAAAGTGTTTTCCTAAGCTGTGGAAAGCAGTTTCCAAGACTTAGAAAAATTAGAGCAAAATCTGGTTATTCATGCATAGCTGAGGTAAAAAAACCAAAAAAAAAAAAAAACAGTAATTTTCCTGGGATTTGCACTTTAATTTATTTATCCATAAATAAATTTAACAGCATAATCCTAATCTCTAAACAGACCAAAACACCAAAAAGAATTTTATTTGGGCAATAAATTTAGCCATTTTTTGCTTTTTCCCAAAAAGTGTGCTCAAGCTCCAGATAAAAACCCAGGCATAGCCATGCAGGAAGGGGATCCCCAGGTCTAGATCTCCCTTGAGGAAACCACGAATTTAAAGTGATATATATGCACATATATGAGGCTTTCACCAATGAACCATACCCATAGATCTCCCCCGCCCCTTAAGAAATTTCTAACTAGGCCACTGAACCCAGGTGCACTAGAAACTAAATCAACGGTGGTTTGGGTAGGAAATATATAGAACAAACTAGTAAAATAAAAAAATCAACACCGACAGCTAAATAACCTTAAAAGTGAAAGTACTAAGTGGAAAACTAAAAAAAGTTAGTTGGGGGAGGATGTGCTCAAGCTCTAGGAGCCAAGGAGATTTAATTCTACCTAAAAAACATGTTGGCTATTAAACTAACTTTTAGCTTTATAAAAAGTTCCAACACTCCTCTAGATTAACCAGCAACTGTATGAGTAAAAGTCCCTGGAGGTGAAAAACTTGCATGCACTGAAGTATCCAGTGAGAAATGAAGCAAGGATCTAAGAAAAGCTCTTACTAACACACAAATACTGAAATGTGTTCTCTAAGAATAAAGTCAGTAGCAATAAAATCCATGCAAAAACAGCCAATACACATTAAATTCAACAGGAAAACCTCGAATAAATGAGTGAAAAGCCTAAATCAAAAAGTGCAAATCATGGCACTCTGTCTCATTGTAACTAAACAGATAGCAAACTCAGGCTTGTAACAGAGCTAAATAATATAATAATACGGGCAATAAAAAAACTAAAAAAAAAAAGACAACAATATTTGTAGATAATGCACAAACACAAAAACATGTTTTCACTAGTTAATAATTTTAATTACAGAAGATGCTTGACGAAATCAGAAATTCTTGACTTTTCATCTCAGAATCATTAAACCAAATTTTGGCACCTTTATCCGAAATATATATGTATGTGAAGAAATATCGTGCGTGTGGCCTAGTGCTAAACGAATTTAATCCCCCTCCCCCCAATGAAAAACTGGGTTGGTTAATTTGCAATGAATATCGTTAACATTCTTCTGCTATTGCAGACCAATATATTCTACTGCTTTCGCTGCTAGATATCTTCGAAGAGCAGCTACGGGACGACCCATTTTGAGTGTTTTCCGAGCGCCGAGCCGAACGAATGGTGTGACGTCATGATACCTGAATGCCATCCACTTTAACGTCAACCGTTCTGGTCTAGTGGCTAGAAGAGATAGTGTGCCGTGCAATAATACCTCACTGTTTAAATTTCAGTTCCCTCTTTTCATGAAACCGCTAGATGGCGCTCATGCGAGCTTCGATGCTATGTTTTCGAAACGTTAGCATGCTTTTTTATGGCGTGTTTGGTGGATAGCAAGTGAAAAAGTAATTTATTTGTTAGATGGATCATGAAAAGAAGTAATAATAAGAGTGTAACGTTGAGAAATTGTTTTCTACCTGGATGTAACAGTGGTTACAGATCTTGTAAACAAAAAGTAACTCTGTTTTCCGTGCCGAAAAATGAGGCAAGGCGGAAGGAATGGAGGAAGGTGGCAAACAGCTAAAACAGAAGTGTGTCGTATGTGTAAGTCATTTTGATGAACGTTTTATGTAAAGAAATTTTAAAACGCTTAAAATGGTGAAATAACATTAACGCCCAGAGCTCGGCCAGTACTTTTAGATAATGCTGTGCCCACAATTTTCTGAAATCTCCCTGCATATTTAATCAAATGCTTACCAAAACAACGAAAAATTAAGATTAATTAAAATTTAATTAAACAACGTAAAATTACGATTTCGCTATTGCTAAGATCGGCAATAGCTCAACGTGATTCAGCTATTGCTGAGATTTTATTTAATAATTTCTTTTTGGCGTATTTCACATCATTGTGGGTTTCTCTGTGGTTCGTACTCAGGGCTGTATATTAAGCTGACCAGAAGTCCCCAATTCTTGAGGACAGTCCTCGAATTTTGTTTACTGTCCCCAAAAATTTCTGATGCCTTTGGGGACGCAAATTGTCCTCAAATTTCCACTTCCTCATTAGATTTCTAATAAAAAAATTTCTTAAAGGTAGTTTTTGTTGTACTAATTTCCCGACATGCTTCTTGTGAAAACAAATTTTGACTTCTTTTTTCTTCTTTCCGAGCTTAACGACCACCGAGAGCAACTCTAAGAATTATAAGCAGTCACCTGTCTCTAATTCGGAGATATTCATTCTAGAGAAGAGAGAGAGAGGGAGCAAGTGCTGTAAGACAAACACAGCAACTATGTCTCAGTCGGGACTCAAACCCGTACGGTCGTAACCACTTGTACGAATGGTCAGTGGCCACACTAGGACACTGAACCTACTGGTGCGGTCAAATTTTTTCGACTGTACTTGATCTAAGTTTCTCGAAAAACTTTGGCAAAATGAAAAATTTGTCATGCAATTAGTTTGGTGTGCAGCTTGATTTTAATTCGGCACATGTACAAGGTAAAGCATTTTACTTTTGCTAATATGTTCTCGCTATCATAATTCTACTTAGTAAATACAAATTACCAACATTCTTCAAGATATATCCTTTTAAGACACAAAGTTTCATATGTAATATCACACTTATTGAAGCAATGCAGTTTTGTAACAAAAAGATTTGCATATTTATTTTGAGTACGTATATGTCCTCAAATGAATTGCCGATTTGGGGACGCCACGCTCTTTTGTCCTCAAATCAGTGTTCCGATATCTGGCCACCTTACGTATATACAAATATTTTTCGGGGGGGGGGGGGGTCAAATCCACAAGCACAAATTAAAAATGAAAAAATGAAAAAAAAAAAAACGATTTTTCTTTTTATCTTATGTAAGTTGTTGAATACATGTTTGGTTTTTCATGTTATTTAACACGTTTGCTGCCGCCGTACTATATCAGCGGCAAGCACACGGTGCCGGTATATAAAACCCGTGCAAATCTCCCACAATGCCACAAGGCGTCACGCGGCACCACGATTGAGCTTTTATGCATTTGGACCAACCAGCCGTCTGTTCACATCTCATAGCTTTGCATGACTTAGCAATTCTAAAATACGAAAAAATTTATCCATAATTGATATTCGTAATTATAATTCTGCCAGCAATTAAATATTATTCCGATACTGAAATAGACATTTACTGGATACATATTTCGAACATTGTTGCATATAAAACAAGAGAAATAATGCTTACAAACGCCAAAGAATTCCATAAATAGTGCCATGATGCATAACTAGATAAATACAAAATCCATACATTTTGATTTGGGTAGGGTAAAAAATCCCACACACACAAACATGCAGTTCGACTTGGAACATACGTTTATTTAGCAAAATAGGAAGACAAAATATTTATCCCTTATCTACGATGATATAATTCGAAGCCTGGCTGAAAGCACAGTGCAGGATTTTCTGGGAACTGGGCGTAGTAATACTGTCCCTGCGAATCCCTTTGGCACAGCACATTTTCCATCGTCTACTCAAAAAACGTCCCTTTTTGTTTTGTTTTTTTGACTGGAAGATGGCCACATACTTTTAATGATTTAGATATCTTCGCTCGGAAAGTTGATGGCTCTTGATTTAAATGTTGACGTACAATGGATAGCCTAAAATCGTAAAGGCTTATCTTTTCCCCTGAGAATTTATTATACAAGTTGTGGAAAGTGAATATCATCATATGAAATATATGTATTCCTAGCTTCTTGTAGCATCTTATGGTTTTCCTTTGACAAGGATAGTACGCTAGCATTTGATCTTGATGATATACCCCTGATAAATTTATTATAGTTGAAAAATAGCACTATTCAGCTTTTGGTTTTTCTTTTATCTGTTCCCTTTTATTTACAGTTTAAACTAAATCGTCCTCAAACTCCGTGGTAATGAAGAGCACATCCCTTTTATCTTTCCATTTGCACACTGCAACAGCATTAGAATATTGGCATTTCCGTTCCCCTTTCAAAAGTTTAGCTTTCGTGACATCCTTAGAAAGATCTCGTCGGCCTGCACGGAGAGTTCCAGTGCAATAAGTGTCATTGTTCAACAACTGCAATGCAAGATTGTAACTATTATAAAAATTATCCATATAAATAGTGTGACCAACATTTAGCTTCCCTTCCATCAATTTTAAAACTACATTAGCAGCATGACCCTCCCCCCCCCCCAGGGAGTCCAGTTGTCGTGTAAACCAAAGCTTTTAGAATCATACCATTTGGTTCCGTCAGCATATAAAGTTTTACCCCGTATTTATGACGTTTTCCTTTCATGTACTGTTTGAAAATCAAACGACCTCTCCATAAAACCATTGATTCATCAATCATAAGTTCTTTTCCAGGGTAGTATATGCTCTCTATGGTATCATTAAATAAATCCAGTAAAGGCATTATTTTTGCAAGGCGGTTGGTTGTAATCGCTTTGCCAGGTTGAGGATTTCTTGCAAAATGAAGGCACCGCAAGATCAGAAGAAAACGATTCCTGCTCATATTTGAAGAAAAGCAGTCCAATTTGAATAATGGATCTGTTTTCCAATAATCTTGGAGATAGGAGGGCATTTATTTGTACAATGCCCATATGAAACAGAAGGCCAGAAAAACTTTCGTCTCATCTACCGACACATCTTTCCATTCATTTATTCGTGAACCTTCAGTAACTCCCGCGATAAACACTTCTACAGCATATGCATTACTTTCCCTAACTAATAGATCGTAAAATATCTCATTTGCAAAATGATAAAAAAAAATTGATTGGCTCAGTGCCTATATTAATTTTTAGTCCTGGTACACCAGTGAACGGAATTATTCTCATGATGTCGGGACCATCACACCAATGTGTAACCAAAATCCATTGACGCGGAGTATGATAAAGAACGCTGCATTCTTCATTCTCACTTTCACTGCTGGTTGTACTACAGCTAGTAAAAGAATATGTTTCTGTACTTAATGACAGATTATCGCCATCACCTCCGACTTTCACGGAAGAATGTGACCGCCAAGGAACTTTTGGTTGAGAGGGACCGGCGATAGCGCATCCGAATATATCCATTGTTTCTGCAAAACTTAGTATTGAAGCGAATATGGGTTTCTATGAAATCCCTTTAGCCTCCCTAATAAGCCAAGAAGAGGGGAAATAAAATGCTTTTTATTTCCCCTCAAGCTTTTACACTGCTGGCCACCCAAAATGCAGCACCAAGAAGGAAGCATCCAATTGGCCTGAAATTCGCAGCATGCGTCGCCCGCGAGAGGACATGCGAACGATTAGCATTGCAGAGTATATGCAAACCATGTGCGCCTGACACACCACCGAGAAGCACTATAAGAAGGGTGCACAGAAGGCGGGGTGTAAGTAGTGGAAGTGTGTTGTGCTGCCTTACCTGTGCGTAGGAAGCTTCCTGATACCTCGTCGCAGAATACGGCAGTAATTCCAGCACGTTTCGGAGTTTGACAGAGGACGAATAGTGGCTTATCGTGACAGCGGTTTATCGTACCAAGACATCAGTGCCCGTGTGGGACGACATCTAGCCAAGTGAGGCGAGTATGGATTTGGTGGGTGCAGGAGGGACGAACGGACCGACGTGAGCGATTGCCGCAGCACACCACCGAACAAGAGGACCAGCATGTTGTGCGGCGGGCATTGACGGCTCGCACTGCCACATCACGAATGTTAGCGCAGGAATTAGGGTGTGTTGCGCAACCTGTCAGCATGTACCGTTCGACGTTGTCTGCAGGAGCAGGGACTTGTCGCACGGCACCCATTGCTCCGATTACCATGGACGTTACACCACCGGCGAGTGCGGCGGCAGTGGGCCGCTGAACGCCGCACCTGGACTACGGAATGGCACGACATTGTCTTCTCCGATGAATCCCGCTTCTGTCTGCAACACCACGATGGTCGAATCCGCGTGTGGCAGCACCACGGCGAGAGACTGTATGACGTCTGCATTATGTATCGCCATACCGGTCCGTTGCCTGGCGTTATGGTTTGGGGCACAATTGGAAATGACACCCGCACCCCTCTGGTATGCATCGCCGATACACTAAACAGCCACCACTACATCTCTGACATTTTGGAGCCTGTAGTCCTCCCTTACCTGCAGGACCTGCCAGCGGACACATTTCAACAGGACAATGCGCGCCCGCACGTGGTACACATCATGCAACAATTCTTCACGGCCCACCGGGTGTCACTGCTGCCGTGGCCCACCAGTTCTCCCGATATGTCGCCCATCGAACACGTCTGGTCGCTGATCAGCAACTGAGTGGCCCGGCAAGCACCACCCGCTGCTACGCCTGATGAACTGTGGCAACGTGTGGAAGCAGCTTGTACCAACATACCCCAAGCCCACATCCAAAGCCTCTTTTGTTCGATGCTGCGACCGTTATTGCCAGCCATTGGGGGTCACACGAACTATTGATGCTTGCGTGTTCCGCAAGTCACACGGGCCTGTAAGCTCAATCGTTTCATCTTTGTATCTGTTGTTATGTATCCAGTAAATCTGGCTTTGCTATCTCGTGTCCCTCTCGGCGTTGCATTTTGGGTGGCCAGCAGTGTATTTATTTATTGATAATTCCCTTCACCACAAAACCAGTGACGTTCAAAGGAAAATAAACATCGCAGTGAAAAGCGCGCGCTGTGTTAAGTCTATGGGAAGTCAACTTACTTTTAATTCCTTAAATCATGTGGAAAAAATCTGCTATCCTAAAACCACGGTCACTTTTAGACAGTTGGAGACTCATTTTCAGTGCCAGTAACAAAATAGATTACTCTCTTGAAGTGCAGAAGGTTTTAGGAAACAAAATATGAAGCCATGATTATGACGGCGTTCGGCGGCACCTGGGCTAAGTATTGTATGGCAGCGTTCGGCGTCGCACGGCAATGAAAGTGTTAAACAAATAATAAAACATTCAAATTTTTGGGGGTGAGGCTCCATACCCCCTTAAGTACACCTGGTTGTATAGGTCAAGAAGTGCCGTGAATTTTAATTTCTTCTGTATACTTCATGCAGCATGTATCACATTAGCAAGTCACTAAAGTGACATATACTTGACATTTTTACTAAATTTATGTATGGATTTCGTTTTGGCAAGAAATATAATTATCTCTAAAATCATTTCGAACAAGTTACTGATAGTACTATTTGATCCAGGGTTTAATAAAATCGGACCTCAAACAATGTTTTTTTATGTTTCAATTTACCAATAAAATTCTGTTTTGGGATATCAGTGAATTTCATTACTTTTATCTTTTAATCACCAGCGAGATACTAACGGGACAGCAATTTAAAATCCTTACTGAGAGAGAGAGATGTTTCCTGGAATGCTCATGAACGATTGAGTGTTCTAAGCGGCATATATAAATGTTAACAGTTTACGGATAAGTCACGTAAATTCAAGTGTTTAATTAGACATATAATTACGGAAAAAATTTGTGTCCAGTAATATATTTGTACTTATCAGCCTTGTAACGCGTACATTCAATGCGAGATTAAGCATTTCCCGATTAAAGTTGACGAAGTTTCCCCAAACCCCAATATTCATTTATATTTGTCCATGCATGATATTAATGACTCTTAGTATAACTGCAGGATAACGAAAAAGATATTTTTTTGGTAAAATTTTAGTGAAATTACCAGTGGCGGCTCGTGGCAACTGAAACAGGTGGGGCCACTAGCCGAAGTCAAACAATGAAATAAAAAAAACTGTCATTATTAGGCCAACTATTCAGACCCCCACCCTACCCCCAAGATTCCTTTACTCTGCCTCTGTTTATCCCCTTGACTCACAATAATGCCCAAATCAGGCAGGAATGTGTCAACTATTGTATTGCACACGAAAAAAAAAAAAAAATTCCTCAGAATAGAATGCATAATTATTAACAGAAAAATGTTAAAACTCCTTAAATAAAATTTTTACCTTAAAACATATGAGCATTAATTTGTTAGTTGTGCTTTGTGTTTCTTCAGATTTCTCAACTGAGGAATAATCACAGGATTAAAAAATGCAGTGAAAAAATGACTCCAGATATATATGCAGGGAGGGAATGTTTCATGAATTTCGTCCCATATAGAATGGGTATAATACTACCATTTTGCATTATTTGAAAGGTTTAACCTTTTTTTTTTAAAGAACTTGTGAAACCTAAAAACATATATGTTCGATTGTGCAAATTATACTTACAGGTTTTCTCATTTATTTATTTATTTTTAACATAGAAAATCCTCTCAGTTAAAACTGAAATTAGTTCTGCAAAGTGCTTTGTAAACTTCATACTCTTGGAAACTCAAATTCTTGGGCAGATAAGCACCAAGTTTCTTTAAGTGAAGCTTTTTGACTCAAATTCTTGGGCTGATGAGCACTGTGTTTTTTTAAGTGAAGCTTTTCTTCCAGATTTAAAGCAAAGAATGGAGATTTTAACAAAATATCCACTCTATTCATTGTAATCGACAAGCAAAAAAGTTACGACACAAAGGAACACCACATCACCGAGAGAGACACACACAGAAAAAACAACTAACTGAACTTTGAGCTTGGTCGGGGTAAGCTTCTCTGTCAACCCACGGCGTTAAGAAAATGGATACTCTCTTGGCCAGTCAAATTAAGCGCTGGGCCACATCTCAGCTTTTTTTTTCCACACGCGTTAAGGCAGTGTTGTATGTAGGTCATCATACTGAATGAGACTGGGAGGAAATCGTCTCCTCTTCGCTTGCGTAGTGATGTTACTGGGGCCTGTTGGTGATGGCCTCACACTCTGAACCTGATCTCTTTCCTCAGGGAATAGTTTTTCATTTTTGAAGGAAACTTTCCCCTTAGGTAATGGTTTTTGAAGGGAAAGGTTTATCACCATGTAGTTAAGAGAGAGAATACGAATCAGGGCAAAAAAAAAAAAACTATTTCTAAAAATAGAAATTTTTAGGTGGGGGCCGGCCCCTCTGGCTCCTACTGACGAACTGCCCCTGGAAATTACTGTACTGCACGGAACGAGAAGCACCCTGCACATATATCTATGAGTGTAGTTCACAGAAATAGCATCAAAGCTGTCTGCAGCACCCTCTGTGATTTCACGATTTCAAGAACCTATTTGCAGAAGCGCACGGCACACTAACTGTTCTAGCCACTATAGTTCAGGTCTCTCAACCTAGTTTAGGACGTTGTTCTTCTTCTCTCCTATCCACGCAGCATTGGCCGCCATAAGTCACCACCCGCGCTGCGTGTGACGTCACAAGCAGGCAAAACGCTGCTTTGAAACTACGAAAACCACTGAAGCTACGAGGCGTTTAGACAGATAAAGTGAGGGATTTAATAATTATCAATTTTACAACCTTACTGTATAATCAACTGTGTAAATAAGAATGTTTTTTTCTTCTTAATTCCACAAGATTTCTAAAAAGAGAAAAAAAAAGAAAGAAAAAACCAGGATTTCGGGAATCTAAACTCGGAGATGTTACGAAACAAAAATCGGAACGCCATTTTTTCACAGAAGGTTAGGCGCTGAAAGAATAGAATTAATTACTTGCCTGATATGTGCAGATAATTTAATATTTTCAGTAATCTCACTAATTTAAGTTTTTGAAGTCGAATATATTTCCTTACTTCAAATTTTACAGTAAGCGAAGGGTCGCTATTAAGAGGTCATATTTTTTCAAATATTGCAGCTGTATTAAATCATTCAAACTTTATTCAACCAGAATAAGGGGAAAATATAGAAATACAAAACAAATAATAAACATGCATGCACATATATTCTCTATACAAAGGTCATTCTTATGCTCACATCACATCAGCTTTCAAAGATATTACCTTATAACACAAAATATGCATAGGTGTCATAGCAGGTCACTTATTTCTCATTACGTTTAAAATTTCATTCAGTATCTACGAACATAGAATCAAATCTGTTTATGTCCACTGCTATACTTACAATAAATAATAAATATAAATAAGGAAAACAGCTTTTAAAAACAATGATTCAACACTTTTGTGTAATGTATGCGACATAAATATAAACACGTTTTCACAAAAAAAAAAAAAAAACATCCGAAACACAGCTCCTAATATAAAAAAGTTATACATATCACTCCAGAGCGGACCCAAAATGCGTAATGAGCATATGTACCCATACAGGATATAGTTATTATATATCCAAAAAACATAATATTAAATTCCACCACAGTTCAACTACAATAAAAAATTAACATAGCCAGAATTACCCTTTACAAGAAAACCAAATAATAATAATTATTTTACAAAAGTTTGTTCAATAGTTGGGTCAAACTATTGAACATGTAAGTGTTGGATTCAATATAATTTTCCCCAAGGTAAATCTTTACAAATCTCATTCAAGATAGCATTAAGGGCATTCTTTGCCCAACTAACTCCTATTATAATTACATACAGTTGTAAAAGCACTTTCTGTTAATTCAACAATTAAAATACAATGACAGAAGATTAATACTGTTAACCCTTAAAACCTTGCCAACCATATTATTTTCATATGAACAGCAATATAGCCTCCAGCATATTTCACAACCACTAAATAAAATAATCAATAAAATGTACAATAATAAATTAATGATAGGTCATTTGGCATTAAGTTCACTGTTAGTTCACTTAGCATTTGGATGTTTTTGATCAGGGGCGCGCCAAGCGCATTTGCCGCCCGGGTGCAAGCCCCTTGTACGAGAATATTTTTCAATTTTTATTCATTTTTACATGAAATAAATATCTTTAGCAACATTATTTTCTATTTCCGGTAAATTGAGATTTTCCATAAAACACTACTGTCTCATAAAACTGAAAAAAAAAAAAAAAATCTGTAAAACTCTAGTTCAGATGATGCTATGAATAATTCAAGAAGTCAGCTTCCTCTCTCTCTCTCTCTCTCTCTCTCTCTCTGTCAATTTACACAAAAGTCTGCATTACTGGTAAAAAACAGTTTCGTCATGTACGATGATAAACATATTACAGCTTCTTGATGGATGGATACACACACACAGTATATATAACTAAGCAAGATAAGATGAGGAACCTGTGGGTAAGAAAAATGATAAGAGTGGAAGACATGATCAGAGTAAAATCCCTGAAATGGTAATGGGCTGGACATATTGCCAAGAGAACAGACCATTGATGGACAACCAAAATTTTAGACTGGATTCCAAGGGACAGAAAAAGACCTAAAAGAAGACCACGCGGGAGATGGATGAAATTCGAAAGCAAAAAGAAGACCACGTGGGAGATGGATAAAAAAGAAGACCACGTGGGAGATGGATAAAAAGAAGACCACGTGGGAGATGGACGGATGAAATTCGAAAGCATGCGAGAGTGAGATGGAGGAGACTGGTCCAAGACAGACCGTTGTGAAAGAAACTTGGGGAGACCTTCATCCACCAGAAAATTGATAATGGTTGAGGATGATGATATATATACATGTAATATTAAACATGGCAGGCGTCTCTTTAAGTATTCTAACCAGAATATCTAATATCGTGGAATACATCGAAATTGTACCCCAGTGCTCGTTACCCGTATTGCATCGATCCTATAATATTTTTTCACCCTGTTTTACGGTCAACACTGGAAGCTCTTTCTTGAAAATTTGCCACCGATAAGGTAATTCAGAAAAGTAAGCACATATTTCTTGAACAATGCTGAAAATGTTCACAATCTGTAGGGAAATTTTTTCGTCGTCATTTACGACCAGATTTAAAGTATGAGCCGCTCAAAGTACGTAAAATGCATAAGGGTTTTAAGTCGACAAATTATGCTTTTTGAAGTCCGTTGTGTTTTTCCTATATATTGGCCCCATTTGTCATAGTGCTGGCCACACATTCATGAATGTTGAAATCTTCAAGATTTAAAAAAATATATATAGAAAAAGAATTTGCAATCCTTTGCCTGCAGTATCTGTTACTGAACAAAACAGTAAAAATTATTCTCTGATTTCAAGACATTTTCTGTTGAATTATAAACAAGTTATTTTTACTAAAACAGTAAACGTTCCACTTAGCATTACGATTTCTCACAGTAAGTTTTCATAACTTCTCCCACATCACCGATATTAATTTATCAACCGAAAAAATTGATTGTGGGTCCATCGCCCCCAGAATCTGGGCGCCCGAGTGCTTAGGCACCCATTGAATCCCCGCTTGGCGCATCCCTGTTTTTGATGACCAACAGCGATTTTCTAAAATGTAATACAGCTTGCTATCATGGTATTTACAGCATTAGCAAAGAAGTCATTGCAGTAAGTGAGCATTACTGGTGACTATTTTTTTGAGGAATTTCTCCCGCTACATGTGGATAAGTCGATTTCTACGAAGACTATTGCTCATTGTTAACCCCCCCCCCCCCCGAGTATACAAAGAACCAGTATTCTCAGGTCATGTTGCCATGGTCTTCCCACAAATGTCGCAGATTAGAATCCATGGAAAGACCCACTGGTTTTGGCATAGTGTATAGAGAAAAGTTGTTCCAATTTAAAAAAAATTGCATGCAAAAAAACCTCACTAGCCCCACTAAGAAATTGCAGTTTTTAGTGACAATGTAAAGGCCCTAGATTACAATGACGCATTTCTCAAAGAAGATATTTTTGAAATTTTACTTCTCCATTAGTCAAAGATTTATTACATTAATGCAGAGTCCCTAGATTTATGTGTTTCTAAAAAAAAAACACAACACATTAATTAACAAGAGCAAGTTTTTTTTTTTTTTTACTATCATGAATTTTAATTATTATGGACAAAATTATAACAGCATGGACAGATAATATATAATCCTTAAAACAATGACCAGTTTTTTTTAATAAGTTTACATTGGTTTTACCATTAATAATGGTGCAGCTCATGTGTTTGGAATGTAATTTATTCTGTATATTCTCGCATTGTAGTATTGCATTAAAATATATATATATTATACCAATGTGTACCTCGTCTACATTTACCAGTGCCAACAAACAAAATGTTATCACACAAACAAATAATAGTAATAATACACACAATACATGGTTTAAGTGTGTTCCACGTTAATTTAAAGCAGGTGTACCTTGGGAAAGGGAAAAAGAACTGATCCTAAGATCTAATGAAATATTGTTGTTTTCTCAAGTTTGTCTAAAACTATAACTGAAACACTATTAAATATAAATATCATCATCATTGTCAACCATTATCAATCCACTGCTGGACGAAGGTCTCCCCAAGTTTCCTCCACAACGGCCTGTCTTGTGCCAGTCTCCTCCATGTCACTCCCGCATATTTTCGAATTTCATCCACCCATCTCCCATGTGGTCTTCTTCTGGGTCTTTTCCTGTCCCTTGGAATCCAATCTAAAATTTCGGCTGTCCATCGATCATAATAAACTATGATTTTTAACAGTATGTGTACTCCATACAAAACCAACATATATATCATTTATTAAGAAGGTAAGTATGAATGTATTAATTTACTACAAATTTTCACTTTCATACCATACAATATTCCAAATACAGAATTTGCATTTATCTGTTCCATATTAATATGCACTGAATCAATATGTACCAGTACTATATATGTTATTCCATTAATAGGCTCCTGATAATTAGTAAAAAAATCATTTCCAAATTTGTCAAACTGACTTTTCCCTGAAGCAATTCTTCACATTAAAAAAAAAAAAAGAAAAGAAAAAAAAAAGAAGATTAAGTACAGTATACAGCAATTTTCCATTATGACTTACAAGAATGTTTAATAAATGCATCCTTCCAGTTCTTAATTGTGGACCAGTGACATGGACCTTAATTAAAAAGGACATACAGATGCTGTGAACAACTCAAAGAGGCATGGAGAGCTGCATGCTTGGCATAACCAGGAACTCATGAATCCAAAACATGAAGATCAAAGTAAAGTCTATAAAGTGACAATGGATGGGGCACATTTCTAGAACAGACCACCATTGGACAACTGAAATATTAGACTGGATACCAAGGGGCAGAAAAAGACCAAGAAGAAGACAGTAAGGGAGTTGGGTGGATGAAATTTGAAAACTTGCCAAAGTAACATGGAAGAGACTAGCTTACGACTGAAAATTGTGGTAGAAACTTGGGGAGAGCTTCATCCAGCAGTGGATTGGTAATGGTTATGATGATATACATACTCGTATAGGGGAGGAAGCATTTACAAAAAAAAAATCTCATATAAATCAACATGTCCATCATGCCTACATTTACTAATTTTTGTGCAATATAAGTTTTGTTAGGTTTGAGCATACATTCATTCATATCATTTTCTGTGTAGGTTGTTTAGCTGCACAGTGCAATCTAATAGTTGCATATTCTCTTATAATTAATTTTTTTTAATGTCATGACGTGATTGAAAAACTTTTTTAATGTTGTAACATTAATAAACCTCTCGCACTTCCCCACTTGTAAATTTATTGTTTTTGTGGTATCAGAAATGGGAAAAAGGTTCTCCCCCCACCCACCTCACAGTTTCATTACCAGCTGGAGAGCGGGTTGGTGAGACAACTCACTATATAAGATGCTCATAAGATATGCAGAGGTGTAGTGGTGTGTTATTCTCGTCTCCCCATCCTAGTTACTGAATAAATGTCTCACCTATTTACTTCACTAAAGCAATGGCAGTGATTATGGGTACCCTAGCAAATTTGATACCAGTGTGGACTACAGTGACTTTATTTATATATAGCCCCAAGTACAGCAAAAAATATGCAGTTTTGGGATTAAATGCCAACACTTATGTCATGCAACCTGTGTCATCTAGTGCTTTAAAAAATAAACTGATGCATGGCTGTAGCTAAAAATTGAAAGAGTAAGTTTCAGAAATGACTAGCATGTTAGGTAACATGAACAATTCGGTTAAGAGTGTAGTGAATATTAAGAAATATATATTTCAATGGGCTGCACACAACTTAAAAGAAGTCAGAAAAGCAGATGGACATCAAAATTATTCAGAAAGAAAATGCAAGTTTATAAGTTTTCTATATTAAGTATAACTTTCAATATGCAACTGGTGTATACATTTGATTTCAATTTAATGTATTTTTTAACATCTGGTTTGGTTTCAGACAACTAAACTAAGAAATGAAACTATTAACAGTTTACACAAGTTCTGAAAGCGTACGATTTCAAAGACTTAAAAATTACCCATTTATATGTTGAAGTGCTTTTGAAGAGAAGTCGCAATGAGCGATTATTGTACTAAATATTTATATATATATTACACAAAATCTGATTTTTATTTCAATGACAGCAGTTTCGTGTCTTTTACATACCTATGAAATTGAGTGTAATCCTTTTTTTATTGCGATTGCACAACACGAATGTAGCACACTCACATGTATCTTTTCAACCAGAGAGTTTGTTTTTGCCTGCTTGTGACATTACGCCACAGATTAGCTGTGACCTATGGTGGCAGTGCCAGTGGTGTCTCCACCTAATACAAGCTCCATGGGACAAGCATAGGCTGCATAGCTGGCACTATCTTCAATGTTCTTCATGTTTGACTTCAAAATTACCTTATTTGACCTCACGTTTGAAAAGCTACAAAATTTGAAGTCTTTGCATTACGACAGACAATGAAATAACCTAAACAGGATTATGAGTTCGCCAGACTATCAATCTGCAATATGCATCCGATATAAAACGTAAGTTATGCTTTAAGATTCTGTTTTCAATAGATGTTTTATTACAACTTATAATTTTTATCATGAATGGTTTAAAATTTTGACGGGATGCAATGGAGGATTGACCCATTGATATAAGGGTAATTATAACAAGAGAAACAGTGTATATGAGTACAAAGTACTTAAAATCCACTCTTAATAGATGGCTGTCCTGCACTTAGTGTGTAAAGTGCAATCATTAGCAGTTGGTGTTTATAAAAATTTGAAGCCAAAATGCCTAGATTTTGTGACATTATGAACTGCGGTAATAGAGGAAATCGAGACCATAAGTCTTTTTCAGGCTACTAGCTGCTGTCTCTAAAGGCAGTACTGAAAATATTCGCTTATATGCCAAACGAAAGGAGATCGCTTCCCAGATCTTAGAAAAGACTTTATTGAAGAGTTAGACTCTTCAAAGGCAGAGAACCTTTTAAATGTTAGTTTTATCCAGAAATCAGTGATTTCTGGTAAAGTAGAGAAAGTATCTTTTACTTGTTCAAATGCTATTGGAGTGCAGTGCTTGCGCTTATTAGGTCAGGCATTTCATTCATTGATTCAAAGTTTTCAAGTTTAATTTAAAAGGTGTTGGCTGTTTTTTTTGCATAGGTTTTATTGCTACTGACTATTTTCTAATAGAACACCTTTTAGAGTTTGTCTTAGTCAAAATATTTATTAAATAAATGACAACCGGGTGGGCAGTCGGCTCCAGAACCCCATAAACCAAAAGGAATGTTGCACTGTCTGAACGCTGATGCTAGTACTAGCCCCAGCATTGAATTGTGCTGCGAGTTGCTGTAATGTTGCACGCTGGGTGCCAGACAATGCGTGCCAGATGGGTGCCAGACAATGCATGCCAGACAATGCATGCCAGACGCTGCTGTCCACAAGAGCGGAAGCAAGCATACAGTCAACGCATTGGCCTTCAGGTCAGAGGCGTCTTTATATCTTTTAGGGCCCTAGGCACTAAAAGATTCAAGGCCCCCCCCCCCTTCTTCCTTCTTATCGCCTCAAAAATTTTCATCGGTCAGATTAAAAAAAAAGTAAAGCCAAGAAAATATTTTTTTCAATTTTTAAAATGCCATTCTCTCTTCTTGTTTTTAGAACATTTTGTTAGTAATAGTACTAATGTAACCACCTTGTCTATCCGTGCATATCGATCTTTTTTTTTTTTTACAGAGATATTTCAGAAATTATTTTTGCAGTTAGGAACGCAAAGGATATTAAGTTTGACACTCTAAATATCCCATATACTCGTACTTCATGAATTCACCATTAAGGGCTATTACAGTCGAAAATTCAAAAAATTACAGCTCTGTTGTGAAGAAACTATTCAACTTAGAGAAAAAAATATTTTTGTGCCTCTCAGATTAAGCTAACTGTTCCTTCTCGGGTATTTAAATTTTCCAATTAGTTTGTTAGTTTCCTGCTAGAGGCGCTAAAGACCATAAGATTTGGTTTTGACAGATTTTTCAAAAATCTTTGCAAATGATAGGGCATGAAATTTCATTAAATTTTGCCCATTTTAAATTTCACTACTAGTTCATAAATTTCCTGGTTAAAGGGTATTAGAGCTGAGGAAGATCTTGATTACCCTATCCCAAAGGGAAAAGGCAATAAACAGCAATATCTCCCATCATCAGGGCAATTTTTACGAGCACTCTTCATTGCAATTCAGGGAGAACGGTTCCAACACAGATGTTTTCCCTTGGCTGGAATAAGCATGAAAATAATTTATAGCACAGCAGACCAGTTAAGTGTTCGCTTTAAACAATGAAAAGTGTGGGAAGCATGAATCCTTCCTTCGGCTACCCTAAAGGGAAGCTAAATTATTTTATAACAGTTCCTTTCAAAAGAAGTACATTGATAAAAACTCAAAAATGTGGAGCATCAGCAAGAGAAAGAAAAAATATATCTGCTACTAGTACACTGGCGTGCAAAAATTAAGGACGAGACGTTTTTCGAATGTAACGTCGTACAGAAGTGCTCCACATCGACTCAAATCATACCATAAGATCACCAAGATGTAAGAATATGGGACAAGTGAGCAAAACCATCCAAACAAGGAATCCAAAGGATACAAAGGCACTTTATTGAAAAGGTAGCTTCGAGCAAAACTGGACAGAAGACAAAAACGTCCACGTGACAGGCGGCTGCCAAGAAAAATCCAGTCTTTAGTAGGGGATATGATCACCTCTGACTGCGTTGCAGGATTTACAACGTCTGTCCAGGCTGAGGACGAGGTTGTCAAGAAGCTGTTGAGGCATCGCGGCCCATTCCTCTTGTAGCGCCAATCGCAGCTGCGGAATTGTTGCCGGCGGCTGGTGATGTGCTGCCAAGCATCTCCCGAGAAGGTTCCACACGTGTTTGATTGCATTTAGGTCCGGGGACGACCTTGCGGGCCAATCCATGCGTTGAATATCTTCACTCTCCAACAGCTCTGTGACAGCCACTGTACGATGAGCTATAGCGTTGTCGTCCATGAAGAGGAACTCAGGACCCACAGCACCTCTAAACAGATGCACGTGAGGCAGGAGAACCTCGGTACAATAGCGGACACCAGTGACTGAACCTCCTTGGAAGATGTGGAGGTCAGTACAGCTACCAAGCATGATACCGCCCTAAACGAGAACTCCGCCACCTCCAAACCGGTCCCTTTCGATGATGTTGGAGGTATGATTGCGTGTTCCCTGCTCTCTCCAGATGTGTATACGTCCAGAATCGCTCGTCAGATAAAATCGGCTCTCATCTGTTAAAAGAACTCGACCCCATTGCTGATGTGTCCAGTTCTTGTGCTCGTGGCGCCACAGAAACCGCCGTCTCCAATGAGCAGGCGTTAATGGCACACACCGTACTGGTCGTCGTGCAAATAGACACCTTTGTGCAGCCTCCTGGCCACGGTAAAACGTGATAACGGACTTCCAGTTGACTGTTGCATGTGCCTTGCAATTTCTCCCACTGTCTGCCTCTTCTCGCCTGTAAGACAATATACCAGTCTTCCGCCGCCATTTTTGCTCGTGGACGACCACTGCTAAACTCTCGGACAGCTGTTCCTGTCATTTGAAATGCTCCCCAAGCTCGTGAAACGATGCTGTGAGTGATCCCGAACTCCTCGGCCACACTAGTCACACTTCCACCTTCTTCCAACTTCCCAATGACGCGACCTCGGGTAGTCATCCAGATATTGTCTACTGGATTGCCTGTTGGCCATATCACACGGTGGCAGCAACTCGATGTCGTTCAAACCGATGTACACCGTGCAATAGGTTTCACCAAATTGCTGAGCATACACCGCCCGTGAGCTTTATACCCTTCCGACACTCCACGTCATTTTGCATATATGTGCATGCCCTACCGTACCGGACCCTAGTCTATTTCCTGAGTGGTCTTTCGGTCCGTTCCGCTGTTATGCTAATTTCTCCTCTTCATCCTTAATTTGTGCACACCAGTGTATGAGAAAGCAAAATATCAATTGACAGTAGAATTAAAGTGGTCACTTTAAGGATTCACTTGTTTCGGTCCGTGAAAACCAAAACAAAACTGACAATCCAATTATCAGTTTTCAGGTCCTCTCAAGCTCTGGGGGCACCAGGTGCGCGCCTTTTGAAAAATCCGCCCCTGAGTCCAGGGCTTTTCTACGGCCACACAGGTTTTACCTGAGTTTGTGAGGCCCAGGTACGCCCTTGAAATTGTGACTGTGTAAATCGAAAATTTCGTGGTAATTTGCAAGATGAATTGACCCATCTCCCAGGCGCCGACTATTACACCACGTTCAAAATTGCTTAAATCATAATAAGCTACATCTGACCTGCGAATGCTACTACTTAAGCTTGAGGAGATATCTGCCTCTATATATATGTCGTTTGCGGACGATACCATTTACCGGATGGGTGTAGTCGTAGTGGCATGTGATGGAAATGGTAGAGTCTTTCCCAGTTTCTCAGTGTATATACACTATCTACCAAAAATTAATTGGACACCTGTGATAGCAAAGGAAAACAAAGTTTATTTACCTTCAATAGCTGGTGGAGCCTCCACGAGCGGCGATTACAGCTGCGACCCTCCGGGGCATACTCTCAACCAGGCGTTGTACGAGGGCTAGCGGTATTTTCTTCCACTCGGCTTGGAGAAGACAGGTCAGTTCCTTCACTGATTTCGAACTGAGGGGACACACCTTAAGTCGATGCTCCAACTCGTCCTAGAGGTGCTCGATAGGGTTAAGGTCCGGCTCTGCGCAGGCCAGTCCATTCGATTAACCCCATTGTCACCATACCAAGCCATGGTGGACCTCGCAACATGACAGGTGGCATTGTCATCCTGAAAGTAACATGGCTCCACCACGTAAAACTGCCACAACGTAAGAAGCGCATGGTCATCCAAAATTGTGCAGTAGGTCTCGGCGTTGAGTCTACTAGGAATTGTGACCAAGGGTCCCGTGCCATACCAGGAGAAACACCCCCATAGCATAATTCCACCGCCGCCGAACTTTACAGTTGGCACAATACATTCCGGCAGGAGGCGTTCTCCAGGCAGACGCCAAACCCGGACCATGCCATCCGAACGGTAGAGGGTGAACCTTGATTCGTCGCCCCAGAGAACCTGTTCCCACTATTCAATGATCCACTGTCGACGTTCTTTGCACCACGTTAGCCGAGCAGTGCTATTGGACTTGGTGATAAAACGCTTGTGGGCAGCAGCACGTCCATGATAACCGAGCAGATGGGCTTCCTTACGGATGGTATTCATCGAAAGAACACTCCCGGATGCCTGTCAAAACTCCTCGCGGATGTGGCCCATCGACTTGGTGCGGTTCTTTCGAATTTCTCTGGCCAGCACCCGTCGGCCTCTCTAACTCCCAGTTTTGTGGGTCTGCCGGGTCGGGGCACATTCCGACAGTCACCTCTCATCTTCCACTTGCCAATCATGTAGGCCACTGTCGATTTTGGGTACTTCAACTCGCTGGATGTGTCACATATAGATCGGCCATTTCTGTGATACCCGACAATTACTCCTTTCTCGAAATCAGAGAGCTCCGAACTGCGTGGCATCTTGCATGCGAATGGTTGCGTTGTTGTTTCCCACACGATATTTAACGGCGGCGGCCGTGACGTGTATCAGGACCGCAGATATCATCTATTGCAGGGGTGTCCAATTACTTGTTGGTAGATAGTGTATAATAAAATGTTTATATACACTGAAGTGCCAAAAGTCATGGAATAGCAACAAGCAATTTTTTTTTTTTTTTGATTGAAGGTTTAACTACTACCGTGAGCAACTCAATGGGCTATAAGCAGTCGCTTGTCCCTAATTTAGGGCTATTGGTTCTAGAGAAGGGAGATAGCCAGTGCTGTAAGCCAAACACAACATACATGCCTCACCAGGATTCGAACCCGGATCCTAGGGCGAAAGGTCATAAGCCAGCGCTTAGACCACTGTGCCACCAGGGGCGGCTGCAAATTTTTAACTGGCGCTGCCGTCGTATAAAGTTTTCGACGCATGCAGCGATTTTTATTAGTTGCGAAATGTAATCTCGCGAGTAAAGTTGAATAACCGCCAGTATAATTTTTTTGTTTTGACGGTTTAACGACCACCGTGAGCAACTCAATGGGCTATAAGCAGTCACCCATTCCTAATTTAGGGTCACTAGTTCCCGGGAAGGAAGAGAGCCAGTGCCGTAAGACAAACACAACATTCATGCCTCACGGGATTCGAACCCGGACCCCTTTCAGACAAATGATCAGAGCCCATCGCTTAGACCACTGCGCCACCGAGGCAGCCCAGTAGCATTATGGCAAGCCGATGTGAATTATTGGAGTTTCAACGAGGCATGGTAGTGGGAGCCAGACGGATGGGGCATTCAATTTTCGAAGTTGTGCAAACACTCGACATTCCTCGATCCACGGTGTCACAAGAATACCTCATGGAAGGCATTACCACCCACCATGGACAGCACAGTGGCCGACCAGGGGTGCTGAATAAGTGTGACCAGCGCTGTCTGATCAGGATCATTCATGCTAACAGACAAATGACACTGGCTCAAATAACATCTACATTCAATGCAGGAGATACCAGATATATCCATAAGGTTAATGCAGCGTAATTAGCGTGCATGTGGTATGGGAGGCTCAACAGAGTGCCTTTGTTAACAACACGACATCGGACACAGCGCCTCACCTGGGCTTGGGATCATGATGATTGGACCTTGGAAACTGGCAACATGTGGCGTGGTCCTATGGGTCACGCTACCAGTTGTTAAGGGCTAATATGGTAGGATTCGGGTACGGCGCACATCCCATGAGGCCCTGGACTCAAGCTGTCAATATGGCTCTGTGCAAGCTGGTGGTAGTTCTATACATGGGCACGGTTTGGATCCCCTGATCCTCGTAAACACGTCATTAACCGGAAATCGCTTTGTTGCTTGCTCTGTTGGGTGACCATTTGCAGCCCCTCATAGACTTCATGTACCCCAACAACGATGGGATTTTCCAGGACAATGCACCATGGCCCAAGTTGACTAAAATTGGTTTGAGGAGCATTCTGAACAGTTCCGATGGATGGTGTGGCCACTACGTTCGCTCGACATGAACCCAATAGAGCACTTATGGGACGTGGTGGAAAGGTCCGTTCTCACCCAAAATCCTGCACCTACAAATACCACATTACTGTGGGCGGCTGTTCAGACGGCATGGCTCAACATCTCCAGAAGTCTTCCGGCCACTTGTGGAATTGATGCCACGTCGAGTTGCTGCACTTCGCTGGGCTAGAAGTTCTAAACAATACTAGGTACGTATCCCATGACTTTTGGCACTTCAGTGTATACATCATCATTGTAAACCATTATCAATCTACTGCTGGACGAAGGTCTCCCCAAGTTTCTTCCACAATGGTCTGTCTTGTGCCAGTCTCCTCCAGGTTACTCCCGCATACTTTCGAATTTCATCCACCCATCTCCCATGTGGTGGTCTTCTGGGTCTTTTCCTGTCCCTTGGAATCCAATCTAAAATTTCGACTGCCCATCGATGGTCTGTCCTTCTGGCAGTATGTCCAGCCAATTGCCATTTCAGGGATTTAACTCTGATCATGATGTCTTTCACTCTTGTCATTTTTCGGATCCACAAGTTCCTCTTCTTATCTCTCCAGGTTACACCAAGCATGCACCTCTCCATACTTCTTTGAGTTGCCTGCAGCCTTTTAATGTCTCTTTTAGTTAAGGTCCACGTCTCTGCACCATACGTAAGCACTGGAAGGATGCATTAATCAAACACTTTTCTTTTAAGACATAATGGCATATTGCTCTTGAAAATTATGCTGTTTCTTCCAAAAGCTCTCCAGGCAAGTTTTGTACGCCGATTAATTTCTTCATCAATGTGACCCTCACTTGATATCTGCTGTCCAAGATAAACATACGTGTCTGTTATCTCCAGCTTTTCTCCATCAATCGATAAATCTTCATTTCTTGTAAAAGCATTGAACATCACTTTTGTCTTCTGAAAGTTCATTTTTAATCCCACTTCTTTACTCTTGTCAGCAAGTTCCTGGATCATATACTCTGCAGCTCTGATGGGGTAGTTGCAAAAATGACTATGTCATCAGCAAAACGAAGGTGAGTTAGATAATCTCCATTAATCTTTATCCCTTTGTTTTCCCAGTTCAGTGATTGAAAGACATTTTCCAATGTGGCATTAAAGAGCTTCGGATATATGGTGTCACCTTGTCTCACTCCCTTTCCAATTTTTGTGTGTGTTGTATTTTCAAACAGCCGAATCTTTGCACTTGCATTTTCATAGATGTTATTAATAATATTAATGTATGCATCTTCAATACCGCAGGATTTCAAAGCCATTGTAACTGCTGATGGTTTCACCGAATCAAAGGCCTTTTCATAATTGATAAAAGCCATGCACAATGGAAGTTCATATTCCCTCGCTCTTTCAATTAGTTCCCTCAGTACGTGGACATGATCTATAGTGCTGTAGCCACTCCTGAATCCAGCTTGTTCTCTCGGTTGAGCCATGTCCAGTGTTACCTTCAAGCCGTATGAAAGAACTTAAGTGAAGATTTTATAAACCACTGATATGAGGCTGATAGGTCTGTAGTTCCTGAGATCCTCAATGTCACCCTTTTTATGTAGCAAGATCATTGTAGCGTTGTTCCAATCCTCAGGAATCTTCCCTTCATTAAGGCATCGAGTAAAAACTTGGGCGAGTACTGTTTCAATTTCTCCACTTGCTTCTTGTATGATGTCTACAGTAATTCCATCTTCTCCTGGAGCTTTTCCCAGCTTCATGTTCTTCATTGCATGTGCAACTTCTGCTGGGAAGACTGGAAGAAATCTGGTAGCTTTCATGATGTCTGGAGTACATGTATCATCCCTTTCATATAATTTGGAGTAGAAATCTTCCACTCTTGTCAAAATTTCGCCTCTATTTCTTGTTACAGAACTATCTTCTTTTCTCAGTGCCATAATCTGTTTTCTTCCCTTACCGAGATGTCCCTTTGCTATCTTTAGGCTTTGGTTGTTTTCAATTGCTTTCCTCACTAGTTCACAGTTGAATTTCCTTACGTCTTCAGTGATACTTTTTCGTACTGTCTTGCATAGCTCTACATATTCCACTTTGGAAGTCACATCTTCTTTAGTTGTCCTCATCTCTCTTCTTTTTTGCATCAATATTTTGGTTTTTCCTGATAATTTGTTCACATGCAACTTGTTCTTAGACCCAGCTAATTTTGGTGCTGTTTCCATAAGAGCTTTGGTTACTTTTCTGTTAACTTCAAAAATATACACTTCTTCCAATGTTAGGCCTTCTAGCGCAGAGAATCGGTTCTTCAGTTCCAACTTGAAGGTATTATGGTGTTTTTTAAGGTTGGTTATGTCAATACATTTTGTTTGTTTTATGAGTTTGCCACGTTCGAGTTTAGTGTTGAGGTGCATCTTACATCTCACCAATCTATGGTCACTACCAGTGTTGAACTTGTTTTGCACACTGCAGTCTACTATGACGAATTTTTTGTTACACATAATAAAATCAATTTCACTTGTCGTCCTATTTGGATGTCTCCATGTCCATTTCCTGCGTGGCTTTTTCTTGAAAAAGGAGTTCATGATGAAAAACCCTTCTGCCTCTTATGCTTCGGTGGTTTGGCCATGTTGAAAGAATGAATGATGAGATGCTTACTAAGAAAATATTTTTAGCCCAAGTGGCAGGAAGGGAAGGCAAGGAAGGCCAAGGAAGTCATGGGAGGATCAAATTCAGGAGTGTCTGCATGAGAAAAAGATGATGAGTATGAAGTATAGAAGATCTTGTGTATGGTGTGTGATGGATGTGAGTGAAGCCCGAGTTGTAAGTCAAGATCGCTGTAAATGGAAAAGTTTGATATGGCAACAGTAAGTAAAAATTATCTGGTAATTTGTATTTCTTTGTGGAGTTAACCTCTGAATATCAGAGAACAGCTTAGTCAGTGATAAAGTATTACCTTTGCACTTGCCAACTCACTAACCCACTTACAAGAAGAGTAGCCCAGTACATTGCAAACCAAATATATTAAAAAAAATTATCTACATTAAAAACAGTAAACTAATGTAAATAAGTTCCTTTTACAGTGACATTTACTGTAAACAAGCATAAACCCTGGCCAAAAATACTATTTGAATTTGCAGCAATCTCAGCCCATATTAATGTAAAAATAAATAAATAATAATTTCGCATTTAACAAATTCACGTAACGACTTAATGAAATTGACCATCTCTCACGACAAGGCGTCTTCTGAACCTATTGTGCATACTAACCTTTTACTGTCTTTTTGCTTTCCTATACCCTACTCCCCTGCTCATCACCGGAGGTCTACGGTGTCACAGTGATTTCCTGGGCTGTAACGCCTCGGAATGTGAGGAATCTTCCTGTCTACTAAACTCGTTCAGGAACTTGACTAGGTTAAACATCATAAACAAGCATGAACAGTATAATGGGTCGTACGGCAGAGCTCAGTGACTTTTAACATGACAAGGTCATAGAATGCCATCTTAGCAACAATTCAATCAGGGAAATTCCTGTCCTGATCAACTGAAAACGATGTTATTGTGAAATGGAACAACAGAAAAACATGCCCTAAGAGGCAACGTAAAATAAAGAGCAGGACAGCCAAGTGCTAAAATGGGTGGTGCGATAAAATCGCTTGTTCTCGGTTGCAACATTCACCACCTAATTCCAAAATGTATGTCTCTGGAAGAAACGCCAAAACCATAACGGTTCGTCGGGAGCTGAATGGAATGATAGGGAGAGGAATTGGCAGGAAAACGCGTAACACACAAAACATTAAAATAATTCTTAAAATCATCATCACACGCGTAAGTTACGTTGAAAAATTATGAGCGGGACATTTCGGTAGCGACTTCTACCTTCATCAGCCATGGAATGATACACGTGGTAAAAGCGTCAGTTGTTGCCAGATTTCAAAATCGCTTTCCAAATAATAGAGATGTTAAAAGGTGAGTCAGAATTGTAGGTGTTAGGGGTAAGGTAGATTTCAATGCTTTTGCGGTATCTGAGGGCATGCCGATTGCTGAATGGGGCGATTCGCTTAACATTGTGCCAATCAGGAGCGGCGGACATATCGCTGATGATTAAAATTGAAAGGGAGGTGGAAGGGCTACCTTTCTTAACATCAGCGATATGCTCGATCAAACGCCGGTTTATGCTGCGGTAAGTACTACCAATATAGTGGGTAACGCCTGTGGAAGTGTTAATAGGGATAGAGTACACACCTTGTAAATCTAGGGGTTTATTAAGATCTCTGTCCTTAAGGATAAGTTTGAGAAGATGTGGAGGTGGTTTGACTGCAATCCTGTAGCCAAAAGACTTGAAAATAGAGCAAACTTTATGAGTGAAGGACAGGCTATAGGGCAAAGTGTCAACAAACTGATGGGTGGTGGAAGGTTCAAGCAGTAAACTAGATCTATTCTGTGATTCAAAACTCTTGATTAGTCTATGTAATAAGAGGGGTGGAAAGCCATGCAATTTGCCAATGTTGATGATGTTCTGATATTCTAGTTGAAGAGCAGAATGGCTGTTACAAATAAGGTTGGCCCGGTGAATGTATGACGCAGACAGTTTGTATTTTCCAAAAGTGCGAGAATGGTAAGGGATGATATTATGGGAGGCAGGTTTCCTGTAAACAGAGAGGCCAAGTGAGAACTCTGGGTTGATGTTAATATCCAGAAAACTAATGTTATTGTCAATCTGTTATTGAGAGGGAAATTTTGAAGTTATGGAGGACATGAGTTCAAACAGAGGGTGTTTTTGGCGTGGCCAAATAATGAAGATGTCGTCCACATACCTTTACCAAATGGTCCCTCTCATAATTTTTCAGCGTAACTTATGTGTGTGATGACGATTTCAAGAATTCTTTTACTGAATGGAATGGGTTACCATGGCCGAGCAGCCACACACAAGCCTAACATCAGCTAGATCAATACGAAGCACCAACTCAAGTGGTGTAACCAGTGAACTCTGGAGCCATTTTCATGGTTTGAGCTGGGACCCTTGGTTCCAGCAGTGACGTGCGGTGACACAACAGACTACCCAAGCAGTCGCAAAGGCAATTACTTTTCACTTTTTTACAATTGACATTAGGTTCAGATTTTTGAAATAATAAAAGTCAAAAAACATGGTGTATGATATAGATACCATAGCTACTTTTTTACATCTATTCTTTTACACAACACAGCAAAATCTAAAACAAAAGACTTCTGTTTTCCGAATAGACTGAAGTCATTTAACATACCTTCCTATTTAAAAGTAAACTCCATTATTCGATCACTTACAGCAAAATGTTTTATTACAGAATCGAAAAAAAGTATTTCTTTTTTTAGAGTATTTAATAGATCACTTTCAATTGATATCAATCCAAGATGCGAGAGTCGTTTCTGTCCTGTTCTGTTTTGTGCCTATGTCTTAATTCGCTTTAATGCAGAAATTCAACTGTTGAAGTGGACACAGGTATCCCACTTATAAGTGAAACCAATAGATAAAGTTGTGGCATCGATTTTCCAAGTGCTGAAGTCACTAACATCTTCATAAGCTGTGTAGGTGACTTGTCAGAAAATTCGTGTGAACTGTATGCTACGATTAATTCGTTTTTCAAACATACTTCATCGAAGTAGCGACCATAATTTTTAAGTAAGCTTTTCAAACCATCAGTTGGGAAAGTGTGAACGTAAGAGCTGTACTTCGAAGAATCCAGTAAGCACAAAAATGTAAGCTTTTCATAATCCTGAAATCTTGTATTAATGTGTTGTTCGACATTATCGAAAATTTCAAAATACAATCTTCTGTATTTAGTGGTAATCGTAATGTCTTCAGAAAGGTTTCGTTTTCGTTTTCTTGGGAGTTTAACATCAGCAATGGTTCCTTCATACACTTCCTGAAAATGACTTCTCAGAGATTTCACAGCATTTTGTGTTTCCGTTATCTTACTTCTGCAGTAAACAGTGTCTAATGAAGCATTCTGAAGCACGCTGAACAAAACATCAATAAAAGAAAAAATACTATGAAAGGTCGCAAAAAGAAAGCAAAATTCAAAGTTTTCTAAATTGCACAAATGTCCCTGAACACTCGCACGAATATCCCTTTCTACTTGTGATTGATGTTCCAACATGGCAGCAAAAGTCTGGCAAAGCTCTTCTTTTTTTCGTGGACAGTGTTGACGAATCGTGATGAGTAATTCCATCTTGTTGGGCAAACATTGGGTAGTCGGCGTCCCAAAAAGGCCTCAAGAAATTTTGAGTGCTTTGGTGATCTCGAGAAAAACGCCGCAAGCCCACTAAGAGTAGCAAAAAAAAATATGATATTCGGGAATACTTAAAGGGCTTTGGGAAAGTACTAAATTCAAACAGTGCGCATGCAATGAACACGAGGGCTTGTGGAAAGGATGCTTTAATATTCGACTATACACCATGCAAGGAAGAGGCCATTACTGCAGTTCCGTCGTAGCTCTGCGCGACGAGTTTTCCACCACAGTCTGAAAAATCCTTAAAATGGGACAAAATAAGATCAGAAAGTGTTGCCGCTGTTTTGTCCTCACTAAAGTCGCACACAAATCTTTCTACCACACTCCCTTCATTTGCATACCGATAAACAAGAGAAAATTGAGACCTATTCGAGACGTCGGTAGTTTCATCTGCTAATATGGCAACAAAATCGGACTGTTTTAACTGCAGTTTAATTTCATTACACAGTGCATTGGCGACAGAATCAATTAAATCTTTTTGAATACGATTTGATACTCCTTTGAATACTGTTGAAGACTCCAAATAGTGTTTTAGTACAGGATCATACTGAGCAGTGCAATCCAAAAGTTCCAAATAATTTCCGCGGTTGAAGTTTTTGACTCGTCATCTCCTCGAAATGAAATTTCTAGCTTTGCAAGGAAGCAAACGGAATTTATAAGCCGTTTCAAAATATCTCTATTGCGTTTTTCCTTTTCATTGTGTTGACTTATGTTTTGTCATGTCTGGTCACTGACCTCAGTTTCAATACGAACAGTTCTAAAAGTTGCGAGTGCAACGGACGCACGAATATGCTTAACAGCAAAATCATGATTCCGTATTGCTTTAGTTAAATTGCTTAGCTTGCTGTGCTGTATCCTGTTGTCCAAGTGGAGATTCTGTCATTGCTAAACAGCAAACAGTTAGAAAAAAACAGTTTGTTGATCTTAACACTTCTAGCAAGCCATTCGCATCTTTCATAATTGGCGGTTTGAAAATGTCGAGTAATGTTCTTTTGTTGCTGCGTTAAACTTGGCAATGCAGGCATCGGTCTTCCTTTTGAAATCACATTTTCTTTTCTTCAAAAGTTCAGCGAGAAAACAGAGTTTGTAACAAATCGACTATAATGTCTTCGTTTATGGAATAAGACATGGCTGTTTAGAATCTTTTTAATACACATGCATGATATATTCAGTAATTCACAGCACACAATGTAAAAAGAACTTCGAACAATGCTGTGAGAGCGAAAGTACTGGTCACGTGTCGTGGCTTCGCCTCCTACTTATGGATCTGAGGCGTCCACGCTATAGGGCTCCTCACAGACACAAGGAAGTGTTGGTGTTTCTCTGAAACACTCACCAAACTCTATTCGAGCGAACAAACGAAGCCTTCCCCACTTTAATATGAAATCTGTGATTCGGGAAGGCGGATCAAAACAGCTGAACGGACCGAATAATACTCACACTAAAATATGATATCGAGAGGAGTTACTATTGAAAACACACAAACATTTATTACATAACCAGTTAGGTTCCTGACGGCAGTGGATTACTCTTTCTCTAACATCAGGTTTCCCTAAGGATCAGACCTGACAAGAGGCGTGAAACATGAAAGCTAGGATAACCACTTCCGAAGGAAATCTCTCTCGGCGTTGACGTTCTAGAAAGAATCTACCTACTATTATGTAGATCTATATCTCTGATAATGTTATGAATAATAGTCTAACTATACTACTCTGTCAATACGTTTCAATCTTAGCTTGTGCTAAGATTGGGTTCAATGTAGTGAAATATCTACTACGCCAGCGGGATCCCTGACTATTGCCTATACCGCTGCAGCTGAGCACTCTATCTCTTCTAGGACAGATGCTCGCTAAACTCAACCAGAGCGTCGGACCTCCGTGGTTTGGAGCGTCCCTCTGCTCACCAAATAATAAAGGGCAAAACGCTTCACGTCCCCTTTCACCAGAGAACTACTCCCTCCGTTGGACGAAAGCAGACTAACTAACAGATCCTCTTCAAGAGACCTGCTCGCCTCACCTCCTCCACGCTACACATGCGCGAAGACCTCGACGCTGACCTGTTGATGTGGCTTGCCCTCTCCGGCCACGTGGTTCACCTTTCGCGCCCTTCGCCGACCACACCCTGGGCGTTGGCTCGGCGGCCTCGCTGATGGGTTTTAATCCTACCTTCCGTGTCTCTGCGGTTCTGTCAGATCTGTCTGTTAGTAAATGCCTCCTTTGAGAAAGTAATCTTACCGCCGAAGTATATTCTTATACTAACACAATATACATGGTTATATTTGCACAAAGGTAGATGGCTGTTTTCCAGACTTTTAGGCGTCTGGACGACGCTGACAATGTACAGCAAAATTCGCGGTATCATTTTTTTTTTTTTTTTTTTTTTTGGAGGTTTAACGACCACCGTGAGCAACTCAGTGGGCTATAAGCAGTTGCCCGTCCCTAATTTAGGGTCACTGGTTCCAGGGAAGGGAGAGAGCCAGTGCCGTAAGACAAACACAACATCCATGCCTGACCGGGATTCGAACCCGGACCCCTTACGGACGAATGATCAGAGACCAGCGCCTTAGACCACTGCGCCACCGGGGCGGCGCGGTATCATTGAAGATGTTATCAGTTTGTCGGAAAGGCCTCTCCCTTTCTAATGCGTGAGAAACTAAAGTTCTTTGTTTGAGGCTCTCGACATCTGAAAAATAAGAAATGTTCCACCAATTTTTTGTCGCCATCTTGGGCTTGTTATGTCTTTTTCTTCATGAAAAAGTAACATAATATTCTACATTATTATAAATTAACATAGTTAATAAGTCCGTTCTTACAAATGCATCAACAGTTCAACTCCCATCACCCAAGCAGTCCACTGACTGCTTGGTTAAGACACTTAAGAGCAGCTACACGCCAAGACCAAAGAAGACAGTCGTTTCTAGGGAGCATTTCTCATTGGTTAGCAGGCTAATGCCATCAGGTTACCATAGCAACACCACTTCAGCGGCGGCGACACTTGGGTGACGAAAGGTGTTGCATGCGCTCGGCAGCTGCGACCAATCGGAGTTCAGCATCATTTGTTTCTCCTGTCTAGTAGTTGTTGTGTGCGTGGATTATACACTTATGAAAACCAGAGGTATAAGAACGGATTTATAACTTTGTGGTGATTATTATGTGTTGAAAACAGAAATTTTAAGAATTTGAGATTTTTTATGTATTCTTCATTTTCTTTGCCCAAGCACTGCTTGGGTGGAATGCAGGTCACTGGGTTCCAGTGCCAAGGAATCTTAACGCTGTGGCCTACATTCACATTCTCGATAATGCTGTGCTCCTAACATTACGGAAACAGTTCGGTGAAGGGCTTTTCCTTTACCAATATGACAGACAAGCCACAGTGTGCAAAGTGGGATTGAGATCGAGGCTCTGTGCATTCCAGTTAAGTGTGGAAAAACTTGACTGGAATGCACAGAGCCTTGATCTCAATCCCACGGAACACAGAATCAATTGAGACACCGACTATGAGCCACGCTGAATTGCCAGACATCGGCGACTGACCTGACTAATGCTCTTGTGGCAGAATGGAAGGACGAAACGATGCTCCAAAGTCTTGTGGATAACCTTTCCAATAGAGAGGAAGCTGTGATAGCAGCAAAGAGTGGATGCCGCAGTGGTCTAAATGTTGGCGTCTGACCATTCATCTGCGTTGGATTCCTGGTGAGACAAGGATGTTAAGTGTCTTTTGGCACTGGCTCTCTACCTTCCCCGGAACCAGTGTCCTTAAATTAGGGATGTGCGACTGCTTATAGCTCATCAAGTTGCTCATGGTGGTTGGTAAACCCACAAAAGAAAAAGTGATCAACATAATATTAATTCATTTCCTATTATAGGGAGTTTTGTGGATAGCAAGAAGTTCAACCAGATAGTGTACATCCACTAAAGGAGGGATGAGGGGAGTAAAAACACAAGCAACTGTAATATCTTGTTTTAGTGCTCTACGAAGTCTCGCACATCCAAAAATTTGCAGTTCACCAAGGCATTAGAGACATGCTGAACAACGTATGATTTTTGACTCTATGCTTGATTTTAAAAATTGTTCTAAGAAATATGAAAGTATAATGTTTTCGTTTTCAAAAGGAAGAAAAAAATGCTCTTTGTGAAGTAACGTTAATTTTTTTAATCTTTTGAGAAATATCAAAAGTATTTTGATGAACACATTTCAGATTATGTTGATGTGACTGGATGTTTTCCAAGTCAATATTCAATGCTTGTTTGTTAAACCTTAAGTTGAAAAAATCCTACATTCTGGAAAATAATTTGATTCTTATTGTAAACAATGTGTGGTGTTCAGGTATGTTACTTAACACAGACCTCTTTTGTGTGTGTGTGTGTGTGTGAGAGAGAGAGAGAGTATCAGTCCCCGTTTGCAACAACTACTGCGAGATTTTCTGCTTCCATCAATCCTTTCCTTAACCATAACATGGATTTGTATTGTGAAAATTAAACACACTACATTTTATAATTCTGCAAATTTTAACACATTGAGGTTTATCAGGTAACTCTTTTTTCTATCACATCTTTTTCAATTTTATTCATCATTAATTCAGTTAAGAGGTCTAAGATTCGGCTTGAGGTGAATTTTTTGAAAACAAATTCATCAAAAGCGAATTCCTCGAAAACGAATTATTTGAAAGAGAATTCATCAAAAATAAATTAGTCGAAAATAAATTAATCGAAAATGGATTCATCAAACGGAGAATTCATCGAAAAGCAAATTCTTTGAAAATTAGGGCTTCAGGTGAATTTTTTATTTTTTTATTGGATGTTTAACTACCACCATGAGCAACTCAATGGGCAATAAACAGTCACCCATCCCTAATTTTGGGCCACTGACTTCAGGGAAGGGAGAGAGCCAGTGCTGTAAGAAAAACACAACATCCATGCCTCACCAGGATTCGAACCTGGACACCTTTTGGATGAATGATCAGAGGCCCCCACTTAGACCACTGCGCCACCGGGCGGCCTTCAGGTGAATTCATCGACCTCTCTTGTGTGTGTGTGTGTGTGTGAGAGAGAGAGAGAGTATCAGTTCCCGTTTGCAACAACTACTGCGAGATTTTCTGCTTCCATCAATCCTTTCCTTAACCATAACATGGATTTGTATTGTGAAAATTAAACACACTACATTTTATAATTCTGCAAATTTTAACACATTGAGGTTTATCAGGTAACTCTTTTTTCTATCACATCTTTTTCAATTTTATTCATCATTAATTCAGTTAAGAGGTCTAAGATTCGGCTTGAGGTGAATTTTTTGAAAACAAATTCATCAAAAGCGAATTCCTCGAAAACGAATTATTTGAAAGAGAATTCATCAAAAATAAATTAGTCGAAAATAAATTAATCGAAAATGGATTCATCAAACGGAGAATTCATCGAAAAGCAAATTCTTTGAAAATTAGGGCTTCAGGTGAATTTTTTATTTTTTATTGGATGTTTAACTACCACCATGAGCAACTCAATGGGCAATAAACAGTCACCCATCCCTAATTTTGGGCCACTGACTTCAGGGAAGGGAGAGAGCCAGTGCTGTAAGAAAAACACAACATCCATGCCTCACCAGGATTCGAACCTGGACACCTTTTGGATGAATGATCAGAGGCCCCCACTTAGACCACTGCGCCACCGGGCGGCCTTCAGGTGAATTCATCGAAAGCGAAATCACAGAAAGATACAATATCGTAGGGTAAGCTTCTGTCAAACACACTGACTATAATTGGAATGTGGCTAAATGGCCACAAAAGTGTTTGGGGAACGTGTAAAAATTGCATTTTTTATTTCTCAGATTACACTTTCTTGTAGGATGACCACAAAATCTAACGTTAGGGAGTCTAACAACAATCAGACTTTTGATTTCATTGCGTCTACTTTCCCCATAGACCGCCTCTGAAGTTAGGCCTTTTTTTACACAGGGTTCGTACACTTTTGGGGGAAAAAATTCAAGGACTTTCCAGGCCTTTTCCAGGACATATACAAAAAAATTCAAGGACTTTCCAGGCCATATACAAAAAAATTCCAGGATGATTATTATGCTTTAAAAAAATAATTTGAACATGATACTGTAAAGTAATTTCAGTTTTAAGTAATAAAAATGATGAAAGATGCAAATGGATGAATGTGCTTTATGCAAATTGATCAAGTTTATCAAGCACAAGACCATAAAGAATAAATTCTGTTCTTATGCCCTGACCTTTGAATTCAAGTTGGATCATTTTCTACAAGGGTAGGTTTCTCCTCCCTGATAACATACCAAAACTTTGTCGCAATCAAACAGATTTTATGTGAGTTAACATTCCTAAGGTTGGAGAACAAATACTGCTCTTATGTCTTGGCCTTTAAATTTAATTTTGACCTTTTTCAAGAGGGTAGGTTTCCAGGTTGTACCCAACAGCATACTAAAATTTCGCCGAAATTCAACCGCTTTCATGCGAATTATCCTACAGACAAACCCAAAGCATAAACGTTTCTGCAACCATAGTTCAAAAGTGTTAGGAATTTCGAAAATAAAAGCATAACGAACAGCGCGAAAACTAGCTCATAAATAGAATATTTGAAAATACAGTATGCACTCTCAATTATTAGGGATGGTAGAGAGGAAGGGAATAGAACTGTCCAAAATTAGCATGTTTTCGTTGCGCTAGGGCGCTTAAGCACGGCTGAATTCCTTCAGATACCCCCAATGTTCAAATGACTGAACTGTGCTGATGTTCATGGAATGAAATGGTTGATCAGCTATGATGACCAAATAAAAGTTCGGGGGGGGGGGGCTTCTTTTTTGTTTTTGTTTATGCAACATTTTACATCACTCCAGTATTTATCTTGTCATCATCAACAATCGCAATGCAACTACCGCTTACGATCGCGGATATCAGCAACCGAAAATCTGCCATATCACTAAGTGATATAACTCATAGTATCCTGGATTCCCAGGGACAGGAAAAGACCCAGAAGAAGACCACATGGGAGATGGGTGGATGAAATTCGAAAGTATGCAGGGGTGACATGGAGGAGCTGGCACAAGACAGACCGTTGTGGAGGAAACTTGGGGAGACCTTCGTCCAGCAGTGGATTGATAATGGTTGACAATGATGATGATGATGATGACAGTATTGTAATTGAAAAAAAAAGGATGTGGAAAAAAGAAACTTTCAGAAATTAAGATCATCAAGTCCTGCGTTTCAAAAATCCGTTTTCCTTTATAACGTTTAAAAACATGTTTTTGCTTTTTTACCTGTAGTGTAAATAAAAAAACTATGTTGATTTTTTTATGGAATCAGACGTCCGTATGTCTGATTGTCTTCATCTGAGTTCACACGTTAGCTACTGTGTACAAGTAGACCTATTTTTTCAGCTCAAAAATATGTAGTTTTGTATATATTCACAGTATAAGTCATTCCTTATTCCCACAGAACTGAACTCAGCATATGCAAAATGAAGAACATCAAGAACCGCCCAACACTGTTTCAGATTGTCTGCTGTTTATATTCAAGAAATGCAAACACGGATCAATGGTGAATGCAGCAACTATGATTTTTATTTATTACCAAGAAAAAAAAAAAAAAAAAAAGAGCCGTGAAAGCTGTAAAGCTGAGACGGATATTTCTCTCACCCCCCCCCTGCACAAAAACATTCCGATTAAGATCAAACAGCAGGAGGACGCGTCCACACACACAACCTTTGGAATGACCTGATGGAATGGCTTCTTTTCATTTGGCACATCGCCATAAAATCACCACCTGCAGCTCACTGAACTGTCAAGTTGCACATTTCCTCCTTCACTTTAACTATAATAGAAATTGTAAAAAAAAAAAAATGTTCCCCAATTTTCGACAAAATTAAATTACCAAATTTACGTCATGATGTTGCAATTTACTGAAATACGTTTGTTTATCTGCTGAATATTGCTTAAATCCATTGAAAACTTTTTTAATTACAGACGATTTTTTTATTAAAACAGTAACTCAGACGTCTGAATAAAAACGTATGTTTGTAATTCAAATAGAGTCCATATCATCACAGAAAAAAATTTAAGGATCACTCTGTTTAAATAAACCATGGCATCTAAAAAAATAATTCACTTGCTTTTCCCGTAATTTATAATTACTGTTTCTTTTTTTCAATCCGATTATGCAACGGATTTTTTTTTTTTTTTTGCTTCTGCTAAAGTTCCTAACGGAATTTGGCGAAATTTGCACTAGAACTTTATTGTGATGTATCTTAACTACTGTAAAAATTTTACTGTGTTATTTTCAAAATTCGGAAAAATGGATTTCTGAAAATATTCTCCTAGTCCTTTTGAGCTGTGGAAGTGATAAACAGGTGTTTGCTTTCTTCCCAACCCAAGGCTTCAGATCGGCGCTCCCAGCTGTCAATCAACCGTTGCTATGGTAACACCCTTTTGCTGGAGGCTCACTCTGTCCAAAGAGGCACACATAATAAAAATTACCAATGCTAACTTTTAAAGTTTTAAACCGATTCAATTGGAATTTTGGAAGTGAGCTTCTGTAATCCAATTACAGTGAATGTAAAAATTTCAGCTACTTTCGTGAAAAATTCGCAAAGATAGTTTTCTTATTTTTTATCATAAGTAGCGGAAGTCTCTTGGGAGGGAGGGTATCATGCACATAAACAAGAAAGAAGATGAATGTGTTGTTCAGGCATACTCCTCACTGGTGGATGCCAGCTGACTTGGTGCATACGCGACCCCCTGCAAATGCTAAATGCTTCTTCTTTCCCCTTCCGTTCTCAGTTGTCGGACGGACATCAAGCTCTCCTTCGACCTACTAGTAATCATCCAATTTTATTGCACTGGAAGTAGTGCCTTTTTTTTCTTTTTTTTCCCCCAGCCAAATTAGGATTTGGTGCACGTCGGAAAACCGCTGCCTGTGGTTTTTTTGAGAACAGAGAAAGGAACTTTAAAAAAATGAAGGGGTAACAGTAACACGATTTCCTAAAAGGGCATTTTTTTAAGTACTAATTTCAAATTTCAAGGCTTTTCAAGACAGCATTAAAAAAACACCGTTTTTCCAGGATATTCCAGGCCTTGAAAACGTAATCATGATTTTCCAGGACTTTCCAGGTTTTCAAGCACGCGTGCGCACCCTGTTTACAGTTTTTATTTCATCGTTCTCGATTGCACTTTTACTTGGGCATTAAATATTAACACCTTGGCCTAGGCTTTTTAAACAGTTTTGCTTACATCATGTTCATATTCATAAGGTTTAGACACCAAGCCAAGTTACTTTTATTGCATTTTTACTTAGGCATTAAATATGAATGCCTAGGCCTTTTTAACAGTTTTTCTTCCATCGTGCTCATATTTCATAAGGTTTGGACACCAAGTCAAGTTAGCATTATTGCACTTTTACTTATTCATCAAATGTTAATACCTTGGCCTAGGCCTTTTTAACAGTTTGTATTCCACCATGTTCATATTCATAAGGTTTAGACAAAATGTCATTTAAGTAATACACTGGTGTGGAAAAATTAAGGACGAAGAGGAGAAATTAGCATAACAGCGGAACGAGCAGGCAGAACGGACCGAAAGACCACTCAGGAGATAGACTAGGGTCCGGTACGGTAGGGCATGCGAATATATGCAGCATGACGGGGTGGTACAAAGCACATGGGCGATGTACGCTCAGCAATTTGGTGAAAGTTATTGCATGGTGTACATCGGTTTGAACTACGTCGAGTTGCTGCCACCGTGTGATATGGCCAACAGGCAATCCAGTAGACGACATCTGGAAGACTTTAAGTGAGGTCGCGTCATTGGGAGGTTGGAAGAAGGTTTAGTGTGACTAGTGTGGCCGAGGAGTTCGGGATCGCTCACAGCATCGTTTCACGAGCTTGGAGAGCATTCCAAAGGACAGGAACAGCTGTCCGACAGTTTAGCAGTGGTCATCCACGAGCAACCACGGCAGCGGACGACCGGTATATTGTCCTACAGGCGAGAAGAGACGGACGGCAGACAGCGGGAGAAATCGCAAGGCACATGCAACAGACAACTTGACGTTTGTTATCACGTTTTACCGTGGCCAGGAGGCTGCACAAAGGTGGTCTATTTGCATGATGACCAGTACGGTGTGTGCCATTAACACCTGCTCATCGGAGACTGCGGTTTCTGTGGTGCCACGAACACAAGAACTAGACGCATCAGCAATGGGGTCAAGTTCTCTTTACGGATGAGAGCCGATTTAGTCTGACGAGCGATTCTGGACATATACACATCTGGAGAGAGCAGGGAACACGCAATCACACCTCCAACATCATAGAAAGGGACCGGTTTGGAGGTGGCGGAGTTCTCGTTTGGGGCGGTATCATGCTTGGTAGCCGTACTGACCTCCACATCTTCCAAGGAGGTTCAGTCACTGGTGTCCGATATTGTACCAAAGTTCTCCTGCCTCACGTGCGTCTGTTTAGAGGTGCTGTGGGTCCTGAGTTCCTCTTCATGGACGAGAACGCTATAGCTCATCGTACAGTGGCTGTCGCAGAGCTGTTGGAGAGTGAAGATATTCAACGCATGGATTGGCCCGCAAGGTCCCCGGACCTAAATCCAATCGAACACATGTGGGACCTTCTCGGGAAACGCTTGGCAGCACATCACCAGCCGCCAGCAACGATTCCGCAGCTGCGATTGGCGCTACAAGAGGAATGGGCCGCGATGCCTCAACAGCTCCTTGACAACCTCGTCCTCAGCCTGGACAGACGTTGTAAATCCTGCAGCGCAGTCAGAGGTGATCATATCCCCTATTAAAGACTGGATTTTTCTTGGCAGCCGCCTGTGAGCCACCTGTCACATGGACGTTTCTCTCTTTTGTCCAGTTGTGCTCGAAGCTACCTTTGCAATAAAGTGCCTTTGTATCCTTTGGATTCCTTGTTTGGACGGTTTTGCTCACTTGTTCCATATTCTTACATTTTGGGGATCTTATGGTATGATTTGAGTCGATGTGGAGCACTTCTGCACGTTACATTCGAAAAACTGTCTCGTCCTTAATTTTTGCATGCCAGTGTATTTTGGTTTTACTTAGGCAGTAAACATTAACAAATAGGCCTTAGACCTTTTTAGTGGTTTTCATTCTGTTGTACTGGTATAATAAGGTTTGGATACCAAGTCAAGTTAGTATTATTGCACTTTTACTTAGCCACTAAATATTAATCAATAGGCCTTTGCTCCAGGCCTTTCTGACAGATTTTGTGTAAGTGTAGGAAATATTTATTCTTAAGTAAAAGCGTAATGTTACTAACTTAATGCAAAACTTATAAATATGAGCACGGCGGAATAAAACTGCTTAAAAGGCCTAAACTTAGGCCAAGGCATTTGTATTTAATGCCTAAGTAAAAGTACAATAATAAACTTGACTCAGTGTCTACATCTTATGAATATGATGGAATGAAAACTGTTAAAAAGGCTAGGCCTAGGCCAAAGTATTAATATTTAATGCCTAAGTAAAAGTGCAATAATACTATCACAATAAAATAAAAAGTGTTAAGAAGGCCTAGGCCTCCTAGGCTAAGGTATTATTATTTAATGCCTAAGTAATGGCACAATAATACTAACTTGACTTGGTATCTAAACCTTATGAATATGAGCACAATCAAATAAAAACTGTTTAAAAGGCCTAGGGCTAGGCATTCATACTTAATGCTTGAGTAAAAACACAATAATAGTAACTTGATACGGTGCCTAAACCTTAGGAATATGAGCACAATCGAATCAAAACTGTTTAAAAGGCCTAAGCCTAGGCCAAGGAATTCATATTTAATGTCTATGTAAAAGCACAATAATAATAATTTGACTTGATGTCTAAGCCTTATGAATATGAACACAATGGAATAAAAACTGTTAAAATGTCCTAGGACTAGGCCTATTTCTTGATATTTAATGCCTAAGTAAAAGCACAATAATACAAACTTGACTCGGTACCTAAATCTTATGAATATGAGCACGACGGGAGAAAAACTGTAAAAAATGCCAACGCCTGTTTATTAATATTTGATACTTAAGTAAAAGATCAGCATTATTAGTTTGATTTATTATGTAAACTTTATGAATACATTGCATTGTGCTCAGATTCATGAGGTTTAGACACAAAGACTTATAGTACAGTACAAGTAGACGATTTTAGGCTGTCAGCGAAAGTAATTCCCACAAAGCTGATTTTTGATAGAGACGTTCTGTAGGCCAACCTCACAACACACAAGAAAGTCTTGGTTGATCCGAGTTGAGCTTTTGTTGCCATCTTGGAAAAATGGCAGCCGAAATTAGATTTCAGCATTTTATGGGAAAACTATGCGTTGTAATGCTATAAATGCAAATAAAAATTATTTGAATGTAAATTGGCAACATGTCGTCATGAAGTATGCATTTCTTATACTGTTCTGTGTTGTTCTGCTTTCAGGAGTTCGCAGTACTGATGACGGATCGGGTGGAGTGAAGTACAATTAGTAGAGTGAAAGAAGAAGTCCACAGGTGTGATTACACAGTGTAAAAAAACAGAACATTGTTTGTGCTTGTATTTGTTAAACAGGATACTAAAAGCCACTATCTCAGTTAACATCATAGATATTAAAGAAAAATGTTTTGTTTGTGAAACCGATCTATCGGTAGGACAATGTGTAACTGTTAAAAAGGGAATTGTAACCCTTAGAAATTCCAGTGTGAATAGAAGAGATGGAAAGCATCTGCAATTAGAAGGCGTCGAGAGTGTTCATGTAAAGATGTAAAGTGCCAGAAAGATTATACTAGATTAGACCCCATTAAAGCTGCTCAGAAGAAGGTGGAGGTTGGCCCAGTTGTATCACCATTAAAATCAAAATTAAGATCAACGGCCAAGGTGACAAAATTCAATTTTCACACCTCTTGCTTTATTTTGAGGAGATGTTTTTCGTGAAGCAGATGAGAAGAAAAAACCATTTGCCAAACGACGGAAAATAAGTCTTGTTTCTACTTTACCATTTCTAACTGCTGTAATGAAACAAGTAAGCGAAAGAAGTGATGAATGGAGCAAAGAAGTACGACTTCGTGTAATGGGAATATCTGATCTTGTGGCCGAAGAAGCGAGACATCATCATGATTGCTCAACGAGTTCTTTTAAATTCAAACAATCAAGTGGAAAAGGTAGAGGATGTCAAGTTCAGAATAAGAAAATATTAGACAAACATAATTAAATCTTTAAAATAATTTAGAATCTTTTCTGTACCTAAACGAACACCTATTAAAGATGGAAAATTGTTTCATATCATATCACTAAGCTGTTTTCTGAGCTTCAGAGGTTAGCTCCACAAAGAAATACAAACTACCAGATAACTTTTTAACTGATTATTTACTTTCTGTTGCTGTATGAAACTTCTCCATTTACAGCGATCTTGACACACAACACGGGCTTCACTGACATCCATCACACGAAGTACACAAGACCTTCCATACTTCATACCCATAATCTTTTCCTCATGCAGACACTTCTGAATCTGATCCTCCCATGACTTCCTTAACCTTCCCTTCCTGAAACTTGGGGGGAATTTTTAGTAAGCATCTCATCACTCTTTCTTTCAACATGGCCAAACCACTGAAGCATATTAGTCTCACCTTGTTAACAACATTTTGCTTCACATCACACAACTGCAATACATCTTCATTCCTCACACGATCAGAATGTGTCTTGACACAAACCCCCAGTAAGTAATGCACTTTTCCAGCACACAGACAACTCCTATGTTTCTTCTGTAGTACACAGGTTTCACTGCCATACATCGGAGTAGGAACAATTACACTTTCACACACAGCCATGCAGGTCTGTGAATTTCTGTTTATGGCAGGTTTTACTGCATCGGTTACTTAAGTATGAAGCATTTGTATGTATCACACATCAATATGAACTTGAATGAAAATATGCCCATCTTTGTAAAAATCTTCAGATAAGATATCTTGAAAACTAAGGACACATGCTATAAAATAAAGTAGTAAAATGTTTATTCATATACATGATAAAATATATTGGAAGCAGTATGTATCTATATTTACAAATGATAAGTAGTAAAACTTTTGGAGAGTTATGATTAAAACTGGGTGTTGAAGACTGTTGGCTCTTATTCATCTACTTTTTTTCCTTTCTGCAGAACACTTAGAACAGTACCATTTTCCTTTCGGCTTGCTGGTGAGACCAACACAGGCAAAATGAAACCATTCAATAGGGCACTGAAAAAAAAAAAAAAGCAAACTAAAGGGCTACTGGCATTGCATTAGCAAAAATGCATGAATACACATACACCACACAAAGACATTTATTTAGTGTTCCAACTATTTAGATATTTTGCATGTAGGAAATATTTTCAAATGTCTTCACTATCTTTGCACATATACATGAACAGGAATGATATATATATATATATAAAGTTTTGGATTTTATTTTTCAGGTACATTTAAACGTACATCATAAAAATCATATAAACATACTACCTGTCCTAGTTTTAAAAATTGTTTTGCATATATACAGGCACACTCACATTTGTATACAATTTCATCAATGCATGAATGAATGAATGAGTCTATCCACCTACCCATCCATCCATCTATCTATCTATCTATCTATCTATCTATCTATCTATCTATCTATCTATCTATCTATCTATCTGTCTGTCTACCCATCTCTAAATATGCATACATATACTGTATAAACAATACAATGGGTTGATATGGCATAAGTTCATGCCATTTTTTTCACCGCACAACAAAAAGTATTACATCAGAAGGGAAAACAGAAGCAATCAACTATTTATTACCTCCCATTCAGGGTTCATACCTTTTCTGTGGGGAAAAAAAAATAAGGACTTTCTAAGGACCTACACTCAGATTGATATTTTGCGTCATTGGAATATCACGAGGTGTGTGTGTATGTACAGGGCTCGACAAATATGTTCTAGATCTAGGAGCCAGCACCAAAATTTAGGTGCCAGGTGAAACGAAGTCAATAATGCATGAACAAAAACATGTTTGGTTATGACACTGGAACGAAAATTGGTAAACCATATTTGTTGTCAATGATTTTTCTTTTTACCCAAACCATTTATTGCAAAACAAAGTTCCAACTCACTTCATAATTTTCTTTTTCCATTCATTCTTATGTCAAAAAATTTAAAATTTCAGATTTTGATTTTATTAAAATTCTATTTGCGGATGTCATATTTTGTACATATTAATTTAAAGTACTATATTTTTTTCTTTGTATAATCTGTAGACCATAAAATTCAGAAAAAAAAAAAAATCTTTCGTGAGATCCGCAAGGGCGTATAACCCAAAGGCTGTGAAAAAAAAAATCCCATGTATAATCTGCTGTGGCATATGATCCGTAGGTCGTGAAATTCTGAAAAAAAAAAAAAAAAAAAAAAAAAGAAACCCCAATTTTTTTTCCTTTGCATAATCCATGGCAGCATGTTCAGGCCACGATATTTCAAAAAAAAAAAAAAAAAAAAAAAAGACAGTCTACTTCTGCCAACATTGGCAATAGCTTTGTTACTAATAACTAGTATTGTGTGGTAAACATACTCTATATTATTACGAAATGATTCATCTCTTTGTAAAAAACAAGTACGCGTCCCAATAAATCATTATGACAAACAAGGACTTTAATGAAACAACGCGTCCCAATAAATCATTATGACAAACAAGGACTTTAATGAAACAAACTTAACACATGCGAAACGCAAAGTTAATTATCTGGTGAAGGCACGATTGCAAAATTTCAGTTCTAAACTTCCACCAGTAAAAATCAGTAAGATGCATCCAGAATTCCACAATGCTTGACAGACAGGAAATCCAAGCAAGTGAATGTGCAGTACAGGAACCTTCTCCACTTACCATATGATCATACTGCCTCTAAAATTGCAGTTTAAGACAAGATGAAGACCAAAGAAGGAGGGGGGGGGGGGAGGCTGAACATTTTAACTAGTGAAAAATCAAAACAGACAGCAAGAATGTGGACTACTGTCAGTTTGTCTTTTGTTGACTCTGCAACTGCACAGCACCATTGCATAATTTTTTTTTCTGCTGATATTCTCTCCCTACTTCTTCATTGTCATGTTTTTGTTCTTTTCTTGTTTTTTATGCCCTCTGATAACAACCATCAGCCTGGGCACCATGAGCGCATGATTTCAAAGCTTCAACCATTTTAGATAAATGGTGAAACTTTGGGAATATTAATACTTTTGAATACTATGCATTAATTTTTCCAAATTCGTCACTTCCATTTTTGGGAATTTCTTACTTCCCTTATCAAGATTAAATGTAAAAACTTATGGGGTGGGGGATATTTAACAGCACTGGAGAGTGGGAACATCGCACGCAGCTGTGTGTGTGTGTGTAGCGATTACGGGAAATCTGTCTGACTTCCGGTTTTGAGAATTTTTCTCCTATTTTCAAGCTGAAATACAAAAATTTATGCAGTAAAATGATACTTAAAAATACTAAACAAAGGCAACATCGCGAGAAAAAAGAAATTATGATTACGGAAAAAATCTGAACTCCATCGACTTTCCGTTTTCAAACTTTTTGTGAAGATGGAATTTCATCTTTCAATGAACATCTACCCCGCGCCAGTTCTTTTTGCTTGTGCATCGATCTCCCAAGTGGCCAAAATAACGGAAAAGGCGGAATTTCTCGAATTCGCGGAAGAATCTCATGCCTGAAGATTAGGAGGAAAATTTTTGCGGCGTCTAACTTCCATTTCTGCAAATTCTTGCCTACAGTTTCAAGCTGAAATATGAACATATATGCCATAATATACATACATGAGACTGATGAAGAAGAAAAAACGCTGAACTTTTTAACCGTACGGGTGAAAAATAAGAACGTGCTGTAAAACAGCGTGAACAAGACAAAATTGTCCACTGAAATGTATTATTTTAACGTTCATAAATCATCTTTTAAATGTATTACATAAATATTAACAGCACTGTATTAATAAATATACAGTGTGATTCATAAAGAAGTATACAATTTCCAGATGCTGTAAAACAGTTACAGTTGAAGACACAAACCACAACTGCGAACCGTTAGGTAGATGTTATACATAAATGTCAACAGTTCATTGTTGCATAATTTACTGTTTCTCACGTTATCATTGAAATGTCCTCGGGAAACGCCTATAATATAAATAAATAATAAAATTTCAGAATGTTACTCACATTTTGTCATGAAGTTTCCAGGATATTGCAGAGTTTTTCTGTAGTCGAAGTCTTCAAATGGATAGGTAAGAAGTCTTTCTTCAAATGGATGTGACGAAGTCTACAAATGGGTAGGTAAAAAGCTGCAAATGACTATCACTATCTTTGAGTCGTTATTTAAAAGATGATTTATGAACGTTAAAATAACTAAATTTCAGAACCATATGTTGAAGGTGAGTTGAATATTTACTTATTTTAACGTTCATAAATCATCTTTTAAATAACGACTCAAAAATAGTGATAATCATTTGCAGCTTTTTACCTATCCATTTGAAGACTTCAACTACAGAAAAACTCTGCAATATCTTGGAGACTTCATGACGAAATGTGAGTAACATTCTGAAATTTTATTATTTATTTATATTATAGGCATTTCCGAGGGCATTTCAAGGATAACGTGAGAAACAGTAAATTATACAACAATGAACTGTTGACATTTATGTATAACATGAATTATAACCACGTAAAGAATTCAACAAATTGAAATATTTGATGAATTGATATAACGTTAGGAAGATGTACTCATAAAGTTTGTGTCCCGCTACTGAGGGAAGTGATGTAGGACGACGTGCGAGATTATCTCTTTGAACATCTTCCTCACCGATGGATTGGACGAGCTGCGGACTACAACATGTCACTGACCCAATGGCCACTCAGAAGTCCAGACTTAACACTTTGTGACTTTTTCCTGTGTGGGTACGTAAAGGACAAGGTATTCGCCCTCCCCTTCCTGTTGATCTAGCGGAACTGAAACAGCATATCACAGCCACTATCACTGCACTTGATTCAGATATCTTACCTCGTGTTTGGGCGGAAACGGATCACCGGCTCGATGTGTGTCGTGTGACTAAGGGCACATACAACATCTGTGACTGTCTCTAAAAAAACTTGAAACATTCCCCTACAATTCTGTTACAGGTAACATAAAATATCTTACATTGTTCTTGTTTATAGTGCACTGAAACTGTATACTTCTTTATGAATCACCCTGTATATACATATTTTACATTTAACAGCAACACAGGATAAATATAACATCGCAGAGAAAAAAATTATGATTGTTAGCAAAATCTACGCTCGATCCGATTTTAAATTTTATGAAAGTTTTCCTCCATTTTGAAGCTGCAAAACAAATATTTATGGAATAGAATTATATTTAGCAACACTACTGGGTAGGAAAAACATCGCAAGAAAAAAAGGATTACGATTGCGGGAGAAACCTTCACACGTCTAACTTCTGTTTCCAAAAGTTTTGAAAATTGGAAAAAACGACCCCGCCACCATTCAATTTCTGTTCAGTTCTGCACCGATCTCGAAATCCATCGAAATGACGATGGAAAAGGCGGAATGCTTGGAATCCACTGCAGAATCTCGTGCCTGAAGACCACAGGGAAATTTTCGTGCCAACTTCCGTTTTCGGAATTTTTCTTCCATTTTTAAGCTGAAATGCAAATATTTATGGAATAAAATTATATTTAACAATAATACTGCACCGAAGAAACATCGCAAGAAAAAGAAATCATGATTACAGGAAAATTTTTCACTCTGTTTAACTTCTGTTTTTGAAAGTTTTGAAAAACGAAATACCATCTCCAGACCAAAAAATGACACCCCCAATTTATTTTTCAAAATTTCTCTTTAGTTTTGCATCGATCTCGCGAATAACCCAAATTATTACAAAAATCGGAATTCCGCAAATCCACGGAAGAATCTTATGTATGAATATAATATTTACCAAGAAATACTAGACACAAATGCAACATCAGGAGAAAAAAATTACGATTAGGGCAAATTCATTTTACTCCATTTAACTATCTGTTTTCGAAAGCTTTGAAACACGAAATACCGGCCCCAGACGGAAAGTGACCCCCTCCCCCAAATTCTCTTCAGTTTTGCATCAATCTTGAGGATGATCGAAATGACAAAAAAAAAAAAAATTCTGGAGAATTCCGCAAATTTATTTAAGAACCTTATGTATATCATAAAATAATAGCAAATATATATTTTTTTTAAACTAACTGAAAATTCATAGAATCCGTAGTTTCAAGAGTGAGTTCCGTAGTCAGACAACTAACTCCGTAGAAACTATGGACATTTTTTTTTTTTTTTTTGATTGGAGGTTTAACGACCACCGTGAGCAACTCAATGGGCTATAAGCAGTCGCCCGTCCCTAATTTAGGGTCACTGGTTCAAGGGAAGGGAGAGATCCAGTGCCGTAAGACAAACACAACATCCATACCTCACCGGGATTCGAACCCGGACCCCTTACGGACGAATGATCAGAGGCCAGCGCCTTAGACCACTGTGCCACCGGGGCGGCCTATGGACATTCCATAGTAATTGCCATGTATGACAGTCGTATAATCCGCACCTATCATGCTAATCATGAATCGTAATTTCCGACAGAAAGCTGTGATTCACAGGACCGAATCAGAAATCCAAGGATGTAAGAAAGAAATGATTGTCTTATTAAAAAAGTACCTGCCATTTTGAAGTACTTTTGTGTTACTTTTAAGTTAATAAAGAACTAAAATCGCTAGCTGTTGCAGCATTACCATAGTTCATTAGTTACACTAAAAAATCCATTGAAATTGCGGACAGTGCGTAGCATTCTTATTTTCGAATACGTTTCGACGGCATACCGAAAGAAAAAAATTCTTAACTAATACAATTAGTGCACCAAAACTAGGCAATGCGATTCGCAGAATGGTTACATGCTACGGAATGGCTCAGCGGGATTTCCAAGAGTCAAGGATTATCACACCAAGTAGGATTCCGCATGCGCAAATAGGTAACGCCTTCCATGCGCCATATTGGGTTGTCGGAAAAGCTATGACGTATTTTAGCCATGTCTTGCAAAGGTCATTTATTGATAGAAAGAACAAAGATCAATCAATGATATAATGCCCGTTTTGTTCGATGACCTTTTGCCATCTGTCAGTGAGCTGCAGAATGCCTCGTTCACAGAAGGACCTGTCTTTCATGGCGAAAAACTGTACAAGGTGCTGATTTAAAGCCTCATCTGAATTTAACGTTAGACCACACAAGGACTGTTGAAGAGAGTGAAGCAAGTGGAAGTCAGACGGCGCAAGGTCAGGCGAGTATTCTGGGTGTGGCAACACATCCCTCCCAAGCTCCAATAATTTTTGGCGGGTGATCAAACTTGTGTGTGGTCTCACGTTGTCATGATATAACACAACACCTTTATGATGAACGAGCTATGGACGTTTCTGGATGATGGATTCGTTCAAACTGTCCAATTGCCGACAGTACACATTCGAATTGATTGTTTGGTTCTCTGGTAGGAGCTCGGAAAACACGACACCTTTAAAATCCCACCACACTGAGACCAGAACCTGCTTCTGATGTCATTTGAGGCGAAGCAGCACGTCGGGACCAAGACTGTTTGTGTAGCACATTGTTGTACACAATCCACTTTTCGTCACCAGTTATCAGTCACTTCAAAAAAGGATCGTTTTCCTCACGTTTAATGAGCATATCGCAAATGTTTATACGCACCGTCAATTGAGCTTCTTTGAGTTCATGAGGAACCCACACATCGAGCTTGCTTACGTATCCCAGCTTCTTCAGGTGGTCGTGAACGCTTGAATGATGGATGTGCAATGTGTCTGCAATCTCCCGTGTCACATAATGTGGGTTTGACTCAATCAATGCCTTGATTTAGTCGTCATCAACCTCGGTTGGCGTCCCGGACCGAGGAGCATCGTTGAGGTCAAAATCACCAGCACGGAATTTTGCGAGCCACTGCTGGCACTGACCTTCTTGTAGAGCATTATCACCGTACACTTTACGAAACTTTTCACAAGCTTGACACACATTCTTCCCTTTAAAGAAGTAAAACAGTAATATATGGCGAAAATGCACAATTTGGTCTTCCATCTTCAACTTGATGTCAAATCTCCGCAAATCAACCAAATCGCTCACTATTCCTTTTAGAACTGGCACCTGTCGAAAGCCATAGCGATAACAACAGAGCTGTGCATGCCTCTAGTACTTCCAAAACCGCCCAACCACCATCGGGTGCCAAAATACGTCATGACTTTTCCGACAACTTAATATTTTCTGTCCAAATGCTTCTAAGTAAAAAAAAAAAATAAAAAAAATATATATATATATATATATATATATATATATTCTTACAATCTCTTGCGGTCTTCATACATGAGACCAAATCAGAACATGCGACGAAAAAGTGTATATATAACACTGCATGAGCAAGCTGGCGTTGTTCACTCTAATTTATTTATGTAGATATTTAGAGCACATAACTGTTGTTTTCTCTTATTTGCACTTGCTAGAACAACAGCTCAATTTTCCTCTCATGTTGCTTTCTTCTCAGTAAGTTACATGGCCGTATTTGTCTTTTGTTGACTGCAGATGCACAGCAATCTTTGCTTAATTTTCCTTTCTGCTGATATCATTCCCTTTTCCATTTCTTATTCACTTTTCTTCTTCTTAATTTTTCCTTTTTATTCGCTCAGATGACAATAATTTAGCCATCATGCTGAAAGAACTTTCAGCCTCAGGACCATGAATGCATTATTGGGTAATATATGTTCATGCAATATATGATATATTGAATTGTCGGAAAAGTCATGACGTATTTTGGCACCCGATGGCGGTTGGTTGGTTTTGGAAGTACTCACCCGATGGCGGTTGGTCGTATAATAAGGGCAACGGCAACAGAATGAAACTTTAGTAAGTAAATTTGGTCACGGCAACAGAAACCAGCGTGGAAATACTCTCGTAGAATTTGCAGAGGCAGAAGGGTTTTTCCTCATGAACTCCTTTTTCGAGAAAAAGCCGCAAAGGAAATGGACATGGAGGAATCCCAATGGATGGACAAGTGAAACTGATTTTATTATATGTAACAAGAAATTTGTCAAGGAAGACTGCAGTGTGCTGAACAAGATCAACACAGGTAGTGACCATAGAATGGTACGATGTAAGATGCACCTCAATGCTAAACTTGAGCGTGGCAAGCTTATAAAACAAACAAACTGTATTGACATGACCAACCTTAAAAAGCATCATAATACCTTCATATTAGAACTGAGGAACAGATTCTCTATTCTAGAAAGTCTAACATCAGAAAAAGTGGACATCTCTGAAGTTAACAGAAAGGTAACCAAAGCTCTTATGGAAACAGCAACAAAATTAGCTGGGTCTAAGAACAAGTTGCGTGTGAACAACTTATCAGGAAAAACCAAAATGTTGATGCAAAAAAGAAGAGTGATGAGGACAACTAAAGAAGATGTGACTTCTAAAGTGGAATATATAGAGCTATGCAGTACGAAAAAGTATCACTGAAAACGTAAGGAAATTCAACTGTGAACTAGTGAGGAAAGCAATTGAAAACAACTTAAGCCTACAGATAGCAAAAGGACATCTCAGTAAGGGAAGAAAACAGATTATGGCACTCAGAAAAGAAGATGTTTCTGTAACAAGAAATAGAGGCGAAACTTTGACAAGCGTGAAAGATTTCTACTCCAAATTATATGAAAGGGATGATACATGTACTCCAGACATCATGAAAGGTACCAGTACCAGAGTTCTTCCATTCCTCCCAGCAGAAGTGGCACATGCAATCAAGAACATGAAGCGGGGGAAAGCTCCCGGAGAAGACGGAATTACTGTAGACATCATACAAGAAGCAAGTGGAGAAATTGAAACAGTACTCACCCAAGTTTTTACTCGATGCCTTAATGAAGGGAAGATTCCTGAGGATTGGAACAACGCTACAATGATCCTGCTACATAAAAAAGGTGACATTGAGGATCTCAGGAACTACAGACCTATCAGCCTCCTATCAGTGGTTTATAAAATTTTCACTAAAGTTCTTTCACACTGCTTAAAGGTAACACTGGGCATGGCTCAAACGAGAGAACAAGCTGGATTCAGGAGTGGCTACAGCACTATAGATCATATCCACGTACTGAGAGAACTAACTGAAAGAGCGAGGGAATATGAACTTCCAAATTGCATGGCTTTTATCGATTATCAAAAGGCCTTTGATTCAATGAAACCACCAGCAGTTACAATGGCTTTGAAATCCTGCGGTATTGAAGAGGCATACATTAATATTATTAATAACATCTATGAAAATGCAAGTGCAAAGATTCGGCTGTTTGAAAATGCAACACGCATAAAAATTGGAAAGGGAGTGAGACAAGGTGACACCATATCTCCCAAGCTCTTTAATGCCACTTTGGAAAATGTCTTTCAATCACTGAACTGGGAAAAAAAGGGATAAAGATTAATGGAGATTATCTAACCCACCTTCGTTTTGCTGATGACGTAGTCATTTTTGCAACTGCCCCATCAGAGCTGCAGAGTATGATTCAGGAACTTGCTGACAAGAGTAACAGGGTTCGTACTCTTTTTGGGGGAAAAATTCAAGGACTTTCCAGGCCTTTTCCAGGCCATATACAAAAAATTCCAGGATGATTACTGCGCTTACAGTATCATGCTCAAATTAGTTTTTAAAAGCAATTTCAGTTTTAAGTAATAAAAATGATGAAAGATGCAAATGGATTAGGGATGATAGGGGGAAGGGAATAGAACTGTCCATAATTAGCATGTTCTCGTTGCGCTAGGCGCTTAAGCACTGCTGAATTCCGTCAGACCCCCAATGGCCAAATGATTAAAATGTGCTGATGTTCATGGAATGAAATGGTTGATCAGCTATGATAACCGCATAAAAGTTCGAAGGGGGGCGATTTCTTTTTACGTTATGCAACATTCTACATTACTCCAGTATTTATCTTGTCATCATCAACAATAGCAATGTAACTACCACTTACGATCGCGGATATCGGCCAACTGAAAATCTGCCATACAACTAAGGGATACAACACACAGGTATCATGTTACAGTGTATTGTAATTGAAAAAAAAAAAAGATTTCAGAAATTAAAATCGAAAAAAAAAAACTTTCAGAAATTAATATCAAGTCATGGTGTTTCAAAAATCCGCTTTCCTTTATAATGTTTAAAAACATGTAATGTTTTTTCTTTTTTTACCTGTCGTGTATAATAAAATGGGTTGATTTTTTTATGGAATCAGACGTCCATATGTCCGATTGTCTTCGTCTGAGTTCACACGTTAGCTACTGTGTACAAGTAGACATATTTTTCAGCTCAAAAATATGTAGTTTTGTATGTATTCACAGTATAACTCATTCCGTATTCCCACAGAACAAAAATTCAGCAGATACAAATGAAGAACATCAAGACCCACCCAACACCATGTTTCAGATTGTCTGCTGTTTATATTCAAGAAATGCGAATATGGATCAATGGTGAATGCAGCAACTATGGTTTTTATTTATTACCAAGAAAAAAAAAAGGAGCCTGAAAGCTGTAAAGCTGAAACGGATATTTCTCCCCCTCCCGAAAACATTCCGATTAAGTTCAAACAGCAGGAGCACGCGTCCACGCACACTCAACCTCTGGAATGTCCTGATGGAACGGCTTCTTTTCATTTGGCACATCGCCATAAATCACCACCTGCAGCTCACTGAAGTGTCTTCCTCCTTCACCCTAACTATAGGAGAAAACGTAAAAAAAAAAATGCTGCCCAATTTTCGACAAAATGACCAAATTTACGTCATAACGTTGCAATTTACTAAAATACGTTTATCTGCTGAATTTCGCCTAAATCCATTGAAAACTTTTTAATTATAGATTTTTTTATTAAAACAGTAACTCAGACATCTGAATAAAAATGTATGTTTGTAATTAAAATAGAGTCCATATCATCACAGAAACAAAATTTCAAAATTTAAGGATCACTCTGTTTAAATAAACCATGGCATCTAAAAAAAATAATTTGCTTGCTTTTCCCGTAATTTATAATTGCAGTTTCTTTTTTTGAATCCGATTTTGCAACGGAAGATTTTTTTTTTTTTTGCATCTGCTAAAGTTTCAAACGGAATTCGGCGAAATTTGCACTAGAATTTTATTGTGATGTATTTTAACCACTGTAAAAATTTTACTGTTATTTTCAAAATTCCGGAAAATGGATTTCTGAAAATATCTCTTAGTCCTTTTGAGCCGTGGAAGTGATAAACAGGTGTTTGCTTTCTTCCCAACCAAGGGCTTCGGATCAGCGCTCCCAGCTGTCAATCAACCGTTGCTATGGTAACACCCTTTCTGCTCAAGGCTCACTGTCTAAAGAGGCACACATAATAAAAATTTCCAATGCTAACTTTTTAAGTTTTAAACCGATTCAAATGGAATTTTGGGAGTGAGCTTCTGTAATCCAATTATAGTAAGTGTAAAAATTTCAGCCACTTTTGTGAAAAATTCGCAAAGATAGTTTTCTTATTTTTTATCATAAGTAGCCGAAGTCTCTTGAGGGGTGGGCCGGAAGCAAGCGTCTTAATGCAATAAACAAGGAGCAGATGAATGTGTTGTTCAGGCATACTCTTCACTGGTGGATGCCAGCTGACTTGGTAAACACGCGACCCCCTTGCAAATGCTAAATGTCTCTTCTTTCCCCTTCTGTTGTTCTCAGTAGTTGTCGGACGGACATCAAGCTCAGGGCTAGAGAATGCATCAAGCTCCCCTTCCCTAACAGACCTGCTAGTAATTATCCAATTTTATTGCACTGGAAGTATGCTTCCCCCCCCCCCCCAGCCAAATTAGGATTTGGGCACATCCGAAACACCACTGTAGCCGGCGGTTTCTTTGAGAACAGAGGAGAGGAACTTAAAAAAATTAAGGGGTAACAGTCAGTAACACGATTTCCTAAAACGGCATTTTTTTTAAGCACTAATTTCAAATTTCAAGGCTTTTCAAGACAGCATTAAAAAAATACCTTTTTCCAGGATATTCCAGGCCTTGAAAACGTAATCATGATTTTCCAGGACTTTCCAGGTTTTCAAGCACGCGTGCGCACCCTGGAGTAAAGAAGTGGGATTAAAAACAAACTTTCAGAAGACAAAAGTGATGTACAATGCTTTTACAAGAAATGAAGATTTATCGATTGATGAAGAAAAGTTGGAGATAACAGATGTGTATGTTTATCTTGGACAGCAGGTATCAAGTGAGGGTCACATTGATGAAGAAATTATTCGGCGTACAAAACTTGCCTGGAGAGCTTTTGGAAGAAACGGCATAATTTTCAAGAGCAACATGCCATTATGTCTTAAAAGAAAAGTGTTTGATCAATGCATCCTTCCAGTGCTTACATATGGTGCAGAGACGTGGACCTTAACTAAAAGTCACATACAAAGGCTGCAGACAACTCAAAAAGCATGGAGAGGTGCATGCTAGGTGTAACCAGGAGATATAAAAAAAGGAACTCGTGGATCAGAATAAAATCCCTGAAATGGCAATGGGCTGGACATACTGCCAGAAGAACAGACCATCCATCGATGGACAGTCGAAATTTTAGATTGGATTCCAAGGGACAGGAAAAGACCCAGAAGAAATCATGGGAAATGGGTGGATGAAATTCAAAAGTATGCAGGAGTAACATGGAGGAGACTGGCAGAAGACAGACTGTTGTGGAAGAAGCTTGGAGAGACCTTCGTCCAGCAGTGGATTGATAATCGTTGACAAGGATGATGACGCAAGTTTTCAATATTATTTTTTTAAAATCTTAAACGATCAAAACGAAGTTCTTCTCTGTTTACATGATTTGCTAGTGAATGGCTATTTTGAAATTTTTTGGGGAGAAGAAGCCTGGTGAAATGGTCGGCCTCCTACATGTATATGTAAATTCTCAATATTATTTTTTAAATATCTCAAAACCTACAAAACCTATTGCAGTTCCATCGATCAAAATGCAGTTCATTCCGGTTCATACGATTTACTAACGAATGACTATTTTGAAATTCCATGGGGGAGGGCTGGTGAAATGGTCGGCCACCAATTCGCAATCTTTTTTTTTTAATATCTCAAATTCTATTGCGGTTGAAACGATAAAAATGGAGTTCATTCCGTTCATAGGATTTACTAATGAATGGCTATTTTGAAATTTTGAATTTCCATGGTGTGTGTCTACGGGGGGGGGGAATCGTTGGTCTCTCTCCATATATGTGAATTCTCAATATTATTTTTTAAATATCTCAAAAACTATTGCGGTTCAAATGATAAAGGTGGAATTCATTCTGGTTCATATGATTTACTAACGAATGGCTACTTTGAAATTTTGAATTTCCATGGTGGAGGGCTGGAAAATTATGTCAACTGTCGACTGATAAGCTTTTTTTATGTCTGTTATAAACGGAGTTCGGACAACTGGTCCCAGACAACTGGCCACAAAAGCGTTAGGGGTCGTATAAATATTGCAGTTTCTTGGCCACTTCACCTACATAACGAAAATGAGTGTAGGAGAAGTGGCCACTGGAGAATTGGCCACCCGGAGAAGTGGCTGGGGAGAACTGGCCATGAAAAGTTTAAGGGGGCTGTATAGAAAGTACGTTTTTGACCGCTTCGTGGGCACGTTTACAGTGGTTTGTTATCTGAGTCACATAAAGTTGCGGTAATTTCGCATTTTCTTAATTGTGATATTTAACGTAATTTTTTTATAAAAAATGTTTATAATCTACAACTCAACAAAAAAATTTCAGGGTTTATAAACTAAAGGTCAACAAATTCTTTGCGGGCATCTGCTACCACAGAAGACCTTCTGTGGAGGAGGGGGGGGTTAATGCTAGAAATATTAAATATGAAAAATTTGTGGCCCAACCAGGAGCAGATTTTCAGTGTTTTCGAGGTACACCTCAACAAATTCTGTGAGGACACGTGCAAACGCAGAAAACCTGTAGGGGAGGGAGGGGGCTTAATACCAAAAATATAAAGTACAGAGGATTTGTAGAGTTGTAGTTTGCAGATGGTAAAACTCTCCAGATCGAGCCAGAAATTCTTTATATTTTATATTTTTGGTATTAAGCCCCCCTCCGACAGGTTTCCTCAGTTTGCACATGCCTGCAGATAATTTGTTGAGCTGTATTTATAAACCCTGAAATTCTTTTGTTGAGTTGCAGATTATAAATTTTTTTTAAAAAAGAATTTCATTAAATATCGCAATTAAAGAAATACGAAATTATGGATTCTTTACGTGACTCATATAACCAACCTCTGACAACGTCACTACGAAGTGGTCAAAAACGAAATTTTTAAAAGGCTTAAAATTTTTGTCGCCAGTTCTACACCCTTCTGGTGCACCCTGATACCAGTACTTAGCCTATGTGACGCCTCGTTTGTGAATTCATTTTATTTTATTGTGTGTTTGAGCCTCATACAGTCCAAGGACTTCGTTAAAGTTGTTTTCCCTGTTATGTGCCACTCCCTAATCCCGCGTGAAAAGAATGCTGGAGATTCTTTGCCTTATGCGTAGTTACTCTTCTTGAAAAAGCCAAGCACACACCACACTCACAAATGTTCATTTGGACTAAGGACGCCTTCCGCCATTTTGAAAACAAACTACGTTTGTGAGTTCATTTTATTTTATCGTGTGTTTGAGCCTCATACAGTCCAAGGACTTCGTTAAAGTTGCTTTCCCTGTTATGCGCCACTCCCTGATCCCGCGTGAAAAGAATGCTGGAGATTCTTTGCCTTATGCGTAGTTACTCTTTTTGAAAAAGCCAAGCACACACCACACTCACAAATGTTCATTTGAACAAAGGACGTTTTCTGCCCTTTTGAAAACAAACTAGGATGGCCTTATAATGTTAGATAACGTTATATAGTTCAGCGGAGGAAGCATTCCGATTACTTTTCTCTATTGTTTAATTAAAATTAAGAAAGGCCTCACTTTTTTTGTGGGCATTTCCCCCTATTTTCGAGAAGTGGGCAATTTTTCTGTGGGCCTTATTTCCTCATACCAAAGAGAAGGATGTTCTACCCTTCCAATGGGATCGTGTCCCACGCCTTCATGAAACATAATAAAATGTTTTCAAAAAACGAACCAGTTTCATGTTAGGCTTTGATCTTACGGAGACAGACGATGAGACAGTCAAATAAAAAAAAAATGAAATAAGTAAGAGTGACTGAGAGACACTAACTGGTAAATTATGTTCAACTAGAAATAAAGTGAACAAAACATTTTGTACGAATCGCATCCAGTTCATTATAACTTTTAACAAAGGAAGTCAATTTCGTTATTTTTTTTTCCACGCTGTCAACGTTATATTTATGATTGTCACTAGAAATATGATTTATAATATCATTCGTTCCACCATGCGAAATGTTGAAACTACATCTACACGTAGCACTAAACGCATAATTTCCAATTTAAGAAGATTTCGCAATACACGGGAATTCCGCAGAACACGCATCGCGGAATGTTTGATAGTACTTTTTTTTTCCTTTTATATTGCTGCTCATAGCGAATCACTAATACAAAATTTATTACCACTCGGGGAACAAAAAAATGCAAGTAAAAACTGCTATAGTAAAATAGTAGTAGCTTATAGAGTTGCAATTTGAAGAGGAAAAAAATAGCGATTGAAGAGTTATGTGATTTGAGCTGGTCAGCTAGGAAAGCAGAGAGCAATTGAAAGGCTCTTTCATCTAGAAACAAAGGTTTAGGTTTTAGTTATGAATGTCATCCTCTGGGGTCCTCCCTCCCTCCCCATCATTCCTCACAGGCGGATCAATGCCTTGTCTTTTACCAAATCCGACCCCTTTAGCGGCATCCTTTATACTTCCAAATGGCACTGATTTTATAGTTCTGTCTTCTCTTCCTGTCCTCCCCCTCCCCCTCATCTTACTGAATAGAGCTTCTCTAATCTAGTTATTCCTTTACAAGAACAATCTGAGCCCATCAACGTCTGAACTAGCCCCTCTCCTGCAGTAAACTAATACAATGTGTTTTGCCGGAACAAAACCAAGTCTTTTACATCAGGCATCACGAGAAATGATACAGCCACTTTGTTGGTGACATCATCCCCATCTCGTCCCCTGCTCCCTTTGCGGTGTAGCCACAGCACAAAACGTTTGAACCAGGATTTTAATTCCGATCTTATACCTCTGCAAAAAAAAAAAAAAAAAAAAAAAATTATGGCTTAACACGACAAAATGCGGAATACACGTATTCTGTTTTAAAAAATGAAAATCTCTAAATATCACACAATTTAGTTTGATAGGTTTGATAGAAGTTACAAAGCCAACAGCATTTTTTGTTTTGTTTTGTTTTTCCAAACAGATAAAAAAAAAAAAAAAGTCTACTCCCTCCCTAGATTCAACTCGTGCTGTCAAAATCCAAATATTTTAAAATTCAGAGTTGTTTTCTAAAAGCCCAAAATTTCATACCTACAAAAAAGTGTAGGTTTGCAAAAGCAAAAGTGTTCTTCACGATACTTTACTGTTTTCTTTACGGATCTCTTGGTATGAATTATTTGATACTGTATATTTTGCGTGTTTTTGCTTTATTATAGAAATTTTTTTTGTGCCTGTTAATTTTTAAATTAAAAAGCTACCACAAACGTGTCATTTTATAATTAAAAATTCTATCCAAATCGGTCAATTTCCATGGAAGATATTGTGCTGAAATTCTAAAATGCGAGCGAACAAATCTCGCGCATGTACTACAGCACTGTCCCTGTGAATGCTGATAGCAACCATTTTCAATAGGATAGGTTCACTATGGGTGCTGAACAACATACCCAAACTTCATCACAAGCATGCTTTGATTTTACGCAAGTCATCACGCAAAAGGGCGGAAGAATGAATAGGAAACCAGTGAGCAACTTAAAGAAATAGAAAGCAGAGAGCAACTGAAAATAATGTCTTGACTTTACCTTTGACCATTTTCAATAGGGATTTGACGAATTAGTGTGTACCCCAACATATTAATTTCGTTGAATCAAGCCAAGACATTTTTATGAACGTTATCGAGTGATGAAAAAAGCACAGTTGGAAAGTGTAGAAAACTTACTAACGGACCAGCAAAATAAATCATTGCTGGAGTAGCACTGGCTGGAATGAACAATGGACTTACTTTTTTCTCTTTTAGTAGCATTCTTTCGTTAGGTCAAATTTATTGCCAGAGAAGAAGTCACGAAACCATACCCCAGTGCATTTTTAATTTCACAAAACTGGCAGTTTTTGCTTAATTTCATCATGTTGGGTATCAATCTGGGCTTAAAAATTCCACAGATTTAAAATCCGTTTGAATTTTTTTCTATGATAACTACATTCCGAGATAGCATTTCGAACTAGGAGGAATAAAAACACCTGCTCCAATGCAAGATACACCCCATGCTGGCCTGCTGAGAAGTTGCAACTCGGGACACAAACAACGCATTATCTGAAAAGAAGGTGGGAAACGGCGCGCATGAGAGAGGGGGGGACCAAGCCCAAGGTTAAACAAGCCCAGCTGGTGTGTGTTCTAGTGTTTGAAAAAAGGCAAAACAATAACCTAAAACGAGGGAAAACTACAGCAAAATGTTCCCAAATAAACACATGTAACTGAAAACTTATTTGTAACTTACATCGGAACTTTACTTTGAATGGATTAAGTTAAAAAAAAAAAAAAAGTTTTAAAAAGTCGGTGCAAAATCAGAAAAAGAAAAAAATCTCGGAGAATCACCAAATCCGTAAAATTAACATTTTGCCTGTAAAACAAGTCACATTTCCGTAAATTTTACGGGTAAACCGTAAAACCTGGCAGGTATGCGAATGGCTATTTTGAATTTCCATGGTGGGTGGGGCTGGTGAAATGGTTGGTCTCTCTGTGTATATGTGAATTCTCAATATAATTTTTTAAATATCTCAAGAACTATTGCGGTTCAAATGATAAAAATGGAGTTCATTACGGTTCATACGATTTACTAACGAATGGCTATTTTGAAATTTTGAATTTCTATGGTTGGGGGCTGGTGAAATCGTCGGCCTCCTATATATATATATATATGTAAATTCACAATATTATTTTTTAAATATCTCAAAAACTATTGCGGTTCAAACGATGAAAACAGAGTTCTTTCCGATTCATACAATTTACTATTGAATGGCTATGCTGAAATTTGAAATTTCAGTTTTTTTGGGGGTACCATTTCACCCCCCCCCCTTGTTTTTTAAATGTCTCAAAAACTATTGCAGTTCAAACGAAAAACGGAGTTCATTCCGGTTAATACGTGGTACAAATGAATGGTGTCTGAAAAATTAAAAAATTCCGTAGTGGGGGTGCTGGTGAAATACACCTGCCCAGAGTCCTGCTTCTAACAAATGATTCCATATCGTTCTGGCAGATACCCTTGGTATCTGCCCTCCTGATACACAGATCCTCTGGTGCTTCTGTAACTCTGTGTTGTCCGGAACCATGGCTGCGAGTGTTCGAATGCTCCTCTGACCATCGACGCCACCATCTTACCATGGCCAATATCTCTCGTCTTATTCGGTCAGCAATTTGACGGAAGGACCAACCTCCTTCCTGCAGACCCAATATATGGCCTCGCTTGAACTCTGATAACTGAATAAATGTTTTGCACCTGCATCATCCAGGCATGGTTGCTTCTTCAACAAGCACTGAACAACATGACACTAGACGAATGACTTCGTTCTCCATGCCCTTGTCCTCAAATATGCGCTGCGCACATTTGCATGTTGTCATCTGTAGTGACGTCATTATTTCATACAATGACATTCAAACTTGAATCATAGTTTCTGCTGCCCTTAACAATTCCTACTGGTATTCGTTCTGGGTGATATGAATTACAGGCTATTCCATGCCAAGTGATCAAATTTTTTTTATGAATATTTTACCTCATGTCTTCCAATTTTCATAAAATTTTGTACACTTGTTGAATGATCAAAACTAAGTTAAAATCTAAAATTTTTATTTTATCCCATTTTTGAGTTATGAGGGTTTGAAATTTCAAAAAAATGACAATTTTGGCCTTTCTGGACTACACAAAAACCTTAAAAGCTCAGCACAGAATTAAGATATTTCAAAACTAAAAATACCACTCTCTTCAGAAATTTATGGACTTTAATATGATATGCCACATGATGGACTTATTTTAAATTTTAAAACTAAGTTACAAAATTTTAAATTTCAAAAAGTGATTAAAAAAATAATATGAGTAAAAATTTTCAAACCCAAGTTTGTATTGATTATATCATATTTCTAAAAACTTTCTGCAAAATTTCATCTTGGGATCTCAATGGGATCAGATTTTTTAAAATATATTTTGTACATACATGTCTGCCTTATTGTTTGTGTATGTACTTACCACCAGTTCAGGATAAACTGGTCTTATTGGAGTGAAATAAAACAAAATAAACAAGACTTCAAACCATAATATCAGTTATTTCAGGAATTTCTTTAAAAAGTTATTCAATTAAAAGGTATCTGAAAAGCTATCATGCTTTTCTTAAAAAATAATTTCTATAGTGGAGTGACAGCTTGCTGTTGCATGATAGAACCAGTTTCATTTTGTTTGAACCAGCACTAACTGGCTCTGACTTGTATGGACAAGTTGTTGCTTGTTGTACAGGGCTCAGTGGTGAGTTGAGACTCAGTCTTTCCTTAGCTCTTGTATTGATCTGTTGGTTTATTTGTGCTCCAGCTGTTTTATTGACATTTTGGTGGAAATACACAAGTTAACTAGATTTACTAAATTTTATTGTGAATCTGAGGTGTACTAATATATTTTCACTGGACTATGGTTGCAACAGAGAAAAAAATGTCTAATTTAATATATTGCTGTAATCCTTTTAATAAAATCAGTCACAAGACCATTAAAAATGTAAGGCCTGTTCAGAATTGGATGTGCGAAATGCAGCTAGAGATTAACCGTGGCATGAAGATATGTGATAGTTGCAGAAAACAGTTGCCAAAGGAGAAGAAAGACGGAGAAATAACGGAGGAGGAGGAGGAGGATAATGAGTCAAGACAGCCAGATGTTGAAGCTGGAGTACAGTTTTTAGAATCAAATATGGCAATTGAATATTTGAACAAGCCTTTGTCCTGTATTGAAGAATCACCAATTGCAAAGAAACGGATAATATGAGAACCACGATACTGCAAAAGAAAACTAGAGAATGCAAAGAGTCTTATTGCTGCATTTGTCAAAGAAAAAAGCCTAGAAAACTCAGATATATGTAGTGAAGAATTTGACACAGATTCAGAGATAATCAAACAGCTTAAAGAAAGGTTCAGACAAACACAGATGAGAAGTGAAAAATTTATTATTTTGACTATTCTTCCCAAAAGCTGGTCTTGTAAAAGAATTAAAAAGGAATTCTCAGTAAGTGACTGAATGGCAAGGAAAGCAAAAGCCTAAGTTAAGGAAAAAGGAATTTTGTCTATACCAGATCCAAAAATAGACAAAATGTTAGATGTTGAAGTTCAAGACACAGTCAAAACCTTTTATAATAGCGATGAGGTAAGCCGAATAATGCCTGGGAAGAAGGACTGTGTGACTGTTAAAACAGAAGATGAAACATCCATACGTCTGCAAAAAAGACTTATTTTGGGAAAACTTAAAGAAATATACCAACTGTTTAAAACTCTGCATCCCACAGTTAAAATTGGCTTTTCAAAATTTGTAGAACTTCGACAAAAGAATTGTATCCTTGCGGGTGCAAGTGGTACTCATTGTGTTTGTGTATGTACCTACCACCAGAATGTTAAGTTGATGATAATTGGTGGAAAATTGGAAGACATAACTCTGAAAGATGAATCTAAGCTTAATGACTATAAAACATGCATTGATAAAATAATGTGCCAAGTTCCTACTCCTCAGTGTCATGTGGGTAGCTGTAAGAGTTGTCCAGGAATAGAAACCTTAAAGGAACAGCTTATGAACAATATGGAAGAGAAGAGATGATAGAAAGCATTGCCTACAAACAGTGGGTTTCGGTTGATAGGTGTACATTCGAGACATTAACAAAGCCTGCAGCAGAATTTATTGAAAATTTGTGCGAACAGCTGGTATTGTTAAAAACTCACTCTTTCATTACACATCAACAAGCAGCATACTACTCACACCTGAAAGCAAACATTCAGGAGAATCAGGCCTTGATAACATTGGACTTTTCAGAGAACTACTCTTTTGTCCTCCAAGATGAAGCCCAATCATTCCACTGGAACAACAACCAGGCAACAATTCATCCATTTGCTGTATATTATAGTCAAAGAGGGGAGATTAAGTTCAAAAGTTTTGTTGTGATTTCCAAATGCTTAACACACAATACTATAGCTGTTCATACTTTTCAGAATAAGCTGATCTCATTCCTCAAGGAAAATGTTATTCTGTCCTTGGAAAATATCTTTTATTTTTCTGATGGATCAAGTGCACAATACAAAAATAAGAAAAATTTCTCAAACCTGTGTTACCATAAAGAAGATTTTGGTATTTATGTAGAGTGGCACTTCTATGCAACAACCCATGGAAAAGGAGTATGCGATGGTTTGGGAGGGACAGTCAAGCGCCTTGCAGCCAAGGCAAGTTTACAGAGACCCTACACAGACCAAATTATGACACTGCTGGAACTCTTTCACTGGTGCCAAGATAACATCCCTTCCATCCAGTTCTTAGTTTCAACAAATGAGGATTACAGAAAAGAAGAAATGTCCCTAAAATGACGCTTTGGAAGAGTGAAAGTGATCAAGGGAACACAAGGATTTCACTGCTTTATTCCATCTACAACCAGTCCAACAGAAATTGTGACCAAGGTGTACTCCTTTAGCAATGAGAGTCAGAAGTTTGACATTGAAGGAGGTACAAAATCTCTGGATATGGTTGAGATAACTGGATATGTAACATGTGAATACAATAAAAAATGGTGGTTGACCTATGTGCTGTCGGTGGACTATGAAAGTGAAGAAGCAAGTACACCCGCCAGGCCCAGCATTATCATTTGTTTACCCATCTAGTCAGGATGTACTTAAAGCAGAGCGAGCACAAGTTCTAACAAGGGTTGAACCAAAGACTGCAACTGGTCACACTTAACATTTTGACAAAAAATGAAATGTCGTGTGCAACAGATGCTCTTGAAAAGCATCTGGATAAGTATAAATAATGGAAGAATACAGGTTTTCAGACCCATTTGTGTGCAAGTTATTTTTTTCTAATTTTGTTTGATAACTATTTTGTTATAATGTTCATGATATGAAGTATAAACAAGATTTTTTTTTAATACTTAAAGGTGTGACAAATTTTTTGATTTTCCTGACAAAATAAACCTAATGAGGTAGTAAAAATTCTGAATAATTTCCCCAATGCCCTATTCTGTTGCGATAAAAATTAATATCAAGACACTGCAGGGAGAAGTGCCCATTATCAATACAATTAGACATTAAGAACAAGGTGCTATTTTTTAAAGTATGATCCCATTGAGATCCCAAGATCAAATTTTGCAGAAAGCTTTTAGAAATATGAAATAATAAATACAAATCTTTTGAAAATTTTTACTCATATTATTTTTAATCACTTTTTAAAATTTTAAATTTTGTAACTTAATTATAAAATTTAAAATAAGTCCATCATGTGGCATATCATATTAAAGCCCATGAATTTCTGAAGAGAGTGGCATTTTTAGTTTTGAAATATCTCAATTCTGGGCTGAGCTTTTCAAGTTTTTGTGTAGTCCAGAAAGGTCGAAATCATCACTTTTTTAAAATTTCAAACCCTCATAACTCAAAAACCGGATGAGATAATATATATATATAACTCTCGAAAAGATACCAGGCTCAGATTATTCAAACTTATGCACCCACCACAAGTCATCCTGAAGAAGAAATTGAAGAATTTTATGAGGAAATTTGTCATCTAAATAATAAAGGTAAGCAGCACTTGAAAATAATTATGGGAGATTTCAATGCAAAAATAGGGCAACGGCAACAGAATGAAACTTCAGTAGGTAAATTCAGTCACGGCAACAGAAACCAGCGTGGAAATACTCTCGTTGAGTTTGCAGAGGCAGAAGGGTTTTTCATCTTGAACTCCTTCTTCAAGAAAAAGCCACACAGGAAATGGACATGGAGACATCCAAATGGGACGACAAGTGAAATTGATTTTATTATGTGTAACAAAAAATTTGTCATAGAAGACTGCAGTGTGCTGCCAAACAAGTTCAACACAGGTAGTGACCATAGATTGGTGAGATGTAAGATGCACCTCAACACCAAACTTGAACGTGGCAAGCTCATAAGACAAACAAAATCTATTGACATAACCAACCTTAAAAAACACCATAATACCTTCAAGTTGGAACTGAAGAACAGGTTCTCTGCTTTAGAAGGCCTAACATCGGAAGAAGTGGACATCTCTGAAATTAACAGAAAAGTAACCAAAGCTCTTATGGAAACAGCAACAAAATTAGCTGGGTCTAAGAACACGTTGCATGTAAACAAATTATCAGGAAAAACGAAAATGTTGATGCAAAAAAGAAGAGAGATGAGGACAACTAAAGAAGATGTGACTTCCAAAGTGGAATATATAGAGCTTTGCAAGACAGTAAGAAAAAGTATCACTGAAGACGTAAGAAAATTCAACTGTGAACTAGTGAGGAAAGCAATTGAAAACAACCAAAGCCTAAAGATAGCAAAGGGACATCTCAGTAAGGGAAGAAAACAGATTATGGCACTGAGAAAAGAAGATGGTTCTGTAACAAGAAATAGAGGCGAAATTTTGACAAGAGTGAAAGATTTCTACTCCAAATTATATGAAAGGGATGATACATGCACTCCAGACATCATGAAAGATACCAGTACCAGAGTTCCTCCAGTCCTTCCAGCAGAAGTTGCACATGCAATCAAGAACATGAAGCGGGGAAAAGCTCCAGGAGAAGATGGAATTACTGTAGACATCATACAAGAAGCAAGTGGAGAAATTGAAACAGTACTCGCCCAAGTTTTTACTCGATGCCTTAATGAAGGAAAGATTCCTGAGGATTGGAACACCGCTACAATGATCCTGCTACATAAGAAAGGTGACATTGAGGATCTTGGAAACTACAGACCTATCAGCCTCATATCAGTAGTTTACAAAATCTTCACTAAAGTTCTTTCACACCGCTTGAAGGTAACACTGGACATGGCTCAATCGAGAGAACAAGCTGGATTCAGGAGTGGCTACAGCACAATAGATCATATCCACGTGCTGAGAGAACTAATTGAAAGAGCGAGGGAATATGAACTTCCATTGTGCATGGCTTTTATCGATTATGAAAAAGCCTTTGATTCGGTGAAACCATCAGCAGTTACAATGGCTCTGAAAACCTGCGGTATTGAAGATGCATACATTAATATTATTAATAACATCTATGAAAATGCAAGTGCAAAGATTCGGCTGTTTGAAAATACAACACACATAAAAATTGGAAAGGGAGTGAGACAAGGTGACACCATATCTCCGAAACTCTTTAATGTCACATTGGAGGGTGTTTTTCAGTTGCTGAGCTGGGAAAACAAAGGGATAAAGATTAATGGAGATTATCTAACCCACCTTCGTTTTGCTGATGACGTAGTCATTTTTGCAACTACCCCATCAGAGCTACAGAGTATGATCCAGGAACTTGCTGACAAGAGTAAAGAAGTGGGATTAAAAATGAACTTTCAGAAGACAAAAGTGATGTTCAATGCTTTTACAAGAAATGAAGATTTATTGATTGATGGAGAAAAGCTGGAGATAACAGACACGTACGTTTATCTTGGACAGCAGATATCAAGTGAGGGTCACATTGATGAAGAAATTAATCGGCGTACAAATTTTGCCTGGAGAGCTTTTGGAAGAAACAGCATAATTTTCAAGAGCAATATGCCATTATGTCTTAAAAGAAAAGTGTTTGATCAATGCATCCTTCCAGTGCTTACGTATGGTGCAGAGACGTGGACCTTAACTAAAAGAGATATACAAAGACTGCAGACAACTCAAAGCAGCATGGAGAGGTGCATGCTTGGTGTAACCAGGAGAGATAAGAAGAGGAACTCGTGGATCCGAAAAATGACAAGAGTGGAAGACATCATGATCAGAGTTAAATCCCTGAAATGGCAATGGGCTGGACATACTGCCAGAAAGACAGATCATCGATGGACAGCCGAAATTTTAGATTGGATTCCAAGGGACAGGAAAAGACCCAGAAGAAGACCACATGAGAGATGGGTGGATGAAATTCGAAAGTATGCAGGGGTGACATGGAGGAGACTGGCACAAGACAGACCGTTGTGGAGGAAACTTGGGGAGACCTTCGTCCAGCAGTGGATTGATAATGGTTGACAATGATGATGATGATGATGATATATATATATATATGGGACCTTCTCTTATACTACTGTAAGAAAACTGAAAATGAAAGCAATATAAAATGGTAAGGTAAAAGTCATTGGATCACTTGACATGGAATGAATGACCCTTACTGAAGCAGTACAAAAATCTGTGTTAGGTTGACAATAAAATATTTGAAGACAAAAGTAAAAACATGATCTAAAAACATACACATCAACAATTAGATCATTATTACTTGATGGTTACTACATTTAATGACTGGTTAAAAACTCATCACAAGCTAAAGTAATGGTATTTACAATGGCAAGATCTTTCAACCTTACTAAAGGTCATCATCAGGTCAACAACCTGATGATGAACACCACAAGAACACTGGGCTGGCATTAAATGCATGTGTCAGATGATGTAGATTGATACATGTGCAGGTCAACAAAATGACATACGTTAAAAAATTCGAAAAAGTTCAAGGAAGACGGGGTGAGGGAGGGGAATCGAAAATAGTTTTGTAACATGATTAAGATATGGGAGTAAATCATTCAATAAATTTAACCAAGCAGTGGAAATTTCTGAAGGTAACTAATCATTACAACATACTTTTTCATTTAAATAGATACATACATTTTCCACAAGAAGAGTCACAGTCTTAGATTTAGGTGAAGCCAGGATCTGAACCGCATTCCACTGAGGAATGTGTAAACCTCTGCGCACACAGCGAGCAAGTGCGGTAGTGGTTGCTGAGGTTTTCAAATCGTATACATGTTCAGATAAACATGTCTGAACTGTCCTTAATGTGGACCCGATGTAATAACAGTCTGCATTTGAAGAAGAAACTGCTTTCAAAGGTACACAATACATTCCATGTTGAAATTTAACTTGCTTCTTCTTATCTCGGTCATTTCTTAACAAGGAAAAATAAATCACGAGTCTTGTCTCCAAAGTTCATACCAGCTTCCTTGCACAATGTTCTGGAAAAGAACCCATATAAAGTCAAAGTTTGGTTGTCCCTTCGCAGAGTGGAACAGTTAAGACAGTTATACCTATGAAGGAGAGAGTAAATAGTATTTTTAGGGTATCCGAAAGATTGGCTATGTTGAAAATCTTAGACAGTTCCATTTGGCAGAGTCGTGCAGTAGAGGAATGAGTAGAGGCTCTTTTTATCAAATAACGAAATGCAATCAATTTTACAACAGTTGGATGAAAGGAATTTGCCGGAATTATGATCGGTTGGGTAGCTGGTTTCCTATAGACTGAAAAAGATAAGTAATTGTTAATAGGGTTACGTTGAAGATTTAGATCCAAGAAAGGTAAAGATAAATTTTGTTCTAACTCCAAAGTGAATTGAATAGTGGGGTATTGAGAGTTCATCAGGTCCAAAAACTGGGTGAGATGGTTATGTGAATGGGGCCAAGGGATAAGAATATCGTCCACATAATGAAAATAGAAAATGGGTTTAAGGGGACAAGTTCCAAGTACCCGTTCCTCCAGGGCTTGAAGAACGAACTTCACCAAAATAGGTGAAAAACGAGAGCCCATGGGTACTCCAGCTTTTTGTTGATAAATAATATTATCAAATTTAAAATAAGATCTGGAGGCAACAAGCCTAAGGGCAGAAAGAAGAGCAGAAACTTGGACAGCTGAGAGATTAGTACCAGAAAGAAGTTTTTGTTTAATTATAAAGCTCATAGTTTTTTGAATCTCAGAACATTGTGCAAGGAAACTGGTATGAACTTTGGAGACAAGACTCGTAATTTATTTTCCCTTGTTAAGAAATGACCAAGATAAGAAACAAGTTAAATTTCAACATGGCATATACACTGAAGTGCCAGAAAAAATTAGTACTGACGAGCTTATGCAAAATACATAGCAACGTCACTTATGTGCGTATTCGATTGCATCCGCCAGTGCATATATAAAGCGATAGACATCCTTGCCAGCTGTCAGAGCTGTTTTCGGCATGACAATGACAAGTAATAACGATTTAAGCGATTTTTAATGTGGTGTCATAGTTGGCGCTCGTGAGATGGGCCATAGTATTTCGGAGGTAGAAACGAAGTTCGGATTTTCACGGACGACCATTGCAAGGGTGTACCGTGACAACAAGAATTCTGGCAAAACCTTCAACCTACAATACCAGTGTGGCTGTAAAAAGATATTGGGTGAACGTGACCATCGTCAGCTGTCAAGAGTCATTTCACGTGATAAGCGTGCAACACTCTCACAGATATCATAGGAATTCAATGCTGGAGCCTCAACAAGCATCAGCATCCAGACTGCGCAATGTACCCTGTACGATATGGGTTTGGGAGCCGACGCCGAACTCGTGTCCCCTTGATGGGTGCACGACACAGAGCTACGCGCCTCGCTTGGGCATGGCAACACCACCACTAGACACTTGATGACTGGAAACAAGTAGCCTGGTCTGACGAGTCGCGTTTCCGACTGTATCGGGCAGATGGAAGGATTCATGTGTGGCGCAAACCCCATGAAGCCATGGATCCTGCTTGTCAACAGGGAACTGTACCGGCTGTGTGTGTGTGTGTGGGGGGGGGGGGGTCCATAATGGTATGGGGTGTGTTTAGTCGGACTTCACTGGGACCCCTGGTACGTCTACAAACGTCTGTGTCCGGCCAAGGCTATGTGCGCATGCTTTCTGACGAGGTACACCCGTTTATGTCCTGCATTTACGCTGATGGGTTGGGCCTGTTCAAACAGGACGAAACAGGACAATGCACCTCCACACAAGTGTCGGAACGCCACATTATGGTTAGAGGAGCATTCATCTGAGTTTGGGGTGTTGCCATTCCCACCGAAGTCCCCAGATCTGAAAGTGATAGAACACATTTGGGATACTAAGCAACGCGTTATCGAACACAGGAATCAGAGACCTCGGAATACACTTGAATTGTGGAACGCTCTGCAGGAAGTATGGTGTGCATTGCCTACAGCATATTTCCAGAAGCTAGTGGAGTCTATGCCCCTTCGTATTTCTGCAGTCCTGTGCTCCCATGGGGGACCTACCCAGTATTAGACTGGTGTACTAGTTTTTCTGGCACTTTAGTGTATTGTGTACCTTTGAAAGCAGTTTCTTCCACTAATGCAGACTGTTATTACACCGGGTCCATGTTAAGGACAGTTCAGACATGTTTATGTGAACATGTATACAATTTGAAAACCTCAGCAACCACTACCGCACTTGCTCGCTGTGTGCACAGAGGTTTACACATTTCTTAGTGGAATGCGGTTCGGATCCTGGCTTTACCTAAATCCAAGACTGCGACTCTTCTTGTGGAAAGTGTATGTATCTATTTAAATCGGAAGGTATGTTGTAATGACGAGTTACCTTCAGGTATTCCCACTGCTTGGTTAAATTTATTGAATGATTTACTCCCATATCTTAATCATGTAACAAAGCTATCCCCCCGTCTTCCTTGAAGTTTTTCGAACTTTTTAACATATGTCATTTTGTTGACCTGCACATGTATCAATCTACATCATCTGACACATGTATTTAATGCTAGCCCAGTGTTATTGTGGAGGTTGTTGGCCTGATGATGACCTTTAGTAAGGTCGAAAGATCTTGCCATTGTAAATACCATTACTTTAGCTTGTGATGAGTTTTTAACCAGTCATTAAATGTAGTAATCATCGGGTAATCACGATATAATTATTGATGTGTATGTTTTTAGATCATGTATTTACTTTCGTCTTTGAATATTTTATTGTTGTTCTGGGTGTTCTTTTTTCATTTTCCGGTAGTGTAATAAAACATTATCACATTTTCAGCATATTTGCTTCTTTGGGGGGGGGGGGATTCAGTGGCAACTTTTTGGCAAAGTATCATCTTTGTTGTGATTTGGTGAAAATACAAGCAACCGATTAAACACTAATTTTAATCATTTGGACCAGTAAGCAAGGCGAGTCAGTTAAGCCAACGAACAGTTACACACAAATGACACACACAAGATACCAATAGAATAACAGTTAATAATATATGAAAGCAGATGTACAAGTTCTCTAAAAGAACATTTTGAACTCACTGCACTAGTGCCACCAAGATACAGAATTGTACTTACATCAGGATTGTCACACCCTATCATTTCTCCATACGAGACTTGGTGACAAAAGCAGTATGTTGGCTCATTGGGATCCACTGGCATGTCCAATACATCAGATGGATGAGTAATATTAAGAGGAGGAAGAGTACTAATGTCAGGCCTGAAAAAAGTAAGAAAAAGAAAATATATATTTTTATTTTTGCTCATCTTCTTGATTAAAATCATTTGAAGCAGAGTACAATACAACTGTTACTCTTAATCGCAATACAATAAATAACACAATGGGCACTTCTTTTTTTTTTTCATGGGAGGGGGAGGGAGATTTTGGAAAACAAGTTCAAGAAACCTTGAAATCACTGTGGCTATACCCTGCCACATCACGGTAATACCAATTTTCTACAGTACAACTTCCATCACAAAATCACGTGTTAATAAGAAGTCCAGTTGGCTTTGTTTTAAACTTGAAAAAACATTACCCAATTAAACATCCCTCAGAAACAGAACTGTTCACCTGAGGAGACTGGGAGCATAAAATATGTAGTACACCATTCACCAGTGCTGCCTACATCTAGTGATTTAAAAACCTAATCTAAGACTAGTGCACATATGCTGCCTACATCTAGTGATTTAAAAACCTAAGACTAGCGCACATATTTTGGTTATGGGATCATTCTGCAGAAAATCACCCAGGGGTGATTGACACCTTTTTTTTTTTTTTTTTTTTGTCCACCTGTAAAATCACATTTTCAGAATTCAAATATGGAGTGTATTATTTTAATGTCCACCATTTTAAATTTACAAGCGAAAATGACTACTGCAGCATGGAAAAATCTCATCCAGACAGCCTTTTTGCCTTTTTTAACTGCACAAAAATCATAAATGACAAATAGCTTCAACTAGTCTCATTTTAAAGAACACAGGTCCTGTATAAAGGGAATATATAAATATTTACTAAAAATTAATATAATGAGGAGAAACTGAAAAAAACTGAAACCCAAGATAAAAATTGATTTTTTTTTTAAATAAATTTTTGATCCATTGAAGTTATTATAAGGGATCTGAATTCTGGGCATCAACAAACATTGAAACTTTCTTGAATGATAATGACTAACAGATAGATGTCTGATGACAACAATTTGAGAAAACAACAGAAAACACAACAACAAAAATCTCACATATGTACAGTTTTGAGACTGAAATAATCAGAAAAACAATTCACATGACAAAAAATTATTTACAAACAAATCACAATAAATATATGTGGATGTCAATGAAGACTACTGATTAATTAATTATCTATCTAATTTAGAAACTCAAGTATTTTAAACACAACACACAATGTGAAACTTACTGAATCACTTGACCCTTGACCTTTTTCGAGCTGACTTAGGAATTTCATCATCTGACGATGCTCCTCTTCTACTTTTTTTCTTTTCTGTTTTTTCCACGCCTTTTCTCCCTTTTTCTACATTGTTTCATAAATTTACAAAATGTAAGACAATAACTCATGGGTGGCAAAAGTAATGCAAGTACTATTAACTACTGTTATGTATGATGACACTTGTGTCATCACATGTAATTATTTAGTTGTAACTAAATAATGGATCAGAATGTAGTGACAATTGTTACATATATAGCATAATAAAAAGCATGTTAAAGTATGACTTTAACCCTTTAAGCAGCCAATTGTATGTGAAATGAATGGTGCTAAAAAATTTCTTCACTCCTTAAATAGAATTGTTCACATAACCACCAGGGTTTATAACAGCTAAGGCAAAACAAATCCTCTCATCTCAGCAATACCAACCATAAATCTGTCACTGGTGATAAGCACTCCCTTCTAGTTCTTTATTCTCTGCCCCATGACACAAGGCATGATGGGAAAGGGCTAATTCCCCTGACATGGACAGAAACAAGTGAATTAAGCATCCCTTTCTGAGGTTTGTTGTCATTGTTATAGCCCTTTTAGCAGGTAATCAGACAGAAAGGATTAAAGTCAATCATTCCCCTAAATGACAACTTTGAATAACAAAGCTGACAATGAAAAAACAACAATAAAAACTGAACTTTTTAACAGGGAGAAAAATCAGAAATTGCTGTGAAACAGCGCAAATATAATGCAGCATGAGCAAGATGAAATTGCTCACTGTAATTTATTTATATAAACATTAAACTGGAGAACATAACTGTATTCGCAATATAAAATTACTAAATTCAAAACAAAATAAAAAATAAATTAGCTTTAAAAAACATTGCTTCAGTTTTTTTCTTCTTTTGCTTTGTTTTGTTGTTGCCCTTGCTTGCACATTAGCTCAAGTATTCTCTTGCAAGCAAGTCTTGCTTTGTTCTCAGTAAGTTCCACAGCCATATTTGTCTAACATTGACTCTGCAGCTGCACAGGATCCATTGCTAAATCTTTCTTTCTGCTGATATCTTTCCATTACCATTTCTTCATAGCCACTTTTTTTTTCTTCTCATGCTCTCAGATTTTGGCAAATTTGGAATCAGATGTCTTTCCCAAATAACCTATTTCACAGAAGAACCAAACTACAGACTTGCCCTGTGCTCTAAGTTTGCAGTCCAGTTTGCATAATCAAATAGGTTTCCACGTTCATTCTTCTGGACTTTATGACAATACATTTGTTCATAATGCTGAAAGAACTTTCAGCCTGAGGAACACCATCAATGTATGATATCAAAGCTTCAACTATTTTAGATACATGGTATAATTTTGAGAGTGTCATTATTTTTGAACAACACGCACAAATTCATACAAATGTTCCAACTTTGTTACTTTCGTTTTCGGAAATATTTCCTTCCCTTATCAAACTGAAATGCAAACATTTATGGGGAAAAGCAACATTCAATAACAACACAGAATAGTAGGAACATCAAGTGGGTGAAGACGGTTACAGGAGAAAGTGCTCCGCCCAATTTACGCTTTCAGAAAATTTCCCCTTCATTTTCAAGCTGAAATACAAATATTTATGCAATAAAATTACATTTAACTACAATACAGGGCAGAAGGAACATCTTGAGAAAAAGAATTTAAGATACAAGAAAATTTTTACTCCATCTAACTTTCATTTTTGGTAATTGTTGCCAACAGTTTCAAGCTGAAATATAAACATTCACGCAATAAAATGATAATTAACAATACTGGACAAAGGGAACATCATGAGAAAAAAATAATTATGATAACAAGAGAAATCTCACCACATCTAATTTTCATTTTCAAAAGTTCTGAAAGATAGAGTTCCATCCCCAGGCAGAAAACACCCCTCCCCATCCCCAAAACATTTCTCTTCAGTTTTGCATAAATTGTGAGACTGACCCAAATGATAACGAAAAAAGTGAAATTCAGTGAATCTGAGGAAGAATATCATGTGAGTTATGGAAAAAAACATTTCCTGATGCACAGGTTCACTCATTCCTGCCATGTTTGGCCAACTTCTTAGACAACAAATATATTTGTTCGAGCTGACTTCATCCCATTTTGCTAACCTTGAGTTAATTTGTTCCAGCTGGTTAAAGGGTTATGTATGATTTTATCTTCATCACAAAAGTTCAAATATCAGGACTGGTAACTCTTAAAAGTTAGTTTACCATCTTCTTATTGCATTTATACTTCAAGTTCGTATCAAGGAATGGTGTTTACATAATCACTTAAATAATCGTCTTATCGAAGTTCGAGTTATCAAGAGTTAACTGTATATGTATATATTATACACTGCTGGCCACCCAAAATGCAACACCAAGAAGGACACGAGATAGCAAAGCCAGATTTACTGGACACATAACAACAGATATAAAGATGAAACTATTGAGCTTACAGGCCTGTGCAACTTGTGGAACACACAGACATCAATAGTTCATGTGGCCCCCATGGCTGGCAATAATGGCCGCTACACGCCGCAGCATCAAACGAAAGAGGATTTGGATGTGGGCTTTGGGTATGTCGGTCCAGGCTGCTTCCACACGTTGCCACAGTTCATCAAGCGTAGCCGCTGGCGGTGCTTGCCGGGCCACTCGGTTGCTGATCAGCGACCAAACGTGTTAGATGGGCGACATATCGGGAGAACAGGTGGGCCAGGGCAGCAGTGACACCTGGTGGGCCATGAAGAATTGTTGCACGATGCGTACCACGTGCGGGCACGCATTGTCTTGTTGAAACGTGGCCGCTGGCAGGTAAGGGGGACTACAGGCTCCAAAACTCTCGGAGATGTAGCAGTAGCTGTTGACCTCGGAGATGTAGCGATGCATACCAGAGGGGTGCGGATGTCATATCCAATTGCACCCCAAACCATAACGCCAGGCGACGGACCAGTATGGCGATGCATAATGCAGGCGTCGTACAGTTTTTCGCCGCGGTGCCGCCACACGCGGGTCCGACCATCATGGTGTTGCAGGCAGAAGCGGGATTTGTCGGAGAAGACAATGTCGTGCCATTCTGTAGTCCAGTTGCGGCGTTCAACTGCCAAACGCCGCCGCACTCGCCAGTTGCGTAACATCAATGGTAATTGGAGCAATGGGCGCTGCGCGACAAGTCCCCGCAACGCCGAACGGTACGTGCCGACACAGGTTGTTGCACAACACACCCTAATTCCAGCAAAAACGTTCATGATGTGGCAGTGCGAACCGTCAATGCCCGCCACACAACATGCCGGTCCTCTCGTTCGGTAGTGTGCCGCGGCAATCATTTCACGTCAGTCTGTCCGTCGCTCCTGCACCCACCGAATCCCTACTCGCCTCACTGTGGCTGGATGTCGTCCCACACGGGCGCCGATGTCTCAGTATGATAAACTGCTGATGCGATAAGCCACTATTCGTCCTCTGTCAAACTCCGAAACGTGCTGGAATGACTGCCGTATTCTGCGATGTGGCATCAGGAAGCTTCCCACGCATAGGTCCGGCAGCACAACACACTTTCACTACTTACACCCCACCCCGTCTTCTGTGCACCCTTCTTATGGTGCTTCTCGGTGGCGTGCCGGGCGCACATGATTTGCATATGCCCTGCAATGCTAATCGTTTGCACGTTCTCTCGCGGGCGATGCATGCTGCGAATTTCAGGCCAATCAGGTGCTTCCTTCTGGGTGTTGCATTTTGGGTGGCCAGTAGTGTATATACACATAGAATTTCCTGCACGCATAGTGTTGTGTATATATATATATCATCATCATCATCATTGTCAACCATTATCAATCCACTGCTGGATGAAGGTCTCCCCAAGTTTCCTCCACAACGGTCTGTCTTGTGCCAGTCTCCTCCATGTCACCCCTGCATACTTTCGAATTTCATCCACCCATCTCCCATGTGGTCTTCTTCTGGGTCTTTTCCTGTCCCTTGGAATCCAATCTAAAATTTCGGCTGTCCATCGATGATCTGTCTTTCTGGCAGTATGTCCAGCCCATTGCCATTTCAGGGATTTAACTCTGATCATGATGTCTTCCACTCTTGTCATTTTTCGGATCCACGAGTTCCTCTTCTTATCTCTCCTGGTTACACCAAGCATGCACCTCTCCATGCTTCTTTGAGTTGTCTGCAGTCTTTGTATATCTCTTTTAGTTAAGGTCCACGTCTCTGCACCATACGTAAGCACTGGAAGGATGCATTGATCAAACACTTTTCTTTTAAGACATAATGGCATATTGCTCTTGAAAATTATGCTGTTTCTTCCAAAAGCTCTCCAGGCAAGTTTTGTACGCCGATTAATTTCTTCATCAATGTGACCCTCACTTGATATCTGCTGTCCAAGATAAACGTACGTGTCTGTTATCTTCAGCTTTTCTCCATCAATCAATAAATCTTCATTTCTTGTAAAAGCATTGAACATCACTTTTGTCTTCTGAAAGTTCATTTTTAATCCCACTTATATATATATATATATATATCATCATTGTCAACCATTATCAATTCAATGATGGACGAAGGTCTCCCCAAGTTTCCTCCACAACGGTCTGTCTTGTGCCAGTCTCCTCCATGTCACTCCCGCATACTTTCGAATTTCATCCACCCATCTTCCATGTGGTCTTATTCTGGGTCTTTTCCTGTCCCTTGGAATCCAATCTAAAATTTCGGCTGTCCATCGATGGTCTGTCCTGCTGGCAGTATGTCCAGCCCATTGCCATTTCAGGGATTTAACTCTGATCATTATGTCTTCCACTCTTGTCATTTTTGGGATCCATGAGTTGCTCTTCTTATCTCTCCTGGTTACACCAAGCATGCACCTCTCCATGTTCTTTGAGTTGTCTGCAGCCTTTGTATGTCTCTTTTAGTTAAGGTCCACGTCTCTGCACCATACGTAAGCACTGGAAGGATGCATTGATCAAACACTTTTCTTTTAAGACATAATGGCATATTGCTCTTGAAAATTATGCTGTTTCTTCCAAAAGCTCTCCAGGCAAAATTTGTACGCCGATTAATTTCTTCATCAATGTGACCCTCACTTGATATCTGCTGTCCATGATAAACGTACGTGTCTGTTATCTCCAGCTTTTCTCCATCAATCGATAAATCTTCATTTCGTGTAAAAGCATTAAACATCACTTTTGTCTTCTGAAAGTTCATTTTTAATCCCACTTCTTTACTCTTGTCAGCAAGTTCCTGGATCATACTCTGCAGCTCTGATGGGGTAGTTGCAAAAATGACTATGTCATCAGCAAAACGAGGGTGGGTTAGATAATCTCCATTAATCTTTATCACTTTTTTTCCCAGTTCAGTGATTGAAAGATATTTTCCAATGTAGCATTAAAGAGCTTCGGAGATATGGTGTCACCCTGTCTCATTCCTTTGCCAATTTTTATGTGTGTTGTATTTTCAAACAGCCGAATCTTTGCACTTGCATTTTCATAGATGTTATTAATAATATTAATGTATGCATCTTCAATACCGCAGGATTTGAGAGCCGTTGTAACTGCTGATGGTTTCACCGAATCAAAGGCTTTTTCATAATCGATAAAAGCCATGCACAATGGAAGTTCATATTCCTTCGCTCTTTCAATTAGTTCTCTCAGTACGTGGATATGATCTATAGTGTTGTAGCCACTCCTGAATCCAGCTTGTTCTCTCAGTTGAGCCATGTCCAGTGTCACCTTCAAGCGGTGTGAAAGAACTTTAGTGAAGATTTTATAAAGCACTGATAGGAGGCTGATAGGTCTGTAGTTCCCGAGATCCTCAATGTCACCTTTTTTATGTAGCAAGATCATTGTAGCGTTGCTCCAATCCTCAGGAATCTTTCCTTCATTAAGGCATCAAGTGAAAATTTGGGCGAGTACTGTTTCGATTTCTCCACTTGCTTCTTGTATGATGTCTACAGTAATTCCATCTTCTCCTGGAGATTTTCCCAGCTTCACGTTCTTCATTGCATGTGCAATTTCTGCTGGGAAGACTGGAAGAACTCTGGTAGCTTTCATGATGTCTGGAGTACATGTATCATCCCTTTCATATAATTTGGAGTAGAAATCTTTCACTCTTGTCAAAATTTCGCCTCTATTTCTTATTACAGAACCATCCTTTCTGAGTGCCATAATCTGTTTTCTTCCCTTACTGAGATGTCCCTTTGCTATCTTTAGGCTTTGGTTGTTTTCAATTGCTTTGCTCACTAGTTCGCAGTTGAATTTCCTTACGTCTTCAGTGATACTTTTTCGTACTGTCTTGCATAGCTCTATATGTTCCACTTTGGAAGTCACATCTTCTTTAGTTGTTCTCATCTCTCTTCTTTTTTGCATCAACATTTTGGTTTTTCCTGATAATTTGTTCACATGCAACTTGTTCTTAGACTTAGCTAATTTTGTTGCTGTTTCCATAAGAGCTTTGGTTACTTTTCTGTTAACTTCAGAAATATCCACTTCTTCCGATGTTAGGCCTTCTAGCGCAGAGAATCTGTTCTTCAATTCCAAGTTGAAGGTATTATGGTGTTTTTTAAGGTTGGTTATGTCAATACATTTTGTTTGTCTTATGAGCTTGCTACGTTCAAGTTTAGTGTTGAGGTGCATCTTACATCTCACCAATCTATGGTCACTACCTGTGTTGAACTTGTTTAGCACACTGCAGTCTTCTATGACGAATTTTTTGTTACACATAATAAAATCAATTTCACTTGTCGTCCCGTTTGGATGTCTCCATGTCCATTCCTGTGTGGTTTTTTCTTGAAAAAGGAGTTCAAGATGAAAAACCCTTCTGCCTCTGCAAACTCTACGAGAGTATTTCTACGCTGGTTTCTGTTGCCGTGACCGAATTTACCTACTGAAGTTTCATTTTGTTGCCGTTGCCCTATTTTTGCATTGAAATCTCCCATAATTATCTTTAAGTGCTGCTTACCTTTATTATTTAGATGAGGAATTTCCTCATAAAATTCTTCAATTTCTTCTTCAGGATGACTTGTGGTGGGTGCATAAGTTTGAATAATCTGAGCCTGGTATCTTCCCGAGAGTTGGATAACGAGTCGTGCAGCTCTGTCAGAGGAACTTTCAACTTCTACAACTTTATCCTTCAGTTTCTTGTTTATTATAAAACCAACACCACTAGTTCTGCCAGTATCAGTCCCACGATAGTAGAAGAGATGTCCACTTTTCAGTTCAATGAGATCTTCTCCTTTTCTCCTTACCTCATTTAGCCCGACGATGTCCCACTTGATCCTTTGTAGTTCCTCTTCTAATTCAAGAAGCTTTGAATCAGAAGATAGGGAGCGCCCATTATATGTAGCCAAGGTCAGCATCAGATGGCAGCCTAGTCCGGTCCTCCGGGGATTCTTAGCACCCTCTGCCTTCATGTTGCACTGGCCGCTGCCTTGGCCAGGTACATTCCAGCTGCTGGAGACTGAGGGCCAAGATTTAAGTTGTGGAGTCATTTTGGAGGGGTTTGGCCATAACTCACCACGCTGGCCAAGCGGGTTGGTGAGTGTGGGATAGCATTTCCTCTAATCCCGATGGTATAGTTATACCGCTATTGGCGGTTGTCAGAGCCCCTTTAGTGGGAACAGGATGTACCACGAGAAGGCGGGGTTGACATTTGTCAAGGAGAGGCTGTGATGTTATGCATCACCTGACCTTATATCTGTATACATACACAACACTCTGGATAACTCGAACTTCGATAAGAGAACATTCTTGACAACTTAAAAAAAGCAAAATTTTGTACAATGTCCTACACGCATAGTGTTTCCTTGATAACTCGATTTTTTCTGACACTTCCTTCTCAGAGTTGAATGTATTGCTAGTGTGCAACAAACTTTATCCATCTCCTTTCATTCATTGCCATAGTTTTTGCTTTGTTTGAAAACAAACGTGAGTACATAACACAAAGTTCAAAAAATCTAAAAGAGAGAACTTTTGTCTAAAACAAGAACCTCTATGACTGAAGCATCATCTGAAAAGCACATTACATAAATTACAATACTCTTCTACCTACTTACCATGCTAACCATCTCTTAATATACTTGGAACTGCATGCCTCGTTGGTCAACATAGAACTAAAAGTGAGAATCGTCTAAATACGTGGCATCAGTGAATAAACAAAGACATCACTCTTTCCACGTTTTAGCAACACATAGCAACTGAAAAATTGTTATTCGGTTACCGCTGGGGATCCGAATCCCAGATCTCTCGATATCTACCCGAACGTGTTAGCCTTACACCACGGTGGCCAACAATACACGGCACTATGTGTGTTTTCTGTCAGCTTCTGACATTATAAATCCATAAGATGGGCTCAGCTACTAAGAGGTCTCCATCTGGTGGGCATTAACGACACTGGCTATATATTAATTATAGCAGTTAAATCCAAAGGGCAAGATCCAAAGTGAAAATCCTTTGAACCACTTTCAAAGAGGATTTTCACTTTGGATTTAACTGCTATAATTAATATATAGCTGCCGCCCCGGTGGCCATGCCTCACCGGGTTCGAATCCAGGTGAGGTATGGATGTTGTGTTTGTGTTACGGCACTGGCTCTTTCCCTTCCCTGGAACCAGTGACCCTAAATTGGGGACGGGCGACTGCTTATAGCCCATTGAGTTGCTCACTGTGGTCATTTAACCCCCAACCCCCCCCCCCCCCCAAACCAGTGCCTTTAATGGCCATCAGGTGGAGACATCTGAGTAGCTGAGCCCATCTTACGAATTTATGATGTCAGAAGCAGACAGAAAAACACACATTGCGCCGTGGATTGTTGGCCACAATGAGTGATGATAAATGGGATAGACGAAAGGTCTCACTGTCACAGGAACAATCCAAATCATCGCAATAGACAGTACAATTACAATTAAATGCGAGAAGGAACACTGTCCCGCCTTAGTGGCACAGTACAGGGTGTCTAAATGCTGGCTTCTGACCATTCGTTAAAGATGGGTCTGGGTTCAAAACATGGGTGGTGAAAAAAAAAAAGATTACCTTGTTTTTGTCGTTGACCTTGTGATCAAAGCACACTTTTGCCAACATACCAGAAATATCGTCTCCTTCATCAAATGCTGTCAGATCCAGATAATAGAATGCGCATGCGGAATTTCAAGAAAGTTCTACAGATATTTAGAGTCCCTAACAGTCAATATAAAAACACTTGTCCTCTTCTGGAAGGTGGCAGGAATGCAGCTAGCAGCAGGGCTCACCCCCCCCCTACTGTTCTGGGACCTAGCTACGGCTCAAATGACAATGAAACTGGAAACAATTTGGCTGCTGAGCTAAATAGTCAGAATGCTAGTACACAGTCTGCTGATCACGATACCACTTTATCCTCCCTATATAATATGCTGATCCGGCACTGTAGACAAAGAAAAAAAAAAGAAAAGAAAAAAATTAAATTCTACATTTAGAGATAATTTAATTTCTCAGTCACCTGAAATTGAGGATATAAAACATCCATTAGGTAAGAACAAACATCATTTTTCAAAAAACTACATATGAGGACACTGGATGTGCGAGCGCACACACTATGGTGAAGAAATAAGGTGCAGATGCCTGGTTTACTCAGAAACTTCAGACCGTGTTTACAACTCTGCTGCAAACTGTTTTCAACCGAAGAAATTACAAACTGCACTAGGAAGTACAGGTTTTTGCGTTTGGAGGTACATAAGTGTTCACTTGAAAGAGCATGAAAAATCACTTGATCACATGACATCTTATTGTGTTTGGATCAACCATGTTACAATATATCTGAAGATGCCCTCATGAATGGAGAAGTACCACTTTGCGTGAAGTCTGTAACCATGAGCGATGGCCACTAAAGTGTGGGAAAGCCAGTGGTTTTCAAGGATATTACAATGCATTTTGTAAGTTGGCCAAATTGCATTATTTCGTCATATATGTTTCTAATTCTACATCATAATTTGCTACTGATGTGTGAGAAAATTTTGCTGGATTTATAAAATTCATTATTTTGAGGCACTTTTCCATTTATATTTTAAATTGAAATACATGAAACATTAGTAAAAGTTCAAAACAAAACTTTAAAACTGAAAATTTTATTCCTCTGTAGAATGTAAACGCTCTTCAGTTTAGTATTAACATGGTTTCTGAAACCCAAAACCACACAATTCAAAAATATCACACAACTGAAATCCTATAGGTATCATGTAAACAATAACAAAATCCAAACTTAGTGGCTTCCCGGTTAAGAAATCTAGGGTATCACCAGAATTCTTATTCTAACCTCCTTGGTTTGGATGGAAACACAGGCTGGACTACGGTTAAATAAAACTGCGGATGCTTTACATCAACAAATGATAAAACAAGAAGGTGTTCTAAAAAGGCTTATGTAAATAATTAGATTTTTATTGGAGCACAGTTTTTTTCTTTTTATGGTGCCTTTATTATACGATAAGCTGTTTTGGGCAAGTGATAGAAATTTCTTGGGTTTAGTAAAAATGTTTGACCTTTGACTGTCAACACACAACCAACAAATCATTTTTTATGGTGTGTATAATGTGCCTAAATTTAACCCGTGTTTAATTCGAAAAACACAGGTTGTCCCATAAAGGTGTAACCGATTTCAAATAATCATAACAGTTTTAATATAAATGATCTCAATACACAACTTGTGTTAATTGACAGAACAGATCATGAAGTTTTACATACATTCGACATTGGCTCCATTTGGCTCCCGAACAATGTCTAAACAGTATTCCAGTTCCAACCATGATTGTCCGAGAATGTCTGTATTAACTTTCTGCAGTGTGTGTGTGTGCAATCCTCCTCTTTAGGTCAGCAATGTCTGTAACGGGGTGCTGTAAACCTCACCCTTGATGAATCCCCATAAAAAAAGTCATCGAGTGTTAAGTCTAGTGAACATGAGGGCCATGCAATGGGACCATCACATTCAATCTATTGATTGGGAAATTTGGTATCCAGAGACCTCCTCACAATCAAAGCTTAACGAGGTGGCGCCCCATCTTATTGGAAAATGACTAGAGTTCCAAGTTCATCCAACTGGTGATACACAAACTGCTCAATCATGTCCAGGTAATTATCAACTCTCACGGTCACTTCCTGAAAGAAAAAGGGTCCCTTAACACGGTCGACCATTATGCTACACCAAACATTCACTTTTGCGCTATCATGTTCCATTGTGCAACGCAGTTGTTTAGTTCCCCAAATTCTCACATTGTTAATAAACCTTTCCAGAAACATGGAAAATGCCCTCATCCAAAGAAACAGATTTGTCTCAGGAAAGATTAAGCACTTGCAATGTTCTCCAAAATCTCTTCAGGAAACTGTTTACATTTCATATGATCATTGGGGTTATGTGATGAGCTATCTGCAGTTTGTACAGGTGCATTTCCAATCTCTGACATAACACTGGGCACTGATGACTTGGGGATGGCCAACTGTCGTGCTGCTCGTCTGATTGACTTTCAAGGGTTATGAGAGAATGTTTGTATCACAACCTCCTCCCTTTCTGGAACCAGTGATGGTCGTCCAGGACTTTCTTTGTAAGGACACTACCAGTTTCATTGAATGACTTGTACCACTTTCTGATGCTGTTACATGTGGTTGTGAAGTGCTTAACTGAAACCCGATCTGCGCTGCAAATCGGGTTTCAGTTAACCACTTCACAACCAGTGCTTTCATCGCAGGATCCATTGGATACACTTCTAGAAAACTTGAGAGTATTCCTTACCAGCTGCAACAAACAGAATGCTGATATTAGTTTGGTATCCAAAGTTATCACCATTTCAAATTGGTTACACCTTTTGGGGACACCCTGTATACCATTTACTTCTTAAAACTGACCTCTGAGTTTTGAATGTGTTTTAGTTGTTGGTTCTTTAAGACCTCTAATGATCAAACCCTACTGCTATGGTGGAATCGAGGAGTGGGGCCAAGAAGTTATTTCACAGTAAAAAAGCGTTGCCCAGCCACTGAACAGTAATTATCTAGACAAAAATGTATGTTATTTTAGGCTATAAAATAACACAGTTTGATTATATTTGACTGATAGTGTTTTAATCTCCATTCTCCATGTAAATTCTATTCCTATGGTATTTGAGAATAATATTTATTATTTTTTGTATTAATTTATGTATTAATATATACATTTCATATGTGGCTGAAAAATCATAAGATCCAACACACACACGCGAGCGCACGCACAAATAATACCTGTGGGAGTGTCAACAAATATTGTCGCACTGGGTGCCACCAATGCTAAAGTTGGCCCTGGGCTGTGATGAAAAGAATGAAGGTTGAAAGACTCTGTGAAGAACATCAGCATTACTGTAATTTACTCAGAAAACAACTGAATGAGTTGAAGTTATGTGAGAGGAATGTAGAAAAGAAGTGGGCATATTTTAAGAACTGTGTTGTCATTACTGCTGAAGAGGTCGTGGTACCACAATGGGGGATAACATTAGAGGCGATGCTTGGTAGAACAGTGATATTAAAGGAGCAGTAATGAGAAAAAAGCCTAAAAACGCCAAAATTCACTAGCAACCATAACTTGAAATGCCATTTACAAAGTATCTATGATAGCTACAGACATGGGACAGGTGTCATTTTAAAGTTTATGAATAGGGCTTTGATTTAATATGCAATATGACATTATTGTAAATTTTCAAAAAAATTATTTTGAGTTTTTGGAAAAACAGAAATTTTTAAAATTTTCAAAAAGTTCCCACTTAAAGGTATATGTCTTGTAGCCAGTCAGTCCAAATTTCAAGGTGGTATCATACAAAAATTAAATTTTCCTGTTGGCAGCGATAATGAATTAAATTGACTTAGCCCCAAAAATAGACAAAAATGTCTATACCTAATGATAAAGAACCTCTTTTTTTCTTGGCTAGCATTTTGGATGCTTTTGTCATCTCCTGTGGGGTTAGCTGTTATGTTCTCCCTGTAGCTGTAACTGGATCCAGTTTGCAAAGCATGAAGTTTCCTGGTATGGTAAGAACATCCAATTTCCTAGGATAAGAGAATGATGTTGCTGGTCCAGCTGGATGCAAGAATAGCTTGACTTCACATTCTACCATATCCATTGAGAGAACATATCCCATCCACCATGAATTGTCACAGATAGGCACATGCCACAAAACCAAACACTTAATGAAATAAACTTAATAAAGACTAACAAAGCAGCTTCACAACAAAAATGTCATTGAAAGCTTCATTAAAACCACACTGTCCAAACAAACTGAAGTGTACACACAGAGAGCCAGACCACAACTAAGCTGTCTGGAAGGTAACACGGTGGGGGAAAGGCACATGAATAAACAGGCACAAACATATCAGGGCTTGGCTTACATGTTTTGAACAGTTCCTTTGGCAAGATAGCCCCTATCTCCCTTCACACACACACACACACACACACACTGTAAAAATCCTGTCATAATTTTTTTTAGATTCATTTCAGTTTACCACGTAATTTTATCAATGTAAATTGTAGAAAAATGGACTTGAGAGGTTTAATTCCTTGTCATTGCCAACAAGAAAATTTCATTTTTGTATGACACCAATGAGATACCACATTGAAATTTGGACTGACTAGCTATCAGACATATATCTTTGAGTACGAATTTTTTGAAAATTTCCAAAAATTCCGTTTTTCTGAAAACTCAAAATATTTTATTTTTTAATTTGTGAATTTAAAAAAAAAATTACAATTGTGTCATGTTGTACATCAAATGAAATCCCTATTCATAAGCTTTAAAATGACACCTGTCCCATGTCTGTAGCTATAATAGGTATCTCGCACATGGCATTTGAAGTTATGGAGGCTAGTGAAATTTTGGTGTTTTTAGGCAATTTTGAAAATTTAATATCTCAAAAATCAGTGGACAAAATAATTTGTAAAAAATCATTTACACATCTCATAGTAAGGTACAAATGTACCAAAAATGAACCAAATCAATAACATTAAGGTTCCATGCATTGGTTGATTTGACAAGGAAATGACCCGAGAACAGCTTAGTGATATGTATGTATGTAAAAACTTCTTGTATTTAACTACATTTTACTCCTAAATTTTTTATTTTCATCAGGTTAGCTGCTGCTCAGATTTTTTGTATAACTACCACCATGTTATCCATAATCTCTCCTTAAGATACATCATCTATGCGATTACATGTGGCTCATTTTGTTTATATACTGCAAAGTAGAAATTATAACTATAATTCATTGGTTTTTATCCAATTGTACTTACAAAGAAATTTGTCATTTAGCTCTTTTAATTTTTTGTAGGAATATTAGAAGTTCTTGGAAGTGATCAAGTTATTATGATTCACAAATTTGTTAACTTTAAATTTTATTAGCTTTAACTTACTCAGGAAACCTAACAATTAAATTTCCAGATCAGCTATTATGTTTGCCTTATTGTAGTTCAGCAGGTTTTAGGTTACAATTGGGCTACTTTGCTTGCATTTCTTCTACGTGTTTTGAAATTTGTACAATAGAAATATTTTTGACCACTTCATTGGAAGACCTCTTTTCATGTTATAAGTTTCCTTGTACTTGAACTCTTTAATACGAGAATCCAGTTTCTTACGTAAAATCTTTCTGAGAAAGCAACTGAGAATCTGTATTAATTTCTATTCTACCCAATCAAAGAGTTCAGGACAGCAAGTCAACTGGATTTTTTGTTGTTCTATCTTTATTCTTACATTCAGTTGAATTATTTTGTATTTTAATTGCTAAATTAAAACATCCAAAATCTTACAAAAGATTGATTCAATATGATTATTCTTGCTTCTTTAATATCATACAATGGTTGATTTATTTCTGAAAGACTTTGGTGTTAAGATCTAAGTTTTTTGTAAGGAGCTAAAAGCCACATTTAATTTTGCTTTCTTTTATGCATAATTTTCAAGTTTTTTAGCCTTCTGAATTCTTCCCATAAGGAAGCCATCTGCATGAATTACAGAATCTTACCTTTGGCTTTACTCAAAAATAAAAATATTTAATCCAGTGAATACTCTTTTAGTCTTGAGTTCTTTACTGAAATGAAAATAATTGCATTGCAATACAGAGCTTAAGAGTCAAAATCTATCGGTGTTTTAATATTAAGAGTTAATTCATTACATTAAATAATTATGTCACTGAGTTTCACAGAAGCACAGGATACAGACTGAGGTTAGCTCATATTCAAAATGGAAGATCTAAAGCTAAGTCTTAATATGGAAACACAGCTGGCACAAACAAACAACCAAAATATATTAAATACACACTTTTCTGAGAGCTGTCAGAGTCTGTAGAATGAGAGTTAATTAATTTTTCCTTCAAATCTGCTTCAAATCTGGCTAAATCAGCATCTAGGCGCCTGATGTGTTTATCAACCTGGAAAAAAAAAAAAAAACGCTATTAGAACTTCTGTTCAGGGATTAATATTTAAATCAGTTTCCGTCAGACACACACGAACTATGGGTTTTCTTCTCAAAAGCCAAAACATTTTATCCTGTAGATTCAAAAATTCTTTTCTTTATGAGTATACTAACTGTACTGACAAATCTTTGAACAAACTTAGAAAACTGCAATGTTGTGGAGATTTTCATTATTATCATTACAAATAAATGAGAAATGAATCCCCCTGAACACATAATTCTTCACAATTACACGAAGATGCATACAAATGTCATTATCAGCAAGTAGGTAACAAATTTTCTAGTGTTTTCCAGAAAACTTAAAAATTGCATCACCCTGGACAGAGAATTTGTTTTCATTGCATCACCCTTAACAGAGAATTAGAGTTTGTTTTCAGAAAACTTGAAAATTGCATCACACTGGACAGAGAATCGAACCTGCATCTTCTGATTTCCATTTGAGCATGTCATCCTTACCCCACCCACAACAATGGAGTTCCAATATATCCATATGTGGATGAAAAAAAAGTCACTGATGATAAAAGTAAGCTGGATTACTTTGACTAGTGCAAATCTGAGGGTTATTTAGAATCCTAAGATACAAAGTTGCTTGGAACTTCACTGTACAGGGTGGTGTAGAGGCAACGCTACACAGTCTTTGTTCTAAGCTGAAGTTTTGTAGAGTTAGATTTGACAGAGATATAAAGATTTCACTGTTTTATATCTGTAGCAAAATAGAAGAATTAGAAAAAAATTCTTATTAAAAAGTCTTCTTGTATAATCACAGTTGCTGGCACAAAATTTACTAGACTGATAGGTGACTTGATTCTGTTTAAGAGAACAAACATCATGAAGTCCTGGAAAAATTAGGATCAATTCTCTTCTAATTTAATTTAGAGCTATTATTGAGCCACACTTCTTCCACAAGCAGATGATGAAATGTATGACGCCACTCCACAGTTGCATCATTTCCTTCTTTCCATTTCCGATAGTCGCTTCTATACAAAACTTATTTTTTGATACACCCTTGTAGATGTATTCATCATCATGTTGGGAATGATGAAGAAAAGAATAATGAACAGTTCTTCTTTTTCGTCGGCTTCGAATTTCTGTTTGCCAGGGAACTTGGATTGATTTTATTAGCAAACAATTTTTTTACCTTTCCTTTTTGAAAGCCAAGAAAAAGCAGAGGAAGTTTTTCTCTTTCCACTTTTTAAATTTCTGATTTTACTTCTTTTTTCAGCTGTCTTTTCAGTAAGTTTTGTTGTTGTGAATGAGTTTTTTGCAGATTGTGTACTTGTGTTTCTGTTTTTTCAGTTCGCTGTGGGAGTTGCAATTTTACTCCGTGCCCAGATCAGAATGGGGGAGGGGGTTCTGTGACATTTAAGGTTGTCAATGAATGTACTGTTTTCATTTTTTTTTTTTTTTTGTATCTTGAATTAAGAATTTTGCAGCACATATTTAAAATATACTTCAACAGAGGACAAAACCCTAAGCTCTTATTTAACTTATAGTTCATAACTTAAAAGTACTTAAAATACAAGGGTGAATCAAAAAGAAAGGTCAATGCTCTCGTAACGTAGGCAAGCAGAGCTGGGGCAGATGGCTATTTGGGAAGGAAAGGGCATGTGACCTTAACACATGGTGGATGCAATCGCTTATCTTCTAACCGCAGTTACCCAGCAGTTCTACGGGCGTAAACATGGCCGTTCATTTGTCGGAATGCTCTATCGTCCAGCAGCGAAGTGTAGTGAGATTTTTATGGGCTAAGGTGTGCAACCCACTGAAATTCATCGCAGGATGCTTGTGAAATATAGGGAGAACAAGTGTATTAGCCAGAGACGTTTTTTTTTTTTTTTTTTTTTTAGGTTTTTTATTGACTTTTAAAATGAACCTGGTGAAATCTGAATTCATTTCCACATCTTGTTCGAAAGAAAACCAAGCAACTATGGCAAAGAAGTGTAGGCAAATGATAAGCAAAATGAAATCTGCAAAAAGATGCTGAAAATTCCCACCACATTGGTGCATCACACAGTCTTGGTTGCATTATGAGGATTTAGGTCAAATGTTTTGTGAAACTTGCAAAATTAAGCAATACAGCAGATAAGATGTCAACACTGTATCTTGGCACAACTAACTTGTGAATCATGCCAATAAGAAAATAAGAATCCATGAATCATCCAAAGATATTCTGTAATTTACGAGAAATGCCAGAACAAATACATGAACATGCATCTATTTTTTTAACATTTTATTTACATGAATATTACAGAACCATAAAAACAAGCCAGAAAATGAAGTACACTCTCACTCATATACACACAGAAAATACAAGGTTCAGTCAAAAAGTAATACATAATTGGTTGTAAAAAAATGTATAATTGTAGGATCAGCATAAATTTGTCTACATATTCTTTATTAACATCTTTATAAATACACCACATGAAAACTTTCTGTGTGTTGTAGGGTGAAAGTTATGGACCTGAAGTAAGCACCAGAATCAAACAATGATCAATCATTGAGCTCCTTTTCAAGACTGGTGAAACTTCAGCAACTGTAATTCATGAAAAACTGAAACCTGTTTATGGTGAAGAAACTATCGACAGAAGCAATGTCTGGAGAAGAATTTAGTGCTTCAAAACCGGTGATTTTGATATAATTGACAAGGCTAGGTTGAGTAGACCAGAAATAGTAACAACAAAAATGAGATATAAAAAAATATATAAAAATGAGGCCTTTTTTGAAAAAATTATCCAAACTGATAGAACAATAACAGCAAATGAGGTAATGGAAAAATGTTCAATGTCTAAATGAAATGAGCAATTGTTTTTAACCCTTGGAAATCAAAAATTTGCTCAAGGTGGGTGCCAAGGCTTTCTACATGTGAGATGAAGCAATCAAGAAGCAATCACTCTTTCAACAATTGAAAGATTCGGCTGGACTTTTAATGTCTCACCCTATGTGTAATCCTAACCTGGTGCCCCCAGATTTTTTTTATTTTTAGATTAAAGAGATTTCTACATGGGAAAATATTTGATTCGAATAAACGCTTGATAAAAAAGGTCAAGCATTAGTTTTAAGAGCGGCAAAAATGCAGGACAAAATGCTTAATAAAATGTGAAGCTGAGTATACTGAATGAAAGCTATACATAGACAAAGGATGGCTTATTATCTCTATCAAATTTCTTTTCTGAAGGGCTATGGTACATTTTTTATAACTGACCACATTGCTTTTTGACTGACCCTTATACGTGTTAATACATTATGTAAAATGTATTTCACTCAGAACTGAAACCCTTAGTCTGGAAATGCTATAATCAAATTTTTACATAAACATATCAATCAATGCCGCAAATACAATTAGTATAAGAGCAAGAAAAAAACCATAAATCTAGTACAGTGAAACCTCTGAATAACGGTCACTGCTCAGACCGGGGAAAAGTGACTTTTGTCAGGAGGTTAGGCCTAAGTTAACATTGTTAGGCAGTTGTGTTTCTCCAAAAGCAGAATAAGTATGTGAAGCTTATGCACAATAAAGAAAATGTTGCTTCCAAATCATGAATGAGTGGTAGGCAATGCACGTAACTAACAAACAAATTAAGAAGAAGGTAGTGTAGAACACGCTAAGTTACATATAAAAAGTTTAAGGCAAATATATTTCAGTCATTACTATGGCTTTCATTAGTGCGACTATGATTGGTTTACGTTGCCAGATTGGAAAAGTAAGTTTTGTAATGGTAACTCCGGGTGACGTGATGCAATGAGGGATTTCCAGATGTAAGGAACGAAAATAGGGAGCTCAGAGTTGCAATTTTTGGAAAATAAAATTTCCAAACTTTCTATAAACCTCAAAGCAAACCGATTTTGGAAGGGAGCCAACTTTTTAGTATCAAACTACGATTAGCCTAAGGAATGGAAACAGTTTCGAAAATTTCGGATTAAGGTGATGTTCCTGTTATGCCAACTGAGCTTTCTCATCAAATGTAAGTTCTTTCAAGTTATCCCTTCTGCTTTTAAACTTCAAAAAACATCTCTAAAAGGTTGATGTCAGAAGATCATTTATACCGCTAGCAAGAATCTTCTCTCTGCTGCAACTCGTGATACTAGGGCTCAGATCGCTAATTTGGAATTACTGTGTTTCAACCATTACCAAACTCTCTCGTTTTTGACCAACCCGTTACTTGTGGATAAGTTCATGATTATGATTTATCAATCCATCTCTTCTGTCAAATTCTATGAAGACAAAAAACATACTAAGAAATTATGTTTCTTACGCTCTCAGTCAGATTTTGTCAACCGCTCTCACCGGGAGTCAACCATGGACTCTCCCGTCTCGGATGCCGCTAAATTCGTCAACTTGTCTATGTTTGTTCTGCCTTCCTTCTTCAATGACTGTCTTCACCAAGGCCAAAAATTTGCTCCTACTTCATACAAGAATCTCATGGAAACCATCCCCTTGCTTGAATCTGCTATTCATAACACCACTTCCGATGCTCAGCATAAAATACGTACTCAGGCTGCTTCCATCTTTATTAAACAAGCACACTCAAGTTCTGTCACTAATACTAAGTTTACCTCAAAGCTCTTGAAAATTAAACAGTTCCTAAAAGCTAATAATTTAGCTGTATGTATGGCTGATAAAGTTGGCCTTCCAGTCATTATCGTAAAGGATACCCTTAATCAAAAAGTCGATGATTTCCTCCTTTCCACCAATTGCAAACTTTTTTCTAAAAATCCTGTGGAAGCTTTGAAATAATCTGTGGATCGCTTCAATAAGTTACAGTCATTAAAGGTTTTCTTAGGAGATTTTTCTGCTCCTTCTTTCTACAATTCTCCTAGAATATTTGCCCAAATTAAATTACACAAAGCTAATGCTCCAATTACACCTCTTGTGGAAAATACTCACTCTTCTGCTTGTAACCTAGAAAAACGTCTTGCCAAAAAATTCAAGATTATCACTAATAACCAGCCCTTCAATATTTCATCCACTGCTGGTTGGTTGGTTGGTTCATTGATTTTATTGGTGCAAGGGCCATGGTTGGCCAAAGAGCGCCAAACAAAGGACATCCACTGCTGAATTCATCTCTAGACTTCCAAACTCCATTGATGGTCATACAAGTATCAGTGTACAGCAGCAAATGTAAAAAATAAAGGACATCTGAAAAGTACCGGTGCCCCTCCTGATTTGGGGCAAAACTTTTGTTTTTGAATGAAAGGTTCCTGTTTTCAGCTGAAATCTGTTTTAAACATGTTAAAAGAAGAAAGAATTTTTATTTTTCAAAATGGCCTCTTTACCCCTTATAGCCATTTCATTCCTCCCACAGTTATAATTCAATTTTCACATTTAAAAAAATTATTTTCTACACTTATAATTGATTGTACATAAAATAATATACATTGACATAGGTACCGGCATACGAAATACATATAAATTGAATACATTTTATAAAAAAAAGTTCCAGCAATTTAACGTTTCTAATGCACAACCTTTTTTTCCCAAATAAAAATAAGTACAACATCACATACCAGTATGAAAAAGAGTGAACAATATAATGTGCAAGTGCCTAGTGGGTTAAGATTGGAAAATGTTACACAAATACTTTTTTAAATGTCATAACTTCACAAAAACTGAAAGTAACTGCTATATTTCAAACACACAAAACAAAACTATGTAATCTTTCCTTATTCTTACTCAAGCCTTTTTCTGCAAAAAACAAAACAAACAAAAAAACCACACCATACCTTTAATGTTTTTTCGGAACAAAAACAAAAGAGGATAAAACACTTTCTTTAATCTTGGCTTTATCTTTCTGTAATTTCGTCATCTCCTTTTCAGCTTCTTTTTACAAATTATCAGCCTCATTCAGTGATTTTTGTACTTTGGCCATTTAATCTTTGACAATTTGTCTTTGATGATTTGCTTTAAGTCTCTTCTCGTCGGCTTTCTTTTCTCGCTCTTTTATTTGAAGTTTTTCTTCCTTCTTTCTTAATTCCTCAGCTTGTTTGTGGAGAGCTGCCTCTTGATCTATCGTGGCCTGTTTCTTCTGTTCTTCTTCCAATCACATATGTTTCTCTTCAGCTAGATGTTCAGCAAACATTTTGTGAGCATCCACACATGCTCTTTTAAGAGGTGGCGTAACTTCGATTTCATTACACACAGTTTTTGTCCTCTTCATATGAGACTTAACTCTTTTCAAAGAAGTCACAGTTTGATCATGTAGTTGAGTTCTTTTACAAATCAAAATGTCTCTGTCAACTGAAAAACTTCGCTCCATATCACTGTTACCATGATGTATGGTCAAACATGCCATGATCAAGCCTTGAAGGGCTGCATACCTCTGAGGGTTATTTTTGAAAATTTCTGCCCAATATTCATCAATGCACTTTTTGCCATCAACATTCTCCAGCTTGCACAAATCCCATTCCGTGGACAATTCATCTAGCTTTAGGTTTGGAACAATATTGGAAGGCTTTTAGCAATGTTCATAAGTGAAGCAACACTTTTTGGGCTGTTCTTTTGGTTTGGCTGCAGTACACGCAAGTCTCTTAATATTTTGTTCTGCAATGGAAGATAGTGCAGCAACTTTTTAATTAACACATTGTAGAATTTTTTCCACTGTAAAAGTAGTATTTTTTCTTTGTCTCTGTTAGAGACTTCATTGCACACTTTGTCAAAACACCAATAGCCATCCTTTCCAAAGGTTTCAAATGTTGACTGACATCTAAATCTGCAAGTTTATGGCCTGGAGTGTTATCAACAACTTCATCTACCATAGGTCTTTTCATTACCAACTTTACTAATGAAGTCATTTCATAATAAAGAAGACGAATCAGAGGTTCTTCTTTCTGAAAAAAATAACTAAAATATATTCACAATGCTAAACACACCATGCATAAACTGATAGTGGATGAAAATGTCACCTTGTTTCAATGCAGAAATTATTATGTGCAACTTTTCACTGGTTTTCAGTTCTTTGGAACGATGTGCAGGTGTACGAAGGATAAGAAGTAGTGAATCAAGGCATCTTTTTGCTCCAATAAACGATCAAATACTGGTCCAAAAGTTAAAAATCTAGCTTCAACAGGTCTCATAAATACATGTTTTGGAGCACCTACATGTTCCTGACTCTTGCCATAATCAGCTGATCTTACACTATTGCCATGGAAATAGTAGAATACATCCACTGCAAATTCAGAAAGTGAAGAATCGAATTCTTTTACAGCCTTTTTTACAGCATTCATGACATGATGTAATGAACATCGACCTACATCAAGCAAGTGGGGATTTTCTTGCTTTAAAAGAGTTAGCATGCCTTTTTTACAGCTTACCATAACTTGTGGACTATCAGTCATAATGCATATTACCTTAGATATATTGATGCCAAACATTTGTAAAACAGAAATCAATTTTTCTTTCATGGGAAGTGCTTTAGCTTCTGGCAAATATACCCTTTCAAGAAAATATATTACAATTCGCTATTTCACATCATCAAAATATCGTACGATTATTTCAAGTTATTTTTTATTATGCACACCACTGTCATTGCTTTCATCTAGTTCAATTGACACATATTTCCCTTTCAAACTTTCCTTCAAAATGGTTTCATATGTTTGTCCCAAACCATATCTAACTAGGTAAGACATCTTTGTTCGGTACATTGAAAATGATTCAGCAATTTTAGTCAGGAAACATTATCAGAAACAACTATGTTGAATGATCACAAAACCTGAATGGAATATTGTGTTCAACAAGCGCAGAGGCCCACAAAAATTTAGCAATAGTAACCTGATTACTAATTATTGTTTGACTTTTGAAACTTTTTGTCAAGTCCTTTGACTTTGTTACAGCTTCTCTATTTATGTTGTGATTTTCACTTCTTGAATGTTGTAAAACTGCTTTAACACCCATTGCACTTCGCCGTGAACTTTTCCTAATACAGTTTGAGAGCACATCTGAGGATGATCCCAAGAGGGATTGAAAGATCTCATGTTTGTTTTAACCTGTCATTCATATCACCTTCACCACATTTGGTGTGTACAGGAGCATCAGTTCTTTTAACTTTTAGTTATTCTAATCGTGCATAAGACGGCAACCTTATTTTATGACTAACTGAGCACGAACTTTTCATCTATTTTTATTCTCATACCATCCACCAATATACACTGTCAGCCCTCAAGTCTCTCATTCATCGAGCTCATTTGGTTTGTAACACTGAAGTTAATCTAAAAAATGAATTAGCAAACATCCGCTTGATCGCTACTAAACATGGCTTTCCCCTCTCCTGGTTTCTAAATTAATTCAAAATGCTAAGAAAAACCAGTTGTTGCTCTTCAACCTGTTTCACCAAAATAGGAACTAACGTTTTCTGGCTCAATCCCTTATAACAAACCTTCTGCCTACAAACTCATCAGTATCTTCAAAAGAGAAGGATATAGACTTGCCATTCGTTCTTTCCCTTCAATTTCTGTTATCCTCCGTAATGACAGAGACCCAAAACCTCCACTTTCTTTGCTGGAGTGTATAAAATTCTGATCAAGACTAACGTTGGATTAACCGCGTACATAGGAAGTTTATCCCGAAAAATTATCTCAAGACTTCAGGAACACAAATCTGATGTAAAATTTGGAAAACCTTCTTCCTTGTCTCTTCTTACCATGGCTGACACTTCTGCTATTCCACTTTGGTCCGATACTAAAAAGTTGGCTCCCTTCCAAAATCGGTATGCTCTGAGGTTTAGAAAAAGTTTGGAAATTTTATTTTCCCAAAATTGCAACTCTGAGCTCCCCATTTTCGCTCGTTACATCTGGAAATCCCTCATTGCATCACGTCACCCGGAGTTACCATTACAAAACTTATCTTTCCAATCTGGCAATGTAAACCAATCATAGTCGCACTGATGAAGGCCATAGTAATGGCTGTAATATATTTGCCTTAATACGTAGCTTAGCGTGTTCTACACTACCTTCTTCTTAATTTCTTCTTCCAAATGCTGACTGCTGAATAAACTGAATGTAATAAAGAAATAATTCATGGTGTAGACAATTTTAAGAAAACAGTGTCTCATGTTTGGTGTTAAACAGCCCTTAAAAACAGCAAAATAAAACATTAAGGTTAGGGTATATAATGTAAGTAAATAGTTAGGGTATGCTATAGGAAAGTAAAAAAAAAAAAGAAATGTTAGATAGTAAAGGGTAACTGCACAGTTACCTGGTCGCATGCCGTAAAACAGGAACAGAGCCCACACGGACCAGACCAAGAAGCATCGCGCCTCCCAACAGGCATAATTCCATGCCCCCTCAACCTCTCCCTCCGCAGTCCCAGGGGGCAACTGAATCATACATGGAAGCTGCAACTCACCTCACATAGAACTAAACTCTTTTCAATCCTACGGAAGCTGTTCAGTACCAACCTGGCCAAAACTTGCCGTTGCTCGGAGGCGACTGTTGATTGGAGGTGTCCGTTAATGCAGGTTTCACTGTATCACTAAATTGGTATAGGTTGGTTGGTTGGTTAGTGGATTTTTATTGGCGCAAGGGCCAAATTTGGCCAAAGAGCGCCAGACACAAGACAACCAAACAGTATTAAAAGCGTGGTATAAAACTTAAAATCTGGCTGATCAAGTAAAACTGAAAAATGAGAACGATGGAAGGGCTAAAAAAGACAATGAAACAAACGGTATTAAAAACATGGTACATTGATTAAAATCTAGCTGATGCAGTAAAACTGAGAAATGAGTAGGGCGTCTTTCTACCTCGCTTTCGTGTGACTTTCCTATCGGGCACTCCAGCCCAAATCTCCTAACTTCCTATTTCTAAGGGTTGTTTAAGACATGGGGTCAGACACTCCCTTCCTAAAAGCCTGTACATATGATCATTATTGTACGTATACTAACAACATAACAAATTTGCTGAGTTAATCCCTGGAACCCTTTGTTTCCCCATTGACCTTGACTAGTGAAGTGAGAATCATGTTCCGTCCCAAAAAACATGTTACAGAGACATTAAACAATGAAAAAAGAGCTAACCACTCAAGAACCTGCAGATTTAAACTTGTGAACCTGGCAACTGCTGGTATCAGTCTCACATCGCATAGTTGTTTCGCGAACGATCTCATGTGAAGTGTTCCTTTTGACACTTGTATTGCAGTTTGTCTCTTATTCAAGTTTATCACTATGAAGCGAGGTGCTAATTCGCCCAGTTGTTCTCACAAAAGGATGTGTTTATCGAATCGTTCGCTAAATTCTTTTCCTGGGTCTATGAATAATTCGTCACTAAGTCAATCATTGCTAGCAGATATTTCTGATTTAGAAAATAATCATTCTGCAAATTCAAGTCTGCCATCAACTATTTTGGCGTCTCCACATTACGAGCCTGCCCTGGATTCACCACCCGATTCTTCCTCAGGAAGTCAGCTGTCAGAGCCGGATGTTCTTTCATTACAACCAGAAGACAACAACAGTAACGGATTTTCATTGATCAACATGCCTTCCCACCACTACCATTTAGGAGGAACAAAATTCATTACAGTCAGCGATTTCACGAAGGTCGTCAGAATCCATCTGAGAAGTTATTTGCAGGATAGGAATTCTTTCCATCCCACTAAATATGGAAAAACCTTCTCGCCTCTAGCATTTCGAAGATTAATGGATTCTATGAATGAATTTTACAGTAAAACTAAAGCATATGTGTTCGGGTCCGAACTGGTTGGTTGGTTGGTCAATTTTTATAGCGCAAGGGCCATGTTTGGCCAAAGAGCGCCAGACACAAGACAAACAAACGTATTAAAAACGTGGTAAAAAGCTTAAAATCTGACTGATCATGTAAAACTGAAAAATGAGAACGATGGAAGGGCTAAAAAAGATAATGAAACAAACAGTATTATAAACATGATACAATGATTAAAATCTAGCTGATTCAGTAAAACTGAGAAATGAGGATGATGATAAAGCTAAAATCTAGATACGTTTAAAATAGTCAATTTTTTTTAAAAATGAAAACATGGCAACAGTATCACAGCGGTCATTAAGGAGCCGCTGCAATGTAGCGGCATCCTAGGTCAACAAATAATTGCACGCCTCACACATCGGCGCAGTGTCGCCACACAGCAAAAAGCGGTGAGTGAAACGACAATGCCCAATGCGGAGACGTGCAAGCACCACTTCCTCCCTACGGTTCCGATGATATGAGGTTTTCCAGACTTCAAGATAAGGTTTAATATGATGCAGCTTATTTTCCACCTGTTGGTCCCACAGACCCTGCCACGTTTGCTTGATATAGTCGCGAATGATAAAGCGGAAATCCCGGTGAAACAGTGGCAAGGGTGTGACGACCAAAGAGGAAGCGGATCTAGCAGCCGCATCAGCACACTCGTTACCCGAAGATTCCAGGAATCCAGCAAAACTGAACCTGAAAACCGGCCTCGAGCAAACGACAGGCAACCGTCTCACATCCAAGAGAAAAGGATGGTCACAGCAATCCGCAGATGATAACGACTGCAAGACACTTAAAGAATCCGTATAGACCATAGCACAATGATGAGAACTCGACTGAACATGGAGAAGGGCGAGATAAACAGCATGCATCTCCGCCGAAAACACCGTGGCCTCAGCTGGGATCCGCGCTGCTGAAACGTCATCAACACAGACAGCCGTGGTTCCAACAACTCCATGCATCTTGGAGCCATCAGTAAAAATAGGAGTGTAGTCAGAATTGAGGTCACGGTACTCAGCGAAGAGCTGCTGGTACACTGACGCAGGGGTTGAGGATTTATCGAAAGATGTAAAGGTGGTATCAACCATGACACCAAGTGGGTGCCATGAAGGATCCCCAAAGCCCCTGGTCTCTCCAACATGTGACAAGTCGAGCCCTGCATCACGGGCTAGGGCCGCCATACGAAGACCGAAGGTTGAAATGCACGAGGGCTGGTTCCCGAATAACCGAGCCTGCTGGGGATGAAAAACTACATCGCATAAAGAATGGTCTGGAAGAGATCTAAGTTTCAGGTAGAATTGAATAGACAGCTGCAGACGGCGTAATTCAAGCGATGGTTCACTCGCGTCAGCGTAAAGGCTGGGAATTGGAGATGTTCGAAATTGGAGATGTTCGAAATGCTCCAAAACAAAGACGCAGTGCTTGATGGTGAATAGTGTCCAAAGGCTGGAGAACGGAACGACGAGCAGAGCCATACACGATACAACCATAATCCAGTTTCGACCGTATTAAGGAAGGGTAAATGCGAATTAAAGACATCCTGTCTGCGCCCCACGAGACTCTCGAAAGGATCTTAAGAATAGATAGAGCCTGCAGACAGGAAATCTTGAGCCGCCGAACGTGCGCACGGAACGTAAGCGCACGGTCGACGGTCAGTCCAAGGAACTTGGTCTCCAGCAAAACTGATATGGCTGCACAGTCTAAAAACAGCTCTGGGTCAGGATGGAGGCCGTGCCTCCGGCAGAAATGGACACACGTCTTGTCGGGAGAAAGAACGAAACCATTGCTATTCGCCGCTTTAAAGATCTGGCTAATTGCATACTGCAACTGCCTTTCAATAAAATTCATGCTTGATGACGAGCAGAAAATGTGTAAATCATCAACATAAACAGTAGCCGAAACCGCAGGAGGAAGATTTGTGAAGAGACAATTAATGCGAAGGATGAACAATGTGACAGATAAAATGCAACCTTGAGGAACACCTTGTTCTTGATGGAACGGTGCCGAAAGCGTCGTACCCAGGCGCACCTGGAACATCCGATTGCGAAGAAAATTAACGATGAAAGTCGGAAGATTTCCTTGCAATCCGCATGCGTGGAGGTCACGGATAATACCGTGCCCCCACGCTCGATCATAGGCTTTTTCAATATCAAAGAAAATAGACACCAGGTGCTGTCTACGCACGAACGCCTCGCGCACAGGTGTCTCAAGGTGCAGGAGATGATAGTGAGGTGAACGATGACGGCGAAAGCCGCTTTGTGATGGTGAAAGTACTTGATGATATTCTAAAAAATGAATTAACTGGGAATTAAGCATGCGCTCAAGAACTTTACACAGACAGCTAGTGAGAGCAATTGGACGATAACTAGAGGGAGACTTGGGATCCTTGCCAGGTTTGGGAAAAGGCAGAACAAAAGCTTTTCACCAAGATTCCGGGAAACTGTGCTCCGACCAAATACGATTATACAAGATTAAGAGATTCTCGAGAGACGACTGCGAGAGATGACGGAGCATGTCATAGTGGATTCCATCGGGACCGACAGATGTAGCGCCGGACCGATGCAGAGCCACCCTGAGTTCAACTATGCTGAAGGAGGAGTTATATCCAGTGTCGAGAAAAGGCGCAAAGGAGATTCTCTGGCGTTCCACAGTGGATTTTATTCTTTGAAAAGAAGTAGGAAACGCCAGGTCACTCGACACGGAGGCAAACGCCTCCCCCAAACAATCAGCAATCTCCCCAACTTCAGCATATGTGCAGCCGTTACTCTCGAGAATGGAGATCTGGTGAGAGCTGTAGTATCGATGTTTAAACCTTGATGTTCCAAAACCGCACTTTTCATACGTGTTGCACTAAAAGCACAGTGGGCTGAATGATCAGCCCTAGATTTTTACCCGAGTAGTTCCCAAATCAGACAGCAGATATCGGTGTGAATGATTGTATCATTTATTAATCATATTGTTTTAAAATAAAATCTCCACGAATCATGCTGTCAAACAGCAACACTATTGAAAAAATCATGAGAATATGCAATAAGAATCGTATCGTAAGTTCGCATTTGCGGCTGTCCATGCACTTCGCCGTGTGACGGAAGGCTAATTTTAGCCAAAACTTTTCCTAATACAGTTGAGGCAGGGCTGTTCACAAGGGACTGTGGGTGAATTATAGAACATTACACTGTCGGAAATAACTTTTTCCAGCCCCGTTTGAAGTGTAATAACGAGCAACTCGTTCATGGTCCAGTGACAGCCACATGTTTATTTTTCTTGCGGACTTTGGCGCTCAGGAGAATGACATTTGTTTTATTACTAGAAATTCTTCACATTATTCATTTTTTTCCTCCCAAACAAACTGACACAATCGCAAAATTCACCAAATTACGAATCCCCCACATCTTTTTCCAAATTCGTGTGGTAGTTGAGGACGAACTTTATTGACAGCTTGTTCCTTCATATTTGCAAACGTGCGTTTTGAATCACCTTAGAATCATATTAGCCTGTAAGGAAATCTTGAAATGGCTAGTTGTAGTGAAAGTTTGCCAAGTGATAGTGATGATTTTGAATCACTTTAGAATAACATCAATCTGTAAGGGTATATTCAAAATTAAAGGAGTTATGATTATATTTTCTTTTCTTTTTTTTTTTTTTTTGCAGAAGAAAGAACAGTCTTTAAAAATTCGTTTTGAATTTGCAATTTCTATTTCAAAAAAGTTTCACGTAAATTTATTTTTTAAACAAAATTCAGTTATCTGAAATGTAATGTATTTAAAAAATGCATACATATAATATTACATTTATAGAAATATTAAGAAATTTTTTATTAAGTTCAGGGGAAAATTTCGGCCCAAAATATTAAAATTTATGGAAAGAACAGCATTTTTTCTTGAAGCTAACAACAATTTCTAAGAAAATGGCTTAGCATTTCTGGCATATACACACATATCACATGTAGCATTAAAAGGGCTTAAACCTCAATGCTTCAGAAGCCTATACATCGACCAAACACAGAGGTTTCATTACCGATGTTTGAAACTGGTAAAGAATATTTTCTGCGTAAAGTAAATGGATTTTTTTGTTTTTTTGTTGCTTTCTTGTAGAGGAAGGGAATCTTACATTTTTATGTCATGAATTGGCTGTTTTGGTCAATGTTTCATAGACAAAATAGAGTTCTTTTCCTCAATGCTACAGGAGCCAATACGTCAAATAAACATTAAGGTTTCAACTGATACGTCGAGCATTTTAACACATATTATTGGTTACTTGATTCGAATTGGTGAGTAATCACAGTTATATTGAGCAGCAATTTTAACCACCAATGTGCCCATTTACTGCTGCAGATGGAAAAGTACGAATTCATCTGGTAATTAGCAAAAAACATCGAAACATCGAGGTTTTCACTGATACATGGAAAATTTCCACCGATACTATCAATGTTTCGGGAATGAGTAAACCCAGAGAGGAAGAAAAACACAGAAAAACTTCTGAAATATCCTTAGTGATAACCCAAGTATGTGAGCTTCATCTATATGATATTCTAAGTTTCCAATAACATGCTGAATTGTCATTTTTGAAGAAAAACATGTCCTTTACAAGAAAGTTCTCTCTGTTTGTGATAAAGCTTTCTGCATGTTGTCTCCAGGTCTCTGTGTATGGCATAAGGAGGAAACTTATCGATAACTTTAAAATCTCAATATGTAAAAACTTTACACTAAAATCCTTAAAAATAAAGTAGCTCCTACAAAAATGAAATATGATACAGCAAAAATGAATTGGGTGAACATACACCAAACTGAAACAAATTTAATGAATTGCGAAAAAATAAATAAAAGTAAAATGAAAGTAAACAAATTGGAACAAATTTAAACGAATTGGGGGGGGGGCAAAAAAATGTAATACACCAAAAACCAATTGGGAGAACATACCTTTCACCTTAGTGCCCATTCGTTGAGCAATTACGTTGTTACCCTTACGTTGTTCCAACCAGGTCTTCGATATGACTTGAAGATGAGACTGCGGTTTAGTCAGATGTGGCAGAGTGAGTGTGATCACAAAGGACACAGCAGACATTGTTCCTGAAGATGGTAATGTATACATTACCGAAATGCATAGGAAAAAATTATTGGAAGGACATCATTCCTTATGCTTAGGTCACCGTGATTTGGTATTTTGGGAGGTTTTTGTGTTATTTAGTATCTCTTTCCACTTCGTTTTAAAGCAGTGTTGTAATGTTTCAGCTGTGTTATTATGTCGTACACGACAAGAGTTCGACCATTTTCATACTCAAGAATTTTAGTGTTTGAAGTTGGTGCTTTTGTGGGTTATTTAATATTAGTTTTTGTGAAGTTTGATGACATACTAGGTTGAGAATAGAATTTCAGTGTGGTGTATGCCTTGAGGGAATCCTGTCATATCAAAGACATGGTTGGAACAACGTAAGGGTAACACCGTAATTGCTCAACGAATGGACACTAAGGTGAAAGGAATGTTCTCCCAATTCGTTTTTGATGTGCCCCCCCCCCCAATTCGTTTAAATTTGTTTAATTTTTTTTCCCCAATTCGTTTAAATTCATTTCAATTCGGTTGTATGTTCACCCAATTCGTTTTTGCTGCAATTATATTTTATTTTTGTAGGAACTACAATATTTTTAAGGATTTTAGAGTAAAGTTTTTACATATTGAGATTTTAAAGTTATCGATGAGTTTCCTCCTTATGCTATACACAGAGACCTGGAGACAACATGCAGAAAGTTTTATCACAAACAGGGAGAACTTTCTTGTAAAGGACTCATGTTTTTCCTCAAAAAAGAAAAAAAAAACTTTACAAAATAGTTTTTATTTTGTGCAGCAAGTGACTTCTTTTATGTTCAGATTAAGCCATCCATGCAAATGATAGCAGTTACATTAAAGTTCCTATTAATCCAGAGATGCCAACCCTGGAGACTCCATATCAGGAGTGTTAAGGCAAATTTCAGGAGTTTTGAGCATAACTTCAGGAGTACTAACATGCCTGATATTTTATGCATTATTTACAATATGAAATAATTTAAAAAAATAAATACTGCATATTTTTTAAAATTATTAATACAGCAATGTACTTTTAATTTAATGTATAAATTATTTGAAATTAGTAAATATCAAATTTCAACATACCTCATAAACAGGTCAGTATTTTATTCAAATATTCCTGCTCATAAATTACAATTTTGAAAATACAGTTCACATAAACATATTACTGGCACATAACTGAAAAATATTAAGTTTTTATATTGTATTGCAATTAACTCACTTTGCAGAAAAATCAAGCAGCTAGTCAGAAAAGAAATGAACTTGTGTTGTTAATAAATTGAGTCCTTTGCGCGGGAAGCAGAAGTAGCTGATCGTAGCTCCCTGATCATATCTTTTGAAAAATCTTGTTTATAGCACAATTCTTCTGCAGAAATCATTCTAGTTTTTTCCACCAGCAAATCTGATAGAACCTTGTCAGAAAGATTTGGACAAAAGTCAGTCCTGTTCTTCTCATAATGCTGAATATGCATTCACTTTCTGCATTACTGTGAGGAATTACTAGCACTTAAAACATTACCTTTGCAAGCAAGTCATCTGTACAAACAGCATATGGACTATTTTGCATAAAAAAGGCTACTTTCTGAGATGTTGCACAAGCTAAAGTTGATGCCATAGCTGTTGTCTTGGTGCAGCCAGCACTGTACTTTCCCGCAATTTTAGAGTCCGGGAACATACGATGAAATAATGGTCCCTCATGAACACTACATGCTATTGGAATGTTATGCTCAATAAGGAAATTCAGAATCATCAACTTTAAAGAAAGAATTAACTGTACTTGAGTTTTCAAATCCAGAAGCAAGTTTCTGATGCATTGGCCCAGCAATATGTCAACAATTATCATGACCGCCATGCGGTACTGAAAAATCACTCCTACGAACAATACACTAATTGCAGTCTATCCTTTTTTCAAACATGGCCATTTTGCACTACTATATTCCGGTAAGCAGTTTGCTGGGGGAAAAATTCAAAGAAGTGTTTTTACTCCTTTGAAAAAATTTAGGGAGTGATTTTTAAAAGTAGGGAGTATTTTAGATAAATTAACAGGTGTGTGTGTGTGTGTGTGTGTGTGTGTGTGTGTGTGTGTGTGTGTGTGTGTGTGTGTGTGTGTGTGTGTGTGTGTGTGTGATAAAATCGCTGGGCAATTATGAAAAATCAATCCAGATTTTTTTCAAATTAAAAACTTTTTCACTACCACTCAATGTATTTAGAATTTGGTTTTGCTTCTTGTTTTAGTAATAAATATAATATTCATATTTTAAAACAATAACATTAAATTTACCATGCTCTGTAATGATTACATGCAAAAGCAATGTGTTCAAGAAGTGAATACATTGAACTTTTGAGATTCTTATAGACATCTAAAAATATCTAATAAACTTCTCAGCAAGTTCCACAGCCACATTTGTCTTTTGTTGACTCTGCAGCTGCGCAGCATCCAGTGCTTAAATTTTCATTTTGTTGATATCTTTGTTTCCCTTCCCATTTCTTTATTGTCGCTTTATTTTTTATGCCCTTGGATGACAATTTTATCCATCATGCTGGAAAACTTTCAGTCTGTGAGGACCATGAATACATGATAGCTTTCACTATTTTAGATAAGATAAACAGTGTAACATTGAAACTATGAATACTTTTGAACACCATGCATTAATTTCTTACAAACTTTTCAGCTTCATCACTTTCGTTTTCAGACTCCCGCATCCTTTATCAAGCTGAAATGCAAACCGCAAACCTTTTTTGGGGGAACATTTCAGAACACAGGACACATGTTTGGAACACTGTTTGGAGGGGATGGGGGGGTATTAGTTAAGGAGAAATCTTTGCTACGTCCGATTTCCGCCATTTTCGATATTTTCTCCCAATTTTCAAGGTGAAATAAAAATATTTATGAAATACAAAGATATTTAACAATGATACTAGGCAGAGGAAACATTGCGTGAAAAATAAAATTAGGATTATGGGTATAGGAGAAATCTTCATTGCGCCTAACTTCAGTTTTCGAAAGTTCATGCATTTTTTGATGCTCATTTTTATGTGTTGAGGAAAAATTCCTGATACGCGTTGGTAAAATTTTGATGCATAAACACACTTTTCAATACGTACTAAACGAGTGATTACACCTTTTAGTGAACTCAGCTGGTAAGAACTTTTATTTCTTATTCCCTTTCTTTTAGAAATTAAGTCATTATTAAAAGCAGAGAGCACGAATTAAGAACAACTACTACTCAGTTGAGTGCCTTACCACAGCACGCATGAGCGGTTGCGGTTCCACACCAAGCAGATACATCCTTTACTAAAGGGATGGATTGCTTAAACAAATCGCGAGCAGTTACAGTATTTTAAGGCTCTAGCACCTAAGCGCGGCTTTCATGACACCTGCCATCAGAAATAAAAACTGAGACTACGCTGCAACTTCAGTGATAAGCACATTTCGTACAATTACATAGAACCCCCCCCCACACACACACACACATTTATCTTTAAAAAATTACGAAAAAAAACCCTGATTTTTTTATTGTCGATTTCTACTTCCGTATTTTCATAGAAATACCGGACAGACTCAGGAATTTCCGGAGTGGTTGGCATCTCTGTTAATCCCCCCCCTTTTTTTTATACTGGAGACTTTTTTTTGGCCACTAAGATTTGCTAACTTACCAGCCAGTTTCTTTTTTTTTTTTTTTGGCCACTAACTTTTTCGGACTTACTGGCCGCTTAGCTAAAATTCCAGTTTGCACCTATATAAATTGGTATAATAAAGTAAACATAATCCATCAAATGGGAATAATGAAAGGAAAATCCGAAATAGCAAAGACCAATGGTAAGAGAGAAGAAAGGAATGCATTAGCCACTTAGCTAAGTTTTCACCTATATAAATTGGTATAATAAAGAAAAGATAATCCATCAAATACTAGCCAGTTTGCACCTATATAAATTGGTATAATAAAGTAAAGATAATCCATCAAATGGGAATAATGAAAGGGAAATCCGAAATAGCAAAGACCAATGGTAAGAGAGAAGAAAGGAATACATCATGGTGTGAGGCTAAAACAGAAAACAATCACAGCCTCCACACCAGAAAGTTCCAGATTGGTTTGTAATGGATATCATGGTGCCACAAAATAATTTGTGGTGGTCACTGTGCGAAAAACAATAAAACTTTGTGCAGGTACACAAAATAAATAAATAAATAAAAATTAAGAAAAGAATATCAGCACCTTATATTTCTTTTTTATAAAAAGAGCCTAGGTGCTACAGCAATTGCAATGATAATTACGATCAAGAATACTCACCTCTAAACTTAGAATTTCCTTATTGGATTTATACATGTATTTGTATATACAGACATATGCATATAAACACTGCATATTAGAGCAGTGCTGGCTTTAGGGTGGTGTGAGCAGGGCTGCCACACAAGGTACCAAGTTTCGGGGGGTAGGGGGTCGGGGGTGCTGAGCTGAACCTTCTCTCTACTCCTTTTTTTTTTTTTTTTTTTTGAAATGGTAAAGTACATGCATACATAGGCGGCGGAAGGTAGGGGATGCGGGGGTCCGATCCCCGTCTGGAATTTCATGCACCCAGGAAACGACCTTAAATATGTGGTTCACATATAATTTCTAGTTGTTGTTGTTTTGTTTTTTTTTACGATTTTAGGGATACCGTCACCATGCTTCGCAGCAGTGGTGGCTCGTGGTTGGAAAAATAGGTGAAGAGGTACAAGAGCAGTATGAAAATATATCTACTGTCTACAATGATAATCCCTTAATGAGGACTTACTTATTTTTTTTATATTAAATAAATTTTTCTTCCTTTTAAAGCTGCATATTTGTCGATTATGTCGTCATAAGATGGTTAGATGGTTGTTTCTTCGTGAGCATCAATAAAATGTCTTCCTGAATAGAAATATTTGCCAGAGAAGCAAGTCTATCTTGGGAACTAGTGTTTCTTGAGCAAGTTTGTATTCTTTTAAGAAAACTTCTTTCCACTGGCACACTTGTAGGTGGAATTGTTAAACTGAGGAAAACCAATTTATAATCTTCTGTGAAAATGTCTTTGTCTCCGTGAAACACTCGAAGGAGTTCTTGAGTCAATATATTCCTTAATTTTTCATCGGCATATACAAGACTCAGTTCATTTTTAAGGCGCTGTGTTTAGTAAATATGTTTCCGTAAAAATGTAGAGTTTCAAGAGCGCGAGAGGGAAAGCATGCATTAAATTATTCGAATTTGGTTGTGTCAGCAAGTCAGACAAATTGAAGTTTCTTACAGTCTTGAAATCTTATATCCATTTCAATAAGAATGTCGTTAAAAATTTTAAAATACAATTGTTTATAATTTTGAAAAATTGTTTCCTGTGTAAGAGCAGCATATTCCCGTGCTTATTTCTGTGATTTTGCTAGCTTTTCCAAACTGTGCTTCAAATAACTCATCGTTCTTTTAATGGCTCAAAATTTCAAGTTTTTTTGTTTTTTTTTTTTAATTTGAGTTACACAGTAGTTTATGTTTAGTTATTTTTTCTTCAAAAGTTCGAATAATAGATCGGTGGAGCCAAAAATGTAAATTCGAAAGTGTTAATATCATTCAAAAACCCCTTGGCAAGATGAATTGATTTTTTGTCTGATTATTCGTTATTCGTCAGAAATCCGAACACTTCCTTCAATTTATTCCAATCTTCAACAACTACACTTACTAATTTCGAAGTGGAGGACCATCGAGTTTCTGCTATGGTTGGTCTGCATCTTGCGGTTTTGCCGCCCCGGGGCGCAGTGGTCTAAGCGATGACCTCTGATCATTCGTCCGAATGGGGTCCGGGTTTGAATCCCGGTGAGGCATGGATGTTGTGTTTGTCTTACGGCACTGGCTCTCTCCCTTCCCTGGAACCAGTGACCCTAAATTAGGGACGGGCGACTGCTTATAGCCCATTGAGTTGCTCATGGTGGTCGTTAAACCTTCAATCAATCAATCATCTTGCGGTTATTGATATAAGTGTATAAGACCGCTTCGCAGAATGGTGAACAAACGGAGTAATTCCACTGAGGCTTTCAAAAAGTATTCGACACTTAGAAATTTTAGAAAAACTCTGGTGTAATACAAGATTCAAACGATGAACTAAGCAATGAACAAAAACAGCTTGAGAAGCTTTATCCTTGACTTTTTTTCTGTAGCCCATTTAAGTGTCCAGACATTATACTTGCCCCATCGTAACATTGTCCTATTTATTTGTGTTGGTAATCAGACTGTTCCAAAATTTTGTCTAGCATTTTGTATAAATCTCCTGACGTTTTATTTTCATTCACATCATGGAAACCCAAAAATCCCTCAACCAATACACCTTCCGAATCAACAATAAAAAATTATTTAATTTTTAACGTGATCGTTTATATATTCAGAAATGCATTAAATTAATTCATTTTGAATAGTTTTTTATCCTTTCGTATTGATTTTCAATTTCTAAAGAACTTCTTCCTATCAACAATGAAAGTAATTCAATGAAATTTCCACGATTTATCGAGCCCATGCTTTCGTCATGGCCATGGAATGCTAGTTCTTGTTTGCTCAGATACAGTACAGACTAATACTGCATCAATCACTGTATGCAGGAAAAGTCTATTTAAACGAACGGTTTCGTTATAAAATGTGTTTTCATTTTATTTCAAAATTCCTTAACATTAATCCGTGTTTCAGGTGTTCGCTAGAATCCCGATGTTTATGAAGTGACCGTGTTACGCTTAATAAATCTGAGAATCCGTCTTTATTCCACGCCAAATGTTTATTACTAAAAAGTAAGCAGGGCCAAAAAAAAAAAATAATAATAATAAACAAAAAATTAACACCCACTCCACCGTGATCTCTCACGACTTTACGCTCAAAAACTGAAAGATGCAGAGGTAAGGCGCGTGCAGCTGAAACACTTCACTTGAGGCAGCAGATTGGGGAGGGTGACATCATGGTAACCATGACAACTCGGCCGAAAAATGCAGACTTCCAAGCATTCTCATTTCGGCTCTTCACTTGCGCTGTTTTGCGTGTAAGGATTTGTTTTCCGTATTGAGCGCGCCATGTGAATTAATATCTATTCAAAATTTTGAGTATTTTGGAACTGAATAAAAGCAAAAAAAAATATATTATAAAAAAATACTGAATAAAACTTTATTTTGAGTAAAATAGGTGAAGAGGCACTTCACCTACTTCACCTGAGAAGCTGCCAATGCTTCGCAGTTTTCTGGAAAACCCTTCAAGTACAATTTTGAAAATTGATTTCGCACAAATATACTGAAAAGTTAAATCAACACTCTGTTTTTCTCCTTAAAAAAGGTCGTTAAATAATTCTTTAAATTCCTTTAAAGCAATAACCAGGGCGGATAAGAGGTCTCTCTCCTTCCCTCTGTGCGTTCTTCTTGTTTCTAAATTCCAAGTCCCAATGTGTCTTACTCGGGATCAGAAATTCCATTAAATACATTGGAGAAATAAATAACTGAACAAAAGAACTCGAATTCAAATTAAGCGGTGTGTATACTACTTGCTGTGCACAGAGCACAGGTCTTTATTGGAGTTTTGCCACTTAGAAGATAAACAATCTTGGACGAATGTGCATAGTTTTGGTGTGGTAACAACTATTGTGGAAATAAGGGTATCGAAATCGCTTGCATTTCACAATCTGCAGTGTTCTGGATGCCCCCCCCCCCCAGGGTAGAAACATTCTATCGGCGTTTCCTTGATATTTGTGCTTTCACCCGTCGTCTTTATGCACAATGTCTATGTGTGGTAGAGAAAGACTCAAGAGATTTCTTTAGGTACTAGGCTTGATGTGAATTTCAAAGCGCCCGAGTAAAATTTGGCTTATGTCATTTCAACAACAGACTAATCGGTTCAACCCAAGAGATATGTAATTGCAATACTAAATGGCTATTGTCATCCCAGGTACAATTAGGCATTCATATATAACTATAGCTTATCAGATTTTGACATTTGTTAGCTGCAGTAAACATATGAAAAATTCAGACACCCTTTTTAATTCATCTATGACATTTACTGACAGTTGGATGATCAAAGGATTTCGGCGTGCTTTACACGTTTCATATTTCACAGGATAGAATGGGGGTGAGGGGGGCAATCGCAGCACCCGTTTAAGCCTTTAGCCTCCTATTGAGTCCCACGCCTGCAATGTAGCAGGCAGATGCTACAAGTCAGCAGGCTGGCTTTGGGATGCACTTCCTTCTGGATATCAGCTGGCAGGTGATAACACATTTTCAGATGTGCCCAACATTTTCTAATATTTGTTTTCAGTCTACCTGTTCAGGTTGCGTACAAATTTTTGTTAGAAAATGAAAGATATGCTCAGTGGCGCAACCAGAATTTCTTTATGGAGCCCAAAATATTGAAGATGCAAATAAAATAACTTAGTCACCCAAAGCATTGGGGAGCGATAAAAAAAAATCTCTGCTATTTTAAATATCCAATGATTTATAAAATATGTATTTAAAAATATATACAAATAAATTTAAAAATAAGTAGCGAATGACAAACAACTAAACGCGAAGGACCAAGCAACACCTTATGTGGTGACAATAGCCTGTGATCGAAGTAGAAGAGGCCACGCCAGTGGTGCAGTGGTCTAAGCGCTGGCTTATGACCATTCGTCCCAGAAGGGTTCATGTTCGAATGCCGGTGAAGCACGGATGTTGTATTTGTCTTACGGCACTGGCCCTCTCCCTTCCCTGGAACTAGTGCCCCTAAATTAGGGACGGACGACTGCTTATAGCCCATTGAGTTACTCAGGGTAGTCGTTAAACCTTCAATAATAAAAACAAAACCATTAAATTTACGATACAAGTTAATGTTCTCAACTTATTACAATTTTAGAAGCTTTTTAGTCTGTCCCTCAACTGTGTACTAAAAAAATTGTCAAACTGATTTCTTTAAAAATTCGAATTTGCTGGGAGAAATGATATACTTTTTATTTTCTTCTTCTCTGAGCTTGATTACAATATGTTTACTATGTCAACACACACATGTATATGTACAGGGATTTATCAAAATAATGGTAAAACCGACTGCGACTGGAGTACACGCAAGGCGCTGTATGTAAATCATGGGGATAACGTCCCTCGTGATGTGAGGTATATAAAGGGATGCAATACGATGTCGGCTATCGCGTACTGGTGCAATAGTCGCAGGTGAAACACTTGTTGTGGAGTAATTGTCGACAACGTCAGATCTTAGTGACCACAAAAACAAAATGATCATTTGTCGGCTGCTTGCAGGAGCTTTACTAACTAGAACTGTAGAAACAGTAGTGCAACACGAGGAATTGTATCGAAGATTATGAATACCTATCAAAAAGGATATGGAGTTTGCTTCTAAATGTGCAAACTGTGGACGCCACACGAAGATGTGAGATGGGGATAGGCGAACGTTGGCACGGATTGTACAACAGAAACACAAGACCCTTGGCACTGCAAATAACAGCAGAGTTGAACACCAATCAGAATGATCCTGTTTCCGTCATAACACTTTGTTGGGACCTCTATCGTGCAGGTATTTGCCGTTCTGCAATCCACAACCTCTGATTATTAACATCAATGCAACAAAACATTAAAGGTGGTACAAAGCACATAAACAATGGGATGCTAAAGACTGGCAACGTGTCATCTGGTTTGGTGAATCGTTTTTCACATTGTTTTCTGCCATTGGTAGAGTGTGCATCAGGCAAAACCCTGAAGAAGTATAACAACCCGACTGTTTGATTCCCACTGTGAAGCACGGAGGTGGATCCCTGATGCTGTTGGGTGCCATATCATGGCATTTCTTAGAGCCATTGGTTGTTCTGCAGGGTCGTGTAACATCTGCAATGTAGTAATCCATTCTTGGGGAGCACCTGCACCCAATGTTGCATGCATGGTTCCCTAACGGCCATCGCTAGTTTCAAGCAGATAATGCACTCATGCATTGTGCGTAACGTGTCAAGTTGTGGATTGCAGAGCATAAAGATGAGGTACAACAGCTGTTCCAGACCTCAATATTAATATTGAACATTTGTGGGAATATCTGGAGCGAAAGGTCAGTCAATCACACTTTCCACTTCCAACTTCACTAGCACAGTTGAGATGTATTTTATAGGAAGAATGGTCCCAAATTCCATTATCGTACGTGCATGACTTGTATCAGGTCATCCCATAAGTAATGTTTTCCGCATGCCCAACAGAACTGCTCCTTTTGGCGGCCAGACTATGATGTAGACCACGGTCATGATAAGATGTATCGCACACTTGAGACAGGAGACAGAGAACAAGAGTTATACGTGCATTCATTGAGCCTTTAAATTGCATAGAAAATGGCGGTGTCTGAAGAACACATCAAGCACATTATGCTGGATGAGTTTAACCAGGGATGTACAGCGACTGTAGTGACATGAAACACCAATACTGTATATGGTCAGGGTACCCTGGATGTTAGAAAGTGTCATCGATGGTTTCTGAAATTCCGAATGGGGAACAGCACCCTCACGGACATGCAACGCCTAGGAAGACCCGTTGAGCTGGATAATGATGTGCTGAGACGTACTGTTGAGGGGAATCCATGGGCAACAGTAAAGGAATTGGCCACAATCATCCATTTAGCCCATTCAACTGTTCACAGGCACCTACAGAACCTCGGTTATGTGTCAAAACTGGGTAAGTGGGTGCCCCATGAGCTCACTGCACAGAATCTGCAACAGAGTGTGGACACTTGCGCTTCCTTGCTCTCCAGTGAAAAGAGGGAGCCGTTTTTGCACAGAATGGTTACGGGAGACGAAAAATGGATCCTTTGCCACAACATTAAACGCAAACGTCAGTGGTTTTCTAAAGGAAATGTGACTGCAGTAATGGCTAAACAGAGAAGTTTCCCACAAAAGGTTTTGTTGTCTGTTTGGTGATATATATGCAAGGCATAATCCTTACAAGCTTCTGCCATTGAACAAAACTATTACAGGGGATGTCCACTGTTAGCTGCACCAGCATCTACGCAGTGCCTTGCAGGACAAACGTCCAGCACTCCTTAATCGTAAATGTGTGGTTATCCACCAGGACAACGCAAAACCACACACGGGCAAAATGACTAGTGCCAAGTTGCAGGAATTTGAATGGGAAAAACTTCCCCATCCAGCATATTCCCCTGACATTGAGCCATCCAATTATCATCTGTTTTGCAGCCTCCAACACCATCTTGCTAGGAAAACACTTCGAAATGTCGAGGAGTTGCACCGAACCGTGTCTGCCCTTTTTTACATCGAAACTCATGGAATTCTACAAGTCTGTGATTCAAAAACTTGTTGAATGATGGGACAAGGTTGTCGGTGCCGGGGGCACTTATTATAGTGATTAAAAGATCTGCTTCAGGTATGTATTTGTTTGTTTTCTTCACACGTGCAAAAAATGACTTTATTTATGGGATGACCTTATATAAGTCTATTTCCAAATCGAATTGCTTCTCTTCTGAAAGCCCGAGCTGCGCCTATAGCTTATAAATGAAAAGTTCTTCGCAAACAACAACTGTTTACATTATTTTGATAAACCCCTGTACATATACATAAGTGGCTACTATATTATGACCACCTGACAGTTTTAAGCAAATGAGCTATGGCTGCACGCTGTTGCCGCCAGAGGGCGAGGCTAGTATAAAAAGGGAAAGCTTAGTACTTGCGACAGTAAAAGAAATGATTTTTGGGTGACGAGATGGGTAAAAAATGAGATTTGATGGACTTTCAACGTGGGATGATTGTAGGAGCTCAGAGCCATGGAGCGAGTATCACCAAAACTGCCGCTTTCGTGAAATGTTCCAGAGCAGCTGTTGTTAAAGTGTTTAAAGACTGGACTGTCAGCCAAAAACTGGGTCTCTACAAGCAACATGTGGTCGTCATCGACTAGTGACTGCTCGGGCGGAACGGAGAGTGTTCAGACTGGTAACAGATAACAGAAGGGTAACAGTGCAGCAAATTACAGACCATCTTAATCAAGGATCCACTCAAATGATCTCTGCATGCACTGTTCGCCGTACACTGCATCGGATGGGATATGGCGCCGAAGACTTGTTCGAAGACCTTTGCTGTCTGCAGTTAACAAGAGAAAACGTCTCCAGTTCGCACAGGAGCACAAGGATTGGACAGTCGATAATTCGAAACAAATTATGTGGTCCGATGAATCACGTTTTCAGTAGCACCATGCCGATGGCCGAGTGAGAATTTGGCGGAAACAGCACGAAAGCATGCACTCCAAATACATTGCTACAACCCTTCAAGCTGGTGGAGGCAACATTATGGTTTGGGGAATGTTTTTTCTGGCATGCTTTGGGCCCTTTAAGTCGTGTTGATCAACGTCTGACTGGCACATCATATCTAAACATCGTTGCAGACCAAGTGCATCCTGTCATGTGGATGGTTTATCCCAATGGTGATGGCTACTTTCAACATTATAATGCGTCCTACCATGGTGCTCGTATTGTACAGGATTGGTTTCAGGAACATGCCGGTGAGTTTACTTTGCTTAGGTGGCCCCCACAATCTCCAGATCTCAACCCCATTGAGAATGTGTGGGATGAAGTTGAACGAGCTATCAGACAGCTGGATCCACAACCCTGCAATCTCACACTCCTGGAAAGTGCTATTCATCAAGCATGGTCTCAGATTCCACAAACCACCTATCAACATCTCGTGGAGTTCATGCCATGAAGAATCGATGCAGTATTATAGGCAAAAGGTGGCCCAACAAAGTACTGAGGGAGTGGTCATAATAAAGTGGCCACTCAGTGTATATGAGCTCTTCCCCGTTTCATGTTCTTCTGCATGCGCAACTTATACCAGCAGTCCCTCCAGTCCTTCCGGATCATGTTGCTCATGCCATTAAAAATATAGAACGGGGAAGAACTCCAGAAGAGGATTGAATTTCCATGGGTATTGTATATGAAGCCAATGGAGAAACAAATTATATTTGCCGAAATTTTCACTAGATGCCTCAAAGAAGGAAAGATTCCTGATGACTGGAACAATGCTTCTTTGAGCATGCCACATAAAAAATTGGACCTTGATGACCTCAGGAACGGCAGACCCAACAGCCTCCTATCAATTGTTCACTACATTTTCAGGAAGGCACTGTTGCATCACTTGGAAAAAAAAAAATTGGACTGGACTTGACTTAACTAAAAGAACAAGCTGGATTCAGGAGCGACAATTGCACTATTAATCATATACACGTACTGAGAGAACTAATTGAAAGGAAGAATGAATATGAAATCCTTGCCTTTACTGATTATGAAAAGGCCTTTGATTCTGTGAAATCATCAGCAGTTTTGATGTCTTTAAAATTCTGCGGTACTGGAGATGAATACATAACCGTCATTAATAACATCTACGAAAATGTAAGCACAAAGGTTTGACCGTCAGAGGACACAACACTTATAAAAATTTGAAAGGGAGTGAGACAAGGTAAAAGCATATCTCCTAATCTCTTCAATGCCATATTTGCAGAATGGGTTTCAATTATTGAACTGGGAAGACAAGGGAAAAAAGGTTAATGTAGATTATTTAACCCACCCACTTTGCTGACGACATAGTAATTTTTGGGAGTACCCCCTCAGAGCAAGATTGCATGATCTAGGAACTTGCTGACAAGAGCAAAGAAGAGGTTTTTCAAATGAATTTACATTTGACAAATTCATATACAATGCTTTTACAAAAACTGAAGATTAGGAAGTTGATGGGGTAAATTTGGATGTGACCGATACCTACATTTACCTTGAACAACAGACAACAAGCAAGGTCTACATAGAGAAGAAATTCGAAGGTGAATCAAAAGTTTGTCCCGTTTGCTGTTAAAAGGTTGAAGCTTGCTGGCAAGAGCAAACACGCTCACCTCATTCTGCAAAGTACAGGCCGTTGTTTCCTACAGTTCTTTGTCACGTTCCTCCAGAGCCACATTCCCACGGCAGTACCACTCAGTAGGTTTCGAGTACAGAAACTATCTCATATCAGATTCCACATCCACCAATAAAGCGAAGTGTCTTCCTCGTAGGAAACAGTCCACGGAGCGAAACAGGTGGCATTCGGATGGGGCAAGTCAGAGATGGGGTAATATAACAACCCCTTTCAATTCCTATAGTTTCAGATGGACCATTCTGTGGGTGTGTCTTAGGGATATTTATAAACGGCCGCTTTCTATTAATGAGTGATGGGTAGCAGCGGTTGTTTTGCATAGAGATTCCGTTCGGAGCCTAAGTATCTGACCCAAGTTCCCAGTGTAGGGGACCCTCAGAATTCTACCAAATGCACAGCATGACCTTCAATTTGAAGTTCCCGCTCTGTGCCACTGGCTGTGCTTCTTGGTGTGTCCTCAGCCACTGGTGTCCAGTGGTAGGAAAACGTAGGATTATACACTTTTAATCGCCTGCGGCAATAGGACGCCAAAACCTATAGTCCTGTGGATTTCATAGCAACCTTCGTCAGACAGAAGCACCTTGTTTCGCCTTCTGGGGCTTCAATGCATGGGGAACTATTCGATGGCACCTGGAGGAGAAAACAGCTTGTGCAAGTGACGAAAAAAAGGGATTGGGAAGACACCATCTCCGCTGTCATTTGTCGTTATTGATACCAGGGTTCGCTGTCGCAGCTTTCGCCATGGTGTCGGTGATCGATGGACTTTTTGACCTCAATTTGTGTTCGAGTCTGATGTCCGCAGCATTGAAAAGCCGGAACAATTTTCGCGCAGTGCTGCTGTCCACTGTTTTCTCGCCTTCAAGTTCAGAAATTTGATTCACTGCTGTCGCGTTTAACCCATTTTTCTAATAATGTCATAGGTGCACTCAAACAGTACGTTAATCGACCTCCATACTCTGCTCACCTGATAACGCAATGTGTCTCCGTGCCAAACGCACGTCATTAGCCTTTTGTGTTCCACGTCATCTCTGTACGCAATCGACTGTGGAGCATGTTTCGCACAAGAATGGAGACCCAACATTATGTGGAGCTCAAAATGGGACAAAATTTTGACTCGCCCAGGTAAATAGACGTACAAAACTTAGTTGGAGAGCATTTGGAAGAAACAGTACATTTTTCAAGAGCAGTTTGCCATTATCCTTTCAGTTCTTACATATGGAACAGAGACATTAACCTTAACTGAAAAAGACATACAGAGGACAAAGACAATTTAGAAAAACATGGAAAGGAGCATGCTTGGTGTAATCAAGAAAAGGAAGAGGAACACATGGATTAGGGAAAGGAAAAAGGTTGAGCATCTTCACTTTGTTGGGATTAAAGTGAAGACGCTCAAGTGACAATCGGCTGGGCATATTGCTAGAAAAACTGGTCACGTTTGAGGAAGTGAAATATTAGACATAATACCAAGGGTGAAGAAAAGATGCAGAACAAGACCACATGGAAGATGCATGGATGAAATATGAAAGCCTGCTGGAGTGACTTGGAAAAGACAGGTTCAAGACAAAAAGTTGTGGATCATACGTTTTGGGAGACCTTCATCCAGCAGTGGATTTACAATGGTTGATGATGATATGTACGAGTTTATATTTATCTACCCTACGTTTCTGTCTCTGTCTCTCTCTCTCTCTCTCTCTCTCTCTCTCTCTCTTACTTTTTTTAAATTGTTTTACCCTCTCATACAAGTTGCCCCCCCCCTGAAAATATTAGGTTCTGCCGCCCATGCATGCTTACATACATTTCACCAAGCTGTTCTCTGAGATTCAGAGGTTAGCTCCAAAAAATACAAACTGCCAGATAATTTTTACTTACTGTTGCCGTATCAAACTTCTCCATTTACAGCAATCTTGACATACAACTCAGGCTTCACTGACATCCATTACATGCCGTACACAAGATCTATACTTCATACTCATAATCTTTTTCTTATGCAGACACTCCTGAATCTGATCCTCCCATGACTGATTTCCTCTGCCTTTCCTTCCTGCCACTTGAGCTAAAAAGATTTTCTTAGTAAGCATCTCATCACTCATTTTTTCAACATGGCTAAAACAACCAAGGAATATTAGTCTACATCTCGCTAACAACATTTTGCTTTACAGCGCACAACTGCAACACATCTTCATTCTTCACACAATCATAATGTGTCTTGCCACAAACCCCCTGTAAGTAACACATTTCTCCAGCACACAAACAACTCCTATGTTTTTTCTGTAGTACCAGGTTTTCATTGCCATACATCGAGTAGGAACAATTACACTTTCATACACAGCCATGCAGGACTCTCTTGAGAACATATCATTCCTGTGAAAACCTCCCAGAGCAGCCATGGCTTTCAATGAAAAATCCACTCGCCTACTAATTTCACCATCTAATTTGTTCTCTCCGTCAAACATGCTTCCTAAATACACAAACTCACTCACCTGGTCAATCACTGTGCCATTTAGACTTACATTACATTCAGTGCTATCAGTTCCTCTCTCAAAAACCATAACTTTGGTTTTTCCCTTATTTATACTCAGTTTGAATTTCATGAAAACTTCGTACATCCGAGACAACATACTCGGCAACTCACTTTTACTCTCTGCCAACAGGACAGTGTCATTTACAAACAGCAATCTGCACACACGGATATCACCAAGACATAAACCAGTGTTATCTATTTTGGCATCACGCATGCACGCATCCATAAATATATTAAACAGCAATGGTGACATTACACAACCTTGTCTGACTCCTGCACCAATATCAAGCCATTTTGATGAAACACCATTCACTCGTACACAAGCTCTACTGCCAGCATACATGGCTGTTACACTATTAAGTACTGTAGATTCCCAGTAACACCATATTAATTCAATACCTTCCACAAAAGTGTCTTATTTACTTGGTCATAAGCTTTCTCTAAATCTATGAAGGCAGCAAAAACTTTCTTACCAACAGACAGATACTTTTCAATCATCATGCGTAATGCAAAAATTTGGTTAGTGCAGACTTTACCAGGCATAAAACTTCTCTGATGTAAGCCCTGTACTTTTTCAATAACGACTGTACCAAACATTTTCCCTGGCACACTTAGCAGGCTAATACCATGATAGTTACAAAGACATCACTCTTTCCATGTTGTTTGTTCACTGGTGCCATGTATTTGGAGGATTTTCCCCACGATAGTTCTTGCAGTCAGTCTGATCACTTTTTTCCTTATACAAGGAAACAGTGATAGCATCCTTCCAATCCCGAGGGACCATTCTTAACTCCCAGCATGACTGACAAATTCCAGTTAACCCGTCAATTACAGAGTCACCAAAATATTTCAACATCTCGGCAATTATGCTATCAACTCCTGGAACCTTACCATTCTGAAAAGATTTTACAGCTTTACACACCTGTTCTCTTGAGATCCTTCCTGTGCTTTCATCCCTCATTGTGACATCATCTGCGTCTGCCTCAGAATCATCTTTGCTTCACTGATCTAATAACTCACAGAAGTATTCACCCCATCTTTCACTTAACTCATTAGGGTCCCATATCATTTCCCCAACCCTATTCTTCATACAACTTACAACTTTGTTTCCCCTATTTTTCCTGTCTCATGTACTTCCAGAAAGCCTTCCTATCTTTCCAAAAAGCCAATTCATACCTTTCCACCTCCTCCTTCCTATCTTTTGCCTTACCCTGATGAACCAGGTTAGCGACTTCATGCTTCTTACAGCGATATTCATCCACAGAAACTCTACTTTGCAACATCCCCAAATAGGCTTCCTTCTTTCTCTTTACTGCCTGTTCAATCTCTTTATTCCACCAAGCATCACCTCAATTGTTATCCACTATTGTGGTGCCACAGATCTTAAAACATTCCCACTTCTTTTCTACTTCCCTCTCACAAGGTAAAGTACACAAGAAGAGAAAAAGAAAAATGGTTGAAAACTCAGGCTTTATGCAACAATATGACCATAATCATAGAAATTGAGTGAAAAACACACAGAGTCATGTATAGTTGTTGATATTTTTGTCATTTGGCCCCACAATAGAACTGACCTTGAATATCTATTAAAAAAGATTTTCCTGAAGTTCCTATCAATGAAGAATCACTGCAAGGCATTAGCTTCTTGGGCGTCCATCTGACAAGACATGAGAATCGTCACAACAGATCTTATAAACATATAAATCGAGTGAAACACACAGAGTCACGTATGGTAAAAGGTTTGTTTAGCGGTTGCTTTCGGTCATCCTACGACCTTGATCACCCGCGATCGACTGGCAAATTGAGTGAAAAACACAAGGTCGTAGAATGACCGAAAGCTACCGCTAAACGAACCTTTTACTGTATGTGACTCTGTGTGTTTTGCTCGATTTATATGTTTATGTGTTATTGCCGTGTGATGCCTGAGTTTTAAAACACAACAGATCTGTTTACAGAAACCCTCTGCAATGACAAACATAATCCCATTCTCATTATACTTCCCCCACTGCTCACAAATTTGCCACCTTAAAAACTAATATTAATCCTACCAGGATTGTCTGCAACAATGAATCATCCCTCAAAGAAGAACTGCTCCTCTTAATAAAATTGTTGAAGTCCATTAGTTCCCCACCTTCTAAAATAAACAAAATTATCCACGATTCCCATATAAAAAATTTGTCAACTCTCACACCAATACTAAAAGAGAAATCCTCATTCATTGGTTCCATCCCTTTCCATAGATCATTTTCTTATAAGATTTGTAAACTCTTCAAAACTATGGGCTACACTCTCACTGTGAAACCTAATCCTCCTGCAATAAAGTGCCTGCTTAAAGACAGGAATCCTGTCACACCCCAGAAGTTCATGCCATTCCTATTTCAACTTCCCCTGGACTATCAGTATATATTGGAAGTATGTACCAAAGGAACAATAGAAGACTTTGTGAACACAAACAAGATGAGTCAAATGGTCTTCCAAAAACAACACTGTCTACACTAACCCTTGAAGACACTTCTGCAGTTCCCCTTTGCAAAGAAACAAAAAAAGTTACATGATTTATCAACAAAGCATCTCTACGTTTCCAAGAAAGCATTGAAATTTTGTTTACCAAGAATTGCAATTCAGTGACCCCTCCCCAAATCTTGTTTATTTGGATCTCTATACTAAATTCTAGCAACAGTTCCCACACCTCAAATTCACATTATAGTTTTGGCAACCAGTCCTAAGATTCAGTTGATCTCAGGTGATTATAAGGCAGCACAATGGCTGAAAGCAACCGCTTAATGAACTTCATTACTATACATAACTCTAAGTGTTTTTCACTAAATTTCTGTTTATTGTTAAAAAAAGAAAAAAACCTGTAAGTATTGCAATTTAAGACAATGATGATTGGAGATGTGAAAAGTCTCGCTATCAATGGAACTATCCAAACCATTACGATAGAGTGCAAAAGGGAACACTGTTTGCCATTAAGTTTTGGGATCAATGTGCACCACTGCTAATTTATATTGTATATCTTTCATATGTGGCTGAAAAACTACACACACACACACACACACACACACACACACACACACACACACACAGCTTGTGGGGCACCAATAAATATTGTCGCACTGGGCACCACAAACACTAAAGTCTGCCCTGTCTTAGAGTGCTACTCTAAATACATTTTTCTCTTATAATATGAAAACAATAAATTGAAATTTTTTTAGATCTTACCCTTATATTTGTTCCTTACCATACATAACATATACAAATCTGAAAAATGTCAACCCATTTGCAAAAGTTTTAAGGTTTCACAGCACTGTCAAATTTTAATAATGTGTTCATTATAAATGTGAATATCACATCCCTTCGCAGGAGTAAAGGCCAGTTGATTTCAGCCACTCTAAACAGTGACTGACAGCTGTATAAGCATGTGTTCCCTGGTATACTTTTCAAAGCTCTGAGTGCATATATATTTTTTTTACTTACTGTCGTGTTGAAATACCAATATGAAATAAAAAATATTTAACAACAATGCGTGACAGAGAAAACATCACAAGAAAAAAAATCATGACTCTGTTAGTTATTTCTAAATAAATAAAATCTAAAATTGATGATAGTCTTTTATGTAACGCAGTAAGTCACTTACCAGCTACAGGAAGATCTATCCTTTAGTCACCAGAGAAAAAATGGATTCCACACTTATAAACTCTTGAATGATAACACACTAATATTTATTGTACATCTCCACATAAAGGTAATAACTCACTATTCCAACACACACACCCTCTATATATCACAGACATCGTTGTTGTTCAGTCAAAGATCAACTTCGTAGAATACTAACCGACGTCAGCAGGAAAAAAGGATCCAGGCAACGCTCGCTAGAGCAAACAAATAAAACGGTTCGAGCAGCGCCACCTGCAATTCTGTTAAATATGCGCTGAGGATAAAGCCAATCTGCACATCCCACACTTTCTCTGATGTAAGACCCCATACCTTATCAATCACAACCTTTCCAAATACTTTCCCTGGCACACTCAGCAAACTAATACCCCGAAAGTTCTTGCATTCAGTCTGAACACCCTTTCCCTTATACAAGGGAACAATGATAGCATCCCTCCAATCCTGCAGGATCATTCCTAACTCCCAGCATAACTGACAAATTTCAGTTAACAGAGTCACCACCATATTTTAGCATCTCAGCAGTTATGCCATCCACTCCCGGAGCCTTACCATTCTGAAGAGATTTTAGAGCTTTACTCTTGAGATCCCTCCTGTATTTCCATCTCTCACATCATCTACTTCTGCCTCAGAATCACCTTTGCTTTCATGCTCTAATAACTCACAGAAGTATTCACCTCATCTTTCACTTAACTCATTGGGCTCCCATATCGTTTATCCGATCTTATTCTTCACACAACTTAGAATTTTCAGGGCTTGAAAAATACCATGCCCGAGATGCCCGGGGCATGTAAGTCATTGGCCTGGGCAAGCAAAAATGAAATCTAGTTGCCCTATTGGAATGGAGAATTTTCTGCTCTAGAAAAAAGACGGTCGTTGCATGTTTTTCATTTTACTGCAGTTGTATTATTGTTACGAAATGAGTACCAAGGCCAAGAGAATAGCGTTTCTTTAATTATATTATGATCTACATCCAGAAATTGGGACCATATGTAGTTTTTCTCTAGATGTTGTTTACAGTTAACGACGGGATGCATGCCTCGGATGAAACTAGCCTCCGGTGTTTAGTGACAAAATGCGTAAATTGCCATCAAACAGGGGGACGCAGACTGATGGGCGAAAAGCTGTGCTTTATGGGGAGGGAGTGACAACGGAATATTTATTGCACAGCCCCGGGTGGGGCGGGGTCTCTGATATAACTTGTGCAAGTGAGAGAGGGGAAAGAGGAAGCTTCTGCCTGCACGCGATCCCACACGAATGAACTGACAGCAGGACTACTGAAACAAAAGCTAAGTTTTGTTTATGAATGAGCCTGCGCAATGCGTTCCACTTAACCGGGAAAAGAGCAAAAATTACCAATGCAGATAACTTAGTTTATCTGAGAGAACAGTAGTCATGTTAGTTGCAGTTCATGTTAGCTGTGGATATAAGTTGTATTTAGTAATGGATATGCGATGTTTTTTTGGGAAAAAAATCCAACAATGAGAGTATATCTCATAGTAATCAATCATATGAAATTCCCGATCTGTTGGCGGTAGTTACAAATTCGTCTCCTGCACTGTTGAGTGACGTAATTTCAGAATCGGATTCTACATCGTTGGCAAATCTGAAAGTTATGCAAACAGACTATGATAAAGCGTACAAAAAAAACAAAAAAACAAAAAAAAAAAAACACTTGCACAGTTGAGAAATCTTGGATAAAAACATTTAATTGGCTTAAGTCAAATGACAAGACTATTATGCTGTGCACTGTTTGCGAAAATCATCCTAAAATTCCCGATACCACCAGTAATGTTTTCAAGCAATGTGGGGTGTCAGGTGATAATATATAGTTTAATAACTAAGTGCACAAAACAGTAGTTGAAAGTATAAGATTTGCCTTTGTTCCTAAACAACAATTCTTGGGATATTTTATGATGCAAAATCACTTCTGTTTGTGCAAGAGAAAAAGGTAAATAATGTTTACATACAAAATTGTTAAAAACTACTTAAATTGCTATACAGTTAACTATGATTATTTAATTTTTTTTTGTAAAACACAGGACATATATTAAAAATTCTTGAACATGACATCACTAAATTTCTCAAATGCCATCGATTACCATTCTTAAAACTTGAGATATATGTTTTTGTGCATTTTGAACACAGACACTTTAAAATGGTGATGAAAAAGATATATAAAAAGTTTATCATAATTTTTAACTTTAAAAAGAATGAGGCTTCTGTTTTGTTATCTTAAAAGATAAATTCTTCTGGGCAAGTAAATATTTTCTGCACATGCCCAGCCGGGCATGTAACTTTTCAGATATTTCTAAAGTTCTGATTTTATTTCCCCTATTTTTCCTGTCTTATGTACTTCCAGAAAAAAATTTTATCATTCCAAAAAGCTGATTCATGCCATTCCACCTTTTCCTTCCTACCTTTTGCCTTACTCTAGCAAACAAGCTTGGCTGCCTCATGCTTCTTACAGCAATATTCATCCTCAGAAACTCTAGCTTGCAACATTCCCAAATGTGCTTCCTTCTTTCCCTTAGCTGCTTCTTTAATCTCACTGTTCCACCAAGCATCATCTCTGTTACCCACCATTGTAGTACCACAGACCTCTTCAGCGGCAGGGACAACACAGTTCTTAAAACATGTCCACTTCTTTTCTGCATCCTTCTCACAAGATTTCAACTCATTCAGTCATTCTCTGAGTAAATTAGAGTAACGCTGATGTTCTTCATGGCGTCTTTCAACCTTTATTTTTTTTTATCACAGGCCACTTCCTCTTTCTTCAGTCAATATTCACTTTCACTCTTGACATTAACAAGTAATGATCAGAGCCAACACCTGCACCTCTCATCACATGAGTATCAACAACTAAGTGTTTCACACATGCATCATGAACAAAATCTATTACACTCTTTTGTCCCACAGTACGATTTTCCCAAGTGTATGTGTGGATACACTTGTGGTTGAAAAATGTATTGGTACCTACAATCCATTTTCAATGCAGAGCTCAACTAACCTTTTACCATTATCATTCACACAAGGATCATTAAACTTACCCAGAAGATTATCAGAAATCCCATTCCTAACACCTACTCTAGCATCAAAATCCCCTGCTATTATAACTTTCTCTTTAGCACCAAACTGGCTCAAAACAGCCTTTAGCTCATTCCTAAAATCTTCCATCCTATCAGAAGGTTCTGAATCACAAGGAGCATACACTACAACTGTACTGTCAAGGACTTTTTTTCCCCTTCTAGTGGATGTGGGGGAAACCTGATCAATTTGCTCACATTCACTATAAGAGAAAAAATGACAAATAAATAAATGAAAATCCTCTCCAGTACACACTTTGAATTTCTGTCCGGGAAGGCCTGAAGAGTGGTAGAATGGCCAGTTCCACCACTTTTTGACTGACCAGACGGGTAGGAATTCTCTGAAAAGAAAAAAGGCGGGGGAGGGGGGTTAATAAATAAACGATTGTTAAAAATATTTAACTTCTTTTTCTTCTTGAGAAGAAAAAAGGCGAGCAAGAGTCGCCACCCCTTTTCAGAAACCAAATTATTTTGTTTTTCCATCACGGAACAAGAAGAAAAAGGTTCTCGTAGAATTGTACAAAACAAAATCTTTCTTTTCACCGTTCCACCATTTTGAGCGTTTCTGGAAGACGCAGTGAAAGTGCAACAATTTGCTTCATTGGGGCTCGGAAATGCAGAGATAAGGTTATTTTCAGAACTTGGCATGCAGAAGGCTATGATTTCCCCAGCCCCAGAGGTCTAGGAGTTGCATGCCTGCGCGGGAGAGGAAAGTTCGTTGAGCCATGTGGTAAGTCTCGTGGGCGTTTGGCGCGAAGCAGCTAGCCAATCGCTGGCTGAGTTTAGGGGTTGCTATAAAAAGTTTTAACCAATAGGGCAGAAGTTGAAGCGGTCAACAGGGAGAGTCCCCAGCTTGAGAAAAAAGTTCACTCTCTGCTGTGTTTTCAGTCGGCTTGAAAGGACACCCTTGGGCCTTGGCCCCGGGCGAAGCACCAACAAATATATTCAGGCAGCTTGCAACTTATTCGATCCTCATAGCTTGGAGAACTAAAGTTATTCCCAACCCCACCAGCAGATATGGTAACAACACCAAACACCTTTTGATTGGTGACGGAGTGTGAAATGGGGTGAGGATGAAAAGAAAGGGGGGGGGGAAAGCACAGCGGCAAGAACTAAAGCAGCTGAAAAACTTTCTTGCTCTCAGTTTGCTGGCTATCTGCCAGCTATGACCAGCCATTTCCTGCCTAGAAGGTGCCTGGACCATCCTATGAAATCCAAGATGGAGGGAGGCTGATTCCGCTTGACCCAGGAGGCAGTGTGGAGGATCCTTATGGAAACTTCCGTAAATCTGCCCGACTTCCAGCCCTCAGAAGAAGCCTCCCGGGAGCTGGGGAAATTCCTGCAAGTAGCCTTCATTGGAAGATGCGTCAGGAGCCTGCCTTCTTTTTGTAACGTCCATACAGTCAAACAGGTGAACCTTGCTCCGGGGTATTATAGTGGCTGCAACTCTTCACATCCAGCGGAAAAAAAAAAAAAAAAAACTTCAAGACGAAGACTTTTTTTTGTGTGTATCATGACGATTATGGGCAAAACACGTAACAATATTATCAAAGAAAGGTGACTTGATCACGCTAGTTACGTTAACTAAAACTTTTACAAAAAGTTCGTAAGTTGGAAGCTTTCGACCTTATCTTAGGTCTTCATCCTGTGAAGTCAGAAAAAGGTAATGTGCTATTTTATGCTTTGTAAGTCAGGTCGATGTTGGCTCTGGTTTTGACCTGAGCCCTATAAAATCAAGTAAAAAAAGGAGGGGGGGCTTAATTTTTTTTTTTTTTTTTTTTAATCTTGTTTAGCAGTTAGGTGAATTTCTGTGTACTCGAGCATTGTTGCATTCAGCTCTAAAAGTAAAATTGTTATAGTTTTGGGTCATTTTTAAAGTGGTGCTGAAATTCTAAATTATTAGGCTTTTTTTTGCATAACAGTAGTCCAACTGCTGACATAACAGGGTTCTGCTGTAGTAGCTTAAAATATCCGGTCTGCTAAAACAATTTTGCTAATCATGATGAAGTTTGGTTAAGATAGTTACTTTGTTTTTGTTTTTTAGCCAAGTGGCACGCTTTGTTTTCTGCTAAGATGAGTGTCTGCTGTAGTTTGCTCAGTGTGTGTTAAAATTCAGGATGAGAGTACTGTAAATAATTTGTGCAAGTCGTGTTTGTTGCTGTTTTAAGAGCTAATTTGGTAATCTTGTAGAAGCAAAAAAAAAGGGAATGTAATTTTACATGTCTTAGAGCATTAGTATATACACTGCCGGGCAATTGCTAAGGACGGATGACAATAGCAATGATAGCAACCATAAAATGGAAAGCAGGAAAATGTGGAAATTAGCATAAGTACGGGATACAGTAAGACGTGTTCTGCTATGAAATTTTTGGATTGCCGAACTTGTTCGTGACGTCATAGCGCTGATAAGAGATATAAAGGATTTGACGCGTATTGACCGTTGTTGTTCAAACGCAAAGTTGAAAGGGAAAGAATCAATAGACGAACTTGCAATTTTCAGTATGTCTTCCCGACATCACCTAGATGGCCGTATTATTGGCAAGATTGAAGAAGGGCGAAAAATAACAGATGTTGCCAGGGAGTTCGACGTCAGCCACAGTGTTGTTTCAAGGCTTTGGAAATCATTTCAAACAAATGGAGAGTGTGGCAAACGTCACGGGGGAGGTCGTGTTTTCAGTACGACACCTGCAGAAGATCGGTACATAGTGCTATCAGCAAAAAAAGACACCGGCGCAGCACAGCTAGTGAGGCAGCAAATAAGTTTATGGCTGCTACTCGCAAACGGATCTCCCGAAAAATGTCGCCAGACGTTTGCATGAAGGAGGAAAGGAGGACTATACGCCCGCCGTCCTGTTGTGTGCATCCTATTGTCCAGATGTCACCGTACCGCCCGTTTGCAATGGTGCCATCAACATCGCAATTGGACTGATAACGACTGGTCTGCTGTCCTCTTCTCAGATGAGAGTAGATACAGTCTATCGTCTGATTGTCGACGACAACTGATCTGGCATGATAGTGGTACTGCATATTGTCCAGCAAACATACAGGAAAGGGACCGATATCCGACATGTAGTGTCATGGTATGGGCTGGCATCATGATCAATGGCCGTACGTCCCTCTATGTGCTTCCAACTGGGACTATGACTGGCCAACGATACATTAATGATGTTCTGCTACCTCATGTTCGCATGTTCCGTGGTGCTGTCGGTGATAGATTCATTTTCATGGACGACAACGCAACATGTCATCGAACAGTCGCTGTCCAGGAGTGTCTTGAGAGCGAGGATATTCAATGCCTCGTATGGCCAGCACGTTCTCCAGATCTGAATCCCATTGAAAATGTGTGGGATGCTTTGGGGAGGAGTCTTGCTGGTCGCCAATGCTCTCCAATAAACAAGGACACCCTCATCCGTGCACTGACAGAGGAATGGGATAAATTACCCCAACAGCTGCTTGATAATGTTGTGCAAAGCATGACACGACGTGTGGAATCTTGCATCACCCTCCATGGTGGCCACATCCCGTATTGACATCTTACGCCGGAACGCCTGCGGACGGTAATTGCATTTTTTTCACGTTTACGTATTCTGCACAAAATGGCCTGTTTGTCCCTTGAACACGTTCCAAAGCCTTCTGGATTTCAGAGCACAATAAATTGTCTTTCTTGTAATGTCCTGGCATTCTGACATTATTTTATTTCACTTGGCATCCAACCACACTTACTTTTTTATGCGCTATATAGCCGTTTATGATCCGTCCTTAGCAATTGTCCAGCAGTGTAGTATCAAAATTGTGTTATAATCTATCATGAAAGAGCAACTCCTCAAACCAGTTATTATTATTATTTAAATTTAACTCTTTTTGTGATTAGTAATTTTTAATATATATTTTGCATTTGGTAGTGATAAACATAAAGTAAGGGACATGCAAGTTTTTTTCGTCTTAAAGACAGGTATGGTAATTTTTGAGTTTGGCAAATAATGGATGAAAAATTGTTCTGTAACATTTTTGTAGTAGTGCGGGCTAGTTCACAATATCAGCAAATGGATGTGAAAGTGAATGTGAAAGTGAATTTTCATGAAGGAAAGATATCAAACGAAGGCATACTTGTCGACTAAATGGGGGGCATATGTCTAGTGCGGCAGAGAAGATATAGTACAGGTGGATATGCCACACTGCCCACTCAGTTCGGTGCATAGATCTGATGAATTCACAACTTATTCACACCTTCAGCCCGAACATTGATCTTTTTCTTCCCGAGTGAAATTTTGTTTTCGAAGGAAGTGGATTTGAAAAACTGATTTACATAGGGGGGAGAAGCTGACTAGGGAAAGTTCAGAAAGTGAGGCCTGTTCATTACCTGTGTACAGTGGGATTTTCTTTGCAAAATGATAGGGTCCTGGAAATAGTGAGATGTGATTTAGTGAGTTTTCTGGGAAATGATGATATAATGTGGTTCCTGGAAAAAAAAAAAAAAGGTGATTTATTGAATTATCTGGAGATAAGTGAGTTTCAGATAGTGTTTCTCTGGTAGCTGTGTGCCTGGGGTTTTTCCTTACGTGGACGTGCTTCGAGTGTTGAAAGGGTGCTTATGAGGATAAATTGGGGGAATCGTCTTCTGCTCTGAGTAAAACCGTGGGCCAGTAAGGATTAGCTCCGAGCAAGATGTGTTAGAGTGTTGTCCCAAAAACAGTGAGCGAGGACAAGAATGTACAGGGTGATGTGTCACACATGACTTCCCATTTCATTGCATAGGCTTGAATTGGCTTCACGACCCAATTTCTCGCCTTCAGCCTGATTGATATGTTTTTCAGGATGTACATTTTGTTTTTCGAAGAAAGTGAGTTTGATAATCTGAGATATTTTGCCTAGCCAGTACCTAACTTATTTACTACATGGGTTTGTTAAAAATTGGTAAAAAAAAAACTTACATAGTGTAATTTTGAGAATTTAGATTAATTTGTTTATAGATTGCTTGTCAGAATTAGTTGTGTAATTTCAAATTGTGATGAACAGTGGTAGTGCATTTAAGTATGAATTTAAGTCCAGGAGTGTTGAGAATTAGTGTTTGCCTTTTTATTTACATGGTAAGATATTGAATACTCGGTGCAAGTGAAGTATTTGATTTTCCAGATAATGGTGTGAATTTTAAGTTTATTTGTCAGCATTGTGGTGTAATGATAACTGTTGAGATAATTGAGTAAGGTATTTAGTGCAGTATGTTTAGTATGGTGTTTAGAGTTGATTCAGTATCAAGTAATGCTAGAGTGTTGTGCAATTTTATTGTAAGGCAATTTTTTCCCTGTGAGTGTAGAACCATTTATTAATGCAACTTTTGTTTATGTGTAAATTTCTGCTCAGTTGTTATAATTCCTAGATTTAAAGAGGTTAAGTCAGGGGCATATTTAGAGGGGGGCAAAGGGGTCCCCACCCCTGAAATCTGTTTCATTTTTTATGTTATCTGTCAAAATAAGGTTAAATAATCAAACTGTGCTTTCCAATATAACTTTGATATATGTATGTGAAGTCAAAATTTGTGTTATGAGAAAAGTTTCTGAATCATGAATATTTACTGCTGGAAAAATCCAACTGCTACGTACGGATTCAGTAAAAGATCATTGCCCGAAGAAGACAGAGGTCAGAGAAAGAAGGGTGGCAGTGACACTCGTCACCTCACTTCACTACCCAGCCACCTGTTTTGATACTTTACTGATTACGAGCTGTGCATTGACCATGTGGGTGGATTCTTTCATTTTCAAACTGAGTGAGAAAGTGAAACTTCTGTTTCTGTTTTGTCTGTATCCTTGTAATTCAAAATCAGTATTTATTCGCCCTTTCGCGCAGCTGCTTAAAACAGTTTGTTAAGGTTATTTCAAAAAATGAAACAATTTCATCAACAAAGTCTGTTGACTTTCTGTAACAAAAAAAGAGCTGTGGAAACTGAAACACTAGCATATATTGAAGTTCCAAACCAATGCGTTGAAAGCGGGAGTAATCCGGAAAATTATGAGCTTCAACCAATGCGCACGACGAATGACGGAGATGCAGATGGTAATGAAAAGTCTGAAACCATTTCAGATTCGAACGACATAGGATTGTATACAGGTAACAGTGAGCTTGTCAATTCTTTGAGCGACGAGAAAAAGTTGATTTGTTACATAGCATATGGAAACCTACTGTGAAATATAGATTCCCTAAAAAAATCAGTTCCAGTCGCAATAAAAATCATATGAGAATATTCCAAATTAAATGGCTAGAAGAGTATAAGTGGCTGTCATATTCACGTCTTAAAGAAGATTCATTTTGTAAATATTGTAATTTTATTTTACGAAAAAGATGTTGCTGGTAAAGGCAAACATCAGACTTTGGGTAGCCTCATTACAAAGCCTAGTACCGATTTAAAAGATGCAAGGGAAATATTAAAAAAACATGAAAAGAATAAATATCACAAAGACACTGTATTGGCAGCTGAAAATATTGCATCAATAATTCATAAAAAACAGGATAGTGTAATTTTACAAATGAATAAACAGAAAAAGCAAGAGATAACTGACAACAGGAAAATGTTGATTCCGTTTGTGCAAACAATTAGATTATGTGGAAGGCAGCAGATACCTCTTAGGGGAAAAGTTGATTCTGGAAGAATTTCGCTTGAGGAACCAGCAAATAATGATGGCAATTTTCGCATTTTATTAAGATATCGTGCAAATCCAGGAGATGCCATTTTAAAAGAAAACTTATAAACTAGTGGAGGTAATAGCATGTATACAAGTTCAGTAATACAGAATGAAATAATAAACATCTTTGGGGAACTTATTCAACAGAAAATTGTAGCAAAGGTAAAGCATTCAAATTTTTTTTTTCAGTGTTGGCAGATGAAACAACTGACATTAGTCAGGTATAGCGTCGGGTATTTTGATAAAGAACTGAAATTAAGAGAAGATATTCTGGCTTTTATACCAGTGAAAATTTTAATAGGCTGTTCCCTTGCAACAACTATAATGGAAAATTTAGTGAAATTGGGTTTTGATTTGAATGATATGAGAGGGCAGGGGTATGATGGGGCTGCAGCAATGCAATGACAGTTTCGTGGAGTGCAGGCCTGTATTAGAAAAAATATCCCAAAGCAATATATACTCATTGCATGTCCCATTCCTTGAACTTATGTTTGTCGGATGCTTGTCCCATTCCTTGAACTTATGTTTGTCGGATACAGTTCCTTATGGAACTGTATGGGAGTTATATCAGAAACATGTTCGTTTTTCCACACTTCTGCTAAACGTACCAGTGTTTTGAAAGAAAGTATCCAGCGACTGCTACCTGATTGCAAGAAAGTTAAGATGAAAACTCTATGTGAAACTTGATGGATCCAAAGGCATGATGCCGTTCTTATGTTTAAAGAAGGTCTGCATCCTATTATATCATCCTTAGAAGCGATTGAGCAAGAAGAGTCAGCAGAATCATCTGTCAAAGAACACACTTTGCTCAACTCTATATGTGAGTTTTCATTTCTAGTGGCAACTTTTGTCCTTAGTAAAATATTGTCCATCACATACAACCTATCTGACAACTTCCAAAACAAGCAAATCAACTTAGTCGATGCATTAGAAAAAATATCAGAAGTTACAACACTGCTAAACAGCATGAGAACTGAAGCAGAAAAACCCTTCAGCTTAATTTATGATGCTGTAAAAACATTGGCTGTAGGCCTCAAAGTAGCAGAAGTAGTTCCACGTAGATGCAGTATACAAAAAAATAGATGCAATGTCCCATATTCAACTCCAGAAGAATATTTCCGCAGAAGTATATTTATACACTTTGTGGATGATATAATTGAATCATTAAATGAAAAGTTTCAATTACAAAAAGAAACACTAACTTCATTGCAAAACATTCTACCAGTGTTTGCTGTGAAGAATGATTATTCCCAAATATTATCTGCAGTGAAAATGTATGAATGATTTAGGATATTCTGATGTAACAGAAAGCGAGTATCAATTATGGTGTCAAAAATGGGAAAGGGGAAAAAGCAGACGTGCGCCCCAAAAACGCAGTTAAAAGTTTGGCATCATGCAATAAGAACTTATTTCCCAACATTTATATTTTGCTTCACATCTTGGCAGTTCTTCCTGTAAATACAGCATCAGTGGAAAGAAGCTTTTCCAGTCTTCGTCGATTGAAATCTTATTTGAGAAACAGTACATCAGAGTCAAGACTGAATGGGCTAGCTTTATTATCTATTCATAGAGACATTCAAGTTGAAGATGAAGAAGTCATTGACAAATTCGGAAATATACCTAGAAGAATAAACCTCAGTTTTTAAGAATTAGGTGAGTCCAATCAATTTCATTATTTCTCAAGAAGAAATTTGCTTTGTCACTCTTTTTTTTTTTTTTTTTTTATATATGCACTCATCAGCTTAATTTAGGTATATATCTATGTTATACACTTAAAAAAACTAAAAAGAAATACCTTTTTTTTTATTATTAACATGCTTTTTTTTTCTTTTTTTATTAACTTCCATTTTATTCTGGTGGATTTCAGAAACTTCCAATCCCCCACCCCCCAAAAAAATCTGCATATGCCCCTGGGTTAAGTAAATCTGGTTTGAGGGGGTTGTTCGAAAAGGTAAATGGAATCTGTATTGTTCACACATTGAGCTATAAATTCATAACTGAGATGAGAGGAAGGAGAAAATTTTCACTTCAGCGACATAACTAGTCCACCATGTTAACTGAGTATGTTGTGAAAAATATTTAGAAATTCTGGTATTGATTTTTAATAAGTACTGTGCCTGGTGCTAGAGGCCAGATGTTCTATAATTGGTGTACAAAATTGTTTGAGTTATTTGAAGCTAAATCGTGCTGTATGTCATCTAATAGTCTATGAGGCCCTGCGGCCATAGTCAAAAGAATTTTTGACAAACTGATGTGGTCAGATAGAAAATTTGTAGAAATCATTATTCATCGACTCCTTAAAACTAAAACACTTTGTTTTCTTTTGTTTGGGTTAAGTTTTATAAAATAAATACAGGCCAAGTGGCCTTTCAAAAAAACCCAAACCTGGTGCAGTGAAGAATTATATGACTCAGTTGAATTTCCTCTCAGGGTCACATGCTCATCCACCTTAGCTTGCCTAAGGTTGGAGAAGTCTCTGGAGTATTGTTTTTATTTAACCAATGATTTTTGTCCTAACCACTAAAATTGACCTTCACCGCCTCCAAAAGTTATTACACGTGTACATTGCATACCATTGAAATTTTAGTGTTCACACATTTGGTACACATGCATACAATAATTACCTATTTTGCACTTGCAGGTGTTTCAACTCATCATAAACACAAACCTTCAATGATAACTTTTGGAATTTCTAATATCAATGTTGCATTTTATTTTATTTTATTTCTCATGGCCTTTAAATAGATTGAATTTACTTTTGTTTCGAAATGCATCTACCCATTTCTCAAATTGTAATTTTCACCAAAATCCAGTATTCAACCTTCAAATTTAATATTTGCTTTAATTTAACTTATATAAAATAACCTCATAGCTAAAACTATTAAATCTAACCATAACACAACAATTGCTATTCTCTGAAGTTTCACTTTCAAACACATCCACAGAATTTTCTCACTAATGCAGCTGTAATGAATCAAGTCGTTCCTCTTTTCACTTACAATCACACCTACACCAGCCTGTCCTCTCACATTTTCCAACACTCCAGACCACACATTCACCATTCCATTCATTTCTTCAATCCCAATTTCTTTCCTTTTCGTTTCACTTACACACAGCACATCCAATCTACACTTATTCATTTCTTCAATCACCTCATTTATCTTTCCATTTATACCTCAAGTATTCCATACACCAATTTTACACTCACTCAGCCAAAATCTCTTTCTCATACACCATTTTTCATTTCTATATTGTTTCTGTGGTGGACCATCCTTTTCAACTGTGGTAGGTCCACCATATCCCACACTTGAGTCAGTTTTATTCTTTCTTAGTCATAAAAATCATAAAAGTACAGTGTGGGTGATCAGCCCACAGCTAATGGTTCCAGTTGGTCATAGATTCACAAAGGCCCTTGTTGCTGTTCTGTGGGCCATTGTTGCACATGGAGTGTCCGAAGGAGAAAAACCCATCTCTCACTAAGACTACCCACTTGGACATTGTCGAAAGACAACTTACAATTATGAGAAATCTTCGCTCCGTCCTACTCCAGTTTTCAGAAATTCCCCCTCCATTTTCAAGCTGAAATACAAATAGCAGAGAGAGTATCATGAGAAAAATAATTTAAGATGGCGGCACTCCATCTATCTCATGTTTTCAGAAATTGTCGCCTCTGTTTTCAAGCTGAAACTCAAATATAATGGAAAAAAAAAAAAAAAAAAAAAAAATTAACAAAAAAAATTCTGTAGGACCAAAATAAAATTTGCAACGTAAGTTGCCAATCGCCACAATTCTGCTACAAGGATCACAGCCACGAAAAACTGAGTGAGTCATACTATCAGGGTACACTGCACTGGCATGAGTATTTTGGATGACCATATTTTTTGTGCATGGCCCATTCATTGCCTGTTGTACATTTCTACAGTCAGTGACCACCTCAAGATGAAATCATAATGGGATTTCCAAACAAATAATGGGAGAGGGAATTGCTAAACGAATCTTTCACAAAAGGATATAACATGAATCTCCTATTTCAATCAACAAAGACCTTGCCAATATAAAATAGTGACTGGTATCATCATCATCATCATTGTCAACCATTATCAATCCACTGCAGGACGAAGGTCTCCCCAAGTTTCCTCCACAACGGTCTGTCTTGCGCCAATCTCCTCCATGTTACTCCCGCATACCTTTTGAATTTTATCCACCTATCTCCCATGTGGTCTTCTTCTGGGTCTTTTCCTGTCCCTTTAAATCCAATCTAAAATTTCGGCTGTCCAACGATGGTCTGTCCTTCTGGCAGTATGTCCAGCCCATTGCCATTTCAGGGATTTAACTCTGATCATGATGTCTTCCACTCTTGTAATTTTTTGAATCCACGAGTTCCTCTTCTTATCTCTCCTGGTTACACCAAGCATGCACCTCTCCATGCTACTTTGAGTTGTCTGCAGCCTTTGTTATGTCTCTTTTAGTTAAGGTCCACGTCTCTGCACCATACGTAAGCACTGGAAGGATGCATTGATTAAACACTTTTCTTTTAAGACATAATGGCATATTGCTCTTGAAAATTATGCTGTTTCTTCCAAAAGCTCTCCACGCAAGTTTTGTACGACGATTAATTTCTTCATCAATGTGACCCTCACTTGATATCTGCTGTCCAAGATAAACGTACGTGTCTGTTATCTCCAGCTTTTCTCCATGAATCGATAAATCTTCATTTCTTGTAAAAGCATTGAACATCCCTTTTGTCTTCTGGAAAGTTCATTTTTAATCCCACTTCTTTACTCTTGTCAGCAAGTTCCTGGATCATACTCTGCAGCTCTGATGGGGTAGTTGCAAAAATGACTACGTCATCAGCAAAACGAAGGTGGGTTAGATAATCTCCATTAATCTTTATCCCTTTGTTTTCCCAGTTCAGTGATTGAAAGACATTTTCCAATGTAGCATTAAAGAGCTTCGGAGACATGGTGTCACCTTGTCTCACTCCCTTTCCAATTTTTATGTGTGTTGTATTTTCAAACAACCGAATCTTTGCACTTGCATTTTCATAGATGTTATTAATAATATTAATGTATGCATCTTCAATACCGCAGGATTTTAGAGCCATTGTAACTGCTGATGTTTTCACCGAATCAAAGGCTTTTTCATAATCGATAAAATCCATGCACAATGGAAGTTCATATTCCCTCGCTCTTTCAATTAGTTCTCTTAATATGTGGATATGATCTATTGTGCTGTAGCCACTCCTGAATCCAGCTTGTTCTCTTGGTTGAGCCATGTCCAGTGTTACCTTCAAGCAGTGTGAAAGAACTTTAGTGAAGATTTTATAAACCACTGATAGGAGGCTGATAGGTCTGTAGTTCCTGAGATCCTCAATGTCACCTTTTTTATGTAGCAGGATCATTGTAGCATTGTTCCAATCTTCAGGAATCTTCCCTTCATTAAGGCATCGAGTAAAATTTGGGCGAGTACTGTTTCGATTTCTCCACTTGCTTCTTGTATGATGTCTACAGTAATTCCATCTACTCCTGGAGCTTTCCCCCGCTTCATGTTCTTGATTGCATGTGCAACTTCTGCTGGAAGGACTGGAAGAACTCTGGTACCTTTCACGATGTCTGGAGTACATGTATCATCCCTTTCATATAATTTGGAGTAGAAATCTTTCACTCTTGTCAAAATTTCACCTCTATTTCTTGTTACAGAACCATCTTCTTTTCTCAGTGCCATAATCTGTTTTCTTCTGTTACTGAGATGTCCCTTTGCTATATTTAGGCTTTGGTTGTTTTCAATTGCTTTCCTCACTAGTTCACAGTTGAATTTCCTTAAGTCTTCAGTGATACTTTTTCGTACTGTCTTGCATAGCCCTATATATTCCACTTTGGAAGTCACATCTTCTTTAGTTGTCCTCATTTCTCTTCTTTTTTGCATCAATATTTTGGTTTTTCCTGATAATTTGTTCACATGCAACTGGTTCTTAGACCCAGCTAATTTTGTTGCTGTTTCCATAAGAGCTTTGGTTACTTTTCTGTTAACTTCAGAAATATCCACTTCTTCCGATGTTAGGCCTTCTAGAGCAGAGAATCTGTTCTTCAGTTCCAACTTGAAGGTATTATGGTGTTTTTTAAGGTTGGTTATGTCAATACATTTTGTTTGTCGAATGAACTTGCCATGTTCGAGTTTAGTGTTGAGGTGCATCTTACATCTCACCAATCTATGGTCACTACCTGTGTTGAACTTGTTCAGCACACTGCAGTCTTCCATGACAAATTTTTTGTTACACATAATAAAATCAATTTCACTTGTCGTCCCATTTGGATGTCTCCATGTCCATTTCCTGTGTGGCTTTTTCTTGAAAAAGGAGTTCAAGATGAAAAACCCTTCTGCCTCTGCAAACTCAACGATAGTATTTCTACGCTGGTTTCTGTTGCCGTGACCGAATTTACCTACTGAAGTTTCATTCTGTTGCTGTTGCCCTATTTTTGCATTGAAATCTTCCATAATTATCTCCAAGTGCTGCTTACCTTTATTATTTAGATGACGAATTTCCTCATAAAATTCTTCAATTTCTTCTTCAGGATGACTTGTGGTGGGTGCATAAGTTTGAATAATCTGAGCCTGGTATCCTCTCGAGAGTTGGATAACGAGTCGTGCAGCTCTGTCAGATGAACTTTTCAACTTCTACAACTTTATCCTTCAGTTTATTATAAATCCAACACCACTAGTTCTGCCAGTATCTGTCCCACGATAGTAGAAGAGATGTCCACTTTTCAGTTCGATGAGATCTTCTCCTTTTCTCCTTACCTCACTTAGCCCGATGATGTCCCACTTGATCCTTTGTAGTTCCTCTTCCAATTCAAGAAGCCTTGAATCAGAAGATAGGGAGCGTCCATTATACGTAGCCAAGGTCAGCATCAGATGGCAGCCTAGTCCGGTCCTCTGGGGATTCTTAGCACCGTCTGCCTTCATGTCGCACTGGCCACTGCCTTGGCCAGGTACATTCCAGCTGCCGGAGACTGAGGGCCAAGATTTAAGTTGTGGAGTCATTTTGGAGGGGTTTGGCCATAACTCACCACGCTGGCCAAGCGGGTTGGTGAGTGTAGGATAGTATTTCCTCTAATCCCGATGGTATAGTTATACCGCTATTGGCGGTCGTCAGAGCCCCTTTAGTGGGAACAGGATGCACCACGAGGAGGCAGGGTTGACATAACATGAGAAAGTTCGTTAACTTCTGTTACTCTCATCATAGTAAGCTTTGTGCTTAATGGAGGAATTATAACAATGTTCAAAATAAAACAATAGTGCTTCAACTGTTTTAACTTTTATTTTGAACATCATTATAATTCCTCCGTTAAGCACAAAGCTAACTATGATGCCAGTTACTGAACTCAAAAACACATACGTGGAAATGTATATCAAATTAAACACGGTCTATGTACATTAAATTAAACCAACATGTTCCAATTGCAGAATTCAAATACGAGATTTAGTTACAATTAAAACACAATGATTAAAAACTACTTGCAAGATCTTTTGGAACTAACTATAGCCCCATCATCAGACAGACTGTCACAGAGAAACAGTGGGGCTGGTATTCAATACAGAGACATCCCATGATACATTAGGCTCCATGTTGCCACAACATGGTAACTGCTAAGAAGAAAAGAGAATAGCTGATGACGTAGCTTGTTCGTCATAGTCCAAATCATCATTCACAGAAAAAGTTCCAATCAGTAACCTCCACGGGTGTGGAATAAAGGCTAGCAGTTCCTCATGGCAACAGTTTTGAGCATATCGAACTATACACAAACTTTCTGTGAAGAAAAGAGGATGTTGACTATGTGTTGAAGCTATAATCATAGCATTTTCCCAATCTGTTGTATAGTGTCCTTGATTAACAGTTGTGGCAAGGGCTGTAGTAGAAGAACTGTTCCTGATATTATATTTCTGCTCTTTCATTCTAACAGCTAAAGTCCTAAGTGTAGAACCTATATCAGCCATGAAAGTGGGCAGTGATAGGAAAAGCTAAACTTCCAAGTGTAGATATCTTGCATTTCACTGTCTAATGTATACAACCATGAAGTTTATGTATTGGACACATGCCTGCCAACTAAATAGATTTAATGTCTGTATTTTGTTTCCAGAAAATTAAACACATAGTACAACATATTATAAGGTGAAAAAATTCTTGATGAGGTCATATGCATAGAAAAATCCCTCACCTTAGTACAGAATGATGCCTTTAACCAAATGAGGAAATTAATCTAATGTGATGTGTTGCCATTTTCCAGCTTATGAAAGGGAGACTGGCCATCTCATTTTCAGAAAGAAAAATAGGCTCCCTACCATCACGCATCTTGATTCCCTTTGGGACAAGACAAAAAAGATAAAGAAAAAGAAAAAGAATGATGCACAGTTCTTTTATTTTATTTTTTACTATCGACTCCCGAAAGTTTTAGTAAGGAACTTGAATCAATTTTCTACATCTTCTGAAGTTTTCAGTTCATTTCCCCCAGGAAGTCAAGAAAAAAGTTATGAAATTCTTTAGTTTCCATTCAAACTTTGAATTTTTTTTTTTTTTTTTTTTTTTTTTCTTCCTATCCTTCTTCTCAACTTCTTTTTGGACTGCTAGAATATTTTTGTTGTTATGTGTGTGCATGCTGAGTGAAGCGTTGGAATGTTATGTACGTGTATGTTCTTTGGTTTGTTGTTCTGGGAGCTAAAGTTGGCTTTTTTTTATTTATTTATTTATTTATTTATTTTTTTTTTTTTGATGTGCCGAGATTAAAAACTACAGGTAATTCCTTGCATATTGTTTTAAATGTTGTCGATTCTAGTGGGGAGCGGTGTTTGTTTATTTGTTTCATTCGGGGAAGAAAGTGCTTTCGATAAAGGGTTCAGAGGTGCTGTTCTGATTGATGAAAAAATATATATATAATAATTTTTATCTTTACATTGTTGTCAACTTTGCTCCATGGTAGTATTCGTATGCATATCTTTATATATTTCCCCCCTCTCTTTCCCTTTTTGTACTCCACGCAAAATGAGCTCAGCGTGTGATTCAAGGAGAGTCAATATTAATTTGTAAATATGAGTGCGTAAATTACAGTTAAAAGTGTGAAATGTGTGATAACGTTTTTGGCAGTAAAGCTACTTCTAAAAAATATATATATACATATATTTTTTTTTTTTTGGCTTCTGTTCCGATCTATTTCTACTTGAAATGCCGTCTTTGTAAGATAATATTTTCATCTATCTTCCTGTATATATATTTTAAAATTTGTAAAGTTTATAAGACCAGCCAGGCAATGCAAAGTCAAAGAGGAAGGAAAAGTTTGTTGTTGAATAAAATGTTTTTTTTTTTTTTTTACTTTCTCCTCTTCGCTGAAGAATTATTTTGGGGAGAAAGTTCAGCTTCGAAATGTCTATTCTTAGAGCAACCTTCGACGAGCGGAGGTCACTAAGAGTAAAAGGTCGAGCCAACGTATTTTGCTGACCTTGGGGGTTTTCAGAATTTCGGTGTACGCGAGGTCAGGCGAAAATTGCGTAAAATCTTTGATTGGACACATCACTTGTTGCTATGAGCATTTCATCCAATCAAGCGAGATTCCTTACAGGGGAACTGAGGTGGAACCCGTATAAGACCCAAATTCCACCCAGCGGAGACACTTCACCGCACTTCTTTTGTTATTTCCCTGCTCTCTTTTTTCTCGCTGATACTCTGCTCTACACTTGTACCTAACTCAGCATTCTTGCACGAAAAGTAGATCGGCCGGCCTCGGTGGCGAAGGGCATCTAGAATGTCCCCATCAGCTTGGCTGGCTAGCCCCTTTGTAAAAGAAAAATGTAATGTAGTAAGGGAAAATGGGCCTGCTAGTCCCTTTTCGAACCTATGGACGTTTTTCGAGGTGTGAGGTGTTGCAAAGCAGGAAACAAGAGGCTCGGCCAATTGTTGCAAAGCAGGAAACAAGAGGCTCGGCAGGAAACAAGAGGCTCGGCTTCAGTGTTTGCGAGCTGACAAAGATGGTCATTACGAAAATCTCTGCTGTTCAGAGGCCGAGTGAACCGGATTAGTTCCGCCAGCCAAATTGCTCTATCTGATAAACAGTCACCCTAATGCCTGTAACACAGCCATCAAAAGAAGTTATGGCTGAAACTAGAGAAGTTCTTTTTTCCTTCTTCAAGTCCTAAATTAATTAGTAAATTAAATACAGTGTTTTATCTTGTGTGTGCATGTGTTTTTTGTACTTTATGAGCGGCTGGTAACAAAATAGTAATGCATTGCAATTTTTCTTTGAGGTAGCATTCTTAGGCAAATTTACTTTATAAGTGTACTTCATAAGCTATGCAGTAGTTTCTCTCAGTAGGCTAAGTTCCAACATCAATCATGCGGGAATGTTATTTAACTCAAAAATAAAGGGCTAGTGAGTAGGCATGCATCAGACCTGAGGAATTTGATTGTTGACATAAATATTGTTTTGTATGTGTACTGAGTTATTACAAGTTAGTGGTATTTCTGGAAATGAGTCATTCTTCGTGTAGTGATATTATTTCTTCAAGTAATGGTTCTTCGTATAGTGGTAGGATTTCTGGGAATAATGAGTTGGAAGTTGTGCACTTAGTTAGGTAGGGGGTCATTCCACAACAATTCATCCAATTTTTTTGAGAAATGTAGCCCACCATCTCAGATTTTGATGAAATTTGGCATGCAGGTATACTTCTCCAAGATATAGAAAATGAGCAGATTTTAACTTCCTACACCTCATAGTTTCTGAAATACAGTGGTCCAAAGTTTCACTGAACACCAATCGCACACGTAGAGTGGCGAAGTACCACTTTTTACAAAATGCTGCATAACTGTAGTGATATTTAGTTTAGAAGAAAGAAATTTTGTACCCTTATGCAAAAGAGTTTCCAGAATAAGAAACCATTTCAAATTTCGTTGAAAACACTGAATAAATAAATGAAATATAGTGGTAAAGTGAAAATTTAAGAAAAAAACTTGCTATTCTACATTTGGCTCTACAGCAAATAGCAGAGGTATGAGGGAGCTCCTTTTTAATGTATATTAGTCTTTGATATATACTGTCACATAACAAGAAAAAAAAATAGTGGCTTTCAGCTTGCTTTTGGAGATATGTGCAAATATCTGAAATGTGTGCGGGGTCTCTCTTCGTCAATTCAACCACTTTTTTTTTCTTTTGTTAATTATAATTCATCTCTGACATTCAAGAAATTTCACAAGGAGATAAAACTAACAAGGACACAAAAATATAAAAAATTATGTTTTCTTACACCATAGTTTCAGAGAAACCAAATTAAAAAGTTTGACCATATGGCTAGTTCAGCTGCACCCCGCAACAAGTGTGGTGAGGTTTTAAAGTTTTTCAGTCATTTCAAAATATGTTATTCTCTTATTGCAGATTGAAAAAATTTCTGAAAAAAAAAATGACTCTGACAAATCTCCCTAAAACAGAATTTTGGAAATTTACCCCCCCCCCCCCCCCAAAAAAAAAAAAAACATTTCCACGAAAGATATAAACAGTTTTTATATGTGCATGACTGGATAATACACTAAAGTAAGCTTGCAATGGATGGGCACTAGGAAATAATTGCAACTTGTCAGAGAGCACTTTTTAAAAGAAAATGTGGCACAGGGCAAAGAAAGGATACAGCATGATTCCTAAGGTCATGAGAATTTGTTTTGACTTCATCCCAGATCCTGTGCTCAACTGACCACCAGTTCAAACGGGGATTAAGATTTCTCTTTTCTCACCTCACTCTCCTAGGGATGCCCTCCAGCTAAAGAGAAATAAGGTTTCAGTCCCTCATTCCCAGTTAAGGAAACAATGGTTCAGATGCCCATGCTGATTTCACTGTGGGCAGGCTATCCAGAAGTCTCTTACATTTTGCTGTGAAATATATTGCTTCCAATATTTTCTTTTTTGTGTATTGGCTGCTCTGTGTTAATCTGACTTTGGGACAAGTTTGTCAACCTCAATCATGGAATAAGATAATGGACCAGTGTAGTGTTGGATCACTTACTAATACAGAATGCAATAAATCAAGTTATGTGAAGACAAAAGGGTTTCTCAGTAGTGAAGAATTTTCTGTTGCTGAAAAAAATGTATTTCTTTAAGACCTAATATTCCACATAAAGATATAATCTCAGTTATTCTCTTATTGCAGATTGTTTACATCACAAATGTTATTATCTGAAGAAATATGAAACCTACCAAGTGACTTATTGCAACCCTTTTGGTGACCATGATGTGAAAAAACCTGTTGAAGAGGTCCCTGCATCAAGTCAGTATACAAATAGCCCAACAGTTGCAATCTAAAAACATCAGTGTATGCCCAGGTCAAAAATTATGTCCTCAGTGTCATGGGAAAGCATCTAAATTAGGACAACCTTAGAAGATTAAGTTTTAAGTGAGACTGATGATAGTGAAATGGTCCCTGATGATTTTATTATTAAAGAATGTGCTGCTGAAGAAGTAAATGAAGGTTTATCTGATTTAGAATTGTCACCATTAAAATTACATTCCTTGCCATCCCATAGTAAACCAGCATATGGAAAAAGAAAACTTCTTCAAGCAAAGTTAGCTATGCAGAGTATAATATCTTGTGTTTTGGAGTATGGCTTTACAGCTCAGTCTTCTACTAGAGACAGTGATGATATGTTGAATACTCCATAGATGAATTAAAACTAAAAGCTCATGATTTGGATGAACTTGTTGCTTTAATGAAAGAAAAGATACCTACCGTTAGTCGTAAAAAAAAAAAATCAGGTATTAACAACAGGGATCATAGCATACTTCTGGAAAATTTTAGGTAGGAATTATAGGAATTTTTAGAAAAATTTTAGGAAAATTTTAGGAGTGTATTTCAATAAAAACTAGATGTATATTTGTATACATTTAGTAAAACAACTTTGCATACATTGTAAAGAGTTTGCTTCACACCCTTCAACCATATATACTGATAGACTGTGCATGACATCAAAATTTCAGGCTCCAAACATAAAATCACATGACATCAGTCAAAAAGATGGGTTACACCTGCTGTGCTTATGATTGCTCTGAGCGATATAGTAAAGGAAGTTCTATGATTTTTCATGGGTAAGAAACGAATTAAATACCTAAGTCAATAAAGTTCAATTACTTAACCAGAAACTTGCAGCTATTGATATAAAAATATAGTAACTTAAGAAAAAAATGGAATGCATGTTCCAAATTCTTCGCAAATGTTCATCACATTATAAATCACAAAATGTAAACAACCCGATCATGCATGTATAGAGCTCATAAGTAAACTTACCTGAAGAGTTTTCATTATATATAAGGCGCATTCACATAATACACCGAAAACACTGAAGTTCTGCAGCTTAAATTAGTAATCATAACAGCATTTTTACACGAAATTTGGAGTCTGATGATGACGTGCCCAATGTTGGAGCCATGGCGGCTTTGATGCAGCTATTGCCAATGCGCAGTCCATTAGTATATATGGTCGAAGTTCACACCCAAATTTTTTGCATAACGTCTAATGTCTAAAGTTTAAGTATGATTTACTTCTAATGTTCAGTTCTTATCTTTTCACGTGTTATTATCATATTCAAGTATATTTACCACATTCAAGTTTCACTTTGAACATTAATATGCTGTTGAACCAGAAGCAATTCACGATTTTCACAGTAAAGTTTTCAGGTTTCACATTAAATTATAATATCCTAAAAAGGTAATTGAAAACCAAGAACTATGTACAATTGTTCACTGAATTACTTTTTTTCATATTATTGTTTTAACCTATTCCTGATAAGCCTATCTTTTTCTGCTTCCACCACAACTAATTTACTTTCAGTTTTCTTTATTTCAGCTGAACCTTGTATGATCAAGTTAGAGGCAACTGCTATTTCAACAGTATTTTGTTTTTCTACAGCTTTTCTCATTCTTTCTGTTCCTTCTTGAATTACTGCTAGGGAGGCTTCTTTATCTTTTTAAGCCTATTTATTTCTGCATCATTTTCTTTTATTTTGTCATCAAACTCAGCTTTTCTTTTTTTCTCTAGCTGCTTTTCCTTATTTTCCATCTCTTTCTGCTTCCTTTCTTTTACCTTTTTTGATTCTCCTTCCTTCAGCTTATCAACATACTCTTTATAAAATTTATGTGAATCACGAACACTATTTAACAAATTTCTTGTTATGGGAACTTTACTTACACATCCATAGTGTTTAATGGCCCCTTTAACTATTCTTAATGATGTTATAGTTGAGTCTTTTAAGTTAGCCTTGTCCTTCCTTAACAGAGCATTGTTAACCGAAAATCCCCTTTCTGCATCAGCATTACCATGAGGTAAAACTAAAATTGACTTGATGAGTTTAGCAAGATTTGAGTATTTTTCTTTTCCACTAGAGTCTTTAATACTAAATATATTACGCCAGTAATAATCAATCCGCACTGGAATATGCCCTTCCTCTGAAAATTTCACTAGTTCATCTAGAGTTGGCTTATGGCAATTTAAAAGTTTCCACTCTTCTCTTACTCTATCAATTTGTTCCTCAGAAAGATGCAAAACACTTGAAATTCTGGTTATTTCCGAAAGTCCTTCAGTGACTGAAAGTTGAGTCGACTCTTTCTTTGGTTCTTTTACCTTTAAAACTTCTATGTCTCTTAGCTTTTGATTGCAGAATGGCAAATTTGACTTTAAATATTTTGTGGTTGCAATTAGTGATGATCTTACATCTAAGAGAAATAATTTCTGCCTGGTCTCCTGAACATTCCTGAGGAGATTTTTTGTCTTCATACCAACTTCTAACTCCCCTAGTTTTTTCCATGAATTTTTGTTTTCCAAAATCTACATTTTTTAGGTCTTCTCCAAATTTCCCTGCAATAACATCATCTTGGATAAACTGAGCCATAACATTTCTCATTAAAGTATTTAAATCAGAATATAACTGGTGTATTTTTGGTTCTTCACTCTGATAACATAATGAAAACTTTTCAAAATTTTGGTGTGAAAATGAAATTAATGCTAAATAGCAAGGAGTTGGCTCTTTTTTCAGGAAACAGTGAATTCTTTTATACCTTGCCGAATTGCGTAGTTGTTTTTCAAATATTTTTTGAGATGGCAAGAAGTTTAAAAAATATTCTGTAATATTTAGCCATTGATCCAAGAGCCTCTGGGCTACAGAACTAACGGTTAACCATCTGTTGCTGACATGACGCAAAAGAAATTTGGCTGTGACCAATGTTATATCCTCTACAGATTTATAATCCTCTCGTCTTGCAGCACTACTCTTTAAAAAGTAATGCATATCAGTAGCAAATTTGTCAAAATCTATATTTAAGCTTGTCAAAAAATTTTTAAATGCATTACTAACAACATGCAGGTTGCAAAAACCTAGTTCCAAAGATTTCTGGCCTGTTTCTTGTTTTACAACTTCATTGAATTTGCGTAAAAAGCACTTATTTACATTTGGGCTGTCCATGGATACACAAATAATTCTGTTCAATGAAATATTGAAGGATGATAACACATCAAGAATTTCTTTTAGCAAAATATCTGCTGTTGCATGACCCAGAAAAACGCTTGTTAGGTATCGGCAAGAAACTGAATTTATTTCTGAAGACCAGTACCTGAGATACACATCCAACTGCCGTTTCACTTGTGTATTTGTAGTTTCATCAAATGCTATAGTAACCTTTCCTGGGCTACTAGATGCAATGTCTTTTTTCAAATCCTCTTCAAAATATTTTGACAATCCATGTGATATCACATAAGCAACTTTTTTTTTCTTTAAGTTGCATTTTGGCTGCAATAGCAGAATCAGGAAACATTTCTTTGAAAAGTTCAACTGTTTCAGTGCATGAAACAAAAGACATATTGTCCTTAGCAACTTTCATGGCCCATAATGCTTCGGCTTTAGCCAACTGTAAATCATGACTCAGTACTTCACTAATATTTGTTTTGGGCTGAAGATCCCGTCCTCCAAAGGCTATCAGGATGGACTTATTTTGAACTTTACTTTGAAATTTCTGCAAATGTTTTTTCCCTTTATGATGCGCTTTTACTTGTGAAAAGCCACTATTAGAAATATTGAAAATTTCTGAACACAATATACACTTAGCAGAAAATATTGTTTCAGTTGCAGAACACCATACTTTCAACTTCACTCCATCCAATTCTTTGGCGAGCCACACATCTTGAAATTTCGTTTTGGATTTAGGCATCTTAAACACTTGTATTACTAACCAGAAAATGAAAGGGAAGTACAAAAACACGTTCCAATATTGCAAAACCAGACAACTTCCCGAAGTTTGGCTGCGAGGATGTCAGAAGATAGAAAAAAAAAAAAAAAAAAAAGCAAGTCACCACTAGAGAACTGAACCTGCACACAGCACAGAGAACACCATAAAAGACGTAAAACCAGAAACTATCATACGCATCTCACGCAAGTTCAGTCAAAGCGAGTCGGAGCCGAGATATATTGCGCATCGAAGGTCGCTGTCGCCGAAGCACGATCGAAGGTCAATCATCACGTGCTCTACTGCCTGCCACGATTAACACTCAGCTACCATCCCATCGTCATTACCGGAGGTTACGGAAGGAGACCACATGTTTCCTCTTTGCTTCCACCCACCTGCGGTTTACAATAACAAAACATCAGCAGAAAGAGGAGGTTCCACGAGGCATGTCCAAAAATAAAGTACGATCTTCTGCGTGCCACGGAGTTCGTCTGCAAAACGCAAACCAGGGGTGAAAATGACCCCTCCCCTTTTCCCTTAGATCTCTTGTTACTCTCGAAAACTGTCCGAAGGCACAAAAGTGGAGCGCCCGCCCCGAAGCAAGTGCATCTCGATGGCGTCATTTTCCCTCCCTTCAGCAGCACAGCATATAGGCTGTGTTTCTACAATAACAGGTCTTTTTACCTTACCGTAATGGTAAATTTATTGGCGTTAATAACGGTTGTATTTTCAATAAATAAGCTTACGAAAATTTTAGGAAGAATAGCAAATTTTAAGTATAATTTTAGGAATTTAAGGAGGGTCACAAAATATTAGGAATTTTAGGAGGAATGCGATCCCTGTAACAATGGCTCTCCCATTATGGTCCAGAAAAAAGTAGCACAACAGCTTGAAGTTTCAGAATACACAGTACATCAGGCAAGAAAATTGGCAAAAGATAAAGGCATTACATCAGTTCCCGAACCCAGCCATGGTAAGAAACTTTCACAAGATGCCATAAAACAGATTATAGAATTTTATGAAGATAACTATTCAAGGCAAATGCCAGGAATGAAGGACAAAGTAAGTGGTGTTAGAAACGTCCATGCTCAGAAAAGACTTATTCTGTGCAATTTAAAAGAATTATGTCAACAACTTAAGCAAAGACATACTAATGAAAAAGTAGGATTTTCTAAATTTTGTGCTCTTCATCCAAAATGGTGCATTCTTGCAGGCTCCTCTGGAGCCCATTCTGTATGTGTGTGCACTATACATCAAAATGTCTAACTTTTGATTAGTGCAGCACACTTTGAAGAGTCACACCAGGACTTTATCAATAGTCTTGTCTGCAGCAGTAAGGATTCAAAGTGCATGCTTTGGTGTTGTTCAGTGTCCAAAAAGTACAAATCTGAATCAGTTATAGTTGCATAAATTTAGATTGTGATCCCATTGATGAAATCGAATATCACCAGTGGGTGTCTACAGTCACTCACTAGTGATAAAACCTGTCAAACTAAGTGGCTGAATTATAAGGACTCCATCCTCAAGAGTTGATCATGGCATATTAAAAACATCAATGTAAATATTTGTGAACAGTGCAAAACTACTTGCTTGTGTTTATTTTTTTCAAGTCAAAACTAATTATGAAAAAATAGATCTAAGTACCATAGGTGAGTATGACTAAGCAGTTTGTTGCATATGCTCACCTAACTTGTTGTGGGGTACAGCTAGGAACTAGCCATTTCGTCAAATTTGTTAATATGGTATTTCTGAAACTATATGGTGTAAGAAAACATAATTTTTTTATATTTTTGTGTCTTTGTTAGTTATATCTCCTTGTGAAATTTCTTGAATGTCAGAGATGAGTTATAACTAATAAAAAAAAAGTGGTTGAATTGACGGAGTGGAACCCCACACACATTTCAGATATTTGCACATATCTCCAAAAGCAAGCTGAAAGCCACTATATTTTTTTTCTTGTTATGTGACAATATATGTCAAAGACCAATATACATTAAAAAACAGCTCCCTCATACCACTGCTATTTGCTGTAGAGCCTAATATAGAATAGCAAGTTTTTTTTTCTTAAATTTTCACTTTACCACTATATTTCATTTATTTATTCAGTGTTTTCAATGAAATTTAAAATTATTTCTTATTCTGGAAGCTCTTTTACATATGGGTACAAAATTTCTTTCTTCTAAACTAAATAGCACTACAGTTATGCAGCATTTTGTAAAAAATGGTACTCCGTCGCTCTACGTGAGAGATTGATGTTTAGTGAAACTTTAGAGCATTGTATATCTTAGTAAAGTATGCCTCCATGCCAAATTTCATCAAAATCTGAGATGGTGGGTTACATGGCCTGGATGAAGTGACATAGAATGACCCTAGGTCATAAGTCCGATGTTGGAGTAAGCGTACTAAAGGGATGTCAGGAGACAATTGTGGGATTATCTTCCTGATAGATAACTCGACTAGATGCGAAAATACATTCGGAAGCGGACCAGTGTAGTACTACTGTTGATGTTTCTTCGAGTGTACATGGCGATATGTCAAACAAGAAAACAAATACATTCAGTCATGCATAGGCAGGAAAAGCCTGTGATAGGTTTTATTTTCCTGATTCCTTGTGCCTTTCTCTTAGGAGCTGCTAGTTTTTTTTTGTTTTTGTTTTTTTTTGTAGTGAAACTTGCATTCTTATGTGTCATGGTCTAATTACACTGGTCGGCGAAAAAAAAAAAATTTCGTGCCCTGGCACCATTCCTGCTGATTCTTATGTAAAACGACCTCCTGAAGCCGAATATGACCCCCATTTTACCCCATCACCCACCGTTTTCGGGGGAGCCCCCCTTCCTCACGTAATTTTATCACTTTCCGATAATTTGGAGGGATGAAAAGGATTATTTCAGCCTTTACATTTCTTCTGAGGGGCTACAGAGGTGAAAAGTTATAAAACATGAACATTGTAGAAAGGATGTAGATCAGGGGTTGCCCCCCCAATTGTAAAGAAATCGTCAAAATGATCGATTTTTTATGATTTTTTTATCAATTTTCGGTAATATGTTATGGACATGAATTTTATTTGCAAGGGTGTGAAAAGGATTATTTATTTTAGCTGTAAAGAATAATATATAAAAAGTAAAATACAAATGTAAAGTATAATAAATAAATAAGATAAGTACCTTCATTTGGTGCTTGCTTTCCTTTTGTACCCTGAGGTAGAAGTTTCTCGTACCAAACACCAGCAGTACTCTGCTAACATGCTCGTATTCCACTTCCCCGAAAATCTCCTCCCGATCTTTTTTTTTTTTTTTTTTTTTTTACTGGAGGTTTAACGACCACCGTGAGCAACTCAATGGGCTATAAGCAGTCGCCCGTCCCTAATTTAGGGTCGCTGGTTCCAGGGAAAAGAGAGAGCCAGTGCCGTAAGACAAACACAACATCCATGCCTCACCGGGATTCGAACCCGGACCCCGTTCGGACGAATGATCAGAGGCCATCGCCTAGACCACTGCGCCACCGGGGCGGCCCTCTCGATCTTATTGACGTATTGATGGAATCGTTCCCCGTGTTCATCGGAAACTGCTCCTAAATTTTCAGGGAAGAAGTCCAGGTGTGAGTGCAGGAAATGCACTTTAAGAGACATGTTACACCCCATGGCCTTGTACGCTGACAGCAATTCCTCGACATGAGCGGCATAATCATCACTTTTGTTGTTACCCAAAAAGTTCTTACACACGTTTTGGAATGCAAGCCAAGCTCTTTTTTCTTTTCGATTCAGATGTTCAATAAACGTCGAATCTTTGAAAAGTTGTCTAATCTGGGGGCCCACGAAAACTCCTTCCTTGATTTTAGTCTCACTAAGAGGAGGAAATTTATTTTTCAAAAATTGAAATGCATCACCTGTCTTGTCCATTGCTTTCACAAACTGTTTGATCAATCCCAGTTTGATGTGCAAAGGCGGCAAGTAAATATTTTCCTTCGGGACCAGAGGATCATGAACGACATTTTTCTGACTGGGAGTAAAACTTTCTCACAGAGGCCAATTCCGTACGATGTAATGTTTGTCTCGTGCTCGGCTGTCCCATTCGCATAGGAAGCAGCAGTATTTTGAGAAGCCTGATTGCAGGCCCGCGAGTACAGCAACAACTTTTAAGTCAGCGCAAAGTTTCCAATTATAATTATGATAACAGATTTTATCAAGGATTCGGCTGATGTTTTCGTACGTCTCCTTCATATCCACAGAGTATGCAACCGGGACTGATGGCAACTCATTCCCATTGGCCAACAGGACAACTTTCAAGCTTGTCTTTGATGAGTCTATAAACTGTCGCCATTTGTCTGGGTCACATGTCATCTTCAGTTCTATCATCAATGCATTTGAATTAGGGCAGAACACTAAGCCTTCATCTTCCGAAAAAGTAATTGCAGGGTTGACTGTCTGGTCCTGTAAGAAGAGATTTTTACGCCCTTTTCTAAAAGATTCCACAGCTGAAGTCGAGATCCAAGAAGTTGAGATTTAGTCTTAGGTAACTCCAAATCCCTGACGAGATCATTCAATTCCGACTGAGTAACAAGGTGAGGTTTTCGATGAGCTGAATCAGCAGAACACTCTTCATCATTGGTGGACGTATCATGTGATGGTCCAAGCTGTGGCTCAAAGTATGTCACATCCGTTTCTGGCTCTAGAGTATAGGTTTTTGGCGGCACTGGGATTGGCAATGATTCGTTGTGAGGAACTGGTCTTAGAGCTGAAGGGATATTAGGATACTGAATTGTATGCTTACTTTTGTTGCTAGATAACCCGACAATGGAAGTCATACAAAAGTAACAATCTGTGAGATGACAGCGAGGTTCATGCCAAACCATGGGCACAGCAAATGGCATTGATTTACGGGTACCTTTGAGCCATTTGGTCAAGCTACTGTAACAAGTAGTGCAGCAATCTGTGGGAGCCCAATTCTTGTCCTGATCGCCAACTTTGCAATCAAAGTAAAATTTATAAGCAGTTTTAAGAAGTGGAGAAAGGAGTTTTCGTTGCGCTTTAAAAGTCAATTCCCCCAAAACATAGCAGAATCTATCGGGATGATTTATACACTCGCGTGGCATAATTAAACAGTAAATAAATGCTCTATATTAATCACAAATTACATCCATGTACTGTAATTCACTTGGAAAAGGCCGGTGTAAACAAATTTCTACCGTTTGACACAATTTAAACAACTTGGAAACAAAGAAAGGTAACTTGATCACGCTAGTTACGTTAACTAAAACTTTTACAAAAAAGTTCGTAAGTTGGAAGCTTTCGACCTTATCTTAGGTCTTCATCACGCCAATGGAGGACTAAAATTGTTGCCAGATTCTACATTTGAATTTTTCCTATTTTTGTTGCCAAAACTTAGAATTGATCTCCAGATCAACGGAATGTAGAGAGGAGATTCGGAGTTGCAAGTCATTGAGTTGAAAATAATTTCTATGCTTTCACGGTAACGGAGGGCAAAACGATTGTCAAACGAAGCAATTCGTTTTGCTTCGTTCCAGTGGGGAACTGCAGATGTGTCTTCCATTGTCAAAATAGACAAGGCAGTGTTGGGATTGCCTTTCGAAACATCTTTTCTGTGTTCTAAAATTCTATGGCTAATGCTCCTGTATGTGCTTCCAATGTATAAGCTATCCCCAGTAGAAGAAGAGATAGGAATGCAGTAAACTCCTGGGAGGTTCAGGCTTTCTGAAACTTCTACAAAGGGATAGGGACAAAGTTGAAAGCCTGAACCTCCCAGGAGTTTACTGCATTCCTATCTCTTCTTCTACTGGGGATAGCTTATACATTGGAAGCACATACAGGAGCATTAGCCATAGAATTTTAGAACACAGAAAAGATGTTTCGAAAGGCAATCCCAACACTGCCTTGTCTATTTTGACAATGGAAGACACATCTGCAGTTCCCCACTGGAACGAAGCAAAACGAATTGCTTCGTTTGACAATCGTTTTGCCCTCCGTTACCGTGAAAGCATAGAAATTATTTTCAACTCAATGACTTGCAACTCCGAATCTCCTCTCTACATTCCGTTGATCTGGAGATCAATTCTAAGTTTTGGCAACAAAAATAGGAAAAATTCAAATGTAGAATCTGGCAACAATTTTAGTCCTCCATTGGCGTGATGAAGACCTAAGATAAGGTCGAAAGCTTCCAACTTACGAACTTTTTGTAAAAGTTTTAGTTAACGTAACTAGCGTGATCAAGTTACCTTTCTTTGTTAATATTGTTACGTGTTTTGCCCATAATCGTCAACTTGGAAACACAGAATCCCCGCTTAGAACACCGACAAGTAGACTCAACGATTGCTACAGATCAACTGAGGGAAGATAATGCTTACAGTGCAGGATTATCGTGATAAGAGCAATGCAAGTTTGACCTTGTCAAAGCCCATGCAAACCTGTGCGCAATTCCCGTGGGAACCTGTTCGCGCGATGTATTGAGAGAGAGTCAGCGTGGTAGAGTGAATGTTCTGAACTGTTGCTATATATTTTTATTATTTGCGGGTTATTTGGGGGAGGATGAGAGGGGTTGGAATATGTAGCAAATAAGTGAAAAAATTGCCAAAAAACGGAAAAATCAATCATTTGTAATGATTTCTTTACAATTGGGAGGGGGCAAATCCCACCAAATCTACCTCCTTGATACAGATGTTCATGTTTTATAACTTTTCACATCTGTAGCCCCTCAGAAGAAATGTAAAGGCTGAAATAATCCTTTTCATCCCACCAAATTATCGGAAAGTGATAAAATTAGGTGGGGGGGCCTCCCCGAAAACGGTGGGTGATGGGGGAAAACAGGGGTCATATTCGGATTCAGGAGGTCGTTTTACATAAGAATCAGCAGGAATGGTGTCAGGGCCGATTTTCATGCCGACCACTGTTATATGAGATGAGCTGTCTGTGTTATTCTGCATTTTAAAAGTACTTTAATAATGTTTGTATTTTGTCAGGGAAATTTAAAAGCCTAAGTGAATAAGCAATAATTATGGTAATTGCTAGTGGGAACTGATTTAGCTTCAAGTAGTTATTTAGGAGATGTTTTCGAATATTTTTATTTGGTAATGTAAGCAAAAAGTTTCATGAAGTTCAACTTATTGAAAGTGTACTGGTCTTAGAGTATTGTGAAATGAGTAAATATGGATAATCAATTACTTGAGTTGTTATAGTGAGTGTTCATAGGAAAAGTGTTGACTGTGTTTTTCTAATTGAAGTAATTTTAAGGTAACTCGTGGTTTTTGAAGCAAGTAATATTTTCTTTGAGTCCTTAGCAGTTGTTATTTTAACTTAGTAGGTTCTAATGTATAATGCCCGAGTGATTTGCAGCGAGATTTGACAGTATAGAATTATGCCGCAGTTTTGATATATTTTTAGTATCCGCAGGTGTCGCTAAATTGCCTAATTTTTTAGGGGAAAAAACTGGTTTGAAAGAGATGTTCCTGTTGTTTACTGTTTACATTTTTTTCTTTTGTTATGTTCCCAAATAGTCAAGAAAGATTAAGCAATATTAGTTTGTGTTGGGTTTGCACATGAGTTCTGGGTCTGTTCACAGTATACTTAAATAGTGTTTGGTTCATGACATGTTGATATGGTGTTTAATGAGTCTCAATAACAAAAACCCAGATTTTCATTATATTTTAGTCTTGCTAGCATAGAAAGGATTGCTCTACCAAATTATAATTTCAGTAAAGTCTGGTGAATTTTGATGATATAGTTTTGTCATTTGTGTATTTGTGCAGTTTTTATATAACACTACTTTTATTAACAGTACTTTTGTGAAAAGCTAATGCAGAAATGTTTGGAAAAGAATTACGAGTATAAATTGTGTAGTAAGCTTTTATTGAGTTATTCTGAAAGTATAAAATACACAATCATATGTGATTTATCAGCAAGGGCTGATATTTTCATTAAATTTGTTGGCCTCTAATCTAAATTTCTTATCAGCCACAAGAAAATGTTGCACCCAAATTGTGATTGGAATTCCACAAATTTTAATTTTGTAATTGAGAAAATTTAGTTGTTTGAGTCTATCATTTCCACTTAAAAATAAAGGTGAACCCAATGGGTTCTTCAAAAACCTAAAAATTGAGTGGCAGTAAAATTATTGAGTAAAAGTGTTGTTTCTAAACCATTTCTTTAGAACTTGTATCCACCTCAGCTTAGCCTGAGGGTGGAAATGTTCCTTTGTTCTTATTGTGGAATAATCGCTGTGTCCTGAGATCACCGCCAGAACGAGTACAATGTTACTTTGATTATTTTGTGCTACAAATTTCCTACACATGTAACAAAAACACCTTTTAGAACTTCCAGGCTGTCAACTCTGCAAATGCAAACAACACAAACAGTGAATAATCACTGTTGAACTTTAAGCACTGTTGAAGAAATTTGTGTATGGTATCTATGCATAAAAATATCTCAATGTGTTACCGATTTCATCCACCATCTCCCAAATTTAAAAATGGCCAAAAAGTTAATTCTCTTTCATCAAACCTAACAGCAAGATACCTATAAAACAAATGTCTTTATAAGATAACAATGTTGTGTGGAAATAAAATCTTGAAGGTTAGAAAAACTTCAGACATATTTCTTGATAAATAATAAAAGTTTGATGAAGAATAAATGTCATTCTTGATTTGACACAAAATTATTAATGAACAAATACGATAAATTCTTGCAAAAATGTTAGACATTTTGTAGATAAACAAAAATAATTATCAACTAATGAAATTTCATTTTCTTAAGTTGTTTCTGTTTAACAATTTGTTCCAACCTTCTTTTATGAATAAGCCGGCTAGAGTTTCCTTTCACTTGAACCAATTTATTTGATTTTAATTTGTTGCATACGTTTTCAGAGATATTTAGTGCCTTTTGTCTTCTTTTCATTTCTTCTTCCTTACCTTGTAATTCTTTCTTATATTCTGAATACAATGATTTCATATTCTGGCAAAAAATCTCTATTTACAGGGTCATGCAAATAATCGTTCTTAAAAAAATTCCAAGGCTGACCTTATCCTGATTCAGTAGCTTACACTTTATGGTTTGAACAGATGAAAATGTTTCAATGTTCATGTTACTGGATTCTTTATCAACCCCCCCCCCCTCATACTAAAGGAACTTTCCACTTAAGGGCCATGAAAACAACTCAATAATGCAATCACCATTTCTGAAAGGGCACTGAATTTGTTTAACTTAAAAAGTGCATGTTTTGGGATTCATTGAAATTTATTAATGTAAATGTTAAACTGGAACACATAACTGCCTCCGAAGTATAAAATTAGTGACATTTAGCAATACATAGAGTCGAGGGAACGTTGCGCGAGTGGGGATTATGATTGCCCGCAAAATCTTCGCTCCGTCTTACTTCTGTTTTTGGACATTCTCCCTTCACTTTTGCAAGCTAAAATACAAATATTTATGCATTGAAATGACATTTAATAACAATACTGGGCAAAAAAAAACATTGCGAGAAAAGGAAATTAGGATGGGGGGGTCTTCACTCCATTTAACTTCCATTTTCGGAAGTTTTGAAAGATGAAATACCGTCCCCGGACAGACCCCCCCTCCCCAAAACCAGCTTCTTTTCAGTTTTACATCGATCTCGAGAATGACCCAAATTATGATAGAAAAAGCGGAATTCCGCGAATCCAAGAAATAATCTCATCTATGAGTAAGAAGTTACTAAGAAATGGAAAACACGAATTTTATGGAAAATGAAAGTGAAAAATCGAAACCCTGTTGCTCACTCTGCGGTGAAACAATTTTACGGGACACAGAAATGGCGAGGATGCCACCATGAAAGGATTAAATACTGATCTAGAAATTTAATTTAGTTTAAAAAAAGGGAAAGGAGCAAAAACGATTGCTCTCTATTGATTAGTTTTGAAGAAGTATGTATTAGAAATAAGGTAACATGCATTTCATTAAAAAAAATTCTTAAAAAAATACGAAGTCGCTCCTTTTCACTATCACTGAAGTTATTAAAAACGAGGAACATGATAAAAAACATCAAAAATAAAAATATAATCAGGCAGAGAAAGAGAGACAGAGAGAGAGAGAGAGAGAGAGAGAGAGAGAGAGAGAGAGAGAGAGAAGAAGGGGGGAAACTTGATCGAAAAAAATTTAATATGAGGAAATGGAAAATGACGTGACATTCCCAAAAATGTTTAACAAGTGTTAGAATCTTGAAAACACAAAAATGAACTTTACACAGATGTTTAATAACGTTATTTCACTGAGATTTTCAATTTCCGTTGCATACTCAACGTTTTCCGTCGTTCGTAGTGGACAGATGATTTCCACAGCATACTTGATATTTTCTGTTGACGATTTCCATAGTAACTACGTAAAACCCGTAGTACTTGGAGTCGCTGAATCTTTCTTCCCACCACATGGTCTTACTCAGCGTCAAGCGCAAGAGTGCGAACGGAGAATTTACTGCACCGAAGTCCCAACGATGACGAACGGGCACAGTGGTTCTGGCGCACAATGGCGCAAAATCTGCCTTCTGTAGCAAGATGGAGCAAGATTTTTGTTTTGGCACACTTTGGCGCAGAATTTCCATCCCTGGAAGAGGTGATATCATTCCCCGACATAGCCATCCCGTCATTCAAAGTCATTATGATTTTGCTTTCCGGAAGAGGGAGGCATACCCCCCCTTTTTTTTTTTTTGCATTTTTGGAATAATATCGGTAGCACCAAAAACGGAACAGAAAAAAGCGGATTTCCACGTATTCGCGGAAGTCTTTCATGCCTGCCATATAGAACTTGAACTCCGTAAGTGTTTCGTGATTGCGTTGTAGATTGGGTGAATTACTGCCATCTGAACATGATATTCCAAGGTAAAAACACTTTAATGTAAAATCACCTTAGTTAAAAACTTTACATATACATATAAGTTAAAAGCACACAAGAACTTTCGAGACCGCATCGGACTTCATCAGGTGTGGGTCATATTATGCAAGCAGTGGGTTAAATACATCTAAAGGAGGGATATGACGTGTATTGTCATAAAGGGCATGCGCCATGGGCATAACCACTGGGGGTCGGGGGTCAAGATGCCTCCAGACTTTTAGAGTCGGGGATCCTCAATGTAAAGGACCCCCCCCCCCCCCAATTTTTTGGGAATATAATGCACACTTTTTTATGATGTGAACTGACTAAATTTAATAATATAAGATTGTGAGAATGACTCAAGTGTGGGATATGCAGGGATCATAGCATACTTCTGGAAAATTTTAGGTAGGAATTTTAGGACTTTTTAGAAAAATTTTAGGAAAATTTTAGGAGTGTATTTCAATAAAAACTAGATGTATATTTGTATACATCTAGTAAAACAACTTTGTATACATTGTAAAGAGTTTGCTTCACACCCTTCAACCATATATACTGATAGACTGCGCATGACATCAAAATTTCTGGCTCCAACATAAAATCACATGACAACAGTCAAAAAGATGGGTTACACCTGCTATGCTTATGGTTGCTCTGACCGATATAGTAAAGGAAGTTCTATGATTTTTCATGGGTAAGAAACGAATTAAATACCTAAGTCAATAAAGTTCAATTACTTAACCAGAAACTTGCAGCTATTGATATAAAAATATAGTAACTTAAGAAAAAAAATGGAATGCATGTTCCAAATTCTTCGCAAATGTTCATCACATTATAAATCACAAAATGTAAACAACCCGATCATGCATGTATAGAGCTCATAAGTAAACTTACCTGAAGAGTTTTCATTATATGTGAGGCGCATTCACATAATACACCGAAAACACTGAAGTTCTGCAGCGTAAATTAGTAATCATAACAGCATTTTTACACGAAATTTGGAGTCTGATGATGACGTGCCCAATGTTGGAGCCATGGCGGCTTTGATGCAGCTATTGCCAATGCGCAGTCCATTAGTATATATGGTCGAAGTTCACACCCAAATTTTTTGCATAACGTCTAATGTCTAAAGTTTAAGTATGATTTACTTCTAATGTTCAGTTCTAATCTTTTCACGTGTTATTATCATATTCAAGTATATTTACCACATTCAAGTTTCACTTTGAACATTAATATGCTGTTGAACCAGAAGCAATTCACGATTTTCACAGTAAAGTTTTCAGGTTTCACATTAAATTATAATATCCTAAAAAGGTAATTGAAAACCAAGAACTATGTACAATTGTTCACTGAATTACTTTTTTCATATTATTGTTTTAACCTTTTCCTGATTAGCCTATCTTTTTCTGCTTCCACCACAACTAATTTACTTTCAGTTTTCTTTATTTCAGCTGAACCTTGTATGATCAAGTTAGAGGCAACTGCTATTTCAACAGTATTTTGTTTTTCTACAGCTTTTCTCATTCTTTCTGTTCCCTCTTGAATTACTGCTAGAGAGGCTTCTTTATCTTTTTTAAGCCTATTTATTTCTGCATCATTTTCTTTTATTTTGTCATCAAACTCAGCTTTTCTTTTTTCTCTAGCTGCTTTTCCTTATTTTCCCTCTCTTTCTGCTTCCTTTCTTTTACCTTTTTTGATTCTTCTTCCTTCAGCTTATCAACATACTCTTTATAAAATTTATGTGAATCTCGAACACTATTTAACAAATTTCTTGTTATGGGAACTTTACTTACACATCCATAGTGTTTAATGGCCCCTTTAACTATTCGAAATGATGTTATAGTTGAGTCTTTTTAAGTTAGCCTTGTCCTTCCTTAACAGAGCAGTGTTAACCGAAAATCCCCTTTCTGCATCAGCATTACCATGAGGTAAAACTAAAATTGACTTGATGAGTTTAGCAAGATTTGAGTATTTTTCTTTTCCGCTAGAGTCTTTAATACTAAATATATTACGCCAGTAATGATCAATCCGCACTGGAATATGCCCTTCCTCTGAAAATTTCACTAGTTCATCTAGAGTTGGCTTATCGCAATTTAAAAGTTTCCACTCTTCTCTTACCCTATCAATTTGTTCCTCAGAAAGATGCAAAACACTTGAAATTCTGGTTATTTCTGAAAGTCCTTCAGTGACTGAAAGTTGAGTCGACTCTTTCTTTGGTTCTTTTACCTTTAAAACTTCTATGTCTCTTAGCTTTTGATTGCAGAATGGCAAATCTGACTTTAAATGTTTTGTGGTTGCAATTAGTGATGATCTTACATCTAAGAGAAATAATTTCTGCCTGGTCTCCTGAACATTCCTGAGGAGATTTTTTGTCTTCATACCAACTTCTAACTCCCTAGTTTTTTCCATGAATTTTTGTTTTCAAAATCTACATTCTTTAGGTCTTCTCCAAATTTCTCTGCAATAACATCATCTTGGATAAACTGAGCCATAACATTCCTCATCAAAGTATTTAAATCAGAATATAACTGGTGTATTTTTGGTTCTTCACTCTGATAACATAATGAAAACTTTTCAAAATTTTGGTGTGAAAATGAAATTAATGCTAAATAGCAAGGAGTTAGCTCATTTTACAGGAAACAGTGAATTATTTATACCTTGCCGAATTGCGTAGTTGTTTTTCAAATATTTTTTGAGATGGCAAGAAGTTTAAAAAATATTCTGTAATATTTAGCCATTGATCCAAGAGCCTCTGGGCTACAGAACCAACGGTTAACCATCTGTTGCTGACATGACGCAAAAGAAATTTGGCTGTGACCAATGTTATATCCTCTACAGATTTATAATCCTCTCGTCTTGCAGCACTACTCTTTAAAAAGTAATGCATATCAGTAGCAAATTCGTCAAAATCTATATTTAAGCTTGTCAAAAAAATTTTAAATGCATTACTAACAAGATGCAGGTTGCAAAAACCTAATTCCAAAGATTTCTGGCCTGTTTCTTGTTTTACAATTTCATTGAATTTGCGTAAAAAGCACTTATTTACATTTGGGCTGTCCATGGATACACAAATAATTCTGTTCAACGAAATATTGAAGGATGATAACACATCAAGAATTTCTTTTTAGCAAAATATCTGCTGTTGCATGATCCAGAAAAACGCTTGTTAGGTATCGGCAAGAAACTGAATTTATTTCTGAAGACCAGTACCTGAGATACACATCCAACTGCCGTTTCACTTGTGTATTTGTAGTTTCATCAAATGCTATAGTAACCTTTCCTGGGCTACTAGATGCAATGTCTTTTTTCAAATCCTCTTCAAAATATTTTGACAATCCATGTGATATCACATAAGCAACTTTTTTTTCTTTAAGGTGCATTTTGGCTGCAATAGCAGAATCAGGAAACATTTCTTTGAAAAGTTCAACTTTTTCAGTGCATGAAACAAAAGACATATTGTCCTTAGCAACTTTCATGGCCCATAATGCTTCAGCTTTAGCCAACTGTAAATCATGACTCAGTACTTCATTAATATTTGTTTTGGGCTGAAGATCCCGTCCTCCAAAGGCTTTCAGGAAGGACTTATTTTGAAATTTACTTTGAAATTTCTGCAAAAGTTTTTTTTTCCTTTATGATGCGCTTTTACTTGTGAAAAGCCACTATTAGAAATGTTGAAAATTTCTGAACACAATATACACTTAGCAGAAAATATTGTTTCAGTTGCAGAACACCATTCTTTCAACTTCACTCCGTCCAATTCTTTGGCGAGCCACACATCTTGAAATTTCGTTTTGGATTTAGGCATCTTAAACACTTGTATTACTAACCAGAAAATGAAAGGGAAGTACAAAAACACGTTCCAATATTGCAAAACCAGACAACTTCCCGAAATTTGGCTGCGAGGATGTCAGAAGATAGGAAAAAAAAAAAAAAAAAAAAAAAAAGCAAGTCACCACTAGAGAACTGAACCTGCACACAGCACAGAGAACACCATAAAAGACACAAAACCAGAAACTATCATACGCATCTCATGCAAGTTCAGTCAAAGCAAGTCGGAGCAGAGATATATTGCGCATCGAAGGTCGCTGTCGCCGACGCACGATCGAAGGTCAATCATCACGTGCTCTACTGCCTGCCACGATAACACTCAGCTACCATCCCATCGTCATTACCAGAGGTTACGGAAGGAGACCACATGTTTCCTCTTTGCTTCCACCCACCTGCGGTTTACAATAACAAAACATCAGCAGAAAGAGGAGGTTCCACAAGGCATGTACAAAAATAAAGTACGATCTTCTGCGTGCCACGGAGTTCGTCTGCAAAGCGCAAACCAGGAGTGAAAATGACCCCTCCCCTTTTCCCTTAGATCTCTTGTTACTCTCGAAAACTGTCGGAAGGCAAAAAAGTGGAGCGCCCGCCCCGAAGCAAGTGCATCTCGATGGCGTCATTTTCCCTCCCTTCAGCAGCACAGCATATAGGCTGTGTTTCTACAATAACAGGTCATTTTACTTTACCGTAATGGTAAATTTATTGGCGTTAATAACGGTTGTATTTTAATAAATAAGCTTACGAAAATTTTAGGAAGAATAGCAAATTTTAGGTATAATTTTTGGAATTTAACGAAAGGTCACAAAATATAAGGAATTTTAGGAGGAATGCGATCCCTGGATATGGTGGACCTACCACATTTGAGAAGGATGGTCCACCACGGATTCGACCTGGACTTTCTAAACGGCGCATGAGAAAGAGATCTCTGCTGAGTGAATTCAAGATTGGTGTATGGAATACTAGAGGTATATATGGCAAGTTGAGTGAGGTGATTGAGGAGATGAATAAGTATAGACTGGATGTGCTGTGTGTAAGTGAAACCAAAAAGAAGGAAATTGGGGTAGAAGAAGTGAATGACACGGTGAGTGTGTGGTCTGGAGTATTGGATAATATGAGAGGACAGGCTGGTGTAGGTGTGATTTTAAGTGAAAAGATGAAGAACAACTTGATTCACTATAGTTGCGTAAGTGAAAGAATTCTCTGGATTCGTTTGAAAGTGAAACTTCAGAGAATTGTAATTGTTGTAGTGTATGCTCCTTGTGACTTGGAACCTTTTGATAAGAAGGAAGATTTCTGGAATGAGCTAAAAGCTGTTTTGAGCCAGTTTGGTGCTAAAGAAAAAGTTATAATAGCAGGGGATTTCAATGCTAGAGTAGGTGTGCAGAATGCAATTTCTGACAATGTTCTGGGTAAGTTTAATGATCCTTGTGTGAATGATAGTGATGAAAGAGTAATTGAACTCTGCATTGAGAATGATCTGTGTGTATCTAATACATTTTTCATCCACAAGTACATTCACACATATACTTGGGAAAAATTGTACTCTTGGTCAAAAGAGTGTGATAGATTTTGTTGTCTACGATCAGCGTTTGAAACACTTAGTTGTTGACACCCGTGTGATGAGAGATGCGGATGTTGGTTCTGATCATTACTTGGTAGTGTTACGAGTGAAACTTAATGTTGGTTGGAGGAAAAGGAATAGGAAGAGACCTAGGATAGAAAGAATAAAGGTTGATAGACTCCTTGAAGATCATCAGCGGTATTCTGACTTACTCAGAGAACGACTGAAGGATCTGAAGTCTGGTGAGAGGGATGTAGAAAAGAAGTGGGAATGTTTTAAGAACTGTGTTGTCACTGCTGCTAAAGAGGTCTGTGGCACCACAATAGTGGGTAACAATAGAGGTGATGCTTGGTGGAATAGTGAGATTGAACAGGCAGTACAGACAAAGAAGGAAGCCTATTTGGGGATGCTGCAAGGTAGAGTCTCTGTGGATGAATATCGCTGTAAGAAGCGTGAAGCTGCTAAGCTGGTTCGCCACAGTAAGGCAAAAGATAGGAAGGAGAAAGTGGGAAGGCATGAACTGGCTTTTTGGAAAGATAGGAAATCCTTCTGGAAGTACATGAGACTCAGGAAAAATAGGGGAAACAAAGTTGTAAGTTGTGTGAAGAATGAGATTGGGGAAATGATATGGGAGCCCAATGAGTTAAGTGACAGATGGGGTGAATACTTCTGTGAGTTATTAGATCAGGAAAGCAAAGATGATTCTGAGACAGATGCAGATGATGTCATAATGAGGGATGAAAGCACAGGAGGGATCTCAAGAGAAGAAGTGTGTAAAGCTCTAAAATCTCTTCAGATTGGTAAGGCTCCAGGAGTTGATGGCATAACTGCAGAGATGTTGAAATATGGTGGTGACTCTATAATTGACTGGTTAACTGAAATTTGCGAGTTGTGCTGGGAGTTAGGAATAGTCCCTCGGGATTGGAAGGATGCTATCATTGTTCCCTTGTATAAGGGAAAAGGTGATCAGACTGAATGCAAGAACTATCATGGTATTAGCCCACTGAGCTTGCCAGGGAAAGTGTTTGGTAAGGTTGTTATTGAAAAAGTACGGGGTCTTACATCATTGAAAGTGTGGGATGTTCAGAGTGGTTTTATGCCTGGTAAAGGCTGCATTAACCAGATTTTTGCATTACGCACGATGATTGAAAAGTATCTGGCTGTTGGGAAGAAAGTTTTTACTGCCTTCATAGATTTAGAGAAAGCTTATGACCGAGTGAATAAGACACTTTTGTGGAAGGTATTGAATGAATATGATGTTACTGGGAATCTACTTAATAGTGTAAAAGCCATGTATGCTGGTAGTAGAGCTTGTGTACGAGTGAATGGTGTTTTATCAAAATGGTTTTCCGTTGGTGCAGGAGTTAGACAAGGTTGTGTAATGTCACCATGGCTGTTTAATATATATATGGATGCATGCATGCATGATGCCAAAATAGATAATAGTGGTTTATGTCTTGGTGATATCCGTGTGTGCAGATTGCTGTATGCTGATGACACTGTCCTGTTGGTAGAGAGCAAAAGTGAGTTGCAGAGTATGTTGACTCGGATGCACGAAGTTTGCATGAAATTCAAACTGAGTATAAATAAGGGAAAAACCAAAGTTATGGTGTTTGAGAGAGGAACGGGTAGCACTGAATGTAATGTAAGTATAAATGGCACTGTGATTGACCAGGTGAATGAGTTTGTGTATTTAGGAAGCATGTTTGACAGAGAGAACAAGTTGGATGGTGAAATCAGTAGGCGAGTGAATTCTTCTTTGAAAGTCATAGCTGCTCTGGGAGGTCTTCACAGGAATGATGGGTTCTCTAGAGAGTCCCGCATGGCTGTGTATGAAACTGTAATTGTTCCTACTCTGATGTATGGCAGTGAAACCTGGGTAATACAGAAGAAACATAGGAGTCGTTTGTGTGCTGGAGAAATGTGTTACTTACATGGGGTTTGTGGCAAGACATGATATGATTGTGTGAGAAATGAAGATGCATTGCAGTTGTGTGATGTGAAGCAAAATGTTGTTAGCAAGGTGGAGACCAATATGCTTCGGTGGTTTGGCCATGTTGAAAGAATGAGTGATGAAATGCTTACTAAGAAAATATTTTCAGCCCATGTGGCAGGAAGGAAAGGCAGAGGAAGGCCAAGGAAAACATGGGTGGATCATATTTAGGAGTGTCTGCATGAGAAAAAGATTATGAGTATGAAGTATAAAAGATCTTGTGTACGGCGTGTAATGGATATTAGTGAAGCATGAGTTGTAAGTCAAAATCGCTGTAAATGGAGAAGTTTGATACGACAACAATAAGTAAAAATATCTGGAAGTTTGTATTTCTTTTTGGAGCTAACCTCTGAATCTCAGAGAACAGCTTAGTGATATGTATGTATGTGATTTTTCGTAGAATGCAAACATATGTACTTAATAAGACAGCGATATAGATTCCTAATAAGCAAAGTCAGCTGTACAACTCTGTAATTTACATTTCTGCCCTATCTATCATAGTTTTACAGTTGTGTGTGCTAAGGTTCCACAATTCGCCAACAGAGACGCCTATGTAATGCCTGTTAGATCGTGCCTCAGCAACTGCTTTGTTCCTGCGTGTGCATGTGTGTAGAAGGAAGGGGTCCCAAACTATTTTATACAGTATGCATTGATCGGACCCCCCCCCCCGATTTTGAAACAAGGTTACGCCACTGGCATGCGCACTATTGGTGAATCACTGTAATACCATTCATAACAATGTGATGGCATTTGATCAATTAATGTCAATATCTGGTAAGTCACTCTGAAGAAAATATTTCCAAGGGTTTGGCACAACACATGGGAAATCATCATTGAAACACTGTTGCTGATGGGCAAAGATTTGCAGGCTTTCAGTAGAGTTAAGTTTTTTGACTTTGCAGTAGTTAATATGGTTGTTTCGTCCCATAAAGGTTGATATGCTTCTTCACGAAGTAGGTACGACATTGCTGTGGTTGTGGATCTGGTTTTTATGTCATATTAATGTTCCATCGGGTGAGTCTTCAGATTACGGATCGTCGAACGTATGTATATTTGGTCTTTCTTCTAGGGTTCGATCGCTTTCAGTGGGATTACATAAACTCCATGTCGGTCATGCATCTGGATAGGCTCCCTGTCATTTTTGACAAAAGACCATATGTTGTGGGTCTTTATCCCAAAGTTCAGACCATAAGGTCTACATATGTTTTTCAAGATATTAGTTATTGGCGAGACATAGGGTACAGATCCCACAAAATCTTTAGGTGATCTGTAATTTCTGGCTAAGGCACAAGACGTTCGCTCCTGCATTTGTTAGAATACTTTGTTCACTAAGGATCAGGAGTAGCCGAAGGCAGCAACAGAATCCTTTATTTTTTCTATTTCACTGTTGTATAAATCTGAGGTACAAGAATGTGATTTGGCCCTGTTTAGCATGAAACGAATCAAAGACATTAGGGGATGTGTTGAGGATGCCAGTGTCATAGAAGCAGTAGCAGATGGCTTTTGGTATACAGATGTAATGACATTGTGGTTGATGGGGGTCGCATTTTAATAATGTATCCAGGAAAGGGAGGGTAAAGTCATTCTCAAATTCTGTAGTGAACTTTATGGTACAATATTTTGAAGCCAGAGATTCTGTAAAAGTATGCAGGTCATCAATAGAGGAGCGCCAAAAAACCAAGATGTTGTCAACGTAACACAAACATAAAATAGGGTTAATATGGAAGGTTGACAGTACTTCATTCTCCAAGTGCTGCATTAACACCATGACAAACACAGGAGAGATCGGGGACCCCATAGGGGCTCCTCGAGTTGGCAATAGATTGAATCATTAAAACAAAAATACGATCTGTTGTGCATCAAACGCAGAGTGCTAAGTATAGCTTGTGCTTCAGAATCAGTATATGCTCCATCAGCTTGCAATTTTGTGACAATTAAATTATGAACTGTGGGGATGGGAATGTTTGGGTATAATGAAATCACATCTAAGGATAACATTATGAAAGGGGCAGAAACGGGTTGGGTGGATCAAATCCGTGCCAAGGCCTGGAGCGAACTGGAAACAGAGTAGTTAGAGTTAGTGGTAAGTTGGGAAAGAAACGAGGCTAAGGCTTGTTCAAGGGGTCTGGTGGGGGAAGCGTAAGCAGACACAAGAGGTCGGAGGGAACCCCCTCTGACCTCTTGTGTTTTTTGTGCAGCTTGAGTTTCCCAAAACGTTCAGAAACTCTTGGTCCAGGTGGGGTGTGTAAACTCTTAGATATGCAATCAGGGAGGGAAGCAAGCAACTTAAGGTTCCTAAGTGCGATTAAAGTAGCCTGTGTCGGGTCTCGAGTACATAAACAAACCTGACCTGCCAACTGTTACGATTTTATTGTATTTAGTACAATAAATCATGCTGCAGTACGCTAATATGATTTTGCAGCCGAAAATACGATTTTTTTTAAATAGTAATGTTTTCTCCCATTTTTTCTCTTTTCAGACAGAAACTTTGTAACAAAATCATGGCGACGGGAGACGTACATCGCAGATTTATTTTGGTCCTGCAGACAAAAACGACATCACCAGAACCCTATTAAACCATCTTGCAGACTCCCTATCATAGATGCAAGTTTTCCGTCTTTCAAGATTCCCGATAACAGAAGTTAGGCGTAGCGAGGATTTCTTTCGCAATCGATTTTTTTTTTTTTTTTTTTGCGAGGGACAATGTACGCCGCAGAATTATTTTGTACTCATCCCTGTAGAAGAATCGCAGTGACATACATCGCAAGTTTATTTTGTACTCATCCCCGTAGCAGAATAGTGGTGACAGCCGATGTACATCGCAGATTTATTTTGTACTCTGAAAAAAAAAGCCAGGGATTTTTTCCAACTCTGGTAAGAGTTATTAGACCTGGATACACACAATCTGCAACCCTACCAGAACAGAAATTTGGAAAAATCCCTGACTTCATTTTTAACACCATATATTAGGTCCTCTGATGTCTATGTGAGAAGCTCATTAGAAGCTTTGGAAAGGATTAAATCATTCAATTCCCAGGAATTATCTCTTATTACAGCGTCTTCAGACGTGATTTCATTGTTTCCAAATGTTCCGCTTAATCAGGTCCACACAATAATTGGTGAAAAACTTGCCAATACTCCAACCATTTTACTTCTCGAGTCCAAGTCAATTCTCTCAGCACTTAAGCTAATTGTGCGCTGTTCTTTCTTTCATTTTAATAGAGTGATGTATCAACAAAGGAAGGGAACACCTATGGGTTCCCCCTTATCCCCCATTCTTGCTGAATTCATTTTACAATTGCTGGAAGATCAAGTTCAGTCAGTTTTTCCTCAAAAATCGTCATTGTTTATTCGTTATGTCGATGACATTTTAGTTTTCTAGCCAAACCCTGTGGAACAACTTGTTTTGTTGACTGAAACTCTTTCTTCTGTTTACCCTACTTTGAAATTTACTCTGGAACTCGAGAAGGATGGTACTCTTCAGTTCCTTGATTTTATTTTTACTCGGGAAACTATATAATATCTAACGTTATAAGTTTTACTGTTTATAGAAAACCGACTTTTGCGCCGGTCCTTATATCCTCCGCATCTGCCCATCTGACTTCCTATAAACTTTCATCTCTGCGGTTTATGATAAAGTGGGCTTTCACTCATTCTTCGTCTGTTGCTACGTAGGGTTGAACTCGAGAAGATTTACCGAATGGCTATCGCCTACAGTTACTCTAGTGATATCTTTAATAAACTCATCTGCAACCAAAATTGTGCGTCTTATACTACTCTACAACGAGATGTACGACAGATGATGTTTGTGGGTTCAATAGATAATTTTCCTTTCGTTAACCCTGAAAAATCTCTGTAGGAAACATAACTTAAGAGTTTTAGATTCGCACGAATAATATTTATAGCCTTATCAAGAAGGACCGCGACCCAATTCAGACCACCCAAAGACATGGTGTATATAAGATCCCCTTGATTTCTGGGGTTTCTACTATGCTGAATAAGTTCTATATAGGCTCTACACTTAGGACTTTAGCTGTTAGAATGAAAGAGCACAAATGTAATATCAGGACCGGTTCTACTACAGCCCTTGCCAGAACTGTTAATCAAGGACACTATACACCAGATTGGGAAAACGCTACGATTATAGCTTCAGCACATAATTGACATTCTCTTTTCTTCACAGAAAGTTTGTGTATAGTTTGATATGCTCAAAACTGTTGCAATGAGGATCTGCCAGCCTTTATTCCACAACCATGGAGGTTACTGATTGGAACTTTTTCTGCGAATGATGATTTGGCCTATGACGAACAAGCTACATGATCAGCTATTCTCTTTTCTTCTAATCGATTACCATGTTGTGGCAACATGAGCTGCCAACTTTTCAAAATCAAAAACCAGGACATCAACGCGTTCGGTGGCGCACATTTACCATTTATAAATAAAAAAATATATATATTACAGATTTGTTTATTTTTTTATTACAGTTAATTTTTTAATACAAATAAAAATATTTGCAAAAAAAATTAGTATTTTAAGTATAAAATAAGATTAACAGACCTTATTAATAAATTTTATTTTTAGAGAGTGCTGTGGTTGTTGCACATTTAGCCTTTCTTAGAAATTTATCATCATACTTCTGGGAAAAACGTGAACCACTCATATTAGATTTTGACACTAAAATGGCTTGTAGGGTACTATGTTTAATTGAACCATGAAAGTCAGTTTTATTTTGCCACACTGTACTAAAAACACGCTCACAGGGTGCATTGCTATGTGGCAAAACTAACACACCCAACAAAACTCTACTTAGTCGATGATATAACAGCTTTGCACATGGTCCTTTACCTCACCAAGAATACACCACTGCTCATCAACTCATTTAATATCATTTACATTCTTTGGCAAGCTTGAATGCTGATAATGCAGAAATTCAGTCTCAAGCTCATTCACAGAAGTGAAAGTAGTTTCCCCTTCCTCTTTCAGCAGTAAGCATGGAAACCTATCAATAAAAAATTTGACTGAAAAAACTTAAGACCCTTCCTGTTTCGAAATATCCGCAACTTTAGCATGCTGTAGCACCTCTGATCGTAGCAGAAATGAAGATAGCACATAGTCACACACTTTGATAAAGTATTTCTGAACTGAGACATAAAATTCTTTTTCATTTGGTGCCAATGTACTAACTATTTCAATAGTTTCACTCCCTATGGCCAGACCAGCGTCATCTTTTTGATTATCCCGATCAAAATATTCTATATTTAACAAAGACAGAGAATTTGCAACTAAACCAGGTCTTATAAATCGGATTAGCAATTCACAGAAAACATTCTCAAGATCAACTTTCAACTTGTGAATTCTAGGCTCATGTGCATGAATCGTTTGAAAAATCATTCGGCACTGAAACAAAGCGATCCAAGTTGCACACACTTTTTGAGCTATTGTGATTTTTTACATGCTTGTTAGTTCCAACATGAGCAACGATGTCTTCGTGACCAGCGTGAGAAACAGAGAAATCAGTATTGCACAAAGTGCAATAGGCATGAAACTCACCCTTATGTGATGGTTTTATAAAGTCAAATTCTTCGGAGTATTTCTTCAAAAATCTTTGGTCCTGATGTTTAGGCCCCATTCTGAGTCTGTGAACTAAAATAATAAGTAATAACTTGCAACACAACTTTTTTGATTTCAAAGATCAAACAAAGTATGGCATCAGCATTCAATCTGAGCATTAGTGAACAAACGGGCTTTCCACACCAACGCCACGAGGCTCCGCACTAGTAACGTGCTCAGCTGTGTGACCTTTGGCTCAGCCAACCGGAGCCCCGAGCCAGCGCCGCAGTGGATGTGACGTCATAAACCAGTGCTTCAACTTTCCAAGCATGTCTTACTATCATCACGGGAACACAACCTTGGCACTCAAATGCTGTGGATTAACAGATCATTTGTTTCCATTCATTACAGATTCCCACAGCCAGAGTTGGTGCTGGATAAAAATGATGGCAGATAACATTGAGGGGAAAAAAAAACAAAAAAAAACAATACATAATAAAAAAAATAATAAGAAGAAAATCACAAAACCAGATTTTTTGTAGAAAAATCGGATTTCCGGAAAATATTTTTAAAACCGGACAGAATTCGGGTAAACCGAGATACTTGGTAGCTATGCCTCTGTATTTAATACCAACCCCACTATTTCTCTGCGACAGTCTGCCTAATGATGGGACTATAGTTAGTTCCGAAAGATCTAGCAAGTAGCTTTTAATCATTATGTTTTAATTGTACATAAATCTCACATTTTAATTCTGCAATTGGAACATATTGGTTCAATTTAACATACATAGACAGCGTTTAATTTGATATAAGTTTTCACGTATGTGTTTCTTGAGTAAATTCTGTACGTATGGAATTCTGGTGACCAGCAACTGAAGTTAATGAACTTTCTCAGGTTCCGAATTAGATTTCACAAAAAGTTTTTTTTAATGATTAAATTATTTCTAAATCCTAATTCTTAAATTAAGTATACTTTTCAAAAGGCATGGTTTGTTACAATTTCAGGTGTTCTTGTCAGTACAGATATAATACAAACAGGCTTTTCCTGTGAGGAAAGTATGAATAGTTCCTGTGAAAGTGCTAAGGATGAAAGGGAGACAAACAAAAACCAGTGATGTTGGAAAACACTAAATCATCATTGAAAACACTAAGCTAACAATGGCAAACACTAAGTTAACACAGGCAAACACTAAGTCACCAATGAAAGCAAAGCTAAGAAGAACCACATATACAGAAAAGCAAAAACTTGAACAACAGGCAATGGGCCATCCACAAGAAAAGGCATACACAAAAGGTACAATTTTCAAATTTTGCTAAATGTTTTTAATTCCTTGTACTCAAATACAACCTATAGAGTAAAAAAAGAAACGTTCTGGTATGAGAGACAGGTGCCAAACTGTAGAAATATAGAAAATAAAACAAAGTTAATACAAGATTGAATATTATCTAAGCCAGTCTCTCAATTTTTATTTTTCTACAATGAACTTAAAAATTTTATTTTTCTACAATGAATTGTGTGAGCAATCTTAAAGTATTTTGCAAAAGCAGCACAAAAAGTAAATAGCAATGCCAGGGTGTCTACTGATTTCCAATGAACCAAATTCATGACTTTTTCATGACATCTTCAGTTAAATTCATGACTTCTCGACAATGCGTGGCACAATGACAACCATTCTAAACTCATAATCTAGTATCCTTAGCTTGAGATCCCAGGTTATTTTTTATTTTTACAAACACCGAAATTAATTCCATGCGACAATAGTTTATGCAAAACTGATATGTCTATAATATTGCTGCTAAAATGGCTATATGGGGGGGGGGGTGCTTTTTAATGAACCCCTACCCGAAAGCCAGGTGAGATAAATGCTGAATGTAATTCTTATGTCACTAAAATTGCTTAACATGAATAATGTAATTATGCATGGCTTGCACTATGTTATTCACCAAATTCTGTGTGTTTAAATAAATAAAAACATTGAATCATCTAGGATGGGGTATGGCTATTTTCAGAAATATTTATCATTACATCTATTAAAACACAAATTCTTTTAACATGGTAATGTTGTAAAAACTTATAAGTTTTTATTAAGGCAATGTAAAAATATGAGTGTACAAAATTTATAGACTGAAATTTCACAGTGAAAGACTCAGTGTTTAAGTATCTTAGCTAAACTTGTTATCTTAGAATCCAGAACTTCAGCTTCTTCTCTTAGCTTTTCTATAAGCTTTCTTTTCTTATCTTTGAGTTCTTTTAGTTCTTGGACTGCTCTTCTTTTAAGATTGGCCACTTCATCTTTGTCAGATTTCTTCTTCTTTAAGGCTTCTACTCTTTTTGATGAAGCATTTTTGACAGCTAATATCATTGATTTTGTGATGCCCACATTCAGTTCTTTCTCACTATTAGCTAAACAACCTAACAATTGTATTGCCCTGTAAACACGTCTTTCTGCAACAACTGCATCTTCTTCTCTAAGTTTTCAATTAAAAGTTATTTGTTAACAGAAAAGCCACTTTCAACTGCAGCATTGCCATGAAACATGCATAGCAGCTTCTGTAAGAGCTTGATAAAGTCATGGTTTGCACTTTGTAGTAAATTAATCAGGAAGTGATCAAGTTTGTCCTCCTTAGGAATGAACTGTTTCAGTTGTTTTTTAGAAGATTCATAAAATTATAAATATTCCCTCTGCACAACATCAGCTTTTGATGAAGACATATGTTTTTTTTATATATATGTCATGGGGTATCGACTACACAGCGGTTTATAAGGGTGCTGGTTCGTGTTTTCTCCTAGGGGTGCAAACTTGTGCTGACACAAAAAAAAAAAAAAAAAAAAACAATTGTGACCACCCACTCAATTTCATTACTTTTTTATTACTTCATGACCACCTGCTCAATTTCATGACCAGTAGACACCCTGAATCAGCAATGCTCCCATTATAAGTGTAAAATAAGTTTACACAAACCACAGACATGAAATTTTAGTCATAGAACTCTGGAAGAAGACATACCAATGTTCTGTTAAAAAGCAATCCTCCCATTAAAAAGCAATCCTTCAATTAAAAAACAAAACATCAATGCTCACCATCTCATAAGTTTGCATAGCCAGCAAAACTTTGTCATCTCCATAATCCTGAGCTTTTTTGAAGAGATTCTGTATTTTTTCTGTATATTCAGTCTTTTGTTCAGCTGTCATATTACGGACATTTTTCAGATATTCATTTGCAAGCTTGTCAATCTGCTTCAATTCCTCTGTTAAAAACAAAACATTTGTTTTTTACAAACATACAAAGTTCAAAAAAAAAAAAAAAAAAAGTAGAACACAACAAGTTGTACTGGAACTAACACCTGTTCCATGTTTTCTATTTCAGCTCTCATTTTAAATACCTAAATAGGAATATATTGGAAATTTGTTTAGGCTAACTCTTTTGACTCACTCAAAAGAAAAAAATACATAAAATAAAATAAATAAGTGACTCATTCTGCCCCACAGCACAACATTACATTTGATCAAATGTATGGTAAAGGCTGGTAATGAGAAGTTTTCCTCAAACTTAGGGTCTGCCAAACTCATGACTGCCCATCAGTGTTTTTGCTGTTTAAATTGATTAACAGATAATAGAGATTCATGAAGTATAAATTCCTAATATAACATTAGAAATTCACTCTATGGTCTCAGTATTATTAGACGGAATGCTTTGTTGTAGTTACTGCCTCCTTTGTCAACTGTGGAATGTAAGAAAATGGCGTGAACTGGCAACAGATGTTGATTCAAATGTTGGATTTCTACGGTAGAAAATTACAGGGCGAGTTTGTGATACGAGTGTTAAGGGGAAGGTAAATTTGATATTTTTGCAATACTTATGAGAGTTCTGATTAATGAAAGGCAGAAGATGTTTCATGCTTTCCCAATCAGGTACAACAGACATATAACTGATGGTTAATAATGATAACAAAGAGGATTGATTATCTTCCTTTACAACAGAAATATATTCACCTATATGTCAATTAATACTATGATAAGTAATTCCGATGTAAAAGGTTACATCTGAGTACATGCTGACTGAAATAGCCTAAACACCTGGTGAATCAGGGGGTTTAACTGAATGTGTCTTTTAGACTTATAATAATTTGTGGGGCAATTTTAACAGCCAACTTACAACCAAAGGATTTAAAGATTGTACAAAGTCAATGTGAACTAAAAGGGGGATTTTTTTTTCTTCTTATGTTTCATTTGCATTGATGGGAGCCAAAGTAGCTGCTTTCAGTGCCGAACAACCTCACGCTTTCAAAGTTCATGGTCAAATTTTTCACCGCACGAGCCACATCCAATCAGTGAATGGCCAAGCTCCTCAGTATGCTTAACTCTACGTGATCAACAGCACTTGGGCTCCAGAAATCCGATTTAATCGTGCAGCCAATGAGCAATGCGTCACACGTGTTCTGGACTAGATCAACAGCTTCTTTAGACAGCACAATCAACTGTCTGACACAACTGTATGCTTTGTAAGGTTGAAGCTCATGCAATCAAAGAAGCTAATCAAGCAGGTGAAGATACTCCTGTCGTTAATAAGCAAGACCGTCGTTTTGATCAGCGACGATATAACGACTGCTAATGAAATCGCAATGGTCTTTGTCAACAGCGATGGAGAACCTCCATTCGAATGTGATAATCGCATGTATGCATTGTATCTGGCAAATCCAGAGCATCCATTCATCAATATTAACATCCTCAGCCCAAACTTGGATCCAATGTTGTATCTGATTTTGTTTCCTTGTGGCGAGCCTGGGTGAATTGGCATTGTGAGGCTTATGATGGAGCATAAAGAAATCACAGCAGAGTCAACATGACTATGCTTCAGTAAAAAGCAGTGTTAACAGCAATCGGATTGAAATCAATCTCATTGTTAGTGCAGGGAAACATATGCAACAACGGATTATCGATTTGTATCTCCAAGTAAAAGCAAATAACCTGAATTTCATCCAAATGCATCAGCAGCAGTTATGAATTAAGCTCTGCCAAGGACTTGCTGACCATCTTGAGATCACAGCTCAAAATGCAAGCATGCAAGCTGGAATTCAGCAATACTGCCCTCATCATTTGAAAGATCACTGCATAACATGAGAGAACAGTGTGCTGATGTGATAGAACAGTGTGCTCATGTGGTAGAACAGTGTGCTCATGTGGTAGAACAGTGTGCTCATGTGGTAGAACAGTGTGCTCATGTGATAGAACAGTGTGCTGATATAATGTCCATCTTTGTCATTACATTTACAGCAAATTCGAAGTGGCAAGAAATCACAGAAAACTTGCAGGGAGGAAACACCTAGCTGGCTGCCCTGATTTCGTGGCACGAGTTTTCAAATTGAAATCACTCATTGGAAGATCTGACAGTTCATGGTGTCATGGAAAAATCGACTGCTCATGTCTACATGACTGAATTTCAAAAGCGAGGATTGCTACAGGCTCACATTTAAATTGTTCTATGAGCTGAAGACAAGTTTACAACTACTGAACATATCAATCAATTTGTGTGTGCCGAGATTCCAGAAGCTGATCAAAATCCATGCTTGCATGAAATCATAACAAGATGCATGGACCATGTGGCATCATCAACAATCCTGGAGCACCTTGCATGGGAGGCAGAAAGTGAAAGAAAATGTTTCCCAAACAATTTCAACTGAAAACAGCACAGAATGTGAATGACTATCCATTGTATCATAGACACTCAGGTGTCACAGCTGAAGTAGGAGGAGCAATAATGGACAACAGATTTGTTGTGGCCTACAATCCGTATCTGCTGCTAAAATATGAAGCACATATTAAGGTCAAAGTTTGCACTTCTCTGCATGCAGTTAAATATATTTACAAAGAATTCAACTGTGCCAACATGGTTGTGACTGCATGAAAACTCCAACACTAAGATCATAATATTTGCACTTTTAAGGTATTAAAACACCAGCAATGTGCGCATATTTACGTGCAATTCATTAATAATATATTATTAAAATAACCAATCACTTACCCGAAAGATCATGGTCACTTTATTCCTTTAACACTTCAAGCACGTAAATCATCATCATGCAATGCTGCTGGCCTTCAAAGGTTGAAAGACTACTTGCCTATGATATTTATTCTTTCGGGGATGAAACATCGTATTTTCCTTTTTTTTTTTTTTGTTATTTACAGGACAAAAAACGCAGGTTTCCCTCTGCCATATGAGATGTAACCATAGCTCGTCATCTCCATAAAAACCTCACAAACATACACACCATACCACTCATTCATACATTCAGTTAAAAACACTATGTACATAATTACACTATTTACATTCCCAGGCAGTTAAACCTTTGTCAACTGTGACTAAAAAAGTGCTCTATCCGTTTCAAACTCCGTGCTAACCCTACTACAAGTGTCAACCTTATTCAGCCCATCATACACGATCCTCTAGCGCTTTCAACAGGCTACTGTCGTCATCAGGAGGTAGATGTGTCTCACCCACCCACCACAGCTCAAGTGAGCAGAGCTATTGAGTTTCAGGCTCCAGTCGCAATTTCTGCATCCCTGTGTCTCTGGCGCCATCTATTGTCATTGCTGCTCTCTTTTCTTTTTTTCCCTCTCAGCTGTTGTTCAATTTTTATTAAGGCCTTCCATTGTTCGTTTAAGTTGCTAGGCTCATTAATGTTGCATAATCTTGATCTGTTTTTTTTTCAATTAACACTGATTCTGCAATTCTCAACTGCCTTTCATTTTTACATCTCTTAATAATTTTAATATCTTCAAACCTTGGACATTGGTGATTTTCCAGACAGTATTGGGTTAATGCAGTCTTAGCTTATTTTTTATTCCAATTACTTATGTGCTGGTTCAATCTATACTTTAATTTGTTCTTGGTGCTGCCTATATATGACAAAGGTGGTTGCTGGTTAATAGGAATTTCATATATTCCTGCTCTATTCAATTGGCTGATTTTTTCATTTTTTATTACTAAATTTTTTATAGTAAGTACCTGATTTCCTACTTGTATGTCATATTTGCCACACACTTTATTAATTTCAGCTGAAACACTTTCAACATATGGGATTACCCCTACATATTTTAATAGTTTCTTATCAGTCTTGGCCTTATTATTTGCTTGAGTTACTTCATAAATCCATTTCTTTAATGCCTGTTTAGGGTAACCAAAATCATGTGCAATTTTTTCAATATATTCAATTTCTTCTTTTTTATATTGTTCCATTGATGAGTGTGTTAAACTTCTTTTAATTAGGGTTTTAACACTATTTCTTTTATGTGTTAGTGGGTGCGATGACTGAAAAGGTATTAATACAGGAATATATGATGATTTTCTATGCACTCTGTATTGCATATTATCATTTGCTTTGATTATCATAATATCCAAAAATGCCAATGTATTGTTATGTTCTTGTTCTACTGTCAATTCAATAGATGGATAAATATCATTACACTTTTTTGTCAAGTTCATCATTTTTTAGCCTGGACAACAGAAAAATGTCATCAACATACCTGCAGTATATCAGTGGTGGATCTTCTAGTTTACATATTATTTTTGCCTTTATGTCACTCATTATATAATTTCAGCAAATAAAGTTGACAATGGTGACCCCCATAGGTCCACCATAATTTTGTTTGTACACCTTGTTATTAAACATAAAAATATTATTTTTATATATGTACAATAAAATTTCTCTTAATTCCTCTATTTGTGTTGCATTCATTGTCTGTAGCACATATAATTTTTCAATAATTATGTCAATTGCCTGAGGTACTGGCTTGCTAGGAAACAGAGCACAAACATCCATACTAGCCATACGATATTCACTTAAATCTTGTTTAATTACTTTAATTTTCTCAATTAATTCATATGTATTCTTCACAATGAACTCAGTCTTCATGAACAATGGTGCCAAATATTTGTAGATATTTTTTTCCAGCTTTATTAATGGGGAATTCCTTTTTGATACTATCACTCTCATAGGTGTATCAGGCTTATGAGTTTTTATTTTTGCAAATATTTTTGGTATTCCAGTACCCATTGGTGGGTATGCTTTCTTCATTTCTTCAGGCAAGGTGCTGTGATTTCTTATTCTAGCCAAGTACCTTACTTGAGATTTGGTTGGGTCTCTTGTCAGAATGCTGCAATTCAGATCCTCTATTGCTCTATTCAAATAAATAAATAAATACATCGCTCTTAACCACGTTCTAGAAACACACAGCAACCAAAAAATTTTAACACACAGCAACGAAACATTGTTTTTCAGCAGCGGCGGCTGAAAAACAATTTTTCGGTTGCTGTGTTTTTCTAGAACGTGGTTAAGAGCAATGTATTTATTTATTTACTTGTCGCCACGTATTTGGAGCATTTTCAACTTACTCTATTCATTTTTTGATTATATTCAGTTGTGTTTAAAATCACAATTTTCCCTGTTTTATCAGGTTCACAAAATTTAATTGTTGGGTCATCTCTTAATTTAATCATTTGTTCTTTCTCATATTGAATTTTATCTAAATGATATTTCTTTTTACTACTTTTTTCATTAAATTCTTTTAACACAATTCTATACAATTTACTTCTAAATTTTTCATGCTCTTCTGTAGGTACACTACATGTCATTTCTTCTAGGTTAGGTATTAATTCTTCAGTCATCGGCAAGCCACGTGGAAACGAAATTTTTTTACCCCTCTGCAAAACAGCTCTTTGCGTGAAGCTCAAGGTCAAGTTCGATTTATTCTGATATACTTCAGAATAAATCAAATGTTTGCAAAAATAAAAACTCATAAGCCTGATACACCTATGAGAGTGATAGTATCAAAAAGGAATTCCCCATTAATAAAGCTGGGAAAAAATATCTACAAATATTTGGCACCATTGTTCATGAAGACTGAGTTCACTGTTAAGAATACATATGAATTCATTGATAAAATTAAAGTAATTAAACAAGATTTAAGTGAACATCATATGGCTAGTATGGATGTTCGTGCTCTGTGCCCTAGCACACCAGTACCTCAGGCAATTGACATAATTATTGAAAAATTATATATGTTAGAGACAATGAATGCAATACAAATTGAGAAATTAAGAGAAATTTTATTGTACATATATGAAAATAACATTTTTATGTTTAATAACAAGGTGTACAAACAAAATTATGGTGGACCTGTGGTGTCACCATTGTCAACTTTATTTGCTGAAATTATAATGAGTGACATAGAGGCAAAAATAATATGTAAACTAGAAGATCCACCACTGATATACTGCAGGTATGTTGATGACATTTTTCTGTTGTCCAGGCTAAAAAATGATGAACCTGACAAAAAGTACAATGATATTTATCCATCTATTGAATTGACAGTAGAACAGGAACATAACAATACATTGGCATTTTTGAATATTATGATAATCAAAACAAATGATAATATGCAATACAGAATGCATGGAAAATCATCATATATTCCTGTATTAATACCTTTTCAGTTATTGCACCCACTAACACATAAAAGAAATAGTGTTAAAACACCAATTAAAAGAAGTTTAACACACTCATCAATAGAACAATATAAAAAGAAGAAATTGAATATATTGAAAAAATATTGGCGTGAGTGAGCAGACAACTTTGAAATTATAGACAAAGCTGTCCAAAAATTTAGGAAACCGAAGCCTGTCTGCTCACTCACGCCAATAGACAACCCAATATGACAGAATTGGGTGGTTATTCCATTTGCTCTACAAATTTGCTTCAGAATTTCAAAAATCCTTAAGAGTTTTAATTTCAAAGTTATTTTCAAACCCATAATAAAGATAAATTTTTACGGATCAAAAGACTACGTCGAAGACATAAATTCATGGAGAATTTATCAGATACCTTGTGAATGTGGACTTTCATATAAAGGACAGACCCGCAGGGCTTTAAATTTCTGCGTGAAGGAACACAAGACCTATGTACGAAACTGTGAACTAAAAAAGTCGTCTATAGCCCAACATTGTCACGAAAATAACCACAAATTTTTGTTTGAAAACGCTACGCTCATTGATAAACCTGATTCGACTATCAAGCTTAATGTATTAGAAGCTTTCCACATATACCGGAACTCTTCGCAGCTTGTCAACGACATGACGTCGACTCCATTTCTTTCAAGCACGTGGAAACAACTCACCAAAAACCATGACTGTCAGAACTCTGATGATGTCACAATGATTTGCATGTTTATGTTCCATTCATCCTGATGATGCCGAGCCAATAGCTCTGCGAAACTATAGTCGATATATAATAAACCTTTGATTGTGGTAAACGTTGGTATTTTTATTTTATCTCAAAACCACAAGTTTTGTAGTCATAAATTATATATGGCAGGTAGTTAGTTAACTTGGGGAATCAGGTTACTAGATTTTTGCCTTGAAATTTTCCTACAAATTTTTGAAAATGCACTTCTCTCCTGTTCGAACCTCATGGTTGGGTTATTATTAAAAAAAAAAAAACTTCGAAAGATATTTCTGAAAAGTTTACCTAAGTATATATTCCAAATTGCAGTGTCAATCTATATTTTAAAGTCATTTTTATGATTTTTAATAATTGTCACCTATGTACATGTTTAATGTTTTTTTAAATCCATAGTCTGTACACATACAATACATTATCTCAGTTGCAGTTAAGATTTAATTTCTATTTACATTAGAAAAAAAGCCTCAAAAAAAAAAAAAATTATGAGCTTACCATCATAACTACAAATTATTCAAACTCAGAAAACCTGCTGGATTTTATTGATTTCCTTCTCATCAAAGGTATGAAGACGTGCAGAACGTCCAACAGGAGTTGGGGCATTCACCTTTAGAAGTACATTTTTTAAGGGCACTGGACACTTGACCTGTTTTCTTGCCACATTCTTCTGGCCACCAAGAACCTCTGGCTAGACCATGAGGGTGCATGAAAGATGCTGTTATGCCCTCGAATTCTTTAGATATGTTTGTAATCTGTCCCATCATTCCACCAGTTATCGTCATAAATGCATCCTATAAATTCTCCTATTTGAAAATCATACGCAGAAAATGGGTTCTTTTTTTGTTAGGTTGAAAATTGCACTGCTTTATGTGGGTGCTGGACTGTTCTGGCCATTGATGGTTTATTTCCTTGTACTTACCAGGAATGCTGTGACTGTATTTCAACAACAGATTTTACTGTATCCCACTCTTCTACTTAGCTGGTTCGAAAGGATTGAACTTCACAAGTTGTGAGGAGCAGAAGTTTAGTCTTTGGGGTCAAGGGGGAGACAGTTTCAACAAATGAAGGTGCATCTCTTATAGCTTGTGAAGCCTCTTTCTGTAAGTTGAATTTAGTAGCAAAATGTTTGCACAGGCCACCCACACCATCACATGCACTCTTGCATTAGCCTGTGGCTGAGAAGATCCACTTCCTTGTTACATTTGGGTCCCGCTTCATAAGTTCATAGAACTGATATTTGTTTTTGAAGTGCCCGGCTGCTCCATCTGAGATGTAAACAATTGTTTTAAATTCTTCCAAAGGACAAGTCTTAGCAATTTCACTTTTTATGAGCAGAATGGCACACAGAGCATGTGCTGTACCATTGGCTTATATCATTGCATGCTCCCACAAAAGACTTAGTCTCATTTGGAAAGTATGCAATGCATATAAAGAGTGAGATCTGGACATTGCTTGCCAGTAGTAACTTTGCACTTCATCAGGTAGCATTACAGATCAGTTTTGAGCCAAGTCAAAGTGCAACACCAACACTGGACTATGGGCTGCAAACTGTTTAACCTCTGTTATCCCATTTCTCTGGATCCACTTATTATAAATTACAGAAGAGTTTCTTCCCTCTTGATATCCCCCACGTTCAGTAGCTCTAATTTTCATTGACTCCCCCAATGACTCTCAAGCAGCCTTAATAGGTGTTTCACAGTACTCCATAAAAATTGCATGGGCAGTACCATTTTCAGTGCCACAGCTTTGGAAAATCAAACTTTGAAATCATATCAGCTGCAGTTTAGCCCAAAAATGACCGCAAATTGCAGTTTACTTATGAGTCAAAAATTGCCCAAGTTTCATAAAATCCTTCACCACCAGGCCTGTGCTGACACGGGGGGACAGGGGGACGTGTCCCCCTGCACCCTCTGCCTGAGGTGTCCTTGGCGCCTTAAGCCAACGAAAGAAATCGTGACAGTATTTATTTAGCATGTACAAAAAAAATTAAATGTTTAAAAATGTTTGTAATGAAATTATTTTTTTTTCTAGCGTGCGTTCTAATTTTTGAAAAACAAAAATTTACTGCACTGTTAGAAAGAAGAATGTGATGTGCAAAGATTAATATTTTAAATATCTATTAACTTTGAGGCAGTTTTAACATTAGATTCTTTAGTTTCGAACTCCATCCACATGGGCGACGAATCGTCTGTGATTTCTGAATAGGGGCGACATTGAGTCTGCTTTGGCTAGCATCATTCGTTGATATTTTCTGAACTCTACCCACATGGGCGACAAATCGTCTGTGATTTCTGAATAGGGACGACATTGAGTCTGCTTTCGGTTTCGCTAGCATCATTTGTTGATATTTTCTGTCCCCCCCCCCTGTTGACGGGAAAAGACGATCTTAAAGAATATTTGCGACTTTTCATGTTCAGAATGTCCAGAACTTTCTTTGTTCTTGAAATTATAAAAGGTCGTTGGAAAAATAGCCATTCATTCAGTCTGTGATTCAGCCATTCAGTCAGTGAGCGATTGATTCAGTTAGTTAGTAGTCAAGAATAATCAGAGTCTTGTTAAAGTGGGAGGTTCAAAATTCTCTCAGTTTTGTTATTGGAATCGTTACTGTAACGGCTTACTTCCCATGAAGTTCTTATAGTAGTTTGAAAACGTGAAGACTGACTGACTTTGTGATAGTCAAAAGGGCCTTTAGTGATACAAGAGTTTACATTCTACAAGTGGATATTTTCGGATATCGTTAGTGACTTTGTTGTGTTAAAGCTTGTGCACACTGGATATAGTGGAACTCTTTGACGTTACAATTTTTTGTTTTCCTTATTTGTGGATGACACCTTAAAAAAAAGGAAAGGAAAGAAAATCGTGATCTGACTCTTCGGCTACTTTAAAGAGGTAAGACTTTTATATTTTAAAAATCGCACATTTATTTTTATTCTTAAAAAGTTTATTTTTGAAATAATTAAGTTCCTAATCGTAATCGTAAAGGATTATTTATTTATTTATTTTACTTTTATTTTTTTAAAGGGGAATATAGATAAATTAGTTTCATCTTGTTTGAGATTTAATATCAGAGCAAGCTTTTTCAAGAAATACATTTTCATTCCAACAAAGACTTTCAAATCTTTAAAATATTTTAAAAATTAATAACATATTTTTAATTTTTAATTTTAAATTATCGGATTTGCAAAACTTTTGGCCATTCGTTTTCTGACCTTTTTAAAAATTTTTAAACTAAAATTTCCCCCTTTTTTTAAATAAGAATGGCCGAAAAAGAATAATTAGTGGCATTTTGATTTTATTTTATTTCTATTGTTATTATTATTATTTTTTTTTATGAAAGTAGGCGAAACAATTTTTTTCTTGCTGTAATAAACAGTACAGTATACAAAAGGCTTAGGGTTATTGCATTATTGTGTTTCTCTCTTTCAGATCTTCGTGAAACATGGACGTTACAAAAAGAAAGAAGAGTGGTCATGAATTTAGAAAAGATAAAAGATTTAAGGAATTGCATGAATCAGCAAACACTTGTTCTAAAATGACCTCTTTATATGTCAAACTGCACTCAAGCACTTATCCTAATCCTAAAAATGAAAATATCCTCCAATTAAGCAGCCAAGAAACGGTCACAGATTTAATTTCATCATTTAATGAATATCAAAAGAAAATCACAATTGTAGTGTGTGTGAAACTTCAACAATTGATTCTGATTCTAAAACTGAAGAACTTATTACAACAGGTCCTACGCCGACATTGGAACCTTTCTTCGAACTAAACCCTTTACCACCACCTCTGCTATCATCAGAAATAGAATCTGTGGAAGAAGTTTCCTCAGCAGAGACAAAAGATTACTTTAAATGGCCCAGTGAAAATGATTTATCAGATTTTTTTTTCTTTCCATCCAAGTCACCCCGAAGAAAAAGATTTGCCTTTTACAGAAAAAAAAAAAAAGCATTATTTTCCATCACTATCTTACAATGAAGCAAATAAAAAATTGTATTGTTTTACATGTTTAGTCTATAGCAGTGGAATTTCAGCTTTTTGCTCAGGATTTGAAGATTAGAGACATGTTCACCAAAGGATAGAACAACATGAAACCTCCAAAGCTCACATACAATCGGTTATTTTTTTCATGGCAGAAAAACAGAAGAAATCGACTCATGATCTACTTTTTAATAATCAAATGCAAAAGAGGAGACAAGAGGTTTCGGAAAGAAGACATATTGTACAAGTCATTGTCGATGTTTTGAAGGTGATAGGAAAACAAGGTCTTGCTTTCCGAGCATCTACTGAACAGGCATACACTTTTGATGATGAATCAATAAATCCCAGTAATTTTTTCGAAATTATATTACTGTTCCGCAAATATGACACAACATTAAAAAAACATTTGGATGCTATAACAGCAAAAAGTGAACAACTCCACCAGGCAAGAGAACGTAACGAGAAGGACACTGGAAAAAAGAACAAAGTAGCAGTAAGAGGAAGTTTTGTTACATTTCTTAGTAATAAACACTGTAATGAAAATAATCAAAATCATTCTAGAAGAAATGAAAGAAAGAATATCAGCAAGTGTAAAGAAAGCAGTGAAGTACTCAATATTAATGGACACAACAATAGACATTTCAGGCAACGATCAGTGTGTGTTTGTGGTCCGCTATGTAAAAGGACATGAAGTATTTGAAAGACTTATCTTTAAAGTGTGTCACATCGACTATGGCTGAGGGGCTATTAACTTCATTAAGTAATACTCTGAAAGAAGTGGAGATACCTATCAAAGACTGCGTGGCAAATGCCTTTGATGGTGCTTCAAATACAAGTGGACCCTACAATGGTCTTACTGCAAAACTATCAGACACAATGACAAATCACATCCATACATGGTGCTACGCCCATGTATTAAATTTAGTACTCTCGGATACTGCACAGGTACTATACTGTGCAAATTAATTGGGACAAAGTAAAAAATCACTCTTTTTTCCAAAACTAAGCCTTTATATTATTTTATGCCTTAATATAAACTGATAAATACCTGTATTAGTATGAAGTATGTCCTCCTTTAGCAGAAATGACCTCTTGAATTCATTTTGGCATTGACTCCACTAATTGAGTGTACATATTTTTGACTTCATAATCGTGGAACCACACTTTTATAGCATTCGTTATCATGCGTTCTTTGGTTGTACAGTCTATTTTACCTAAACATCTCTTCAAAATATTCCACAAGTTTTCTATGGGATTAAGTCTGGTGAATTTCCAAGCCAATCAAGCAAATGAATTTGATTTTCCAGCATGAAATTCTTGACCAATTTCGAATTGTGACATTGGGCCAAGTCATGTTGAAATGTCCCGTCAAAAGTTTGCAAGAATGGAATAATCCTACTTTGTAATATTTCTATATACTTGGCTGAAATCATCATACCTTGAACAGGAACTAAGCTTCCAGTGCCATTTGATGTGAAAAAACCCCAAAACATCTGTTTCAGAGGGTGTTTTACAGTTTGTTTGACATGCTCAGGTCTTAAGGGTTCACAGTTGCTTCGTCTAACGACATTTGCTTGGTAACCCTGCACAAATAAATGAGTTTCATCACCTAAAAATTACCTTTTTCCAGTTGTCAGCAGTCCATGATTTATATTTTTTGGCCCATGCTAAATGTTTTATCTTCATTTTCGAATTCAAATATTGTTTTTCGTTGGTCTTCTTGCCTTCTGGCCAACTTCCAGAAGTCTACGGCGTCACAACCACTAGCCAATAAATCTCTTTGAAGGTCGGTGCTCGTTTTTTTTTTTTTTTTTTTTTTTTTTTTTGATTCATTTTACTATTTCTGATTATATATTTATCGGTTCGTGGAGTTGTTTTTCGTTTTCCTCCACATTTACCTCTCCTTTTTGGAGACTATGATTCAGATGCATTGTATTGTGTAAGCAGTCTTGATACACTTGATTTGCCTACACCTACTGCAGAAGCGATATCTCTTACTGTCATAGAAGTGTGATCCTTCAGAGCAATTATTTTTGCACGCTTCCTTGGGGAAATATCCATTTTTCAATACACAAAAGCAACACATACTCACAGAGAGCAAAAACTAACATTCACCTGTCACACACGAAAGCTCACAACTGAAGCTGAAGTGCCTATTTCCTGTTTAAAACCGGTCAAACCACATTCTTACTATCAAGCTCTAACAGTCACACCACCTCACAGCTGATAAAACCGGTTTACTTGGGTTCCCAACATCGACTGGCAATCACATTATAATTCTGAGAATAAAATAGCTTGTCCCAATTAATTTGTACGGTATAGTACGGCCCATCACTATATCCCTTTTCAGTCTGCTCCAGGAAACACAAGTTTTCTTGAAGGAATCGTTAAAGAGGCAGCAAAAATATACAGAAGAAAGTCCAGCTTAAAAGCTGGAAGCTATTGGAGCTACTCGTTGGCGAAGTCGAAGCAATGTTAGTGTTAAGATATTTGGAAGGATGGACCACTGGACATCACAGACAGAGAAAGCCCAGTCTCAACCAGCTAAATATGTTTTCTTCGAGCTAACAGTGGCATTATTTAAGATATCTTCCTCAACGGACTTTAATGCCAAAGTCAGAAATGATGCCGCAGCTCTTCTCCAGAAATTCGTCAGTTTTTGAAACGATAATGACGGCTATGATTTTTCTTCAAATTTTCAAGATTACAACACCACTGTCTGACTATCTGCAAACAAAAAACCTGGACTATGCTCAGGCATGGAGGTTGGTTGAGTCAGCTGTTTCAAGACACAAAGCTGTTCGAAACAGGTTTGATGAAACTTTGGCTGCAGCCAAGACCTTCGTATTGAAGTTTACAGAAAAGATTGAACATTCTTCAGACAGAGACTTACTTAAAGAGATAACCATTGAAACCGATTTTAGAAGAAGAAAACAAAGGAAAATCAAGAAGATGGTATCGGAAGTGTGTGATGACGAAAAAGTTCAATCTTCACCTGAAGATGAATTTATAGTCCATGTATTCAGCTACATTGTGGATACAGTTATCCAAACAATGGAAAATAAATTTGTGAAACACAAAAATCTGTACTTGGACATAGCTTTGTTCTATCCAAAAAGATTTAACCCAAATAAACCTGACAAACTTCCAACAAATGCGCTGGAAAAGATTTGTGAGTTGATTCCTTCATTAGATAAGGGAAACTTAAGGAAGAAATAATTTCCTTTGTAAATGTTTGGCCTAGCATATGTAGGAAATTCATGGATGAAGATTACAAGACTGATGCTTTTGAAGAGACTAAAAGTGACCAGTGTGACCTACACCCTGAAGAAAATTTGGATGAGGTCAAAGAGGATATAGTTTTTACACCATGCAATTCCAAAAATCAGTGTAATACATGCATCAAATGTGCATTTCGAGTGATTGTTGAGTATAACGTGTATAGTCTCCCGTATACAGAACTTTATAAGGTTTACAAGTATTTACTCACTATTCCATTAACGCAGGTCAGCTGTGAAAGAGTTTTCTCCAAATCAAAAGCTCATAAAAACTAGACTGAGGGCATCCATGACCAATGAAATCTTTGAAGCGTTTGTCTTGATGCACACTGAGAGATATATTTTATATACCATCGAACCTGATTTTGCAATCAGCATACTCTGTGAATCGAGTTCAGAAATGAGGCGATTGCTCGCTGTATAATTCAAATACTCTGGACAATGCCGACATTATGTTTATTGTTCATTATATCAATGAATCAACTTTTTTTAGCTTGTTTTAACTTTAGAGTGTTTCTTGTGAGTAAGTTTATTCTATTCTATTTTGAAAATTTGATAGAAACATTATGTAGTTTAGAATTAAGCTAGAAAAGCGACGACTTCTCATTTCATTATTCAAGAACTTTGAACATTGCCAACATGTTCTTTGTTTATTAAATAGATTAATGTTTCTCAAAGTCATTTGAATCCTGATAAAAAGTTTATAAGTTCCTTAACTATTTTTTTTTTGTTAATCGTTGTTGTTAGCGTAAGTAAATAGATTTATGGCAGTAAAAATTATTAAAAATATTTGGTGCAGAAATTGTCCAAGATCAATCAATCAATCACTGTATTTATTTCTGCTACATACATAGAACAAGCAGATGGTCATAGAAAAATACCATCATGTATAATTGAGCCCAGACCATAAATCACCAGTTAAACAGAACGCCATTATTTTATATAGGTTTTGCCTATGGAGATGAAAACACGAGCGCGTGACTGCGTTCGATTATTAAGTTTGAAGGCGCCCTCATCACCCTTTGTCCACCACCCTCCCAAGGCACCCAGCATGGGCCTGTTCACCACCATTTTCACTGCTACTAATTTTTTTTTCTTGCCATTTTCAGATTTAGTCACATTTGGCGACTTGGTGAATGCTTAGTGCGAGCCCTGCCGGGAATTGTGTTTTCCTGCTATTAAAAATTTACTAAATAATGTTTACAGTTCTCATTTCTTCACTGAATTCAAAAATTTGAAAAAAAAGTGTCATTTTTCAAAAATTGGAAAAAAAAAGTGTTATTTTCAAAAATATGTAAGAAAATTCCAAGGCAAAAATCCAGTAACCTGACTCCCCCAGTAAACTACCTACCATTAGGACATTGTTTGGACAAAATTTTAGAGTTTTTAAAAATGGGGTTTTTGAGATATTGCAATTCAAAAATGATGATTTTTTGAAATTTTGTATATTTTAAAAATTAATTTTACGAGTTACAAGCATCACAGGATAAAAATAAAATTACTGCTTACACAACCCTAGTAGGGGTGCTGGTAGGCATTGACACACTTACCCACCTGATAAGTCTTTTTCTTAAAAAAATTTTAAAAATCCTAATTTTGTAGAAAATAAATTTTTTGTAATAAATATATTTTTTTTTGCCATCTGGCAACATTTGTTTGACCAATTTCTATGAATTTGAAGAAAGGTCAATTCAATAGCTTCAAAATTAAGAAAAATTTGAGTCTCTAACTGTTATACACTGCCGGACAATTGCTAAGAGCGGATGACAATAGCAACGATAGAAACCATAAAATTGAAGGCACGAAAATGTGGAAATTAGCATAAGGGCGAGATACAGTAAGACGTGTTGTGCATATGCAAATTTTGGATTGCCAAACTTGTTCGTGACGTCATAGCGCTGATAAGAGATATAAAGGATTTGACGCGTATTGACCGTTGTTGTTCAAACGCAAAGTTGAAAGGGAAAGAATCAATGGACGAACTTGCAATTTTCAGAATGTCTTCCCGATATCACCTAGATGATTTTACGCGTGGCCGTATTATTGGCAAGATTGAAGAAGGGCGAAAAATAACAGATGTTTCCAGGAGAGTTCGACGTCAGCCACAGTGTTGTTTCAAGGCTTTGGAAATCATTTCAAACAAATGTAGAGTGTGGCAAACGTCACGGGGGAGGTCGTGTTCACAGTACGACACCTGCAGAAGATCGGTACATAGTGCTATCAACAAAAGACACCGGCGCAGCACAGCTAGTGAGGTAGCAAATCAGTTTATGGCTGCTACTGGCAAGCGGATCTACCGAAAAACTGTCGCCAGACGTTTGCACGAAGGAGGACTATACGCCCGCCGTCCTGTTGTGTGCATCCCATTGTCCAGACGTCACTGTACCGCCCGTTTGCAATGGTCCCATCAACATCGCAATTGGACTGATAACAACTGGTTTGCTGTCCTCTTTTCAGATGACAGTAGATACAGTCTATTGTCTGATTGTCGACGACAACTGATCTGGCGTGATAGTGGTACTGCATATTGTCTAGCAAACATACAGGAAAGGGACCTATATCCGACATGTAGTGTCATAGTATGGGCTGGCATCATGATCAATGGCCGTACGTCCCTCTATGTGCTTCCAACTGGGACTATGACTGGCCAACGATACATTAATGATGTTCTGCTACCTCATGTTCACATGTTCCGTGGTGCTGTCGTTGATAGATTCATTTTCATAAACGACAACGCAACATGTCATCGAACAGTCGCTGTCCAGGAGTGTCTTGAGAGCGAAGATATTCAACGCCTCGTATGGCCAGCACGCTCTCCAGATCTTAATCCCATTGGAAATGTGTGGGATGCTTTGGGGAGGAGTCTTGCTGGTCGCCAATGCCCTCCAATACACAAGGGCACCCTCATCCGTGCACTGACAGAGGAATGGGATAAATTACCCCAACAGCTGCTTGATAATGTTGTGCAAGGCATGACACCATGTGTGGAATCTTGCATCGCCCTCCATGGTGGCCATATTCCGTATTGACATCTTACGCCGGAACGCCTGCGGACGGTAATTGCATTTTTTTCACGTTTACGTATTCTGCACAAAATGGCCTGTTTGTCCTTTGAACATGTTCCAAAGCCTTCTGGATTTCAGAGCACAATAAATTGTCTTTCTTGTAATGTCCTGGCATTCTGACATTATTTTAATTCACTGGGCATCCAACCACACTTACTTTTTTATGCGCTATATAGCCGTTTATGATCCATCCTTAGCAATTGTCCAGCAGTGTAGTTCAGGACAGGAGCAGTGTGCACTTAAAAATTTTGGAATTTCACATGATTTTCGTCACGAGTGTATTTTTTGCCTATTTTCAAAATGATGTAGCTCGACCAAAAAATTTTTTTATGAAGAATCCCTTTTCAGTACTTTATACCTCTATTAAGAGTAGCTAGCTACCATAATTTTCTCAAAAAAATTGGAGGTGGTCAACTGACACATGTTGGTCATGCCTGCCTGAATTGAGATGGAAATGGTCAGCATGAGTTTAATCTAGGAACGGAGTACACTTTTTGTTTTACTTTATAGGTTTGAAAAAAAAAAAAAACCATTGGTTTCGTAACTTTTATCAAACAGAATTGCGCGATACTTACAGATTTTCATTTTCTAAAACAAAATATGTGTATTCTAAATTTTGTCATGTTAGGGGCAATTTTTTTTTTTTTTTTTTTTTTTCTAGAGATATAAGATTGGAATTAAAACCCTGGTTCCAACTTTTCATGCCGTGGCTATGCCACAGAGGGAGCAGGGGATGAGATGGGGAGGCAATTGCCGAAGAAGTGGCCACTTCATTTCTCATGACACCTGATGTAAAAGACAGTGTTGCTCTTGTTCCTGTGAAACACATCGTGTTAATTTATTGCAGGAGAGAGGAGTTTTCCCAGATTGCTTTTGTAAAGGAATAACTAGAGAACCTCTATTTGGTAAGATGGGGGGCAGGGAGAGGGAACAGGAAGAGAAGACAGAACTATAAAATCAGTGCCATTTGGAAGTATAAAGGATGCTGCTAAAGGTGTCGTTTTTAGTAAAACTTTTAACGCTGCTGCAAAGCATCGATTGGCCTATGAGAAATAGTGGGGAGGGAGAAGGAAGGAGGCCCAGAGGAGAGATATGACGTTCGTAACTAAAATCTAAACCTTTATTTCTTGATGAAAGACTTTCAGTTGATCTCGGCTTTCCTAGCTGACCAGCTCGATCGGATAACTCAGTAGCCGGTATTTTTTCCTCTGTAAATTGCATCTCTTTAAGCTGTTGCTGTTTTACTACAGCAGTTTTAGTTGCATTTTTTTCTTAAGTGTCAATAAATTTAGTATTAGTGATTCCCTATGAGCAGCAATATAACAAGAGGAGGGGGAGTGTTACTGTCAACTAACAAACATTCCGGGATGCAAATTCTGCGGAACTCCAGTGTATTGCAAAATCTTCAAAAAATGAAAAATACGCATTTTGCACAACGTGTCGATGTAATTTCAGCATTTCGCGTGGTGGAAAGAATTATATTACTAATTATATTTCTAGAGCCAAGCATAAAACTAATGTCGACTGCATGGGGATAATATATGAAATTAACTTCCTTTGTTAAAAGTTATTGTGAACTGGATGCGATTCACGCAAAATGTTTATTTCGTTTTTAGTTGAGCATCAGACACTAATTTATTTCATTTGACTGTCTCATTGTCCGTCACTCCGTAAGATAAACCTAGTACGAAAATGGTTCGTTTTTGAAAACATTTTAGTTTGTTCTCTGATGGCATAGGATACAATCCTATTGGATTTGGGGGTTAAAGGGTGGAACTTCCATAAAAATAAGTTTTTATCTCTTTATAGATCAAAATGATAGGATAGTAATGAGAAATTATGTATAGATTCAATTGTAATCGAAATAAACGTGCCGATAAATTCAAACATCTGAAATCATATCAATTAAAAGTTGATACTTGATTTAGGTAACATATCGTTTTTTAATCGATATGTTCGGTACATTTAACCAATACGTGTAACAAGTAACAAGTTTGCAGGTATGCGCTAAGGAGTGGTGAGTGCATTTGAACTCGAAATTTCTCCCCCTGGTTTTTGTATTATATTTATATTCTGTAAACATTTGTTCTCCTGGGAGTTGCACTTTTAAAGTAAATGTTAAAACAAATATTAGAGGTAATGCCATTGGAATGCATTATTTTTTACATATGTTGTAAATGTCTAAGCACCACTCTAGTGGTGCAGTGGTCTAAGTGATGGCTTCTGTTCATTCGTCTGAAAGGGGTTTAGGTTCGAATCCTGGTGAAGCATGGATGTTGTGTTTGTCTTACGCACTGGCTCTCTCCCTTTCCTGGAACCAGTGGTCTTAAATTAAGGAAGGGCCTAATCCGTGGTCCTAAATCAGTGTACACTGAAGAGCAATTGAATTAGAGTTATGCAAATTTGTTATGCAAATGTGGTGCTGTGGGCGGCCCAGTAAACGGAAACGACATGACGTATGCAGCGCTCCGACAATATAAGGAGTGATGCAACGGGAATCAGTAAGAGTCGGACGCAGTATGGGTAAGACGAAGGATCTAAGCGCATTTGATCGTGGGCAAATTGTCAGGGCCCGACGAATAGGTCACTCCATCTCGGAAGTCGTGCAGGCACTGGGATTTTCACGAGCCACTATGTCACGGGTGCACCATGTGTACATCGAATCCGGTAAAACCATCCCTGCAAGGGCCAACTGCCATGAACAACAGCGTGTGGACGAGGGGGTCATCGTCGGCTAGCTCGCATTGTAACAGCGGATAGACGGGCCACAGTGCAAGAAATCACTTCCCAATTTAACGCTGGTGCACAAAAACGTGTAAGCAGCCACACCATCCAGAACCATCTCCTCGCTATAGGGTACAGAAGCCATCGTCCCACGAGGGTACCACTGCTGACCGCACATCACAGGGTGCAAAGATTAGCATGGGCGCGGGAACATCGCCACTGAACCCTAGACATGTGGGAAAATGTTGCCTGGACTGATGAGTCGAGATTCACGTTGGTACATGCGGATGGCAGGATACGAGTATGGCGTAAACCACATGAAGGGATGGATCCTTCCTGCCAGCAGGGTACTCTTCAAACTGGTGGGGGTGGCATTCTCGTCTGGGGACTGTTTAAGTGGACTGAAATGGCACCCCTGGTACGTGTGACATCGTCCCTCACAGGTCAACGTTACGGGGATATCTTGGACGACCATTTGCTCCCATTTGTGCATCTTCAACATCCCACTGGGGACCTCATCATGCAACAAGACAATGTACCGTGCCATCACTCCCGAATTGTATCCGAAAGGTTGGGTGAACACTCCACCGACGCGACCTCGCTTCTTTGGCCAGCTAGGTCACCTGACCTCAATCCCATCGAGCACATCTGGGATGCCATCGAAAGAGATATTCGAGGCTCTGACACCCCCCCCCATGGGTGTCAGAGCCTCGAATATCATGGTACACATGGGTGCACCATGTGTACATCGAATCCGGTAAAACCATCCCTGCAAGGGCCAACTGCCATGAACAACAGCGTGTGGACGAGGGGGGGGTCATCGTCGGCTAGCTCGCATTGTAACAGCGGATAGACGGGCCACAGTGCAAGAAATCACTTCCCAATTTAACGCTGGTGCACAAAAACGTGTAAGCAGCCACACCATCCAGAACCATCTCCTCGCTATAGGGTACAGAAGCCATCGTCCCACGAGGGTACCACTGCTGACCGCACATCACAGGGTGCAAAGATTAGCATGGGCGCGGGAACATCGCCACTGAACCCTAGACATGTGGGAAAATGTTGCCTGGACTGATGAGTCGAGATTCACGTTGGTACATGCGGATGGCAGGATACGAGTATGGCGTAAACCACATGAAGGGATGGATCCTTCCTGCCAGCAGGGTACTCTTCAAACTGGTGGGGGTGGCATTCTCGTCTGGGGACTGTTTAAGTGGACTGAAATGGCACCCCTGGTACGTGTGACATCGTCCCTCACAGGTCAACGTTACGGGGATATCTTGGACGACCATTTGCTCCCATTTGTGCATCTTCAACATCCCACTGGGGACCTCATCATGCAACAAGACAATGTACCGTGCCATCACTCCCGAATTGTATCCGAAAGGTTGGGTGAACACTCCACCGACGCGACCTCGCTTCTTTGGCCAGCTAGGTCACCTGACCTCAATCCCATCGAGCACATCTGGGATGCCATCGAAAGAGATATTCGAGGCTCTGACACACCCCCCCCCCCGGCCCGCCATCAAATCTTCATGAACTGTTGGAGTTTGTTCAGGGGTCGTGGATCCGGTATGGCTTCCCAACGCTTCCGGTGTCTTGTCGAGTTCATGCCGAGACAAATCGCCGCCGTCATCAGAGCGAAAGGTGGTACTACACATTACTAGACAGGTATCTCTAATTCAATTGCTCTTCATGTATATGTGTATAAGTTTTTTTTTTTTTTACGGACTGATGGCCATTTTGGTGGACTGGTGGTTTGCAAATTCTAGTGGTCCGCTGGGCCAGTGAAAAATTTATTTTTAATTCTAACACTGCGCTTGTAACAACTAGGAAAAGCAACAGAGAGGAGAAAACAAGATAGTCCCGAGAATGTACATGGTTGGTGGAAAAGACAAGGAATGGTTTTACCTGCGCATGCTGCTGCTTCACGTTCCTGGTGCTACAAGCTTCGATTTTCTCTGAAAAGTTGTTTATAACACTTTCAGGCAAGCAGCTCTCCTTCATCACTTGCTGGACTCAGATGAAGAGTGGAATCATTGCTTATGCGATGCTGCCATGTATCAAATGGCAAGGCAACTACATCAGATATTCGCATTTATCCATTGCTTCTGTAATCCAACAAATGCTCTTGAGCTGTGGAACAAATACTCAAATGACATGTCTTTCGATTATTTACTCAACGACCTTGAAGCAGCTGCTTTACACTTGGCACTACAAGACATCAATGTAAACCTTAAACAACACAGATTGCCATATGCATTAATTGGTATTTCCAAGCCAACAGGAAATGCAATCAAAGTACAGCTTTACAATCAAGTTGAAGAAAAAGAAGCAAAAAGACAAATCGCATCTCTGAATGCAGAACAGCTTGCCGCCTTCACAAAAATTATCGGAGCTATTGACAACACAAATGAAAACAACAGATATTTTTACTTGGATGGTCTTGGAGGTTCTGACAAAACTTCCTACATTCAACGCTATTGTCTTTCATTTGAGGCAAAGGAGAAATTGCTGGCTTCGCTGCAACACTGCTGAACAGTGGCCGAACTGTTCGTAGTGGATTTAAGCTACCAGTTCCACTTCTTGACACATCAGTTTCGTCAATGAGAACAACATCTCTGGAACAGGGTTTGTACACTTTTAAAGTGTACAAACCCTTAAAAGTGTACAAACCCTTTAAAAGTGTACAAAATAAATTCCAGGAGTTTTCCAGGAGTCCATAAAAAAATTCCAGGAGGCCAAACTTTTGCTAGAATCACAGTGCGTTGTTGCCTATATTGCAAATTACGGTGAAGTTTACTACTTATTTTTTTTTCTTGTGTTTCAAGGTTTGTTGATCATCATGTGCAACTCTGGGTGCTATAAGCAGCTGCAAATCTCTAATTTAGGACTACTTGTTGCAGAGAAGGGACAGAGCCAATGCCATCAGACAAATACACCACCCATACCTCATATGGGACTCAAAACCACACTCACCTCAGGCGAATGGTCAGACTATTTGGCCGCCGGGGCAGCACTACACATTTACAATACATCGACTGAAAGCAGAAAAGATATATACACATCAGTAAAGATGGAAAATTCTGATTCATTAAAACCTTAAACATGCTTCCTTGTATTTCTGAAACAAACAAAATGGAATACATGCATGATAATGATAATTTTCTTTCCTATAACACAATATTTTTTTACAGTGCCTACATATCAGAAAGCAGGCACTGAGCTAAAGTAAAAGACCCCAAATCATTCACAGAGCATGAATCATGTAACCCTCAATAATGACAATGTGCATCACCAAGCTTCACAGGATTTTTTTTTTTTTTTTTTTTTTATCCACTTTGATACAAACCTAAAAGGCAGGATATTCCATGCTCTAGAATTCTAGAAACTAGATAGAAACAAGAACCTGAAAAGCTGGAATACCCACCCTTTGGAGAACCAGGAACAAAAAAAAAAAAAAAAAAAAAAGAATGAAAAAAGAAAAAAAGAAAAAAAAGAACAGATTCTGTTTTTACTTGTATAAAAATAATCCGAACTTCTGAACTTTCTATTTACAATATGTAACATGCCTTTATTGGATGGCAGACAGTGAAATACTGATGTTTCTGTATGCCTACTTAATATGAGGGAAACATTTAAATGCATATTTTTGCAACATGTACTTTACCTTCTCTACCTGGATTCATTGTTTATTTTTTATATTTTTGAAAAATGGTTACTGGTTAAAATTTTTAGGTAATTTAATACATGAAAATGTTTGACCAACTTTTTGAACACACCCTGTATATGTCTAACTATTTTTAAAGCTGAGAAAAAGCAAAGCTCGGAGTGCCTAAAAATGTTTTTTGATTACGTGCTTTTCCTGGAAATTTGTCATTTTATTCCGGAAATTTTTATCTTGTTTCAGTATGTTCATCGAAACTTAATGCATGATAATACACATACAAAAGCCTTCAATTCCGTGGAAATTTTAGTTTGTTTTAGGGACCCCGAGGAGGAGATCTTTTACTTAAAAGCTAGATGGGGGAAATGGTGTATATCGAAGGAATGTGTTGAAAATGACTGAAATCTGATTAATACACAGTATGCATGAGCTTGATCAATTCTTCCACAGATTTGCATGCCGCTAACTGCTATGAAAGAAACCAGGTGAATTCCTTTTAAAAGGAATACTTTTTTCTAGCAGGTAAAGTTTCCCCTGTTTTATGGACGCAATATAAAGCCGTATGGGAATAAAGTTCGATTGGGAATTGCTGTTGACTTACATTTCCTCTCCCTACTTCACAGCCACCAATGACCACAATATAAACGAGAGGGAAATAAAGCAGAATGGGAAGACACAGAGTTTTGTTATCTAAAAAGTTCATTAAGAAAAAGGTACATTCAGGTAGACATATAACTTTAAGAGATAGCATGTTCCCTACCCCTTTACAATTCTTATGTTGCATGAGTTTTTCATGAAGTTCATCAGCAACAAGCAACAGTGTTTTTCTTTTTCTTTGGATCTGTGTCGCAGAGCATTTGATTTTGCAAGCAATGTTAGTGAGCTTTTTGATTCTACCAGATCAGCATACATTTCAGAGGATTTTTTAAATTCAGAAATGTCTGTTTCAAGTCTTTCCTTCTTCGATTTAAGACATGATGTCTTCCATTAGCAGCATTCTTTTTTTCATACATTTCTTTTGCTGGGTTTTCTTCTGTTCGTCCAGGTAAGCTACATACTTTTGACGAGCACAGGCAACACTCAGCAATAGCTCTTTTGACAATTCAACATCTTCTATTTTCCCAACTGTATTTACATGGTCAACAATAATTCTTCTTGCTACAACAGATTCTGTTCTTAAGTTCTCCACCATGATTTGTTTATTTGTAGAAAATCCTCTTTCAACAGTGGCCTGCCCATGGGATAGAAGCAGAAGTATCTTCATGACTACCCAAAAGTTTCTATACTTATTAGCAACAGTAGCATGGTAAAACTCATCTAGTCTGTGTTCTTGGATCAAAATTTGTGAGCTCAGCCTTCCTTTCATTGACAAGTTCCATACTAAATCACTATACTCCTTTAAGATATTATCACAATTTGCTTCTAAAACTTTCTTTGCGTCGACAAGAATGAGTAAATATCCTGCTGAACTTCTGAACCATATCTTCTAAATTTCCCAAAAACTTTCTTGGGTCTAAACATGTCATTGACCTAACTAAGGGATACTATAAAGGGGATTTTTCAAGTAACTTCTTAGTAACTTGGATCAAAAAATGCCTACATTGTAACTTAAATTCCATAATCTGTTTGTCACTGACATTTTGGCTTTTCCTTTAGTTCCGTTATTAATTTGCTTGCAACAAAACCAATCATGATTTTACTCATATCTTTGTAATTTGTTTCATTTATTTCATTTTTCAGCAGTTTAAGAGGACTATTTACACTGTTCATTATGTTATCCTTTATGAATCTTTGCATCACTGCTTTTAACATACTATATAAGTCATGAGCCAAAAAGGGAAGCATTGGTTGGTTAGTCTGATAAACAGTCAAAAAATATTTAACACTTTTAGCCACACTAACAAAAAATTACATTTGACAAGAAAAAGTGGGTCTTTAACATGTTTCTTCACCACATCAAATGACTTGTTTTGAGGGTCAGGTAATATCTTTTGCTGAACCTTGCTGACATATAATGAAATACTTGGCAAAATTTCAATAGCTCTTTCAACAACACTCACATTTTCAAGCCAGCAGTGTTTGCAAAACTTTAGCGGAAATACGTTGCAGTTTGTCACTTTTGAAAAGTCTTCACGTCTAGCTGGCGAGTCCTTGAATATATAATACAATGCTTGAATAGTCTCACCAAGTTCTGGCATTATTTTGTAACCACTGTTGAAAGCATTATGAACAATATGCAATCCACAACTGCCAACATCCAACAAAGAGGCAAGGCCCTCTAGTTTTAATGCATTCAGCATCATATCATAAACTTTCCAATTGACATGGGGTCCGTCCATGGACAGCTGATGCAAGTTACCAGAACCTAAGTCGGAACACTTTTCTTGAATTTTACTACACAATACATCAGCAGTAGCATGTCCTAAAAAGTCAGAGCCTAAATATCTTGTACAAACTTGCCCGCCATCCCAAAACCTAACATGAGAACCCAACTGTTTTTTGCTAGTTTTCTTGTTAAGGGTCTCGTCAAACAGTAACACATAAACATCTTGAGATTTGACTCTTCCCTTTAAAAGTGACATAGTATGGTGCAATACCAAAAACAGAAGAATATGCACATTTTTTTTCCACCACAAGTGAACTTTTTTGCAATGATACTGTCAGGAAACATTAAGGTCAGTACAGATTGGATGTTTTCACATGACTTATATGAATAATGTGAAGTAATGACTTTCAACGTCCATAGAATTTCTGCTTTTAGCACATTGTTTCGGGAAAACGAATTTTCAAGACATGTCAGGTACTGCAGGTTTTTTAATAGGAACAGCACCATGTGACTCCTGGTAAAAGTCTTGGATATCTATACTGTTTGCTTTTGTTTAGCTGCCAATAAAGAAATATGCTTTTTACTAACCACATGACTAGTAATGGCAGACTCACCCATATTTGACATATCGAAGCAACGATCACATACTTTGCACTTTGCTTTAAACTTAGAAGTATCTTTCTGTTTCAGCAAAAAATCGTTATACTTAAGCCAAGCTAGATTAAATATACACTTACCACCTGGCATAACTACACAACAATAATTTATTCTGACTAATAAAACAGAACAATGTTCTCATTACCAATTTACAAGGAAGACAGCCAAATGCCTCTGCAATCAGCATTACGTATAGGTCACTATACTCTTAAGTTAATGTAAGACTGTAACACTGTTTAAAATAGAACAGCCTGATTAAAAAGTCTGGGGAACATACAAGAGCGGTATCAGTCCATCTGCATCTCACTTCCACGATTACCCCTCACCACATTTATAGCTTTATAACCTAACATTTATGTAACCATAAGAATACTGTAAACTAAAATCAAGGTTTGGGGGATCTTCTCCATCTCATCTCATCCAGTCCCTCCCACCTGCTACTCTCATACCTGCTAACTAAATTTAAAGAACATGCAGAAGATTTCTTTGAAAAATTTAGAAGATTGTATAAAAATTAAGAAGATTTTTTTACGTCAATTTGCCACACGATAAAGTGATTTAGAACTCCAACTGCTTAAACAAAAAAGGAATAAAAGACACTTACCTTTATTTTTTTGTGTGTTTTTATTGAAGGGAACTTTTATTTATAGTAATTTAACAGTTAGCTAAACTTTTTACAGTGGCCTTTTTGGCTTTTTTTAAGAATTCTTCTTTGGAGTACCCTTTTTGAAAACAAAGTAAATTTTCTATGCATTTAATTAACAGAAGACTCTCAAGCAATTCACCTGACATTAATGATCGAAACATTGTGCAATTTTTTTAACCAAAGAAAAAATTCTTTTGCAATATTAATTAAATGGCAAATACACCCTCTAATTATTATTTCACTTTGGTGTTCTTTCAAATGACGAGCCACACTATTTTTCTCTCCTATCATTACTGGAGCATTGTCGGCTCCAAAAGCAATGCAATTTTTGAAAGGTATGCTGTGCTTACTAAAAACATCAACTGTAGCTGAGAACCATGAATTCCGATATCACAGCTTTCACTATTTTAGATAAATGGTGTAATTTTCAGAGAATTAATACTTTTTTTAACACCATGCATCAATTCTCAAAAATTTCCAAACTTCGTCACTTCCGTTTTTGGAAATTTCCTCCACCCTTATCAAGCTAAAATGCACACACATTTGTGAGGGTGATGACATTTAACAACTACATAGGAGTGGGGATCACATTGCGGGGGAAAAATACAATTACTGAAGAAATCTTCGCTCCATCTGACTTCCGTTTTCGGAAATTTATCCAACATTTTCAAGCTGAAATACAAATATTTATGGAATAAAATGATATCTAACAATACTCGGTAGAGGAAACATCGTGAGAAAAAAATTACGATTACGAGAGAAATCTTACCTCCGTCTACTTTCTGTTTTCGAAGGATGAAATTCCCTTCTCTGACAGAGAAAATGATACCCACTCCCCCTCCCCACCACCAATCCTCTCACAATTTCAGTTCAGTTGTGCATCGATCTCGTAAATGGTCCAAATGATAACAAAAAAGGCAGAATTCCTCGAAAAGCGTAAGAATCTCGTGGCCGAAGATTACAGGAAATTTTCGGGTGGCCTAACTTCCGTTTTCGGAAATCGTTGCCTACAATTTCTAGCTGAAATTATGCAATGAAATTATATTTAGCAACAATACTGAACAGAAGCAACATCGGGCGAGAAAAAAAAATAAATAAATACGATTACGGGGAAATATCTGCACTCCATTTAGCTTCCGTTTCCGAACGTTTAAAAAGACAAAACAATGTCCCCAGATGGAATACGACCCATCCCCCACCCCCAACTAATACCCCAAAAATTTCTTCACTTTTGCATCGATCTCGAAAATGACAAAAAAAAAAAAAAGGGTGGGGGGAGGGGGACCCGCGAACCCACGGAAGAATCTCACGTATGAATTAACCGCTGAATGATTCTGAATCACGTAAGATTACGCTAAAATATCAATGACCGGTAAATTTTAACTTTTGGCGCAAAATCAGCACAGATTTCGTCGTCAAAATCGCAATTTTTTTTTTTTTTTTTTTTTTTTTTTGCAAAATGTTGCAAGAACAACGTTTTGGCGCGGGCTGGAGCAATTGCCGCAGGTCTGGCAGCCCTGAGATTAAGACTAGTAAGTTACTACTGTGCTTCTCAACTTTTTTTTTGACTTACAAAAATTAATAAAACAGGTTATTTTTTGCAAAAAATACAAAAAATTTATTTTCGAACGGCAGAAGAACGCGAGTTTGGTCAGTAGAATGTATAAAAAATTGGGACTTCTGCAACAATCAGAAGTGTTGGCAGGTATGTACTCTCCTTTCCTACCTAAGGAAAAATGTGCCAAAAAATTTATTTTCTGAATTTTCAATTAAAAGATTTGAATTTTTCACAGATGCCGTAACTGGGTCATATAAGGTTACACTGCAAATTTCACTACAATCAAATGAAAACTTTTGGAATTGCGCAAATTTTTTTTTATTATGAAGTTAGAGCGGGAAAACTGCCGTCGTACGTGATTAAACATTTTATTGGCTAGTTTTCATAGTTTTTATCTGATTCACACGCAATTTGGTGGGTTCGTTCCTTTTGGCAATTTATTAAGTGCATTAAATTTTCAGTCAGTTTTGTAGAAATTCCGCTAAGATAGAAAATCATATTTTTTATCCCAGTAGGGTGCAGGAGCAGTCTACAGCTGTGCTGGCCCCGCCCACCCGATCAGGCAAGGAAGTTTCTGCCATCTCCTTCCCCCTACACACACTCTCTCCCTCCAGTTCACAGCTGGAGAGCTAACTTTTATGCTGAAACAAGCTGAAAACCACCAAACTAGTTCAGCATAAAAAGAAACACAAACTTTAACCAAACCAGGCCCGTAACCACAAGGGGGGGGCAAGAGGGGCTGAGTACCTAAAGAAAACAAATACCCAGGTTCCACACTTCCTACAAAGCTGAAAAACGAAGTGACAGTTTAAAGCTTAAACTCATCTTAACTGCACTCCCTCTTTTTTCTTCAAGGAAATCATCCTGCTGCATGTTCAACTAAAACCTTCCCCCAATGCCCTATTTAGCAACCAACCCCTCTGAAGGAACGTTTCTTGAAGAACCAGGCCAACTTCTCTAATGAGTTAATTTAAGGGAGCACATGATCAGTTAGGCTGGTGTGGAGATTGAAAACAAATTTTTCCCCCACTATCTATTGTAGTGTTCTAAAAAGAGTCAGTGTCGCCCCGCTGGCGCAGTGGTCTAAGCGATGGCCTCTGATCATTCGTCCGAACGGGGTCCGGGTTCGAATCCCGGTGAGGCATGGATGTTGTGTATGTCTTACGGCACTGGCTTTCTCCCTTCCCTGGAACCAGTGACCCTAAATTAGGGACGGGCGACTGCTTATAGCCCATTGAGTTGCTCACGGTGGTCGTTAAACCTCCAATCAAAAAAAAAAAAAAAGAAGAGTCAGTACTCCCTGGTCTGGTTTTTGTGTTGTTATCTACGAATTTTGTTCCTCGGTTTGCTTATGGTTTCTTTTGTTTAGAAAACATTTTGAGTGTTTATCGAATCATTGTTTGAAAATTGAAATCTGTTTGAAGTATGCAGAAAGTTCAGTCCTGTTGTATAAAATGTCTTTATTAAAATACTTTAAAAGAAAAAGTGCCGAGAATGAGGACAGCAGTGAAGAACAAGAAAAAGCTGCTTTTAGTAAAACCCTGATACTATGCAGGATAATGATTCACTTATTGAGTTTAATGTGATAAAGCTACCCGACAGTAAACAAATGAAGACAGGGCAATATTACAAAAATTAATATGACAGAAGTTTTTGAAGGTGACTGGTTACGCAAATATGTTGAATGGCTGGAATATTCAGAAGAATTGGACAAGGTATTTTGTAACGCTTGCAAGTATATACTGGGACAAAAAGAGACAGCATATATAACTACGGGATTCAATTGCTGGAAAAACGCATTTGACATGAAGAAAGGATTTCCACCTCATGAATTGACGAAAAATCATTTAATTGCTGTTGCAAAGTGGGAAGAAAGAAAAGTAAGAGAGTGGCGTAATCAGTCAGTTTCGTGTTTAGTAAATTATAAAGTTCTAGAAGGGAACCATTATTATGTTTCATCCATCACGGAAATGATATAATTTCTTACTACTGATCAACTACCCTTAAGAGGTACTTAATATTGAAGAGAATTCAGAAGATGGATTATTTATAAAAACCTTTGAATATACACTTAAAAAGAACCAAAAACTTTTAGATATTTCTAAAACGATTCCCCAAAATACATCCTATTTATCCCCTAAGATGCAGAATATGATTCATGTTATGGCTGATATGGTGAAAAATGACATTGCTACAAATGTTTTAAATGCAGACGTTCCTTGGTACACATTATTTATGAATGGAAGCCGTAACAAAAAAAAAATTGAAGAAATAATAGCTTTTGGAATCAGATTTGTTCGAAATGGAAAAGTTTTAGAAAAAACTATCAGTTGAGATGGTGAACAGCAGTGATGCAAAATCATTGGCTAAGATGGCACTCGATTTATTAGAAGCCTACAAAATAGATAACAAGTATTTGCTTATTCAATGCTATGATGGAGCCAGTGTCATGTCTGGTGGAAAAGGTGGTGTCCAGGCTATCTTGCAAATTAAATTAAATCGGAAGATCCCCTATGTTCATTGCTATTCAAACATAGATTACATTTAGTTGTAATGAAAGTAGTAATGATAGATGAAATTCAGTATTTTTTCAGCCAGAGCACAGCCTTTTTTAATTTTCTCAAGAAAGGAAATATCCATAACACATATGAAGGCAAAAAACTTGCTTCACTTTTACAACATAGGTGGTCAGGCCATTTTGAAGTCGTTAAATTAATGGTTGGAAATTCCGATGACATTGTCAAATCCCTTATAGAAATTCAGTTAAATGAAAAGAAAAAGTTTGATGGAGAAGATGTTGCAATCAGCACTGGATTATTACATACAATGACCAATGACACATTCTGCTTTTGTTTGGTATTGATGAAAAAAATACTTGCAATTTTACATCTAGCAGATAAATTTTACAGTCGTACTGCAAGCCTGGAAACATCAAATAAAATTATAAATTCTGTGCACCAAACACTTGTTGACCTTCGAAACATTCCTAATTTTGATGCAACACTGGAGAAGAGTAATTCGTTCTTTAAGAATTTGGAAGATGAAATGAAAAAGCATAGAATTCGTAAAAAAATTCAATGATGGAAAACTTTATAGTTTATGAATTCATAAATGAGCCTTCAGCAGTCAGTCATCGTAATAAACTGCAGTGCATCTACAATGAGACTATTGATTCTGTTCTACAAGAACTTGATAAGAGATTTTGCAACAACCAAGATTTGATTGCTGCAATAACTACTGTTGAGGAACTGAATGAGGATTTAGAAAAAAGCACAATGCCCTGAAAGAACTTGGAATTAATATTCCCCAAAGAGAAGAAATAGTAGTTGCAAAAAATTATATTAAATCTGAAACAAGAACTTAGGACTTGATAGAAAAACTCTATGAAATGCAAAAAGCTTTTCCTAATGTGTATGACCTGGTGGCAACTTGTAGGGTTTCTGCATGTAGAACTGCAATTTGTGAAAGTACTGTTTTGGCCCTTACAAATATCAACAGGCCCCAGGGGCAAAACATGTCTTGTCAAAGACAGGCAGATTTAGTGCTTCATTAAGCTTTGAAAAAAATATATCAAAAAATTTGGACTCTCCAATTTTTTGAAGAAATTCAATGATATGGCTGACAGGAAATTGCAACTATTCCAAATTGAAAAAAGCTATCAGTTTTTACTTTAACCCTTTAAAGGGCAAGACTCTGTCATTTTCTGATCTTTCTGTTTCTTTCCCTTTTTTTATATTTTTGCCAAATAAATTTCAGTCTGTGTATCGGAGTCAAAAAAGAAGCCAACCATGTGGCTACAAAGGCAAAAGTGCCCAACAACATGGGTGAGTTCATTTTCTGAAAAATACATGGATCTTGATTCGATTTACCAAATATCATATTTAGTCTAATCTCGAAAAAAATATTTAAACATTTGATCTGAAAAATTGTGCATTTCAGCTAAATCAGATTATTGTAGCATTTTGACGATTAAGTTAATTTAGCTTAAACTTTGAGTGTAATGTACCTGTGCTGAAATTCATCAGGCATAAAAATCTCTTAATCCACTGCCTATAATGTATGAATTTTCAACAAAGCACCGCGCCTTGCAATTCTTACTTGTTCTAATATGAAAATTAGCATCAGTTAGTAATTTTAATGGTTTTGAAATTGAATAAAACAATTCATAAAATTTTGAAAACTCAAATGTCCATGATAAAAAATTTGCCTGTATTTTTAATTATTCTATGTTAAAATTTGCATAAAATGTGTTGGCAAAATCGTTAAAGCTCGACTACCTTTGTGTAATGATAAAATATTTTAGCTTGCCCTTCTATTAAAAAAAGAATAGGACAAGAGATTACAATTGGTCCTGCAACGTGAGTTTGAACTCAAATGGTGTTTTCTACACGTTTCAGAGGGTGGAGAATATGAATCTGAACAATATCTCAAAAGTTTATGTATCCTATATGTATATCTATCTATTAGCCTGTCAACATGATAGCATCCACAATTATGTACCGATTGAGTTGATTTTTGGTACAAAAATCAGATTTCGTAATCCCTAGGATTTTGTTAACCAATAAAATCGGTCTATAATAAGGCACCCAAATGGGATCCCAAAATTTTTCAAAATTCACCAAAAAAAAAAAAAAAAAAAAAGTTTTTTAGGGAAGATGGCCAACAGTGTATGATTTTTTATGTAATTTTGCATTTTGAGTCGAATGGAACTAATTTCTTTGAGCTACGACACATAGTTCTAGAGATAGATACAAAAATCTATATTTGGCGATTATTTTGGCGCGTTTGACGTAGCCTTGAAAGTAATGCATAAAAAATGAAATAAAGGGAAAATAAACAATTCAAATAAAAAATCATTTGCTATTTTAGATACGACTAATTGCATGATAAGTTTTATTAAATCACAAAAGTTTTGTTAGTCTCAAAATTTTAACACCATTAAATTTTTTAACATCTTTAAATTACAGAAAAAGAAAAATGAAAAAATCGTTTTGACTTGTCTCAATAGCAATTTTACTGGGGGCTTAGCCCCTTATGGTGCTTCAACCCCTGGTTGGATATGAAAACCTTCAAGAGACCAAAATGAGTTCCGCAGGGTACGGGTGGAGGGGTGGGGGGTGTTTGCTGTTTTAAATGCAATAAATTGTACAATGAAAATTTTATTCTTTGTTTTATGAGAAGAACAAGACATGATCTTAACTTCAGCACATTGGACTTTTTTTTTCTTGAGCTCCCCCTGCATGTTTCGAAACCCCTCTGGCCTTCTTGGCTGGTTACGGTCCTGAACCAAACTAGGTCAGCATCAAAAGAAATACAAAAATTCCAGGAGTTTTCCAGGAGTCATTAAAAATTGCCTTTCTTCCAGGAGTTTTCCAGGGCCCTGGAAAATAAAAACTTAATTACAGGAGTTTCCAGGAATTCCAGGAGGCGTACGAACCCTGCTGGAAGCTGAGAAACTCACAAAAGATGGTCTTTGCTGTACTGAATTACTTTGCATGAAGTGATGAGCAATGATAGGCCATTTGGAGGAAAAGTTATTGTAATCAGAGGCAACTTCAGACAGACACTTCCAATAGTCCCAAGAGGTACTAGAGCTGATGTCATCAAAAGCTGCATAAAATCAAGCCCTCTTTGGTACATATTCACTTACCTCGCACTCACAACAAATATGTACAGAGATGGCCAAAACCAACACAACACGTGGCTGTTGAATATCGAATTAGGCAGTCTTCCAGAGATTTCAGAATAACCGTGGGTTTCCACTGAAATCCCTCAGCAAATGGTAGCAGAAGAAAACTTGATTGGAGCCATTTAAAGTGAAAACTTGAGCAACATGCAAACTAAAGAGCTGGCAAAGTGAGTCATTTTAATTCCAATGAACAAGAAGACTGTGGAAATGAATTGTGTTATCATCACAAAACTCTGGGGAGACCCTATTACAGCTCTCATTCAATCGTGTCTGGAGATTTGAATGACATGTTTAACCCTTTTAGTGCTACATGTAATGTGTGTGTATATGCGAAAAATGCTAAGCCATTTTCTTAGAAATTGCTAGCTTCAAGAAAAAATGCTGTACTTTCCATAAATTTTGAAATTTGGGCAACAATTTTTTTTTCTGAACTTTGTAAGATTTTTCTTAATACTTATATGTACATTAACTTACATTTCAGACAACTGAATTTAAAAAAAAAATAACTTTATGTGAAACAATTTTTTTAAATAGAAATTGCAAATTCAAAACAAATTTTCAAAAACTATTCTTTCCTCTGCAAGAAAAAGGATGAAATATAATGATAAGCCATTTAATTTTGAATATACCCTCACAGTTTGATGCTATTCTAAGGCAGAGTTTCATGGTTCTGCTAGTATTATGGAAGCACAGCACAGGACAACACTGAAACATACTTATGCACTACACTTATACAATGGGAAACATTCCCCATGAAGGCCCTTTTCACACTTTGCACATATTGTGTGGGACCTCTTCCTTTTTCCTTTGTCATATTTAGACCGTTTGCTGCATACACAACAGTCTTTTTCCTTTTTTCCAGGAAGTTTTTGGAGATATTTCCCACTTTCTTGTTCTGTTGTTTCTGTAGTGCCTGAAGTTCCTGCTTGGTTATCTTTTTCCTGGAGCCACTCATCTGCCAGAGATTCTATAATCTGAATAATGAAATCTAATCTAGACATGGGTTTCTGGCTAGATGGAATGTTTTTCTTTGTACAAAATGTAACTATTCAGGACCATACGGGGAAAAACATTGAAGCACACCTTTTTCCAGTATTTCACTGCACGCCTCTCATCTAGATATGAATACACCATCATATCAGAGGTGTCAATGCCACCCATGAAAGAGTTGAACTATTGAACAATTGATAGCTTAGATATACTTTTACTCATTCCTTGATGTATACGTGTGCATGTAGTGTTTCCAGCAGTACAATGGGTCGACAAAAACAGAACAGGAAACCTCTGTGATTTTTTTCCTTGAAGGAAGTAGCAAGAATAAGACCCATACGGAAATACTTCACTTCACCAATAGCAAATTTACTATGAAAGGGTACTGGTAGGAATTTTCTGTTTTTCCGGATGCTTCCTGTTACAAATGTCCCTGCACTGTATAGTGTTTTAGCCAGAGGAACACTTGTGAAAAAGTTTTCTAAAAAAACATGGTACCCTTTTGACAGAAAGTTTCCCATTTTCAACAATCTCATTACAACAGAGTATGCCAGTCCATGTTCTTGAATCTGCTTTCGAAGTGGTGTCTTTAGCTGCTCAGTATATAAAAAAAGACAGACAGCAGCTGGATACTGAATCACAGAGCATCCAAAATTTGATACCCCAACAGTGGTGATGTTCATTGGGTAAGTACTACATAAGTTGTGTATGGTTTTTTGTTCCTACTAGGCTTTCATCCACAATTAGCTGCTGATGTGGAGTGTAATGAAGCCTAAAAAGCCTGTTTGCATGGTCAAGTAGTGGCTGAATTTTTGCGCAAGGATCATAGCCAGATTCACCAGGAGCTGCTAAGTTGCTATTATCCACGAGATGAAAGAATTTCAAAATCATTTGAAAACGATCTCTTGAAAACATTCGTCGAAACCATGGCAAATTCTGTGAGGAACTTGTGTACCAATAGGAAGCAATAGTTGGTTGTCATTTTACTCCCATATTTAGAAGGCACGCAAGGAAACCTTTATTTCAGCATTTGTAACATTTTTCCATTTCCTAGCTCGAGATTTGGGAGAAAGATTCCGATGCTCCAGGAGAAACCTCTTTGCATACTTATTTGTTTCAGAAACAATAATTCCAAGGATGAAATTGGTAAAAAACAAGTAAAAATATGCAATAGGTTCCACATCAGTTGCATGTTTGGACCTCTGCATTTCATGATAATCAAAAGGATGCTGAGGTTGTTCATCACTTCCCTCTATTACATCCTCCCATTCACTTTCAGAACATTCATGATCTGAAGATTCACTATCAAGATCTTCACTTTCGGAAGAAGATATTGTGTGCATGGCACAGTGACTAGTTTTTGGCTTGATATTGCTGGGCCAATATCACTCTGAGATGATTCAAAATCATCACTATCACTTGGCAAACTTTCACTTTCACTACAAAAAGCCATTTCAAATAACCTTATAACCTTACAAAAAAATTTTTACACAGTAGGAAAAAGCACGTTTGCTAGTCTAAGGAACAAGCTGTCAATAAAGTCATCCACTGCTAACACTAGTTTGGAAAAAGAGGAGGATTCGTAATTCACGGTTTTGCAATTGTGTCTGTTTGTTTGGGAAAAAAGAAATGAATAATGTGAAGAGCTTCTAGTAATAAAACACTGCATCTCGTTCTTCCGTGCGGCAAAAGTCCGAAGAAGAGAGGAGAGAAGAAAAAGGGAAACTAATAATAATAATAATAATAATAAATAAATAAATAAATATACATCCGTCATCGCGGGACCACGCATTGCAACGAGTTACGCGTTAGTGCACTTCGAATGGGCTGGAAAAAGTGATTTCCGACAGTACTACATTTTATAATTCACCAACAATGCCAAGTGAACAGCCCTGCCTCAACTGCAGTAGGAAAAGTTTTGGCTAAAGTAACCTTTCTCCCGTCACACGGAGAAAGCGCATGGGAAGCCCGATAGCAAGCGCAAACTATTTCACAATACGACTCTTACAACATGTTACGATTATTTCGATAATATCGCTGTTTGATGATATGATCATCGACACTGATATCTGCCGTCTGATTTGGAAAATACTTGGATCAAAATCAAAGGCCCCCGCCGCACTTTTAGCAGAAGACGCGCACTAAAAGAGTTAATCATCCACCTGAATTTCTTCATGTTGCCCAGAAATTTGATTCCCCAACAAAGACTTTGCAATGGCACTCGCATGTCGATCACTGGACTCGATGCAAATTTCATAACTGTGGAAACAGTTTCTGAATGCAATTGCGGCAATGTTGTTTTCTTGCCAAGAATTGAATTAGCTCCGAGTGATGTAAATCTGCCATTCATTCTCAAGCACTGCCGATGTCTGATAATTCCAGCATTCACCATGACTATCAACAAATCGCAGGGACAAACATTCAAGCACATCGGAATTTATCTTGATGAGCCTGTCTTCTCACATAAACAGTTCTATGTTTGCATTTTCAAGATCATGAAACCCCAATCAGGTGAAAGTTTACACGAAAACAACTGGACTACATGGAAAATTCTTAAACACCAACAAATATTTTACACAGAATGTTATTTATCGCAAGATCTTTTGAAAAACGTAAATAAATAGAATATATTTTCAGCTCATACGTGAGTGAGTTTTTACTATATTTCCTTACAGAAATCTGGCATCTACTTTATTTGTTTTTAATCTGCTTCAATTAAAAATTTCACCACATTCTAGGATGCGCTACAGGCTAGTAAATAAATGGTGTGCCTTAAATTCGATGTGATGCGAGCACCCAAAACGCAATATTATTCATAAAAAAACATTTTGGAAGTTGGAAATATTCTAATTGGATAATGCTTACCTAGACATTCCATTTCTAGCGATGAATCACTTTTCACGCACGTTTTCGGGTCTTCATTGAAGTTATTGTCCTATTGTCCATTGTATGTGCAGCAACCATTCACATCAAACACACAACTTACTTTGGGTAGAGTTAGTAGAACTTCACTTTAGGATTCAACAATATCAATTATTTACCGTTATTAATGCTCTAAATTTTTTGCCCAGTCTTTGGGTATCCTCAGGACCGTGACTACTTTTCCACCAATGTTCGTGGTTTATTTCTTGTCAATTGGAGTCCGATACCCCATGTTGCCTGCCATTCGTCGGATACGCTGTATTAGATACTTTTCTTGATCAAACCTAGCCGGCGCCATCTATGTTTCGCAAATTCTACCTTTCCTTTCCCCCCCTCAAATGGTCGTTGATGTCGTTTTTACATATTATTCTTCTTTTCATTCCCTATCCCTGTTACCTTGTCTTTTTTGTAGGTTTCTTCTTTTGTTGTTCTTTTTCTTGTCTTATTAGCTCTTTCCAAAGGCTAGATAATGTATTAGGATCATTCTGGTTACACACCCTTGTTTTATTTTTAAAAATAAGGATCGATCCCTCCATTCTCATTTGTTTCTCTGATTTTTTATTCCTTTTTAGCATTTTAATTTCTTCGAATTTTGGGAATGTTTGGTTGTCAATACAGAATCTGCACTAATGCAGTTTTTGCTTCTTTTTTTTTTTTTTTTTTTTTTTTTTGCCAGTTAGATATGTGTTGTTTTAGCCTTTTTTTAACCTGTTTTTAGTACTCCTTATGTACGATATTGGGGGTATGTGTGCAATGGGAATTTCGTAAGTCCCTGATTCCACTAATATTTTGCTCTCCGTTTTTTTTTTTGTTAATAGTCAGATTTTTCAAGGTGTTCACTGAACTTCCTAGTTGTAAGTCAATAAGGGAATGCACATATAATTTAATTCATTTTTTTTTTTTTTCATCTTTCCTTGATTGTAAACTTCTTGGTCTTCATTTCTCTTAGCCATATGTTTTTTATACAATATCGTACATAAAAAGTACTAAAAACAGGTTTAAAAAAAGGCTAAAACAACACATATCTAACTGGCAAAAAAAAGAAGCAAAAACTGCATTAGTGCAATTCTGTATTTACAACCAAAGATTCCCAAAATTCGACGAAATTAAAATACTAAAAAGGAATAAAAAATCAGAGAGACAAATGAGAATGGAGGAATCGATCCTAATTTATAAAAATAAAACAAGGATGTGTAACCAGAATGGCCCTAATACATTATCTAGCCTTTGGAAAGAGCTAATAAGAAAAGAAAAAGAACAACAAAAAAAACCGACAAAAAAGACAAGGGAACAGGGATAGGAAATGAAAAGAATAATAATACAGAAAGACGACATCAACGACCATTTGAAGGGAAAGGGGAGGTAGAAATTGTGAAACATAGATGGCGCTGGCTAGGTTTGATCAAGAAAAGTATCCAATACAGCATATCCGATGAATGGCAACGTGGGGTATCGAACTCCAATTGACGAGAAATAAACCATGAACAACGATGGAAAAGTCGTCACGCTCCTGAGGACGCCCAAAGACTGGGCGAAAAATTTAGAGCATTAATAACGGCAAAGAATTGATGTTGTTGAATCCTAAAGTGAAGATCTACTGACTCTACCCAAAGTAAGCAGTGTGTTTGATGTTAATGGTTGCTGCACATACAATGGACAATATGAAAATAACTTCAACGAAGACCCGAAAACGTGCGTGAAAAGTGAATCATCGCTAAAAATGGAATGCCTAGGTAAGCATTATCCAACTAGAATATTTCCAAGTTTTTTAAATAATGCACGTAAAAATGAATAGTAGCCTCTGTCCAATCGATCTCTAAGTTGGAATATAAACTGCTAATATGAATTGATTCATTACACTTGCATTTGAATCGGCCACGTGCGGAACAACGTTACGTAATAGACAAAAAAAGTACAGAAGCCTGCTGACGCCTAAAGAACTAAACTTAATCAGTTGCTTCGACTAGCAAATCCTGTGATGGTTATATTCAAATTGATCGGAAACTTGAAACTCGGTCGTTCTGGGTGGTGTAGTGGTTAGCATACCCGAGCGTTTTCTGGGAGACGCGGGTTCGAGTCCCGCTCCAGGACGATGAAATTTTCAAGTTTTCGGATATTATCTGACTTACCATCCTTGTCACATTTACGCCCAAAATCGGATTGTCATCTTCAAAATCTGTATTATATGGCGCAATCCTGTATTTCTTTCATGATTAATCAGGAAGTTTGAAAAAAAGAAAATTAAGCTGGTAAAAGAAGAAATCCAAATCGGGTTCTTAACGAATTGTAGAGACCTTAAAATAATACCCAAATACTTACGGATTACCAATATTATAAACCAATTCATGGAAAGGATAAAAGGTTATTAGTAACATGTCAAAAGAATGTCAAGAGAAAAGACTAAGTACAGAAATCACTAATAAAAGAAAACAACTGTACCAAAACCACATTCAGTGCTATAATTTGTGGAACCATATACAGAATACGGAACATAAGAATTTTAAGGGCACGTGGAAAACTCTGATTATTGACAATGTACTTAAAGAAATTAATGAAATCGTCGAAGGCCAACAAAAAAACAGTGGAAAGTACGATTGCTAAAAAATTTAATGCTTTAATAGACAAAATCAATGTGAGAAATGAAGACAGAACAGAATATCCAGTGTATGTTAATCAGTCATCGAAAGTGCTAACGTATAGCGAAAAAGCAGTGTTACAACGTGGGAAGAAATACACTTTTCCACCAAAAACCCCAAGAACAGAAGAGTACATTCCAATATTAGAAGATATTGTACATCGAGTATCTCCAGAGCATGCTATCGATCTGAGGTTTAAATTATTCAGGATTATGCTCAAAGAATATAATGACAAGCACAAAAAAAAAAAAAAAAAAAAAAAAACTACCAGGTTAATAAGTTGTAGTATGACAAACAACAACTGTTAAGTTTATGTAAAGACCCTGCGATTAAATTTTGCAAAGCGGATAAGACAGGGCAAATTGTTATTTTGGACACGGTTGAATATAATGATAAAATACAGACAGCGATCTCTGAGTTAAAGTGTGAACGTGTCAACAATGATCCCACAGCCAAACAAGTAACTTTCCTCGCTAAAGTAAGGAACCATAGTAGTTTACCGGCAGAAATAAAAATGCGAACCCACCAATGGGTGCAGGGATGCCAAAAATATTTTTCTAGAAAATTAAAACCCATAAAGAAAACACTCCATTAAGACTGATTCCCTCAAAAAAAAAAAAAAAAAAAATTCCCCTCTCATCAATCTAGAAAAAAAGATATACAACTATCTATCCCCAATTTTTATGAGGAATCAATTTACCTTAAAGAATAGCTACGAATTTATCGAAAAGATCAAGAAGATAAATCAAGACCTTATGAATGTCACGATGGCCTCTATGGACGTTAAAGCATTATACCCTAACACTCCTGTCGAGTTAGCTATCGAGGTGATCATGCAACAATTAAATATAAACAAAGAGCTAAATGTGACACAACTGAAAGAATTAAAGGATACATTATACTTCATTAAAGAAAACAATATCTTCCAATTTGAGGGAAGTATTTTTAAACAAACTCAAGGCGGCCCTATGGGATCCCCATTATCGGCGTTATACGCAGAAGTGATAATGAAAGAAAAATTATTATTTACATTGAAAAAAAAAATTATTCGAACTCTACTTGAAAAATCACTACTATATGCTTGGAATGTTGATAACATCATCATTATTTCAAAACTCAAGAATACCGAGCTACAAGATCTAGCTCATCGATTCAACATAATCTGCAACACCATTGAACTGACGCTACAATTTGAAGTGAATAATAGTCTGTCATTTTTAGACATTCTACTTAAAAAAAATAAAAATAAGTTTGAATATACTGTTTTCAGGAAAGCAACGTACATTCCGGTACAATTCCATACTCCTCGCACCATCCTGTTTTCCATAAAAAAAAATAGCATAGTAAACTTGATTCAAAGAGCGTATACGCACACTTCTAATAATAGCCTAAAGAATCAAGAGATTGATTTTATCTTGAAAATATCACAAGATTACGGTTACCCTAATAAGCTTATTAAAAAATGGATATAAGAGAATAAAAAACATATGGCTAAGAGAAATGAAGACCAAGAAGTTTACAATCAAAAAAAGGCGAGAAAAAATAAATTAAAATATATAGGTGCCTTCCCTTACTTGGAAGGTGTCAGTAAAGAAATTAATAGGCAATGTGCTAAATTTGACTTACAACTAGAAAGTTCAGTAACACCTTGACAAATCTGACTATTAACAAACAAAAAAAAAAAAAAAAAATGGAGAGCAAAATATTAGAGGAATCAAGGTCTTACGAAATTCTCATTGCACACATACCCCCAATATCATACATAGGGAGTACTAAAAACAGGTTTAAAAAAAGGCTAAAACAACACATATCTAACTGGCAAAAAAAAAAAGAAGCAAAAACTGCATTAGTGAAATTCTGTATTGACAAACAAACATTCCCAAAATTCGACAAAATTAAAATGCTAAAAAGGAATTAAAAAACAGAGAGACAAATGAGAATGGAGGAATCGATCCTAATTTATAAAAATAAAACAAGGGTGTGTAACCAGAATTATCCTAATACATTATCTAGCCTTTGGAAAGAGCTAATAAGACAAGAAAAAGAACAACAAAAGAAATTCCGACAAAAAAGACAAGGGAACAGGGATAGGAAATGAAAAGAAGAATACGGAAAGACGACATCAACGACCATTTGAAGGGGGCGGTGGGAGGAAAGGTAGAATTGGTGAAACATAGATGGCGCTGGCTAGGTTTGATCAAGAAAAGTATCTATTACAGCGTGTCCGACGAATGGCAGGCAACATGGGGTATCGGACTCCAATTGATGAGAAATAAACCACAAACATCGGTGGAAAAATCGTTACGCTCCTGAGGATGGCCATAGACTGAGAGAAAAATTTAGAGCATTAATAACGGTAAAGAATTGATGTTGTTGAATCCTAAAGTGAAGATCTACTGACTCTACACAAAGTAAGCGGTGTGTTTGATGTGAATGGTTGCTGCACATAAAATGGACAATATGACAATAACTTCAACGAAGACCCGAAAACGTGCGTGAAAAGTGAATCATCGCTAGAAATGGAATGCCTAGGTAAGCATTATCCAACTAGAAAATTTCCAAATTTTTGAAATAATGCACGTAAAAATGAATAGTAGCCTCTGTCCGATCGATCTCTAAGTCAGAATATGAACTGCTAATATGAATTCCTTTTGGAAGTTTATGAATATAATATTCCATTCACTAAAATTTTGTTCATAAGTTACCGAAATGGATTTTCCTGTTCAACAGAAACATTATTGTGACCAATTTGGAACAGCAGCTGTCATATGTTGATTGTATCCCCCTCATGATCTCTCCAAGACCCTTTGGGTGACATTCAGCCCTGGTTTTGCAAAGCTGCCAGAATTACAATGAGTGTGCCTCATTTATCTCGCAATGATACCTTTCAAACAAGTCGCTGCCATGCAGTTGATTGGCTGGTGACAAACAAGGCCAACAATCGTGTCTCGCCAGCTGGTAGCGCATGTGCTTTAAGAACAGCAATGAATGACCAGCTGTTAGCAAAGACAGTCTTTTTATGCTGTGTCAACCTCTCAATTGTATCTCTCAACTGAATAAAAATCAACTATTGCTTCCACTTATTATGCTTACCTTAACTTATATCATGTTTCAGACTGAAATCAAAAGCTCTTGTGGTTCCTGATTTTAATCAGACTCTGTGAGAAAGCAGCAAATGATAACTCATGGCACAAGCAGCATTTGTGTGACCTTTTATTTATTTATTTATTTTCCCTTTTGACGTCTGGTTGGTTGAAGAGAAGAAACACGGTAGCATCAGTTCCTAAGGGAAAAAGAACCCCTTAAAAATTTAACTCTTTGCTAAAAAGTAAAATGCAGAATTTATCTCTTCCTTTTAATATTTACCGAAACATTAAATATATAGTTACTGATTTTTTTCACCTTTGTGCAATGCCTTCACTGACTAGTTGGTCAAAGGGAAGGAATACAGGAGAGTCAGTTTGTAAGAGAAAATATGCTTATGAAATACAGTACACTCCTGTTACAAGAAACTCGGATATAAGAAATTTACAGTTATAAGAAAGAAATTTATAACTTTAGTTGGCCCATTGTTAAAGTATAGGAACTATTAATGTATATAAGAAAGAAGAAGAAAAAAAAAAAAAAAAAAAAGGCAAATTTTGGTTATAAGAAAGTTCCAAAAAATTTTTTTCTAAAATTAAAAAAATTTCGACCTGTATTGCAGTTTCTTCTCTATCCCCCATGGAATTTCAAGGCCATTTTCAGAGCGACTTCCACCAGACAATGTACATCATTTTTTCTTCTTTCACCCCTCCCCACAATGCATGATAAACACTTTCTTGGAATGGACAAATCCCGTTCTGACTCACCCCTTCCAAGAATTCTAGGTCATCACCTGCGCGTTCATAGATGAAGATCGGTGCATTGCTACATACATTACGTATGTATTCTTTGTTCTCATCTTTTCATTTTGCACTGTTTTTGAGTTATATTTCTTCCTATTTGCATTAGCAAACGAACTAGTGATCTGGCTGTTTGATGTGAAAGAATGCACCTAAAATTGCGAGTCAAAGATTGGAACGAATTTCGAAGCTATGTTTGAATGATGTAGCTAGCGCAAGTGTAAGCAGAGAAAGCTCGTTGGGGACATTTACCAGTGTGCAGTTGCAGAGTCGGTGGGCAGGGAGAAATCAGTGTGCAATTAATGGGGCATCGGATTGTCATGTTGTCTAGCCCGATAAGACATCACATGAAGCGTTAAAGTTGTTACAGTTCTGAGTTCTTAAGATTTTTTCAGTTGCTCATGTACAATGGCACCAAAGTGTAAAGCTCTGTCAATCGAGCAAAAGATAAAGGTCATCAAAGCTGTTGATAATGGAAGGAAGAAGATGGATATTGACGCAAAATTCAGAATTCCAGCTTCCACACTTTCCAACATTCTAAGCACGCTGGGGAAAAAATCCTGTCCTACACCATTAAACAAGATCGAAAAAGATTCCAGCTCCCACATTTCCTGACATCGAAAGTGCACTACTCTCGTGGTTCAAAGACATGAGAGGCCGCTATCTACCTATTAGCAGTGCTATTTTTGAAGAGAAGGATTTTGACATACAGATTTCAAGGCCAGCACCAGTTGGATAAGCAGATTCAAAAAATTTATACGATATTGTTTGCCATCAACTATGTGGCGAGTCTGCCTCAGTTTCCAAAACCACTGCAGAGGAATGGATGACGATGTTAATACTGAGATGTCTACAATGCAAATGAGATCAGATTAATTATTTTTCCAAATGATTCTGGATAAAAGTTTTGCATTCAAAAATGTCATGGCGGTAAAAAAGTAAGGAGCGCTTGACGCTTCTTTTGCGTGCAATATGGATGGTTCAGACAAGAAAAATCGTTGTGACTGATAAATCGAAGGTGTTTTGCAGGGATTCCATATTTATTACCAATGAAATATCTGTCTAATAAGAAAGCTTGGGTGGCTTCTATCTTCAAAGCCTTGTTAAAGGAATGGGACAATGAAATGAAGACACAAAAGAGGAAAATTCTGCTTGTTTTGGACAACTGTTCTGCCGATAGATGTTGCATATAGCTGGATTCAATTCAGGTGTTGTATCTCCCTCCAAACACCATTTCTCAACTGAAGACCCTTGATCAGGTGATAATCCAATGCCTAAAAGTGCATTATCGGAAGAGACTTGTAAGGCTGATGGTTTTAACCATGGAGGCAAGAAAGGAGATGAAAATTGATGTGAAGTCATTGATTTTGTACATGCCACTTGGAATTCAGTGGACTCTACAGTAATTAAAAACTGCTTTCAGAAAGCTGGATTTTATAATGAAGAAAATTCTGAACTGGAACAAGACTTTTCAGGATGAAGTTCCCCTTGAAGAGTGGGTTCAATTGGAAGTGGAAGGTGTTTCTTTTGAGGACTTTGTCACCGCAGATAATGGTGTACGAACATCGCCTGAGCTGATAGACTCTGAAATCTTGGCCCACGTGAATCCTGTTGAAGAAACTAGAAGCAGCAGTGAAGAAGAGGATAACAACTTTTTTGAGCCGCAACCAACGAAGGTGGAAGTCATGGATATGATTCAGAAGGTGAAGGACTATGTGAGTAGTATTTCAAGTGCTCAAAAAGCAGAGAAAGAGCAATGTTTGATTGGACTCCAAAAATGTGAGATGATTGTAATGGTAAATGCAAAAAGCAGATTTTTTGTAACAAATCTTTTTAAATAAAAGGTATGCATTGATGTACACTTGTTTATTCATAAAATACATGTACTGTACGTAATGTATCTGCTTTAATTTCAAAGTTTTAACCATTTTAATCCAAATTCGGTTATAAGAAACTGATTTTCAATCCTCTTGAACTTTCTTATAACAAGAGTTGACTACAAAATGAAAAATATAGAAATTACTTCACTTTCTCTTCCTTTTAATATTTACTGAAACATTTAAAATTTCAGAATCCTAACTGTATTTGCTTCAGCCTTGTCTTATACTTCGTATCGACTTATAAGCAGAAAAATATGGTAATCTGATTAAATCAAGACACTTGGCAGCTATGCATAAGTTACCACACTATAAAAAAACTTGAATCACAATACATCTCTCTCTCTCTCTCTCTCTCTCTCTCTCTCTCTCTCTCTCTCATCAGGACAAAAAAAAAATGGGAATTAATAAAATTCCAGAACATGCAACAGAATTTTAAGACATTTCCAGAACAACATGAAGTTCCAGGAGTTTTTCAGCAATGATGTTCTGACAATATGTTGTTGAAAAGGATATTGTCTGAATATTGACAATAGGAGGAGCAAACTGATCCATAGATGATTGTAACAGATGCCTTCGTATATCATAGTGGATGTAATTGGGCCTAACAGATGTTTCACCAGATGGATGCAAAGCCATTCTCATTTCCCATATTGTAAAAGCTTATTTTAAACAAGGGTAAACAGCACCCAAGATGAGGCTGGATATGTAAGAAGCAACGATAAGGTGAGCAGGGATTCTACCCAATGACCCTTTGAGTTACTGCTGGCTCTACCCAAAATAGAGATGTGTGCATTTAAATCTCAAAACAACATAACTGACGAAGGTATACAGTTCACTAAACGCTACAGATCTGTAGCACTCATGCCTTCATCCAGCAGCATATAAACACAATAAACAATAAGAAATGCATGCATGGAAATTAGCATTACCACTACTTATAACAGTGTATAAAAGGATGGCCATACCACCACATGAAATATCACTAGACAATAGACATGTCTTCTTGAAAAGCAGTGTAGCCTTTTATTGAAAGTTCATCACAATTTAGAAGTTTCATTTCTGGGAAACATAAGCAAACCAGTACATAAGACAAAAGCAGCTGCTCATCAAACCTATGCCAGAAATAACTGAATAATAGAATCTGCCAATTATGAAAAAAAAAAAAAAAAAAAAGATAGTAGGGATAGGATAAAAAGAAATGGAGTAAAGACACACACAAAGGATACAAATACACTTAAGTTGTCTGACAATCCTGTGATTTCTTAAGGAGGACAATTCCAAAAGGGAATGAATGGGTGTTTAGAACCCAAGGAAATTAATTTACCCAATTATCCTTGAGCTTTTGGAAGGAGACTTTATCACAGCATTTGATTGTTTGTTTAGTTTAGGGCCAATCATTGGAGTCAACACTTTGATCATTGTCCTAATGGAAATTGCTGAGGATGTAGATGGCATTAATGAACATCCCAGAGAAAACTGGAAAAGTATACAACAGTTACATGTGGCAAAGCCAGCAAGAGAGTTTTTAAAAAGAATAAGGACAATTTATGGGGATCAGATCAGCTTATGTGGCAACTGTCTTTCTCGCTGTTACTAGTAAAGCCCAGGAGTGCCAATCTGAGGTAAGAAAAACAATGTTCTAAAACTTTTAGCTTCGGTGTATGAGATGCCTTCAAAAGTAACTTGTACAGAAAACTAGCGGGTAATGCTTACCTTGGCATTCCTTTTCTAGCGACGGGGACATTTCACGCACGTGTTTTCCGGTCTTTGTTGAGGTTATTGTCCTAAAGTCCGTTGTATGCAATGACTGGCTTTACTTCTCACACTTTTCGCTGGGTATACTCATTGGATCTTTGCTTTAGGATTCAAACATCAATTTTTACCGTTCTTTATACTCGAAATTTTTGCCCATACTCTGGGCATCTTCAGGAGCGTGGCGACTTTACCACCGATGTTCGTGGTTAACTTCGCGCTAATGGAGTCCGATACTCCTTGTTGCCATTCGTCGGAAAAACTTTCCTGGATATATTTCGTTATCAAGCCCGGCTGGCGCCATCTATGTTTCGTTAAGAACCCTTTTTTTTTTTTTCCCTGTATTTTTTTTTTTTATTTTTTTAATTTCTTCTCCTATCCTGGTTTTCTTGTCTTTTTTTGCCTGTTTTTCTTTTGTTGTTGTTTTTCTTGTCTTATTAGTTCTTTCCACAGGCCCGATAATGTGCTAGGGTCGTTCTGGTTACATACCCTTGCTTTATTTTTGTAGATTAATATTGCTTCTTCCCTCCTCATTTGCCTTTCCGATTTTTTATTCTTTTTTAGCATTTTAATTTCATCGAACTTTGGGAATGTCCGGTTTTCCAAGCAGAATTGCACTAAAGCCGTTTTGGCTTCTTTTTTTGCCAGTTAGATATGTGTTGTTTAAGTCTTTTTTTAATCTGTTTTTCGTACTTCCAATGTACGATATTGGGGGTATGTGTGCTATTGGAATTTCGTAGGTTCCTGATTCTTCTAGCATTTTTTCCTCTGTTTTTTTGTTGACAGTCATACTTTTCACGGTGTGCACTGAGCTTCCTAGTTGTAAGTCATATTTAGCACAGTGCCTATTGATTTCTTTACTCACTCCTTCCAGGTATGGGAAAGCTCCAATGCATTTCAATTTTTTATTTCTCATCTTCCTTTGGTTGTGCACTTCTTGGCCTTCTTTACTCTGAGTCATATGCTTTTTACTCTCATGTATCCATTTATTAATTAGCTTGCTCGGGTACCCATACTCTTGTGATATTTTCGAGATAAACTCTAGCTCTTGATTTTTTAGCCTGTTGTTAGATGTGTGTGTGTGTACGCTCGCCGTATCAAGTTTACTATGCTGTTTTTTTTATGTATCACTGGATGGTGCGACAAGTATGGTATCAGTACAGGTATGTAAGTTGCTTTTCTGAACACAGAGTATTCAAAACTATTTTTGTTTTTCTTTAGTTGAATGTCCAGGAAGGATAGGCAATTATCCTCTTCAAACTCAATAGTTAGCTCTATGGTGTTACAGATTTTGCTAAACTGCTGTGCTAGATCTTGTAGGATACCCTCCACAGAAGATAAATAAATGGATTTATGAAGTACAAGTAAAGATGCAAGATACATATTCACCTAAAAGGAAAAAACAATTGCAATATGTCCGAGCAACACCTTACCTACCGGGAATCTCTGCAGAAATCAATAAATTATGCCATAAATATGGAATTCAGATGGGAAATAAAGTAATGACTATTGGAGATATGATAATTAATAACACTGAAGAATGTAGTATCTTGGAAAAAGCTGGTGTGTATGAAATACCTAAAAGTGGAATCTCACCAGTATCATATATTGGAAGTACACTGCTGGACAATTGCTAAGGACGGATCATAAACGGCTATATAGCGCATAAAAAAGTAAGTGTGGTTGGATACCAAGTGAAATAAAATAATGTCAGAATGCCAGGACACTACAAGAAAGACAATTTATTGTGCTCTGAAATCCAGAAGGCTTTGGAACGTGTTCAAGGAACAAACAGGCCATTTTGTGCAGAATACGTAAACGTGGGAAAAATGCAATTACCGTCCGCAGGCGTTCCGACGTAAGATGTCAATACGGGATATAGCCACCATGGAGGGCGATGCAAGATTCCACACGTTGTGTCATGCTTTGCACAACATTATCAAGCAGCTGTTGGGGTAATTTATCCCATTCCTCTGTCAGTGCACGGATGAGGGTGTCCTTGTTTATTGGAGCGCATTGGCGACCAGCAAGACTCCTCACCAAAGCATCCCACACATTTTCAATGGGATTCAGATCTGGAGAACGTGCTGGCCAAACGAGGCGTTGAATATCCTCCCTCTCAAGACACTCCTGGACAGCGACTGTTCGATGACATGTTGCGTTGTCGTCCATGAAAATGAATCTATCACCGACAGCACCACGGAACATGCGAACATGAGGTAGCAGAACATCATTAATGTATCGTTGGCCAGTCATAGTCCAAGTTGGAAGCACATAGAGGGACATACGGCCATTGATCATGATGCCAGCCCATACCATGACACTACATGTCGGATATCGGTCCCTTTCCTGTATGTTTGCTGCACAATATGCAGTACCACTATCACGCCAGATCAGTTGTCGTCGACAATCAGACGATAGACTGTATCTACTCTCATCTGAGAAGAGGACAGCCGACCGGTCGTTATCAGTCCAATTGCGATGTTGATGACACCATTGCAAACGGGCGGTACGGTGACGTCTGGACAATGGGATGCACACAACAGCACGGCGGGCGTATAGTCTTTCTTCATGCAAATGTCTGGCGACAGTTTGTCGGGAGGTCCGCTTGCCAGTAGCAGCCATAAACTGATGTGCTACCTCACTAGCTGTGCTGCGCCGGTGTCTTTTTGTTGATAGCACTATGTAACGATCTTCTGCAGGTGTCGTACTGCGAACACGACCTCCCCCGTGACGTTTGCTACACTCTCCATTTGTTTGAAATGATTTCCGAAGCCTTGAAACAACACTGTGGCTGACGTCGAACTCCCTGTCAACATCTGTTATTTTTCGCCCTTCTTCAATCTTGTTATTGATACGGCCACGCGTAAAATCATTTAGGTGATGTCGGGAAGACATACTGAAAATTGCAAGTTCGTCAATTGATTCTTTCCCTTTCAACTTTGCGTTTGAACAACAACGGTCAATACACGTCAAATCCTTTATATCTCTTATCAGCGCTATGACGTCACGAACGAGTTCGGCAATCCAAAATTTGCATACGCACAACACGTCTTACTGTATCCCGCACTTATGCTAATTTCCACATTTTCCTGCCTTCCATTTTATGGTTGCTATCGTTGGTATTGTCATCCGTCCTTAGCAATTGTCCGGCAGTGTACTAAAAATCAGTTAAAACATCACCTACAACAGCATATCAAAAATTGGCGAAAAAAAGAAGCAAAAACAGCACTGATACAATACTGTATGGATAACCAGACATACCCAAAATTTGAAGATATTAAAATAATAAAATCATATCGCAATGAAAGACACCTACGAATTGCAGAGTCAGTACTAACTGAAAAAAATAGAGATAGAATTTGTAATCATAACGATCCAAATATCCTTAATGAAAAATGGAAAGAACTAATAAAAATTGACCAAAAAAACCAAAAACACAGAAGAAGAAAATAAAGAGTTTATTAAGGTCAATAACAGATGGAGCCACAGTGGAGAGTTTTTGCGTGGATGACATGGGGGTGAGGCGAGGAAGCCGAGCGCATCACTCACTCTTGCTGCAGTGGCAGAAGGGAAAACAACTGGCATACCTCCTGAAGATAGCCCAGCTGGGGGCAGAAAGTACTCGAGGCAGTCTGCGTTGGAATGGCTTGGGGTGTGGTGGATGAATGTTTCTGGTTGTTCATGGGGTGTTGAGAGGGAGAGTCGAACGCATAAGATGAGTCGTGTGTTAATAGTTGTATATACCTTTTTAACATTTTCGTTCACATTTTGTATGTATGTAAATCAGCAGTTTATGTTCGGCTGATAATGTCAAAAGATTTTGAGTTCAAGAATTGGGGTGTTTTCATATCAACGAAGGTTAGGTTTTACACGCGGATATGAAGGATGAGGAAGGGGAGGATACAATTTTGCAACCTGGACAGCAAGGCACTTCATGGACTTGAGCGTTCGTAGAACATTTCAAAGAACTTCAGGAAAGGGATATAGAACACTGCACCGGAAGCTTAAACCAAGCATAACAATAAAAGAATAAAATGTGCAGTGAAATGTGAAAAAGGTAAGTAACCTTGTAATTATTATTTCTGTTTTATGATTGTTTCCAGTGTTGAAACTGGTAATATAAGAGACTTTTCTTAATTCATCTTTATTTCCATTAAATTTGCTAACATTTTGTATAATGGAGGCTCTTTCAGCTAAAGAAAGACACTTGTGCATCTTCTTCACCATCTTCACTCACACGTCTAATAAGTCGAGATTTAAACAGACAGCAAACTGATTGAACTGCTTTTAGAACCTCACACTGTTCTTGCTACACTGAGATGCAGGCCAGTTCAACACAGGAATTTGCAGTACTAGCAGAGGCACCAGAGCTAAGTTCCTAAGATAAGACATGTACAGTCTGAAGAACGTGGCATTGCTCCAACTGTTGTCACGTGCTGGTTTTTGGCTACCTGGTCGTCAGATTCTGCTAAGGAATGTGGGAGGAGGGGATAAAACAGTTCAAAGCATCCTTACATGTTCAGAAACCAAGAAAGACACGAAATAAAGGGAAAATCAGGTTTGGCATCAAAAATTTAAAACGACGTTCGATGCGAGAAATCAGTGATTGGAAAAATATATAACATGGGGAAAACATCGAGACTTCAGAAAAACATCGCTTGGAATGAAAAAAATGTAAAATGAGGTTTCACTGTATATATATATACATACGCGGTCCAGTCACATTGTTGTGACCACCAGCTAATATCCAGAGTAACCGCTGTGTGCAGCGTGGACAGCAGCTAGACAGGCTGCGAGTGACTCAATAAGGTGCTGGAAGGTGTTCACAGGTATGTGGAGCCATGCTGACTGCAGTGCATTTGACAGCTGCTGGAGGGTGCATGGTGGAGGATCCATAGAGCGAACAACACGATCGAGGTAGTCCCACAGATGCTCAACTGGGTTTGAGTCTGGGGAATTAGGGGGCCAAGGAAGTACTTTGAAGTCTCCATCGTGCTCTTCCAACCACTCTTGGACATTTCTAGCTGTGTGACATGTCACATTGTCATGCTGGAAGATCCCATCCTCCCAAGGGAAGACAATCAGCATGTATAGCAGAGCTGAGTTTGGGCACAATTTTAAGAGCCCAAACCCATCCGAGCTTGAAGTATGTCAGCCCGAGCCCGCCCCAGCATGAATTTTATATTGCAAGATAGAGCCCAGGCCCGAAAACCATGCCTGTTTAGGCATTAATTTAAAAAAAAATCTCCTCTGCCAGACTTCCACTCTTTCTTCCCCATGCAGTTAACCGATGTCTTTCTCAACTGCAGAATGGGGATGGGATGTCTACTATTTTACTATTTCTATAGTTTCTTTGACCATTCATTTCTGCCTAAAATGCTTGGGGGGGGCATCAGGAAAAATCGGAAGGCGCAACACTCTGCATCGTACGTTGCGCAATAGAATAAGCAGGGAGCTGCCCCGTATAGGTAGGGAGCAAAATTTTGTCACCTAGCTATCTACTATCTATAGTTCTTAAAGAAACTTTTCCTTCACAGAAATTCAGTAATTCATAGCCTACGGTATTTGTTACCCAAGCCTGGAATGAACAGCCCTGCTAAGTTCCCACTTCCCATCTAGACCCAGTTGTTGAAGAATTCTGTTTAGCAACTAGAAAGCGTAAAGAAAGTATCATGTGCTAAATTATACAAAATCACATTTTTAACCAAAAAAAAAAAAAAAAAAAAAAAGAAGAAGAAAATTATTCTCTCCCTCTCTCAGAGCCTGAGTCCGAACTCCAATAAGTATTATGCAGCTTGAGCTCGTTTCGGGCCCAGGCTCAGCCCATCTCAGCACTGATGTATGAGTGTACGTGGTCTGCAAGGATGGATTCATAATGATTTTGGTCCACGGTGACTTCCACAGGTATGAGTGGACCCAGGGAATGCCACGAAAATATTCCCCAGACCATAACACTGCCCCAACCAGCTTGTGTTCTTCCAGCAATAAAGTCCATCCGTTCGATGAAGCAGAAAACGTGACTCATCAGAGAAAGCAATCCTTTGCTAATCAGCGGAGGTCTAATTCTAATACTGCCGTGCAAATGTAAGACTTTTCTGCCGATGCACCTTCATTAGCATAGCTGCAGTGACCATCTGTCTGCATTGGAGCTCCATATACAGCAGGGTTCATTGAACTGTCATTTTAGACACACTTCCGGTAGCGCACTGGTTCATTCGGCCAGTCAGTTGCTCTACTGTAGCGTGTTGATCAGCCCTCACCACCTTCGCAGCCGACGTTCACCTCTCACATCAATGGCACGTGGTGCTCCGCAGTTTCCACATCTCTTATTCACAATGGTGCCATTTCTCCAATCACGATACACTTTAACCACAGCAGCACGTGAACAGTTCACAAACTGCGGTGTTTCAGAAATACTGTACTCTTGGCCCAAAAGCCGATAATCATCCCTTTTTGCAAATCTGATAAATCGCTCTTTTTATCAATGACAGCAACGAGTGATATGTTTTCAGAATGCCTACACAGCACACCTTATATACCCTCCAACCCAGCTCATGACACATGCCTTCTTTCACTGGCTACGCATTGTTGACGTCAAAAGTAGGAGGTGGTCACAATAATGTGACTCACCTGTGTATATATAAGTGAATGTACAAATGTGATATGTATATACACTCGTGTCCAAAAATTAACGATCAACAACAAAAGGTGAAATTTCACACTCATGAGTCATTGGTTGGCGATAAAAACATTCTGACGCCATCAAAACACATTAGAGCAAGCTGTGTGAGAGTATTGGATCACATGCAAATTGTCAGGAATCATGTGACAACTGTGAACTGCCGTTTGGCAAGAGAAGCTGAAGCATGTATGGAAAGAAATACACTGCTGGACAATTGCTAAGGACGGATCATAAACGGCTATATAGCACATAAAAAAGTAAGTGTGGTTGGATGCCAAGTGAAATAAAATAATGTCAGAATGCCAGGACATTACAAGAAAGACAATTTATTGTGCTCTGAAATCCAGAAGGCTTTGGAACGTGTTCAAGGGACAAACAGGCCATTTTGTGCAGAATACGTAAACGTGAAAAAATGCAATTACCATCCGCAAGCGTTCCGGCGTAAGATGTCAATACGGGATATGGCCACCATGGAGGGCGATGCAAGATTCCACACGTCGTGTCATGCTTTGCACAACATTATCAAGCAGATGTTGGGGTAATTTATCCCATTCCTCTGTCAGTGCACGGATGAGGGTGTCCTTGTTTATTGGAGGGCATTGGCGACCAGCAAGACTCCTCCCCAAAGCATCCCACACATTTTCAATGGGATTCAGATCTGGAGAATGTGCTGGCCATACGAGGCGTTGAATATCCTCGCTCTCAAGACACTCCTGGACAGCGACTGTTCGATGACATGTTGCGTTGTCGTTTATGAAAATGAATCTATCACCGACAGCACCACGGAACATGCGAACATGAGGTAGCAGAACATCATTAATGTATCGTTGGCCAGTCATAGTCCCAGTTGGAAGCACATAGAGGGACGTACGGCCATTGATCATGATGCCAGCCCATACCATGACACTACATGTCAGATATCGGTCCCTTTCCTGTATGTTTGCTGGACAATATGCAGTACCACTATCACGCCAGATCAGTTGTCGTCGACAATCAGACGATAGACTGTATCTACTCTCATCTGAGAAGAGGACAGCAGACTAGTCGTTATCAGTCCAATTGCGATGTTGATGGCACCATTGCAAACGGGCGGTACGGTGACGTCTGGACAATGGGATGCACACAACAGGACGGCGGGCGTATAGTCCTCCTTCATGCAAACCTCTGGCAACAGTTTTTTGGGAGATCAACTTGCCAGTAGCAGCCATAAACTGATTTGCTACCTCACTAGCTGTGCTGCGCCGGTGTCTTTTTGTTGATAGCACTATGTACCGATCTTCTGCAGGTGTCGTACTGCGAACACGACCTACCCCCCGTGACGTATGCTAGACTCTCCATTTGTTTGAAATGATTTCCAAAGCCTTGAAACAACACTGTGGCTGACGTCGAACTCCCTGGAAACATCTGTTATTTTTTGCCCTTCTTCAATCTTGCCAATAATACGGCCACGCGTAAAATCATCTAGGTGATGTCGGGAAGACATACTGAAAATTGCAAGTTCGTCAATTGATTCTTTCCCTTTCAACTTTGCGTTTGAACAACAACGGTCAATACACGTCAAATCCTTTATATCTCTTATCAGCGCTATGACGTCACGAACAAGTTCGGCAATCCAAAATTTGCATACGCACAACACGTCGTACTGTATCCCGCACTTATGCTAATTTCCACATTTTCCTGCCTTCCATTTTATGGTTGCTATCGTTGCTATTGTCATCTGTCCTTAGCAATTGTCCGGCAGTGTAGTTTGTTTTGCAGGTGTTGAAGTGTGATCGGCCTTTTTTGTTGTTATGATGACTTGTAACATATCTAAAAGAACTTATCCAAATGATTTTACCTAAGGACAAACCGTTAGTTAACTGGAAGAAGAGTAGACAATGAGAGACACATCAAAGGAGTTCGGAATTGCCCAGAGCATAGGATCATGGATCTTGAAACAATTTTCTGAACATGGAATAGCTACCATACGGTTCAGTAGTGATCAACCACGCAAAACTACTGTGTCACAAGATCTTTCTGCAACGGCTAAAAGACCTCACAGAATAACTGCTGGCAAGTTAGCAAAACAGCTGGAATCGAGCACAGGTACCAAAATATCACTTCAAATCGTGTCAAGACATTTCAGTAATTTTGGATTGCATGCCTAAAAACCTGTATAATGTGTTCCATTGACTCCAGCATGCAAAATGACTTGCTTTTAATGGTGTCATGAACACCGCACATGGAGTGAAGAGAAATGGACTAATGTTCTGTTCATAGACAGAAACTGATTTTATTTATTGTGACTCCAGGCAGCAATACATGAGGCAAGAACCCTGCACTGCCTATTCAGCCAGAAACATAATAGAAATTGACCATTACAGGAGTGGTGGAGTAGTGGTCTGGTCTGGATTATGATCAATGGGCATACATAGCTCTTTGTTTTGGAGAAAGGGTCAATGAATGCCCAGCATTATTGTGAAGAGGTCATTTTAGAACATGTAAGGCTGTTTCGTGGTGCTGTGGGAAATCCTTTTGTTTTTATTAACGATAACATGCCCATCCTCATTTATCATGATGTGTTGGAGAGCGAGAGGATCGACCAAGTGGAGTGGCTTGTGTACTCCCCCAAACTGAATCCAAACAAAAAATGCTTGGGACACTCTGAGGCGGCGCATTGCTGATTAAGATCCCCCATATGGCGTCGAAAAGACCTGGTGATGGTGCTGAAAGAAGAATGGAGAAACCTTCCTTAGGGCCCACCAATGACAATCATGCATTGCAATCAGGGGTGGACATATACCCTATCAAAATGATCCATTAAAAATTAATTTTTTCTGTCAGTTTTAGTTATTGTAAGCCAATGTCAGAACATGGCATGTTCTGTTCTTTTATCAACTTCATCTATTAATAAGCAGAAATTCATGCTTTTTTATGTATGAACATGGCATGTTCTGTTCTTTTATCAACTTCATCTATTAATAAGCAGAAATTCATGCTTTTTTATGTATGAACATGTCCTTTTCCTTTTTGTTTACTCAATTAAAATATTTCTATCAACATCCTGTTAGAATAAAAGCATGCTATGAAAATATATGTGATCCTTAATTTTTTTACATGAGTGTGTATATACATTAGGGCAGTGGTTCTCAAACTGTGGTACGTGTACCCCGAAATTTTAGGGAGTACGCAAGAGTGGCTAAAATTATTTATCACTCATAATAAAAATCCAAACCAATGACTGACTGCAACCAAATAAATAAACCTTCTTTCTTACTAATTGTATAAACTTCTTAATCCAATTACAGTATTCTCTTTCTTTATTGTTGGATTCATTTCAAAAAGTGAGCGATAGCCAAGAGAGGCGAAATTAACTGATCGTAATCCAGGCTCCCGAGACAAAAGTGCATTTGTCAACCTCAAGGCTGCGCCCGAGAAAGCGAGACAGCCAGTGTGAGTTCTGAGAAAGAGCACCTGTGCAACTGTGCGAGAGAGAAGGAGATGACTCACACTCCTCCCACTATTCGCGCCCCTTCTTCCATGCCATTGTTCACTGTTGTCATTCGCGCACGTGCTCGTTTATCACTATCAGTGTCGCGAGGGAGCATATGATTACACTTGATCTAAGAATTCTAGTACTCTTTTAAAAGTGTTTTTCTCTGAGTGAGTGTGTGTAAAATTGAAGAAAAAAATGCATAAATGGCTTATAAAGAAAAGTACGTCCAGCGCGGACCAGGAGCCTACGACGTGTACGGCCGACTCATCGTCACATGAGGTAAGTGAAGAAGTCGATCCTGATGGACCATTCGAAAATAAAAGACGAAAAACTGACAAGCAGTCAAAAGACACGAAAATTAAAAAAGAAAATATGACGAGTCTTATTTGAAGCGAAGTTTTACGTGGACTGGAAGTTCAGTGGAACCTAATCTACAATGCGTTGTTTGTGCTGAAATTCTTTCAAAAACGCAATGAAACCAACACTTTTAAGACGGCATTTGGAAACTAAGCATGGGCATTTAAAAACAAAGATGTGAAGTATTTTGAGCATCTTTTAGATGACTTGCAGAGTAGAAAAAATAAAATTGTACAGTTTTCCGGTAAAGAAGAAAACGAAAATGCCCTCATAGCCTCTTACAAAGTTAGCCTTCAAATTGCTAAATCCGAAAAAAGTCGCACATTTGGTGAAAACCTTATCCTCCCTGCTGTGGCGGAAATCGCTTCTTGTATGTTTGGCGAAGAAGAAGCAAAAATAGTTACAAAGATTCCTTTGCCAAACGACACTGTTTCCAGGAGATATAGCTTTAAATACTAAAGACCAACTGGTAATGGCCATTCAAAATAGCCCGTTGTTTGCTTTGCAGCTGGACGAAACTACATATAGCTTTAAATACTAAAGACCAACTGGTAATGGCCATACAAAATAGCCCGTTGTTTGCTTTGCAGCTGGACGAAACTACAGTGTCGCTGGTCTAGCTCGGTTACTCGTTTTTGTGCGCGGAAAATTCCAGGATCAAGTATTTGAAGACATTTTATTTCGTAAGCCTCTTGAAACTTCAGCTACGGGTGAAGACGTTTTTAAAGTGATTGCTGTATTTTTTAAAGAAAACAACCTCGAATGGAAAAACTGTGTATCATTATGCACAGACGGTGCCAAGGTCATGAGTAGCCATATTGCCGGACTAGTAAGACATGTAAAAAAAGTTTCTCCTGAGTGCAAATTCAGTCACTGTTGCCTCCACTGTGAAGCTTTAGTCGCTAAGTATCTGCCCAATGACTTGAAAGCAGTTCTTGACCACTGTGTTAAAATTGTTAATTTTATCAAAACTCGTCCTCATAAATCGCGCTATTTCACAATTCTTTGCCAAGAAATCGGCAGACTCCATGCAAAGTTGCTGCTCCACATTGAAGTATGCTGGCTTTCACACAGCAATGTCCTTTGACGCTTATTTGAACTGTACATGTTTTTCATGGACCATGGTTCTCATTTAGGGTCAGTACTGAATGATTTTGAATGGCTTCTACAACTAGCATATTTATGTGATATCTTTGAAAAAATAAACGCTTGGAATTTGTCTATGCAGGGTGAAAGTGTTGATATTTTCAATGTGGAAAAGAAAGCAGAAGCAATGATTAAATAGTTGAATCTTTGGGAAAATGCATTAAAAAACACCAAATCTGAACAGTTTGAAAGAATGGACTCATTTCTAAAAGAAAATCAAAGGAACATTTCTGAATTTTCTGCAATGAAATCTCAAATGACGCTTCATATGAGCACTCTCAGGACACGTATAAGGGAGTATATTCCACCTCCAGACAAAACTACGGACTGGATCCATGACCCTTTCTCTTTCACAGTAGAAAATTGTGCTCTGCCGCTTCCCCAAAAAGAACAGTTGATCGAGTTGTCCTGTGATCCCTCTTTGAAAAATATCCGCGCCAATAAGGCTTTAGTTAACTTTTGGATTGGCATTGAAAAGGAATATGCAGTGCTTTCCGAAGTCGCTGTAAAACATCTTCTTCCCTTTACAACTACTTATTTACATGAAAGTGGTTTTTTTGTCCCTGATTTATTTGAAAAATAAGTATAGAAATAGACTTTATGTTGAGGACAATTTAAGGCTTTATCTATCAAAGATCGCCCCAAATATTGACGAACTTTGTATCCACAAACAAGTGCACCCTTCTCACTGATTTTATTAGATGGGGGTAGTTTTTCACCCGTACATATTTGTTCGTTTTATTTTCTCTTATACAAAACTTGAACATACATACATAAACTCAATCTAAGTTCTACAGTTCATGATTTTCAGAGTTTTGCATTTGGTAATAGAGTTTGCACTCGGAAAGCTGTTGGAAGCTTTTGATTTTAGAAATAAATTTAATTTCTGTGTTTGCTACTTAGCAGCTGCACACTTTTTTCTGTAATTAGTAATCATCTTAAAACAATATCAAAATATATGATGTAGGCGTAGGCTAAGTTGATTTTCTTTTTTGTCTGAAAATTTAATTACTGAGTTTGTTATTGCTATGTATGTCAAAGTTTTTATAAAGATATTCCATATTTCATTTTTTAAAATACCTAGTCTAACCCTCTACTTGCTAAAGTAACTTTTATGAGTTTGTGATTTTAAAAAAAAGGTATGCATGATTGCTGCACCATGAAAAGGGGTACGTGAGGTAAAAAAGTTTGAGAAACACTGCATTAGGATGTCCCTTATTTGTCGACTTCAAAATGTTTGACCGCATACCCACCGATTCTGTTCCGATTGACCTAAAACACTCTTAAAAGAAATTTCTGGATGACTGACCCATTTCAACCTGTGCCAACTTACGCGCAAATATGCGACGTGCTGACTCATTTTCACAAGCAAGTCGCCGGGCTGACGACATCGCGTTGCCAGGGCGACGCGATGATACCAGGCTGTGGGGAATATCCGTATATGTGTAGTCAGTCGATTTAGGTTCCCGGCCATATTTACATGTACTTGCGTTTTGTTAAACTAACATTAAGTGGCATGAATAACGAAGTCGAAAGAAAGTGTTACTTTAATGGGGAACGTAACTCACCAAATAGCCGGAATTAAATTGCCATCAAATCGACAAGTTTTGTTTTTTAACATATGAGAGGTTAAGCTCACTGTCAGTGAAAGTGCAAATCTTATTGTGCAGGAATGTATATTTTGAGAAAAAGCAATACTGACAAGAGCCCAGGCCAACTGTACAAAAAAAAAAAAAAAAACTGACTTGCATTCCATGAAGAAATTTACAAAAAAAATGCAAAGACACCAAATATTTTTAAGTGCCGTGAAGAGGAGTTTAAAAAGAATTTGGACAACTTATTTGATATTGCACATGCCAAAGCTCTACAAACTATCAAAATGGAAGACGACAGGATCTTGTTACAGTGACAGAGAGAGAGCCAGGACGAAATGGCTACCTAGCAGGTGTAGACAAAAAACGTGCTGAAAAGAAAGAAAGGGTGAGTCAAAAGAAAATCAAAGAAGTGAAAAGACAAAATAAACACTAAATTACAGCATCAACATCTTCAGCTTCATATGATTTTTCATCATCTGCAGAGACTGACAAAGCATGATGCTCCACTTCAGATGAAACCAACGATGGTGAGTTTTTGTTCACATTACCAGAAGACATACCAAGGCAGAATGTTACAAAACGAGGTACCAAACATTTCCTTACACCAAAACTAGTAATTGCTTTAGAAAAATCGCAGTTGAGTATAAGAGACACTGTTTACATTCTTCAGGCCACAGCAGAGGCACTGGGTCACAATGTTGATGAATTTCCTATTAATAGATCTTCTATTCAACGAATCCGGGAGAATAAAAGAAAAGAACATGCTGAAGCCATTAAATCTGCATTTAATAATGATATTCCTGCATTTGTTGCCATTCATTTGGACGGTAACGTGTTGCCTGCATTAAATGTGAGAGATTCAAAAGAAGAAAAACTTCCAACAGTTGTTACATTTGGAGATAGCAAGCAGCTCACTGCTGTCCCAAAACTACCAAATTCATCTGGCAAAGAGCAAACACAACCTGTTTGGATATTAAAAGATTGGGGCATGGAAGACAAAGTGCAAGTTCTTTGTAGTGACACAATTTATTCAAACACCAGTCGTTTTGATGGTACTTGTGTACTCTTTGAACAAAACCTGGACAGAGTTGTTTTTCCCCTGCCATCATCACATCCACGAACTAGTTTTGCATAGCATGTTTGAAACCAAAATACATCAGGTAACAAGCAGTCCTGACATACCTCTTTTCAAACAGTTGAGAGAAAGCTGGGAAAATATACTTTAAACTACTAATTTTCAAAGTAGTAAGAAAGTTGTGGAAGAGTTTTTTAATCAGTTTGAAATTAACAAAATTTTAGAATTTTATAAAGCTGAATTACAAGAACAAATATTAAGAAGTGATTACAGGGAACTTGTAGAACTGTGTGTAATATTTTAAGGAGGAGCTATGGAGAAGAAACTAAAAATGAAGCCTCCTGGTGCGATGCATTAAGCCTGACGGATGGCAAGAGCAATTTATTACCTGAAAATGTTTTTGCTAAGGTTTGAACTTAAACTATGCAACAAACAGGAGGAAGCTTTGAAAGACATTTGTCTATTCATGGTAATAATGGTTTATGTTAAACTGTGGCTTCAGTGCAGTGCAGCTGTAAAAGTCCCTTATCAAGACCTGTCTGTGAAAGTCATTGAAATCGTATGAAAGGATGGATACCAGTTTCTAGAGCAGCTCTGAAAATTTTTTGTCAGTACTTGTGATATTTATCTGAAGATGTGTCAGTTTTATCAATTTTTGATGAAAAAGTTGATGTACAAACAAAAATTAAAATGGTGGTAAATTTGGAGAGACAGAGAATCAGCACATGGAAAGGAGATATGTTTCATCATGTGGAGAAATGACTGATAAATTATAAGGTAAATTTGCTTTCATTTCAGTTCACTGTAATACACAAAATATTACTTTTTCTGTTTAATTCAGTTTGTTAACCATTTTAGAAAAAAACATGGCAGATTTTGTAGCAACGAAAAGTAGAGATTTGTTCTGTCGTTTACAACTAAACACTGGTTTCCTTCAGGAATGTCCTTCTAAATGAGAGAACATTTCCTTTTTAGATGCCAAAAGGACAGTTAACACGTTAACAGCAGTAAATGAAACAGCTGAAAGAGCTGTTAAATTAAAGCAGGACTTTCACAGACTCTTAGCTGTGGATGAGGAACAAAAGCGGTTTGTCTTGTGTTGCATGCATGATCATCGAAGGCTGTAACCTAACTGCAAAAAAGAAACATTGAAGAGAAAATATTCACAATAGCTTTGTAACTTGTAATATGTCATTTTATGGGTACAATAATGTAACAAGAACTTAATAAAATATTTGATATTATATTTACCGGCAATTTGGGGATTCAGATTTGCATAATGTATTTACATTCCTCGTCAGGCCAAGTTTTCAAATTTGACACTCGAGTCGGCACAGGTTGATGTTATTCGATTGAGATGAAATTTCCTATCTGAGTAAGTCTGACCACATGGAATAAAATTAAGCAGTATGCGCACACACTTGAGCATTTTTTTTTTCCCCAAAAAGGGACACCCAATATACACTGAAGTGCCAGACATGGGTGCAAGTTCTGAGATGTGGCTAAGACTGAAAATATTTTGAATATCCCCCCCCCCCCCCCATGCACACTCAGACATATACACAATATACATTAAATATTATATGTGGTTAAAATTCATTATTAAATAAAAAGAGCATAAAACGACCGAACATTAATGCATATACATGTAAACAAAATTTGATTATTAGGTAGGAACTACCAGTTGAAATTTAACAAATCTCCAAAATTCCTTATCTTGCAAAAGAAAAAAAAAAGATCTTGCATAATATTTAAATCCAATCTACCTATTTGCTGCTTATATAGCATTTTAAGCCCATAATAGAAATATGTTAACCAAATTATTGAAATTGTAATAATTAATACATAACATACCATGGAAGATGTTTCAAATAATCTTTAGTAAATTCTGTTGAATCAAATAAGTGTTGCAGACTTTTAAAAGAGTCATTTAAATTGTAAAATTACATAAGGATAAAAAAAAAATTATGATCAAGATTATGCATGTCCAACTGTAGTTGTGTACACAGAGAGCTCGTTTCATTAATTCACTTCACCATGATCACAGTTTTATAGTAACCATCACAAATTTTCATAGGTGAATTATTTCTTTGAACAGGAGCGACTCCAGGCAATGTTTGTGTATGTTGCTGTGATCGTACACACTTTTGATGATCAGCATCCTTACTGTGTCTGAGCAGCACTTTTTTACCATTGCTTCCATAGTTTAACTTTCTGCTGCAGAAAACACAAAAGCTAAATCCTGGTTCCTTAATTTTCCGGCACCAAGAACCAAATTTGACGTCATGGGCAGAGATCATGCTAGGATTTTTTCATAAGAGTAAAAATACTCCTTCGCAATTTTGAAGGAGTATTTTTCTTTTCAAAGGAGTAATTTTAGAGAACGAATAATTATCGCATTAAATTTTTAGCTAAATAATATTTTATATTAAAACAACTAATTATATCTATATAAATATGTAAACATGAATTAGCATGTAATTGATTTTCTTTCATATAAAATAAGTCATAATTTATCAAAATCTTACCTACTTGTCTTGTTTTATCCATGAGGCTGCAAAAAATTTTGTTTTGCTTTCGAAAGACTGTACCAAAACTTGTGTGTGTGTTGCTTCACAGATTCAGATTCTACACACTCAAACTTCAAAAAGAGTTCTATTGTGGAGGAAGGAAATCTACAGTCTATCTCAATCACAAAAGATAAAATAAACCTTCATTGGACATTGTGATGTGCAAGTTTAGTATTGCAAAGGTCAACTAATTTATTATTTTTGAACATGTTTTCCTTCAGCTCTGAAAAAAAAAATATCTTGAATACTATGTATGAGATGTTTACAGTTAACATAATTGAGAGTTGGTTGATTCGACCATTCTTCTGATATGAGGAATGTCCAGTTTCTCCCTTTGCAACTATTTATAGAGGAAAAATAACATTTAACAATAATTCAGGACAGTGGAAACATCGCGAAAAAAAATAAATTATGATTACGAAAAAATCTTCGCTTCGTCCGACTTCCGTTTTCGGAAATTTTCCCTCCGTTTTCAAGGTGAAACACAATCGGTTATCAAACAAAGTTATATTTTACAAAAAAATGAGCAGAGGAAATATTGCGATTACAGAATAAATCTGCAGTTCGTCTAACTTCCGTTTTTCGAAAGTTTTGAAAGACGAAATTCCGTCCCCAGCCGGACCCCCCCCCCCAAAATTATCTTCAGTTTTGATGACAACAAACAGCTACTCTTCGAATCCGCGTAAGAAACTCGTGCCTAAAGTTTACAAGGAAATTTTTGCTCCGTCGAACTTCCGTTATCGGAAACTATTGTCTACACTTTCAAGCTGAAATGCAAACATTTATGCAATAAATTGATATTTAATAACAATACTGGACAGAGGAAACTTCGCGAGAAAAAGAAATTACCTTCGCGGGAAAACATTTCACTCCGTTTAGCTTTCGTTAGTTCTGAAAAACGGAATACCGTTCCCCAGGCTGAAAACGAGCCCCACCTGATTTTATATTTATATATATATTTTCTTAAAATTTCGTAAGGCAGGAGAATTCCGCCCTGAAATGGCAATTAAACGAACTTCAAAACACGTCGCTTTTCACTTCCTCCACGCCAAGGTTTAACGGCACCACTCTGCACCGATACACTAGCGTCTCAATCCTGACGCGGCTGAAATGCGCATGCCCATCGGTTGAGCTGCTCTTTCCCACACTGCCTGAAGTGAAGGTTCTTCCGAATGATTGCCGAAAGCAGATCCCTAGCTGAACAGCTCGGCAATGGGAACCAAATCATGATTTTTTCATAAACTCTGACATAAAAGTTAAGATATAATTTCTTGATAAAAAAAAAAAAAGTCATTTTTAGGCCATAATCACGGTGTAATCACCGATTATAAAAGGAAATTTCATATGGAAAAACAATGCGTAAAAATACGTATTTCTAAATTTTAAAGCATATTCGGCGTTTTTAAGGCGTGAAATACGCGTGTAGAGTCGTTATCACGATCTCTGGTCATGGGAATCAGTCTCATCTAACCATTCCCATCGCCACTTATTTTTAACACTGCTATCGTTCAAAGCCGACATAATTTTCGAATCTATGAATTCGATAGCTGACTGCATGTTGAAAAAAGGAATCACAAATTTACCAATACTTGGTTAATTTCGCATACGTAAATTAATATAGAAATGCGTACGCATACACGCGTAAATTACGGCAAGATCGACTGGTACTACTCACTCCAAAGATTAGCTGTGACCTACGGCGACAGAGCCAGTGGTCGATGGGTGAACCGGTTATGGTGCGTGACGTACCCGTATCTGGGGGGTTATGACGTAGGCGAGGATCGGCGTAGAACCTCCAAGGTAGCTGCTCCTCGATTCCGCTTCAACCAGAATGCCCCTCTTACCCAGAATGCATTAGGCGCCGCTGCTACTCCGAGTTTACGATAAACAAGGTACTACGGTACGAGCGTGGTTGCCGATGGCGTACTTACTTTCCGGAGTAGAGCGTATGGATAGAAAGGGAAAAAAGAAAAATATATATTTGGAAATTTTATTTTTACTGATATTTTCTTCCGTCTTCGGATATTTTCAAAAGACGGAATTCCGTCCTCTGGACGGAAAACTTGCATCCATGGTGCCAGAAAAACTGGTGCAGATGAGCGCATGCAAAATACATAGCAACGTCACCTATGCACATACTCGGTTGCATCTGCCAGTGCGTATATAAAGCGATAGACATCCTTGCCAGCTGTCAGAGCTGTTTTCGGCATGAGAATGACAAGTAATAACGATTTAAATGATTTTCAACATGGTGTCTTAATTGGTGCTCGAGAGATGGGCCATGGTATTTCGGAGGTAGAAACGAAGTTCGGATTTTCACGGACGACCATTGCAAGGGTGTACCGTGACAACAAGAATTCCGACAAAACCTCCAACCTACAATACCAGTGTCGCCGTAAAAAGACATTGGGTGAACGTGACCATCGTCAGCTGTCAAGAATCGTTTCACGCGATAGGCGTGCAACACTCTCACAGGTGTCATCGGAATTCAATGCTGGAGCCTCAACAAGCATCAGCGTACGGACTGTGCAACGTACCCTGCATGATATGGGCTTTGGAAGCCGACGACCTACTTTGAGTCCCCTTGATGGGTGCACGACACAGAGCTATGCATCTCGCTTGGGCACGGCAACACCGCCACTGGACACTTGATGACTGGAAACAAGTAGCCTGGTCTGACGAGTCACGTTTACAACTGTATCGGGCAGATGGAAGGATTCGTGTGTGGTGCAAACCCCATCAAGCCATGCATCCCGCCTGTCAACAGGGAACTATACCGGCTGGTGAGGGGTCCGTAATGGTATGGGGTGTGTTTAGCTGGACTTCATTGAGACCCCTGGTACATCTACAAACGTCTGTGACCGGCCAACGCTATGCGTGCATCCTTTCTGACGAGGTACACCCGTTCATGTCCTGCATTCATGCTGATGGGTTGGGCCTGTTCCAACAGGACAATGCACCTTCACACAAGTGTTGGGATACCACATTATGGTTAGAGGAGCATTCATCTGAGTTTGGGGTGTTGCCATTCCCACCCAAGTCCCCAGATCTGAACGTGATAGAACACATTTGGGATGCCATGCCACACGCTATCGAACACAGGAATCCGAGACCTCAGAATACACCCGAATTGTGGAACGCTCTACAGGAAGTATGGTGTGCATTGCCTACAGCATATTTCCAGAAGCTAGTGTAGTCCAAGCCCCGTCGTATTTCTGCAATCCTGCGCTCCCGTGGGGGACCTGCAAGTATTAGACTGGTGCACCAGTTTTTCTGGCACTTCAGTGTACATATGTATATACAGTATGGCACAGAAGTTCCAAAAAAGTCCATTTAAATTTTTATTGGTTGCTTTTCCAGAAAAACTAAGATAGCCATTTCTCTTTATGGCAAGAGGGACACTTTTGGTGCATAGAAGGGGGGGGGGGGGGTCTGGTGACCCTATAAAGGGCGGGGAACATTCAATAACTGCAGATGGAAAGGGGGGAAGGGTAGTGTAATACATCATTGTTACGACATATTTCGCAAATTTAATTTATTGTGCTTTGTAAAAAAACAAAAACAAAAAAACATACGATAATCGTTAAGTTTTATGTCAAAGGGGATACCCTATAGAACCAGGGGTTTTGTGACCTTGTGAGGATCCGGGCTGGGAGTTTCACGAAATGTTGCATGGTAGTAAAGTCGGGTCACACCATATCACCGGAAAGAGGTCAGAAATGGGAACAACTTCTGCTTTTAACATTTGTCATATCTTTATTTTATCAAATGTGTTATGCCAAAATTTTGAGGATAACATGTAATCAGGGAATATATTACATCTTTGGAGTCTACTGTAAAATTGCACTTTTCCCAAGTCAAATCAATACCTGCCGACATTCCTACATCTGAAGCGCCTAACAGTACAAATTGGTCAAGGATCACAATATCAAATATTGCTACATGATACCAATGATTACATGTGTTCAAAGTGGCCACCATTAGCAGCAATGCACAGCTCATTCTTGTCACACCATGCACCTTGTAAAGCACAAAGTATCTAAAAATATCTCAAAAACTGCACCTTGTAAAGCAGTTTTTGAGATATCCCCAAAGAAAATATCACACGGTGTGAGATTTGGAGATCAAGCAGGCCATTGGACAGGTCTGTTATTTCCAATCCATCTATTTGGAAACTTCTCATTCAGCCATTCTGTTGCTTGATGGGAATGATGAGTCGGTGATCCATCTTGCATGAAGTACGGCTGTAAGTCTGCATTCGCATCCACAAATGGCTCCAGGCAGAGCCATATTTCATTTTGCATCAAATTTCGATATGACTCACCATTTAAATTTCGTTCAATAAACAATGGATCTATACTTACATCGTCCCACACACCACACCATATGTTAAGTTTTTCTAAGTATTGCGAATGCCTCTAAGAAAGAATATGTGGATTTGCGGATGACCAGTGGTAAGACCAATTTCAACTGATTTGCCATGCCTGATGAACGTTGTTTCATCCATGAAGATGAGACTTCGCTTAAAATTTTCATTGCTTTGCATTTGTTGCTGTGCCCATAGACAAAATTGTAGTCACCTATTATAGTCGGTTTTTAGCAGTTGCTGTAAAAATTTTGTCTAGTAAGGACGACATCTGTTCACCTTCAGTATTCTGTGAACGGAAGTATGAGACATACACCAGCCCCTTGAGCACGATGCAGTAGTAATAATGTCGGGGTTTTTTTACACTAGCTAAAATGTTGATTTCCTTATTTACACTGGTAAATGATTTTGATCTTTCCATTCTGTTTCACTCTACGATGCTTCCGGTTTCCATGAAACGGTGTATTAAATTACAGACCGCTTTCACAGAAGGTTGTGGCCTAACAAATTTTTACTGGTGAAATTGCCAAGCTGCTTGAGAAGCATTCTCACTATTCCTAAAGTACAAAACCAATAGCTGAACATAATCCTGAGTGGAATACGTGTCGGTCATCTTCACAAACTAACATAGAACATAAGTTTTATGGACCTTCAAATGCCAGAGGAAACTTTAAATGCCACTAACATTTTGCTACTGTCCGAAGACAAAAATACAGCAGGCAGAAATCTGCATAATTGACACATTGCGTTATTTGCATAATGTCACAACACGATGCTGACTGATGGCCTGTAGCAACAATAGCAGACTTCACAACGGACTATCAAGGCAACTTCACGTTTTGCAAACATATGCAGATTTGGTTTTATTCCCACAGAGTGTCACCTTGGCCATAAAATGGCTATGGTAAGTTTTCAGAACAAAAAGGTGCGAGAAAATAAATTTGGGAAACATTTCTTAGTAAAATAATTTCATGACTTCGGCATACAACATTTCACCTAACAAAAATATGGAAAAATGTAATACTCATGTTACATCAAATACAAAGATCTTTCCAGTGATGCATTAGACTCCCCCTCTCTTTCATCTGCAATTATTGAATGGCCCTTGATTTGCGGCCCGGAAGTGTGGTTCCTGACCATAAAACATAATAAGTATGGTACATTCACACAAACCAAAGAACACAAATGTGTCTGAAGTAACGCAATTTTTCCTACCACTCATACTACACTTTAGTGTAGCTATTGTGGCCAATAACTTTGTACCTAATAAAGATAAAACTAAAAATTTAAAAACCAACTTACTACATTTTCGGAGATCTTTCGAAAGATATGTTACATGACCCTCTTTCTGTTTGAAAATTTCAAGCAACTCCCCCCCCCTCCTATGTCCCAAAAGTGTCCCCCTTGCCATAAAGAGAAATGGCTATCTATGTTTTTCTTGAAAAGCAACCAATAAAAATTTAAATGGAGTTTTTTGGGACTTCTGTGCCATACTGTATATACATGTGTATAAACATCAAAGAAATTATATTAAATGCTTTATCAATACTTTCATTCCTCAAAAAAGGAATTTACACAAGACTTCTGAAGTATCAATTACAAATAACCTTCTAGAGCTAGTAATTGGAATATATTTCAAATACGTGGTGATAATGCCAATATACATACGATGCCATCGCTCTGTCCACATTATTTTATAAACAAGGCATAGCAACTGAAATATTGTCCCATGGACACTGCTGGGATCGAACCCCAGATCTCTTGATTAACTAGACGAGTGCGTTCATTCGTTGCTGAGCCCATTAATAAGGATTTGTGTAGTCAGATGCTGACTGATAAACCACACACAGCGCTGTGAATTGTTGGCACTGTAGTGTAAAGCGAACGCACTTGGCCTGTTAACTGAGAGATCTGGGTTCGATCCCAGTGGTGTTGGATGAACAATTTTTCAGTTGCTATGCGTTGTTTATAAAATAATGTGGAGTGAGCGATGATATCATCTATTAGTAATTGGAAATGGTGTAGATGTAATCAGCAAAAGTTTGTTAGTTGGTACATCACAAATATTGTGTCAAAGCCGTCCAAAGCTATTTGATAAGGCATGAGAACAAACAAATTTAACTGTTTTTTTTTTTTTTTTTTTTTTTTGTATTAAACTTTTACCATTTGCCCAATCCACCAGTTTTCTCCATAAATGCAGGGATCATAGCATACTTCTGGAAAATTTTAGGTAGGAATTTTAGGAATTTTTAGAAACATTTTAGGAAAATTTTAGGAGTGTATTTAAATAAAAACTAGATGTATATTTGTAAACATCTAGTAAAACAACTTTGTATACATTGTAAAGAGTTTGCTTCACACCCTTCAACCATATATACTGATAGACTGCGCATGACATCAAAATTTCTGGCTCCAACATAAAATCACATGACATCAGTCAAAAAGATGGGTTACACCTGCTGTGCTTATGGTTGCTCTGAGCGATATAGTAAAGGAAGTTCTATGATTTTTCATGGGTAAGAAACGAATTAAATACCTAAGTCAATAAAGTTCAATTACTTAACCAGAAACTTGCAGCTATTGATATAAAAATATAGTAACTTAAGAAAAAAAAAATGGAATGCATGTTCCAAATTCTTCGCAAATGTTCATCACATGATAAATAACTAAATGTAAACAACCCGATCATGCATGTATATAGCTCATAAGTAAACTTACCTGAAGAGTTTTCATTATATATGAGGCGCATTCACTATAATACACCGAAAACACTGAAGTTCTGCAGCGTAAATTAGTAATCATAACAGCATTTTTACACGAAATTTGTAGTCTGATGATGACGTGCCCAATGTTGGAGCCATGGCGGCTTTGATGCAGCTATTGCCAATGCGCAGTCCATTAGTATATATGGTCGAAGTTCACACCCAAATTTTTTGCATAACGTCTAATGTCTAAAGTTTAAGTATGATTTACTTCTAATGTTCAGTTCTTATCTTTTCACGTGTTATCATATTAAAGTATATTTACCACATTCAAGTTTCACTTTGAACATTAATATGCTGTTGAACCAGAAGCAATTCACGATTTTCACAGTAAAGTTTTCAGGTTTCACATTAAATTATAATATCCTAAAAAGGTAATTAAAAACCAAGAACTATGTACAATTGTTCACTGAATTACTTTTTTCATATTATTGTTTCAACCTTTTCCTGATAAGCCTATCTTTTTCTGCTTCCACCACAACTAATTTACTTTCAGTTTTCTTTATTTCAGCTGAACCTTGTATGATCAAGTTAGAGGCAACTGCTATTTCAACAGTATTTTGTTTTTCTACAGCTTTTCTCATTCTTTCTGTTCCCTCTTGAATTACTGCTAGGGAGGCTTCTTTATCTTTTTTAATCCTATTTATTTCTGCATCATTTTATTTTATTTTGTCATCAAACTCAGCTTTTCTTTTTTCTCTAGCTGCTTTTCCTTATTTTCCCTCTCTTTCTGCTTCCTTTCTTTTACCTTTTTTTATTCTTCTTCCTTCAGCTGATCAACATACTCTTTATTAAATTTATGTGAATCACGAACACTATTTAACAAATTTCTTGTTATGGGAACTTTACTTACACATCCATAGTGTTTAATGGCCCCTTTAACTATTCTTAATGGTGTTATAGTTGAGTCTTTTAAGTTAGCCTTGTCCTTCCTTAACTGAGCAGTGTTGACCGAAAATCCCCTTTCTGCATCAGCATTACCATGAGGTAAAACTAAAATTGACTTGATGAGTTTAGCAAGATTTGAGTATTTTTCTTTTCCGCTAGAGTCTTTAATACTAAATATATTACGCCAGTAATGATCAATCCGCACTGGAATATGCCCTTAATCTGAAAATTTCACTAGTTCATCTAGAGTTGGCTTATCAGAATTTAAGTTTCCACTCTTCTCTTACTCTATCAATTTGTTCCTCAGAAAGATGCAAAACACTTGAAATTCTGGTTATTTCCGAAAGTCCTTCAGTGACTGAAAGTTGAGTTGACTCTTTCTTTGGTTCTTTTACCTTTAAAACTTCTATGTCTCTTAGCTTTTGATTGCAGAATGGCAAATTTGACTTGAAATATTTTGTGGTTGCAATTAGTGATGATCTTACATCTAAGAGAAATAATTTCTGCCTGGTCTCCTGAACATTCCTGAGGAGATTTTTTGTCTTCATACCAACTTCTAACTCCCCTAGTTTTTTCCATGAATTTTTGTTTTCAAAATCTACATTCTTTTAGGTCTTCTCCAAATTTCCCTGCAATAACATCATCTTGGATAAACTGAGCCATAACATTCCTCATTAAAGTATTTAAATCAGAATATAACTGGTGTATTTTTGGTTCTTCACTCTGATAACATAATGAAAACTTTTCAAAATTTTGGTGTGAAAATAAAATTAATGCTAAATAGCAAGGAGTTAGCTCATTTTACAGGAAACAGTGAATTCTTTTATACCTTGCTGAATTGCATAGTTGTTTTTCAAATATTTTTTAAGATGGCAAGAAGTTTAAAAAATATTCTGTAATATTTAGCCATTGATCCAAGAACCTCTGGGCTACAGAACCAATGGTTAACCATCTGTTGCTGACATGACGCAAAAGAAATTTGGCTGTGACCAATGTTATATCCTCGACAGATTTATAATCCTCTCGTCTTGCAGCACTACTCTTTAAAAAGTAATGCATATCAGTAGCAAATTCGTCAAAATCTATATTTAAGCTTGTCAAAAAATTTTTAAATGCATTACTAACAACACACAGGTTGCAAAAACCTAGTTCCAAAGATTTCTGGCCTGTTTCTTGTTTTACAACTTCATTGAATTTGCGTAAAAAGCACTTATTTACATTTGGGCTGTCCGTGGATATACAAATAATTCTGTTCAATGAAATATTGAAGGATGATAACACATCAAGAATTTCTTTTAGCAAAATATCTGCTGTTGCATGACCCAGAAAAACGCTTGTTAGGTATCGGCAAGAAACTGAATTTATTTCTGAAGACCAGTACCTGAGATACACATCCAACTGCCGTTTCACTTGTGTATTTGTAGTTTCATCAAATGCTATAGTAACCTTTCCTGGGCTACTAGATGCAATGTCTTTTTCAAATCCTCTTCAAAATATTTTGACAATCCATGTGATATCACATAAGCAACTTTTTTTTTCTTTAAGTTGCATTTTGGCTGCAATAGCAGAATCAGGAAAACATTTCTTTGAAAAGTTCAACTGTTTCAGTTCATGAAACAAAAGACATATTGTCCTTAGCAACTTTCATGGCCCATAATGCTTCGGCTTTAGCCAACTGTAAATCTTGACTCAGTACTTCACTAATATTTGTTTTGGGCTGAAGATCCCATCCTCCAAAGGCTTTCAGATGGACTTATTTTGAAATTTACTTTGAAATTTCTGCAAATGTTTTTTTCCTTTATGATGCGCTTTTACTTGTGAAAAGGCCACTATTAGAAATATTGAAAATTTCTGAACACAATATACACTTAGCAGAAAATATTGTTTCAGTTGCAGAACACCATTCTTTCAACTTCACTCCGTCCAATTCTTTGGCGAGCCACGCATCTTGAAATTTCGTTTTGGATTTAGACATCTTAAACACTTGTATTACTAACCAGAAAATGAAAGGGAAGTACAAAAACACGTTCCAATATTGCAAAACCAGACAACTTCCCGAAGTTTGGCTGCGAGGATGTCAGAAGATAGAAAAAAAAAAAAAAAAAGCAAGTCACCACTAGAGAACTGAACCTGCACACAAGCACAGAGAACACCATAAAAGACGCAAAACCAGAAACTATCCTACGTATCTCACGCAAGTTCAGTCAAAGCGAGTCGGAGCCGAGATATATTGCGTATCGAAGGTCGCTGTCGCCGACGCACGATCGAAGGTTAATGATCACGTGCTTTACTGCCTGCCACGATAACACTCAGCTACCATCCCATCGTCATTACCGGAGGTTACGGAAGGAGACCACATGTTTCCTCTTTGCTTCCACTCACCTGCGGTTTACAATAACAAAACATCAGCAGAAAGAGGAGGTTCCACGAGGCATGTCCAAAAATAAAGTATGATCTTCTGTGTGCCACTGAGTTCGTCTGCAAAGCGCAAACCAGGGGTGAAAATGACCCCTCCCCTTTTCCCTTAGATCTCTTGTTACTCTCGAAAACTGTCCGAAGGCACAAAAGTGGAGCGCCCGCCCCGAAGCAAGTGCATCTCGATGGCGTCATTTTCCCTCCCTTCAGCAGCACAGCATATAGGCTGTGTTTCTACAATAACAGGTCTTTTTACCTTACCGTAATGGTAAATTTATTGGCGTTAATAACAGTTGTATTTTTAATAAATAAGCTGACGAAAATTTTAGGAAGAATAGCAAATTTTAGTTATAATTTTAGGAATTTAAGGAGGGTCACAAAATATTAGGAATTTTAGGAGAAATGTGATCCCTGTAAATGCATGCAACACAATAATCTCTTGCTGAGCTACTAACTGCTACATCATTCTTAGTTTTAGAGCAAGATTCAGTCAATACCTCTACCAGTTCATGGTTTACAGTCCTACTTAATTTTGTTGTTTTACACAGCAATCCACACATGTGAAGTCACATGTATGTTCCCACACTTTCTTTCTAAATTGAGTGATATCTGTAGGAGAAAATGTCAAGAAAACTATATTGGGCAACTTCTTACTGATAATGTTCACAAAAGAATTGCTGTTCTGAATGTTATTAAAGACTTCTAAATTTAAAAGATATGCTGAATTATCTAGTGCTTCACAAGATAACCAACAGCTATCACAAGGTCCTTTTTCATGGCCACTCGCACTGAACTACTTCCTTTTATTGCCAATTTTTAACTGACTGAGCTGATAATCTGTTTTTTAAATGTGCAGCAGCTCCAATAGAAATAGAAATTGTTTGCCTAAATTCAATTTGATCATTGGATTTAATCTACTCCTTATTTTACTGATGGAAAGCAGAGCATGACCAGAATCATGCACCATGTCATTAGAAACTACAAAAAAACTTTTCCGTCATAATAAGCTACGTATGTGAATACTGATCCATGAATTGCATTTTCAAGTGCTATGTCTGGTTTCATTTTGCGACATAACTTTACAGCACTCAGAAAAATCAAAGGGAAAAATCGGTAGAAATTCATCATTTTGTCTTTTTCTTCTGAAATGTCACATCTCGGAAGTTTGTGAATGTAACTATGGGCAATTCCTTTCTGTATCCATTTTTTCTACTTCAGAAAGTAAGTTTTTCAATGGGTCTACTTCAGAAAGTAAGTTTTTCAATGGGACAGCTTTTCTCAGGTGTAGGATTTTTTTTTTTTTTTTTTTTTTCAAATTTCATCAATAACATTTAGAAATAAGACTGTTATTAACATAAAATAAACCTTTAATTTTTTCATGCATTATGATAATTGGCATTATTGATTTTATACATGTGTTAGGTAAAATATAAAAATTTTCAACTGAAATACTACCTCTTTTTATTCCTTCATCATGTACTAGCAATAATGACTGTCAGCTAACAAAGGTTCATATTTCTAGAAACTGGCCTTTTTTTATATTAATTTCTGAAAATGGACTCTTTTTGTTAAATTTTGTTTTTTCAATACTTGGACGCTTATCTTTGCAAAAGTAAAATTTAAATTCAGACAAAGCATTTTTCAACTCACATGAGCAAAGGGAGGAACCACATACATGTATTTAAGGTGAAATAAATACATAATTAAAAAAAATAAAAATTGAATTTTTAAAATTTTTAACATTCTGCTATTTAGATAGCAAAAGCAAACTGTAGTTTGCTGTCTTCATTCCTTCAAAACACCATCTGGTTGGTGTGCGAAAGCTTAGACACTTTGATTTCTATTCACAATGAAATTTGCGCACCTAGAAGAAAACATGCTACAACTGTGAAACTTTGCAAATAGCTAGAGTCCCAAATGCAAATGATCCACGTTTGGTGGGAGTGTGCACAACTGCACACCCTGTGGTAGCACTGCAAGCACGAACCGGCAGCCTTATAAACCAGCGCGTAGTCGATGCCCCATGAAAGCGAAAAGCACAGGCCGACGCAAGCAAGAGTACAGAATGATAAGAATGCCGGGCAGACACCAGAGACATCAATTTACGCAACTTACGGACTTTGAGAGAGGCCTGATCATCGGGCTGAAAATGCAGGTTGGTCAGCGTGCCATATAGCTCGTCACATGGATTGTTCTGATCATACCATCAGACTGTGTTGGGAGCACGGGACAAGTAATGGCACTGCCACATGGCGGAGCTTCTCCGGACGGACCAGGAGGACCACCGGTAGAGAGGATCGACGGATCATGTGCCAGGCACGAACAGGATCTCATGGGGACCCGGTCCACTATACAGGCAGGTGTAGCAGCTCCTATGTGTCCATGAACCATTTCTTGACGCCTCGCGGAAGCGAATCTGCCATCCCAGCGCCTCTTACGTGTGCTGCCATTAACACCAGAACATCGCTGACTCCGTTTGCAGAGGTGTCAGGCCAGAGCGACATGGAATGCCACAGACTGGCAAAGTGTGGTGTTTAGCAATGAGTGCCGCTTCATTTTGGGGACAGATGATCATCGTGTTTGGTTGTGGAGGTCCCCGGGTCAATGGCACAATCCCCACCTTGCTATTGAGTGCCACACCTTCCCACTGAAGGCATTATGGTCTGGGGAGTCATTGCCTATGATATCCAATCAGTTCTAGTAGTGGCACGTGGATCATTGACTGGCCAGTGTTATGTGGATGAGATCCTACAGCCCCATGAGCTCTTATTCCTGGCTGGGATTCCAGGTGCGCTATACCAGCAGGATAATGCCCACCTGCACACGGCTCGGGTTCCCTAGGACTGCCTACGTCATGTCCAGACACTTCCATGGTCACGTCCCCTATCGAGCATGTGTGGGACCAGTTGAAACGCCAGCTATCGCCGTGCCGCACTATCCAAGATTTGGAGCACACCGTCCAACATGTGTGGGCCAGTCTGCCGCAGGACAACATCAGGCGTCTGTTCGCTTCCATGCCGGATTGCATTGCAGCATGTATTGCCGCATGCGGTAGTGTGACGCTCTATTGAAGATGACCAGACTGTGTGACACAGATCCCTCTCTAATTGTACTGCAGTTCTGTTTTTGCAATCATGTGTATCATTCAGTATCATTACGTCCGTAAAATTTCAGTTCAATCTGATGCTTCCTTCTTGGTGTGCAAATTTCATTGTCCGTGACTGTATTTCACACCAATAAATTCGGATTACTATAATAGTTTTACTATTTTAAGTATAGTCGGTGTATGGTTCCTTGTTATTAATTAGAATCTTTACTAAATCTGGTTCCATCTATTTTGTACTGTTTCTGAGTAAAATTGAGGTACTTAAAAAATCTTAATGGTTTTGCTATTCAATATGCTCAATGCTAAAACAAATGTTTAGACTGCAGAATTTCAATGTGGGTGTGGTATACAGAATGAAGTATTTCCATAATACAACACATCTTTTAAATGTGGTGCATTTATTGAAAGAACTTAATACCGAAAATTATGCTATTATACACTTCTAAATATTTTGATGGAAAAGTACAGTTTTGTTTTATAGATACATGTTGCTTTTGGGGGAGAGGTGGAGGTGAGTTTAAAAGAAAGATAAAAAATTTTAATTTTTGATGCCATAAGCATGTGAAAAAATACTACTTTAAAATGGAAATAACATTAGATTATCAGCTGTGTGTTATTTTTTTTAACTTTGTTCAAATTGACCTCTCTCCCCCAGAAAAGCAGCAAATCTTTAATAGAGAACAAGGTCAAAACTGGAATCAAAATGTACAAATATGAAGCACCTTGTGCACGAGAATCCAGTTCCCGCATCAAATTGAAATTTCTCTGCAATTCTGAAGGTAGAGTTTCTAAGCCTGAAATTAAAGAGAAAGGGAAAGAGAGAGAGAGAAGAAGTTTGTATTTCTGAAACACAGCATACATATTTAAGCACAGCAGATTATAAAAACTTACACCAAACTACTACTATGGTTAAACTAAATGATAAAAATCTCATTTTAAACACAGTATACAGCTGTTTAGCAAAATGGGACTACTATAGTAAAAAAATTTAAGTTGAAGATCAACAATTACATGAGAAATGACATAAAAGTCTAATGGAAACTCCTTACGCCATTTTTTTTTTTTTTGTGATCTAATTGTTCATCTAAAATTGAAGTTCCATATTTTTTTAATGAAAAATATTTTTAAAACATTTTACTTTTTTCTTTGCAAGCATTCAGAACAATCTACTACTGGCAAACTATCACTACTTAGTGTTGGCTCACATCTTTGGCAACAGTATCCTACATCAATAAATTTCAACAGAAATACATGTACACGACTGGACCACTCTACATAATACAAGACCACAGTTTTGTGCAAAATTTCCACAGTTCACTCCATTACAATATAAACTGTCTTTATTATGAAAAATGACAAAGAATTTTACAACTGATCTAAACTTCTGGTCATCAAAACTACTATCGTAAGCCAAACAGAATTACCAAAATTCTCTTCATAAAACATGTCAAGATTTCAGTTTTCTCTGACCACTTTTACAGAAAAGATGTAAATTGTGGGTAAAAATAAAAAAAAAAAAAAATTTTCAAGTCAAAGGTGATCATCATAACAACCACAACATTTTGGAGTTTTCTTACTGTGTAGCCTGAAATTTTGTGACCTGTTCAACATTTTTCTATTATTTGATCATATTTAAGTGGCTTTTAGTACTTTAATCAGTTATTATAAAAAAATAACAATGGAAGGAAAGGACCATTCTTGGAATGCAATAGTTCACATTGTCATAAATGCTGAAATAAGAGCTGGATGACAGAATAGCTAGCTACTTTTGACAGGAATTTGGTTTAAGATATACACTTACATGATATCTAAATTTCCATGAATGCCAGAAGATTTAAACAATTTTCAAAAAAGATTTCTACCAGTATTTCAGTGGGAGCTTAGATATGCCACATGATTTATTTCAAATCAGATTTGTACTGAGTAGTGAATGGAAAAAAAAATAATAATGGCAAGAAAAATATTTAAAGATAAGGTTTCTGTTGTGGTCCGATAAGGTTTCTGTTGTGGTCCTTTATTTTTCCCTTTTATTATAAATCAGTGAGGTAGAAGAATGGGATTTTATTTTTTAGGAATTTTAGTTTTTCTTCTGTTCTTAGAAATAAACTTCACACAGTGTGGCTTATGCTTTGCAACAGATTCCTGTTAAAAAATAGCAATTTGATTTTAATACTAACCAAACTTAATTGCTCATTACATTGTTATAACGGACACACTTGCAAATACAGCAACTGGCCTGATGAAGCTGCATCATACATCCAGCAAACATAAATTGTGCTTAAAAACATTGAATGTCTGTAGTACTCTTAATTCATCAGACTGACTAGAAAAAAATGTAAAGATGGGTAATCTTTAAGCATCCATGAAATTCTTACCAAGCACTCCTTACTAATAGTAGTTCCATATAAGCTTGGGCTACCCTGCATATTATAAGCAGAATTCTAAAAAACTTTGGGGGGGGGGGCACAAAATAATAATAATTTCATCTTAACTTTCATTCAACTTTCAAATAACGCATTCACCTTCAACCTTACAAAATTTTCCACATACAATCTGATTTAACTTGCCGCTTCAAACTTTATAATTTTTCAATATTTAAAATTTAAAGGCAAAAATATGAAATTCATCAAACCTCATTGATTTTGTGTGAGTGAGTGAGTGAGTGAGTGAGTGAGAGAGAGAGAGAGAGAGGAGGGGAGGATGAACTGATACAAAAGTTTCTAGTTTCTAGTGCAAAGATTAAGGTAGCTTATTCATCAAAACTTCCTATGCAGAATTACAAAAATTTGGTTTAACATTACAAGATTATCAAAAGAAGCCATTAAAAAATGCATAAAAATTAATGCATTTCTCATGTCCATCTGTGAAATCATTCCATTGTTGCCAATCATTTGCATAAAGAGATAATTATACAAAACATTCAGACATTATATTGTAATGTATGTGCAATGGTTATCCACTTAAAACAGATGAAAAAAGACTTTTGTTCCATAATGAAGGTTACGTTGAAAAGTTCTCACAAGACTGAAGTCTGAATAATCTAGAAACTATAGTTAACACTTCTGGAGACAAAACATTGACTGCAACAAATACAAACAAAATGAAGTAGATAATTAGTCCAAATAGCAAAAAACTTGTAACTTGTGGTTGACAATAAAACAACTTCTCAGCAATGATTACTGATCAATAAAGTTCCAACTTGGTTCTTTTAATTTATTACTACCACAGGAACATTTTTAGGTACTGTTATCACTGTCGCATTATTTCACTCTTGATATGGGAGGTTATGCTGAATACACAATAACAGCAGCAAACACTACACCTTTTGCACCACAGAGAAATGCTGCACACACAATTTATTTGCACCTTGTGTAAGAAGCACATATGGCTCTTTTTCACCCAGGTTCAGTAACTATGCTCTTTTGCTTGAAGAATAAATTCTGCATTTCTTTCTCACCCTGGAAGGTTATACTGAATACACGGTAGCAAACACTACACCATTTGTACCATACAAAAGTACCACACACACAATTCATTTGCACCTTGGGTATGAAGCACCTATGGCTCTTTAACACACAGGTTCACTAACTACACTATTTTCCAAAAAGAATGAATTTATTAATTTTTTCCAATCTCGTAAAAAACCGTCAAATCTCATTGCAGCACTTTTGATGCAAATGGATAACATGCAGTGTAAAAAAAAATCCAAAACTAAAACCAACCATACTAAATTTCAGGGCATTGAATAAGATGGAATTAATTGCATCTATTATCACATCTAAGGGAAACACAATCTGATTAAAAAAAATTACACAATACTAATAGCAAACTGAAATCTGAGTTTTAAGACACTAAAACAAGAAAAAGGAAAAACTTTGTTTTGAGGCTGCTGCAACAGAAAACCAATGAACTAAAACATTTTAATTTCATTCAAAACAGATTTTAGGGCCCTATGGATAATCTATGCAAGCACATCCATGAAATAAAATCCAAATGAAAAATATTCAGGATTTACATATATTTACCAAACCAATTTATGCGTTCAGTAATGAATACAATTACTTATGCTGCATTAAAATTGAAGCTTACAATGTTTGTAAATATATAAAATACAATGTTTTACTTTTACTGTACATATACAAGCACTATAAATTTCTTATGCATCTAAACATTTTGTTTTTCTTTCTTTTTTCTTGTATGCAGAGAAATGTAAAGACATAGAAAGAAATACAGAAAAAAACTTCACTGAATTCTTGAACTGAATATTACTTTGGCATAACCTTTAAATCTGAGTAAAACAAATCTAACAAAAATATGAGGTAAAAGAAAAATTACTGTATTGACAAAAATTAATGGCAATGGATCCTTCACAACAATAATTTATTACATATGATTTTAATCATTTCTTTCTGGTAAGATCTTTCAGCTGCACATCAGCCTTGAATGATCCTTCACAACAATAATTTATTACATATGATTTTAATCATTTCTTTCTGGTAAGATCTTTCAGCTGCACATCAGCCTTGGTCACTCTGATAGCATGAATGCATGCAGTGAAATTATTTACAAGTATGCTGCCAGTAGAGATTTCCAAATAATCAAAATGTTGACTGGCAACAGACTTGGAAATAAGATCCACCACGTGTAATCATGCAATTGGTGGGACCAAAGGCGATGCCCAGCTGAAGGATCTCAATGAAAATAAAGTATTAAAATTACATACAGTAATAAATTACTACCATAAAACATCCACCATCATTTTCCTGTTTGTAATTATAACTCCTTACTTGATATTATTACTGTGATGAGTACAAGATCCTTCACATTACTGAATAAATTATTGTTTTTTTATTCTGCATATAAAAATTCATCACACTTCTGTTTCTTGAAAGTTACAAATATACAGTCAGATGATTTCACAGGCTTTTAAAAGAAATAAAACCCATAATTATAAAAATGTTAATACAATCTGGAAGCTTGCCACTAGAACTGCAAGACACAAAATTTAGTTAATAAACATGCTAGTTTAAATATGTGCTCCTTTAAACAACATGCAAGCATGGCTGCAGAAATTTTGAAAATATCTGAACCTTGGTTACTTGTACTCATAGATTCCTAAAACATATAATATAATTCTGAGTGCCACTTTACACATGTGAAACTTTCAACACAATTTTTTTAAATTCAATTTCCATACACTGATGTACTGTTAATATACATATCTAAAGTGTCTAAATTTGTCAATAAGCTATTCAGAATAAGAAATCAATAAATATAGCTATTGGCTTTTATTAAAGTGAAAAATGTGAATACTTGTAAAAATGGAAAAAGGTATCTCTTTTAAACTTCTGAAGAAAACGTTGAATAATTTCAAAAATCCATGCTTACATTTGCCGAAGAGGAATAAAAGATCCTTCGTAAAATGAGTACCTAAAATGTTGAAATTTAAAAGAATTATAAAAATTAAACTAAAAAAAGGATTTGAAAAACTTAAAATACACAACTAAAAATTTTCAGTGGAAATGTTTGATGTTCAACTAAAAACTGAAAACAAAACTGTTGTACATAAAGAACAAACTGGATAATCAAATTCCCAACGATTTGTCCTCTACAACTCTTGCTTTAAAACACAAAACACTGGGAACCTAAAAAGCCAGGAATATTTTCCAGCACTGACAGATTCAGCTGGGACAAATGGCCAAAACTTCACAGAAATTTCCGATATGTATTTTCTTTTAATTTTTTTTTTCATGCTGTAATTTTTATATTTCATAGCAGAATGTGGAACATGCAAAGTAAGATGTGGGGATTACTGTGAACACTCATAAGACAATATCTCAGCATTTATGCTATAAAATCAACTGTATATGGAGTTTAATGTGTCAACAATTTTTAGTTCTTCTACACTTCATAACAGGAATAAAATAGCAACCATGAAAATTTGTAACAAAAAATAAAATGTGGCAAACAGTGACAGCAAAGGGCTCCTTCACTAGTTCCATATGAAAACCAGCAAAACACAGTTTTTCATATTTTACAGTACTGTATTAACAATTTTACTTAAGTTTCAGAGCAAACGCAAAATTAGTTGAGCAGAAAATATTGTGTATCACAAAATCCTTCACGCATGAAAAACATTTGGTTTTTACTTCACTTAATTCTCTTTTGTCTCTCATGTTTTTGATGTTTCTTGCCTTCTGGTTACAATCAAGGCCTGTTCTCAACTCTTCAACTACACTTTGTAAAGCCTATTGACACTGAATGAAATTTCAAGAGTTGCAAGATTCTACATAAAATATTGCCTCTGTCATAATTAGAGAACACCTCATGATACTTCCTAATGAGTCATCCCACGTCAATTCAACCAAAATTTTAATGAAATGGAACCCACCATCTCGGATTTTCATGAAATTCTCCTCAAAGTAAGTTTACCAGGGGAAATGGAGAAACCCCAAGTTTTAGTGTTCTATCTCTCGTAGTTTTTTTTTTTTTTTTTTTTTTGCAGATTTTCAAAGTTCAGGATATTTTCTAGAAAATGCTATTTTTTGCTTCAGTTAAAAGGGTGTGTTTATGAGTATATTCTTTTATAACTATTGAACAAATTAACTTAGGAACATAAAATTGGTCTTAAATTTTAGCTTTTAAAGTGTACATTCCACATGTCATGCAATTTGTTATATGTTTCGTGTTTCTCTATTTATTGCTCTCTAAACAAGAATTTTGCTGAAAAAAACTCTCTTAGAATAAAAGATATTGTTTTCGGAAAGTGAACCCTAAATAATTTTTTTTTCATTTTTTTCTATAACAAGGTAGTAATATATATTATTATACAGGGTGTCCACAATGTCTTGACATAGTCATTTTTGCAACTACCCCATCAGAGCTGCACAGTATGATCCAGGAACTAGCTGACAAGAGTAAAGAAGTGGGATATAAAAATGAACTTTCAGAAGACAAAAGTGATGTTCAATGCTTTTACAAGAAATGAAGATTTATCGATTGATGGAGAAAAGCTGGAGATAACAGACACGTACGTTTATCTTGGACAGCAGATATCAAGTGAGGGTCACATTGATGAAGACATTAATCGGCGTACAAAACTTGCTTGGAGAGCTTTTGGAAGAAACAGCATAACTTTCAAGAGCAATATGCCATTATGTCTTAAAAGAAAAGTGTTTGATCAATGCATCATTCCAGTGCTTACGCATGGTGCAGAGTCGGAAGTAAATTTTAACTAAAAGAGACATAGAAAGGCTGCAGACAACTCAAAGCAGCATGGAGAGGTACATGCTTGGTGTAACCAGGAGAGATAAGAAGAGGAACTCGTGGATCCGAAAAATGACAAGAGTGGAAGACATCATATGATCACAGTTAAATCCCTGAAATGGCAATGGGCTGGACATACTGCCAGAAGGACAGACCATCGATGGACAGCCGAAATTTTAGATTGGATTCCAAGGGACAGGAAAAGACCCAGAAGAAGACCACATGGGAGATAGGTGGATGAAATTCGAAAGTATGCGGGAGTGACCTGGAGGAGACTGGCACAAGACAGACCGTTGTGGAGGAAACTTGGGGAGACCTTCGTCCAGCAGTGGATTGATAATGGTTGACAATGATGATGATGATACATAGCTCACTTACATTTCTTAATACAGGGGGGTAACACGACATTGTGGACACCCTGTATGCAAAAAAATCTAAGAGACTACAAATTTCCCTAAGAGGGGAAATTTGTAGTTTTGTCATAAAAAAATAACTTGTGTAAAATTTTGAAATTTAAAAAAAAATGGTATTTTTTTCATGTTAGTACTTTGGCAAAGATTTTGTTAAAGATTCCACAAATGTCATGCAATTTGTTATATGCTTCATGCTTCCCTATTTATTTTCTCCAAAAGGAATTTTGCTGGAAAAAATGCGCTTAGAAAAAATTATTGTTTAGCGAAAGTGAACTCAAAATTAGATTTTTTTTTCCTTTTTTCTTTCTATAACAAGGTACTAATATATATACTATATGTAAAGAAATCTAAAAGGGGAAATTTGTAGTTTTGTCAGAAAAAAAAATAGTTTAAAATTCTGAAATAAAAAAAATTGTTTTTTATGTTAGTAATTTGGCAAAGATTTTGTTACAACTTTCCATGGTGAACTGGCATCGTGTACTGCTAATGTGTAAAAAAATTATTATTGAAAGCCCTAAAATCTTGCATATTTTGTTTTTTAATGTTAATTCTACCTAAATTTGATGCAATGTATCTTAGCATCTCTGATGCTAGGATACACAGTATCAGTTCTAAGACCTCTGCATCCATGGTTCAGGGAATGCAATCACTGTCACTGTAAATAGTTGCATATATTGCAAGGCCGTCTGCCGGGTATTAATTTGAGGCAGATAAGTAGTGTGCACTTCCCACAGATGCATATACACTATTATATGGGGGGGCTACTATTCTGGGGGTTTTTTTGTCATAAAAAAATATTCATTTTTGCCCCCTCCCCCATAATTATAAATAAATAATCAAAACTCTAGTATTTCTAACAGCAGACGTTCATCATTTTGCTGCGTGATTCTTGGGGTTTTGTTCTCCGTTTAGTATGTGTGCATCCCTCACATTGTTGTTGGTAGTGAAGTCCTGAGTGCTCTTAAAGCTCTAGTTTACGGCATATCCTGTTGTCATTTAGCAGATGTCTCCTGCCAGAGTCAAAACATAAACTCACAAATTTATGAGAATGCACATATATGTGCACTGCGGGCTTTCAGTTTCAAACTCTTGCATTTGTTATTTGCCTTTTCTTCGTCTGCCAGAGGTGTCTGGCTAATCAAGGCGCCATAAACCATAGCCGTGTCATAGAAAATCTGCTTGTGATGGAATTGGGGGAGTTGTAAAACGCTCGACGACAAAAGCTAGTTTACAAAGAACTGTGTCTGAACAAATAGCCACCCCAAGGAATATGTTTGACTTTTGTCAAGCAAATATAAAAAATATTATCTTTCTGTACATTGATAGAATTTATATGGACCCTATTCGAAAAAAAAACTCAATGCTCGGTTTACAAATGCCAAAATAGTGCCTGGAACTTACAGTTTCCATCAATTTGTACCCCTCAGTTCAAATGAAATATGTGCAAAAAGGATAAGTTTTGACAAAGAGTATGCTGTTACTACCAATTTCCAGGAAAGTCCAGCAAGTGACATTAGGTCACAGATTTTTAAGAGCTGCTACATTGCATGTGCTTATAAAAAAACTAGTACTTGGGCATTATTCAATCAATGAACGATGGAGATGTAAGATTTCTGGAGCCTCACGGACCATCACCAACATTTTCTTGGCTTGCAAGGAACTGCAACTGCTTTGTTCCCTTCACAAATATTTTGTTTGCTGTAGACATTATACCAGTAACTGCAACAGCAAGAAGTTACAAATTATCAAAAGCTTCCGAAAAAGTGGTAAATTTAAGATGGGAAGTTCTTAAAAAGGAAAAAATATTGTCTTCGAAAGTGTTTGGACAAAATACCCAGATTTTTCAGACATTACTGTCCTGCAAATTATGTTTGTCTTAAAATTTGAAGACAAATTTTCGTCTAAAAAACATAGAATTCTGCTTGTACACTAAGCTCATGCTGTCATCATTAGTCATTATTTTGGTAAACATTTTGAAATTGAAAACAATTGGTTTTTTAAAAATTACCTTGGAATATTGTACATTTCAATATCCATCTAGATATTAATCATATGTTGATGTCAGATATTTCTAACTGTCAATAGGCAGCTGACATGAAAATTACTGGAATTTGTGTAAAACAGCAAGTCACTTTGTTTTTCCTTCTAACAAGAACTGAGAATCTGAAACCGATGCAAATTTGCATATAAATTTGGTGACTTGCAAAAAAGCTTCAACAAAATCTTATGGTAAATCACCCTAATTTAAAATAGAAAAATTTCTTCAAAATCCTTGCTAAATCACTATGTAAAAAATTCACTTTTTTATTTAAAAAATATTAAAAATTTTGCTTTTTTTTTTTTTTTTTTTTTTGGACAGACTTCGTCGTATTTCTCCTAATTTTTTTGTATGTACGCCAATAGTATCCGGATTAGTATCTTAAAAAAATTTATTAGAAATTTCTTTTAAATTTCTAACAAAATAAACATTCTTTTATTACATAAGCTGAGGAATCACTTGAGCCCAACACAAAAAAAAATCTATTTCTAACAATTTTTTTTAACTAAGTTCTGTTTGGATATGCACAAAATTTACGAACATAAGTGTAATCCATGTTTCAAAGCTAAAATTTCAGACAAACTTCATGTTCACTAGTAAATTCATTGAAAAGATGTAAACGAATATATGCAAACCAAGCAGCAGCACTAAACTGAAACAGAAAATGCCACTTTCCATAAAATTTAACAAAATTTAAAAAATCTGTAGGAAAAAAAAAAAAAAAAAAGAGACAAAACACTAAATATCTCTTCTCACTGCAGTTAACTTTACTTCACCAAAGTTTCATTAGTGCTACGATACATTGCATCAAATTTTGTTAGAATTAACATTAAAAAACAAAATCTGCAAAATTTTAGGGCTTTCAATAATATTTTTTACACATAGTAATACATGATGGCAGTTCACTACAGAAAAAGTTTTAACAAAATCTTTGCCAAATTACTAACATAAAAAAATACCATATTTTTTTTTCAAAAATTTCAAAATTTTACACAAGTTGTTTTTTTATGACAAAACTATAAATTTCCCGTCTTACATTTTTTTACGCATAATAGTATATATATGCTGACCTTGGCTACTTACAATGGACACTCCCTATCTTCTGATTCAAGGCTTCTTGAATTGGAGAGGAACTACAAAGGATCAAGTGGGACATCGTCAGGCTAAGTGAGGTAAGGAGAAAAGCAGATCTCATTGAACTGAAAAGTGGACATCTCTTCTACTATCGTGGGACAGATACTGGCAAAACTAGTGGTGTTGGATTTATAATAAACACGAAACTGAAGGATAAAGTAGTAGAAGTTGAAAGTTCCTCTGACAGAGCTGCACGACTTGTTGTCCAACTCTTGAGAATATACCAGGCTCAGATTATTCAAACTTATGCACCCACCAGAAGTCATCCTGAAGAAGAAATGAAGAATTTTATGAGGAAATTCGTCATCTAAATAATAAATGCGAGCAGTACTTGAAGATAATTATGGGAGACTTCAATGCAAAAATTGGGCAACAGCAACTGGAATGAAACTTCAGTAGGTAAATTTGTTCACGGCAACAGAAACCAGCGTGGAAATACTGTCGTAGAGTTTGCAGAGGTAGAAGGGTTTTTCATCATGAACTCCTTTTTCAAGAAAAAGCCACACAGGAAATGGACATGGAGACATCCAAATGGGACGACAAATGAAATTGATTTTATCATGTGTAACAAAAAATTTGTCATCGAAGACTGCAGTGTGCTAAACAAGTTCAACACAGGTAGTGACCATAGATTGGTGAGATGTAAGATGCACCTCAACACTAAACTCGAACGTGGCAAGCTCATAAGACAAACAAAATCTATTGACATAACCAACTTTAAAAAACACCATAATACCTTCAAGTTGGAAGTGAAGAACAGATTCTCTGCTTTAGAAGGCCTAACATCGGAAGAAGTGGATATTTCTGAAGTTATCAGAAAAGTAACCAAAGCTCTTAAGGAAACAGCAACAAAATTAGCTGGGTCTAAGAACAAGTTGCATGTGAACAAATTATCAGGAAAAACCAAAATATTGATGCAAAAAAGAAGAGAGATGAGGACAACTACAGAAGATGTGACTTCCAAAGTGGAATATATAGAGCTATGCAAGACAGTACGAAAAAGTATCACTGAAGACGTAAGGAAATTCAACTGTGAACTAGTGAGGAACGCAATTGAAACCAACCAAAACTTAAATGTAGCAAAGGGACATCTCAGTAAGGGAAGAAAACAGATTACAGCACTGAGAAAAGAAGATGGTTCTGTAACAAGAAATAAAGGCGAAATTTTGACAAGAGTAAAAGATTTCTACTCCAAATTATTTGAAAGGGATGATACATGTACTCCAGACATCATGAAAGGTACCAGTACCAGAGTTCTTCCAGTCCTCCCAGCAGAAGTTGCACATGCAATCAAGAACATGAAGCAGGGAAAAGCTCCAGGAGAAGATGGAATTACTGTAGACATCATACAAGAAGCAAGTGGAGAAATTGAAACAGTACTCGCCCAAGTTTTCACTTGATGCCTTAATGAAATAAAGGTTCCTGAGGATTGGAACAATGTTATAATGATCCTGCTACATAAAAAAGGTGGCATTGAGGATCTCAGAAACTACAGACCTATCAGCCTCCTATCAGTGGTTTATAAAATCTTCACTAAAGTTCTTTCACACCGTTTGAAGGTAACACTGGACATGGTTCAACCAAGAGAACAAGCTGGGTTCAGGAGTGGCTACAGCACTATAGATCATATCCACGTACTGAGAGAACTAACTGAAAGAGCAAGGGAATATGAGCTTCTATTGTGCGTGGTTTTTATCGATTATGAAAAGGCCTTTGATTCGGTGAAACCATCAGCAGTTACAATGGCTTTGAAATCCTGCGGTATTGAAGTGCATACATTAATATTATTAATAACATCTATGAAAATGCAAGTGCAAAGATTCGGCTGTTTGAAAATACAACACACAAAAATTGGAAAGGGAGTGAGACAAGGTGACACCATATCTCCCAATCTCTTTAATGCCACATTGGAAAATGTCTTTCCATCACTGAACTGGGAAAACAAAGGGATAAAGATTAATGGAAATTATCTAACTCACCTTCGTTTTGCTGATGACGTGGTCATTTTTGCAACTTCCCCATCAGAGCTGCAGAGTGTGATCCAGGAACTTGCTGACAAGAGTAAAGAAGTGGAATTAAAAATGAACTTTCAGAAGACAAAAGTGATGTTCAATGCTTTTACAAGAAATGAAGATTTATTGATTGATGGAGAAAAGCTGGAGATAACAGATACATACGTTTATCTTGGACAACAGATATCAATTGAGGGTCATATTGATGAAGAAATTAATTGGCGTATAAAATTTGCCTGGAGAGCTTTTGGAAGAAACAGCATAATTTTCAAGAGCAATATGCCATTATGTCTTAAAAGAAAAGTGTTTGTTTGATCAATGCATCCTTCCAGTGCTTATGTATGGTGCAGAGACGTGGACCTCAGCTAAAAGAGACATAGAAAGGCTGCAGACAACTCAAAGCAGCATGGAGAGGTACATGCTTGGTGTAACCAGGAGAGATAAGAAGAGGAACTCGTGGATCCGAAAAATGACAAGAGTGAAAGACATCATGATCAGAGTTAAATCCCTGAAATGGCAATGGGCTGGACATATTGCCAGAACGACAGACCATCGATGGACAGCCGAAATTTTAGATTGGATTCCAAGGGATAGGAAAAGACCCAGAAGAAGACCACATGGGAGATGGGTGGATGAAATTCGAAAGTATGCGAGAGTAACATGGAAGAGACTGGCACAAGACAGACCGTTGTGGAAGAGATTTGGAGAGACCTTCGTCCAGCAGTGGATTGATAATGGTTGACAATGATAATGATTATTACTACCTTGTTATAGAAAAAAAAAATGAAACAAATTCTTTAGGGAGTAACATGGAGGAGACTGGTACATGACAGACCATTGTGGAAGAGGCTTGGAGAGACCTTCATCCAGCAGTGGATTGATAATGGTTGACAATGATGATGATTATTACTACTTTGTTATAGAAAAAAATGAAACAAATTCTTAGGGTTCACTTTATGAAACCAATATCTTTTTTTTTCTAAGAGCGTTTTTTTTTCGGCAAAATTCCTGTTCAGAGAGACATAAATAGAGAAACATGAAACATATAACAAATTGCATGACATGTGTGGAATCTGCACTTTAAAAACTAAAATTTAAGACCAATTTTATGTTCCTAAGTTAATTTGTTCAAGAGCAATAAAAAAATATACTCATAAACACACCCCTTTAACTGAAGCAAAAAATAGCATTTTCAGGAAAATATCCCGAACTTTGAAAATCTGTAGAGAAAAAACTATAAGATATAGAACACTAAAACTTGGGGCTTCTATGTTTCCCATGGAAAACTTACTTTGAGGGAAGAGTTATGAAAATCCGAGACGGTGGGTTACATGGCTTGGTTGAATTGACATGGAATGACTCTAATCCTAGTTGGTATTATTAAACAATCTGCTAAAAATAGAGAAAACAAAATTTGTTCATTTGTCGAATACTGTAAACCCTTGCTATAACAGACCAATTGGGGAGGGATGTCCATTATAACAGTCAATAAACACTATAAAAGCCAATAAACACACACTAAGCAAGACACCCAATAATTAAAAAAAAAAAAATCACACAAAATACTGTAAACATTGCATGTACTAAATAAGGAAAAAATTACCAAAATGGAATTTCATTATATTTTGTAGATAACAGATGAGCTTGTTATGTGGTGATCTTAGATAGAGTAACTGCTTATTGTCAGCCAGTGGAGTTATGATGCTACACTCCCAGTGATGCTCACACTTATAGAAGGCTGTGTATTGCTGACTTCAAACTGTAATTATTGATGTTATTGAGCACTTTTTCCCCCTTGTGTGTCTTCAAGCAAATTCTTCTCATCTTCTACCTTAGTGATCTCCCTAGAGCCTTTTTACTGGGCGGCCTGCCCAGTTAATTTTTGAAATCTGCCGCCCAGCTAAATTTCTTTTAATGAATGTTTTCAAAACACACATAATAGAAAGAGTGGAAAACTTATTCCCACATACATCATTAAATATTGATGAATCGAATATGCTTTATTATTTAAATACTCATTTTTTTTATCATTTATGGTCAGTTTTCTAATGTTGTTTATCATTTTATGTTACATTAATTCTTGCTCCACTGCTAAAAATGTTTAATAAGTATAATAATGTTAAGCAACACAACATCCTTTTTTTTTTTTTTCTCAATTGGGGAAGGGGTCAGCTAAAATTTTTTGCTGCCCAACTGTAAAAAAATCTAGAGAGAACACTATACCTCCACAAGAATTTTTTCTACATATCTTCTCTGGCATTGTCTCTTGCAAACTAGAATTACATCCTGACTCATTGGCTGGTTCAGTGATGCCCCAATAGATGGGAATAGCATGCACCTTATTTTCCTGTCATTGTTTACAAGCAAGCTTGTCAACATCAGGGTGAACAGGTGCAGTATCGAAATTACTAAAGCCTGCACTTCACTAGCAGAAACTTTGAAGACATCTTTCTGATACTTATGTAGAGCATGAATAAAATGAGTTAAAAACCAATCACCAAAAATGTTCAAATTAAACCAAGCTTTCTTGAACTACAATAATGCACTGGGAGCTGATGCACAACGTCTTTTAAGGGGACCAATCCATTTTTAGGCTTCACATGTTAACTTTACAGGGGGGTCTTGATGTACTTAGGTACATGTTTCTCACGATAGACTTGGCCTATCAATTGCAAACTTGGCAGCATTTTCCTAAGGGTTATTATACAACACCTGAACAAAAATTATCGCAATCGGTCAAGATCAGCAAAATCGACAGCAATTTTGATTAATTAATACAAAATTAATTAATTAATCAAAATTGCTGTCGATTTTGCTGACGTTTTCATTAGCAATTGTATTTATTATTTTAATTGAGGACATTATTTAGTCATGATTCTAGTTTAGGTGGTTGTTGATATATACAGTAAGGTATAAAAAAAATTTCAAGCCATTATCTTCAGTAGTTTACGAGAAAAATGTTCCTAAATGTACAAAACCACAACTTCTCAGGGGAGGCAAAAAACGAAGACCTGTGACTAGAAGCCCCCCACATCATACTCCTTTTCCTCTGCTTTTCTGTACTTCAGCTTTTTGCTCGCCGCCTTCCTTTTCTTTCTCGCACCTTCTAGAATCTGTTTTTCCTTCTTCTCACTGTCTCTTATTCGCAAAACGTCAATTGCCTTGAGCCCATTGGTGGTGTTTGCAGAGCAGGTCATGCAGAGCTGCTGTAAAACTTCCAGCTTGCCTACTACTCCTTCACTGAAAGAAAAGACAGCATCATGAACGCCCATTTGCAGGGATTCTCTGCCGACAAATATCCTTTTCGTTAGTCGACTCCATACGATGATGTTGTCGCGACAGCAGTTTATTGTACCGAGACATCGCCGCCCATGTGGGATGACATCCAGCCACAGTGAAGCGAATATGGATTCGGTGGGTGCAGGAGGGACGGACGGACGGACGGACCGACGTGAGCGATTGCCGCAGCCACGGGACACCACCGAACGAGAGGACCTGCATGTTGTGCATTGACGGCTCACACCGCCACATCACAAACGTTAGTGCAGGAATTAGGGTGTGTTGCGCAACAACCTGTGTCAGCACGTACCGTTCGACGTCGTCTGCAGGAGCGGGGACTTGTCGCACGGCGGCCATTGCTCCAATTACCATTGACATTACACACTGGCGAGTGCAGCGGCAGTGTGCCTTTGAATGGCGCACCTGGACTACGGAATGGCATGACATTGTCTTCTCCGACGAATCCCACTTCTGCCTGCAACACCACGATGGTCGGATCCACCTGTGGCGGCACTGCGGCAATGGACTGTATGACGCCTGCATTATGCATCGTCATACCAGTCCGTTGCCTGGCGTTATGGTTTGGGGCGCAATTGGATATGACACCTGCACCCCTCTGGTACGCATCGCCAGTACACTCAACAGCCACCGCTACATCTTTGACGTTTTGGAGCCTGTAGTCCTCCTCCCTTACCTGCAGGACCTGCCAGCGGCCACGTTTCAACAGGACAATATGCGCCCACATGTGGCACACATCGTGCAACAATTCTTCACAGCCCACCAGGTGTCACTGCTGCCGTGGCCCGACTGTTCTCCCGATATGTTGCCCATCAAACACGTCTGGTCACTGATCGGCAACCGAGTGGCCCGGCAAGCACCACCAGCGGCTACGCCTGATGAACTGTGGCAACGTGTGGAAGCAGCCTGGACCGACATACCTCAAGCCCACATCCAAAGCCTCTTTCGTTCGATGCCGTGGCGTGTGGTGGCCGTTATTGCCAGCCATGGGGGCCACACGAACTATTGATGTCTGCGTGTTCCGCAAGTCACACGGGCCTGTAAGCTCAATCGTTTCATCTTTGTATCTGTTATGTGTCCAGTAAATCTGGCTTTGCTATCTCGTGTCCTTCTTGGTGTTGCATTTTCGGTGGCCAGCAGTGCATATTTTGTCACAGGGGGAGGTAAATCCAACAAGGCGCAGAATGTTGAACCCGCAGCTATTCCTTGTCCGATACTTCTCAGCGCATACACGAAGCAGCAGTTCATTTCTGGCTTTCCACAAGGTAGATTTGCACTATTTGAAAACGTCTCTTGCTTCATACAGTTCTCGCACAACAATTCGAACTTCGTTACTAGTCCTTTTCTTGCTCCAACTTCCGTCAACCGTATGTCACCATTGGGTCATTCCATGTCAAATCACCCAGCATTTTCATGAGATGTCACCCACCCATCTCAGATTTTTGTGAAAATTGGTACAAAGTATTGTACTGGTGAGATATACAACCTGTTAAAATTTTAGGTCAGTCGGTCCAGTAGATCTTGAGTAATGCCACTTTAAAAATTAGGTAGCTGTGCCTTTGAAGTTTTCGCACTATGAGCTTTCACAACTACACTGTAGGACAAAAAAGTTCATAACTTCACAACTAACTGTTGCAGCCACATAATTGTTTCCCTTAAATGATCTACATGATCCTTACATTTGGGAACAACTTGTTTCTGCACATTTTCAGAATTAAAAGAACACTTTTTTTTTTAATTTAATAACAAAAAACATGGGAAAATAAGGCCACATTTGTATTAAACAAAACATTTTTTTTTTTCAAAATGAGCTCCCACTTCAAATTTGCTAAATATACTTTCATGTGTAAACTTCCATTAGGAAAAAGAAATACTTTGAGCAAATCGCAATTTTGGCGAGGAAAAAAAAAAAAAAAATGGCGTGTTTTATTTGTGGAACATTGAGACATCATATTACCCAATTTTTTTAATTGAGTAATTGTTTGACCATTTTATACACCTTTTCTCCCCATAGTTTAACCCTATCAGTGAGTAGCTCAAAACAATTTTCATTTTATTTTTATTTGCCACCATCTTGGATATAGGTTCATTTTTCTTTTCTGCGACAGGCCAAAATAGGGCCACACAATGGTTTTGGAAAAAGGCCATTGCTTTCCTCTTATTGTACATCAAAAATTTTGGTTTTCACTACCTTAAAAAGGACATTTTAGGCTTACAGAAAATGTGTAAAAATTATAGAAAATATTTTTTAAACCTTGCTTAAAATGGCATTGAAATCTGCAATACTCGCAAGCATTACGGTGACTAGGAGTTGGAACCCCAAGTTGGGAATTTCTGTGTAATAACTATGGCTAGTAGTTTTCAGTTATGGAGAACAAAAGTCTGGGGGAAAAAAAAAAAAAAAAAAACACAAACACACACACACACACACACACACACACACACACACACACACACACACACACACACACACACACACACACACTTCAGATCATCAGCAAATAAAATAATTTATCTTGGATCTTCAGGTTTTTTTCATAAGTACGTAGTACATGAACTCAACAAGGAGAAACATTCTACTTTCATATTTAAAATGTGCAATCAAATAAAAGTAATTTAAGCTGTTGAATGTAAAGTTGTAATAAGGTACAGGACTTTTCTTTAGTTAGTTTTTCATCCAGTGCATGTAAATACTTTTAAGAAGAAAAAAAAACAAAAAACAAAAAAAAACTTCCAACCTGAATTTTTTTGTATCAATAATGAAATGCCCACCATAAGTACTAATGAATGTTGAGTCCCCCCCCCAACCATCCGAAATCAAATCATTCCTCCTTACAGGACTTCAAAATAAAGTTCTATTCTCACTTGCTCTGTTTTTGCCTCCTACTAAAATTTCTAGTCATTGTGGATGTTTCTACTTTCTTTAGTTTAGAAAAAAAAGTTTTGCATTACCACAGACTGTGAGAAATATTGAGTATTTCACTGATGATTGCCTGTACAATATAAAAACTGCAAGAATTTGCACATCATTAACAGGATTTTTTTAGATTGGTATGGAAGTGGTCCCTTTTTGCAGCTAGCCATGGCGAGTCACCATGTGAGGGTATTGGTGCAGATTGTAAAAGGCTAACAACAAAATGCAGTTTGCAGCGACCTTTAGCTCAACAAATAACTGCTGCAACAATGTATAACTTCTGCAAAGATAATATAAAAGAAATTACATTTTTATTTGTGTGTGCAGAAGAGATGAACAAAGTACGTAATCAGCTTAGTCCCTGTTTTGAGAAAGCAAAAGCTCTTCCTGGTACACACACACAATGCATCACTTTACACCACTTCCCAATTTCAGAATTGGTGCTAAAAGATTAAGTTCTGATAAATATTACAGTATTATTTCTGAAATCAGTGTAATTAATTTTTAAGATGAGTTACAGTTACATGTTAACTGCTGCGTAGCATGTGTATATGATTCCTGTTGGTACATGGGATTTGTTGAAAAGATTAACTATGATGAAGGTGATGTGACTGTTTGATTCATACGCCCACATGGGCCTTCTCCATTTTTTTATTAGCCTAATAATGATAGTGAAGTACCTCTGACACATATCTTATGTTTGATTGAGGTAAACACTGCAACAAGAAGAACATGCAGCCTATCCAAACAAGCTGAAGACATGGCTCAAAGTCTTTTTTTCATATGAAAATTAATAATTGTGTTTAATTTTAATCCAAACTGACAAAGAAAAGAATTCATTTATCTCTTATGTAACCAAGGAAAGGTTCATTTATAAATCATACATAAACATATCATTCAATGTCAAAATCAGGGCTGGAAAAATAAGCTCCAGATCTAGGAGCCAGGTGAAATGAAAGCAAATTTCAAAGTATCATGCACAAACGTAATGCATGGTGATGTCGGAACAAAGAGTAATAATATAAATGTATTGAGCCCTGCCTATTACCCAAACTACTTATTGCTAAATGAAATTCGAATTTAGTCTATAAATCTCAGGGTTCTATAGTTTTGATAAATATGTAAACATAAACCAGTGGTCCACTGAAGCTGATGGATCAAATTTATCCAGTGCTGGTCCATTCAGGCTGATCACCATTAGGTTACACAAACTGCCAATTTCCACATTTGATCTGAACTGGGTTTTTTTTTATTAAATTTGTCGAACTGAACTCTCGTTCACAGCACACTGTTGAAACTGGCAGCACAGCAACTATGGCTGTCAGCTTTGCAAAATACCTGAAATCTCTCCATGTGGATCAGAACTTTTTCTAGCAGCTTGTGAAATTTCATTCCTTGCCTTATATAACCTTAAATTTGTACCACTCACCTAGCAGACTGAGTAGTGTGGTTTCAAGAGATTCATCAAATCCAAGCTGTTTATGGAAGTGTTTACCCAGTGTTATTTGTAATGTCCTCCTTCCCAAAATTTTCTGTTATTTCCTGTTGGACATGTAAATGTGTCAAAGACCTTTGTACACCTGTGAACGCTTCCAGACAGTCCTAGAAACCATTCCTCCAGATATTTGATGCCGAATTCCAGAAGCTTCTCCTTATCCATTTGAAATGAAGAACTGGCCTTATTGTCAAGCCCATGCAGCTGCACTTCTTGATGTATTCCTGTAAGAGTTGTATTATTAACAAAGTTATCTTCATGATGGCCGGGTGCATCCTTCATTTTCTGGGGTGTTGAAACGGCATTTTTAACGTGAAGTTCCGCTGCACTAATAATAAGTTCTTCCTTTTGAAATATGAGGAACAAATTCTTAAACACAGACAGGAAATCTAAAAGAAAGTGCAGCATGATTTCAAAACTGAAATCTTTAAACTTTTTCAGAAGGCCCTTTGCAACTGCTGAAGCCTAGATTAAACTTTAACTCCCTCATTTGATGGATGTTTTGCCTGATAGACATTATGCTCTGCTCTATATTACTAGGTGATTATTTTGGTGATCGAGTTGAGGGGGATCATGTCAACTTTGGAAACTAGTAATTTTGCCCCATTCAGCTTGATTTATAAAACAGGAATTCATATGTAAGATTTTTGTTTGAACCCCAATTTGTGAATTGACCACAGTTTAAAGAAAAATTTAGTGAATTTATGAAAATGTGATTGGAGCATTTTCATTGATATAATTAAACTCCATAACATTGAAGTGAGAAAAACGGCAAGGGTTCTTGTAAAGCAAAAATAAAAATAAAAACTTTCACCTCATCAGTCTGAAATTTAACCATTTGGAAGAAAATAATACCTAAAAAAAAAGTGATCGTCAGCTTCCGGAATACCACATAATACGGCTTTGGAAATGAAGTAGTGGGGCGTTAAAAATACGTAAAAATATGGTTTTAGAAAAATAAATCCCAGATAAAGCCATCTGGAAGTAAAAAAGATAAATAAAATAAAATGCAACCGTCAATTTCTGAAATGCATGGCCGCGGAAACGGACGGGAATGTTGCAAACGAATTTGAAAAATAAAGAGAAAGAAAAAAAAAACACCTTATCAATCTAACTGAATATCTGGAAGCAATAGGAAGAAAAAGTTGCGACGTGAACTTATGGAATGCCGACGGCCGCGGAAACAGAAAACGCTTTAAAAATATGGTACGGATCTTGTAATAAAAAAAAAAAGAAATCGCCTTAATTTAACTTTCAGTTAGATTAAAATTCAGGGCTCCATGCAAAAAAAAAAAAAAAAAAAAAAGGAAAGGTTCCAACCTTTAGCTTCCGAAATGTTTTTATGCACTTTTAAGCACGCACATCAAACGTGTGTGGTGCGTTAAAAGTGCATAAAAATATCACTTCCGAGATTCAAAGCTCAAGAAAAGCAATTATATCTCATCAAGTTGAAGCTATCTGTTTGAAAAATATGGAAGAAAAAAGCTAAAATAAAATGGGCAAAATGGGTGAGGGACAGGGCCGGACTGGCCATAGGAGTCACCGGGCAAATGCCCAGTGGGCCGTCATAAAACTCTGCCGTTGGGCCGTCCGTGTCAATTTATTTCTGTTCAAGAACTGAAACAAATTACAAAGAATTGAAAAATACGGCATGAGCTGAGAGATAGAGTCTGCATAAGCAGTAAGCGGGCACAAAATCTGAAGATTAACAGCGAATTGGATCACTGCTCTGAGGTCCCATAATCACATGCTCTAATCTGCTTTTCGAGGGCATGGTGTTCGTGACATTGTTTTAACTGCTGCTGAAGTCACTGACACTACCCTCAGGTCAGTGAAAACGGCCACAGCTGTTTACCCAAAAAAAAACTAACCGGAAGTAGCGCCATGCTTACTTTTTCTACTTTTTCACGTGTTGCTTATTTATATAGCTGGAAGTACAGTACTAAGAAATTTTTTTTAGTGAATTGAGATTTTGAAGGTTAACATTTTTTTTATATGGATTACTCCAAAAGGCGGAAGTGCAAGGGTGGTCAAGAAAAAAAAAGGAAAAGAAGTGAAGCTTCATGAACAAGACGCTTCATCAACTCGAAATTTAGGTTATATGTTTAATGCCCAGAAGAGAACTAAAACATCTAGTTTGACAGAACAAAAGTAGATAGATAAAGCTGTGTCTGCTTCCAAAACAGAAGTAATTTCTGTTAGGAATTAAGTGCAAAATTATCCAGAAAAAGGACATTGTTTTGCTGAAGCAACAGTTTGTGTTTGTGATGTGCTTTCACATGATGGGGATGCTCTTTCCAGAGGAACTGGTGTTCATTTTAATGAATGTTTTTCAAAACTGCAAGATGAGGACGTTGCTAATAATGATTTTTTCTTCCTCTTGGGGTTAGTAAAATTACAATTGACTCTTTTTCAAGTTTCACCCTTGTCAACCAGATATTCCCTCCTTGCCTGTTACCAAAAAAAAATTTACGCAAAAGAGTGGTATGTCTAGACAGTTGCTGTCTTACTCAGAAAAAAAAAAAAGCGGTTATTTTGTTCTGTTTGCTTAGCATATGGAAACGGATATAATCCCAACATTTTTGTTCATGGCAGTGTTTAAATTGCGGTCGCTATTTTCGCGAAATGTGATGAGTTAATCTAAAATGCGAGAAAAAAATGAATGCCTGTCGCAAAATTGCGCCCGCCGTTTAAATATCAACCCATCAGCGGATTCTACTCCGGCTATTCTATTTTTGTGGAAACTAAAGTTTCCAAAATTCTGGCAGCAATTTGTATACTCCGCTAATGTTATTTTCTTAATCCTTAAAGAATAATAGGTTCCTACTGTGTCCCTACAGCACCTTTTGAATCACTCCCCACCCCCTACATACACTCTAGAGCGCTCCATAAAGGGTGGGGTAGGCTGGCAGGGTAAGATAGAGGCTAGAGGGATTAGAACACTTCCCCCATTCAAGTCAACTGCGATGCCCTGACGGCGATGTCTACGGCTTCATTCCCACCCCCAAGGCCATAAACAACCTCTGCATTCGTGACCGGAGTGACCTTTCAAACTTCTATAGAGAAGGAACACATATTAGGAAAGATAAGTGCAAGCTAGGGGTTGCTCTCGCCACTCAAGGTGCTGTCCATCATGCAACGTGCCGCATTACAATGGAAAATTCATTATTAAGAAACGCAAAGATTATGAGGACAGTGCCGATAAAACAACTGAAAAAGAATGAGAGCTTAAAATTTAAAAAAAAAAGTAAAACTGCTACTCAATCTAATATACCTTTCGAGCAACTTGTGCGAAAATGGTGCTCCCTTTAAATGGGTGCAAGTTAACTGGAGGGATAAAATACCATATTTAAACTGCGAACTGTGCATTGCAGCAAGAAAAAGCTATGTCCTAGCAAGTGATAAATTAAGTGAAAATTCCCAATTTCCAATTATTTTCATATATTTGTTTTTGCGCATGGCTGCTAACTAATCAAAAAATTTCCTACGCGGAAGAAGTTCGATTGAAGCATCGAACATTTAGGGCAATTAAAACATCAATCAATTTAGGTTGATCGAAACATCAAAACAATAATATGTGTCAACTTTCCATCGCGCATGACAGAGACAACGCGTATGCGTAACTACAGAAGAAAAAAAAAGTTTTTAATTTCAGTTGTTCCCGAAACCACGGCTTCCCAGCTGGAGAAAAAACCTCAGGAAATAGTTACTTGTAAACAACTGCTAAGGGCGCGCTCTTCACCTTAAGATACTGGAAACGAAAACACACAAGACCGAAATAAGAAAATAAAAATAAACAAAGAATACCGGCGGCCTTGATCTCCAGAAAATGCAAACACACTCAACAGTCTGTCAGGCAAGTACAGTTTCACCACGTGGTTTGTCATCACATATTTTACAAGCTAGAGAGGGATGGATTACGAGGGAGGACGTACCAGAAATGGTTGTCGAGTGTAATTAACAATCGCAAGTGATATGTTGCTGAAAATCTGTGTACACCTGATCAATGTTTTCAGATTTTCATCAACATTATCCACGTTTTTTCTTGAAAGAAAAATAAATAAATCGAAGGGATAATAGTGGTCAGTTCAGGAAAGGGTGACGATTCTTCCCTGGAGTGATTTGCTGTTAAACTTTTCGTAAATTTAGATTTCACCTCCCCTGGGTTCGATTTTTGGATCTAGAGAGAAAGGTCAAGAAAAAGTTACAGAAATTCTATTTCTCATTTGTTTTTTTCCCTTCTTTGTTCTGTGAGGCCGGAAAGAAAGGTGTTCGTTTTTTTTTCTCCACGAAAGAAAGAAAAGAAAAAAAAATGTATATAGTGTGGACTGGCAGTCACAATGCTGTCCTTTTGTTTTTGGATTACTCAGCCCAGCAGGAGGAAAGGAAAAAACGTACTCAGCAGAATTAAAATAAGAGCAGTGTTAATAATTTTTTTTTTCTCTATGTGTATGAACAAAATGTAGCATTCATACGACGCAGTACCAAAAGGTGCGATGTCGCAACATTCATGAGAATAAACCTGGGGTATGCTCATAAAAAAAAAAATAATAATAATAATAATTAAGAAAAAAATATATATTTTGTATTTCTTGCTTTGTTCAGTGTATGAGGTAATATGTTAAAACATTTTGTAAGCCAGATACAGCCTCCCTCCTTTAACAGATAGCGGTTAATGATCCAAGTTTCCCAGAAAAGGGCTGGAAGGCAGAAAATTCTTTCGATCCCTTTCAGAGGTTTTCTTTCCTGGGAAAAGACCCCCAGGAGTTACCAACATTCTTTTCCCCGAGGTCTGGTAAATCTCCCTAGCTGAGAAGGGGCTTAGCGAACTGAAATAGATACCCGTGTAAGGCACTATGAAAGGGGAAGTGGTTGGCCGATTGAAAGTGGGAAGCAGCAGTCCCTCGCGTCAAAATTTATGAGGTTGTTTTCGAAATGTGGACCCTTGCGAAGCATTCAGCTGTCAGGTGTCGAACACGTGCATTTCACGTGTTCTTGGCTAGAAGCAGCCAATGGGATGGAGGCGTCTTCATGGCCTGATGCAATTGGTCACTTGAAGTATTGAAGGGGAAGAGAGGTCTGCGCGTCCATTTTTGATTTTAGAGAGAGGTTGCAAAAATGAACTGCTAGAGAGAGAGACGAGAAAAAAAATTGATTGCGGGCTGATAGGTGTAAAGAAAATGAGGCAGATTGTCTTTGAGAAGCCCAGAGTGAGGTTAGGAGGTTATCCTCCTCCTGGGAAGCTCAAAATTTTTTAACATAGGCTACCTACTTGGACCTGCAGTCCCAGTGAGAAGAGAAAAGAAAAAACCCCACGCATTATGATGCCTCTCCGAGAGCAACAGCGCTAAGTCCGTTTTTTTTTTTTTTTTTGAACAGCTATCCCTAGCTGTGAGGAGAGCCCTGGGCGACTAGTGGCAGCCGACCCACCGATGTGGCCGAGGTGAAAAGAAACAACAACAAAAATTGAATGGAGACCAGGTTATCCACTTCGCTACGAGGAGTGATCAAATAGCCTCATAACAGTCTCCCCCTCCGTACTCGGTGCCATCCTCAACCAGGAAGGAAAAAACAACACAAGATTGAGGAGCAAGAAGATAGTGTGGACCACCTAACATACCAGTCCGAAAAATAAGGAAGATATTGAAGGAGCCTCTTCAGACAGGCCTGCTGAAGATATGTCCACAAAGAGAAGTACGGTAATTCTACGAATAGCGGCGGGACAGAAAAAATAAAAAAAATAAAAAAGGAAAAAACAGACAAACAGGTGAAACGTGAGACAACAGGTCCTAGAGCTTAAGTATGTAAGTTGTCTTTTATTGCTTTTCTTTCTTATAATATGGTTAAAGGTTTTTTTTTTTTTTGGATAAGGGGAGGTATAAATGAGCTGAAAAATTTACTAATCGAAGCACTATTGAAGGGGAAGGCTGTAGCTGACCGTTAATAATCTGATTGTTTTAACACGAAAAAAAATTTCTTATTAAAAATCACTCATGATGTTTTGTAATGGCCTCAAAAAATCCATGAAAGTGGTAGAGGCATGTGAAGCCAAATCTACGAAAACAGGCAAAAATGTATCAACAGGAATTGTTATGACATAAGAAAAGGTTGTGATCTCGCAACACTATCAGTACAGTTTGTTCTTCAAATATTTTTTTTTTGATACCATGTTGTTATTGTTTTACAAATAAATATAGGCATTAGCCTTTCAAAAACCAAATTTTAATAAGAATTGGCAATTCAGTTTTCTTGCTGTCTCTTAAATTTCTGAGCAATGGCACTCATCATCCAACGCTCTGACGTTGGCTAGGAAGTCCCTTGGGTGTTGTTTACATAATGATAATGTCCTAATAAGTAAAATACTTACGGTCTGATATTTTCTTTCTTGTTCATGCTTACAAACACGAGTTCATAAACACGGTCTCTTTGAGTTGACACATATGTTACACATGTACCAAAAACACAGTGCTTTAGTTATTCCTCGGCTGAACCCAAATTCACAGAAACACTGACACAGGTGAAAACTCAGTTGTGCTATAACAAATATGACATCTCGAAGTTTCTTATTATAAGTTTAATTTGTGGTGGTTTCAAAAAGCATCTACCCATCTCCCAAAGTTGAATTTTAGTCGAAATTCAAAATTTCCCTTCAGATTTAATTTTGGCTACCTATTTAATAAATATATAACGTGGTTGAGATTTCCGCCACAACATAAATGGTGCCGTGTCCTAGGATGCGTGCCATGGCTCAATTTTTTTTTAAGACACTGAATGCCAAATAATTCCAAAGTGTTGTAATAATACTGATAAGTTTTGTTGTTAAATGAAAGTAGCTGAGTAGTCTCTGAAAATTTTGTAAGAGCATACGCCAGTGGAAATTAAAGGTTGAGTTGGGGTTATAATTGTGAAAAATAGAATAACACAAGGTTACAGTAAACAATAATTGTGTTTTGTACATCTTCACTGCTATTAATAATCAGAGAGTAAGGATATTAAGTCAAAGCTTCAGGGTGTATATATATATATATATATATTTCTTCAAATTTCAAAGTTAGGAACAATATAATCTAGTGTTTAGTGCATATGTTATTTCTAGTGTTTTGCATATACAAGTTTTTGGAGCAATTTGCATACATAAGTGTTTAAATGAATAGTGTAGAATTTTGAGTATATTAGCATAGTGTGAATTTTTGCATTGAAGATTTTTCTTTGAGTGAGCTTAAATCTGAATAGGTATGATGATAACTTGCACAATTCATAGAACATGTCAGTATTAATAACAGTTACAGGATTACTTAGTTAGTGAGTTGTTACAGAGCACTTGCCCTAGGAAAAAGTAAAAAAAATTTTTGGTGTAATATTTCAATTTGTATGGTTTCGGCTCAAGTTAGGAGTAAAGTGAAGCATAACATCATACTAACTAGGACAACCATAATTTCTTTTCTTTTTTTTTTTTTGCCTCTTTTTCCTTCTGCTGGGAAATCAAATTAATATGGAGACTGGAGTTTTGGGTGCTATTTGAATTTTAGAACATAGAATTTGCATTTTTTTTTTTATTTGGGCAAAAATATTCTTTCGATATTCTGTGAGAGTGTGAGCACATAAATTTCTTTTGATGTTGTGATTATATCAGTGTTTGGTAAGTATTATTGGTATTTTGTGATGTGGGTAGATTGTTTATTCCTTCAAATGCTAGGAGGCGAATACAGTGTTATTCTGTGTAGTGGTTTATGGTAGTGTGAATTTAGTGTAATTTCAAATAATTTTTGTTTTGGGTTTCCTTTGCTACAGTGAGTTAGTTTCATTGAGAGTGTTAGTATAGTGAAGGTGTAGTGCAAGATTAATAGGGTGTTAGGATAACCTTAGATACAGCTACAGCAGTGCTAGTGCTGAGTAAAAATAAATATTGCAATTTTTTTTCTTGCTGAAGCAAGAAGTAAATTGAATTAGTGAAATCATGGCTAATGAAGGAGAAGGTACCGGAGAAATCCAAGGAGTAAATTGGAGTCTCCCAGGTCTAATGGGACTAGTGAAGGAGTTTTCTGGGGATCCTAGTAGATTGTCAGTGAAAGAGTTCTTTGAGACATTAGAGGATGTGGCACTCATGGGATGCTGGGCAGCAGATCAGAAATTTGTGGTATTGAAACATAGGTGTACAGGAGAGGCTAAACAACTAGTTAGGGATGTGATTGCCCGGTCAGAGAATGTAGATTATGAGGGGTTGAAAAAAGAACTAATTGAGAGGTTTGCTTCACCTGAATCGGTAACGGTCAAGATGGGAAGATTTCACTCGTGCGTACAGAAAAGGGGTGAGACAGTGAGGCAATTTGCAGCTAGGCTAGAACGGGCAGCCTTTAGTTACTTCAATGAAAACGCTGGAGCTTTGGCCGAGTTCAGAGACCAGAATGTCTTGGCCCAGTTCATAACAGGAGTGGACCCCAAAATTCGTCGCCTGGTTCTGTCTCATCAACCACGAACCTATAAAGACGCAAAAGAGAAGGCCATATTGGAAGAAGAAAATGAGAAGTACATGGCCAGTTTTTCTCGGGGAGTATCCTTCGTAGGAGTGGAGGAAGGAGATAATCGTGCCCCTAGGCATGAGCTTGGGGAGGAAACGCCTCCAAGTCCTATGATGTTAGCACTGTGTGACCAAATTAGGGAACTGGGCAAGCAAGTAGCCACTTTAGCAATTGCTAATGCCAGTGCCAGTGAGAAACCACCGAGGGAAGAGCCGAGGCACAGCAGTTCTCCTGCTAGTAGGGAATCAGGTTTTTACCCAGCCAGGAACAATTACTCCTCACCCACAAGGTACCGGAGAGATAGGAGACAGGAATATCCACGAGAAGGCGGGTCGGATAGATACAGATCCCCTAGTCGTCCAAGACAGGAAGATTTCCGCCGGAGCAGCAGGCTCACTGTGATCTGCTATCGGTGTAACCAGGTGGGGCATTATGCAAATGAATGTCACCAGATAGACAGGCCCTCTCAGGAGTATAGGAATCAGGGTCGCGGAAGAAGTCAATATCTTTCCCATTCCAGGGGCGGAAAGACTCGACATGCACCACCGGGCAGAAATGGTCAACAGCGAAACAATCAACACAACAGGTCGGATGCTTTAAACTGGTAGTGGGGAGAAGATATTGGGAGTCATCTTCTAAGAAAAAACCCCTTGTTGTAAAGGCTCCAATTGGCTCATGTTTCACCTACAGTCACTCGTTTGGCATGCCTATTCTGGAAGGAGTAGTTAGTGGGAAATCCTTGAGGCTACTGATTGACACGGGGGCGTCAGTTAGCTTAATAACCGAGGGTTGCCTCAACTCCTTACCAGGATATAAGAGATTCATGAAATATCCCAACCTAGTGGTCAAAGGTGTTTCAGGGAAACACCTGGATATTAAGGCATATGTGGAATTGAAATTTTGTTTGTCTGGGGTGAATTTTAAGCATAAAGTGTTTGTCACCCAGACTCGGTTATCATCAGATTATGATGTCATTGTTGGTTTTGACCTTTTAAAGGCACAACAATTTGTTTTCAATGCTGCAGCAGGCACTTTAAGTAGAGTAGGAGCATGCATGCCAAATGTTTATCCACGAGAGAGGGAACAAGTGATTGCTTTGGTGAAACAGATGTTCCAAATACCAAAGAGAAAGAGGAAAGTGGTTAAGAGAAAAAGGAGGAAGAGGTGTGCAAGAAAGAGGGTGATACCCCAGAGTACCCCTCAAGTGTCAGAGCATGCTGGTGTTGATCCTATTGGTGTGGTTACTGCTAGAGAGGGAGCCTTCTCTACTGAGGAGACCCCCATTCCAAAAGGTAAACAAACCAACCCACCGGCTGAGTCAGTAGTGCATCAGGAGGATTCTCTCTCTACTGAGGTATCCGAGGCACCTTCGGAAAGTCAAAATTTAGGGAAAAGGCATTATTTTGGAAAAACAGTCCGAGCGGAGAAAATACCCCCCAAATCTGAAAGGATAATTTTGGTAACGGTTGCAGACTGTGCAGAGTTGGGGGAAGTTATGCTCTTACAGCAGGCAGACGCATTCAAGTGCGAGTCACTTTGGATAGGTCGCTCGGTGAACAGTACCAATAATGATAGTACCTTGGTGAAGGTGATCAATTTATCGGACTCAGTAGTTTACCTCAACAAGCATTCTAGGTTGGTTACAGCGGAACCAATTCAGGTAACTTCAGTGTCAACAGTGGACAGTCAAATTGATGATTGTTCCACATGGGCGAACGAGTTCGACGTGTCGCATCTACCTCCTGATCAGCAGTCAAAATTGTCCTCATTTTTGCACTCGCATAGGAGGACGTTTGCGAAAAATGTAGCAGAGTTAGGTGAATGTGACACCTTGCTACATCAGGTTCATCTGACAGATGAGATCCCTGTGAGACAGAGAGCCTATAGAGTTCCTTATGCTCTTCGAGACGAACTCAATAGGCAGATCAACGAACTTTTGGAGGCAGGTATTATACAACCTAGTGACAGTCCTTATTCGGCACCTGTTCTCCTTGTAAAAATCGGATGGCAGTTATCGTCTCTGTACTGACTTTAGGAGGCTAAATGCCAAGACAGTACCGGATTCCTTTCCGATTCCAAATTTGGTGGAGATGGTGGATTCCTTAGCAGGAGCCACCTACTTTAGCTCTCTGGATTTGACCTCAGGGTTTTACCAGATGAAAGTACGCCCTTCGGATGTTTACAAAACAGCTTTTGTCACCGATCAGGGTTTGTACGAGTGGCTAAGGGTACCATTTGGGATGCGAAACAGCCCAAACAGCTTCCAGAGGCTGATGGAAATAGTCCTATCAGGTCTCAAGCCTCTCCAGGTTGGCATATACATTGACGACATTGTCATTGCCAGCAAAACTTTCGAGGAACACCTTGATAAGCTGGAGATTGTTTTCCAAAGGTTGAGACAACACAACCTTAAGCTTAAACCGGACAAGTGCCACTTTTTGAAGTCTTCAATTAGGTACCTGGGATTTGTTGTCAGTCAAAATGGCGTCACGCCTGATCCCAGAAATTTGGAAGCTGTCAGAAACTTCAAAATTCCAAATTCCGTTAAGCAAGTCCGAGCTTTCCTAGGTCTCACAGGTTTTTATAGGCGGTTTATCCCTGATTATGCCAAATTGGCTTTGCCCCTGACTAATCTGATCAGGAAGGAAAAAACATTCAAATGGACACCTGAAGCCCAGACCGCTTTTGAGGAACTACAACAGGCACTCTTAAGTGAGCCCTGCCTGAAATTACCCGATTTGTCAAAGGAATTTGTGGTTGCTTGTGATGCTTCAAAATTTGCTATTGGGGCCGCATTGCAACAAGAGGAAGAAGGAAAATTGCATCCAGTAGCATATGCTAGCCGAAAGTTAAAAGGAGCGGAACTTAATTATTCTGTGGTGGAGAAGGAAATGCTCAGTGTAGTGTTTGCAGTAAACTACTACAAACAATATCTTTATGCTAGACACTTTCTCATCATTACCGACCAAGCCAGTTTGTCATATGCCTTCAAATTAAGGGATCCCACTTCTAGAATAGCTCGCTGGTGCATGTCGTTACAGCAGTTCGATTATACAATTCAACACAGACCAGGGAAATCGAATGTCGTAGCTGACTATCTGTCTAGGAATGTGCTGACCACCGAAGTGGTGGAGCAGTCGGCAGCAAGACAGGCAGAGGAACGGATAAGAGTGAAGGAATTGCAGAGGCAGGATAGCAGGTGGAATAAACAGATTGAGTTGCTGGAAGGAAAGGGAGAGCTGGGTAAACTCAAGGTCTCGGATGAGTTTTACCTACAGGATGGACTCTTATGGCACTACGTATTACCCAAGTCAGGAGATACCAGGAATCAACCACGAGAACAGCTGGTCATACCAGAAACTATGGTGGAAGAGATTTTGGAGCAGTGCCACGACTCGGAAACTGTGGCTCATCCAGGGTTCAACAGAACATTGGAGCGGGTACGCTCCCGATTCTACTTCCACAACATGTACTCAGTGGTTAAGGCATATGTAGACAGCTGTCACAGCTGCTTAAGTAAAAGAGTTTACAAACCAGGTAGAAAGGCACCTTTGGTAAGGGCACAGCTTCCTAGTCGCCCCTTCGAGAAAATTGCTATGGATGTTGTGGGACCTCTGGTCACCACCATGTCAGGAAATAGATTCATTCTAGTTATCACTGACTACTTTACTCGTTGGCCAGAAGCCTATGCGTTACCAGACACAAAGAGTGAAACGATAGCCCAGGTCCTCATAGAAAAATTCATTGCTTCACATGGTGTGCCAGCCAAATTGTTGACAGACAGGGGAACAAACTTTCTGTCGGCAGCCATGATGAAAGTCTATGAGAGGTTGGGTATCAAAAAGTTGAATTGTAGCCCATATCATCCCTCTGCTAATGGACAGTGTGAGAAATTGAATGATAGCTTGATTAAGTCAGTTAGTCACCTGGTCTCGGATAGACAGAATGACTGGGACCATTGCCTTCCCATGGCACTCCTTGCATTCAGGACAGCGGTGCACACCAGTACTGGGGAAACCCCAGCCTATCTCACATATGGAAGAGACCTGGTGTTGCCATATCATTTGATCGGCAGTCCCAGTACGTACATATGCTTCTCAGTTGGAATATTGTGACGAGCTCACGGATAGGCTAAACATAGCATTCGAGGCTGTCAAGGCAAACCTGGAAAAGGCTGCAGACGCACAGGAGAAACAACGTGCAAAGACTGCCGTTGATAAGCATATCACCCTTAATGACAAGGTGTATTTATATTCTCCTGCAGTGAAGCCAGGACGAAATAAGAAACTGAGCAAGCTATGTTCGGGACCCTATCGTGTCACCAAGGTGATACCGCCGGTGAATTACGAGATTACCTTCATCCCTGATCCCAGGAAAAAGGAGCTGGTCCATGTGGATAGGCTGACCAAGGTAAGGGACAGGCCTTTATTTCCAAGTGCCATGAATAAGAGCGAGGATAGTACAAACTTCGAGGAGACGGAGGAAGTTCAAGAGGACAAGTCTACACAAACACAAGTGAAGGAAATTGATAGTAGTGGTGTAGGTTTCATTCCGTGGTTTCCGTTTCCTGGGAGGAGAACAAGTTATGGGAGATTGCCTAGGCCAGCAAACACTCCTGCAGTGGTGAGTGAACAGGTTAGTATTCAGACTCCAGCCGGCACTCCTGAGGTAGTTAATGAACAGGCGAATATACAAACTCCAGCAAGTACTCCGGTAGTGGAGCAAGCTGGTCTTTCAAGGCCGAGAGCCAGTCGCATACCCACAAGTACTGTGTTGACACCTAGGCATTGTTTGCGTCCTAGAGATAGTCGTGGATTCATAGCTCGGAAGTAAATAGTGCACTCCTATTCAGTTGCAACGTTGCGTGTAAATAGTCGTGTGATATTATTGATTGGTACCTTAAGTGTAGTGTAGGAAGCAATTATGTTTTCTGTAGTATTGATAAATCAAGTGAAGCATATTTTGAATCTGTGGTCTCGTATAGTGTTGTGGTTGTTTGGTGAAAATTTTCCTGTCGATTCCAATTTCCACTGCCAAGCCAACCATTCACTTTTGTTTATTTTCTTTGATTAAGGGTTCATACTTACCAGTGATAAGTAGAGTTTGGTTGTGTCCAGGGAGCACCTTGCAGCTCCTGGAATTCCAGGAAATTGTATAGTATTTATGTAAGTAGTTGAGGTGTTGGGTGTGATAGTTCATGCCAGTTCTCTGTCGTGTTTAAGATGTTGGTTTATCTGTTCCTTGCTCAGGACATGGTACATTTTCATATGGCTTTGGTATGTTTCTCAAAGTTTTTCTTGGTTGTTGTTTCTTTTTTGTTGTCTCCCATGGGAGGAATGCAGTGATATGTTGCTGAAAATCTGTGTACACCTGATCAATGTTTTCAGATTTTCATCAACATTATCCACGTTTTTTCTTGAAAGAAAAATAAATAAATCGAAGGGATAATAGTGGTCAGTTCAGGAAAGGGTGACGATTCTTCCCTGGAGTGATTTGCTGTTAAACTTTTCGTAAATTTAGATTTCACCTCCCCTGGGTTCGATTTTTGGATCTAGAGAGAAAGGTCAAGAAAAAGTTACAGAAATTCTATTTCTCATTTGTTTTTTTCCCTTCTTTGTTCTGTGAGGCCGGAAAGAAAGGTGTTCGTTTTTTTTTTCTCCACGAAAGAAAGAAAAGAAAAAAAATGTATATAGTGTGGACTGGCAGTCACAATGCTGTCCTTTTGTTTTTGGATTACTCAGCCCAGCAGGAGGAAAGGAAAAACGTACTCAGCAGAATTAAAAATAAGAGCAGTGTTAATAATTTTTTTTTTCTCTATGTGTATGAACAAAATGTAGCATTCATACGACGCAGTACCAAAAGGTGCGATGTCGCAACATTCATGAGAATAAACCTGGGGTATGCTCATAAAAAAAAAATAATAATAATAATAATTAAGAAAAAAATATATATTTTGTATTTCTTGCTTTGTTCAGTGTATGAGGTAATATGTTAAAACATTTTGTAAGCCAGATACAGCCTCCCTCCTTTAACAGATAGCGGTTAATGATCCAAGTTTCCCAGAAAAGGGCTGGAAGGCAGAAAATTCTTTCGATCCCTTTCAGAGGTTTTCTTTCCTGGGAAAAGACCCCCAGGAGTTACCAACATTCTTTTCCCCGAGGTCTGGTAAATCTCCCTAGCTGAGAAGGGGCTTAGCGAACTGAAATAGATACCCGTGTAAGGCACTATGAAAGGGGAAGTGGTTGGCCGATTGAAAGTGGGAAGCAGCAGTCCCTCGCGTCAAAATTTATGAGGTTGTTTTCGAAATGTGGACCCTTGCGAAGCATTCAGCTGTCAGGTGTCGAACACGTGCATTTCACGTGTTCTTGGCTAGAAGCAGCCAATGGGATGGAGGCGTCTTCATGGCCTGATGCAATTGGTCACTTGAAGTATTGAAGGGGAAGAGAGGTCTGCGCGTCCATTTTTGATTTTAGAGAGAGGTTGCAAAAATGAACTGCTAGAGAGAGAGACGAGAAAAAAAAATTGATTGCGGGCTGATAGGTGTAAAGAAAATGAGGCAGATTGTCTTTGAGAAGCCCAGAGTGAGGTTAGGAGGTTATCCTCCTCCTGGGAAGCTCAAAATTTTTTAACATAGGCTACCTACTTGGACCTGCAGTCCCAGTGAGAAGAGAAAAGAAAAAAACCCACGCATTATGATGCCTCTCCGAGAGCAACAGCGCTAAGTCCGTTTTTTTTTTTTTTTTTGAACAGCTATCCCTAGCTGTGAGGAGAGCCCTGGGCGACTAGTGGCAGCCGACCCACCGATGTGGCCGAGGTGAAAAGAAACAACAACAAAAAATTGAATGGAGACCAGGTTATCCACTTCGCTACGAGGAGTGATCAAATAGCCTCATAAGTCTCCCCCTCCGTACTCGGTGCCATCCTCAACCAGGAAGGAAAAAACAACACAAGATTGAGGAGCAAGAAGATAGTGTGGACCACCTAACATACCAGTCCGAAAAATAAGGAAGATATTGAAGGAGCCTCTTCAGACAGGCCTGCTGAAGATATGTCCACAAAGAGAAGTACGGTAATTCTACGAATAGCGGCGGGACAGAAAAAAAATAAAAAAAATAAAAAAGGAAAAAACAGACAAACAGGTGAAACGTGAGACAACAGGTCCTAGAGCTTAAGTATGTAAGTTGTCTTTTATTGCTTTTCTTTCTTATAATATGGTTAAAGGTTTTTTTTTTTTTTTTGGATAAGGGGAGGTATAAATGAGCTGAAAAATTTACTAATCGAAGCACTATTGAAGGGGAAGGCTGTAGCTGACCGTTAATAATCTGATTGTTTTAACACGAAAAAAAAAATTTCTTATTAAAAATCACTCATGATGTTTTGTAATGGCCTCAAAAAAATCCATGAAAGTGGTAGAGGCATGTGAAGCCAAATCTACGAAAACAGGCAAAAATGTATCAACAGGAATTGTTATGACATAAGAAAAGGTTGTGATCTCGCAACACTATCAGTACAGTTTGTTCTTCAAATATTTTTTTTTTGATACCATGTTGTCATTGTTTTACAAATAAATATAGGCATTAGCCTTTCAAAAACCAAATTTTAATAAGAATTGGCAATTCAGTTTTCTTGCTGTCTCTTAAATTTCTGAGCAATGGCACTCATCATCCAACGCTCTGACGTTGGCTAGGAAGTCCCTTGGGTGTTGTTTACATAATGATAATGTCCTAATAAGTAAAATACTTACGGTCTGATATTTTCTTTCTTGTTCATGCTTACAAACACGAGTTCATAAACACGGTCTCTTTGAGTTGACACATATGTTACACATGTACCAAAAACACAGTGCTTTAGTTATTCCTCGGCTGAACCCAAATTCACAGAAACACTGACACAGGTGAAAACTCAGTTGTGCTATAACAAATATGACATCTCGAAGTTTCTTATTATAAGTTTAATTTGTGGTGGTTTCAAAAGCATCTACCCATCTCCCAAAGTTGAATTTTAGTCGAAATTCAAAATTTCCCCTTCAGATTTAATTTTGGCTACCTATTTAATAAATATATAACGTGGTTGAGATTTCCGCCACAACACAAGGGGTAGGAGGTCATTTTTTTTTTTTTTTTCGTTCTCTTTTCCGGCAGTACTGAAAAAGTTAACGCTATTTTTTAAAAATATTATTTTTATGTATTGTAATTAATCTTGAGTGTTAGCAATTACAAAATTCCCTATTCGAAAAACATTTAACACTGCTATGTTGACGATTCAAAACAGACAGTTCTGTCTTCTGCAAAAATAGCATGAATTCCATGAAAGCTGAAGGACCGATTGCGAAATAAGTTCTTGCCCGCGATCGGCAGAAATGACATGGAAGAGGTAGGAGCGAGAGGAGAGAGGTCCCAGAGCAAAACGAGGAAGCACATTCAAAATCACACATCCGGTGAAGTAGCCGTTACCCTCTGTACTTTACCCACCCCTCTTCTATAAGAAGAGAGGAAGTGCGAACGCAGAGAAATGTTTTCACCACAAGCTTTTTTTTTTTTTTAACGTTTGCAAGTACCTGTAAATTAATGTGTGAAATACACATATACTCACACTACAATAACTGTAGGACTAATATTATTTTCATAGCGCCTTTTTTTTTTTTTTTTTTTTTTTTTTGCCGATTCGCGATATGAACCATGTGTACTTTTGTCTTTGTTTGATATTAAAAAATAAATATTTAGAAGGCTGAAATGGTAATATTTTATTATATTGTAATTAAAATAATAGTTGGTTTGAGGAATATGCTGTTACTATTAATAAAAATTTAAATTTAACTGGTTTTAGAAATACTTGGATTGCGAAGGGTTATTGATGCTCAAAGACTGTTTTTTTTATTTATTTACACTTATATACCTTTTTTTATATATATAATAGTCTTTTTTTAATAAATTTTAACCTAAAATACGAGTAGATGGGGTACACAGTATGTTCAATCGCGAAAGCAGCTTATAATGTCGTAACCCAGGTTTTCGGTGCATCTCTTGACACAAATTAAATTTTTATTAATAGTAACAGTATTGGCATTTTACTTATTCAATTCATACTGGTCATTAATCAAATCATTAATGCAAGGCAATGGTAACTCACAAAATCAAATTTCAGATTTGGATTTTATGCTTATTTAATAATGATTTTAGAAAAAAAAAAAATCCTTATCCTGTTAGGAGCTGTATATCAACTTACACTGCCCGATACAGTTTTCTTTTAAATATGTTAGTATCTTCCAAGCTAATTAGTTTTCCATTGCTGTCCAAGGCATTGTTGGAGCGAACAATTAATTTAATATTACAATTTTTTGAGTGACAAAAGCCGCTAACTTTCTTTTAGCATTTTGCTACAACTTTTTCCCCCATTTTAGCATTTTTGCTACAGCATTTTTTGAGCCAGCTTAAACCCTGGTTCATGGTATGACAGATTGGCGTCATGCAATGCAACGCATTCTTGAACATGAAACTAGCAAACAACACTTTGCATGTGCTGAAGCACATTTGATAGGTTGCTGTAGTGGTGATGTGAAAACTTTGTTTAAAAAAATGTTATCCAAATGCGAGACAGAAATTTTGGAGAGGAAGAAAATATTAGAAAGAATTGTAGAAATTGTAAAGTTTATTGGCAAACAAGGTCTTCCATTTTGTGGAAAAAATGAAAGGGCTGCCATGTTGGAAGATGATAATGTGGATCATGGAAACTTTATTGAATTGTTGAAGTTGCATTCAAAATTTGATGCCACTCTAAAAGTGCATTTGGATAAAGTTATTCAATCAGCTAAAGATGAATTTGATGAAAATGTTCTGAAACGTGGATGTGGAAGTAAAGTCACTTTTATTTCTAAAACAACTGTTGGCTATATTATTGATATTATAGGATCCTTAATGAAAGAAAAAATAGCAGATGAAATTCGTAATGCTGATATATTTTCTGTTCAGCTTGATACAACACAAGACATCTCTGTAAGGGATCAGTGTTCAATCATTGTTAGATATGTTAATGATAAAGTTGAACGTCTAGTAAGTGTAGTAAACTGCAAATCTGGAACAGGGTTCAACATGTGTGAACTATTGAAATCAGAGATGCTTTCTCTTGGTACTGACATAACAAAATGCATAGGCAATGCGACAGATGATGCATAAAATATGCAAGGAGAGTACAAAGGCTTCACCTTGGTTATCTGCTGCTTCTCCAGGGCAAATACATGTCTGGTACTATGCGCATGTCTTAAACCTAGTTATGACCGATGCAACACAGTCATGCCCGGAGTCTCTGACTTTGTTTGGAACATTAAATTCTTGTGCTACTTTCTTCCGTGATTCTTATTTGCTGAATGGATGACATGGCAGAGCACAATATGATCAATATTAATCGCCTGTTAATATCCGATAGATATTAACAGGCGATTAATATCTATCGGAAAAACAAGGTAGTAGGCCAAAGATAGATGTTTAAAGTCAGTTTTTGGCATGTATGGTGACTCCACTCAGTCACTGTATGTTGATTTAATAATGACAATGCATAAAATAGTATCATCCGAGAAGTTCAATTCTGAAACAAGGTTCATGGCAAGAAGCTTTCAAGAAACGCTGTGCAAGTATTCAACAATTCTCACAGCACACCTGTACCTTCGTATTTTTGAATCAACAACGCCCCTGTCAAATTATCTGCAAACTAAAGGAATGGATGTTCTCCAAGCACAGCGCATGGTGGACTGTACCCTTATTAAGTTAAAAAATATCCAGCATGATTTTTTAAGCATGAAGAAAACTGCTGATGAGTTTGTTCTTTGGGCAAATAAGAAATTTGAAGAACAGGAGATCGATGTGGAGATTCTTCCAGAACTGCCAGAAAGTAGGGTTCGAAGGAAAAGAAGACTCTTTCTGAAACTACATATGATGAACCCATTAGCAATGCACAAGATTGTTACTGCATAAATGTGTATAACAACGTTCTTGATGTGGCAGTTCAGAGTCTTAGTGATCGCTTCCGAGAGCATGGTGCACTTACAGCTGATATCAGCTACTTAGACCCACGAAAATTTTCCCAACTTAAAGAAAATGTTCCAGAAACTGCACTGGAAAAACTCAAATGTGTTTTTAAAATAATATACTAGGACTTTGATAAAAGTGAACTGAAAGCTGAGTTGAAGGATTTTGCAAGCAAATGGCCAAAACTGAGACTTTCGCTCCAAGATGAATTTGAAAAAGGAAGAAAAGCTAAAGTAGTGAATCAGACATCTCAAAACCTTGATCTTATAATTTCTGAAGATGACTGTGATGAAGAGCATCGAAGTTCCATCAGGCATCATGATGGACAAGAAGTGCAAAGATTGCAATGTTTGTTGCTACAATGTGCTTAAGCAATTTAACCTCTATGTGCAAGCATATAAATCGTTATTTCTGGCATACAAGGCATTATTAACACCGTCATGCTCACAAGTAGCGTGTGAAAGATCGTTTTCAAAACTTAAATTCATAAAGTCAAATTTAAGATCAACTCTTTCACAGGAGAAGTTGAATTCATTAATGCTTATGAAATCTGAGAGGGACATTTTAAACAGTATTGACCCCGAAAAGGTGATTCAGAGACTTAGTCAGAAAAGTGGATTGTTGAGAAACTTTTAGTTTTGCGACTGGGTAAGTAGACTAAAGAGATGCACACATATATATATAGGTATCCAAAAATATGCTTGTCTGTTATAAGATATAAATTTACGGTGACAAGCAATTAGTTTCTGTTATTTAAGTAACACATTTGTTTACATTCATGTTTACACATCAAAAATTCATGTATCATTATTATTTTATATACTTGTACGAACAGAGCGGATCAACATGAAGATTATCCTCATAATTTTTCAGTTCATCGTAGTTATCAGATTCTCTTATGTGATCACAACAAAGCATACCCAGGGAAGCAGAAAATTCTACCTTTCTTGAATTTTCCCAGAAGGATTCATTAATATCTCAAAAAAGTTTAGTAACCATGTACAGAAAAACTACGAAAGTCTGTTCCAATAGAGCAATTCCATGTCAGATCAATCACCTTCTTGACCTCACCATTTCTGATTTTGATGAAATTTGGTATGAAGCACACATATGACAAGGTAAGTAATTCTGCCAATTTTCAGATTTTTATTTTGAAAATTGTCCAAGATACACACATAATAAAAATCGAAATTTTCGTAAAAAATGACAAACTCACACACTTATAAATGGCTGTAACTGTTTTCCTAATTGTAGTACAGTGACAATTGAAACACAGTTGCAAAGCTAAAGCATTGAGCTTTCTATAGATACCATACATGACCTTCTTACAACAGATTAAAGTTTCAAGGTCATCCACTGTGACCTTTGACCTTGAATATCTCAAAACATACCATCTTAAAAAATTACGAAAAAAATATATTTTATTGCTACAACATTCTTCTACCCATGTGCCAGATATTAGGCTGGCACCGCTATGGCAAGGCAGTGTAGGATTAATAGGAGTGTCATGCTGCACCCTTCTGTATGTAAGGCACAGAGACATACCATGCAATAAATATTTCTTACGTTGAGGATTTGTGTTTATTATACATGAAATGTGTATATATTATAACAGATCAACAGATTTATCAGAAATATGCTATGTGACAGCAATTTTACTTGAGAGACACAATTTTCAGCAGTAAATAATGTCAACAAATCTTTGAGATCAGAGATTGAAACTCCACCCATTTTAGCATTCAATGGCAGGGCTTCTTCTTAGCCAATAACAAAGCTTATTATTAGAGCCAATGACAGGGTTTCTTATTAAAGCCAATGGCAAGGCTTCTTATTACAGCCAATGAGAAATCTTACTCATACACCATTTTACATTTGCTGTTATTTCAATTCTGAGTTTGTGAGTGTGTGGTTATCAATTTATCTGTAACATTGTTAACTGTTTAATTGTTATTTTATTTTATCTTTATTGTTAACTTTATTTAATCAATTTCTTTTTATCAAACTATATTTATTTATCATTTTTTTTTGCAGGTGCAGTTTCATTAACCAAAAAGGACTTTAAAAGTCAAATTTTTTGTTGCAATCCTCTGGGTAAAAGTGGACACACAAGGTTTAGAAAGAATCTGAGTAAAGTACAGCCTTGGATGGTTCAGAAATGTCCAAATGTCCAAATATAACATTAGAACAGAAAATATGTAGTTCATGCAGAAAATCTATCTGTGAAATGCCAGGTCCTTCATGTATAATTGAAACAGATGCAGAGGCAGAACAACCTCGGTTAAGTGAAGATAATTCAGAAGGAGTGGTGAAGAGTGAGATATGGACTGACAGAGACACAACTTTGGATAGTCTGAATGATATGTTACTTTCTCTAGGCGAATCTCCTGTGAAAAAAAAAAAGATTAGGTGTTGGACAGTACAGTGAGAAGAAATATCAGAAAATTGGTGAAGTGATAAAAGACTACATAGGTGTTTCAGAATGTGATAATCCTGTGACAGTGTCTGATGAATCGGTCATGATTTCACAGTTGAAAGAAAAATTTCAAGAAACAGACTCTAGCAGTGTTAAAGTCCAAATACTAACAATATTACCTAGAACCTGGAGTATTCGTAAAATTCAGGAAGAATTTGGTGTAACATATTACATGGCACGAAAGTCTAAAAACCTTGTGGAAGAGCAGGGTATTTTAGCAACTCCAAATCCTAGGCCTGGGAAAACTCTCAGTGACAGCACAGTTGAAAACGTTATTGCATACTATAATAGTGATGAAGTGAGCCGTTGTTTACCAGGAAAAAAGATTTTGTTACAATGATAGAATCAGGATCAAAAGTACAAAAACGTCTTATTCTAGGAAATTTGAAAGAGATATTTCAAGGATTTAAAGACAAGAATCCTAATGTCAAAGTAGGGTTTTCAAAGTTCTGTGGTTTACGCCCAAAGAATTGTGTGCTGGCTGGTGCAAGTGGAACACACTGTGTCTGTGTGTGTTGTGCTCATGAAAATGTAAAACTTATGCTAGCAGGGTGCAAATTGCAAGACTTAACTCGTAATGATGAATTACCAGTTAGGACATACAAAGATTGCCTTGCAAGAATAACTTGTAACCCTCATCTTCCAGAATGCTTCTTCTTCAAGCGTGATTCTTGGCCTGGTATAGCACACTTACTAGAGAAAATAAGTAGCTTATTCACCGTGAATGGGATTGATGAAATTGTATATAAATTGTGGACTACAACTGATCGCACAACACTTATGACAGTCTGTAACACTGTAGAAGAATTCCTTGAGACCTTTGAATCAAAAGTGAAATTGCTATTGCCACATTCTTTTATAGCTATTCAGCAGTCATACTTTCTGTCAAATCTGAAAGAAAACCTTGGTGATAATCAGTGTGTTGTGTTGTACGATTTTGCTGAGAATTATTCCTTCATACTGCAGGATGCAGTCAAAGGATACCACTGGAACAATTCCCAAGCTACTATTCACCCTTTCGTCGTGTACTACAAAAGTTCACACACACTTCAGTTGGATCATGTTTCTTTTGTTGTCATCTCAGAATGTCTTAAGCATGACACTATCAGTGTTCACCTTTTCCAGAGCCAATTGTTGCAGTTTATATCATCACATTTTGACAAGAAAGTAGAACACATCTATTACTTCTCAGACGGTGCAGCCTCACAGTATAAGAACAGGAAGAATTTTGTCAATCTGTGCCATCATGATGTAGATTTTGGTATCACAGCTGAGTGGCATTTCTTTGCCACCTCACATGGAAAGGGGCCATCATGTGATGGCGTGGCAGGCACCATTAAGAGATTAGCTGCACTTGCCAGCCTTCAGTATTCATACAATGACCAAAGTATGACACCGCAACAACTGTATGATCGGGCTTCCAGAAACATTCCTTCGTGCCATTTTAAATACAGCACGGACAAGGACTATGAGAACCACAAGGAGTTCCTCGAGATACATCATGCTAGTGCTTGACCAATTCCTGGTACTCAAAAACTTCACTGTGTAATACCAGTAAGCCACACAGCTATTAAAACCAAGATGTATTCAAACTCAACTGAATACAAGGTTGAGTCAGTATTGCTAAATCCAATAGAACTGGATCTGGAGGATATTCGTGGCTATGTTATTGTTGAGTATGATAACCAGTGGTGGGTTGGTTGTGTTTTGGATGTGAACATTCATACAGAACAAGTTAAGATAAGTTTTCTGCACCCACATGGACCTTCAGTGTCTTTCACATACCCATAGAAGCCAGATATATTAGAAGTGGATAAAACAGCGGTCATTACGAAGGTTGACCTACGAACAGCAACAGGTTGAACATATTTTATGGAGAGAAGCGAAATAGAGATGGTCACTAGCAAGATGGCATCACATTCTTTTGGTTTGCAACCTTATTAACCAAGCGGTTCACTTACTTGTATGTGTACACCACTAATATAACCTGTAACACATTGTGAAATTAATACATACATGCATCTGGAAAACAGTTATTGTACATTTGTCCGAACCTAACCTGGAGGACATATACTCCTATTAATCCTACACTGCCTTGCCATAGGGGTGCCAGCCTAATATTTGGCACATGGGTAGAAGAATGTTGTAGCAATAAAATATATTTTTTTCGCAATTTTTTAAGATGGTATGTTTTGAGATATTCAAGGTCAAAGGTCACAGTGGATGACCTTGAAACTTTAATCTGTTGTAAGAAGGTCATGTATGGTATCTATAGAAAGCTTAATGCTTTAAGCTTTGCAGCTGTGTTTCAATTGTCACTGTACTACAATTAGGAAAACAGTTACAGCCATTTATAAGTGTGCGAGTTTGTCATTTTTTACGAAAATTTCGATTTTTATTATGTGTGTATCTTGGACAATTTTCAAAATAAAAATCTGAAAATTGGCAGAATTACTTACCTTGTCATATGTGTGCTTCATACCAAATTTCATCAAAATCAGAAATGGTGAGGTCAAAAACTTATTTTTTTTATTGATCTGACGTGGAATGTCCCAATATCAGGAACAAATATGTAATATATTAACTGCTGGAGGTTGCAACCGGTACATATTCTTTTGTTATTTTAAGTTAAAATCTTAGCCCTTACAGTATGGTATTTCTAATTCCATGATTTGACAGTCCTTCAGTTTTGTTGAGGCATTATCACATGTAATTAGTTGTAGAGGCACTTCTCCAGGAAATACCAACACAAACAGTAAATTTTTAATTTAGAATCTCTTTTCTGAATGTTATTTGGCCATTTTTAGCATCCCTGTGCAGTGCATGTAACCTATTATACTTCATTAGAACAACTGAAATCTCTTGTGACCAAAACACATATATAAAATCAAGTAAGAACAGATGATGACAGCTTCACTCTTCCATGTTTGTTAGAACAGAGCATTTAAAAAATTGTTTTTCAGTCACCACCTGGAATCGAACTGTGGAACTCCTGGTTGCATGCCAAGTGTGTTACCATTACACCATAGCAGCCAACAATTCTCAATGCTATCTGTTCTTATATGTCTCCACGTACCTTGAGAAATTAACATCTCCATTATTATTCATAAAATGTATTTCAGCATATCTTACTTTATCCAGTACAGCTCTGTCGAGATGTTGGTCTTACTGGAGCTGCTCTGGAAGACATAGCAAATGCCAGAAATCAAGAAAATTTTATAGATATGAAAAATGCTTCCAGTTTGATGATCAGTTTGCTAAATTGGATGGATGGATGGGTGGTGAATACTTTTTGCTTTTCACCCAAAGCTATATGAAATCAAAAGTGCGCTGCCATAATTAAAAATGCCAGGGCTGCTTTTTCTCCCCAGTCCGGCCCTGGTGAGGGGTCTATCGATTACAGCTTAACATCTTAAACGGGAGCCAACGCTAAAACTGCGTGAAAATTTCCATTTCTTTGTTTTAAAATTTGAAGAAATCTAAAAAATCATTAATAAAAAACAGTCTTGACGTTTCCGAGAGCCTGCGATGTCGTCGCCGCTTCACTCCGATTCCACTCCCGGGCCGGCAGCTATACCGAACTGTGTGATCTTCAGTGCTTCCACGATCTGATAGGCAGGGATCATAGCATACTTCTGGAAAATTTTAGGTAGGAATTTTAGGAATTTTAGGAATTTTTAGAAAAATTTTAGGAAAATTTTAGGAGTGTATTTCAATAAAAACTAGATGTATATTTGTATACATCTAGTAAAACAACTTTGTATACATTGTAAAGAGTTTGCTTCACACCCTTCAACCATATATACTGATAGACTGCGCATGACATCAAAATTTCTGGCTCCAACATAAAATCACATGACAACAGTCAAAAAGATGGGTTACACCTGCTGTGCTTATGGTTGCTCTGAGCGATATAGTAAAGGAAGTTCTATGATTTTTCATGGGTAAGAAACGAATTAAATACCTAAGTCAATAAAGTTCAATTACTTAACCAGAAACTTGCAGCTATTGATATAAAAATATAGTAACTTAAGAAAAAAATGGCATGCATATGGCGGCTTTGATGCAGCTATTGCCAATGTGCAGTCCATTAGTATATATGGTCGAAGTTAACACCCAAATTTTTTGCATAACGTCTAATGTCTAAAGTTTAAGTATGATTTACTTCTAATGTTCAGTTCTTATCTTTTCACGTGTTATTATCATATTCAAGTATATTTACCACATTCAAGTTTCACTTTGAACATTAATATGCTGTTGAACCAGAAGCAATTCACGATTTTCACAGTAAAGTTTTCAGGTTTCACATTAAATTATAATATCCTAAAAAGGTAATTGAAAACCAAGAACTATGTACAATTGTTCACTGAATTACTTTTTTCATATTATTGTTTTAACCTTTTCCTGATTAGCCTATCTTTTTCTGCTTCTACCACAACTAATTTACTTTCAGTTTTCTTTATTTCAGCTGAACCTTGTATGATCAAGTTAGAGGCAACTGCTATTTCAACAGTATTTTGTTTTTCTACAGCTTTTCTCATTCTTTCTGTTCCCTCTTGAATTATTGCTAGGGAGGCTTCTTTATCGTTTTTAAGTCTATTTATTTCTGCATCATTTTCTTTTATTTTGTCATCAAACTCAGCTTTTCTTTTTTTCTCTAGCTGCTTTTCCTTATTTTCCCTCTCTTTCTGCTTCCTTTCTTTTACCTTTTTTGATTCTTCTTCCTTCAGCTTATCAACATACTCTTTATAAAATTTATGTGAATCACAAACACTATTTAACAAATTTCTTGTTATGGGAACTTTACTTACACATCCATAGTGTTTAATGGCCCCTTTAACTATTCTTAATGATGTTATAGTTGAGTCTTTTAAGTTAGCCTTGTCCTTCCTTAACAGAGCAGTGTTAACCGAAAATCCCCTTTCTGCATCAGCATTACCATGAGGTAAAACTAAAATTGACTTTATGAGTTTAGCAAGATTTGAGTATTTTTCTTTTCCGCTAGAGTCTTTAATACTAAATATATTACGCCAGTAATGATCAATCCGCACTGGAATATGCCCTTCCTCTGAAAATTTCACTAGTTCATCTAGAGTTGGCTTATCGCAATTTAAAAGTTTCCACTCTTCTCTTACTCTATCAATTTGTTCCTCAGAAAGATGCAAAACACTTGAAATTCTGGTTATTTCCGAAAGTCCTTCAGTGACTGAAAGTTGAGTTGACTCTTTCTTTGGTTCTTTTACCTTTAAAACTTCTATGTCTCTTAGCTTTTGATTGCAGAATGGCAAATTTGAGTTTAAATATTTGTGGTTGCAATTAGTGATGATTTTACATCTAAGAGAAATAATTTCTGCCTGGTCTCCTGAACATTCCTGAGGAGATTTTTTGTCTTCATACCAACTTCTAACTCCCCTAGTTTTTTCCAAGAATTTTTGTTTTCAAAATCTACATTCTTTAGGTCTTCTCCAAATTTCCCTGCTATAACATCATCTTGGATAAACTGAGCCATAACATTCCTCATTAAAGTATTTAAATCAGAATATAACTGGTGTATTTTTAGTTCTTCACTCTGATAACATAATGAAAACTTTTCAAAATTTTGGTGTGAAAATGAAATTAATGCTAAATAGCAAGGAGTAAGCTCATTTTTCAGGAAACAGTGAATGCTTTTATACCTTGCCGAATTGCGCAGTTGTTTTTCAAATATTTTTTGAGATGGCAAGAAGTTTAAAAAATATTCTGTAATATTTAGCCATTGATCCAAGAGCCTCTGGGCTACAGAACCAACGGTTAACCATCTGTTGCTGACATGACGCAAAAGAAATTTGGCAGTGACCAATGTTATATCCTCGACAGATTTATAATCCTCTCGTCTTGCAGCACTACTCTTTAAAAAGTAATGCATATCAGTAGCAAATTCGTCAAAATCTATATTTAAGCTTGTCAAAAAAATTTTAAATGCATTACTAACAACATGCAGGTTGCAAAAACCTAGTTCCAAAGATTTCTGGCCTGTTTCTTGTTTTACAACTTCATTGAATTTGCGTAAAAAGCACTTATTTACATTTGGGCTGTCCATGGATACACAAATAATTCTGTTCAACGAAATATTGAAGGATGATAACACATCAAGAATTTCTTTTAGCAAAATATCTGCTGTTGCATGACCCAGGAAAACGCTTGTTAGGTATCGGCAAGAAACTGAATTTATTTCTGAAGACCAGTACCTGAGATACACATCCAACTGCCGTTTCACTTGTGTATTTGTAGTTTCATCAAATGCTATAGTAACCTTTCCTGGGCTACTAGATGCAATGTCTTTTTTCAAATCCTCTTCAAAATATTTTGACAATCCATGTGATATCACATAAGCAACTTTTTTCTTTAAGTTGCATTTTGGCTGCAATAGCAGAATCAGGAAACATTTCTTTGAAAAGTTCAACTGTTTCAGTGCATGAAACAAAAGACATATTGTCCTTAGCAACTTTCATGGCCCATAATGCTTCGGCTTTAGCCAACTGTAAATCATGACTCAGTACTTCACTAATATTTGTTTTGGGCTGAAGATCCCGTCCTCCAAAGGCTTTCAGGATGGACTTATTTTGAAATTTACTTTGAAATTTCTGCAGATGTTTTTTTCCTTTATGATGCGCTTTTACTTGTGAAAAGCCACTATTAGAAATGTTGAAAATTTCTGAACACAATATACACTTAGCAGAAAATATTGTTTCAGTTGCAGAACACCATTCTTTCAACTTCACTCCGTCCAATTCTTTGGCGAGCCACGCATCTTGAAATTTCGTTTTGGATTTAGGCATCTTAAACACTTGTATTACTAACTAGAAAATGAAAGGGAAGTACAAAAACACGTTCCAATATTGCAAAACCAGACAACTTCCCGAAATTTGGCTGCGAGGATGTCAGAAGACATGAAAAAAAAAAAAAAAAAGCAGGTCACCACTAGAGAACTGAACCTGCACACAGCACAGAGAACACCATAAAAGACGTAAAACCAGAAACTATCATACGCATCTCACGCAAGTTCAGTCAAAGCGAGTCGGAGCCGAGATATATTGCGCATCGAAGGTCGCTGTCGCCGACGCATGATCGAAGGTCAATGATCACGTGCTCTACTGCCTGCCAAGATAATAAATACTCAGCTACCATCCCATCGTCATTACCGGAGGTTACGGAAGGAGACCACATGTTTCCTCTTTGCTTCCACCCACCTGCGGTTTACAATAACAAAACATCAGCAGAAAGAGGAGGTTCCACAAGGCATGTACAAAAATAAAGTACGATCTTCTGCGTGCCACGGAGTTCGTCTGCAAAGCGCAAACCAGGGGTGAAAATGACCCCTCCCCTTTTCCCTTAGATCTCTTGTTACTCTCGAAAACTGTTTGAAGGCAAAAAATGGAACGCCCGCCCCGAAGCAAGTGCATCTCGATGGCGTCATTTTCCCCTCCCTTCAGCAGCACAGCACATAGGCTGTGTTTCTACAATAACAGGTCTTTTTACCTTACCGTAATGGTAAATTTATTGGCGTTAATAACGGTTGTGTTTTTAATAAAAATAAGCTTACGAAAATTTTAGGATGAATAGCAAATTTTAGGTCTAATTTTAGGAATTTAAGGAGGGTCACAAAATATTAGGAATTTTAGGAATTTTAGGAGGAATGCGATCCCTGGATAGGTTAGTCACATGACTTGGAGCGTAGCCTACGCTCGGAGGGTTTCATCGCATTTCTCTGCTTGAAACACACGGATCCCGATAAAAGCTGGCAGAATTTATAAATGCGATCAAAGCAGAAAATTTCAGAGTTTGGTTTCATTAAATTACAATTTGTTGAAGTTACATTTTGCATCTCTAAACTTAAAGTAATGACTGCAAATTACGAAATTTGAAGTAAAAAAGATTGGACGCCAGGACCAAATTTCTAGGCGCCCAGTAATTTTCCAGCCCTAGTCAAAATAATTCATAAAATGATTTGTTCCATTAGTTTATATTTTTATTAAAACTAGTAACAAATTTAGAGACACCTGATCTTTGCAGTTGCTTGTATTCTTAAAAACAAAGAAGAAAAGAAACAGCCAGCTTGGGATAGCATAGGTGGCCCTGTCAGTCGCTTTTTCGCAATTGGCGATTATTTTTAAGCACAGCAACTATAAGAAAACTTTGGTGATTTGACTGGCGATTGTGAGCACGGCTTTGCATGCTAGCGTTTTGATCAGTTACAAATTGAAATTGGTCAAAATAATAAATTCAACAGTAACAAATATAGTGAGTTGCAGCGCACTCACAGAAGTAAGGCTATACATCTAGACAATTTGCTGAAGTTTGTGAATTGCAAACTGTACAATATGCTTTGGTAAATTTTTTTTCTAATTTTTTTTTATTTACCTTATGTATAAATTGTACATATAAGTATTTGGTAGTTAAAGGTGTTTAAAAGATAATTCCATAAGACTTAAAAAATATTTTGAAAACAGAAATAAGCATAAATATTCATCAGTTTCTGTGTATTTCGGAGTGCTGAAATGTTACCATTTATTCACAAATATTTCAGAGTCTAACTTTTTGCAACTTCTAAATCAGTTTGAACCACAAAATGAAACTCACGGGATTTGTTGAGTACCGGCAGTGGCGGCCCGTCAGATGAGGCAAGTGAGGCGCCGCCTCACCTGAAATTCCGCAGAATGAGAAGTGAAAAAAAAAACTTCTGTCAGTAACAAAGATATAAGAACTTTGCAGGATAAATGAAACACTGAAATTCACATTGTGATTCATGAATTAGGTTAAAAAAGGCTTTCAAGATGAGGAATGAATCATTATTTTTGCAAAGCAGCTGCATGTTTTAAGAGCTTAGAGGCGACCGGCTGAATCGTCTTGATGAGAAGCCGGTTTTGGGAACTGAGGATCAGAGAAGAGCCCTACAGAGTGAACCCCCCACCCCCACGGTCCACCCAAGGAGGTGCCGGACTTCCAGTAAGAGAAAGGAAATTTCTGAGGCGACACTCCACTTCGCTTAAACTCGGAATCGCATCTCTGCTGTTATTGGAGAACCCAAGGATTGTGTATCCAACGGGCGCTGGAAAATGAGCAGATGGCCTTGGTAAAAAGTGGTTTTACAGGCAATGACGCCGTTCGCCTCTATACGCTTTGGAATACGATGATTTCTACGTAGCTTTAACTATTCGTTAGAGTGTATTTGAGTCTAACTTTTTGTACCATCAAACAAGCTCTCTAGAAAACGGTTATTTTTCCTAACTTCAGCGAGTCATTGCAGCAGAGTTAAAAGAGATATCGTGTTCTTGTATTTTTTTGTTTACATTGTGTGTATAACATATAATAATATATGGTTGTATTTTTTTGTTTACATTGTGTGTATAACATATAATAATATATGGTGCTAATATTTGCTACACATCGTATGATTAAATTCGTAAACTTTGTGATTTTTAAAAAAAATTGAATTTTTTAAGTTTTTTTTAAACAGGTTTGGATGGAGTTTTTTCTATATTCGTTTTTTTCGTTAAAGACATACAAATGTGCACTTTATTTGTAATTTTTTGTGTGTCTGTGAAACTGCTAGTTTCCGCGTTTCGGCAGCGTTAAAAACAGCCGATTTTGAAAAATCTCTAACTTTGCCAACCATTTTCTCAAAAAGGACATTTTTTAAAATTCTGAAAATTAAATCCCTGTTTTATTATCAACAGGAGAATATCTGTGTAAATTTTCATGGACCTAAAAACGCCCGTTTCCGAGTTAGACACGTTTGAATTCGGTTTGAAAGCCTACGATTTCCTGTGTTCTAAAGGTGCCATTTTGGAAAAATCTCAGGCACAAAGTACGCAAGTTATCTCTTACCCGAATCAAAGCGTTAGATATTCCTTGCCCGAATGATGGAATGAGAGCATTGGGTCAGCTGGCCCTGGTTTACGAAGTGGTCGCCTATGCAGCCGTTGCTTTTGCGGCTGTTCGTTCTTTGACTCTCCCCTTTTGAGATTAAACATGGCTGCTGCCCTTTTGTGACTTTCAGACTTCCTAGGAGTGTCCGCGTTCTTTTTGTGCTGTTTGTTCCCCCGAACACGTCTTTTGAATTCTCCGACACGAATAAAATATTTAAAATCATTCATAAACTGTGCACAAAAGATTTCTCGTAGATGAAGGAAGATATCGGAGACAAATGGATTTTCATGTCGAACAGTTAGAAAGAAGAGGTGTGCTGAGGAAAGATTTTTTTAAATACGTCTCCTGGAAGCAGAGATAGCAATAAGAAGACTAACATTTACGTTCCTAGCGGGAAAACTGTGCGGTTCACTATAAACCGCCACACAGGAAAAACTGCCACACATCTTTCATCAACTTGGAAAGCTGCCACACATCGGAAAACTACTACACAGGAAAACTGCCACATGTTTTTCATTAAGGGGCCAGGCACAAATTGCTGTACCTCCGAGTAACACTTTGAATGTGTGGCGGTTTTCCAATGGGGCAATTTTCCTGTGTGGCAGTTTTCCAAGTTGTTGAAAAACATGTGACAATCTTCCTGTGTGGCGGTTTCCCGGCAACCAAACTGTGAATTATTTCAGGAAGGAAATGCCCACAACTATTTTTCGTAATCAGTAGCATCTGACGGAAAAATTATTTTTTAATCGGCTTTTTAGACTCGCAGACAGTGCTATAAATATGCTGTGAACAGAAACATGAACATATGCCCTCTGGTGGCAAACTTGTACCTTAAGAAAAATGCTAAATTGTAAGTAAAACATTTCGCACTAGAAACGCTCGCTGACAAAGACAGAAATTTTCAAATCGGACTAATAGTTTCAGAGACATGGTGTCCATAGACGGACAAAGTGATATGATAAGCACATGCTTTTTTTTACAAAAGACATGCTACAATTAAACGTATTCTTTATATGATGGTTATCGATATAGAATAAAAAGGAAGAATCAGTGTGGCTCGATAATATGGAATTTTTCGAAAGAAAAAAACAAAAAGTACAACGGACGAATTACACTTTTATCGCAATCTGAGAACAGGGGAATAGACAAGCATTTTGTAGAAGGGATACACAAGCATATAGCCATATAGTGGGAACAGACAAGCAGATAGACATATAGTAGGGGCAGACAAGCATAAAGCCATGTATTGTGGATAGCTGTTTTTAACTAGAAAGGAGAAGCTTCAAAATTGTGAACTTTCCTTCACACTTTGCCCAAGCTTAAGACTGGCAGCGTTTACACAAATAAGAAAACGCTGGCGTGTTTAAAAGTTGCATTTTTTGTTTTAAAATGTAGAGAATTTTAGGAAGGGAGTGTCTGACTGCAGGTCTTAAACAACCCTTAGAAATATGAAGCTAGGAGACTTGGGCTAGAGTGCCTGATAGGAAAGTCACACGGAAGCGAGGTAGAAAGCGGAAGGAAGACGCCCTTATTTATAACTGGGGGCCAGTACCGGGGCCCGACGGCTTAATGTGCTCATCAGACGCATGGCTGATATTTGGTGATTCGAGCGTCCGTAGCTGCCTAGGATCGAACCTTCATTTACGTGCTGCTTCGCAAGGGAGAAGAACCGTTCGTATGTTTGTTTCTTCTTATTTAGCATTAAGGCATACACGGCAGGAATTACATTCGTTTCTTGTAAGGAGCTACCAATATCTACATGAATTGTATAAATCTGCACGAATTGCTTACTGCAGCTCTTGAATGTTCCATCTACAAAGAAGGCTTCACATTTAGTTAAAGCTTCTTTTCCCGTTTTTGTGGCAAATGCGATTATTCTTTCTTTCATTCCATCATTGAATAGAAGAAAACTCTCCTGTTCTTCATTGAGCAATAAAACATCGTCAGTCAGTATAATTTCTTCTATTCTTTTGGGGTCGTTTGAAGTCCCACGCGCTTTGGTCCTAATCCGATTCAGACTGTGCTTCCCAGTAGAATATAACGGCACTTCCGTCACGAAGTCATACCCACGGTCCATAAGTTCTGTCATTTCTTCACGGTAAATTGTTGGCAGTGGTTGATGTTGATCTTCCTCGCGAGCCCGCTTTTTGGCATTATGTAATTTCTATTTAACATCAATCTCTGCTAAATTTGGTTTACAAGTGTGATCTATTACTTGTAAAACAAGTAACAGATCACACTTGTAAACCAAATTTAGTGTGGGGAACAACACAAAAGGAACGCAGACACTCCTAGGAAGTCTGAAAGTCACAAAGGGGCAGCCTTGTTTTATCTGTAAAGGGGAGAATCAAAATACGAACGGCCGCAAAAGCTACGTTTTTCGGACTGGCCGCAAAAGCGACGACACCGTTGGATAAATCCACCTCACCCTTCCCAGAGTGATGACATGCCTATAGAACTGTCGGGGGGGGGGGGGTAACCAGTACATAAAGAAAATTCTTGCTCCTCCACTAACAAAGTTGAGTTGCGAAAGACAGCAGCAGCAGTTGTTTGTTTGTTTGTTTACGTATATACTTAAACATCGCATAAGAAAAGACTATGAAAAAGTAGAAAATGTTGTGAAATAATTTTAAGAAAAAGAGTGCAGGCACATGTACTGTAAGTTAATTTTCGATGGCTAAACACCCTCGAGTTTTTCTGGGAGTTGCTAATTGTAGGCTACTGTCAGAAGAGCAGTTGCTGTTTTGTTATAGTTGCTTAAGTTAACTTCTCAGTTTTTCGTAATAGTAAAATATTCGCTCAGGAGAGTTTTGTCCCCTTGCGAACGGGGGAGAAGGTGCAATGCTCTTGACCTCGCTGCTGGGTTGATAGCGCTGGTCGCTACCGAAACTCTGCTTACCTCCTCTCCAAAACGTAATGGCAATTGTCTAATCTACTAAATAAATAACAATTAACACATACGCGTGCATGCTTATTCATAAAATGTAAGTTGAGTATATTTCCTGTTCAATCAGCTGATTTTACAAGTAGAATTCATATACAACTTATGCGCTTATAATGGTGTAAAGATTTTTATCTATTTAAAACATATTCAAAGATTTCAATTTTTTTAAAGAGGGGGGGGTTTGTGTTCGTAGTGATATCCACCTGGGCCACGATAAACCATGCACTGCCCGTGCTTCTGTTTGTTCCTTTAGTAGATAATCCTGGATCGATGGGAAACCAGCGGAGTTTTGACACTCCCCCCCCCCCTCTCTCTCACGTGGTGGTGAGGTGTCTCCAAGCTAGGTAGCTTTCAAAAATGTTTCAACTTAGTTGGCTGGTAACCAGAGAGGGATTCCATTTCAACTCTGGCAGGGTCGTACCATCACGGTCTCAGATTTCTCAAAAAAAATTAAGGGGGGTGTTCCTTGATTGAAATAAGGAGACCCATATCTTTTCTTTCGGCAAGAAAAAATTTTCCCTTTGAGACAGAAGTTTTCAAATCTTCCACCGTCAAACAAGCTCTCTAAAAAACAGTTATTTTTCCTAACTTCAGCGAGTCATTGCAGCAGAATTAAAGATATTTTGTTCTGGTATTTTTTATTACATTGTGTGTATAACGTATAATAATATGTGATGCTAATATTTTTTACACATTGTATGATTAAAATTTTAAAAAATCGTAAACTTCGATTTTTTTAAAAAATTGAAATTTTTAAGAATTTTTTTAACTGGTTCAAATGGAGTTTTTGTTTTCTATACTCGTTTTTTTTGTTAAAGACATACAAATGTGCACTTTATTTGCAATTTTTTATGTGTCTGTGAAACTGCTAGTTTCTGCAGCGTTAAAAACAGCCGATTTTGAAAAATCTCCAACTTTGACAACGATTTTCTCAAAAAAGCCCTTTTTTAAATTCTGAAAATTAAATCCCTGTTTTATTATCAACAGGAGAATATCTGTGTAAATTTTCACAAGCCTAAAAACGCCCGTTTCCGAGTTAGAAGCGTTTGAATTTGGTTTGAAAACCTACGATTTCTCCGTGTTCTAAAGGCGCCATTTTGGAAAAATCTAAGACGCAAAGTATGTATTCTCTTACTCGAATGAGAGTGTTGGATCCATCCACCTCACCCTACCCTGAGCGATAACATGCCTAAAAAACGGTCTTGGAAAAAAAAAAAAAATCTATATATAGAGAGAATTGAATGTATGTCAATTTAGAACCATCAAACTTGGTATACTATCTCATGGTACCCTAACATAGACCGTAGACGGTTTTTGGAAGGGGTCGGAGCCCGGGGTAAAGCCCCCCCACAAAACTTCCATAAAATCTGCAGTTTTCAATTTAGAACCACCAAATTTGGAATACTATAGCATGGTACCCTAACTTAGATCGCAGACTGTTTTTGGAAGGGGTCGGAGCCCTGGGTCAAAGGGCCCATACACAAAATTTTCATAAAATATACTTGTATACTATAGTGCCCTAACTGAGACCGTAGATGGCTTTTGGAAGGGGGGCAGAGCCCTGGGTGGGTGGGAGCCCGGGTCAAAGGGCCCCACGCAAAATTTCCGTAAAATCTAGTTTTCAATTTAGAATCATCAAATTTGGTATACCTTTTTCTTGGCACCCTAACTTTGACTAGACGGTTTTGGGAAAGGGTCAAAACCCGGGGTCAAGCCCCCACCCCACCCCCACCCCTACAAAATTTTCGTAAAATATTTTACAAAGTTAGGGTGCCAAGAAAAAGTATTCCAAATTTGATGGTTCTAAATTGAAAACTAGATTTTACGGAAATTTTGCATGGGGCCCTTTGACCCCGGGCTCCCACCCACCCAGGGCTCTGCCCCCTTCCAAAAACCATCTACGGTCTCAGTTAGGGCACTATAGTAAACAAGTATATTTTACGGAAATTTTGTGTGGGGGCCCTTTGACCCAGGGCTCCAACCCTTTCCAAAAACCGTCTACGGTCTAAGTTAGGGTACCATGAGATAGTATACCAAGTTTGGTGGTTCTTAATTAAAAACTGTAAATTTGTTTAGCAGACATACATTCAATTCTATATATATAGATTTGTTATTTTTTTCCCCAAGACCGTTTTTTAGCCATGTTATCGCCCAGGGTAGGGTGAGGTGGACGGATCCAACGCTCTCATTCAGGTAAGAGAATACGCACTTTGCGCCTGAGATTTTCCCAAAATTGCGCCTTTAGAACACGGAGAAATCGTAGGTTTCAAACCAAATTCAAACGTGTCTAACTCAGAAACGGGCATTTTTAGGTTCGTGAAAACTTACACAGATATTCTCCTGTTGATAATGAAACAGGGATTTAATTTTCAGAATTTTAAAAAAGGACTTTTTTGAGAAAATTGTTGGCAAAGTTGGAGATTTTTCAAAATCGGCTGTTTTTAACGCTGCAGAAACTAGCAGTTTCACAGACACATAAAAAATTGCAAATAAAGTGCACATTTGTATGTCTTTAACAAAAAAACTAGTATAGAAAACAAAAACTCCATTTGAACCAGTTAAAAAAAATCTTAAAAATTTCAATTTTTTTTTAAAATCAAAGTTTACGATTTTTTAAAATTTTAATCATACGATGTGTAAAAAATATTAGCATCAAATATTATTATATGTTATACACACAATGTAATAAAAAATACCAGAACAAAATATCTTTTTAATTCTGCTGCAATGACTCGCTGAAGTTAAGAAAAATAACTGGTTTTTTAGAGAGCTTGTTTGACGGTGTAAGATTTGAAACCCTCTGTCTCGAAGGGAAAAATTTTTCTTGCCGAAAGAAAAATATGGGTCTCCTTATTTTAATCAAGGAACACCCCCGTAATTTTTTTAGAGAAATCTGAGACCGTGATGGTACGACCCTGCCAGAGTTGAAATGGAATCCCTCTCTTGTTACCAGCCAACTAAGTTGAAACATTTTTGAAAGCTACCTAGTAGCTTTGAGACACCTCACCACCACGTGAGAGAGGGGGGGGTCAAAACTCCGCTGGTCTCCCATCGATCCAGGATTATCTTCTAAGGGAACAGAAGAGACTGGCAGTGCATGGTTTATCGTGGCCCAGGTGGAGATCACTACGAACACAATCCCCCCCCCCCTCCCTCTTTAAAAAAATTGAAATCTCTGAATATGTTTTAAATAGATAAAAATCTTTACACCATTATAAGCGCATAAGTTGTATATGAATTCTACTTGTAAAATCAGCTGATTGAACAGGAAATATACTCAACTTACATTTTATGAATAAGCATGCACGCGTATGTGTTAATTGTTATTTATTTAGTAGATTAGACAATTGCCATTACGTTTTGGAGAGGAGGTAAGCAGAGTTTCGGTAGCGACCAGCGCTATCAACCCAGCAGTGAGGTCAAGAGCATTGCACCTTCTCCCCCGTTTGCAGAGGACAAAACTCTCCTGAGCGAATATTTTACTATTACGAAAAACTGAGAAGTTCATTTTAGCAACTATAACAAAACAGCAACTGCTCTTCTGACAGTAGCGAACAATTAGCAACTCCTAGAAAAACTAGAGGGTGTTTAGCCATCGAAAATTAACTTACAGTACACGTGCCTGCACTCTTTTTCTTAAAATTATTTCACAACAGTTTTCTACTCTTTCATAGTCTTTTCTTATGCGATGTTTAAGTATATACGTAAACAAACAAACAAACAACTGCTGCTGCTGTCTTTCGCAACCTCAACTTTGTTAGTGGAGCAGCAAGAATTTTTTTATGTATTGGATACACCCCCCCCTCGACAGTTTTATAGGCATGTCATCACTCGGGGAAGGGTGAGGTGGATGTATCCAACCAGGGCCAGCTGACCCAATGCTCTCATTCCATCATTCGGGCAAAGAATATCTAACGCTTTGATTCGGGTAAGAGATAACATATGTACTTTGCGCCTGAGATTTTTCCAAAATGGCACCTTTAGAACACGGGAAATCGTAGGCTTTCAAACCGAATTCAAACGTGTCTAACTCGGAAACGGGTGTTTTTAGGTCCATGAAAATTTACACAGATATTCTGCTGTTGATAATAAAATAGGGATTTAATTTTCAGAATTTTAAAAAATGGCCTTTTTGAGAAAATCTTTGGCAAAGTAGAGATTTTTCAAAATCGGCTGTTTTTAATGCTGCCGAAACGCGGAAACTAGCAGTTTCACAGACACACAAAACATTACAAATAAAGTGCACATTTGTATGTCTTTAACGAAAAAAACGAATATAGAAAAAGCTCCATCCAAACCTGTTTAAAAAAAACTTTAAAAATTCAATTTTTTTTAAAATCACAAAGTTTACGATTTTTTAAAATTTTAATCATACGACGTGCAGCAAATATTAGCACCATATATTATTATATGTTATACACACAATGTAAAAAAAAATACAAGAACATGATCTTTTTTAACTCTGCTGCAATGACTCGCTGAAGTTAGGAAAACTAATAGTTTTCTAGAGAGCTTGTTTGATGGTGCAAGATTTGAAACCCTCTATCTCGAAGGGAAAATTTTTTCTTGCCGAAAGAAAAAATATGGGTCTCCTTATTTTAGTCAAGGAACACCCCTTAATTTTTTTAGAGAAATCTGAGACCATGATGGTACAACCCTGCCTGAGTTGAAATGGAACCCATCTTGTACGTAAGTTGCTTGAACAGCAGAAAAGAAAAAAAAAGTTTATAAAAAAGGCGAGGGCGTCATTCTGCTTGAACAGCAGAAAAGAAAAAAAAGTTTATAAAAAAGACGAGGGCGTTGGTTTTTGATCACAAAGAATGCGCCAAGGCTGATGGTTCATTGTAGGGGAACGACGTTGCTGTGGGGATGAAAGCAGGTGGTGGACAGCTCAACTGTCTGCCTCGGAAAAATCCAACTGGGAGAAATTTTTATTTAAAAAAATTCTCCAATTTTTTAAATAACTGAATGCAAATTTAACAGTAACCAAGACATCAAAATAAACTCCCATGTGAAATTTCGTCAAAATCCGATGAAAACTTTAGAAGTTAGGCATTTTCTTTTTATTATTTTTAGTGAATGTTCGCTGAAAGCCTGCATATTCCATAGAAAAATTCTAAAATTCGGAATCGGCATAGTCCGGATGATTCCGGATTTTCGAGATTGTACTGTAATAACATTTCCATACCTGTGAACTACTACGGAATGTCCGTAGTTTCTGTGGGTTTAGTTGGCTGACTACGGACCTCGCTGTCGAAACTACGGATTCTAAGATTTTTTTATATTTTATTGTTTTGTGATATACACGAGATTCTTAAGTGGACTCTCGGAATTCCGCGTTTTTTTTGTCATCATTTAGATCGTTCTGAGGATCAGCGTAAAACTGAAGACAATTTGCGCGTGGGTGGGGGAATTCCGCCTGGAGACGGTTTTTCGTGTCTCAAAACTTTTGAAAACGGTAGTTGAATAAAGTTACAATAATCGTATCCCCCCCCCCATGTTGCCTTAGTGTAAAGCTTTATTGTTAAATATGATTTTATTGCATAAAAGTATTTCAGCTTGAAATTGTAGGCAACAATGTGCGAAAACGGAGGTTAGACGCCGCAAAAATTTCCCCGGAATCTCAGACATCAGATTCTTCCACGAAATCGAGGAACTCCGCCTTTTTCGTTATTATTTTAGTCATTCGCGAGATCAACGAACCAGTGAACACCATGGGGGAGGGGGTGACAGGGGATGTTCGTCGGAGGACAGAATTCCATCTTTACGAAAATTTCGAAAACGAAAGGTCGACGGAGTTCAGATTTTTTCCGCAATCGTAATTCCTTTTTTCTCACGATGTTGCCTCTGCCCAGTATTATTGTTAAGTAATATTTAACTGCATAAATATTTGTATTTCAGCTTGAAAATAGCGGGAAAATTTCCAAAACCGAAGTCGGACGGTGCAAAGATTTCTCCCGTAAGCATACTCCCCTCCCCGCACGATGTTCCCACTCTCCTTAACTGTTTTTATTACTTCAGTTTCAACTTTTAAGAATACTATAACTGAAATATGCAAAATAAAACATACTGATATTATACTAAGCAATTTTATAAAATTAATTTAGTATAAAATATACAATTTGATTTTTTTTTTTTTCAAAGTTCGGCCACTGATTTTTTTTTTTTTTTTTTTTTTTTTGTGGCCACTAACAATTTTGGTCTTGGTGGCCAATGTCTACTAGCAATATTTGTAAGTCTGGATCTTTAGTAAACACTTACTTGAAACATTTCAGTGAAGCAATTAGTTTGAGTGGAGGCCCTAAATGTTGCCAAAAGAAACATTTTAGTGAAGAAGAAGTGGAAAACTATTACAAAATTTTGTTTTACGAAATCGTTGACAGCATAATAGTCCAAATTTTATACCAGATTTGAAGATATGGGAAAGCTCGAGTTTCTGCAGCTAGTTGACAGCTCAAAATACCAGAGTTATTCAGAATCATTTCCATCCAGTGCCCTTAACACTCTCAAAAAAATTTATCCAAACATTTTTACAGACACACAACGACTAAAAAACGAATTAGATTTTTTATATAATGATCACAACTTCAGGGAACTCAGTGTTCAGAAAACCTTGAAAGCAATGAAAGAAAACGAGCTGAAAGATGTATTACCAGAAGCCTACAAATTATTTTCTCTTGTATTGACACTGGGGTCAACAAGTTCTTCTGCTGAAAGGAGTTTTTCTTGTTTGAAGAGAATTAAGGCTTACCTCTGTAATACAACGGCACAAGATCGTTTGTCTTCACTAGCTAAAATTTCAATCGAGAAAGAATTGCTGAACCATCTAATGTCCACTCATCCATTTTATGATCTGATCATAGACAAATTTGCAGCCAAAAAGGATCGCATAATTGAACTTATTTATAAAACATAAACTGAAAGCATTCTGTTCGAGACCAAAGCAAATTAATATTGTAATCCTCTGTTTTTAATTCCAGGTTTAAATTACCTAATACTTTTTTTTATATAGAAATGTGCTTCCTTAGCTTGACTTCTCCTGTACATAGTTATCACGAGCCTGGACTTCAGTTTGTGACTCGTGCTAAATGCACCTTCATCAATATGCCAATCGAGCTGTGACTTTTATTCAAGCTCAAGAAACACTTTGTGAGAAAAAAATTCTATTCAAATGATTTACTTTGAATTTTTTAAGAAGTGGTTCTTTGACTGGCGTTGGGATGTGAGTGACGCGTTGACTAGCTAAAGAAACCGCGCAAATTGCGTATTTTCGCTCAAGTGTATTACATAAAAGAATACAGGTGAAATACACTGACGGAAAAAAAATACCAACACCACGAAAAAATAGTTGTAGAGGAATGAAATGGCGGCAATACATTTGTATAGGTAACATATTTAATTGATTAAGGTTTCAAGATCACAGCTTAATGTAAGCGCGAGAAGGGCCATTTTAAATGTGAAATGCTGATACATTAATAACCGGTGTAACCGCCAGAATGTTGAATGCAAGCACGCAAACGTTCATGCATTGTGTCGTACAGGTGCTGGATGTGATTTTGTGGGATGGAGTTCTATGCCTGTTGCACTTGGTCGGTCAATACAGGGACGGTTAATGCTGAAATTGTCGTCCAATGATGTCCCATACATGCTCGATTGGAGAAAGATCTGGTGATCTAGCAGGCCACGGCAACATGTCGGCACTCTGTAGAGCATGTTGGGTTACAACAGCGGTATGCGGGCGAGCGTTATCCTGTTTTAAAAAACACCCCCTGGAATGCTGTTCATGAATGGCAGCACAACAGGTTAAATCACCAGACCGACGTACAACTGTGCCTTCAGGGTGCGCGGAATAACCACGAGAGTGCTCCTGCTGTCATAGTAAATTGCTCCCCAGACCATAACTTCAGGTGTAGGTCCAGTGCGTCTCGGCCGCAGACAGGTTGGTTGCAGGCGCTCACCTGGCCTCCTTCTAACCAACACACGGCCATCACTGGCACCCAGGCAGAACCGGCTTTCATCAGAAAACACAACAGATCTCCACTCCGTCCTTCAATGAGCTCTAGCTTGACACCACTGACATCGCAAACGGCAGTGGTTTGGAGTAAGTGGAATGCACGCTACAGGGCATCTGGCTCGGAGCTGTCCTTCAAGTAACCGATTTGTAACAGTTCGTAGTGTCACTGTGGTGGCAACTGCAGCTCGAATTGCTGCCGCAGACGCGATACGATGCGCCACGGCCATACGCCGTACACGGCGGTCTTCCCTCTCAGTGCCACGTGGCCGGCACTGAGAGGGAAGACCGCCTTCCCTTGACCACCGTTGCCAACAATCATGCACAGTGGCTACATTCCTGCCAAGTCGTTCTGCAATATTGCGGAAAGAAAATCCACCTTCTCGTAGCCCTATTACACGACCTCGTTCAAACTCCGTGAGCTGTTGATAATGGCTTCTTCGTCTTCTTAAATGCATTCTTGACTAACATCAACACACTACGTTGAATCTCAACGATAACAAACACTCACGAACGTTACAGCGCGTATTTACAACAAACCTGCTTTGCATGTTCCGAGGGCGCTACTAGCATCACACGTATGCACCGAGCGCGAAATTTGCATAGACGTCATCTTACAGATGTACTCTCACCGCCTACCAACTGTCGTTTATCTAACACAACCCCTTATTGGTGTTGGGATATTTTTTCCATCAGTGTATTTCTTTCTTTGTTGTAAAATTATCGAATAATTTTTTTTCATAAAAATATTTTGCAAAAGTAGCGCATATTACACACACACACACATATATATATATATATATCAGCCTCCTATCAGTGGTTTATAAAATCTTCACTAAAGTTCTTTCACACCGCTTGAAGGTAACACTGGACATGGCTCAACCGAGAGAACAAGCTGGATTCAGGAGTGGCTACAGCACAATAGATCATATCCACGTACTGAGAGAACTAATTGAAATAGCAAGTGAATATGAACTTCCATTGTGCATGGCTTTTATCGATTATGAAAAAGCCTTCGATTCAGTGAAACCATCAGCAGTTACAATGGCTTTGAAATCCTGCGGTATTGAAGATGCATACATTAATATTATTAATAACATCTATGAAAATGCAAGTGCAAAGATTCGGCTGTTTGAAAATACAACACACACAAAAATTGGAAAGGGAGTGAGACAAGGTGACACCATATATCCGAAGCTCTTTAATGCCACATTGGAAAATGTCTTGCAATCACTGAACTAGGAAAACAAAGGGATAAAGATTAATGGAGATTATCTAACCCACCTTCGTTTTGCTGATGACTTAGTCATTTTTGCAACTACCCCATCAGAGCTGCTTAGTATGATCCAGGAACTTGCTGACAAGAGTAAAGAAGTGGGATTAAAAATGAACTTTCAGAAGACAAAAGTGATGTTCAATGCTTTTACAAGAAATGAAGATTTATCGATTGATGGAGAAAAGCTGGAGATAACAGACACGTACGTTTATCTTGGACACCAGATATCAAGTGAGGGTCACATTGATAAAGAAATTAATCGGCATACAAAACTTGCCTGGAGAGCTTTTGGAAGAAACAGCCTAATTTTCAAGAGCAATATGCCATTATGTCTTAAAAGAAAAGTGTTTGATCAATGCATCCTTCCAGTTCTTACGTATGGTGCAGAGACGTGGACCTTAACTAAAAGAGACATACAAAGGCTACAGACAACTCTTTAAAGAAGCATGGAGAGGTGCATGCTTGGTGTAACCAGGAGAGATAAGAAGAGGAACTCGTGGATCAGAAAAATGACAAGAGTGGAAGACATCATGATCAGAGTTAAATCCCTGAAATGGATATGGGCTGGACATACTGCCAGAAGGACAGACCATCGATGGACAGCCGAAATTTTAGATTGGATTCCAAGGGACAGGAAAAGACCCAGAAGAAGACCACATGGGAGATGGGTAGATGAAATTCGAACGTATGCGGGAGTGACATGGAGGAGACTGGCACAAGACAGACCATTGTGGAGGAAACTTGGGGAGACCTCCGTCCAGCAGTGGATTGATAATGGTTGAGAATGATGATGATGATGATGATATAGGTATATGTACATTTTTCCCCTTAAATTTTTGGATTTTTTCGTGAAGAAAGACTCCCCACGCCGTGTTCCATATATTTCTACAATTTTATTCCATTACTGTTGAATAATATTTGTATATAAGGGCTAAATGGCATGGGCTGAAGCCCTAAGGGATGGGGTTTACAGCTGTTTAACAAGGCGCCTACCCGGGACCAATGGCTTAACGAGACTTCCGAATCTCAGCGAATTTTAATGATTCAGCCGACTTGAACCCAGGACTTCAAAGATATCCAATGAGTGTTACTGCCTTTGACATGAAACTTTTTGAAGGGGTGAGGGGAGGTCTGCCCTTCTGCTGTATAACTGTGTATAAGTACATATAACAATTTTTATTTTTATTTTTTTGGGGGGCGCAGTTCGACAAATATTTTTCTATTGGTATGTACGCACATCTTGAACATTAATACAAAGAGAAGCTAATTTAATAAAATGAAGAAAATGCAATAAATTAGTTTTTTAATAAAAATTTAATAAAGCAACTTCTTTGGCCGCTTTGCTTTATTTTCTCTTCTATTACCAAGAAATTACATTGCTTTCTGAGTTATGTAAAAATCAATGAATTTAAATAAGGAAATTATCTATAAAACGTACTTAGAAAAGCTAACTGTCTCGCCTACTAAGGGGGTGCAAAACACGACCCCCCTCGGCTACTCCACTGATATATATATATATATTCGTATAACGTTATACGAATTTATATATTTTTCAATAACATATGTTTTACTGTTTTACATTTACATAAAGACCGTTCGCCTCACCAACATTTTACACCACGAGCCACCACTGAGTACCGGTAGAGGTATTCTTGGTGGAAAAAAAAAATTATCTGGTCGGGTCCCTCTTTTAAGATACGCAACCTTGAAACTTACAAAAGTTGAAAATTTTGCAACTTTGAGGAGAAGGTTATGGGACCAAACCCAGACTTAAGTTCTCCATAGCTGAAAACTCTACTAGCCATAGTTATTACACAAAAATTCCCAACTTGGAGTTCCAACTCCGTCACCTTAACAGCTAATCAAAAATGGTGATTTATGCTTGAGAGTAAAGATTAAAATTAGCGGTCGCCACTCGCCACGTGGCGACTGGGTAAAATAAAATGTCCAGTAGAAAAAATAACTTTAGTCGCCATGCTCAAAAATTTGCCTTTTTTCATTGCTAAAGAATTTATTTGCATTTTTAAAACACTCCTGTTATAGGAAATGCATTTTCAAATCATCCAACTCGTGCGCGGTGAAAAACAGCCCTTTCCTTCACAAATAAAGGGGTACGATCTATTTATAGATTCACTCTTCAAGAACGGGGTGGCTCACCGTGGCTGTTTGTTTTTCCACTTCAGTTGGTGCACAAAGTAACCATATCGGGAATGGACGGACACATGTGGCTTTACATGGAACTGTGACATCACAACTCGTCTTCAGCAGCTCGTTTTTTAAAGTTTGGTTTCGCTGAAAATGCACGATTTTCTATTGCTTAGGCACTCCTTGCTTATCATCAAACAAAATGGGTAAGCATTTTCCCTTTTGTTTGCAAAAAGAAATCAAAGGTAGAAAATCGGGACTTCACTTTCCGCCACAGTGTGCAGTCTTTCATTCCACGCAGAGTCGCGTTTCCTTTGCACATGTGAAGTTGGCTTTAAACAAAATAAAAAAAAAACTCTTGTCTGCCCCTTAATACGGCAAATTGTTACTAACGAATGGGTAAACACAAGTTTTTCAGCAAAATTATATATATTAAAAATCAGTACTGTATTGTTTCACACTGCCATAATAGTCACTTTACAGGTCACGGATAAGGCTGATTCCATCACGGGCGGAATAAGTACCAATTTTGAAATATAATTTAGCTTTAAAAAAGCGGAAAAGAAAAGACACTTTCCGTATTACTTGGTTTTGAAGAACAGGCTGTTAGAAATAACAAAAACTGGCACTTCACTAGAAAAAAACTTCTAAAATATGAAGTTGTTTTTTTCACTATTACTGAAGCTATTAAAAAACGAGAAACATAATCAGAAAAAATATAACATAGAATGTAAACAAAAAGTGAAAAGAAAGGTGCATCTTGCAGTAAGAAAAATTTGAAATTTAGAAAACTACGGAACATTTTTATCCGTGCTAAAACAATCATTTTCAGGCAACGAATGGCATGAAGATGCTCAAATTATATCGAACAAATGTTGCGACATTAAAAACATCCAATAAACAGTCCCAAAAATGTTTGATGAATGCTAGAATGTTGAAGACATGGAAATAAACTTTGAACAAATGTTGAATAACATTATTTTATAGAGATTTTTTTATTTCTGTCGTATATTTGATGTTTCCCGAATTCCGCAGCGATCGACGATTTCCGTAGTGACTATGGAGAATTCGTAGCATTTGGAAGATCTGAGGTGGGCAAACAGGAAAAAAGATAAATCATTAAAATTCTACCGAAACAACATTTTCTGAAGGAAAAAAAACGACAACCAGATTTTTTTATTTCTGTAGTATATTCGATGTTTCCTGTACTCAGCAGCGATTGCCGATTTCCGTAGTGACTATGGAGAATTTGTAGCATTTGGAAGGTCTGAGATGTGCAAAGAGGGAAAAATTGACAAATCATTAAAATTCACCAAAACAACGTTTCCTGAAGGGGGCCCAAAAAAAACAAAAAACAAAAAAATTCCTTAACAGTCAGATTCTTTATTTCCGTAATATATTCGATGTTTCCCCTACTCCGCAGCGATGGACGATTTTCGTAGTGACTATGGAGAATTCGTAGTGTTTGGAAGATCTGTGGTGGGCAAAACAGGAAAAATGATAAATCATTAAAATTTTACCAAAACTGAACGTTTTTTGAAAAAAAAAAAAAAAAAAAAACCTGACACTGGGTTTGAAAACCGGACAGAATCCGATGGAATCTGGATACTCTGCATGTGTTCTTATTTCGTCATGACTATATTTTCAACACCTGTGAAGGTCTATCAATGTTTTTAATGTAATGTTTATTAGAACAACCCAGGAAATAACTGAATATTTTCTGTTAGTGGTGTGATCAGGAATCATCGTGAGTCTGTAAAATAAAGTGACCAGGTTTGTATCACATTTTTCCCAATCTCCGCTGTACCACAAAATGATTCTGCTATAAGGTATCAAATTCATTTTTGAAAGCTATACAGCCAGTTTTCATTTTGACACCAAAAAGAACCTAACCAAAAATAAATGGAATGAAAAGAAAAAATTAGCAGAATGGAAGCAGCTTCGAAACATAATGTCTGAACATTTTTTACCATCAATAACTCACTAAAAACTGCTAGAGAAACCAAAAATAAGCAATTTTTAGTACGTGAAGGTCATAGCACAATTTTTTTAAATACCAAATACTGCTGACGGTTATGCCAAACAATGCAGAAGTTAAGAGAATGCAAGCATTGTGGGCAATGTTCTTGATAAGACAATGCTCATGCAAAAAAATGACTTTAGAAAATACAGCAAATTAAATAAAGTTAAGCAATTAAGTAAGTACTGTTTGAAAATTTTGACCCATCTACTGCTATCAATTTATGGTGGAGAGATTGAGATATTTTATTTGTGAACATAGCGAGAGACCAAATCAAAATGATTAAATTATCGTTCCAATAAAAACTGTATAGAGAATTTGGTTGATGTGGTTGAAGAAAAATATAACTTTTAAGATTATATTTATTCATTTAATTGCACTGGACAATAGACAGTGTGCCCTTATAACTACTAAGCTTAAATTTAACTATGTCTAAATAAATGAAAGGTTGGTTGGTTGGTTAATTTTTATGGCGCAAGGGCCATGGTTTGGCCAAAGAGCGCCAGACACAAGACAAACAAACAGTATTAAAAACATGGTATAAAGCTTAAAATCTGGCTGATCAAGTAAAACTGAACAATGAGAATGATGGAAGGGCTAAAAAGACAATGAAATAAACAGTATTAAAAACGTGATACAATGATTAAAATCTAGCTGATTCAGTAAAACTGAGAAATGAGGATGATGATGGGGCTAAAATCTAGATACGTTTAAAATAGTCAATTTGTTTAAAAAATGAAAACGCGGCAACAGTATCACAGTGGTCCTTTAGCAGCCGCTGCAGTGTAGCGGCGTCCTCGGTCAACAAATGAGAATGAAAGAAATGAAAACACAAAAGATGAGTGACAGTGAGTCGGCAATTGCAAGTCTCACACATCGGTGCAGTGTCGCCACACAGCAAAAAGCGGTGAGTGAAACGACAATGCCCAACGTGGAGACGAGCAAGCACCACTTCCTCCCTACGGTTTCGACGATATGAGGATTTCCAGATTCCAAGATTAGGTTTAATACGATGCAGTTTATTTTCCACCTCTTGGTCCCGCAGACCCTGCCACGTTCGCTTGATATGCTCGCGAAGAAGAAAGCGGAAATCCCGGTGAAACAGTGGCAAGGGTGTGACGACCAAAGAGGAAGCAGAGAGGTATACAGTGCAGTGATAAAATGTGTATACAACACAAAATAGCTGTAAGGAAAGTGGCCACTAGATTTTGTCCACCCACTGGCCAATGGCCACTTGAAAAAACCACCAATTTTAATCTTTACCTGAAGCTCCTTCAACATCTCTGCATTTCAGTAAAAAATGTGAGGCTCACTACTCTGGTGATGTAAGTTCAAGTGAAAGAAAAATGAAAAAAATAAAAACACGAAGCTTGATTCGATGATGGAAAAAAAGTGTGCAATTTGATAAGCCTCTCCCTCATGAGAAGCCTGAAAAATTACTAGAAAAGTTTCCGGAACTGGCAGCTTTATCGCCCAGTGAGCTGTTTTGGAAAATAATGCCGAAGGAGTACCTTATACATTTGGCAAAGATGACAAAGCTTTATGCTCTACAAAAAGGAGAAACAATTGAAGTAGAAATTGAAGACATCACTCAGTTCTTTGGTTTGTTACTTCTCAGTGGCTATCACTCTGTACCTGCTGAAGATCTGCACTGGAGTACATCAGAAGACACATCTGTACCGATTGTCCCTACCGTTATGGCTAAGAAACATTTTACGAAGTTAAAAAAATATTTCCATGTAAACGACAACAGCCATTCTATCTAAACTACAACATGTAAACGACAACCAAATGATAAGCTATGCAAAATTTCCCCACTTTATGCAGAACTATCAAAAAACCTTTGCCAGTTTGGTGTATTTCACGAAAAGTTAAGCATTGATGAATCTATGGTTCCATATTATGGTCATTACTCGTGCAAGATGTTCATTAGAGGTTAGCCCAGGCCTTGACAAATATGATTCAGATTTAGGAGCCACCTCCAAAATTTAGGAGCCAGGGTTGTGTAGCGGGGGGAGGGGGGTCTTTAAAGTTGATAAAATATCAATAAACAGAAAGGGGAAGACATGAGGTTTATTTTTTTTTACCTCTTATTTACTCTCAATTTTAAGAAATCTGGGCAGCATAAAAATATATAATCGAGTAGAATGTATTTTACATACCATTGACAAATAACATGAAACATATCGATAAGAAACATATCTGACGTCTAGGTGCTTGTTGAAATCACAAAGATATTTCAGTTCCAGAACCACAACGTGCAGTAAGTTTGCTGCATGACTCATAATTTCTTTAGAATTATGTCTTTGAATTTATATTTGCCTTTCAATTTACTTATGACAATAAAGCAGGTGATTTTTCACAATTCCTATAATATGGAGACTTTATGCAGGGTTCGTACACTTTTGGGGGAAAAAAATTCAAGGACTTTCCAGGCCTTTTCCAGGACATATACAAAAAAATTCAAGGACTTTCCAGGCCATATACAAAAAAATTCCAGGATGATTATTATGCTTTAAAAAAATAATTTGAACATGATACTGTATTTATAATTAATTATTATAAATACAGTATCATGTTCTTATTTATAAAAATAATTTGAACATGATAATTTGAACATGATTTCAGTTTTAAGTAATAAAAATGATGAAAGATGCAAATGGATGAATGTGCTTTATGCAAATTGATCAAGTTTATCAAGCACAAGACCATAAAGAATAAATTCTGTTCTTATGCCCTGACCTTTGAATTCAAGTTGGATCATTTTCTACAAGGGTAGGTTTCTCCTCCCTGATAACATACCAAAACTTTGTCGCAATCAAACAGATTTTATGTGAGTTAACATTCCTAAGCTTGGAGAACAAATACTGCTCTTATGTCTTGGCCTTTAAATTTAATTTTGACCTTTTTCAAGAGGGTAGGTTTCCAGGTTGTACCCAACAGCATACTAAAATTTCGCCGAAATTCAACCGCTTTCATGCGAATTATCCTACAGACAAACCCAAAGCATAAACGTTTCTGCAACCATAGTTCAAAAGTGTTAGGAATTTCGAAAATAAAAGCATAACGAACAGCGCGAAAACTAGCTCATAAATAGAATATTTGAAAATACAGTATGCACTCTCAATTATTAGGGATGGTAGAGAGGAAGGGAATAGAACTGTCCAAAATTAGCATGTTTTCGTTGCGCTAGGGCGCTTAAGCACGGCTGAATTCCTTCAGATACCCCCAATGTTCAAATGACTGAAATGTGCTGATGTTCATGGAATGAAATGGTTGATCAGCTATGATGACCAAATAAAAGTTCGGGGGGGGGCTTTTTTTTTTTTAGTTTATGCAACATTTTACATCACTCCAGTATTTATCTTGTCATCATCAACAATCGCAATGCAACTACCGCTTACGATCGCGGATATCAGCAACCGAAAATCTGCCATATCACTAAGTGATATAACTCATAGTATCCTGGATTCCCAGGGACAGGAAAAGACCCAGAAGAAGACCACATGGGAGATGGGTGGATGAAATTCGAAAGTATGCAGGGGTGACATGGAGGAGACTGGCACAAGACAGACCGTTGTGGAGGAAACTTGGGGAGACCTTCGTCCAGCAGTGGATTGATGATGAATGATGATGATGATGATGATGACAGTATTGTAATTGAAAAAAAAAGGATGTGGAAAAAAGAAACTTTCAGAAATTAAGATCATCAAGTCCTGCGTTTCAAAAATCCGTTTTCCTTTATAACGTTTAAAAACATGTTTTTGCTTTTTTACCTGTAGTGTAAATAAAAAAACTATGTTGATTTTTTTTTTATGGAATCAGACGTCCGTATGTCTGATTGTCTTCATCTGAGTTCACACGTTAGCTACTGTGTACAAGTAGACCTATTTTTTCAGCTCAAAAAATATGTAGTTTTGTATATATTCACAGTATAAGTCATTCCTTATTCCCACAGAACTGAACTCAGCATATGCAAAATGAAGAACATCAAGACCCGCCCAACACTGTTTCAGATTGTCTGCTGTTTATATTCAAGAAATGCAAACACGGATCAATGGTGAATGCAGCAACTATGATTTTTATTTATTACCAAGAAAAAAAAAAAAAAAAAAGAGCCGTGAAAGCTGTAAAGCTGAAACGGATATTTCTCTCAACCCCCCCCCCTGCACAAAAACATTCCGATTAAGATCAAACAGCAGGAGGACGCGTCCACACACACAACCTTTGGAATGACCTGATGGAATGGCTTCTTTTCATTTGGCACATCGCCATAAATCACCACCTGCAGCTCACTGAACTGTCAAGTTGCACATTTCCTCCTTCACTTTAACTATAATAGAAATTGTAAAAAAAAAAAATGTTCCCCAATTTTCGACAAAATTAAATTACTAAATTTACGTCATGATGTTGCAATTTACTGAAATACGTTTGTTTATCTGCTGAATATTGCTTAAATCCATTGAAAACTTTTTAATTATAGACGATTTTTTTATTAAAACAGTAACTCAGACGTCTGAATAAAAACGTATGTTTGTAATTCAAATAGAGTCCATATCATCACAGAAAAAAAATTTAAGGATCACTCTGTTTAAATAAACCATGGCATCTAAAATCCAATTACAGTCCAATTTAAATAAACCATGGCTTCTGTAATCCAATTACAGTGAATGTAAAAATTTCAGCTACTTTCGTGAAAAATTCGCAAAGATAGTTTTCTTATTTTTTATCATAAGTAGCGGAAGTCTCTTGAGGGGAGGGAGGGTATCATGCACATATCTAAAAAAAATAATTCACTTGCTTTTCCCGTAATTTATAATTACTGTTTCTTTTTTTTTCAATCCGATTATGCAACGGATTTTTTTTTTTTTTTTTGCATCTGCTAAAGTTCCTAACGGAATTTGGCGAAATTTGCACTAGAACTTTATTGTGATGTATCTTAACTACTGTAAAAATTTTACTGTGTTATTTTCAAAAATTCGGAAAAATGGATTTCTGAAAATATTCTCCTAGTCCTTTTGAGCTGTGGAAGTGATAAACAGGTGTTTGCTTTCTTCCCAACCCAAGGCTTCAGATCGGCGCTCCCAGCTGTCAATCAACCGTTGCTATGGTAACACCCTTTTGCTGGAGGCTCACTCTGTCCAAAGAGGCACACATAATAAAAATTACCAATGCTAACTTTTAAAGTTTTAAACCGATTCAATTGGAATTTTGGAAGTGAGCTTCTGTAATCCAATTACAGTGAATGTAAAAATTTCAGCTACTTTCGTGAAAAATTCGCAAAGATAGTTTTCTTATTTTTTATCATAAGTAGCGGAAGTCTCTTGAGGGGAGGGAGGGTATCATGCACATAAACAAGAAGAAGATGAATGTGTTGTTCAGGCATACTCCTCACTGGTGGATGCCAGCTGACTTGGTGCATACGCGACCCCCTGCAAATGCTAAATGCCTCTTCTTTCCCCTTCCGTTCTCAGTTGTCGGACGGACATCAAGCTCTCCTTCGACCTACTAGTAATCATCCAATTTTATTGCACTGGAAGTAGTGCCTTTTTTTTTCTTTTTTTTCCCCCAGCCAAATTAGGATTTGGTGCACGTCGGAAACCGCTGCCTGTGGTTTTTTTGAGAACAGAGAAAAGGAACTTTAAAAAATGAAGGGGTAACAGTAACACGATTTCCTAAAAGGGCATTTTTTTAAGTACTAATTTCAAATTTCAAGGCTCTTCAAGACAGCATTAAAAAAACACCGTTTTTCCAGGATATTCCAGGCCTTGAAAACGTAATCATGATTTTCCAGGACTTTCCAGGTTTTCAAGCACGCGTGCGCACCCTGTTTATGATATTGCTTTCAATTAAATTATATTAATATTAGCTGATATTGTGCAGCAATTGAAGGATTGAAATGTGGAAACTTTTTTTAAACAAATGAGATAGAATTAAATTACTGAGTAAAAGCCAAAAAAAAAAAAAAAAGAGCATTGTAAGAAAACTAAATCCCAGATGCCCTATTATGGCCATGAATATGTCTTATGGTTTTAGCACCAAAATACCACCTGTCAATAGCCTTTGAAGGGTCAAATTCAGATAAGGAGGGGCCATTAAAGTTGATCATCATTAAATCATTTAAGCTCTCCGCTTCCATTGATGATCGAAATTTGTTTTTAATAAGGTTCATCAAGCTGAAACCTCTTTCACAACTTACAGTGGAAACAGGCAATACTGACAACTATTGATAAGAGTTTCCCTAACACTGGAAATCTGTCACTGTTAGACATCACTTTGTTCAACAATTCACTGAGCTTCATCCCTTGTCCAAGCACCTTAAACTCATACCATTCGTTCTGGAGAAGATTTATGCATGTTTTGCTATTCATATCTGGAGATGATAGTTGTTTTTTGAAATGTTGAGCTAGGACTCTTATCTCATCAACTCCAACTTCTCCAGATCTTTTCCTGTTGGCCACGTGAAGGTATCAAAAACCCTGCAATGTTGAATGATGTTATGATTGTTCAGAAATCTTTCCTGTAAATATTGTGATCCGCGTTGCACCAGGTTTTTTTTTGTCAACTTCAAAGGAAGTACTTGAACTGGCATTCAGTCCATGCAGTTGCACTTCTTGATAAATGCCTTTCAGTGTTGTGCTACTGATGAACATGTCTTCATAATGACCAGGAACATCGATCAATGCAGTGAGTGTTGTTACAGTACTTTTTATGTGCAGTTCAACAGCACTCATGAAAAGTTCTTGCCTTTGAAATATGAGAGACAGGTTCTGAAATACAGTAAGATAATCTAACAGAAAGTGTAGCATATGGGCAAACCTGAAATCCTTCAGTTTCTTCAACAGACCCTTTGCAACTAACTGCAGAAGCATCCCCTTTCTCATTAGAAATATCTTCAAGATGTACCACCACACATTTCCAATCTTTTACCAGAGCAGCAAGTGCACCAACTTTACTGGCAACCCATCTTACTTTGTAGAGAAATTGAAATTTTAAAAGTTGGCCCTGCAAAATTTCAGATACCTGCTTCAGTTGACGCATTCTCTTTGGTGATGACTGATAAAATTTATACAGTTTCTTAAGAACTGTATCAATGTCATCAATGAATTTTACATTTTTTACAGCACTCAACACACTTAAGTTTAATCTGTGTGCAATACAGTGAACACCTACCACATGGCTCAATGTTTGACGAATCTTCTGAACTACACCATTCTCAGCAATCATACTAGCTGCTCCATCAGTCCCAATACCAATCAGATGATTGGAACTTAACCATTCTGACAGCTCTAGTCTTTCAAGTTCACTATAAATTGCTTTCATGTATCCATCTGCAGTTGCACTTTCAAGTGGAATGATGGATAAAAATACTTCTTTTATCCCTTTGTCTTTCAGATATCTTGCATATAATATAAGTTCTTCTACACCTCCTTTGTCTGTTGATCCATCCAGCAATAAACTTACAAAATGCTGATCTTTCAGTTCACAAATCAGTTTATTTCTTATCCCTGCTGCAATATAAGACACAAATTCTTTACATCTTTTGTCATTGTTATATTCTTTTCTGACTTCAATACCTAATTTTTCTGCCAATAACAATTGCCCTTCCAAGTCGCTAAAAGGTTTATTATTTTTAGCAATGAAATAGGCAATATTAAAAACAGATTTCATGTGCTCAAACATTTTTTGATCCATTTTTTTTACACACACTGCAATAGGGGTAGTTTCTGGATGTAATTCTGCATTTTGTGCTACCATGCATTTCTGATGCTGATATGACTTCTCATGTTTTTTAAATGTTTCCAGTTTGAAAGGTCCAACAAAACCCTTTACCACTTTAGAACTGACATCCGCTATCCAAGGAAATGCAACACATATTTCACATTGTGCTATACCTGTTCTTTCATTAAAAGTAAGCCACGGTAAATCCTTTAACCATGCTGTTTGAAATTTCCTCCTTTTTCCACTGTATGCCTGACTCAGTGAAGGGGAATGGAGGTTCAGATCTTCTGTACTAACTTCCACCTCAGTTTCTTCTAATGAAATGGAAGGCTCAGGATCTTTCCTTTTTGTGGAATCACAAAAAAACTTGTTAAACGGGATTGCTTCCCATTTTCCAAATCTCTGCTTGCAGCTGCTCATTTCATTTTATGAAATGAATAAAACACACAAAGCTGAGGTTAAAAAACACAACAGAATCTTGAAACCAAAATAAAATAAAATGCGTAAGCCTGCGACTAAAGTTGAACTATCACCACAGAAGGGTTCTCTGTTAATGACAACCAGTTTGCAGGTACGCGACCTTTCGTGACGCTATCTGCCTGCAGGGAGAGTAAGGAAGAAGGGGAGCAATGAAAGTGGAGCCAGAGAAATAAATGGAAAGTTTTCCGCTGCAACTCGCCCCAGGTCAATGGTCAGTCACATGCTTTGTTTTGCCGACTTGCGACACGCGTTAGAGGAAGGGTGCAAAAGAAACCGGACGGACAAAGGTCAAAACCAGGTCGTAGCCAGAGGAGAGCCGCCCGACCTCAATTACCCCCCCCCTTAATTTCTATGCCTGGCTACGGGCCTGGTCAAAACTCTTCCTGCACAACTGAATTTCAGCTAACTTTGAAGCTTAAAAGTTCTGTTGCAACATACAAAATCCGAAGAAAAAAATATTGATGTAAAATTCAATCCGCTGAACAAAGGCAGTAGTTGTCGGCAAGCATAATTGCCGAAGCTTCTGCCATCAGCCCATTCGCTCCTGATAAGTTACGAGTTCCCACTTCCAAGCGCAGAGTGTGCTTCTCCACTAAAGGAGGAATTGCTTTGAGCATGCACACTTGCTATTATTGACGCGTGCGTCCCACCTGTAGGATCAAGCGGCACGGGAGAAGCAGCTTTCCTTTATTTTTGGATGGCCTTAAAACATTTAACAGAAAAAATTAAAGGCAGTTGCTAGCAGAAAATTGAAAGCCATCTGCAGTTGCACTTTCAAATATTAACTTCCAAGAAAAAGCCTGCGGAATGATTACATCAAAGTACGATCTGACAAGAAATCAGTTTCATGTAAAATAATAAACCACAGAAGTACGGTAATAACTTCTGTGGTTTATTATTTTACACTTATAATGTGGAACGTACTCCACTTCAACCTTTCACTAGGCTACATTGAAGGCATCTAGTTTCTAATACAAGCCACTCCGCGTGCTTTAATACGAAGCAATTTCAGAAGTACTGAAAATATTATCACAACTATTACTCATAAATAAAGCAGAGGTAACAATTATAAAAATCATAGCAAGATATAAAAGTGCATTTAAACAGCTGTTTTTGGAAATGTGGAAATAATAGAAGACGAATAAAAGCCACCTGAGTAATGAATTTATAAGGAGCAAATGGAGGAATAATACGGTATAAAGGCAAGTATTTGTACTGTGCAATTTGGGAAATAATATGCATACAAGACCAACGAAAGATAAAAAAAAAAAAAAAAAAACGCGGAACTTTTTAACAGGGTGAAAAATCAAATTTCGCAGCAAGAATGCGAACTACTTTCCGTTTCTTTTGTTGACTGCAGCTGCAGAGCATTCATTCTGTATTTTTTTATTTTTTTTTTCTGCTATCATTCTTTGCCGATTTCTTCATTGTCGCTTTTCTTTCTTTTTTTCTCCGATGACAATTTCATTTGTCATGCTGAAAACTTTCCTGCACGACTTCATGTTATCAAAGCTTAACAAATACATCATGTAAATGGTGCAACTTTGAGAACATGAATGCTTTTGAACACCATGCATTATTTCTTACAAATTTTCCAACTCGTTCAGTTTCATTTCTGGAAATTTCCCCCTCGCTTATGAAGCTTAAATACAACACAAGGGGAATAACATTTAACAACTCAGGAGAGGGGAAACAACATTGCGGGGGTGGGGGGATCGTGATTACAGGAGATAACTTTACTCCGCCTGACTTCCGTTTTTGGCAAAATTTTCAAGCTCAAAAACAAATATTTATGGAATGAAATGATATTTAACAACAATACTGGGTATAAGAAACATTGCGAGAAAAAAACCCCACTATTGTGGGGGGAATTGTTTAACTCCGTTAACTTACGCTTTCGAAACAGGAATATACCGTCCCCAAATGGGAAAGACACACCCCTCCCCCAAGAAATTCTCTTCAGTTTTGCATCGGTCTGGAAAATGACCCAAATGATGGCAAAAAAGCGGAATTCCACGAATACGTGGAAGAATCTCGTTATGGATATGGGATTCACGACTAGTAATTAATAATAATTGAGCCAGCATCGAAAATAGCATTGAAGGAAATAACACTGTCCCTCTCCGCTAAACCATTACAGAGCAATTGGGGAAAAGTAAAGTTATTACCACTGGTGAATTAATTTCTCTTTCACACAGCCTTATACATGCTAAAAAGATTAAAATAAAATAATCCAGTAGGTATATAAATTACTTCACATGCAGTTGTATAAGTCTGAAGAATTAAATATATTAGAAGCTACATGCGAGTCCTGATTGAAGTGTTTTTAAAGAGAAAAAATATAATTTTAGTTATAGGAGTATACTACAAAGGAAATGGATAATTATTTTTATTCTGACCCTGTGTAGTTGTCATAAAGTACCTTCCTGACATTCTAATAATTTTGATCACAATCATACCAGAATACACGCTCTGTACGTGCTTGCAGTGGCAGACGCCACTAACTCTGCGGGGAGCAAGCTCCTCCTACTTTAGCAGATCACCTCAACCGAAGGTCACGACCTGACCCACAGAGGAGACCTTGATAACAGCTGGTGCCTTGAACGCTTCAGCGCCCTAACTACGGAGCAGCTTTGGTATGCGACAGATACAACCGCGCCGATCTAGTTAGTCACTGGTAAATTGCGGGACTTCCCTCTTCACGCAAAAGCTGTTTGCCATTTTCATCAATTTAATTACAGTAAAAACATTGACAAAGTAGATTTTCCCACTTCAGAATATGAAAACCACATCTGTTAAATACATAAGTTAAACGCAAAAAATTCTTGTCACCCGCATGAAATTTTTAGGCGCCATGGCGACCGGGTTTTGTCGAGCCCTGGGTAAGCCAATTAGATTCAGCTTCAAGGTTTGGATGTAGTGTTCATCAAATGGATACCCATGCGATATGCAATGGAAATATGCAGTAGGAAAAAAGAAGGATCTCCAGCTTTGCCTCTAAGAACAAGAGTAGTCACTGAGTTGCTGTCAGTAGTTGGCCAACCTTCAAAACACGAAGTCTTTTTTGATAATTTTTTTACTTCTCATGATGTGTTGATGAATTTATCTAACAAAGGGATCAAGGCAACTGGAGCTGTCCGTGAATTCCTTACAGGAAAGTGCCCATTGAAATCAAAAAAGAAATATCTAAATGTGAGAAAAGATATTTTGAATACCGATGTGATGGCAGCATATACATATGTAGCTGGAATAAAACGCTGTTGTTCAGTTGCATCAAACTACTTTTCACATGAACCCATCGGAATGGCCAAACGATTTTCAAGGGCCAAGAATAATAAAATTATTATCCCACAACTAAAGATTAAAATTGGTGGTTTTTTCGAGTGGCCATTGGCCAGTGGGTGGACAAAATCTAGTGGCCACTTTCCTTACGGCTATTTCGTGTTGTATACACATTTTATCACTGTACTGAATACCTTTCATTTGTGTAGACATAGTTACATTTAAGCTTAGTAGTTACAAGGGCACACTGTCTATTGTCCAGTGCAATTAAATGAATAAATACTGTATAATCTTAAAAGTTACATATTTCTTCAACCACATCAATCAAATTTTCAAGTTTTTATTGGAAAGATAATTTAATTATTTTTATTTGGTCTCTCGCTATGTTCACAAAAAAAAAAAAAAATCAATCTCTCCACCATAAATTGATAGTGGTGGATGGGTTAAAGTTTTCAAGGAGTACTTACTTTTGCTTACTTTATTTAATTTGCTGTATTTTCTAAAGTCATTCTTTGCATGAACATTGTCTTGTTATCAAGAACATTGCCTACAATGCTTGCATTCTCTTAACTTCTGCATTGCTTGGCATAATAGTCAGCAATATTGAGTATTTCAACAATTTGTGCTATAACCTTCATGTACTAAAAATTGCTTGTTTTTAGTTTCTCTAGCAGTTTTTAGTGAGTTACTGATGGTCATAAATGTTCAGACATTATGTTTCAAAGCTGCTTCCATTCTGCTAAAGATGGGTTCCATTTCAACTCAGGCAGGGTCGTACCATCATGGTCTCAGATTTCTCTAAAAAAATTAAGGCGTGTTCCTTGACTAAAGTAAGGAGACCCATATTTTTTCTTTCGGCAAGAAAAATTTTCCCTTCGAGATAGACGGTTTCAAATCTTGCACCGTCAAACAAGCTCTCTAGAAAACGGTTATTTTTCTAACTTCAGCGAGTCATTGCAGCAGAGTTAAAAAAGATATCGTGTTCTTGTATCTTTTTTTACATTGTGTGTATAACATATAATAATATATGGTGCTAATATTTGCTACACATCGTATGATTAAAATTTTAAAAAATCGCAAACTTTTTGATTTTAAAAAAATGAATTTTTTAAGTTTTTTTAAACAGGTTTGGATGGAGTTTTTTCTATATTCGTTTTTTTCGTTAAAGACATACAAATGTGCACTTTATTTGTAATTTTTTGTGTGTCTGTGAAACTGCTAGTTTCCGCGTTTCGGCAGCGTTAAAAACAGCCGATTTTAAAAAATCTCTAACTTTACCAACGATTTTCTCAAAAAGGCCATTTTTTAAAATTCTGAAAATGAAATCCCTGATTGATTATCAACCAGGAGAATATCTGTGTAAATTTTCACGGACCTAAAAAATGCCCGTTTCTCGAGTTAGACGCGTTTGAATTCGGTTTGAAAGCCTACGATTTCCCATGTTCTAATGGCGCCATTTTGGAAAAATCTCAGGCGCAAAGTACGTACGTTATCTCTCTTACCCGAATCAAAGCATTAGATATTTCTTTGCCCGAATGATGGAATGAGAGCATTGGGTCAGCTGGCCCTGGTTGGATACACATCCACCTAACCCTTCCCCGAGTGATGACATGCCTATAAAACTGTCGGGGGGGGGGGGGGTAACCAATACATAAAGAAAATTCTTGCTGCTCCACTAACAAAGTTGAGTTGCAAAGACAGCAGCAGCAGTTGTTTGTTTGTTTACGTATATACTTAAAAATCGCATAAGAAAAGACTATGAAAGAGTAGAAAACTGTTGTGCAACAATTTTAAGAAAAGAGTGCAGGCACGTGTACCGTAAGTTAATTTTCGATGGCTAAATACCCTCGAGTTTTTCTGGGAGTTGCTAATTGTAGGCTACTGTCAGAAGAGCAGTTGCTGTTTTGTTATAGTTGCTAAAATTAACTTCTCAGTTTTTCGTAACAGTAAAATATTCGCTCAGGAGAGTTTGTCCTCTGCGAACGGGGGAGAAGGTGCAATGCTCTTGACCTCGCTGCTGGGTTGATAGCGCTGGTCGCTACCGAAACTCTGCTTACCTCCTCTCCAAAACGTAATGGCAATTGTCTAATCCCTACTAAATAAATAACAATTAACACGTACGCGTGCATGCTTATTCATAAAATGTAAGTTGAGTATATTTCCTGTTCAATCAGCTGATTTTACAAGTAAAATTCCATATACAACTTATGCGCTTATAATGGTGTAAAGATTTTTATCTATTTAAAACATATTCAAAGATTTCAATTTTTTTAAAGGGGGGGATTGTGTTCGTAGTGATCTCCACCTGGGCCACGATAAACCATGCACTGCCAATGGCTTCTGTTCCCTTAGAAGATAATCCTGGATCGATGGGAGACCAGCGGAGTTTTGACAACCCCTCCCTCTCACGTGGTGGTGAGGTGTCTCAAAGCTAGGAAGCTTTCAAACATGTTTCAACTTAGATTCCATTTTCAACTCTGGCAGGGTCGTACATCACGGTCCAGATTTCTCTAAAAAAAATTAAGGGGTATTCCTGATTAAAATAAGGGTACCCATATCTTTCTTTCAAGAAGAAAAAAATTTTCCCTTCGAGACAGAGGGTTTCAAATCTTCCACCGTCAAACAAGCTTACTAAAAACCGGTTATTTTTCCTAACTTCAGTGAGTCATTGCAGCAGAATTAAAAAGATCTTTTGTTCTGGTATTTTTTATTACATTGTGTGTATAACGTATAATAATATTTGATGCTAATATTTTTTACACATCGTATGATTAAAATTTTAAAAAAATCGTAAACTTTGATTTTAAAAAATTGAAATTTTTAAGATTTTTTTTTAACTGGTTCAAATAGAGTTTTTTTTTCTATACTCGTTTTTTTGTTAAAGACATACAAATGTGCACTTTATTTGCAATTTTTTATGTGTCTGTGAAACTGCTAGTTTCTGCAGTGTTAAAAACAGCCGATTTTGAAAAATCTCCAACTTTGCCAACGATTTTCTCAAAAAAGCCCTTTTTAAGATTCTGAAAATTAAATCCCTGTTTCATTATCAACAGGAGAATACCTGTGTAAATTTTCACGGACCTAAAAACGTCCGTTTCCGAGTTAGACACGTTTGAATTTGATTTGAAAACCTACGATTTCTCCGTGTTTTCTAAAGGCGCCATTTTGGAAAATCTCAGGCGCAAAGTATGTATTCTCTTACCCGAATGAGAGCGTTGGATCCGTCCACCTGACCCTACACTGGGCGATAACACGCCTAAAAAACGGTCTTGGAAAAAAAAAAATAACAAATCTATTCATATAGATTTGAATGTATGTCTGCTAAACAAATTTACAGTTTTCAATTTAAAACCACCAAATTTGGTATACTATCTCATGGTACCCTAACTTAAACCGTAGACGGTTTTTGGAAGGGGTCGGAGCCCGGGATCAAGGGGCTCCACACAAAACTTCCATAAAATCTAGTTTTCAATTTAGAACCACCAAATTTGGAATACTATAGCATGGTACCCTAACTTAGACCGCAGACTGTTTTTGGAAGGGGGTCGGAGCCCTTGGTCAAAGGGCCCCACACAAAATTTCCGTAAAATATACTTGTAAACTATAGTGCCCTAACTGAGACCGTAGATGGTTTTTGGAAGGGGGGTAGAGCCCTGGGTGGGTGGGAGCCCGTGGTCAAAGGGCCCCACGCAAAATTTCCGGTAAAATCTAGTTTTCAATTTAGAACCATCAAATTTGGTATACTTTTTCTTGGCACCCTAACTTTGTAAAATATTTTACGAAAATTTTGTAGGGTGGGGGGCTTTGACACCGGGTTCCGACCCCTTCCCAAAACAGTCTAGTCAAAGTTAGGGTGCCAAGAAAAAGTATACCAAATTTGATGGTTCTAAATTGAAAACTAGATTTTACGGAAATTTTGCGTGGGGCCCTTTGACTCCGGGCTCCCCTTCGAAAAACATCTACGGTCTAAGTTAGGGTACCATGAGATAGCATACCAAGTTTGATGGTTCTAAATTGACATACATTCAATTCTCTCTATATATAGATTTTTTTTTTTTCCCCCATGACCGTTTCTTAGGCATGTTATCGCTCAGGGTAGGGTGAGGTGGACGATCCAACGCTCTCATTCGAGTAAGAGAACGTACTTTTGCGCCTTAGATTTTTCCAAAATGGCGCTTTAGAACACTGAGAAATCGTGGGTTTTCAAACCAAATTCAAACGCGTCTAACTCGGAAACGGGCGTTTTTAGGTCTGTGAAAATTTACACAGATATTCTCCTGTTGATAATAAAACAGGGATTTAATTTTTCAGAATTTTAAAAAAGGGTTTTTTTGAGAAAATCGTTGGCAAAGTTGGAGATTTTTCAAAATCGGCTGTTTTTAACGCTGCGGAAACTAGCAGTTTCACAGACACATAAAAAATTGCAAATAAAGTGCACATTTGTATGTCTTTAACAAAAAAACGAGTATAGAAAAAAACTCCATTTGAACCAGTTAAAAAAAATCTTAAAAATTTCAATTTCTTTTTTAAATCGATGTTTACGATTTTTTTTAATTTTAATCATACTATGTGTAAAAAATATTAGCATCACATATTATTATACGTTATACACACAATGTAATAAAAAATACCAGAACAAAATATCTTTAATTCTGCTGCAATGACTCGCTGAAGTTAGGAAAAATAACCGTTTTTTAGAGAGCTTGTTTGACGGTGGAAGATTTGAAAACCTCTGTCTCAAAGGGAAAATTTTTTCTTGCCGAAAGAAAAGATATGGGTCTCCTTATTTTAATCAAGGAACACCCCTTAATTTTTTTAGAGAAATCTGAGACCGTGATGGTACGACCCTGCCAGAGTTGAAATGGAATCCCTCTCTTATTACCAGCCAACTAAGTTGAAACATGTTTGAAAGCTTCCTAGCTTTGAGACACCTCACCACCACGTGAGAGGGAGGTTGTCAAAACTCCGCTGGTCTCCCATCGATCCAGGATTATCTTCTAAGGGAACAGAAGCCATGGGCAGTGCATGGTTTATCATGGCCCAGGTGGAAATCACTAAGAACACAATCACCCCCCCCCCTCTTTAAAAAATTGAAATCTATGAATATGTTTTAAATAGATAAAATCTTTACACCATTATAAGTGCATAAGTTGTATATGTATTTACTTGTAAAATCAGTTGATTGAACAGGAAATATACTCAACTTACATTTTATGAATAAGCATGCACGCGTATGTGTTAATTGTTATTTATTTAGTAGATTAGACAATTGCCATTACGTTTTGGAGAGGAGGTAAGTAGCCCAGCAGCGAGGTCAAGAGCATTGCACCTTCTCCCCCGTTCGCAGAGGACAAAATTCTCTTGAGCGAATATTTTACTGTTACGAAAAACTGAGGTTAACTTTAGCAACTATAACAAAACAGCAACTGCTCTTCTGACAGTAGCCTACAATTAGCAACTCCCAGAAAAACTCGAGGTTGTTTAGCCATCGAAAATTAACTTACGGTACACGTGCCTGCACTCTTTTTCTTAAAATTATTTCACAACAGTTTTCTACTCTTTCATAGTCTTTTCTTATGCGATTTTTAAGTATATACGTAAACAAACAAACAACTGCTGCTGCTGTCTTTCGCAACTCAACTTTGTTAGTGGAGCAGCAAGAATTTTCTTTATGTATTGGTTAACCCCCCCCCCCCCCCCCGACAGTTTTATAGGCATGTCATCACTCGGGAAGGGTGAGGTGGATGTGTATCCAACCAGGGCCAGCTGACCCAATGCTCTCATTCCATCATTCGGGCAAAGAATATCTAACGCTTTGATTCGGGTAAGAGATAACGTACGTACTTTGCGCCTGAGATTTTCCCAAAATGGCGCCTTTAGAACACTGGAAATCGTAGGCTTTCAAACCGAATTCAAACGCGTCTAACTCGGAAACGGGCGTTTTTAGGTCCGTGAAAATTTACATACAGATATTCTCCTGTTGATAATGAAACGGGGATTTAATTTTCAGAATTTTAAAAAATGGCTTTTTGAGAAATCGTTGGCAAAGTTAGAGATTTTTCAAAATCGGCTGTTTTTAACGCTGCCGAAACGCGGAAACTAGCAGTTTCACAGACACACAAATAATTACAAATAAAGTGCACATTTGTATGTCTTTAACGAAAAAACGAATATAGAAAAAACTCCATCCAAACCTGTTTAAAAAAAACTTAAAAAATTCAATTTTTTTTTAAAATCACAAAGTTTACGATTTTTTAAAACTTTAATCATACGATGTGTAGCAAATATTAGCACCATATATTATTATATGTTATATACACAACGTAAAAAAAATACAAGAACACGATATCTTTTTTAACTCTGCTGCAATGACTCGCTGAAGTTAGGAAAAATAACCGTTTTCTAGAGAGCTTGTTTGACGGTGCAAGATTTGAAACCCTCTATCTCGAAGGGAAAATTTTTCTTGCCGAAAGAAAAAATATGGGTCTCCTTATTTTAGTCAAGGAACACGCCTTAATTTTTTTAGAGAAATCTGAGACCATGATGGTACGACCCTGCCTGAGTTGAAATGGAACCCATCTAAATTTTTCTTTTCATTCCATTTATTTTTGGTTAGGTTCTTCTTGGTGTCAAAATGAAAACTGGCTGTATATCTTTCAAAAATGAATTTCATGTCTTACATCAGAATCACTTTGTGGTACAGCTAAGATTGGGATAAATGTGATACCAACCTGGTCACTTTATATTACAGACTCTCAATGATTCCTGACCACTAACAGAAAATATTCAGTAATTTCCTGGGTTGTTCTAATAAATATTACATTAAAAACATTGATAAACCTTCACAGGTGTTGAAAAAATAGTCACGATGAAATAAGAATGCTTGCAGAGTATCCTGATTCCATCAGATTCTGTCCGGTTTTCGAACCCAGCGGCAGTTTTTTTTTTTTTTCCGGAAAACGTTCAGTTTTGGTAGAATTTTAATAATTTGTCATTTTTCCTGTTTGCCCACCACAGACCTTCCAAATACTACGAATTCCCCATAGTCACTACGAAAATCGTCGATCGCTGCGGAGTACGGAAACATCGAATATACTACGGAAATAAAAAATCTGGTTGTCGGTTTTTTCCCCCTTCAGAAAATGTTGTTTTGGTAGAATTTTAATTATTTGTCGTTTTTTCCTGTTTGCCCACCTTAGATCTTCCAAATGCTACGAATTCACCATAGTCACTACGGAATACAGGAAACATCAAATATACTATGGAAATAAAAAAATTTATGAAATAATGTTACTCAATCATTTGTTCAAAGTTTATTTTCATGTTTTCAAAATTCTAACATTCATCAAACATCTTTAGGACTGTTTATTGGATGTTTTTAATGTCGCGACATTTGTCTGATTAATTTGAGCATCTTTCATGCCGTTCGGCCCCTGAAAATTATTGTTTTAGCACGGATGAAAATGTTCCGTAGTTTTTCTAAATTTCGAATTTTTCTTACCCCAAGATGCACTTACTGGTTATATTCTTATGTTATATTTTTTTCTGATTATGTTTCTCGTTTTTAATAGCTTCAGTAATAGTGAAAAAGAACAATTTCGTATTTTAATTAAGTTTTTTCTAGTGAAGCGCAGTTTTTGTTATTTCTAACTGCCTGTTCTTCGAAACCAATCAATACGGAAACTGATTTTTTCTTTTCCGCTTTTTTAAAGCTAAATTAAATTTCAAAATCGGTACTTATTCCGTCCGTGATGGAATTGGCCTTTTCCGTGACCCGTAAAAATGACTATCACAGAAAAGTGAACAATACAGTACTGATTTTTTATATATAATTTCGCTGAAAAACTTGTGTTTACCCATTCCTTAGTAACATTTTACTGTATTAAGGGGTAGACAAGAGTTTTTTTTTTTTTATTTTGTTTAAAGCCAACTTCACACGTGCAAGGGAAACGCGACTCTGCGTGGATTGAAAGGGGCGCGCGGCGCGGAAAGTGAAGTCCCGATTTTCTGCCTTTGATTTCTTTTTGTAAACAAAAGGGAAAATGCTTGCCCATTTTATATGATGATAAGCAAGATGTGCATAAACAATGAAAAATCATGCATTTTTAGAGCAACCAAACTTTAAAAAACGAGCTGCTGAAGAAGAGTTGTGATGCCACAGATCCATCTAAAGCCACGGGTGTCCGTCCATTCCCGATATGGTTACTTTGTGCACAAACTTAAGTGGAAAAACAAACAGCGGCCCCCCGTTCTTGAAGAGTGAATCTATAAATAGATCGTACCCACTTATTTGTGGAGGAATGGGCTGTTTTTCACCGCGCGAGTTGGATGATTTAAAAATACATTTCCTATAACAGGAGTGTTTTAAAAATGCATATTAATTCTTTAACAATAAAAAAAGGCAAATTTTCCAGCGTGGCGACTAAAATCACTTTTTCTACTGGACATTTTATTTTATCCAGTCGCCGAGTGGCGACCGCTAATTTTAATCTTTACCCACAACCCTGCCTTATTCAGAAATACACTGGTGTGCAAAAATTACAGACGAAGAGGAGAAATTAGCATAACAGCGGAACGAGCAGGCAGAACAGACTGAAAGACCACTCAGGAGATAGACTAGGGTCCGCTACAGTAGGACATGCGCATATATGCAGCATGACAAAGGGGGAGAGTGTCGGCAGGGTATAAAGCACACGGGCGGTGTACGCTCAGCAATTCGGTGAAAGCTATTGCACGGTGTACATCGGTTTCAATGACATCGAGTTGCTGCCACCGTTGATATGGCCAACAGGCAATCCAGTAGAAGACATCTAGATGACTTTACCCGAGATCGTGTTATTGGGAAGTTGGAAGAAGGTTGAAGTGTGACTAGTGTGACCGAGGAGTTCGGGATCGCTAACAGCATCGTTTCACGAGCTTGGAGAACATTTCAAATGACAGGAACAGCTGTCCGAGAGTTTAGCAGTGGTCGTCCACAAGCAACCACGGCGGCGGACGACCGGTATATTGTCCTACAGGCGAGAAGAGACAGACAGCAGACAGCGGGAGAAATCGCAAGGCACATGCAACAGACAACTGGACGTCCGTTATCGTGTTTTACAGTGGCCAGGAGGCTACACAAAGGTGGTCTATTTGCACGACGACCGGTACAGTGTGTGCATTAACGCCTGCTCATCAGAGACGGCGGTTTCTGTGGTGCCAGGAACACAAGAACTGGACACATCACCAATGGGGTAGAGTTCTCTTTACAGAGGAGAACCGATTTAGTCTGACGAGCGATTCTGGACGTATACACATCTGGAGAGAGCAGGAAACACGCAATCACACCTCCAACATCATCGAAAGGGACCGGTTTGGAGGTAGCGGAGTTTTCGTTTAGGGTGGTATTGTGCTTGGTAGCCGTACTGACCTCCACATCTTCCAAGGAGGTTCAGTCACTGGTATCCGCTATTGTACCGAGGTTCTCCTGCCTCACGTGCGTCTGTGTAGAGGTGCTGTGGGTCCTGAGTTCCTCTTCATGGACGACAACGCTACACCTCATCGTGCAGTGGCTGTCGCAGAGCTGTAGGAGAGAAAAGATATTTAACGCATGGATTGGCCCGCAAGGTCCCCGGACCTAAATCCAATCGAACATGTGTGGGACCTTCTCGGGAGATGCTTAGCAGCACGTCACCAGCCGCCAGCAACGATTCCGCAGCTGCGATTGGCGCTACAAGAGGAATGGGCCGCGATGCCTCAACAGCTCCCTGACAACCTCGTCCTCAGCATGGACAGACGTTGTAAATCCTGCAACGCAGTCAGGGGTGATCGTATCCCCTACTAAAGACTGGATTTTTTTTTGGCAGCCGCCTGTCACATGAACGTTTCTGTCTTCTGTGCAGTTGTGCTCGAAGCTACCTTTTCAATAAAGTACCTTTGTATCCTTTGGATTCCTTGTTTGGACGGTTTTGCTCACTTGTCCCATATTCTTACATCTTGGAGATTTTATGGTATAATTTGAGTCGATGTGGAGCACTTCTGCACATTACATTCGAAAAACCGTCTCGTCCTTAATTTTTGCACACTAGTGTGTAATGAAAATATGAAGGGTATTGATCTCCTTGATAGACTTCTCAGTAGCTGTCATCCTAAACTCGGCAGCAAAAAGTGGTGGTGGAACTTGTTCAGTAATGCACTGAACATGTCCGTAGGAACAAGCTGGATCTTGTATTGTGAACTCCATGAAAATGCTCTTCCACATTTGGACTTCAGAAGAGAAGTCACTATGAATCTTCTTTGCCAAAAAGAGCAACTGTGAACTCACCCTAGACCCAGAAGCAACAAACCACATGCTTCTTGAACATCTGACAGCCACTATCTAGTGCCCTTATCACAAGGACGTAGTGTAATTTGCCAGAAAAATACCAGAAACAAGTGTTTTGAGTGCGAAAAAGATTACATCAGCATTGTTTCCCAACTTCTCATGGGCTGTGTGGGCACTAAACCATGATAAAGTAAAGAACAAAGTAAATGAAATTTATTATTTCAAAGGTATTACAGCTAATCAATAATTAGTATTTTAAGGTAAAACTGCAAATAACTAATAACTGAAATTAAATTTATAATTTTTAATCCCTCATATATATACAGCAGTCCTTGGTTGTACTGAATAATAAAAAATCCAGTTTCTTTAAAATTGTAGCAAAATTGTTAACACCTAACGCCGCCAATGTTCTCAAATGGGAACACAAAAAAAAAAAAATTTTTAGAAACTATCAAAATATATGTGTTATTTATAAGTATAATAAGCTTCTTTAACTGCATAATAAGATAATAAGTATGAAACTTGTGGAGAACATAGTGCAGCATTTAAAGGGTTAATAGTGCGTACCTGGTTTCAGTTCTGTTGCATAATTCAAATTGGACTATTGTTGTAGTGCTTAATCTTCATTTCATTTGGAAAGGTTGCATGTATGATGAATAGTGTGAGGTGAAATCTTGAGCTGAAGTAAAATCTTGAACTGAAGTAAAATCTTTTACTTCAGTAGTTCAAGATTTCACCTCATACATGCAACCTTTCCAAATGAAATGAAGAAAATTAAGCACTACAAAAATAGTCCGATGTGAATTATGCAACAGAACTGAAACCAGGTAAGTGCATATTAATGACATTAATTCCATTATTTGAAAACTTAAAGTTCTAATGCATTTTGTTATATATAACATGCTCCCACGGGTGGTCAACTTCTTCATGAATAACGTGTGAAACAGTAATACATCCGTTACAATTATTTTGTTGACAGATACTAAAGAGTAACATAAGCCACATATTAATGGATCGGTTGGTTCGTTTAATGAACTAACAATCGTACATGCATCAATTCTTACAAATTTCCAAACTTCGTCACCACCATTTTTGGAAATTTCCCCCATCCTTATCAAGCTAAAATGCACACACATTTGTGAGGGTGATGACATTTAACAACTACATAGGAGTGGGAACATCGCGGGTGGGAAAAAAATACAATTACGGAAGAAATCTTTGCTCCGTCCGACTTCAGTTTTCGGAAATTTATCCAACATTTTCAAGCTGAAATACAAATATTTATGGAACAAAATGATATCTAACAATACTGGGAAGAGGAAACATTGCAAGAAAAAAATTACGATTACAAGAGAAATCTTACTTCTACTTTCAGTTTTCGAAGGATGAGATTCTGTCCTCCGACGGAAAAAACGACCCTTTCACCCACACCAATCCTCCCAAAATTTCAGTTCAGTTGTGCATTGATCTCATGAAATGGTCCAAATGATAACAAAAAAGACGGAATTCCTCGAATCAGCATAACAATCTCGTGGCCGAAGATTACGGGGAAATTTTTGGGCGGCCTAACTCCCGTTTTCGGAAATCGTTGCCTACAATTTCAAGCTGAAATTATATTTAGCAATACTGAACAGAAGCAACATCGCGAGAGAAAAAAAAAATATGATTACGGGAAAATCTGCACTCTGTTTAACTTCCGTTTCCGAACGTTTAATAAGACAAAACAACGTTCCCAGACGGAATACGACCCCCTACCCCTTCCCCACACACACTAACTAATACCCCGAAAATTTCTTCACTTTTGCATCGATCTCGAAAATGACAAAAAAAAAAAAAAAAAAAGGGAGGGAACTCCGTGAATCTGCGGAAGGATCTCGCGTACGAATTAACCGCTGAATCGATTTCGAATGTCACAAGATTACGCTAAAATCTCGATGACCGGTAAATTTTAACATATTACATATCATTAAGCTATTAAGCTGTTCTCCGATATTCAGAGGTTAGCTCCTCAAAGAAAAACCATCTGACAAATAAACATTAAACAGATAATACAAACCAGCTGATAAACTTTAAGTTTAAATTTTAACTTTTGAGGCAAAATTGGTGCAGATTTAGTCAAAATCAATATTTTTTTTTAGCAGAATAGCGCAAGAACAACCTTCTTGGCACGGGCTGGCACAGTTGGCGCAGGTCTGGCAGCCCTGCACACAATCAATACATAAAATACTAATTAATTATTTTGAAATAATGCTTACATTAGAAATTTAAGGGTAAGGAAAGGTGAAATATCTAGAACTTTTTCAAAAGACTAAAGGGATTGTTATTTCTCAAACCATAATCATGGGGAGCAAGTATTTCTGTTACATTTTATTTAGGGAAGGAATTTTCAACATAATATTGATGCTGTAGCTATGTTTTAAATTTTTACTCACCAGCAAACGAAGTATGCACAAAAATTTCCAACATGAAATGAAAGAGAATAACGGGAAAACCTTAAATCCAAGGGCTGTTTACAACTGCATTCATTAGTGATCAAGGCAATTTAACTGGGCATGATTGGAAAACTAATTATAGAAGGTGCAAAGTGATTATTTAGCTCAGAAAATACTAAGAAACAACTAAGATTTAAGTTTCTGATATTAGAAAGCAATTTGATTTTATGGCAAATTTTTATATAAAGTATTCATTAAAAAATTTCAGTAAAAGTAACCCCCACTCACTCACTCACTCACTCACTCTCTCTCTCTCTCTCTCTCTCACACACACACACACACACAAAATCAGATATTTACTTCAACCAGAGGCTTTTTAAAAAGTATGTTACGAAAATTAACATATGGCGCAACAAAACGTTTCCCATAGCAGAAGGAAGGTATTAGAGAGAAAAAGATTTTTAAATTGAACAGTAAAAGAAGAGATATAGAAAGAAACATGATATAACTATGACTTTTAGCGGAAGAATTTTGCATGATGGAAAAGTTGAAAACAGGAGAAAAGCATTTTTCATAGCAAAAGCTATGCTAAGGAAAAAGAACTTTTCAAATATGGCTCTCGGAAGCAGAGATAGCAAGAAAAACGTTTTGACCTTTACAACCCCTAGGGAGAAAGTTGTACATTATTTGAAGAGGATTTTCTTATTGCAGCAAAATTCTTATTCACTCTCCATCTTTATTATAGCAAATGACATACAGTAAAAAAAGAAATTTCTCAATGGGGTTTTCACAGGCAGAGATAGCCTGCAAACGGAAGTACACAAACACCACCTAGAGGCAGAATTGTGAACCACAAACATCCTCAAACACAAACCTAAAGTGTTACATAAGGTAAATGGTATCTGGTGTTAAAAGAATTTTTTAATCGGACATTTAGAAGTACAGACAGTGTTTAAGCTACGGTCACTATTTTCACAAAGTGTGATGAGTTAATCTAAAATGCGAGAAAAAAATGAGTGTCTGTTGCAAAATTGCACCCGCCGTTTAAATATTAGCAGATTCTACTCTGGCTATTCTGTTTTTGTAGAAACTATTTTTCGAAATTCTGGCAATGATTTGCACTTCGCGGTTATTTTCTTAATCTTTAAGGTATAATATGTTCCTACCATGTTCCTACAGCCCCTGTTGAATCACTCCCCACCCCCTACATACACTCTAGAGTGCTACATAGAGGGTGGGGTAGGCTGGCAAGGTAAGATAGAGGCTAGAGGGATTAGACCCCTTCCCCCATTCAAGTCAACTGCGATGTCTACGGCTTCATTCCCACCCCAAAGGCCATAAACAACCCCTGCATTCCTGATCGAAGTGACCTTTCAAACTTTTATAGAGAAGGAACACATATTAAGAAAGATAAGTGCAAGCTAGGGGTTGCTCTCACCACTCAAGGTGTGTTCCATCATACAACGTGTCGCATTACAATGGATAAATTCATTATTAAGAAGTGCAAAGATTGCAAAGACAGTGTCGAAAAATATCTGAAAAGGATTGTGAGTTTAAAAAAAAAAAGTTAAACTGCTACTGAATCTAATATACCTTCCGAGCAACTTGTGCGAAAATGGTGCTACCTTTACAAATGGGTGCAAGTTAACTGGAGAGATAAAATATCATATTTGAACTGCAAACTGTGCATTGCAGCAAGAAAAAGCAATGTCCTGCCAAGTGATAAATTAAGTGAAAATTCCCAACTTCCAATTATTTTCATATATTTGTTTTTGCGCATGGCTGCTAACTAACCAAAAAAATTTCCTATGTGGAAGGAGTTTGATTGAAGCATCAAACATTTAGGGAGATTAAAACATCAATCAATTTAGGTTGATCGAAACATCAAAACAATAATATGTGTCAACTTCCCATCGAGTATGACAGAGACAATGCGTGTGCGTAACCACAGAAGAAAAAAAAAGTTTTTAATTTCAGTTGTTGCCGAAACCACAGCTTCCCAGCTGGAGAAAACACACCTCAGGAAATAGTTGCTTGTAAACAACTGCTAAGGGCATGCTCTTCACTTTAAGATACTGGAGGCAGAAGCACACACAAGACAGAAATAAGAAAATAAAGAAAGAATCCTGGAGGTCTCAATCCCCAGAAAATGTAAACACACTCAAAAGTCTGTCGGGCAAGTAAAGTTTCACAAGCTAGAAGGGGATGGATCACAAGGGGGGGGGACGTACCAAAAATGGCTGTCGAGTACAATTAACAATGCAAGGGGTAGGACGTCATTTTCATGCTATGACATATACTGTCAAATTATTCTGTTCATCACATTTTTTAAGCCTTCTTTAGAGGAGCTATACACATTTTGTTAGTTCTTATTATTTTTATGTTGTTATTTGGTTCAAATAAGGATGTTTATTTACCTTGAGTCTTGCTTCCTAGTGTTCTTAATATCCCGTATACGTCACTACTCGATGGACGACATGCATTTTTCCTGATAGACGCACTGTTTTCACCCATAATATCAGTTCCATGAAAGACCAAGGGAGCAACAGAAAAAACAATTCATCGTATTCACACTATGGACAACACACAAATTTATGAATTAAAAGAACATTTATTATAGTTGAAAGATTCTGCACCGCTGTATCCTCCTCACGTCAAGGTCAACAGATTTAATCTGTCTTCATAAAATTCTTTATACGGTTCGAGTCCAGCCGTCATTAAGTCTTGAAGTTAAAGGGGTTTTTTTAAATACATTGATACACGCACTATCAGTTATTTGTGTGTTTCCTCATAGTGCGTGTATCAATGTATTTTTTAAAAAACTTTTTAACTTCAAGACTTTTATTGACGACTAGACTCGAACCGTATAAAGAATTTTATAAAGACACAGATTAAATCTCCTGTTGACCTTGACGAGAGGAGGAATACAACGGTGCAGAATCTTTTAACTAAAATAAATGTTCTTTTGATTCGTAAATTTGTGCGTTGTCCATAGTGTGAATACAGTGAAGTGTTTTTTCTGTTGCTCCCTGGGTCTTTCATGGAACTGATATTATGGGTGAAAACAGAACATCTATCAGGTAAAAGTGCATGTCGTTCATCGAGTTAGTGACGTATATGGGATATTAAGAACACTAAGAAGCAAAACTGAAGGTAAATAAACATTTTTATTTGAACCAAATAACAACATAAGAACTAACAAAATGTGTATAGCTCCTCTAAAGAAGGCTTAAAAAACGTGATGAACAGAATAATTTGACAGTATATGTCATAGCATGAAAATCAATATACCACATAATAGGAACACCTGATGAGGGAAACAAATACATATCGCCCATGGAAGTGTTATATACAGGTAGGAGGTCATTTTTTTTTTTTTCGTTCTCTTTTCCGGCAGTACTGAAAAAGTTAACGCTATTTTTTTTAAATATTTATTTTTATCTATTGTAATTAATCTAGAGTGTTAGCAATTACAAAATTCCCTATTCGAAAAATATTTAACACTGCTATGTTAACGATTCAAAACAGGCAGTTCCGTCTTCTGCAAAAACAGCATGAATTTCATGAAAGCTGAAGGACTGATTGCGAAACAAGTTCTTGCCCGCGATTGGCAGAAATGAGATGGAAGAGGTAGGAGTGGGGAGCCGGGAGGTCCCAGAGCAAAACAACGACGAAGCACAATTAAAATCACATATCCGGTGAAGTAGCCGTTAGCCTCCGTACTTTGCCCACCCCCTCTTCTATAAGTGAGGAAGTGCAAACGCAGAGGAATGTTTTCACCAAAAGCTTTTTTTTTTTTTTTTTTTTTAACATTTGCAAGTACCTGTAAATTAATGTGTAATATACACATACTCACACTACAATAATTGTAGGACTAATACTAATTCCATAGCAATTTTTTTTGTTTTGCCGATTCGCGAATGAACCATGTGTACTTCGTCTTTGTTTGATATTAAAACATAAATATTTAGAAGGCTCATGGTAATATTTTATTATATTGTAATTAAAATAATAGTTGGTTTGAGAAATATACTGTTACTATTAATTAAAATTAAAATTTAACTGGCTTTAGAATTACTTACTTGGATTGAGTAGGGTTATTGATGCTCAAAGACTTTATTTATTTATTTACACTTAATACCTTTTTATATATATATTCATCATAATCATTGTCAACCATTATCAATCCACTGCTGGACGAAGGTCTCCCCAAGTTTCTTCCACAACGGTCTGCGCCTTGTGCCACTCTCCTCCACGTCACTCCTGCATACTTTCGAATTTCATCCACCCATCTCCCATGTGGTCTTCTTCTGGGTCTTTTCCTGTCCCTTGGAATCCAATCTAAAATTTCGGCTGTCCATCGATGATCTGTCCTTCTGGCAGTATGTCCAGCCCATTGCCATTTCAAGGAATTAACTGTGATCATGATGTCTTCCACTCTTGTCATTTTTCGGATCCACGAGTTCCTCTTCTTATCTCTCCTGGTTACACCAAGCATGCACCTCTCCATGCTGCTTTGAGTTGCCTGCCGCCTTTGTATGTCTCTTTTAGTTAAGGTCCAAGTCTCTGCACCATACGTAAGAACTGGAAGGATGCATTGATCAAACACTTTTCTTTTAAGACATAATGGCATATTGCTCTTGAAAATTATACTGTTTCTTCCAAAAGCTCTCCAGGCAAGTTTTGTATGCGTATTAATTTCTTCATTAATGTGACCCTCACTTGATATCTGCTGTCCAAGATAAACGTATGTGTCTGTTATCTCCAGCTTTTCTCCATCAATCGATAAATCTTCATGTCTTGTAAAAGCATTGAACATCACTTTTGTCTTCTGAAAGTTCATTTTTAATCCCACTTCTTTACTCTTGTCAGCAAGTTCCTGGATCATACTCTGCAGCTCTGATGGGGTAGTTGCAAAAATGACTAAGTCATCAGCAAAAAGAAGGTGGGTTAGATAATCTCCATTAATCTTTATCCCTTTGTTTTCCCAGTTCAGCGACTGAAAGACACCCTCCAATGTCGCATTAAAGAGCTTCGGAGATATGGTGTCACCTTGCCTCACTCCCTTTCCAATTTTTATGTGTGTTGTATTTTTTCAAACAGCCGAATCTTTGCACTTGCATTTTCATTGATGTTATTAATAACATTTATGTATGCATCTTCAATACCGCAGGATTTCAGAGCCATTGTAACTGCTGATTGTTTCACCGAATCAAAGGCTTTTTCATAATCTATAAAAGCCATGCACAATGGGAGTTCATATTCCCTCGCTCTTTCAATTAGTTCTCTCAGTACGTGGATATGATCTATTGTGCTGTAGCCACTCCTGAATCCAGCTTGTTCTCTCGGTTGAGCCATGTTCAGTGTTACCTTCAAGCGGTGTGAAAGAACTTTAGTGAAGATTTTATAAACCACTGATAGGAGGCTGATAGGTCTGTAGTTCTCGAGATCCTCAATGTCACCCTTTTTATGTAGCAGGATCCTTGTAGCATTGTTCCAATCCACAGGAATCTTCCCTTTATTAAGGCATCGAGTGAAAATTTGGGCGAGTACTGTTTCAATTTCTCCACTTGCTTCTTGTATGATGTCTACAGTAATTCCATCTTCTCCTGGAGCTTTTCCCGCTTCATGTTCTTGATTACATGCGCAACTTCTGCTGGGAGGACTGGAGGAACTCTGGTACTGGTACCTTTCATGATGTCAGGAGTGCATGTATCATCCCTTTCATATAATTTGGAGTAGAAATCTTTAAACTCTTGTCAAAATCTCGCCTCTATTTCTTGTTACAGAACCATCTTCTTCTCTCAGTGCCATAATCTGTTTTCTTCCTTTATTGAGATGTCCCTTTGCTATCTTTAGGCTTTCGTTGTTTTCAATTGCTTTCCTCACTAGTTCACAGGTGAATTTCCTTACGTCTTCAGAGATACTTTTTTGTACTGTCTTGCATAGCTCTATATATTCCACTTTGGAAGTCACATCTTCTTTAGTTGTCCTCATTTCTCTTCTTTTTCGCATCAACATTTTGGTTTTTCCTGATAATTTGTTCACATGCAACTTGTTCTTAGACCCAGCTAATTTTGTTGCTGTTTCCATAAGAGCTTTGGTTACTTTTCTGTTAACTTCAGAAATATCCACTTCTTCCGACGTTAGGCCTTTTAAAGCACAGAATCTGTTCTTCAGTTCCAACTTGAAGGTATTATGGTGTTTTTTAAGGTTGGTTATGTCAATAGATTTTGTTTGTCTTATGAGCTTGCCACGTTCGAGTTTAGTGTTGAGGTGCATCTTACATCTCACCAATCTATGGTCACTACCTGTGTTGAACTTGTTTAGCACACTGCAGTCTTCTATGACGAATTTTTTGTTACACATAATAAAACCAATTTCACTTGTCGTCCCATTTGGATGTCTCCATGTCCATTTCCTGTGTGGCTTTTTCTTGAAAAAGGAGTTCATGATGAAAAACCCTTCTGCCTCTGCAAACTCAACAAGAGTATTTCCACACTGGTTTCTGTTGCCGTGACCGAATTTACCTACTGAAGTTTCATTCTGTTGCCGTTGCCCTATTTTTGCATTGAAATCTCCCATAATTATCTTCAAGTGCTGCTTACCTTTATTATTTAGATGACGAATTTCTTCATAAAATTCTTCAATTTCTTCTTCAGGATGACTTGTGGTTGGTGCATAAGTTTGAATAATCTGAGCCTGGTATCTTCTCGAGAGTTGGATAACGAGTCGTGCAGCTCTGTCAGAGGAACTTTCAACTTCTAAAACTTTATCTTTCGATTTCTTGTTTATTATAAATCCAACACCACTAGTTCTGCCAGTATCTGTCCCACGATAGTAGAAGAGATGTCCACTTTTCAGTTCGATGAGATCTTCTCCTTTTCTCCTTACCTCTCTTAGCCCAACGATGTTCCACTTGATCCTTTGTAGTTCCTCTTCCAATTCAAGAAGCCTTGAATCAGAAGATAGGGAGCGTCCATTATACGTAGCCAAGGTCAGCATCAGATGGCAGCCTAGTTCGGTCCTCCGGGGATTCTTAGCACCCTCTGCCTTCATGTCGCACTGGCCGCTGCCTTGGCCAGGTACATTCCAGCTGCCGGAGACTGAGAGCCAAGATTTAAGTTGTGGAGTCATTTTGGAGGGGTTTGGCCATAACTCACCACGCTGGCCAAGCGGGTTGGTGAGTGTGGGATAGCATTTCCTCTAATCCCGATGGTATAGTTATACCGCTATTGGCGGTTGTCAGAGCCCCTTTAGTGGGAACAGGATGCACCACGAGAAGGCGGGGTTGACATTTGTCAAGGAGAGGCTGTGATGTTACGCATCACCTGACCTTACATCCCATTTAAATATATATATATATATATATATATTAGTCATTTTTTAATAAACTTTAACCTAAAATATGGGTATAGATGGGGTACACGGTAAGTTCAATCGCAAAAGCAGCTAATAATGTCATAACCTGGGTTTTCGGTGGGTCTCTTGACACCAATTAAATTTTTATTAATAGTAACAGTATTGGCATTTTCAATTAAATTTTCATTAATAGTAACAGTATTAGCATTTTACTTATTCAATTCATACTGGTCATTAATCAAATCATTCATGCAAAGACAATGTTGTAACTCACAAAATCAAATTTCAGATTTGGATTTTATGCTTATTTAATCATGATTTTAGAAAAAAACAACCTTATCCTGTTAGGAGCTGTATATTAACTTACACTGCGGTCTGCCCCATACAGTTTTCTTTTAAATATGTTAATATCTTCCAAGCAATTAGTTTTCCACTGCTGTCCAAGGCATTGTTGGAGCGAACAATTCATTTGATATTACAATTTTTCGAGTGACAAAAGCGGCTAACTTTCTTTAGCAGTTTGCTACAACTTTTTTACCATTTTAGCATTTTTGCTATAGCATTTTTTGAGCCAGCTTAAACCCTGAGTAAAGATATTAAGAAAAATAGATTAAATATTTGGGCCCCCTAGCAGCGAAATTGTGCATTATTTTGGGAAGAAAATACACAAAAGGAGTTTTCATAGTTAGTAATATCTGATCGAAAGAGAATATTTTTCAATCACGTTTTTAGTCCCGCAGATATTGCTGTAAACAGAAACATGAACTTACGCCCTCTAGTGGTGCACTTAAGCGTTAAGTAATATTTGAAATTATATGAGAAACATTTCATACCAAAAATGTTCAACAAAGAAAGAATTTTTCAAATCGGACTCCTAGAAACAGATATATGGACAAAAATAAGAAATATGTGTACGCCCCTGGTGGAAAAATTATGCATTACTTTAAGCATGAGGTATTCTCAAAAAGTTTTTTGAGATGAGCGGTATTGGTTCATGGAAGAATATTTTCAATCGAGTTTCTAGCTCAGATTTTGTTGCAAATACATCAGAAGCCAAAATAAACACTTGCGCCCAGTGGTGGCCAAACCATTCTTTACCAAAAATTAGAATTTGTATGCAAAACATTTCATATCAAGTCGTATCTGACGCAGGAAGAATTTTTCAAATCGAACTTTTAGAACCAGAGATATTCGGAAAATCGTGATTTGCTTTTACACCCCCTAGCGGCAAATTTATGCATTATTTGAAAAAGGGACTGTAACTAAAAGTCTTTGATAAAATTGTCATCAAAAGGAAAAATAATTCTTTTGATTGGATATTTAGAAACAAATATATGAAATGAAATGCATTTTAAATTCGATACGATCTCCAATTGCGCCTTCTAGTGATGAAGTTGTGCATCGAAAAAAGACTGGAATGAATGGATTATCATTTTAACATTTGAAGCTTCCCACCAATACAAAGAGAATTTTACAAAAATAAAGCGGCTTCAGTCCTCCTAACACACAAGAAAACTGATAGCTAACCCCCCCCTCTCTCCCACCCCGCATTTTGCAGGGGACGGGGAGAGAAGTTTTTCAGACATGAGTTATGACAGTAGAAAAATCCTCAAATACAAAACATCGTGCAGGGACAAAAAGGCAGGAATGGATAAAATTTTAGGACATGTAACTGAATTTTAGGACATTTCCAGGACAAAATGGAATTCCAGTACTTTTAGGATGTGTACGAACCATGTACATAGTGCATCCGCCACTTCATACACCCTCTAAGCGCAAATGGATATTACTGGACGACCTACGTCAGGTTTGAACATTACTGCAGTTTAATACATTCAAGAAGGTTCTTTCCATCTATTTAATAGTGTATTTGCAAAAAGGAACTGGTTTCCTTAAGTACGTCATTTTATTTGGAAAATAACACAATATGCTGAAGAAATGATAATCTTGCCAAAATTTCAACGCAAACGAAGAAAACTTCTTTGGTGACTACAGTGATCAAAATGCATGCAACTGAAAGTTAAATAACTGAATGGAATAATGCTATTAGAGATGGGTAGAAAATCGCATCACTGAAAAGTCACCGTCACCATTAAGACCAGTGACAAAAAGTAACAGTTCCGAATTCAATAAGAATGCCATTGTTAGCCATGTCCGCACAACTCTTAGGGCCCAAAATCACTATGTCCCAGCTTTGGTTACCATGTCTAAACAATTTGTTTCCTTTACGTTGAAATATCATACAGATCACTAGTGATGCAAGCTTTCTTTCTATCTCTCAGTTTTTTTCCACTTAAGATAGTTTTAGTTTTCGCTGTGCATTCCCATGTAAATGATGATAAAACGACCTGAGTAACATTGATTTTGCCACTGTTAGAAGTACGATGGTGACTCGCAGTTCCAGATTCTTTACAGCTCCATTACAAATGCCATAAACAGTGATTCTGAAAAGTCACTTCCATGGAGTTGTCACCATTGTCACTGTGACAGGAAAATCACTGTTAAGTCCACCTCTACTACTGTAAAATCAGATACTATTGGAAAGAAATCTTGATAATTGTGTAGTTTTATTTTATCGGAAATGTTGAAGAATTTCGAAAAAATGAGATGTACAGATTTTAAAGTATGCAATTTCATGGCAAATGGTGAACATTTGTCATCTTGATAGTGAATTTTAAAGATTTTTACTGTAATATTTACATGTAAATATGACGCTGTGAACAGTAGCTGTGGCAGGCCTAAAACAACGCCGGGGCGACAACGTCAAGCTTTGTTCCGCTGAAACAACAGTCTTGTTCCGGTGGCCATTTTGCTGGCAGAAGAGTACAAGAGAAAAGGGGAACGTTCTTGCCAGGAAAGCATTCCATTTCGTAGTGCTACACTACAGAAAACAGTTCATGATTTCCGTCAAAATTTTTTACATCACATTGTGACTTCGCGTATGATTCTTTGATGTGCAATGTATGAAAGTCATTTCTTCATTGACGTTTTTTTTTTTAATCAAATTTGAATGAACTGCGAACCACGCCGTCAATAGGAGGAGCAAAACGTTAACTTTCCGATGCCATGTAACTTCCGTTACAGAGAATGCAACATGTACTTTATTTTTTTCTATTTTGTATCAGGAAAGCATATGCATAAGATCAAAGCAATGGTCACCATGTATTTTAAAAAACTGCGACAGAAATGGAGAACTATTTTCTGTCGGGTAGCACTAAAAATTGGAACGCTCTCCTGGCAAGAACGTTTCCCGTTCGTGTATTCTTCTGAAAGCAAAATGGCTGCCAGAATGAGAACATTTCAGCGGAGCGAAGCCTGATGTGCTCGCTGCAGCTTTGTGTTAGGCCTGCCAGAGCTTCTGTTCACAGCGTTGTACTAACATGTAAATATTACGGTAAAAATCTTTAAAATGCATTATAAAGATGACATTTTTTCACCATTTGCCATGAAATTGCATACTTTAAAATCTGTAAAATGCATTATAAAGATGACATTTTTTCACCATTTGCCATGAAATTGCATACTTTAAAATCTGTATGTCTCACTTTTTTGAAATCTTGCAACATTTCCAACAAAATAATTTAAGACGCTAAACTACACATTTACAGAAATCTTACCACATTTAAAGAAAGAAAAAGTCACCTATACTGAAACTGCTGTTTGTACATTTTTGTCTCACTATGTCATGATCTAATGCTTCAGTAGAATATATCTTCTCTTTAATGAAAGCATTGTAGACCAATGAGAGGAACTAACTTCACAGTTGGACAGTTAAATCAACCTTGTTTATTAAAACTCAATACAAGGGTGTATCATGTTTAAAGTTTTTCGATATCATATCCACAGAAAGAAAGCTTTTACACAAAATCCACTCTACTAATATATTTAGATATGATACTACAGTCAGCAGTGGTGAGAGAAACCCCATCTGTTAGAAAAAAGCCATCACCCAGCAACAAACTGGAAATGAGTAGGACACATAGAAAAGTAGAATGGATATGAGAAAAGAAAATTGCTATCTAGTTCAAGTGGTATTTTATTTTTTGCATCTGCATGTACAATTTTGTTACCTGGGTCATCTCATTGCTGCAATATTCACAAATTTCTCTACTTTTTTCACACATTGAGCATTGGGTACAAAATTTTTTCTACTCCAACAACCTAATTAAATCTTATTAAGGGTCCTAGTTTTAGCTTTTAAGTCCACTAGTTTGAAATTTTTACAAATATCTACACAAACTAAATTTTTTCAGGGGTTTTTGTTTCTAGATGTTGCGATATGTAATGACCAAACAAAATCAACCTTACATGGGCAACAAATCAACTTCTCAATTTCTTTTTTTCACCGGAAAACTGAATATTAAACGCACAATCCATAATGATCATGAACAACTTTCAATAAGCATTCTCTATTCAGAACACGAACGTGCAGATTTCCGTTTAATAGGTGTAAAAAAGTACAAATTAAAAACTAGATTCCTGGCTTTCACCACCGAAGACCGGCGGCTTCGTCAGGCTATTTCGAAAGAAATTTCATTTACTAGGATCAAACTTATTTTGCAATTGTCTAACATATTAGGTAAAGAATCCAGTTCTACTCAGAACACTCACAGGTACTTCTCTCATGCCAACAGCTTAATACGTAATGCATTCTATACACATATGCATTATTACCATTCCAATACTCAAAACACCCAAAAAGTAAATGTCGAAAAGTTACACAAGAAATTTCATAAATGTGACATGGTTAATCACAAAAAATGAAAATTTCCTACATCCACCTTTTATTAATGTATTACCTTCAAAGTTACTTGCTAAAAACATTGAGATCTTAATTAACCTTATTCAATTTACTCAGACATCAAAATATCACATATATAGCATTCATTAGGTACTTACTGTCCAAATAATGCTCCAAGTATGCAGCCTTTGCAGCCATTTTTCGTTACAGCAGTTACGGATTTTAACACCTTCCATATTTATTTATTTTTTAATAAGACGATGAGGCCTATAGACAAAGGTTTGTGTCTCACATCAACTAGTTGGCCATGCGGAAATAGCTAAAATATCTCCTGATCACTAAGACTCTTGAAGATGCACGACCAGCCACGGAGGAGAACCTCCTTGCTACCAGCACGTGAAGTCACAGTAGCAGCACAAAAGTTCATCAAAGGGGCACGCTCATGAGAAGGAAGGTTAGAAATGGAGCGTCCTCACGGAGAAGCGTCTTGAGAGAGTAATAAATTTCTCCAAGGCCCGAACTTTACGTTTTGCCACGGAAGCGTCCCGAAAGTCCAACAAAGAATACATGTGAGCAGAGACGGAAGTTGAGGAAGGAAGGGTTGTCACTCCAAAACAAACCCTCCGATATGCACTGTACACAGGGCAGGAGAGGAGGAAGTGAGGAACAGGCTCAGGCCCGGAGCCACAGAAGCACATCGGGGAAGAACGTTTTCGAATCCGAAAGAGGTAGCTGCTTAAAGGTGCCGTGTCCGTGCGTAATTTTTGAATTAAGATTGCTGAGGAACTTCGATAACAGTGTTCGCTAAGATCTCTGTGACGGAAGCTGATGAACGGATATAGCTCTGCCCACCCGGACGAAAGCCAGGCTGAATCAGAAGCGGAGATGAGCATGTTACCACGGTGCCGAGCAGCGTCAGAGGCTGTAACTGGGGGAGGCCAGGCCCTCAGCCTGGCCCCGTCGGGCGGCAGCGTCAGCGGCCTCATTCACTGGAAGACCAACATGAGCCGGGCACCAAACGAGAACAATGTCCTCGTAGAAAGAACGGAGGCGTTGAATAGTATCATGCAGAAGAACGAAAATGTCTTGAGATTTGCGATTTAATGCCAACAAGGCCTGTAGAACAGAACGACTATCCGTAAGCAGCAAGAGGCCACCGCACGGGCCGGGAGCAAATTCAAGCGCTGATATTAGGGCCCACCAGTGGCGGCTCGTGGTGTAAAATGCTGGTGAGGCGAACGGTCTTGATGTAAATGTAAAACAGTAACACATATGTTATTGAAAAATATATAAATTCGTATAACGTTATAGGAACATATATATATATCAGTGGCGTAGCCGGGGGGTCGTGGTTTGCACCCCCTAAGTAGGCGAGACAGTTAGCTTTTTCTAAGCACGTTTTATAGATAATTTCCCTATTTAAATTCATTGATTTTTACATAACTTACAATGTAATACAAATAAATTACATTGATACATAATATCAATGCAATTTCTTGATAATAGAACAGAAAGTAAAGCAAAGCAGCCAAAGAAGTTGCTTTATTAACTTTTTATTAAAACAACTATAATTTATTGCATTTTCTTCATTTTATTAAATTAGCTTCGTTTTGTATTAATGTCCAAGATGTGCGTACGTACCAATAGAGAAATATTTGTCGAAGCGCCCCCCCCAAATTGTTACATGTACTTATACACAGTTATACAGCATAAATGCAGAACCCCCCCTCAAAAAAGTTTCATGTCAAAGGCAGTATCACCCATCGGATATCTTTGAAGTCCTGGGTTCGAGTCGGCTGAATCATTAAAATCCACTGAGATTCGGAAGTCTCGTTAAGCCATTGGTCTCGGTTAGGCGCCTTGTTATAAACAGCTGTAAACCCCATCCCTTAGGGCTTCAGCCCATGCCATTTAGCCCTTATATACAAATATTATTCAACAGTAATGGAATAAAATTATAGAAATATATGAAACACGGCGTGGGGAGTCTTTCTTCACGAAAAAATCCAAAACTTTTAGAGGAAAAATGTGCATATACCACTATATATATATATATGTGTGTGTGTGTGTGTAATATACGCTACTTTTGCAACAATATTTTTATGAAAACAATTATTCAATAATTTTACAACAAAGAAAGAAATATTTCACCTGTATTCTTTTATGTAATACACTTGAGCGAAAATACGCAATTTGTGCGGTTTCTTTAGCTAGTCAATGCGTCACTCACCTCCCAACGCCAGTCGGAGATCCACTTCTTAAAAAATTCAAAGTAAAGCATTTGAATAGAAATTGTTTTCTTACGAAATGTTTCTTGAGCTTGAATAAAAGTCACAGTTCGATTGGCATATTAGTGAAGGTGCATTTAGCACGGGTCATAGACTGAAGTCCAGGCTCGTGATAATTATTAGCTTCGTTTTGTATTAATGTCCAGGAGAAGTCAAGGAAGCACATTTCTATATAAAAAAAAGTATTAGGTAATTTAAACCTGGAATTAAAAACAGAGGAATGCGATATTAATTTGCTTTGGTCTCGAACAGAATGCTTTCAGTTTATGTTTTATAAATAAGTTCAATTCTGCGATCCTTTTTGGCTGCAAATTTGTCTATGATCAGATCATAAAATGGTTGAGTGGACATTAGATGGTTCAGCAATTCTTTCTCGATTGAAATTTTAGCGAGTGAAGACAAACGATCTTGTGCCGTTGTATTACGGAGGTAAGTCTTAATTCTCTTCAAACAAGAAAAACTCCTTTCAGCAGAAGAACTTGTTGATGCCAGTGTCAATACAAGAGAAAATAATTTGTAGGCTTCTGGTAACACATCTTTCAGCTCGTTTTCTTTCATTGTTTTCAAGGTTTTCTGAACACCGAGTTCCCTGAAGTTGTGATCATTATATAAAAAATCTAATTCGTTTTTTAGTCGTTGTGTGTCTGTAAAAATGTTTGGATAAATTTTTTTGAGAGTGTTAAGGGCACTGGATGGAAATGACTCTGAATAACTATGGTATTTTGAGCTGTCAACTAGCTGCAGAAACTCGAGCTTTCCCATATCTTCAAATCTGGTATTTATTTGGACTATTATGCTGTCAACGATTTCGTAAAACAAAATTTTGTAATAGTTTTCCACTTCTTCTTCAGTCAAATGTTTCTTTTGGCGACATTTAGGACCTCCACTCAAACTAATTGCTTCACTGAAATGTTTCAAGTAAGTGGTTACATTCCTTTTCTTATTTATTCGTTCGCAACATTGTTTAATTTGTCTTTGGCAATAACTGATATCTAAAGTCTTTTTTTGTAAAACATCAAATAATACATCCGTAATTCCAAAAATGTCATCAAAAATCAGTGATAAAAAAGCAAATTCAAAATTAGTGAAATTTTTCAAATATCCTATGGCTCCGTTGATTGATTCTGCCGTTGATTCCGGGTCATTCATTATGTTTTCAAACACATTCTTTAGTTTGCCCCATTCGCTTACAATTAAACGCAAAATGTGTGAAAGTGATGCCCAACGTGTTTCCGCTATTTGAGGAATCCGTTTCCCAACAACTGAATCTGCTACGTGGGTTCTCTTGGCAGATTTATGAAAAAATGAGGGCATGCTGGATACAGTTGCGAAATATATGCGACAATTTACAATACTTTTGCACCCCTGTTGTAGGACAAGGTTAAGGCGGTGGGCGAAACAGTGGGTAAACAAAGCTTGCGGGGCTTCTACCTTGACTCTTTTCTGCAGACCGCTCAACTCTCCAGCCATAACGCTTGCACCATCATAACACTGGCCTACTAACTTTGATTTAAAATCAAACTCCTCCAAAACCGATGCTAGCAGATCATACAGTGCCACAGCAGTCCTGTCAGTGCTGATATCATAAAAACCAAGGAAGCGCTCAACTACTTCACAATTTGAGTCCAATATGTATCTGACAATTATTGAACACTGTGATTTTTGAGTAATATCAGTTGTATCATCAACTTGCACTGAAAAAAATTTTGACTCATTAATTTCGCTTTTAACACATTCGTTTATATATTCATGAATACACTCCATTAAATCATTCTGTATCGTTTTAGATTGTCCAGAAAATAAGCTTCGTATTTCTTCAAAATGTGCTTTTAATTCTGGGGTGCTCCTACGAAGTAACAAATGGAACATCTCCTTGAAATTACCTTTATTTAATGAGGAAATAGATTCATCATGTCCTCGAAAAGGCAGTTCTTGCTTGCTTAGAACGACAACTAAATCGATTATATGTTCCATAAAAAGCCTATTTAGTCTGACCTTTTCATTAAACTTAGCTTTATGAAGAGCAGCATTTTCTTTGAGCATATCAGAAATAGTGTTTATATTTTTTTCCATCCGTTTCAGACCTACGTGATTAGTTATATGCTCTTTAGAGCTTTCGTGCAATTTTGCACTACGAGAAAAGTTTTTCAGATCAAAATAACCCGTTGTATTCCACACATTTTTCTTATTGCTCAAAAGTAAACATGGCCAGCAAAAGAGAGTTTGCTTGTAATAGCTACCAGAAAGCCAGGGGAAAATCTCGTACCATGATTTATTGAAAGACCTAAGAAACGATTTGCCGCACTTCTTATCTTTAGATATTGAACTTATTACAGGTGTCGGTCTTCCAGATATGAGAACATCCCTTTTATTATAATCTTTCCAATGTTTAAAAGGAATTTCTTCCAGAACACAAATCACGTCGTTTATTGGGCCATTCATATTTTCCAACCCAAATCAAAATATGCTGTTTAGTAACAATAACAAAATAAAAAAGAAGAAAAACTCAACATTACTATGAACTAGCCAACACCCGCAAAAGAGAGGATTGAAAACACACTACAAAAAGTTAGACTCAAATATACTCTGACGAATAGTTAAAGCTACGTAGAAATCATCCTACTTCAAAGCATAGAGAGGCGAACGGCGTCATCGCCTATAAAACCACTTTTTACCAAGGTCATCTGCTCATTTTCCCGCGCCCATTGGATACACAATCCTTGGGTTCTCCAATAACAGCAGAGATGCGATTCCAGTTTAAGCGAAATGGAGGGTCGCCTCAGAAATTTCCTTTCTCTTACTGGAAGTCCGGCACCTCCTTAGGTAGACCTCGGACCGTGGGGGTGGGGGTTCACTCTGTAGGGCTCTTCTCTGATCCCCAGTTCCCAAAACCGGCTTCTCATCGAGACGATTCAGCCGGTCGCCTCTAAGCGCTTAAAACATGCAGCTGCTTTGCAAAAATAATGATTCATTCCTCTTCTTGAAAGCCTTTTTTTAACCTAATTCATGAATCACAATGTAAATTTCAGTGTTTCATTTATCCTGCAAAGTTCTTATATCTTCGTTACTGACCGAAGTTTTTTTTTTTTTCACTTCTCATTCTGCGGAATTTCAGGTGAGGCGGCGCCTCACTTGCCTCATCTGACGGGCCGCCACTGGGGCCCACGCTTCAGCCGAGAACACTAAGGAAATAGTCGAGAAGGAGAACGAACGGCTGGATTTGTTCCGTGGGAAAAAATGCCCGATCGCCACCGAGGAGTTAATCTTCGAAGCGTCAGTGCAACGCTGAGAACTGGGCCAAGAACACCCCAAAGCAATGTCTGAGAAGCATCGGATGGAGATATCGTTGCTGAAAAGGGAAACCCGAGCAAATAATCGAGTAGCAGGGTCCAGACGAAACAGGAGGGGCCGGCAGAGCCTGAAGAAGATCGCTGTTGACGAAAAGCGGCTCCTGTCGGAAGCGACTGAGCACGATTCCAAGGGGAAAGCCATGGGATCTTCAAGCGTAGAATGACAAGGCGTCCTCTTCCAGAAGAAGATGAGCGATAGGCGAACGCTGACCCATCGACAAGTGGCGGTACAAAAATCGGACTGTCAGGAGGGTGATTCGAGAACGCACGCTAGCGATTCCACATTCGACACGCAAGACCGCCACAGGCGTCGAACGAGGAGGTGAATGGCTGCACGGAGTGCATGGTTGAGCAGAACTTCTAGAGCGTCGTAGAGATAGGTGGGGGAGGCGAACAGAACCGGAGCCGCATATTCCAGAATACGCCGAATCACAGCAACGACAAAGGCAAGAACGTTGGGGAAGCCAAGACCCCACCGGCGATGACAAACAACTTTAACAGCAGACAAGGCTCGGAGGACTGACTTCTTGACGTGCTTGAGGTGTGAAGACCAGGTCAGGGAGGAGTTAAACCAGACCCCTAAAATCTTGATGGAGGACTGCCAAGTCACTGCGTCAGAGCCCAGCAGGAAAGGAGGGGAAGCGACCGGCGCTTACGAGAAAAGTCAACCGCGAAGCTTTTAAAAGGAGAGAGACATAAATCCCAGGAAGATGCCCACTGAACAATGGAATCCAAAAAGGATTGCATATAGCTAAGTGCCGCCACCCGGTTGGGACTATAGGAAACAATAAAAATATCGTCTGCAAATAAGAACATATGCGCATTCGGATGACAGCAACCTACCACATCATCAATGCATAAGTTAAAAAGGATAGGTGAAATGGAGCTACCCTGAAGAACACCTCGACACTGCGGAAAGGAGGAAGATACCGTTCCCCACCAACGAACGCGAAATCTGCGCCGAGCAAGGTAGTCAGAAAGCCAACGGAGAAGACGACCATGAACACGCCGCCCCGGTGGCGCAGTGATCTAAGGCGTTGGCCTATGATCATTCGTCCGAAGGGGTCCGGGTTCGAATCCCGGTGAGGCATGGATGTTGTGTTTGTCTTACGGCACTGGCTCCCTCCCTTCCCTGGAATCAGTGACCCTAAATTAGGGACGGGCGACTGCTTATAGCCCATTGAGTTGCTCACGGTAGTCGTTAAACCTCCAATAAAAAAAAACCACGAACACCCAGAGACGCCAATTTACCTAGGAGAGCAGGATGACAGACCGAATCATATGCCGCCTGAAGGTCCAAAGACACCAGAAAAACATAATTATGTCTAGCTCGAGCCACCAGAAGATGACGTTGGATCGACAGAAGGCACGCCGATGTGGAATGTCCTGGCAAAAATGCGAATTGCAGCTTGCTGATCCGTTGATGAGAGAGAACGAAGTCTGTTAGGCGAGAGACCAGGATTTTCTCCAAGATCTTCGAAAAACTTGAAGTGAGAGTGATTATTCGGTACGATGATAAGTCGAGAGCAGGTTTGTTAGGCTTCTTTATTGGAATCACCCAGGACTCTTTCCAGCATGAAGGATGAACGCCGGCAGACCAAAAGAGGTTAAGTAGGTCAACCAGCCAAGACGAATTCCACCTCCATATACGTCTCACCAGTTCGCAAGTACATCCATAAGGGCCGGGTGCAGAGCGTCGGGGCGATCCATTAATAGCCCGGCAACGGGTCTACGTCATAACATCGCAAGTCAAAACATCGCACGACATATGATCGCCGACATAACATCGCAGGTCAAAACATCGCGGTACCATAACATTGCAGTACTAAAACATCGCAGGTCAAAACATCGTGGCACCATAACATCGCAAGTCAAAACATCGCGGCACCATAACATCGCAGGGCAAAACATCGTGGTACCATAACATCGCAAGTCATAACATCGCAGGTCATAACATCGCAGTAATCCCTAAATAAATTGCTTTCGATAGCTTTTGATGAATTGCAAAAAAAAAGTATATTTAAAGGGGAGGAGGACTTCATAGAAATTGATGTCCTGATTAAATTTTGGTAGAAATTGGGGTTACCCGTACCGCTTTTCCAACAGTGCCCAGGCCTGGGGTCCAGGCCCACTCAATCAAAATTATCGTAAAATCTACAGTTTTCAATTTAAAACCACCAGATTTGGTATTCTATCTCATGGTGCTTTAACTTAGACGGTAGATGGTTTATGGAAGTGGTCGGAGCCCGGGGTCGATGGGCCCCCATAGAATATTTTCGACAAATCTACAGTTTCCAATTTAGAACCACCAAATTTGGTATACTTCCTCATGGTGCTCTAACTTAGACAGTAAACTGTTTTTGGAAAGGTAAGGGGCCCGGGGTCAAGGGGCCCCAATACGCAATATTCGTAAAATCTACAGTTTTCAATTTAGAACCACCAAATTTTGTATAATATCTCATGGTGCTCTAACTTAGACCATAGACGGTTTTGGAAAGGTAGGGGCCCAGGGGTCAAGGGCCCCCATACGCAATATTCGTAAAATCTACAGTTTTCAATTTAGAACCACCAAATTTGGTATACTACCTCATGGTGCTCTAACTTAGACCGTAGACGGTGTTTGGAAAGGTAAGCGGCCCGGGGTCAAGGGGCCCCAATACGCAATATTCGTAAAATCTACAGTTTTCAATTTAGAAACACCAAATTTGGTATACTTCCTCATGGTGCTCTAACTTAGACCGTAGACGGGTTTTGCTTTGAAAGGTAGGGGGCCCATGGGTCAAGGGGCCCCAATACGCAATATCCGTAAAATCTACAGTTTTCAATTTAGAATTACCAAATTTGGTATAATATCTCATGGTGCTCTAACTTAGACCATAGACGGTTTTGGAAAGGTAGGGGCCCCGGGGTCAAGGGCCCCCATACGCAATATTCGTAAAATCTACAGTTTTCAATTTAGAACCACCAAATTTGGTATACTACCTCATGGTTCTCTAACTTAGACCGTAGACGGTGTTTGGGACGGGTCGGGGTCAAGGGGGCCCTTACAAAATTTTCGTAAAATCTACAGTTTTCAATTTAGAACCACCAAATTTGGGATACTATTTCACGGTACTCTTAGACCGCAGATGGTTTTGGGAACGGGTCGGGGCCCCCGATCAAGGGACCCCCTTACAAAATTTTCGTTAAAGTTCAATTTTTTACTCTTAAGATCTGCAACACAATTCAGCACTCCAATACCCAACCTATACGGTCTAAGTGTAAGACCGTAGATAACAATAAAGTGCAAAAATATCCGGTTAATGGTGTATTAAAATTAAAAATTAATAAACGTTAGCTTTCACCACGAACGGGCGGCGTATCAGGCAGAAATACAATGTAATGTAAATAGAGAGTTCCAGATATTCAAAATTTAAAACGGTACAAAAAAGATGATCAATGCCAATGTCAAGTCGCATGCACGCGACATCACGCAGGTGCATTGCATTTCAGTGTCGCGGTTTCTCAGAAGCACACGTCAGATGTACGGCAGTTCTATATAGATGTCTCCTCTGAGATAAGTATTTCCATTCCTCTTCCTTTCTTTTTTTGTTTCATAAAATTAAACTGACTAAATAAAAAAATTAAAGATAAGTTTACTGGAAAATTACAGGAATATCTTTTTCACTCATTAATTTTCACCCGCTGAACTTGGTGATTCCACAGATAGTAATATTTACCCGGGAAATACCACCCTGCTAGTATAAATTACATTAATGATTTCTTTGCATCCAGTTCCATTAGTATGTCCATAAGAGCGTTTGGGGCCGTATGAAAAATACATAGTTGATTTCAACGTGAGCCGCTACGGTGGCGCAGTGGTCTATGCGCTGGCTTCTGATCACGAGTCCGAGAAGGGTCCGGGTTCAAATCCCGGTGAGTTATGGACGTTGCGTTTGACTTCTGGCACTGGCTTTCTCCCTTCCCTGCATGGAACCAGTGACCCAAAATTAAGAACTGCTGACTGCTTACAGCCCACTGAATTGATCACGGTGGTCGTTAAACCTCCCAACTAAAAAAAAAAAAAGATTGCGACGTGTCCATTGCTATCTGTCATGGAACCGTGTGAAAAGTACGTTTTTGACATCGACGTGTCCTATTACATGTGGGCTGGCCACAAAATTTTAAGGGACCGTACAAAATCGCACTTTTGTTTCACCGTGTCCGCGCTTCGATATATGGTTGAAGTATACGTATATATAGCTGGGCCATTTCTGCACGTAGTATGGTTTATATAGAAAATAAAGATAATGTTACACTTTTACTCTGCTACAACACATTAATCCCAAAGGCGATTTCTTGAAATTTTTAATCCGTTGTGCTCATATTCACGAAGTTAACATAACATGTCAAGTTATTAATGTTGCACCTTTACTCTGTCACAAAACCTTAATTGCAAGACCTTAGACCTAGCCTTTTTTTAGGAATTTTAGTTCGACGTATTCATAAGGTTTCGATAACATGCCAAGGTTACGGTACTGCGTTTTTACACAGGCACAAAAATTAATAAACAGGCCTTAAGCCTTTTTATCAATTTTCAATGAACCCCAACCGTTCTCATATGCATAAAATTTTCACAGAAAGTCAAGTTTATTGTGTTGCGCTTTTACTCGAGTACAAAACTTTAAATAGCCCCTACTAGGAGCGGATCACCGCACAGACGCAGGAAACGCGCCCTTGGGGCTTCTTTTTTTTTTTTTTTTTTTTTTATTGGAGGTTTAACGACCACCGTGAGCAACTCAATGGGCTATAAGCAGTCGCCCGTCCCTAATTTAAGGTCACTGGTTCCAGGGAAGGGAGAGAGCCAGTGCCGTAAGACAAACACAACATCCATGCCTGACCGGGATTCGAACCCGGACCCCTTACGGACGAATGATCAGAGGCCAACGCCTTAGACCACTGCGCCACCGGGGCGGCCTTGGGGCTTCGGAATCGAAGGGGCCTCAAAATACCAAAAATAAAACTTAAATTTTATTTTTTTATTCCCGTTGTTTTGTTAACTGGTGAAAATATAGAACAAAAATAACGATAATATAGGCACATTATCACGTATTCTGTGGCGCTATTTTCATAGAGGGCACGAGTTTCATGCTGCGAAAGGAACCGCGTTCAGCGTCTTGTTATTCCTGGCCGCGGCTGTCGTTTCTAGGTCCCGTGTTTTGTAAGTGAAATATCAGTTAGTAGAATCTAAGAACATTCAAAACATCGGGAAGGCCAAAACTCGAATGTTCACTATTCCCAGGAGCAATGTTACAAGGTCACACAGGATGTTCCCGTGTCTAAACAATTGCGTCCCCCCGTTAGTTTTAGCTCTACAGAAAAGGAATGGGGCTTATCAGCAACGACACGTCTGCTCTAATCAGTCATTCAGCAAAGCCCTAAATTTGATCCACAGTACAGAGCAAAGCCGGTTGGACCATAAGGGCAACTGGAGCTTTCGTCCCGGGCCCCATGCCTTCAAGGGGCTCCGCAGTTTAGGAAAATAAATCACTTTTGGTAGAATTTTTAACAATTATTTCCTTTGTGTGTAAGTTTTGGGGTGCGAAGCCCTTAAAAAGTTCTTTTTCAAAAGGTTTTTTTTTTTTTTTTTCGTTTACAATCCCTCCATTTTCGAATAGGTTATCGTCCTTCGCCGTACAAATACTTAAATTTGGGGATTTTAAGTGATTATTGAAACTACTTTTCTATTTTCCGCATTGATAAATAGCAAATTAAATTTCATCATTTTGTGGCCCTTACTTTTACGTATTTAACAATTTTCGTGCAAACCAGATACTTAAATTTAAAGAAATAAAAAGAACAACATCAAAGTTAATTTCGGGTTACATATAGAAGCCATTTATTCAGTGACTTTAAAAACATTACTGTAAATTAAAAAAAATCATATATGAGCGCGTATAAAAGTTTAAAAAGTCGCTAATTTGTCACTTGCTCCACTTTGCATTAAAAATCAATCACTAAAACCATGTATCAGGGGGAAAACAACTATTTGTACGAATTTATTTTAGACGGATCCTTATTAATTCCTACACTAAAATATTCGCAATTCAAAAAATTTCGCTATGCAGGTATTTTTTTTTATCATTTTGTAAGGAAGTTTTTATAAGAGTCATAATACAATTTCAACCTCATCTCCCCAGAAAGAAAATCGTAGATATCAACACTTTTTACTGTCTCTCTCTTTCTCTGTCTCCCTCCCTCCCTCCCTCCCTCTTCTCTCTCTCCCTCCCTCTTCTCTCTCTCTCTCTATCTCTGAACTTTCTTTATAATAGTTTTCTTTATGACATACTGCAGAGGTGAAGCACATGTCAAGACGTAGAAGTTGCAACAATAAATTCTTTCGGTGTAGCTTAATTGGTAAAGCATTCGGCTCTGGAGTAGAGGGATGAGGATTCGTTGTCACCGTCAAAATTTGTGAATTTCACATCGTGTGTGTTCTTTGAGGACATTTTTCACGTAACGACTTTATTAAAATATGAGATTTATTTCCTAGTGCCAACAATGAATTATTGGTCCGGACCCCGCAATAAAATTTCGCCCCAAGCCCTGTAAAAGCTCCCGCCATCCGGCTGTAGTTCAGAAGGGAAGATGTCGTGTGCAGAATATTTTCTTTTAATATCGGATCAAATATTCGACTTATTGCAGCTAGAATCAAATATTGATTATACCTATTACCGGCAAAGTAAGTCTGTTATTCTTGAGTAGAATTTTACATGTTTTAACAAACTTGATATAAAATTTCCCTATCAATCACAACCCCACAACGGGCACGGAGAAGTGGCCACCTTAGAACTGGCTACACGGAGAACTGGACACATTGGAATTTCAGTGCCATAAAATTGTTCCTCATAAACAAATTTCGCGTGGCTATATTCCCCACTACTTGAGCAACTATTGTTAATATTTTTTTTTTTAATATTTCATTTTCAGTAGAAAATTTAGACATTTCCATGATTTTCGGGCAAAAGACAAAGCGGAGAACTGGCCACCAGAAAACTGACCACCGGAGAAGTGGCCGCACGAAGAACTGGCCATAAAAAATTTAAGGGGCCGTATAAAAATTGCGTTCTAGACTGCTCAGTGGCTAGGTCTCCCGAGATATCTGACACACATAAAATGTCCATAATTTCGTATTTTCTTATTTACGATATTTTTCTAGGTCTATAGACTACAGCTAAACAACAAATTCTCTGCTGGTATGTGCAAACCCAGGAAACTCGTCGGGCGGGGGGGGGCGAAAACCTAAAATATGAAATATCAAGAATTTCCAGTTCGATCGGGAGATTTTCAGCGTTTACAAGCTGTAACTCAACAAATTTTCTGAGTACATGGGCCTACCCAGGAAACCTGTCAGGGAGGGGGAGGGGTAATACCGAAAGTGTAAAGTGTAAAATATAAAGAATTTCTCATCCGTTCGGGAGATTTTCACCATTTACAACCAGAAATACTTTGTTTTATATTTTAGGTATTAATCCCCTCCCCCGACAGGTTTCCTGAGTCAGCACATGCCCTCAGAGAGTTTGTTGCGATGTAGGTTGTAAATGCTGAAAATCTCCCGACTGGATCAGAAGTTCTTTATAATTTATACTTTTGGTGTTACCCTCCCCTCTTACCCCGACAGGCCTCCTGAGGCAGCAGATGCCTTCAAATAATTTGTTGATTTCTCTAAATGCTAAAAATCTCCTGATCGGACCAGAAATTCTTTATGATGTTTGGCACTTTTGGAATATATCCCCCCCCGACAGGTTTGCTGAGTAGGCACATGCCCTCAGATAATGTGTCGAGTTGTAGCTTGTAATTACTGAAAATTTCAATTTCCCGATCGGACCTAAAAAATTTTATATTTTACACTTTTGGTATTCCCCCCACCACCACCAACAGGTTTCCTGAGTCAGCACTCAGCACATGTCCTCAGATAATTTGCAGATTTGTTCGTACATTGTAAACCTTGGAATCTTTTGTTGAGTTGTAGATCATAAACATTTTTATAAAAATTACATTAATTATCGCAATTAAGAAAAGACGCAATAACGGAAACTTTATATGACTCAGATAACCAACCTCTGGTGGTGGTGGCCACGAAGCGGTCAAAAAACGCAATTTTTATACTTCCCCTTAAATTTTTATGGCCAGTTCTCCTACACCCCAATCACAACGGGCCTTGTAAACGCTTTGTTCCGACATATAAAAGTACTTTACCTGGGTCAATCACATGTTACCAAGAGCTCAGTGGCGCATTCTGGATTTCTTTATGGGGTATCCCAAAATATTAAAGATGCAAATGAAAATACCCAGAAGAAAATGTCTCCCAAACTAATAGGAACAAATGAAAATATATTTGACATCATCATCCTCATCATCATTGCCAACCATTATCAATACACTGTTGGACGAAGGTCTCCCCAAGTTTCTTCCACAACGGTCTGTCTTGTGCCAGTCTCCTCCATGTTACTCCCGCATACTTTCTAATTTCATCCACCCATCTCCCATGTGGTCTTCTTCTGGGTCTTTTCCTGTCCCTTGGAAACCAATCTAAAATTTCGGCTGTCCATCGATGGTCTGTCCTTCTGGCAGTATGTCCAGCCCATTGCCATTTCAGGGATTTAACTCTGATCATGATGTCTTCCACTCATGTCATTTTTCTGATCCACGAGTTCCTCTTCTTATCTCTCCTGATTACACCAAGTATGCACCTCTCCATGCTGCTTTGAGTTGTCTGTAGTCTTTGTATGTCTCTTGTGGTTAAGGTCCACGTCTCTGCACCATACGTAAGCACTGGAAGGATGCATTGATCAAACACTTTTCTTTTAAGACATAATGGCATATTGCTCTTGAAAATTATACTGTTTCTTCCAAAAGCTCTCCAGGCAAGTTTTATACGCCGATTAATTTCTTCATCAATGTGGCCCTCACTTGATATCTGCTGTCCAAGATAAATGTAGGTATTGGTTATCTCCAGCTTTCCCCATCAATCGATAAATTTTCATTTTTTGCAAAAGCATTGTACATCACTTTTGCCTTCTGAAAGTTCATTTTTAATCTCACTTCTTTACTCTTGTCAGCAAGTTCCTGGATCATACTCTGCAGCTCTGATGGGGTAGTTGCAAAAATGACTACGTCATCAACAAAACGAAGGTGAGTTAGAAAACCTCCATTAATCTTTATCCCTTATATATATATATATATATATATATATAGACAAACAAAATCTATTGACATAACCAACCTTAAAAAACACCATAATACCTTCAAGTTGGAACTGAAGAACAGGTTCTCTGCTTTAGAAGGCCTAACATCGGAAGAAGTGGACATCTCTGAAGTTAACAGAAAAGTAACCAAAGCTCTTATGGAAACAGCAACAAAATTAGCTGGGTCTAAGAACAAGTTGCATGTAAACAAATTATCAGGAAAAACGAAAATGTTGATGCAAAAAAGAAGAGAGATGAGGACAACTAAAGAAGATGTGACTTCCAAAGTGGAATATATAGAGCTATGCAAGACAGTAAGAAAAAGTATCACTGAAGACGCAAGAAAATTCAACTGTGAACTAGTGAGGAAAGCAATTGAAAACAACCAAAGCCTAAAGATAGCAAAGGGACATCTCAGTAAGGGAAGAAAACAGATTATGGCACTGAGAAAAGAAGATGGTTCTGTAACAAGAAATAGAGGCGAAATTTTGACAAGAGCAAAAGATTTCTACTCCAAATTATATGAAAGGGATGATACATGCACTCCAGACATCATGAAAGGTACCAGTACCAGAGTTCTTCCAGTCCTTCCAGCAGAAGTTGCACATGCAATCAAGAACATGAAGCGGGGAAAAGCTCCAGGAGAAGATGGAATTACTGTAGACATCATACAAGAAGCAAGTGGAGAAATCAAAACAGTACTCGTCCAAATTTTCACTCGATGTCTTAATGAAGGAAAGATTCTTGAAGATTGGAACACCGCTACAATGATCCTGCTACATAAGAAAGGTGACATTGAGGATCTCGGAAACTACAGACCTATCAGCCTCCTATCAGTAGTTTATAAAATCTTCACTAAAGTTCTTTCACACCGCTTGAAGGTAACACTGGACATGGCTCAACCGAGAGAACAAGCTGGATTCAGGAGTGGCTACAGCACAATAGATCATATCCACGTACTGAGAGAACTAATTGAAAGAGCGAGGGAATATGAACTTCCATTGTGCATGGCTTTTATCGATTATGAAAAAGCCTTTGATTCGGTGAAACCATCAGCAGTTACAATGGCTCTGAAAACCTGCGGTATTGAAGATGCTTACATTAATATTATTAATAACATATATGAAAATGCAAGTGCAAAGATTCGGCTGTTTGAAAATACAACACAGGTAAAAATTGGAAAGGGAGTGAGACAAGGTGACACCATATCTCCGAAGCTCTTTAATGCCACATTGGAGGGTGTTTTTCAATCGCTGAGCTGGGAAAACAAGGGGATAAAGATTAATGGAGATTATCTAACCCACCTTCGTTTTGCTGATGACGTAGTCATTTTTGCAACTACCCCATCAGAGCTGCAGAGTATGATCCAGAAACTTGCTGACAAGAGTAAAGAAGTGGGATTAAAAATGAACTTTCAGAAGACAAAAGTGATGTTCAATGCTTTTACAAGAAATAAAAATTTATTGATTGATGGAGAAAAGCTGGAGATAACAGACACATACGTTTATCTTGGACAGCAGATATCAAGTGAGGGTCACATTGATGAAGAAATTAATCGGCGTACAAAACTTGCCTGGAGAGCTTTTGGAAGAAACAGCATAATTTTCAAGAGCAATATGCCATTATGTCTTAAAAGAAAAGTGTTTGATCAATGCATCCTTCCAGTGCTTACGTATGGTGCAGAGACGTGGACCTTAACTAAAAGAGACATACAAAGGCTGCAGACAACTCAAAGATGCATGGAAAGGTGCATACTTGGTGTAACCAGGAGAGATAAGAAGAGGAACTCGTGGATTCGAAAAATGACAAGAGTGGAAGACATCATGATCAGAGTTAAATCCCTGAAATGGCAATGGGCTGGACATACTGCCAGAAGGACAGATCATCGATGGACAGCCGAAATTTTAGATTGGATTCCAAGGGACAGGAAAAGACCCAGAAGAAGAACACATGGGAGATGGGTTGATGAAATTCGAAAGTATGCAGGGGTGACATGGAGGAGACTGGCACAAGACAGACCGTTGTGAAGGAAACTTGGGGAGACCTTCGTCCAGCAGTGGATTGATAATGGTTGACAATGATGATGATGATGATGATATATATATATATACTAAAGAGCAAAGCCGAAATTGATAAAGCCAAGGCTCAGTATTCTCGACACTTTCTACATTCAGTTGTTCTTTTTTTCTCTTTTTACTCACACCGGTCAATACATAACCTTTTTTATGTTGTACTCGGTTTGAGTCAAAAAAAAATTTTTTTATGTATATAATTCGAAATAATTGGTTTACGTATTAAATGAAATTATAAATGAAATTATTTTTCCTGTAAATTAAAAACTAAAGCTTTAAGAAAGCACACAAACAAACGTAGTTTCAGGTAAAATTTACTTTTGTAGCTTTTGTTTTTCTTTTTTGTTACAAACTTTATAACAATGTCCAAATTGTCTAAGTCTGTAGCAATTTTGTTTTAATTACTAACAAAAAAAAAAAAATAGTCGTTGCTGTTTCACGTTTAATCAGAAGTAACTTTTCGTATTTTAAGTTCGGAAAACGATCTATCGGCGTAAGCCACTGCTACAGACAGTAAAAATTTGAAGAGAGGATTTTCTGCACCTTATTGCCGCTATCAATACTCAGGAATGAAAAAGGGGGAGGGGGGGGGCATTGTATTTTTTTTTTTTTAATTACAAAAATGTTTCTTTATCCTTTTTGGGTTTCAAGTTCAACAGAAAGAAAAGGAAAGATGTTTATTTTCAGGCAGTGTAAAAATCCAGAAAATCCAAAACAAATTTCGTTTAACTTAACATTGTACACTTGTGCCTCCCCCCCCTCCCCCGACAGTTTTCTTGAAGCAGCACATGCCCTCAGATAAATTGTTGACTTGTAGGTTGTAAATGCTGAAAATCTCCCGATCAGACCAGAAATTCTTTATATTTTATACTTTTGGTGTTACCCCCTCCCCCCGAAAGGTTTCGTGAGGCAGCACATGCCCTCAGATAATTAATTGCAGACTTGCAGTTTGTAAATCCTGAAATCTTTTGTTCAGTTGTAGATCATAAACATTTTTTTTAAAGAATTACATTAATAATCGCTATTAAGAAAAGACAATTACGGAAACTTTATGTGATTCAGATAAAAAACTTCCAAGAACGTGGCCACGAAGCGGTCGAAAACGCAATTGTTATACGGCCTGTTAAAATTTTTGTGGCCAGTTCACCGATGGCCAGTTCTCCTATACACCCAATCAGTGATGGTGCTAACTGAGAAAACATTCAAACTGGACAAACTGACGTCTACTGTTAAGGGGGAACTCAATTAGCAAAAGACATTTCCACGGCTCATGCTTAGAGTCTCGTACAGTGGGGAGAAGGGAGGGGTCTAGTACGCTAAGAACTTTTAAAAGTGGTGCGTTCATAATTCTAGCGAATGCTTTTTAATACTATCTCTTGCTTTAATAACAGTTTAATGCGACGTAGTACTTTATCTGTGATTAAGGGCAGCGGAGGGGGGGGAGCGTGACGGATACAATGGCTACGTTAAGGACTAACCGTATAATGGTCCTCACCATGTGCACTTCTTTACACTTTTGTTGGCATGGTTATCGACATCATCAACAAGAAAGGAAAGAATAATTCTCTTGAGATATCAAGACCTACCGTTTTATTCCGGTTAATAAAATTTTGACAAACATGAATAAGGGCAAACGCGAAATAAGGAAAACGCGAATTAGAAAAAACTTGATACGGGCAAACGTGAAATAGGGGAAACAAGATTAGGGGAAACAAGGTTAGGGGAAACAAGATTAGGGCAAACGAAATTAGGGGAAATGGGAATTCGGGTAAAAACGATTTCGGGGAAACGCCATTGGGGTAAACGTGTTTAGGGCAAATGTGAATTAGGGGAAATGAGATTTAGGGGAAACGCGATTAGGGCAAACGAAATTAGGGGAAACGGGAATTCGGGTAAAAGCGATTTCGGGGAAACGCCATTAGGGTAAACGTGTTTAGGGCAAACGTGAATTAGGGGAAACGAGATTTAGGGGAAACGAGATTAGGGGAAACGAAATTGGGGGAAATGAGAATTCGGGTAAAAGCGATTTCGGGGAAACGCCATTAGGGTAAACGTGTTTAGGGAAAACGTGAATTAGGGGAAACGAGATTTAGGGGAAACGAGATTAGGGCAAACGAAATTAGGGGAAATGGGAATTCGGGTAAAAGCGATTTCGGGGAAACGCCATTGGGGTAAACGTGATTAGGGCAAACGGGAATTAGGGGAAATGGATTAGGGGAAGTGAGGCTACGCGGCTGAGGTGGTAGGGAATCCCGTGTTATATATATATCACTCGTATGTGTTCCAAAAGTTTTACATTTCAAGATGGAAAATCAAACTATTTTTCCGCTTTTTAATCAAGCAGATATCAAAATTTGAACTTTTTTTTAAATTGTCAATCTGCCTAATTACTCATATTTTTCGGATAAGAATTAAAGTACACTGCTGGACAATTGCTACGGACGGATCATAAACGGCTATATAACGCATAAAAAAGTAAGTGTGGTTGGATGCCAAGTGAAATAAAATAATGTCAGAATGCCAGGACATTACAAGAAAGACAATTTATTGTGCTCTGAAATCCAGAAGGCTTTGGAACGTGTTCAAGGGACAAACAGGCCATTTTGTGCAGAATACGTAAACGTGAAAAAAATGCAATTATCGTCCGCAGGCGTTCCGGCGTAAGATGTCAATACGGGATATGGCCACCATGGAGGGCGCTGCAAGTTTCCACACGTCGTGTCATGCTTTGCACAACATTATCAACATCTGTTGGGGTAATTTATCCCATTGCTCTGTCGGTGCACGGATGAGGGTGTCCTTGTTTATTGGAGGGCATTGGCGACCTGCAAGACTCCTCCCCAAAGCATCCCACACATTTTCAATGGTATTCAGATCTGGAGAACGTGCTGGCCATACGAGGCGCTGAATATCCTTGCTCTCAAGACACTCCTGGACAGCGACTGTTCGATGACATGTTGCGTTGTCGTCCATGAAAATCAATCTATCACCGACAGCACCACGGAACATGTGAACATGAGGTAGCAGAACATCATTAATGTATCGTTGGCCAGTCAGAGTCCCAGTTGGAAGCACATAGAGGGACGTACGGCCATTGATCATGATGCCAGCCCATACCATGACACTACATATCGGATATCGGTCTCTTTCCTGTATGTTTGCTGGACAATATGCAGTACCACTATCACGCCAGATTAGTTGTCATCGACAATCAGACGACAGACTGTATCTACTCTCATCTGCGAAGAGGACAGCAGACCAGTCGTTATCAGTCCAATTGCGATGTTGATGGCACCATTGCAAACGGGCGGTACGGTGACGTCTGGACAATGGGATGCGCACAACAGGACGGCCGGCGTATAGTCCTCCTTCATGCAAACGTCTGGCGACAGTTTTTCGGGAGATCACCTTGCCAGTAGCAGCCATAAACTGATTTGCTACCTCACTAGTTTTGCTGCGCCCGTGTCTTTTTGTTGATAGCACTATGTATCGATCTTCTGCAGGTGTTGTACTGCGAACACGACCTCCCCCGTGACGTTGCTACACTCTCCATTTGTTTCAAATGATTTCTAAAGCCTTGAAACAACACTGTGGCTGACGTCAAACTCCCTGGCAACATCTGTTATTTTTCGCTCTTCTTCAATTTTGCCAATAATACGGCCACGCGTAAAATCATCTAGGTGATGTCGGGAAGACCTACTGAAAACTGCAAGTTCGTCAATTGATTCTTTCTCTTTTAACTTTGCGTTTAAACAACAACGGTCAATGCGCGTCAAATCCTTTATATCTCTTATCAGCGCTATGACGTCACGAACAAGTTCGGCAATCCAAAATTTGCATACGCACAACACGTCTTACTGTATCCCGCACTTATGCTAATTTCCACATTTTCCAGCCTTCCATTTTATGGTTGCTGTCGTTGCTATTGTCATCCGTCCTTAGCAATTGTCCGGCAGTGTATTACTACGCAAAGTAACACTAACATAGAAAAGCAGAAAGATGATTCGATGTTTGTTATACGTGAGAAAAAAGAACAGGATTTCTAAATTATTTCTTTATATATATATATGTAATTTCTTTCTGCAAATGCGTGTTTTGAGCTGTTTTTGGAGTCGCTCTGATGAGAATAGAATACTCGAAACCGGTCAACGGCATGCAGTAATCCGCTTTTGACATATGTGGCAACAACTGTTTCCGCCGATGTTGTATAACCAATTTCTAAGATCTCCTGATTAACTAAGGGCATTCTGTAAAAGTAATGCCAATAATAATCTAACTAAAGTTCGTGTTAGTGTTGATTACTAGAAGTGATTGTTTTCATTAATCATTACAGTGATCAATACTTTAATTCAGTGATTATTAAGAAATAAAGAAAAATCCACTTTGGAACACGGTTTATGCATCTGCTTTTTTTATTAATAATACAAAGAAGACAGGTATGTACTGCAATTTCTACGTAATATACAATGCGCTGAATACTGAAATTACATGAACAACTTAAATTACTAGATGCCATTACAATGCAAGACAGGAAAATATTATTACAATACTTGTTACAGAATACAACAGTCAAGACATGGAAATTATCACTATATTCTACGAATGATGAAAACATACAAAAGGAGAACTTGGCCAAATAAATCTGTTAAATGGTGAGAGACTACAAAATACAAAAGTGTAAATTATTACATACATCGAGATGAAAGTTTGCATAATAGGACCAATGTTGCATGTTACATTGCAGGATGGCGTGATACAAATTATTATACTGTACGCATTTTAAAGTATTAAGCTATAATTGACAGTTTCTTCTTTAATGCTTAAGTAGTCCGGTTATAATCTATGTATATAAAATGGAATGTCAGGCTGTCTGTATGTATGTATGTTTCTATAAACTCCTAGACCCTTTGACCTATCTGAACCAAATTTTCCATACTTACTCTCTAGGACCCTGTGGAAAATATAGGCTACCCTGAATGGGCCCCACTACATTGCGGCTCCTCTGCTGGTGGACTCTAACTGTATGTTCCTTATAAGCCCCTAAACCTTTTGACCGACCTGGGTCACATTTTCTAGGACCCTGAGGAAAATATAGGCTACCATGAATGCCATGGAAAATGTAGGCTACCATGAATACCATGGAAAATGTAGGCTACCATGAATACCATGGAAAATATAGGCTGCCATGAATACCATGGAAGATATAGGCTACCCACCACCCTGGCGCCCTGATTCTATAGTAGGCCCTACCTGAAAATGTTTTTCCCGTATCGACAAGTGATATGTTGTTTTAAAGACTTTTGGAAGCTGATTCCAAAATTTTATTTCATTTTTAATTAGATTATTCCGTTGGAAACTTATAATGGTTTAAATATGGTAACGGTGTGTTGAGGTTTACAATATTTTAGGCCGTGAACTAGACATAAAACAAAAATAAATTATTTATATTTGGTATTCTCTACATTCCGCAATCTATTACATACATACCAGTTTTCCAATAATGTGACTTGTGTTCGTGCGGCATTTTCGCCAAGATTAGCATTCGCCACTTCTTTAGCTCTTGGTCAAAATTCGCCGGTTCAAAACTTTGTTTTAGACAAGAGGGGAATATGCAAAATTGAATCTTTACGACACCATCTCACCAATATGTTACCACTGATTTTCACATTTCCACAAAATAAAAAAAAAAAATAAAAAAAAAAATTGCACATCTTGAACGAAGTCACAGCTTAAAAGGTTAGAGAAGTGCAGATCCCTTAGGTTTCAGATTCGTTTTGTTGGCTTGAAAGTGCTTAGTGAAATAAAAATTCAATATTAAATGTAATAAAATACATATCTGATTTTTTTTTTTTTTTTTTTTGAGTGGAGGTTTAACGACCACCGTGAGCAACTCAATGGGCTATAAGCAGTCGCCCGTCCCTAATTTAGGGTCACTGGTTCCAGGGAAGGGAGAGAGCCAGTGCCGTAAGACAAACACAACATCCATGCCTGACCGGGATTCGAACCCGGACCCCTTACGGACGAATGAGAAGAGGCCAGCGCCTTAGACCACTGCGCCACCGGGGGGCGGCTTATCTGATATAGAAAACAGAAAATATTTAAAAAAAGTATATAATTAAATATAGCGGTGGCATTTCGGCATTCGTTTGGGGAAGCGAGACATGTATGTGCCGAAATCCACAATGAGGAATAAATACAATGTTTGTATGAGGGGGGGGGGTGAGTTTTTAAAAAAAGACATTGATTGCTAACATAATTATAGCAATTTTGTGATTTTCAAAACATAATTTACCATACAATTTTGCGCTATGTAATTTAACTAAATATAATTAGCATCTATTCGAGTCGTAAACGTCGGCTGCTAGTGTCTGGAAGAAGTAAAACTTTTGTAACCATATCATCATATTAAACACACTAAGGTCGGCTCAGCAACAAGAGATGCAGTTTCGGTTTATGCAGCAACAAGAGATGCATTCCATGTTTTTCCAGGAATTTTACGTACTTTACAAGTTCGAAATAGTCTCTTTCAGTTATTGTATATTATTATCTGCACGGAATTCCCAAAAATAAATAAATAAATGAAATAAAATAAAAAAGTTCCTACAGAAAAGTAATTATTTCAGGGGAACGGCAAATTGGTACCCGGCAAATTCGTACCCGGGATTTTGTACCCGGCAAACTGGTACCCGGGAGATTGGTACCCTTCTGTTGCTACGACGTTACGGTGGCATATACAAATTGCACGGCTAACAAATTACCGTCAATTTGTAGATCTTTTAAAGCTATGGTGAAGAAGACACCTGGTAATAGAAGATACTATGTCAGACACTATGTAATTTTTTGAACACGTAAAATAATATTTTTGAATATTTAATTTGGGACGAACGTCACTCTTAATATCCTTGGTGGGGGCTTAAGCCCCCAGCTTCCTCCGTGGGTGCGCTAATGGGCCTAGGCCTAACGACTATGAATTAATATTTGGTGCCTAAGTAAAAGCGCAATACTATTAACTTGACTTGGTTTGTAAACATTTTGAATATGACATCGGTAGAATAAAAATTGTTAAAAGGGCCTAGTGGTAGGTAAGGCCTATGAATTAATATTTAGTGCGTAAGTAAAAGCGCACTATTATCAACTTGGTTTGATACGTAAACGTTATGAATATGAAGGCGATTGGTTAAAAATTATTTAAAAGGCCTAGGTGTACGTCCTGTGAATTAATTAAGTAAAAAAGAAATATTAATACCTTGAATTCTCAGTATAGGCCAAGAGACGGCAATCTTTATGCTTCACCACCCCGTTAAACTATTGCGGCCAGTTGCCGTCATTAGATACCTTAGAAAACTGCTACACATAATTCGGAAACTTGGAAAACTGCCACAAATTCGAAGTGCCCCTCGGAGGAACAGCAACTCGTGCCCGGCCCCTTAATGAAAAACATGTGGGAGTTTTCCTGTTTGGCGGTTTATAGTGAACCGGATCTTACATGCCATTTTATGTAAGTAGGAATCTCTTATTATAATTTTATGCCACTATAATAACTCCTACACTTTAACAAATCTAGTACGAAATGCAATTTGTGTGCATTCCCTTATACGCATAAGGTATAGGAGTTTTCTGCGGTGTGTTTTGCTAACGGTGGAAGAAAGAATAGGAGTTTTCCGCCGAGAGAACAGCTGTTCAACAATGACAATAATCAAAGAGGAAAGATCTTCCGTTAATGCAATTTGTATATGTCCCCGTAACGTCTCACCAACAGAAGGGTACCAATCTCCCGGGTACGAGTTTTCTAAAATTCAATTTTAGGAAAATGCCGTGATTGCTTCAATTTGTGAAATAATTTACGAATTTGAAGAGGGGAAAATGTATCGGAATAGTTAGAAGGGGTGAAGATGATGCCAAATCCTGGAAATCAGGCATTAAAACTGAACAGGAGGGAACGAAACTGCATGAGTACAAGTTTGCTGGGCACCAATCTTCCGGGATCCATTATTGGATTATTTAACATTGTGTTTAAATATATTTATATTGTCTAGCATAGGCGCCGACTTCGTGGGTTCCATACAGATTTTGAACCCCCAATGATTTTGTTGTGGGTTCCTAGAACTCCTAATATTTTTGCGCGTATTTCGTGGAAAAAATACACGTACGCATATGCGCATAAATTTTGGTTTTCGTTATCAATTCTTCAAGGTTTTTATTATTCATTCCCCGTTTACTATATGTAAAAAGTGTGTATAGAAATTTACCCCTCATACTGTTTATTGTGCCTCAAAAAAGAATTAGTGTTTGTTCGTGTTCATAAAATTTGATGCGACAGACAATACCTCAAGTACCATTGTTTAAGAGCATTTAAAACTGCCTCCTTTAGAAAATTCTTCGGTTTGTCTGGGTTCCCACAAAATACAAAAGTCTAGCTCTACAATCGGAGACGAGAACCTATTCGAGGTCATAGTGATGAAGGCGGAAATACGTTGTACAGTCAGTTGACCCGCCCTATCTTCAGTCAGTCAGGGAACAAGAAGGTTAGAAGAGAGAGAAGATGGCATCAGCAACCGATGGTGAAGCCAAGTCTGATCATCTGGTTTCTTGGGCCCTCCGGGTGGGGAGGTTCAGTGGTGTGACGTCACTTACTGAAGACAAATTGCTGAAGATCTGTGCTGGAGCACAGGTTGATAGCGGCCGTCTCTTACTCTCAGCAGCAGCCCTGAAGGTCAACAAGGCTCCCACAGCTTTAGCAAGGCCGTGATTGGTTAATACGCAATATGATCAGCTCGACGAAGCATAATTTTGTTTAATTTTTTTAGAAAATATTAAACAGTATTTTTGTAACTTTTTGCAAATTTTTAGTTATGTGCATGTATATTTCGGTCTCATTTTTTTCCTGACTGTACATGCTGTACAAGTGCCTCTGAAACCTCTTCAAAGTCAACGATTTCCCTATAGTATAAGTACAGAAGCAGCCCAAGTTGGGCATCCTGGGCATACACAGCTGATACGAAGTAGAGCCCACGGAAAACGCAGGGCGTGGAGCTGATATCATGTCCTCTCCTTTCTAACCTCCTATTTTAACTCGGAAATCATTTGAAGAAAAAAAAAATTTGAAATTTTTAAAATTGTTAAAAAACCCTTAAAATATATTTTACATGTTTTAGTTACTTTCATAAGACAATTGAGTTGAAAATTCACATAGTATCTGTGTATTGTATATAATAATGCCGCGCCTACAAAAGCAAAATAAATTATAATTATCTAGAAAAAAATAATTCTGTAATTAACTACGTATAATTTGCTCCATTTTAGCATTTCAGGCGTTTTATTGTGCCAGATAATCTCACTGAATGAAATTTAAATTAGACTTAAATACTCTGAAAAATGAATTGGTAATTCGATTAAAAATTTTCGGAACCCCCAATAATTTTTCAAGTCGGCGCCTGTGTTGTCTACTGTTATATAAGTGAAAAACATCCAGTAAGGATTCAATAAAAGTATCAAGTTTATGTGGTTGCAGTTCCTTTAAGTCATGACATACTGTTTTTAAGTTATTTTCAGCGAATGATAAGGACCTTTATTTTTCATTTATTAATTTCATTTTATTGACTGATCAATAGTTTGCTTCATGTATTGATTACTAAATGGTAAGATAATTGCAACAAAACTTTTATTTTGTGGTAAATTGTTCTTCCGACTTTTGATTTAAAATTTGTTTTTCCACAAAACGGAAAATGCGCCTCGTCACTGGGTGACATGTGATCTGTAAGAATAGCTCACAATTCCCAAAGCCATCTGGATTTGGGCGGTGGAACTATTGAAGAAGCATTGGTATAGTTAAGTTTTTCACCCCCCCCTTCCTGTTCATGAGGGAAGCAATCTTAGCATGTGCCCGTCGCATTGTGATTCCTTCCCCAGGAGACTACTTCCTTAAATGAGGACAATGGGTTTGGTCTTTAAAAGTAAACCGCAGCAAGTAAACATCTGGAGATGGAGTGGTTGTTTTGCTATTGTTCCACAGAACGGCGCAATTTGGAGGAGGTAAAAGAGCGTAAAAACTCAGGGCTATTGGTACAAAGGCTGTTTCTTTTAGCGAAGCACACTTTGCTTCCCGAAGAGGGAGGCTGTGGCATAGTTGCGGTGCCATCTCTCTTCGCAAGAGTAATCTAATCCCCTCCGATATCTAAGCGCACGAAGCAAGCATGGGAAGGAATTAAATCCATGTTTATACCCCAGTAAATCCAACGAACATCACTGAAGCACATTAAAACAGAAGGAATATTTGTTTTAAAATCATTAAGCAGAATGTTTCATATTCGAAGATCTAAAAGCTAAAAGTATCAGCAAATGCCCATAATTTTGACCCCTGAAGAAAAGGATTATCGAAAAATGACCTGTCCATAGAAATTTCAAGTTCTCTCCACAACGTATTGCATCATCCCAAGTCAGAAATAACTTTTAGTTCAACCCCAGTAGTTTACAAACCTTGATTTATTGAAAAAAGCAATATTTTTTTCATTTGTAAGTTAAAGAATATTGGCTGCTTCCATTGCGATAATAATCCTGGGATTAAGAAAAATTGGGCTTTCTTGAAAGGGCAAAGAATTTTGTCTATTCTGGTGTCGTAGTATAGCCTAGAGTCAATATGAATTTCGTCAAAGCTCAAAACATAAATCTTTACAGAGCGATTTAAACTTTCATAGCTTTTTTCCCCCATCAACAAAAAGACATCGTGTTGAATGCCTGGATTACGGGTAAATTTTGCGCACCATCTTTTCAAAGTAATGGAATAATGTTTTTCCTCCTCCAGAAGTCATATATGATTTTTCTAAAGAGTGCTCTTATTACGATGCATTTCGATACATCTTCAGGTGCCCATTTTATCCATTGCTTCCTTTCGTAAGATCACTTGGGCGTCGTAAATATATCATGGATGCCTTTACCTAATCTTTCCAACGTACTATAGCTTCTCTTAATATCTTTTAATTGCTTCTTGAGTTGGATAATTTGTTTAGACCAGAACCTTGTAATGATGTATGCATTTCTGATTTGTGCAGAGATATTTAATAATCTCGCGTTTCTCATTCTTTAAAGCACCTAGTACACTTTCAAGACCAGATATTTTTTCCTGCAGTCTTTTACTCTCTTTCATCTTTTCACATTTCAAACATACATGAAGTTGCGGAATTACTATCTTGTTTCGTCCTAAATCGAATCTAACCCGCCGCTGATACGGGATTTTTTTTAATTTAAAGTTTGAATTCGATCCAAAGAACTTTCTAAAATTCTTGGTCTCCGATAAACCGTCACACACGAAAACTGCCACACATCTTTCAGCAACTTGGAAACCTGCCACATGCTTTTCATTAAGGGACCGAGCACAAATTACTGTTCCTACGAGGAACACTTTGAATGTGTGTCAGTGTTCCCAGTTTGCGCGAATTATGTTTAGCAGTTTTTCAAAGTGCCTAATGACGGGAAGGAGTTCTTTTGTTTATCGGAATTTTCATGCCGGTTCATACGAGTTTACGGCAACTGGCCACAAAAGTTCAACGAGGGGGGTGGGGTATGAATAAAGATCGCCGTTTCTTGGTATATATATATATATAAATTGAAAACTGTAGATTTGACAAATATTGCGTATGGGCCCCCTTGATCCCGCCCCCCACCCGTTCCGAAAACCCTCTACCGTCTAAATTAGAGCACCGTGATATATTATGCCAAATTTGGTGGTTCTAAATTGAAAACTGTAGATTTTACGAATATTGCGTATTCGGTTGACCCCGGGCCCATTACACTTCCAAAAACCGTTTACGATCTAAGTTAGAGCACCGTGAGGAAGTACATCAAATTTTGTGGTTCTAAATTGAAAACTGAAGATTTTACGAAAATTTTCTATCGGGGCCCATCGACCCCGGGCTCAGACCACTTCCAAAAACTGTCTACGGTCTAAGTTAGAGCACCATGAGGAAGTATACCAAATTTGGTGTTTCTAAATTGAAAACTGTAGATTTTACGAATATTGCGTATTGGGGCCCCTTACCTTTCCAAAAACCGTTTACTGTCTAAGTTAGAGCACCATGAGGAAGTATACCAAATTTGGTGGTTCTAAATTGAAAACTGTAGATTTTACGAATATTGCGTATGGGGGCCCTTGACCCCGGGCCCCCTACCTTTCCAAAACCGTCTATGGTCTAAGTTAGAGCACCATGAGATATTATACCAAATTTGGTAATTCTAAATTGAAAACTGTAGATTTTACGAATATTGCGTATTGGGGCCCCTTCCCAGGGCCCCCTACCTTTCAAAGCAAAACCCGTCTACGGTCTAAGTTAGAGTACCATGAGGAAGTATACCAGATTTGGTGGTTCTAAATTGAAAACTGTAGATTTTACGAATATTGCGTATTGGGGCCGCTTGACCCCGGGCCCCCTACCTTTCCAAAAACCGTTTACGGTCTAAGTTAGAGCACCATGAGGAAGTATATCAAATTTTGTGGTTCTAAATTGAAAACTGTAGATTTTACGAAAATTTTCTATGGGGGCCCCTCGACCCCGGTCTCAGACCACATCCAAAAAACACCATGTGGTAGTATATACCAAATTTGGTGGCTTTAAATTGAAAACTGTAGATTTTACGAAATTTTTGTATGAGATGAGAGATTAATTAGAGCCCCCTCCTGAAATATTTTTATAAGTGCCGCATACTAGTCTTCTGCAAATTAAATCAGTGTCTGAACAAATTTTTCCTACCAATGATCAAATGTTTAGAAAAATACAAAAGAAAAAAAAATGAAAAGAAAAAAAGCCGTGTATTTTTTTTTTTTGGATTTAAGGTTTAACGACCACCGTGAGCAACTCAATGGGCTATAAGCAGTCGCCCGTCCCTAATTTAGGGTCACTGGTTCCAGGGAAGGGAGAGAGCCAGTGCCGTAAGACAAACACAACATCCATGCCTGACCGGGATTCGAACCCGGACCCCTTACGGACGAATGATCAGAGGCCAGCGCCTTAGACCACTGCGCCACCGGGGCGGCACCGTGTAATTAATGCCCCATCCTGAAATGTTATGGCTCGCGATGTTATGGCTTGCGATGTTTTGTCACCGCGATGTTTTGACCTGCGATGTTTTGTGCCCGCGATGTTATGACATGTTTTGTCACCGCGATGTTTTGACCTGCGATGTTTTGTGTCCGCGATGTTATGGCCTGTGATGTTTTGTGTCCGCGATGTTATGACTTGCGATGTTTTGTCACTGCGATGTTTTGACCTGCGATGTTATGTCCGCGATGTTATGTCGTGCGATGTTTTGACCTGCGATGTTTTGACGTGCTACGCCGGCAACTTCACCGGCAGTAAGTAACGCATCTATCTCAAGAGAAGAGTTATCATGGTCAATAGAAAAGGAGTGCACCGAACAGCCAGAGGCTGTGGAAAAGAGTTCACCAAACGCCGAAGCCTGCTCCGCCGGATCAGCAACAAGGAAATCGTCAATCCGAAGCAGCAGGTGATCCGGGCTCGAAACAACATGAGATTTCAGACGGCTCATGAGGGAGAAAACGAAGCCTGGCCTCGAGGTGTCGTTGCATTGTGCCTTCCAGTAGGCACGTCTCTTAAGAGTGAGTAGGTGGCGAAGATTCCGTTCTTCCTGCCGATATAATGACCAAGCAAAGAGGCAGCCGGATGACTTGGCATAGCGAAGGAGGCGGCGTTTCTTGCGAAGCCGCTTAGCACAAACAAAGTCCCACAAGGGAGACCAACGTCGACGCTGACCGCTGGGCCGACGAGAAGCGTGGAGAATCAGGGAAATGCGGTCCAGGATCAGAGCGGCACCGTCAGGAGTGGAAGGAAGTTCACCACGGATAATCTTCTGGATAGAAGGCCAAGCCACTGACCAAGCAACTGGTTGCAGACCCAGTGAAGGAGGGGAGGGGAGCCAAACATCCCTGCCTCCAATGTTGTTATGACAGGATGATGGGTGCTACCGTAGAGGTCACTATGCACAGACCAGGAACAGTACGGAACCAGCTGAGGAGAGCACATGGTGAGGTCCAAAACAGAACAACTTGACTTCCTGCAAAAGGTAGAAGCCCCCGAGTTTAGGAGACACAGATCCTGCGAGCAAAGCCAGTCCACGAACTCAGTACCTCCCCGGCTCGGAGAAGCAGAACCCCAGCTAGGGTGATGAATATTGAAATCCCCAACCACCATACAACAATCAGTGAGCAGTTGTTCGATCCGTCCAAGCAAGAGCGCCGAGAGGGGAAGAGAGGGAATGTATCAATTAATAATCCTGAGCGTGGTGTCGCCAGAGAAGATATCCGTTGCAAGAAGCTGCTCGTTCGAAACCGAGCTGAAGATGTCCACCAATCTGGAAGAGATATCCGACCTAATTGCAGTTAAGAGCCCCCCCCCCCCCGATCACTCCTATACACCGTACGGGCTGGGAGGGAAAAAGAGAGACCAGGAGATAGCCAGGATTCTTGGATAGTCAAGATCGTGGCTGTAGAAAAAATAGAACTGTCGGTGAAATAAGGTCTTTTGGAGCGAAGGGACTGCGCATTCCATTGGACCAGCGACCAACTATTCATGAAGAGAAAAGTGATCCGTAGGCCAGATGCCGTCTTGAACCGCATGGAAAAGAGGCCACAAAGAAACTTACCGTCGTCACGATGAGCTTTTAGGTGTGACAGCAAGGCTGGACGAGAAGAGAAAGGCATGGCGCATGGAGGACACGAGAAGGTTCTGGAGTGAGAAAGTTTGACGGATTCCGCAGCAGACTCCACATACGGAACAACAGATTCTTCGCATGACAGGATTCATCGGCGCTTAGGCCAGTGTCAGGAGGTTCCTCAGTAGACACTGAAGAAGCTGGGCACGCTGCAACTGTAGTAGGAGGATTCTGCAAAATTTCAGCCTGTGGCACCTGTGCAACTGATGATGTGGGGCCAGCATGTAGGGATGGAGGTGAAAGAAGATTCGTCAAAGAATCCAATCTACTGGTGAGTTTAGAGATAATGTCCAGAAGCTGAGGGAAGGCAGAGCAGCAAGCGCACGGAGGTTGAGCCTGAGTCGCCGCCGCCGCCGCATATGAGGCCTGGTGGACTTGACGCACGGAGTCCCGAGCTTCTGGATAGCTGAGATACTGCGAAGCCATAATGTCTAGGATCTGCTTTTCTTGGAGGTAAATTGGGCAATTCGTGTCAGAAGCAGGATGAGACCCCTTGCATAATACGCACTGGAAGCTCGACGCCGAGCATACCGAAGAGTCGTGTCCTTCACCACAACGAGAACAGCGAGCGGCACTACGACAGGTTGACAGCAGATGTCCATAACGCTGATAATTTTTACATTGCCTAGGCGAATCCAAGAAGAGTCTGACCGAACATCTGGAATACCACAGATAGATAGTGTCACGGTTAGTAAAGCCCAGTTCTTCCACTAGGACCGAAGAAGTAGGGACCCTCGAGGAATTTACCGAACGTCGGAACCGAACAACACGAAGACAGTTCACACCACGGTCCAACAATTCCGAAGCAATTTCATCAACAGGGGCTTCAATGTCCACATCTCGAACTAAAAACTTCGTTGTCATAAGCTTAGTAAGGACCTGAGTTTTTACGGGTACCTGAAGAAAATTAGAAAGTTGACAAATTTCCAGCAAGCAAATGAGATTCGAGGAACGCACCAATAAGTCACCCGAACGTAAAAACTGAACGTCTGAAATCGAGTCATGCATTGAAATATTGTCCACGAAGAATCTCTTCAACAACATGGGACGGATTCTGGGTAACTTCCCAGAAGTCGCGGAAATAAGTGTTTCACCACGAGTCGCTCCGCTCGCAAATGCCCTACGCAGCAATTCCTGAGGAGACCATTGAATCGAACAAACAAAATCATTAACTGGAACTAGCAAACCACCCAACTGAGGAAGCTCATCACCCGGTGAAGAACGCATTCTTTTAGCCGGAGTCGAGGAATCAGAATCCACCATCCCCGCCGGACCCACCGGCGGCAGCTAGGGCCCACCCCGAATCAACAGACCACAACAGACAAGAGCATGCAAAGACAAATATCCTACCTTGGATATGGGAAGAACCAACCGCCTGCAAAACTTTAGCAGGCAAAGAAACGAAAATAGAAGAGGAAACAGCAAGCCGCTGTTTCAAAAATGCAACGAAACAAGAACGCTTTCGCCAACGACGACACACCCAAAAAACACAGTATCCTACGGGGTTCACCGATTAGAAACAGGAGAGCCAACTTAACACCAGCCAACCGTTGCCAATCACTTCCTTCCGTATTTGTAAACAAAAGTAACCCTTAAAGACCTTGTAGGAGAATAGACCAAAGACCTTGGAAAATGAAAAAATAGACTGGCAAATACCTAACTACTTCCGTGAGTTTTTGAAAACCGGATGTTCCGCCATTAGCGAAGAGGGAAAGCTGTTCCAGAGCATATGCTGGTTGCGTGCGTGTTGCAAATCCTGCTTTAAATAGTTCTCACAAAAAATAAATATTGTCAGGTTTGGGTCAGGTACTGTTTTAGACATGGATACAACATAACGACAGATATAAAAAATGTGTATTTTCAGAAGTAAGTTAAATGTTTTACTCATTGTTGTTCATAATGTCTTTGGATGTAATTGCATAGATGATGAATTGAAGATAAAGGTAGAGATGAGCTTAACTGTTACTTGGTCATCACGCAGCTGGCTGTGACTGCTACTCAAAAGTAACAGTGATTTTTAACTGTGATTGGAATCACAGTTTAGGACCTGTTATTTTACTTCCGTGAATCCGTGCGCCAGGAACGACTAACGAACGAGTAAAGTAGCTGATAACGGCGGGTTAGTCTCGGCTCGGCCATAATACAGCGGATCCTGGGTTATATGTTTGGTACTTGTATTTTCTATGTTGTTTTCGGCGGGGGAGGGGGGGGGTCTTAAAACCTAAAATATGAGATAGAAAGAATTTCTGATCCGATCGGGAGATGTTCAACGTTTACAAGCTACAACTCAACGAATTATCTGAGGGCTTCTGCTGCCTCAGGAAACCTGTCGGGGGGGGGGGGGGTATCAAAATTGTAAAATATAAAGATTTCTCGTCCGTTCGTGAAATTTTAAGCATTTACAATCTACAACTGGACAAATTTTCTGAGCGCATGTGCCTACTCTAGAAACCTGTCAGGGAGGGAGGGGGATACCAAAAGTGAAAGTATGTAGAATTTCTCGTCCGATTGGAAGATTTTTGGCATTTACAAGCTACAACTCGAAACATTATCTGAGGGCATGTACCTACTCAGCAAACCTGTCGGGAGGGGGAATACCAAAAGTGTAAATTATGAAGACTTCCGCGTCTGGTTAGGAGATTTTCAGCATTGACCAGCTACAACTCAACAAACCAAACTATCTGAGGTGTGCCTACTCAGGAAACATGTCGGGGGGGGGGGGTAATATAAAAAGTGTATAATACGGCACATGCGTTCAGATATTGTGTCGAATTGTAGCTTGTAAGTGCCAAAAATCTCCCGAACCGACGAGAAATACTTCATATCTTACACTTTTGGTATCCCCCCACACACACACACACACCTCCCCCGCGACAGGTTTGCTGAGGCCGCAGATGTCCTCAGAAAATTTGCCGAGTAAATGCCAAAAATCTCCAGAACCGCCGAGAAATCTTCATATTTTACACTTCAGGTATACCTAAGGTGACCAGATATCGGAACACTGATTTGAGGACAAAAGGGCGTGGCGTCCCCAAATGCAACTCTTTTTGTCACAAAACTGCATTGTTTCAATAAGTGTGATATTACATATGAACATTTGTGTCTTAAAAGGATATATCTTGTAAGATGTTGGTAATTTGTATTGACAAAGTAGAATTATGATGGCGAGAACATATTAGCAAAAGGGAAATGTTTTACCTTGTACATGTGCCAAATTAAAATCAAGCTGCGCACCAAACTAATTGCATGGCGATTTTCTCATTTTGCCAAAGTTTTGGGGAAAACTTAGAACAAGTACAGTCGAAATTTGACCGCACCAGTAGTTCAGTGTCCTAGTGCTGGCCACTGATCTGAGACATGGATGCTGTATGTGTCTTACAGCACCTGCTCTCTCTCTCTCTCTCTCTCTCTCTCTCTGTCTCTCTCTCTCTCTCTCTCTCTCTGTCTCTCTCTCTCTCTGTGTCTCTCTCTCTCTCTCTCTGTGTCTCTCTCTCTCTCTCTCTCTCTCTCTCTGTCTCTTTCTCTCTCTCTCTCTCTCTCTCTGTCTCTCTCTCTTCCCTAGAACGAATGCCTCCAAATTAGAGACAGAGACTGCTTATAGTCCTTAGAGTTGCTTTCGGTGGTCGTTAAACTCGGAAAGAAGAAAAAAAGAAGTCAAAATTTGTTTTCACAAGAAGCAGGTCGGAAAATTAGTACAACAAAAACTACTTTTAAAGAACATTTTTCATTAGAAATCTAACAAGCTAATGAGGAAGTGTAAATTAGAGGACATTTGAGGACAAACATCAAAATTTGAGGACAATTTGCGTCTCTAAAGGCATTAGACGTTTTTGGGGCCAGTAAACAAAATTCGAGGACTGACCTCAAGATTTGAGGACTTCTGGTCAGCTTAAGTATACCCCCCCCCCCCCTCCCCCGACAGGTTTCCAGAGTAGGCACATGCGGTTAGAAAATTTGTTGAGTTGTAGCTGATAAATGCCGAAAATCTCTCGATCGGATCAGAAATGCATCATAGTTTACATTTTCGGTATTTACCCCCACCCCCACCCTCACCCCCCGACGAATTTGCTGGAATAGGCAGTTGCCGTCTCGGTGGTGCAGTGGTCTAAGCGATGGCCTCTGATCATTCGTCCGAAATCGGGTCCGGGTACGAATCCCGGTGAGGCATGGATGTTGTGTTTGTCTGGCGGCACTGGCTCTCTCCCTTCCCTGGAACCAGTGACCCTAAATTAGGGACGGGCGACTGCTTATAGCCCATTGAATTGCTCTTGGTGGTCGTTAAACCTCCAATCAAAAAAAAAATAGGCACTTGCCCTCAGAAATTTTGCCGAGTTGTAGCTTATAAATGCCAAAAATCTCTCGATCGGACCGGACATTTTCATGTTTTACACTATTGGTATTACCCCCCCCCCCCCTCTCTCTCCTACAGGTTTGCTGAGTATAGGCATATGACCTCAGATAATGTGCCGAGTTGTACGTAGCTTGTAAATGCTGAAAGTTTCCCGATCGGACCAGAAATGCTTTATATTTTACACTTTTGGTACCCCCCCCGACAGATTTGCTGAGTCAGCACACGCGTTCAGATAATTTGCAGACATGTAGGTTGAAAACCCTGAAATATTTTGTTGCGACGTAGATCATAAATATTTGTTAAAAATAATTACATTAATTATCGCAATTCAGAAAAGACGAAATTACGGAAACTTTATATGACTCAGATTACCACCCTCTAGGGATCGTGGGCTCGAAGCGGTCAAAAACGTAATTTTTATAAGGCCCCTAAAATTTTTTGTGGCCAGTTCTCCTTCACCCAACTTCAGTTGATACGTAATTGTTATGAATGTGACATCAATAGAGCGAAAGCTGTTAAAAAGGTCTAGGCCTCGGGCCTGTGAAATAACATTTAGTGTCAAAGTAAAAGCGCAATGCTACTTATCTTATTTGAATCATAAACGTTGCGAATATGACATTGGTTGAGTAAAAACTATTTAAAAGGCCTAGGCCAAGGGTAATGAATGAATATTTCGTGCCTAAGTAAAAGTGAAGTATTATTGACTTCACTTGAGAAGTAATAGTTGAGAATATGACATTAGTTGAATAAAAACTATTTAAAAGGCCTCGGCCTAGGCCTAGGGCCTGTGAGAAATTTTTTATTGAAAACTAAAGGCGGGATATTATTAACTTGAGGTGATACGTAATTGTTATAAATGTGACATCGTTAGAACAAAAACTGTTAAAAAGTCCTAGGCCTAGACCCTGCGAAATAATATTTAGTGCTTAAGTAAAAGCGCAATATTACACTATTACCTTGAGTTGATACGTAAGCGTTATGAATATGACATCGGTAGAATAAAGATTGTCAAAAGGTCCTACGAATGAGGCATAGTAATTTAGTGTCTAATTAAGTAAGAGAGAAATATTAATAACTTGAAATGTTATGTAAATATTTAGTACCTAAGTAAAAGTGCAGCGTTATAAAAAAAAATCCGTCCTTTTTCGAACATAGTATGAGTTCTGGTGTAATTTCTTTGTTTCGTTCAAACATAAGAAATGTGTTATGTAATCATGAATATGATGTCATCCATATTCATGATTATGTGCTATGCAATCCCGATCCAGGACAACGAAATTTTCAAGTTTTCGGATATTATCCTTGTCATATTTACACCAAAAAACTGATTGTCATCTTCAAAATTTGTGCTTTGTAATTTTTTTTAAAAACAACTTTAACTGTCGTTTGTCTTATTGGGAACGTTTTCTCCATTCAATTCCCCTCACGGCGTCAGGAAACTGCATTGTACGGCCCCTAAAGATTTGTGCCCAAATTCCGGGTGCCCAAATGTCCTAAACTTGTTTTAAACTTTTATACGTAATTCTGCGCTAATTCTGATATTTTGCTGTAGTTTTACGGCTTTTTTCAGTTGAATTATGCGTAATTCTTTTATACGTTTTTTGCGATTAGTTAAATTTTGAATTCAGATTATCAAAAATACACTGTTCTTTTATACCTAACATGGTATGTTACAACTTTGTAAGAAACGAGGCAGCATTTTTTTTTCAGCCTTGAAATGGATGAAGCCACTACAGATTTACTAAGTAACGTTCACAATTCACTATTTTCTCCGAAATCAAATAAATTGAACCTCACACACTGCGAGAACAATGAGCTCACAAACAACGCTGTGCCGCCCCGGTGGCGCAGTGGTCTAAGCGATGGCCTCTGATCATTCGTCCGAAAGGGGTCCGGGTTCGAATCCCGGTCAGGCATGGATGTTGTGTTTGTCTTACGGCACTGGCTCTCTCCCTTCCCTGGAACCAGTGACCCTAAATTAGGGACGGGCGACTGCTTATAGCCCATTGAGTTGCTCACGGTGATCGTTAAACCTACAATCAAAAAAAAAAAAAAAAACGCTGTGAAAAAATCACGAATAGCAGGCAGTTGCCAATTCGCTACCGGAGCAGAATTCACTCGGTAACAGTTAAGTTAAGACGGAGCTGTGAAAAATCACGAAGAACATGATTGGTAGCAATAACAGAGTGAGGAACGTTTATTGGAGGATCACTGTTACTCACGGTTTTCAGTAGCAGGCGCTACCTGTGACTTTTCGATAACCGTGATCAAATCACAGGTAGTGAAATAACGCTCATCTCTAGATAAAAGTAAATATTCGTACGACAAGGTAAGAGGTATCACAATTGCTGTCTGCGTACGATAAATAAAATCATTAAAAGTTTGCAAAGTAAAACCAAATTTATTTACAAATTAAAATAATTTAAAAGCAAGAGCTTTCGGGCTCTCATGGCCCCATCATCAGATTAAGTGTCGTAGAAATGCAGACTGCAGAGTTAATTATTATAAAGTACAAGTAATTACTCATCATTCATTTCACCATTCGTCTCGATGAGATGCCAGATAACAAAAGTTAAAGTTCAAAAAGAGGAACTACGTAGTTTTTCGGCAACAGCTGGTTGTCCGGAAGGGGCGACCAGCCGTCTCCGCTGGCACCGAACATAGGCCAGGAGGCCAAAGTTACAGCAGGAGTCACCAAATCTAATAATATAGAGGCTTTCAGTGAAAAAGGCAGTCCGTTTGTTAGTAGTTGAGTTTAAGATTTTTGCGTTATTCCAACCGGGTACGTAGCCCTCTTGGTCAACAGCAACTGTGAAGACCGTGTTAGATGATCCTGATCGGAGTGCATACTTGTGTTCAGCCAGTCGTATGTATAATGTCCGAAGTGTTAATCCAATGTAGAACATGTTGGTACCATTGTTTACCTGTGTTATAGCGTCTAGAAGGGAAAGTGTGCCGAGCGCCTAGCGTACGTAATGATTGGCTTGGATACCGAAATTTGTCCCCTTCGAAGATGGCGCTCCGATCGCCTTCCCTTCCCTCTTTCTTACTGTGATGGGAGCGGGAAACTAAATTCGTGTTGCTTACTGTGAAAAGAACGGTAATTTAGACGAAAACGTGTCATGTTTTAGGTTTTAGAAGGAATGTGGAGTACCTAAATATTGTATATAAGTTATACTTAGCTCATTATGCGGAAGAGAAATAACCATAGTTTTGTGCCAGGTTACAATACTCAGTACAAAAGCAGTAAGCCGTCGCTCTTTGGAATACCCAAAAATGATAAACTTTTACAGCAGTGGCAAAGATTGATTCCCGGTGCAGATAAAAACTTAGACAAATTTAGTGCTGTATGTGAACTGCACTTTGAGAGATTTGTGGTTCGAAATTTTGTGCATAAAATAAATGAGGAGACTGTGTTAATACCCAGAGATCGGCCCATCTTGACACCAGATGCAATTCCAACAATATTTCCAAACCTTCCCCATTATTTGTCAAAACCTCTGGCAAAATACAGGAAAGTTAGGGAAACCGATGATAAGCCTGATGGTAATGTAAATAGCTTGGAATTTACTTCCCAAAGAGTTACACTGAACTGCCTTCTGAATATCACAGCCTTCAGCATTTTGGGGTAAGCAAATTCCTGCAAATAATTCAAAGTGCATAATTTTCCATGTTCATTCATTCAAATGTGAATTGTCAAATTCATTGACAACAGAAAAACTGGTTGTTGTTACCAAAAGTGAACCAGAGGTTACCTGTGAAGTGCATTTACGTGGAATAAAAATTAACTCAGTTTCTAATATTACTTCAAAAGATGAATTAAAATCCATTATTCGAGACACTGATAGGCTAACAGTATGTCATGGCACAGGCTCCATTTCAGAATTTGAAAATAACATGAAGTACCTTGAAAGTGGAGTTATCTTTTAGAATAATTTGTACAGCAAAAATTGTGTAAGGAAAGGAACAACAAAGACTTGCCTCAGATGTAGTATCTGCAGCGCTTACTTTTGCACAAAGTAGCTTATCATAGAAGAAAGGCTACATTTAAAAATAAGTATCAAAATACAGTTCGGAAAATCAACAGGCTGAAGAAACTATTTATTTCGCTCTCTAATTAAACTAAAAAAAAAAAAAAAAAAAAAAAAAAAAGGAATTTTACAGAACTTTCCATTAATGAAAAAATAGCAGAATTACCCATTAAGCAGCAGCAAATGGTTATTCATTGTTATAAGGCAGCAAAAAAGAAATATGCAAGAGGTATGTCATATACCAAAGAATGGTTACTTGAATGCTTACTAATGCACATAAAAAGTCCAAAATTGTACGAGCACATACGGAAACACAAAATCATGATCCTACCTAATAGAACAGCTATTAGAAAGTATATTTCAAATTACAACAGTGGTTTTGGATTCAATGCACTGACGTTTGAAACTATTTCAAAGAAAACAAGTGAAATGGAGCCTTTTGCAAGACATAGTGGTATATTAATAGATGAAGTGAAGCTTACAGAAAAACTGCAAGCAAAATCATCTGGTGAAATATTAGGGTTTGTTGATATTGGGCCATACACTTCAGAAACTGTTAAGCATACCCCATGTAATCACGGACTGGTAATGGTGTTTCAGCCATTAAATGGAGATTGGACCCAAATAATTGGTGTTTTTGCCACAAGTAACAATATAAGTGGAACTTTGCTTGCAAAATTAATTATTGAAGCTGTTATTCTCACTGAAAATGCAGGTCTGTTTGTTAATTTCATTACGTGTGATGGGGCTTCTTGGACCAGGAATATGTGGAAGACATTTGGTATATCAGCAGATTGTTCTGGAACTAAATACAGCATTATGCATCCTACAGATTGTTCTAGAAGTTTACATTTCATATCAGATTTTCCTCACTTAATAAAATGTGTACGGAACGCATTTGTTACCAGAGGTTTTCTTCTGCCCGAAGGAGAAGCAAGACCAGAGCATGTTGAAGCAGCATGGAGGAAGGACTCTGACATAACTACTTTAAAAGCCATGCCAAAAATTACACGTGTTCATATTAACCCGAATAACTTTGAGAAAATGAGGGCAAGCTATGCTTTGCAGCTTTTTAACAACGAAGTATTAAAAGGCCTTTTTCTCTATAAGCATCATATTGAAATATAGTTTGGAAGTACTAATGCAACTGCATTTTTCATAAAGTTGATGATGCAGTTAATTACTGTAATGGCCTCTAGGGGTCCATCAAGTAGTCTCCGCATAGATTCTGAGGGATGCAAAGTACTTAATGATGTTCTGTTATGTTTAGATAAATGGGAAGCTTTTGCAGGAGATAAGAAGACTGAGTTTTTAAATGCTAGCACAGCTGCAGGATTATGAGTCACTATAAGCAGTGCTATCTCTCTACTAAAATATCTATACGAAACCTTGAACCACAAGTATGTAATGGCATCGTGCTTGAGTCAAGACTCGATAGAAAACATTTTTGGCATTATTCGACAACTGTCAGGCTGCAATGACCACCCCACTGCAGCAGAACTTCTAGTGCCCATTCAGTGTTTAAGTTTTTATAATCTGGCCAAGCCTGTAAAGTGTGGTACTGGCTGCACAACAGAAATCATCAATTCCCTTATTGAGCCAAGTGACTCCATCAGTTGCAAACCTAATGTTTTGTTAAATTTAAATGAACTTTTAAGTGATGGAATGCTATATAATGTGAAAGATACCTTGAATAGTGCTGCATATTCTGATTGTGCTTCCCTTTTCCTACATAATTCCCATAACCAGTTGCTAGTTTATGTAGCTAGAAATGTATTGCACTAACTAAATGCAAAGATTGCACCAAAATGTGTTTAACTTGCAGTATTGAAGAAAAGGCCAGATTTTCTGGAACGTTGAGGTGGCTTATTATAGCCATCAAAGGAACTCCTAGTTCTTGTCAGTCAACTGGAAGGTATTGTTACACATTATTTCAGCACCGAAAAACTACACAGAGATAGCATCATTGATATTTTAGCTATCTTGATGATAAAGAAAATTAAATTCATTGGTTGTGCAGAACACAGTAAAGATGTGACATGTAAGATTGCAAAATTGTATTTACTGACATGGTTATATTTTTATATAAAGTGACTTAATAAGATTCACAATGATAATCAAGAAAAAATGAAGTACCTTAAGCTGAGACGCTGCAAATAAATATTAAGTCCCTGGATCTGGGTGCTGAGGTTCTTTTTATGAGGAAGCAAGTGAGAGACAGCTTTATAATTACTGTGGAGTGAGTAAATGTATGTGGAGTCAGTCAATAGCTCTCATTTATAATTATTGTGGAGTCGGTAAATATATACAGACTCCACAGTAATGCTACAGTTCAAACCCTCACCCCGAGACTCCCTCAAAACTACTTTAACAGTTAATAAGAACTTCGCAACAGAACAGGTTCTGTCATTCAAATCCAGGGGTTTGAACTTAGTCACATCACCAATGTTCAACTCTGAGCAAGCAGAGCAGAAGCATATGACCGTATTAAAAAGATTGGATAACTTTGGGAGTATGTAGCAGTGGCTAGTTAACTTTTCCTTCATTAAATATGATATGTATGCACATAGCAGACAGTAAGCCTAATGCATATGCAAATAAGTAACCCCAGCCTATATTGAGGTCAAGAAATGTCCAGGTTGTTAACAAACTTAGAAAAGAAAGTTCCAAAAACTGGTAAGTTATTTAGAGATTCAAAATTCATTTCTGTAAATGTATTTATTTCTAAAAAATAAATTTTTTGCCCCCCTTCAAGTAACTAAATAGTTCAGCAGATAAGATATTAATATACAAAAAGATTTTAAGGAACATGTGTGGTGGTAATAATATTGCAGAGTTACTATTTGTTATTAAAAATGTTTAGAACTGTGGGATTCTTTAGCAAACTGCCCCACCCCTTCATCTTTTTTTTTTTTTTTTTTGTTCAAATCCCAAAACCACTGGTGGTAATCTGATATTAACACTTCTTTTTTTCAATCAACATTTAGCTTTGGCATTTCCAGTATTGCTAACTAGGGCTTCCATGATGGAATTATATACTACAAAATTCAGTATTTTGAAGAAAACTTGCAAAATGCCATGAGTGACTAATTTACTCTTTACAAGGTGGTGTAAAAGTAATAAAAAAAGAAACTAAACACGTATTAAATTTATTTCTGTAAATTTAATCACGTGTGAAAACATCTAATAGTTGTATTCACAAATTCTTGCTCTTTCAATTGCATTTTCTAAGATGCCTAAACATCAAGTTGTGTGTTATTTATTTTTTCTGTAATGTTACTTTTTAAATCCTCCTCCCACGTTCTGTTGCTGATAAATTTCTCTGTTGCTATACAATTGAGAAACGGTTTTTGATAAAAATTTCAACAACTGCTGCACTAGCCTTTGACATATAACAGCCCACAATGAATTAATCAAGCTTCTACTTTATAAAAAATAAAAATGAAAAAAACAAACATTTAAAATGAGATGCTTTCTTTTGCCTCACTGTATAAATTGAATAAAGCTTAACCAATGTGCTGAGATGTGGTAATATTGTAATAAATAATGCTTGGTACATACCAGCAATGTAAGATTAAAACATTGCTTTATTACAAACTGCATGTGGCTTCTGTATGGAAATGCCTAAAGCCATTTATAATGAACTCTCATCAGCACGCCTTTGGTCCCCATGCTGATGAGAGTTCAATACTCAAAACCGATCCACGTCAGAGGTCAGTTTTTTCACATGTGCTTCAACATTTGTTTCAGTTAGTGTAAATTATATCTGTATTACCTATTCCCAACTACTAGGGGCATTAAACAGCGTTGTTACATGTTTACATTGTACACAATGTGTCACTGTGCGCACCTTACTGGGACGATAAACCATTCTGGATTTACTGAGGGGATATCAGTATGAGATTGAAATAATTCCAATTTCAGAAATTAAGAACAAATAAATGTCTTGGTAAATTATTTGCTCCCGCACAACATTTCTTCATTTAATAGTAAAATTTATCTAACGGTATAAAAAACATCCCTCCAAATCAGCCCCACTTTTTTTTTTTTTTTTTTGCGTTTTTTTTTCTGAACAATTACTGATAAATGCTTTCTCATGCATGCATTATGACCAAATAATGCTTCAGTCAGAGAAGAATGTCATTGTAAATACGTGTGACACAGCTTAAATAAGGTGGTACACACCGTTTTTTAAACCAGTCAGTAACAGGCAAAAATAATTTTTGTTAAGCCTCTTAATAATACGTATAGCTTACTAAACGTTTATATATATCTGCTATATCCACGCTAATCACTACATACGCTGGGCGCTCGGCACACTTCCCCTTTTAGATGCTATATATCAGCTGTTCCTGTATAACCGTTTGAAGAGTAGATACATGGAAGCACAACTTTATATTTACACACTCCCACGTATTTACTTCAAACAGTAAATTTTGCCCGCTGTCCCTAAATTGTTTTTAAGGAGAGCTCTGTCTCTGACTGGCAGCATTAAATTTGTTGAACCACGGCATTACTTATACCTGATCATAGGCCTAACCACTGGGAGGATCAGGACCCCCAGATGTTCATAGAGTGGGATCCCCAATGTAAATGATTCTCCAAATGTTACGGGAATATAATGATATGAACTTTTTATGTGAACCAACTAAGTTATTTAATAATATAAGATTGTAATTTTTCGTAGAATGCGAACACATGTATAATGTGTACTTAATAAAACAGCGATGTCGATTAAGCATGGTTACCAACATCGCTGGCGTATATATATTATGTGATCAGACACCCCCCCCCCCCGGATTTTGAAACGCGGTTACGCCACTGTACCTGATGGTCACTGGCCAACATCGCCGATGCTGACACTTTAGCATTCAATTAAAAATAAGCGTATTCAATATAATGTCCCATACAAAAAAACCTTGCAATTTCTGTATATACAGCAGGAGCGGCTCCTGCAATAAAGTTGTGGGGCTGCAGCCCCCCACCACACCCCTACCCAAAGCAGTTTTTTTTTTCATGCCACACCAAGAGAGAAGTTTTTCACGCCACTGGGAGCGAAAAGAACGCTGGCGCGCTGCTCTGACCTATTGAAACCAACTCGTGTGTGAAACTCTGCCTATTCCCACATCAGTTCATTTCCTTTGTATAAAACGTCCCTGGGGGCGGCAGCTCTTGCTGGTACAGCAAATATAAGTGGTCCTCGCAGTTGTTTGCGAGTGACGTAGCTACAATGCAGTTTCTCGTTGGCTGCGAATTCATCGCCGGGCCTTCAATTTTTGGTTTGTTCCAACTTTTATTCAACATGATAATTCTAACAACTGGAGATCATTCGTGTTTGCTAACAACAAATACTCAGTTGCCGAGATTTTTACCAAAAAGTTTCACTTCTGGTCAAAATGGGCATGTGAACAAATTGTGATTAAGAATAAAGTTCAGTAATGGATAAATTGAAAAATAAAAAATAAAAATGACTAATTACTGTAGCGAGATACTTGCACAAAATTAATATTATCACTTACCAGGCACAGTGAAATTTTCGCTTTTAAACTCGTGTAAATTTCTGTTCATCAAAAAACACTGAAGTTGCTCCATTGACCACAATTTGCTTTTCTGCTGCATATGCATCCCCCCCCCCCAAAAGCTTTACTTTGAACACAACATTTAATCAAACACAACGGTTTAGAAAATTTACAAAGTTGGTAAATTTTGAAAACAAATTGTTCTACACTAAATTGTAATCATGGCTTGAAAATTGAAAATGGGAATATGTTTGCAATTCGTATTTATTAAAGAGAATGCCTGCGAGTCAAAATTACAAAGGGAGCGTATCAGAAGAAAAATATTTATTATATTTCTAGGGGTCACAATTGACACCTGAAAATGCGTATATGACGTTGGGTGCGTGTCCGCTGTCATTGGCACACAAATTATTTTTTTTACCTTGAAAACTGGTTCCCGTAACTGAGTGTGTGTTGCTCTTACAGTATCTACATTTATATATCATTTACAACCACTATCTCAATCCACTGCTGGATGTCCACAACAGTCTGTTTAGAGCCAGTTTTCTTCTTGCTCCCGAATTTCATCCACCCATCTCCCACATCATCTTCTGTGTCTTTTTTTTTTTTTTTGTCTCTTGCTATCCAGTTTAATATTTCTCGCTGGCTCTTTCTTCTAGCAATATGTCCATCCCATTGCAATTTCAGGGATTCTATCATTGATGTCTTCCGTCCTTGTAATTTTCCCGATCCAAGAGTTCCTCTTTGTATCTTCCCTGTTCCTGGTTACATCAAACATGCATCTCTCAATGCTTTTTCCCATTGGCTGCAATCTCGGTATATCTGTTTCAGTTGAGGTCCACGTCTCTGCTCCATTCGTAACAACTGGAAGGATGCACTGATTAATGAGAGTCATGTTAGGATCGTTAGAATAAGGGTCCTGTGTGAAATGTATGTGGAACTAATTTCTTTGCTGTACAATGGAGTATGCGTGGGTGATGATCAAATGATCACATGTAGAGGATTTTAGGAAGGGAGTGTCTGACCCCAGGTCTTAAACAACCCTTAGAAATAGGATACTAGGAGATTTGCGCTAGACGCCCAAAAGGAAAGTGATACGGAAGCTAAGTAGAAAGGGGGAGGAAGACGCCCTTATTTATTACCGGGGGCCAGTACCCGGTGTATGCGTGGGTACCTATCCACAAGGTAAGCAATGAGGAAATATACACGAAAATACTGGATAGCACTACAATTCGATTTGGAAGTTCACATTAAAGTGACTTTTTTTTTTTTTTTTTTTTATTGGAGGTTTAACGACCACCGTGAGCAACTCAATGGGCTATAAGCAGTCGCCCGTCCCTAATTTAGGGTCACTGGTTCCAGGGAAGGGAGAGAGCCAGTGCCGTAAGACAAACACAACATCCATGCCTCACCGGGATTCGAACCCGGACCCCTTACGGACGAATGATCAGAGGCCAACGCCTTAGACCACTGCGCCACCGGGGCGGCTAAAGTGACTTGTGACTACAAAATATGCTAAACACTTTTCTTTTAAGAAATAATGCATCAAACCAAGTTTTATACGCCGATTATTTTCTTCATAAATGTGGCCACCCATTGATATCTGTTGCCTAATTCAGGTATCGGTTACCTCTAGAATTTCCCCATCAGTTGCTAAATATAAATATTCATTTCTACGAGTATATATATACATAAATTATTATTAAAGAGACAGCATGAGCAGGCTCAGTAACTTAGCTTTCGAAGTGATATCTACAAAATTTGAATGCAGCCCCTCCAACTCAGCTTACCACTAGCCGCTACTGAGTGATATACATTTAAATTTTCCAAACAGCACGTCTTTACTTGGCACATACAAGCCATTTGTTAGCGTTTTGGTAGGCATTCTTCGAGGAGGTAGCATATCAATTTAAATCACGCATAATTATACTTTCAATTACATTTGCCGACGCTGCACTCTGCGCCAGACTTAGACATTTCACTGAACCATAAAATGTGTTTCCATAATCACACACTTAAGAAAATCGTACATATCCTAATCCAACCCCTGTTGTTTGGTTCACATTGCACAACAGTACTCACAATCTTTGACACAGACGCCGTCTGCAGTGCCGCGATGCGGCGTGGGACATATTTCGAAATAAGTTTTTGAGTTCGCACGGCACACTTCCCCTTTTAGACGCTATACCTGTGTAATCAATGGTATACAATAAACACCAGGTTTAACCAATGGCAGGGCCTGATTTCTGCTCGTGCACTGGGCCCCAGAATTTGCAGGGGCCTCCACACTACTTTAATAATGTAATATAAATTTTCAGAATTAAAATATGTTTTCCGTTATAGCACGAAATTATTATACGGTTCGATTTCAAAAATTAGGATCAGATTTTGGAAACCAAGTTATTATTATTTTGTATAATAAAGCTCAAGCGTTGCGCTGAGCTGTGATTGGCTAGTGTAACATCTTAATCTCACCCTTATTTATAACAATCAAACTGCAATAGGAACAGCCTATATTCGGACCCATACAGTGTATTATACATGAAAAGCATTTCAGCAAACATGTAGAATTTACTAAAAAATATTTTTATTATTAATATTAGTCATGCGAGAACAAAAATTGTGAGCCGCCCCGGTGGCGCAGTGGTCTAAGCGATGGCCTCTGATCATTCGTCCAGAAGGGGTCCGGGTTCGGATCCCGTGAGGCATGGATGTTGTGTTTGTCTTACGGCACTGGCTCTCTCCCTTCCCTGGAACCAGTAGTCCTAAATTAGGAACGGGCTATTGCTTATAGCCCACTGAGTTGCTCACGGTGGTCGTTAAACCTCCAATAAAAAAAATGTGAATTAATATTCGTAATTATGTAGGGTTTATTTTTACATAAATAAAAATACAAAAAAAGTTCAACTGACACCAGGGACGGATTTCCACTAGGCGCAGTAGGCGCGCGCCTAGTGCCCCAGAGCTTGAGGGGCTCCGATAATGTATAATTTAATTGCCAGTTTTGTTTTGCTTTTTACGGACCGAAATAAATCAATCCTTAAAGTGACCACTTTATTGTCAATTGATAATTTACTTTCTCATTTTAAATTTTCGAATTGTTATCGATGCAAAGACATTTGAAATACATAGACTGGAAGTTCTTGTGCAAATGAGTGGCAGCAGCTGGCGACATTTTGATCACACAGCTTGTGCGGATAAAACGGCGTGTGTCATATGTAAGCAACGTTGATTAAGCTTTTTTAACTGCACGAAAAAAGAAATTTTACGTTGTTTTAAAACTGCGTATTAATTTTTTTTTCAATGGGGTATAAATTAGACATTGCGCCTTTTAACTTACGATTAAAGAAAACATCATTATCGTAATGTTGGGAGGATATGAAATAACTGAAGGGAAACGTCGCTTGTCCTAAGTATAAAATATATTTCGGCTTGAGTTGCTTGCAAACTGCGTGATCTTCGTTTCAATGTTTTTTGACATTACTTAGAGTGTGAAATTCGTATTTCACACTCTAAGTAATGTCAAAAAACATTTTAATGTGGTCATTTGTTTATTCTTAAGAGAAGTTGCCGAGAACAAAATTTTTAATTTTGGAAGTTTTTCCCGCAGTATTATGAGGTCAAATATTTATTGATAACTATTTATGACAAGGTACAGGATAAAAACAAGTAAACAGATGAGTAACAAATAATAGATGAGAATAAAATAGCCCGGAAATAGTACAGGTAAGCGTAAATACATTGTCTCACAGGAAGAGTCCTTTCAGAGATAGAGTCCGGCAGTACAAGCATCCAGGAAGAGAACAAAAGGAAGCTAGAAGTCACACTGAATGAGTCCCGGAAGTAAGATCAGGCGTAGCATAAACGTGCACCTGGTCGAAACTATAAGCCCAGCGGTCGTAGCAAGGTGCAAAGTCAGGGTGAGTCTTCACATAATGGCTAAGCGCGTCCATAATCATACACATCTGGTCGTCAACATCTCGTGGAGGATACGAACAGCGAGAGAGATATGTTCGGAAGCAGAACGATTTCTCGGGGGCTAACGTAAAGAGACGACACAGTTGCCGTTGGGTCAAAGGTGTAGTACGCACAGCAGCAAGTGTACATAATTGTTCAAACTTGACCTGTAATGCAGCTTCAGCAAGTTCCGCAGGGTCATCAGTGAGGCCGCAGCCTCGCGGAGATGGAGGAGGCGAACGAGTACTGGTGGAGGATCGGGAACGGTAAACCCGGGAACGTCCTCGTTTAGCCGAAGCACTAAGACTAGGAGCAAGGAAAACGATGCGTTTCTCACTCTGTGAGCGAGGATCACCCGCGGAGTCATCAGCAGGAGTCGGGTCATTTCCCAAATGACCGATTTCACCAACAGGCACAGACGAAGTCGTAGAAGGTGGAGCTCTCGACGTTGGAGTTGAAGCAGGAGCAACAGGCGTTGCTGCAGTAATTTCTATAACCGATGGAGTTTCAAAAGAGGCATCAGAAGAAGGCTCCGATTCAGAGGTAGATTCTGTATCATCCATGGAGGCAGGTAAATCAGTTGCAGTCGGATCCGAAAGCAACGGATGCGGAGGGAGGGGATCCACAGGAAAAAGCAAAGACGAGGAGGATGGAACACTTCGAGCCACCCCAGAGACTGCTGTCGACGATGGAATATCCGTTGCGGAAGGCACAGTAGTCTGTCAAGGAAATGACTGAGGAGTAGAAACAGGAGGAGGACAGTCCGCCTTATGATGTTCGAACGCCAGGCAGTTCGCACAGTGGTAGGAAGTAAGGAGTGTGATTCGACGAACGTGACAATCGCACTTAACTGTGAGCTTGGTTGGGCAGCGAGCAATATCATCTTGTGAGGCAAATATCATCTGCGCCGTGCGTCGAGCACTGAGGAATGGGCTATCATCTGCATCACGTGGTGCAGCGGAAAACGTGCTAATACGGCCGACAAGCATAAGATCGGTCACCTCTGGGGGCGGGTACAACGACACAGCAACAGTGCGCTGGGCAACGTGTTCGGGCATAAGAAGTTGATTCCGTATAAACAATCAAGTCTGTAGGACAGAAGGAGCTATGGCTGCCTCCGTGAAATACACAATGACAAATCGTAGTCGACGAGACATTTGAAGTATGGCTGTAAGGGAGAACTGGCGTTTAAAAGCAGTAGCATAGATTTTGAGAGGCGTGTTAGGCAATGCCTCAAAGCATACCCCTTGGGCTAAAATAGATGAAAAGGAGATTACGGAAGACGATTCCGCCGGGATATCAAGAAGAAGATCATCACCCGCACGACTCAAAAAAGGTAGAAGAGTACTTGCATCGTTGTACAACAGAGGGGACACACAAAATGCCAGGGCAACTGCAACCGCAGAGTAGGACGGTTGTTGTCGAGGAAGAGCACTGTCCGACGTGTCCATGACGTCATCAGTCATCACAGAGGAAGAAGTATTAGAGGAACACGCATGTTGAGGAGCTACGGAAATACGTCGGGATGACGCATCCAAAGAGGGCAGCTGACGAACGCCATTCGGGAAAGGCAACGTGGCAACGCTGTCGAGCAAAAGTCGAGTTTTTTTTTTTTGATTGGAGGTTTAACGACCACCGTGAGCAACTCAATGGGCTATAAGCAGTCGCCCGTCCCTAATTTAGGGTCACTGGTTCCAGGGAAGGGAGAGAGCCAGTGTCGTAAGACAAACACGGCAGAACCAGAAGTAGGCATAGTAATTGTTGCATCCCCACCGGATGACGTCATTACTAATGGCGGCACCCAGCAGCTCTTCTGGCCAGCTCGACCAAAAGGTAAATAAAGTTATTTCGAATAAAATATCGAACTTACGATTCGGGAAACGAAACAAAACGATGCTCCAAACCTTTAGACCCACGAAATACGCAAAATACTAAGTCATATACCACTAAAATCAGAACTTTGGACACGAAATATCGGAGCTCAGAAAACGCAATACTACGTAGCAGTTTTATGAGTTCGTAATAGCTACTAAACGGGAGAAAAAATAAGTAAAATTAAGTATGATAGAAAGAAATTCCCCTCTTCATATAAGTTAGAGTTTACACAATTACAAATCTCGAGGATGAAAAGTCTCGGAAAAGAAACACGAGTTAGCAACCATCTGTAGGTTTGACCAGAAAACCTTCACTTTAGAGCCATACATGTTCTGGTGAATACCACAAGGATCTAGCAAAAACTAAGTCACTCAATTTAATATTTACATATCAAATAAGTGAACAAGGTTACTAGCTAACTATCTTGCACTTATAATACTAAAACACCTCTATTATTTCTAGGGAAAGATTAGAAAAGGAGGTGAAAAGTCTAGATTGAAACTGCAAGTCACGGTAAATGTTACAAGGTTCTAGTAAGAACTGAGTCCCTCAACTTAATATTTAAAGATAAAGTAAGTGCAAAAGTTTACTAGCTAATTATACTTCACTTAAAATACTAAAACACCTCTATTATTTCAAGGGAAACATTAGCTGGCTGTGATATAAATTACTTTCATATGACTTCCAGCCAAGGAAAAACATCTGTGTTGGAACTTTTTACCTGTCTTTCCTGAGCTGCGATGGAGAGTGCTTGTAGAAACTGTCCTGATGATCAGGAGTGTTTGCTGTTTACTACCTTTTCTCTCTGGAGTAGTATAATCAAATTCTTCCTTAGCCCTAATTTTCCTACACCACCCTAAACCAAAGTAGCTAATACAATCTTCTCTTCGCTAAAAAGAAAGAAAGAAAGTAAAAAAAAAGAAAAAAAGAAACGAAGCACCCAGCAGAAATCATCCAATCAAGATGAAAATTAACATGTGTAATGTACATGTATAGGAAAGGAAATGATTACAATTCCACAGCAGTTGGACCATTTATCCGGATAAAACAGTTATATGAGTAGAAGAAGTCAGTAAGTTGTATTGTAGTGCCACCTCTCGCTCGGATACAAGCAGAAACCCAGCGTGGGAGAGACACATAGAGTTTACGGATACTGTTCTGAGGTATGGAATGCCCGATGGTGTCCAAATTGGGGGCCGATTCGCCGACATTCTGGGATGGTAGTAGGTGGGGTCCCATCATGTTTGATCGGTGAGAAATCGGGTGATCGGGCTGGCTTAGAAGGGTGTCGACATTACAGAGGCAGGCCCTGGAGAGCTGTGCCGTGTGTGGCCGGGTATTATCCTCTTTCAAAATTATTCGGTGATGCGCTACAGGAAGGGCAACACAACAGGTTGTAGAATGCGTCGACGTACCGTTGAGGATAGTACGGAGGACTTCGAAGGGTGTCCAAATATCGTAGGAAATAGCTTTTCAGACCGTCAAATCAGGTGTCCGAGCACTGGGCCGTTGCATGGTAAAAGCAGGATCCGTGCGCTCTTCGTCTCGTTTCTAGACACGCATGCGCTGGTCATCGGTGCTAAGTGCAAACCGTGACTTATCACTGGAGACAACATGACACCACTGGACATTATCCCTCGTCGATCGGGTCCGACACCACTGCAACTGGTGCCTGCGATGCTCTCTGATCAGTAGAAAGCGGCGCATTGGCTTCCTTGAATGTAATCCCTGTGCAGCAGCTCGTTTGGCAACGGTCCGAATGGCCACTTCCGTACCTGTGGACGACGCAACATGGCCACGGATTGTTGAGAGCGACGAATTCGGTTCTGTTCGTGTGGCTCTCACAATCGCTCAATGTTAGCGTTCTGTCGTTGCCCTCGGCCGTCCACTGCCCGTGTGCCTCTGGATTGTGGTGCCCTGTTCGGCCCATTGGCGGTAACATCGTCCGATTACCGTGTCGCTCAGATCCAAATGCCTGGCGATACGGCGACTTAACCAACCGGCTTCTCTCAACCCAATTATATATTCTCTCGCAAACCCGACAGACTTCTCGTGGTGTGCACGGATCCGTCGTCGTGGAATCCTGACAGTCTGGAGGTTAATGTACCAGTAATTCGCTGTCATAATTGTCCGGTACGTCGACGCATTCTACGACCTGTTGTGTCGCCCTTTGCTCTTCATATACATTTCTCGATGCGGTTCCCATGCGCTGTCGCGAGCCGCTATTTAGTCATTGGTAGTTATTTTTTAATTAATCATTTGCATATTCGGCCCTGAGGTACTTGCACGCAGTTTCATTATTATCAAAGGACTTTCTCGGGGTATTTCGTTTGTTTGTTTTTTTTCACAAGAAGTGTGTGCTTAGGCTGCAAAATAAAGAAATTCCGAAATGTTGCACTGTTTATCTTTTTCTTATTGAATAGTGTTAAAAGAAATTTTTATTGTATTGCTTATTGCTTTATCCTCCCCTAGTTTAATACTGATAATTATCAAGTATTCTCACTTTTTCTATTCCTTAAATTGACAACAAATTAACATTTAAAAAAAGCAATAAAGTTTATTTTTATTGAAGGTTTAACGACCACCGTGAGCAACTCAATGGGCTATAAGCAGTCGCCCGTCCCTAATTTAGGGCCACTGGTTCCAGGGAAAGGAGAGAGCCAGTGCCGTAAGACAAACACAACATCCATGCCTCATCGGGATCCGAACCCGGATCCATCTCGGACGAATTGTCATAAGCCAGCGCTTAGACCACTGCGCCAACCGGGCGGCCAATAAAAGTTTCAATGATACTCTTACTCGAAAAACTGTGGTTTCTACTTTTCCATTTTCAAGCTGGATCTTTTGCACTTAATTCTTATGCTTCTGTTTCTGATAACTGCGGTGGAGGTATAAAGAAAATCTTACGCATCTTTTTGACATAATAAAAGAAAACGCAGACCTCAGTTATCTAATGAAAGTAATAAGGAAAAATGTTTTCAAGAAACTCTTCACACTCTCACTTATTTGCACTGACTGAGAAATTCTTACTGTACAACTGTTTTGTTCCACGACATTTGTCTATGCCATGGACGGCTGAATCTCTTCGATTTAGAGAATCGTTCGCCACAAGAAAACTACTGCACGAAAAGTCATCCACCCTTTTTAAGCGAAGTACTGTGCACAAATTCAAATTTACCCGTATTTTGTAACGTGGAGGACTTCTCCGGTTGTCAGTGTCTTCAAGTATTTTATTTTTGCTGGATACCATGCTCGTTGCCTACTAATTTGACTAATTTGCTCATAACTTAAAAACAAGGTGATTTTCTAAAGCTGAAGCAATGGAGAGGGCATGTTTTGTAATTGAAATTTATTCCAGTTTCATGACAATTTTTATTGGGGGTTTGACGACCGTCGTGAGCAACTCAGTGGGCTATAAGCAGTCGCCCGTCCCTAATTTAGGGTCACTGGTTCCAGGGAAGGGAGAGAGCCAGTGCCGTAAGACAAACATAACATCCATGCCTCACCGGGATTTGAACCGACACCCCTTTCGGACGAATGATCAGGAGCCATCGCTTACACCACATGACAATTTATACGAAATGTATTGATAAATTAGGCGAAATTCCATTTTCAGCGCCTTTAGCGTTAAATTCGCCAAGTAACTATAGCAACTGAAGATGTACTATGCAGCTAGTTTTGCCAAACGTATCAAACTCAAATTTTTTTTTTGCCGTAACCCAAATGGTCTCTCGTAGCGTAAAGCTGAAATTTATTAAATTTCCAATTCCAGAACTAGAGGGAAATTTAGGAACTGGTAGTGAAATTTAAAATGGCCAAAATTTAATGAAATTTTATGTCCTATCATTCGCTAAAATACGTTTTGAAGAATCTGTGAAAACCACATTTATTATCCTTCAGTATCTCTAGCAGGAAATTAATGAACTGATTCGAAAATTTAAGTATTTGAGTAAGAACTGTTAAGCCTAATCTGAGAGGCACAAAAATATTTCTTCACAAAACTTTAATAATTTCTTGAATGTTCGACTTTGACAGCTTTTAGTCGTAAACTCATAAAGAACATGGGATATTTAAAGTACCAAACTTAGTGCCCTTTGATTTCCTATTAGCTGTAAAAACAATTTTTGAAATATCTGTAAAAACAAAAAGTTCGATATGCGCGAACAGTCAAACTGATTGCATTAGCACTGTTTCTGACAAAACGTCCTAATAATTTATGATAGAATCGCATTTCAAAAAGCGCAAAAACATTTTTCTTGACTGAACTTTTTATTTTTTGTTAATCTGACCACGGCTTTCTGCGATTAATCTTATAATACAAGGCAATGCCAGTTTCGCCGATCCTACGGGATTCCGTGTACGAGCAAAAACGCCGTTTCAGTCACACGGGGGCGCCAAATCGCGCCACCAAAACAGCAATCTTCACTGTAAATTTCAGCTGAGGTATATGGGTAAGTAAGTATTTATTTGGGTTGTTTTTGGAGATATTGGCAAATGGTCTCTTTCTACTCAGGAACGAATTGCCCATGCGATACGAAACATCATTACGTTCCATCCGGCCGCCGTCTGTTCGTTCGTCCAGAAGAATAAAAAAAATATCTCCACCGATAAACAACCGATTTGCACGAAAATTATTTCTTTTGACTCAGGGACGCCTGACACCTGTCAGATACAATACAAAATTACGTTTCATCCGTCCCAAGTCTGTCTTTCCGTCCGTCCGTCCGTACGTCAGGAAGCATAAAAACACATAACTGGACCGAAAAACAACAGATTTGCACGCAAATGGTCTCTTTCGACACAGGAACGTATAACGAAGTAAATTTTTCCGCCATTTTTGGTCTACGCCGGGATTCGAACCCGAGGCCGCTTATTCCGGAACAAGTCGCTCTACCAACTGAGCTACGCAGACGTTTTATTCTGATTCCTATCTGCCTTTATGTCGTGTGCGTCCTTCTGGCAGGTACGTCACATCTCCTAGTACGTTACATCATCTCCCCTTCATTTTTTTTTTCGAAGTGCTGTAGAAGGGATTCTCTTATTTTTCCTACCTCGCGGTGTGGAAATAACATCACACCATTGCGAGATTTTGAACGGTCGGGTCATCCGGATAGTTCGGGCGCCATTATAACGAAGTAAACTTCTCCGTCATTTTTGGTCTACGCCGGGATTCGAACCCGAGGCCGCTTATTCCGGAACAAGTCGCTCTACCAACTGAGCTACGCAGACATTTGTTCTGATTGCTATGTGCCTTTATGTCGTGTGCGGCCTGCTGGCAGGTACGTCACATCTCCCCCCCCACCCGAAAGAGGGCCGGGCCCACGGGTCAGCCGTGACCATGAATCGTTGCAGGCAGCCATCCACTGTAGAACGTGCACTTGAGAACTCCCAGTCAATCTGCTGTGTGGAATGCAAATCACACATTTTTATTTTTCGAAGCGCTGGAGGAGGAATTCTCTGATTTTTCGTGGTGTGGAAATAACATCACACCAATGCGAGATTTTGAACGACCGGGTCATCCGAATAGTTCGGGCGCCATTATAACGAAGTAAATTTCTCCGTCATTTTTGGTCTACGCCGGGATTCGAACCCGAGGCCGCTTATTCCGGAACAAGTCGCTCTACCAACTGAGCTACGCAGACGATTATTCTGATTCCTATCTGCCTTTATGTCGTGTGCGTCCTGCTGGCAGGTACGTCACATCTCCCCCCGGAAGAGGGCCGGGGGCATGGCCCACGGGTCAGCCGTGACCATGAATCGTTGCAGGCAGCCATCCACTGCAGAACGTGCACTTGAGAACTCCCAGTCAATCTGCTGTGTGGAATGCAACATCACACATTTTTATTTTTCGAAGCGCTGGAGAAGGAATTCTCTGATTTTTCCTGTCTCGGGGTGTGGAAATAACATCACACCAATGCGAGATTTTGAACGGCCGGGTCATCCGGATAGTTCGGATGACCCGGCCGTTCAAAATCTCGCGCCATTATAACGAAGTAAATTTCTCCGTCATTTTTGGTCTACGCCGGGATTCGAACCCGAGGCCGCTTATTCCGGAACAAGTCGCTCTACCAACTGAGCTACGCAGATGTTTTATTCTGATTCCTATCTGCCTTTATGTCGTGCGCGTCCTTCTGGCAGGTACGTCACATCTCCTAGTACGTTACAAACGTATTGCATATGAGATACGATGCAGAATTACGCTCCATCCGTCCACCGTCTGTTCGTCCTTCCAGAAGAATAAAAAAAATATCTCCGCCGATAAACAACCGATTTGCACGGAAATTATTACTTTCGACTCAACGACGCCTCACACCTATCAGATACAATACAAAATTACGTTCCGTCCATCCCAAGTCTGTCCGTCCATCCAAAAGGATAAAACAAATATATTCACAGTTGAATTTCCTTACGTCTTCAGTGATACTTTTTCGTACTGTCTTGCATAGCTCTATATATTCCACTTTGGAAGTCACATCTTCTTTAGTTGTCCTCATCTCTCTTCTTTTTTGCATCAACATTTTCGGTTTTTCCTGATAATTTGTTCACATGCAACTTGTTCTTAGACCCAGCTAATTTTGTTGCTGTTTCCATAAGAGCTCTGTTTACTTTTCTGTTAACTTCAGAAATATCCACTTCCTCCGATGTTAGGCCTTTTAAAGCAGAGAATTTGTTCTTCAGTTCCAACTTGAAGGTATTATGGTGTTTTCTAAGGTTGGTTATGTCAATACATTTTGCTTGTCTTATGAGCTTGCCACGTTTGAGTTTAGTGTTGAGGTGCATCTTACATCTCACCAATCTATGGTCACTACCTGTCTTGAACTTGTTTAGCACACTGCAGTCTTCTATGATGAATTTTTTGTTACACATAATAAAACCAATTTCACTTGTCGTCCCATTAAGATGTCTCCATGTCCATTTCCTGTGTGGCTTTTTCTTGAAAAATTAGTTCAAGATGAAAAACCCTTCTGCCTCTGCAAACTCAACGAGAGTATTTCCACGCTGGTTTCTGTTGCCGTGACCGAATTTACCTACTGAAGTTTCATTTTGTTGCTGTTGCCCAATTTTTGCATTGAAATCTCCCAAAATTATCTTCAAGTGCTGCTTACCTTTATTATTTAGATGACGAATTTCCTCATACAATTCTCCAATTTCTTCTTCAGGATAACTTGTGGTGGGTGCATAAGTTTGAATAATCTGAGTCTGGTATCTTCTCGAGAGTTGGATAACGAGTCGTGCAGCTCTGTCAGAGGAACTTTCAACTTCTACAACTTTATCCTTCAGTTTCTTGTTTATTGTAAATCCAACACCACTAGATCTGCCAGTATCTGTCCCACGATAGTAGAAGAGATGTCCACTTTTCAGTTCAATAAGATCCTTTTCTCCTTACCTCACTTAGTCCGACGATGTCCCACTTGATCCTTTGTAGTTCCTCTTCCAATTCAAGAAGCCTTGAATCAGAAGATAGGGAGCGCCCATTATACGTAGCCAAGGTCAGCATCAGATGGCAGCCTAGTCCAGTCCTCCGGGGATTCTTAGCACCCTCTGCCTTCATGTCGCACTGGCCGCTGCCTTGGCCAGGTACGTTCCAGCTGCCGGAGACTGAGGGCCAAGATTTAAGTTGTGGAGTCATTTTGGAGGGTTTTTTTATTGGAGGTTTAACGACCACCGTGAGCAACTCAATGGGCTATAAGCAGTCGTCCGTCCCTAATTTATGGTCACTGGTTCCAGGGAAGGGAGAGAGCCAGTGCCGTAAGACAAACACAACATCCATGCCTCACCGGGATTCGAACCCGGGCCCCTTTCGGACGAATGATCAGAGGCCATCGCTTAGACCACTGCGCCACCGGGGCGGCATTGGAGGGGTTTGGCCAAAACTCACCACGCTGGCCAAGCGGGTTGGTGAGTGTGGAGTAGCTTTTCCTCTAATCACGATGTTATAGTTATACCGCTATTGGCGGTCGTCAGAGCCCCTTTAGTGGGAACAGGATGCACTACGAGAAGGCGGGGTTGACATTTTTCAAGGACAGGCTGTGATGTTACGCATCACCTGACCTTACATCCCACATATATATATTGTATAAAGCGAACAAAATCGTTTTTGTTTGTTTTTATCTTTTGAGAAGGAGATATTTTTTTTATTCTTCTGGACGGACTGACAGAAGGAGGACGGATGGAACGTAATTTTTTATCATATCGGATAAGTGTGAGGCGTCCTTGAGTAGAAAGAAATCATTTCCGTGCAAATCGTTTGTCTATCGGCGGATATATTTTTTTATTCTTCTGGACGGACGGATGGAACGTAATTTTGTATTGTATCTGATAGGTGTGAGGCGTCCCTGAGTCGAAATAAATAATCTCCGTGCAAGTCGGTTTTTTATCGGCGGAGATATTTTTTTATTCTTCTGGACGGACGGACAGACGGCGGACGGATGGAACGTTATTTTTATCATATCTCATAAGTGTGAGGTGTCCCTGAGTAGAAAGAAATAATTTCCGTGCGAGTGGGTTGTTCCCCGGTGGGATTGTGGGCTTTTATTGTTAGTGACGGGCGGACAGACAGATTTCGGACGAATGCAAAGAAAATTTTTATCATATCCGATAGGTGTGAGGCCTCCGCGAGTAGAAGGGAGTCATTTCCGTGCTGATCGGTTGTTTCTCGGTGGGGTTACGTGTTTCATACTTTCGAACGGACAGACAGACAACAGACGGATGGAATGAAATTTTCTATCATATCTGATAGGTGTGTGGCGTCCCTGAATAAAAAGGAATCATTTCCGTGCAAACCGGTCTTTAACGGCGGATATTTTTTTTATTCTTCTGGACGGACAGACAGAAGTCGGACGGATGTAACGTTATTTTTTATTATGTCTTATTGGTGTGAGCCGTACCTGAGTAGAACGAATTCATTTCCTTGCAAATCGGGTGTTTCTCGGTCGAGATGTGCTTTTATACTTCCGGGCGGACGGACGGAAAGACGGACTTGGGACGAATGAAACGTAATTTTATATGGTATCTGGTAGGTGTGAGGCGTTGCTGAGTCGAAAGTAATTTCCGTGCAAATCGGTTGTTTATCGACGGAGATATTTTTTTATTCTTCTGGAAGGACGGACAGACGGCGGACGGAAGGATCGTAATTCTGCAGCGTATCTCATGGGTAATTCGTTCATGAGTAGAAAGAGACCGTTTCGTGCTGTTGTTTCCCGGTCGAGTTATGTGTGTTTATGCTTCCGGACGGACGGACGGACGGAAGGTAAATTTGTATTGTATCTGAAAGGTGTGAGGCGTCGCTGAGTCGAAAGTAATAATTTCTGTGCAAATCGGTTTTTTTTCAGAGGAGATATTTTTTATTCTTCTGGAAGGACGGACAGACAGCGGACGGGTGGAACGTAATTCTGCATCGTATCTCTTAGGTAAATCGTTCCTGAGTAGAAAGAGACCATTTGCTTGCGAATCGGTTACTTGTTAAGATACATGGTTTTTCGTGTGGGCGTAATAAGTTATTTCTGGACTGGCGGACAGACAGACGGCGGACGGATGGAACGCAATTATGTATCGTATCTCATGGGTGATTCGTTCCTGAGTAGAAAGAGAAAATTTCCGTGCAAATCGGTTGTTTCTCGGTCGAGTTACGTGTTTTTATGCTTCCGGACGGACGGACGGAAAGACAGACTTGGGACGGACGAAACGCAATTTTGTATTGTATCTGATAGGTGCGAGGCGTCGTTGAGTCGAAAGTAATAATTTCTGTGCAAATCGGTTGATTAACGGCGGAGATATTTTTTTATTCTGTAACGTACCAGGAGATGTGACGTACCTGCCAACAGGACGCACACGACATAAAGGCAGATAGTAGTCAGAACAAACGTCCGCGTAGCTCAATTGGTAGAGTGACTTATTCCGGAATGAGGGGATCCGGGTTCGAATCCTGGCGCGGATAAAAATGACGGAGAAATTTACTTCGTTATAATGGCGCCCGAACTATCCGGATGACCCGACCGTTCAAAATCTCGCAATGGTGTGATGTTATTTCCACACCGCGAGATAGGAAAAATAAGAGAATCCCTTCTCCAGCACTTCGAAAAATAAAAAAAATAAAAAAATAAATAAGGGGGAGATGATGTGACGTACCTGCCAGCAGGACGCACACGCACACGACATAAAGGCAGATAGTAGTCAGAACAAACGTCCGCGTAGCTCAATTAGTAGAGTGACTTATTCCGGAATGAGGGGATCCGGGTTCGAATCCTGGCGCGGATAAAAATGACGGAGAAATTTACTTCGTTATAATTCTTCTGGAAGGACGGACAGACGGCGGACGGATGGAACGTAATTCTGCATCGCATCTCATGGGTAATTCGTTCCTGAGTAGAAAGAGACCGTTTGTGTGCAAATCTGTTGTTTCTCGGTGAAGTTATGTTTTTATGCTTCCGGACGGACGGAAGGACGGACGAAACGTAATTTTGTATTGTATCTGATAGGTGTGAGGCGTCGCTGAGTCGAAAACAATAATTTCCGGGCAAATCGGTTGTTTACCGGCGGAGATATTTTTTTATTCTTCTGGAAGGACGGACAGATGGCGGACGGATAGAACGTAATTCTGCATCGTATCTCAAGGGTAATTCGTTCCTGAGTCGAAAGAGACCATTTGCGTGCAAATCTGTTGTTTCTCGGTTCAGTTATGTGTTTTTATGCTTCTTGACGGACGGGTGGACGGACGGAAAGACAGACTTGGCACGGATGGAACGTAATTTTGTAATGTATCTGATAGGTTTCAGGCGTCCCTGAGTCGAAAGAAATAATTCCCGTGCAAATGGGTTGTTTATCGGCGGAGATATTTTTTTTATTCTTTTGGACGGACGGACAGACTTGGGACGGATGGAACGTAATTTTGTATTGTATCTGATAGGTGTGAGGCGTCTCTGTGTCAAAAGAAATTATTTCCGTGCAAATCGATTGTTTATCGGCGGATAACTTTTTTATTCTTTTGGACGGACGGACAGATGGCGGCTGGATGGAACGTAATTCTGTTTCGTATCTCATGGGTAATTCGTTCCTTAGTAGAAAGAGACCATTTGCTTGCAAATCGGTTACTTACTTACACGCCGTCCTCGGCAGTACTTCTGGTCGCAAAGCTGAGCTGCATCTGCCGGTGGATTTCAAAAGTGCCTGTATTAGGACATTACCATCAAAACGTCACTTCGTTTTTCTTTTTCAAATTTTAATTAACAATAGGAAACACAAAAAAATCAGAACATGTGTGAAAACTTAATTTTGTACTAGCACATTTTTTGCAGAAATGTTGAACATAGCTCATTACTGTACGCCGCCATGAATGGTACCGCAGTTATCTAGTACTGTTGTCATAAAATACTCTCATTCAATGTTACTGGAATTTAAATTCTTTGAAGTCATAGCTTTCTTTACTTACGGAGGTATATTCAGAAAATGAGCTCCTCTTGTTAGAAAATGTTAGCAGCCTTTTACCCTTGAAAATCTCGGAAGACGATTTTCCTTTCTTAAATTATTATGTTCTGTATGCAAACAGCCAAAAGTTACATAAACATGTTATAATTTTAGTCAAACTTCGGAGTAAAATAACTAGATTTCCTGAAGCAATCCTGGGGAGCATGCACGCAAAACTTTCTCGTATTCACGTTTAGAAAATAATAAACATTATAAAGTAAGAGCCATACATCAAGAATAATTAACAGATTGGTTACACAATTTTAAATTGTGAAAGTGAGCTAAATTATTGGCAAAGGACATAGATAAAATACCTACAATTTTCCATTGCATTCAATGGTAAACATACATCCCAGGGGTCGCGATCAGCGCCGATTCTGTGCAGTAGCAAGAATATGAACTTTTGCTTGTACATTAGCGATAGCGAACTGGCATCTGGCATAGCCTTGTATTATACGATTAATCGTAGAAAGCCATGATCTGACGGATGAAATTTCTGAGGCGATAAGAAGGGGAATGAGGGGCCCCAGAATCGTTTAGCGCCTAGGGCCCCAAACGATTTAAAGTCGCCTCTGACTGACACTACTTTAAAGATGGTTGTAATCATTTACGTAAAGTGTTGCAATAATTTATCCCACAATGTGTGTGGTCAGCTGCAAGACTTTGTGAGGGATTATTTTACAGCTTAAACTACCATTGGTTCATCATTTCCATTAAATTTATTGTAAACCAGGTGTTTTAAATTATATTTCTGGGAGGATAGTTATTTCTGTCAATGATACTATAAAACAAAAAAAGAATTCCAGAGTAATGAATGTTACAGCTGTAAGCTCTGCGGGTACGGGGAAGTACAAGCGGTGTGAATGCTCGTCTAGTACAAGCCACATTAGCTATGAAGTTGACTAGCATGTGGGATATGTTTTAATATTTTTACTGCTAGAAAAACTGCTTGCAAAAAAAATTCTTTTCGACTGTTTGACGGAAAATTTTAATCGAGGGGGCCCCAGAAATAAGATGTGCACACGGCATCGATTGACCTAAGTTGGGCCCTGACCAATGGTAATGCCTTATCTCTATCATTTCTTATTAACGAAAAAATATTCCTAGTGGTTACACCGAATGAAAGATTGTGTCGATTGCATGCTTTCTTTAGTATAGACACAATATTAGGGTAAAATTCGATCGTGCCCATGTACTTGGTTGGAGTAGTTGTAATTGAGAAAATCGTAAGGTTTAATCTCTGGTGTTTAAGTAATAATCTCCGGAAGAATTGGTTCGAGAACCCAAAAGAGGGAGCTAAGGTTAACACTCTAGCCAGTTCACCAACTACCAACTTCATTATTCTGTTTATCGCAAACCGACCTCTGTCCCCTGTATGATTCCTTTTTCTTCGTTTCCTAAGCATCTCAAAAATCGTGATGACCCCCTGTGACATATAACTCTTATTATTTAAAAAATGAACTCCTATCCTCCACGCATAATTCTGTGACATATAATTCTTATTATTCAAAAAATGAACTCCTATTCACGTGGAGGATAGGAGTTACATATAATTCTTATTATTCAAAAAAGAATTATACTGTATGTAACTCCTATCCTCCACGTATAATTCTGTAACATATAATTCTTATTATTCAAAAAATGAACTCCTATTCACGTGGAGGATATGAGTTACATATAAATTCTTATTATTAAAAAAATGAACTCCTATTCATGTGGAGGATAGGAATTACATATAATTCTTATTATTCGAAAAAGAATTATATGTAACTCCTATCCTCCACGTATAATGACATATACGTATAATTCTGTGACATGTAATTCTTATTATTCAAAAAATGAACTCCTATTCACATGTTCTTTGGAAGCTTGTTAATGGCATAAAAGGTCATTAACAAGCTTCCAAAGAACATGACATCAGTGGAAGAGAAAAATAAAAGAACGAAATTACAGTTGAAGTACTGAGGAAGAAATCACTAGGAAATTGTTAAAAAAATAATAATAATATGAAGTGATATGAAAAAACAGCAAATAAAGTTTCAAAACTTATAATAGAAAACTGAAATGCATAAATATAAAATAATTTTAATGGAAGCTTTTTCTGTAATACAGTACTTTGATCATTTTAATTAAAAATACAATTTGAGCTCACCTCAAGATAACTAGACTAAAGTTAGTGAGATCCTTGTGCTGCATGCTTGCTGCAGAGAGATTTTATATTAGGCACCAATTTAGTCAGCTTCAATCTCAAGTCTCCTCGTTCAGTGATATCCAGTCGATTTCTTTTCCTCACTAGCAAATTATTTACAGCACTAAAGCCACATTCAGCTAAATATGAAGTTGGAAACGGTAACAACAGTTTTCTTGCAAAGTTGGTTGAATTTGGGTATTTAGTTTCTATCTCATCACAAAGCCATGCCATCGCTCCTTTTACATTGAATAAAGTTTTAAATGACTCATCATTTTGCATTTCCGAGAGATCTTCCTAGTACTGCATTGAAACATCAGATAGATCCACTATCACTGGCTGCATCACCCATGTTGGAAAATCAAGTTGTTTTAATTAAGAAAATCTTTCTTTCAAATCAGAGGCCAATATTTTTAGATGATTCACAATGACAAGTACGGCAGCATCAGTCCCCTCACATTTCTTTAGCCAATGAAACAGGTCAAATTTTTTGTCAGAAATATGTTTTTGACATAACTCTATAAATGTAATGAAGCCAAATATTTTCGCCTTTGCATCAACAACAGTTTTATTTGTTCCTTGAAGTTGTTTATTCAGCATATTCAGTTTTTCAAAGATATCTCATATAACTCAGAAATGCTGTACCATCAACGGTTAGCAGGTGCTTCATTTCTGGCTTGTCACTTAAAAAAGTCACTAAGAATATCAAATAGTTCCATGAATCTTTTCAAGCAATTTCCCTTTGAGAGCCACCTTACCTCAGTGTGAAATAAAATTATCACATGGTCTGCATTTTTATCTTCACAAGATTGCTTGAAGAGACGCTCACATTTGGCATTACCTTTGATAGCATTGATACACTTTATAACTGATTTTAGTACCTCATTAAGAACAGGAGAAATATTTTTGGACACTAAGTTCTCTATATGAATAACACATTACACAGTGCACAAGAAGCATATCTGGATTCTCATCTTTCATCAATTTTAAGCAGCCATTTTTCTTGCCCATCATAACAGGAGCACCATCTCCAGCACAAGATGATATGTTTCCCATTGGTATATTATTGACATCTAAGTAACTTTTTAGCTTATTATATATATCAGTGGTGGTAGTGGTGCTCTCTAATGATTTGCAGAATAACATTTCTTCAGCAAATTCACCTTTATCAACATATCTTACATAGGTTAGCAATACGGCCTCACTGCCTCTCACAGTTGATTCATCCATTTGTATTGACCATTTTCTTTATTTCAGCTTTTCAACAAGTTGTGTTTCAATATCTTCACTCATTTCATCTATTTTTCTGCTAACAGTATTGTTACTGAGTGGCATGGCTTTCACATCTTTGTCATCTTTTTCCAGAACTGTTTTAAGAAATGCTGATATTGATGGTTTAATTAAATCCTCCCCTGTAGTATGATTTTTTCCAGATTTAGCAATGAGTAAAGAAATTTCGCAACTAGCCTCAAGAGTACGACTGACAGTAACAGTTTGCGCAGTGAACAGAGACTTTACTGTTGATCTTTTTTCAAACTTCTCTTTTAAAGTCTTGAAGTAATTTAAATCTGAATTTACATACGCACTATGTTTCGCCTTCAACTGCGCCTCAAGACGACTTCGTTTCATTGATACGTTGGTCAAGCATTGTTGGCATAAGAGGCAGGAAGGTGAACGTTCATCGTGGATAGCGGGTATGAAACCAAATTTTAAATATTCCTCTGAATACTGACGAACTTTTTCTTGCTTGCACTACTCATTTTGTGCATAGGGTTTGTGACTGAAATAAATAAATGTGAGAAAAACTTATGAAATGAAATGCACTTTGATGGTTGTGACAATGTGAAAGCAGAGGGAGTGGGATAGTTACTCTTTAAGTTTCGGAAAGAGCAGATAAGACAAGTGTTTTTGGTTTTCAGTCGAACGGAAGTACTTGGCATCAGCATTCTGTTTTGTTGCGTGGAGGCGAAGAGAATAGGATTGCGTTGGCGTGGGATTCATGGGAATATCGCTGGGGTTCAAAGGTCAGTGGAAGCCTAGCGAGTGGACTTTGAAATGGAATTTAAAGAAGGGTTTTCCTCTTAGTGGAGCGGAAGTGAGCATGCGCTAGAAGATTGCAAGCGGGGAGAAATTTTAGAGGTTTCAGGGGATTCTTCTTGCTCTGGTCTTTAGAAAACCAAAATCACAGGTTTGCCTGTGAATTTTTTTACTTTCTTCTGGCGATCTTAGAAGAAAGTAAAAAAGTATTTAGCGTGCTCATTCTCGAATTGCCTCCTTAAAAATTAAATTGCCCCCTGTGGGGCGTACGCCCCACGTTGGAAACCACTGGGCTAGAGTGTTAACCTTAGCCCGCTCTTTTGGGTTCTCGGACCAATTCTTCCGGAGATTATTACTTAAACACCAAAGATTAAACTTTACGACTTCGTCAATTACAACTACTCCAACCAAGTACATGGGCAAGATCGAATTTTACCCTCCTATTGTGTCTATACTAAAGAAAGCATGCAATCGACACAATCTTTCATTCGGTGTAACCACTAGGAATATTTTTTCGTTAATAAGAAATGATAGAGATAAGGTATCACCATTGGTTAAACCTGGTGTTTATTGTATACCATTAATTCAACAGGTAAACAATGGTACCAACATGTTCTACATTGGATCAACACTTCAGACATTAAACATACGACTAGCTGAACACAAATATGCACTCCAATCAGGATCATCTCACACGGCCTTCACAGTTGCTGTTAACCAAGAGGGCTGCGTACCTGATTGGAATAACGCAAAAATCTTAAACTCAACTATTAACAAACGGACTGCCTTTTTCACTGAAAGCCTCTATGTTATTAAATTTGGTGACTCCTGCTGTAACTTTGACCTCCAGGCCTATGTTCCGAGCCAGTGGAGACGGCTGGTCGCCCCCTCTGGACAGCCAGCTGTTGATGAAGAACCTACGTAGTTCCTTTTTTTTAACTTTAACTTTTGTTATCTGGCATCTCCTGGAGACGAATGGTGAAATGAATGATGGGTAATTACCATGGAGGAAGGAATACGGAGGAGGTGACTTGAGCGGTAGCTCGCATGCTAGAAAATCGTGAATAGTTTCGCAAAGGATCATGGGATACACTTACCCAAAACATTTCAGAAGCATAGAGCATCGCGTTGGTTTGCACTGTGTGAAATGAATGTATTTTTGATTTATCTGCATAGTGGATAGAAAAAATGTCTTCCTGTTCAGCTTTTGGATGTACGAATCGACCTTCTAAAAAGATTCCAGGAGTCACATTTCACATGTAAGTGTTATTTTTCATTTTTATTATATAATTCGTGTGCTTGTGAGTTGGATGGGGTGGGGGACTTTACGGTGGACATGTTTCAAAGAACTTTAAAATGTGAGATTATTCTAGGGCCCCCGATGAAACTTTGCCCCGAGCCCCGCAAAAATACCATCCGGCATTATTTGTGTGTGGGGTGGAGTAACCCCAAATAAACGTAGGCCTTTGCCTTTTTAAAATATAATTTTTGTGATGGCAGTAATTTTGTGTTTCATGAGTATTATTCTGTGTCCTAAAAAATCCCCCCGAACTTATACTAGGGTTTATAGGATTCGTACTTGGGTATCTTTTGAAATAATTCCACTGGACAATCATCTTTCTTTCGCACAAAATTGTTAATGCTTAGATTTTTCTTAGACTTTTGGATCCGGCCATTTGTAAAATGTTTTTTTTTTCTCTCCTCTCAGAGCCCTGTATTTGTCTATTTTCCCCTTCTCTTTTTCCAGTACTCTACAATCTCCAGGGATGGCAATATCGATTAGGGTCACGTTGATTTTCAAACGGTGATGTCGGGTGCGTTTGCGATTATGTGCTGGTCAGTCTGTATTTGAAAATCCCGTAAGACTTTTACCGGGCCATTATCCAGGACTTTATCTGTTATATTTTGCCAGGCCTTTTCAGAAGTCGGGAATCCAAATTTGTTGCAGAATGTCAAGTGGACCTTTCGGACCACATCGTTATGCCTCTTTTTGTACTCGGTGTGGGCAATGACCGTGCACTCGCAAACCAAATGATTAACTGTTTCTTCACGGTTGTTACACAGACGGCAAAGGCTATTGTCACTTGAACCCTGTATCTTGGCCTTCATCACGTTTGTCTGAAGGGCCTGCTCCTGTGCAGCAAAGAGCAAACCCACAGTCTCCCTTCGTGAAGTGCCTGTCTTAAGCCATGTCCAGGTTAAGTCTTTGTCAAGTTTGTTATCGATTCCTTTGAAAAAGGCCCCGTGTAAGGGCTTATTCTTCCAATTTTCTGGGCGGGCTTTGTATTGCTGTTTTTTGTACTCCATTTAAAAAAAAAAAAGACACAGAAAAAAAATTCTATTTTGACGGCTTTTAACAGTTTTTTCCGAGCTCTTGTTGACGTAATCGTGAAGGCCACACTTTTCTTCTTCAGCTATCTGTTTAATTTGTAGTAGACCACGGCCATTGATGTTTCGAGGCAGGTATAATCTATCAATGTCGCTCTTCGGATGTAGTGAGTGATGCATTGTTAGTAGTTTCCGTGCTTTTTTATCCAGTGTCTCCAATTCGGCCATTGTCCAGTCAACAATCCCCGCTGGGTACCGTATTACAGGCACTGCCCATGTATTTATTGCACGAATCATGTTACCAGCATTCAATTTCGATTTCAATATTTTTCTCACCCTTTTCAGGTATGCTTTGCGTGCGTGTTAGATTTTTGATTCTTTCGTGCAAAATATTGTCCATCTCTAAGATACCCAAATATCTTCATTAGTGAGCGAATTATATCTCCATTAGCGAGCTCTATTCCCTTTACTCTTTGAACTTTGCCCGCTGAAGGGACAGTATGGCGCACTTGTCAAGTCCAAATATCATTTTAATGTCAGTGCTGAAAATTCGCACAGTATTAAACAGTGATTCTAACTCAGTGAGATTTTTAGCACAAAGTTTTAAGTCGTCCATGTAAAGCAAATGGTTAACTTTGCCCCCCCTGAATAGAAATTTGATAGCCAAGTCCAGTATTGTTCAAAATTGTGGTCAGTGGTATTCGATATTGAACAGCAAGGGAGACAGTGACTCACCCTGGAATGTACCACGTCGTATTCGAACCTGGCCAAGTTCAGTGCTATTTGTTGTAAGTGTAGTCGACCATTGCCGCATATTGGTTTTCACAAATTTTCGGATATTATCGCTTATTCCATACGCTTCTAGACAGTTGTTGATCCATGAGTGTGGCAATGAGTCGAAGGCTTTTTTGTAGTCAATCCAGGTCATATTTAAGTTCGTCTGGCGCCGCTTACAGTTTTTCAGTATCATTTTGTCGATCAGGAGCTGATCTTTTGTGCCCCTTGATTGTTTAAAGTTCCCTTTTTGTTCGACTGGGTAAAGGGCATTTGCTAGCAGATGATTGTAAACTGTCGTAGCCAAGATTTTAGAAAATAGCTTGAAAGTTGTAGGGAGGCAGGTTATTGGGCGGAAGTTGCTGGGTTCATTGTCCTTGTCTAAGTCTTTTTTAATGAGGAATGTACGCCCTCTTGTCAGCCAGTATTCAGTCGTAGAGTTTTAGAGCATGGCATTGTATTGAATGGCAATACGGTGGTGTAGGCTTGTCAAGTACTTTAGCCAGAACCCATGTAGCTCATCAGGCCCTGGTGCACTCCAATACGTCGTCGTAGTGTGACGTCACAATATGGCTCTGGGCATAAACAAATGTCTATTCCTCCATGATTCCCATAGCGTTTCAGCCCAATTGGCGAGCTGTGCTCATATTTTGCAATTTCTTCGTTTTTTTCTGACAATTTGAAGCTAATTCGAAGCGGTGAAAATGCTGTGGTCCTCTCAAATCCAGTCATTTTATTATGAACCGCGCAAGGAATAAATACGTGGGCGAATTCATGCTTCCATGAGGGATAAGATATATAGCGTCGAGGTACTGTCTGCTTTTTATAATTATTTTATCATAAATTATTTTATCATAAATTATTTTATCATAAATTATTTAATCATAAATTATTTTATCTTACTTCTTTCAGTTTTATACGTATCATATGTGAACTGACCACCCATGAGTCTTTTTATTCTTCAGTGTTCCAAAAATTTATCATTACACATATACTGCCCGAAATTGCCCATTTTCAAAATATCTTTAAGCACACATCAATGTTTCTGTTTTTTAGTATGAAGAAACATGTCTAGAAAGATAACTTTTACAAGTAAATTACTTGAAACGCGTATCACATTGATGATGTTTTTCACTATTATGAATGAGCATATACTGTGAAAGGTTACCTTTCCTAGTGAAATCCTTGGAGCAAACATCACACTGATGAGGTTTTTCACCAGTGTAAATGAGCAAATGCTGTGAAAGATAACATTTCCTAGTGAACCATTGGAGCATACATCACATTGATGAGGTTTTTCATCAGTGTGAATAAGCATATGCTTTGAAAGGATACTTTTTTGAGTGAATTTCTTGGAACATACATCACATTGATGAGTTTTTCCCCTCACATCTACTGCATGTGTTAAGGATATATATCATCATCATCATCATTGTCAACCATTATCAATCCACTGCTGGACGAAGGTCTCCCCAAGTTTCCTCCACAACGGTCTGTCTTGTGCCAGTCTCCTCCATGTCACCCCTGCATACTTTCGAATTTCATCCACCCATCTCCCATGTGGTCTTCTTCTGGGTCTTTTCCTGTCCCTTGGAATCCAATCTAAAATTTCGGCTGTCCATCGATGGTCTGTTCTTCTGGCAGTATGTCCAGCCCATTGCCATTTCAGGGATTTAACTCTGATCATGATGTCTTCCACTCTTGTCATTTTTCGGATCCACATGTTCCTCTTCTTATCTCTCCTGGTTACACCAAGCATGCACCTCTCCATGCTGCTTTGAGTTGTCTGCAGCCTTTGTATGTCTCTTTTAGCTAAGGTCCACGTCTCTGCACCATACGTAAGCACTGGAAGGATGCATTGATCAAACACTTTTCTTTTAAGACATAATGGCATATTGCTCTTGAAAATTTTGCTGTTTCTTCCAAAAGCTCTCCAGGCAAGTTTTGTACGCCGATTAATTTCTTCACCAATGTGACCCTCACTTGATATCTGCTGTCCAAGATAAATGTATGTGTCTGTTATCTCCAGCTTTTCTCCATCAATCGATAAATCTTCATTTCTTGTAAAAGCATTGAACATCACTTTTGTCTTCTGAAAGTTCATTTTTAATCCCACTTCTTTACTCTTGTCAGCAAGTTCCTGGATCATACTCTGTAGCTCTGATGGGGTAGTTGCAAAAATGACTATGTCATCAGCAAAACGAAGGTGGGTTAGATAATCTCCATTAATCTTTATCCCCTTGTTTTCCCAGCTCAGCGACTGAAAAACACTCTCCAATGTGGCATTAAAGAGCTTCGGAGATATGGTGTCACCTTGTCTCACTCCTTTTCCAATTTTTACGTGTGTTGTATTTTCAAACAGCCTAATCTTTGCACTTGCATTTTCATAGATGTTATTAATAATATTAATGTATGCATCTTCAATACAGCAGGTTTTCAGAGCCATTGTAACTGCTGATGGTTTCACCGAATCAAAGGCTTTTTCATAATCGATAAAAGCCATGCACAATGGAAGTTCATATTCCCTCGCTCTTTCAATTAGTTCTCTCAGCACGTGGATATGATCTATTGTGCTGTAGCCACTCCTGAATCCAGCTTGTTCTCTCGGTTGAGCCATGTCCAGTGTTACCTTCAAGCGGTGTGAAAGAACTTTAGTGAAGATTTTATAAACTACTGATAGGAGGCTGATAGGTCTGTAGTTTCCGAGATCCTCAATGTCACCTTTCTTATGTAGCAGGATCATTGTAGCGTTGTTCCAATCCTCAGGAATTTTCCCTTCATTAAGGCATCGAGTGAAAATTTGGGCGAGTACTGTTTCGATTTCTCCACTTGCTTCTTGTATGATGTCTACAGTAATTCCATCTTCTCCTGGAGCTTTTCCCCGCTTCATGTTCTTGATTGCATGTGCAACTTCTGCTGGAAGGACTGGAGGAACTCTGGTACTGGTATCTTTCATGATGTCTGGAGTGCATGTATCATCCCTTTCATATAATTTGGAGTAGAAATCTTTCACTCTTGTCAAAATTTCGCCTCTATTTCTTGTTACAGAACCATCTTCTTTTCTCAGTGCCATAATCTGTTTTCTTCCCTTACTGAGATGTCCCTTTGCTATCTTTAGGCTTTGGTTGTTTTCAATTGCTTTCCTCACTAGTTCACTGTGCCAATATAGTTTAACACCTATTAGTGATATTTATATTTTTGTATAGGGTACGTAAAATCTCCTAAAGGCATCGCATGTTATAAAAACTTCGCACGAGTTCACCCGTAAATCAGTACAGAACTTGATACAACAGCCTCTTAAGGCAAAACCTAATGTTCTGAAAACGATAACAGACAAACAAAAAGGGCGGGATGTGTGCTCCAAATTCATATTTTACAGACTACAAAAAATATGCTTGCTCACAAGATCATCAGTCAGTCCACAAATCCTTACCTTGACATTTTAATCCATAGGGCATGTTTCTGTTTGTTTTTAGGAAATCTATAAAAGGAACACTGATTTTTCACAGTCTGGTGATTACAGTAGGCTGCAATACATAACACCATATCTATTATATCCAATTTCACCTTTAAAAATCAATTGCACGGGACTATCGACAGCCGCCAACGAAGAAACTAATGTTAACTAAGATGTAAACAACTTTTGTTTAAGCCCAGTCGCCATTCCGTGACGTCACGACTTCGACGACGTATTCTTAACAGGCTTTGCATGCTTTTGAACCATTTCTCTCATCATTACGATGTTTTCCATTTGTTTGTTTTTCTTGCTTTTCTTATTTAAATCCATGATCCAGGAGGCGTCTTTGTTGTGGTTTACTGGGTTCTCTCAGATGGCCTTCCAGAAAGCAAGAGTCTCCTCTTTCTCTGGACCTTCACTGTACTGAAGTTCAGTATGTTGCAGCGTTTTATAGAAATTTCGCTGATTTTTCCTGAATTATGTGTTCTGGACACGGTGTATGATAAGTCAGGTGATGCGACTCTCCGTGCTGTCAATAGTTTGAAAAATGGACTGTTAATGTCACAGCTCGCCAGGGAGCGTTCAGGAGTTGTGGGCTGATCGTTCACGCTAACTATCATAGAGTTATATGGTGTTTATGATTTCATCAGTGCTAAATCGGTATTTCTCTTGAGTATTTTTATTTATTACTTTGCGTAATTACATTGTATGGAGCTGCAGAAACGCTAAAATTTCTGTACAGAAGGTAAAGTACGTCAACTCTCTTTTTACTTAACGGGATTTAAATTTACAGTGTAGCTAAATGTCGGACTTGATCTGTTCAATTCTGTTTTATGTATAGGGCGAAAGCGTTTTGTACCGAACTATCGGTTATCGGACAGGTTATGCGACATATAAAGAACTTGTATCAATCTTTAATGACCCAACAGTGTTGGAAAAATGGGCAGCAAGCAGGGCCGGCTAGATAATAGGAGGACCGGGGCGCGTATTTCACAAGTGAATGTACGAAATTGCGATTAGAGCCATTTCCTCCACGCGATTGGTTCAGAGCTACTTTGGAGGTTGTGAGTGGCTGGGGCCTATGAGGAGAGTCATGTGACAGGAACACTATCTTTTTATCTGGGGAAGTTCTGCTTGCTAAGAAATTCGTTGTGAGGTTACTTAACATATGTGACAAATAATTCATACTGAATTATATCGTGAAAAGTTCTGCTTCCTAAGAAATTCAGTGAGGTTACTTAACAAACGTGACAAATGATCATATTGAATAATACGATAAGGAATATCTACAGTTTCTCAGATGAATGCACGTCGAAATCTATATTAACATTAAAATTGAGGACGACTTTAATAACTAACTAGTTGAATACCATACTCCGTATCAGCCAATAGATGGCAGCACGTCAACTACCCATCAGGATCGGTGCTGTTGGGAAAGTGCGTATATAAGGATACTAAAAAGTATCCTTTTAAAGGTCCTTTCTATTACCCTTAAAAGGACCTTTAACGATGTAAAGTATGTCTCCACAACGAAATATTCTGACGATCAAGTTTTTTTCCTCATGAATGTGAGGAGGTCTAGCTGGAAAATCAAATCAAATAGAGTGATTTTGTATTAGCAAAGAACTAATTAATGGCACGAAGTACGACCAGTGATGTATTCAGGTAAAATCCACGGACGCCCCCCCCCTCAGGTTTTTGAGTGGTCATCCTTTATATTTAGTCTAATTTCTTGTTTACAGATGAAAATTTTAAAATTTGGAGAAATTAATTTTAAAAATTTAAGAAAACGGGGAAAATATTATAATAAAAAACTCATTCACATGAACTTCATATCTCAGTAGCATTAATATTATTTTAAGTATTAAATTAATTAGTTTGTTTTATACACTAAAACTAAAATTTAATTGCCATCGGCATGTATATTTACGTTTTCTAAATCCGACGAGTCAATACAGCCAATAATGTGTACAATACCTCGAGAAAAAAAACGGAATTTCCGTTGTTAATTAGAGCCATAAATGATTTTACACAAAGTGTTAACACTTTAAATAACTTTTTTTAAAAATGTAGCTCTGAAATCAAAGTAGTTATGAAAAAATATATACTCTATAGAAAAATTTGTTGCTCTAGATGAAAATGCTTTTGTAAATTTGTTTATAAATGGAACAATTGTCCATGTTAAAAATATATTATGAAGTCCTACCAAATTTAGTCAATACTTTCTCCGGGTAAAAATCAGGACTGTAGAAGAAGACCAGTTCATTTTGATCACATATGCAAGAGGGGCAAACAAGAAAACCAAGCATTGTTTCACAATTCGTTAAATTTTTTAGAGCCTTTGTATTTGATAGTTAAATTCACTGTGGATTTGTAATCGCCAACGGCATGCCGCTTGCGCTGCAATACATCATCATATTTTGGAAGCTGGCATTCAGCTTTATTTCAGTCTCCTGGATGCCGACTTCCAATGTATATGGTTAAGTAAGCCTCAATGTAGCTAACGTGACGTTAGGGCTTCCAATACAAAAAAATATTTGCGCTACCTAATTTTAACGATAGCAAATTAATAAAAATGATTCCCATATTTTTTTCCTGGCGGTATGTGGTTTACGCTCTGTGACAAAAAGAAAATCCAGGAATTTCAAACGATTAATTAGTTGTTGTTTTTTTACTACTATGTGCTAACCTAAATAATCTAAAGGGGCTGAAACCAAGTGGCAGCGGAATGGTTTGCACCATACGTTTTCAGGTAACACTGTAATGATTCCTTAACAATCAGAAAAACGCTTGCTGTAAGATTAAAATATTTTAGACACTCCTAATGTTTAGGGGGCGAAGGGGGAAGAATTTTCTCCAGCACAGCACCGTTATCTTACTAGCTTCCTTAATATTTTACACCACCGCAGCATGGTGAAATCCGTGGTGCATTACTGAATTAAAATAAAGGTATAACTTTTTTACATTTTTAATCACTTGCATGTGGAGATTTCAGAAAATTGGTTATATGTATTACTGTATAAATAAATAATATAATATGTATTAATGTATAAATAAATAATATAATATGTATTAATGTATAAATAAATAATATAATATGTATTAATGTATAAATAAATAACAAATAATAACAAGTTTGAGCCCCTCAAATTTTCCGATTGACCCGCCGGAAAAAACTCTCTGAATGTAACGCTGAGTACGACCTCAAGACAGTGTTCTGTTGAAATAAGACGCTTCCGTCGGAATAAATACTCCAAAATGTTGTTTGCAATATATTGTGTCTGACAAAATAGTAAGTAATCTGTCATTTATATATATTTCTAATATTTAGGAAATTCCTCATATTTTGTCCCTCCAAACTTAATCAAAAATGCCTTCAATTTCACATTTCAACCCGCCTTCTCCCCGAAAAAAAAAAAAAAAAAAAAACGTTGAACAGCTTATGGTTCTCCATACAAAACACGTCAGTACTAATCCTGTTCTACAGCAGTGCGCGCTGACGTGCTGACATCTATCGGCTCTGTGACAACTATATAGATTACAGCATGGCTTTCTGCGATTAATCAAAGATAAGTCCATGAAGTCATGTTGATATAAAAACTCAAAAGTTCCCCTACCAATAAAGTACACTCTCTATTTACCTCCTGTCGCATTCCGAATGTACGGGTAAAACAACTGGGGTTAACCATTGTCTCAATGAAAACACCCGAACATTAAAATGGCATATGGCGTGTGCAGCAAAGCCTATATGTCTCACTCACATGAATCTCCTCGTAGGCCCCGCCTACTCGCAATCTCATAAGTGGCTCTGAACCAATCGCGTGGCGGAAATGGCCTTAATCGCGATTCTGTACATTCACTTGTGAAATACGCGACCGGGGCAGTCGCCTCGCGCCTTAAGGGGCCACGCAGTTTAGGAAAAAAAAAAAAAACATTTTCGGTAGAATTTTTTACAATTATCATTTTTTGTGTGTAAGTTTTGGGTACGAGGCCTTTAAAAAGATGTTTTTTTTAAAGTTTTTTCTTTTGTTTCCAATCAACTTATTTTCGAATAGGTTACCGCCCTTCGACGTATAAATACTGAGATTTGCGGATTCCAAGTGATTAATGCAGCTGCCTTAATATTTTCCGCATTCATGAAATAGCAAATTATATTTCATCATTTTGTGGCCCTCACTTTTATAAATTTAACAACTTGCGTGCAAACCAGATACTTAAATTTAAAGAAATAAAAAGAACAATATTAAAGTTGGTTTTGAGCTGCATAAGGGTGCCATTTATTCAGTGATTTTAAAATATTACTACAAATAAAAAAAAATCATATAACAGCGCGTATAAAAGTTTAAAAACTCCCTAATTTGTCACTTCATTTTTTTAAAAATCAATCACTAAAACATGTATCAGGAGAAAAGAAACTATTTATATGAATTTGTTATTGTTCCTACACTAAAATATTCGCCATTCAAAAAATTTCGCTACGCAGATAGAGTTTTGTCATTTTGTGAGGAAGTTTTTATAAGAGACATAATACAACCTCAACCACATCTCCCTGAAAAGAAAATCATAGATTTTAACAGTTTTCACACACTCTCTCTCTCTCTGTGTGTCTCTCTCAGAACTTTCAATCCATACTATGATCTTTTTGTTAAGCTTAAAATTTATCTTTATGATAGTTTTCGTTATGACGTACTACAGAAGTGAAACACATGTCAAGACGGAAAAGTTACGGCGATACATTCTGACGATGTAGCTTAATTGGTAAGTATTTGGCTCCGGAGTAGCGGAATCATCGGCAAATTTGTGCATTTCACATCGCGTGTGTTCTTTAAGGACGGGCATTTTTCACGTAACGACGTTATTAAAATATGAGATTTATTTCCTAGTGCAAGCAATGAAATCTTGTTCCGGGGTTGCGCAATGAAATTTCGCCCCGGGCACGCAAAAGTTCCATCCAGCCCTGGCAGCAAGCATTAGTATGCAATACATTTTTCCACAGACTACAACGTGGAAAATATTTACGTTAAGAGCATTAATCATTGTTGAAATGTAGGATGACTAATTTTTTTCCCTTGATATCAAATATGTTCATCGTACTATATGCACGCAGGTCGGTGAAAGCTCCGCCGAGAAAAAGCAGCCATTTTGCCGCGATACGCTTTCTCTGCCGTCATCGCCAACACAGATGTAAAACAAATGTGTAAGATATATTGTTTATTACTAAATGAAAACTTCAGTAGTGAATGATTTCTCGAGAGAAAGATTAATCAAAATTACTTTTTGGGAAAACTTCGCTGGTTTTCAAAACCAGCAGTTTTCGTTAACGATGCTCCAATGACTTACGCAAAAACTGATGGAAAATCAGTTTTTTTATTCCATGTTAAAATTACTCCTCTGAATGTACAGCACCATCTTATTTTACAAGAAGTACATTTTTCTTACGATAAAGGGCGTATTTTCTGTTGCCTCAGTAGAAAAACTCAGCATCATCTGCTCAGAAATCGTGACTTTAAGAGTACTCATTCTGTGGCTAATATATATATATATATATATAACGCTTATTTAATGAATTCCATTTGATAGGCACAAAAGTGCATGCTTGCGAAGCGTTTCAGGTTATCATTTTTTTAATTCCAAGCAAAAAAGCATTCGTAAAGTACGAATGTTTCTTCCCCTTCCTTCCATAAGAAAGCGTAGGTTGTATCAAATCATCGCTCACACGTTTGTAGCGCCATCTAGTGGCAAGTGACATTAATGGGTGGTTTTTGTTTCCAGAGTCATATCACCTGACTATCAAACACCGTGGTTCTGGACAAACTCTTGCATTTTAGCATTGTAATGCTGAGTCTTAGCAACAGTTCATGCTCCGGAGTCAAACTCAATGTATCTAAGAGCACATGTTTGTGGGTCGTGCACCCATCGCACAGACTCCTTCTGGGGAGCTATGTGGTCCGCTTCCTCACAACTTTTCCTCGGGGTGTTTATTGGTGAGCCTCATACAACATCCGATTCAACATGGTCTGCTCTACGCCAACGGCTGCTTAGAGCAGCTGCTCTATGGAGACGTGCCCAATTTTGTTCATCTTTCCATCAGCGTGCTCGCCTCACTAACACCTATATGGTTTCCTTGTGCACATGCTCCTGGATGGTGACCAAGACTCCGGCTTTCTACCTGCAAGAGCTCACTCGTTACCTGGTCAAAGTCGTCTGGTCCGGCCATCACTGGGTTCGTGTTTCCCAACTCTGTCTGCCCCCGTCTCGTAATGGAATTGGCCTGCCTGATGTGTCATCACAATACAAGGCGTGCAGACTTGCCTCCTTCATCCGCCTCTTCACAGTGCTAGTCCATGCAGCGGAAGTTGTTCGTGATGTATTAGTCTCCCCGCGCAACCCTCGTTTTACTTTCCTCTCTCTTTTTCTGATGGACCACTATCCTCTCATTACTCTCCACCTTCCGCCAGTCTACTCTGAAGCTTTCTCGCTTCTCCGTGCTCTACCTCTCTCTCGTTCCCCTCCTGCCTCTACATCTGAACTTCTGTCTGAGCCCCTCCTTTTCTCTTCTCTTAAGTACCCTCCCCATCTTCCGTGCTTTGCCTATCCATTCTGGCTCCGTGCTGGAGTCGTAACAGTCCGCGACTTAACCACCCGTGACCTTTCCTGGAAACCATTTGCCCGCCTCCCACGCACTCTACGCCTTTCCTCCTCCGCTCGCTCTCTTTACGATTCCCTGCTATGACGTAGAAGTCTTGTCTTACTTCTACGTTAATTTAAGGCAGCAACATACTGAGAAATAGTTCCGAAATGAAAGAAATCTTAACGGCCAGACGAAACATGTAAACAACAGAAGTCACACTTACGGAAAAGTTGCTTTATTCAGGATGTAGCAAACACATCGTAGCATAGCATATTGCACTAAACTCTCCACACACCACACAATTCTCAACACAACGCTCTTTTCTCAACGCTTCTTTCAATAATCAGTTTAAAACCCAACGCTCTCCCAGCAATAATTATGTCGTAGCTTTTATCTCTTGTTCTTATCAATATCAGGCATACGTCACGTGCATTCAACCTCAATTGTGTTGCCAAACATATTCGTTTGAGAGAAAAGATATTACGTTAAGAGTGAAGAATAACAGAATAAACTCAAGATTTACATAAGGAAAGAAACTAAAAAGGAAAGTTAATTTAGAATATACGTCACACTGCTCTCTACTATCATTTCCCAGTTCCCTGACCTTGCGTCTCCCTCCGGCCTGAATCTCGTCCTTTCTGCCTCTCTTCCTGTTCCTCTTTTCTTGCCGCTTGGCAACTCCCTTTTCCCTCTCTCTTCGCTTTCCCGGTCCACCCTCTATTGCTTTTTATCTTCGTCCACTACTTCTTCACCCGCTCCTATCGCTACTGTTCCTCTCTCCTCTGCTTCTGCTGTCTGGTCTGCGACCCTCTCTCCTCTCCCCTCTCCTCTTGAAGTCAATACCCATTGGCTTTTCCTCCACAACCGTCTTCCGGTTCCCTCTAGCCTCTACCGCATGAATCTTATCTCTTCCTCCTGTGCCCTTTCTGCTCCCGTGAGGCTGATGTATCACATGTATACCAGTATTGCACTGTTCTACTGCCGCTTTTACATCTAGCCTTCACTTTCGCTCAATGCTCCTATGCAGTGGACCTTCCGTTCAGTTCCTACAAACGCTCCTCGTCCAGACATCTCCACCGGCTCGTTTGCCTCCGGTCTGTTGTTATATCTTCATCCTCGTGAAGTACGTAATATACGTGTATCATCAGTAACTCCGAACTGCTCTGACGTCTGTCTCCCCGCAACAAGCCAGTGCAGCGCTCCTGAGCAATTTCCGAGCTCGTTTACTATCAGGGCCCCGGCCACGTCGTGGTTTGCCGACACACCGTCATCTCTACACCTCACGGTAGGTGGACATTCCTCTCCTACTTGTACTACATAATTGTAATTTAATGCATAGGCTCTTGCACTTCACTTTTTCATTTGTCAAGACGAATTGTCACGATGTTTTATTGCTGTGCATCAAACTGTATATATTTGTAAATACCTTTTAACCTGAATTGCCCTCCGGTGATGCATTATGTTATGGTTTCATGAGACGCCCATGTTTTGCACGTCTCTCCTGTACATACCTCATTGTATTAAAGGCGATTTTGAACTTAGCAGCAGTTGCAACAACTCGTTGCTTCAGTTCTTCTATTACAGTGGCTATTGTTTTACGCTCGAGGTCATGCCTCTTAAAAAGGCCAGTTTTTACTCTCTCATTCTTCAATTTTCCTTCCTTTAATGACTTAAGACACGAAATGTCTGCTCTTATTTTCCTCACTTTATTCTCCAGTCTTATCCTCCATTTCGAAGGTCCTGGTGATTAACGGTGTTTAGGTAATTTATACCCCAGTTCTAAAGTGACAATGTACGCATCACTGTACATCAGCTGCTTTGTTGCTTTCAGTGTATCTGTAGGAATAGTGCTGATGATCTTGTTAATGTCATACAAGAGACTTTTCACAATTATACTGCGGATTTGCCGCAGTATCTTCGTCGTATCCTCTGACGGACATTTTCTTCACTCAAGTGCTCGATTATGCGTTCCCTTAGCCGGATCTGTTGTTCACTTAGTTCCTGGACAGTTGTTCCATTATCATCAGCAACCGATTCTTCTAGTAAATTTGACGCATTTGCATTTTTTGCAGTTTCCAATTGTCCTGGAATACACAAATCTGATGTGCCCTCAGTTTGATCAGGTTCCTGGGCCTGTTTTCGAAATTCTTCAAGTTCTAGCTCTGATAACAATTTGGTTCTCATTATAAAATAACGTTGTTGAATTATTCTTGCTTCTGATATACCACAGTCGGGGTGTTGTTCCATCCATAAACTCAATATTCGTTTCTGGTACTCGCGTTCTGATGGGTCTGATTTGTAGTAACAGTTAATAATTTTTCGATTTTCGTCGATTGTCCAAATTTTGCGCTTATTATGACTATTGTTAAGGCTTGTTTTGGCAGCTGGGTCTGCCTCTTCCTGTCACCCACTTATATATATATATGTGTGAGTGTGTTTGTGTATCTGTACATATACATGTATGCACATGTGTATATATATCTATAACATGTTAATTTTTGCATCTATTGTAATATGGAAAACAATCTTGAAATGTTGACGTTAAAAAGTTTTCCTTTTTTGTAATAAATACTCATACTGCTCCACTGTATAATGAAGTGTGACACTTTCTGTCTGAATGTGTGTGGTTTTTAAATTAAAGTTTTGATCCCTCACTAGCCTATCCTCCTGCAATGTAAAATATTGGAAATTTATTGCTTCTGGTATTAACGAAATGCCAGTTAAATTACATTTTCAAGTTGGAATCCTGATTATGTCAAGTGTTGTCAGAATATATTTCTATAATGATTTGATACTATATTGAAAATGAAGTTACTTGATTCAAACTTAATGGATTGCTTTTTTCTTTTCTGTAGGATTATTGCTTATACGCGAGAATTTTTAAGATTTCATTATTTAATGATAACTTCGTAAATTACCGAATTTGCGTAAAATATACATTTGTTTTAGTAGACTGGATCGTTATGGGGAAATTCGTTCCACATAGTCTATGAACCGGAGTTTCGAAAATTACCAAGTGTGCACATTTTTTATACTAGGGTGAAACTAGGACAGCTGTGTGATTGTGAATTTAAATTACTAAGAAATACAGGAAACGCATCTACTCTACGCTTTGAGACATAGAGAAAAGAAGTTCTTTCCTCCATACTTCGCGATGCCGTACACTCGCTCGCAGACTTACAGCCGAGCAGCATCTTTTGGGTGGGAGTATCCTATGGTACCTTGCGACAATCAACCTCCCTTTTAGCGGCGCGGGGCATCTCCCCTCTTTTCTTTCTTGCAGGGTAATTACTTGTAGTTTATAATAATTGATTCTGCATTCCTACGACACTTATTCTGATGATGGGGTCATGAGAGCCCCGAAAGTTCTTGCTTTTAAATTAATTTAATTTATAAATTAAATTTGGTTTTATTTTGCAAACTTTTAATGATTTTATTTATCGTACGCAGACAGCAATTGTGATACCTATTGCATAGATGATGCTTTTGACCAGTATGAAGGAATATATGGATATTATATCATGTTCAAAATATAATACTTAACTATAGAACAATGTTTTTTGGTTTGAGTATAGGACTGTTAACAATTTTTAAACACCCTCTCTTGTCCATTTTCAATTTTTTGTATTCAGTGTTCAAAAAACCAAACCTCCAACAAACACATGTTCGACATCCAAATAGTCACATTTGGAGCCTAAGGATTGTTTGCCGCCCTGGTGGCGCAGTGGTCTAAGCGATGGCCTCTGATCATTCGTCCGAACGGGGTCCGGGTTCGAATCCCGTGAGGCATGGATGTTGTGTTTGTCTTACGGCACTGGTTCTCTCCCTTCCCTGGAACCAGTGACCCCAAATTAGGGACGGGCGACTGCTTATAGCCCATTGAGTTGTTCACGGTGGTCGTTAAACCTCCAATAAAAAAAAAAAGTATTGTTTGCAATTGAGGTTTTCGAACAAGGGATAATAAAAATTTAAAAAACTGTGTGTTTTGAGACATCAGAATTTCTAAATTGGGCCTGGGAGCACTAAAAATGCAAATACAGTTCCGACAATCACTCCTGTAAAAAGCAACTTGCTGTTTCTCCTCTGTGGAAAGAAGAAATATACAAAGACCTTTAAGATACATAGATTGGAAAACCGTAAGTTAACCGGGCCACATTTGAAGTTTAGCGTTGTACGGAAAGAATCTGTCACATCTCGTTCTTTATTATAGGCGTTCGTGTGTTTATATCAATTACATCCATTTTTTTTATTGTGTAACCAGTAAGATTTCATTTTTGTTTTTATAAATAGTGTGTGTATATTGTAAAGTATTTCAGAAAATAATAAAGCCAAATTTAATAAGCTAAACAGATTTTTAAAACGGTTATATCATGCGTAGCGTACGGATGTACCAATAAGCAAACAACTGACCAGCAGACACTTTCATTTCGTAGGTTTCCTCATAATAATTGTGATACTTTGGGGAAGTGGGTAAATGCTCTAAGACGTGCTAACTGGAAACGAAGCTAGGCCAAGCCAAAATCTGACGATTGCCATTTATCAAGAGGCATCACACACCTTTGAGGTCTCATACCGGTATCCCCTCTCTGGAAATAGAAAAGAGAAAGGCGACGACCAAGTTGTCCCCAAGAAAAAAAGCGTGAGAAAAAAAAACCGTAACATATTCATATTTTCATCTGGATTTAAGTGCTAGTCACAGCAATGTTGCCGTGACTTGCAGTTTCAATTTAGGCTTCTCACCTTCTTTTCTAATCTTTCTCTGGAAATAATAGAGGTGTTTTAGTACTTTAAATGCAGGATAGTTAGTCAGTAACCTTTTGCACTTACTTTATCTGTAAATATTAAGTTAAGGGATTCAGTTTTTACTAGAACCTTGTCTCATTTACCGTGACTTGCAGTTTCAATCTAGACTTCTAACTTTCTTTCGTAATCTTTCCCTTGAAATAATAGAGGTGTTTTAGTATTTTAAGTGTTAGATATCAAATAAGTGAAAAGGGTTACTACGTTACTAGTAACCTTTTTCACTTATTTGATCTCTAAATATTAAATTAAGGGACTTAGTTCTTACTAGACCCTTGTGCCATTCACCAGATTGTGTATAGCTTTAAAGGGAAGGTTTCTGGTTAAACTTACACATGGTTTGTTGACTCGTGTTTCTTTTCCTAGACTTTTCATCCTCGAGATTTGTAATTGTCTAAACTCTAAATTATATGAAGAGGGCATTTCTTTTTATCATATTTAACTTTACTTATTTTTTCTCCCGTTGAGTAGCTATTACGAACTCATAATACTGCGGGAAAAACTTCCGAAATTAAAAGTTCTGCTATCGGCAATTTCTCTTAAGAATAAACAAATGGACACATTAAAGTGATTTTTGACATTACTTAGTGTGTGAAATACGAGTTTCATGCAACGAGATCACGCAGTTTGCAAGCAAATGAAGCATAAATATATTTTAAACGTAGGACAAGCCACGTTTTCCTTTAGTTATTTCATACCCCCCCCCCCCACATTACGATAATGATGTTTTCTTTAATCGTAAGTTAAAAGGCGCAATGTCTAATTTATACCCCATCGAAAAAAAAATTAATGCGCAGTATTAAAACAACGTAAAATTTCTTCTTTCGTGTAGGTAAAAGAGCTTAATTAACGCAGCTCACATACAAACACGCCGTTTTTACCGTACAAGCTCTGCGATCAAAATGTCGCCAGCTGCTGCCACTCATTTTTTGTTTTGTTTGGAGCACTAGAAATAAAAATACAGTTCCTCGACAAGCACCCCTGTGAAAGTGACATGTTGTTCCTCACATGTGGAAAGAATAAATATATATATTGCCTTACATTTTTTTTTTAATTTGCTGAAAAATAGCAGTTGGGAACTATTTTTTCCTATGGATTTAAATTTTTAATCATATATTTTGGATAAGATTGCCCAAAACATGATGAAAAGCTTCCAAGGCTCTCTGCGTAAACACATTTTGTACGCTCCAGCTCTTTTGGAAAGATTATATAAATTATTACACTGCTTTTTTTTTTTTTTGGTGAAACACACCAGTTGAAATCTAATATGAATTCAAAAATTTTAATCATATTTTGAATTAAACTGCCAGAAACGTGGCGAAAAACATGCAGAAACTTTCTCTGGACAGTGTATCAACAATGTTCATTTAACATTACAAAGTTTGTCTATCCTCGGAACTTAGAAATACACAGTATTTCTGAGCCCTGAAAGTTAATTCTTATGTGACGTGCAAGATTCTTTGTTTTGTTTTTTTTAATTTCAGGTTTAACGAACACCGTGAGCAGTTCAAATTCTTTATTAAAACAAGGTATGTTACAATGAGTCGCTCGGCAGCAGATTAAAATGTCAAAAACAATGAATGACAATGAGATGGTCTGCACATGATGCAAGTGGGAAACCGTTCCATAAAAACAAAAAAATTTCGAATGATGAAAGACAATATCGGGTGTCAACACCCGAGGCATACATTTTATGAAAAGAACATGGGTAATGCATGTATTATGTGTATTGTTATGCAATACAGTTACCGGACAAAATAGAAAGGCAGAAGAGCACGGTGCAAACAAAGAGGAGGAGCACATTCGACGAAAACAATAGTAGTTGGGGCACACGAGCTTGTGGTTCAGAAGAGAAAAAAACAGGTACATAACGAGCAAAATGCTTATAACAAATTATTAGAAGGTATGTACAGAGCAGTTCACAGAAAGCACGGTGCAAACAAATTACAGTACAATAGCGGAGAACTGGCTTGTGCCACGAAGACACACACACAACACTGATAATTATGCAAATCAATTTCCGTGATAAAGCATAAGACACGACACCAAAGGCAGAAAAGCACGGTGCAAACAATATGGAAGCACATTTAACGAAAACAAAAGTGATCGGGATACACGAGCTTGTGGTCTAAATAATCAGGAACAAAACGTGCAAAATGTGTATAACAAGATTGTAAAGGGTATGTACAGAGCAATTCAAAAAAAGCACGGTGCAAAGAAATTACAGTACGGTAGCAAAAAAAACAAAACAAAACTGGGATGTGCTACAAAGGCACATGCACAACACAATAATACAGGAAGGATATATGGAATACAGTTATCGCGATTAAGCATAAGATACAATACCAAGGCAAAGAAGCACGGTGCCGACAAAAAGCAGGAGCACATTTGACGAAAACAACAGTAATCGGGACACAAGAGCTTGTGGTCCTGAAAAGCAAGAACCTAACCTAACGTGCGAAATACAAGAGACAACAAAAAAAAAAGGAAGATATGTACGGGACAATTCATACGGAACACGTTGCAGAACACAATTAAGGAAAAAGCACGGTGCAAACAAAATACAAGGCCCGAACATAAAAAGAGAACCAAAGTCTGGACACACGAGGTTGTGGTCACAGGAATTAAGACACAAATAACTCGCCCAGTATTAAAACTGTGCAAGAAAAAGAACCAATGAAAAGTGCTAGCAAGGTGAAGAGAACAGCCAAACCAAAATAAAGACAATCAAAAAGAGGACACAATCAAGTCACCAGTAGGATGTCAGAGCCAGCAATAGAAAACCACCCGGTGCGCTGGGCCCAGGTGTTCTGAAAGGTGCTGATTGTTTGCGTGGAAGGTGCAGCTGTGAGTTCAAGCCGGAGGCGCACCACGAACCGGCCCCGAAAGCTAGCCCACAGCCGCCCACCGGCCGACAGAAGACATGGAAGTACAGGAGAATTCCTGAGAGATTGATGAAATGAGTGAATCACTTGCTTGGCAAGTATGAAAAGAAAGCAGCAGGCATCCGGAAGGCAGGTGGGCGGATGTTTTGTGAGCAACAGCCCGGGATATGCTTGAAACGGCAAGTCCTTAGAGCAAATTATGTCAGCTAACCGGAAAACAGTATGAAGAAGTGGCAGCAAGATAGCGCAGTGGCAGTACGTATGAGCGACGTCACCGTTAACGCCACAGAAAGGACAGAGGGGAGAAGAGAGAAGAGACATGCGATAGAGAAGATGGGGGACAGGAGCCGGCGATGAAGGAACCGCCAGTGGTTGTTACGTTATAGCGGAGAAGAAAGGGGGAAAGAAAAAGCAGACCAAACGGCCAGGGAGGAGGAAGGAGAAACCCCGGGAAAGGGCGATGGCGGCTCGGGGTTGAAAAAATAGGTGAAGAGCTACAAGAACAATATGAAAAGATATCTACTGTCTTCAGTGAAAATCACTGTATGAGGACTGACCTATTTTTTGTATATTAGATCAATTCTTCTTTCTTTTAAAGCTGCAAATTTGTCGATTATGTCGTCATAGAATGGTTGTTTCTTCGTGAGCATCAATAAAATATCTTTGTGACTAGAAATATCTGCCAAAGAAGCAAATCTGTCTCGATAAATGGTGTTTCTTCAGTAACTTTGTATTCTTTTAAGGCAAGAAAAACTTCTTTCCACTTACACACTTGTAGATGGAATGGTTAAAATGAGGGCAACCAATTTATAAGCTCCTGTAAAAATGTCTTTATCTTCATGAAGCACTCGAAGAAGTTCTTGAGTCGATGTATTCCTTAATTTTTCGTTGGCATATACAAGACTCAGTTCATTTTTAAGGCGCTGGAGTTTAGTAAATATTTTCCCGTAAAAATGTTGTAGATTTTCAAAAGCGTAAGAGGGAAAGCTTGAATTACATTGTTCGAATTTGGTTGTGTCAGCAAGACAAGCAAATTGAAGTTTTTCAGAGTCTTGAAATCTTATACCCATTTCCATAAGAATGTGGTCTAAAATTTCAAAATACAATTGTTTATGATTTTGAAAAATTGTTTCTTGTGTAAGAGCAGCATATTCCCGTTTAGATCTGCTTATTTCCGTGATTTTGCTAACTTTTCCAAAGAGTGTTTCAAATACTTCATCGTTCCTTTTATAACTTAAAATTTCACGAATTTTTTTAATTTGAGTTACACAGTAGTTTATGTCTAGTGATTTTTTCTGCAAAATTTCGAATAATAGATCGGTGGAGCCAAAAATTTCATTAAATACTATTGCCAAAAATGTAAATTCAAAAGTGTTCATATCGTTTAAAAACCCCTTGGCAAGTTGAATTGATTTTCTGTCTGATTGCTCACCATTTGTCAGAAATTCGAATACTTCTTTCATTTTATCCCAATCTTTAACAATTACACTTATTAAGTTCGAAGTGGAGGACCATCGAGTTTCTGCTATGGTTGGTATGCGTCTTGCGGTTGTAGATGTGAGTGTATAAGATCGCTTCACTGAGTGGTAAATAAACGAAGGAGTTCCAGTGAGGCTTGCGTAAAATATACGACAGTTTCAAATTTTAGAAAAACTCTGCAGTAATACAAGGTTCAACCGATGTGCTAAGCAATGAACAAAAACAGCTTGAGAACCTTTATCCTTGATTTTTTCTGGAGCCCATTCAAGTGTCCAGACATTACATTTGCCCCATCGTAACCTTGTCCTATTAATTTGTGTTGATAATCGAATCGTACCAAAATTTTGTCTAACATTTTGTATAAAGCTTCTGACGTTCGATCTCCACTCACGTCGTGGAAACAAAAAAATCGCTCAGCCAATACACCTTCCGAATCAACAAATCTTATTATTAAAGAGCCCTGAGAAGTCTGATTTATGTCTGTGGTGTCATCTACTTGAATAGAAAAGCATCGAACTTCATTTATTTCATTTTTAACGTGATCGTTTATATATTCAGAAATACATTCAATTAATTCATTTTGAATAGTTTTTGAGTCACCTGTGAAGACATTTTTTATCTTTTCGTATTGATTTTGAATTTCTAAAGGACTTCTTGATATCAACAATGAAAGTAATTCCTTGAAATTTCAACGATTTATCGAGCCCATGCTTTCGTCATGGCCACGGAATGCTAGTTCTTGTTTACTAAAATATAATACTGCATCAATCACTGTCTGCAGGAAAAGTCTATTTAAAAGAACGATTTCGTTGAAATGCATTTTCAAAAGCCTAGTATTCTCCCTCGGGGCATCAGTAATGGTGTTCTGATTTTTTTTCAAAATTCCTTAGCATTAACTCGCATTTCAGGTGTTCGCTGGAATCACCATGTTTACGAAGTGAGCGTGTTATATTTAATAAACCTGAGAATCCGTCTTTATTCCACGCCGAATGTTTATTACTAAAAAGTAAGCGGGGCCAACAAAATAATTTTTGTAACACAGAAGTACTACAAAGCCGTTTATATTCAGTAAACCTACAATTTTTAAAATTAATATTGTAAGATTTACCGTTCTTCTTGATTTCTTTTTTGGCAACAATTGTCAGTGAATTCGTCGGTCGTACTTGAAGTAAAATGTCTCTTTTGTCTTCATCTTTCCACCGATTAAATGGAGTTGGTAATAAATTATTGTTTGTAATAAATTACAAACAATGTCGTTCACAGGATACATACTTTAATTAAAACTATCACTAACTTTTAAACTGTACACGAAACTACAATAACAGCTAAACTTTTTGACAAATAATCACAAAGCACGAAAAAACAAATCCCTTTCGGAAAGCATGTACCACAACACTGCAAGATACCCTTGGTAAACCGTCCCGTTTCACCGTAATCTTCATCTAAGGTCACAATTCCATCTGCAGAGCTTCGGCGCCGAAACACTTCACAGAGCTTCGCGCAAGTGAAGTGTTTAACTTTTGGCGCCGAAGCTTTGCAGATGGAATCGTGACCTTCGAAGGAGATCACGGTGAAACTCAAATTGTAGTACATGCTTTCCGAAAAGGATTTGTTTTTTCGTGCTTTGTGATTATTTGTCAAAAAGTTTAGCTGTTACTGTAGTTTCGTGTACAGTTTAACAGTTAGTGATAGTTTTAATTAAAGTATGTATCCTGTGAACGACATTGTTTGCAATTTATTACAAACTCTATTTAATCGGTGGAAAGATGAAGATAAAAGAGACATTTTACTTCAAGAAAGACCGACGGATCCACTGACAGTTGTTGCCAAAAAAGAAATCAAGAAGAGCGGTAAATCTTACAATATTAATTTTAAAAATTGTTGGTTTATTGAATATAAATGGCTTTGTAGTACTTCTGTGTTACAAAAAAATATTTTGTTGGCCCTGCTTACTTTTTAGTAATAAACATTCGGCGTGGAATAAAGACGGATTCTCAGATTTATTAAATATAACACGCTCACTTCATAAACATGGCGATTCTAGCGAACAATTGAAATGCGAGTTAATGCTAAGGAATTTTGAAAAATCTGAACACCATTGCCAATGTCCTGAGGCTGAGGGAGAATGCTAGGCTCTTTTTTTTTTTTTGATTGGAGGTTTAACGACCACCGTGAGCAACTCAATGGGCTATAAGCAGTCGCCCGTCCCTAATTTAGGGTCACTGGTTCCAGGGAAGGGAGAGAGCCAGTGCCGTAATACAAACACAACATCCATGCCTGACCGGGATTCGAACCCGGACCCCTTACGGACGAATGATCAGAGACCAGCGCCTTAGACCACTGGGGCAACGGGGCGGCGCTAGGCTTTTAAAAATGCATTTCAACGAAAACGTTCTGTGACGTACCTGCCAGCAGGACGCACACGACATAAAGGCAGATAGGAATCAGAATAATCGTCTGCGTAGCTCAGTTGGTAGAGCGACTTGTTCCGGAATAAGCTGCCTCTGGTTCGAATCTCGGAGTAGACCAAAAATGACGGAGAAATTTACTTCGTTATAGTTCGTTTAAATAGATTTTTCCTGCAGACAGTGAGTGATGCAGTATTATATTTAAGCAAACAAGAACTAGCATTCCGTGGCCATGAAGAAAGCATGGACTCGATAAATCGCGGACATTTCAAGGAATTATTTTCATTGTTGATATCAAGAAGTCCTTTACAAATGCAAAATCAATACCAAAAGATAAAAAACGTCTTCACAGGAGACTCAAAAACTATTCGAAATTAATCAATTGAATGTATTTCTGAATATATAAACGATAACGTAAAAAATGAAATAAATGAAGTTCAATGCTTTTCTATTCAAGTAGATGACACCACAGACATAAATCAGACTTCTCAGGGCTCTTTAATAATAAGATTTGCTGATTCGGAAGGTGTATTGGCTGAGCGATTTTTGGGTTTCCAGGACGTGAGTGGAGATCGAACGTCAGAAGCTTTATAGAAAATGCTAGACAAAATTTTGGAACAATTCGATTATCAACACAAATCAATAGGACAATGTTACGATGGGGCAAGTGTAATGTCTGGACACTTGAATGGGCTCCAGAAAATAATCAATGATAAAGCTTCTCAAGCTGTTTTTGTTCATTATTTAGCACATCGGTTGAACCTTGTATTACTGTAGAGTTTTTCTAAAATTTCAAACTGTCGTATATTTTACGCAAGCCTCACTGGAATTCCTTCGTTTTTTCACCACTCAGTGAAGCGATCTTATACACTCACATCTACAACCGCAAGACACATACCAGCCATAGCAGAAACTCGATGGTCCTCCACTTCGAAGTTACTAAGTGTAATTGTTGAAGATTGGGATAAATTGAAGGAAGTATTCGAATTTCTGACAAATAGTGAGCAATCAGACAAAAAATCAATTCAACTTGCCAAGGGGTTTTTAAACGATATGAACACTTTGAATTTACATTTTTGGCAATAGTATTTAATGAAATTTTTGGCCCCACCGATCTATTATTTGAAATTTCGCAGAAAAAATTCTCTAGAAATAAACTACTGTGTAACTAAAATTAAAAAATCTCGTGAAATTTTGAGTCATAAAAGGAACGATGAAGTATTTGAAACACTCTTTGGAAAAGCTTGAAAAATCACAGAAATAAGCAGATCTAAACGGGAATATACTGCTCTTACACAAGAAACAATTTTTCAAAATTATAAACAATTGTATTTTGAAATTTTAGACCACATTCTTATGGAAATAGATATAGGATTTCAAGACTCTGAAAAACTTCAATTTGTTTGTCTTGCTGACACAACCAAATTCGAACACTTTAATTTAAGCTTTCCCTCTCACTCTTTTGAAAATCTACAACATTTTTACTGGAAAATATTTACTAAACTGCAGCTCCTTAAAATTGAACTGAGTCTTGTATATGCCAACGAAAAATTAAGGAATATATTGACTCAAGCACTTCTTCGAGTGCTTCATGAAGATAAAGACATTTTTACAGAAGCTTATAATATGGTTGCCCTCATTTTAACCATTCCATCTACAAGTGTGTCAGCGGAAAGAAGTTTTTCTTGCCTTAAAAGAATACAAAGTTACTGAAGAAACACCATTTATCGAGACAGACTTGCTTTTTTGGCAAATATTTCTAGTCAGAAAGATATTTTATTGATGCTCACGAAGAAACAACCATTCTATGACGACATAATCGACAAATTTGCAGCTTTAAAAGAAAGAAGAATTGATCTAATATACAAAAAATAGGTCAGCCCTCATTTAGTGATTTTCATTGCAGACAGTAGATATCTTTTCATATTGCTCTTCTACCTCTTCACCTATTTTTTCAACCGCGAGCCGCCACTGAATGAAACTGCGTTCTGCTTCACATGACGAGCTTGGCAGAACTATCAACAAGCGCACTAGGATTTCAATGTTCTGAAACATGTTTCGAACTTCTGGTGGCATGCTTTGTAGGACAGCTACGGCATCAGATACAGAAGCAATCTTGTACTTCTTCAAAAAAAAAGTCCCAGTTCCGTCTCTAAAACTGTTATATTGAGTTCTGGATAACTGCTTAGAATATCTAATCCTGCAGCCACATCAACGCCCAAAAGCGTGCTTTCCATAGCTTTTACGTACTTCAGATCTTCTTTATTAAACCGACACTTCAAAGACATTAAAGCGGTGTCAATTAAAGGAAAGTACTCTTTTCTGTAATATTGCTCTATTGTACCACCATGATGCGCATCGCAAAGTCCAGTGTATCGCTTCGGTGGTTTCCTCGATAGCGGAATTGTCAGTGAATCTAAATTAAAATCTTCAATAATTTTATTTGCTTGATCCAGAAGAATTTTAAAATTTTGTTCAGATCATATATCTGCAAAAGCTGTTGATAAATCCTCAATGCTTTGAATCACAGATATAACGCACACTTCGCGTGTTTGAATGCATTTGTTCAATATTTCAAGATGAGCAATAATGTCTTTAGCCATTAGAAGTCCAAATAAAGTTGCTCCTAACGGAAATAGCTTGAGCAGCCCACTAGCTGATGCTGAAAGAAAGCTTTTATTTTTAGTTTCACTAAAATCTTCTAGCGTTTCCAGCACAGTGTTGTATCGCGTGATAATCTCCACAATCTGTGAAAATCGACAGATTCATCGTGTTGGACAGAGAGGCTTTATCTTAGCTATGTTTTGTACAGGCCTTTGAGAATCCATTTCTTGAATTTTCAAAAAGCAATTTTTTGCCTTTGACGACTGGCTAAAAAGTACTCCGAGTTCATGTGCCCATTGCATTGTATTGCGGACAATTGGAGTCGAATCGCAGACATCCTTTGTAACCAGATTCAGACAGTGGGCTCCACAGTGAATGAATTTAACCAACGGTTGTTTTACTATTAACAAGGATTGGAATCCTTTTTTGCACCCGTTCATATTGGGAGCTCCGTCGTACGCTTGACCTCGTTATATTGTTATTGGAAGCTGAAGTCTTGCCATGACATCCTATAAAATTGCCGGAACTCCTTCTCCTGTCGTCTCGAACGCGGTATATAGGCCCAAAAAACTTTCTACAGGTCCCAAGTTACTGTCTATTCATCTAACACAAATGCATTCTTGTTCATTTCCCGAAATGTCTCGCGTCGAATCGAAAATTATGGAGAACATGGGGTATTTCCGCATCCGTATCTCGCGACAAAAGCTTTTAATAATTTCTCAAGCCATAGTTTTTAAAATTTCATTCTGAATAGATGTATGCGTCATCTTTTCTCTTTCTTTTAATATCCGTTTGCCAAGAGAAGGGAAGTCTTCTGATCTTAATTTAAGAAGCTCATTCGAATTTCCGTCTTGGTGATGATGTCCTCGAATTGCCAGGCCTTGTCTTCCAAGGAAACGCACTGAAGAGATTATCTTCGTTAAACAAACTCTGGCTTCTTTTTAACCATTTGCCACGGTTTCATTCAGCTGCGCTTGAATCGGATTTTTCATTTGATGATGTGCTAGAACTGCCTGAAGATGAGCATCACATTTTTCATGCGCTTTAAACTTTTCCATTGCTTTCTTCCAGTTCTTGAAACCTCGTGATGAAAAGGATGACTCGCTTTTTTGGACAGTGCTTTGTTTGGATTACCCCTTTGGTAACGGTAACAGTAAAGGCAAAGAACTCCGTTTGTACTGCCACTGGTGTCAATATGCAGCCAAATAAAGTCTTTATACCAAGCGCATCTGAAATTCAGCGTCCGACCTTTCAAAATCTGAGATAGAGACGATTCAGGCAATATTTGTGGCTGGTTGGGATGAACATAGATGTAATCACTTGTATTTCCACCATATCCTTTTTCTTGTGGGGGACCATCTTCATTCATGTTACTGCAGAAATCACTAGTGTTAGACTTAGAAGTTGAAGGTTCTGGTTCCTGAGGGTAGGCAGTGGCCGTTTTCGATTTAAAAATTTGTCCATCTCGAAACAGGCTCAAAATAGCAACGAAAAGAAATTACTTTAGGGAGAGAGAATTAAACCACTGAGTCTGAGATAAAGCATTTAGAGAAGCATTCCAGAAGGAGTCTAGATTACACGTTGGAAACAGGAAACAAAAGTGAAGAAACCTACCAACTCAGAAACGACCAGTCATTTCCCCTTCATCCAGTTTGACGTCAAAATACTTTCAACTGTCACTGTAAGACTAAGAGTTTTCGGCGCCCGCTTGCTGTGACTGACTCGACGTTAATAATACTTTCACTACTTTGTTGACCTACTACATGCTACGTTGAGCATTCCTTTCCCACGGTGTGCGATGGAAGACGACGCGGTCGTCGCTTCTGATTGGCGGAGAGGAACGCCAGAGAAATATTTTTCACTATATACAGGGAGGCAAGAAAAAAAAAGAAAGATAAAGAAGACAGTCAGCGGCTGGGCGCTGGCTTTTGCCTTGAGCAGGCAGAACTTTAGCGTAGCTAAGCTCTGATTCTGAAAATAAAAGTATGTATATTGCAATCGGTTGTGGCCGCCCCGGTGGCGTAGTGGTCTAAGCGATGGCCTCTGATCATTCGTCCGAACGGGGTCCGGGTTCGAATTCCGGTGAGGCATGGATGTTGTGTTTGTCTTACGGCACTGGCTCTTTCCCTTCCCTGGAACCAGTGACCCTAAATTAGGGACGGGCGACTGCTTATAGCCCATTGAGTTGCTCACGGTGGTCGTTAAACCTCCAACCAAAAAAAAAATCGGTTGTGGAAAACCGTGAACTTCGTAAAGAGTGTATATATTAAATGTTTGTGCTGTTAATATGCGTTGTGTTAACTTGTCTTGTAAAATGATCACGTTGGATGAATGATGAGAGCAACTTCCTCTCCCCGTTAACCAGATAGTAAATAAATAAAAAAAGGTGGTGGAGAGCGTAAGAACCATCGAGCAGAAGAGTAGGGTGGAGAAAACCTTACAGTCACCTACAAGAATCCCCTCTGCTCCCATGTGGCTAGCAAACGTTGTAGTCAATTGACCTCTGGAATGCCCTTATCCAGACGGGAGAGCCCAAATGAAAAGTTCAGTGAGAGAATGAAAAACACAAAAAGGGTAGCAGTATGAAATTTAAAGGTAAATTTCAGCTGAAATATTGGAGGGGACATATCCCCCGTCCCCTCCCCCGCCAGCGACGCCCGTGACCATACCCATAGATCTCCTCCCGCCCCTTAAGGAATTTCTAATTAGGCCACTAAACCCAGGTGCACTAGAAACTAAATCAACGGTGGTTTGGGTAGGAAATATATAGAATAAACTAGTAAAATAAAAAAACCAACACCGACAGCTAAATAACCTTAAAAGTGAAGGTACTAAGTGAAAAACTGAAAAACTGAAAGCCGCCCCGGTGGCGCAGTGGTCTAAGGCGCTGGCCTCTGATCATTCGTCCGTAAGGGGTCCGGGTTCGAATCCCGTCAGGCATGGATGTTGTGTTTGTCTTACGGCACTGGCTCTCTCCCTTCCCTGGAACCGGTGACCCTAAATTAGGGACGGGCGACTGCTTATAGCCCATTGAGTTGCTCACGGTGGTCGTTAAACCTCCAATAAAAAAACAACAACAACAACTGAAAACTCAAAAAAAGTTAGTTGGGGGAGGGTGTGCTCAAGCTTTAAGAGCCAAGAAGATTTAATTCTACCTAAAAGACATGTTGGCTATTAAACTAACTTTTAGCTTTATAAAAAGTTCCAACACTCCTCTAGATTAACCAGCAACTGTATGAGTACAAGTCCGTGGAGGTGAAAAAACTTGCGTGCACTGAAGTATCCAGTGAGAAATGAAGCAAGGATCTAAGAAAAGATCTTACTAACAGACAAATAGTGAAATGTGTACTCTCAGAACAAAGTCAGTAGCAATAAAATCCACGCAAAAAAAAAACAAAAACAAACAGCCAATACATATTGAATTCAACAGGAAAACTTCGAATAAATGAGTGAAAAGCCTAAATCAAAAAGTGCAAATCATGGCACTCTGTCGTCATTGTAACTAAACAGATAGCAAACACAGGCTTGTAACAGAGCTTAATAATAAAATAATACGGGCAATAAAAAAACTAAAAAAAAAGACCACAATATTCGTAGATAATGCACGAACACGAAAACATGTTTTCACTAGTTAATATCAAACAAAGATCTTCGCTCTTTCCACGTTTATGAGTGAGTCACGGAAAACCCCCCACTGGCAGCCACCGAGAGGCGGCAGTGGGGGTTTTTCCGTGACTCACTCATAAACGTGGAAAGAGCGAAGATCTTTGTTTGATATTCCTGGTCCACGTTAAATGTCTGTATTAATTATTCATTCGCCCTCTAATTATTTCTTCAGTTGCTGCTTACCGTCTTTGGTGAATCCCCAGCATTGTGCGGGGCTCCAAGAAGCAAACTGCCAACTTGGCTTGGCAGTTAGCATGTGTGAGTCTGGAGGAACTCGAGGCCGCTGTGGTGTAGCGGAAGCGTGTCCGGCGCGTTACTGGGGGGCCCTGGGTTCGTCTCCCGGTGGCGGCCAGTGGCGGTTTTTCCGTGACTCACTCATAAACGTGGAAAGAGCGAAGATCTTTGTTTGATATTCCTGGTCCACGTTAAATGTCTGTATTAATTATTCACTAGTTAATAATTTTAATTACAGGAGATGCTTGACGAAATCAGAAATTCTTGGCTTCTCATCTCAGAATAATTAAACCGAATTTTGGCACCTTTATCCGAAATATATATGTATGTGAAGAAATATCATGCGGGTGGCCTCGTGCTAAACGAATGTAATCCCCCCCCCCCAATGAAAAACTGGGTTGGTTAATGTGCAATGAATTTCGTTAACATTTTTCTGTTTCTTTAATTTATACCTCATGTCCGACTTTTACAAAAGGCCGACGCATGAGGGACTATTAAAGAATTGTACAGGGTATTATTAATCTTTTACCTAACATTTTCATTCCCACAAGGTTTCATATATTCTTTTATTAAACGAGAGGAAAAATTAATACTAGGTAGAATAGAAGTTAAGATTCTCTAAAAAGGTGGATACTATTATGATTTAAATAATTACATACTTCCATACAAGAGCAGGCAACCAACTCAGTGGGTGGGAGCCTGCACGAGAGTTTACGCTCGTAACAGGAAGTATACATTTTATCTTGAAATGCCTCTGAAGTACACTCTACAAAGAGGTTCTCGCCCAAGGCCTTTCCAAGGAAAAAAAATAGGACAAAAAAAATTAAAAAAAAAACTTTTTTGAAAGATGAAAAGATAGAAAAGAGGTGAATAAAAACTCTAAAGTTTTATTTAGAAGAAACATAACATCAAAGGTTCCTGTTATACATTAATTTTGTTATAAGTAATATTTTTTTGCTGAATTTTAAAATAGTTTCCATTTAAGAATGAGTAATGATAAATATTTAAGTATTGTTCAGTAAATTATTGGAATTTTCGCGATACAGTCAAAATTGAATTAACCTATGCATATAAGAGCCGCGGATGGCTTAGTGGTTAGTGTTTCAGACTATCGATGCTGGGTCTCCAGGTTCTAGCCTGGGCTGATCTTTCAGCGATGGTGTGATTTACTAACAATCGCTGAATATCCGCCGTGCATCGGACGAGCACGTAAAGTGACGGCCCCCTGGCTGGACCCACTGGTTAAATGGGTATCCTTTCCTATGTCCTCCCTGAAATTCTCTCACCCATCTGTGTGCAATATCATACTTGTACGGTGGCGCCATCTACTGTACTCTAATCTCACTACAAACTGTTCTGTCAAAAGTCGCTAGACTTGCTCTCATTCCTTCCGTTTCTGTGTCCTGCCCAAAAGGCGATCTCGCTGTAGGTGGCTGAGACCTAAACTCTACTACCTGTGGACGGAAGTCCTACATGAAAAAGACAAATTCTCCTCCGGCGTTATATAAGCTATGCATATAAATTTTTTGAACAATTTACTGACACTAAGTCGGAATTCTTAATAAATGTATTTAACAAAGTGAAAAATAATTAAATGCTACATGCTTATACCATTTAGCTCTAATTTTTTAAATTTGAAATAGTTATTCTATAATTTTATTTAATACTTTCAAGCCCTTCTTATATATAACTGGGGCCAAAGATTTCCATTTATTAAAGGTATTTTGAGGTCCATATTTTCTAGTATCGAATTCTAAAAATCTTCTTGACATCACATTTAATTGCAATTTTAATCTGCTCAGAATTTTTGTATTTCTGTTTAAAAGATGAAGCATTTCTATTTTTCCATAGAGTATATTTTGTAATTGTAATAATGTGATGTACAACTAAATTATTGGGTTCAGAACAACTAAGAGGAAGATGGTATAAAATTTGGTGTGTGGAAAATTCATCTCTATAGTTTAAATATTGCCGCAACCAATCCCAAATGTGTTCGGAGAAGCTGCAGTCTACAAAGATGTGTTGCAATGTTTCCACTGAACCGCATTGAATACAATTTGGATGTGATATTAACTTAATTTTAAACAGCCATTTTCTCGTCCGAATAATATCATGTGAAATTTTAAAGAGCAAATCTCTAATATGCATACTAATTTTAATTTTTGATTGAAAACTCCAGAGATTATTAACTAGATTAGGTTGTGATAAATTATCTAATTTTGTTGGATGTTTGGCATTAAGTGCCAGGTAAATCCTATTTAGCTTATCATCTTGAGTGATGTTCCTCAAAATGGAATTTTCTGCTATATCTTGCCATATTTTTTTCATTGTAGCAAATTTCTTCCCTGTGAAAAAAAACAAAAGGTTTCTGGGGCCTGGCAGAGCAAAAGAATTGTAAATCTCTGCCGACTTGAAACCTAAGCAATTTTGTGGCAGGATGCTTTTTATTGTGAAAGAATTTCCTTAGAGTTGTAAAACGAAGGAGATTGCATTTCAAAGTAAGCTGGAGATTTTTCTGCTATTGCAGACCGATATATTCTACTGCTTCCGCTACTAGATATCTACGAAGAGCAGCTACGGGACGACCCACTTCGAGTGCTTTCCGAGCGCCGAGCCGAACGAATACTTGCTTACATGTCAAATTTGGTGGTACTTGCGTACATGCCAAGGCGTTCCCGAATCTAACAGGTGCAGCATAGGAAAAGAGGTGGCACTTGCGTACAACTCTCTTTCTCTCTCTCTAGTCGAGAGAGACTGGTGGGGAAATGCGCCGGTCCTCGCCATGGCGTTACAGCGGCCATAAATAGCTCCCTCGTCAGAGCTTAAAAATAGTCATTATCATCTTTTTTATAGATACATACACAGTTGCTGCTTGGATTCCAAACGGGACGGTCGCACGTTGTGTGGTCTCCCGCCAGTTATCTGTCTCTGCAACTTTTTGCCTCTTCGGAAGATTTCTTTCGTCGCATCTTAGATAGTTTCTGGGTTACCAGTCTATTGTAATCAGTCCGGTTAGGAGATCTTTTAGTAGCTAAGCTTTTTTCAAAGCTCTATTAAAATTTTTCCGAATCCACTTCTCTTCGTATTGCTGTTAGCACACCGTTGAAAATTTCGTTGCGCAAAAGGATTGCCGACGCTGAAGATGCAGGAATAGAATCTGATGCTGAACAAGAAGTTCGCCGTTTCATCCCCCTATAACTGGAATCTGCAGCACAACTGAGGAAGAAAATGGTCTTAAAAGATCCAGGAGGATAAGGTGTTTACCTCCTGAGTTGAACACCAGTGTTCAAAAAAGACCAGAAAAAGTAAGAAGGTAAGTATGAGGTCTTTGGAACCTCAGTTGTCGGGTGGAGATACCAACGGATTCCCCTCTGGGGATGGTTTTTTTTATGAAAAAGAAAAATAGATCAGATAATCCTGCGGGACCTGACTATTTTAAATTGTCGGGTGGAGATACCGACGGATTCCCCTCTGGGGATGGTTTTTATATGAAAAAAAAATAGATCAGATAATCCTGCGGGACCTGACTATTTTAAATTGTCGGGTGGAGATACCGACGGATTCCCCTCTGGGGATGGTTTTGCTGAAAAAATAGATCAGATAATCCTGCGGGACCTGACTATATAAAAAGACCTGACAGTGCTGCGGCATCAGGCTATTCCTGTGAGATTTTTCGCAAAAATAGTGTGAATTTGCGTCAGTCTACGAAAAAAAAGGCCCTTTTTGGGGCCGACTAAAAAATTTTCCAAAAAGGAATTGGCCATTTGTACACTGCAGGAAAATGAAACGCAGTTAGAAAAGACTGGAACACAAATTCACAAGAGTAAAGCTGAGCTTTACGACAAAAAAATTGAAACACAAAAATGTTTCAATAAAAGTGAGGAAAAAAGAAAGGTTCGTAATGAACAGCCTCACGCACTGCAAGAAAGCAGTGACAGCTTCAAAATACAGGAAGCAAAAAAAGACACAGAATTATTAAAAACAGACTCAAATAAATATCTCCGTAATATCAATTTATTACACAGAGAGAAAAAAAAGGTTGCAATTAAATGCAACTTACCGAATTCTGTGATAGAGCAAAGGATACAAAAACATCTCTCGAATTATCAAAACACCAATTTCCTTGATAAAATGAATGCAGATGTGGAAAAATATTTAGTTAAAAACTGCAAGAGAGAGAAAACTATAGAGAAAAGGAAAGTAAATTACTCCACTGGAAAGAAAGCGGAAAAAAAAAAGTTTCTCCGAGTGGAACCTTTCCCTTTTTCTCTGAGGAAGAAGAAGAAAAACGCCCTCAAAGTGGAACCTTTCCCACCTTTCCCTTTTTCTCCGAAGAACAAAAAAACCAAAAAAAAAAAAAAAAAAAAAAACCAGCCCGTTTAAGGGCATTTCTGTTTCTGAGAATGAAAATAACTGCATAAAAGAGGAAACCAATAAAACTATAAAGAATAGAAAAATAAATTACTTCGCTGGAAGACTTAGCAAAGAATTAAAGGAAGCGGAAAAAAAAGTCTCTCCGAGTTACACGTACAACACTGCAGTTAATAAAGTTGTAAGCAACAACAAGGAAGAAATGCTTCGGTTAAATGCTATTACTATTGCCCAAGATAGTATTACTGTTAGCAGCATAGTCGTAGAGAAAGATGTCTTAAAAACAGACAAAGAAGAGAACAGGGAAAAGATGCCTCTTAATTGCACCACCTTTGCCTTTCCCATTTTCTCTGAGGAAGGGGGAAAAAAAAAGGCCCATTTAGGGGCCGTTCATTTTCTGAGGATGAAGGCTTAATAACGGAAACAAATGGCCTTAACATTCTAATTTGGAATGCGCAAGGTATCAAAAGACAACACAGAGAATTTTTAGCCTACCTAAAGTATAAAAAAATTGACGTTGCGTTAATTAATGAATCTATGAAGAATTTACTAGTAAAAAAAAACCTGTATTAACATCCCCAATTAAAAGTAAACAGAAAGGCTCTTCTAAAAAAATAGAAGCACAAGGCATAGAAAACAGCAGCCAAAAGTAGAAAATGCTACGGCCTCTTTTACGTCCGATAGACAAGTTAAAGGTGCTACGACCTCTCGCGGGTCCGGAACGCCAGAAACTGAAAAGATTAGAAATAAAAAAAGGCCTTTTAAGGGCCAAAAAAAAAATTTTGTTCCTCCTGACTTTGAAAAACCACTACCCATCAGTGAAAGAGAAGTTAGGTTTCACATTAATAACCTTAAAAATAAAAAGGCACCGGGCAAAGATGGCATAAATAATAAAATTATGAAAACATTACCGGAAGGGTATGTGCAAACCCTTACTAAAATATACAATTGTGCCATTAAATTAAATTATTTCCCGGATGATTGGAAGACAGCAGAGGTAATTTTATTACCCAAGCCAGGTAAAAACCTGGCAATTCCTGAAAATCACAGACCGATTTCGTTGCTCCCAACCATGGGAAAAATCTTTGAAAAAATTATACTTGTTAGAATGCAACAGTTCTGTGAAGAATACCCAGTTATTCCATTTATTCAAGGAGGTTTTCGTGACAAACACTCCACGGTGCACCAGCTCTCGAGAGTTACTGAAAAATGTGCAGAAGGAATAATGAATAAAAAGCACACAGCGGCTATTTTCCTGGATGTAGCTAAGGCTTTTGATAAATGTCCACACGAGGCAATTATCTACAAACTAATAGCACATGACTTCCCACCGTGGATTATTCATATACTCAAATCCTATCTTAAAAACAGAACATTTTGTGCAAAAATTAATGGGAAGATATCTTCAAAAAAAATAATTGAAGCCGGTGTTTCACAAGGCAGTGTACTTGCTCCTACGCTATACTCTATTTTTACTTCAGATTTTCCGAATTTTAACAACAGGAATCTGACTACAGCACTTTATGCTGACAACACTGCACTGGCCTATACTTCCATGAATAAAAATCAAGCAACATTTATGTTGCAATACTATGTGGAAAAACTGGAGAATTACTTCCTAGACTGGAAAATTAAAATTAATACTGACAAGACACAAGCAATTCTGTTCTCCCGTAAAACATACAATTACAATCCTGACTTTGAAATTGAATTCTACGGTAAAAAAATACCTTGGGTAAAGGATATCAAATATTTAGGCCTCATTATGGATCATAATCTGAATTAGAACAAGCATATTAAGGAAACCCTGGCTAAAGCTCTTAAATTAAGAGGATGTCTCCAACCCATAATTAAAAATAAAAGGCTTAGCAAAAAAAATAAAACCTTGTTATGGAAAGCATGCTTCAGCCCGGTGATTACCTATGGCTGTCCTATCTGGGGTAACTGCAGAAAGCAGCAAAAAATAATATTACCTCGTTTCAAAATAAAACTCTTCGTATGATGGTAGGACTAGATGGAAAAACATCCAATAATGCTATCCGTAGTATGATAAATATCAGCTCTATACATTATAGTATGTATGATCTAGCGCAAAGGTATTACGAGAAAGCCAAGAAACATCCCAATCCTCTTGTCAGGGAGGCCCTTAATTATGTTGTCAATGATACTGACAAATTTAAAAGACCGAAGGCTATTTTAAATAAAATTCCTGAAAAGAATCCAGTTCACAGTTATACTTCCAAAAAATAAAAAATAACTGGGACTAAATTGAAATTATTCCTCACACGTAGGACGAAAGCAAAAAATTGAATAGCAGTTTTGGGTAAAAAAAAAAAAAAAGGGGCCATTTTAGGGGCCGAGCAAAATGTTCCATAAAAGATTTATCTTTTTTGTACTAAATATCTCTGCCCCTAAAAAACAAGGTGTTGTTGGTCTTGTCTTTTATATTAAAATTTGCTGTTGTTTTTTCCTGAATAAAAAAAAAACAAAACAAAAAATAAAAATAAAAAACGGCTCTTTTAAGAGCCGAGCAAAATGTTGCATAAAAGACATCTTTTTATGCACTAGTTTTGGAAAAATAAATAAATAATAGTAATAATTAAACAAAACAGGACTAAATTTTTTCCGCTGTTGCACATAATTGTGCAACAAGCAGGCAAGTAGCGAAGGAAAAAAAATGATGAATGATTGGCCCATAAACTAACGGCTTCCTAAATAAGGAATAAAACCCCCCCTGGTTGTGGCTTTTTTTATTTCTCGGTTGTTTACTCAAAATGAGTATCTTGAACCTCGATCGGTGTAATATTGTGATCACACCACCTCAGCTATGGTTACTCTGACATGCCCACATGTGAAGAAACCATGTTAAATGAAAAATGAGGAAAAAAAAAAAAAGGGCTCTTTTAAGGGCCGTACTCTGATTTGCAAATATACTTCACACATGTGAAAAAATCTCGTTAAATAAAAAAAAAAAAAAAAAAAAAGAGAGGGGGCTCCTTTAAGAGCCGTACTCTGTTTTTTTTTTTTTTTTTTGGAGGTTTAACGACCACCGTGAGCAACTCAATGGGCTATAAGCAGTCGCCCGTCCCTAATTTAGGGTCACTGGTTCCAGGGAAGGGAGAGAGCCAGTGCCGTAAGACAAACACAACATCCATGCCTGACCGGGATTCGAACCCGGACCCCTTACGGACGAATGATCAGAGGCCAACGCCTTAGACCACTGGGCCACCGGGGCAGCACTCTGTCTTGCAAACATACTTCACACATGTGAAGAAACCTTGTTAAATGAAAAACGAGAGAAAAAAAAAAAAAAGGGCTCTTTTAAGGGCCGTACTCTGTTGTTCAAACATGTGATCACACCACCTCAGCTATGGTTACTCTGACATGCCTGTCAAGAATCAACAAAAGTAAACCTGTGAAAAAATCCTGTAAACCAATGGGGAAAAATATTTTTTCTCATTGGCTGGCGAGAAACACTGAGCAAATGGCCAGTTTTGTCTTACCCGGTGTTCAAGACGATTTTTCTCTGGGAAAGATGTTCTGTGTGTGATGTTTTTTTTCAGGTTCCCCTTTCCCGTGTCCTTTCCTTCCTTTCCCCCTGTACTCTTCTGTGGCACAGGTGTACCGGGCATTTTTCTGCGGAGCGAAATATCACTTGAAATGGCTTATTGTTACAGGTAAGTATGTAGGGCAGCTTACAACTTCACTTCTTAACGGGTAACCGTCTACTCCCTCTCCTCTAATATTTCCATACTTTTCTTTCGTACTATTCTATCAGGGAAATCTGTTCCCAAATATCTAATATTCCTCTTTTTCACCTGACAAAAGGCGCAGAGCGCTGTGGGTTCGGGTCTCTCAACCTCAGATAGGAAATCTCTCTCGCTTAAAAATAGTCGTCTTCAAACAAAGGAATAACCCAGCCCTTCTCTTCTACGGCCCTGTCCTGAAAGGAAAAGGTTGACCGACAACCAATAGCGTTCCAGAACGCCTATTGCACGCAAAAAATCTTAGACTGTTTTTATCATTGCTTCTTAACGTTAACGAGGTCATTTGAGTATTTTTGTATGCCCTTTGCAAATTTCTATCACAGCGAGCAGTTAGATGGATATGACAGAAATCATAGAGACCACAGAGAAGAAACCTTCTGCCATATATGATGGGCCCCAATATCGTCAACACCGAACTAACAAAGGAAATGCCATTAGTTGGTTATGCAATAATGAGAAAACTGCAAAGTGTCGTGGCTCCTTATCAAAAGATAGATGGAAAAGTACTTCAAGTTTCTAACCACATTTGCAAACCTGACATAGCAGCAACTGACGTTGCAAAGCATTTATCTAAGATTGACGTCATTTACAGATGCTGCTCAAAAATAGCGCAATCATAATGTGGCAACATGAGAATCAATGGTTCCTTCCTTTCCGTATGTTTGACAACTCAGCAGGCGAGGCAAGTTTCCTCTTGTTTGAATATTTTCATATAAGATTAGTGTAGGAATGGTATTTTTGCGACAAAATGAGGTGTTTACGAGAAATAACGTTATTGTATTTTTTATGTAAAGCATTTATTCGCTAGATTCAGTGTTAATTTATCAAATGTTGAACTTTTTTTAAATATTTGCGCGTATGGTAATACTATGAACTTTTTCTGTACTTTCTGCCGTACGTACTAGTTAATTGAAAAAAAAAATGCTTTATGTTGTTTTCTTATATTGTAAATTCCTGTACATATTTCTTGTCCCACTATCCTTAGTCCATTTAATTGCTGAGGAAATATAGCAAAAAATGTCACTGAGTGGGCGATGCCAAGTTTTAATTGGTAATTCAGCAATCAGAACTGCCTTATTCATTTTGAAGAACTACTGACGTAAGCAGAAGTTCTCCACCCCATCGTCATAAGTAGTTTGATATTTTTTTTTGCTGTGAACTCTGTGCGATCAAGATCCTAGACCAACAAAACAAAACCGAATTTAATAAACTATATATTTGCGTATTAAGCATTCCTTAATCCGTCAGAAACTTCATTATCTACATGATGTTTATAGTCGTCTACATCTTTTATTTGAGATTGTTTAGTGGCAAGACTTTAATCTTATGTGCACATATGCATGTAAGAAACTTAAAAAAATATGGAGCGAGTTCTGCATCTTCTTGCATTAGATGTAATTGATAGCGTTCACAATGTGCTATTTCAAAATCTGAGGTGCATACTTTCCCAATCATAGCATTGCATACAAAAATTGACATTGGGTGGATTCAAATTATTCATGTCTCTAATCAGTGTGTGTGGGGGCGGCCCGGTGGCGCAGTGGTCTAAGCGATGGCCCCTGATCATTCGTCCGAACGGGGTCCGGGTTCGAATCCCGGTGAGGCTTGGATGTTGTGTTTGTTTACGGCACTGGCTCTCTCCCTTCCCTGGAACCAGTGACCCTAAATTAGGGACGGGCGACTGCTTATAGCCCATTGAGTTGCTCACGGTGGTCGTTTAACCTCCAATAAAAAAAAAAAAAAAAAAAATCAGTGTGTGTTTTGCAGATTCCTGCTGTGAGGTTAAAATAACAAAATTAGTGATGATCACAGATATTTTAGATATTTGTTCAGGGCCGAATTTGGACATGGTGAAGCCCTAGGCTTTGGGAAGATGTAGAGGTCTTTTTTGGCACTTAACAGAGAATAAGTGTGTGTAACAACTGAATTTTGTAAGAAGTCCCACAAGATGCATAACAAATCCATATGATGTAGGGTTGCTCCATTAGAACTTTAAATATATGTGTTTAATTATTCAGTTTCGAGACATTTACTAATATCTAAAATTTTGAAATTCCCTTTTAGACAGCGAGTTCTTAAGTTTGTGTAGCTTATGCCTAAATTTAGCCCATACCTGTTATACAATTACATTTAGTCATATGGAAGGCTGTTTCATTTTTTTATGCTTTCCAACCATAGGTTGAAGAAGCGTATATGCTCCAGCTTTGTCTGTCTGTGTCCGCACAATAACTCGCATAAAAATAATTCGATTTCGATGAAATTTTAGTATGTGGTAGGGTACAACCTGGGGACAAACTATATTGAAAATGGGGTCAAAGGTGACATAGCTGAGCGTGATCCATTCCATCGCCCTTATGCTTCACAATTTACTTAAAATTGCTTCTATTGTGACATAACTTTAGTATATTGTTCCAGAGGTATACTGAACTAATTCTGTTTAGGGTCATTCCATGTCAAATGATCCTATGACTTTTACCTTACCATTTTATATTGCTTTCATTTTCAGTTTTCTAACAGTAGTATAAAGGAAGGTCTCGGATATACTTTTTTTTTTTTTTTTTTATCTCATCCGGTTTTTGAGTTATGAGGGTTTGAAATAAAAAAAAAATTGACAATTTCGACCTTTCTGGACTACACAAAAACTTTAAAAGCTCAGCCCAAAATTTAGATATTTCAAAACTAAAAATGCCACTCTCTTCAAAAATTCATGGGCTTCAATATGATATGCCACATGATGGACTTATTTTAAATTTTATAATTAAGTTATAAAATTTTAAAAAGTGATTAAAAATAATGTTAGGAATAAAAATTTTCAAAAAATTTGTATTTATTATTTCATATTTCCAAAAGCTTTCTGCAAAATTTGATCTTGGGATCTCAATGGGATCATACTTTAAAAAATAGCACATTGTTCTTAATGAGTCTAATTGTAATTGTATTGATAACGGGCACTTCTCCCTGCAGTGTCTTGATATTAATTTTTATTGTAACAGAATAGGGCATTGGGGAAATTATTCAGAATTCTTACTACATCATCAGGTTTATTTTGCGAAGAAAATAAAAAAAATTGTCACACCTTTAAGTATTGAAAATTTTTTTTGTTTGTACTTCATATCGTGAACATTATAACAAAATAGATATCAAACAAAATTAGAAAAAATAAATAACTTACACATCAAATGGGTCTGAAAACTTGTATTCTTCCATTATCTATACTTATCCAGAAGTTTTTCAAGAACATCTGTTGCACACGACATTTCATTTTTTGTCAAAGTGTAAGTGCGGCCAGTTGCAGTCCTTGGTTTGACCCTTGTTAGAACTTGTGCTCGCTCTACTTTAAGTACATCCTGACTAAATGGGTAAACAAATGATTATGCTGGGCCTGGCGGGTGTAAGAAGCTCACAGTTGCTTCTTCACTTTCATAGTCCACCGACAGCACATAGGTCAACCACCATTTTTTATTGTATTCACATGTTACATATCCAGTTATCTCAACCATATCCAGAGATTTTGTACCTCCTTCAATGTCAAACTTCTGACTCTCATTGCTAAAGGAGTACACGTGGTCACAATTTCTGTTGGACTGGTTGTAGATGGAATAAAGCAGTGAAATCCTTGTGTTCCCTTGATCACTTTCACTCTTTCAAAGCGTCATTTTAGGGACATTTCTTCTTTTCTGTAATCCTCATTTGTTGAAACTAAGAACTGCATGGAAGGGATGTTATCTTGGCATCAGTGAAAGAGTTCCAGCGGTGTCATAATTTGGTCTGTGTAGGGTCTCTGTAAACTTGCCTTGGATGTAAGGCGTTTGACTGTCCCTCCCAAACCATCGCATACTCTTTTTCCATGAGCTGTTGCAATAGAAGTACCATCTGTGCATAAATACCAAAATCTTCATTTTGGTAACACAGGTTTGAGAAATTTTTCTTATTTTTGTATTGTGCACTTGATCCATCAGAAAAATAAAAGATTTTTTTCCAAGGACAGAATAACATTTTCTTTGAGGAATGAGATCAGCTTATTCTGAAAAGTATGACCAGCTATAGTATTATTGTGTGTTAAGTATTTGGAAATCACAACAAAGCTTTTGAACTTAATCTCCCCTCTTTGACTATAATATACAGCAAATGGATAAATTTTTGCCTGGTTGTTGTTCCAGTGGAATGACTGGGCTTCATCTTGGAGGACAAAAGAGTAGTTCTCTGAAAAGTCCAATATTATCAAGGCCTGATTCTCCTGAATGTTCGCTTTCAGGTGTGAGTAGTATGCTGCTTGTTGATGTGTAATGAAAGAGTTTTTAACAATACCAGCTGTTCACACAAATTTTTAATAAATTCTTCTGCAGGCTTTGTTAGTGTCTCGAATGTACACCTATCAACTGAAACCCACTATTTGTAGGCTCTTACAGCTACCCAAATGACACTGAGGCATGGAAACTTGGCACATTATTTTATCAATGCATATTTTATAGTCATTAAGCTTAGATCCATCATTCAGAGTTATGTCTTCTAATTTTCCACCAATTATCATCAACTTAACATTCTGGTGGTAGGTACATACACAAACACAACGAGTACCACTTGCACCCACAAGGATACAGTTCTGTGGTCGAAGTTCTGCAAATTTTGAAAAGCCAATTTTAACTGTGGGATACAGAGTTTTAAACAGTTGGTATATTTCTTTAAGGTTTCCTAAAATAAGTCTTTTTTGCAGATGTATGGATGTTTCATCTTTTGTTTTAACAGTCGCACAGTCCTTCCCAGGCATTATTCGTCTTACCTCATCACTATTATAAAAGGTTTTGACTGTGTCTTGAACTTCAGCATCTAACATTTTGCCTATTTTTGGATCTGGTATAGACAAAATTCCCTTTTCCTTAACTAAGGCTTTTGCTCTTCTTGCCATTCAGTCACTTACGGATAATTCCTTTTTAATTCTTTTACAAGACCAGTTTTTGGGAAGAATAGTCAAAATAAGAAATTTTTCACTTCTCATCTGTGTTTGTCTGAACCTTTCTTTAAGCTGTTTGATTATCTCTGAATCTGTGTCAAATTCTTCACTAGTGTATCTGAGTTTTCTAGGCTTTTTCTTTGACAAATGCAGCAACAAGACTCTTCTTTGCATTCTCTAGTTTTCTTTTGCAGTATCGTGGTTCACGTATTATCCGTTTCTTTGCATTTGGTAATTCTTCAATACAGGACAAAGACTTGTTCAAATATTCAATTGCCATAATTGATTCTAAAAACGGTACTTCAGCTTCAACATCTGGCTGTCTTGATTCATTATCCTCCTCCTCCTCCATTATTTCTCAGTCTTTCTTCTCCTTTGGCAACTGTTTTCTGCAACTGTCACATATCTTCATGCCACGATTAATCTCTGGCTGCATTTCACATATCTAATTCTGAACAGGCCTTACATTTTTAATAGTCTTGTGACCGATTTTATTGAAAGGATTACAGCAATATATTAAATTAGACATTTCTTTTTCCCTGTTATAGCCATAGTCTAGTGAAATTATATTAGTACACCTCAGATTCACAATAAAATTTAGTAAATCTAGTTAACTTGTGTATTCCCACCAAAATGTCAATAAAACAGCTGGAGCACAAAAACACCAACACAAGAGCTAAGGAAAGACTGAGTCTCAACTCACCACTGAGCCCTATACAACAAGCAACAGCTTGTCCATACAAGTCAGAGCCAGTTAGTTCTGGTTCAAACAAGATGAAACTGGTTCTATCATGCAACAACAAGCTGTCACTCCACTATAGAAATTATTTTTTTAAGAAAAAGCATGATAGCTTTTCAGATAACTTTTATTTGAATAACTTTTTAAAGAAATTCCTGAAATAACTGATATTATGGTTTGAAGTCTTGTTTATTTATTTTTTTATTTCACTTCAATAAGACCAATTTATCCTGGCCCAATAAAGCAGACATGTATGTAAAAAATATTTTTTAAAAATCTGATCCCATTGAGATCCCAAGCTGACATTTTGCAGAAAGCTTTTAGAAATATGATATAATCAATACAAAATTTTTGAAAATTTTTACTCATATTATTTTTTTTAATCACTTTTTAAAATTTTAAATTTTGTAACTTAGTTTTAAAATTCAAAATAAGTCCGCCGCCCCGGTAGCGCAGTGGTCTAAGCGATGGCCTCTGATCATTCGTCCAAATGAGGTCCAGGTTCGAATCCCGGTGAGGCATGGATGTTGTGTTTGTCTTATGGCACTGACTCTCTCCCTTCCCTGGAACCAGTGACCCTAAATTAGGGACGGGCAACTGCTATAGCCCCTTGAGTTGCTCACGGCGGTCGTTAAACCTCCAATCAAAAAAAAAAAGTCCATGTGGCGTAATCATATTAAAGCCCATGAATTTCTGGAGAGAGTGGTATTTTTAGTTTTGAAATATCTCAATTCTAGGCTGAGCTTTTAAGGTTTTTGTATAATCCAGAAAGGCCAAAATTGTCATTTTTTTGAAATTTCAAGCCCTCATAACTCAGAAACGGGATGAAATAAAAAATAAAAATTTTAGATTTGAATTTAGTTCTGATCATTTAACAAGTGTACAAAATTTTATGAAAATTGGAAGACATGAGGTAAAAAATTCATTAAAAATTGGATCACTTAACATGGAATAACCCTTTAATATCATCAAAATGGGGTCAAAGGTGAGGGCACAATAACTAGATTTATTCCACAGCCATTATCCTCATAACTTGAGTAATGATTTCTGGTATGTTGGAAAGCATATCATAATCAATGCATTGCATGATTTTACTAACTTGTTAACCTTATCTGGTTGTGTTTTGAAATAATATCTGTAGTTAGGGCCATAGCCAGGGTGGTTCTTTAAAGGTTTAAATCCTCCCTGAAATAATTTTAAATGTTTCAAAAGTAAAATAATTGTTTTATAAATTTTATCTAGCTAATTGAGAGAGTTCTTTATTTTACATGCATATGTCCAATCACCAGAACCACAAGTGTCCCTGGATAATGATTCTGTTACGTCAGGATTGTTGAAAAGAAAATGGAGTGCAATACTGAAAAATGGATGTCCTAGTATAGCCATTGAATAATTGTCTCTGCATAACAAAAGTATTTTCCTGAATGTTCATTTCCTGTTAAAAGTGTTCAGTACTCTTCCTGTTTCAGCTGGTACTCTGGAACGAATAGTTTCATCCCTCAGGCATTTGAAAACATGCAAAACTCTACAGGACAAGAGCTTAACTGGCTTGGCTCTTATGAGCATCCATAGGGGTATAAGGCATACATTAGTCTCAAAGATGTTAGTAGATTTGCTGAAGAAAAAGGACGATGACTGTGGCCTTTGTGCTATAGGTGGCCAGACATGTACTATTTTGAACTTTGTGCTGCTGCACTTCATGACAAGCCGCTATATTACATGTAGCATTAAAAAAGAAAAAAAAAGAGAAGAGTTTAGAGATATAATCCTATTGAGTCTATACACATATCAATTTAATAATAAAAAAAGATTGAAATATATGCCATTTTTAAATAGAATGTAGATAGATCCATATATTCGTGTAAGTAGCATATAAGTCAGTATTTGAAAAATAGGGAGTATTAAATTGAATTTCGTGTCCAAATAAAATGTGACAGAGAAAAAACTCGACATATGTATTGGAATTTGAAAAATATCTGAAAAGTTACATGCCCAGCTAGGCATGTGCAGAAATTATTTATCTTCCCATGCAGTAAATGCTGGATGCCCAGGAAAATTTACTTTTAAAATAAACCAGAACCCTCATTTTTTAAGGTAAAAAATGTGATGAACTTTTTTACTTGTTTTGCATTTTTATTTTAAGGGGTATTCAAAATGTTCAATGCACAAAAGTGTGTATCTGAAGTTTTAAGATGCTGGTATTGGTATGAAATAGTACAATGATGAAATTGATATTTGAGAAATGTAGTAATTTTGCCATGTTCCTTTTGCTGAAATTTTCGTCCTTTGTCACTAAACATCAGAGGCTATTTCCATCAGCGTCATGCATACTGTCACTGACTATAAATAACATTTGGAGCAAAACTACATATGGTTTGAATTTGTAGACTAATATAATAATATATATATAATAATAAATAATATAATATAATAATAGAATAATATAATTAGAGAAGTGTTATTCTTCTGTTGTTAACACTCTGCAACAGTAATACAACTTCCAGTGATTAACAGTGAAATGAAATGCAACATACTGTCTTTTTTCTTGTAGTAGGAAATGCAATTCCAAACTTTTTTATTTTTAAATTTAGTTGCCCGTACGGTTGCAACTAGATTGTTTCCTTACCTGCCCAGGCTAACAATTTACATGCCTTGGCCATGGCAATTTTCAAGGCCTGTGTAACCAAGGCTTGAAAAATATTTGAAAAATTACGTACCCAGTTGGGTATGTGCAGAAATTATTTACCTGCCCAGGTAGTTAAAGCTGGATGCCCAGGAAAATTTATCTTTTAAGATAACAAATCGAAACCCTCGTTTCTTTTTAAGTAAAAAAATATGAACTGTTTCTTATTAAATGTTTTGTATTTCTGTTGTAAGGGTCTGTATTCAAAATGCTCAATGCATAAAAGCTTGTATCTCAAGTTTTAAGACAATGATGCTGAAATTGGTGTGAAATGGTATGATGATAAAATTGATATTTGAGAAATTTAGTTGTTCTGCCATGTTTCTTTCGTTGAAGTCTCCGCCCTTTGTCACTAAACACCGGAGGCTAGTTCCATCAGACGTCTGCATCCCATCGCTGACTATAAACAATGTTTGGAGCAAAACTACATATGGTTACAATTTTTGAACCTAAAGCATAGTACAGGGTGTCTGGAAAATAACTGTGCACTGAAAGTGACACCATGCCAAACTGGTTCCTACAGGAGGTGTTGGAAAAAGGGCCTCACTGACTTCCAAACATGTCTGCACATGCTTCTGCATGTTGGTGAAGACCTTTCTCTGGGGTATGTGGTGTGATTTGTTGGATGAGTCATATTGCAGCCTGTAGCTCTTGAAGTGTATGCAGATTACCTGTGTACACCTCCTTCAGTGCTCCCCACAGAAAAAAGGAACTCTTGGAACCACCTACAGTACCGAACAAGGGCCTCATAGTCTGTTTCTTTCAGCTGATGCATGACAGACACTTTGTATGGGTGAAAATGCAAATTCCTTTTCAGAATACTGTGGGCTGTACTCTTTGGCTGATTAGTTTGTTGTGACAGCTGACTTGTGTGGACTCCTGTGTTTCCTGTCCTGGATACAGTCTCTTCTGCCATGGATGGCCTACTGCAGTGGGGGGCATCCAGAACACTGCCAGTTTCCGTAAACTTCGCTATGAGCTGACATACCGCATTATGGTGAGGGACATCTGCATCACGAAATTTCCTAGCGAACTGTTTTTGCACTTCATTCGTGTACTTGTCATGGCGAAAAACATGTTCCACAAAAACCACTCTGTTCAATCATCAACACCATTCTCATTGTGCCGAGATGAGTGATCAATTGATACGTATGCCTCCGTCGACCAAGCGTTCGGGAATGACCTTCACTCGGAATGACAGCTGCGCACCTTGGGGTGGGGAGACATGTTTACCAGACACAGCACTTACATGTTGCGAGTCGTTTCTACTGTAATTCCATTCAAAATTTCTTTATTATAGCATTACTGCAATTTGTACATTCAGTGCACATTCGTTATTCGGACACCTTATATAACTAAAGAGGTGACATTCTTCTGTTCTTGGCACTCCATAACAATAATACAACTTCTGGTGATTAGCAGTGAAATGAAACGTGACATGTGACAACTGTCTTTTTTTCTTGTAGTACGAAATTCTATTCCAAACTTTTTAATTTTTAAATTTAGTTGCCCAGACTTGGCAACTGGATTTTTATTTATCTGCCCAGGCCAATAATTTACATGTCTTGGGCATCTTGGGCATGATATTTTTCAAACCCTGATAATGTATGGTGAAAATTAATTTTCAAATTCATACCCCCCCCCTTTTTTTTTCTCTTTATTTCAGTTGCATTAGAAGTAATCAAATATTTTATAAAAATGTGATTAAATTATGTAAAAATTGTATTAAATTTGTTTATTGCAGGGTTGGGTTTTTGACATCAAAAAGTGTCATAAACTGGTTTTAAACTGGCAAAAACTGTCAAAAACTCATAGCTAATGCTTTTAAACAAGTAATAATCATTAATAGATATACTAAATAATAAGAAACTTACCTTCAAGCAAACTGCAATGTTAGTCTTTATTTGTTATAATTATTATTTTTTTACAATAATTAAGAGCAGAAAAGTGGCAAAAATTTTTATTCTCTAAAATTTCTGATCTTTAGAGAATCGATTTTATTGATCTAAAATTATGCAACTGCCAATGAATTGCAGAACTAGTAGTCTGGTTCATTTTTACCTCAGCATCTGATAGGCCTAGTACATAACTAATTTTACACATTTATTGACACCTAAACGATTCCGGAGTTGCTAAACCTCCAATCAAAAAAAAAAAAAAAAAAAAAAAAAAAAACGATTTCTGAGCTTGGCATGTATAAATCCATAGTTGGAACTAATACTCTTTCAATTGACGCAGCTGGCAGAACTTGACAGCAAAAGCATTGCTAGTTAAGCAAGTGTAGAGACATGCTCAGTTGTAAAGCCATTACATTTAGAAATTCCTTTCTACCAAATCATGGGATTTGCATTCCCTCCTGTACCACTGAAATAAGAAGGGCAAAAAGGTGTTTTATCAGCTTTGTATGCGATCAGCACAGGCAAACACCTGTATGGATGAATTAAGTCTGGATCCCTTCTCAGGATGATAGAACTTGTGTATTATTTTTAAACTGACAATCTTTTCTCACACTAGTGTGTTACCGTTACAGTGGCAAGCTAATCTTCGATTTGTTGTGGAGACAAACTTGGAATGCTGCTAGAAGGACAGACCATCGATGGACAGTCAAAATTTTAGATTGGATTCCAAGGGACAGGAAAAGACCCAGAAGAAGACCACATGGAAGATGGGTGGATGAAATTTGAAAGTATGCAGGAGTAACATGGAGGAGACTGGCACAAGACAGACCGTTGTGGAAGAGGCTTGGAGAGACCATCATCCAGCAGTGGATTGATAATGGTTGACAATGATGTTGATATGAAAGTAGAAAATTTTATTATTTAATAATCTTATACTAGTAATTGCTCACATATTATTGACATTTTAAACATTACATGAGTGTATGTTTGTTATCTTAAAAAGGTATTTTTATATTGAAATGTAGTATTTTAGGTTTTTGACATGGCGGTTTGAACTGTGGTTAAAAATCGTCAAAAACTATCATGCATCAAAAACCTGCCCACCCTGGTTTATTATCAGGGCTCGACAAATATGTTCCAGATCTAGGAGCCAGCTCCAAAATTTAGGCGCCAGGTGAAACGAAGTCAATAACGCATGAGCAAAAACATGTTTGGTTATGACGCTGGAACAAAAAGTGGTAAAACCATATTTGTTGTCATTTTTTTTTTTTTTACCCAAACCACTTATTGTAAAATAAAGTTCCAATTTGCTTCACAATTTTTTTTTCTATTCTTTCAGTAGACGATCTCAAAAAAATAAATTTCAGATTTTGATTTTATTAAAATACTACTTGTGGATGTCATATTTTGTACATATTAATTCAAAGTACCATATTTTTTTTTCCTTCATGAGATTCACAAGGGCATGCAATCCAAAGCCTGTGAAAAAAAAAAAAAAAATCCCACACATAATCCGCAGCAGCATATGATTCGTAGATCGGGAAATTCTGAGGAAAACAATTTCTTCCTTCGCATAATCCGCAGCAGCATGTCTCAGATCATGATATTAAAAAAAAAAAAAAAAAAAAAGACAGTCTATACCTGCCAACATTGGCAATAGCCTTGTTACTAATAACTAGTATTGCGTGGCATACATACTCTATTTTATGAAATGATCCATCTCTTTGTAAACAATAAATATGTGCCCCAACAAAACGTTACAACAAACAAGGTCTCTAATGAAACAAACTTAGCACGTGAGAAACAGAATTGATTCCCCAGCGAGGGAAGGATCGCAAGATTTATGTTCAAAATTTCCACCAGTAAAAATCAGTAAGATGTGTTCAGAATTCCACAATGCTCGACAGACAGGAAATCCGAGCAAGTGAATGCGCAGTGCATGAACCTCCACTTACCATATGATTATACTGCCTCTAAAATTGCAGTTTAAGACAAGATGAGACCAAAGAAGGGGGGGGGGAAGCTGAACATTTTAACTGGTGAAAAATCTAAACAGACAGCAAGAATGCAGACTACCGTTAGTCTGTCTTTTGTTGACTCTGCAACTGCACAGCATCGATTGCTTAATTTTTCTTTCTGCTGCTATCATTCTCTCCCTACTTCTTCATTGTCGCTTTTCTTTCTTTTCTTGATTTTTGTGCCATCTGATAACAACCATCAGCATGAGGACCATGAGCGCAGGATATCAAAGCTTCAACTGTTTTAGATAAATGGTGTAACTTTGGGAATATTAATACTTTTGAACACCATGCCTCAATTTTTAAAAAATTTCCAACTTCGTCACTTCCGTTTTCGGGAATTTCTTTCTTCTCTTATCAAGATTAAATGCAAAAACGCTGGAGAGTTGGAACATCACGGGAGGGTCCAATAGCGATAACGGGAATTCCGTCCGACTTCCGGTTTTGGAAATTTTTATCCTATTTTCAAGGTGAAATGCAAAAATTTATGCAGTATAATATTACTTAAAAATACTGGACACAGGCAACATCGCGATAAAAAGAAATTACGATTACGGAAAAAATCTGAACTCCGTCGACTTTCCGTTTTCGAAAGTTTCGTGAAGATGGAATTCCGTCCTCCGACGAACATCTACCCCCCCCCCAACTCTGTTTACTTGTGCATCGATCTCCTGAGTGTCCAACATAACGAAAAAGGCGGAATTTCTCGAATTCGCGGAAGAGCTTTAAGCCTGAAGATTAGGAGGCAATTTTCGCGGCGTCTAAACTTCCGTTTCCACAAATTCTTGCCTACAGTTTCAAGCTGAAATACGAACATATATGCCATAAAATGATATTTAACAAGGAAACTAGACACAAACGCAACATCCGGAGAAAAAAATTACGATTAAGGCAAATTCTTTTTACTACATTTAACTACTGTTTTCGAAAGCTTATTGAAACACGAAATACCGTCCCCGGACGTAAAATGACCCAACCCCCAAATTCTCTTCAAATCATCAATCATGATAGCGATCTAAATGATGACTAAAAAAACAAAAACCGGAGAATTCCGTGAATCCCGAATATTATGTATATCATAAAATAATAGCAAAATATATTTTTTTAAACAAAATGAAAATTCGTAGAATCCGTAGTTAGACAACTAAATCGTTAGAAAATACGAACATTCCGTGGTAATTGGCATGCATAACAGTCGTATAATCAGCACCACGTGATCCGCATCTATCATGTTAATCGTGAATCATAATTTCCGACAGAAAACTGCGATTCACAGGACCGACTCAGAAATCCAAAGATGCAAGAAAAAAATGATCGTCTTATTGAAAAAGTAACTGTCATTTTGAAGTACTTTTGTGTTACTTTTAAGTAAATAAAAAACTAAAATCGTTAGCTGTTACCGCATTATCGCAGTTCATTAGTTAGACAAAAATATTCGTTGAAAGTGCGGCCAGTCCATAGCATTGTCTTAATTTCTGAATACGTTTCAACTGAATACCGAAAAAAACCTTAACTAATACAATCAGCCCACCAAAACTAGGCGATGCGATTCGCAGAATGGCTACACGCTACAGAATAGCTCTGCGCGATTCCCGAGAGTCGCGGATTCTCACACCGCGTAGGCCTTCCGCGCGCGCAAATAGTAACGCCTTCCTTGCGTCATATTTTCTGTCAAAATACTTGAAGTAAAAAATATATATTCTTACGATCTCTTTGCAGTCTTCTATCTCGCTGTTATGTTATATTTTTTTCTGCTACCGCATTTTCGGTACTTTCCCAATAACACCACCTTTCCTGACAATTACCTCGCGGACTTTTTAAAACGACGCATCAGTTTTTGTATTACCGATGTCCGCAGCATCCAAATTTATAACCTTTTAATACACAACAGAAATTACGGCATTTACTGCAATATATTACGAAATCTCAATTAAGAAGAAAATTAGGCGCCACGGCCCGAATTTTAGTCGCCTGGGCGACCTGGCGCCCGGGATTTGTGGAGCCCTGTTTATTATTGTATTTTTTTCCTTGGTGTATTAATAATTTATGCATTTTAATCATATCTTTTATCAATTAGAAGTAATATTAAGAATAATTGGAATAAGTTTAAAAAATATGCTGTACTTTTTCTCCAAATTATTTAGTTACTTACAGATGTTTATTTGTTGCTGTTTAGCCATCAAGGCCTGTTGTTAATATTTCCATTCCTGTGACAGTGTTCCATTAAATATCCTTGTGCCCCTCGTAGGGTCAGTAGGCATGCCAGTTGGTAAAGGAGTGAATGACATTTCGATGGCCTGTAGCCAATTTTTCTAGTTTTTTTTCTCTTAATTCTCAATGACCAAATCTGGCCTTTATTCCCACAAAACCCTAAAAACCACTATGAAATTCTTGTTTTAACATTTTTCAGATTTTTAATTGAAGTTTAACATTTAAATTTGATTTCTACTGAATATATCTCACAAATGTTAAATTGAAGACTTGGTTTGAATGTTTTGTGTACTTATTGTTTGATGTATCTTCCTTAATGAAGTAACATTCTGCAATAAATCTGTTGTATCAGAGGTTAAGGTATGGTCGCTATTTTCACAAAATGCGATGAGTTAATCCAAAATGCAACAGAAAGATTAGTGTCTGTCGCGAAATAGTACCAGCCATTTAAATGCCAAACCATCAGCATATTCTGCTCTGGCTTTTCCATTTCAGTGAAAACTACAGTTTCCGAAATTCTGGCAGAGATTCGCACTCCGCTGTTATTTTTTTAATCCTTAAGGTATGTTTGTACAGCACCTATTGGCTTAGTCACCCCCCCGCCCTCCCCTCCATTACAGTCTAGATCACTCCATCAAGGGTGGGGTGGGGTTAGATTATAGAGGCTAGAGGGATTAGACACCTTCTCCCAAAGCCCTACAAAGTTAAAATTTAAACCAGTCAGCTGTGATGTTTACGGAATCCCCACCCCCTCCATGCCATAAACAACTGCTTATCATCAGTGCATTCGTGACCAGAGTGACCTTTCAAATTCTCGCAGATTGCACTGAGACAGAACACGGATGACACATTAGGAAAAAAAGTGCACTCTAGAGGCTGTAGCCACCGTCAGTGCCCCACCCCATACACATGCTGCCGTTGCTGTGGATAAATTCAGTTCATTATTAAGAAATGCAAAGATTACAAAGACAGTGCTGATAAATCAACTAAAAAAAAAAAATTGTGAGTAAAAAAAAAAAACTTAAGTAAAACTTCTATTGAATTTATTCCATCACAGCAACTTGTGAAAATGGGTGCAAGATAACTGGACTGATGAAATGCCATATTAAAACTGCGAATTGTGTGTTGCAGCAAGAAAAAGCAATGTGCGGCAAGTGATAAAGATTTGGATTTTAAACTTATTTAGTTATGATTTTAAAAATGTTGAATCATTCTTGTGACTTACATCTTATGTCTAAGGTGTTGTTGGTGTGAATGATTAAGTTGATGTTATAATTTACCAAGCAACAAAACTGGCTAACTTTCTTTAGCATTTTGCTACAATTTTTTCCCTATTTTAGCATTTTTGCTAAATAATTTTTTGAGTCAGCTTAAACTCTGTGTTGTATCATTGGAGATACAGAAAACATGCCTTGTTAATCACTCTAAACTGCCAGACATATTTGCAAGGAACTCAGGTAATGAAGATAACATACTAAATTCATTATTTTGCCACAAAATTTGTCCTGTAATTTTGGATAAAGTTGGACATAATGGTTTCAAGGTTAAAAAAAAGTATTGTCTTGAGGATGCACAGCAAATAGAAAAAATATGTGATAGAAAGAGAAATAGCTTCTTTTCAAAAGCTGTATGAGAATGAAAGGAAGAGGAATTCCCACCAACCTTACACTGTTCCTGCGCATGTTTCCAGTGTGACTATTGAGTAGGACACGAGGACCCGAAATGGTGGTCCTACTGAGATATTTTATTGATTGAAATCACCAAAACTTCCAAAGTTGCCATTAGCTGTTGACTGTGAAACAAAGTGCAGAACCCCATTGTTTATCTGCTGATGTAAACAGAAGCAGCCCACAAATGACAACCAATGTACTCAGCCCTAATTAAATCCTGCAGTCACTTATCAATTTATCCGGTGAATGGGAAGTCATCAATTCTGTTTTATTGAATAACAGCTACATTTTTCAGCTTTCTTCTTTTTTTTTTTTTTTTTTTTTTAAATCTTTTTCATCCTTTCCTTGCATATGTGAAACAATTGCTTGAAAGCACCACAGCAATAAGTACCAATGGTCTTGAGAAAAAATAAAAAGTAAAGGCTTTTTGAAAGAGTACTTAGGTATAAATGCAAACTGTTAATTTTTTTTTTGTAGATGTGGTTAAATTTTGGGTTGATCCACTGGGTGTTAAGAAGTTAAGTTTCATGCTAGGAACAAAAATGATCACAAAATTATGCTTGGGGCAGGGGCTACAGTGAGCAGCCCCAGTGGCTGCTCACTGTTTCAAGACAATAAGAAAATTGTGGATAGCAAAGAGAGTAAGTAGTAAAGTAAATGAAGGATATGAATGAATATCATGTAATGAATTTTAGAAAGAATATTTTTGTTAATGAAATACACTGAAGTGCCAGAAGTCATGGGATACATACCTAGTATCGTGTAGGACCTCCTCTAGCATGGCGAAGGTCAGCAACTTGACGTAACATTGATTCCACAAGAGGCCAGAAAACTTCTGGAGAGATGTTGAGCCATGCTGTCTGAACAGCTGCCCATAGTTCCATGGCATTTGTAGGTGCAGGACCTCTAAGGTGTGAATGGACCTTTCCACCATTTCCCATAAGTGCTCTATTGGGTTCATGTCGGGCAAACATGGTGGCCACACCATCCGTTGGAACTGTCCAGAATGCTCCTCGAACCAATTTTGGACAACTTGGGCCTGATGACATGGTGCATTGTTGGCCTGTAAAATCCCATCATTGTTGGGGTGCGTGAAGTTTATGAAGGGCTGCAAATGGTCAACCAGCAGAGCAACCAATTAATGACGTGTTTACGAGGATCCAAACTGTGCCACGTATACCATTTTTTTATACCATGTAAAAAAATGCACATGTATGGAACCACCGCCAGCTTGCACAGTGCTTTGTGACATCTTGGGTCCATGGCCTTACGGGGTCTGCACGACACCCGAACCCTACCATCAGCTTGCAACAACTGATAGCATGACTCATTGGACCACACCACATGTTGCCAGTCTTCCAGGGTCCAAACTACTGTGTTTATGAGCCCAAGTGAGGCGCTGTGTCCGATGTCATGGTGTTAATTAAAGGCACTCTGGTGGGTGTTTTGCTCCCATACCCCATGGACACTAAATTATGCGGCACAGACCTGATGGATATGTCTCGGGTACCTCCTGCATTGAATGTGGATGTTATTTGAGCCAGTGTCACTTGTCTGTTAGCATGGACAATCCTGATCAGATGTCACTGTCATTCAGCACCCATGGTCGGCCACTGCATTGTCCACGGTGGGTGGTAATGCCTTCCATAAGGTATTCTCGGTTCACATGTGACACCGTGGATCGTTAATTGTTAAGAATGTTAGCACAACTTTGGAAATGAAGGTCCCATCCACCTAGCTTCCACTACCATGCCTCGTTCAAACTCCGATAATTCAAGTCAGCTTGCCGTAATCCTATTGGTGGTTCATCCTGACTCACAAGATTACACCTTTGCAGCTGATAAAAATTGTGGCATGCGTCGAAGCCTTTATACCATGTAAAAAAATGTTAAAATGTGCATACTACCATCCCATTACTTTTTTGTGCTTCAGTGTACACTGAAGAGCAATTGAATTAGAGACAGCTGGCGTTATGCAAATATGGCGCTGTGGGCGGCCCTGTAATCGGAAACGACATGACGTATGCAGCAATCCGACAATATAAGGAGTGATGCGACGGGAATCGGTAAGAGTTGGACGCAGTATGGGTAAGACGAAGGATCTAAGCGCATTTTATTGTGGGAAAATTGTTGGGGCCCAACGAATGGATCAACTGCAAGGGCCAACTGCCGCGGACAACAGCTAGCTCGCATTGTAACAGCGGATAGACGGGCCACAGTGCAAGAAATCACTCTGCAATTTAACGCTGGCGCACAAAAACGTGTAAGCAGCCACACCATCCAGAACTATCTTCTCGCTATGGGGTGCAGAAGACATCGTCCCACGAAGGTACCGCTGCTGACCGCACATCACAGCGTGCAAAGATTAGCATGGGCACAGGAACATTGCCACTGGACCCTAGACATGTGGAAAAATGGTGCCTGGACTGATGAGTCGAGATTCACGTTGGTACATGCGGATGGCAGGATACGAGTACGGCCCAAAACACATGAAGCGATGGATCCTTCTTGCCAGCAGGGGGTGGCATTCTCGTCTGGGGACTGTTTACGTGGACTGAAATGGGACCCCTGGTGCATGTGACATCATCCTTCGCTGGTCAATGTTACCTGGATATCCTGGACGACCATTCGCTCCCATTTCTGCATCTTCAACATCCCACTGGGGACCTCATCCTGCAACAAGACAATGCACCGTAGCATTACTCCCGAATTGTATCCGAATGGTTGGATGAACACTCCACTGATGTGACCTCGCTTCCTTGGCCAGCTAGGTCACCTAACCTTAATCACATTGAGCACATCTGGGATGCCATCAAGAGAGATGTTTGAGGCTCTGACCTCCCCCCCCCCCCCATCAAGTCTTTGTGAACTGTGGGAGCTTGTTCAGGGGTCGTGGATTTGTATGGCTTCCCAATGCTTCCGGTGTCTTGTCGAGTCGATGCCGAGACGAATCGCCACCGTCATCAGGGCGAAAGGTGGTGCTACACGTTACTAGTCAGGTATCTCTAATTCAATTGCTCTTCAGTGTATAAATGTATGTGTTTTTTAAAGCTTAGATGGGGATTGAAAGAAACTCCAAGGTATGGCATGCAGTTGTTAGACTGGAAGATGTGTTTATTAAATATAACAGATAGAATAGTCTTGAAGGACTTTATGAGTAGCTTTGAAAATCTTATAACAGAATGGTTAATGTTTAATTCAGGACCATTTTGATCAAACCACAAAGCAAGTGATGCAAGGTTCTGATATCACTTTCCAGTTATACACTGCTGGACAATTGCTAAGGACGGATCATAAACGGCTATATAGCGCATAAAAAAGTAAGTGTGGTTGGATGCCAAGTAAAATAAAATAATGTCAGAATGCCAGGACAGTACAAGAAAGACAGTTTATTGTGCTCTGAAATCCAGAAGCCTTTGGAACGTGTTCAAGGGACAAACAGGCCATTTTGTGCAGAATACGTAAACGTGAAAAAATGCAATTACCGTCCGCAGGCGTTCCGGCGTAAGATGTCAATACGGGATATGGCCATCATGGAGGGCGATGCAAGATTCCACACGTCGTGTCATGCTTTGCACAACATTATCAAGCAGCTGTTGGGGTAATTTATCCCATTCCTCTGTCAGTGCACGGATGAGGGTGTCCTTGTTTATTGGAGGGCATTGGCGACCAGCAAGACTCTTCCCCAAAGCATCCCATACATTTCAATGGGATTCAGATCTGGAGAACGTGCTGGCCATACGAGGCGTTGCATATCCTCACTCTCAAGACACTCCTGGACAGCGACTGTTCGATGACATGTTGCGTTGTCGTCCATGAAAATGAATCTATCACCGACAGCACCACGGAACAGGCGAACATGAGGTAGCAGAACATCATTAATGTATCGTTGGCCAGTCATAGTCCCAGTTGGAAGCACATAGAGGGACGTTCGGCCATTGATCATGATGCCAGCTCATACCATAACACTACATGTTGGATATCGGTCCCTTTCCTGTATGTTTGCTGGACAATATGCAGTACCACTATCACGCCAGATCAGTTGTCGACAATCAGACAATAGACTGTATCTACTCTCATCTGATAAGAGGACAGCAGACCAGTCGTTATCAGTCCAATTGCGATGTTGATGGCACCATTGCAAACGGGCGGTACGGTGACGTCTGGACAATGGGATGCACACAACAGGACGGCAGGCGTATAGTCCTCCTTCATGCAAACGTCTGGCGACAGTTTTTCGGGAGATCTGCTTGCCGGTAGCAGCCATAAACTGATTTGCTACCTCACTAGCTGTACTGCGCCGGTGTCTTTTTGTTGATAGCACTATGTACCGATCTTCTGCAGGTGTCGTACTGCGAACACTACCTCCCCCGTGACGTTTGCTACACTCTCCATTTGTTTGAAATGATTTCCAAAGCCTTGAAACAACACTGTGGCTGACGTCGAACTCCCTGGCAACATCTGTTATTTTTTGCCCTTCTTCAATCTTGCCAATAATACGGCCACGCGTAAAATCATCTAGGTGAAGTGGGGAAGACATACTGAAAATTGCAAGTTCGTCAATTGATTCTTTCCCTTTCAACTTTGCGTTTGAACAACAATGGTCAATACGCGTCAAATCCTTTATATCTCTTATCAGCGCTATGACATCATGAACAAGTTCGGCAATCCAAAATTTGCATAAGCACAACACGTCTTACTGTATCCCGCACTTATGCTAATTTCCACATTTTCCTGCCTTCCATTTTATGGTTGCTATCGTTGCTATTGTCATCCGTCCTTAGCAATTGTCCGGCAGTGTATTTGGAAGATTTTTAGTAAGCCAAAAAAAAAAAAAAAAAAGGAGTGTTACCACAGCATAAATAGGTAGGGCAAAACTTAAACTTGGGGGAAGACCATTTATAAAGATGAAAACTATTTGGGGCATATGGCAGGAACTACGGGAAACATCTTTTGTGACTTCTCAAAGATCGAACAATTATCAACATAATTTGTTTTTCTTATAGCTCACAAAAAGTGTAAGTGCAATGCTTCTTAGAGCAGTGGAGTCTTGTTTGATTAAAAGGATATCACAAGGAATGAACACGTTTGAAGGTTTGTTTGATACTAAGCCATTGCTAGTCTGGTTGTGATTGGTCATTGAATATATATAGAGCACACCAAACAACTGATAGGATTAGGGCTTTTTATCAGTGAATATTGCTTCACTATAAGCAAACATTAAATTCATAAGTATTCACATTTGGAATCTTATCAGTAGAGGTAGTTTAGTTTCCTAACAAACACCAGTCTGATTATTGTCAAATGTAAAATTCTATACACAAGAATAACAATGGGGTTTTCTTTTTAATTTGGAAGAGTTTTGCATCTCTGTTTATTGTTGAAAGAGAGAACTTTGTGCTAGTTCCTCAATTCTAGTTTTTACCATTTAGTGCCACTAATATTTACTAGGGATAGGAATATTTAGCTATCTGTAGTTTAGTGTTGCTGTTGTTTGGGAATAAAAAGAACTAAAGGTAGAGGACAAAATACTGCATATATCTCACATGCAACTCAGATGTTAAGCAACCATTTCATCTGACTGCTATGGAGTAAGAGCATATTTCATCTGACTGCTATGATACATGCAATCACTAAGACACTCTCTGAGATTCAGAGGTTAACTCCCGAAAGAAAGCTGATCTGGCAGATTAAAATTTAAAACTTGTGGTGCTAGAGTTTACATACTGTTTTTGTACCAAACATCTCCATTTACAGTGATGTTGGCACTCAACTTGAGCTTTACTAGCATCCATCACAAGTCCCACACAAGTTCTTTTGTGCTTCATACTCATTATTTGTTTCTCATGTAGACATTCTAATTTCCTTAGCCTTCCTCTACCTTTCTTTCCTGCCATTTGGGCTGATTAAATTCTCATAGTAGGCATTTCACCCCTCCATTCCTTTTTTTCAAAACAACCTCAGAATATTTGCCCTCACTAACATTTTGCTTCACAATTACGCATCTGCAACACATCTTCGTTCCTCATACGATCAGAATGTGTCTTGTCAATGTATCTCTGTAGCAGACAAATGACTGTCTTTTCTGCAGTTACCAGATTTCATTGCTGTACATCTGAGTTGAAACAAATATTCTTTCATACATACTAGAACCCATCAGTCCTGTGAAATCTTCTTAAGCTAGCTGTGAGCATGGGCCATTTCCATGTCAGATCAGCGAGGGCATGTCACCCACCCATCTCAGATTTTTGTGAAAATTGGCACAAAGTATTGTACTGGTGAGATATGAAATCAGTTAAAATTTTAGGTCAGTCGGTCCAATAGATCTTGAGTAATGCTACTTTAAAAGTTGGGTAGCTTTGCCTTTAAAGTTTTCTCGCTATGAGTTTTCACAACTACACTGTAGGAAAAAAATTAAAAAAAATCATAACTTCACAACTAACTGTTGCAGCCACATAATTTTTTTTCGTAAATGATCTGCAGGATCTATACATTTGGGAACAACTTGTTTCTGCACATTTTTAGAATTAAAAGAACACTTTTATTAAAATTTAATGACAAAAGACATGGAAAAATGGGGCCACATTTTTATTAAACAATTTTTTTTTCAAAATGGGCCCCCACTTTGAATTTGTTAAAAATATTTTCATGTGTGTATTACATAACCATTCAGCAGGAGAAACAAATACTTTGGGCAATTCACAATTTTGGCGAGGAAAAAATAAATAAATCCAAAATGGTGTGTTTTATAAATGGAACATTCCGACATATTACCCACTTTTTTAATTAAGTGGTTGCTTGACCATTTTATACACCTTTTCCAACCCCATAGTTTTAACCTTATTGGTGAGTAGCTCAAAACAATTTTTATTTTATTTTTATGTGCCATGATCTTGGATATAGGTTCATTTTTCTTTTTGCAAAAGACCAAAATAGGACCTCACAATGGTTTTGAAAAAAAGGCAATTGCTTTCCTCTTATTGTAGATTGAAAGTTTTGGTTTTCACTCCCTTAAAGAGGACATTTTAGGCTTACAGGAAATGTATAGAAATGATAAAAAATATTTTTTTAAACCTTGCTTTAAAATGGCATAGCTGCCAATCCTTCCAATCTACCCGGATTTTGATATTCCGATCGGAAAATGATTTCTTCCCATTTTTCATTCTCATACCAAAAATCCCTATCCCCCATTTTTTTCTCCCCATTTCAAGAGCAAAAAAAAAAAAACACACATCTTTATTCTAGTTCAAAAGATCCTTAAACGAGATGATTAAAAAGAAAAAATTCTCCTTATTTCCACTGTGAAAAGAAAATGCGAGCGGCACGGTTTTCTGCTTCCACGTGGACTTTTGGATGGATCCGAGTACCTTCCCCTGTGCAAGCGGCACAACACTGGTGACAATTCCCATCAGGCTATGCAGCTGCGTAACGTAAGGGTTACAATCACGTTCTCTCTCTCTTGTTCCCCCTCCCCCCTTCTCCTTTTCAGATAATGCATTGTTCTTCCCCTGGGTCGCAGCTTCTTAGAGGCCAGCGTGGGTGTGCCTTGTGTTCGAGCATTCTCAGTTCGAAATGCTATTTCAGAACTTAGTTATCGTAGAAAAAAAATTCAAACGGATTTTAAATCTGTGGAATTTTTAAGCCCAGATCATTACCCAACATGACGAAATTAAGCAAAAGCCTGTCAGTTTTGTGAAATTAAAAATGCATTAGGCATGGGTTTTGTAGTGTCTTCTGTGGCATTAAATTTGACCTAACGAAAGAATGCTATTTCTATAAGAGGAAGTTAAAAAGAAAAAAAGTCCCATGTTCATTCGAGCCTGTGCTTCTCCAGCAATGGTTTATTTTGCTGGTCCATTAGTCAGTAAGTTTTCTACGCTTTCCAACCATGATTTTTTTGTTCGTCGCTCGATAACATGCATAAAAATATCTTGGCTTGATTCAACGAAATTAATATGTTGGGGTACTATTTTTTCCTCTGCAAATTGCATCTCTTTAAGCTGTTACTGTTTTACTATAGCAGTTTTACTTGCATTTTTTTTTCAAGTGTCAATAAATTTAGTATTAGTGATTCACTATGAGCAGCAATATGAAAGGGGGAAAAAAGTACTATCAAACATTCCGTGATGCGTATTCTGCGGAATTCCCGTGTAATGCAAAATCTTCAAAAAATGAAAAATATGCATTTTGCACTACGTGTCGATGTAATTTCAGCGTTTTGCGTGGGAGAAGGAATGATATTACTAATCATATTTCTAGTGCCAAGCACAAATCTAATGTTGACTGCGTGGAAAAAAATACGAAATTAACTTTCTTTGTTAATTAAGTTATAATGAACTGGATGCGATTCGTACAAAATGTTTGTTCACTTCGTCTTTAGTTAAGTATAATTTACCAATTAGTGTCCTTCAGTCGCTCATTTATTTCATTTTGTTTATTTGACTGTCTCATAGTCTGTCTCTTCGTAAGATAATCCTAGCATGAAAATGGTTTGTTTTTGAAAACATTTTAGTTTGTTCCTTGACGGCATGGGATATGATCCTATTGGATTTGGGGGTCAAAGGGTACAGAAATAAATTTTTAAATCTTTATAGATCATAATGATATAGCATAGTAATGAGACATTATGTATGGATAATCGAAATAAATGTGCCGACAAATTCAAACATCTGTAGTCATATAAATTAAAAGTTGATACTTGATCAGGTAACATCGTTTTTTAATCAACATGTTCAGTGCATTTAATCAATATGCGCGGCAAGTAATTTAATTGGATATATCTATTTTTTATTTTTACGATTTTTGGTTTCTGAAAGTTGGCAGGTATGAAATGGCATTCAAATCTGCAATACTCGCAAGCATAAATCACCATTTTTGATGGACTGTTAAGGTGACTAGGAGTTGGAACTCCAAGTTGGGAATTTTTGTGTAATAACTATGGCTTGTAGAGTTTTCAGCTATGGAGAGCTTAAGTCTGGGTTTGGTCCCTCCCCCCTCAAAGTTGCAAAATTTTCAACTTTTGCAGATTTCTAGGTTACATATCTCAAAAGAGGGAACAGATAATTTTTTTTTTCCACCAAGGATACCCCTATTGGTACTCACCAAAACCTGTGAGTTTCATTTTGTGGTTCAAACTGGTTAGAAGTTACAGGCTCTGAAATACTTGTGAATAAATGATAACATTTTAGCACTCAGAAATGCACAGAAACTGATGAATATTGAATATTTATACTGATTTCTGTTTTTAAAATATTTTTTAAGTCTTTGGAATTATATTTTAAACACCTTTAACTACCAAGTACTATCATCATCATCAACCATTATCAATCCACTGCTGGACAAAGGTCTCCCCAAGTTTCCTCCACAACGGTCTGTCTTGTGCCAGTCTCCTCCATGTCACCCCTGCATACTTTCAAATTTCATCCACCCATCTCCCATGTGGTCTTCTTCTGGGTCTTTTCCTGTCCCTTGGAATCCAATCTAAAATTTCGGCTGTCCATCAATGATCTGTCCTTCTGGCAGTATGTCCAGCCCACTGCCATTTCAGGGATTTAACTCTGATCATGATGTCTTCCACTCTTGTCATTTTTCGGATCCACGAGTTCCTCTTCTTATCTCTCCTGGTTACACCAAGTATGTACCTCTCCATGCTACTTTGAGTTGTCTGCAGCCTTTGTATGTCTCTTTTAGTTAAGGTCCACGTCTCTGCACCATACGTAAGCACTGGAAGGATGCATTGATCAAACACTTTTCTTTTAAGACATAATGGCATATTGCTCTTGAAAATTGTGCTGTTTCTTCCAAAAGCTCTCCAGGCAAGTTTTGTACGCCGATTAATTTCTTCATCAATGTGACCCTCACTTGATATCTGCTGTCCAAGATAAACGTATGTGTCTGTTATCTCCAGCTTTTCTCCATCAATCGATAAATCTTCATTTCTTGTAAAAGCATTGAACATCACTTTTGTCTTCTGAAAGTTCATTTTTAATCCCACTTCTTTACTCTTGTCAGCAAGTTCCTGGATCATACTCTGCAGCTCTGATGGGCTAGTTGCAAAAATGACTACGTCATCAGCAAAACGAAGGTGGGTTAGATAATCTCCATTAATCTTTATCCCCTTGTTTTCCCAGCTCAGTGACTGAAAAACACCCTCCAATGTGGCATTAAAGAGCTTCGGAGATATGGTGTCACCTTGTCTCACTCCCTTTCCAATTTTTATGTGTGTTGTATTTTCAAACAGCCTAATCTTTGCACTTGCATTTTCATAGATGTTATTAATAATATTAATGTATGCATCTTCAATACCGCAGGTTTTCAGAGCCATTGTAACTGCTGATGGTTTCACCGAATCAAAGGCTTTTTCATAATCGATAAAAGCCATGCACAATGGAAGTTCATATTCCCTCGCTCTTTCAATTAGTTCTCTCAGCACATGGATATGATCTATTGTGCTGTAGCCACTCCTGAATCCAGCTTGTTCTCTCGGTTGAGCCATGTCCAGTGTTACCTTCAAGCGGTGTGAAAGAACTTTAGTGAAGATTTTATAAACTACTGATAGCAGGCTGATAGGTCTGTAGTTTCCGAGATCCTCAATGTCACCTTTCTTATGTAGCAGGATCATTGTAGCGGTGTTCCAATCCTCAGGAATCTTTCCTTCATTAAGGCATCGAGTGAAAATTTGGGCGAGTACTGTTTCGATTTCTCCACTTGCTTCTTGTATGATGTCTACAGTAATTCCATCTTCTCCTGGAGCTTTTCCCCGCTTCATGTTCTTGATTGCATGTGCAACTTCTGCTGGAAGGACTGGAGGAACTCTGGTACTGGTATCTTTCATGATGTCTGGAGTGCATGTATCATTCCTTTCATATAATTTAGAGTAGAAATCTTTCACTCTTGTCAAAATTTCGCCTCTATTTCTTGTTACAGAACCATCTTCTTTTCTCAGTGCCATAATCTGTTTTCTTCCCTTACTGAGATGTCCCTTTGCTATCTTTAGGCTTTGGTTGTTTTCAATTGCTTTCCTCACTAGTTCACAGTTGAATTTTCTTACGTCTTCAGTGATACTTTTTCGTACTGTCTTGCATAGCTCTATATATTCCACTTTGGAAGTCACATCTTCTTCAGTTGTCCTCATCTCTCTTCTTTTTTGCATCAACATTTTCGTTTTTCCTGATAATTTATTTACATGCAACTTGTTCTTAGACCCAGCTAATTTTGTTGCTGTTTCCATAAGAGCTTTGGTTACTTTTCTGTTAACTTCAGAGATGTCCACTTCTTCCGATGTTAGGCCTTCTAAAGCAGAGAACCTGTTCTTCAGTTCCAACTTGAAGGTATTATGGTGTTTTTTAAGGCTGGTTATGTCAATAGATTTTGTTTGTCTTATGAGCTTGCCACGTTCAAGTTTAGTGTTGAGGTGCATCTTACATCTCACCAATCTATGGTCACTACCTGTGTTGAACTTGTTTAGCACACTGCAGTCTTCTATGACGAATTTTTTGTTACACATAATAAAATCAATTTCACTTGTCGTCCCATGTGGCTTTTTCTTGAAGAAGGAGTTCAAGATGAAAAACCCTTCTGCCTCTGCAAACTCAACGAGAGTATTTCCACGCTGGTTTCTGTTGCCGTGACCGAATTTACCTACTGAAGTTTCATTCTGTTGCCGTTGCCCTATTTTTGCATTGAAATCTCCCATAATTATTTTCAAGTGCTGCTTACCTTTATTATTTAGATGACAAATTTCCTCATAAAATTCTTCAATTTCTTCTTCAGGATGACTTGTGGTGGGTGCATAAGTTTGAATAATCTGAGCCTGGTATCTTTTCGAGAGTTGGATAACAAGTCGTGCAGCTCTGTCAGAGGAACTTTCAACTTCTACAACTTTATCCTTCAGTTTCTTGTTTATTATAAATCCAACACCACTAGTTCTGCCAGTATCTGTCCCACGATAGTAGAAGAGATGTCCACTTTTCAGTTCGATGAGATCTTCTCCTTTTCTCCTTACCTCACTTAGCCCCACGATGTCCCACTTGATCCTTTGTAGTTCCTCTTCCAATTCAAGAAGCCTTGAATCAGAAGATAGGGAGCGTCCATTGTACGTTGCCAAGGTCAGCATCAGATGGCAGCCTAGTCCGGTCCTCCGGGGATTCTTAGCACCCTCTGCCTTCATGTCGCACTGGCCGCTGCCTTGGCCAGGTACATTCCAGCTGCCGGAGACTGAGGGCCAAGATTTAAGTTGTGGAGTCATTTTGGAGGGGTTTGGCCATAACTCACCACGCTGGCCAAGCGGGTTGGTGAGTGTGGGATAGAATTTCCTCTAATCCCGATGGTATAGTTATACCGCTATTGGCGGTCGTCAGAGCCCCTTTAGTGAGAACAGGATGCACCACGAGAAGGCGGGGTTGACATTTGACAAGGAGAGGCTGTGATGTTACGCATCACCTGACCTTACATCCCATATGTACAATTTATACTATATGTACAATTTATACATAAGGTAAATAAAAAAACTAAAAAAAAAAAATAACCCTTACCAGATCATATTGTACAGTTTGCAATTCACAAACTTTAGCAGCAACATTTGTCTAGATGTATAGGCTTATTTCTGTGAGTGCACTTGCAATTCACTATATTTGTTACCTTGTTTAATTTAATATTTTGACCAGTTTCAATTTGTAACTCATCAAAACACTAGCCTGCAAAGCCGTGCTCACAATCGCCAGTCAAATCGCCAAAGTTTTTTTTATAGTTGCCGTGCTTAAAAATAATCGCTAATTGTGAAAAATACAACCGACAAGGCCACCTGTGCTACCCCAAGCGATTTTTTTGTTTTTAAGAATACAAATACGAGCAACTGCAAAGATTAGGTGTCTTTACATTTCTTACTGATTTTAATAAAAATGGGTCCATTCCATGCCAAATCAACCAAAAAATTTCAATATTCAACCTGACCATCTAAGATTTCAATGAAACCTTCAGGGATCATTCTCCCTAATGATATAAATAAGAATATATTTTGAATTTTTTTTTATCTCATTGGGTTTTCATGTAATTAATTTTTTAAAATTTTGACTTTTTGGCTTGTATAAACTTTTTTAATCTTGAACTTCTCAAGTTCTATAAGGCCCAGAGAGTTGTTTGACCCCTCAATTTAAAGAGAATTTCATAAGTTTTAATTTGATATGCAACTTGACAATGCTTGGTGTTTTTTAAAAAATTAAAAAATATATATATGTTTTTTGTAATATTATAAGCTTTAAATCCTGAAACTTTTAGAGTGGGATCTCAATGGGATCGGGAGCTATGGCAAAAAACTTAAAGTTACTGTACAAGTAATAATTGATTATAATTCTTGTTTTAGTGTGTTTACATGATAACAGACACTGAGTTTTAAAATCTACATAATACATCACACTAATAAGTATATAATGCATCACACTAATAAGTTTTACCTGGTAAAATTAATAAACGTTTTTTTTAGTTAGCACTCAGAGTTGTAGTTACGCCAAAATAGCGACCTCTTAGTTCTTTATAATTTCTTGTTTGCCTTTTTGTTTTCTGAGTCTGTAAGTCGATAAACTTTTCCTGTAGCTGTTGTAGGATCAACTTTTGTTAAAACCTCACTTTTATGCACAACTAGTATGTCAGTAAATTGTGGGTATTTGAAAGATGGAGAAGGGCCATGTGGTTCCAAAAAAACTTAATTTTTCTTCATCTCCTTCTATTCCTAACACACAACCTAACCACCACTTGTCTGAGTATTGGCATGTAACAAAGCCAACAATGTCATTAATGTCCAGATCATCATCAGTGTCATCAGCTGAAACTATTGGGTTGTCGGAAAAGTCATGACGTATTTTGGCACCCGATGGCGATTGGGCGGTTTTGGAAGTACTAGAGGCATGCGTAGCTCTGTTATCGCTATCGTGGTATTAGCCTACTAAGTGTGCCAGGGAAAGTGTTTGGTAAGGTTGTTAGTCCAAGTGGCAGGAAGGAAAGGCAGAGGAAGGCCAAGGAAGACATGGGTGGATCAGATTCAGGAGTGTCTGCATGAGAAAAAGATTATGAGTATGAAGTATAAAAGATCTTGTGTACGGCGTGTAATTGATATCAGTGAAGCCCGAGTTGTATGTCAAGATCGCTGTAAATGGAGAAGTTTGATATGACAACAGTAAGTAAAAATATCTGGTAGTTTGTATTTCTTTTTGGAGCTAACCTCTGAATCTCAGAGAACAGCTTAGTGATGTGTAGTAGTTGTGTATCTGCATGCTCAGTTGTAATGTACTTATTATGTCCTCACTAGAATCTGTAATATTTTAATAATTATTTTATTCATTTTTCTTTATTCTATTGTTATGTGATTTGTGGGTTTGCAGCAAGTTTTTTGTTTCAGTGGTGGTGTGCACAGATACATTTTATTTTTATACAACTCTGAAAAGAAATGATATACACATGCTACACAGCAGTTAGCATGTAACTGTAACTCATCTTGAAAATTAGTTACATTGATTTCGGAAATAATACTGTAATATTTATCAGAATTTAATCTCTTAGCACCAATTCCGAAATTGGGAAGTGGTGTAAAGTATGCATTGTGTGTGTACCAGGAAGATCTTTTGCTTTCTCAAAACGGTACTAAGCTGATTACGCACTTTGTTCATCTCTTCTGCACACAAAGAAAAATGTAATTTCTTTTATATTATCTTTGCTAAAGGTCGTTGCAAACTGGTGTTTGTTGTTAGCCTTTTTACAATCTGCACCAATACTGTTACATGGTGACTTGTTATGGCTTGTTGCAAAAAATCTAAAAAAATCCTGTTCATGATAGTGCAAGTTCAGAAAATTCTTGCAGTTTTTATATTGTGCAGAACAGAAAAACCATCAGTGAAATACTCAATATTTCTTACATTCTGTGGTAATACACAACCTTTTTTCTAAACTGAAGGAAGTAGAAACATCCACAATGACTAGAAATTTTAGTAGGAGGCAAAAACAGATAGCAAGTGAGGATAGAACTTTATTTTGAAGTCCTGTAAGGAAAAAACGTGCACTGGATAAAAAACTAACTAAAGAAAATTCCTGTACCTTATTACAACTTTACATTCAACAGGCTAAATTACTTTTATTTGATTGCACATTTAATATGAAAGTAAGAATATTTCTTTATGCACTATGTAAAAAAATCCGAAGATCCAAAAGAAGTGATTTTTTTGCTGATGACCTGAAATGTGTGTGTGTGTGTGTGTTCTCCCAGACTTAAGTTCCCCATAGCTGAAAACTACTAGCCATAGTTATTACACAAAAATTCCTAACTTGGGGTTCCAACTCCTCAGTTACCTTAACAGTTCATCAAAAATGGTGATTTATGCTTGTGAGTATTGTAGATTTTAATGCCATTTTGAGCAAGGTTAAAAAACAATATTTTCTATCATTTCTATACATTTTCTGTAAGCTTAAAATGCTCTCTAGTGAAAAGGTAGTGAAAACCAAAGCTTTCGATCTACAATAAGAAACAAGCAATTGCCTTTTTTCAAAACCTTCGTGAGGCCCTATTTTGGCCTGTTGCAGAAAAGAAAATCGAACCTATATCCAAGATGGTGGCACATAAAAATAAAATTAAAATTGTTTTGAGCTATACTAACCGATAAGGTTAAACTACGAGGGGAAAAGGTGTATAGAATGGTCAAGCAACCACTTAATTAAAAAATGGGTAATATCATATCGGAATGTTCCATATATATGAAACATGCCATTTTGGATTTTTTTCCCCTTCGCCAAAATTGCAAATTGCCCTAAGTATTATTTTCTCCTGCTGAAAGGTTACGTTATAATACACACATGAAAATATTTTTAGCAAATTTGAAGTAAGGGACTCATTTTGAAAAAAATTGTTTTGTTTAATAAAAATGTGGCCTCATTTTCCCATGTCTTTTGTCATTAAATTTAAATAAAAGTGTTCTTTTAATTCTAAAAATGTGCAGAAACAAGTTGTGCCCAAATGTATGGATCATGCGGATCATTTAAGAAAAAAAAAAAAAATTGTGGCTGCAGCAGTTAGTTGTGAAGTTATGAATTCTTTTTGTCCTGCAGTGTAGTTCTGAAAACTCATAGCGCAAAAACTTTAAAAGGCAGAGCTACCCAATTTTTAAAGTGGTATTACTCTAGATCTACTGGACCGACTAATCTAAAATTTTAACAGGTTTCATATCTCACCAGTACAATACTTTGTACCAATTTTCACAAAAATCTGAGATTTGTGGGTGATTTGACATGGAATGACCCCATATAGAAAAATATTCTGAAATCTGGTGGCCAGCTAAATTTTTTAGTAGCCAGAATCAAAACATTGGGCCACTGACTGGTGGTGGTGTGTGTATGCATGTGTGTGTGTGTGTGTGGGGGGGGGGGGATTTAAAAATCGGAGACTCCAACCCGGATTCGAAATTTTCAGGTGTAAAAACTACAAAAAAAACAAAAAAACATAGTTTTTCAGTAGTAATAAATAAAATTATATTACACACTCCAAGAAGAAAATCAGCAGGGCAGCAAAATGGCAGTGTTAATTCATAAAACAACAAATTTTTGCTTAACAAATTACCCATAAATTGAAGACATTTTGTATGAAACACAGAGTCCAACATTTTTTTTTTTTTTATAGTTTACCTCAAAAATCAATGCACGTACCAATGGGAACCGTACAGTAAACATAAGTGCCTACACAGATTGGAAGTTGCTCAAGGTCGTCTTCAACCTCCAAACAACAAAGAATGAAGAAAAAAAACAACCATTAACATTATTCATAAAAAAATGGTAACTGAGTACAAAAGTGACTTCCTATTTTTTAGAAAAGTTTCCTAGTGAATTGTTCATTTTCTTATTCCTTATAGTACTTTTTTGATACATAAATCAATGGAACATGAATTTTTGCTTTTTATTAAGGCAAAATTTAAACTGAAAATCGTTACTTATCTTGTCCTTTCTGGAAATTGCACTACTCCAATGACTTGTACAGTTGTTTTCACAGCAGACTGAGGATCGGCATTATCCAATATCAAATGCAACGATATTGAAAAAGTTTAGTTCTGAAAATGAATGGTTTTCCAGTACTTCCTACAATATCAAGAACCAAAGATAGTGAGCATTTTTCTTTTTGTTCAAAAAGAAATTAAAGTTCAAAATCAGAACTTCAGTTTTCTGTCGCAATCTTTCGTTCCCTGTAAAGTCGTTTTCTCTGCAGAATGAGTGAGTAGTAGCATTTTTGAACTTCAATAATTTTGTTTTAAGCAAAAGAAAAATGCTTGCTCTGTCTTTTGATGTAGCAAGAAGTGATTAAAAATAATGGTAATTAAACTTAAGGGAAATTAAATGTGAAATATTGATACTGCATTGCTCACTCTCCTGTGAAACAATTTTACGAATCAAGGAAATGATGCAGATTCTACCACGTACAGATTAAATACTGGTTTTGAAATTTAATTCCACTTAAAAAAAAAAGAGGACTGGGGTAAAAATGCTTGCTCTCTACTGATTGGTTTTAAGAAAATACTATGAGAAACAGGGAAATATGCAATACATTAGGAAACTTTAAAAAAAATACAAAGTCGTTCTTTTTCACTTTTGCTGACAATCTTAAAAATGTGAAGATATTAAAAACCAAGAATGTAATGCGGGTGGAATATCCCCCCCCCCAAATCTTGATAAGAAATTTTTTCATGCAGAAACGGAAAACGACGGAACATTCTCATCGCCCCTAAATCATTCATTTCCGGCAATCCCGAACATTTGTGAGATTCTCAGACCTTCCCAGCTCTTTCATTCGCTGGCCACTTTACCCCAATTTTTCAACCTTTATATTGAAACTATTCATTGTAGGAAATGATTCTAGTATTACTCCAGGACTTTGCACAAAAATACCAAAATTTAAGGTCTTTCCCAGATCTGGAAAGGGAAATAAAATTTTAGGATGTTTCTGGGATTCCATGGACCGTGATAACTCTGTACATGACCAGAGACTTAGACATCTAAAACATATTGAAAAAGCATGGAAGAAATTCAACAATATTGAAAACATCCAAGAAACACTCTCCAAAAGGTTTAATGAATATTGAAATCTTGAAAACATGAAAATAAACTTCACGCACATCATTGAAAAGGTTGTTTCACTGAGATTTTCAATTTCTGTTGTATATCCAATGCTTTCCGTAATCCGTAGCGGACCAGTGATTTACAGGGTGACTATGAAGAATCCGTGGTCTGTGTATAATATCAAAGTCATGTACACTTCTGTCCCAAAAATGCTTTACCCTCAGCGTTTAGCTTATCTCTCCCTGGAAAATTAAAAAAAAGCACTGTTTTTTTTTCAGGGCTCGCAAATTCTTGAATTACATGTTCTTCAGTGATGTTTTCTGTGGCCGCCCAGGCAACTGCATTTTTTCAACCCCTGGCTTATGAGTAAGCGTACAGATCAGTTAATTTGTAAGTTTGCATTTGGTCTGTTGATCTACAAAGCTGGCTGGAAAATAAATCCAGTAATAAATTTGTTGTTCAAACTGGGTAATTGATGCTAGCAGTGGAACTTATTTAGATCATTTCAACAGTCTTAAATATGTGAAACGAACTGAACCAATTTTAGTGGGTGAGCCATGCATACAGCAGTTGTATGACTATGACTACTTTTGGTCTTGGAAGCTCCGTAATGATAATAAAATGAAAATCAATGTCATAGATCAGCAATTTTTTTTTTATGGTGTTTTACTTAAAAGTTTCATTGGTGAAACACCTAAAGTAGTTGAAAATCCACTTTCCCTCTAAACATACTTTGTTGAAATGCTTTTAGTATCACATTGAATTTTAACCTTTTTTTTATGTTGCAGGAAAACAAAAATGGCAGCTTCATAATGATGATTTTAGTTCCATGATATTGACTGAGCTTGAAAAGACCAACATCTGTCAAATGACTGCATACGTAGCTGGACTTGTAGGAGAAAGAATTTGAACTAGGAGAAGAGTTTGAACTCCACCTGCTACTTGTGCCAGTTACTAGGTTTGCACAAAAAATCCATTGTCATAGGAAGTTTTTGAACCAACTGTGTGTAGTAACTAAAAACTAATGGAAAAATTCATGGCCTTGAAAAATATTCTGCACTTGAAATATCTGTGCAGATGATTTTCGTGAAAGTGTAACATTTTGCTTAGAAAATCACTTGGGTATGCTGTCAGCCCTTCCGTATGCAACCACACAAAAAATGTGATGCAATGTGTGTGACTGAATGTTATCATGTTGCTACTATGTGTATCCATTTCAGATGGAGCATTCACTATCTATAGCACATGATCTTGTTTGTCTTATATTGGCCTATGATATATGTGGCCCGTACTTTACGTAGTTGGGAGAAATATGTACTACAATTTCGGAGCCAAGTGTCGCATTGGTATAACAGCCACATCTGAAAAATATTGCTATTCAGGAAACCGATTCATTTTAGTGCCATACCCCCAAATTTTGTAATTTGTTACCCCACACACGCTCATCGAAGTAAGAGCTTTGACAAATAAGAGTAACATGCTTGGATCACTATTTAAACTTTCTGGGGTTTTAAAGTTATTTTTCTGTAATGTCATAACATCTTTTAAGTTATTTTCAGTAATTTAATAAGAACAATATATATATATATATATATAGTGAACCTGTCTAAGACTGAATCCAAGGTACTGGAACTATATCCCATTTTATATAGGTTCACCTGTGGAAGCCATTGAAATGCTAATGTTTGAATTTTTATCATGCTAATAACTGATTCTATTTAATTAGTGATTACTTAATAGAATTTATTGTTCATAAGTACCTTAATCAGCTAAAAATCACAACCAATGTGACGCTTGATGAGAGCATGTGCGCTGTCCTTTAACTGAAATAATTATGGATGTATTTATGGATTGTAGTGACAGCGAATATGTCAATAGCCCAATTTCATAATCAAATGTATTCATTACATGCAAAACCTGCGAAAAATTTCTTAAAAGTGGAAACATAAAAAACTGTGTAAATATAGCTAAATCCACCTCCCTCCTGAAGCTGTGTTACTCATGGGTAGAATGTTATTTTGCCCAGGAAAAACTGAATAGCACTTTTTCTATTTGGATGCAATACAGGTGCTTTCTAAACACAAAAGTATGTACTGCACCCACATCCATACAAAAGCAACTTTCATTTAAAGGAATGTAAATTAAGGCGATAGGAGAAGCAATCTGTTGAGCACAAAATATTGATTACAGATTGTGGAGTACCCTGCCCTAAAAATCGCTGCACCTGGGTTAGAAACGTACTGGATGCGTTCAAGCTGTTAATCCATAGGATAACAATGAGCGCATTCCATGTTTGCAAGCCGTTTCAGGAAGGCTTCAGGGAAGTTGTGCCTGATGCTGTCAAACCGCTTTCAGAGGAGTGGGAGAGGATGAGTTACACGTGTTCATGCTGTTTTAGACAGGGGTGACCTTGAACGCACCCAGCACATTCAAACTGCTCAGAGGGTTAATGTTGAAAATTTTCATATCCAATTTGAAATTTTTTTGGACATCTGCTGCTGCACTACAAATTTCGTTGAACAAAATGTGCCACCTTCAAAAACTCTAACCATCCTTTTCATGCATGGAACTCTTATCCATGAATTTTAGCTACATCTCTAGCTTGTGTTTGCAGCATAGGGCCTGAAATTGGCAAATTTCTCAATCTTGCATAAACAAACTAATCCCAAACAATCTTATTCAATTGACTATCCGAGCCTCATCATTTCTGCCTTTCTGCGGTTTTCTCTTCATTGAGCAAATTAATTACTTTTGATGCCACTTCTCTGTTTTCTCATCTTTTTGCTTTAAAATGTAATAAATTTGTATTTTTCTGTCATTGAAATTCTCTGCCAAATGATATTACTGTGTGACATAAGTATTTTAGATGTATTGTTGATGTGTTAGTGTTGGCAACAGTGGAGTTGTAGGTTGGTGATCGATGGCAGATCAACATTAAATGAAATATGGTATAATCAATAATTTTGATTTGGCAGATCATCTTGCTTTGATTTGAGGAGCTAACCTCTAAATCTTGCAGAGTAGCTTACTAATATGTATGTGTAGTACAGTCAACTGTCAATAACTTGAACTTTGATAAGACAAAAATATTGAGTGAAATTCCCTGTACTTGTCACGTGCCCACTGGGATCATTTTTGTTCTACTTTTCCTACTATCCAGTAGGAAAACTCCTACTGCTGAGGAAAAACTATTTTTCCTACTTTTTAACTTCAAGAAGAAGAAATCCAAATCTTTCGGAATTTCACACACTCTCAGTTTGAACATCAGTCTACAGAGGTATGTTTTCTTTGTTTTAAAAATGTAGTTGTAACTTTTATTTAAATATATCTTACTGTACATAGAACTTAATCAAGTTTCATTCGCACACGACTTGTGTCCAGAAATTAAGAATCGGCGACAAAAGGCTGGATTTCTTACTCACAAATCATTGATTAGTGGTCAAAACATTCACATTATTGAAACATGTAAGACTAAGTATGCGAGAGCAGTTGGTCATATGCAAATAGTCAGGAATCATGTGACCAATATGTACTGCCAATTAGTGTAAAAGCTGAAGTGTGAGTGTGAAGAAATCTTTTGTTTTGTAGGTGTTGAAGTGTGGATCTGCATTTTTGTTTTTCTGGCGACTTGTAATACATCTTGAAGAACTCTGAATGATTTTACCCATAGGTGAATTGTTGGTGAATTGGAAGAAGGGTGTGGGCAACAAGAAACAGTGCGAAGGAGTTCGGAATAGCCCAGAACGTTCTCATGAATCTGGAAACAATTTTCTGAACATGGAATAGCTACCAGAAGGTTCAGTAATAGTCAACTATGCAAAACTACTTCTCCACAGATGACCATTACAGGGGTGGGGGAGTAATAGTCTGGTCTAGGATTATGATCAATGGGCGTACAGAGCTCCTAGTGTGGTATGTTTTGTACTTTTATCGATTTTCTCTGTCACTAATTACATATTCGTGTTTATTTATGCCTTTACTTGTCCTCTTCATCTTTGTTTACTTCTTATTAAAATATTTTTGGAGTAAAAGTATGCTACGAAAATATAAAATATATTGTTTACTTCTTATTAAAATCATTTTTGGAGTAAAAGTATGCTACGAAAATATAAGTATCCTCAATTTTTAGACCTCACTGTATATCTGACTGCAGGGGTAGAGTAGAATGATGGGTGGCAACACCTTCCATGAGGTATTCTCCGTACACACGTGACACTGTGAATTGAGGAATGTTGAATGTTTGCACAACTTTGGAAATTCAATGTTCCATCCGTCTGGCTCCCACTTCCATGCCTCGTTCAAACTCCGATAGTTCACGTCGGCTTGCCATAATCCTACTGGCGGTTGTTCAACCTGACTCACAAATTACACCTCACAACTGATAAAAGTCGTGGCGTGCATCGAAGCCTTTATACGATGGCAGCACCAGTTAAAAATTTGCGTACCACTACCCCAGGACATTTGGAACTTCAATGTACACTGAAGTGCCAGAAAAACTGGTACACCAGTCTAATACTTGGTGGGTCCCCCACGGGAGCGCAGGACTGCAGAAATACGACGGGGCACTGACTCCACTAACTTCTGAAAATATGCTGTAGGCAATGCACACCATACTTCCTGTACAGCATTCCACAATTTGGGTGTATTCTGAGGTCTCGGATTCCTGTGTCTGATAGTGCGTTGCATGGCATCCCAAATGTGTTCTATCACGTTCAGATCTGGGGACTTGGGTGGAAATGGCAACACCCCAAACTCAGATGAATGCTCCTCTAACCATAATGTGGCATCCTGACACTTGTGTGGAGGTGCATTGTCCTGTTGGAACAGGCCCAGTGTACCTCGTCAGAAAGGATGCGCACATAGCATTGGCCGGTCACAGACATTTGTAGACATACCAGGGGTCCCAGTGAAGTCCAGCTAAACACACCCCATACCATTACGGACCCCCCACCAGCCAGTACAGTTCCCTCTTGTTTGCGCCACACACGAATCCTTCCATCTTCCTGATACAGCTGGAAACACGACATGTCAGACCAGGCTACTTGTTTCCAGTCATCAAGTGTCCAGTGGCAGTATTGCTGTGCCCAAGCGAGGCGCATAGCTCTGTGTCATGCACCCATCAAGGGGACTCGAGTTGGGTTTCAGCTCCCAAAGCCCATATCGTGCAGGGTACCTTGCACAGTCTGGAAGCGGATGCTTGTTGAGGCTCCAGCATTGAATTCTGATGATACCTGCGAGAGTGTTGCACGCCTATCGTGTCAAACGATTCTTGACAGCTGACGATAGTCATGTTCACCCAATGTCTTTTTACGGCCACACTGGTATCGTAGGTTGGAGGTTTTGCCGGAATTCTTGTAGTCATGGTAGACCCTTGCAATGGTCGTCCGTGAAAATCCGAACTTCGTTTCTACCTCCAAAATACTATGGCCCATCTCACGAGCGCCGACTATGACACCACGTTGAAAATTGCTTAAATCGTTATTACTTGTCATTCTCATGCCGAAAACAGCTCTGACAGCTGGCAAGGATGTCTATCGCTTTATATACGCACTAGCGGACGCAACCGAGTACGCGCGTAGGGACGTTGCTATGTATTTTGCATAAGCTCGTCTGTACCAGTTTTTCTGGCACTTCAGTGTATATATATATCATATTCAAGCAGAGTAGAATAACTGGATGTCAAGTGACAAAAAAGCCTTTACAGTGAAAAGCAATGTGTGGTGATGTTATTCTCCATGTTTTATGTGATTTGAATATCAAATTTTGGAATGATGTTAAAATCAAAACTAAGATAAAACCTTTCAAGAAATGTGGAATTTTGAAATTCAGTGAGTGTAGAAGTAGATGCTTGTTTTTGTGGAAACTGGATGATGAAAAATGCAGTATCTCATCTGATACTGAATGGGACCCATGTGATGATGTGATAGCAAAAATGGCCCAAGATGAGATAAAAGAAATCTGATTCCAACTTTAGTAATGACAGTTTACTTGGAGATTATGATGTTCAAAAGATATGCTTTCAAAACATGTATTTTGAACATTGTTTTTAGTATTTACAGAGTATTTTTGCTAATTATTTTAATATAGTTTTTGTCAAAATATGTTAAATAGTTTTTTTTTTTATCTTTTTGATTTGACAAGTAAGTTGACTTAATATTTTGTGGATGATTTTTTTTGGGGGCTTAAAAGGTTGACTTAGATGTTGCGACATATGTACTTGTGCATCTGTTCACCATAAATCCTTAACTGTGAATTTTGGTGGAATCATTGTGATATAATTTTAATAATGTAGTACTAATGAAAAATCAATCGTGGCCCAGTTTTAGGAAAAATGAAGTGCAAATTCCCAAAACTCTTCGGGTATGAGAATTTAAAAGTTAGTTGGTCTTGATTTAGTGAATATCTATGAAGTTGTTTAGTGTGTTATGCTGTCAATGGAAATGTTCTGTGTTGTAGTCAGAAACTTCTAATCAATACCCGAAGTGAGTGCAACCAAATTTGAATGTAGTCAGAAACTTCTAAATCAATACCCGAAGTGAGTGCAACCAAATTTGAATGTAGTCAGAAACTTCTAATCAATACCCGAAGTGAGTGTAGCCAAATTTGAATGTAGTCCGAAACTGCTAATCAATACTGGAAATGATGGCAGCTACATTTGTATGTAGTCTTGAACAGCTAATCAATACCTGAAGTGAGTGTAGCCAGATTTGTATGAGGCAACAGATGCACAACAGTGAGTCAAATAACAGATTATTTGAATCAGGGAAAATGGCAAAACAGTGCACTTATATGCAGTACAACAGCAGAAAACCTGTCTGTACACCATTGCTGTCTATGTGACCAAGACAAAATTCTTCATTAGGAATCCAGAAGATGGGCCCTAATTGATTGGAAAAGTGTCAAGAATGTGGTCTGACAAATTGCATTTTCTCTGTACTGCCAGGGTGATTAATACTTCAAGCAGGGCAATGCATATATTGTCATTTAGTCATTTCAGAAACATGCTTCACAGTACACCTCAGTCTCCAGACTTCAATCCCAGCCTATGGAATGCTTGTGAGTTCAAATTTGCAAGAATTAGATGTTTGGCATGCATGGGCTAATGATATTTCACTTGTATGTTGCTAAATTTTCATCAAATCAATGCTGAAGTGAATTGCTCTTATTCTGAAGGTGAAAGGTGATACATCACTATTAGGTGGGTGGTCCTAATAAAGTGGCTGCCACTCAATGTATGTCTCAGTATACATATTATATTGCATTAATAATGCTTGTTACTGTTGCATCTTTTATAAAGTAAAATGTGTTGAATTTATCTGAGGACCCTTTCCATCTCAATTCAGGCAAGGGGTGTCAGTTGACCATCTTCAATTTTTTTGAAAAAAATATGGTAGGTACTCGTAATAGAGGTATAAAGTACTGCAAAAGGATTTTTCATAGAAAAAAAACAACTTTTGGTTGAGCTACAGCATTTTGAAAATAGGCAAAAAATACACCTGTGACGGAAATCATGTGAAACACCAAATTTTTAAATGCGCTCTTGCACTATAACAGGTAGAGACTTGAATTTTTTTTTTATTTTGAAGCTATTGAACTGGCCTTTTTTATGTTCACAGAAATTGATCAAAGGAATATTGTGCTAGATGGCAAAAAAAGTATATTTATTAAAAAAACATATTTTCTACAAATTTAGGATTTTTTTTTAAAGAAAAAAACTTATCAGGTGGGTAAGTGTGCCAACCTGCACCCCTACTAGGTTTGTCTTAGCAGTAATTTTATTTTTATCCTGTGATGCATGCAACTCATAAAATTAATTTTTAAAATATACAAAATTAAAAAAAAAAATCAACATTTTTGAATTGCAATATCTCAAAAACTCCATTTTTTAAAATTCTGAAATTTTGTCCAGATAATGTCCTAATGGTGGTGGTAGTTAACTGGGGGAATCAGGTTACTGGATTTTTGCCTTGAAATTTTCCTACACATTTTTGAAAATGTGCTTCTCTCCTGCTTGAACCTCGTGGTTGGGTTATTATTAAAAAAGCGAAAAAAAAAAAAATTGAAAGGTATTTCTGAAAAGTTTACCTGAGTATATATTCCAAGTTGCAGTCTCAGTCTACATTTTAAAGTCATTTTTATGATGTTTTATAATTGTCACCTATGTACATGTTTAATTTTTTTAAAATCCGTAGTCTACAATACATTATCATATGCATACAGTACATTATCTCAGTTGCAGTTAAGATTCAATTTCTATTTACATAAGAAGAAAGGCCTCAAAAAACAAAATTATGAACTTACCATCGTAACTACAAATTATTCAAACTGAGAAAAGCTGCTGGGTTTTATTGATTTCCTTCTCATCAAAGGTATGAAGTTGTGCAGAATGTCCAACAGGAGTTGGGGTATTTACCTTTAGAAGTACATTTTTAAGGGCACTGGACACTTGTCTCTTTTCTTGCCACATTCATTTGGCCACCAAAAACCTCTGGCTGGTCCATGAGGGTACATGAAAGATACTATTATGTCCTCGAATTCTCTAGATATGTTTGTAATCTGTCCCATCCACCAGTTATCGATCGTCATAAATGCTAAATTCTCCTATTTGAAAATCATTCACAGAAATGTTTTCTTTTTTTGTTGGCTTGAAAATTGCACTACTTTATGTGGGTGCTGGACTGTTCGGGCCATTGATGGTTTATTTCCTTGTACTAACCAGGAATGCTGTGACTGTATCCCAACAACAGATTTTATTGTATCCCACTCTTCTACTTTGCTGGTTCGGTCAGATTAAACTTCATCAGTTGTGAGGAGTAGAAGTTTAGTCTTTGGGATCAAGGGGTTGACATTTTCAACAAATGAATGTGCATCTCTTATAGCTTGTGAAGCTTCTTTCTGTAAGTTGAACTTAGTAGCAAAATGTTTGCACAGGCCACCCACACCATCACATGCACTCTTGCCATGGCCTGTGGCTAAGAAGATCCACTTCCTTGTTACATTTGGGTCTCCCTTCATAAGTTCATAGAACTGATATTTGTTTTTGAAGTGCCCTGCTGCTTCATCTGAGATGTAAACAATTGTTTTAAATTCTTCCAAAGGACAAGTCTTAGCAATTTCACTTTTTACGAGCAAAATCTCACACCGAGCATGTGCTGTGTCATGGCTTATGTCATTGCATGCTACCACAAAAGACTTAGTCTCATTTGGAAAGTACGCAATGCATGTAATGACTCTCAAGCAGCCTTGATAGGTGTTTCACAGTATTCCACAAATATTGCACCGTCTAGTACCATTTTCAGCACCACAGCTTTGGAAAATCAAACTTTGAAATCATATCAGCTGCAGTTTAGCCCAAAAATTACCGCAAATTACAATTTACCCATGAGTCAAAAAAATTGCCTAAGTTTCATAAAATCATTCATCACCATTTTCTCTGTTATTAATTTTTTCTCGCCATTTTCGGATTTAGTCACATTTGGCGACTTGGCAAATGTTTAGTGTGAGCCCTGCAGGGAATTGTGTTCTCCTGCTATTAAAAATTTACGGAATAATGTTTGCAGTTCTCTTTTTTACTCTGAATTCAAAAACTGGGGGAAAAAAAGAAAGAAAAAGAAATTGAAAAAAAAGTGTCATTTTCAAAAATATGTAGAGAAATTTCAGGGCAAAAAGCCAGTAACCTGATCCCCCAGTAAACTACCTACCATTAGAGCATAATTTGGACACAATTTCAGAATGTTTAAAAATGGAGTTTTTGAGATACAACGTATTGCAATTAAAAAATGTTGATTTTTTAAAATTTTGTATATTATAAAAATTAATTTTATGAGTTACATACATCACAGAATAAAATTACTGCTAAGACAACCCTAGTAGGGGTGGGGTGCAGGTTGGTACACTTAACCACCTGATAAGTCTTTTTCTTAAGAAAAAAAAAATCCTAAATTTGTGGAAAATTAAATTGTTTTATAATAAACATAATTTTTTTTGCCATCTGGCAACATTCGTTTGATCAATTTCTGTGAGTTTGAAGAAAGGCCAATTCAATAGCTTCAAAAAAAAAAAAAAAAAAAAAACATTGGAGTCTCTACCTGTTATAGTTTAGGAGCAGTGTGCACTTAAAAATTTAGCGTTTCACGTGATTTTCTTCACAGGTGTATTTTTTGCCTACATTCAAAATGCTGTAGCTCGACCAAAAATTCTTTTTTTGAAAAATCTTTTTGGGATACTTTATACCTTTATTAGGAGTAGCTACCATAATTTTTTCAAAAAAATTGGAGGTGGTCAACTGACACATGTTGGTCACACCTGCCTGAATTAGATGGAAATGGTCTGAGGTATTCAGTGAGTCAAATGAGATTAGCACTGGGATCCCTGTTGTACACTAAAGAGGTTTCCAGAGTGATCGACCTCCAATTATTGTCGCATTCACATAATTCCCGAGTTTGTGTGTATCACTCCAACATACACTGGCATGCAAAAATTAAGGACGAGACGGTTTTCGAATGTAACGTCGTACAGAAGTCCCCAAGATGTAAGAATATGGGACAAGTGAGCGAGCAAAACCGTCCAAACAAGGAATCCAAAGGATACAAAGGCACTTTATTGAAAAGGTAGCTTCGAGCACAACTGGACAGAAGACAGAAACGTCCATGTGACAGGCGGCTGCCAAGACAAATCCAATCTTCAGTAGCGGATATGATCACCCCTGACTGCGTTGCAGGATTTACGTCTGTCCATGCTGAGGATGAGGTTGTCAAGGAGCTGTTGAGGCATCGCGGTCCATTCCTCTTGTAGCGCCAATCGCAGCTGCGGAATCGTTGCTGGTGACATGCTGCCAAGTGTCTCCCGAGAAGGTCCCACACGTGTTCGATTGGATTTAGGTCCGGGGACCTTGCAGGCCAATCCATGCGTTGAATATCTTCTCTCTAACAGCTCTGCAACAGCCATTGTATGATGAGGTGTAGCATTGTTGTCCATAAAGAGGAACTCAGGACCTACAGCATCTCTAAACAGAAGCACATGAGGCAAGAGAACCTCGGTACAATAGCGGACACCAGTGACTGAACCTCCTTGGAAGATGTGGAGGTCAGTACGGCTACCAAACATGATACCACCCCAAACGAGAATTCTGCCACCTCCAAACCCATCTCTTTCGATGATGTTGGAGGTGTTATTGTGTGTTCCCTGCTCTCTCCAGATGTGTATACGTCCAGAATCGCTTGTCAGACTAAATCGGCTCTCGTCCATAAAGAGAACTCGACCCCATTGCTGATGTGTCCAGTTCTTGTGTTCCTGGCACCACAGAAACCGGCGTTTCCGATGAGCAGGCATTAATGACACACACTGTACTGGTCGTCGTGCAAATAGACCATCATTGTGCAGCCTCCTGGCCACAGTAAAACGTGATAACGGACGTCCAGTTGTCTGTTGCATGTGCCTTGTGATTTCTCCTGCTGTCTGTCTCTTCTCGCCTGTAGGACAATATACCGGTTGTCTGTCGCCATGGTTACTCGTGGACGACCACGGCTAATCTCTCGGACAGCTGTTCCTGTCGTTTGAAATGCTCTCCAAGCTCGTGAAACGATGCTGTGAGCGATCCTGAACTCCTCGGTCACACTAGTCACACTTCGGCCTTCTTCCAACTTCCCAATGACGCGACCTTGGGTAAAGTCATCCAGATGTTGTCTACTGGATTGCCTGTTGGCCATATCACGCGGTGGCAGCAACTCGACGTCGTTCAAACCGATGTACACCGTGCATAGCTTTCACCGAATTTCTGAGCGTACACCGCCCGTGTGCTTTATACCCTTCCGACCCTCCCCACGTCATGCTGCATATATGCGCATGCCCTACCGTATCTCCTGAGTGGTCTTTCAGTCCGTTCTGCCTGCTCGTTCCGCTGTTATGCTAATTTCTCCTCTTCGTCCTTAATTTTTGCACACCAGTGTATTACATCTCACTATCACGTACCTTGATAAAGCAAAGAAACTAGTTCTGCATAAATTTCATGCAGTATTTTTATAGGAAATTAATTTCAATGTTCTAATTTATGGATTTTTTATGTGCAAAAATGCAAATCTTTTTATACAGTGGAAATATAGAAAACTAATACTGTACAACAAAAACCTGTTTTTTCTGTTAGCCCACACCCTGCGATTGGCTGCAAGTTTTAATCATATTAATCAATAGTAATCATGAATCTTTCGTGCAGCTAAATAATGAGATAAATTAATCTGTTTGTGCACAATGGAAATGAAGTGATCTTAAAACACGGATATTTAAAAACATTTTAATCACCAGTATCCAATAAAACACTTCCAATTAGAAACTACATAAGACCTTTCGGGTTCTGCTGTGGATCCCATTATCAGATGAATTAAAACCAAAAACCGAAGTAGGTTACAACTGTCTTATATGGTGGTCGCAATGTTACATAGGTGTGCAGATGCAATTGACAGCGTTACAAGCATGTCGTTGAATTCGTATACAGGTGTTATTTGAAACCAAACCATGTGAACTCAAAGAATAACACATAAGGAAAGTTCTTCGTAATTAGAGTCTTAAGAGAATAAACATATGTTGTTTCATAATCACAATTTACAAGAGTGATGGTCTAACAAACAAAGTAATGTCTACTTACTCATTTTCATTGCTATCCTTGAGCAGTCTCTTCCAGGGGAGTGGAATTACATTTGGTAGATCATCATTGCAGCTTCTGGTTCCCAGGTTAAAGATGTACAGACTCTCCATAAATTGTATACTGCAACCAGTTCTCGGTATCACTAGTAATGTAGCACCCCACCAATCTGAGTAATAAACTCCTGTATTCACTAATCGTGCCAAAGCTGTAGATTGTGCCCCTATTTTAACATTGTATTGATGTTCTCTGACACGAGTGCTCAGTATTGTCTTTGTAGATCCTACATATATCTTTTGATCCTGCGCTGGGTCCTCAGTTCTTAATGGAATCTGGTATACACCGTATTTATCAGCCACTAACGGTAGGGTCTCTGTCATTCTTGACCATAGATATTATATTAGATGTCTTGATTCCTATATTTAGACTGGTTTCTGCCAAATGCTTTCTTTCTGACATTTAGAGTATTTGGGATATAATCCATGGAACCAATAAATTGATGTTGCTTTTCCTCCCGCTGCAGCGTAGATGCTCGTGATCTCATTATTCCACGCAACGGTCTATCTATCGTCAACCTGGAGTATCTGTGTTCAAGTGCTATGCCGTAAACTCGTGTCAACTCCTTATGTCGCAAACTCTGTGATGACGAGTGTGTAAACGCTTGTTTCACATAAAACCTAAGTGCTGATAATTTCTGGCTTGTGGGATGTGCCGAATCCATGGATATTATACAAGCTGTGCTAGATGGTTTCCTGAACACTGAGTATGCCACTGCTTTAGATGTAGGAGTGCGACACAGCGTAAAATCCAAAAATGACAGGGAACACTCTTCCTCCATTTCGCATGTAAACTTAATTGAGGGGAATCTAGATGACAACGATTCTCTGAAGTAATTCAAGTCGTCTCGATTAGTTGGCTGAAAGATCAGTACATCGTCTATGTATCTCAGGTACAATAGTGGTTTCATACGCATAGATGCCAACTAGTGCGGATTTTCCGTAATTCTACGAATTTTCGGTTGTTGTTACGGAAGTACGGAAACACCGCTGAAATTTCGAAAAATCGCCCTTTGATTTAATTTTCTGAGATAGAAAGCAAATTTTCATCAACTTAAAAATTTTTGTTGGTTCTTCAAGTTTTTTGGGGAAAAAAATTAAATGCTAATTCAGGGCTGCCAGACCTGCGCCAATTGCAACAGCCCGCGCCAAAACGTTGTTCTTGCGCCATTCTGCTAAATAATCGCCATTTCAACGAAATCTGCGCCAATTTTGCGGCGAAAGTTAAAATTTACCGGTCATCGATATTTTAGCGTTATCTTACGACATTCGAAATCGATTCAGCGGTTAATTCGTACGCGAGATTCTTCCGCGGTTTCGCGGAGTCCCCTCCGTTTTTTTTTGTTTGTTTGTTATTTTCATCGAGATCGATGCGAAAGTGAAGAAATTTTCGGGATATTAGTGGGGTGGGGGTGGGGGGTCGTATTCCGTCTGGGGACGTTGTTTTGTCTTTTTAAACGTTCAGAAACGGAAGTTAAACAAAGTGCAGATTTTCCCCGTAATCGTATTATTTTTCTCTCGTGATGTTGCTTCTGTTCAGTATTGTTAAATATAATTTCATTGCATAATTTCAGCTTGAAATTGTAAGCAACGATTTCCGAAAACGGAAGTTAGGCTGCCCGAAAATTTCCCCATAATCTTCGGCGACGAGATTCTCACGCTGATTCGAGGAATTCCGTCTTTTTTTGTTATCATTTGGACCATGTACGAAATCGATGCATAACTAAACTTAAATTTTGGGAGGATTGGTGGCGCAGGGGGGGGGGGGGTTCGTATTCTCTGTCACAGGACGGAATTTCGGAATTTCATCCTTCGAAAATGGAAAGTAGACGGAGGTAAGATTTCTCTGGTAATCATAATTTTTTTTTCTCGCGATGTTTCCTCTTCCCAGTATTGTTAGATATTATTTTATTCCATAAATATTTGTATTTCAGCTTGAAAATGTTGGATAAATTTCCGAAAACTGAAGGCTTGAAAAACCGTTATTTCAAGCCATGTTTCCTGATTCAGCGATCGCAAAAAAATATTCGTGTGGAAGAACCAAGGCTACTGCACTAATTCAACACATGGCCAGTGTTTCTACAAGTAACATCGTATCTGAAGTTTTAAAAAATCCTTTTTCTCTATCTACGGACGGAAGTAATGATGCTCAAGCAAATAAACTGTAATTTTGACGAAAAAATAGGAAAAAATTCAACTGTTTTGTTATCATTGGTTGAATCAAGTAATAATACAGGTGAAAAATATCAACGTTTTGAACAATGAGTTTGTTAAAAAAAAATATCTCATGGAGCAACTGTGTGTCATTTTCCTGTGACAATGCTAACACTATGATAGGTCAAGTAAAAGGTGTTGTTTCTCACATAAAGAAGGTCCAGCCTGCAATCATAGTGCAGCGATGTTCATGCCATTTAGTAAATTTAGCTGCACAGAAATCTGCTACTCAACTGAAAGGATTTAATGTTGAGCAGTTTCTGATACAGTTGTGCTTTTTTTGGAGAAAAGTTCAAAGAGGAAACAATCTAAAACTGAGTCAAGCTGTTTGTGGTACTAAACCAAACAAAATTCTAAAGCATGTCAATACTCACTGGTTATCACTTTTGGAATCCAATGACATAATTTTAGAACAGTGGGAGGCTCTAGAACATTATTTCAGTGACAATGAAGAAGCTTAATTCACAGTATAAGAAGAACCTTGCAAGTATGATTGGAAATCCTTCATCTAAACTTTATTGTTGTTTTTTTATCTGCTACTCTTCCTTTGTTTACATCTGTTAATGTGTTCTTACAGCAGGAAGCTCCGCTTGTGCATGTATTAAAAGAAAACTTCATAGTCTGTTATCTGAATTGCTTGTACGATTTATCAAGCCATCAGCGTTTGATGTGACAGCAACATCTCTTGCAGATGGAAATTTTGAAAGAAGGAGAAATCAAAAAGAAAACTGTGATCTCGTAATTGGGTCAAAAGCGAGATCTTATATAGGCACAACTGCGGATCTGAGTGAAGACCCAGTGGCTACTTTTTATTCTGAGGTAAGGGAATTTTACAAGGCAAACTGCAATTACATTTTAAGAAAATTTCCACTTAATGATGAATTTCTGAGTCATGCTGAAATTGCAGATGTAGCATTAAGGCAAAGTGTTTCTTTTGTATCAGTCCAATATATGGGTTCCCTGTTTCCAGTTTTGAAACCAGAAGAATCTGACAAGGTGGAATCTGAATTTGCTCACTACCAGTTTGAAAATTTTTACTGTGCCGTTACTTCTGAGAGAATGGATGAAGTGTGGCACAGAATTTCTTTAATGAAAAATGAAAGTGGCCAGTTGAAGTATGAATCATTAAGCAAAATTATGAAAATGATTTTAACAGTCCCTCATAGCAATGCAAATACAGAAAGAATTTTCAGTATTGTGAAAAAAAACATGAATGAATTCAAACCTAATTTAAGTACTCATGTGCTGTCTTCTTTATTAGTAGAAAAAATAAACAGCATTGCACACAGTGAACTATGCCATCAGAAGAAGTTTTTGCAAATTGAACTAAGGAAGGCCAAAATGGCAATTACAGCCACTTTATCATAATAATTTGGCCAACATTCCAAGGAATAATTTTTCTTCATGTCTGGAGGTAATTTAGTATACAGCATTGCACACAGTGAACTATGCCATCAGAAGAAGTTTTCGCAAATTGAACTAAGGAAGGCCAAAATGGCAACTACAGCAACTTTATCATAATAATTTGGCCAACATTCCAAAGAATAATTTTTCTTCATGTCTGGAGGTTATTATATTATTCTGGTGGAGAGTATTTTAAATTTTCCCACTAGCAAATTATTTTTTATTGTATTATTATTATTATTATTTTGTTAATAGTTCTGACAGATTAATATTTGTTGCAGTGTTAAATACCCAAATTTGCCGCTGTAGACTGGATTACTGAAAATTATTGAAAAAAAAATTGTTACTGAAAATTACTGAAAAATGAACATATTGGTTACTGAAAACTACTTTTAGAGGTTGGCATCTATGCATACGAAACTCCTGGATAACAGATTCCTCTAAATGTTGTAACACCACCTCCGCCAAGATCGGTGAGAGTGGTGAGCCCATGGCTGGGGCCCCCACTAGCTGCTGGTAAAAACAATTATTGAATCTGAAGTATGATCTTCGATGCACTAACCGTAGGGCTGTCGTAATAGATTGAATCTCTTCAGGAGATACCTGACCCGAAGCTATGTGCAAGTTTGCACATACCTTCAGCAGGCTGTGACTATGAAGTGGTGCTTGGGCAAACTACTGATTTTGCAAAGGGCAAAACTTTTTTCATAACAAAAGGAGCACATTCAGAAAAAATTATTATTGAACAACGTAGTTTACTTATAATTTTATTTCGAGTACTAATCATACGTATGCCAGTTATTATCCATAACTGTGCCCCTTCCTCCTATCAGGGTGGGAACACAGCTGAGGATATAACTGACCGAAGGTCATAAAACTACATCAGTGTTTCGCATGGTAAGTAACATTGTGTTTAGAGTTCTAGAATGTTTTTATTGTAGAGTAAATGTAAAAAAAAAACTGCTCCAAGTTTAGCATATGTTTTTAACTGCCTTCTAGTGGTGGAGTTAATTCCTATGCCCCTTCATGGTGGGTATGAGCAAGCTGTATGTAAACACAGCATTAATGCAACCATATTTGGAAGTCAAGTGCAAAGATTCGGCTGTTTGAAAATACAACACACATAAAAATTGGAAAGGGAGTGAGACAAGGTGACACCATATCTCCGAAGCTCTTTAATGCCACATTGGAAAATGTCTTTCAATCACTGAACTGGGAAAACAAAGGGATAAAGATTAATGGAAATTATCTAACTCACCTTCGTTTTGCTGATGACATAGTCATTTTTGCAACTACCCTATCAGAGCTGCAGAGTATGATCCAGGAACTTGCTGACAAGAGTAAAGAAGTGGGATTAAAAATGAACTTTCAGAAGACAAAAGTGATGTTCAATGCTTTTACAAGAAATAAAAATTTATTGATTGATGGAGAAAAGCTGGTGATAACAGACACGTACGTTAATCTTGGACAGCAGGTATCAAGTGAGGGTCACATTGATGAAGAAATTAATCGGCGTACAAAACTTGACTGGAGAGCTTTTGGAAGAAACAGCATAATATTCAAGAGCAATATGCCATTATGTCTTAAAAGAAAAGTGTTTGATCAATGCATCCTTCCAGTGCATGCGTATGGTGCATAGACGTGAACCTTAACTAAAAGAGACATACAAAGGCTGCAGACAACTCAAAGAATCATGGAGAGGTGCATTCTTGGTGTAACCAGGAGAGATAAGAAGAGGAACTCGTGGATCCGAAAAAGGACAAGAGTGGAAGACATCATGATCAGAGTTAAATCCCTGAAATGGCAATGGGCTGGACATACTGCCAGAAGGACAGACCATCGATGGACAGCCGAAATTTTAGATTGGATTCCAAGGGACAGGAAAAGACCCAGAAGAAGACCACATGGGAGATGGGTGGATGAAATTCGAAAGTATGCGGGAGTAACATGGAGGAGACTGGCACGAGACAGACCGTTATGGAAAAAACTTGGGGAGACCTTCGTCCAGCAGTGGATTGATAATGGTTGACAATGATGATGATTTGGAAGTCCACCATTCCAGAGAAATCAATCTTTAGTGATGTCAATGATTGTGATTTGAAAAAGTCAGACACATCACAAATAGCATGTAACACAATAAAATGTTACATTTAGCAGTTAAACTGCAAAGTACATTACATTACTGGCACACACACAATATATATATATATACACACACATTGGGATGTAAGGTCAGGTGATGCGTAACATCACAGCCTCTCCTTGACAAATGTCAACCCCGCCTTCTCGTGGTGCATCCTGTTCCCACTAAAGGGGCTCTGACGACCGCCAATAGCGGTATAACTATACCATCGGGATTAGAGGAAATTCTATCCCACACTCACCAACCCGCTTGGCCAGCGTGGTGAGTTATGGCCAAACCCCTCCAAAATGACTCCACAACTTAAATCTTGGCCCTCAGTCTCCGGCAGCTGGAATGTACCTGGCCAAGGCAGCGGCCAGTGCGACATGAAGGCAGAGGGTGCTAAGAATCCCCGGAGGACCGGACTAGGCTGCCATCTGATGCTGACCTTGGCAACGTACAATGGACGCTCCCTATCTTCTGATTCAAGGCTTCTTGAATTGGAAGAGGAACTACAAAGGATCAAGTGGGACATTGTGGGGATAAGTGAGGTAAGGAGAAAAGGAGAAGATCTCATCGAACTGAAAAGTGGACATCTCTTCTACTATCGTGGGACAGATACTGGCAGAACTAGTGGTGTTGGATTTATAATAAACAAGAAACTGAAGGATAAAGTGGTAGAAGTTGAAAGTTCCTCTGACAGAGCTGCACGACTCGTTATCCAACTATCGAGAAGATACCAGGCTCAGATTATTCAAACTTATGCACCCACCACAAGTCATCCTGAAGAAGAAATTGAAGAATTTTATGAGGAAATTTGTCATCTAAATAATAAAGGTAAGCAGCACTTGAAAATAATTATGGGAGATTTCAATGCAAAAATAGGGCAACGGCAACAGAATGAAACTTCAGTAGGTAAATTCGGTCACGGCAACAGAAACCAGCGTGGAAATACTCTCGTTGAGTTTGCAGAGGCAGAAGGGTTTTTCATCTTGAACTCCTTTTTCAAGAAAAAGCCACACAGGAAATGGACATGGAGACATCCAAATGGGACGACAAGTGAAATTGATTTTATTATGTGTAACAAAAAATTCATCATAGAAGACTGCAGTGTGCTAAACAAGTTCAACACAGGTAGTGACCATAGATTGGTGAGATGTAAGATGCACCTCAACACTAAACTTGAACGTGGCAAGCTCATAAGACAAACAAAATCTATTGACATAACCAACCTTAAAAAACACCATAATACCTTCAAGTTGGAACTGAAGAACAGGTTCTCTGCTTTAGAAGGCCTAACATCGGAAGAAGTGGACATCTCTGAAGTTAACAGAAAAGTAACCAAAGCTCTTATGGAAACTGCAACAAAATTAGCTTGGTCTAAGAACAAGTTGCATGTAAATAAATTATCAGGAAAAACGAAAATGTTGATGCAAAAAAGAAGAGAGATGAGGACAACTAAAGAAGATGTGACTTCCAAAGTGGAATATATAGAGCTATGCAAGACAGTACGAAAAAGTATCACTGAAGACGTAAGAAAATTCAACTGTGAACTAGTGAGGAAAGCAATTGAAAACAACCAAAGCCTAAAGATAGCAAAGGGACATCTCAGTAAGGGAAGAAAACAGATTATGGCACTGAGAAAAGAAGATGGTTCTGTAACAAGAAATAGAGGCGAAATTTTGACAAGAGTGAAAGATTTCTACTCCAAATTATATGAAAGGGATGATACATGCACTCCAGACATCATGAAAGATACCAGTACCAGAGTTCCTCCAGTCCTTCCAGCAGAAGTTGCACATGCAATCAAGAACATGAAGCGGGGAAAAGCTCCAGGAGAAGATGGAATTACTGTAGACATCATACAAGAAGCAAGTGGAGAAATCGAAACAGTACTCGCCCAAATTTTCACTCGATGCCTTAATGAAGGAAAGATTCCTGAAGATTGGAACACCGCTACAATGATCCTGCTACATAAGAAAGGTGACATTGAGGATCTCGGAAACTACAGACCTATCAGCCTCCTATCAGTAGTTTATAAAATCTTCACTAAAGTTCTTTCACACCGCTTGAAGGTAACACTGGACATGGCTCAACCGAGAGAACAAGCTGGATTCAGGAGTGGCTACAGCACAATAGATCATATCCATGTGCTGAGAGAACTAATTGAAAGAGCGAGGGAATATGAACTTCCATTGTGCATGGCTTTTATCGATTATGAAAAAGCCTTTGATTCGGTGAAACCATCAGCAGTTACAATGGCTCTGAAAACCTGCGGTATTGAAGATGCATACATTAATATTATTAATAACATCTATGAAAATGCAAGTGCAAAGATTAGGCTGTTTGAAAATACAACACACATAAAAATTGGAAAGGGAGTGAGACAAGGTGACACCATATCTCCGAAGCTCTTTAATGCCACATTGGAGGGTGTTTTTCAGTCGCTGAGCTGGGAAAACAAGGGGATAAAGATTAATGGAGATTATCTAACCCACCTTCGTTTTGCTGATGACGTAGTCATTTTTGCAACTAGCCCATCAGAGCTGCAGAGTATGATCCAGGAACTTGCTGACAAGAGTAAAGAAGTGGGATTAAAAATGAACTTTCAGAAGACAAAAGTGATGTTCAATGCTTTTACAAGAAATGAAGATTTATCGATTGATGGAGAAAAGCTGGAGATAACAGACACATACGTTTATCTTGGACAGCAGATATCAAGTGAGGGTCACATTGATGAAGAAATTAATCGGCGTACAAAACTTGCCTGGAGAGCTTTTGGAAGAAACAGCATAATTTTCAAGAGCAATATGCCATTATGTCTTAAAAGAAAAGTGTTTGATCAATGCATCCTTCCAGTGCTTACGTATGGTGCAGAGACGTGGACCTTAGCTAAAAGAGACATACAAAGGCTGCAGACAACTCAAAAAAGCATGGAGAGGTGCATGCTTGGTGTAACCAGGAGAGATAAGAAGAGGAACTCGTGGATCCGAAAAATGACAAGAGTGGAAGACATCATGATCAGAGTTAAATCCCTGAAATGGCAATGGGCTGGACATACTGCCAGAAGGACAGATCATCGATGGACAGCCGAAATTTTAGATTGGATTCCCAGGGACAGGAAAAGACCCAGAAGAAGACCACATGGGAGATGGGTGGATGAAATTCGAAAGTATGCAGGGGTGACATGGAGGAGACTGGCACAAGACAGACCGTTGTGGAGGAAACTTGGGGAGACCTTCGTCCAGCAGTGGATTGATAATGGTTGACAATGATGATGATGACACACACATTAGCAGTGTAATGGGTTCGAGTACTTTTGTCTTTTTGTGATTTTGGGTTCAGGGCTTTTTGCAAGTATGTGGGAATTGTTTGTTCCTTTGGTGGTATGTATTGTGTGTTTCGTTTGGGTGTTAGTGGGTTTTCTTGGTCTATTTAAATTATTATTTGCCTATATACACGTGTGTATATATCAACATGATTGTCAACCATTATCAATCCACTGCTGGATCAAGGTCTCCCCAAGTTTCTTCCACAACGGTTTGTCTTGTGCCAGTCTCCTCCATGTCACTCCCGCATACTTTCGAATTTCATCCACCCATCTCCCATGTGGTCTTCTTCTGGGTCTTTTCCTGTCCCTTGAAATCCAATCTAAAATTTCGGCTGTCCATCGATGGTCTGTCCTTCTGGTAGTATGTCCAGCCCATTGCCATTTCAGGGATTTAACTCTGATCATGATGTCTTCCACTCTTGTCATTTTTCGGATCCACGAGTTCCTCTTATTATCTCTCCTGGTTACACCAAGCATGCAGCTCTCCATGCTACTTTGAGTTGTCTGCAGCCTTTGTATGTCTCTTTTAGTTAAGGTCCTCGTCTATGCACCATACATAAGCACTGGAAGGATGCATTGATCAAACACTTTTCTTTTAAGACATAATGGCATATTGCTCTTGAAAATTATGCTGTTTCTTCCAGAACCTCTCCAGGCAAGTTTTGTACGCCGATTTATTTCTTCATCAATGCGACCCTCACTTGATACCTGCTGTCCAAGATAAACGTACGTGTCTGTTATCTCCAGCTTTTCTCCATCAATCGATAAATCTTCATTTCTTGTAAAAGCATTGAACATCACTTTTGTCTTCTGAAAGTTCATTTTTAATCCCACTTCTTTACTCTTGTCAGCTAGTTCCTGGATCATACTCTGCAGCTCTGATGGGGTAGTTGCAAAAATGACTGTCATCAGCAAAACGAAGGTGGGTTAGATAATCTCCATTAATCTTTATCCCTTTGTTTTTCCAGTTCAGTGATTGAAAGACATTTTCCAATGTGGCATTAAAGAGCTTCGGAGATATGGTGTCACCTTGTCTCACTCCCTTTCCAATTTTTATGTGTGTTGTATTTTCAAACAGCCGAATCTTTGCACCTGCATTTTCATAGATGATATTAATAATATTAATGTATGCATCTTCAGTACCGCAGGATTTCAGAGCCATTGTAACTGCTGATGGTTTCACCGAATCAAAGGCTTTTTAATAATCGATAAAAGCCATGCACAATGGAAGTTCATATTCCCTCGCTCTTTCAATTAGTACTCTCAGTACGTGGATATGATCTATTGTGCTGTAGCCACTCCTGAATCCAGCTTGTTCTCTCGGTTGAGCCATGTCCAGTGTTACCTTCAAGCGATGTGAAAGAACTTGAGTGAAAATTTTATAAACCACTGATAGGAGGCTGATAGGTCTGTAGTTCCTGAGATCCTCAAGTCACCTTTTTTATGTAGCAGGATCATTGTAGCGTTGTTCCAATCCTCAGGAATCTTCCCTTCATTAAGGCATCGAGTGAAAATTTGTGCGAGTAAAGTTTCGATTTCTCCACTTGCTTCTTGTATGATGTCTACAGCAATTCCATCTTCTCCTGGAGCTTTTCCCCGCTTCATGTTCTTGATGGCATGTGCATCTTCTGCTGGGAGGACTGGAAGAACTCTGGTACTGGTACCTTTCATGATGTCTGGAGTACATGTATCATCCCTTTCATATAATTTGGAGTAGAAATCTTTCACTCTTGTCAAAATTTCGCCTCTATTTCTTGTTACAGAACCATCTTCTTTTCTCAGTGCCATAATCTGTTTTCTTCCCTTACTGAGATTTCCCTTTGCTATCTTTAGGCTTTGGTTGTTTTCAATTGCTTTCCTCACTAGTTCACAGTTGAATTTCCTTACGTCTTCAGTGATACTTTTTCGTACTGTCTTGCATAGCTCTATATATTCCACTTTGTAAGTCACATCTTCTTTAGTTGTCCTCATCTCTCTTCTTTTTTTGCATCAACATTTTGGTTTTTCCTGATAATTTGTTCACATGCAACTTGTTCTTAGACCCAGCTAATTTTGTAGCTGTTTCCATAAGAGCTTTGGGTACTTCTCTGTTAACTTCAGAAATATCCACTTCTTCTGATGTTAGGCCTTTTAAAGCAGAGAATCTGTTCTTCAGTTCCAACTTGAAGGTATTATGGTGTTTTTTTAGGTTGGTTATGTCAATACATTTTGTTTGTCTTGTGAGCTTGCCACGTTCGAGTTTAGTGTTGAGGTGCATCTTACATCTCACCAATCTATGGTCACTACCTGTGTTGAACTTGTTTAGCACACTGCAGTCTTCTATGACGAATTTTTTGTTACACATAATAAAATCAATTTCATTCGTCGTCCCACTTGGATGTCTCTATGTCCATTTCCTGTGTGGCTTTTTCTTGAAAAAGGAGTTCAAGATGAAAAACCCTTCTGCCTCTGCAATCTCAACGATAGTATTTCCCCATCTGGTTTCTGTTGCCGTAACCGAATTTACCTACTGAAGTTTCATTCTGTTGCCGTTGCCCTATTTTTGCATTGAAATCTCCCATAATTATCTTTAAGTGCTGCTTACCTTTATTATTTAGGTGACGAATTTCCTCATAAAATTCTTCAATTTCTTCTTCAGGATGACTTGTCGTTGGTGCATAAGTTTGAATAATCTGAGCCTGGTATCTTCTCGAGAGTTGGATAACGAGTCGTGCAGCTCTGTCAGAGGAACTTTCAACTTCTACAACTTTATCTTTCAGTTTCTTGTTTATTATAAATCCAACACTACTAGTTCTGCCAGTATCTGTCCCACGATAGTAGAAGAGATGTCCACTTTTCAGTTCAACGAGATCTTCTCCTTTTCTCCTTACCTCACTTAGCCCGACGATGTCCCACTTGATCCTTTGTAGTTCCTCTTCCAATTCAAGAAGCCTTGAATCAGAAGATAGGGAGCGCCCATTATACGTAGCCAAGGTCAGCATCAGATGGTAGCCTAGTCCGGTCCTCCGGGGTTTCTTAGCACCCTCTGCCTTCATGTCGCACTGGCCGCTGCCTTGGCCAGGTACATTCCAGCTGCCGGAGACTGAGGGCCAAGATTTAAGTTGTGGAGTCATTTTGGAGGGGTTTGGCCATAACTCACCACGCTGACCAAGCGGGTTAGTGAGTGTAGGATAGCATTTCCTCTAATCCCGATGGTATAGTTATACCGCTATTGGCGGTCGTCAGAGCCCCTTTAGTGGGAACAGGATGCACCACGAGAAGGCGGGGTTGACATTTGTCAAGGAGAGGCTGTGATGTTACGCATCACCTGACCTTACATCCCGTGTGTATATATATATATATACACACATATATACACACACCCAAAAGCAGAGTTAAAGACAAAATTTAAACACGAAATTTAAAACCGAATATTTTAAAAAACAATCACTCTGAAGATCATGACGCGCAACGCAGCAGTGATGAATATTCAGAAATTACAAACTACAAAGCAGAGTCTGAAACAAAAAAGTTATTTAACGAGGTCAAATACTACGAATTAAACCTCAAAACCCAACAGGCAAGAGTAAAAATTAATAATAGATTAATAGCAAAATCCGATTGCAGAAAGTGTCGAGAATGCTGAGCCTTGGCTTTATCAAGGACCAGCAAAACTGTATTTTCTCACTTCCATAAAGACCTAGTTGAAAATGGGTTTCTGCAAAGCCATAGATGCAAATATAAGTCCCACAAGAATTTTTAATTAACATAACCGCCCTCAATGGTGCAAAAAAATTAATTTAGCTGAAGTTTTTGCATACATCTATCACTTTCCTGGCCCAATCCATGCTCGTCATCTGCCACAAAAAAACAGAAAAACGTTTTCAAAAAGACTCGCAAAATGTGAGAAGGCTTGAACAAACCAACAGAAAAATTCAGTTAAAGCACGTGGTTAAGCAACCATACCACCCAAGTGAAGTTCCAAAGGTGAATCAAAGTACAAAAAGCTCTTAAATAATGTCATTCCCTGGGGAAAAAAGCATTTCCAAAGATACAATAAAAATAAAAATAAAAATAAAGGAATAAAAATTGCAACAGAGACATGCAAGTAAATAGGAACTTTTGTACATACAGCTTCCGCGAAAAAACGGAAGCCAGAAGAACAAAAAAAAAAAAAATGAAAGAATGCTTTGGAAAAAATACTTAAAGTTAAAAAATAGTTGCAATATTTACAAAGTATTCCAGGAGTGCTTTAAGTGTACAAAAAAGAAAGAAATTTTGCACCAACCAACTACGAAATAACTACGTTGACCACGAGGTCGAGTTACCAGCAAACAGCTGTAATAAAGAGCACAAAAACGCACACAATTTCCAAGAGTAAGTGAAAGAAAAAACTCAAATAGTTAGAAAAACAATTTGCACCAATGCCAAAAAAGAAATATATATTTTCAGCTTTTAACAAACACAATTAAAACAAGAGAGAAAAACTTGCACAAGAACAAAGGCAAGAGCTTACTCACAATGCTGGATCCTCTGCCCCCAATAACATAAAATGGCCGACCAGCAGCAGCAGCAGCTTCCAAGTAGGATGGGAAAGTTCCATTGACTGTCCCACACAAAATGACGCTACATGCAAAAATCCTCCAAGCAAAATTACAAAACTTAGAATGAAGACCTGCTTTTCCAGTAAGAGCAGAATAACTCCAGAATACACGAAAATTATTATCAAATATACTTGTTGTGTATTTAATAATTTTACCTGTATTTAAATACCTTAGTGTACTTCTGCAGACACAACCAGTAATCCATTTATTTTAATGTAAGTTTTACCATTTTTATGTTAGCATTTCTAGAGAGAGAATATCTAGTTTACTTTTTATATATTTTTTTATAATTTTTAATCAAATTGTAAACTTTTTTTTGTGTGTATTTCTGTATGTACAAAAGTTGCTATTTATTTACATGTCTCTGCTGTAATTTTTCTTTTATTTTTATTTTTATTGTATTTTTTGGAAATGCTTTTTCCCCAGGGAATGACATTATTTAAGAGCTTTTTGTACTTTGATTCACGTTTGGAACTTCACTTGGGCGGTATGGTTGCTTAACCACGTGCTTTAACTGAATTTTTCTGTTGGTTTGTTCAAGCCTTCTCACATTTTGTGAGTCTTTTTGAAAACATTTTTCTGTTTTTTTGTGACAGATGATGAGCATGGGTTGGACCAGGAAAGTGATAGATGTATGCAAAAACTTTAGCTAAATTATTTTTTTCGCGCCATTGAAGGCGGTTATGTTAATTAAAAATTCTTGTGGGACTTATCTTGCATCTATGGCTTTGCAGAAACCCATTTTCAACTAGGTCTTTATGGAAGTGAGAAAATGCAGAGTTTTGCTGGTCCTTGATAAAGCCAAGGCTCGGCATTCTCGACACTTTCTGCTTTCAGATTTTGCTATTAATTTATTATTAATTTTTACTCTTGCCTGTTGGGTTTTGAGGTTTAATTCGTAGTTTTTGACCTCGTTAAATAACTTTTTTGTTTCAGACTCTGCTTTGTAGTTTATATATATATATATATGACTTCCAAAGTGGAATATGTAGAGCTATGCAAGACAGTACGAAAAAGTATCACTGAAGACGTAAGGAAATTCAACTGTGAACTAGTAAGGAAAGCAATTGAAAACAACCAAAGCCTAAAGATAGCAAAGGGAAATCTCAGTAAGGGAAGAAAACAGATTATGGCACTGAGAAAAGAAGATGGTTCTGTAACAAGAAATAGAGGCGAAATTTTGACAAGAGTGAAAGATTTCTACTCCAAATTATATGAAAGGAATGATACATGTACTCCAGACATCATGAAAGGTACCAGTACCCGAGTTCTCCCAGCAGAAGTAGCACATGCAATCAAGAACATGAAGTGGGGAAAAGCTCCAGGAGAAGATGGAATTACTGTAGACATCATACAAGAAGCAAGTGGAGAAATCGAAACAGTACTCGCCCAAATTTTCACTCGATGCCTTAATGAAGGGAAGATTCCTGAGGATTGGAACAACGCTACAATGATCTTGCTACATAAAAAAGATGACATTGAGCATCTCAGGAACTACAGACCTATCAGCCTCCTATCAGTGGTTTATAAAATCTTCACTCAAGTTCTTTCACATCGCTTGAAGGTAACACTGGACATGGCTCAACCGAGAGAACAAGCTGGATTCAGGAGTGGCTACAGCACAATAGATCATATCCACGTACTGAGAGAACTAATAGAACTAATTGAAAGAGCGAGGGAATATGAACTTCCATTGTGCATGGCTTTTATCGATCATGAAAAAGCCTTTGATTCGGTGAAACCATCAGCAGTTACAATGACTCTGAAATCCTGCGGTATTGAAGATGCATCAATTAATATTATTAATAACATCAATGAAAATGCAAGTGCAAAGATTTGGCTGTTTGAAAATACAACACACATAAAAATTGGAAAAGGAGTGAGACAAGGTGACACCATATCTCCGAAGCTCTTTAATGCCACATTGGAAAATGTCTTTCAATCACTGAACTGGGAAAACAAAGGGATAAAGATTAATGGAGATTATCTAACCCACCTTTGTTTTGCTGATGACATAGTCATTTTTGCAACTACCCCATCAGAGCTGCAGAGTATGATCCAGGAACTTGCTGACAAGAGTAAAGAAGTGGGATTAAAAATGTACTTTCAGAAGACAAAAGTGATGTTCAATGCTTTTACAAGAAATGAAGATTTATCGATTGATAGAGAAAAGCTGGAGATAACAGACACGTACGTTTATCTTGGACAGCAGATATCAAGTGAGGGTCACATTGATGAAGAAATTAATCGGCGTACAAAACTTGCCTGGAGAGCTTTTGGAAGAAACAGCATAATTTTCAAGAGCAATATGCCATTATGTCTTAAAAGAAAAGTGTTTGATCAATGCATCCTTCCAGTGCTTACGTATGGTGCAGTTACGTGGACCTTAACTAAAAGAGACATACTAAGACTGCAGACAACTCAACGAAGCATGGAGAGGTGCATGCTTGGTGTAACCAGGGGAGATAAGAAGAGGAACTCGTGGATCCGAAAAATGACAAGAGTGGAAGACATCGTGATCAGAGTTAAATCCGTGAAATGGCAATGGGCTGGACATACTGCCAGAAGGACAGACCATCGATGGACCGCCGAAATTTTAGATTGGATTCCAAGGAACAGAAAAAGACCCAGAAGAAGACCACATGGAAGATGGGTGGATGAAATTCGAAAGTATGCGGGAGTGACGTGAAGGAGACTGGCACAAGACAGACCGTTGTGGAGGAAACTTGGGGAGACCTTCGTCCAGCAGTGGATTGATAATGGTTGACGATGATGATGATGATATATATATATATATATTTATTAGGGTGGTTCAACTTTGCTTAAGAATTTTTATTTGTTCAATTATCATTTGTCTCACTCCTTAAAATTGTTCTATTTCATGAAAAAATAATTCCTGCAAAATTTTATTGCAGTCGAAAGATAAAAACATGTGCCGACAGAGAGCCTATTGCAGCAGAAGTTTTCGTTTCATGCCACTAAGTCTTCTGCATGCATTAGCTTCCTCCCGCGAAGGTCAATGGAACATTCTTGGCAAGATGCCAAAAAACTAGCTTGTAAGCCTTATACTGTGCATTTTTATCTCAGTTGTGTTTCAGAAATGCAAGTTGATAAGAGCTTCAATGTAACTGGTTTGTGATAGACTACATCTTTAACACCATATGGTAATTGCAATGCAAAAAAAGTTTCAGAGTTTAAGATATATGGTTATATTTTGTATTCACTGAGGACAGTTACATTTTGTTTCTTTTTGAGGCATATTGTCACCGTGCTACTTGCTAAGTTTTCTGTAGCACACCCTACGGAAAGACACTTCAGTTTATTTGATTGGACATTACACACCCCAAATTGTTGGAAGTAAGCTGCCATCCAACAGACAAGTGCTGTGCATACTCTTTTTTAACCTGCGTGAGGTAAAATGAACTCTTCGAAAAAGGGCAACACTGACAATCCAAGAGGTGCTAATTTTGTGGAATAAATCACATATTCCAACACGACAACAATACCATTGCATTCAAAAACTAGAAACTGTTTACGAAAATTGGAGATCATTGAAAAAAAATGCAAAGAAAACTAGTCGTTCTAAAACAGAGGGAAGAGTTATTTGTGTCAAAGTTGGATGATCTGTTCGATGTTGCCCATGAAAATGCCTTAGAAATTATAACTATTAAAGAAAAGAGTTTTTTCAATAAATCAAAGGCAAAAAGGGCGGCCCTTTTTTTTGTGTGGTATTGATGTAAAATTGGCTGAATGTTGAAAAAGAACAGAAGAAAGACTATCCAAAGAAATTCAAAGGTCACAGAAAAGCATAGGAGAGGCTGAAACAGCAAGATAATTTATTGAACTGAAATCTGCAAGTAGTAGTGATGAAGAATCAATCGTGGACGAAGAGGCAATTCCATCGTGTTCTACGGATTCAATTGGGATGTTGCAGCAAAAGAAAAGAAAGATGCATGGAACTTGTTATAACTCCAAAAATTGTAGCCGCTTTTGTCAAATGCAAAATTAGTGATAGAAATGTGGTTCACATTTTAATGGCAACAGCTGAAGCATTGGTCATGATGTCCATGAACTATCAATAAGTAGGTCTTCCATTCAATGATGCAGGCAACATTTGTGTCAAGTGAGAGCAGAAAAATTAAAGGAACGATTCAAAGAAGCTGATCTGAAAGCATCTGTTGTTCATTGGGATGGAAAATTACTGCCAGCAGTTACAGGTTCTCAGATAGTTGAGTGCCATCTGTTCATAATTATACAAGTGGAAATATAGAACAAATACTGCAGATACCACGGTTGCAGGCTCCACTGGAAAAGAACAAGCTTTAGCAGTATATGGAACACTTACTGATAGGGAGCTTACAAACAAGGTAAAAGCACTGTGCTGTGACACTACTGCATCCCACCTCGGCTACTTAAAGGGAGCGGCAATTATTTTAGAGCAGATGTTGGAAACAGATCTTTTATATCTTCCCTGCAGACATCATATATTTGAAATCATACTTAAAAGTGTTTTTGAGCTGAAAATGCCCTCTTCATCAGGTCCAGATGTGCAAATTTCCAAACGTTTTCAATGGGCATGGCCTAAAATTAATAAAAAAATTTCAAGTCTGGTATAGAAGGAAAAAATAATGCTAGAAAAGTTTTGTGTTCAAACCTAACAGAAATCCAATCTATAATAATGCAGCACCTACAGATACAACAGCCTCAAGATGATTATGAAGAATTCTTAGAGTTAGCAGACATTTTCATTGGAAACAACACAAAAGAAATATCTTTTCGAGCTCCAGAAGTATACCATCAAGCGCGATAAATGGCAAAAGCACTTTATTGCTTAAAGATATTTGTTTTGTGATGAATTTAAACTTACCTTCAAGGAAAAAAACGCATTTCTGACATATATTAAAAGGGAGATGTACTTGTAAGAATATATATTAAGGCTTGGTTCACAGCACCTTTGGCTCAAGAGGCACCCAACGTATCTTGTATCACAGGTCACAAATTCAAAAATCATTTATGGTATTTGTCTCCGGAAGCTTGTGCTTTGACTTTTTTCGATGAAGGTTTAGCTGTTAAAACTAAAATAAAAATGGTACAGAATCTAGTGAAAGATGGTACTCAACAAAAGGCTGTCAAGCAAATAATATTATGTGAAAACATAAGTTTGTCCATGACGGGCATCGAACTCGTGTCCCCTCACTCCAGAGTAAGTTGCTTTCCCAACTGAGCTACGCGGACAGAATGTCTCACTGCATATTTGCCGTCTTGACACGTTTTCAGCTCTGTAGAATGTCACATCTAAAAAATGAGGATATTCATGGACTAATGATAAGTCTATTGAGGACTTCATTTCAGAAGACAGCAAACAATTTTTTGAAAGATTTAATATTCACACAGATTTCCTCAGTATGTTAATAGATCCAGCTTCCTGGCCTGAAAGTGAAGTGTATAAGAAAGCCTCAGTTGTTGTGCACCAATTAAAGGTGGTGAATGACATAGCTGGAAGAGGATTAAGTTGATACAGGACTACATCAAAATACTAACAAAAAATTAAGACCAGAAACAATTTCTATTGCAAGTTGTCACTGACTACAAATATCAATATCCTGATGCAAAGGAGACTGTGCCAAAAAAAAAAAAAAAAAAAAAAAAATGGAGTGAGATTGTCATTTGTTTTCCATTTGTTGATATTTCTGTCATTATCTGTACATAATCTGTATTTATGTACAGATAATGACAAAACCTTTTTTTAACCACTAAACAATTTCTGTGTCATTCAATACATGCAGAAGCAAATTTTCCTTAATTCATTGTGTATGTAAAGAAACCCTGTTTACATATGCACACACGTGCAGTTTGAGGTATCACATTTCGCTTGACTTAGTTCTCACAAAACATTTTACTGGCCCTAATACTATGTTAACATGCTGTGTGTTTTACACTGCTTGACATCGAAAATGCCACACTGTGGAAGTAGGTGGGAAAGGAGTGATTTAATTCTGTGAGATTATGTGAATGCTATGAGACAGTAATATAACGTGGCCTGAGTCAATAGGCTTTATGACTGCCATGCTGGGCTATACACTTAGCAACACGTAGTGCATCAAGTGGAAAAGTCAGTAGATGGTGTCCTGCTGTATTGCTCACCGTGTGTTGTTTACCTGTGGTCATAATTTGTCGACACTGCGAGGGAGTCATGCATGCATGTTAAATTCTCTGCCAGTGACATTCCCCACATTCTCTATTGGGAAGAAATGAAGAGATTGCACTGGCCAGAGCAACACCATGTCACCTTTTTTGCACTGTCTGCTGATGTTGGCAGTGTGCAGGCAGGCATTATCTTGTTGAAACTGGGCATCAGGGGTAAGACATAGATCTGGCAACAAAATGGGCTGCAGCACCTTATCGTTGTATTCTTGTGCTGTCATTGTACACACTATGTGTTTGAGTGGTGTACAGCTGTTGAAACTGATAGCACCCCAAACCATTACATTAGGCTGAAGAGCTGTATGAGCTCACATGACAACAAGATCAGCCCAGTGATCATGCTGTCTTCAGACTTTCAATTGGTAATCGTCGGTGCTGAGAAAGAAGTGAGACTTGTTGCTGAATAAAATATGGCTCCATTTGTCCTACCACCCATGTCTGGTATTGCACCACCGTAACCTTGTGCGACAATATGCTCAGGTGAGTGGCAGTTGTCACAATGGTTGGCAAGAGAGCAAACCTGCCTCAGCCAATCTGCAATACACAGGCTGTGTCTATAGGGGAATGTCCATAGCTGCCTGTACACCACGTTGAATGCCATCTGCTGTGGATTGGACTGCTACTGTTTGCCATCAAATGTGGCTATCAATGCATTCAGACTTTAGCCTACATGCATCAGTCCCACTACAGCAATACACAGCACCTTCCTCCAACCACTGTCACCACTTTTAGCCAACAGTTGTTACATCTCGATGCATTTCTACCACAATGCCAACCAGCTGTACATAGTCCTATAATAAAGCCTTTGGTAAAGATGTTTGTGTGATAAGATTCTCGATGATGTTACCCAGGGCCGCCCTAGGGGCGCAGTGGTCTAAGGCGCTGGCCTCTGATCATTCGTCCGTAAGGGGTCCGGGTTCGAATCCCGGTCAGGCATGGATGTTGTGTTTGTCTTACGGCACTGGCTCTCTCCCTCCCCTGTAACCAGTGACCCTAAATTAGGGATGGGCGACTGCTTATAGCCCATTGAGTTGCTCACGGTGGTCGTTAAACCTCCAATCAAAAAAAAAAAAAAAAAAAAAAAAAGATGTTACCCAGGCATTCTCATGCTTTACATGTGCCTTTGCCACTGAGATAACTCTAATGAAGTAGACCACACGTCTAGGTGCGAACGACCAAACTTAGCTGTACTGTACCATTTTGCCCTTTTATCTAATCTAATATGTGATAGGTTTTGCAACTGATCATTTACATAACTCAACTGTTGACACATGTCCACCTATTTGCATGACACTTCAACAAATACTTCCTGGTATGGTATTTTCTATGTTGAGCAGCATATTTCCTGCATACCCTCCATTTTTTTTAGCTGGAGTGTTCTGAGTGCATACCCATGAAATGATGCTCCATGCAAGTTACATTTTCACAATACATATTTGTATCTCAGTTACGTAGTGTTAGTTTTTTTTATAACAACCATATGCATTTTTAGGATTGTTTCAAAATTTTTGTAAGAAATAACTGCTTTCTTTCAAGCACTACTGCAAGTTTATGAAGTCTTAATGCTGTATATACATATCTGACAGATGTATTTATATAAGTAGGTTGTTCTCACTAAATTTTCTTTGCAGAAAATAAATGGCTAGTCCTAGAACCAGGAGAGTCCTTCAAGAATTAAGGCCAAAAGATGATAATAATGTAATTACAAATCTTTTCTGTTTGTTTTATAAAGATTGCAGAAAATATTAGCTGTGTTAATTCTGAGTGTACTTTGGTTTCTTTAAAATTTTTATGAATCCCAACTGGGCAAATCAACTAAGGAAATGTACTAATGTTACATACCTGTATAAAAATTGCTCTTACCCAAATAAATACTGTATGGATTTATCCAGGACCCTTGATACTTTTCTGGATGAGTTTTTTAAGCATTATACTTAAAATCTACTAAAACACATTAAAAATTTCAAAGAAACTCAAAACAAAACAAGAAAAAACTGTTCTACCTTCAAAGTGAAGGTATGTCGAGTTAGTTAACATTAATTGCTTTATCAGATGAGATATCATCATGAGCTTCTAATGAAAAGACCAAAATATATGGTAGCTGCTAGAAGTTTGAATGTTCAGGCTCTCAGAGGCTTTCTTGGAAGCATTTTGAAACATTTTTTGCAATGTAAGTTGCTTTATGTATTTTGATCGCAAAGACCAAAGTACATGAGTAGCTCCAAAGGCAAACTTTGGAGCAGCTCTTTAAAAAGTTTATAGACTGACATTATTTGTTACTCTGATATGAAACTGGTCTGTTCCTTACCATGAATCAGTTCTTTAATAAAGCTTATCATTCTGTCAATGGAGATTTTTTTGTTCCACACTGATATTCTGTTGATCATTATCACTGTCTCATCTGAATTTTTCTTCATAACTATATGGCATTTTTCACTGTTTATTGTCTGGAGGAATACTGAAGCATGATTTCAATAATGAGGTGCTTTTCCACTGCCTTTTTCTTTCATTCACTGATTGGGCAACAGGCATTTGGCATAGTTCATCAACTGTCACAATTTGTTATTCTCTTTATATCATGAAGCCAGCAAAATCAGGTTCTTGTTCATTGTTACCACCTAAAAGAAAAAAAAAGTTATCTGTGCTGCTGCCTCTTGGGAAACACTAATACAGATGATTCAGAGTAGTTTTGGGGAATGACTTTTTAAGTATTAATGAACACCATACCTAAGCATATTTATTGTATTTATTCATTGGATACACTTCAAACATCAGTTTGGCATCTGTGGGGGAATCATCTCATAAGACCTGGCAAATTGGATGTTCAGTAACTTCCCTTGCATTACTTTTGTAGAAATATTAATCATAACCAATTTTTACTAAATTCAAAGTCTTGATGACAATCTCCACTGTGCAGAGCAGCCTTAAACAGATCTGGCAGTTAAATGTCAGGTTGTAGATAATTTTGGTGACAATCTGGAATATATATATATATTTCTTTTACAGTAAATTCACAATTAAAACTATCTGAATAATTTTGCACCATGGATTTCAGTTCCATAATGTATGTAGAACACAAACTGTTCATTACTTGGCACTAATTATAAATTCATTTGTTTTGGAACATTACCAGTTAAGAAGGTAGTGTAGAACACGCTAAGTTACGTATAAAAAGTTTAAGGCAAATATATTTCAGCCATTACTATGGCCTTCATCAGTGCGACTACAATTGGTTTACGTTGCCAGATTGGAAAGGTAAGTTTTGTAATGGTAAAAGGTAAGTTTTATAATGGTAACTTTCCAATCTGGCAACGTAAACCAATCGTAGTCGCACTGATGAAGGCCATAGTAATGGCTGAAATATATTTGCCTTAAACTTTTTATACGTAACTTAGCGTGTTCTACACTACCTTCTTCTTAATTTGTTTGTTAGTTATGTGCATTTTCTGCCACTCATTTATGATCATTGCCAGTTTTTGGAGTGTTCGTGTCCAGAGCTCTGGGTAAAAGATCACGTGCTGTATTAATTTTAGGTAAAATGACAGAACTATTGGCCCATTTTTCAAGTTGTCAGAGGCAAAGTTTCTGGCTGGTCATCCTCCAAGATGGGTTGGAGTTTGAGTGCTGGATGAGGCATGGGTAATATATTTGTGTGATTGCGTGGCTCTCTTCCTTCCCTGGAACCAGTGGCCCTGAATTAGGGATGGGTGACTGCTTTATAGCCCTTAGAGTCGCTTGTGATGGTCGTTACACTCCAAAACAGCAGCAACAAAAGAACGTCAGACTTCCATGACAAGAATAAAAATTTCAGCAAAATTATAGTTTCCTGACATGAGCTGCTAGTAATGAATCAATAGAAAATAAAAAAAGAAAAGAATAAAAAAATAATTTTTTTTATTGTCTAGCGTAACTTGGGTGTATAATTCTATTTAGCTTTTGCAGCCTAAGTACAACTTCAAGTATGTTAAACTGATAACATTTTTCTTTTGAACCCAAGTATAGTATGCTTCAACACTTTTTGTGTCTAAACATATTTTCACCATTTAACAGATGGGTCTTTGTGTAAACCAATAAAAGTCCCCATGGTCCAAAAAAGTGCATTCATCTGTGGTGAGTCAGAAATTGTAACTGACGCACAAGGCAAGATTATTATTATTATTTTTTTCAATTCTCAGCCGAGCCTAGTTATTAAGCCAGCTAATTTTCTCTGTGAGCATGAATTTTTTTTTCTTTCAAATTTTAGTCTTCCACATGGTGGATAAAATTGGCTAATTATGTTCTTGTTTGGCAATTTTGAAAATAAATGCTGTGAGAAGAACAATAAAAGAGGATGTAATAGAAAAGTTTTTTCATTCTTTCATTCTGAAATGCCAACAGGTGAGTCAGGAGAGCTATTGGATTGCTCATTGTCTTAAGCTGTGCAGATAGGGGTGCAAGCTTAAAATGGTGGTTACCAGTTTTAGAATTGGGGAAAAAATAGCATACACATCAAATGTTGGCAAGATGCAAGTCACCTGTTGGGGAAAAGAGGAGTAGCATGGCATAAAAGGATTTTTGTAATGGAAGTTGGGCTAATATTTGTTTTTTTCAATATATGACTAGTGACTGTAATATACTTGTTTTCTATTTATATTTACTTTTACCTCTGCATCTCTTTTAAAGATATGATATGTGTGAATGTTTTCCCCTCATAATGTAGAATTGTTTTGAATGTGGCTCCCATAATCCTCAATGGGTGAGTGTGACCTATGGAATATGGATATGCTTAGAATGCTCAGGGAAGCACCGTGGCCTGGGTGTCCATCTCAGGTATGTTCCTCTTAAATATTTAACTGCTGAAATGCTTTTGATGTAATGCTTATGAAAAAATATAAATCTTAAATCCATATTTGTATATATATATCATCATCATCATCATTGTCAACCATTATCAATCCACTGCTGGATCAAGGTCTCCCCAAGTTTCTTCCACAACGGTCTGTCTTGTGCCAGCCTCCTCCATATCACTCCCGCATACTTTCGAATTTCATCCACCCATCTCCCATGTGGTCTTCTTCTGGGTCTTTTCCTGTCCCTTGAAATCCAATCTAAAATTTCGGCTGTCCATCGATGATCTGTCCTTCTGGCAGTATGTCCAGCCCATTGCCATTTCAGGGATTTAACTCTGATCACGATGTTTTCCACTCTTGTCATTTTTCGGATCCACGAGTTCCTCTTCTTATTTCTCCTGGTTACACCAAGCATGCACCTCTCCATGCTGTTTGAGTTGTCTACAGCCTTTGTATGTCTCTTTTATTTAAGGTCCACGTCTCTGCACCATATGTAAACACTGGAAGGATGCATTGATCAAACACTTTTCTCTTAAGACATAATGGCATATTGCTCTTCACAATTATGCTGTTTCTTCCAAAAGCTCTCCAGGCAAGTTTTGTATGCCGATTAATTTCTTCATCAATGTGACCCTCAATTGATATCTGCTGTCCAAGACAAACGTACGTGCCTGTTATCTCCAGCTTTTCTCCATCAATCGATAAATCTTCATTTCTTGTAAAAGTATTGAACATCACTTTTGTCTTCTGAAAGTTCATTTTTAATCCCACTTCTTTACTCTTGTCAGCAAGTTCCTGGATCATACTCTGCAGCTCTGATGGGGTAGTTGCAAAAATGACTATGTCATCAGCAAAACGAAGGTGGGTTAGATAATCTCCATTAATCTTTATCCCCTTGTTTTCCCAGCTCAGCGACTGAAAGACACCCTCCAATGTGGCATTAAAGAGCTTCGGAGATATGGTGTCACCTTGTCTCACTTCCCTTTCCAATTTTTATGTGTGTTGTATTTTCAAACAGCCGAATCTTTGCACTTGCATTTTCATAGATGTTATTAATAGTATTAATGTATGCATCTTCAATGCCGCAGGATTTCAGAGCCATTGTAACTGCTGATGGTTTCACCGAATCAAAGGCTTTTTAATAATCGATACAAGCCATGCACAATGGAAGTTCTTATTCCCTCGCTCTTTCAATTAGTTCTCTCAGTACATGGATATGATCTATTGTGCTGTAGCCACTCCTGAATCCAGCTTGTTCTCTCGGTTGAGCCATGTCCAGTGTTACCTTCAAGCGATGTGAAAGAACTTTAGTGAAAATTTTATAAACCACTGATAGGAGGCTGATAGGTCTGTAGTTCCCGAGATCCTCAATGTCACCTTTTTTATGTAGAAGGATCATTGCAGCGGTGTTTCAATCCTCAGGAATCTTCCCTTCATTAAGGCATCGAGTGAAAATTTGGGCGAGTACTGTTTTGATTTCTCCACTTGCTTCTTGTATGATGTCTACAGTAATTCCATCTTCTCCTGGAGCTATCCCCCGCTTCATGTTCTTGATTGCATGTGCAACTTCTGCTGGAAGGACTGGAAAAACTCTGGAACTGGTACCTTTCATGATGTCTGGAGTGCATGTATCATCCCTTTCATATAATTTGGAGTAGAAATCTTTCACTCTTGTCAAAATTTCGCCTCTATTTCTTGTTACAGAACCATCTTCTTTTCTCAGTGCCATAATCTGTTTTCTTCCCTTACTGAGATGTCCCTTTGCTATCTTTAGGCTTTGGTTGTTTTCAATTGCTTTCCTCACTAGTTCACAGTTGAATTTTCTTACGTCTTCAGTGATACTTTTTCTTACTGTCTTGCATAGTTCTATATATTCCACTTTGGAAGTCACATCTTCTTTAGTTGTCTTCATCTCTCTTCTTTTTTGCATCAACATTTTGGTTTTTCCTGATAATTTGTTCACATGCAACTTGTTCTTAGACCCAGCTAATTTTGTTGCTGTTTCCATAAGAGCTTTGGTTACTTTTCTGTTAACTTCAGAAATATCCACTTCTTCTGATGTTAGGCCTTTTAAAGCAGAGAATCTGTTCTTCAGTTCCAACTTGAAGGTATTATGGTGTTTTTTAAGGTTGGTTATGTCAATAGATTTTGTTTGTCTTGTGAGCTTGCCACATTCAAGTTTAGTGTTGAGGTGCATCTTACATCTCACCAATCTATGGTCACTACCTGTGTTGAACTTGTTTAGCACACTGCAGTCTTCTATGATGAATTTTTTGTTACACATAATAAAATCAATTTCACTTGTCGTCCCATTTGGATGTCTCTATGTCCATTTCCTGTGTGGCTTTTTTTTGAAGAAGGAGTTCAAGATGAAAAACCCTTCTGCCTCTGCAAACTCAACGAGAGTATTTCCACGCTGGTTTCTGTTGCCATGACCGAATTTGCCTACTGAAGTTTCATTCTGTTGCCGTTGCCCTATTTTTGCATTGAAATCTCCCATAATTATTTTCAAGTGCTGCTTAGCTTTATTTTTTCGATGACAAATTTCCTCATAAAATTCTTCAATTTCTTCTTCAGGATGACTTGTGGTGGGTGCATAAGTTTGAATAATCTGAGCCTGGTATCTTTTCGAGAGTTGGATAACGAGTCGTGCAGCTCTGTCAGAGGAACTTTCAACTTCTACAACTTTATCCTTCAGTTTCTTGTTTATTATAAATCCAACACCACTTGTTCTGCCAGTATCTGTCCCACGATAGTAGAAGAGATGTCCACTTTTCAGTTCAATGATATCTTCTCCTTTTCTCCTTACCTCACTTAGTCCAACGATGTCCCACTTGATCCTTTGTAGTTCCTTTTCCAATTCAAGAAGCCTTGAATCAGAAGATAGGGAGCGTCCATTATACGTAGCCAAGGTCAGCATCAGATTGTAGCCTAGTCCGGTCCTCCGGGGATTTTTAGCACCCTCTGCCTTTATGTCGCACTGGCCGCTGCCTTGGCCAGGTACATTCCAGCTGCCAGAGACTGAGGGCCAAGATTTAAGTTGTGGAATCATTTTGGAGGGGTTTGGCCATAACTCACCACGCTGGCAGAGCGGGTTGGTGAGTGTGGGATAGCATTTCCTCTAATCCTGATGGTATAGTTATACCGCTATTAACGGTCGTCAGAGCCCCTTTAGTGGGAACAGAATGCACCACGAGAAGGCGGGATTGACATTTGTCAAGGAGAGGCTGTGATGTTACGCATCACCTGACCTTACATCCCATATATAATATATATATATATATATATATATCATCATCATCATCATCATCATTGTCAACCATTATCAATCCACTGCTGGACGAAGGTCTCCCCAAGTTTCCTCCACAACGGTCTGTCTTGTGCCAGTCTCCTCCATGTCACTCCCGCATACTTTCGAATTTCATCCACCCATCTCCCATGTGGTCTTCTTCCGGGTCTTTTCCTGTCCCTTGGAATGCCAATCTAAAATTTCGGCTGTCCATCGATGGTCTGTCCTTCTGGCAGTATGTCCAGCCCATTGCCATTTCAGGGATTTAACTCTGATCATGATGTCTTCCACTCTTGTCATTTTCGGATCCACGTGTTCCTCTTCTTATCTCCTCTGGTTACACCAAGCATGCACCTCTCCATGCTTCTTTGAGTTGTCTGCAGCCTTTGTATGTCTCTTTTAGCTAAGGTCCACGTCTCTGCACCATACGTAAGCACTGGAAGGATGCATTGATCAAACACTTTTCTTTTAAGACATAATGGCATATTGCTCTTGAAAATTATGCTGTTTCTTCCAAAAGCTCTCCAGGCAAGTTTTGTACGCCGATTAATTTCTTCACCAATGTGACCCTCACTTGATATCTGCTGTCCAAGATAAACGTACGTGTCTGTTATCTCCAGCTTTTCTCCATCAATTGATAAATCTTCATTTCTTGTAAAAGCATTGTACATCACTTTTGTCTTCTGAAAGTTCATTTTTAATCCCACTTCTTTACTCTTGTCAGCAAGTTCCTGGATCATACTCTGTAGCTCTGATGGGGTAGTTGCAAAAATGACTATGTCATCAGCAAAACGAAGGTGGGTTAGATAATCTCCATTAATCTTTATCCCTTTGTTTTCCCAGTTCAGTGATTGAAAGACATTTTCCAATGTGGCATTAAAGAGCTTCGGAGATATGGTGTCACCTTGTCTCACTCCTTTTCCAATTTTTATGTGTGTTGTATTTTCAAACAGCCAAATCTTTGCACTTGCATTTTCATAGATGTTATTAATAATATTAATGTATGCATCTTCAATACCGCAGGATTTCAGAGCCATTGCAACTGCTGATGGTTTCACCGAATCAAAGGCTTTTTCATAATCGATAAAAGCCATGCACAATGGAAGTTCATATTCCCTCGCTCTTTCAATTAGTTCTCTCAATACGTGGATATGATCTATTGTGCTGTAGCCACTCCTGAATCCAGCTTGTTCTCTCGGTTGAGCCATGTCCAGTGTCACCTTCAAGCGGTGTGAAAGAACTTTAGTGAAGATTTTATAAACCACTGATAGGAGGCTGATAGGTCTGTAGTTCCCGAGATCCTCAATGTCACCTTTTTTATGTAGCAAGATCATTGTAGCGTTGTTCCAATCCTCAGGAATTTTCCCTTCATTAAGACATCGAGTGAAAATTTGGGCGAGTACTGTTTCGATTTCTCCACTTGCTTCTTGTATGATGTCTACAGTAATTCCATCTTCTCCTGGAGCTTTTCCCCGCTTCATGTTCTTGATTGCATGTGCAACTTCTGCTGGAAGGACTGGAAGAACTCTGGTACTGGTACCTTTCATGATGTCTGGAGTACATGTATCATCCCTTTCATATAATTTGGAGTAGAAATCTTTCACTCTTGTCATAATTTCGCCTCTATTTCTTGTTACAGAACCATCTTCTTTTCTCAGTGCCATAATCTGTTTTTTCCCCTTACTGAGATGTCCCTTTGCTATCTTTAGGCTTTGGTTGTTTTCAATTGCTTTCCTTACCAGTTCACAGTTGAATTTCCTTACGTCTTCAGTGATACTTTTTCGTACTGTCTTGCATAGCTCTATATATTCCACTTTGGAAGTCACATCTTCTTTAGTTGTCCTCATCACTCTTCTTTTTTGCATCAACATTTTGGTTTTTCCTGATAATTTGTTCACATGCAATTTGTTCTTAGACCCAGCTAATTTTGTTGCTGTTTCCATAAGAGCTTTGGTTACTTTTCTGTTAACTTCAGAAATACCCACTTCTTCCGATGTAAGGCCTTCTAAAGCAGAGAATCTGTTCTTCAGTTCCAATTTGATAGTATTATGGTGTTTTTTAAGGTTGGTTATGTCAATACATTTTGTTTGTCTTATGAGCTTGCTACGTTCGAGTTTAGTGTTGAGGTGCATCTTACATCTCACCAATCTATGGTCACTGCCTGTGTTGAACTTGTTTAGCACACTGCAGTCTTCTATGACGAATAGAAGACTGCAGTGTGCTAAACATATATATATCGTCGTCGTCATATATATATATATATATATATATATATATATATATATATATGTTCCCACTAAAGGGGCTCTGACGACCGCCCATAGCGGTATAACTATACCATCGGGATCAGAGGAAATGCTATCCCACACTCACCAACCCGCTTGGCCAGCGTGGTGAGTTATGGCCAAACCCCTCCAAAATGATTCCACAACTTAAATCTTGGCCCTCAGTCTCCGGCAGCTGGAATGTACCTGGCCAAGGCAGCGGCCAGTGCGACATGAAGGCAGAGGGTGCTAAGAATCCCCGGAGGACCGGACTAGGCTGCCATCTGATGCTGACCTTGGCTACTTACAATGGACGCTCCCTATCTTCTGATTCAAGGCTTCTTGAATTGGAAGAGGAACTACAAAGGATCAAGTGGGACATCGTGGGGCTAAGTGAGGTAAGGAGAAAAAGAGAAGATCTCATCGAACTGAAAAGTGGACATCTCTTCTACTATCGTGGGACAGATACTGGCAGAACTAGTGGTGTTGGATTTATAATAAACAAGAAACTGAAGGATAAAGTTGTAGAAGTTGAAAGTTCCTCTGACAGAGCTGCACGACTCGTTATCCAACTCTCGAAAAGATACCAGGCTCAGATTATTCAAACTTATGCACCCACCACAAGTCATCCTGAAGAAGAAATTGAAGAATTTTATGAGGAAATTTGTCATCTAAATAATAAAGGTAAGCAGCACTTGAAAATAATTATGGGAGATTTCAATGCAAAAATAGGGCAACGGCAACAGAATGAAAATTCAGTAGGTAAATTTGGTCATGGCAACAGAAACCAGCGTGGAAATACTCTCGTTGAGTTTGCAGAGGCAGAAGGGTTTTTCATCTTGAACTCCTTTTTCAAGAAAAAGCCACACAGGAAATGGACATGGAGACATCCAAATGGGACGACAAGTGAAATTGATTTTATTATGTGTAACAAAAAATTCATCATAGAAGACTGCAGTGTGCTAAACAAGTTCAACACAGGTAGTGACCATAGATTGGTGAGATGTAAGATGCACCTCAACACTAAACTTGAACGTGGCAAGCTCATAGGACAAACAAAATCTATTGACATAACCAACCTTAAAAAACACCATAATACCTTCAAGTTAGAACTGAAGAACAGGTTCTCTGCTTTAGAAGGCCTAACATCGGAAGAAGTGGACATCTCTGAAGTTAACAGAAAAGTAACCAAAGCTCTTATGGAAACAGCAACAAAATAAGCTGGGTCTAAGAACAAGTTGCATGTGAACAAATTATCAGGAAAAACCAAAATGTTGGTGCAAAAAAGAAGAGAGATGAGGACAACTAAAGAAGATGTGACTTCCAAAGTGGAATATATAGAGCTATGCAAGACAGTAAGAAAAAGTATCACTGAAGACGTAAGGAAATTCAACTGTGAACTAGTGAGGAAAGCAATTGAAAACAACCAAAGCCTAAAGATAGCAAAGGGACATCTCAGTAAGGGAAGAAAACAGATTATGGCACTGAGAAAAGAAGATGGTTCTGTAACAAGAAATGGAGGCGAAATTTTGACAAGAGTGAAAGATTTCTACTCCAAATTATATGAAAGGGATGATATATGCACTCCAGACATCATGAAAGATACCAGTACCAGAGTTCCTCCAGTCCTTCCAGCAGAAGTTGCACATGCAATCAAGAACATGAAGCTAGGAAAAGCTCCAGGAGAAGATGGAATTACTGTAGACATCATACAAGAAGCAAGTGGAGAAATCGAAACAGTACTCGCCCAAATTTTCACTCGATGCCTTAATGAAGGAAAGATTCCTGAGGATTATAACACCGCTACAATGATCCTGCTACATAAGAAAGGTGACATTGAGGATCTCGGAAACTACAGACCTATCAGCCTCCTATCAGTAGTTTATAAAATCTTCACTAAAGTTCTTTCACACCGCTTGAAGGTAACACTGGACATGGCTCAACCGAGAGAACAAGCTGGATTCAGGAGTGGCTACAGCACAATAGATCATATCCACGTGCTGAGAGAACTAATTGAAAGAGCGAGGGAATATGAACTTCCATTGTGCATGGCTTTTATGGATTATGAAAAAGCCTTTGATTCGGTGAAACCATCAGCAGTTACAATGGCTCTGAAAACCTGCGGTATTGAAGATGCATACATTAATATTATTAATAACATCTATGAAAATGCAAGTGCAAAGATTAGGCTGTTTGAAAATACAACACACGTAAAAATTGGAAAGGGAGTGAGACAAGGTGACACCATATCTCCGAAGCTCTTTAATGCCATATTGGAGGGTGTTTTTCAGTCACTGAGCTGGGAAAACAAGGGGATAAAGATTAATGGAGATTATCTAACCCACCTTCGTTTTGCTGATGACGTAGTCATTTTGGCAACTACCCCATCAGAGCTGCAGAGTATGATCCAGGAACTTGTTGACAAGAGTAAAGAAGTGGGATTAAAAATGAACTTTCAGAAGACAAAAGTGATGTTCAATGCTTTTACAAGAAATGAAGATTTATCGATTGATGGAGAAAAGCTGGAGATAACAGACACGTACGTTTATCTTGGACAGCAGATATCAAGTGAGGGTCACATTGATGAAGAAATTAATCGGCGTACAAAACTTGCCTGGAGAGCTTTTGGAAGAAACAGCATAATTTTCAAGAGCAATATGCCATTATGTCTTAAAAGAAAAGTGTTTGATCAATGCATCCTTCCAGTGCTTACGTATGGTGTGGCGACGTGGACCTTAACTAAAAGAGACATACAAAGGCTGCAGACAACTCAAAGAAGCATGGAGAGGTGCATGCTTGGTGTAACCAGGAGAGATAAGAAGAGGAACTCGTGGATCCGAAAAATGACAAGAGTGGAAGACATCATGATCAGAGTTAAATCCCTGAAATGGCAATGGGCTGGACATACTGCCAGAAGGACAGATCATCGATGGACATCCGAAATTTTAGATTGGATTCCAAGGGACAGGAAAAGACCCAGAAGAAGACCACATGGGAGATGGGTGGATGAAATTCGAAAGTATGCAGGGGTGACATGGAGGAGACTGGCACAAGACAGACCGTTGTGGAGGAAACTTATGGAGACCTTCGTCCAGCAGTGGATTGATAATGGTTGACGATGATGATGATGATATATATATATATAGGAAGAGACCCAGAAAAAGACCACATGGGAGATGGGTGGATGAAATTCGTAAATATGCGGGAGTGACATGGAGGAGACTGGCACAAGACAGACCGTTGTGGAGGAAACTTGGGGAGACCTTCGTCCAGCAGTGGATTGATGATGGTTGTCAATGATGATGATGATGATGATATATATATATATATATTGTTTTCTAGCCATTGTAACTGAATAAAGGTTTTCTGTTTAATGAGAGCGAGTAGAAATAAGACAAAACTTTGCTTTCACACAAAATATTTATAAGTACATTATTTTTAGCAATCGCAGTTTGACACTGAATTGCTTTTAGTTCACTTTTCACCTTGTAACATCTCAGAAAACTCAGAAATTACATCACTCTGGAGCAGGAAGTGAACCCACATCTCCCAATTTCTGTTTTGAGCATGTTATCTTTGCACCACCTAGGGTGATTTAATTTTCTAGTTTTCTGAGATAATGTTTCATGGTGAATAGTGAACTAAACTAAATTCTGTACAGAAATCTGATTGTTGGAAAAAAATGTACTTGTGAATTTCTTATATATTTGTGAAGAACATTTCTATCTTAATTTCTGTGACAATATGTTTTTATCATGCAAAAATTCAGAAATTGAAATCTGACATACCAATGAGCAGCACTAAATGACCAAAGAATTATACTGGAAACAATATGATTATGTGATTGTGTCCATATTGCAAGGATTGGAATTAAAAAAATATTACAATGCTTTCTCAGAGTGATGTGTTACTTGATTTGAAAACAAATCAATGTGTTTAGTGTTGTTCCATCATGTGAAGCAAATTATCTTTCAGAATAAGAAGGAGGATTCCTTTTTAACATCACTTTGTGATGCTATCTTTTTGAGGATTAAAAAATAATGATTGTTGGTTCTTGCGATAAGGGACAGAACAATTTCCAGAACATTCCACTGACAAGGGAAGGCTGTGATTTGGTTACTGCTGATCTAACTGAGAATTTGGTATATTATTCTACTTACAAAAAGGCGAAAATATGCACTTTGATTCATTTTGTAATCTCTTGAATTCAGAGCATCATGCTGAAAAGGTACAATACAGCATTAAGTTATGTAGATGATGTAAGCCAAAAACCAGATGCATCTGTGTGAAATGCTACCAGAATTAGCATATTCGACCACAGTGAACTTGGCTAGAGCATTCTGAGTACATTAGTAAATATTCAAAGAACATTACATTGAAATGAGAGAATATTACAATGAGCAGACAAGTTTTCTTCCATAACGCTTCTTTACCTCGTGTAACTGTGTGCTAAAACTAAACCTAACATAGTTGTCAAATGCCAAAATCCTGATTTTGCAAATTCCATGTTTTCAATAAATTATGCTTGAAACTTAGTTGTGCAGCAGGAAGCATTACCTTTCTGCATATATTAGCCAAAATATGTGTGTAGTTACATATACGTAGCTTAATATTGTATTGCACCTTTCCGGCGCAATATCTCTGAATTCAAGAGATTGTGAAATGAACCAAAGTACATATTTTCGTCTTTTTTTACATAGAATAATATAACAAAATCTCAGATATGTGGTAGCCAAATCACTGCCTTGTGACTAAAAAGCTTCTGCCTATGATCTACTTATGCTTAGAATATTAGGAAGTCTAAATGGTTAATGGCCATCTAAAATTGTTTGTAAGTGGTTTTTTTTTCAAGCTTTTGTACAACAGCTAGGCAGAAAAGAATGAACAACATGGGAAAGGCAAAATATTAGGTGTGCAACTTAATTTTCGGCCCCTAACCAGATGTAGGTTTGATTCCCACATCATAGAACGTCGGCAAATGCAAATAGCTGTGTGTGAAAATGGCTTATTGCAGCACCATCCAACAGCTTTCCAGGCAACTGTAACCGCTCACAGCTGTAGTGACAGAAGAGACGAAAGTTGATGGTGAGAGCAATGTCGTTCGAGAAGCAACACTTGAGGCACTGCCTCCTGATTGTGTTTCAGCTGAAAAAATGTGACGCCGAAGCCAAGCAAACGATCTGTGCTGCTTTGGGTGAGGCTGCTGTGTCCTACAGTACGTGTAAGAAGTGGTTCCAGCGGTTTAAACAGGGAAATTTCGATCTGTGTGATGCATAACATCCGGGACAGCCAGAGAAAGTTGACGATGAGGAACTGGAAGAACTGTTGGATGCGGATCCCTGTCGCACACAGTCAGAGCTCGCCCAGGAACTCAAAGTAACATGGCAAGCCATTGCAAAGTGCCTGCACAAGCTTGGACAGATTTGCAAGTTGGGTGCCCCACCAACTCACAGCTGCGAACAAGTCTAGGTGCTGCGATGTTGCTGTGTCCTTGCTCTCCTGATTCAAGAAGGAGGATTTCCTCCACAAGATTTTGACTTGTGATGAGAAGTGGATCCTCTACGATAATCCTAAGCGGCGCAAATCGTGGGTTTATCCAGGTCCGCCTACCACCAGTATCGCCAAACCGAATATCCATGCCAGGAAATTGTTGCTGTGCATATGGTGGGATCAGTGCGGTGTTGTACACTATGAGTTGCTTAAATCTGGTGAAATGGTCAATGTTGAGCATTATTGTCAGCAACTCATTCGTGTGGGTGATGCAATGGAGGCTGCAACATCACCTGAGTGATACGCACTTCACTTCTGTAGAGGAGGTCCACACAAGTATTGATGACTTTATCAATTCGAAACAGCCCTATTTTTTCCGCAGTGGCATTCGGCAGCTCCCTGACCGATGGCTCAGATGTATCCAACATGATGGGGATTATTTCCCTGATTAGGTATGTATTCGATTTGCTATAATTTGCTGTCAACGTCTCGTGCCTGTGGCCAAGAATTAAGTTGCACACCTAATAAAACTATGCGATTTAAAAAAGTTTCACGAAGTAAAATGGGTATGTTTTACATGGATTAAGCAATAAGTGGTATTTCACATCCCAGAATCTTATGAAAGCCCACTCCATTAATAAAAATTGATATTTGTAAATATATTTTTCACTTTGATGTCTAATTATAAACATTCAGTGTTTCTAAATACTGCAAAACCTGCACAAAAAAAAAAAAAAAAAAAAAGCAGCATAAAAATATTGTAATATATTGCAAGTTGCAGTGAGCTACCAGGAAAAATATGCTGATAGATACTCAGCGGTTGCTTTGGCTTTTTTAAAGTTTTCGCCAACCCATTTGCCAAATTTTTTTTTTTTTTTTTTTTATTGCCAAATGTAATGTAAGGTATTTGAAGTATACTCAATCTTTTTGCCAAAGCTTTTTACCCATCGCCAAAGCGACAAAGAATGCGATCAGCAGCTTGATCCCTGGATACTAAAGGTGACACTTGCACAGTGTAATTTTCGACATTCAAGAACTTTATGGTATTGATTTGTTTGTTTTGTTTATGGAAGATCTTATAGATGACAAGAATTTCATACAGCTTAAGGTGAAAAAAGCAGTGGGATCTTGGATGTCATACAGTCAAATTATGAAAACATTTTTTTGTAAATTGATTGCAAAAGTTAACACATTTTTTATTTGAAGAGCATAAATATAATAAACAAGGCAAATGGAAACAGAAATATGTCCATTTTGAGCAAGAGGTAATGATTTGTGCTGGAGCAACAAATCTGCTGGTTGAATTTTCAGATAAAAAGAAAAAGTGTTATACATTGATGATGATTTAGGATATTGTCTACTAAGGCATACACAAAAATTGTTTTTAAGATGAGTTTAATCATCTTTATAGGTCTTGTCATTATTTGCATCTTCAGTAGTCAGGAGGAAAACTCTCACATTACTAGTTCGTCATTTATTAATATAAGTTTGACCTCAGGTAGGTCATCAGTTAAAGAAACATGTTGTGTTATAAAACTGATTGAAATATTCGTACAGCAGGAAGTTATACATCAATATTATATAAGATACCACTTGAGTTCGGTCACACGCACACAAAATTATTTTCAGGTTAGCAGTTTTCACACATCATGCTAAGATGCTCATGACAATGCTGTGTATTGTATTTAATACAAAAACACAGATTTACAGTTGTCCTTTCCGCACAAAAGGAACAACAGCCTTTTCTGTCTAAAATGCTCTCTTACTGTATCATGTTCATTGTGTAAAGTAGTAAAAAATGGTGACTAATTTCACCTGCGTTCACTAGAGTCCATTTGTCAAATCATCCATTCATCCATCCTCTTTTCTGTTTCCCATTTGATTTGAAGTATCACATAATTTTCTTCTCTTAAGATGTGTCTGCAAAAAAGTCACTCTTATTAATAGTTGCCATATTTCTTTTGAAGGTGGTATACATATACAGTTCATTGTAGAACATTTTCATTGGATGCTTTAGTAGTTCATTTGACTTTTCACTTCCTCTGAAGATGCCACATTTCAAATGCTTTAATTATTTAGTACTCTAAAGATCCTGTGCCCCACATAAACAGTCTGAATGAGATTGTTCAAGTCATCATGATTTTCTTCATGCCTCTGTAAAAAATGTAATTTTACTGGAATATATGAAAAATGTCAGGGACTACTTAAATTACTTCCTTATGTGGAGATCTTAAATATCAGGGAGGTCTTAATGGTTTAAAACTCAGGCTTTATGTGATAACACATAAGCATAGAAATTGAGCAAAAACACACACACAGAGTCAAGTATGGTAAAAAAGTTTGTTTAGTGGTAGCTTTCGGTCATCCTATGACCTTGATCACTCAGCGATTTACTGGATGAGCTAGTTGCCAGAACTACAATTTGAAATTGTAGTTCCAAAACAGTTCCAGCACCACAATTTGAAATTGTAGTTCTAAAACAGTTCCAGCACCACAATTTCAAATTGTAGTTCTGGCAACCAACCCATCCAGTCGATTGCAGGTGGTCAAGGTCTTAGGATGACCGAAAGCTACCACTAAACGAACCTTTTTGCCATACGTGACTGTGTGTTTTTGCTCGATTTCTATGTTTATCAGGGAGGTCTTAAATAACTTCCTTATGTGGTAGGTCATCAGTTAAAGAAACCACATGTATTATGAAATTGATTAAAATATGTGTACAGCAGGAAGTTATACATCAGTTGTAAGATACTGTTCACTTGAGTTCAGTCACACACAAAAAAAATTGTTTTGAGGTTAGCAGTTTTCATACAACATGCTGGAATGTTCATGGCAATGCTATTTATTGCATTTAATACAAAACAACAGATTTACAGTTGTCCTGTCAGCACAAAAGGAACAGCCCAGCCGCCTTTTCTGTCTTAAGATGTGTTTTTTTTTTTTCTGTCTCAGATGATTTTCCTTGTGCTCTAATGCCTATAGAGTGTTAAAAGCAACAAGCAATTTTGGAAAAGTGTTATTTTAAGCAAAGGAAATTTTCAGGATAACTGAACATTATGTAGGGGGTACCACATGGAAGTGGGAATCAAACCTACATCTGATTTGTGAGAATGGTAGCCATTACACTATTAATATCCTAGGCAATGCATTTCTAAGCAGTTGATGTATTTTGAGTTTATTCATCTTCCAGAATGTTTGTCTGAGAAAACTTGTCTTCTTTTTGGGGCAAAAATTCTTCTTATAGCAGATAGTTTGTGACTTGCATTTATTTTTTTGTCACCATGTGTAAGAAAATTGAAACTAAATATTCAGGTTCTTAAAAAATGCATTATACTGCAATAAGTTGTTCAATAAAATGGTCATAGTGACAAGTACCATAATAAAATATATCTTTTAATTCTGAAAAAAAAAAAAAAAATCATGCCTGCCATACATTTATCTGAAACTTACAGATATATTTTTTAAGCTTTCTGGGATCTGTTGACATGGCATTCCTTTTGTTATGTATTTGCTTAGTGTAGTTTTCTTGTTTCTTTTTGTTTCCAAAAAATTTCAGATATTTACAGTATTCTTAAATCAGGGACAGATGATTTTCCCTGTGCTCTAATGCTTCTAGAGTGTTAAAAGCAACAACTAGCAATTAAACCTGTAAATTCTTCAATGAATGCCGATTTTGACACTGTATTTCATGTGCAATAGAACCACCTCAGTTAAAGGTCCGTCATGACCTTCATTCATTTGAAGTGCAGGTCCATGCAGCATTGCTTTGGAAATCCACTTCAATGTTTGCAGTAAAACTCACAAATCATTTTACTTTAGAAGCAAGACAGGATCTTTCATAAAATGGCCTCTCTCAGAATATTTGTTTAGAATATAGCTGCAGTCTTTAGCAGTTCTCTTAATTTGTTTGTTTTGGCATTATAATTGGAGTTATGTTAACTGTGCATTCTATCTTGAATTTGTTGCTTACAGTTTTGTGCGATCTGTGTCAATGGATAAGTGGAAAGACATGGAATTAGAGAAAATGAAAGTTGGAGGTAATAGGAAAGCCAAGCAGTTTCTGGAAACCCAAGCTGATTGGAATTCAAATTCTTCATTTCAAGAAAAGTATAATACAAGAGCAGCAGCTTTATATAGGGACAAGGTAATGCTTTATGTATATTTTATGTTTTTGCCTGGTATATACACCAAAGAGCCAAAACATTATGACCAGTGTGTCTTTATGCAAATTCAAAGCAACTGCAGGTAAACGATGGCATGTGTGAAAGTCATGAAACGTTATAAATAACACTTGATACTGAGTTCTGTTAATCAGTGTTATTCTTGTTCTTCAGGTGGGAAAGGCAGTGGACTAAGTGAGTTTGACAAAGGCCAAATTGTAATGGCCAGACAACTGGGTCAGAGCATTTCCAAGACTGCATGGCAGGTGGGGTGCATGAGTATCCAACTATTTAATTATGACCACGGTTTTGGGATAACAGATTTTTTTCCACATGGTTTAGGGATGGGAAAGTAAGTTGACTCCCCATAGACTTAACACAGTGTGCACTTTTCATTGCAATGTTTATTTTCCTTTGAATATTGCTGGTTTTGCAGTGAAGGGAACTATCAATAAATAAATGCTTGAGTGGCAATAAAAAGCATTTGCTGCTTAGTGTTCCAGACCTGCCAACTGTTCCGATTTTATCATATTTAGTACGATAAATCATACATATACATATCACTAAGCTGTTCTCTGAGATTCAGAGGTTAGCTCCAAAAAGAAATACAAACTTCCAGATATTTTTATTTATTGTTGTCGTATCAAACTTCTCTATTTACAGTGATCTTGACATACAACTCGTGCTTCACTGATATCCATTACACGCCGTACACAAGATCCTTTATACTTCATACTCATGATCTTTTTCTCATGCAGACACTCCTGAATCTGATCCACCCATGTCTTCCTCGGCCTTCCTTGGCCTTCCTCTGCCTTTCCTTCCTGCCACTTGGGCTGAAAATATTTTCTTAGTAAGCATTTCATCACTCATTCTTTCAACATGGCCAAACCACCGAAGCATATTAGTCTCCACCTTGCTAACAACATTTTGCTTCACATCACACAACTGCAATACATCTTCATTCCTCACACAATCAGATCGTGACTTGCCACAAACCCCACGTAAGTAACGCACACAAACGACTAACTCCAGCACACAAACGACTCCTATGTTTCTTCTGCAGTACCCAGGTTTCACTGCCATACATCAGAGTAGGAACAATTACAGTTTCATACACAGCCATGCGGGACTCTCTAGAGAACCCATCATTCCTGTGAAGACCTCCCAGAGTGGCTATGACTTTCAAAAAAGAATTCACTCGCCTACTGATTTCACCATCCAACTTGTTCTCTCTGTCAAACATGCTTCCTAAATACACAAACTCACTCACCTGGTCAACCACAGTGCCATTTATACTTACATTACATTCAGTGCTACCCGTTCCTCTCTCAAACAGCATAACTTTGGTTTTTCCCTTATTTATACTCAGTTTGAATTTCATGCAAACTTCGTGCATCCGAGTCAACATACTCTGCAATTCAATTTTGCTCTCTGCCAACAGGACAGTGTCATCAGCATACAGCAATCTGCACACACGGATATCACCAAGACATAAACCACTATTATCTGTTTTGGCATCATGCATGCATGCGTCCATAAATATATTAAACAGCCATGGTGACATTACACAACCTTGTCTAACTCCTGCACCAATGGAAAACCATTTTGATAAAACACCACTCACCCGTACACAAGCTCTACCACCAGCATACATGGCTTTTACACTATTAAGAAGATTCCCAGTAACACCATATTCATTCAATACCTTCCACAAAAGTGTCCTATTCACTCGGTCGCAAGCTTTCTCTAAATCTATGAAGGCAGTAAAAACTTTCTTCCCAACAGCCAGATACTTTTCAATCATCGTGCGTAATGCAAAAATCTGGTTAGTGCAGCCTTTACCAGGCATAAAACCACTCTGAACATCCCACACTTTCAATGATGTAAGACCCCGTACTTTTCAATACCAACCTTACCAAACACTTTCCCTGGCACACTCAGTTGGCTAATACCACGATAGTTCTTGCATTCAGTCTGATCACCTTTTCCCTTATATAAGGGAACAATGATAGCATCCTTCCAGTCCTGAGGGACCATTCCTAACTCCCAGCACAACTGGCAAATTTCAGTTAACCAGTCAATTATAGAGTCACCACCATATTTCAACATCTCTGCAGTTATGCCATCAACTCCTGGAGCCTTACCATTCTGAAGAGATTTTAGAGCTTTACACACTTCTTCTCTTGAGATCCCTCCTGTGCTTTCATCCCTCATTGTGACATCATCTGCGTCTGCCTCAGAATCATCTTTGCATTTCTGATCTAATAACTCACAGAAGTATTCACCCCATCTGTCACTTAACTCATTGGGCTCCCATATCATTTCCCCAATCTCATTCTTCACACAACTTACAACTTTGTTTCCCCTATTTTTCCTGAGTCTCATGTACTTCCAGAAGGACTTCCTATCTTTCCAAAAAGCCAGTTCATGCCTTTCCACTTTCTCCTTCCTATCTTTTGCCTTACTGTGGCGAACCAGCTTAGCAGCTTCACGCTTCTTACAGTGATATTCATCCACAGAGACTCTACCTTGCAACATCCCCAAATAGGCTTCCTTCTTTCTCTTTACTGCCTGTTCAATCCCACTATTCCACCGAGCATCACCTCTATTGTTACCCACTATTGTGGTGCCACAGACCTCTTTAGCAGCAGTGACAACACAGTTCTTAAAACATTCCCACTTCTTTTCTACATCCCTCTCACCAGACTTCAGATCCTTCAGTCGTTCTCTGAGTAAGTCAGAATACCGCTGATTATTTTCAAGGAGCCTATCAACCTTTATTCTTTCTATCCTGGGTCTCTTCCTATTCTTTTTCCTCCAACCAACATTAAGTTTCACTCATGACACTACCAAGTAATGATCAGAACCAACATCCGCACCTCTCATCACACTGGTTTCAACAACTAAGTGTTTCAAACACTGATCGTAGACAACAAAATCTATCGCACTCTTTTGACCAAGAGTACGATTTTCCCAAGTATATGTGTGGATATACTTGTGGTTGAAAAATGTATTAGATACACACAAACCATTCTCAATGCAGAGTTCAATTAATCTTTCACCATTATCATTCACACAAGGATCATTAAACTTACCCACAACATTGTCAGAAATTGCATTCTGCACACCTACTCTAGCATTGAAATCCCCTGCTATTATAACTTTTTCTTTAGCACCAAACTGGCTCAAAACAGCTTTTAGCTCATTCCAGAAATCTTCCTTCTTAGGTCTATCTTAGGTCTTCATCACGCCAATGGCGTGATGAAGACCTAAGATAAGGTCGAAAGCTTCCAACTTACGAACTTTTTGTAAAAGTTTTCAGTTAACGTAACTAGCGTGATCAAGTTACCTTTATTTGTTAATATTGTTACGTGTTTTGCCCATCATCGACACTACAACAATTACAATTCTCTGAAGTTTCACTTTCAAACGAATCCAGAGAATTCTTTCACTTATGCAACTATAGCGAATGAAGTTGCTCTTCATCTTTTCACTTAAAATCACACCTACACCAGCCTGTCCTCTCATATTATCCAATACTCCAGACCACACACTCACCGTGCCATTCACTTCTTCTACCCCAATTTCCTTCTTTTTGGTTTCACTTACACACAGCACATCCAGTCTATACTTATTCATCTCCTCAATCACCTCACTCATCTTGCCATTTATACCTCTAGTATTCCATACACCAATCTTACATTCACTCAGCCGAGATCTCTTTCTCATACGCCGTTTAGAAAGTCCAGGTCGATTCCGTGGTGGACCGTCCTTTTCAAGTGTGGTAGGTCCACCATATCCCACACTTGAGTCATTCTTAATATTTCTTTTTGTCTTTTTAATCAGGTAAGTACATCAGTGTGGGGAATTAGCCCACAGCTGAGCATTCCAGCTGGTCATTCAACCTAAGGATTCTGGAACAAAACCCAGTGAGTTGGGGTCTTTTCGCCAATGTCACACAGAACTAGCTTGCACCTCTCCAAGATTCACAGAGGTCCTAGTTGCTGTTGTGTGTGCCATTGTTACCACGGAGCGCCCCGAGGATGCAAACCCATCGCTCACCACAACCGCCCGCTCGGTATTATGATTTTACCACCAAAAATATGATTTTCTTTTTAAAAAGTCATTCCCCCCCCATTTTCCCCTTTTCAGACAGAAGTAGGGGAAAATTTACGTGTAATCTGACTTTCCCCCTTCGAAAGATTTTTTTCTTGGAGAGGTTTCCGGTTTCTCAATGCTTAACTTTATTTTTTAAAGAAGAATGTTCTAATGAAAATGAGAAAAAGATTTGTTTCACTCCAAGAATTGGTTCATGTACCATTCCTAAATTGGATCATTCAAAATCAGAAAGTTGTAAACCCAATGAAACATTAGGGAGAAAATGTGAATTTGACTTCTGTTAATAAGAAATTTAAAATGAACACAGTTAACACTGAACACGATAAAAATCCTCAAACATTTAATTAAAAAGCAACAAGAACTGCATAAAAATTTTTTTGTAAAAAATGCGTTAAATAAGCAAGAGAATTTTTTTTTACCTTGAGTTCAACTGTAAATCAAGTTTATGCACTGTTTCTTTGCCATGTTACAAAAGTTTTTGAAAAATACAATATAATGTCTCAGCAGGAGGAACCTCATGTGCATACATTTAAAATCGACATTGAAAGTCTTTTTAATGAACTAATTAGATTTGTAAAAGTAAGTGTTACTAAGCAAGCAAAATCAACATTTTATGTTAAATGTTAAATATAATGAAATAGAGAACCAAAAAGACAACAGAATTATCAGTCAGTTTTGAAACCAAAGAATTGATTAAAACAGTTAGCTCTGAGGAGCAGAAAGAATTTTTTTCTAAAGTTAGAAATTATTTTTTTTATGGATGGGATTATATAATTTCTAAATTTCCATGGAATTTGGAAATGTTAAATCACGTCCAAGTTGCTGATATTTCTAGAACCTAAATTTTCATTAATTCAGTGTATAATAGATGGGTCATTTCATACAGAATGACCCAATTTTGAAAAAGTGTGTAGCTGCATAGTTCTAAAAAAATTGAAACTTTGCACATTTATTTGTGTTATTGAATAATGGCCAAAAATAATTTAAATATTTTTCAACCCCCTCCCCCGCCTCTATAGGTTGCATTAAAGATGGCTGCCGTCACAATCATTAGCATATTGAAGCCTTTCCGATATTTCTGATATCTCCTGAACCAATACAGATATTGGAATGATTCAAAAAAGGTTTTGTTAGGCATTAAATGAGGATTCTGTAACACTAATTCTTTACTTTTTTAAAAGCCCTTTAAACATTGATGATCGGATGCGGATTTTGTCTTACTTTGATTTTTTTATGAAACGCAGGAAACATACACAAAGTTGCAATTCATACTGTAAAAACCTTGTCCCTCGAAGAACACAAAAAAAAAAAAAAAAAATAAAAAATAAAAAAAAATATATATATATATATATAAATCCTGAAATTAGGTACCCCTTCGTGCTTTCCCCTTACCTGAATTTGAGGAAAAACACACTTTCCCAATTTTTGAGGTCTTATATCTCTGGTGGGGTGAGATACAAAAATCTGAATTTTTGTGTACATAGCCACCTTATATGATGGCTATTAACTCATAAAAATTGGTTATTGTGTTCAGCCTAGTTTTTGAAATGCAGGGCTTGCTATATCAGGGAAAATATTATCGGTACATTCGTAATAATTGTTTAAATTTTATCAATATCGCGTTATATTTTTATTAAATGCTCACAAATGAAAAAGTTAACAGTTAGCCATAAAATACTCCAAGAAAAATCTGTTATAATACCTTTATAACTCTTAACAGGCAATGTCTCTGGATTTTAGAGTGAAGAGAAAAGATATCTCGTTCTCCAGTTTTTCATCAATTTTGTAGACTCTGCGAGAACCTGAAGTATAGAATTCAAATGGTGTCAAGATCTTCAGGAATTTGCTGTTTGGTATGCATATTGATGTCCTGTCATCAGTTAGGCACACAAGACGTGGCAGGTCCAGGAGGACTATAAAAATCGATATAGGATTCCAAATCCACTGTGTCGCGTACACGTCCAACCCACCAAGTAGAGCCATAGATGCATGCAATTTCATCTCTTTGTTTTGGAGTCACAACTGATGATAAGCAACTGACTTGATGTTCATAAAATTCCATGGATGTTGAGGTTGTTTTTGTTAGTATTTTGCTTTCTGTTGGGATAGGAATAACACAGTGCATCTCGTGCATTCCTTTCAACTTTCTGAAGTTAGCATAATGCTTTTCAAGTGTATTCTCCAGAGCAAGGACCTCAGCACTTTCAACAAAAATAAAACGGACTCCTTGAATATTATCAACTCAAAATTCATAAAGTGCTTGAGCTGTAAAATGGCTACTGCATAGTTTTTGCAGTGAAGCTTTCCTTACCAGACGTTTGACAGTACCTCCTATCCCATCACATGAGTTTTTGCTGTGTGCAGTGGCAAAGAAATGCCATTCGGCATCAAGCCCACAATCAACTTGTGACGGAACATATTGCAGCAATTCTTATAATTTTTATACTGGCTGTCTGCACCATCAAGAAAGTAGAACACTTTGGTGAGATGGGGGCCAATGAGCTCCTTTACTTGTGGCAGCAGCTTCTTCTGGAAGGTAAAGACAGCATTAGTGTTGTGGGACAAATGGTCTTCCACCACACAGAAGCTCTGACATTTGACTTTATTATCAGTCGTGAAGTACACCACAAAAGGGTGGAGATTAACTTGATCAGTTTCCCAATGAAAAGATTGCACCTAAAGAGAAGAGGACTGCTGTTTTGCTACAAAATGGTGTTTCTTGAGGTCCGTCACTTTTTCTATTACCCTTTCAATGAAATCATCTGATGAAAGGAAAACATTAACCATCTTTGTTCTGTCTGTGGTCATCCACTGAGGGAAAGTCAAAGTGTGTTCATGAAGATCCTCACATATTTCTTCAAGCATATTCCTGATTACATCTGGTCCTGGACAATTAAGGCATTTTTTCATCATAAACTATTCACTCTCAATGTTACACACAACACTCTCCAGTAAGTCTTTGTAAGAATTTTTTTTTTTTTTTTTTTTTTTTGACTGGAAGTTTAACAACCACCGTGAGCAACTCAATGGGCTATAAGCAGTCGCCCGTCCCTAATTTAGGGCCACTGACTCCAGAAAAGGGAGAGAGCCAGTGCCTTTACAACGCAACATCCATGCCTCACTGGATTCGAACCCGGACCCATCTGGTACAAATGATCAGAAGCCATCGCTTAAAACCACTGTTCCACCGGGGTAGCTAAGAAATATTCATTCTTGTTCCACACAACATTAATTTCAAGTTCTGATGGTAAAGGCAAATGCAGACAGAGTGTGTCCCACTTGCTCCTGCAAGAACACGCCACTTCGGTCTCAAAAAGGCAAGCAAACTTGGAGAAACCAATCTTGTCATTTGGATTTATGCTCTTGTAGTTTGTGTACAGTTCTCTGATATTACACAAGACCAGTCTCTTTTGTTTCAAAACCTTTCTACCTTCATTGTCTTGAACAGAAATACAGTCTTTTGCTCCAGGGCAAACCCTGCTGTTCTCATCATCTGTATAAAACTGTATGACTTTCTGAGTTATCTCAGGACTAAAAATCCTTTTTGCAGGCTTGGGAATGTCAGGTAGGATACCAAATTTTTTCACAAGTTTTTTAGTTTTCTTTACAATGTATTCTGGACAATTAAATTCTTCACAGATATGAGCAGTAGACCAGCTTTGTGGTAGTAGACTGATTATTTGCATTTTTTCTTTGTTATGAGCTGTAGTAAACTTTTCTTTCAATTTTCTTATCAGAGCATCATACTCATCCTCTTCACTTAACTCATTCACGTCATTGTCATCAGATAACTCTCTGTTCTGAAATGTAAGTGCCAATTTTCTCCTAGCTGCATGGGCTATCCTTTCAGGTTTTGCCACTATGGCCTGTGCTCTTCGTTTTGATGGCAATTTCTGAATGCAAATTGGAGAGAAATGCAGGAGTGAGCAGGCCGTATTGATTTCTTTCACCTTTTGAATTGCAGGCCTAAAATCGTTGTCATCATCATAATTTGCATTGCTTTGTTGTTCAGTTACTTTTTTGTTCAGAGCAAGAACACATGAAGGACAAAAAGCTTTCCCTGGTATTAAAAACACAAAACTGTTGTAGTGTTCTATCATTTCAGTTGTTATTATCCTCAGAGAACCTGATACTCTGGTCTTCCTTTTTTTATTTTTAGCTGAATTTTCATGAATTTTTAGTGGGTCACAACAACTATTTTCCATAAAGGTGCTCAAATTTCAGTAAACATTTTTTCTTATGATACTTACAAATAGAGGTGATCTCTGACCATGTCCTAAACATTAGAAGGTTTTGGTCCTCTTCACTAAGCTCTGTAAGTTGTAGCACCTGCTTAGGTATTTAACCATAACTTAACTTATGACAAGACTCTTTGCACCACAATCCAACAGCACACTCCATATTAATTAAATGAATTCAGTTTAAGAATGAAACATTAAGAACACAATCTAAAAGCCTAAACAGGAAGATCTAAGTCTAAAAGCAATCCAATAATATAAATAAAACAATAAGAAAGTTTACTTTCACACTTTAAAATAACATGAAAACTGTGAATCTTACAGAGCACACCACTTAGCATGTTCACTCCACAAAGACAAGCAGCAGACTGCAGCTGATTTGTGGCTAACTCTGAATGTACAGGTTAAAACACTTTTCAACAAGTCTGAGCATGCTGATTTCTGCTGGCTGTCAATGAAGCCAGGAACAGGCATGTTCAGACAGGTTTTGCCTGTCTGAACCTTGCTGTTTGCATTGTCTAAACATGTCCAGTGTTTATAATAATTTTGCTCCATCACATGTAGCTTTAGATATTGGGTCATAAAAATGTTCATCCTTTTGCAAATAATGAAATGCAACATTTAACACAAGTAATTTGATGAAATGTTAATAAACATAAGACAAACAAATTTAATGTAATATTACAGTTTCCACTTTTTTTTTCTTCTTTTGAGTTTTTCCCTTATTTGAGCTACTGTATCTCAGTAACTAGGCTGAAAACAAGAACCACATATATTTAACAGATTTTTCTTGGAGCATTTTATGGTTAACTGTTAATTAATTTTTTCATTTGTGTGCATTTATAAAAAAATTAACATGATTTTTATCATTTAAACAAGTATAACAAATGTACCAATAACAATATTTTCCCTGATATAGCAAGCCCTGTATATCAAAAACTAGGCTGAGCACAATAACCAATTTTTGTGAGTTAATAGCTACTATAGGTGGTTATGTACACAAAAATTAAGATCTTTGTATCTCACCCCACCAGAGATATAAGACCTCGAAAATTGGGAAAGTGTTTTTTTCTCAAATTCGGGGTGGGGGTGTGGGGGGTGGTAAGTACCTAATTTCAGGATTTATTATTTTTTTTTGTGTTTTTCAAGGGACTAGGTTTCTACAGTATGAATTGCAACTTTGTGTACGTTTTCTGTTTCATAAAAAAATCACAAAGTAAGACAAAATCAGAATCCGGTCATCAATGTTTAAAGGGCTTTTAAGTAAAGAATGTGACTGATTTCTGAACATTTTCTTAGTGTTACAGAATCCTCATTTTATGCTTAAAAAAAACCTTTTTGAATAATTCCAATATCTGTATTGGTTCAGGAGATATTAGAAATATTGAAAAGGCTTCAAAAATTGTGAAAAATGGTATTTATTATCAAAAGAAAAGAACTTTTGTGCCAAATTTCGTTATAGAAGACTTTGAAAAGTCATGTTAGGGATTTTAACCTTGCCTAATAGTAAATGCCTCATGTGAAAGAGTTTTTAGTTTAGTAAGGAGAAATAAGATTGATGTATGAGACTCTGAGTACTTCAACACTTGAATCACTTTTAATTGCAAAAACCAGTATGTCTGGACCTTGCTACCAGCAAAAATATTCTGTTGAATTTAAAAAAAAAGTGAAGTCAGCCACACATGTTGGTTTAAATAAAACTTAGATTTCTTAATGGTTGTCATGTGTAAAATTGAATGTTTCCTTGCTTTTGATAGAAAGCTTAAAATCCATAAGCTACATGATAGTTTTCTAATGGTTTCATATTAATACATTTTCCTGAACAATAAAGATTTTTGTTTAAATTTAATAAATGTTTGAAATGTTAATTGAATTTAATAATTAACAACATAAAATTGTTTGCTGATTAGATTTAATTCATTTCTCAATAAAATTTTAATGTAGGGAAAAAATCCCTACATTCTGATCGTCAAGAATTTATATAGCTGAAATAGGCTTCAAAAATTATCAGCCTGCGCCGTGTTACGATTTTTTTAATCTGAATGTTAGGTTTTTTGGTTCTGAGAGGTCTGGTATTCATACATAACAGCACAGCCTAATGAGGAACCCTAAAGGGACTTCAAGGTCCAAACCCATATTGACTTCAATGCTTAGTTTTGTGGAAACAACGGATATATTCAGACAGGCTATCTCCGGTCCCTCTGAACCGAAAGTTCATTGGTGGGCACATCTTGCCATGGAAATAGATAATCCTGATAATTTGTCATCATATGCAGAAACATATTTTAGTAGCTGTAGTATGGCCAGCAGTGAAAGTGAAAATGAAGAATGCGACATTGTCTGTCATACTCCGCCTCAACAGATTTTAGCTACACATTGGTATGATGTTCCCGACGTCATGAGAATAATTCTGTTCACTAGTGTACTAGGACTGAAAATTAATATGACAGGTATGGAACCAATTGGATTTTTCAATCTTTTTGCGACTGAAGAATTTTACAATATATTAGTTACTGTCTACAGGATATGCACATCTATAGCTGTAGACATGTTTATATCCCTGGAGTTATTGAAGATTATAATTACAAATATCAATTGTGGATAAATTTTCTGGTATTTTAGGATAGCAGTCATGCAAAGCTATGAGATGTGAACACATGGCTAGGTTGATCAAAATGTATAGAAGCTCATCCGTGGTGCCACATGACACCTTGTAGTGTTTCAGGAGATTTGCCTGTGTTTCTTTCTGGCACTGCGTGCTTGCTGTTAAAATAGCACAGCGGCAGCGGACGTGTTAAAGAATCTGCTGGCAATGTGTTTGTACAAGATACCTCAAGACATCTTTAGAAATCCTGTAGCATCTATGCCTTGCGAGGTAAGAGCTGTTTTGGCTGCGCGTGGTGGGCCAACATGATTTTAGGCAGGTGGTCATAAGTTTTGGTTCTTTGGTGCATAATATTTCCTTATACCACTTGTGAGCATTATATGTCTAAAAAAGTATTGTGATTGGCAAGATCAGTCTCATACAATAAAATAGGATAGGGTGAGAGACAATACATTTTTATTAAATATTTGTAACAAAACATTGGCTTTGTGTTACGTATGTACAACATTAAAAAAAGCAAAATTTAATAAAGTGATGGAACAAGATGTGCAAATCTGCAGAAAAAAGGTTTAATCTCAATTTGATACTTACAACAGAAGGCAAAACTTTGGGGTCACTGATGACAAACATTGTTAGCATGAAGTACTTGTCAAGTAAGAAAAATTGCCAAGCTGCGTACTGTGCTGGTGAAGCTAAATTTTAGAAGAAAATTGCAGCTGAAGTTTGATATACAGCTTATGAACAACTTAATGGGTCCTATGATTGAGCAGGGTTCCCACGGTGCTTATAAATCCTTAAAAGTCCTTAAAAAGTGCTTATATTTTTTTTGGGTGCTTAAAAGTCCTTATATTTTGCCAAAAAGAGCAAAAAGTACTTAAAAGTGCTTATTTTTTATTTTGTTCAGAGTGCTTAAAGGTGCTTATTTTTTATTTTGTTCAGAGTGCTTAAAGGTGCTTATTTTTTATTTTGTTCAGAGTGCTTAAAGGTGCTTATTTTTTATTTTGTTCGGGTTTTTTTTTCCAATTTTTCCACATTTGCCTATAAACTCGATCGGGCGTTTTCGTGGAGCACGTGAGTTCATATGTGAAATGCTATACCTAATTAATATTTAGAGCCTAGACACTGAGAAAAAAAAGTTGGTGTCTTTATACACTGAGTGGCCACTTTATTATGACCACCCCTTCAGTACTTTGTTGGGCCACCTTTCGCCTTTAATACTGCATCGTTTCTTCGTGGTATGGACTCCAAGAGATGTTGATAGGTGGTTTGTGGAATCTGAGACCACGCTTTTGATGAATAGCACTTTCCAGGAATGTGAGATTGCAGGGTTGTGGATCCAGCTGTCTGATGGCTCGTTCAACTTCATCCCAAAAATCTTCAATGGGGTTGAGATCTGGAGATTGTGGGGGCCACCTAAGCAAAGTAAACTCACCGGCATGTTCCTAAAACCAATCTCATACAATACGAGCACTATGGCAGGACGCATTATCTTGTTGAAAGTAGCCATCGCCATTGGGATAAACCATCCTCATGACAGGATGCACTTGGTCCGCATTGATGTTTAGATATGATGTGCCAGTCAGACGTTTATCAACACGAATTAAAGGGCCCAAAGCATGCCAGGAAAACATTCCCCAAACCATAATGTTGCCTCCACCAGCTTGAAGGGTTATAGCAATGCATTTGGGGTCCATGCTTTTGTGCTGTTTCCACCAAATTCTCACTTGGCCATCGGCATGGTGCAAGTGAAAACGTGATTCATCGGACCACATATTTGTTTCCAATTATCGACTGTCCAATCCTTGTGCTCCTGTGCAAACTGGGGACGTTTTCTCTTGTTAAGGTGTTCGAACAGGTGTTTTTTCATGCCAAATCAACCAAAAAAATTCAATATTCAACCTGACCATCTCAGATTTCAATGAAACCTTCAGGGATCATTCTCCCTAATGATATAAATGAGAATATATTTTTAAAACTTTTTTATCTCATTGGGTTTTCGTGTAACTAATTTTTAAAATTTGGGAAATCGTCATTTTTTGGCTTGCCTAGACATTTTCAATCTTGAATTTCTTAAGCTCTATAAGGCCTAGAGAGTTGTTTGACCCCTCATTTTAAAGATAATTTCATAAGTTTTAATTTGATATGCAACTTGACCATGCTTGGTGAAAAAAATATTAAGATAATGTTTTTTAAAATTTTTGAAAAAAATATGATTTTTGTGATATTATACGCTTTAAATCCTGAAACTTTTAGAGTGGGATCTCAATGGGGTCAGGAGCTATAGCAAAAAACTTAAAGTTACTGTACAAGTAATAATGAATTATAATTCTCGTTTTAGTGTGTTTACATGATAACAGACACTGAGTTTTAAAATCTACATAATACATCATACTAATACAATAAAAATTTTTTTAGTTAGCACTCAGAGTTGTAGTTATGCCAAAATAGCGACTTCTTAGTTCTTCTTTAATTTAACAAATAAGTTCTTGTTTGCCTTTTTGGTTTCTGAGTTTGTAAGTTGATAAACTCTTCCTGTAGCTGTTGTAGGATCAACTTTTGTTAAAACCTCACTTTTATGCACAGCTAGTATGTCAGTAAATTGTGGGTATTTAAAAGATGGAGAAAAGCCATATGGTTCCAAAAAACTTATTTTTACTTCATCTCCTTCTATTCCTAACACACAACCTAACCACCACTTGTCTGAGTATTGACATGTAACAAAGCCAACAATGTCATTAATGTCCAGATCATCATCAGTGTCATCAGCTGAAACTATTTCTACACTTGATTCCTCTGAAAATGAGTAGCTTTTCACTAAAATTCTAGTCTCATTCACAGGACTGTAACTGTGAAATTGTTGAGTACCCTTCATTGTTGTTGCTGTTTCAAACCTACTCTTCAAGGTCTTTTCCTCTACCTCGTATTCACCTGTAGTGGAATACAAAAAACTGATGCTGACAATATTGTCTTTAGCACAATCATAAAGTTAGCGAGGGGTCATAATTTGATCATTGTAGACCATTCGTAGAGTGACCAATGCCGCTAATCATTTAAAAGTTCCTTCGACACCATCACATGCATTTTTTCCATGTGACAATGTAAAGAAGTTCCATTCTGCCTTGATGCCAAAATCTTTCTCATGATGGCAGAGATTGAGAAAGTTTGATTTGTTTTTGTACTGTGATGATGCTCCATCTGAAAAGTAATTCAGCTTTTCGGGTTTATGGGGCAGATTCTGTTTAAGAAAGTCAATCATGAGGCGTTGAAACAAATGAACAGCAACTGTATCATGCACCATACAATCAGAAAGAATAACTAAGCTCAGGTGCGCCAACTTTTTGGTTTCCTCTACAACGTAGTACACTAAAGAGCAATTTAATTAGAGACAGCTGGCGTTATGCAAATGTGGTGCTGTGGGCGGCCCTGTAAATGGAAACGACATGACCTATGCAGCGATCCGACAATATAAGGAGTGATGCGACGGGAATCAGGAAGAGTCGGACGCAGTATGGGTAAGACGAAGGATCTAAGCGCATTTGATTGTGGGCAAATTGTCGTGGCCCGACGAATGGGTCACTACATCTCAGAAGTCATGCAGGCACTGGGATTTTCATGAGCCACTGTGTCACGGGTGCGCCGTGAGTACATCAAATCCGGTAAAACCATCCCTGCAAGGGCCAACTGCCGTGGACAACAGCGTGTGGATGAGCGGGGTCATCGTCTGCTAGCTCGCATTGTAACAGCAGATAGATGGGCCACAGTGCAAGAAATCACTCGACAATTTAACGCTGGTGCACAAAAACGTGTAAGCAGCCACACCATCCAGAACCATCTCCTCGCTATGGGGTACAGAAGCCATCGTCCCACGAGGATACCGCTGCTGACCGCACATCACAGGGTGCAAAGATTAGCATGGGCACAGGAACATTGCCACTGGACCCTAGACATGTGGGAAAATGTTGCCTGGACTGATGAGTCGAGATTCACGTTGGTACATGCGGATGGCAGGATATGAGTACGGTGCAAACCAAGGTTGGGCACAAACCACAATGAAGCGATGGATCCTTCTTGCCAGCAGGGAACTCTTCAAGCTGGTGGGGGTGGCATTCTCGTCTGGGGACTGTTTATGTGGACTGAAACGGGATCCCTGGTACATGTGACATCGTCTCTCGCAGGTCAACATTACCGGGATATCCTGAACGACCATTTGCTCCCGTTTGTGCGTCTTCAACATCCCACTGGGGGACCTCATCCTGCAACAAGACAATGCACCGTGCCATCGCTCCCGAATTGTATCCGAATGGTTGGATGGACACTCCACCGATGTGACCTCGCTTCCTTGGCCAGCTAGGTCACCTGACCTCAACCCCATCGAGCACATCTGGGATGCCATCGAGAGAAATGTTCGAGGCTCCGATTCCCCTCCATCAAATCTTCGTGAACTGTGGGAGCTTGTTCAGAGGTCGTGGATCCTTATGGCTTCCTAACGCTTCCGGTGTGTTTTCGAGTCCATGCCGAGACGAATCGCCGCCATCATCAGGGCGAAAGATGGTACTACATGTTACTAGACAGGTATCTCTAATTCAATTGCTCTTCAGTGTATATAACAAACGGATGTATTGTTGCTTGAGCATTGTTCCAATGAAAGCCTTGTGCAAAATCTTGAAGCACAAATGCATAATTTTCAGCAAAATCACAAAGTACAATGCATTGGTTTTGAGGTAGATTTTCTTTCAAGTGTCGCAAATAAGAAGACTGTTGAGTAGCAATGAAAGTGTCTTAAAAGTTTTGGAAAACTCTGAAACAAATAATCCAAAAACTCTTCTGTCATTTTTATAATAGTTTCCAGGACACACTTGTTATCAATCTGCATCTGTTGTTTGAAACTCACATTTTCAATGCTATTAAGCTCAAAAGCTTCTTCAAACCGAGCCTTCAAATCATCACTTCCTGGGCAATTAACACAATTTGCAAAGTAACATTTAGATGTTGGCATTTTGCAAATTATATTGCTTGTTACATCTTTGTATGTTTTAATCGGGAGTTCGCCATTTGTCAATTCAGGTATTTTACATTGAGCCATCATTAATTTGGCATTCTGATGTATTGTGCAAGCGCACACAGAATGTGTCCCAACTGGACCCAGGAAGAACACAATGCTTGTGACAAAGCTCACAAAATTTAGAAATTCCAATTCTCTGATCAGGGTAATGCTCCTTAAATAGCACATATGATTCTTTTAATGTACTTAGAATTAAATACTTTTGAACATGTGCACGTTTGCCATCTTTTTTGACTGAAACAAAGTCTTTTTACCAGGCATTTGATGACTAACCTCATCATTTTGATAGAATTCTTTGACTAGGGCTACCATTGCAGGGTTTAGTAAATCATTATCTGTAATAGACCCCAATATAAATTGGTTACCTTATAGCAGGGTTCCCACTCAACCTGGAGAACAGGGAGAACCTGGAATTCTCAGGGAATTTGAAAATGGTTCCAAAAATCAGGGAAAACTAAACGATTATCCCCCTTTTTTTGTAAAACTCAGGGAAAATTACCCCTTTTTTTTGTAAAAATCAATGGATACTTTATTTTGCCAAAAAAACTTATTTTTTAAAGATTTCAAACTTTTGCTTGTAATTACTGCCTGACTAGAATTTGGTAGATCTTACTTTCAGTTATATTAAGTATTTCCTTTATTCTCTAAAAAAAGATGAAAAATTTAATTTTTAAAACTGCCAGTTATTAAGCTTTTGTTCAATTTCTGCAGGCAGTTGTTATAACATGGAACAATTAGGCACAATGGCTCCTGCTTGAAGAAACACTTCACAAGAGAACCAACCAAATGATGTTTCAAAGTCTTTTCTCTGTTGGTTCTCTTGAAACATGTTTCTTTGAACAGAGCCATTCTATCATTAAGCTTAGCTGCATTGTGTTATAGAAAAACTGAAACTATTCAACTGACAGATTTTTTCTTACATGTGACCTGTTTCTATGGGAATGTATTTACAAATTCCGTGCGGGTAGTATTCACAAAAGTTCATTGAACTTTGGTACAGAAAATAATGTGCACAGTTAGTTGTTATTAATGAAAAGCAGGTAATTTTATAAAGACAAATTACGTAAAGAATTTGCAAGTGTGTGCTTTGGTGAGAAAAATAAATGGAATGGAATGTAACAATTCTTTGCAACATGCCACTCTGGAAAACTTTAAAAACCACCTGGAGATCCTGGAAAAGTCAGGGAATTTTTTTATTACTTTTAAGTGGGAACCCTGTATAGCCAACGTTTTTTTTTTTTTATTTATATATATTTTTTACCTTACAAAAGTTAAAGGTAGCAATGTAGCCCTAACTGGCATTTAAAACAATACCATTGGTACCATAACTCCTGATCCCATTGTGATCCCACTCTAAAAGTTTCAGGATTTAAAGCTTATAGTACACTGACGGAAAAAAACCCCCAACACCAAGAAGGGGTTGTGTTAGATAAACGACAGTTGGTAGGCGGTGAGAGTACATCTGTAAGATGACGTCTATGCAAATTTCACGCTCGGCGCATACGTGTGGCGCTAGTAGCACCCCTCGGAACATGCAAAGCAGGTTTGCTGTAAATACGTGCTGTAACGTTCGTGAGCGTTAGTTATCATTGAGATTCGACGTAGTGTGTTGATGTTAGTCAAGAATGCCTTTAAGAAGAAGAAGAAGCCATTATCAACAGCTCACGGAGTTTGAACGAGGTCATGTAATAGGGCTACGAGAAGGTGGATTTTCTTTCCGCAATATTGCAGAACAACTTGGCAGGAATGTAGCCACTGTGCATGATTGTTGGCAACGGTAGTCAAGGGAAGGTACTGTCTCAAGAAGACCGGGTTCCGGCCGGCCACGTGGCACTACTGAGAGGGAAGACCGCCGTGTACGGCGTATGGCCGTGGCGCATCGTACTGCGTCTGCGGCAGCAATTCGAGCTGCAGTTGCCACCACAGTGACACAACGAACTGTTACAAATCGGTTACTTGAAGGACAGCTCCGAGCCAGACGCCCTGTAGCGTGCATTCCATTTACTCCAAACCACTGCCGTTTGCGACGTCAGTGGTGTCAAGCTAGAGCTCATTGGAGGACGGAGTGGAGATCTGTTGTGTTTTCTGCCTGGGTGTCAGTGATGGCCGTGTGTTGGTTAGAAGGAGGCCAGGTGAGCGCCTGCAACCAACCTGTCTGCGGCCGAGACACACTGGACCTACACTTGGAGTTATGGTCTGGGGAGCAATTTCCTATGACAGCCAGAGCACTCTCGTGGTTATCCCACGCACCCTGACGGCACAGTTGTACGTTGGTCTGGTGATTCAACCTGTTGTGCTGCCATTTATGAACAGCATTCCAGGGGGTGTTTTCCAACAGGATAACGCTCGCCCGCATACCGCTGTTGTAACCTAACATGCTCTACAGAGTGTCGACATGTTGCTGTGGCCTGCAAGATCACCAGATCTTTCACCAATCGAGCACGTATGGGACATCATTGGACGACAATTCCAGCGTCACCCCCAACCAGCATTAACCGTCCCTGTATTGATCGACCAAGTGCAACAGGCATGGAACTCCTTCCCACAAACTGACATCCAGCACCTGTACGACACAATGCATGAACGTTTGCGTGCTTGCATTCAACCATCTGGCGGTTACACCGGTTATTAATGTACCAGCATTTCACTTTTAAAATGGCTCTTCTTGCGTTTACATTAAGCTGTGATCTTGAAACCTTAATCGATTAAATATGTTACCTATACAAATGTATTGCCGCCATTTCATTCCTCTACAACTATTTTTTCGTGGTGTTGGGATTTTTTCCCCGTCAGTGTATTACAAAAAACATTTTTTTTCAAAATTTTTAAAAAACTATCTTAATTTTTTATATTTTTTTAAAATTAATTTTCTTTTCACCAAGCATAGTCAGGTTGCATGTCAAATTAAAACTTATGAAATTCTCTTTAAAATGAGGAGTCAAACAACTCTCTAGGCCTTATAGAACTTGAGAAATTCAAGATTGAAGAAGTTTATGCAAGCCAAAAAACGACAGTTTTTCAAAATTTAAAAAAATTAAGTACATGAAAACCCAGTGAGATAAAAAATTTAAAAAATATATTCTCATTTATATCACTAGGGAGAATGATCCCTGAAGGTTTCTTTGAAATCTGAAGCGGTCAGTTTGAGTGACTGGCTGATTTGGCATGGAATCACCCACAGGCCTTCGGCTGCCATATCCCATCCGATGCAGTGTACAGGGAACAGTGTGTGCAGTGGTAATTTGAGTGGATCCTTGATTAAGATGGTCTGTAATTTGCTGCACTGTTGCCCTTCTGTTGTCTGTTACCAGTCTGCACACTCTCCGTTCCGCCCGAGCAGTCACTAGTCGATGACGACCACACGTTGCACATAGAGACCCAGTTTTTTGGCTGACAGTCCAGTCTTTAAACACTTTAACAACAGCTGCTCTGGAACATTTCACGAATGCGGCGGTTTCGGTGATTCTCGCTCCATGGCTCCGAGCTCCTACAATCATCCCACGTTGAAAGTTCGTCATCACATTTTTTACTTATTTTGTCACCCAAAAATCACTTCTACTACTGTCGCAAGCACTAAGCTTTCCCTTTTTATACTAGCCTCGCCCTCTGGTGGCAACAACGTGCAGCCATAGCTCATTTGCTTAAAACTGTCAGGTGGTCATAATAAAGTGGCCACTCAGTGTATACATATAGAAGAAAATGTATTTACGTACATTTTCTTCTATATGTATATAAAGCTAGTGCGCGTGTAATTGCCGAGGTGCTTAAAATATTTTCAATAGGTGCTTAAAAGTCCTTAAAAAGTGCTTATTTTTTATGGGAGAAAAAGAGTGGGAACCCTGTTGAGACCATTGTATGCAGCTTTTTGTGCTGATGCGTGCCAAAATGGCTGGTCATAATCCAAGTGGCTACTTTTTTCATGTTTATTTTTTTTTATTTGTATACCTGATTCCATTTCACCATAAAAAGGCAGGCCACTTTACGTTTTAATTTTGCTGTAAATATAATTTTTATTTCTTTGAATAAAGCTCATGTTGAGAAATGGCTTCCTAGTTTCTTAATTCAATTACTAGCAGCCAGTTTTTAGAAATAAATAATAAAATAGTTTCTACTGCAGATAAAAAAGAAGCCCATAAAGAAGAGCTTAAAGTCATACTTGCAGAGAATAACTATCCTAAGGAAGAAATTGAGAAGCTTCTGAATTTTAATGGTACGAAGAACCCACAAAAGCAACAAGTAAAATTCACTAGAAAAATTTCTTATCACAAAGGTTTATTTGAGTCTTTAAAGAGAATTAGTAAGAAGTACAATATTAGGCTAGCTCCAAGTTTAGAGAACAAAGTTAAAAAAAATTTCCCTAAAATAGTTCAAAGAGAAAAAGATATTTTAAAACTGCAAGGAGTAGTCTATGAAGTAAATTGTAGTTGTGGACTATCTTACATAGGTGAAACAGATCGCAGACTAGAAACTCGTATAGCTGAGCATAAAGCAGCTATAAAAAATTGCTCCAACAAGACTGGATTAGATAGGCATGTTAGAGAAACTGGGCACAGCATGGAATGGAATTCTCTTAAAGTCATCAGTTTCCAAAGCAATTTTCAAAAAAGAAAGCTGAAAGAAGGAATAGAGATTGAGAAAAATCAAAATTCCATCATCAATGACTGCAAAAGATTTTCCCTGCCTAACATCTGGCAGGATTTGTTGAAAAATAACCTAAACCGTCAAGGTAAACTGTAACCGTGATAGTGACAGGAAAAAGTGACAACAACAAGACAGCCTGAAGGAGAAGAGTTTTCTCTGAAAATTTGCTATTAATGAAAAAATTTCCTAGTAAAATTCCCATAATATTTGCTTTAGATTAGTAATTGAATTAAGAAACTAGGAAGCCATTTCTCAACATGAGCTTTATTCAAAGAATTAGAACAGAGTATGGGTCAGATACTTGGCAAGCAATCAAGAAAGTTCAACATGCTACATTGAAGATGAAAAGATCCATAGCTCAAATCAAGTTCCTGAAAAATTGCAAGGTAAATAACTTTATTCCAAATTCATTTAAACTTAGAAAACCATTTAAAGATTTACTTTCAGCCAACTTCGTAAGAAAAATAGAGAAAAAAATGTTAAAAAGAAGTATTGAAGCAAAATATAAAAATGTTGCTTATTATAAAAAAGTAAAAGTAGAAAATGAAAAGAAATTTTCTGGAATCTTAAGGGATACAGTAAAAGCAGAATTGGATGACTGGCTAAAAATTGGAGTAAGAAACAAAAATAAGAAATTTGTTAAAAAGCTGAACCTTAAAGAAAAGAAATTTTTGAAGAAAAACTATTCCAGTAAAAACAAAGAAACTGCAGTTCTTAGTCATGTAAAGGACAACACTGCTACTGGAGTTAGCCAAGAATTGTTACAAGTGATAAATAAAGGAAGTAATTTCAATCTATCCAACGAAAAAATAAATACAGAAAAATTGGTAATTGAATTGGAAAGCATCTGCAGCACTTTAGAAAAAGAGGACCAAATTAAAGCAGACCTCCTCAGAAAAGATTACTACAATAGCCTTACAAAATTCCAGAAGCAAGTAAGGAAACCTCAAAAAAATTTTGATAATAGTCAATTAAAAGCTGTTAAAGATTTCAGAAAAAATGAAAGTGTAGTTTCTGTGAAAACAGACAAAAGTAAGTTGATTACTATTATGGATAAGAAAGATTATCTAGAAAAGATGGAAGAAGAACTAAAAAACCTATGTATGAAGAAGTAAAAGAAAACCCACTACCAGAATTGATTAAAAAAGTCTCTAAGCTTATTTCACTTCAAAAAAAGAAAAACCAGCTTCCAGAAAACTATAAACAATTCTCAAAATTACAGTTCAGATTACCTCAAATATATGGAATAGTCAAACTGCATAAAGAACACCAACCAATTAGACCAATAATAGACTCAAAAAACTCTATTCTTTCAAATCTGAACTATTTTTGTAAGTCACACCTTCAGAATCTTTTAAAAGAGCCACCTAACATGATTAAAAACTCAATGCAGCTAAAAGAAAAACTTGAACTTCTTCCTAAATTAGATTCTCCTATTATGGGTAGTTTAGACATAGTGTCTATGTATACTCACATTAATATAGATCAACTTATAGACTTTATAGCGGAAGACTTGGCAGACCTAATAGTTTTTCACAACAAAGAAAAAAACATATTAGTTGGAATTTTTGAAATGCTTACTTTATCTTTGCAGAACAACTACTTTCAATTTGGGAAAACTTTTTTCATTCAAAAATCGGGTCTAGCTATGGGCTCCCCACTCTCCCCACTCTTAGCTAACTATTATGTGGGAAAACTAGAAGAAAAGATACTAGTTCAACCCACATACTTCTGCTTATATAGCAGATACATGGATGACATCTTATTTATAATAGATAGCTCAGAAATTGTTCCAGAAAAAATTCTAGACTCATTCAATGAATTAGATGATTCCCTTAAGTTCACTATTGAACTTCAAAAAGAAAGAATAAACTTCTTAGATATTACTATCTATTATGAAGATGAAAAATTCCTCACTAGTTGGTATAAAAAACCAATGAATACTAAAAGACTACTGGATTTCAATTCCTTTCATCCAGTTTCTATTAAGAAAAATGTAGCAAGTCAGTTTTTAGAAAAATTAATAAAAATAGTTTCTACTGCAGATAAAAAAGAAGCCCATAAAGAAGAGCTTAAAGTCATACTTGCAGATAATAACTATCCTAAAGAAGAAATTGAGAAGCTTCTGAATTTTAATGGTACGAAGAACCCACAAAAGCAACAAGTAAAATTCACTAGAAAAATTTCTTATCACAAAGGTTTATTTGAGTCTTTAAAGAGAATTAGTAAGAAGTACAATATTAGGCTAGCTCCAAGTTTAGAGAACAAAGTTAAAAATTTTTTCTCTAAAATAGTTCAAAGAGAAAAAGATATTTTAAAACTGCAAGGAGTAGTCTATGAAGTAAATTGTAGTTGTGGACTATCTTACATAGGTGAAACAGGTCGCAGACTAGAAACTCGTATAGCTGAGCATAAAGCAGCTATAAAAAAATTGCTCCAACAAGACTGGATTAGATAGGCATGTTAGCGAAACTGGGCACAGCATGGATTGGAATTCCCTTAAAGTCATCAGTTTCCAAAGCAATTTTCAAAAAAAGAAAGCTGAAAGAAGGAATAGAGATTGAGAAAAATAAAAATTCCATCATCAATGACTGCAAAGGATTTTCCCTGCCTAACATCTGGCAGGATTTGTTGAAAAATAACCTAAACCGTCAAGGTAAACCGTAACCGTGATAGTGACAGGAAAAAGTGACAACAAGAAGACAGCCTGAAGAAGGAGAAGAGTTTTCTCCAAAAATTTGCTATTAATGAAAAAATTTCCTAGTAAAATTCCCATAATATTTGCTTTAGATTAGTAATTAATTTTTATTGTTTTAGTTGTACTGCAAAGCTTTGTACATAAAGTGTATTCTTTAGTTTGTTTCAAATAATATACATTCTTAATTCTATGTTAACATACAAAAAGAATGAAAAAATAATTATAAATGCAACTGTGTTTTTCCATAATTCGTATTTTCTCTTGTTTTTGTCTTTTTATGTAACACTAAATTTTTCTGCTGTAGAGTAACATATTATTTGTTTCTGTCAATTGCCTTGCGCTGAATACAGATTAGGATGGCGAGTCACGATTCTCGCATACTCCATGCAGATGCCACTGAAATACAAAAGGGAGAAAAGTGAAGTGTTCGTCAAAGGTCTAGGGGCATTTCAATTCTCATTGCCATGGCGACAATATGAAAGTATTGATATTAAAGCAGACAGCCTTATTCTTTTGTAAAGTATATTGTTGTGAATTTGTGAAAATGCAGCCACCACTGTGAATCCAACAGACAAAGCAGAAATTGATTTTGCACCAGAATCACTTCACAATTCAGTAGAGTAATTGCAACTAAAAGATGCTTTTATGTTCTGTGAAAGTTTTCTTTGGCAAGAGGATCTTATCACTACAGAATCATCTATGATTTTACACGGCAACATGGAAGATGAAAAATTATTTGAACTCATTAAAGGTATGTTGGGAGAAAAGAAACTCATTACATATGATGAACTCATCCCATTGTCAATGAAAATGATAAAAGACAAGCAGTTTAAGTCTGAACAATGAGAGAAGATTCTGAATGATATGAGCCTAAAAATTTTAAAGGAACAGAAGGAAATAGAGTACATTCCACTGGAATACCAAATTAAAGTCAGCGCCCTCACCCAAGCTAATCTGTCTTGGCGTCTGGCAAAAAAAAAAAAAAAAAAAAAAGCTGCACATTTGAAAAGGAAAGATTATTTGAGAAAGTGAGGAACAAGATATTAAAATGGTGGAACTGTAGTGGACAATTATGCTGGCATCAATTTGTTGACTTATGGTCAATTAAAGGAAGCAAGTTAATTATTAGCAAGTTGCGACATGAAATTTACAATAGTGGTTTTTAGTTGCAGCAAACAAATTCCATTTTGATGCTTTTGCCTTCAAAGCCTCAACCAGATAGGTGACAGCTTTTAAACAAAAAGCAAAGAATCAAATAATGAAAATTAATGAAATATGTGAGTGAGAAGGAGAGTACAGCTTTGGAAGTGGCAGAAAAGTTCCCTACCATGGTGAAAGGTATCACTTCTGACTTTAATCTAGATTTAATAATCAACACAGATCAGATTAACTGACAATATCAACTGACCATTGACAAGATTCTTGATAAACAAGGATCAAAAACTGTGCTGGTAAAAAGGAAAGTTTGACAAATACAAACAACGATCCTACTTACATGTACAATGCAGCACAATGTTCCGATTATAACATTTCCAGCACATAGAGTTTGCTCAATTTGTATCTCGCTGGAGAGAGGATTGACGCCGCATCGTATTCATTATTAACATATGAAACACTAAAATCCATGTAATATCTTGTTAAATTCAAAATCATGCAAGTTGTAATGAGCTAAATGAACAGACTTTTCACAAATAAGTACCAATGCAAGTTACATACTTCAATAATGCAATGAAACCACAATTTGAAAACATATGTACAAAGGTAAAAGTCATGCCTTCAATTGAACCTGCAGAGAAATTCATGATATTGACCATGCCCGCTGTATCGCCACGACTTCGAAGACTTTAAAATACGAACATAAGACTATATGCAAAAGTAATTGAAAGACATTTCGAAACATTTCATCCACAACTAAAGCTATCGATATCATTAGAACATACGAACAAACAACTATATACAAACTAATTTAACGACATCCAAATCTTAACAACAAAAAACTCAAACACGCAATAGCACTTACGCGCAATGTATCTAAGCCTAACTTCAAAGATGTTTTCTCTATAAAGCATCAAACACAAATCCAGGAACATATGCAAAAACAAAATTCACGTAAAAACTTGATATCAACACCTCTCAACCAGCAAGCAGACTTTGAATGTTTTCGTCCAACCGCTGTGGACATTCTGGTAAAGAAGTTGTTGCATGCTGGTAATCTTCCAAGCGTATGTGCCGAGCAATCAAGCAGGCACACAATCCTTTTACCGATCTAATAGCTGGAGGTAAGCAGAGGTGGTGCCATCATTGGAAAATTGAGTAAGTATCTGAAGTTACAAATTAAATCAAATTAACTGTTTTCTAGAACATTTTCCCTCTTTCCCTTGTTTTCTTGTTTTTCACTTTTTCGGCTTTTTTAAAATTACTCTAGCTGTATCATTTCTTGCCTATAATTTTCAAGCTGTCTTGGATCATTAGTATTGCAAATACATTTACAATTTTTTTTGGGTTAATACTGCTTCAGCTGTTCTTAAATGCGTTTCAGATGTTAATTTAAAAAAAAAAAATTATCTGATCAAATTTTTTTTTGTCAATTTCTGATATGTTGTGTCAGCTGCAATCTCAACCTATTCTTGGTACTGCCAATATAAGACATGGGTGAGTTACACTCAATTGGGATCTCATAAACACCAGCTGAATCAAGAATCCTACTAGACCTATCGTTGTTAATGATTAAGTTCTGGATAGAACATACTATACTACCCATTTGTAAACCAAATTTTGCAGCCAGTTTATTAACCTCACCAGAAAAATCATTAATAAATAGAAAAGCTCCAACCCATTGATATGGTTGATTTTTTAAATTAGATTTTTTGTTTTTACCCAAATTTTTTTTTACCTCAATGGTCCATTTATTTATTAATCTCTGGGGGTAACCATATTTTCTTGTAATTTCTTCAGTATACTGTATTTCTTCAAATCTGAATGTTTTATTTCAAGTATTCGTAAAGGCTCCTTTTAGCAGATTTTTAATACTATTACTTTTCTGAAACTTAGGATAAAATGTGCCGTATGGAATTATTACAGGAATATACAGGGTGGCGACAAAACCGGGAAATCAGGGAATTCTCAGGGAAAACTGATTTTCTAGAAATCTCAGGGAAAACTTAGGGAATTCGTTTCTACGGAGAGTAAAATCCGGGAAAATGTAATTGTTCCAGTAATGGCCGTTTTGCAAAAACCAGTGTGGGAATTTATTCAATGAAAAACCGCATTTAAACATTGGATTTAGCTTAGCCAACTACTTTGTGCCGCGGCATGGGCGAAACTGCAGCAGCAAAACGCACCCTTCAGCTTCAACACCGCCGTCACTCACATCTAACTTGAGTGAATAGGGAGACCAATTAGAGATCATGGCGGCACGTAATGTGAGCTCCCAAGTCTGGCGGAGCACATCCCTCACCTGCAGGCTGACGTCATTCTCTTCTTCTGGTGCGGCCATCGCAGTTTTTTTCTCCTTCTTCTGAAAGGACACATGTTGCGAGATTCATCACTGAAAAAGAAAGTAATGTACGCCCCCGAGACGTCATTTACTCCAAAAATCGTGAACAATTGTATTCCATAAATTTTTGCTTTTCGTTAATTTTTGTGCATATTCGTGTGAAAGCTTAGCATATATTATAATTGAGATTTGGATTTTCGCTTCACTTATTCTTTCAACTAATTACTTCCATTGTCTCTTGTCTGTCCAAGGATAGAGACATAAAAATAGCGCCCATGGCATCTTGGGGCCCAGAGGTGGCACTTATTGTTATTATTTATTATTTAAATATTTAATTTTGAATTAAAATTTTTGCTTGGCCTAAAATGTTAAATTAAATTTAGGTTTTTCTGCGCGGGCGCGCTTTTGTGTGTGAAAGAGAGACAAAAAATTTGACGCTTTTCCATTGTTCTCGCTTGGGAAATATGGGGAGATGGTAGTGACATCTTCAGTAGCTCTTATACAAGTTTAGCCATAACTTTCGACAAATACGGCTGTTGATGAAACTTGCATATTTTTTACTGTTTCGCAAAAGTTATTGTATTAAAAAAAAGATAATAATAAATGTAAAATTAGCTCAGGAGTTTCTTGAACATCAGTATTTGTTTTCATTTAATGTTCTGCATATTTAGTATTTAAAGATAATGTAATTACGCCGTATTTTTCGGCATATAATCTGCAGACAAAATTCATAGTAAACAGTTGCGTAATCCACAACGTTGTCTAGAAAGTATATATATATACTTTCATGTAAGGTCAGGTGATGCGTAACATCACAGCCTCTCCTTGACAAATGTCAACCCCACCTTCTCGTGGTGCATCCTGTTCCCACTAAAGGGGCTCTGACGACTGCCAATAGCGGTATAACTATACCATCGGGATTAGAGGAAATGCTATCCCACACTCACCAACCCGCTTGGCCAGCGTGGTGAGTTATGGCCAAACCCTCAAAAATGACTCCACAACTTAAATCTTGGCCCTCAGTCTCCGGCAGCTGGAATGTACCTGGCCAAGGCAGCGGCCAGTGCAACATGAAGGCAAAGGGTGCTAAGAATCCCTGGAAGACCAGACTAGGCTGCCATCTGATGCTGACCTTGGCTATGTATAATGGACGCTCCCTATCTTCTGATTCAAGGCTTCTTGAATTGGAAGAGGAACTACAAAGGATCAAGTGGGACATCGTGGGGCTAAGTGAGGTAAGGAGAAAAGGAGAAGATCTCATCGAACTGAAAAGTGGACATCTCTTCTACTATCATGGGACAGATACTGGCAGAACTAATGGTGTTGGTTTTATAATAAACAAGAAACTGAAGGATAAAGTTGTAGAAGTTGAAAGTTCCTCTGACAGAGCTGCACGACTCGTTATCCAACTCTCGAGAAGATACCAGGCTCAGATTATTCAAACTTATGCACCCATCACAAGTCATCCTGAAGAAGAAATTGAAGAATTTTATGAGAAAATTTGTCATCTAAATAATAAAGGTAAGCAGCACTTGAAGATAATTATGGGAGATTTCAATGCAAAAACAGGGCAACAGCAACAGAATGAAACTTCAGTAGGTAAATTCGGTCACGGCAACAGAAACCAGCGTGGAAATACTCTCATTGAGTTTGCAGAGGCAGAAGGGTTTTTCATCTTGAACTCCTTTTTCAAGAAAAAGCCACACAGGTAATGGACATGGAGACATCCAAATGGGATGACAAGTGAAATTGATTTTATTATGTGTAACAAAACATTCGTCATAGAAGACTGCAGTGTGCTAAACAAGTTCAACACAGGTAGTGACCATAGATTGGTCAGATGTAAGATGCACCTCAACACTAAACTCAAATGTGGCAAGCTCATAAGACAAACAAAATGTATTGACATAACCAACCTTAAAAAACACCATAATACCTTCAAGTTGGAACTGAAGAACAGATTCTCTGCTTTAGAAGGCCTAACATTGGAAGAAATGGATATTTCTGAAGTTAACAGAAAAGTAACCAAAGCTCTTATGGAAACAGCAACAAAATTACATGGGTCTAAGAACAAGTTGCATGTGAACAAATTATCAGGAAAAACCAAAATGTTGATGCAAAAAAGAAGAGAGATGAGGACAACTAAAGAAGATGTGGCTTCCAAAGTGGAATACATAGAGCTATGCAAGACAGTACGAAAAAGTATCACTGAAGACGTAAGGAAATTCAACTGTGAACTAGTGAGGAAAGCAATTGAAAACAACCAAAGCCTTAAGATGGCAAAGGGACATCTCAGTAAGGGAAGAAAACAGATTATGGCACTGAGAAAAGAAGATGGTTCTGTAACAAGAAATAGAGGCGAAATTTTGACAAGAGTGAATGATTTCTACTCCAAGTTATATGAAAGGGATGATGCATGTACTTCAGACATCATGGAAGGTACCAGTACCAGAGTTCTTCCAGTCCTCCCAGCAGAAGTTGCACATGCAATCAAGAGCATGAAGCGGGGAAAAGCTCCAGGAGAAGATGGAATTACTGTAGACATCATACAAGAAGCAAGTGGAGAAATCGAAACAGTACTCGCCCAAATTTTCACTCGATGCCTTAATGAAGGAAAGATTCCTGAGGATTGGAACAACGCTATAATGATCCTGCTACATAAAAAAGGTGACATTGAGGATCTCAGGAACTACAGACCTATCAGCCTCCTATCAGTGGTTTATAAAATCTTCACTAAAGTTCTTTCACACCGTTTGAAGGTAACACTGAATATGGCTCAACCGAGAGAACAGGCTGGATTCAGGAGTGGCTACAGCACAATAGATCATATCCATGTACTGAGAGAACTAATTGAAAGAATGAGAGAATATGAACTTCCATTGTGCATGGCTTTTATTGATTATGAAAAAGCCTTTGGTTCAGTGAAACCATCAGCAGCTACAATAGTTGTGAAATCCTACGGTATTGAAGATGCATACATTAATATTATTAATAACATCTATGAAAATGCAAATGCAAAGATTCGGCTGTTTGAAAATACAACACACATAAAAATTGGAAAGGGAGTGAGAACAGGTGACACCATATCTCCCAAGCTCTTTAATGCCACATTTGAAAATGTTTTTCCATCACTGAACTGGGAAAACAAAGGGACAAAGATTAATGGAGATTATCTTACCTACCTTCGTTTTGCTGATGACAGTCATTTTTGCAACTACCCCATCAGAGCTGCAGAGTATGATCCAAGAACTTGCTGACGAGTAATTAAGTGGGATTAAAAATGAACTTTCAGAAGACAAAAGTGATGTTCAATGCTTTTACACGAAATGAAGATTTATCGATTGATGGAGAAAGCTGGAGATAACAGACACGTACGTTTATCTTGGACAGCAGATATCAAGTGAGGGTCACATTGATGAAGAAATTAATCGGCGTACAAAACTTGCCTGGAGAGCTTTTGGAAGAAACAGCATAATTTTCAAGAGCAATATGCCATTATGTCTTAAAAGAAAAGTGTTTGATCAATGCATCCTTCCAGTGCTTACGTGTGGTGCAAAGACGTGGACCTTAACTAAAAGAGACATACAAAGGCTGCAGACAACTCAAAGCAGCATGGAGAGGTGCATGCTTGGTGTAACCAGGAGAGATAAGAGGAGGAACTCGTGGATCCGAAAAATGACAAGAGTGGAAGACATCATGATCAGAGTTAAATCCCTGAAATGGCAATGGGCTGGGCATACTGCCAGAAGGACAGACCATCGATGGACAGCCAAAATTTTAGATTGGGTTCCAAGGGACAGGAAAAGACCCAGAAGAAGACCACGCGGGAGATGGGTGGATGAAATTCGAAAGTATGCGGGGGTGACATGGAGGAGACTGGCATAAGACAGACCGTTGTGGAGGAAACTTGGGGAGACTGATGATGATATCATCATCATCGTCAAGACAGACCGTTGTGGAGGAAACTCGGGGAGACCTTCGTCCAGCAGTGGATTGATAATGGTTGACGACGATGATGATGATATCATCATCAGTCTCCCCAAGTTTCCTCCACAACGGTCTGTCTTTTGCCAGTCTCCTCCATGTCACCCCTGCGTACTTTCGAATTTCATCCACCTATCTCCCGTGTGGTCTTCTTCTGGGTCTTTTCCTGTCCCTTAGAATCCAATCTAAAATTTTGGCTGTCCAACGATGATCTGTCCTTCTGGCAGTATGTCCAGCCCATTGCCATTTCAGGGATTTAACCCTGATCATGATGTCTTCCACTCTTGTCATTTTTCTGATTCACGAGTTCCTCTTCTTATCTCTCCTGGTTACACCAAGCATGCACCTTTCCATGCTGCTTAGAGTCATCTGCAGCCTTTGTATGTCTCTTTTAGTTAAGGTCCACGTCTCTGCACCATACGTAAGCACTGGAAGGATGCATTGATCAAACACTTTTCTTTTAAGACATAATGGCATATTGCTCTTGAAAATTATGCTGTTTCTTCCAAAAGCTCTCCAGGCAAGTTTTGTACGCCGATTAATTTCTTCATCAATGTGACCCTCACTTGATATCTGCTGTCCAAGATAATAAACGTACGTGTCTGTTATTTCCAGCTTTTCTCCATCAATCGATAAATCTTCATTTCTTGTAAAAGCATTGAACATCACTTTTGTCTTCTGAAAGTTCATTTTTAATCCCACTTCTTTACTCTTGTCAGCAAGTTCCTGGATCATACTCTGCAGCTCTGATGGGCTAGTTGCAAAAATGACTACGTCATCAGCAAAACGAAGGTGGGTTAGATAATCTCCATTACTCTTTATCCCCTTGTTTTCCCAGCTCAGTGACTGAAAAACACCCTCCAATGTGGCATTAAAGAGCTTCGGAGATATGGTGTCACCTTGTCTCACTCCCTTTCCAATTTTTATGTGTGTTGTATTTTCAAACAGCCTAATCTTTGCACTTGCATTTTCATAGATGTTATTAATAATATTAATGTATGCATCTTCAATACCGCAGGTTTTCAGAGCCATTGTAACTGCTGATGGTTTCACCGAATCAAAGGCTTTTTCATAATCGATAAAAGCCATGCACAATGGAAGTTCATATTCCCTCGCTCTTTCAATTAGTTCTCTCAGCACATGGATATGATCTATTGTGCTGTAGCCACTCCTGAATCCAGCTTGTTCTCTCGGTTGAGCCATGTCCAGTGTTACCTTCAAGCGGTGTGAAAGAACTTTAGTGAAGATTTTATAAACTACTGATAGGAGGCTGATAGGTCTGTAGTTTCCGAGATCCTCAATGTCACCTTTCTTATGTAGCAGGATCATTGTAGCGGGGTTCCAATCCTCGGGAATCTTTCCTTCATTAAGGCATCGAGGGAAAATTTGGGCGAGTACTGTTTCGATTTCTCCACTTGCTTCTTGTATGATGTCTACAGTAATTCCATCTTCTCCTGGAGCTTTTCCCCGCTTCATGTTCTTGATTGCATGTGCAACTTCTGCTGGAATGACTGGAGGAACTCTGGTACTGGTATCTTTCATGATGTCTGGAGTGCATGTATCATCCCTTTCATATAATTTGGAGTAGAAATCTTTCACTCTTGTCAAAATTTCGCCTCTATTTCTTGTTACAGAACCATCTTCTTTTCTCAGTGCCATAATCTGTTTTCTTCCCTTACTGAGATGTCCCTTAGCTATCTTTAGGCTTTGGTTGTTTTCAATTGCTATAAATATATATATATATATATATATATACTTAAGAGCAAAAACTGAAGACTAACACAGTTAATAATATGATTCTGACCAATCAAAGCCGTAAGGAAGTTGGCTAGAGGATGCCTATTAACTACCTAAAGGAACCTTAGTGCTATGGATATGACGGTCCTATTAAAACAAAAAATTAAATAATATAAACAAAATCACAAAAAAAGCTTAAAAATCTGTTTATAAAAGAAAATAAAAACAAATAAAAAAGAAAACTAGTTATTCATCACTAGGATAGCTATACTAAAAATAGTAAAACCAACATTAAAATTAATAAGATTCTGATTAATCTATAGAAGCTCACTAAGGTGATTTAATACATGCAAAGATTATTAAATAAACTGCTCGTGTATTTCATAATATTTCTCATGTATTCTGGAGAGTTAATTCTGCTCATTCTGATCATACAGATCCACAGTCTTAAGTTTATATATTTTTTTCTCTGGTTAAAATCTCCGCGCGTTGTTTTCTTGCTGTATGAGGAGGCCATCAGCCCCACCCTCACTGCCCCCCAGCGTCCAGGGAGTGGCAGAAGGGGTCAGCCATGTTCTCCTCTTGTGTGGAGAAAAGTTTTTGTTACACAAGAGGTAAGCTCTCTTCCTTGTTTTTGGGTTCTAGGTTTTATAAGTTCAATGTTTGTACTTTATGTACCTTTTCTCTGTCGTTTTTTAGCTTTTCAGCTTTTAAGCATTGGTTTGTCTGTTAACATTTTTGCGGGTTTTAACTCTTACTTTTCTTTGTAACTTTGAGCGTCTTTTGAGGTACCTAGGAACAGAAGAAGGCTAAGCCTGTTCCTTTTCTATGCGCTGTCTATGCGCTGTTTTTTCAAAGTAGTTAAGTTCTTAATAACTAATTAATTATGCACTTAAAGCACTGCTGAAATACTTTGTACATATTGCAACTAACTGTTTAAGGTATATAACTTTCACAAAGTTTTCTTTAGTTAATATTTATCTTTAACTTATTCTCGTTTTCGTGCTGTCATAAGTTGTAGAGTAGGGGGTTTTAGACTCAAGTTTTCTTTCAAAAATCTGTTCGGTATAAATTAACATTTCCTTTTTTTAATTGCAATGTAAAATTTGGATTCCTTTGCATTATTTTTCAGGTTTAAATTCTCTCTCAAACGAACTTGGAATTTCGTTATAGCTGAAAATCATTTCCATTTATTATGTCACTCTCACAGCTTGAGTTCTCTTTAATCTTCTTCTCTCTGTTTAATAGTAACAGATGAAGAGCATGGGTCGGGCCATGAAGGTTAATGGATGCAAGCGAAATTGTTAACTAGAGCTAGGTCATGCTACTCTACGGAGGACATGACTTATATATATATATTTTTTAACTATTTTAGGTGGGAATGTTACTTGCATCTATGGCCTTGCAGAAACCCATTTCCAACTAGGTCTTTGTGGAAGTGAGAAAATGCAGAGTTTTTGCTGGTCCTTGATAAAGCCAAGGCTCAGTATTCTCGACACCTTCTACATTCAGTTGTTTTATTTTATTTTTTTATCTTTTCTCCTTTTACTCACACAGGTAGATACATAACCTTTTCTATGTTGTATTAGGTGTGAGTCAAAATTATATATGTATTTTTTTGCTTAGGTATCTTCTTTATAGAATATATATATATATATATATATATATATATATATATATATTTACTTTCCATTTAATGAGTTTAAAAAAATATGAAATCGCTGAATTTTTTTTAAATTAAAAAAAAATACTGTTACAATTACCCACGACTTTCAAACGGTTGTGATATACATTTTTAATTTCTGTGGCAATCGGGCTGTAACTCTGAGTAATGCTTAAATTACATAAACTGAAACACTGGATTTTAGGCCGTAAATAACGAATGACCACATCCTAAAAAAGTTTAGAGTTCACAAACCGTCAGCGCCTTTTGGAGGGAGGAAAAAAAAAGAAATGTAATTTATTCCCCTTCAGTCTTGGAGCTGTAGCTGAAGTGCTAGAGGCACTCTCTTTGAAGCAAAGCAAAATAAACAAGTGGAAGTGGGGTTGGCACCTTGGGGAGAGTGGGGAGGGGAGGTCACGGGTCAGAGCAGCATGAAACAATCCAATGTTCCAGCAAAGGCTTCTGAACATCGTAATAGAGAATCTCTCAGGAAGAGAATGTACCGTAATCTTTTGGCTAAGAGCCACAGCTCTTACTTTAATAAAAGTGAAATTTTTCGGGTGTTATGCCGAATTTGTTTTTTGATAAGACTTAGTTTCCTTTTTTTTTAATTTTCATGCAGATACTTAGTCATTTTTTTCAAAGAATGTTTTTTTTTTCACAAACTGGACTGTGATCATCCCCCTCCCCTTTCTATTCATACGTTATACATATTTTTTAAATGAACACGGAAAGCAGATGGGGAAACTCGGTCAGAATTAATTTGTAAAATCAATTTTGTTTCTTTTTAGCTGGCCACTTTGCGATGCTCAAAAGCCCACATGTGCCCCTAAATGCCACATGGGAGATGGCAAAGTCAGTGTATGGACAATGCAGGCTTTCAGCGAACATTGCTTAAAAATAATGAAAAGAAAATGCCTAACTTCTAAACTTTTCATCGGATTTTGACGAAATTTCACATGGGGGTTTATTTTGATGTGTCTCGGTTACTGAAAAAATTGCATTCGGTTATTTAAAAAATTGGAGAAATTTTTATGAATAAAAATTTCTCCCAGTTCGACTTCGCAAGAGTCGAGAAAGGTCACGTGTTGCGACTTTAATCACAGCCGATGCTTTGTTGCTGGCTGGCACCATTGAGCTTCTGTGTCTTGTTCAGTGACAGTTCTGCCATAAACAGTAGCAGCCCACTCATGCCTTTTGGTGTTTCCCATAGTGATACTTTCCTTTTTTCTCCATCAGGGGGAGAGGGGTGATCGGATCTCGCTGTTGTTGGTCGACAAAGATCATAGGTCCCTTCCTTGCCTTCCACTGTATGTCAGTTTTAAAAGGTGGGTGCTTCCTCCACGTTGTACCTCATCACAACTAGCTTTGTCAGCACTACAGCAAGTTACGTTTCTTTTTCTTTGCACTGTGCATTCATTGGACACTTATTCATTTTTCCAAGTGCATGAAAAATCCTTGTTTTCTTTCTTTGGTTATTGTAATTACTTCTGTAATACAAAGATGTCCCATTTTAAGTGCTCATTTCAAACTGATTGGAAGACAAAGTATTCATGGATTTCTGAAGTGCCATTCGATAAGAGCATGGCGTACTGCCAACTATGCCAGTTGAAGTTTAGTTTGAGTAATATGGGTTTACGAGCAGTGACAAGTCATCGACATGGAAAAAAACATTTAGTAAAAGAAAAAAGTGCTTTAACATCAAGAAGTGTTGGGAGCTTTTTTTCATCATCGTCTAAAAAATTGACTTCATCTGATTCTACGGACATAGTGGGAAACTGCACGAACAAGTCTCAGGTTGTGGGTAGTGTACCTGTAATTGCTTCATCAACTTCACTTGAGTCTCAACATAATAAGGAGCCATGCAGCATGACCAAATTTCTTTTAAAAGAAAGTGTTTCAGAAGCAGAGGTAATGTGGTGCTTGCAATCTATAATGACACACAAATCATTACGGTCTGCAGAGAAAGATGTACAGTGCTTCACTAGAATGTTCCCGGATTCTGATATAGCAAAAAGTATGAAACTGGGCAGGGATAAAATGGCATACATAATTGTTCATGGTATCTCACCGTTATTTGAGAATGCCTTGCTAGGGGAAATTCTTGCTTCTGAATATTTTGTCGTAGGATTTGACGCCCTTAACAAAATATCTCAGGAACAGCAGTTGAACCCGAATGTGCGGTTTTGGAAAACAGATGAAAATGAAGTCCAAACTCGTTATTTCACATCAGTGTTCCTTCAGCGGACTTGTGCTTCTGATTTATTAACTGCATTTAATGATGTTACACGGTCTTTCGATGTAAAACAAAAGCTTTTACAGCTATCGATGGATGGTCCTAATGTCAACAAGAAATTTTATAAAGACCTCCAAGATGACTTAAAAAATGGAAATAACCCAGATGGACCAGAACTTCTTAACACTGGATGTTGTGGATTGCATGCGGTAAATGGTGCCTTTAAAACGGGAACTGTGGCTACTGGATGAAAAATTCTAGAATTCCATAGGGCATTGTACTATTTGTTTAAAGATTTGCCAGCAAAAAGGGCACTGTATACGCTATACTCAAACTCTACTTTACTTCCCCCAAAATTTTGTTCAGTTAGGTGGCTGGGGAACTCTGAAGTTGCCCAAAGTGCAATGGATATAATTCTTTACCTGAAGAGTTTCATTGATGGAGTTGAGAAGAATGGCCAAGCCCCTACCAGCAAAAGCTACCAGGCTGTGAAAGAGGTTATGCAGGATAAAGTATTTCCAGCAAAGCTGTCTTTCTTCAGGACAATAGCTAGCAAAATGGAGGGTTTCTTGTGTGAGTATCAAACTGATGTCCCAATGATACCCTTTCTATATACTGATCTCTCCATTCTGATGTGAGGGCTCATGGAGAGGTTTGTAGAAGACGAGAAATTATCAAACACTGACATCATGGGTATTAATTTAATGATGCTGCAAACATACATCCAGCAAAGTGAGTCGATGTCAGAATAGCCACACAGTGTTCTCTTAGAAAATCAAATGTGTCAGAGAAGGATATTGCCTTATTCAAAAATGAGTGTAGAAAATTCTTACTGAAATGTGTTTCCAAGATGAAAGAGCGCTCACCGTTAGCTTATACTTTGATGAAGTCAGTGTCTTGTTTTGACCCAGCAGTTGTGTTAAAGGAGAAAGTATTTACCAAACGTCTCACACAACTGCTCCTTATTTTATCTCAGAAAAATTGGATTGGAGGCTTGGCAGCAGATAAAGCCAAAAAACAGATGAAAGACATCTGTAGCAGGCCTCATGTAATAAAGTGCTTCCAACAGTATAAAAGATCTCAAAGGATTGATAAATTCTGGTCTGCTGTTTTTGATGCAGAAGGTAGCTGTGGAGATGCAGTAAAGGGGATGAAGATGGTTATGATCCTGTCGCACGGCAATGCCAATCTTGAACGAGGGTTTTCTATAAACAGTGTCTGTTTGTGGGAGAACATGAGCGAGTTATCACTGGTGGCCAGAAGAAGGGTCTATGATCATGTTACTTCTAAGGGTGGCCTTGCTGGTCTGGCTGTTATGAAACAGATGGTCCATTATGCTCGAAATGCAAGAGCAAGGTTTGATGAATCAGAAAAACTGCAAATCAAAGAACAGCTAGAAAAAAAGGCTGCTCTAAAAAGGAAAAGGGAAGCAGCATCACAGCTGAAGGAGTTGGCCTCTAAAAAGGCAAAAGTTTTGCAAGAGGCACAGAGAGAGGGAGATATTATAGAACAACAGATGAGAGCTCTTAGGATGCAGCAAAAAAGTTACTGAAATGTTTGTAGTAGTAAGAAATCTAGATACGTAAGTTCAGAGTTGTATAAAAATAAAATGTATCTGCATACACTATAAATAATTTTCAATTTACTTCCGATATTGGAGGTTATATATATATATATATTTTTTTTTGCAACTTACAGATTCCAGTGAGGACAAAATAAATACATTACAATTGAATGTGCAGCAATGTGTGTAAAATGGACTTTCATGGCAAAATATTAAAACGTTGGACAATGAACCTCATACAAACAAGAGACGAATTAAAGAGTTTTTTTTATATCCAGAAAAACAGTTCCATTAATGAACCTTCAAAAATTATAAAAAAACATTTTCAACAACTTTATCCAAAACTAAGACTTACAAAATACATATGGAAAAGATTTTAATTTAATAAATGGCAACTGCAATAAAAACCTGACAATAAAATTTAGATTCTTTCTGTGTAAACGAAACTTTTGATACAGTTCCTATACATCGACAAACATGCCTTGATAAAATCTGGAGGTCAGAAACGTCTGTAAAAGCAAAAGAACTCAGAAGATGTGAACAATAATTAAAAGTTTTTCAAGTTAAAATTGAATTAATTATATAAATCTCAGTAAAGACTAGAGTATGTTTTATAAATGCTGTAAATAACATTTTTATTTTTTTAATCTACAAGCAAAAACTATATGCAAAATCTGCTAATAATTCGGAAACTGTACGCACGCACGTCTACATTCTGCAACTCTGCGTAAGTTAATTTCTTTTTGAATTATGCTCATTAAACATTTTTCACTTAAATGATTGTAAACTAGATGCATAATTTAAATTTATCTGAAACTTCATTTCAAATCGTAGCAAAATCTTTGTGAAGTTATGGTGTTTAAATTTTAACCACTGAAGGGAGTCTCCCATTTATGGACAAAAGTTTGTGGCCCGTGAGCGTCCATAAATGAGCAGAGGTTTCACTGTACTTCTTACCTCTTTGTAACATTTATAGGTCTAAATGCTTAGTCATTCTAGTGTAAAGTTTGACAGAGATGATCAGGAAAATTTCATGATAAAATAGAGATGATCAGGGAAATTTCTCTGGAAATCAGGGAAAACTCAGGGAATTTTTTCACTACTTTCTGTAGCCACCCTGAATATAGGAAGATTTTCTGAAAACTTTAAAATCGAAATTGGTTGAATTCTTCATCAATAAAACATCTAAGAAAGGAAGCTCATTATTTTCTCCAAACTCAATAGTCAATTCTATGGACGGACAAATTGTAGTAAACCTTTTAGCCAAACTTTGTAATTGTACGTCATTTAGTTTAGACAAAATGAAAATATCGTCAACATAACAACAATATATCAACGAAGGCTCCTCCAAGTCTTCAACAACTTTATGTTCAATAAAGTCCATGATTACCTCCACATAAAGTGCGAACAAAGGCGATCCCATGGGTACTCCATGCTCTTGTTTGTACATAGTTCCATCAAAAATAAAAATGTTGCTATCATTAATAAAATAACATGCCCCTTTTCAAATCTGCTATTTGCCGTTCATTCAGGAACCTCTCCTGTTCCAATTTTTCAATAACAATATCAACCGCCAAAAGAACAGGAATACTCGGAAACAAGGCCTTGACATCCAGACTTTCCATATAATAATCCATTAAATCTTGATTAATACCTTTAATTTGATCAATGAAAGATGTATTTTTCAAACCAAATGCAGTCTTCATGCATAGCCGTGCCGAAAATTTTTAAATATTCCATTTCAATTGAATAAGCGGAGATCTCTGTTTTGAAACAATCAGTCGCATTGCACCCTCTTCTTTATGGGTTTTGACTTTGGCGAAAATCCTTGGAATGGCTGATCCAACAGGTGGATACGCTTTTAATCACTTCAGGTAGTAAACCATTATTTCTGACTCCTGCCAAAAACTGAGTCTGCCTGTCCATAGGGTCTGTTTTTATCACACTGCATTTTAAGTCTGCAATGGCTTTTTTAACTTTTGCATTGTATTCTTCCAAATTTTTAATCTGACCAGATTTATCTGCTTCACAGAATTTTAAATCCGGATTTTTGCGTAAAGCTGTTCTTTTTCATATTTAAGTTTATTAAATCTATAATTATGTCCATGTTTAGTATTGTACTCTTTTAAAATCATACGATACAATTTAAAACCAACTTCATTTTTAGCAGCAGCTGGAATTTTATTCATAATATCTTTCAATCTAGGGATATATTCCTCTGTAGCAGGTATTGGGTTGGTGTGAATGAAACGTTCAACGCAAAAGAGCAGTGAAGACAGGCCTCCACTACAGTGGAATGGAACCACCCACAGGTGTTGTGAATATTACGTCACAGAGTTACTATAAATAGCTAGCACGTGTGTGGAAGGACAAGATTCAGGCATGGTTTGTTTGGACGTAACGTGGCTTGCAAAGGAAATATGCAGACGCCGGATTTGAGAGTCATCTTTCTGTATGAATTTAAACTGGGCCACTCTGCAGGTATTGCCACTCGAAACATTAACAAAGTATTTGGGGAGAATACAGCCAACAAACGAACCATTCGTCGATGGTTTGTGAAGTTTCGAAGTGGAGATACGAACCTGCAAAATGAAGCACATGGTCACTGACCTGTTGTTGTTTCTGACAATGTTCTGTTACGTGTGGTTGAAGTGGAGCCCTGAAAAACATGTGATATAGCGGCAGAGGTAGGTGTCCACCACACGACAGTTGTTCGACGCCTGGCTGTGCTAGGTAAGGTCAAACAGCTGGATATGTGGCTGCCGCATGAGTTGACAGCTGCCAACAAGATTAGGCATTTGGAAGTCTGCACGTTGCTGCTTGCCAGGAATAAACAGGAACCTCTACTGCATTGAATCGTGACCTGTGATGAGAAGTGGGTCCTTAAAGATAATCAGAAACGATCTGCAAAATGGTTAAGCAAGGCACAGCCTGCTGGCGGAATCCTAAGCCACCCCTACACACCAAGATGATGCTCCTTATCTGGTGATCCACAGCCGGAATAATTCATCGGAGTTTCTTGGCAAGAGGCCAGACCATCACTGCAGAACATTATTGTGCTTTGTTACACCAGATGCACCAGAAATTTCTGAAGAAACAACCAGCTTTGGTCAATAGACATGGTGGTTCTTCTGTTCCAAAACAACGCCTGCCTCCATGTTGCATCGAACGATGCTGACACTAAGTGCCTTGAGCTGTGAAGCACTGCCTCATTCTGCCTATTCCCTGGACTTGTCTCTAACAGACTGTTTCATCGCCTGGATCCCTTCCTGTCTGGGAAACAGTTCACGACAGACGAGGTTCAACGTGCAGTTGATGACATCTTCGGGTCTCAGCCACAAGACTTTTCGTTCCGGGATCATGGCCTTGCGGGACAAATGGCTACTATGTGTCGATGCCATTTTTTTTATTTTTTTTTATTTAGGTAAGTTGTCCTACTTGCCATCCATGTGTTCTGGCCCTTTGCCGGACATTTCATTCTCATCAACCTAATAATTGTTGAGGGAATGCAACCTCCCCCCCTCTGCAATAAAGGAAGCTCTGTACAGTTAAGTTCCACTTGCGATTGATTTGGGAATACCTTGAAATCATTACAGTATTATTTTGAGGCCTTTTAATATTGTCCAACAAATTATTCAATTTTTGTGCATTAGCTTGTCTTGTACTGTGCATATGTTTCTGCACAATCTATTCAATTTCCATTAAAGAGAAATCCAACAAATAATCCTTCCAAACAGCTCCATACACAGATTCAAGCTCTGAATGCAAATCATGCCAGGAACATAACAGTTCAGCTTGAAGATTATATATGTATAAGCCTATGTTTTTCTACAATCTTTGCAGTCAAACACTTTAATTGGCAAATTCTTAATATTTTATCATCTTTATAATCTAATGGTATGATTTTTATCCTAAGGTAATTGGGTATTCTACCAAAATCGCGACGTCACCAAAAATTCCAACTGTATTTCGTTTTTAATAAATTTAATCTTATATTTTCTGTAAAACTTCAGTGTCTCCACCTCCCATTTCTTCAGTAAACTCTGGTTCTTCATTTACATGCACAACTCTTAGGAAGGTCAGACTGTGCACCTGCACAGACTGACCTTCCTAAGAGTTGTGCATGTAACTCAAAGTTCGTAATGTACAATGTACTACTTAAGCTTAAAAGCCCATGCAAATACTTCGCCCAAAACATGCTCAGTATAGTTAAACAAATACAAACAATGATCCTACTTATATAGTATGTATTCCAATTATAACATTTCCGGCACATAGAGTTTGCATATGTACATTAGAAAATAATGCTTTATTTTTTTCTTCTATTCATCATTTTGTCCTGATGGATTTCAAAAACTTCCATTTCCTGCCCCCCCATTTCTATATAGGCTCCTGGATTTGAAACATATTTGTCGAGCCCTGGGCATGACAACTTTAGAAGCTTATTTGGGAAAGCTAAAGATGTGCCTGAAAGTGTAAGTGTAGAATGGAAGAAAACAATACTACCCAGATTAATTTTGGGTTACAGTACATTGGATATTTATAACCTAAATGAAACTGGATTATTCTATAAGTGTGTTCCTAACAAGACAATAATGTGTTCCTAACAAGACAATATTGTGTTTCTAACAAGACAATCTTGTTTAAAGGAGAATCTTGTTCCGGCAAAAAAATGAGCAAAGAACATTTAACTGTCCTTGTTGGGGCTAATGCCGATGGATCCAAAAAATTACCTCTCCTTGTTATATAGGACAGTAAAAAAATCCTCATTGCTTCAGAAATGTTAAATCATTGCCTTTGGAATACAAGAATAACATAACAAAAAAGTGTGGATGACTTGCACTTTATTTGAACAGCATGTGTGTAATCTTGACTTAATGTTTCATTAGAAAAAAAAAAAAAAGAGTGTTACTCTTTGTTGACAACTGCCCAGCAAACCCTGAAGTAAGAAACTTAAAATCTATTCAACTTGAAATTTTTACCCCAAAGTAAAACAGCAAAGCTCCAGCCATCAGACCAAGGAATAAATTTTACTATAGGAAAAGATTCGTTAGGAAATTATTAGCAACATGGACAATGGTGAAAGCTCTTCGTCTTCTATCTCTGTGTTAGATTCCATTTGGTTGATCTCTAATGCTTGGAATAATAACGTTTCACAGATAACTATTGTGCATTGTTTTCAGAAATGTGGATTTCTTAGTTCGGTAACTGATGAAAATGAGTTTCAAACTGAAGAAAATTTGGAAACTTTAGATACATCGGAATTCCTGGAAGTGTTTAATCAGAGCATCATAGGTTTTTCTGAATATGCCAATGTTGATGATGATGAACTAATAAGCAAACAACTAAAGAGCCTAGCCATCATCATAGAAAATATAGGACATGGCGAAGACTTTGAGGACTACGAGGATGAATCATCAACAAACCAAAAACAATTGCCGACGAGCACAGAAGTAAACAGTGCATTTTCTTTTATTCAGTACTACATTCAAAGTTGCAAAAATGTGCCATTAGAAGTGTCATTTTTTATTAAATAAACTGAATGATTTTGTTATGAATGAAAATTTGAAATCAAAATGCCAACCCAATATTACGGATTATTTTAAGAAGTGACACAGTACGTATGTGTAATTTCAATTTTTTATGTTAGTTCTTTTATGGTACTGTATACTATTAATTATACATACAGTATAGTACATACATGTATATACATGATAATTTCATCATTAAACTAACAAACGAAAGATTATTTCATTTCTGTTTCTTTTTGTGATGTTTTTTGTTATTTTTTAATTTTCTGCAATATCTCAAACTTTGGCTATCTCAAATTTTTTCCTCCTCCCATGAACTTCAAAACATTGAGAGTTTACTGTAAATAAATAAATAAATGAATAAATGAAATAAAGTAAAATAAAATAAAATAAAATAAAATAAAAATGAGGCTTGCTGTATGCAAAGCAGTTTTTGACTGAGTTTGTGTGTGAAGTGAAGATCTCGTTAAAATGTTAGAAATGGTTGATAACACAGTGGTAAGATAAATATCAGTAGAAAAAACAACAGATGAATCCAGTGCATGACAGGATTAGTAATGCAGACATACTGAGTTTTGTATATCTGTAGGAGGGAGATGATAGAGCACATTGACATGCTTACAGTTTAAGGTAGCAGGCAGCAGCAGACAAAGAATCAAATGAAGGACAAGATACCTTGAATTTGTAAATTTGGACATTAAGATAGAGGTAGGAAAACCTCAAAGGTAAAATATCTTGCAATGAACCAAAATGGAGTAAGTCCATAACTAACAACCAGTCATTATTATTATTTTAATTTCCACCTTCATAGTCTATTTGTGGTCTGGTCTTTCAAAAGTTATCTGGATATGCAGATATAAAAATATGGTGATAAATATACTAAATTTCTTACTTAATAATGAGGCATTCCAAATACTACTAAGGGATGTTGAGATTATATGTTTTACTAATATTAGTGCAAAACATATGACTTGGTTATATCTAAATTTTAACTCGTGAGGAACTTTTTTTTTTTTGTGAAAAGGCTTTGTAGTTGAAATAATTGATTCTGTACCACCTAAAATGTTAGTTTAAAAATGGAATTGACTTTTTCATTAATGCATTTAAGATACATAATATGGATCCTTTTTGGAATATCGCTTTGGCTATTTCATTTAATTTTCAAATATAGTCTCAAAAAGTAATGCTAGTATAAAAATTGTAAAGTGTGTATTTGGTTTATGTATAAGTGTTTTCTATCATAATTTTTCCACTTTTTTTTTTTCAGATCAATACAGAAGCACAAGGTAAAGCATGGTCAATTGAAACATCCAGTGCCAAAGGTTTTGTTTCCCATTCTATCCCTAAACGACCGTCTAGTAGCAGTCTACGATCACAAGGTTCTTGTAGTAGCCTGAAATCCCTTGGTTCCAATTACCAAAATGATGACTGGGAAAACTGTTCTTCATCATATCAGAGGTAATGAAACGGTTAAATGATGTTATTACACTGCTTGGTTAAAAAATAAAATAAAATAATATATGGCTAATAAATTTTAGAATGTTTTAGTTTAACTGTCTGGCAAAAACAAACAAGATTTGATAGCTTTAATGAAGTTTTTCTGCTTGTATATGTGTAACCACATTTACTGTTTAGATTGTATTTTTCACGATTGTGATAAAAGAGTAATGGATCGCATTGTTCTTCCCTTTTCATAATTTTTTGTGATGTTGCATCATATGTCAAAGATATTTTTATAATTTTTGTTCCCAAAGAAGACATTTTACTTTTTCAGTCTTCCCGATCCTCAGTATGTATCATATCAACGAGATTCATTTTTTAATAGGAAGCAAGAAGAAAATTCACTAAAGCCAGAGTAAGTGGATGTTTTTTTTTTTTTTTTCATTTCTGTTGAGTGTTAAAAAAAAAAAAAGAAACTGCATTTCTAGTGTGAGAATTTTTCTGTACAAAGGTATTTTTCTCTTTCAAATTGAAGTACAAAGGCCTTGTTTGTGAAATGCATTCTTGCTTTTTTTCTGTATTGATAATAATTGTGTGTAAATTGTAAAAGTATTTCCTTGTCCTGTGTTGCTGCTAATGGTGAGTGAACTTTTGTTTTTCCAAATGTGAAGGGTTAATTATTTACATACTTTCATTGACCTGCAACTTGGTTTTTATTTTTGCCAGATATAACTATCAGTATTCAAACACATATTTTGCATAAAATATGTTGATGCACTTCTCAGTTTACAATAGTAATTACATCTAAGAAACATATTTTCATAGGTGAATAGAGAATTTCAAAGAGGTGAATATCCCCCCCCTAATGACTGAATGATTGACAAAGACCTAGCTTGTCATCTGTCTTTCTGCTGAAGTACATGCTGCCAATCATGTTGTAATAACTACCTTTGGTGGTCAATTATTATGGGTCTTCCTCTCTTTTTCTGTTTCTAGTCTTTCTGTTTTTCATTTGAAAAAGTGCTGTTCATGTACAATTCTTTCTCAAGTCACAATCTGTAGAATGTTCAGTTTTTTAACATGTCCTCTAATCTTGTTTTTTATGTGTTTCATTTCTGCCTTGTGATCCATTATTCAGGTCCTCTGTTGTCTTTCCTTGTATCTTGTGTGTGGAAGTTTGGACAAAGTTGCCAGACCTGTGCCAATTGCGCCAGCCCATGCCAAAACGTAGATGCTGCCTCATCTTGCTACAAAATAGCGATTTTGATGAAATCTAACCCAATTTTGTGCCAAAAGTTAAAATTTACCAGTCATTGATATTTTATTGTAATCTTAAGACATTAGAAATTAATTCAGCGGTTAATTCATACGAGATTCTTCCGCGGATTTGTGGTATTCTCAAGATCGATGCAAAACTGAAGAGAAAGTTTTTTAGTATTATTCAGGGGGACGGGGGTCATATTACATCTAGGGACAGTGTTTTGTCTTTTTAAACTTTCTGAAATGAAAGTTAGACGGAGTGAAGATTTCCCTCATAAATCATTTTTTTCATGATGTTGTTTCTGTCCAGTATTGTTAAATATAATTTTATTATTAAATGTTTGTATTTCAGCTTGAAACTGTTGGCAACAATTTCTCAAAATGGATGTTAGGCGGCACAAAAATTTCCCTGTAATCTTCGGGCATGAGATTCTTACATGTATTTAAGGAATTTCATCTTTTTTGTTATCATTTGACCCATGATGAGATTGCTCAACTGAACTAAAATTTTCGGAGGATTGGTGGTGGTGGTGGTGGGGCGTTTTCTGTCGGGGGGACAGGATTTCATCCTTCGAAACCTTCGGAAATGGAAAGTAGACGGAGGTAAGATTTCTCTCGTAGTCATAATTTTTCTCACGATCTTTCTTCTACCCAGTATAGTTGTTATATATCATTTTATTCCATAAATATTTGTACTTTGGCTTGAAAATGTTGGATAAATTTCTGAAAATGGAAGTCAGATGGAATGAAGATTTCTCCCACAATAGTATTTTCCCCCTCCGTGATGTTCACACTGTGTTGTTAAATGTCATCCTCCCAGAAATGTGTGTGCATCTAAGCTTGATAAGGGTGGGGAAAACTTCCAAAAACAGAAGTGACGAAGTTTGGAAATTTGTTAGAATTGATTCATGGTGTTCAAAAAAAAGTATTCACTGTCTGAAAGTTGCACCATTTATCTGAAATAGTAAAAGCCTCTAATATCAGAATTTGTGGTTCTCAGGCTGAAAGTTCTTTCAGCATGACAAATGAAATTGCTATCCGAGGACATAAAAAAAAAAAAAAAGTAATAAAGAAATGGTAAGGGAAATTTATCAGCAGAAAAAAATAAAATAAAATAAACAATGGATGTGTTGCAGTGGCAGAGTGAACAAAAGACAAATATGCCTGTGGAACTTGCTGAGAAGAAAGCAGGGCTTGCTCACAACAGAAACTGGAGCCGATGTTCTAGCAAATACAAGAACAAAACCAGGAAAAAAACAACAACTATGTTTGAAGCTATGTCTTTAAAAACCACTCTATTTTGTTTGGAATTCGGTAATTTTATATTGTGAATACAGTGGTGTGATTTAGTTAAATATTTACTTAAATAAATTACAGTAAATGATTCAGTTTTGTTCATGCTGCATTATATTCACTTTCTTGCTGTGTATTCTGGTTCACCAAAAATTAAAATGTACAGCTTTTTTTCCTTCATCAATCTCATGTATGTTAATTAAAATTGCTCATGAGTGCTATGGATAAATAAAAGTATTAACTTGTAATTAATTATCAGGAATGCCGATCTTTTGGTTCTTACTTAAAGTCTGAATTTTGCCCCATATGTTCAGGGAGTAAAAATTTCAGGAGGTTTTATTTTTCTCATTTTGACTTTTCTTGGGGAACATCTTCACCCTTGCACTTTTCTTTTTTCCAGACGGGAGGTTTGTGGAACCACTTACTAACTCGCAATCATCTGCTTAATGTCCATGTCTGTACATGCTGGACTCCACCTGTGCAAAGAGGAGTGGCTCTTTCAGGCAGCAGCAAAAAAAAAAAAAAAAAAAAAAAAAAAAAAAGCAAAAAAAAAAAAAAAACAACAACCATCAAACTGATTCTACTGCTGAAGAGGGGGAGGGGGGAGCAATCCCACAACAAAATGTCAGTGTGCAGGCGTTAAGCGGTGGGAGCAACTTTTATCTAACCAACTGTACTAAATCTCACTGTTATCTTATAGTTTTGGTCCAAATTGTAATTGTTCCCAGCAATAACAAAAGTTTGCTGTTGATAATCACTGGATGAAAAACATTGTGCAAAGAGTATCGTGGAGCAACTGCTGAAATGTGATGTCGCAATTTGATTATTAAATGTTTAGTTAGTTTTCATTTCATATCAGAGGTACGCTTTTCTTCGGAAAACCTTAGGCGTTTGCGATGCACACGTAAACCACATATGCATGGCTCACTGGTTGGTTTTGGAAATAATGCATTTTCATCTGAATGCCATTAATCTCAAAAAATATGTTGCAAAAAACCAACCAAACAACAAACAGTGATTACATATTTATTCTTTCTAAATGTACAATATATCGTAAGTGTTCAGTACAACAGCAGCAGTTCTTGGATGCGACAACATCCTATTCATATTATGGCAAAATAAAAGCATTCAGAAGAAAATCCCTGATATTAATGTGTTGCACTTAAAATATTGCAGGCTATGTACTATTCAATAAACCGTGGATAGCATAATTGTTTTCCCATTTATCTCACTGTAGGAATGACAGAAATGTTAATTAACAGTCGTAAGAGAAGCAGTAAACTGTCGGCAAACCTGAAATAAAAATTTTTCATAGTTCATAAAATAATGGTAATTCATTATACAGGGTGATTCATAAAGAAGTATACAGTTTCAACACACTATAAAACAAAAACAGTGTAAGATATTTTATGTTACCTGTAACAGAATTGTAGGGGAATGTTTCAAGTTTTTTTAGAGACAGTCACAGATGTTCTATGTGTGCACCCTTAGTCACACGACACACATCGAGCCGGTAATCCATTTCCGCCCAAACGCGAGGTAAGATATCTGAATCAAGTGCAGTGATAGTGGCTGTGATATGCTGTTTCAGCTCGGCTAGATCAACAGGAAGGGGAGGGGCGAATACCTTGTCCTTTACGTACCTCCACAGGAAAAAGTCACAAGGTGTTAAGTCAGGACTTCTGGGTGGCCATTGGGTCAGTGGCATGTTGTAGTCTGCCTCTTGTCCAATCCATTGGCGAGGAAGATGCTCATCAAGATAATCTCGCACAACCGGTGCGGTGGTGCACCATCCAATTGGAGAATAAAGTTGTTACTGTCGTCCTGCAACTGTGGCACCAACCAAAGACTTAACATATCCAGAAAAGAGCCTCCCATGACAGTTTTCTTGTGGAAAAAGAAGGTGCCGTACACTTTCTTTTTGGACCCAGCTCAGAACACATTTACCTTAGGGGAATCTTGCACGTGTTGCACTGTAAATCTGGGATTCTCTGTTCTCCATAAGCAAACATTGTGCTTGTTTACCTGACCACTCAAGTGAAATGTAGCTTCATCGGTGAGAACTAAGTGATCAGCAAAATCGTCATTTTCAAAACGGTGCTGCATTTCGGCACAAAGTTCAAAGCACTTTGTCTTGTCAAGGTCAGTGAGATTTTGCAACATCTGCACTTTGTATGGAATCATTTTCAGCTTCTTTCTCAAAATTCTCCTGACAGTGGGCTGTGAAATCTGCACTTCACGACTCACCCTCCGCGTTGATTTTCCCGGGCTTCGTTGAATGGTGGTGCAAACACTATCGATGACTTCTTTCGATACACATGGTCATCCAGGACTTTTAAGTTTACACAAACAGCTCGTAGTTTCAAATTTTTTATGCCAATCATAGATAGATTTTCTGATTGGAGGTTCTTTTCCGAATCGTGATCGAAAATGCCGTTGCACAACAGTTAGATTCCATTTTGCTCAATTCAAGAACACAAAACGCCTTCTAACGTGCAGATGCTGCCATTTGGACCGACTAGTCACGTGACGCGCACTATCTCCTACGTCACTTCCCTCAGTAGCGGGACACAAACTTTGAGTACATAACAGTTCGCAGTTGTGGTCCGTGTCTTCAACTGTTACTGTTTTACAGCATCTGGAAACGGTATACTTCTTTATGAATCACCCCGTATAAACATAACTTAAAGCACAGCATGAACTTAAAACATAGTTAAAAATGCTATCACTAACTGCTCCCAAACCTGAGTTCTTCTCCAAAATGCAAATTTTCATGCCACAAGAATTGCTCCAAAACACGTTATGGCATTAACACCCTTGTTTGGAAGATCATATACACTTTTATTGTACTGGAAGAGGTAAATTATAGTGTCAAGTGCTCTTACCGACTTCCAAGCATTGGAAAAACTATGGGCTGGGTTTTATCCCTAAAATTCAGTCCTACATAAAAAAAATTGGGCTCTATGAAATTCTGTATTAAATACTTAAAAGTAGTATCTTAGATTTTAATTCTAGAGGTAACCATGTATTCTGTTATTGCTTATGAAAATTAATATATCCAAGTAATAGTTCAATAAAACTTGCTATTTAAAAATTTCTTCTAAGATGTCAATGTGCCAGTTCTGGAGACATGATGTTTATGACTGTGAATATGTTGTACAATTTTTGCATTATAATATCTTTTGTGTGTGGCGTTAACATGTCTAAACAGTGATGGAGGAGGACCATTTAGATTAGACTTTATCAAATCATCTTTATTTCACTTTGTAATGATGTTTTGCCAAGTTTGTCTAAAATGAATCCCCATTTACAGTTAGTTGTGAATATAAATAAAACAGAATTGTTTTGAGCAGTTTGACTGAGCAAGAAAATGGTCACTGTTTGAACCACTTTTGCCAATATATTTGAACATACACTTTTTAAACTCATACACTCATCTAAAGCTTTCTGAATAGATTGAGTTTATTTTGCTACTGTCTTGTGGAAGCCCTTGTAATGAGACACAAAAGTAGTTATTTCACTGTTCCAAAAATCTCTCTAAGGAGGCTCTATGCCAAATAAATATATCAAATACTGCCATGACTTTGTTATCTAAAATATACTTTATTTCACTTTCACCTTTAATTACTTTTATCTGCTATGAACTTTTCATTCATATTTTTAATTCTCATTTGCTGCACTTAATGAAAGTATGCTTTCGTAGATGTAAATTTCTGAAATTTTTCTTCTATCTCTTGGTTGTTCAAGATTGGAAGTGCTTTGTTAATTTGCACTTGATTAGGTAGCAAATCTGTCAGTTATCAGGACAAGAAATCAGAAAGGAGGTGCAAATTTTTAATGTATCCATAGTGTCTTGCATTATTTTTAATTTAACTTTTTACTTGTTTCTGTTGTGTTTTAGCACAGCTTACGCAGTCATACCAGAATAAATATGACCATATATATATCACTAAGCTGTTCTCTGAGATTCAGAGGTTAGCTCCACAAAGAAATACAAACTACCAAATAATTTTTACTTACTGTTGCTGTATCAAACTTCTCCATTTACAGCGATCTTGACATACCAGTTAGGCTTCACTGATATCCATTACATGCAGTACAAAAGATCTTTTATACTTCATACTCATAATCTTTTTCTCATACAGACACTCCTGAATCTGATCCTCCCATGACTTCCTTGGCCATCCTGTGCCTTTCCGTCCTGCCACTTGGGCTAAAAGATTTTCTTAGTAAACATCTCATCATTCATTCTTTCAACATGGCCAAACCAGTGAAGCATATTGGTCTCCACCTTGCTAACAACATTTTGCTTCACATTACACAACTGCAACACATCTTCATTCCTCACATAATCAGAACGTGTCTTACCACAAACCCCTGTAAGTAACGCATTTCTTCAGCACACAAACAACTCCTATGTTTCTTCTGTAGTACCCAGGTTTCACTGCCACACATCAGAGTAGGAACAATTACACTTTCATACGCAGCCATTCTGGACCCTTGAAAACCCATCATTCCTGTGAAAACCTTCCAAAGCAGCCATGCCTTTCAATGAAGAATTCACTTGCCTACTGATTTCACCGTCCAATTTGTTCTTTCTGCCAAACATGCTTCCTAAATACACAAACTCATTCACCTGGTCAATCACCACTGTGCCATTTAGACTTATATTACATTCAGTACCGCCAGTTCCTCTCTCAAAAACCATAACTTTGGTTTTTCCCTTATTTATACTCAGTTTGAATTTTATGCAAACTTCGTACATCCGGGAGAATAATATGACCACCTAACTAATAATGGGAATAACCACCCTTGGCCCGGATGACAGCAGCGAGATGGCATAGCATGGATGCATTGAAGCCCTGGAAGGTTGCCTGAGGCACATGTGCCCATTCGGACTACAGCAGAGCACTGAGGTCCCAGAGATGACACCTGTCAATCCAAATAGTCCCACAAGTGCTCTATGGGATTGAGGTTGGACGATTTCGCCGGCCAAGGGAGAACGGAGACATCGCTGTCATGTTCCTGGAACCAGTCACACACACCCTTAGCAATGTGGCACAGTGCATTGTTCTATTGGTAAGCACCATCACCACCAGGGTAAACGTCCAACATGAAGGGATGCATGTGGTCAGCGAGGATGGACAGGTAGCCATTGGCGTTCAGGGACTCGTCCAATGATGCCAGCGGTCCCAGGTCATACCAGGAAAACATCCCCCGGGCATGCACACTGCCACCTCCAGCCTGTACTTGACTGACGAAGGTGTCAGAGTGTTGGTTCTCGTGTGTCCGTCACTTCTGTGGAGTAGAAACTTCGATTCGTCGGAAAAGGCAACCTTTTCCCACTCTTCCACTGTTCAATGATGGTAGTCCCAATCAAACTGCAGATGGCGTTGCCAATGGACCTGGGTTAACATGAGCGCCTTGACACAGCGTGAATCTGTGGAGACCCATGCGTAACAGGGTTCGCTCTACTGCTATCGGGGACATTTACCTGGGTGCCCCAGCGTTCATTTGCATGGTCAATTGCTGCACTTTTGCTTGTCGATTACCCTTTACCAATCGAAGGAGGCAACGATCTCCTCTGGGACCAATGGACTTTTTGGCTCCACAGTTACGACATCGAGAGGTACTCGGTATGCCAGCAGTCCATTTTTGGTACGCCCTTACTACAGCACCTCCGTCCTCGTGAACAGCCCACGAAGTCTGCTGTTTCTGATAGGCTTCCACCCTTGGCGCGGTAGCCGACGATCATTCCTTTTGAAAGTCCATCAAATCACTACCTCTGCCCATTGAGGCTCATGTTACGCACTATGACTCATCTTTCCTGGCTGGCCACTTATATCTCGTGTGTGGTCGACCTTGTCACATGCATTCTGTGACACGCCTGGTCAGGTACACCAGGGATGGCCATATTATTCTGATACGACCCTGTACAGTAAAACCTTGAAAAATCCGGCATCTATGGGACTGGACAAGTGCCTGATTTATGAAAATTTCGGATTTCTGAAGCTATCCAAAAGTTACGCACCGGACGTTATGTAAAGCATGTGTTTCCATGTAACAGGTCACTTTAATGAAAATTTGCACATCTACGCCTTATAAATATGCAGGGTCACACTGCGGAGTGCATTCTCCGCAAATTGCAAATTGCAAAAAAAAAAAAAAAAAAAAAGTCGTTTTGGTGATGGAAAAAAAAATATTGCCGATTACCTTTGTGCACTATTTATTATAAAACTGTTGTCGAAAAAATTGAATTTGGCTAATGGTTTGACAAAAACTTAAAAAAGCCAGAGCAACCGCTAGGGTTAGGCGATGAATCAATACATCGCGGAAACTCAATGTGAGTTTTCCATTGATATTACAGTTTTTCTACTGACGAAACTACGATACATCGCGAAGGCGATTACCGCGATGCACCATGAAGACCAATGTGGATGTCATTACGATCAAATCCACATACTGCCACCACCAAGCATAGATCATCATTACACGTTCCACAGACATTTCAAACATACACTCCAATTCGTCGCCACATTGGTCTGCATCATTTCAGCGTGGCCCAGTGAGATGACGTATTTGAGAAACCTCCTGATGTCACACGCAGGCGGCTATTGGTAATTCACACGCTGAGATCGGATGATCTTGCGATGTGTTGTTGAGGCAGTACACTGGGAGATTTCCATGATTCTTAGTGAAACATCGGATGTTCTCCCAAAATCAGAAAAGTGCTGCATTTCTGAAGTTGCCAATTTTCTGGATATCCTCTTGATGTATAACATATGGAATCTAGTTTGTCATGAGAGATCCCTACTTTGCTGGATACCCACCGTGCAATGTGTATTTCTTGCTGCTTTAGCAGTTTTGTTGGCTGTACTTTTTAACCGAATTTTTATAAAATTTGAAAACTGCAATGAAACAATTTACTTTCTCAAAATATGGAACCTCATTTAGTACCTTTACAATAATTAATAATTAGAAATGCAACATAATGTATAATTATGATATGCCTTCTGTATGCTTTCATTTTTGCTGTCAAACCATTGAGAATTCCAATCATAGAAAGTGCCCTGATCTTTTTCCATTCCAACAAGGCACTTTCCATTCCTATAGCCCATATTTATCTCTTTGTCAATACTTTGGATATGCCAGAAACAATGGTACTCTCTGAAAGAGCAACATCATAGAAAAACTTTTGGAGAGTACCGCCATCTGTGTATGATGGTGATCTCTCCAAGAGTATGTATCTGACACAAATTTTGATTTCTTCTGTTTCTGATGTGCCAGCAGAGTCATCTAACACAAATTAAATGTTCAAATGCTCTGATATTTGCAGCAGTGCTTTCTATCCTACAGTGAGCTGTGTGATTTATAAATTCTTTACATTGCCTGTTCATGTATCCATCCAAAATGCCAACCTTCAATTTATATGCTAAACCAATAGTACTTCTCATACTGCTGAAAGGCTAATTTTGTGTGTGTGGTAGTGTTGGATATATTGATGCGTGATTGCATGATTATGAAATGTAAAACATTTTCTCATCTGTGCCCCCCCAATTCCCAATGCAGTAATTCAGGATTCTTGAACACTTAATGTTACCATGCACATGATGTAGGGGCCTGAAAACTTGGAAGTTTCTTGTCTAAATGGTTCTGTGTAGCTGGCAACTGCACAAGAAGAGCTATGCTATAAATTGCTGACTTTGTGAACAAAGCGACCAAACCATTTTTACAGTGAACTTCTGTTCACACTTAACAAGAAATTTCCTTTCTTTGAAACTGGGAAAGGATTATTAGAAGAATGTGACCCAAGGCTTACAGCTGTTATGCTTTAAAGCAATTGAAGGTATGCTTAGCAGAAGATTTGATCATCTTAGAATGCTTGGTCAGTTCTGACAGTAGTTATATCTCTTTTTGAACCAGTACTGATAAAATAGTCAAGCAGTTTCTTTTCTGTCAACATAAAAAGTATTTGAAACAGTAAATATTTATTTTGATGCAGTACTGAACACAAGTGATAACCACCAATTGGCATGAGTCATAAAAATGTATAGTAAAAAAATGTATGCATAGTTTTTATAGTTAATCTTGTTGCAATGATGCAGCAATATTCATAAGTATGCAAATACCATTGTGTTTATATTTTCTTTGATTGAAACTTTCCACCTAGTCTGTGCCCTCCTCATGTGTGGCTATTATAAACATCTGATATGTACTTAATCAAAAACAAAATTATCAAAATTTTTCTATTATGGATAAGACTAAAATATCTGGTTAAAGATTCTTGCTTTGATTAGACTGAAGCTGGCCCAGTTAATTTATAGGCTAGAAATTATACATTTCATTGCCCCAGTTTCTCAATATGAAACCAGCTTTAGAGGCCTGCACAGCAGAGGGCAATCCTGTAGATGTCCTTGTAGAAGTGGTTGTAGGTAGCAGAGCTACACAGCCACTCCTAGGTAGCTGCACCCACTTCTGCAAGCATGAAACAGAAGTAGGTGGGCTACCTTTCTTAACATCAGGCATATGTTCAACCAGACGCCTACTAATACTACGGTAAGTACTACCGATCTAGTGGGTAACTTCTGCTTAGGTGTCAACCAGAGTGGAATAAACACCAGGTAAGTTGAAGGGTTTTTTTTACCAAGTGTCTATATTCCATTCCAGTCGACACCTCAGCTGGAGTTACCCACTAGATCAGTAGTATTGGGTTGGCCAAAAAGTTCGGTTTTTTCTGTAGGATGGCTCTAGTAGCACTTAGTTGTCTTTCACTTCATTCGAATTAATTTTGTGCGATTGTATTATGACAGCTGTCATATCAGTGTGCATTTTACAAAAAAAAAAAAAAATATCAAAATTTATTTGGCGAATTTTTGTGTAGCCATTTTAATATGAAGATGCTAGAAAATAAGCAACATTTTCAGCATTTTTGGTTTATTATTTCAAGAAAGGTAAAAACGCGACTAAAATGCAAGAAAATATTTGTGCAGTGTGTGGAGAAGGTGCTGTAACTGATTGAACTTATCAAAAGTGGTTTGTGAAGTTTCATGCTGGAGATGCTCCACAGTCAGGTAGGCCAGTTGAAGTTGATAGCGATCAAATCGAGATATTGAGAACTATTGTTATACCATGCGGGAGATAGCCGGCATACCCAAAATATTCAAATCAAGCGTTGAAATTAATTTTCACCAGCTTGGTTATGTTAATTGCTTTGATGTTTGGGTTCCACATAAGTTAAGCGAAAAAAACCTGCTTGACCGTATTTCTGCATGCAATTCTCTACTTAAACATAACAAAAACGTTCCGTTTTTAAAATAAATTGTGATGGGTGATGAAAAGTGGATACTCTACAATAATGTGGAATGGAAGAGGTCGTGGGACAAGCAAAATGAACCACCACCAACTGCACCAAAGTCCGGTCTTCACCCAAAGAAGGAGATGTTGTGTATATGGTGGAATTGGAAGGGAGTCCTCTATTATGAGCTCCTTTCAGACAACCAAACGATTAATTCCAACAAGTACTGCTCCCAATTAGACCAACTGAAAGCAGCACTCAACGAAAAACGTCCGGAATTAGTCAACAGAAAATGCTTAATCTTCCATGAGGATAACTCCAGACCACATGTTTCTTTGATGACCAGGCAAAATCTGTTAAAGCTTGGCTGGAAAGTTCTGATTCATCTGCAGTATTCACCAGGCATAGCACCTTCGGATTTCCATTTATTTCGGTCTTGACAAAATTCTCTTAATGGAAAAAATTTCAATTCCCTGGAAGACTGCAAAAGGCACCTGGAACAGTTATTTGCTCAAAAAGATAAAAAGTTTTGGGAAGCTGGCATTATGAAGTTGCCTGAAAGATGGCAGCAGGTAGTGGAACGAAACGGTGAATATGTTGTTCAATAAAGTTATTGGTGAAAGTGAAAAATGTGTCTTTTATTTTTACTTAAAAACTGAACAATCCTTTTGGCCAACCCAATACTTACCATAGTATTAATTGGCATCTGGTTAAAAATCATAGCTGCTTTTGTAGATTTTCACAGAAATGATGGTTTCTCAAGGCAGTCCTAAATGGCTGTGTATGAAAGTGTAATTGTTCCTCCTCTTATGTATGGCAATGAAACCTGAATGTTTAGAAGATACATAGGAGTCATTTGTGTGTTGGAGAGATGCGTTACTTATGAGGAGTTTGTGGCAAGACACTCTCTAATCATGCTGGGAATGAAGATGTACTACAGTTGCGTAATGCGAGGCAAAATGTTGTTAGTAAGTTGGAGACAAATAATGACCCTATTTCATGATTTTTTTACTTTTGTACGCAACTTTAGTGTAATTTGTTCACTACTTTTAATGCATTTGTCAACTGTGCATTAAAGCCTTTTAATAATTAAAAATTAGAAATGCATTAAAACTTTTTAACACACACTAAAAACCTCTTAACAATAAAAAAATAATAAATACAGGGGGTGGCCAAAATAATGCAAGTCTGTATAAAACCTTCCCAGTTCTTGGCACTTTGGACTCAGTATTTCTCTTCCTAATTACAAAATTATGCTTTGTGATTTTCTATTCTAGCTCCTCCTCATTGTTGCTGTTATTTTTTCACAGATTTACCTTTATTTTTTTTATCGCATTCTCAAATGGAGGAATCATTTTTCTGCAAAAATTCTTTCTAATCTCCAAAAAATATGCATTGTGTGTCAATACTATATGAAAAATGTCTTGATTCTCTTAATCATCCAAACGGGCGCACCAATTTCTACAAAGAATCAATTTCAAAAACATTGTGTTCATTTGTTATCCCATAGTGGTATTATTACAACATAGCACTCGTTCTCAATTAAAATTGTGCTATATGAAGTAATTTTTTTCAAAAATATGTTCTGCAAAGAGCATGATATCAGAAAGCTCTGCTGCTTGAGATTAACAGTGTTGAAAACTTCTCTGGAAAGTTTTGCTCACTGTCTTTCATGCTCAATAAGCAGAAGTGGGCATTCTTCTTTCTTCCACACATTATATTAGAGATTATTTTCTATCCTATGAGCTCCAGAAAACTGCCCACAATGATATTTATTGAAATGTTACAAGGAAAACCTTTTTTATATTGCAGCTATGTAGATGGTGTGTTAATCATCTCAAGCAAAACACCTGAAATTAGAAGCTTTCAGACAATTACTTCAGATATATGTGATATGAAATTAGCAGGGAAAATTTGGAGTGTACAATAACATCTTACCATTTCTTGACATAAAACTAATCAAGACTAGAAGGAAAGAAATTATAGGTTAATTAAGTACACACACACACACACACACACACACACACAAAAATGTACCTATATTGATTCCTTTTGACTTGGCACACCCATGAAAGTATAAAGTAAACAGCATTAGAAATCTTGTAAAAGGAGCTTTTTCTCATTCAAGAATGAAGTCAAAAGAATGATTAAAAAACTTGCAAAAGTTTACAGATATAAAAATACATTAATAAAATATATGATGCTGAACCTAAATCAAAAAGGGAAAATGAAGATACATAAGCTTTCCTGATATTAGAAATATTAAGCAAAGTTTTGCAAAAAAATGTAATCTAAATATAGGCCAAACAATAAACAGAGAGTGACTTTTCTATCAAATATAAGGGAATTGCTCATATTTTAGAAAAAACAGTTTATCAAGTACCAAGGCAATCACCCAATAACACTAAAGGAAAATATACAGGGAAATTCAAAATGATTGCCCCGATTACAAATGAGAATACCTTGTTTATGAACATAGATACAGAGATCACATTGTTGCACAATAAAGAAAGAAGTGTAGAATTTTGTTTCCATACCTTACAAATGTTCTGTGTGACTCCCCTGGGTCACATGAACAACATCTAAACAGTAATCCATGTCACACTATACATTACAAAGCATGTCTGTAGTCACTGATGCGAGTGCAGGCTAAATGCGCATCTAGTTCTTGCAGTGTTCTCGGCAAAGGTGGCGCATACACATGGTCTTTGACATACCCCACAAAAAGAATTCGCAAGGAGAAAGATCCCGAGACCTGGCGGGCCACTTGCAGAAAACCCTGTCGTCCTGTCCAAAACAACTAATCCAATGGTTTGGAAGAATTAGCAAGACCATACCATTTCGGAAGAATTTTCAAAAGACCATAGCAACACAGCAGTAGGTTCCAGTAAAATTCTAAACTTCCTTCTTTCTTGTTTAGGGATATCAGCTATCTATTTATCTTCATAAACACATTGTTGTCATTTGTAATCGGGGCAATCATTTTGAATCGCCCTGTACATTAACAGCACTAAAAATTGCCCAAAACACTTAATAAACCCCTTGGTAATTGGAACAAAAAACAGGAAAAACAATTTGTTGATACAATATTGTATAAAATAAAATTGTGGATTTTGAAGAAATAAAACATTCAACAACGTGCAAATAATAAGAAATAATAGGATATGCTGAAAGTACGTAGGTAAATAAAAAAGTAAAGGCAATTTGAAAATTACGCGGTAACCGCAATGGATAAAAGCTGACGAAATACAACACGTTCATAATGGCTTATGGATGGTTTGAACATGCACAGTGCAGCGCTCCGTCGTTAGTCTAATTGAGGCCAAAGTAAAATAAACATGGATGCTCTTCTGTGGGATTGCGCCATTGTTGACGTGATTCTGCGTCTGCCCAAAGAAATCTCACTCGCGCCGTAGTGAGATTTCTTTGGGCAGAGGCAGCGAAACCTGCTGCAATTCATCGCAGGGTGTTGGCTCAGTATGGAAGTTAAAACAGCATGACTCAAGGAAAAGATTGTGAATGGGTAGAAAGATTTAAAGCGAGAAGAACAAGTTTAACCAAGGAAGCTTGATCTTTTCAGCCATCAACATCGTGCACACAAGCCCAAACTGACAGGGCGAAAGGCTTGATCAGAGAAGACGGACGGATTATTTTGTCTCCTGTTGCTGCACATTTGGATATCAGCTATGAATCCACACATACCATAGTGCAGGATGGTTTGGGGTACTGTAAAGTTTACGGAAGATGGGTACCCAAACAGCTTGCTGATCTGCACAAGTAACAACGCGTGGGGGTTGCAGTCCAATTCCTGAAACATAATGAAAATCTGAGTGTTTTGGAGTGGATTGTCAACGGCGACGAAACATGGGTTCATAGTAAAGAAGAAATTCAAACGACAGCCCTCTGGCAAGAAAATGACGCTGATCTTCTTTTGGGACATAGTGTCTTATCCTGCATTTTCGGGAACATGGATAAACAGTGACCAGTGCAATGTACTGTGCTATGCTTAGAAAAAAACTGAAACCTGCAGTTTGCAGTAAAAAAAAAAAAAGGAAGAAAAAGAAGAATGCTGTCAAAAACAGTCTTTCTGCATCATGACAATGCACGTCTCATGTAGCAGCCTCAACAGTGGAGGCAATGCAACAACTTCGGTTTGAACATCTTCCACATCCCATGATCGGGAATCATGCGATAATCACGTCTTCAGTACGCTTGAAGAGGCTGTACACCGTCGCAGGTTCATCTCTGATGATTAGGTCAAGGAAGTGGTGCAGACCTTGATTCGGGAGCAGCCGAAAAACTTCTGCCAATTAATGAAGAAGCTAGTGGAACAACATAAGTGCATTGACCTATAGGGGGACTATGTGGATAAGTGAAGTAATTGTTATGTTCATTTGCTCACAGTTACTGCTCTTAAAGGGTATGTTGCCTGTACTTTTTGATTTTCTCTTGTATGATCATCAAGAAAACTAGAACACATAATTACAGTAATTCAGTCGCAATCAATTTACCTTACCTATGGAGGGAATATATTATAATAGAGTACAAAAAGTAAAAAAAATATAAAAAAATAAAATAAAAATGGACAAATTAATTAATAAAAATATACACAATAGGTGGTGGTCTGGAGAGGGAGGATGATGGTAAGGTGCTTTGGTGACTTGGAAGACAGCAATACCTGGGAACAATGTGCCCACCATTGTATCATAGGAGTGACCTTTTTTTGAAGGACACAAATGGTCTGAAATGCCATGAACAATGTTGAAATAAGTCTTAAAAACCCTTTTTATTCTGCCATGTTCATTACATGCATTTTTAATAGTTCATTCTTGAAAATAATTTTTAGCAAGCACTGTGTCAAGGAAAAATACACGTGAAGAGAAATACCACAGTGGACAGTTTCATAAAGAGCTCATAGCATAAAAAAATAATGCCTCAAAGATAACATGGAAGAAGGAAGAATACCCAGTTTTGTCTAAGTTTAGACTGAACACACTGTATGTTTATTGTAGATAAGTATGTTTATTATAAGGATTTTACTTGAATTTTGCCCTGTGTATATACTGGATTTTTACATCAATTTTTGAAAAAGATTTCAAAGGCTGTGTGGGCATGCAGTCATGTCCTTGAAATTTCTTACTCATATTTGCTCTGTGTGTAATGATTGTTTTGCTATGTTTCAGTAATGTTCCTCCAAATCAAGGTGGCAAGTACACTGGCTTTGGATATACAATGGATCCTCCACCTCGCAGCCATTCCCAGGAAATAATGGATGGTGCATGGTCAACATTTTCTTCTGTAAGTTTTTCTTTTTCATGATTGAGTGAAACATTTATTTTTACATTTAACTTTGACCCCTCCCCCCACCAAATAATTTTTACTGTATCTGTACATTTTCACTCAAAAAAATCAGCGTTGCAGCTGTTCTTACTTTTGGACAGAATTTGTACTATTTGGTAAAATTCCTTTTATACACATGCCATTAATATCTAAGAAAGGTGGGCTCACATTGCAAATTAGTATAGCCTTAATAGATGAAGTCATTCTGTCTACCATTAACATTCACCTTAGGAATAAAGGACAAGGAAAATAACCATGAACCTGAACAAGTTCCAGTTAATAAATGGAAAATTCATAAAATTACTCTTTTCCTGAGGAACACATTAGAAGATAAGAGTGTTGATATAATGTGTGTAAAAACTGTTAAAATGGTTATTATTTAACAAATGTTAACACTGAATCTTTACAACTCTCTCTTCCATTGAAAATTTGTTTCATTATGTTTTTCAAGATTTTAAGTACTGTTCTTAAGATTTTATATACTATTAAGGCTATACTAATTGCAGTATGAACCCACCTTTCTAAGTAGAATTACTATTTAGTAAACAGAGGTGATCACAATAATTGGCACATCTTACATTTAGGAAACTGTATTTTTGAGGATCCCATATGTATTTCTGTTTTAGATGGATTTCAGGCAAAAAATACTAACATTAATAGGTCTCATCATGTGAAAAACAAATCGGTGAGGGAATTTTTTTCTCTAACACTGCTCATTCAAGATATTTATTGGCCACCTTTCTTGCAGGAAAAACAGACTTATACTGGCTGCAGTTCACTGTCGAAATCTTACCCTGGGAATGGAGTGTGCCATCAACCAGTGGGGGATTGATATGGTATTCAGATGAGCAGCAGTGGGGTCAGTGTCAAACTGACTTGTCATTGAATTCTTTCTTGCTGAGTAGTACAGATGCATTACATAACAATAACACTGTTCAAAAAAGACATTGCTCACTGGTTGAGTGGTCTGCTCAGGCTTCCTATTTCTCATATTGCTGTGTCTGGCTTCAAATCCTAGATAAAGACGTGAACGTTGTATTTGCCTTTCTGGAACTTTTTCTCTCCAGTCCTTGGAACCAATGACCCTAAATTAGTATGGGTGATTCCTTATAGTCGTAAATGCTCATGGGGTTGTTAATCCTGGAAAAAAAAAAAAATGTGCAAGTCAGGGCTGGAAAATTACCGGGCGCCTAGAAATTTCGTCCTGGCGCCCAACTTTTTTACTTCAAATTTCGTAATTTGCAGTCATTACTTTGAGTTCATATATGCAAAATGTAACTTTAACAAATTGTAATTTAATAAAATCAAACTCTGAAATTTTCTGCTTTGACCGCATTTATAAATTCTGTCAGCTTTTATCCTGAACTGTGTGTTTCAAGCAGAAAAACGCGACGAAATCCGCTGAGTCACGTGACTATCTTGTCAGATCGCAGAAGCATTGAAGATCACGCTGTTTGGTTTAAGCTGCGAGCCCGTTAGTAGAAACAGCAAGACGCGGCGACGCACGTTGCAGATTCTCGGAAAGGTTTGCAGTCTGTTTTTCTATTTTCTTAACATTAATTCTTTTTAATTTAAGATTTATTTAAATTTTAAAACAAAGGAAGGGAAATTTTCACGCATTTTTAACGTTGGCTCGCGTTTAAGATGTAAAAAGCTGAAATCGACAGATCACGCAGACAACTGTAATCAATAAATGCCTCCCCCTATTTTATTTTAGCTTTCATTCTTCCATATTTTTCAAACAGATAACTTCAACTTGATGAGATATAATTGCTTTTCTTGAGCTTTGAATCTTGGAAGCAGTGTTTTTATGCACTTTTGAAGAACGTGTGTGGTGGTTAAAAGGGCATAAAAACATTATGGTCACAATTTCTACTCCTTTTTTTTTTTTTTTGCCATGGAGGCCTAAATTATAGTCTAACTGAAAGTTATATTAAGGCGGTTTCTTTTTTTTTTTTTTACGAGATCCATACCATATTTTTAAAGCGTTTTCTCTGTTTCTGCGGTCGTCGGCTTTCTGTAAGTTAACGTCGCAACTTTTTTTCCCCCTTTTGCTTCCAGTTAGTTTCATTTCAGTATTCAGTTAGATTGATAAGGTGTCTTTTTTTTGTTCTTTCTCTTTATTATTTTTTTAAACCATATTTTTACACATTTTTATCGTCCGTTTTCTGTTTTTCACGGGCGCATTACTAGGCATTCCGGAAGTTGATCGCAGGTTTTGCGTTTTTTGGCTTCAGATAGCTTCATTTCAGTTAGATTGTTGCTGTTCTTTTTTTTTTACAAGATCCATATTTTTTAAGCGTTTGCAACATTCCCTTCCGTTTCTGCTACTTTTCGGAAGTTGACGGCTCGCATTTTATTTTATCTATCTTTTTTACTTCCAGATGGCTTTATCTCATATTTTTTTTTTCTAAACCCACTTTACGAATTTTTTAACGCCGCCTGCTTTGTTTACAAAGCCGTATTACGCGGTACTCCGGAAGCTGATGGTCGCAATTTTTTTAGCTATTATTTTCTTCCAAATAGTTTCATCTCAGATTGATGTTAAATGTTTTTTTTTTTTACACATTCTTTTTTATGTTTAGATTTTTATCAAAACTATAGAACCCTGAGATTTATAGACCAAATTTGAATTTCATTTAGCAGTAAGTAGTTCGGGTAATAGGCAATGCTTAATACACTTATCATCATCATCATTGTCAACCATTATCAATCCACTGCTGGACGAAGGTCTCCCCAAGTTTCCTCCACAACGGTCTGTCTTGTGCCAGTCTCCTCCATGTCACTCCCGCATATTTACGAATTTCATCCACCCATCTCCCATGTGGTCTTTTTCTGGGTCTTTTCCTGTCCCTTGGAATCCAATCTAAAATTTCGGCTGTCCATCTATGGTCTGTCCTTCTGGCAGTATGTCCAGCCCATTGCCATTTCAGGGATTTAACTCTGATCATGATGTCTTCCACTCTTGTCATTTTTCGGATCCACGAGTTCCTCTTCTTATCTCTCCTGGTTATACCAAGCATGCAGCTCTCCATGCTACTTTGAGTTGTCTGCAGCCTTTGTATGTCTCTTTTAGTTAAGGTCCACGTCTCTGCACCATACGTAAGCACTGGAAGGATGCATTGATCAAACACTTTTCTTTTAAGACATAATGGCATATTGCTCTTGAAAATTATGCTGTTTCTTCCAAAAGCTCTCCAGGCAAGTTTTGTACGCCGATTAATTTCTTCATCAATGTGACCCTCACTTGATATCTGCTGTCCAAGATAAACATACGTATCTGTTATCTCCAGTTTTTCTCCATCAATCGATAAATCTTCATTTCTTGTAAAAGCATTGAACATCACTTTTGTCTTCTGAAAGTTCATTTTTAATCCCACTTCTTTACTCTTGTCAGCAAGTTCCTGGATCATACTCTGCAGCTCTGATGGGGTAGTTGCAAAAATGACTACGTCATCAGCAAAACGAAGGTGGGTTAGATAATCTCCATTAATCTTTATCCCTTTGTTTTCCCAGTTCAGTGATTGAAAGACATTTTCCAATGTGGCATTAAAGAGCTTCGGAGATATGGTGTCACCTTGTCTCACTCCCTTTCCAATTTTTATGTGTGTTGTATTTTCAAACAGCCGAATCTTTGCACTTGCATTTTCATAGATGTTATTAATAATATTAATGTATGCATCTTCAATACCGCAGGATTTCAGAGCCGTGGTAACTGCTGATGGTTTCACCGAATCAAAGGCTTTTTCATAATCGATAAAAGCCATGCACAATGGAAGTTCATATTCCCTCGCTCTTTCAATTAGTTCTCTCAGTACGTGGATATGATCTATTGTGCTGTAGCCACTCCTGAATCCAGCTTGTTCTCTCGGTTGAGCCATGTCCAGTGTTACCTTCAAGCGGTGTGAAAGAACTTTAGTGAAGATTTTATAAACCACTGATAGGAGGCTGATAGGTCTGTAGTTCCTGAGATCCTCAATGTCACCTTTTTTATGTAGCAGGATCATTGTAGCATTGTTCCAATCCTCAGGAATCTTCCCTTCATTAAGGCATCGAGTGAAAATTTGGGCGAGTACTGTTTCAATTTCTCCACTTGCTTCTTGTATGATGTCTATAGTAATTCCATCTTCTCCTGGAGCTTTCCCCCGCTTCATGTTCTTGATTGCATGTGCAACTTCTGCTGGGAGGACTGGAAGAACTCTGGTACCTTTCATGATGTCTGGAGTACATGTATCATCCCTTTCATATAATTTGGAGTAGAAATCTTTCACTCTTGTCAAAATTTCACCTCTATTTCTTGTTATAGAACCATCTTCTTTTCTCAGAGCCATAATCTGTTTTCTTCCCTTACTGAGATGTCCCTTTGCTATCTTTAGGCTTTGGTTGTTTTCAATTGCTTTCCTCACTAGCTCACAGTTGAATTTCCTTACGTCTTCAGTGATACTTTTTCGTGCTGTCTTGCATAGCTCTATATATTCCACTTTGGAAGTCACATCTTCTTTAGTTGTCCTCATCTCTCTTCTTTTTTGCATCAACATTTTGGTTTTTCCTGATAATTTGTTTACATGCAACTTGTTCTTAGACCCAGCTAATTTTGTTGCTGTTTCCATAAGAGCTTTGGTTACTTTTCTGTTAACTTCCGAAATATCCACTTCTTCCGATGTTAGGCCTTCTAAAGCAGAGAATCTGTTCTTCAGTTCCAACTTGAAAGTATTATGGTGTTTTTTAAGGTTGGTTATGTCAATACATTTTGTTTGTCTTATGAGCTTGCCACGTTCCAGTTTAGTGTTGAGGTGCATCTTACATCTCACCAATCTATGGTCACTACCTGTGTTGAACTTGTTTAGCACACTGCAGTCTTCGATGACGAATTTTTTGTTACACATAATAAAATCAATTTCACTTGTCGTCCCAATTGGATGTCTCCATGTCCATTTCCTGTGTGGCTTTTTCTTGAAAAAGGAATTCAAGATGAAAAATCCTTCTGCCTCTGCAAACTCAACGAGAGTATTTCCACGCTGGTTTCTGTTGCCGTGACCGAATTTACCTACTGAAGTTTCATTCTGTTGCCGGTGCCCTATTTTTGCATTGAAATCTCCCATAATTATCTTCAAGTGCTGCTTACCTTTATTATTTAGATGACGAATTTCCTCATAAAATTCTTCAATTTCTTCTTCAGGATGACTTGTGGTGGGGGCATAAGTTTGAATAATCTGAGCCTGGTATCTTCTCGATAGTTGGATAACGAGTCGTGCAGCTCTGTCCGAGGAACTTTCAACTTCTACCACTTTATCCTTCAGTTTCTTGTTTATTATAAATCCAACACCACTAGTTCTGCCAGTATCTGTCCCACGATAATAGAAGAGATGTCCACTTTTCAGTTCAATGAGATCTTCTCCTTTTCTCCTTACCTCACTCAGCCCGACGATGTCCCACTTGATCCTTTGTAGTTCCTCTTCCAATTCAAGAAGCCTTGAATCAGAAGATAGGGAGCGTGCGTTGTAGGTAGCCAAGGTCAGCATCAAATGGCAGCCTAGTCCGGTCCTCCGGGGATTCTTAGCACCCTCTGCCTTCATGTCGCACTGGCCGCTGCCTTGGCCAGGTACATTCCAACTGCCGGAGACTGAGGGCCAAGATTTAAGTTGTAGAGTCATTTTGGAGGTGTTTGGCCATAACTCACCACGCTGGCCAAGCGGGTTGGTGAGTGTGGGATAGCATTTCCTCTGATCCCGATGGTATAGTTATACCGCTATTTGCGGTCGTCAGAGCCCCTTTAGTGGGAACAGGATGCACCACGAGAAGGCGGGGTTGACATTTGTCAAGGAGAGGCTGTGATGTTACGCATCTCCTGACCTTACATCCCAATACACTTATATTATTACTTTTTGTTCCAACATCATCACCATGCATTACGTTTGTGCATGATACTTTGAAATTTGCTTTCGTTTCACCTGGCTCCTAAATTTTGGAGCTGGCTCCTAGATCTGGAGCTTATTTTTCCAGCCCTGGTGCAAGTAATTGCTTTCAGTCAGCAGTTACTACAGAAAGGTAAATTTAGTAAGACACCATTGTTTAAAACACTTTTTGAATACTCGTTTTAATGTATATTTCAGAAAGATACAAATCAGGGTGGCGACAGACCTGGAAAATCGGGAAAAGTCAGGGAATTTCCTTCAATCGGAAAAAGTCTTGGAAAAGTCAGGGAAATTTGTGGCAAATCGAACGAAGTATGGAATTTTTATTTCAGTTTTCCTAGCTCATCTTGCCAGCGATAAAATAATAAAACATTGGATGTTGTTTTAGCCAAATATATTTGCGAGCTTTATTTTTTCGTTAAAACGATGTAGTTTTATCGTTAATGGCCATGTTTTCTTTGACTCAGGCTCCAACGCACCCTTGTTCAATCAATCCACAATTCCGCCTCTGCCCCTAATGCCAGCACGATGTTTCTGGAATGGCTTCATGTTGTTGTAAATATACATCATTCAGACTGAATTATGTGTGCGCACACAATCAAAAAATCGAAAAGAGATATAATAATGTGTTAAAAGGAAAGGAAGAAACCAATTTCGGAATCAGATTGTTTTTAATTCATGTTTATAGGTCTTATTTTCTCTTTTATTTACGAAGTTGTAATAGTATAAATTATTTACTTTGTGTGCTTTGAAGTACCTTTTGCATCGGACGGATGCTCGCTGTGTGCATTATTTCTTTTTCCTTCTGATTGTTTGGATACAAAAGTTCGTTATCGGAGATCGCAATGTTACGTACGCTTCGCATTTTCTCGTGTTCGGCTTTAGGAGTGACTTTGAGGACACATCCTTTGCGCAAAACCAGCCGGGTTTTCAGCAAATTTCGCAAGCTTTGTCTTTTTAGCACATCTTTTGTATAAAAAGATTGTGCTTCTGTTATCGGGGTGTCCAGGGCTCGACAAATCTTGGGCGCCAGGTCGCCCAGGCGCCTAAAATTCGGGCCGTGGTGCCTAATTTTCTTCTTTGTTGAGATTTCGTAATATATTGCAGTAAATGCAGTAATTTCTGTTATGTAATCCATAGATTATCTATTAAAAGGTTATAAATTTAGGTGCTGCGCACATCGTTAAAAAACAAACAAAAACGGGTGCGTCTTTTTTTTGTTATTGGGAAAGTACCGAAAATGCGGTAACAGAAAAAAATATAACGTAACAGCGAGATAGAAGACTGCAAAGAGATTGTAAGAATATATATTTTATCTTTTACTTAGAAGTATTTTGACAGAAAATATGATGCAAGGAAGGCGTTACTATTTGCGTGTGCGGAAGCCTACGCGTTGTGAGAATCCGTGACCCTCGGGAATCGCGCATAGCTATTCTGTAGCGTGTACCCATTCTGCGAATCGCATCGCCTAGTTTTGGTGTGCTGGTTGTATTAGTTAAGGTTTTTTTTGGTATTCAGTTGAAACATATTCAGAAATAAGACAATGCTGGACTGTCCGCAATTTCAGCGGATTTTTTAGTCAGACTAATGAACTGCGATAATGCGGCAACAGCTAATGATTTTAGTTCTTTTTTTTTTTTTACCTAAAAGTAACATGACAGTTATTTTTTCAATAAGACGATCATTTTTTTCTTGCATCTTTGGATTTTTGAGTCTGTCATGTGAATCGCAGTTTTCTGTCGGAAATTATGATTCACGATTAACATGATAGGTGCGGATCACGTGGTGCCGATTATATGACTGTTATGCATGCCAATTACCACGGAATGTCAATATTTTTTACCGATTTAGGTGTCTAACTACGGATTCTACGAATTTTCATTTTGTTTAAAAAAAATATTTTGGTATTTTATGATATACATAAGATTCTTAAGCGGATTCACGGAAATCTGCATTTTTTTTTTTTTTTTTTTTTTTTAGATCGCTATCAGAATTGATGCAAAATTGAAGAGAATTTGGGGGTAGGGTCATTTTTCGTCTGGGAACGGTATTTCATGTTTCAAAGCTTTCGAAAACAGTAGTTAAATGGAGTAAAAAGAATTTGCCCTAATCATAATTTTTTTCTCCGTATGTTGTGTTTGTGTCTAGTATTCTTGTTAAATATAATTTTATGGCATATATGTTCGTATTTCAGCTTGAAACTGTAGGCAAGAATATGTGCAAAAATGGAAGTTAGACGGCGCAAAAATTGCCTCCTAATCTTCAGGCTTGAGGTTCTTCCGCAAATTCGAGAAATTCCACCTTTTTCATTATGTTGGCCACTCAGGAGATCGATGCACAAGTAAACAGAATTGTGTGTGTGTGTGTGTGTGTGTGGGGGGGGGTAGATGTTCGTTGGAGGACCGAATTCCATCTTTACAAAACTTTCGGAAACGGAAAGTTGACAGAGTTCAGATTTTTTCCATAATCGTAATTTCTTTCTTCTCGCGATGTTGCCTGTGTCCAGTATTTTAAAGTAATATTTTACTGCATAAATTTTTGCATTTCACCTTGAAAATAGGAGAAAAATTTCCAAAACCAGAAGTCGGACGGAATTCCCGTAATAGCATTCCCCCCCCCTCCCGTGATGTTCCCACTCTCCAGCATTGTTAAATATCCCCCGCCCCATAAGTTTCTGCATTTTATAAGGGAAGAAGGAAACTTTCGAAAACGGAAGTGACGAAGTTGGAAAATTTGTAAAAATTGATGCATGGTGTTCAAAAGTATTAATATTCCCAAAGTTACACCATTTATCTGAAATAGTTGAAGCTTTGATATGCACTCATGGTCCTCAGGCTGAGGGATGTTATCAGAGGGCACAAAAATCATGAAAAGGAAGAGAAGAGACTAAGAAGAAGTAGGAAGAGAATGATAGCAGCAGAAAGCAATCGATGCTGTGCAGTTGCAGAGTCAACAAAAGACAAACTAACAGTAGTCTGCATTCTTGCTGTCTGTTTTGATTTTTCACTAGTTAAAATGTTCAGCCCCCCCTTCTTTGGTCTCATCTTGTCGTAAACTGCAATTTTAGAGGCAGTATGTTCATATGGCAAGTGGAGGTTCGTGCACTGCGCGTTCACTTTCTTGGATTTCCTGTCTGTCAAGCATTGTGGAATTCTGATTTTTATCTCTACATGTCGAATTCACATTTTTATCTCTACACTGAATACATATTTCATTTCCATTAAGCATCCCTCAAATATTCTAATACTCTGCACATTTCTTTTTTTCCTTTTTGATGAGTCTTCCTTTAAAAAAAAAAAGAAATATAAATCACTTTTTTATTCTTTAGAATTGTAGACATTGTGCTTTCCAGTATTACAAAATGCTGTACAATTTTTTTTTTTTTTTTTTGGCTGCCTTCAACATTTTTAATAACTGATTTTATCAGCAAAGGACAATGTGTTCAACTTGTGATTTGAAGCCACAAGTTTAGAAAAATAAGTTTTATGAAACAAAGCTTGAATTTGTTCAGAACAAGAATATGCAACATAAACTTAACAAAAAGTGCTACTGAACACCATCTGTCTATTAGGTCGAATGGTAAGATGCTAGTCTGAAATTCTTTTTGAATGTTATTTAAAGATGACTGTTTGGTTACTTATTGGTGGAAATTGAAGATGTGCTGCGAGGAGTGTAGTTGCAGTCTGTCCCTGGCTGAGTGGTGACAGAATTATTTCAGAGGGAGGTCACTTTCTAAGGTTAGTGGTCAGCATGGAATGTTTGCTTTTGTTGTCTATTGTTAGGAATGAGTTGTGCATCAAATCCTCGTTGTTTGCATTTTATGGGCTATTTTTTATTTTTAAACAATAATTTTTTGAGTTATCACGTTGGCCACTAAAATTTTTTTGACTTATCATGACCATAACTTCATTATATGTCTTTTTAAAATTCCATAAAATACATTAGTTTTATTTTATATTTTATGGGGTTTTAAAAAGATTTTTCTTCATAATAAAAGAAAATATAAATTACTATAGAGCTTACATTCGTTGTTGGGAATTTTGATGTCTTTTTTTTTTTTTCAAATAGTAATACATAAAAGCTTACTCTTTAAGATTCACTTTGCTGACATTTCCTGCACGTTTTTTTTTTTTTTTTTTTTTTTGTGGGTATTTCTGTAGGTTCCAGCAGGGCAAGTTATTATATTCCACCATTGTATATTCCATATATTTAAATGAGCACTTCAAGACATGCGAAGCTACTATGCACCGGCTTGTAGTTCATTCTTACTTTAAAATATTTACTCACTCCATTGAATTCATATATTAACACATAAATTAAACTCGGAGAACTCAGGAAACATGCGCAAATACATTCATTTCACAAACGGTAACATCCAACAATTCTCACACATACATCAAAGCTAAAACTGAAAACGCCAACCTAATTGCAACACAACTCTAAAACCTATATACACTATATACAAAACAAGCTGGCTTCTATTCTATTTATGTCATCTTGTCTCTAAGAGTCTCATGCTCAAAGCCCATGATGACTAACCCTTTTAACTTAACCCTACCTTCGCTAAAAAAATCTGCCTCAAGTACGTTCAGCCGTTCAACAGCCATCATCAGGAAGCGCCAGTGATGTTGCTCTGATCATGGCTGTTGAACGGCTGAACGTACTTGAGGCAGATTTTTGTAGCGAAGGTAGGGTTAAGTTAAAAGGGTTAGTCATCATGGGCTTTGAGCATGAGACTCTTAGAGACAAGATGACATAAATAGAATAGAAGCCAGCTGGTTTTGTATATAGCGTATATAGGTTTTAGAGTCGTGTTGCAATTAGGTTGGTGTTTTCAGTTTTAGCTTTGATGTATGTGTGAGAATTGTTGGATGTTACCGTTTGTGAAATGAATGTATGTGAGCATGTTTCCTGAGTTCTCTGAGTTTAGTTTATGTGTTAATATATGAATTCAATGGAGTGAGTAAATATTTTAAAGTAAGAATGAACTACAAGCTGGTGCAAAGTAGCTTCATATGTCTTGAAGTGCTCATTTAAATACATGGAATATACAACGGTGGGAAATAATAACTTGCCCTGCTGGAACCTACAGAAACACCAAAAAAAAAAAAAAAAAAAAAAAAAACTTGCAGGAAATGTCAGCAAAGTGAACCTTAAAGGGTAAGTTTTTATGTATCACTCTTTGTAGTTATGCACGTGAATTTAAAGATAGCAAGGGCATTAAACAGCCCAATATGCTATTACAGTTTTTTTTTTTTTTCTTCAAGGGGTGAAACAAATATTTTGTGGAATTAAATAGTAATAACAAAGGACTGGGGATGGAGTTTGAATGAAAGAAAACATGTTTAGTTATCTTGCTTCTATGCTTTGCATAATTTCAGTTCTATTTCTCTTCTGGTTAATACCTGTTGTTATATATCTTCCTCCCCATTGGAGTGGAGTATGATTCTACATAGTTTTCCTGTCCAATTGTGTTGTGGAAGTGCAAGCCACAGCTGTAATTGTATGAAAATGGTATTATGCATTTGTTATTATTTTGGGTTCTTCATATCTCAAAATTTTATTTGGTTTTGAATCTTCAAAAGCCTCATATGATAAAAGCAGCTTTACAGAATTCCAGCACGTTGCCACCATACTGTGAGCAATGTTTTCACATATTTAGGCCTCTACACAATGGTCATCATATCATAAAAATTATTGGGAGGGAGTCAGCCACAAAGTTTTATGATTTAGAAAACATAATTTCAGGATTTTTTTCATCTTGTCATTTTTAAAAGAAAGGACTACTCAGTATTTAATTTGTGTATAAGAAACATTAAACAAAGCGACATAGTGACAGGCGCTGATGATTAAGAATAATTCCGATTTAGTGAGCAAGACATGTCTCAAATGGTGGACTGCTAAATATTGAATTTTAGTTTATTAACATCATAAACTCACCAGCTTTCATACTTGGCTATTTAATTTCTCATCTTTTAGTTGATGCTGCTGTTATTTTCTATGTTATGAAAGCATAAAAAAGTGCAGTCTTTCATGTGGATTTTTAACCTATATTTATTTCCATACATGTTAACTGGTGGCTTGTGGATAATATTAATATTTTCTACCTGAATTTAGGGGTCTATCAAACTAGAATTTGGTACCATTTCTTGGAACCTTTACAGAGTCATTTAATTTAAATACATCACCTTTTCAAAGTCCTTTCATTCTAAATCAGCTTTTGAATAAAGTCATCTCGTGCAAGAACTGCATAGTTACAAAATTATTTTCTGAGCATCTATGCATTATTCTTATTTTTTTTTTTTGCTTATTTATTATTTCTGGAATGATTCAAATGACAATGTGGAATTCAAGCTCAGTAGTAATTCAGCTGAGCATTTGAGCTTCCCAACCAGCTGATATACTCTGAGGCATTATGGGATACAAATGAAGAAACACTACTTCTCTATGAGTGTATGTTAGATATACTACTGTTTGGTTCGTATTTTCAAATAAATGCACCACAATTATTGCTCAATGTTTTTTTAGTTTACTAACAATTGAACTTCCATGCCCAAAGATTTCACAAGTAACACATTTTTAGTATCTAATAAATTAAGAGATTTGCCAAAATCTTGACATGCTCACTTAGACCAGATCTCCTTATTTTTTTTGTATATAATTTTCTCAGTATAAATGTTTGAATAGAAGCTACACAGTTGCCTGCAACAATAAAATTATTGATATTTGTGGAGTTCATGGATGCACTTTTGTTTTTAATTCATTTTACTAAATACACTGCCGGAAAGTGAAAAAATAACACCAAGAAGGGATGGGCGGACGATCATGAAATTTACATATGTTAATGGGGTCGAGTTTACGTAGGTGTGATGTTAATTTCAGGACCAACCGTGAGCGCTTACGCCACAGCACGGCATAATATGCAAATTATCGTCGGTGGTATTTAAGGAGTATGGCGAAGTGAATGTAATCAGTCGTCGGCGTACGGACACGTGCGAAGACCCTGAAGAAGCTGCAATGACTGGACATGGAAGACGTGTACGATTTCAGCAGTTATCGGATTTTGAGCGAGGTCGTCTAGTCGGACTCCGCGAGGCCGGGTGATCGTATCGTCGTAATACGGAGCGAATTGGACGGAAAGTGTCGGTGGTTGTACGATGGTGGCGTAGATGGTCCGAGGAACATTCCCACACGAGAAGACGTGGAACCGGGAGTCACAGACGGACTGATGAGCGGACCGATCGTCGCATAAGAAGAGCGCCGTTGTCAAGCAGAACATCCACTGCGATGCAAATCCGAGCTGCCGTTGCACCTGAGGTGACTGTGCGAACAATCCGCAACCGTCTACTGGATGCAGGACTACGTGCACGTGGGCCTCTGGCATGTGTACCTCTGACTCCAGCCCACCGTCAGGAACGGCTGCAGTGGTGTTGCCAATGTCTGCACTGGAGAACGCAATGGCGATCTGTCGTTTTCAGCGATGAAAGCAGATTCTGCTTGGGAGCCTCCGATGGCCGTATGCCTGTTGGCAGATGCACAGGGGAGCGTCTCCACCCTTCTTGCATCCACCAGCGAAACACAGGGCCTACACCTGGTCTCCTGGTGTGGTAAGCGTTCAGCTATCACTCCCGTACACAACTAGTGTTTGTACCGGGTACGTTAAACAGCACCTCCTACATCAACAACATCATTCAACCCGTTGTTGTGCCATTTGTAAGGTCAGTCCATCATGGTGTTTTCCAGCAAGATAACGCACGCCCAACGCAACATTCACTTCAGGGTGTGAGACAACTTTCATGGCCTGCACGTTCACCGGATTTGTCCCCCATTGAGCACGTGTGGGATTTTATGGGACAACGACTTATCTGGTCTCCACGGCCAGCCACGACCATCCCCGATTTACGCGTGCAGGTTGAGGATGCTTGGAACTCAATACCCCAAACTTACATCCACCATCTGTACGATAGACTCCATGCCAGAATTGCACAGTGTGACACAGTTTATGGGGGTTCAACCTCGTACTAATCATGTTACATGGAAATGTTATTTTTCAGTTTACCAGCAAATACAGCTGTATTTTGCCATAATGTTTTGATCACGTTATCCTCTGTATTTCGTTGGTATGAGACGTCTCTTTCTTGGTGTTCTTTTTTCACTTTCCTCCAGTGTAACTATGTCAATTATAAATTTGATTTTTCTTTCAATTTTTGAGTGTGAAGTTAAATTTTCACACATTTTCAGTATTTTTGTCTTTTCTCAAGTCTCATGGCGTAAAACTGTGGGTGCACTGTTTTTTCGCATTTTATTCTTTATTGTATTTTAGCTCACAGATGCACTCTTTTTTCATTTTATTTCTTATTGTATTATTTATGTACACACAATTGATTAATCTCAAGTAGATTTACTTTTTTTGTTTGTTCAGTTTTGGAATGCAGAAGTGAAATCTTCACTCCCCCTTCCCATCTTCCAATTTTTTGTACTACATCACTCTGGAGGGAGAATGCCCCCCCTCCCGTTGACAAAATGAGCACAGTATTTAAAAGCTTTTAATTTTAGCAATTTGGATTTTTGTGTTTGTTTTACAAATATTTACATACAAGTTCAATTTGAAATTTTTATAAACTGTGTAACACAGATTTAAACAAGTTAGTAAAATCATGCAATGCATTGATTATGATATGCTTTCTAACATACTAGAAATCATTACTCAAGTTATGAGGAAAATGGCTGTGGAATAAATCTCACTCCTGTGCCTTGACCTTTGATCCCATTTCGATGATATTCAACAGAACTGGTTCAGTATATCTCCGAAATAACATGATAAAGTTTTGTCGCAATCGAAGCAATTTTATGTAAGTTATGATGCATAAGGGCTATGGAATAGATCCCGCTTCTGTGTCCTAACCTTTGACCCCATTTTGCCCATTTTCAATAGGATTTGTCCCCAGGCAGGTCTCTACAACATACTAACATTTCATCCAAATCGAAACATTTTTACTTAAGTTATGACGCATAATGGCGATGGAAGTGATTCCGCTCCTATGTCCTGACCTTTGACCCCCAATTCGCCAATTTTCAATAGGGTTTGTCCCCAGGTGGTCCCCTACCATACTAAAATTTAATCAAAATCAAACCTTTTTTACGTTAGTTATGGCGCATAAGAGCAGTGGAATGGATCCCGCTCCTATGTCGTGACCTTTGACCCCATTTCGTTCACTTTTAATGGGGTTCTTTCCCAGGTGTTTCCCTACCAGATACTAAAATTTCATCGAAATCAAGCAATTTTTACGTGAGTTATCGTGCAGACGAACATACGCACAGAACGCGTGACATAATGAGGCAGATAGGAATTGCGACCATCTGCTCGCAAGAGTGTGACGTCATAAAACTTTAATAGGATCCACACACAATGCGTGACATAATAAGGCAGATGGCGTGACCGCACGCCAACATCTAATGGGACACCGCCATGACACTACACTAAAAACGTGGTAATTCGGGGTGGTTATTTAACCCACTAACCTAATTTTCCTAAAGTTGAGATCAAGCTAAATCAATTTCTAGTACCAGAAAACAGTAGGTTAACGACTTTCATCAAAACCCCTAGAGCCGTTTTCAAAATAAAATTTACATACATACATACAAGAATTGCTCCTTTAAGGTGAACGTCAAGCAATTTTGCTTCCTGTACTTCGAATGAAAAAATTTCTGTACACATTTTCTTCCTAATTAATGTGTTCCCAAGGATGAAAATTTGAACATCGTATTAAAATATCTTCATTTTATAACTTGCAATACTTAATATTTTCTAAAACATAACCATAATTATGCAATCCAACATTTGTTTGTCTACTGACGTAATCAAAGTACAGGTCGCGCCATCCTTTTTCTGGTTTCAACACCACTAAAGGAAAAGTTATTGATTTTCCATATAATTATGGCTATGTTTTAGAAAATATTAAGTATTCCAAGTTATACTATGAAGTTATAGTATTCCAAGTTATAATATGAAGTTATAAGAGCGATGGAATGGATCGCAATCCTTTGTCCTGACCTTTGACCCCATTTCATCCATTTTCAATAGGGTTCGTCCCCAGGTGGTCCCCTACCACATACTGAAATTTCATCGAAATTGAACCATTTTTACGCACGTTATGACGCATAAGGGCAATGGAATGCATCCCGCTCTTATGTCCTGACCTTTGACCCCAATTCACCCATTTTAAATAGGATTTGTCCCCAGGCGGTCCCCTACCACATAGTAAAATTTCATTATCGAACCATATTTACGCAAGTTATGATGCATAAGTGCAATGGAATGGATCCCGCTCCTACGTCGTGACCTTTGACCCCATTGGTCCCATTTTCAATAGGGTTCGTCCCCAGGTGGTCCCCTACCACATACTAAAATTTAATCGAAATCGAACCATTTTTACGCCAGTTATCGTGCGGACGGACAAAGCTGGAGCATATACGCTTCAACCTACGGTTGGAAAGCGTAAATAAAAAAACAGCACACATTTTTTCTGGTTTTGTTTACATTCTCAACAGTGAAAGCTTGATGTGTATAAGTGTGCAAGTGTCCCACTCTTTCCACTACCTGTACATTTTATCAGTGCAAGCAATACATAGAAGCCTGTAAATATCCAACCTAAGTTATATCATACATACATACATATCACTAAGCTGTTCTCTGAGATTCAGAGGTTAGCTCCAAAAAGAAATACAAACTTCCAGATATTTTTACTTACTGTTGTCGTATCAAACTTCGCCATTTACAGCGATCTTGACATACAACTCGTGCTTCACTGATATCCATTACACGCCTTACACAAGATGTTTTATACTTCATACTCATAATCTTTTTCTCATGCAGACACTCCTGAATCTGATCTACCCATGTCTTCCTTGGCCTTCCTCTGCCTTTCCTTCCTGCCACTTGGGTTGAAAATATTTTCTTAGTAAGCATTTCATCGCTCATTCTTTCAACATGGCCAATCCACCGAAGCATATTGGTCTCCACCTTGCTAACAACATTTTGCTTCACATCACACAACTGCAATACATCTTCATTCCTCACACAATCAGATCGTGTCTTGCCACAAACCCCACGTAAATAACGCATTTCTCCAGCACACAAACGACTCCTATGCTTCTTCTGCAGTACCCAGGTTTCACTGCCATACATCAGAGTAGGACCAATTACTGTTTCATACACAGCCATGCGGGACTCTCTAGAGAACCCATCATTCCTGTGAAAACCTCCCAGAGCAGCTATGACTTTCAAAGAAGAATTCACTCGCCTACTGATTTCACCATCCAACTTGTTCTCTCTGTCAAACATGCATCCTAAATACACAAACTCACTCACCTGGTCAATCACAGTGCCATTTATACTTACATTACATTCAGTGCTACCCATTCCTCTCGCAAACACCATAACTTTGGTTTTTCCCTTATTTATACTCAGTTTGAATTTCATGCAAACTTCGTGCATCCGAGTCAACATACTCTGCAACTCACTTTTGCTCTCTGCCAACAGGACAGTGTCATCAGCATACAGCAATTTGCACACACGGATATCACCAAGACATAAACCACTATTATCTATTTTGGCCTCACGCATGCATGCATCCATAAATATATTAAACAGCCATGGTGACATTACACAACCTTGTCTAACTCCTGCACCAATGGAAAACCATTTTGATAAAACACCATTCACTCGTACACAAGCTCTACTACCAGCATACATGGCTTTTACACTATTAAGTAGATTCCCAGTAACATCATATTCATTCAATACCTTCCACAAAAGTGTCCTATTCACTCGGTCGTAAGCTTTCTCTAAATCTATGAAGGCAGTAAAAACTTTCTTCCCGACAGCCAGATACTTTTCAATCATCATGCGTAATGCAAAAATCTGGTTAGTGCAGCCTTTACCAGGCATAAAACCACTCTGAACATCCCACACTTTCTCTGAAGTAAGACCCCATACTTTTTCAATAACAACCTTACCAAACACTTTCCCTGGCACACTCAGTAGGCTAATACCACGATAGTTCTTGCATTCAATCTGATCACCTTTTCCCTTATACAAGGGAACAATGATAGCATCCTTCCAATCCCGAGGGACCATTCCTAACTCCCAGCACAACTGTCAAATTTCAGTTAACCAGTCAATTATAGAATCACCACCATACTTCAACATCTCTGCAGTTATGCTATCAACTCCTGGAGCCTTACCATTCTGAAGAGATTTTAGAGCTTTATACACTTCTTCTCTTGATATCGCTCCTGTGCTTTCATCCCTCATTGTGACATCATCTGCATCTGTCTCAGAATCATTTTTGCTCTCCTGATGTAATAACTCACAGAAGTATTCACCCCATCTGTCACTTAACTCATTGGGCTCCCATATCATTTCCCCAATCTCATTCTTCACACAACTTACAACTTTGTTTCCCCTATTTTTCCTGAGTCTCATGTACTTCCAGAAGGACTTCCTATCTTTCCAAAAAGCCAGTTCATGCCTTTCCACTTTCTCTTTCCTATCTTTTGCCTTACTGTGGCGAACCAGCTTAGCAGCTTCATGCTTCTTACAGCGATATTCATCCACAGAGACTCTACCTTGCAACATCCCCAAATAGGCTTCCTTCTTTTTCTTTACTGCCTCATCAATCTCACTATTCCACCAAGCATCACCTCTATTGATACCCACTATTGTGGTGCCACAGACCTCTTTAGCAGCAGTAACAACACAGTTCTTAAAACATTCCCACTTTTTTTCTACATCCCTCTCACAAGATTTCAGATCCTTCAGCCGTTCTCTGAGTAAGTCAGAATACCGCTGATGATCTTCAAGGAGCCTATCAACCTTTATTCTTTCTCTCCTGGGTCACTTCCTATTCCTTTTCCTCCAACCAACATTCAGTTTCACTCGTGACACTACCAAGTAATGATCAGAACCAACATCCGCACCTCTCATCACACGGGTGTCAACAACTAAGTGTTTCAAACGCTGATCGTAAACAACAAAATCTATCACACTCTTTTGACCAAGAGTACGATTTTCCCAAGTATATGTGTGTATATACTTGTGGTTGAAAAATGTATTAGATACACACAAATCATTCTCAATGCAGAGTTCAATTAATCTTTCACCATTATCATTCACACAAGGGTCATTAAACTTACCCAGAACATGGTCAGAAATTGCATTCTGCACACCTACTCTAGCATTGAAATCCCCTGCTATTATAACTTTTTCTTTAGCACCAAACTGGCTCAAAACAGCTTTTAGCTCATTCCAGAAATCTTCTTTCTTATCAGAAGGTTCCGAGTCACAAGGAGCATACACTACAACAATTACAATTCTCTGAAGTTTCACTTTCAAACGAATCCAGAGAATTCTCTCACTTACGCAACTATAGTGATCAAGTTGTTCTTCATCTTTTCACTTAAAATCACACCTACACCAGCCTGTCTTCTCATATTATCCAATACTCCAGACCACACACTCACCGTGCCATTCACTTCTTCTACCCCAATTTCCTTCTTTTTGGTTTCACTTACACACAGCACATCCAATTTATACTTATTCATCTCCTCAATCACCTCACTCATCTTGCCATTTATACCTCTAGTATTCCATACACCAATCTTACATTCACTCAGCCGAGATCTCTTTCTCATACGCCGTTCAGAAAGTCCAGGTCGATTCCGTGGTGGACCGTCCTTCTCAAGTGTGGTAGGTCCACCATATCCCACACTTGAGTCATTCTTAATATTTCTTTTTGTCTTTTTAATCGGGTAAGTACATCAGTGTGGGGGATTAGCCCACAGCTGAGGGTTCCAGTTAGTTGGTCATTCAACCTAAAGATTCTGGAACAAAACCCAGTGAGTTGGGGTCTTTTCGCCAATGTCACACAGAACTAGCTTGCACCTCTCCAAGATTCACAGAGGCCTAGTTGCTGTTGTGTGTGCCATTGTTACCACGGAGCGCCCCGAGGAGGCAAACCCATGTCTGTTAGTGTAAATGTGATAAATCCTTTTCCACTCATCAGAACTTGAGAATTTCATACCAATTGATTTATTCTATTCATCAGTCATCACTTTACATCAAGGAACAAATAATTTACAAAAAGCATGTGCTGCATTATGCTTCTATTGGTTAGTACTCCATGAAAAGGCAAGGTGCTGCTGACTTTCAACATCCATTTTAATTTAATTTTATGATTCTTCCAGGAGTTAATGATAACTGTGAACTCTCCCCTTCATGTTTTTACAAAAGTATTGGGTCAATCCATGCGAAATCGTCAGATTTTGAATTAATTTTCCACCATCACATCTCCGATTCTTACGATTTTTTTAAAAATGGGTAGCTACTACCAACTTATAAAAACCCTGAAAGTTTCAATTTTTTATTTCCGATAAATTAGAAGATATAATTTTTTGAATTTTGGTTCATGGCGGACATACTTTACCTAAAAATGCAAATATCTCCGCTATTTAGAATGAAAATAAAATACATAAATCATCATTCTTTCTTAATTTTTACCAAAGAATCCATTGGTGCAATGCACGCATTTCTATCTGCTTTAGTTTTTGAGTTGTGTGAGCAATGAAAGAGTTTTTCTTCAATGCTTAAAAAGGCAATGTAGTACAGCACTTAGAAAGCTGCAGTTATTATTCTTTGCAAAGAAAGGTTTAATCTATCAAATGAAGAAAAAAAAAAAAAAAACCCCTTGGGCTTTTGCCTGAGCACCGAGAAAAGAATATTTAAACATGGTGCATGGCCAGTGCATTGCCATGGTGAAAGCGCAATCGACGATGCACGTGGTGTCGTGGACACGACTGTGTAGAGACGTGGTACCGGAAGAAGAACGGCATTCCTCCCACACGCAAGAAGCGACCACCCCCTTCCCGCCGCACGGACGCATGTATTGTTGAACTCACATTTTGAAGGAAAGGAATTTTTTATTTTAAAAAAGCATGATTAGTTCATGAATGATGTTTATATTTCATTGTCTCACAATGCTGTGATCAACTTTCATGTCAGAATTTGATTATATTTAATAAAATCAGACAACAGGAAGTTGAACTTCCATGGAACGCATATTTTTTTCCGTTAACGAATTTGGCAATTATCATAAAATTTAACATCTAAAGGTTTTACAGTGTTCGTGAGATTTTCCCGCATTTTGTGTCATCATCTGAATCATTTCTTGAAATCGATGCAAAATCAAAATTATGGGTGGGGTGGGGTGGGGTGGGGGGTGAGGGAGTGATAGCTGCCAATGCTTTCGCTCTAGACGAGAGATCGTGGAGAAATTTCTTTGGCTAATTTTGGGGATCACCTTGTACTTTTTTTTAATCAGCCTTTTTTTTTTTTTTTTATTCTGGCGAGTGTGCTTGTATATATACATGGATAAAAAGTTCCGTTGTACTTTGTTTTCAGATTTATCATACCGGCGATGAAATGAAGCCTCTCTCCTTTTTATATGTTGTTTGTTAGAAGGTTACTGCAAATGACCTGACACTCCAGACCTTTTGCGCACTTTGTATGATCAACATCCCGCAAATTTATTGCTCCTCGTAAAGATATCGTTAAGTATAAACTTGCCGCCCCGGTAGCACAGTGGTGTAAGTGAGGGCTTATGATCATTCGTCCAAGATGGGTCCGGATTTGAATCCCGGTGAGGCATGGATGTTGTGTTTGTCTTACGGCGCTGGCTCTCTCCCATCCCTGGAACCATTGGTCCCAAATTAAGGACAGGCGACTGCTTATAGCCCATTGAGTTGCTCACGGTGGTCGTTAAACCTCCAATAAAAAAAAAAAAAAAAGTATAAACTTGCTATTCGCTGCAGGATGAAAAATGATGTTGACAAAAAAGTGTTAGGAGGATTTTATATGCACACGCAAAATCTCCGATTATTTTCTGTGAAGGTAATGTGATACTTTTTCTGTAGTGTGGAAACTAAATATAACCCGCGAGAAAATTTAATGTTCATGTCACCGATGTAAACCAATCAGTTCTATACTTTTGGCTTTTGGAAGTTTATGAATTGTAGCCTCTTAAATAAAAAAGCAAAATGGCATTCCTCATGGCTGTTAGTTTTTGTACTTATGGGAGGGAAATGGGGTGGGGGAATCCTCTAAACGATTTTCTAAGAGAGCAGCAGAAACATGTGTTTTGGATTACAGTTTAAAACGATCAGAGAGAGAGAGATTCCTTGTCAGGTTACAAACTGTACTTCATAAATAGCCTTATGAAAGAGAGAGGGAGAAAAGAACTAAGTAAACTAAAATTGCAAAGAAATAGTTACTTGCCATAGAGATTCGTACCCATCGTTCCCATACTACATACGTTGAATAAATACTGCATACAGTATCCACTTGAAAACTTTTTTTGACTAGGGATAACATTATCAGCGTCGAGTAAAGTGCACATGAACGGAGTTTTTTGCCAAAATTTCTGCCAAACACTTCAAAGTGTGTGCCTCCTCTCCCATCATGTTTAGCACCCCCCGCCCCCATGGCCCACCCAGTTCTGAGCGGCTAGCATCACCACTGCCCTGCATTTGTTAATTTATGTGCTATTTTTGTATAACGCTTTCTGTTTGCCACAGATGTAGAACTGTTTATTTTTCTTAGAGACGATTTACTCCTTTTATCCGTGCTCTCTCTGTCTCTGTCTGTCTCTCTCTCTCTCTTTCTTTCTTTCTTTTTTTTTAAAGACAGGATGGCCCCAGACCTTGAACCCCTCAGATCCCAATTTACGACCTCTGTCAAACAGAGGTTTTAGCTCACCGCAAGTGGAAAAGCTCCGTAGTGTATTTTCTCAGATCTCTTTTATTCTTTTGCAATTTGAAAGTTGATGTCTAGTTTTTCAGCATCTTTGTGCATTGTGATTGTGGCATAATGTGTTAAACAAACAAACAAACAAAGGCTACTTCTTTATTCAAGAGACAGCTAAAGTAACTTGTCAATATGAGGACGATAACTGCGTTTCTGCTGATAAAGAGAAACAGAAGTACATAAAACAGCAGACAAATTACGATTGCTAAATAGTAACACAAGTTCCATACTTGTTTTACATAAATTGGTAATCAATAATTGCGATATATTGGGTATTACATTAACGAAAACGTACTCATACGTTCGAGGTCTGTTAATGTTTCCCATTATTTCTAAATTTATTGGCATGATTAATAAAAAATAATAATAATAACGGAAATAAATCCAATTGCTACCACTGTGACACCGGGTTGTAATTAGGAGGCATAAAATTTTTCGTTTAGTGTAACTGTCAAACTGTGTGTTCCTATTTTTGGGCGACACCACGAACAGTTAAAATGTGTTTTCCTTATTTTAGGGTGCCATGTTGCATTTTGTTTCATATGAGCTCTTGAGAGTTTTGTGAGCTCCCACCTGATGCGTAATCTTTAAATAAGCAACTGAAATAAAAAATAAATAAATAAAAAACAAGCAAGATGACAGATATACTCGTTCATTTAAATACCAGATCTACCAGAAAATAATCGATAACGTTTTTTCTAACTCGATGCTGAGCCTTGCTAACAACATTAACTGAAACACAGTATATATCTCCTCTACCTCGCAAAAATAGGCACTGAGATATATATCCCCGATTACTTTATTTCTCAAACTGTCATTCCTTTATCATTTTCTTTTATGGAAGACATGGACAACTAGACAATTTATTAATTCCTGAAATAGAACTATTTCATGTCTAAAAATTCTGTCGAATATTGTGTGAGCCAGGGCTGGAAAAATAAGCTCCAGATCTAGGAGCCAGCTCCAAAATTTAGGAGCCAGGTGAAACGAAAGCAAATTTCAAAGTATCATGCACAAACGTAATGCATGGTGATGTCGGAACAAAGAGTAATAATATAAGTGTTTTGAGCACTGCCTATTACCCGAACTACTTATTGCTAAATGAAAGTCGAATTTGGTCTATAAATATCAGGGTCCTATAGTTTTGATAAAAACCTAAACATAAACCAGTGTTCCACTGAAGCTGATGGATCAAATTTATCCAGTCCTGGCCCATTCAGGCTGATTGTCATTAGGTTACACAAACTGTCAATTTCCATATTTGATCTGAACATGTTTTTTTTATTAAATTCGTAGAACTGAAACCTCGTTCACAGCACACTGTTGAAACTGTGGTAGCACAGCAACTATGGCTATCAGCTTTGCAAAATACCGGAAATCTTTCCCTGTGGATTAAACTTTTTCTAGCAGCTTGTGAAATTTATTCCTTGCCTGATAACCTTAAATTTGTACCACTCACCTAGAAGACTGAGTAGTGTGGTTTCAAGAGATTCATGATATCCAAGCTGTTTATGGAAGTGTTTACCCAGTGTTATTTGTAATGTCCTCCTTCCCAAAATTTTCTGTTATTTCCTGTTGGATACATAAATGTGTCAAAGACCTTTGTACACCTGTTAACCCTTCCAGACAGTCCTAGAAACCATTCCTCTAGATATTTGATGCCAAATTGCAGAAGCTTCTCCTTATCCATTTGAAATGAAGAATTGGCCTTATTGTCAAGCCCATGCAGCTGCACTTCTTGATGTATTCCTGTAAGAGTTGTATTATTAACAAAGTTATCTTCATGATGGCCAGGTGCATCCTTCATTTTCTGAGGTGTTGAAATGGCATTTTTAACGTGAAGTTCCACTGCACTAATGACAAGTTCTTCCTTTTGAAGTATGAGGGACAAATTCTTAAACACAGACAGGAAATCTAAAAGAAAGTGCGTCATGATTACAAAACTGAAATCTTTCAACTTTTTCAGAAGGCCCTTTGCAAGTGCTGAAGCCTTGATTAAACTTTAACTCTCTCCTTCGAAGGATGTTTTGCCTGATAGACATTATGCTCTGCTCTTACTATTTCCTGCAGCAATTATGTTGTACTAGGGGCCTCACCAGGCGATTATTTTGGTGATCGAGTTGAGGGGGGGGGGGTCGTGTAAACTTTGAAAACAGCAGTAATTTTGTCTCATTCAGCTTGATTTGTAAAACAGGAATCCATATGTAAGATTTTTGTTTGAACCACATTTTGTGAATTGACCACAGTTTAAAGAAAAATTTAGTGAATTTATGAAAATGTGATTTGATCGTTTTCATTGATATAATTAAACCCCATGAAATTAAAGTGAGAAAAATGGCAGCAAGGATTCTTGTAAAGCTAAAAAAAAACCCTTTTACCTCATCAGTCTGAGATTTAACCATTTTTTGGAAGAAAATAATACCTAAAAAAAGCGATAGTCAGTTTCCGGAATGCCGAGTAATGCGGCTTTGAAAACGATGTAGTGGGGCGTTAAAAATACGTAAAAATGTGGTTTCAGAAACAAAAACCCAGATAAAGCCATTTGGAAGTAAAAAGGATAATTAAAATAAAATGCAACCGTCAATTTCCAAAATGCTGCATGGCAGGGAAAACAGATGGGAATGTTGGAAACGTTTAACAAATATGGATTTTGTAAAAAAAGAAAAAAAAACTGCGATAATCTGACTGAAATGAAGCTACAGTATCTGGAAGCCAAAAATTGTGATCAACTTCCGGAATGCCTCATAATGCGACCGTAAAAACCGGAAGACAGACTATAAAAATTGTGTAAAAATATGGTTTTTGAAAAAAAAAAAAAAAAAAAGAAAAGAAAGAACAAAAAACCCCCCAAAAAACCTTATCAATCTAACTGAATACTAAAGTGAAGCTATCTGGAAGCAATAGGAAAAAAAAGTTGCGACGTCAACTCGTGGAATGCCAATGGCCGCGGAAACAGAAAACGCTTTAAAAATATGGTATGGATCTTGTAATACAAAAAAGAAATCGCCTTAATTTAACTTTCAGTTAGATTAAAATTTAGGGCTCCATGCAAAAGAAAAAAATAAAAAAAAAAAAAGGAAATTTACGACCATTAGTTTCTGAGATGTTTTTATGCACTTTTAACCACCACGCACATCAAACGTGCGTGGAGCGTTAAAAGTGCATAAAAATATCGCTTCTGAGATTCAAAGCTCAAGAAAAGCAACAATTATATCTCATCAAGTTGAAGTTATCTGTTTGAAAAATATTGTTTTAAAATTGGAAGAAATCTGAGAAACAGTCTGCGCCTTTTCCGAGAATCTGCAGTACCGTCGCTGCGCCAATCTGTTTCCGCTCCCGTTGCCGGCAGCTAAACCGAAGCGTGTGATCTCCAGTGCTTCCGCGATCTGACAGGTTAGTCATGTGACTCAGAGCTTGGACGGTTTCATCGTGTTTCTCTGCTTGAAACACATGGATCACGATAAAAGCAGGCAGAATTTATAAATGCGATCAAAGCAGAAAATTTCAGAGTTTGATTTCATTAAATTACAATTTGTTGAAGTTACATTTTGCATCTGTAAACTCAAAGTAATGACTGCAAATTACGAAATTTGAAGTAAAAAAAGTTGGGCGCCAGGACCAAATTTCTAGGCGCCTGGTAATTTTCCATCTCTGGTGTGAGCTGTAGATATCATTAATCAATATTCCAAAAACTGTATTCAACGTCAGGTGCATAATTTATGAGCGTTTAGCACTGTATATTGGTAAGCTATACGGGGAGAAAAAAAAATTTATATCAGTTCTTCTCGTCATTGAATGGCTAGGAATACCGATATATTTTCGCCGTCTGTTGCATAATTTATATGCATTATTTGTGTGTAACCTTTTTCACGGTATAGCTCATATTGATAAGCTGTACGGAGAAAATGGTTTATATTAGTTTTCCTTGTCGTCGAATGGCTAAGAATGTGGTGGATAGCATCTGACGATTTGGCATGAAATGACCCTTTAGTAATATTTTGCAGTTATATTATTTGAAATGCCTTTAAACATAACATTAATTCACTATCCTTCCTCCTTCAAGCATCACATTAAATGATTGTGCGATCTGACCAACGTGTGCAATGGTATCTTGACCTTCCGCCCGTCTGAAGGCCAACATCCACTCCTGCTGCCGTTTAGCTGGCTGCCAACGCTATTCACCGCGCACGGTTTCACAGTGGCAAAATATGGGTCGTGCGCCATATTTAAAAATTATTTTCTCAGCGCGCACGCGAAAGAAAGCCCAAGTTTTTTTTTTTTCATTTGTTAGACTAAATTTTTTTTAAAAAACTAAAAACAGTTGCAATCTTTCTAAGTGCTGTACTACATTGCTTTTTTACATTTTGAAAATAGGCTCTCCAGTTGCACGTAACTCAAAAACTAAAGAAGATAGAAATTCGTGCATTGCACCAATCAATTCCTTGGGGGAAATTTCGAAGGAGTGGCGATTTTGGTACTCTTTTTTATCCAGACAACGGAGATATTTGCGTTTTTACTCGATTAAGGCCCGCCATGTACTAGAATTCGAAAATTATCTTCTAATCTATGGGAAATAAAAAAAAAATGAAACTTTCGGGATTTTCTTACATTGGGTTGATTTATTCATGAAAAAAATAATCGTAAGAATCGGAGATGGTGTGGAGGATAGCATCTGACGATTTGGCATGGAATATTGCCTAAATTCATGAAATGCGCACCAGGTTGAAAAATTTTCATGGACCGTGAAGTTAGAATGTGAATCTTGCATGCTGATTTGGTGTTATTCAGTAAATGTTTATTTTATGAATGTGAAACACTTTGCTATCATTGGTTGTTAATAGTCAGTTTCCCTTTTTATTTCAGGGTTGGTCTACATTTACATCAGGTGCATCAAAATTTGTCTACAAAGCTTCTGAAGGGGTATGTTCAGAAATCAATGTCTTCATTTTTCTTACTTTTCATGTAGAACTGAAAAAAATTACATATTAAACCTTCTTCTGAATTTAATACCTTCGTGGATGTTTCAGGATGTCTTTACTAGGGTGTATTTCATGGCAGCCCAAAGTATGACATACTAATATGAAGGCTATGCGTACGTGAAGCATATTTTAAAATCTCTAATATTTTGATGTTTTCCATGTTCACGTATTGTTGCATAGTTAACCTCTTGAGCTATGTAAAAACTTGTTTTCTGAAGTCAATAATTCATGTAAATTCGTAGATATTGATAACATCTCTTCTTGTAATTTTCTACAAGGTTGATACGTATATTACTTAGTTCTGATTACCGCATATACTCGCGTATAAGTTGACCCCCCCTTTCAGAGTAAAGAAATCGTAAAAAAATCAAAAACTCGCTTATAAGTCGATCCCGGAATGAGAAAAAAAAATTCAATGAATTTATTCAAAAACATTTGAAAACGCGTTTTGATCTTCAGGTTATTTTGCAACTTTCGTTTTAAATTCTAAAGTTTTTCTTATGTTTTCGGCTTTGCTCTTTAGTATATATATATATATATATATATATATATATATATAGGGATGTAAGGTCAGGTGATGGGTAACATCACAGCCTCTCCTTGACAAATGTCAACCCCGCCTTCTCGTGGTACATCCTGTTCCCACTAAAGGGGCTCTGACGACCGCCAATAGCGGTATAACTATACCATCGGGATTAGAGGAAATGCTATCCCACACTCACCAACCCGCTTGGCCAGCGTGGTGAGTTATGGCCAAACCCCTCCAAAATGACTCCACAACTTAAATCTTGGCCCTCAGTCTCCGGCAGCTGGAATGTACCTGGCCAAGGCAGCGGCCAGTGCGACATGAAGGCAGAGGGTGCTAAGAATCCCCGGAGGACCGGACTAGGCTGCCATCTGATGCTGACCTTGGCTACGTATAACGGACACTCCCTATCTTCTGATTCAAGGCTTCTTGAATTGGAAGAGGAACTACAAAGGATCAAGTGGGACATCGTTGGGCTAAGTGAAATAAGGAGAAAAGGAGAAGATCTCATCGAACTGAAAAGTGGACATCTCTTCTACTATCGTGGGACAGATACTGGCAGAACTAGTGGTGTTGGATTTATAATAAACAAGAAACTGAAGGATAAAGTTGTAGAAGTTGAAAGTTCCTCTGACAGAGCTGCACGACTTGTTATCCAACTCTCGAGAAGATACCAGGCTCAGATTATTCAAACTTATGCACCCACCACAAGTCATGCTGAAGAAGAAATTGAAGAATTTTATGAGGAAATTCGTGATCTAAATAACAAAGGTAAGCAGCACTTGAAGATAATTATGGGAGATTTCAATGCAAAAATAGGGCAACGGCAACAGAATGAAACTTCAGTAGGTAAATTCGGTCACGGCAACAGAAACCAGTGTGGAAATACTCTCGTAGAGTTTGCAGAGGCAGAAGGGTTTTTCATCTTGAACTCCTTTTTCAAGAAAAAGCCACACAGGAAATGGACATGGAGACATCCAAATGGGACTACAAGTGAAATTGATTTTATTATGTGTAACAAAAAATTCGTCATAGAAGACTGCAGTGTGGTAAACAAGTTCAACACAGGCAGTGACCATAGATTGGTGAGATGTAAGATGCACCCCAACACTAAACTCGAACGTAGCAAGCTCATAAGACAAACAAAATGTATTGACATAACCAACCTTAAAAAACACCATAATTCCTTCAAATTGGAACTGAAGAACAGATTCTCTGCTTTAGAAGGCCTAACATCGGAAGAAGTGGATATTTCTGAAGTTAACAGAAAAGTAACCAAAGCTCTTATGGAAACAGCAACAAAATTAGCTGGGTCTAAGAACAAATTGCATGTGAACAAATTATCAGGAAAAACCAAAATGTTGATGCAAAAAAGAAGAGTGATGAGGACAACTAAAGAAGATGTGACTTCCAAAGTGGAATATATAGAGCTATGCAAGACAGTAAGAAAAAGTATCACTGAAGACGTAAGGAAATTCAACTGTGAACTAGTAAGGAAAGCAATTGAAAACAACCAAAGCCTAAAGATAGCAAAGGGACGTCTCAGTAAGGGAAGAAACAGATTATGGCACTGAGAAAAGAAGATGGTTCTGTAACAAGAAATAGAGGCGAAATTTTGACAAGAGTGAAAGATTTCTACTCCAAATTATATGAAAGGGATGATACATGTACTCCAGACATCATGAAAGGTACCAGTACCAGAGTTCTTCCAGTCCTTCCAGCAGAAGTTGCACATGCAATCAAGAACATGAAGCGGGGAAAAGCTCCAGGAGAAGATGGAATTACTGTAGACATCATACAAGAAGCAAGTGGAGAAATCGAAACAGTACTCGCCCAAATTTTCACTCGATGCCTTAATGAAGGGAAAATTCCTGAGGATTGGAACAATGCTACAATGATCTTGCTACATAAAAAAGGTGACATTGAGGATCTCAGGAACTACAGACCTATCAGCCTCTTATCAGTGGTTTATAAAATCTTCACTAAAGTTCTTTCACACCGCTTGAAGGAGACATTGGACATGGCTCAACCGAGAGAACAAGCTGGATTCAGGAGTGGCTACAGCACAATAGATCATATCCATGTACTGAGAGAACTAATTGAAAGAGCGAGGGAATATGAACTTCCATTGTGCATGGCTTTTATCGATTATGAAAAAGCCTTTGATTCGGTGAAACCATCAGCAGTTGCAATGGCTCTGAAATCCTGCGGTATTGAAGATGCATACATTAATATTATTAATAACATCTATGAAAATGCCAGTGCAAAGATTCGGCTGTTTGAAAATACAACACACATAAAAATTGGAAAAGGAGTGAGACAAGGTGACACCATATCTCCGAAGCTCTTTAATGCCACATTGGAAAATGTCTTTCAATCACTGAACTGGGAAAACAAAGGGATAAAGATTAATGGAGATTATCTAACCCACCTTCGTTTTGCTGATGACAGTCATTTTTGCAACTACCCCATCAGAGCTACAGAGTATGATCCAGGAACTTGCTGACAAGAGTAAAGAAGTGGGATTAAAAATGAACTTTCAGAAGACAAAAGTGATGTACAATGCTTTTACAAGAAATGAAGATTTATCGATTGATGGAGAAAAGCTGGAGATAACAGACACGTACGTTTATCTTGGACAGCAGATATCAAGTGAGGGTCACATTGGTGAAGAAATTATTCGGCGTACAAAACTTCCCTGGAGAGCTTTTGGAAGAAACAGCATAATTTTCAAGAGCAATATGCCATTATGTCTTAAAAGAAAAGTGTTTGATCAATGCATCCTTCCAGTGCTTACGTATGGTGCAGAGACGTGGACCTTAGCTAAAAGAGACATACAAAGGCTGCAGACAACTCAAAGAAGCATGGAGAGGTGCATGCTTGGTGTAACCAGGAGAGATAAGAAGAGGAACACGTGGATCCGAAAAATGACAAGAGTGGAAGACATCATGATCAGAGTTAAATCCCTGAAATGGCAATGGGCTGGACATACTGCCAGAAGAACAGACCATCGATGGACAGCCGAAATTTTAGATTGGATTCCAAGGGACAGGAAAAGACCCAGAAGAAGACCACATGGAAGATGGGTGGATGAAATTCGGAAGTTTTTGGGAGTGACATGGAGGAGACTGGCACAAGACAGACCGTTGTGGAGGAAACTTGGGGAGACCTTCGTCCAGCAGTGGATTGATAATGGTTGACAATGATGATGATGATATATATATATATAATAATAAATTTAATTTGCATACTCAAAAACTTCATCGGAACCCTTCAAAATCCGATTTCGAGTCGGACTCGCCAAACAGTTAAAAAAGTCTTTCTCCATCATCGGCGCGTGATCGTAAACATCAGTATTTCCACTTACTATGCCTGTGTCATAAGAATCACTGTCGTCGTCACTCATAAAAAGTTCATCATCCTCTGTGCCATCAAGTTCGTTACTAATGCAACATTTCTTGAATGATTTCACAGCCATTTCCGCAGGTATTACATCCCAAGCATCCATGACCAAGCCCGATATGTTCGAGGAATACGTAGGATTTCGCGGTAACAAAATGTGCCGACTAAATTCTTAAAAGTCTAAACTCAAGAGCCTGATGAGAACAGCCATACAAAGAATCGAACATCGACCACTTAGAACTGAGAGGTACATGAAAAGTTTTTCCTTGAATTACATTTGATTACCGAGGTATTTGTTCACAGTAAATACTAATAATTTCCAACTGAGAAATTGCATTTCACACAGAGGAATTACAACATGTAAAGTTCTAACAGTCAAACCACTATTGAATGGATTTAACTGAAAAATAATAACGTATATAAAACATGTTTTTTAATCTCGATACGTCAAGAAATACGTGCATATTAAATATAGTCATTTTACTGAAAACTTTTTTTATGTACATACGGAAAATAAAATAAAATACATTTCTGCTTTTATAGCAAAAAGCTTGTACACGGAACTACAAAATGGCAAAAGATGAGAGATAGAATAGTGCACGTGCGGCATTATATACGATTGTCATCAAGAATGGCAAGAAACATGCGGAAAACAGTAACGCACAGAAAGCCAATATTACGGTGGGCATCACACGTGCGAGATGTCAAGGTCACACGTGAAGGGAAGAAGGAACTGTTGTTTAGTTGCATTGGTTAAAACTGGGTCACTCCAGTATTAAATGAAACTAAACAAGGAATGACACTGGGGGGGGGGGTAACGGAAGGAAAAAGCTGCAAAGTCGCTATACTTAACCTCCCCACCCCCTCCCCAGGTGTATAATCCACACGGGAAAACTTTGAGAGGGAATGAGAAAGCAGGACATTGGCTTAGTATGCTAAAATTTTGGAAGGAAGGGTGTCGCCGCTGAACTGTTTCGCCAAAACAAAGAACGGCTGATCGCTTAAGAAAATGCGTAATTTCGTAAAACTGGCACTTGGCATGCAAATTTTAAATTGGCAAAAAAAAAAAAAAACATATAAAAATGTTCTAATCACAATCATACTGAAAGCTTGTGGAAAAATTGGGCATTCCGTGCTGACGTTGTGGTCGGGAAATTAATCGTCTGCAATGAATTCTTGACAGCCGCGGATGGGCAGTTTTGCACGCTCTGCATGTCGGTTTCATCCATGTTCTCTATCTGGGAAAGTTCAAAAGCAGTCTCTTTTCTCTTTTGAATTACATACTTCTGAAATTCCATTATCTTTGCTTCAAGATCACGAGGTAACTTTTGCGTAATTTTGGTATGCTGGCGTAGACACAACCCTTAGCGGTTCATGAATCTTGTGCACCAACCTGATGAGGCACAAAAAGTGTTATTTGCAGCTGCAAACTTTTCATCTTTTGCGAGCTTCATTTGTCGCAAACATATACCAGTTCGCGTTACAATGTAACCATTTTGTCTGCAGCCCACAATCCAATCATTCAAGACACTTTCCAGCTCTGGAAAAGATGCCATTCCACGGCGCAGCGCCTTTTGCGATTTTCACTTAGTCAGAGTTTTTTTTACGCCAATCTCGAATCAGTTTTTTGTGAATGCCAAATTGACGTGAAGCAGCACAGTTGTTAGTATTTTCTGTAAAAGAAACCCCTTTCAACTTAAATCCTGCATTATAGGACATCTGCTTCTTTACACAATCCATGTCAGCCATGAGCCATGCCCATAATAGGAGAAGCGGGACAAAAACACGTGTGATTAAGAACAAGCAATACCTATGGCTGTCGCGTGGCTGCGTTAGGTTGTAGGTCAGCGGTCAGCGCAATAAACTGATAGTCGAGGGGGTGGAGCTTTCGATGCGCGGCCGCGACTGCGCTGTGGATACGCAAAGCCAGAAGACTTTTCAAAGCGCGGAGATATTCGGAGGGTCGCAATTTCGTAATTACTACCGAATCAGTGTTCTTTTGTTTTTTTTTTCTCTCCAAGGGTCATGATTTTGTAATTAATACCGCATCGGTATTCTTTTTTCTTTTGGGAGGATGGATTGCCTTTTGCCTCACGGGAAGAACTTTTGGACTTACGATTTTTTTAGGCTCCGCTGTAAGTCGACCCCCTTACTTTGAAGCTCCTTTTTTGTCCCAAATTTCTCTACTTATACGCGAGTATATACGGTAGTAAAAAAAATGTTGAAAGTTTCAGAACATTCGTGACATTTTCCTAAAACTGTTGCCACCTCCATACACTTTCTCCTGCAAGATATCAGTTACCATGTGCATGCATCCTTATACAAAGCTTAAAATTCAAATTTGAAATGGGAGTCTTCCCAGCTGTGTTTGTAAATGGAGGGGATTGAGCATTTCTGGTAGGTAGTTTTGAATATGTGACTATAAATACCTTTAAAAGAATGGGAAAACGAAGGTAATTTTTTAAACCGAATGAGCTTTACTCGTTTTTTAAGACAACAAATTAAATAAGATAAAAAATTACTATCATTCAATCTGATACAAGTTAACATGATTCATTTTACAAAAACAGAATAGTTTGTAATGCAATACAACGATATAAAATCACATCTGAATAATTTGTGTGTCTTTCTCTCCTTGCCACAGTTGGCAAGCTCTGTTCAGCTGGTTTTCTGAGAGTTTATTTGGCCCAATTTCAGAAATGCGTGTCAAAATATCAAGATTTTTGTCGCTCAGTGATTTTCTAAATTTTGATCTGTTTTGTGTGCTAAAGCCACATTCACATGGCAACAAAAGATTGCTTGCAGAACCTTTGACACTAATGGAAACATGTGCGTATAAAACTCTTACAAAACTTCAGAAATTGGTACATATGCTCTTGATTCTTTACAGCTGCATGCCCGAATAGTGAAAATTCCACTGCATTTTGATTAATCTGTTCAGGAGCACCATAAGATGTTTGCAGTTTGTGTAATCGAGATTTGGTTGATTCAACCATTCTTCTGATATGAGAAATGTCCACATTGTAACTTTGGAAATACTTACGGGGGTTAACATTTAACAACAATACATGGCAGCGGGGACATCACTGAACAAGAAAGATGACACCGAATTTTTGGTTGCAGAGCACGCCTTTTGAATTCTTTCTAATATGAATTAAATTTATCAAAGCTGTTCAAAGTCAATGCAACCAGTTAGGAAAACAATCAACTGGGTTTCTACAATTGATAAAATATTCAGAAATATAAAAACTACGTACTTCCTCCAGCAGCTAAAAAAGTATGTTACAAAAATTAACAAATGGCACACAAAAAGTTTCTCATAGCATGAGGAAGGTGTCAGAGAGAGAGAGAGAGGGATTTTCGAATCAAACAGTTAAAAGAAGAAATATACATGTAGAAGGAAACATGAATATAACCCTACGCCTTCTAGCAGAAGAATTTTGCATAATTGGAAGAGTTGAAAATAAACAAAAATTTCTCCATTGAAAAATAACTTTTCAAATGTTTCCCGAAAGCAGAGATAGTGTGAAAAAGGTTTCTACCTTTACGCCCCCTAGTGGGAAATCTGTGCATTATTTAAAGAGGATAATGCTCCACACTGTATTGTAGTGAATGCATAGAGCAAAGAAGAAAAAATTTCAATAGGGTTTGTAGAGGTACAGCTGCAAACTGAAGTACACAAACACCACATATCTTGAGATACATCTGCAAACTGATGTACACAAACACCATGTAGCGACAGAACTGTGAACTAAAAAACTCCTCATATTCTAGCCTAAAGTGTTCTACAAGGTAAATGGTATCTGGTGTTGAAATGATTTTTTGAATTGCACACGTAGAAGCAGAGATATTGAGAGAAAAACTGATTAAGTGTTTGCACCTTCTAAAAAATGTGCAAAATTGTGCATTATTTTAGGAAGAAAATACACACAGAGTTTGCATAGCTAGTAGCATCTGACCGAAAAAGAATTTCAATACGGTTTTTAGTCCCGCAGATGTTGCTGTAAACGGAAACTGGAACTTACGCCCTCTGCTAGCAGATTTGTGCATTAAGAAAACTTTGAATTTATATGAAATACATTTTGCACCAGAAACACTCTCCAACAAAGAAAGAATTTTTCAAATCAGTCACTTACAAGGAGAGATATTGACAAAAATGAGATGCACATCTATGCCCCCTGGCAACCATGCATTATTTTAAGAAGAAAGTGTTCTCAAAGGCTTTCCTAGGTGAGCGGTATTGGCCCATGAAAGAATTTTTTCAGTTGAGTTTTCAGAAGCTCAGCTTTTGCTAAAAATACATCAGAAGCAGAAATAAACACTTACGCCCCCTGGTGGCCAAACCATTATTTACCAAAAATTAGGAATTATGTGCAAAACATTTCCCATCAGGAGTTGTATCTATTGCGGGAAGAATTTTTCAAATTGGTGTTTTAGAGTCAGAGATATCGGGGAAAACACAATTTACCGTTACGCCCCTAACAAAAGGTCTATGCGTAACTTGAAAAATTTGAAAGTGTACGAGAAACATTTCACACCGGAAACACATCCAACAAAGAAGGAATTTTTCAAATTGGACTCCTAGAAGCAGAGATATTGGCAAATATAAGATATACACCTATGCTCCCTGGCAGAGAAACCATGCATTATTTTAAGAAACAAAATTTTCTCAAAAGATTTACCGACATGAGTGATATATAATTTATGACTACAAACTTGTGGTGTTGAATAAAGTTACTTTATTCGACATGAGTGATATCGGTCCACGAAAGAATTTTTTCAGTCGAGCTTTTTAGAAGCTCAGATTTTGCTGCAGATACAGCTAAAGCAAAAAATCAACACTTATGCCTCCTGGTGGCCAAACCATTGTTTTTTTCAAAAATTAGAAATTACAATCAAAAAATTTCCCATCGGGAGCTGTATCCAGTGCAGGAAGAATTTTTCAAATCGGTGTTTTAGAAGCATAGATCTCTGTGAAAACACAATTTTCTTTTATGCCCCCTAGCCAAAAATCTGTACATTACTTGAAAAAGTGACTGTACCTAAAATAGTCTTCAGTATGAATGTAATCTAAAGGTAAAATAATTTTTTCAATTGAATACTTAGAAGCAAATATATGGAATAAAACTTATTTTGGATTCGATATTATCTGCATTTATGCCCTCTAGTGGCAAAATTGTGTGTCGTAAGACAAACTGAATGCAAGGTTCATGATTCTCATATTTCAAGCTTTCCAATGCAAAAAGAATTTTTCAAATCAGACTAATAGTTGCCGAGATATTGTGTCCAAAGACGGACGGACAAACCGGTACCATAAGCAAAATTTTTTTTTTACAAAAGATGTGCTAAGAAAAAAATTATGATTACAGAAGAAATCTTCATTCTGTCCAACCTCTGTTTTCAGAAACTTTCCCTCCAATTTTTAAACTGAAATAATCATTTATCGAACAAAAAGATACTTTACAACAATGCTAGACAGAGGGCATGTCGAGAGGGGATAAAAATTATGGTTACGGAAGAAATCTTCAATTCGTCTTTCGTTTTTGAAACTTTTGAAAGGCGGAATTCCGTTCCCAGACAGGAAACATCCCACTCCCCACCCACACAACAGTCCCTCAGAAAATTCTCTTCAGTTCTGCATCACTCTCGAGAATGACGCAAACAACAGACCTCGTCGCAAGTCACTGTTCTCACTATTTGTCACCTTTTTTTTTTTTTTACATTTGTCCCTTTTTGTCACTTTTTTAAAAATTTTGTCACTAGTCTCACCTTTTTCTTAAGTGTACCTGTATTTTTTTTCAATTTAGCTATTTTTGTGTTGTTGTTTTTATATCTAGGGGATTTTTTGTCAGAAGAAAAAGAAATGCTGAAACAAAAATAAATTGTTTTGTTAAACAAACTGGAGAGGATTGCACACAATTAGATCTACATCTGGTGCGATGGAGAGACACCCATCCCTGTCGAACACGTGGGTGGGGTCACGAGTTGTAAACGTGATTCACTGCAGCAGCAAGGGCAGTGATGCACACACTGCACCTCTCTCTCTGTAACCCCGCCCACAGCAGGCAGCTGGTTCTCCCAAGGATTGCAGAGGAAAGTCCTTTGACATTTTGATTGCAAGTGGAATAAAAAATACAAAAGTTTATCTCCGTGGATTTTTCATGAAAATCTGTGAAATTTTGATTGCCATAAATTGCTAATACAGACCTGCCAACTTTTACGATTTTATCGTACTTCATGCTGCAGTACGCTAATACGATTTTGCAGCCAGAAATACGATTTTTTTAAAATCGTGCTTTCTCCCATTTTTTCCCCGTTTCAGACAGAAGATTTGTTGCAGAATCGCAGCGACGGGCAACATACGTCACAGATTTATTTTGGTCCTGCAGACAAAAACTACATCCCTAGAACTCTATTAAACCATCTTGCAGACTCCCTATCAGAGATGTAAGTTTTCCGCCTTTCAAAATTTCCGAAAACGAAAGTTAAGCGTAGCGAAGATTTCCTCTGTAATCATAATTTTTTTTCTCGAGAAGGACGATGTACATCGCAGAATTATTTTGTACTCATCCCCGTAGCATAGCGCATCGACGGCCGAAGTACATCGCATATTTATTTTGTACTCATCCCCGTAGCATAGCGCATCGACGGCCGAAGTACATCGCATATTTATTTTGTACTCATCCCCGTAGAAGAATCGTGGCGACGTACATCACAGATTTATTTTGTACTCATCCCCATAGAAGAATCGCGGTGACGTACATCGCAGATTTATTTTGTATTCATCTCCGTAGCAGAATCGTGGTGATGGCCGACGTACATCACAGATTTATTTTGTACTCCACCCCCTGAAGAAGAATCATGGCGATGGCCGACATACATCGCAGATTCATTTTCTTCTAATCCTCGTAGCAGAATCACGGTGGCAGCCGATACACATCGCAGATTCATTTTGGTCCTGCAGACAAAATCGACATCCCCAGAACCCAATTAAACCATCTTGCTGCAAACCTCCTAAGATGTAAGTTTTCCACCTCTCAAAATTTTTGAAAACAGAAGTTAGGCGGAGTGAGGATTTTTCCCGTAATCGTAATTTTTTTCTAATAATTAACAACATAAGAGTGTTTGCTGATTAGATTTAATTAGTTTCTCAATAAAATTTTGATGTAGGGAAAAAATCCCTACATTCTCATCATCAAGAATTTTTATAGCTCAAATAGGCTTAAAAAAATATCAGCATGCGTCATGTTACGATTTTTCTATCCGAGTGTTATGTTTTTTGGTTCTGAGAGGTTGGCAGGTCTGCTATTAGGAATGCGCCCTCCAAATTTTATGTAAATCAATTAAAAACTTTTTCAACGAGCCATAATTTTTTTAATTTCCTAATTATGTGGCTGGCATGCCCAGAATTCGTAATCAGCATTTTAAGGCTAATTTAAAAACTTTTTTGCCATTTCACTTGAAATTTTTAGGGGTGTCATCTCCTAGCCAATTATAGTGTAATTACAAATTTCAGCCAGCTACATGAAGAATTCGGGAAAATAGTTTTCTTAATTTTTTTTATCCAGTCCTGCCATGGGGAAAACTAAAGTAAGGAGGAGCTTCTGCCGTTGCTGGGAGCCAAGGAAGGAAGGAAGAAAGCCGGCAGTCTTTTCATGCTCTAGTTTTGAGTGGTAGCTAGGCATTTTGTGTGTACCTTTTGATTCCATTTATGTTGAAGACTATTTTAGATATAGTAACTTTTTCAAGTTACGCATAGATTCTCCGCTAGGGGTGTAAAAGTAAATCGCATTTCCGCCGATATCTCTGCTTCTAAAACTCCAATTTGAAAAATTCTTTGTGCAGCGGATACAGCTTCTGATGAGAAATATTTTGCATGTAATTTCAAATTTTTGGTACAAAATGGTTTGGCCACCAGGGGGCGTAAGCGTTAATGTCTGCTTCTGATGTATTTGCAGCAAAATCAGAGCTTCTAAAAGCTCGATTGAAAAAATTATTTCGTGGACCGATACTACTCACGCGATAAATCCCTTTTCGAAATATTTTCCTCTTAAAATATTGCGTGGCTTCTCTGTCAGGGGGCGTAAATGTATATCTTAATTTTGTCAATATCTCTACTTCTAATGGTCCGATTTGAAAACTTTCTGCTTTGTTGGAAGTAAGTAATTCATTGACTTTCCGATAGGGGAGTAAAGCTAAACTGCGCTTTCCCCGATATCTCTGCTTTTAAAACTCTGATTTGAAAAATTCTTCCTGCAACGGATAGAACTTCTGGTGGGAAATGATTTGATTGTAATTTCTAATTTTTTTTTTATAAAATATGATTTGTCCACCAGGGGGCGTAAGGGTTAATTTCTGCTTCGTAGGTATTTGCAGAAAAATCTGAGCTTCTAAAAGCTTGATTGAAAAAATTCTTTCGTGGACCGATGCCACTCATGTTGATAAACATTTGAGAATATTTTCTTCTTAAAATAATGCATAGTTTCTGCACCACGGGGTGTAGATGTATATCTTATTTTTGTTGATATCACTTCTTCTAAGAGTCGGATTTGAAAAAAATCCTTCTTTGTTAGATAGCGTTTTCAGAGTAAAATGTTTCTCATATAATTTCAAAATTTTCAAGTAATGCATAGACTTTCCTCTAGGGGGTGTAAAGTAAATTGCATTTCCCCGATATCTCTGCTTCTAAAACTCCGATTTGAAAAATTCTTTCTGCACTGGATACAGCTCCTGATGGGAAATGCTTTGCATATAATTTCTAATATTTGATAAAAAATGGTTTAGCCGCCAGGGGGACGTAAGTGTTAATTTTTGTGCCTGATGTATTTGCAGCAAAATCTGAGCTCCTGAAAACTCATTGAAAAAATTCTTTCATGGACTGATACTGTTTACATCGAACAACCTTTTGAAAATACTTCTTAAAATAATGCATGATTTTTCCGTCAGTATGCATAAACGCATCTTATTTTTTTCAATATTTCTGCTTCTAAGACTCAGATTTGAAAAATTCTTTCTTTGTTGGAGGGAGTTTCCACGCCGAAATGTTTCTCATATAATTTCAAATTTTTCTTAGTGCACAAGGCTGCCACCAGAGGGCTTAAGCTCACATTTCCATTTACAGCAATATCTGCGGGACTAAAAACCCGGTTGAAAAACTTCTTTTTTTGGTCAGATACTACTAACTATGCAAACTATCTATGTGTGTATGTTTTCTTTCCAAAATAGTACACAATTTCGCCGCTAGTGTGTATTTACTTTCCAAAATAGTCAACGATTTCGCCGCTACTGGTGCAAATGCTTAATCTGTTATTCTGAATATCACTGCTTTTACATGTCCGATTTAAAAAATTCTTTCAGCACCGGATGCTATTACCTTGTAGAACACTTTAGATTAGTATATGTGTAATTTTGTAGTTCACATTTCTGTCGGTAGGTGGTGTTTGTGTACTTCAGTCTGCAGCTGTATCGCCTCTTCTAAAAACGCTATTGAGAAATTTCTTCTTTACTGTATACCATTCGCTACAACAGATATGTGGAGCATTATCCTCTTTAAATGATGCAAAGATTTCCTGCTAGCTGCGTAAAGGTTGAAACCTTTTTTTTTCTCGCTATGTCTGCTCCTGGGAGACTTATTTGAAAACTTCTTTTCCCTTAGCATAGCTTTTTCCATGAAGAATAATTTTCAACTTTTCCATTATGCAAAATTATTCCGCTAGCTGACATAGACTTATATCATGTTTCCCTCTATATTTCTCCTTTTAACAGCTTGATTTGAAAATCTCTGTCTCTGGTACCTTCCTTGTACTATGAGAAACTTTTTGTTCACCATTTGTTAATTTTCGTAACATATATTTTAGCCACTGGTAGAACTAAGTAGATGTTTCTATTTCTGGATGTTTTATTGATTTTTGGAATCAGTTGGGCTTCACTGACATCCATCACATGCCGTACATAAGATCTTCTATACTTCATACTCATAATCTTTTTCTCATGCAGACACTCCTGAATCTGATCCTCCCATGACTTCCTTGGCCTTCCTCTACCTTTCTTCCCTGCCACTTGGGCTAAAAAGATTTTCTTAGTAAGCATCTCATCACCCATTCTTTTAACATGGAAAAACCACCGAAGCATATTAGTCTCCACTTTGCTAACAACATTTTGCTTCACATTACACAACTGCAACACATCTTCATTCCTCACACAGTCAGAACATCTTCATTACAGTCAACACATCTTCATTCCAGCACACAAACAACTTCTATGTTTCTTTTGTAGTACCCAGGTTTCACTCAGGGCTAGAGAATAAGGAAGGGCTGGCTCAACCTTTTGCCTAGCGGTCTCAGTTTCGTGCTCCGACCGAGGGGGAATTGGAAGGCGCTATGACGTCACTGCGAGGACATTCGGTGACCCCTGTGCCAACTCAGGGCCGGAGTATGGTGACATTCCAGTCATTCTGTGCAGTTTATTTTTGTTGCTCTCCATTTACTGGTAGTGGTTTATGTAGTTGTTTATTAAAGTCTGTTTTTTACTGATGTAAATTTTATTTAAACTAAAATTCAGAGTCTATTTTTTTTTTTTGTATTCAAAGTAATACGCAACATGCCTTCATCCTGTGCTGTCGCTAACTGTACAAATACTAAGAAAACAAAAGAATGTGGCGTGATTTACCATGTTTTCTCTTCAAATGTTAATGTGATAAAAGAATGGATTGTTAAATGTAAGCGTACAGACAAGTTTAAAGTTGGAAGTGCAAGAATATGTAGTGATCATTTCCAAAATTCAGACTACAAATACATATGCCATGCGAAATCGCCTGCTTGGGCTTCCCGAAAAAAAAAAAAAAAAAAAAATTCTGAAACCCACAGCTGTTCCCAGTTTGAATTTACTGAATGAAAAATCAACGCTGTATACAAGTCGAGAACATAGAAGAATTAAGAGAGATATCCTATAAGGGCATTGAATCGAACTCCGGAGCCAAGTCCTGAAAAGTTACACATCGATAAAGTTGCTTGCAATTCTGACAATGGATATTCAGAAGAAAAGTGTGCATCAGTTCAGTGCATGTCTTGCTCAGAGGTTAGAAGTCAGAACAAAATTCTCACCGAAAAGCTTGACGTACTGGAACGAGAAATACGTAGCTTGAGAAGCAAACACAAAAATACTGTTCAAGTTTTGCGTAAAAAAATATCAGCATACGAAATAAGAGAGCAGAACTTGTGCTAATACGAAATGCCCTGTCAAAAGCTAATATGAAAATTAAAATACTTGAACAAATGGAAATGAACTTCAGGAAAATTGTCATACCAACACAGAGAAAGTTCTTCGCAATACAAAAAATTATTAACAAATGGACAGAAGAAGATATATCTAGAGGAATAATAGTAACTAGAGCTATTTCAAAAAAGCTTACGAATTTTGGAAGTGTAAAATTGGCATTCCTTTGCCAAGTGCTAGCACGTTAAAGCCATGGTGTTTTAAATTTAGGTGTCATCCCGGAATTCTGCATAATATTTTCCTCCTTATGCGGAAAAATAGGCAAACCCTTTCCGAAAATGACAAAGTCTGCGTCTTAAGCTTTGATGAAGTACACGTTGATAGTAAAGTGTGTTACGATACAGGAATGGACCAGATTTTAGGTCTATACTCAAAGGTGCTAGTTATTTTGGCCAGAGGAATATTGTCTTCCTGGAAACAACCCGTGTATTTTGTCTTTCAACGTATAATGAATAAAAGGCTTGTGTTTGAAATAATTGTAAACCATAAAAAAACAGGAATTACAATAAAAGCGATTGTTTCAGATTTAGGTGGTTGTATGACCTTGTGGAAGGAACTATTATTTTCTCCCGAAAAATCATTTTTTAATCATCCGCTGGATGACAGTTCTAAGATTTGGGTTTTTGCAGACCCTTCTCACTATTTAAAAATTTTACGCAATCATTTCATAGACCATGGACTTGTCTTGCAGAACGGATCTGTGCTCCAAACTGGCATCATCAAAGCTTTTGAGAAGGATTCTGGGGAGAAAAAGTTGTGTCCTAAATTGCTGCCGTACTATATAGCAATCAAAGGGAATGAGAGGCAAAGAGTAGGCCCAGCAAAAACTTTGTTTTCAGTCACCACTGCCAAGGATATTGAATATCAAACACAGCATAAAAGCACTAGTTTTCTTCAATTTAGTAGATTCTTTTTTTTTTTTTTTTTTTTTTTTTTTTTTTTTGACATTATGATTAGCAGTTACCCACACCTTGACAAAAGCAAACCTTTAAAAGCAGGTCTTGGTATTAACCCCCTTTTTATACAACAAAAGGAAATTCTGAACAGAATGAAGTCAGAAATACTGAATCTCAGAGTAATGGGGAGAAAACATATGCTACCTTTCCAAAAACGCATTCTGTCTCAATTCTCTTTTCGGTCTCTACGAGGATTTAACGCTTCGTGGAGTCCGTTACATTTTAGCTACTCGTTTGACTCAAGATGCCCTGGAGAGTTTGTTCTGTCAAATAAGAGGCATAGGTGCTTTATATGACCACCCCTCACCTACGGAATTTATTAGTCGTTTAAAACACATATTGCTGGCAAATAAATTACCTAATTTGTCCAAAAAAGTTAATACAGAGTTTCAAGAAGGTAAAACGCTCCAAACATATTTGACAGCAGAGCTACTAAAAGAAGCTTTCACTACAGCTGATAATCAAGAAATTCCTGATGAAGTATCTGGAGAAATAAACGCAAATGACTTAGAATTAGAATCTTTAGAAAAAAATTGTAATGAGCCATGGCCGCAAGATTGGGACGACGACATATTTAAAACAGTTCAAAATGAGCAATGTAATGCTGAGAAACAAGCTCTGAGTTATGTCGCAGGTTATATTGCCTATCGTTTACGTGATAAAGATTCCTCCCTCGGAACAATTTCTAGAAATGCCGAAGATTTTCCACCTGCTCAATGGATTAAAACTTTATCACTTGGGGGACTAACGGTTCTTTCTCCAAAGTGGATGAGAACGGTAGATCAATTTGAAATAATTTTTAAGTCAATTCGCGGGACAGAGAGTTCCCGAGAGAAAGGAATAATTCGAAAATTAAAAACTGTAATAGAAGAAAGATTTCCTGGCACCTGAAAAGAAGCTGTGAAAATTTATTGGCGCATACGAACATTTATCAGAATTTGGTAAATTAATCACAACAAAGATTTAGTGTCGGAAAGAAAGTCAAATCAAAAGAAAACCAAATGGATAAATTCTGCCATTAAAAAACGTAGCACGATGATGTCAATATCTAAACCTGGTGAATATCTTCCTCCTTTTTAACTATACAGGTATGTTAATGAATTTTTCTCTTTCTATTATTATTTACGCCTTCCGATAAAATAAACAAGAACGTTACTTGCTACTCTATGTATGTATATAACGTTCTGAGTTGTGTAAAAAAATATAATACGTGCAATGGTGTTCAGCTTACTCCGACAGCTTTGACTTCTGCCCTCGGAGGCAGCATCCCAAATTGTCAGTGTACTCACAGTGACGTCATGTCCTCCCCAGCAAAGCGACTTGCTTTGGACTGCCTGGTGGGCCAGCCCTTCCTTATTCTCTAGCCCTGGGTTTCACTGCCATACATCAGAGTAGGAACAATTACACTTCCATATACAGCCATGCGGGACTCTCTTGAGAACCCATCATTCCTGTGAAACTCTCCCAAAGCAACCATGACTTTCAATGAACAATTCACTCGCCTACTAATTTCACCATCCAATTTGTTCTCTCTGTCAAACATGCTTCCTAAATACACAAACTCATTCACCTGGTCAATCACTGTGCCATTTAGACATATATTACATTCAGTACTACCAGTTCCTCTCTCAAAAACCATAACTTTCGTTTTTCCCATATTTATACTCAGTTTGAATTTCATGCAAACTTCGTACATCCGGGACAACATACTCTGCAACTCACTTTTACTCTCTGCCAACAGGACAGTGTCATCAGCATACAGCAATCTGCACACACGGATATCACCAAGATGTAAACCAGTATTATCTATTTTGGCATCGCGCATGCACACATCCATAAATATATTAAACAGCCATGGTGACATTACACAACCTTGTCTGACTCCTGCACCAATAGAAAACCATTTTGACAAACCACCATTTACTCGTACACAAGCTTTACTGCCAGCATACTTTTACACTGTTAAGTAGATTCCCAGTGACACCATATTAATTCAATACCTTCTAACAAAAGTGCCCTATTTACTCAGTCATAAGCTTTCTCTAAATCTATGAAGGCAGCAAACACTTTCTTACCAACAGCCAGATACTTTTCAATCATTATGCGCAATGCAAAAATTTGGTTAGTGCGGCCTTTACCAGGCATAAAACCACTCTGAAGATCCCACACTTTCTCTGATGTAAGACCCCGTACTTTTTCAATAACGACTTTATCAAACACTTTCCCTGGCACACTCAGTAGGCTAATACCATGATAGTTTTTGCAGTCAGTCTGATCACCTTTTCCCTTATACAAGGGAACAATGATAGCATTCTTCTGATCCCGAGGAACCATTCCCAACTCCCAGCACAACTGGTAAATTTCAGTTAATCAGTCAATTACAGAGTCACCACCATACTTCAACATCTCGGCAATTATGCCATCAACTCCTGGAGCCTTACCATTCTGAAGAGATTTTAGAGCTTCTACACACCTCTTCTCTTCAGATCCCTCCTGTGTTTCCATCCTTCACTGTGACATCATCTGCTTCTGCCTCTGAAACACCTTTGCTTTCCTGATCTAATAACTCACAGAAGTATTTACCCCCATCTTTCACCTAACTCATTGGGCTCCCGTATCATTTCCCTGATCCTATTCTTTACACAGCTTACAACTTTGTTTCCCCTATTTTTCTTGAGTCTTGTGTACTTCCAGAAAGTCATCCTTTCTTTCCAAAAAGCCAATTCATGCCTTTCCACCTTCTTCCTATCTTTTGCCTTACTCTGGTGAACCAGCTTAGCGGCTTCACGCTTTTTGCAGCAGTATTCATCCACAGAAACTCTACCTTGCAGCATCCCCAAATAGGCTTCCTTTTTTTCTTTACTGCCTCTTCAAACTTGCAATTCCACCAAGCATTACCTCTATTGTAACCCATTTTTGTGGTGCCACAGACCTCTTCAGCAGCAGTGACAACACAGTTCTTAAAATATTCCCACTTCTTTTCTACATTCCTCTCACAAGATTTCAGCTCCTTCAGTCGTTCTCTGAGTAAGTCAGAATAATGCTGATGATATTCAGGGAGCCTTTCAACCTTTATTCTTTCCATCCTGGGCCTCTTCGTATTCCTTATCCTCTAACCAACATTCAGTTTCACTCGTGACACTACCAAGTAATGATCAGAACCAACATCCGCACCTCTCATCAAACGAGTGTCAACAACTAAGTGTTTCAGATGCTGATCACACAACAAAATGTATCGCACTCTTTTGACCAAGAATACGATTTTCCCAAGTATATGTGTGTATATACTTGTGGTTGAAAAACGTATTAGGTATATATATCACTAAGCTGTTCTGGGATTTGGAGGTTAGCTCCACAAAAAAAAAAAAAAAAAAAAGAAACTAGCAGATAATTTTTAAATGATTATTTACTTACTGTTGCTGTATCAAACTTCTCCATTTACAGCGATCTTGACATACAACTCGGGCTTCACTGACATCCATCACACGACACACAGGAGATCTATACTTCATACTCATGATCTTTTTCTCATGCAGACACTCCTGAATCTGATCCTCCCATGACTTTCTTGGCCTTCCTCTGCCTTTCCTTCCTGCCACTTGGGCTAAAAAATTTTTCTTAGTAAGCATCTTCTCGCTCATTCTTTCAACATGGCCAAACCAGCGAAGCATATTAGTCTCCACCTTGCTAACAACATTTTGCTTCACTTTACACAACTGCAACACATCATTCCTCACACAATCAGACCGTGCCTTGCTACAAAAAAATGTAACGCATTTCTCCAGCACACAAATGACTTCTATGCTTCTTCTGTAGTACCCAGGTTTCACTGCTATACATTAAAGTAGGAACAATTACACTTTCATACACAGCCATGCGGGACTCTTGAAAACCCATCATTCCTGTGAAAACCTCCCAAGGCAGCTATAACTTTCAATGAAGAATTCACTCGCCTGCTAATTTCACCATCCAATTTGTTCTCTCTGTCAAACATGCTTCCTAAATACACAAACTCACTCACCTGGTCAATAAATGCGCCATTTAGACATATATTACATTCAGTACTACCAGTTTCTCTCTCAAAAACCATAACTTTCGTTTTTCCCTTATTTATACCGAGTTTGAATTTCATGCAAACTTCCTACATCCGAGACAACATACTCTGCAACTCACTTTTGCTCTGTGCCAACAGGACAGTGTCATCAGCATACAGCAATCTGCACACACAGATATCACCAAGACATAAACCAGTATTATCTGTTTTGGCATCACGCATGCATGCATCCATAAATATATTAAACAGCCATGGCGACATTACGTAACCTTGCCTGACTCCTGCACCAACAGAAAACCATTTGGATAAAACACCATTCACGCTTACACATGCTCTACTGCCAGCATACATGGATTTTACACTATTAAGTAGATTCCCAGTAACACCATATTCATTCAATACCTTCCACAGAAGTGTTATATTTACTCTGTCATAAGCTTTCTCTAAATCTATGAATTTCTTACCAACAGCCAGATACTTTTCAATCATTATGCGCAATGCAAAAATTTGGTTAGTACAGCCTTTACCCGACATGAAACCACTCTGAACATCCTATACTTTCATTATTGATGTAAGACCCCGTACTTTTTCAATAATGACCTTACCAAACACTCCCTGGCACACTCAGCAGGCTAATACCATGATAGTTCTTGCAGTCAGTCTGACCATTTTTCCTTATACAAGGGAACAATGATAGCATCCTTCCAATCCCGAGGGACCATTCCTAACTCCCAGCACAATTGGCAAATTTCAGTTAACCAGTCAATTACAGAGTCACCACCATATTTTAACATCTCTGCAGTTATGCCATCAACTCCTGGAGCCTTACCATTCTGTAGAGATTTTAGAGCTTTACACACCTCCTCTCTTGAGATCCCTCCTGTGTTTCCATCCTTCACTGTGACATCGTCTGCTTCTGACTCAGAATCACCTTTGCTTTCTTGATCTAATAACTCACAGAAGTATTCACCCCATCTTTCACTTAACTCATTGAGCTCCCATATCATTTCCCTGATCCTATTCTTCACACAACTTACAACTTTGTTTTCCTCATTTTTTCTGAGTCTCGTGTACTTCCAGAAAGTTTTTCTGTCTTTTTAAAAAGCCAATTCATGCCTTTCCACCTTCTCCTTCCTATCTTTTGCGTTACACTGGCGAACCAACTTAGCTGCTTCACGCTTCTTACAGAGGTATTCATCCACAGAAACTCTACCTTGCAACATCCCCAAATAGGCTTCCTTCTTTCTCTTTACTGCCTCTTCAATCTCACTATTCCACCAAGCATCACCTCTATTGTTACCCACTATTGTGGTGCCACAGACCTCTTCAGCAGCATTGGCAACACAGTTCTTAAATGATCCTTGTGTGAATGGTAATGGTGAAAGATTAGTTGAACTCTGCATTGAGAATGGTTTGAGTGTGTCTAATAGTGAGTGGTAGTCAGTGTGTAGCAATCACTATTAGATACACTCAAATCATTCTCAGTGCAGAGTTCAATTAATCTTTCACCTTTACCATTCACACAAGGACCATTAAACTTACCCAGAACATTGACAGGGGTCGTAGTTGTCCTGAAATTCCTGAAAATTTTTTTTTTGTCCTGAAATGTCCTTAATTTTTGCTAATTTGATTGAAATTCCTGAAATTTTTTAGTAGTTTCCAAAAATAAGATATTTTCAAAAGCTACGAAAAGTTCTGAAATAAAATTTCATTTATTTCTAAAAATGATTTCCGAAAATATTTCAGATTTGGATTTGCGACTTTTTGTAATAATTTTCCGTAATTTCAATTGATTTTCGCCAAATGTGGCAATCATCCAAAGATCCTTACATTGACTAACATACAGGACAGCGATAATGCTGGCACCACTCCTGCTGTCGGCGACTTTTTTGCCCACCATATGCTGTAATGATGTAACACCACTGGTTTGCGCAACTTCATTGGCTGTGACTGATTTGGTGCATATTAAAGAAAAGAGGGTGGGTTGGGTTACCGCATAAAGTGGAATCAAGCATAGAAGCCTGTTGAAACTCCTCCCATACAACGTGATGTCCCCAGCCACCTGCAGCAGAAGCAAAATGTGGCCAGACCCTGTGATGTCAGCAAAAGTTGCTAGTAGCAACCCAGCCCTGGCGCATGGGGTTCAGCAGCTCCGCACCCTTCCTTCTTTCTCCCCACGGCCTTTGTCCTCAACTCCCGTCCCCAATCTAAGTCAGGCAGAAGCCAAGCGAACTGAACTCCCACTTCCATAATCCTTGAGAATCCGATCATGTATAAGCTATGTATATATTTAGAATCGCGCTAATTTTCAGTATCTTCTCGAACCTGCTTCCACTTATAAGGATGCTCCACTTATTACGACATTTATTTCACTTATTGGGATGTTAAACTGAAAAAATGATAGCACAGTAAATCTTCGTCTTTGGTCTAGGAGTTCCAAAATCGGTATGGAAGCAGTCACGTGGTTGAAACCCCTGCTGTCAATCAACGGCAAATTCTGCTGCAGGTTGTTGAGGCGCTGCAGTCGACTTCATGCCGCCTGCAGAGTTTCATCTTACGCTGTGTTCGTCTTAGTACAACTTGTGTCCGTTGCATTCGTCTTAGTACAGGTTGTATCCGCTGCGTTCGTCTTAGTACAGGTTGTGTTCACTGTGTATATTTACTTTAGGGTTATGTAATTTCCCAGCCACATGTTTCAGTAGTGTACAGGTATAAAGGCATGGCGATTGGCAAGTAATTACTCGGTTCATCAGTTTCTCGTGATTTCACTAGAAGTATTTTCGTGATCATGCCCCGAAAAACAAAATTCTCAGCATCGTGGCTTTGTGATAGTAAACGAGATAAGAGTGGGAGCAATTTGAATACCTGGTGTACGCCATGTGAATATGATCCATATTCAGCATTTTTGTGTTGCTTGCAACAAAACGATCAGCGTTTCTAACATGGGATTTTCTCAACTTATTTCGCATGCTAATAGTGTTAAACATAAAGAGAACATGAATAAGAGAGTGAATCAGTGTGCTCTTGTAACGCAAAATAACATTGAAAGTGAAGGTGAATCTTCAAAATGTTTGACACTATCGGCTCCAGAGGGAACAACATGGCTACCATCCAATTCTAAAGAAAAGGCAGTAAAAGCTGAAATTTTGTTGCTGTTACAGTCAATTAAGTGCAATTATCCATTTTCTAATTTGGGAGGATTGGTTGAAATTTGTGCAGCTGCATTTGAAGATTCAACAATAGCAAAGAATGTTGCACTTTCGGATGCGAAAGCACGTTACGTCACAAAATTTGGACTTGCATCACATTTTCGGAAAAAATCTTTCAAGATATTGGCAAATCATTTTTCACCCTTTATTTTGATGAGACCACAACGAAGCAAGTTAAGAAACAGCTGGACATACATATTTTATATTGGTCGGAGAAATTAAAAAAAAATTGTGACATACTGTGAATCAGAATTCATTGGCCATGCAGAATCTGACAAAATTTTTCAAATTATTTTAAATTTTATTACAAATAATGGCCTAAACATTGATAAATGTTTACAGTGCTCTATGGACGGTCCCAATGTTAACTTCTTGTTTTTGAGAAAATTTAATTCTCATTTAGATTCGCTGAATTTTAAAAATGTTATCGATATCGGAACTTGCTCCTTACATATTTTGCACAATGCAATGAAGAAAGGCCTGTGCAAGTTCGATTGTGATGTGGAAACTTTGGTGTTTGATATTTTTCAGTTTTTTAAGATGTCTGCTGCTAGGAAAGAAGATTCACAATATCCAGATGAATGTTTTGATGGATGAACAAGCTGACCACATGATTTTAAAACATGTGAGCAGTAGATGGCTTACTTTAGCACCTGTTTGTGAGAGGATAATTGTACAGTATCCAGCCCCAACTGAATATTTTTTGGAATTTCTTCCAAAAAACAGCTCAGCTAAACTCAGTGAAAAATATCATAGCATATCAATGTTTCTTAAAGATCCACTTACACTTATGTATTTACATTTTACAAGTTTTTTTGCTTCATCCCTTATTCCTCTTTGCTTCAAAAAGATACTCCCTTAATTCATATACTGTACCCTAAATTGAATGAACTCTTAAGAAATATAATGTATAAGTTTATGAAAAGTGATGTTGTAAGCAAAAAAGAAGGCCTATCATTGGCAAGTATTGATTGTCGCGATTCCAAATTTTGGGTGACAAGAAAGCAAATGAATATAGGATCTGGTGCCAGTAGTTTGCTTGATGGTGATTTTGAAAAGCCTGAGCATAAAAGATTCCTTTTAAGCGTAAGGAGTTGTTTCATGGAAACTTGTGAATTCTTGCAGAAAAAATTGCCACTGTCGAATGTTATCCTTAAGGATATACAATGCCTTCATCCTAATCTACATCATAAAGAAAGTTCAAAACTTGCTTTGCAATGTCTTACACATCATATAATGAAGGTTTCAAAAACAAACACCATATCTGATGCAATAAACACAGAGTGGTGTATGTATGCATGTGAAGACTTACAAAATACGTATTCTGAAGATCAGAATATATGCAAATACTGGGCAGAAATTTCAAAAATTAAAGATTCTGCTGGAATTCTAAAATATTCTAATCTGTGTTCATTTGTTAAAGCCTGCTTAACACTCTCGCATGGAAATCCCATACCAGAACGTGGATTTTCTAACAACATCACAGTGACATCAAACAGAGCTTCTATTTCTGAACTGTGTATTTGTTCCTTGCAAATATGCAAAGATTATATTAACAAGTTTGAAAATGTTGCTGAAATCCCAATAACTAAGGAGCCCATTCAAATTGTTGAGAAATCGCATAGTGCATATGCTGCACATTTACAACTTAAAGAAGAAAAGAACAAACAACAAGTCAAGCGCAAGATGGATATAGAGAGAGAGCAGGAAGAGGTGCGAAAACAGAAAAAGAAGGCTGAACAGAATGTAAAGCTTTATTGAGCTGACCAAGATTGAAACCAACACACTACAAGATGAAAATGCAGCTCATAGTTTACTAAATGATGCCAATGAAAAATTACAGCTAGCCATTTCACAAAATGATATGAATGGCATAAAAGTGGCTCAAATGATGCTCAGCACTGCAAATGAAAATATTATAAATATTTCAAAGAAGTTAACCATTGTCGGCAATGATATTGCAAAAATAAGAAAATAAAAAACAATTAAATTTTTATCAAGAATTTTCTACTGTTTTAAAGTTTCATTCTAATTTTTAATATGCCTTATTAATTCACTTAAATTTCAGCTTTGTAAAAAGTTATGCAATTGACGCACAATTTTTTCAGGGTTTAAAAAATCCTAATTTTTTTTAGAGAAAAAATCGATTTTTTTTATTTATATCAAATGCAGTATATATTATTTACTCTTTACCTGAAATAAATTATACATTGTTGATAGTAATAATCATTCATATGAATGTCTAGAAAACTTTTGATAAAACTTTTTAATTTCTTTAATATTTACTTTAATGCTTTTAAAAACCTGGTAATTTCTTAATGTTAATGCAAAGTCTGGCATAGCACTACTAACACAATTTGCTGTTAGTAATGTTTATATCTGAAAAATTATCTAAAATGGCAAATAGTCACAGTATTACTTTATTTAAAAGTATGTAAGTATGACTTTACAAGCAGGTAATAAAAAAATCTCGATTCCCCCATTTTAAACATTCTAGTTATTATATAATCTTATATAGTTGTAATAGAGAAGACACATTAAAAAATTAAATGATTGAAATTTTTTGTGCAATTTATAAATCTTTTGATTTAAAGGATTTTTTGTGTGATATAAATCATCGAACCCTGAATTTTTGCTCTAAAAATGTCCTGAAAAATGTCCTGAAATTTAGTAAAACTTTTGTCCTGAAATTTTATTTTTTGCACTACTACCCCTACATTGAAGTCCCCCACTATTATAATGTTCTCTTTAGCACCAAACTGGCTCAAAACAATTTTTAACTCATTCCAGAAATCTTTCTTCCTATCAGAAGGTTCCGAGACAATTACTATTCTCTGAAGTTTCTCTTTCAAACGTATCCAAATAATTCTCTCACTTATGCAGTTATAGTGAATCAAGTTGTTCCTTTTTTCACTTAAAATCACACTTACACCAGCCTGTCCTCTACATTATCCAATACTCCAGACCACACACTCACCGTTCCGTTCACTTCTTCTATCCCAATTTCCTTCTTTTTGGTTTCACTTACACACAGCACATCCAGTCTGTACTTATTCATTTCTACAATCACCTCATTCTTCTTGCCATTTATACCTCTAGTATTCCATACACCAATCTTACACTCACTCAGACGAGATCTTCCTCATACACTGTCAAAAAGTCCAGGACGATTCTGTGGTGAACTGTCCTTCTCAAGTGTGGTAAGTCCACCATATATTAATATTTCTTTGTGTCTTTTTAATCAGGTAAGAACATCAGTGTGGGGTATTAGCCCACAGCTGACGGTTCCAGTTGGTCATTCAACCTAAGAGGATTCTGGAGCAAAACCCAGTGAGTTGGGGTCATTTCGCCAATGTCACATAGAACTAGCTGGCACCTCTCCAAGATTCACAGAGGCCCTTTTTACTGTTATGTGTGCCATTGTTCACACTGAGCGCCCCGAGGAGGCAAACCCATATCTCACTAAGATCGCCCACTTTAATGTTTTGTAAAATTGTTTATGCTAGTAAACCAGAAATTGGTGACCCCATCAGGGCTCCTGACGGTTGTCTATATATTGTAGCTTCATACCTGAAGTAATTGTTTTGATTAATAAAAATAAGTGCTTTTCTTATGACTTCGATTTGCTGTGTTGGTATTTCTTTTCCACATAACCTTTCATCAATGAGGTCAATTGCATCCAGAGTAGGGGTGTTCGGAAAAAGTGATATTACATCTAGGCTGGTAAGTCTTATTTTGTTATTCCAATTGATTTCATTATCCTGTATTAATTTAATTACTTCTGTGGGGTTGTTTACTATATATTCATATTGTTTATAGATAGGTGCTAAGAAATTATATAGTGCTTGTTCGAGGTTTATTGTAGGTGATTTGTTTTTAGCAACTATTGGTCTAAGTGGGTTTCCTGGTTAACCCACTTAGACCAATAGTTCAGTTGCTAAAACCTAATAGAGACTGAGAAGAAATTAAATTAGGGGAGAGAAAAGAAAGTGAAAATAGCATAGATGAAGATATGGTTGATGCAACTTAACACCAGATGGCATTGACGATTGGTTACTAGAGGAGGACTATGTGTGCTGTGGACATGAGACTTTCAGACAGCAGACTTCGACAGAGAGAGTGAAGTCTCCGTTGAAAACGCCAGGGAAGAGCCTGGGTGAAACATGCGTCCGGTGATTGGGACTGTGGATGGTATGAGGTGGTGTAATAGTGATTTTAGCTTTGGATTTTTGAACCTCTTTATCTTATACGAATTTGACCTAACTTAAAGCATCGGGCACTTCTGCAATTCCGTGAGAATCGAACATTGGCGAAATAGCCCTAATTGCCAAGTACTGCACAGAAACCTAACTGCCAGTCAAAAAGGATATAATATTGGACAAGACAATGTAAATAGTGTATATAGCGACTCTTAATTCAATTTTTTAAATGTTACCTGGAAAGCCTTTCCCTGCTCCACAGGAAGTCAACACAACGTAGTGTGCCGAACCCAAGTAAGCCCTAACGACTGGACACCACATACAACTATATACAATACATGATACAACTTTCGACCAAAAAGGCTCTGAATAAAGAAGCAGAATAAGGCCATATTATAACTAGTACATACTATGGCGTTATCTGCACGCAGGCAGTGAACTACTCCAAATATTATCGAACATATGCTGATCAAAACGAACTATTGATGTGGGAACAAAGGGACATTTCGGTAAGTAACATTTTTTAGGACCTTTTAACTGAACCGTACCTGAAAATGATTGAATAGCTTAGTGCACCACTGCAGATTGTACCCCACTTGTAACGTGTATAACAGAGTACTTAGGGACGTTAAAGCGTCTTTGTGAAGAACTCTAGTACTCATGTAATATTATGTGAATTTTGCATGATAAAGTCACATATTATATATTGATAAAATGACCTTTTGAGATATGAAAAAAATAATTTTGACTTTGTCATGATGTTCTTTTATTGACATATTTTTTATACTTGCTTAATAGTTCATCAGTACAAAGGGGGGAGTTTAATGCTTTATTTCTTTTAGTCATTATAAAATAAAACCAGTACCTTCTTGTCACCTGCTTACATGGTGGGGGTATGATTTGGTGTCATTCTTCACTTCATCATTCTCATTTTTCACTTTTACTGAATCAGCCAGATTTTAATTATTATACCATGTTTTTAATACTGTTTGTTTGATTGTGTGGCCAAAGAGCACCAAAGTGTTCTTTGGCCACACATGGTGGCCCTTGTGCCATAAAAATTCAACAACCAACCAACCAACTATTCTTCACTTTATGGAACTGATTTCCACCACTGTGGAGACCAGTTGTTGCTCTTCTTTGTTCAATACAGGGTGATACTGGTGATTGTGCTTGGTGACAGTAGACTTATGCTCCATCAATATCTGATGATGCCCAATGAGCCGCCCCGGTGGCGCAGTAGTCTAAGCGATGGCCTCTGATCATTCGTCCGTAAGGGGTCCGGGTTCGAATCCCGGTGAGGCATGGATGTTGTGTTTGTCTTACGGCACTGGCTCTCTCCCTTCCCTGGAACCAGTGACCCTAAATTAGGGACGGGCGACTGCTTATAGCCAATTGAGTTGCTCACGTTGGGCTCATTATTTTCAGACTTTGCCCCTGTTGATGTCTGAAACTCCTGGTTAATGTTTATGTGATTAAAGAGATCTGAGTACTATTTGGCCAAAGGTGAGCTGTGATCTTCTGAAGAATTTTGGTAGGTGATGGCATCATCAGGTTTTATATCCTGGTAACATCACTGATGAATCTCTTCTTTTGAATTTCTGGTATAACAGAAACTTCGGCCCTTTTGTAATAAAAATTCGTAAAAGAAGATTGAAACCCACCTGCTTGATGCCAGTCTGAACTCAGGCTACCTGAATATTTAAAAGTCACACAAACTTAAACTTATTTCATCAAGTAAAATCATATTCCTCCTAACCAACTCTTTAGTTGTGTTGAATCAGTGATATTTTCTCTTTGCTACTGAATGCAAAATCAGTGTAAATGGTACATAGATAGGGTTACACGATAAAAGGGTGAAGTGACAAAAGGGCGACGCAACGAAAGAGCGCACGACAAAAAGCGATCCGACAAAAGAGTGACTAGACAGAAGGGCAATATGACAAAAGGGCGCTGCCACAGAAGGGCACATGACTACTAGACTAACGATTCACTAAACTAGGAGAACTATTTAACCAATTTGCAAGAAACGTTAAGAAGATATAAATTTCCAAATTGCTTATTTCATTGTATATTCAAATCCCAACTGAAAGCAAATGTTAATTTTTCTGTACTTCAATAACCTATAGGGAGTGCTTTCAAAAAGATATTATTTTCAAAATGACCTGTTAGGACTTCAAGGAAATTATATATTTCTTTGGGTATTCAAATTCCAATTGAGCACAGATGTGACATCGTTTGTACTGAAATGCAACCTATGTAGAAGGCTTTTTAAATGATGTTATTTTAAAAAAGGCCCTAAGGGCCCTTTTAGTAAATTGCTTATTTCTTTGTATACTCAAATCTTAATTGAAATCAGACATGATATTTTTTGTACTCCAAATGCATCCTAAAATCATATAGAAAAGTTTATAGTTGAAGCACAAAAATGTGTATGCAAGTATCAGGTGGGCAAGCGTCCGGTAGGCTTTAGTCTGGACCCCATGCAAAACACGTAACGTCCTTGCAGCAATGTTTAATGATCTTTTCCGATTTTTACGAAAATTCAGAACGTAAGGAAGCAAATAAAAAGTAACAGTTAAGAATTGTGGCAGAAAAAGAGTAAGATTACTTAAATTGTTTACTCTTTATTCTTGAATATACAAAACACACTTAAGCAGAATGTCACAATGTTTTACACATAAATAAAAGTGTTTTCTTTTGACTCTGTTATGAAAAAAAAAATGACGCAGGTCTCTGTTTTATCGTTCCTGTAAAGAACATTCTTTAGCTTATTGTATACTGAAGGATGCGTTGTTATGTGCAACAAGTGTAATATATAATGCCTTATCCTCACTGATGTAAAAATTTCATTTATTCAACTGATATTTCATTCACATTCTCTTGCTAATAGACATGTATTGAAAATATTGCTATGGCTGTGAAAAGGGGCCTCAAGTCCTCTGGAATAGCTAATGCTTTCCTGTCATCCAGTTTTTATCAACTAAAGCGAAAATTATTTCTTGAAAATTTTTCTTATTTACTGGAAGAAAAACAACAACAACCAAAAATTGCTTTTCTTTTTAATATTTCATTCAAAGCTGCTGTTAAAAATTCCTGGCAATTTCTTTAACCAGTTTAATATGAAGTTTCCACAAAAATGTTCAAAAATCCATCTGCTGAGGCCGTCTTAGACGTGAGGCACCCCCACACTGTGGGAGCTATCAGTACGCCAACGATGGTTGCCCCTTTTTTCGTAATTCAAGGCAAAAACAGTAAAAGACAGTCTTACTAGACGGGTGGGGGGCTCCCTGACCATCAAGCTCTCATTGTGTGAAACCTTAAAGGACCACTATCCCTTTCCTGACAAAGAAAATTCCCTGATGATATCCCATACCGACCACAGAAGGGGAGGTAGGATGAAAGTCCTAGCTGAAAGGAATTGTTGTATTATAGAAAAAAATGACGATCAGTCATAAACAACCTGACATCTATACTGTCTATCTTAAATACTACGACCTAAGAATATATTAAGTGCACTCCCCATTCTCTTTGGGGTTGGAAGGAGAAAGCAGGAAGTTTCTTTTGCTCGAAGGACATCAGCGACTCTCACAGATGGTCTATTCTGACCCTTCAAGGTCTCACCGGACAGCCAAGTAAAAAGGTCAAACAATGTGAACAATATAGGTAAAAAGAACTAAACAAATACGAAATATATGAAATTTTGTCTAGAATTCAGGTTACAGTTAAGTAACTAACACTAGGTCAAAATGGTATCCTAACAAGGCAAAAAGTTTAATAGTCGGGGCCTGGTGTAATAATTATTACTTTTATTTTATTCCTCAACAATCCTAAGTAGCTCAAACTGTGCCATGGGAAGGGTTGAACTACTAAGAATTTCTTGCTCTGAAGAAAATCTTTTCTTAAAAACAAGAAATGAAACAAAGTTTCCGGGGCCCTTTTGGAAATATCTTTTCGGCCATTTCTGGAGGTTGCAGTTGAAGCACAAAAAATTTCATGCATGCGTAAAATTTTGCTTTGAATATACAAAGAAGGCAATTTCAGAAAAGGGCTTCATAGCCTTTTTGGAAAAAACATCTTTTAGAAAGCCTTCTATATAGATTTCAGAGTACAAAAGATGACACGTTTCATTTCAGTTTGGATTATTTGAATACACAAAGGACCCAGGGGCCTTTTTAGAAAAAACAGTTTAGAAAGCCTTCTATGTAAAGAGTTCACTTAAAGTACAAACGATGACATGTCTGATTTCGGTTGGAATTATTTGAATACACAAAGAAATACTGAATTTACTGAAAGGGCCCTGGGGCCTTTTTGGAAAAAACATCGTTTAGAAGTCTTCTATATAGATTTCACTTTGAGCACAAAAGTGACACGTCTGATTTCAGTTGGGATTATTTGTATACACAAAGAAATACTGAATTTACTGAAAGGGCCCTCTGGGCCTTTTTGGAAATACATCGTTTAGAAAGCCTTCTATATAGAATGAGTCGTCTGATTTCAGTTGGGATTTGAGTGCACAAAGAAATTTGTAGTTTTCTCAAAGGGGTGGTGCTAATTTTGGAAATAATATCTTTTAGGAATCTTGCAGTTGAAGTAGAAAAATATCAAGCCCGTGGATTCGCCCTTTTGTTGTGGCACCTTTTTTTTTTTTGCTTCACTCATTTGTCGTGCGCCCTTTTGGCACATTGCTCTTTTGTCTTGCGGCCTTTTGTCGTGTTGCCCTTTTGTGGTGCGCTTTTTTGTCGTTCGCTTTTTTGTCGTGTGCCCTTTTTTTGGGATACGCATAGATAGACCAGGTGAATTAATTTGTATGTTTAGGAAGCATGTTTGACTGAGAAAACTGACTAGACGGTGAAGTTGTTAATTAAGCGAATTCATCTTTGAAAGTCATAGCTGCCGTAGAATTTCACCGGAATGATAAGTTCTTGAAAAAGTCTCTAATGGCTGTGTATGAAAGCGTAATTGTTCCCACTCTGATGTATAACAGTGGAACTTGGGTACTGCAGAAGAGACCTAGGAGTCATTTGTGTGCTGGAAAGATGCATGATTTATTTTTTGTAGCAAGACATGTTCTTTCTCTTATTATGTGAGGAATGAAGATATGTTGCAGATGTGTAATGTGAAGCAAAATGTTGGTAGTAAGGTGGCGGCATATATTCTGAGGTGGTTTGGCCATGTTGAAAGAATGAGTTGTGAGATGCTTACTAAGATAATTTTCTCAGACCAAGTGACAGGAAAGAAAGGCAGAGGAATGCCCAGGAAATCTTGGGAGGACCAGATTCAGAAATGTCTGCATGAGAAAAAGATTATGAATATGATGTACAAAAGGTCTTCTGTGCGTCGTCTGATGGATGTCAATGAAGCTCAAGCTGTGTGTCAGGATCACGGTAAATAAAGATGTTCGGTACACCAACAGTAAGTAAATTCTAGTTCCATTAGTTGAATATTTACCTGGTAGTTTTTCTTTGAGATGTTAACCTCTGAATTTCAGAGAACAGCTTAGTGATACATAAGTATGAAATAAGCTTAAAAGATTTGGCACACTTTTCTTACAGGCGAGTGAGTTTATAATAGCATTTTCTTTAATATTAGTGGGTGTGATTATACTACTGTTTCTCTTTCTCTTTTTTTGTCCCATAATTAAATTCCCACCTATGAATTTGTGAGAATAGCCATGAGTGATTCCGTATCAACTCAACACAATTTGAAGACATTTTTTATCTCACCATCTCAGATTTTAATGAAATTTGGTACATAGGTGGCCTCTATATAGATTAAGAAAAATACCAAATTTCATTGTCATATATCCACCGGTTTTGAAAATACAGCTATATAAAATGTCCAAAAACACCCCCAAATCGGAAGATTGATGTTTTTAAATTGTGATTGCAGCTCCCCTAATTAAGATAGAGAGATGGGAAAACTATCTTTTTGTAGTATTTTTTTATGCTCTTTTATTTGATGTACACCAGCATAGGAGTTAAGATTAAAAACAATTTCAAATTTTAAAATTAAAATTAAAATTTTGAATTTTTCCAAATGCGATGCTCCAAAAAATAATCGAATTATTTTTAAAACAATCTTAATATGTTTGGTATTTGATTGTGTGAGTTGTAACTTGGGTTGATAATGGGTTTACTTAAAAAGCTATATTCAAATTTAGCCTAACACAAGAGTTTAATGAAAATAAAAAAATAAAAAAACATGTACCGTATATACTCGCGTATAAGTCGACCCCCACTTTCAGAGGAAGAAATCGTAAGAAATTGGAAACTAGCGTATAAGTCGATCTCGGAATCAGAAAAAAAAAATTTCAATGAATTTATTCAAAAACATTTGAAAACGGAAAAAAATTATATATATAATACTAAATTTAATTTGCATACCCAAAAAACTTCATCGGAACCCTTCAAAATCCGATTCCGAGTCAGACTCGCCAAACAGTTAAAAAAGTCATTCTCCGTCATCGGTGTGTCATCATAAACATCAGTATTCCCATCTATGCCTGTGTCATCAGAATCACTGTCATCATCACTCATAAAAATCTCATCATCCTCTGTGCCATCAAGTTTGTTACTATTGCAACATTTCTTGAATGATTTCACGACCATTTCCGCAGGTATCGCATCCCAAGCATCCTTGACCCATCGCGCCATCAAAACGATATCCGGCTTCTTTAGATTTCCGCCCTTGGTTTCAATCGGCAAATCGGAACTTATCCAATCTGCCCAATACCTCCGCACATTGTCCTTGAAGGGCTTATTAAGGCAGACATCTAGTGGTTGAAGAACAGATGTCAACCCACCTGGGATGACAGCAAGATTTGTTTTTTAATTTTCTGCAGTTTTTTTCACTTCTGCACAACGGTGTGCAACAAACATATCCCACACCAAAAGAGAAGGTTTCCTCAAAAGTGCACCTGGCCTTTTGTTCCACACATTCTTTAACCAGTCAATTGTTCCGGATTCGTTCATCCATCCTTTTTCATGGGCACGAACGAGCACACCAGACGGAAAGACAACGCTTTTCGGCAGAATTTTGCATTTGAAAATAATTACCGGAGGTAGCTTACTGCCGTCGTCCAAACAGGAAAGAACAACCGTGAAACTGGATTTTTCGTGGCCAGTCGTTTTGATCAAGATATTTTTTTCGCCCTTTTGGTTCACAGTCTTATTTCCAGGAAGGTCGAAACACATGGCGGTTTCATCCATGTTCCCTATTTGGGAAAGTTCAAAAGCAGTCTCTTTCCTCTTTTGAATTACTTGAAATTCCATTATCTTTGCTTCGATGTCACGAGGTAACTTTTGTGCAATTTTGGTGCGCTGGCGTAGACACAACCCATAGCGGTTCATGAACCTTGTGAGGCACGAAAAGTATTATTTGCGGCTGCAAACTTTTAATCTTTTGCGAGCTTCATTGCTCGCAAACGTATACCAGTTCGCGTTACAATGTAACCATTTTGTCTGCAGCCCACAATCCAATCATTCAAGACACTTTCCAGCTCTGGGAAAGATGTCGTTCCACGGCGCAAGCGCCTTTTGCGATTTTGGGATTTTCACCAAGTCTGTTTTTTTTTACGCCAATCTCGAATCAGTTTTTCGTTAATGCCAAATTGACGTGAAGCAGCACAGTTGTTAGTATTTTCTGCAAAAGAAACCACTTTCAACTTGAATCCTGCGTTATAGGACATCGGTTTCTTTACACAATCCGTGTCACCCATAATAGGAGAAGCGAGACACGTGCGATTAAGAACAAGCAACACCTAACACTGGCTGTCGCATGGCTCCGTTACGTCGAAGGTCAGCGCAATCAACTGGTAGTTGGAAGGGCGGAGCTTTCTATGCGCTGCTGTGACTGCGCTGTGGATACGCAAAGCCAGGAGAGAGGAGACTTTTCAAAGCGCGGAGAAATTCAGAGGGTCGCAATTTCGTAATTCTACCACATCGGTGTTTTTTCTTTCTTTCTTTCTTTTTTTTCTTTCGGAGGGTTGCGATTTCGTAATTAAAACCGCATCGGCATTTTTATTTCTTTTGGGATGGATTGCCTTTTGCCTCACAGGAAGAACTTTTGGACTTACAATTTTTTTAGACCCCGCGTATAAGTCGACCCCATTACTTTGAAGCTCTCATTTTGTCCCAAATTTCTCGACTTATACGCGAGTATATACAGTAAACTGAAAATAAATTTGGGCTAAATCTTAAAAAAGTTTCATTAATAACAATAGATATAGTATTTTTGTTACTTAAAACTATTTATTTAAACAATGTTTTATTTTTAATTTATTTGTTTAAAATCTGAGGCTACATGGGTTTAAAAATTTTATTAATTTCATTTTTCAGAATTTGTAATAATTCACAATACAATATTAAAAAAATAATCAGACTTTAAAAAGTAATTTCAATTACTGCTCAAGAAACACATCAAAATATTAATAAAATATGGCATTGAATTGCTTACATTTATTCAAATTATATTCCTAACCTTAAACTTAGATTGTCACTTAAAGCAGGATCTCCTAAAATTAAAAAAAAAAAAAAAAAATGTTGCATCATTGTTTTGAAGTGAAATCCCACCTGCAGATCCTTGATATAGTCTTTAAAAGCTTCAGTAGTTTGGTGTATTTCTGTTTCAGAGAGATTGTAGAGTCTTCCTGTTGGAGTCACAGGATTTAGGATTTAGATATATGTATTATGGCTTCCTGTAAGTTTGCACAAGATGTAACTTACAGGAAGCTATAATACATCTTGTGGGCTAGGGTAGGAAAAGGATGTAGATGGAACAGCTGGATGTAAAAAAGAGACCTTAACTTCATTCTCACTCTCTTCTTTTGCTAGAACATACGCTACCCACTAGTTGATTTCATAGATTATGGTTATGTAACCACTAATTTCTGTTATTCGCAGTCTGTCTTGTAATGCTGATACTTTTTCAGTAGCTGACTCGTTTCATTCTGAGAACATCTTCTCTTTTATTTTTGAATTACTCAATGGGATAGGAATAAAAGCATGAAGTTTCTGGGTACCTTGTATTGTTAAAGACTTGCTTAGGCGATCTTCCAAAAATTGGTCTGTTTCTATGTATTTTTCTTGACTTATGTAAAGTTTGCCACAAAAATGTTCTGAATTGCCCATTCGTACAACTGAAATGGTGTTTGAATTTGATTCTCGTAAGGGCGTTGTAAGCTGGCTCAGGCAGCTAACCTTTTCACTGTTCCACCAACGCCATCACATGGCCCCTTCCCGTGTGCTTGTTGCTGAAAAATGCCATTCAGCATCAATGTTGCAGTCATCTTGATGGAAACATAAGTTTGTGAAATTTTTCCGATTTTTGTACTGGGCTGCAGACCCGTCAGAGAAACAGTAAATTTTTTTGACACTGTTGTCACCAAACTTACTTTTCAAGAAGTTAATAATTTTTTTTTTGGAAGCAGTACAGTGCAATTGTGTTGTGCTCTAAACATTCAGAAATTACAACAAAACTTACATGTTCAGTCTTTTCTGTTTTGTAATAGATGACAAATGGGTGGACTGTGGCTTGCCCACTGGTCCAGTGATAGCTCTGGGCTATCTTGAAGAAGAAAACTATAATTTTTGGCAAAATCACAAATGACGAGAAATTCCGAGTCCTTGAGGTTTTCCTTAGTACTATTCATAAAAGAGCTTTGCTGCTTAGCAATGAAGTCATGTCTGACCAAAGCAGTCAGTTTTTTGCAAAACAAATCAATAAAATCTGAAGTTGATTTTTTTAATGTTTCTAAGTTGCATCTATCAACTGTAATCCATTGGCGAAAAGTTAGTTTTTCAACCAAGTTCTCCTCAAAACCGTGTTCCATTACATTTCTTACTTCCTCATTCCCAGGACAGGCGGGACACTTCCCCAAATGACAATCTATGGGAGCAGGGTTGCACAATACTCTTGCAAGACAATGTTTGTAGGAAGATAATTATCCATTTGTTAGTGAACCAATTCTTGCATTTTGCGTCATCAGTTTTACATTTTGGTGTGTGGTGCATACACATACCATATAAGTACCACTAGACCCTGCCAGGACACAGGTTTTTGGTCTGAGCTCTGCAAATTTGGAAAAACTGACTTTCATGCCTGCAAATTTAGCTTTGAATGACTTATAAGCTTCTGTCAAATTACATAAAATCAGCCTCTTTGACAATTTAACTTTATCTCCATTTTCAGTCGTAACAGAAACACAATCTTTCATTCCAGGTAAAACCCGACTAATTTCATCACTTTGGTAAAACGATCGTACTACTTCAGAAGAGAGACTCTTACCTGGTTTTCTATAAAGCTTTCCAAAATTCCTTTCTCCTTCAGAATTTTTTTGATTGTCTTACCATATATTGAACTCTTGCATGATTTTCCTAACACTCAATGACTCTTGTAAGCAAGTCAAAATCATCAACTGTTTATCTCTAGTGCAGTTAGAAAAATTACTTTTAAGATTGTCCATAAGAAAGTCATGAAGTATTTCATCCTCGTCATCAGATGACTCTTGAATATTTGTAAAAAGCTTCCGTTTCATAGCAGAACTGATTTTTTGAATTTTGGTTGAAGCATAACATTTAGATTTTAGCTTTTTCTTTTTGACAGGTGATTCACCCAATTCGAAGTGTGTTTCAATTACTTCTGACGTAGATGCAAAATTTTCGTCCATTTTCTCATCAGCACAGGTTTCATTTGCTTCTTGACTAATTTTTAAAGTTTATAGCTGCTTTCTGCAAGAATCACAAATTTTAGTCTCTTTTGATAAGTCATCAAAATTTTCCAACATCCAGTGTATCACATTTCTTAGCTTTTTTATCCCTTACTCTATGGTCACTTTTTTTTAAATGGATTGAAACATTGTATTACTGCATATCTTGTACTTTCCATTGTTGATTATTTGTGCATAAAATGTAAAATTCAAATAGTAAAATAACTGCCTCCCATTACCTGTTCTTTTTATTTTTCCTAAAAAAATCCTGCATAGCTTCAATTTATAAAAGTCTAGTTTCAAAACTGAAAAGGATATACTTTATTCAATTTAAAGTTTTCAACCACAAAAGTTTTCAGACACATATCGCTTTCACTGCATGAAACACATATGATCACCATCAAAACCTAAAGCAGACTGAGAAACACATCTGATCACCATCAAAACCTAAAGCAGACTGAGGTCTGTCTGCAAGGTAGGAATGCAAGTTGCTGCTTGTTGGGTCTTGTTACCAATGATCTAAACAACAGAATCAGTTTTTCAAGTCAGAACATGCAGAGTTTTGTCCAAAACAAAATGTAGCCTACAGTACAACTGCACAGTCTTTTTTTTTTTTTTTTTTTTATTGTAATATGAATTATTACAAATTCTGAATAATGAAATTAATAAAAATTTTAAACCCATGTAGTCTCAGATTTTAAACAAATCAATTAAAAATAAAACATTGTTTAAATAAATGGTTTTAAATAACAAAAATACTATATCTATTGTTATTAATGAAACTTTTTAAGATTTAGCCTAAATTTATTTTCAGTTTACTTGTTTTTTTAATTTTTTCTTTTCATTAAACTCTTGTGTTAGGCTAAATTTGAATATAGCTTTTCAAGTACACCCAATTATCATCCCAAGTTACAACTCACACAATCAAATACCAAACATATAAAGATTGTTTTAAAAAAAATATGAATTTTTTAGAGTGTCGCATTTTGAAAAAAATTTAAATTAAAATTTTAAAATTTGAATTTTTTAAATCTTTACCCCTATGGTGTTGTACATTAAATAAAAGAGCAAAAAAAAAATACTACAAAAAGATAGCTTTCCCATCTCTCTATCTTAATTAGGGGAGCTGCAATCACAATTTAAAAACATATCAATCTTTCAATTTTGGGGTGTTTTGGGACATTTTATATAGCTGTATTTTCAAAACCGATGGATATATGACGATGAAATTTGTTATTTTTCTTAATCTAAATAGGTATTTTTCTTAATCTATATTTAGTACCTATGTACCAAATTTCATTAAAATCTGAGATGGTTAAGTCGTTGTGTTGAGTTGATACGGAATGACCCCCATGCAGCTCAATGTCGCATTCACAGTTGATTGTAGCTGGTTGTTTTGTGCATAACTAATCAGCAGAAACCCACATGCCATTTATGTGTGTTAAGTATGTAAATCAGAATTAAAAATTTTATTCTGTTGTTTTAGTCTAAAGCAAAATTACTGCTCTATGTATTTGCATTTAAACTGTGGGCAAATGTTAGCTGCATATTCATGTAGTTGATTTATCCAAAAGCCTATTGTTAAATTTATGATGCTTAAGTAGTTGCTGCTAAAAAAATTAGTTCTTTTCTGATTTCATCCTTTTTTTACATATTGTGCATTAGTTACTGTAATTTTTCACATTAAATGCAAACTTAATGAAACTGTATTAAAACTGCTTTATTTCTTTTCCTTCCTTAATTTAGGCTGCAAAACTAGGGAACATTGCATCACAAAAAGTCTGTGAAATATCTGAAACAGTAAATGAGAAAGTAAGAAATATTTTTAAAAGCACATGTGCATTAAATGATCGTTTTACCAAATCATAAATGTGCACTGAATAATCTCATAAATTTACGAACATGAAGAATTTTTTTCCCTTTCAATGTTTTTTTCACATTTTGAAAGTACGTCATGTTTTTCGTGTCATTATTACGTAGAAAATTTAGTATTTAAAGAACATATCTTTTTCTTTTCTGTGGTGGTGTCCTTTTTTGATTTTGAATAGCATTTTTCAAAATTTTGAATTCACTTTTTTTGTACATGTTGCTATTTCATTATTCTAAAATGGTGCACTTTTGTACTGCTCTTCACTTCTTCACCCAAGTGAATATTTCAAAGAAATTTTTTCTTTTCTTTTATCACTGGTAAATTAAGGTTATTTGTGTTTAAGAAAGAAACTTTTTAAAATTTTAGGAGTTGAAATTGCCAAATGTTTCTTTGTCTCTTTTAACTTTTTATAATGTTATGGGGCAAGCTATTTTGGTTTTTGTACTTGTGGTATAGCTTATTGGTAATAGGTTATTGTTGAAATATTTAAATTTTTTTGGTAGTAGAATAAAACTATTTTTAGTTTTTTCATGTTGAGTAGAATAAAATAGGACTCTTTAGTTTTTTCTGCTAAGCAAAAATTTATTGCCTTGTATGAATTAAGCATTATCCTTTGATTACAAATGAATTATCGTTTGAATTGAGTACTTTGTTGTATGATAACTGTGAGAGCCATCCAGATAAAGTAATGCAATGCAAGACATTTGTTTCAACGTATTAAGCTATTGCAGATGAAATACTGGAATATTGAAGGAAACTTTAAGCAGCCATATTGGTGGATAAAGTAAGGTTTCATACCTCAACTGGTGCAAGTTCTGAATTGTTCGAAATGCCACACGTGGTCTCGCATTATCAAGGCGAAGTTGGGCCCAGCAGTTGACTGATGCTAGTTGTTTGGTGAACAGTTTTTCCATACATCATGCTAAGTTCTTGACAATACCTGTCTACCATAATGATTTAGTTCTGTTGACATGTGACAAGGCACCTCAAAATGTTCGATTGGTTGTGGATAAGCAGAGAAGAGCAGACGAAATTTGTAGTGTTTTGTGCTGTTCCTTAAACTCCTAGGAGACCCATTTATCCATCATCTTCAGTTTTGCCTGTGGCCACTGAATGTCTCAAAATGGTTACATAGTGTACTTTGAGTTTTTCTCACCAAGTTCTCATACTGTTTGATATGGACTGGATTTCGTTAAGGCCTCCAGCTCAGCATCATTAATAATTCCTTCTGGTCTATGCGTGGTTCATATTGCCAGACTGGAATTTAGCAAACCAATGTCTTGTCTTGCATTCACTAGTGGCTCCTTCTTCAGATGTTATATTGATGTTACCATCATCAACATTTTGGAACTGATGCCACTGATGAAATGACTAGTGCTTTGTAGGTAGCAGCCTTGATGCTTTAAATTTACATATTGCAAGTCACATTTCATGATGTGTTAATTCCTAAATTACCTGCCAACTGGACTAGAATAAAACAACATATTTTCATTATAATTATATTTCTGTCTATTCCATTTGATTTGAGAGTAAGCTTTAAATTTCCTCCTTAACCCCTCCCCTCCTTAAGATGCCTCCATAGGTCGCAATTAATTAACGCTATGAAAGTATTGTAAGAATCTCGTGTCTAAAAATCATTACACTGGAATATTTCAAGAAAAGCTGGAGTTTTTAAATTATTAAAAGATTTTATGAAATATTTAAAAAAGAGCTTAGAGTTATGACCATTAAAAAAAGCATAGGCTTATAAATTGCTAAAAATAAAGCATAGGTTTAGGAATTATTTATATGGGACTTTAGGAATCATTAAACTAGAATAATCACAGTTTAAAATACAATATGTTTGTGTTTTGCATAATTACCCTTTTAAGAGAGGGAGTGTGACATAATACAAACCCCTGTTTCTATTGTATGCCATATTACCTGATCACCATACAGGTGTGTGTGTGAGATGGTCAAAGAAACACAGTACTTTCTAATGAATTGATAACAATTTTGTGACAAGTATCTTAGTTTCATTCTGAATCCTGAAAGTGTGGAAAGGGAGCCATTTATTACGTACATTTGTCAGAATTATGTGCAGCAGATAGAGAGAGGGAGTGAGAGCACTGTATGTTCTTGAAACCACTTAAAGCTATAGTTCTTTTCCATCTACTATTACCATGTGCTACCCAGATGGCCAAGTGGTCAGAGGAGTGGACTTCTGGCTAATCATTTAAGTTAGACCTGAGTTCAAGTTCCAAATAAGGAATGACTGATAATTTTGTCTTATAATGCTGGTTCTTTCCCTTACCTTGAAACTGTGATATTATTCATGATCATCTCACACCTGTATATCATTCAGACATGTTTTTGTCATTAACCACACTACTACTACTACTACTACTAATACTAATAATAATAGCAATAAAATTCTTTTTGCAAATGAATGTCCTCCATCTTCTCCTGTCCATTGCAACATTTCCTGCATCTACCATATTTCTTCCTCAATCTGAGTCACTAATGGCTGATTTCACATCTTCAGTCTACCTTCTGGTCTACTGCTTGGTCTGTGCTCTGGTACAATTGAATTTAACACCTGTTCAGGCAATATTTCATCTTCAATTTGACACAAACATTCATACTATCTCCAAATGTTCTCTTTACAAAATCAGGTGTCTAGCACCTTATCAAGTATTCCATCCCCATCAATAATCACACCTGGATTATTAAAATATGAAGTTTTTTAAACCGCTGCCATTTGCAGCTTTTGTACTTCGGTGGAGGTGGGTGTCATAAAGGTTTTCAGGTCATCTCATGAGTCTTCATGAAATAATTTCTTACAGCAAGAATGTAGTAATGGATAAGAGACAGTCATTTTGTGAAGTCAGCTTGGGGTGGTGTGGCAAGAACAATGGATTGCAAAAATTCTTGGCAGGAAAGTGAGGTACTAATTGAAGAATTTAGTAGTTTTGAGGTTTGTCTTCCCATTTTAAAAGAAGCAGTAGAAAAACTTTTGTTTTTCTTGGAAATTTGGAATGGAGCCTCCAACATTTTCCTTTGGTAGCATGAAGTTCCAAACTGCTATCTTCACCAGTTCTGGTCCTCCTGCATGGGAGTTTGATTCCAGTATTACATTCTGGCTCTATGTGCTTCAAGAATAGCATTTGAATGAGTTATAAAACTTGTTTAAAATGAGTTTCAGGGAAATAAATCTGTTTCTACCAAATTTTCAAAAAAAGATATTGTTTTGCTTTTCAGACCGTTCATGCCGAGTCTGTATTTATTTCAGTTGGAGAGATGTAAGATGTTTATATCGTGTTATTATTGTCTCACACTGTTATACAGGATATGTAACTTGCTTTTCATTTAACTTGTCATCATATTACAAAAGTGTAATTTCATTGCATAAAATGTTACAACACAAAAATATAGTAACATTTATACAATATAAATAATATATATATATACTGTATATACACTGATGTGTTCAAAATGAAGAGAATTTGCACATTTTGTCAAATTTCTGAAAAACTAATGGACACATTTTAATGAAATTTGGTATGGATACACAGTTATATAAGGGAAAACATTATACCATACAACATTCATGGTACGCACTCATGATTGTCAGTAAGGCTCATCAGTGCAGGAATGTCTAAAATCCACGTTGCAAGATCGAACATAAAATTACTCTAATGTGGGGTTTGGTCCCCTCTCACAGTCATACAGCTCTCACAGCGCGACGTCATACTGGAAACGAGACAGTTGACGAGTCCCTGTGGCAGTCGGTCCCACTCCTGCAGCAACGCAGTTTTCAGCTCCTGTATGGTTCTCGGAAGGGGTTGGCGAGCTGCAGTTGCCCTCCTAAAAGTGTCCCAAACATGTTCGATAGGGTTTAGGTCTGGTGATCTGGCTGACCAATCCATCCGGCGAATATCCTCACTTTCAAGATAATCGTCGACCAGGTGAGCCCTATGTGGACGAGCGTTGTCGTCCATAAAAAGGAACCGAGGGCCAACTGCGTCCCTGAAAAGTTGAACATAGGGCTGTAAGATCTCATCCCTATACCTCTCAGCAGTTAGGGAGCCTCTGTCAAACACATGGAGAGCTGTGTGGCCATCCAACATGATGCCTGCCCATACCATGACACTTCCGCTGCCATAGCGGTCCTTTTCTCGGATGTTGGAGGAAAGGTATCAGGTCCCAGGTTCTCTCCAGAGGAAGGTGCGTCAAGAATCAGTGTCCAGGCTGAATCGCGACTCGTCTGTGAAGAGAACGTTACCCCACTGAAGTCTGGTCCAAGGCTGATGTTGTCTGCACCATGCTGAATGTGCTCTCTTGTGTGCTGAAGTGAGTGGGACGCAAACAGCGGGTCTTCTGGCAAAAGCCCTCTCTCATGAAGCCTTCGGGAAACAGTAACCCTTGAAACTCTGGTTCCAGTGGCGGCATACAGCTCACGAGATAGTTGTGCAGCTGTAGCAGTCCTGTGGTGCCTCACTGAAAGTGCCAAATGAAGATCTTCATTGGCCATCGTGGCTCTTGGATGACCTTGCCCAGGTTTTCTTGATATGGATCCGGTGTCCTTAAACTGTTTCCACAAATTGCCGACAACACTGGGTGTTACTTTGAGCTCTGTAGCAACCTGCACTTGCGATTGCCCTGCCTCCAATCTACCGACGATTCTCCACCTCATTCCATCATCAATACGCTCGTGGCAACTCATTTTACCTTATTGCTTATGAAATTGAACCAACTCCTGCAAGAAACACAATGAATGTCGCTGAGGAGTACGAACGAACTAATCGCAGAAAAAAGCCACGTGTGCTTTTCATGCCCTCTGCTGTCACAGCTCCGCCCCCACACACGTGTACACTTACATATTCGACACTGCAAATTTGCATTCTTATTCAGCGGCATAATTTGTATCTTTGGTTCCGTACTTTTTGTGAAATCGTCAAAATGTTCAAATTCTCTTAATTTTGAACACCAGTGTATATATACAGGGGGAGAAATTTCAAGATCAAGTGCACTCGCCAAGACCCCCCCCCTCTTGCCACTCCTTAGCGCATACCTGTGAACTTTCAAAAACCGAAATCCATAAAAAAAATTAATAGATATATTTGAGGAAATTACTTGTGGTGCATATTGATTAAATGTACCGAACATAACTATTAAAAAACCATATGTTACCTAAATCAATTATCAGCTTTTAATTGATATGACTACAGATGTTTGAATTTATCGGCACGTTTATTTCGATTAAAATAGAATCTGTACATAATTTCTCATTACTATGCTATCATTTTGATCTATAAAGAGAGAAACATTTATTTTCATGGAAGGACCCCCAAATCCAATAGGATTGTATCCCACGCCGTCACGGAACAAACTAAAATGTTTTAAAAAATGAACCATTTTCATACTAGGTTTATCTTACGGAGTGATGGACAATGAGACAGTCAAATGAAATAAATGAGTGACTGAGGGACCCTAATTGGTAAATTATGCTCAACTAAAAACGAAGTGAACATTTTGCGTGAATCACATCCAGTTCATAATAACTTTTAACAAAGGAATGTAATTTCGTATTTTTTCCCCACGCAGTCGACATTAGATTTATGCTTGGCACTAGAAATATGATTAGCAATATCATTCTTTCCACCTCACGAAACACTGCAATTACATCGACACATAGTGCAAAATGCGTATTTTTCATTTTTTGAAGATTTTGCAATACACAGGAATTCTGCAGAATTCGCATTACGGAATGTTTGAGAGTACCCCTTCCCTTCTTATGTTGCTGCTCATAGCGAATCGCTAATACTAAATTTATTGACACTTGAAAAAAAAATGCAACTAAAACTGCTTTAGTAAAAGCAGCAACAGCTTAAAGAGATGCAATTTGCAGAGGAAAAAATACCGGCTACCGAGTTATCCGATCAAGCTAGTCAGCTAGGAAAGCCGAGATCAACTGAAAGTCTATCATCAAGAAATAAAGGTTTTAGATTTTAGTTACGAATGTCATCTCTCTCCTCTGGGCCTCCTTCCCTCTCCCTCCCCACTATTTCTCATTGGCCAATCGATGCCTTGCATCAGCTTTAAAAGTTTTACTAAATCTGACCCCTTTAGCGGCATCCATTATACTTCCAAATGGCACTGATTTTATAATTTTGTCTTCCCTTCCTGTTCCCTCTCCCCGCCCCCATCTTACCGAATAGAGGTTCTTCAGTTATTCCTTTACAAAAACAGTCTGGGAAAATCCCCTCTCTCCTGCAGTAAACTAACACAATGTGTTTCACAGGAAAAAGACCAATGCTGTCTTTTACATCAGGCGTCATGGGAAATGATGCAGCCACTTTGTCGACGATTTCCTCCCCATCTCATCCCCTGCTCCCTCTGTGGCATAGCCATGCCACAAAAAGTTGGAACCGGGGTTTTAATTCTAATCTTATATCTCTGAAAAAAAAAAAAAAATCGCTCCTAACATGACAAAATTTAGAATACATGCATTTTGTTTTAGAAAATGAAAACCTGTAATATCACGCAATTCCAATGGTTATTTTTTTTTCTAATCTATGAAGTAAATAAAAAGAAAAATGTACTGCCTTCCTAGATTAAACTCATGCTGTTAAAATCCAGATATTTTAAAATTCAGAGTTCTTTTCTAAAAGCCCAAAATTCGTACCTATAAAAAGTGTGGGTTTGCAAAAGACAGTGTTCTCAATTATACTTTGTTGTTTTCTTTGTGAATCCCTTAATATGAATTAATTGATAGGCAGTACGTTTTGCATGTTCAAAAAAAAAAAAAAAAAAAATGCGTCGTTTTATAATTAAGAATGCCATCCAAACTGGTCAATTTCCACGGAAGTTATTGTGCGAAAATTCTGACGAACAAATCTTGCGCATGTGCGCACTGTTCCCATGAGTGCTGATAATAACCATTTTGAATAGGATTGATCTATGAGTGCTGAACAGTGTACCGAAATTTCATCGCAATCATGCTTTGATTTTACGCTAGTCATCATGCAAAAGGGCGAAAGAATAAACCCCGCTCCTATATCCTAACCTTTGACCATTTTCAATAGGAGTACGACAAATTAGCATGGGCCCCAACATACCAATTTCGTTGCAGCCAGCCAAGATATCATGCAAATTATTGTACGGGCAGACAAATCTGGAATTACACTTCCTGAATCTGCGGTTGGAAAGCGTAGAAAACTTACTGACTGAAGGACAAGCAAAATAAATCGTTGCTGGAGAAGCACTGGGTCGAATGAGCATTGGATTTTTTAACTTCCTACAATACTGCATTCTTTCGTTAGTTATTGCCAGAGAAGTTACGAAACCATGCTCTAAATGGATTTTTAATTTCACAAAACTGGCAGCTTTTGTTTAATTTCATCATGTTGGGTATCGATCTGGGCTCAAAAATTCCACAGATTTAAAATCCGCTTGAATTTTTTTCTATGATAACTATGTTCTGAGATAGCATTTCGAAGTAGGAGTAATAAAGATGTGTTCCAATGGAGAATGCCCTCCCGCCTGTCAACACATTGAGAGATAAACAAGCCCAGCTGCAGCTGTTTACATACCATTTACGCGTGGTGTTAGATCTTTAGCGTTTGAAACAACCCAAAACAACATGTGGGAAAATAACTGAGAAGTTTATTTGTAACTTAATCGGTGCTTCAATTAAAATGGATTATGTTAAATAAAAAAGTCTTAATGCTGGGTGCAAAATCATCAGAAAAAAAAATCTGGAAGAATCAAATCTGTAAATTTATGGAAATGCAAGTTGCATTTCCGTAAATTTTACGGATAAATCATAAAACCTGGCAGGTATTTTAACATTTCGAACCCTTGTCCACCAAACAACAGGTAGCATTGGTTTACGCAATTATACAAGCATGGTTTCCTAAGAATAATCCAATAATATACACATAATTGCCAACTTTTACGGAGTATCCATAAAATTTATGGATTTCTGCTTAATTTTACTGATTTATGGATTAGAAGCTTTTTTTGCGGATTTTTTGATATTTCGATTGCTCACATCGAAATATTTCTATCTCTTGCAACCATCCACTACCGGACCTTGCAAGCCCTGTTTTATGCGATGTCATCTTTAACTCGCTGGCTTTGTGCGAAGCCATCAAGTATAATGATGGCTCCACATCGTGACATCATGCGGTAGCTCTCTCTCTCTCCACGGGAATACTTCAAGTGACATGCCGACCAGAGTTCTCCAAAATGCATAATTACACGTCTAGTACGCATCGAAATTTTACCAACATGTAAAAATACGCATCGGGAATTTTTATCGGCGGAAAAAATGCGCATCGAGAATTTTTCTCGACGTGTAAAAATAATATGCATCTGTAGTTTTTCTCGGTGCGTAAAACTACACATCAAAGAATTGAACCAATTCGTAAAAATACGCTTCGGGACGGTATTTCGTCTTTCAGAGACGGAAATAAACAAAATAAAAGATTGTTTCCGTAATCGTAATTTCTTTTTCCTGTGATGTTGTGTCTGTCCAGTATTGTTGTTGTATATAATTTTATTCCATAAATATTTGTATTTCAGTTTAAAAATGGAGGAAAAATTTCCAAAAATGGAAATTTGACGGCAAAAAAAATTCGTTGCAATCTTTAGGGAGAGTGCGACTGACTGCTTCGAGGAATTTCTCCTTTTCTGTCATAATTTGGGTTATCCTCGAGATCGACGCATAACTGAACAGGAATTTTGGGGCAATTAGTTGGGGTGAATGATGTTTTCCGCCCGAAACTTTTGAAAAAGGAAGTTTCGTCTTTAAAAACTTTTTAAAACGGATGTTATAGACGCAGTGAAGATTTCTTCCGTAATCGTAATTTTATTTTTCACGTGATGTTTTGTCTGCCTGGTATTGTTGTTAAATATCATTTTATTTCATAAATATTTGTATTTCAACTTGAAAATGGAGGGCAAATGTCTGAAAACAGAAATCGGGAGTAGCGAAGATTTCTCCTGTAACTGTAATTTTTTCCCCCAACGATGATCAACATCAGAACATGTATCCTGTATTTTAACCCCCCCCCTTCCCCACCAAGAAAAAAGTTTTGCATTTCAGTTTGATAAACGGTGGGAGGAGGGGTCCGTAAACGAAAGTGACAAAGCTGAAAAAATTGTAAAAATTGATGCATGGTGTTCAAAAGTATTTATATTTTTAAAGTTACACTATTCATGTTTTATCTAAAATAATGAAAGCTGTCATGCATTCATGATGGATAAAATTGTCATCCAAGGGCATTAGAAAAAAACAAAAAAAAATGACTATAAAGAAATGGGAAGGGAAACAAAGATGTCAGCAAATGAAAATTTTATTTTAGTATTGAAACACCACAGGTTTGTGGCGCTAACATTGAACAAAATTAAGATTTTACTTTATGGTTTTTTAAATTATTATTTTAAACACAGATAATACTAGTTTAGTTATTGTGGCATATGCAGAGATTTTTACTGCATATTTATTAATATAATTATGTTTTGTTTTGTGGTAAATGGCGTTCACGCAGAAGTTTTACTGATGCACATTTTGCAAAGTTGGCAAGTATGTATACATCACCTTTAATTTTTTTTAAGGATTCCACCAATTCAGAAAGAACTTTGATAGCTCACAACGCGTGAAGGCTTTGCAAAGCTTGTGATCTCCAATCAGAGATCATGACGTCACATGAAAGGAAAATGCTGCTAGGAAAAAAACAACGGCATTTTACATACCATATACACTGAGTGGCCACTTTATTATGACCACCTGACAGTTTTAAGCAAATGAGCTATGGCTGCACGCTGTTGCCGCCAGATGGCGAGTCTAGTAGTAAAATGATTTTTGGGTGACGAGATGGGTGAAAAATACGATTTGACGGACTTTCAAAACTTGGGATGATTGTAGGAGCTCGGAGCCATGGAGTGAGTATCACCGAAACCACCGCATTCGTGAAATGTTCCAGAGCAGCTGTTGTTAAAGTGTTTAAAGACTGGACTGTCAGCCAAAAAAACTGGGTCTCTACATGCAGCGTGTGGTCGTCATCGACTAGTGACTGCTCGGGCAGAACGGAGAGTGTCCAGACTGGTAACAGACAACAGAAGGGCAACAGTGCAGCAAATTACAGACCATCTTAATCAAGGATCTTCTCAAATGATCTCTGCTTGCACTGTTTGCTGTACACTGCATCGGATGGGATATGGCAGCCGAAGGCCTGTTCAAACACCTTTGCTGACTGCAGTTAACAAGAGAAAACATCTCCAGTTCGCACAGGAGCACAAGAATTGGACAGTCGATAATTGGAAACAAATTATGTGGTCTGATGAATCACGTTTTCAGTTGCACCATGCAGATGGCCGAGTGAGAATTTGGCGGAAACAGCACGAAAGCATGGACCCCAAATGCATTGCTACAACCCTTCAAGCTGGTGGAGGCAACATTATGGTTTGGGGAATGTTTTCCTGGCATGCTTTGGGCCCTTTAATTCGTGTTGATCAACGTCTGACTGGCACATCATATCTAAACATCGTTGCGGACCAAGTGCATCCTGTCATGAGAATGGTTTATCCCAATGGCGATGGCTACTTTCAACAAGATAATGCGTCCTGCCATAGTGCTCGTATTGTACGGGATTGGTTTTAGGAACATGCCGGTGAGTTTACTTTGCTTAGGTGGCCCCCACAATCTCCAGATCTCAACCCCATTGAGAATTTGTGGGATGAAGTTGAACGAGCCATCAGACAGCTGGATCCACAAACCTGCAATCTCACACTCCTGGAAAGTGCTATTCATCAAGCATGGTCTCAGATTCCATAAACCACCTATCAACATCTCGCGGAGTTCATGCCATGAAGAATCGACGCAGTAATAAACACAAAAGTTGGCCCAACGAAGTACTGAGGGGGTGGTTATAATAAAGTGGCCACTCAGTGTATACTTGCGTATAAACCGAGCCCCATAGTTCAACAGCTAGAAATTGGCAAAAAAAACGGGACCTGCACATAAGCCGGCACTTTCAATTTAAAGAAGTAATTTCTTCCAAAAACTTTTGGCTTTTATGTGAATATATATGGTATTTATAATAAAATTTGAAGGTTTTACAGAAGTGTTAATTTAGTCATCTTGGGAGCAAATGTTGGCGTATGTCCTGCTCACGCATTAACAGCTGTAGCCCTATTAAACTGGGAACACGTAGAAAACAGTAATTCTATAAGCCGATTCCTGAAGTTAAACCATTTGGTTACATAGGATAGAAATACTGTGTTTAAATTCACATTTTTATCCTACTATAATTTTTTATTATTCATTAATTTCTTCCAAATATTTTTTCTATTAGGCAAACATTTCATGAATTTAACGATGACGGTGAAAATCCTCCGATCAACCGTTGACAGTGAGCAAGTTTTCTTAGAAAATTAGTATCTACAGTGATTCACACTTTTTTTTAACAGTAAAATACTTACAAAACTTGTTTTCACAAAGAAAAAACACTTCCCAGTTTCTAAAAATATGATTAAAATAGTGCACATTTTTATTTATTCCCTGTAAACGAAGTTTCTCTTTTATGTCTTTGCTATCAAAAGTAAAGAAAAAAAAAAAGTTCTGAAGACCCAATGTATTGTGTTTTCGTGCACTGCTTAAAAGTTCGTTGTAGTAGTTCAATTGTGGGTGTCATAAATCTGAGGGAAGCTTGTTTATTATGTGCTTTTTTTCTTTGTTTGAGGATTGTCTCTGCTGTGGCCTGCCTGCATCTCTTGGTGGGATTCACAACAAGCCTGCAGAGGGATCTTTACAGACTTCAAACAAGCAATACGAGCACCGAGAACCCAGCAGTTTATGAAAGAGGGGGGGGGGAGGAATGCTTTGAAAAGGTTTACTCATCTGTGTGAAAATTTCAGAGGGAGAAAAAAAGTAATTACAGAAAACAAATTCAGCATATCAGCAGCACACATTATGTGCCGCATATTTGAAAAAAAAAAAAAAAAAGAAAAAAACTTTTATCATCATGATAGCTGCGGCCGTTAACAAGGAAATTATGGTAATTCAGTGAGAAAAGTTTTACTCGCCAATGACATTTCTTCACTCGCCAATGGCGAGCTGCCGACCGGAGATTTTATGCCCTGTTGATATATATATCATCAGCATCATCATCATCATTGCCAACCATTATCAATCCACTGCTAGACGAAGGTCTCCCCAAGTTTCCTCCACAATGTTCTGTCTTGTACCAGTCTCCTCCGTGTCACTCCTGCATACTTTCGAATTTCATCCACCCATCTCCCATGTGGTTTTCTCGGTATTTTCCTATCCCTTGGAATCCAATCTAAAATTTTGGCTGTCCATCGATGGTCTGTCCTTCTGGCAGTATGCCCTGCCCATTGCCATTTCAGGGATTTAACTCCGATCATGATGTCTTCCACTCTTGTCATTTTTCGGATCCACGAGTTCCTCTTCTTATCTCTCCTGGTTACACCGAGCATGCACCTCTCCATGCTACTTTTAGTTGTCTGCAGCCTTTGCATGTCTCTTTTAGTTAAGGTCCACGTTTCTGCACCATACGTAAGCACTGGAAGGATGCATTGATCAAACGCTTTTCTTTTAAGACGTAATGGCATATTGCTCTTGAAAATTATGCTGTTTCTTCCAAAAGCTCTCCAGGCAAGTTTTGTACGCCGACTAATTTCTTTATCAATGTGACCCTCACTTGATATCTGCTGTCCAAGATAAACGTACGTGTCTGTTATCTCCAGCTTTTCTCCATCAATCGATAAATTTTCATTTCGTGTAAAAGCATTGAACATCACTTTTGTCTTCTGAAAGTTCATTTTTAATCCCACTTCTTTACTCTTGTCAGCAAGTTCTTGGATCATACTGTGCAGCTCTGATGGGGTAGTTGCAAAAATGACTATGTCATCAGCAAAACGAAGGTGAGTTAGATAATCTCCATTAATCTTTAATCCCTTTGTTTTCCCAGTTCAGTGATTGAAAGACATTTTCCAATGTGGCGTTAAAGAGCTTCAGAGATATGGTGTCACCTTGTCTCATTCCCCAATTTTTATGTGTGTTGTATTTTCAAACAGCCGAATCTTTGCACTTGCATTTTCATGGATGTTATTAATAATATTAATGTATGCATCTTCAATACCGCAGGATTTCAGAGCCATTGCAACTGCTGATGGTTTCACCGAATCAAAGGCTTTTTCATAATCGATAAAAGCCATGCACAATGGAAGTTCATATTCCCTCGCTCTTTCAATTAGTTCTCTCAGTACGTGGATATGATCTGTTGTGCTGTAGCCACTCCTGAATCCAGTTTGCTCTCTCGGTTGAGCCATGTCCAGTGTTACCTTCAAACGGTGTGAAAGAACTTTAGTGAAGATTTTATAAACCACTGATAGGAGGCTGATAGGTCTGTAGTTTCTGAGATCCTCAATGTCACCTTTTTTATGTAGCAGGATCATTATAGCGTTGTTCCAATCCTCAGGAATCTTCCCTTCATTAAGGCATCGAGTGAAAATTTGGGCGAGTACTGTTTCGATTTCTCCACTTGCTTCTTGTATGATGTCTACAGTAATTCCATCTTCTCCTGGAGCTTTCCCCCGCTTCATGTTCTTGATTGCATGTGCAACTTCTGCTGGGAGGACTGGAAGAACTCTGGTACTGGTACCTTCCATGATGTCTGGAGTACATGCATCATCCCTTTCATATAACTTCGAGTAGAAATCTTTCACTCTTGTCAAAATTTCGCCTCTATTTCTTGTTACAGAACCATCTTCTTTTCTCAGTGCCATAATCTGTTTTCTTCCTTTACTGAGATGTCTCTTTGCTGTCTTTAGGCTTTGGTTGTTTTCAATTGCTTTCCTCACTAGTTCACAGTTGAATTTTCTTACGTCTTCAGTGATACTTTTTCGTACTGTCTTGCATAACTCTATATATTCCACTTTGGAAGTCACATCTTCTTTAGTTGTCCTCATCTCTCTTCTTTTTTTGCATCAACATTTTGGTATTTCCTGATAATTTGTTCACATGCAACTTGTTCTTACACCCAGCTAATCTTGTTGCTGTTTCCATAAGAGCTTTGGTTACTTTTCTGTTAACTTCAGAGATGTCCACTTCTTCTGATATTAGACCTTCTAGAGCAGAGAATCTATTCCTCAGTTCCAATTTGAAGGTATTATGATGCATTTTAAGGTTGGTCATGTCAATACACTTTGTTTGTTTTATGAGCTTGCCACGTTCGAGTTTAGTGTAGAGGTGCACCTTACATCTCACCAATCGATGGTCACTACCTGTGTTGAACTTGTTTAGCACACTGCAGTCTTCTATGACGAATTGATTGTTACACATAATAAAATCAATTTCCCTTGTCGTCTTATTTGGATGTCTCCATGTCCATTTCCTGTGCGGCTTTTTCTTGAAAAAGGAGTTCAAGATGAAAAACCCTTCTGCCTCTGCAAGCTCAACGAGAGTATTTCTACGCTGGTTTCTGTTGCCGTGACCGAATTTACCTACTGAAGTTTCATTCTGTTGCCGTTGCCCTATTTTTGCATTGAAATCTCCCATAATTATCTTCAAGTGCTGCTTACCTTTATTATTTAGATGACGAATTTCCTCATAAAATTCTTCAATTTCTTCTTCAGGATGACTTGTGGTGGGTGCATAAGTTTGAATAATGCGAGCCTGGTATCTTCTCGAAAGTTGGATAACGAGTCGTGCAGCTCTGTCAGAGGAACTTTCAACTTCTACAACTTAATCCTTCAGTTTCTTGTTTATTATAAATCCAACACCACTAGTTCTGCCAGTATCTATCCCACGATAGTAGAAGAGATGTCTAATTTTTCAGTTCAATGAGATCTTCTCCTTTTCTCCTTACCTCATTTAGCTCGACGATGTCCCACTTGATCCTTTGTAGTTCCTCTTCCAATTCAAGAAGCCTTGAATCAGAAGATAGGGAGCGTCCATTATACGTAGCCAAGGTCAGCATCAGATGGCAGCCTAGTCCGGTCCTCCGGGGATTCTTAGCACCCTCTGCCTTCATGTCGCACTGGCCGCTGCCTTGGCCAGGTACATTCCAGCTGCCGGAGACTGAGGGCCAAGATTTAAGTTGTGGAGTCATTTTGGAGGGGTTTGGCCTTAACTCACCACGCTGGCCAAGCGGGTTGGTGAGTGTGGGATAGAATTTCCTGTAATCTCGACGGTATAGTTATATCGCTATTGGCGGTTGTCAGAGCCTTTTAGTGGGAACAGGATGCACCACGAGAAGGCGGGATTGACAACATTTGTCAAGGAGAGGCTGTGATGTTACGTATCACCTGACCTTACATCCCATATATATATATATATATCATCATCGTCAACCATTATCAATCCACTGCTGGACGAAGGTCTCCCCAAGTTTCCTCCACAACGGTCTGTCTTGTGCCAGTCTCCTCCATGTCCCTCCCGCATACTTTCGAATTTCATCCACCCATCTCCCATGGGGTCTTCTTCTGGGTCTTTTCCTGTCCCTTGGAATCCAATCTAAAATTTCGGCTGTCCATCGATGGTCTGTCCTTCTGGCAGTATGCCCAGCCCATTGCCATTTCAGGGATTTAACTCTGATCATGATGTCTTCCACTCTTGTCATTTTTCGGATCCACAAGTTCCTCTTCTTATCTCTCCTGGTTACACCAAGCATGCACCTCTCCATGCTACTTTGAGTTGTCTGCAGCCTTTGTATGTCTCTTTTAGTTAAGGTCCACGTCTCTGCACCATACGTAAGCACTGGAAGGATGCATTGATCAAACGCTTTTCTTTTAAGACATAATGGCATATTGCTCTTGAAAATTATGCTGTTTCTTCCAAAAGCTTTCCAAGCAAGTTTTGTACGCTGATTAATTTCTTCATCAATGTGACCCTCACTTGATATCTGCTGTCCAAGATAAACAAATAAAGGTAACTTGATCACGCTAGTTACGTTAAATGAAAACTTTTACAAAAAGTTCGTAAGTTGGAAGCTTTCGACCTTATCTTAGGTCTTCATCACGCCAATGGAGGACTAAGATTGTTGCCAGATTCTACATTTGAATTTTTCCTATTTTTGTTGCCAAAACTTAGAATTGATCTCCAGATCAACGGAATGTAGAGAGGAGATTCGGATTTGCAAGTCATTGAGTTGAAAATAATTTCCAGGCTTCCACGGTAACGGAGGGCAAAACGATTGTCAAAAGAAGCAATTCGTTTTGCTTCGTTCCAGTGGGGAACTGCAGAAGTGTCTTCCATTGTCAAAATAGACAAGGCAGTATTAGGATTGGCTTTCGTAACATCTTTTCTATGTTCTAAAATTCTATGGTTAATGCTCCTGTATGTGCTTCCAATGTATAATTTATCCCCAGTAGAGGAAGAGATAGGAATGCAGTAAACTCCTGGGAGGTTCAGGCTTTCAACTTTGTCCCTATCCCTTTGTAGAAGTTTCAAGATGTTTGGGGTCGATTTAATGGCAAGATGGTAACCAAAACTTCTAAAAAGAATCTGTAACTTATAAGCATAGGAAGGATGGTAAGGAACAGAACCAGAGAATTTCAGGTTTTCTTTCTTATGTGGGAGGTGGCATTCGATTTTCGAATGGTTTTCATATTTCTTAATGAGGGAGTTGACTGTAACAGCAGGGAAACAAAGGGAGAGGGCTATTGTAAAAATTTTGGAGAGTTCTTCTTGAAGAGGGAGTTGGTTGTTGCAAATGATATGAGCCCTGTGGATGTAGGACTTCAATGCTGCAAGCATGTAGTGATGCAGGGTGAAAGATTTGTAGGGAATGATGTTAGTGGCCGCAGAAGGTTTACGATAGATGGAATGAGTAATGGAGAGATCAGTGTTTCTGCAGATAGATACATCCAGGAAATCAATTTTGTGATTTACTTACTTAGATATAGTGAGATTAATGGAAGGAAATTTTTCCGTAATGGAGTTGATCAGTATCTGTAGTTCAGACTCGGAATGTGGCCAGCTAATGAAAATGTCATCTACATATCTTAACCATAGGGAAGGTTGAAAAGGGTGTTGAGGAATGATGGAAACTTCAATATGTTGTATGTAGATTTCTGCAAGCAGAGGGGAAAGAGGTGAGCCCATGGGGAGATCAGATTGTTGCCTATACACAATTTTGTTGAAAACAAAACAACTGTGTTGATGAATAGTGTGAAAACAATCATAAAGATCTTTGATGAGTCTAACTAAGTGTTTCAGATGCTAATCATAAACAACAAAATATATTACACTCTTTAGTCCCAGAGTACGATTTTCACGAGTGTATGTGTGAATATACTTGTGTTTGAAAAATGCATTAGATACCCACAATCCCAATCCATTTTCAATACAGAGTTCAATAAATATTTCACCATTATCATTCACACCAGGATCATTAAACTTACCCTGAATCTTATCATAAATTCCATTCTGAACATTTATTCTAGCATTGAAATCCCCATATGATTTCTATGACCAAAGAAATAATTTTTGTTGGCATGCAGTGGTCAAAAGGAAATTGTAATTTTCACACCATATTGCATTAAGAAGTGGAGACAGGATTGTTGTCTTGTTATGGGTAATAGTTATTGCTGAGTTCCTTTTCCATTACTTTCTGCATTTTCTGTGTAAGCAATGGGCAGTGTATTTTTGACGAAAATATAAGATTCTCTGATAAAGAACAGTGACTTCATGTTCTCAGCATCGTAGAGAAAATGCATTGAAAGTTTCAAATGCAGTTTTCAAAGCAGGATTTTTTATGTGCATATATATATATATACACTGAAGTGCCAAAAAAACTGGGAGGCCTTTCTAATACCGCGTTGGCTTTCCTCGTGATTGGACGACAGCAGCAACGCAACAGGGCATGTGGACTCCACAAGCTCTTTGTAGTACTGTGGGGACAGTGTACACAATGTTTCCTGAAGAGCAATGCACAACTCCTTAATGTTTGTCTGTGGAGGATTTCTAGCATTGATGACACATAGAACAGCATTATAAGTGTGTTAGATAGTGTTTAAATCCAGCAGACGAGGTGGTCAAGTCATGATGCCAAACTCTGTGGGATGTTCCTCCAGCCATAAGCAACGTGACTGGATGTGTGGTGGCACCCGTTGCAGTGGTTGCATGACATGAATGGGTGCAAATGATCCCCAATAATGGCTACGTAGTCTCCACTGGTCAGAGAGATCTGCAGACGTGGAGGGGTCCTAATGTGTGCCAGCTGAAAACACCCCACATCATAACAGAGCCACCGCCAGCCTACACTGTCCCTTGTAGGCACGTGGGATTCATTGCCTCATGGTGTTGTCGCCACACTCGGAGTTGGCTATCTGCCTGATACAGTTGGTACCGCAATTCGTCGGACCAGGCTACATGCTTCCCATCATCTTGCATCCAATGACGTTATTCTCAAGCCCAGGTGAGGCACACAGCCTTGTGTTGTCAGGTCAGCAATTGAACCCGGGTGGGCTGTTGGCTTTGGAACCCCATTGAACACAGGGAGCATTGCACTGCCCGAACGCTGATGCTACTACTGGCCCCAGCGTTGAATTGCACTGTGATTTGCAGCAGAGTTGCACGCCAGATGGATGCTATAATGTGTTGCAGATGCTTCTGTCCACAATCATCCAGGGATTTTCTGTGGCTACACTGGTTTTGTACAATGGATGCTTTCCCTGAGTTTGTGTAGTCCAGGTACACCCTTGAAATTGTTGACTGTGTAAATCCAAATTTCATGATAATTTCTATGATGGAGTGACCCATCTCCTGGGCATCGACTATCATACCACATTCGGAATTGCTTAAATCCTAATAAGCTGCCATCTGAACTGCGAATGTTTCTACTTGAGCTTGCAAAGATATCTGCCTTTATATATACGTTGTTTGCGCACAATGCTATTTATCATGTGGATGTGGTGCCATGTAATGGAAATGGTGGGGCCCTTCCCAGTTTTTTTGGCACCTCAGTGTATGTGTGTCCTTGTGGTTGCTTAGAGAAAACAGGTTCATTCTTTTTTTTTTATATATACTGTATAAAGGGAGAGAGGGGAAAGTTTATGATAAGTCTTTCTATTTTATGGTTCTTTAATTTGAAATCGGGGACATCAAAATTTCTAGCCTTTCAAAATTGGGTGGGTAGAATTAACATTAAGAAGTCAAAGCCATATGCATGATTGTCAGCATAATGCCATATATTTTTACCATTTGCCATGTCATCCTTCAGAAAAATTGAAGATTGCATTTATTATTTATTAAGAATGATAGGCAGAATCTTGCATGTAAGGGACATCTTTTTGACAGAAAATGGCTAAAGTTGTTTAATAAGGTGTGCCTTGCATAATAATTTAGAACCTCATGCAAAGCAAAAATTACATGGCAGTGGTGATATGTCTTATGACACACAATGCCGTGAGCAGTTTTTAAATATACTGTGTGTGTGTGTGTGTGTGTGTGTGTGTGTGTGTGTGTGTGTGTGTGTGTGTGTGTGTGTGTGTGTCACTTGAATATATGTATATCTTTATATTTAACAATTTTGTTCTAGGAAATTGGCGAATTTCATGGCAATTGTATTTTCTGTTCCTCTATTAGTGCCTTCATGGGCACTCATGCTTTCAGATTTCATTGCAAAGCGTGACCCACAGTTGGCCCACAAAGGCACTACTAGAGGAGGGAAGGGGGGGGAGAATAATGTTGCCATGAAATTCACCAATTTTCATGTTTTCCTAGCACAAAATTGATCTCTGTCTGTCTGTTTATTTATTTTCATTCATTCAAGTGTGTCACAGGAAAAATGGACATAGAAATATTAGAATTAAAAAAAAAATTATATTCTGTTGCAGAGAAATCATGACAAATAGCAATATAATTTTTTACACTACCCGCCGGGAACATTTTTCACCAGTTAAAAGTGTAAAATACATGTTTGTTTTTCTTTTTGAGTTTTTTTTTTCCCAGCACAACAGGATATTTTCCAATGCATGCTTTAGAAGCAGGCATTTTGTGGCAAATACAACTACAAAGGGATACCATGTCAAATAAACTAGAGAGAGAGAGAGAGAGAGAGAGAGAGAGAGAGAGAGTAAGAGTGTGTGTGTGTGTCATGAATCTGTAACCCTTAGTCACGACAGATCATTTAGAGCTTATTTTAAAACTCTATTAAAGTAAAGGGATACACTCCATGATAACATCACATAGTAATTGTGGAAAACAATAATGTTCAAAATTTTGATTTTTGAAAATCTCAAAACCATCATTTTTAAATTTTTTGAAAAAATAAATAAATATGTATTCAAGTAAGACATTTTGTGAGTTCATCTGCAAAATTTCAAAATAGGGGAAAATTGGAACCATGCTTTAGAAATTTTTTGAAATAAGCATTATGCTAGATAATAATGATATACAACAAGAATGAAATGGTTGGCATTTTATTTCTGTACAGAATTTTATCTACATAATTTTTTTGATATATTAATTCTTTTATGATTTCACTTGCGTTTTACCGTTGACATTTTTTTTTACAGAACTGAATGTTACACCTTACATGAATTCCGACTCAAACTAATGAAATCAACAGTAATTAATTGTTTCCTTTGTAATCTTAAAAACTGATTTTCACTTACCAAACTCAATCATTAATTTCAAAGTATAAAATATTTTCTTGTGCATAACAGAACTTGTATTTACGTGCTTTTTCAGTACTTTTTTTAAAAAAGCCAAGAAAACAGATAAAAATATTTACAAAAACTCTTGTTTGTGCATGAAGTAGTAGGAAATCCACTTCACTAGTTTTAATCTTTGTGACAAAAGAATTAAAGATTTTGAAGGGTTGCTTTTACTTAATGTGCAAGCAGGTCCTGTTGGAGTAACAGGGTTCATTTGACTTAGACACATTATCAGCAGAAATATCTTGGATATCTGTACCATCAGAAAATATGAATGAAGGAGATAATCCTCTCAGGTGGAGAAAGCCAAATATTGATTTGACAAACATAGCATGTCTGACAAGAACACATGCTAGCCTCCATACTACACCATATTTAGCAGTAATATAACCACAAGATACAGTAGGAGCTGACTTATAAGAGTTCATAATGGAGGCACTTTCAGATATAACACGAGTCGTTTCATTTTTGCTGAATGAATAATGTTTGATATTGATGTCAGATTATGATTTTGGCACAGCACAGCAAATCTTCTGTGTTCCAAAAATAGCTCTTGCATCTCTTAATCTGGTAAGTAATTTCCTTTCACATAAGTTGTTGTTGTCACCTGTTGAGTATTCAATGTGAATGTCCTGAATGGTCTGCTTTGAGAACTCAAGAAGGTCCTTTGATGTCATAATCAGATTAATGTGTAGGTGTTGGAGAACTTGTTTTTGCAGAGCTAGGTGCTTTACAGTAGTACTCAATGCACATGTATAATGTGATGTAATGAAGAAGTGGCAGTAGTATTCAGTTCAAAATCCCTTTTGTGGTGACACGAGTTCACGTGTGTGTGTGTGTGTATTAAACAGCACTGCCGTCTTAAAAGTAATCTATTTTTTTAAAGATTTAGTATGAAATCCTTAAGGAATGGGATAAACTTGCTCTAAAATATATAAAAAGCAACAGTATTGTTTATCAAACAGTCAGAAATGAACAAAATTCATGTGTTCGGATCCATTTCTTCTCTGTGTGCATGCAGGACACAACATGTCGTACATGCGCTACAGAGAAGAAATGGATTGCTGCCTGCATACTTTCCCATTGATAAGATCTAACTTCACCCAGCTTTTTGCAAGACTGAAAGAATTGTAATTTTTTCACTGCAGCATTTTGATTTTGAAAACTTGGCTTTCAATTGTGATGCAGTATTTTGATTTTGAAAACTTGGCTTTCAGTGTGATAACACCTGTCTTTCATTTGTTAAACTTTCATGTTTTTGTGCTGATTCTACTGGATTAAGTTTTGTTTTTGGAATAACCATAAATTTATCTGTATTCAGTCTAGTATAACTATGGTGCTGATTTTCTCTCGTGGGTGAATTATCTAGAAATGATAGCGATTTATTCAAACATTCAAGTGAAGTATTAGGGTGAATAAACTAATAATTTTCATCGTTACTTAGATCAGGTATTTCATCAGTATTATATGTAAAACAAAATACTTTACGAGCATAAACATGTGTTAATTTTTTTGACACCCATCACTGATTTCCATACCATCTTTTTATTTCAAAATCACCTAACAAGCTTCTCCAACCTGTTACCTTTTTTGGGGCTTTTAAATTCAGCTCTGTGTTTCTGATCGTGTGATTAGTTTCTGATAATGGATTACATTTCACTTAATAAACTGACCAGTTCTTACCCTTTTTTTCCAGTCATGTTGGAAGAAAATTAGAAGTTCAATTTATTTACACTAAATGTATCAATTCAAAATAAATGACTGAAACAAAAAGGTTTCAACCTCCCCACTCCACCAATACAATAGCTACTTCACCATTCCTTTAATGTTGCCTTTTTTTTTTTTCTTATAGTATTTATATTGGGTTGTCAGAAAAGTCATAATGTATTTTAGCCATGTTTTGCCAAGGTCATTTATTAATAGAAAGAACAAAGATCAATCAATGATATAATGCCCGTTTTGTTCGATAACCTTTTGCCATCTTTCAGTGAGCTGCAGAATGCCTCGTTCATAGAAGGACCTGTCTTTCGTGGCAAAAAACTGTACAAGGTGCTGATTTACAGTCTCATCTGAATTGAACATTATACCACGCAAGGACTGTTGAAGAGAGCAAAACAAGTGGAAGTCTGATGGCGCAAGGTCAGGCGAGTATGATGGGTGTGGCGTGTGGCAACACATCCCACCCAAGCTCCAATAATTTTTGGCAGGTGATCAAACTGGTGCGTGGTCTCGCGTTTTCGTGATGGAACACAACACCTTTAAGATGAACAAGCTCTGGAGGTTTCTGGATGATGGATTCGTTCAAACTGTCCAATTGCCGACAGTGCACATTAGAATTGATTGTTTGGTTCTGTGGTAGGAGCTTGAAAAACACGACACCTTTAAAATCCCACCACACTGAGACCAGAACCTTCCACTGATGAATGTCTGCTTTGGACGTTGTTTGAGGCGAAGCAGCACTTCGGGATCAAGACTGTTTGTGCAGCACATTGTTGTACACAATCCACTTTTCGTCACCAGTTATCAGTCGCTTCAAAAAAGGATCGTTTTTCTCACGTTTAATGAGCATATCGCAGATGTTTATACACGCTGTCAATCGAGCTTCTTTGAGTTCATGAGGAACCCACACATCGAGCTTGCTTACGTATCCCAGCTTCTTCAGGTGGTCGTGAACGCTTGAATGATGGATGTGCAATGTGTCTACAATCTCTCGTGTCGTGTAACGTGGGTTTGACTCGACCAGTGCCTTGATTTGGTTGTCATGAACCTTGGTTGGCCTCCCGAACCGAGGAGCATCGTTGAGGTCAAAATCCCCAGCACGGAAAATTTTGCGAACCATCGCTCGCACTGACGTTCTTGTAGAGCATTATCACCATACACTTTACACAACTTTTCACAAGCTTGACGCGCGTTCTTTCCTTTACGGTCCAAGTAAAACAGTAAAATATGGCGAAAATGCACAGTTTTTTCTGCCATCTTCAACTTGATGTCAAATCTCCACAAATCAACCAAATCACTCACTATTCCTTTTAGACTGCAGCTAGAACTGGCACCTGTCGAATGCCATAGCGATAACAGAGCTGTGCATGCCTCTAGTACTTCCAAAACCGCCCAACCGCCATCGGGTGCCAAAATACGTCATGACTTTTCCTACAACCCAATAGTATTGTAGTGCAATATTATAAACTGTGAATATAAAGCATAAATGTGCTAAAGGATATTTTACTCATTTACTATATACTTTTAAGTGAACATTCAAAATATGAATTGCAAATGATTGCTTTTAATGCCGCCATGAATGTATTGATTGGTGTATTGCTCATTCTTATTTCATGATTATTTCCAATTTATTTGTGCATTTATTGATTAGTTACACTTTTAGTATTTGGATCATATTTTTGTTGTAAACCTTTTTCTGTTCAGTTTTGCATGATTTAAAAGCATGAAATATTTATTTTTGTGTGGTTTATTTTAAATGCGTCATACAGGTTAAAGATGGAAGTTTAATTGAAGGTTTACAAACTCAGGTGACCACAATAGGTTCTAAGGTATGTTGCTGAACTAAATGAAAATGCTGTTGCATTTTGTTTACCATATGTCATTATTACAAATGAGAACTTCAAATCAGATGATTTGAAAGATGTTTTGTGCTTCTTTCTATTTGTAGCACCATTTAAATATTTCTTTGATCAATTACACAGCAAGTTTTCATCACAACCATTTAAAATGATTCACTGTAATTCTTAAAATTGAAATTTTGCATAAAGTGTACCAGCATTCTAATTTACTAGTCTGTTGCCCACCAGAGTTGATGGAAGTGCAAGATATTATTGCTTAAAATATTAAACTGATTATAAGAAAGAGAATTATGTGATTTTAAAAACTTTCATGAACTGTTGGTTGAGCAAAAGGTATTTTATTCCAATTAATTTTTAATTTTTCAAAGAATTTCCTTTTACAGTGATATGTGCAATGTTGATCAAGTGAAGGTCATTACAGTAATGAGGCTGGTCTAGATTTGATGTCAGCTGATGTAAGAATAATGAATTTCCTGTTAGTATTGCCAATCAGTTCTAGCTTGACTATATACTTATGTAAGCATGATCCACAAAGCTGGCCACTGATATTCAGTGGTCCACAATTATGTTCAGTGTTTTCAGTCTCATCAAACTGCAGTGCTTCAATGTGTACAGCTTCTGGCTGAATTTCCATAGCACCACACTGTGTAGTAACAACAGCTGATCTTTTTCGTGACAGTGAGCATGTGACACAGAATTTGAATCCTCTTGCTTGACCTTGACTCCATTTTGGATTTTTATCAGCATGACTTTGAATCTTTCTTTAAGCACCTCACATTGGCTGACTTTGATGTTTTCTCCATCAGCAATTCATAGAAGATTTGATAATCTTTGTTTAGCTTGTAAAACTTTTCCATTCATCCTTATAGAAGTTAAGGAAGAAATATTCTTCACACAAGCATGTGCACAGTGATCGGAAGTAGCACTGCTTCTGTAGCACGCTACTTTTAGGGTAGCATTGTAGTAGCATTGCTACAAATATCACATGACAAAAGTGATGAAACCATAACCAGATATACATTTGTGAAAATGTGGAGGTAAATATTTTCTCTCATGAAATCTAGAGAAAATTGTTCTTCCACCTACAAGCTATTTAATAAAGCATCACTGTGTGCTGATGCTTTATTACGTATATGACTTGTAGGGAGAGAAAGAAATGATTATCTTCTCATTTTCCATTTGGCTTAGAAATATGCATCTAACGAAGGCGTGCACTTATTTGCATTTGTAGAAGGCTACCTGGGAAACCCATTGAACTATTCCAATGGTATGTAATCATAGTCTTCTTGGTAAAGTAATCACTTTGTGAATCGGATTTGTTAGTTTTGCTGCTCTAATATCGTTAGTTAAGGCTTTTGTTCACAGAAACATTTTCAGAAATGTCTGTACTCTGGATTTGTCGCAGTTCCTACAGATTTTTAGGTCTAACTAATGAATGATGGTAATGCTGAAAAAATTATAGATTTCTGTTCTTCACTCACTTGAAATGAACACAAAAGTATTTAAAATATAGCAGTTATTTTTTTTTTTTAATAAGATCATTTCTTACCAGAAACGGATCGAATAGAGTGGTAAGTTCTACCACACCACCAGACTAGTGTCTTGATTAGGTTATTTATTTTCTTACAAGTTAGTGGTGAGTGTGAGTACTGGAGGCTGCTCTGGATGGGGTTTTCAGGGGTTTTAACTATCCCCGGGGGTAGTGTGGTGGTGGCTGGCTTTGTGATATCGTTGGTGTGGTGGTTCCCCCAAGCTGAGTGATTTGTGTCCTCTCCTCTGGTCATATCACCTTGGTTGCTTCATAAGATTTGTTTTTCTCTACCTTTTTCTCACTTTCTGTTTTTCTTTCCTGTTGAGTTCACTTACTCCTCTTATCTTCTAATTTCTTTGGGGCAGTTTTAGACCTGGGGTCAGACACTCCCTTACTAAAACTACTTATCATTCAATTCGCTTATTTATTCTTTCGGCTTTTGGAACATCTCATGAATATCGACTTTTCTGTTGGAATGTTTTTGATCAACACAACAGATGTGGAGTTTACAACTATATATACTGTATATTATATATATCATCATCATTGTCAACCATTATCAATCCACTGCTGGACGAAGGTCTCCCCAAGTTTCTTCCACAACGGTCTGTTTTGTGCCAGTCTCCTCCATGTCACTCCCGCATACTTTCGAATTTTAACCACCCATCTCCCATGTGGTCTTCTTCTGGGTATTTTCCTGTCCCTAGGAATCCAATCTAAAATTTCGGCTGTCCATCCAGGTCCAGCCCATTGCCATTTCAGGGATTTAACTCTAATCATGATGTCTTCCACTTTGGTTATTTTTTGGATCCACGAGTTCCTCTTCTTATCTCTCCTGGTTACACAAATCATGTACCTCTCCATGCTTCTTTGAGTTGTCTGCAGTCTTTGTATGTCTCTTTTAGTTAAGGTCCACGTCTCTGCACCATACGTAAGCACTGGAAGGATGCATTGATCAAACACTTTTCTTTTAAGACATAATGGCATATTGCTCTTGAAAATTATGCTGTTTCTTCCAAAAGCTCTCCAGGCAAGTTTTGTACGCCGATTAATTTCTTCATCAATGTGACCCTCACTTGATATCTGCTGTCTAAGATAAACGTACATGTCTGTTTATATCCAGCTTTTCTCCATCAATCGATAAATCTTCATTTCTTGTAAAAGCATTGAACATCACTTTTGTCTTCTGAAAGTTCATTTTTAATCCCACTTCTTTACTCTTGTCAGCAAGTTCCTGGATCATACTCTGCAGCTGTGATGGGGTAGTTGCAAAAATGACTACGTCATCAGCAAAACAAAGTGCATACATTCACACATACATATCACTAAGCTGTTCTCTGAGATTCAGAGGTTAGCTCCAAAAAGAAATACAAACTTCCAGATATTTTTACCTATTGTTGTCATATCAAACTTCGCCATTTACAGCGATCTTGACATACAACTCGTGCTTCACTAATATCCATTACACGCTGTACACAAGATCTTTTATACTTCATGCTCATAATCTTTTTCTCATGCAGACACTCCTGAATCTGATCCACCCATGTCTTCCTTGGCCTTCCTCTGCGTTTCCTTCCTGCCACTTGGGCTGAAAATATTTTCTTAGTAAGCATTTCATCGCTCATTCTTTCAACATGGCCAAACCACTGAAGCATATTGGTCTCCACCTTGCTAACAACATTTTGCTTTACATCACACAACTGCAATACATCTTCATTCCTCACACAATCAGATCGTGTCTTGCCACAAACCCCACGTAAGTAACGCATTTCTCCAGCACACAAACGCCTCCTATGCTTCTTCTGCAGTACCCAGGTTTCACTGCCATACATCAGAGTAGGAACAATTACTGTTTCATGCACAGCCATGCGGGACTCTCTAGAGAACCCATCATTTCTGTGAAAACCTCCCAGAGCAGCTATGACTTTCAAAGAAGAATTCACTCGCCTACTGATTTCACCATCCAACTTGTTCTTTCTGTCAAACATGCTTCCTAAATACACAAACTCACTCACTTGGTCAACCACAGTGCCATTTATACTTACATTACATTCAGTGCTACCCATTCCTCTCTCAAACACCATAACTTTGGTTTTTCCCTTATTTAAACTCAGTTTGAATTTCATGCAAACTTTGTGCATCCGAGTCAACATACTCTGCAACTCACTTTTGCTCTCTGCCAACAGGACAGTGTCATCAGCATACAGCAATCTGCACACACGGATATCACCAAGACATAAACCACTATTATCTATTTTGGCCTCACGCATGCATGCGTCCATAAATATATTAAACAGCCATGGTGACATTACACAACCTTGTCTAACTCCTGCACCAATGGAAAACCATTTTGATAAAACACCTTTCACTCGTGCACAAGCTCTACTACCAGCATTTTACACTATTAAGTAGATTCCCAGTAACACCATATTCATTCAATACCTTCCACAAAAGTGTCCTATTGACTCGGTCGTAAGCTTTCTCTAAATCTATGAAGGTAGTAAAAACTTTCTTCCCAACAGCCAGATATTTTTCAATCTTCATGCATAATGCAAAAATCTGGTTAGTGCAGCCGTTACCAGGCATAAAATTACTCTGAACATCCCACACTTTCTCTGATGTAAGACCCCATACTTTTTCAATAACAACCTTACCAAACACTTTCCCTGGCACACTCAGTAGGCTAATGCCACGATAGTTCTTGCATTCAGTCTGATCACCTTTTCCCTTATACAAGGGAACAACTATAGCATCCTTCCATTCCCGAGGGACCATTCCTAACTCCCAGCACAACTGGCAAATTTCAGTTAACCAGTCAATTATAGAGTCACCACTATACTTCAACATCTCTGCAGTTATGCCATCAACTCCTGGAGCCTTACCAATCTGAAGAGATTTTAGAGCTTAAGAGATTTTAGAGCTTTACACACTTCTTCTCTTGAGATCTCTCCTGTGCTTTGATCCCTCATTGTGACATCATCTGCATCTGTCTCAGAATCATTTTTGCTCTCCTGATCTAATAACTCACAGAAGTATTCACCCCATGTGTCACTTAACTCATTGGGCTTCCATATCATTTCCCCAATCTCATTCTTCACACAACTTACAACTTTGTTTCCCCTATTTTTCCTGAGTCTCATGTACTTCCAGAAGAACTTTCTATCTTTCCAAAAAGCCAGTTCATGCCTTTCCACTTTCTCCTTCCTATCTTTTGCCTTACTGTGGCGAACCAGCTTAGCAGCTTCACGCTTCTTACAGCAATATTCATCCACAGAGACTCTACCTTGCAGTATCCCCAAATAGGCTTCCTTCTTTTTCTTTACTTCCTCATCAATCTCACTATTCCACCAAGCATCACCTCTATGGTTACCCACTATTGTGGTGCCACAGACCTCTTTAGCAGCAGTAACAACACAGTTCTTAAAACATTCCCACTTCTTTTCTACATGCCTTTCACAAGATTTCAGATCTTTCAGTCGTTCTCTGAGTAAGTCAGAATATTGCTGATGATCTTCAAGGAGCCTATCAACCTTTATTCTTTCTATCCTGGGTCTCTTCCTATTCCTTTTCCTCCAACCAACATTAAGTTTCACTCTTGACACTACCAAGTAATGATCAGAACCAACATCCACACCTCTCATCACACGGGTGTCAACAACTAAGTGTTTCAAACGCTGATCGTAAACAACAAAATCTATCACACTCTTTTGACCAAGAGTACGATTTTCCCAAGTATATGTGTGTATATACTTGTGGTTGAAAAATGTATTAGATACACACAAATAATTCTCAATGCAGAGTTCAATTAATCTTTCACCATTATCATTCACACAAGGATCATTAAACTTACCCAGAACATTGTCAGAAATTGCATTCTACACACCTACTCTAGCATTGAAATCCCCTGCTATTATAACTTTTTCTTTAGCATTAAACTGTCTCAAAACAGCTTTTAGCTCATTCCAGAAATCTTCTTTCTTATCAGAAGGTTCTGAGTCACAAGGAGCATACACTACAACAATTACAATTCTCTGAAGTTTCACTTTCAAACGAATCCAGAGAATTCTCTCACTTATGCAACTATAGTGAATTAAGTTGTTCTTCATCTTTTCACTTAAAATCACACCTACACCAGCCTGTCCTCTCATATTATCCAATACTCCAGACCACACACTCACCGTGCTATTCACTTCTTCTACCCCAATTTCCTTCTTTCTGGTTTCACTTACACACAGCACATCCAGTCTATACTTATTCATCTCCTCAATCACCTCACTCATCTTGCCATTTATACCTCTAGTATTCCATACACCAATCTTACATTCACTCAGTCAAGATCGCTTTCTCATACGCCGTTTAGAAAGTCCAGGTCGATTCCGTGGTGTACCGTCCTTCTCAAGTGTGGTAGGTCCACCATATCCCACACTTGAGTCATTCTTAATATTTCTTTTTGTCTTTTTAATCAGGTAAGTACATCAGTGTGGGGGATTAGCCCACAGCTGAGGGTTCCAGTTGGTCATTCAAACTAAGGATTCTGGAACAAGACCCAGTGAGTTGGGGTCTTTTCGCCAATGTCACACAGAACTAGCTGGCACCTCTCCAAGATTCACAGAGGCCCTAATTGCTGTTGTGTGTGCCATTGTTACCACGTAGCGTCCCGAGGAGGCAAACCCATCGCTCACTACGACCGCCCGCAAAAAACAAAGGCGAATTAGATAATCTCCATTAATCTTTATTCCGAGGCATGGATGTTGTGTTTGTTTTACGGCACTGGCTCTCTCCCTTCCGTGGAACCAGTGACCCTAAATTAGGGACGGGCAACTGCTTATAGCCCATTGAGTTGCTCATGGTGGTCGTTAAACCTCCAATTAAAACAAAAAAAAATGGTGTCACCTTGTCTCACTCCTTTTCCAATTTTTATGTGTGTTGCATTTTCAAACAGCTGAATCTTTGCACTTGCATTTTCATAGATGTTATTAATAATAATGTATGCATCTTCAATACCGCAGGATTTCAGAGCCATTGTAACTGCTGATGGTTTCACCGAATCAAAGGCTTTTTTCTAATCGATAAAAGCCATGCACAATGGAAGTTCATATTCCCTCGCTCTTTCAATTAGTTCTCTCAGTACGTGGATATGATTTATTGTGCTGTAGCCACTCCTGAATCCAGGTTGTTCTTTCGGTCGAGCCATGTCCAGTGTTACCTTCAAACGGTGTGAAAGAACTTTAGTGAAGATTTTATAAACCACTGATAGGAGGCTGATAGGTCAGTAGTTCCTGAGATCCTCAATGTCACCTTCTTTATGTAGCAGGATCATTGTAGCGTTGTTCCAATCCTCGGGAATCTTCCTTTCATTAAGGCTTCGAGTGAAAATTTGGGCGAGTACTGTTTCGATTTCTCCACTTGCTTCTTGTATGATGTCTACAGTAATTCCATCTTCTCCTGGAGCTTTTCCCCACTTCATGTTCTTGATTGCATGTGCAGCTTCTGCTGGGAGGACTGGAGGAACTCTGGTACTGGTGGTACCTTTCATGATGTCTGGAGTACATGTATCATCCCTTTCATATAATTTGGAGTAGAAATCTTTCACTCTTGTCAAAATTTCGCCTCTATTTCTTGTTACAGAACCATCTTCTTTTCTCAGTGCCATAATCTGTTTTCTTCCCTTACTGAGATTTCCCTTTGCTATCTTTAGGCTTTGGTTGTTTTCAATTGCTTTCCTCACTAGTTCACAGTTGAATTTCCTTACGTCTTCAGTGATACTTTTTCGTACTGTCTTGCATAGCTCTATATATTCCACTTTGGAAGTTACATCTTCTTTAGTTGCCCTCATCTCTCTTCTTTTTTACATCAACATTTTGGGTTTTCCTGATAATTTGTTCACATGCAACTTGTTTTTAGACCCAGCTAATTTTGTTGCTGTTTCCATAAGAGCTTTGGTTACTTTTCTGTTAACTTCAGAAATATTCACTTCTTCCAATGTTAGGCCTTCTAAAGCAGAGAATCTGTTCTTCAGTTCCAACTTGAAGGTATTATGGTGTTTTAAGGTTGGTTATGTCAATACATTTTGTTTGTCTTATGAGCATGCCACGTTCAAGTTTAGTGTTGAGGTGCATCTTACATCTCACCAATCTATGGTCACTACCTGTGTTGAACTTGTTTTGCACACTGCAGTCTTCTATGACGAATTTTTTGTTACACATAATAAAATCAATTTCACTGTCGTCCCATTTGGATGTCTCTATTTCCGTTTCCTATGTGGCTTTTTCTTGAAAAAGGAGTTGAAGATAAAAAACCCTTGTGCCTCTGCAAACTCAAAGAGAATATTTCCACGCTGGTTTCTGTTGCTGTGGCCGAATTTACCTACTGAAGTTTCATTCTGTTGCCGTTGCCCTATTTTTGCATTGAAATCTCCCATAATTATCTTCAAGTGCTGCTTACCTTTATTATTTAGATGACGAATTTCCTCATAAAATTCTTCAATTTCTTCTTCAGGATGACTTGTGGTGGGTGCATAAGTTTGAATAATCTGAGCCTTGTATCTTCTCGAGAGTTGTATAACGAGTCGTGCAGCTCTGTCAGAGGAATTTTCAACTTCTACAACTTTATCCTTCAGTTTCTTGTTTATTATAAATCCAACACCACTAGTTCTGCCAGTATCTGTCCCACGATAATAGAAGAGATGTCCACTTTTCAGTTGAATGAGATTTTCTCCTTACCTCACTTAGCCCGACGATGTCCCTCTCGATCCTTTGTAGTTCCTCTTCCAATTCAAGAAGCCTTGAATCAGAAGATAGGGAGCATCCATTATATGTAGCCAAGGTCAGCATATTTAATTTCATAGTCACAGATACTTTACCATGGATTATACAATAAGAAAAAAAAAAAAGGTTCTTCTGAATTTCTTGATCTACTGATATTAAATGCTGCTCTGGATGATTTGTAACAATGTTTCATTTTTTATTTGCTCCTGCATTTCATGGCCTGTGATTGATTACTATAGGCTGCTGCTGATTATACGAATAGAAAATAAATATTTTGAATTTCACGATCTGGAGATAATACAAAGGAAAATGTTGAACTTTGAGTTTATATGTGCAAATTTCAACTTCAGCAAATTATATTTTAATAAAATCTTGTACTAAAACTGTAATTTTTAAGAGTAGTGACTGGAAGAATAGGAAAAGAAAATTATGTACCAAATTGGAATTTTATTTAGCAGTAAGTGGTTTGGGTAGGAAAAAAATGGCAGGATATATGGATATAAAAATGGCCACTATATTATTTTGCATTGCAGCATCATCACACCACCTTACTTTTATGCATTATTATCTGAAATTCGAATTTGTTTCATGTGGCTTTTAAATTTTGGAACTGGATCCTAGATCTGGAACATATTTTATTAGCCCTGGTAAAGGAGATGTTTGATACATTAGCAGTAAGTAAAATGTTACACTGTCAGTAGCTATTATTTAAGATATAATCTTCCCTTGAGGAGCCAACTTCTGAATCTTTGAGAGATTAGGTTAGATAATCAGGGTTCTAATGTATACACTGGCTTGCAACAGAAATAATTGAATTTTGTTTTCCCACATGATTGACAACATTAAGTAATAGAAGTTAAGTTAAGTGGAGAGAGAGAGTGAGAGTGAGTGAGTGAGTGAGTGAGTGAGTGAGTGATTCTTTCTTTCTTTCTTTCTTTCTTTCTTTCTTGAAAATGTAGAAAGGGCTATCAGTCAGAACAAACAATCTGTGCCCAGCAGTGGATTTCCAAATGAATGGATATTTTTGTAATGTTCTGAGCCCTAATCATGAAAGTGAAAGTGCTATTGATGAACTAAATAATATATATATATCATCATTGTCAACCATTATCAATCCACTGCTGGACGAAGGTCTCCCCAAGTTTCCTCCACAATGGTCTGTCTTGTGTCAGTCTCCTCCATGTCACCCTTGCATACTTTCGAATTTCATCCACCCATCTTCCATGTGGTCTTCTTCTCGGTCTTTTCCTGTCCCTTGGAATCCAATCTAAAATTTCGGCTGTCCATCGATGATCTGTCCTTCTGGCAGTATGTCCAGCCCATTGCCATTTCAGGGATTTAACTCTGATCATGATGTCTTCCACTCTTGTCATTTTTCGGATCCACAAGTTCCTCTTCTTATCTCTCCTGGTTACACCAAGCATGCACCTCTCCATGCTACTTTGAGTTGTTTGCAGCCTTTGTATGTCTCTTTTAGTTAAGGTCCACGTCTCTGCACCATACGTAAGCACTGGAAGGATGCATTGATCAAACACTTTTCTTTTAAGACATAATGGCATATTGCTCTTGAAAATTATGCTGTTTCTCCCAAAAGCTCTCCAGGCAAGTTTTGTACGCCGATTAATTTCTTCATCAATGTGATCCTCACTTGATATCTGCTGTCCAAGATAAACGTACGTGTCTGTTATCTCCAGCTTTTCTCCATCAATCGATAAATCTTCATTTCTTGTAAAAGCATTGAACATCACTTTCGTCTTCTGAAAGCTCATTTTTAATCCCACTTCTTTACTCTTGTCAGCAAGTTCCTGGATCATACTCTGCAGCTCTGATGGGGTAGTTGCAAAAATGACTACGTCATCAGCAAAACGAAGGTGGGTTAGATAATCTCCATTAATCTTTATCCCCTTGTTTTCCCAGCTCAGTGACTGAAAGATACCCACCAATGTGGCATTAAAGAGCTTCGGAGATATGGTGTCACTTTGTCTCACTCTCCTTTCCAATTTTTATGTGTGTTGTATTTTCAAACAGCCGAATCTTTGCACTTGCATTTTCATAGATGTTATTAATAATATTTATGTATGCATCTTCAATGCCGCAGGATTTCAGAGCCATTGTAACTGCTGATGGTTTCACCGAATCAAAGGCTTTTTCATAATCTATAAAAGCCATGCACAATGGAAGTTCATATTCCCTCGCTCTTTCAATTAGTTCTCTCAGTACGTGGATATGATCTATTGTGCTGTAGCCACTCCTGAATCCAGCTTGTTCTCTCGGTTGAGCCATGTCCAGTGTTACCTTCAAGCGGTGTGAAAGAACTTTAGTGAAGATTTTATAAACCACTGATAAGAGGCTGATAGGTCTGTAGTTCCTGAGATCCTCAATCTCACCTTTTTTATGTAGCAAGATCATTGTAGCGTTGTTCCAATCCTCAGGAATCTTCCCTTCATTAAGACATCGAGTGAAAATTTGGACGAGTACTGTTTCGATTTCTCCACTTACTTCTTGTATGATGTCTACAGTAATTCCATCTTCTCCTGGAGCTTTCCACCGCTTCATGTTCTTGATTGCATGTGCAACTTCTGCTGGAAGGACTGGAGGAACTCTGGTACTGGTACCTTTCATGATGTCTGAAGTGCATGTATCATCCCTTTCATATAATTTGGAGTAGAAATCTTTCACTCTTATCAAAATTTTGCCTCTATTTCTTGTTACAGAACCATCTTCTTTTCTCAGTGCCATAATCTGTTTTCTTCCCTTACTGAGATGTCCCTTTGCTATCTATAGGCTTTGGTTGTTTTCAATTGCTTTCCTTACTAGTTCACAGTGGAATTTCCTTACGTCTTCAGTGATACTTTTTCTTATTGTCTTGCATAGCTCTATATATTCCACTTTGGAAGTCACATCTTCTTTAGTTGTCCTTATCTCTCTCCTTTTGTGCATCAACATTTTGGTTTTTGCTGATAATTTGTTCACATGCAACTTGTTCTTAGACCCAGCTAATTTTGTTGCTGTTTCCATAAGAGCTTTGGTTACTTTTCTGTTAACTTCAGAAATATCCACTTCTTCCAATGTTAGGCCTTTTAGAGCAGAGAACCTGTTCTTCAGTTCCAACTTGAAGGTATGGTGTTGTTTAAGGTTGGTTATGTCAATAGATTTTGTTTGTCTTATGAGCTTGCCACGTTCAAGTTTAGTGTTGAGGTGCATCTTACATCTCACCAATCTATGGTCATTACCTGTGTTGAACTTGTTTAGCACACTGCAGTCTTCTATGACGAATTTTTTGTTACACATAATAAAATCAATTTCACTTGTCGTCCCATTTGAATGTCTCCATATCCATTTCTTGTGTGGCTTTTTCTTGAAGGAGTTCAAGATGAAAAACCCTTCTGCCTCTGCAAACTCAACGAGAGTATTTCCACGCTGGTTTCTGTTGCCGTGACCGAATTTACCTTCTGAAGTTTCATTCTGTTGCCGTTGCCCTATTTTTGCATTGAAATCTCCCATAATTATCTTCAAGTGCTGCTTACCTTTATTATTTAGATGACGAATTTCCTCATAAAATTCTTCAATTTCTTCTTCAGGATGACTTGTTGTATGTGCATAAGTTTGAATAATCTGAGCCTTGTATCTTTTCGAGAGTTGGATAACGAGTCGTGCAGCTCTGTCAGAGGAACTTTCAACTTCTACAACTTTATCCTTCAGTTTCTTGTTTATTATAAATTCAACACCACTAGTTCTGCCAGTATCTGTCCTGCGATAGTAGAAGAGATGTCCACGTTTCAGTTCAATGAGATCTTCTCCTTACCTCACTTGATCCTTTGTAGTTCCTCTTCCAATTCAAGAAGCCTTGAATCAGAAGATAGGGGGCTAGGTCTTTGTGGAAGTGAGAAAATGCAGAGTTTTTGCTGGTCCTTGAAAAAGCCAAGGCTCAGTATTCTCGACACTTTCTACATTCAGTTGTTTTATTTTATTTTTATTCTTTTCTCCTTTTACTCACACCGGTAGATACATAACCTTTTCTATGTTGTACTTGGTATGAGTCAAAAATATATATATATTTTTTGCTTAGGTCTCTTCTTAATAGAATGTGAATTCTGAATTTTCATAACTGCTGCGTTGCGCGTTTTGATCTTCAGGTTATTTTGCAACTTTCTTTTTAAATTCAAAAGTTTTTCCTTAGTTTTCAGCTTTGCTCTTCAGTATATATATATATACACACACACACACTATCTACCAACAAGTAATTGGACACCCCTGCAGTCTACGATATCTGCGGTCCTGATACACGTCACGGCCGCCGCCGTTAAATATCGTGTGGGAAACAACAAAGCAACCAGTCGCATGCAAGATGCCACGCAGTTCGGAGCTCTCCGATTCCGAGAAAGGTGTGATCGTCGAGTATCACAGAAATGGCCAATCTATACGTGACATATCCAGTGAGTTGAAGTACCCAAAATCGACAGTGGCCTACGTGATTGGCAAGCGGAAGATGAGAGGTGGCTGTCAGAATGTGCCCCGACCCTGCAGACCCACAAAACTGGGAGTTGGAGACCGACGGGTGCTGGCCAGAGAAATTTGGAAGAACCACACCAAATCGATGGGCCACATCCGCGAGGAGTTTCAACAGGCATCCGGGAGTGTTCTTTCGATGAATACCATCCGTAAGGAAGCCCATCTGCTCGGTTATCATGGACGTGCTGCCGACCACAAGCCTTTGATCACCAAGTCCAATAGCGCTGCTTAGCTAACGTGGTGCAAAGAACGTCAACAGTGGACCGCTGAACAGTGGAAACAGGTTCTCTGGAGCGACGAATCAAGGTTCACCTTCTACCGTTCGGATGGCAGGGTCTGGGTTTGGCGTCTGCCTGGAGAACGCCTCCTGCCGGAATGTATTGTGCCAACTGTGAAGTTCGGCGGCGGTGGAATTATGCTATGGGGGGGGGGTTCTCCTGGTAAGGCACGGGACCCTTGTTCGTAATTCCTGGTAGACTCAACGTCGAGACCTACTGCACCATTTTGGATGACCACGCGCTTCCTACGTTGTGGCAGTTTTACGGGGTGGACCAATGTTACTTTCAGGATGACAATGCCACCTGTCATGTTGCGAGGTCCACTATGGCTTGGTATGGTAACAATGGGATTAATCGAATGGACTAGCCTGCACAGAGCCCGGACCTTAGACCTATCGAGCACCTCTGGGGCGAGTTGGAGCGTCGACTTAAGGGGTGCCCCCACCTTCCGAAATCGGTGAAGGAACTGACTTGTCTTCCCCAAGCCGAGTGGAAGAAAATACCGCTAGCCGTCGTAGAACGCCAGTTTGAGAGTATGCACCGGAGGGTCGCAGCTGTAATCGCCGCTCGTGGAGGCTCCACCAACTATTGAAGGTGAATAAACTTCGTTTTCCATTGCTATCACAGGTGTCCAATTACTTGTTGGTAGATAGTGTATATATATTATCATCATCATCATCATTGTCAACCATTATCAATCCACTGCTGGACGAAGGTCTCACCAAGTTTCCTCCACAATGGTCTGTCTTGTGCCAGTCTCCTCCATGTCACTCCCGCATACTTTCGAATTTCATCCACCCATCTTCCATGTGGTCTTCTTCTGGGTCTTTTCCTGTCCCTTGGAATCCAATCTAAAATTTCGGCTGTCCATCGATGGTCTGTTCTTCTGGCAGTATGTCCAGCCCATTGCCATTTCAGGGATTTAACTCTGATCATGATGTCTTCCACTCTTGTCATTTTTCGGATCCACGTGTTCCTCTTCTTATCTCTCCTGGTTACACCAAGCATGCACCTCTCCATGCTACTTTGAGTTGTCTGCAGCCTTTGTATGTCTCTTTTAGCTAAGGTCCACGTCTCTGCACCATACGTAAGCACTGGAAGGATGCATTGATCAAACACTTTTCTTTTAAGACATAATGGCATATTGCTCTTGAAAATTATGCTGTTTCTTCCAAAAGCTCTCCAGGCAAGTTTTGTACGCCGATTAATTTCTTCACCAATGTGACCCTCACTTGATATCTGCTGTCCAAGATAAACGTACGTGTCTGTTATCTCCAGCTTTTCTCCATCAATCGATAAATCTTCATTTCTTGTAAAAGCATTGTACATCACTTTTGTCTTCTGAAAGTTCATTTTTAATCCCACTTCTTTACTCTTGTCAGCAAGTTCCTGGATCATACTCTGTAGCTCTGATGGGGTAGTTGCAAAAATGACTATGTCATCAGCAAAACGAAGGTGGGTTAGATAATCTCCATTAATCTTTATCCCTCTGTTTTCCCAGTTCAGTGATTGAAAGACATTTTCCAATGTGGCATTAAAGAGCTTCGGAGATATGGTGTCACCTTGTCTCACTCCTTTTCCAATTTTTATGTGTGTTGTATTTTCAAACAGCCGAATCTTTGCACTTGCATTTTCATAGATTTTATTAATAATATTAATGTATGCATCTTCAGTACCGCAGGATTTCAGAGCCATTGCAACTGCTGATTGTTTCACCGAATCAAAGGCTTTTTCATAATCGATAAAAGCCATGCACAATGGAAGTTCATATTCCCTCGCTCTTTCAATTAGTTCTCTCAGTACGTGGATATGATCTATTGTGCTGTAGCCACTCCTGAATCCAGCTTGTTCTCTCGGTTGAGCCATGTCCAGTGTCACCTTCAAGCGGTGTGAAAGAACTTTAGTGAAGATTTTATAAACCACTGATAGGAGGCTGATAGGTCTGTAGTTCCTGAGATCCTCAATGGCACCTTTTTTATGTAGCAAGATCATTGTAGCATTGTTCCAATCCTCAGGAATTTTCCCTTCATTAAGGCATCGAGTGAAAATTTGGGCGAGCACTGTTTCGATTTCTCCACTTACTTCTTGTATGATGTCTACAGTAATTCCATCTTCTCCTGGAGCTTTTCCCCGCTTCATTTTCTTGATTGCATGTGCAACTTCTGCTGGAAGGACTGGAAGAACTCTGGTACCTTTCATGATGTCTGGAGTACATGTATCATCCCTTTCATATAATTTGGAGTAGAAATCTTTCACTCTTGTCAAAATTTCGCCTCTATTTCTTGTTACAGAACCATCTTCTTTTCTCATATATATATATATATATATATATATGGGATGTAAGGTCAGGTGATGCGTAACATCACAGCCTCTCCTTGACAAATGTCAACCCCGCCTTCTCGTGGTACATCCTGATCCCACTAAAGGGGCTCTGACGACCGCCAATAGCGGTATAACTATACCATTGGGATTAGAGGAAATGCTATCCCACACTCACCAACCCGCTTGGCCAGCGTGGTGAGTTATGGCCAAACCCCTCCAAAATGACTCCACAACTTAAATCTTGGCCCTCAGTCTCAGGCAGCTGGAATGTACCTGGCCAAGGCAGCGGCCAGTGCGACATGAAGGCAGAGGGTGCTAAGAATCCCCGGAGGACCGGACTAGGCTGCCATCTGATGCTGACCTTGGCAACGTACAATGGACGCTCCCTATCTTCTGATTCAAGGCTTCTTGAATTGGAAGAGGAACTACAAAGGATCAAGTGGGACATCGTGGGGCTAAGTGAGGTAAGGAGAAAAGGAGAAGATCTCATTGAACTGAAAAGTGGACATCTCTTCTCCTATCGTGGGACAGATACTGGCAGAACTAGTGGTGTTGGATTTATAATAAACAAGAAACTGAAGGATAAAGTTGTAGAAGTTGAAAGTTCCTCTGACAGAGCTGCACGACTCGTTATCCAACTCTCGAGAAGATACCAGGCTCAGATTATTCAAACTTATGCACCCACCACAAGTCATGCTGAAGAAGAAATTGAAGAATTTTATGAAGAAATTCGTGATCTAAATAATAAAGGTAAGTAGCACTTGAAGATAATTATGGGAGATTTCAATGCAAAAATAGGGCAACGGCAACAGAATGAAACTTCAGTAGGTAAATTCGGTCATGGCAACAGAAACCAGCGTGGAAATACTCTCGTAGAGTGTGCAGAGGCAGAAGGGTTTTTCATCTTGAACTCCTTTTTCAAGAAAAAGCCATACAGGAAATGGACATGGAGACATCCAAATGGGACGACAAGTGAAATTGATTTTATTATGTGTAACAAAAAATTCTTCATAGAACATATATCATTGTTCAATATTCGCTAAGTTGCGATGAACAAATAGAAGACTGCAGTGTGCTAAACAAGTTCAACACAGGCAGTGACCATAGATTGGTGAGATGTAAGGTGCACCTCAACACTAAACTTGAACGTAGCAAGCTCATAAGACAAACAAAATCTATTGACATAACCAACCTTAAAAAACACCACAATACCTTCAAATTGGAACTGAAGAACAGGTTCTCTGCTTTAGAAGGCCTAACATTGGAAGAAGTGGATATTTCTGAAGTTAACAGAAAAGTAACCAAAGCTCTTATGGAAACAGCAACAAAATTAGCTGGGTCTAAGAACAAATTGCATCTGAACAAATTATCAGGAAAAACCAAAATGTTGATGCAAAAAAGAAGAGTGATGAGGACAACTAAAGAAGATGTGACTTCCAAAGTGGAATATATAGAGCTATGCAAGACAGTACGAAAAAGTATCACTGAAGACGTAAGGAAATTCAACTGTAAACTAGTAAAGGAAGCAATTGAAAACAACCAAAGCCTAAAGATAGCAAAGGGACATCTCAGTAAGGGGAAAAAACAGATTATGGCACTGAGAGAAGAAGATGGTTCTGTAACAAGAAATAGAGGCGAAATTTTGACAAGAGTGAAAGATTTCTACTCCAAATTATATGAAAGGGATGATACATGTACTCCAGACATCATGAAAGGTACCAGTACCAAAGTTCTTCCAGTCCTTCCAGCAGAAGTTGCACATGCAGTCAAGAACATGAAGCGGGGAAAAGCTCCAGGAGAAGATGGAATTACTGTAGACATCATACAAGAAGCAAGTGGAGAAATCGAAACAGTACTCGCCCAAATTTTCACTCGATGCCTTAATGAAGAAAAAATTCCTGAGGATTGGAACAATGCTACAATGATCTTGCTACATAAAAAAGGTGACATTGAGGATCTAAGGAACTACAGACCTATCAGCCTCCTGTCAGTGGTTTATAAAATCTTCACTAAAGTTCTTTCACACCGCTTGAAGGTGACACTGGACATGGCTCAACCGAGAGAACGAGCTGGTTTCAGGAGTGGCTACAGCACAATAGATCATATCCATGTACTGAGAGAACTAATTGAAAGAGCGAGGGAATATGAACTTCCATTGTGCATGGCTTTTATCGATTATGAAAAAGCCTTTGATTCGGTGAAACCATCAGCAGTTGCAATGGCTCTGAAATCCTGCGGTATTGGAGATGCATACATTAATATTATTAATAACATCTATGAAAATGCAAGTGCAAAGATTCGGCTGTTTGAAAATACAACACACAAAAATTGGAAAAGGAGTGAGACAAGGTGACACCATATCTCCGAAGCTCTTTAATGCCACATTGGAAAATGTCTTTCAATCACTGAACTGGGAAAACAAAGTGATAAAGATTAATGGAGATTATCTAACCCACCTTCGTTTTGCTGATGACATAGTCATTTTTGCAACTACCCCATCAGAGCTACAGAGTATGATCCAGGAACTTGCTGACAAGAGTAAAGAAGTGGGATTAAAAATGAACTCTCAGAAGACAAAAGTGATGTACAATGCTTTTACAAGAAATGAAGATTTATCGATTGATGGAGAAAAGCTGGATATAACAGACACGTACGTTTATCTTGGACAGCAGATATCAAGTGAGGGTCACATTGATGAAGAAATTAATCGGCGTACAAAACTTGCCTGGAGAGCTTTTGGAAGAAACAGCATAATTTTCAAGAGCAATATGCCATTATGTCTTAAAAGAAAAGTGTTTGATCAATGCATCCTTCCAGTGCTTACGTATGGTGCAGAAACGTGCACCTTAGCTAAAAGAGACATACAAAGGCTGCAGACAACTCAAAGAAGCATGGAGAGGTGCATGCTTGGTGTAACCAGGAGAGATAAGAAGAGGAACACGTGGATCCGAAAAATGACAAGAGTGGAAGACATCATGATCAGAGTTAAATCCCTGAAATGGCAATGGGCTGGACATACTGCCAGAAGGACAGACCATCGATGGACAGCCGAAATTTTAGATTGGATTCCAAGGGACAAGAAAAGACCCAGAAAAAGACCACATGGAAGATGGGTGGATGAAATTCGAAAGTATGCGGGAGGTGACATGGAGGAGACTGGCACAAGACAGACCATTGTGGAGGAAACTTGGGGAGACCTTCGTCCAGCAGAGGATTGATAATGGTTGACAATGATGATGATGATATATATATACTATTAAGTAGAGACAGTAGCAAAAATTTTTTTTAACTGGTACTAAAACAACAAAGAAAAACTCAAAAACCAACAGGTATGAGTAAAAAAATATAGAAAGTTATAGCAACCTGAATGTAGAAAGTGTCGAGAATGCCGAGCCTTGGCTTTATCAAGGAGCAGCAAACTCTGCATTTTCTCACTTCCACAAAGACCTAGTTGGAAATGGGTTTCTGCAAAGCCATAGATGCAAGTTTAAAGCCCACCTAAAGTTTTTTAATTATCATAACTTCCTCAGAGTTGCATGATGAATCATTTAGTTAAAGTTTTTGCATGCATCTATAGCTTTCCTGGCCCAACCCACGCTCATCATCTGCCACAGAAAACAGGAAAGTTATTACAAAAAACACAAGTTGTGAGAGGGTCTGAATAAATCATCAGAATTATTCAGCAAAAAAACACGTTGCCGAGCTACCAAGCCACCTGAGAGAGAATTTAAACACGAATAACTGTACCAAAGTACTACAAAGTCTTATTCTTTGTGGTGAAAAAAAAAGCTTTATCCAAAATGCCGTAAAATAAAAACAAAAGAATAAAAACATTTTTAAAACCAGATTCTTGAAAGTAAACAGGATTTTTGTACCCACAACTTCCGCAACAACGGACATCACAAGAACAAAAAAATAATAATAATAAAAATAAAAAGATGCTTTGAAAAAAATTACATGAAGTTAACAATTAGTTGCAATATTTGCAATATATTCCAGAAGTGCTTTAAGAATGTAATAATGTAGATATTATGTTCCTACCAACAATGAAAAGACATCGCTGATAACAAGAACAACAAAACGGCTAACTACTCAAACAAAGAGTGCCCAAATACACGCTTAAGTTCCAAATTAAGTGAAAGAGAAAAAAAAAAACTCAAAAAGTAAGTAAAACTGCTTGCCCCTAAGCCCTGATGCGAAAAAGAAGAAAATTTCCGCCTTTTATGCTCATTAATTAAACTTAGAACGAAAAAAGTACAAGAACTAAGATGAGAGCTTACCTTCTATGCCTCATTTCCTGCTCAAGTGACCTAAAACATGGCCGACCACCCTTCACCGCTTCCTAGAAGCAGGGTTCCAAAGTCTTCTTCCCAAAAAAAACGCTGCCCGTTAATTTTTTACCAAGAGAATTATACAACTAAGAATGAAGTCCTGCTTGTCCAGATAGAGTAGAATAACTCTCCAGAATACACGAAAAATATTATCAAATACTCTTGTAGTGTATTTAATAACTTTTATATGTATTTAATTACCTCAGTGTACTTCTACAGACACTTCAAGTACCTATTTATTTTAACGTAAGTTTTGCTATTTTTAGGTTAGTTATTCTAGTGAGATAATACCTAGTTTTCTTTTTATTTCATTTTTTAATCAAATTATAAACTTTTTTTTGTGATTTTATTTGCATTATTTTATTTTTTATTTTTAAGAGGTCTGTCCTGTCCATAGCACTTAAGGTTCCTTTTTGTAGTTAATACACATCCTCTAGACCAACTTCCAAGAAGGCTTTCATTGGCCAGAATCATTTTATTAACTTTGAAGAAATTAAAACAGATCTGCCAACCTAACTCTATTATTCAGAACAATTTTTCTTAATAAGGATCAAAGAGAAATTTTAAAATGAAACAACTTACCAAGCAGACAAGCACATAAAAACACCTCCAAGAAGGAGCATGACAGTTCAAACCTCCCACCAGATGTGAAGCTCCCTCTGTTGCTGAGCATGCAGCCACTTCAAGGGAGAACTGTAGAAGACATTACAGGCCTGAGAAATCAGCAATCCCTCGACCAAAACCCCCAAACGAAAAAATAATCTGATTGTCTGGAAAGAGCAAAAGCTCTACAGAATACAAAAAAATATCATCAAACACAGCCAAATTGTATTTAATGTTATTCACTTGTATTAAAACACCTTAAAGTAAAACTACAGAAATTATTCAGTTTCTTATAAATTTTTCTTAATGTGTTTTTCTACAGTATTTTCATGTTTGCTATTCTTGAGTTCGAATAAGAATTTTACATTTTCAACTTTTTTTAGAATTTTTTATTGTAATATTTTATTACTTTTATAATGAAACTGTTTTATCCATAGCTCTTAAAGTTCCAAAAAGGCAGTTAATATACATCCGCTAGACCAACTTCTAATGAAGCATTCATTGGCCAGAATCATTTTATTAACTGTGATGCAATTAAATTAAATCTGCTAACCTAACCATGAATGGAATATGGGATTACACTATACAATACAAGTTTTGGAGATGACAATCCATTTTTTGGTGTAAATATGACAAGGATGGTAAGTCAGATAATATCCGAAAACTTGAAAATTTGGTCGCCCTGGAGCGGGAATCAAACCCGCGTCTCCCAGATTGCGCTCAGGTATGCTAACCACTACACCACACAGAACGACCAAGTCTTAAGTTTCCGATTAATTTAAACATAACTATCACAGAATTCGCTAGTCGAAGCAACTGGCATCGTTGTCGTATTTACACCAAAAAACGGATTGTCATCTTCAAAATTTGTATTGTATGATGTAATCCCGTATTCCATTCATGATTTATCTGCTCCTCCGGGCAATCATGGGATAGGATTCTTAACCTCCAGATTTGCTAAACATGAATGCCAGTTGCTTTGACTAGCGAATCCTGTGATGGCTATATTCAAACTAATTGAAAACTTGAGACTTGGTCATTCTGGGTGGTGGTGTGGTTAGTATACCCGGGCACTATCTGGAAGACGCGGGTTCGATTCCCACTCCAGGGCTGCGAAATTTTCAAGTTTTCGGATATTATCTGACTTTGTAATGTAGCTCAAGAACAAGTTGTTCTTAATGCTATATTATGTGAAAATGTATGTTTGGGTTATGACGAATAAAAATTTGTTGCATTTCTGTTTCACACGTTTGTCCACAATAAAGAAGCGACACCCCGGAGTACTGTTTCTGTGTTACACACATTCGTGACAAACACCGCATTAAGCTTTACGCCAAATGAAACGCCCTGAATTAAACCAAATCAAACATAGCCATAATACTAAACTTACGTACTAAACAATTTAATCAAAAAGCCTGACTTAGATTTTAATTCATTGCATACATAAAATACATCATATGAGAACCAAGAATAATAAATCTGATTAAGACATAAATAATCAGTTGAAATGGTGACTTACATCCTTGTCTGAGATATGTGACTTACATCCTTGTCTGAAATATCTGACTTACCATTCTTGTCATATTTACACCAAAAAACGGATTGTCATCTTCAAAAATTGTACTGCTAACCTAACTTTATTTTTAAGGTGTTCTAATAAAATTAACTGGTATTTGGTTCTCCAGAAAGCTGTTTAAGAAGACTTATGTGTATAAGGAAATCTGAGGACTGGTTACAGATTCTGGCTATCCTAAGTATCTGCGGAATAAGGACATTTTCTGTTACTTTAGTGGATATAATATTTGTCCAGTGTAAATAGTTAATAGCTTTAAAAGGAAAATTATTTCTTTTTATTAAATAGGCTAATGGTAGTGTTTCTATTATTTAGTTTTATACTTAAATCTAAGAAATCAAACTCCTGGTTATTTTGGTTAGTTTTATTTAACTTTTTAGGTAGCTAGGGTAAATACATATCTGAAAAATCATTCTCTATTATTTCTGAGTTGTTAATACAGAGTATGTCATCAATATATCTGTATGTATACAAGTAGCTATCTGTGTTCAAGGATCTATATTTAATAAACTGATACTCTTTATAGAAAAGAAACAGATTACAAACACTGGTGGAGTGGGAGCATCCCATAGAAATACCATTAATTTGCTTGTAGAGAGACTGATTATAAAGTACATGTTTATTATTAATACAACAGTTAAGTAAAGTATTCTATGTATTGGCTTTAACAATTTGGCTAATTTTAAATTCCTTAAACAGCTCCTTAAGCATGGAAATAATATCTGAAAGAGGCAGATTAGTATATAGATTCTTGAAGTCATAACTATTAATGTTTATGGGCCTTAAGCTAAATAAAGAAGAAATTACTTTGGAATTATTATTAATAATCCAAAAATCCCTGCTCTGAAGATTAGTATTATACTGTTTCGAATATGCTGCATAACTTTTTTAAAAAATTGCCGAGAGGAGGGGGGTGCAGATTTTTAGATATAACAAAGATTTTCCAAACATCTAATGACTTACTTTCTAGTGAGTCGGTGTAGCCATTTTTGGTACACATAATACTTTCACTAAGATGTTGCTGCTATTGAACATGATGTTTTGGCAGGTTAGTGAAACTTGCAAATTATAATTTCCATTATTAATTCTATGATACACACATATCCAAAATAAAAATGAAATTATTTTGTGCAAATGTATATTAAAATAGTATTGGCAGAGCGATGCATTCAAGCATACCACTTAGGGTGCAATCATGGGTGGTGGAACTCAATTACAGAAGTGTGTGTGTGTCTTTTATTTTTTTTTTTATTGGAGGTTTAACGACCACCGTTAGCAACTCAGTGGGCTGTAAGTAGTCACCCATCCCTAATTTTAGGATCACTGGTTCCGAAACCATTGCTGTAAGACAAGCACAACATCCATGCCTCATCAGGATTTGAACCAGGACCCATCTCAGACGAATGGTCAAAAGCCAGCACTTAAACCACTTTGCTACCGGGGCAGCTGGGTCCAACTCCTATGTGAGTTAAAACAACAATAAAAAAAAAAAAAGGAGATAGGGAAAAAAATCTGTAGGATATAAGAATATATATGTATTTACTCATACATATAATCATCAACCATTTGTCAAATTACTGCTGGATGGAGGTCTCCTCAAGTCTCTCTTTCACAACTTCATGTTCAGCATATCTCTTCCAAGTCACTCCAGTATGCTTTTGAATCAGGTGGCCTTCTTCGGGGTCTTCTTCTCTCCTTGGTGTTGATTCTAATATTTTAGTCGTCCATCGGTGATCAGTTCTAGCAATATATCCAGCCTATTGCCACTTGAGAATTTATAACGATTTTTTTTAAAGTGAGGAACACAACGTTGAGTTAACTTTTCAACTTGTTTGTGCAAAATCAGTTTTTAACATTGTACTGGAAGCGTTTTCCAGAAAGCTGCGAAACGTGGTGACGGACTTCACATCTTCATGAAAAAAAAACCAAAAAAAACCAACCCATTAAAACATATGTGAACCACAAATTTCTAAGATGTTTCGTACTCCCAGTAAGAGGGACCACAAAATTCCAGGGGGTTCTCCCCCCCCAAGTGTCCCCTACCTTCTCTGCCCATGGGTGAAAGTTGAGGTAATGCAAACATTAACAGTTACAGGGATCGCATTCCTCCTAAAATTCCTAAAATTCCTAATATTTTGTGACCCTCCTTAAATTCCTAAAATTATACCTAAAATTTGCTATTCTTCCTAAAATTTTCGTAAGCTTATTTATTAAAAATACAACCGTTATTAGCGCCAATAAATTTACCATTACGGTAAGGTAAAAAGACCTGTTATTGTAGAAACACAGCCTATATGCTGTGCTGCTGAAGGGAGGGAAAATGACGCCATCGAGATGCACTTGTTTCGGGGCAGGTGCTCCACTTTTTTGCCTTCGGACAGTTTTCGAGAGTAACAAGAGATCTAAGGGAAAAGGGGAGGGGTCATTTTCACCCCTGGTTTGCGCTTTGCAGACGAACTCCGTGGCACGCAGAAGATCGTACTTTATTTTTGTACATGCCTTGTGGAACCTCCTCTTTCTGCTGATGTTTTGTTATTGTAAACCGCAGGTGGGTGGAAGCAAAGAGGAAACATGTGGTCTCCTTCCGTAACCTCCGGTAATGACGATGGGATAGTAGCTGAGTGTTTTCGTGGCAGGCAGTAGAGCACGTGATCATTGACCTTCGATCGTGCGTTGGCGACAGCGACCTTCGATGCGCAATATATCTCGGCTCCGACTCGCTTTGACTGAACTTGCGTGAGATGCGTATGATAGTTTCTGGTTTTGCGTCTTTTATGGTGTTCTCTGTGCTGTGTGCAGGTTCAGTTCTCTAGTGGTGACTTGCTTTTTTTTTTTTTTTTTCTATCTTCTGACATCCTCGCAGCCAAATTTCGGGAAGTTGTCTGGTTTTACAATATTAGAACGTGTTTTTGTACTTCCCTTTCATTTTCTGGTTAGTAATACAAGTGTTTAAGATGCCTAAATCCTAAACGAAATTTCAAGATGCGTGGCTCGCCAAAGAATTGGACGGAGTGAAGTTGAAAGAATGGTGTTCTGCAACTGAAACAATATTTTCTGCTAAGTGTATATTGTGTTTAGAAATTTTCAACATTTCTGATAGTGGCTTTTCACAAGTAAAAGCGCAGCATAAAAGGAAAAAAACATTTGCAGAAATTTCAAAGTAAATTTCAAAATAAGTCCATCCTGAAAGCCTTTGGAGGACGGGATCTTCAGCCCAAAACAAATATTAGTGAAGTACTGAGTCATGATTTACAGTTGGCTTAAGCCGAAGCATTATGGGCCATGAAAGTTGCTAAGGACAATATGTCTTTTGTTTCATGCACTGAAACAGTTGAACTTTTCAAAGAAATGTTTCCTGATTCTGCTATTGCAGCCAAAATGCAACTTAAAGAAAAAAGTTGCTTATGTGATATCACATGGATTGTCAAAATATTTTGAAGAGGATTTGCAAAAAGACATTGCATCTAGTAGCCCAGGAAAGGTTACTATAGCATTTGATGAAACTACAAATACACAAGTGAAATGGCAGTTGGATGTGTATCTCAGGTACTGGTCTTCAGAAATAAATTCAGTTTCTTGCCGATACCTAACAAGCGTTTTTCTGGGTCATGCAACAGCAGATATTTTGCTAAAAGAAATTCTTGATGTGTTATCATCCTTCAATATTTCGTTGAACAGAATTATTTGTGTATCCATGGACAGCCCAAATGTAAATAAGTGCTTTTTACGCAAATTCAATGAAGTTGTAAAACAAGAAACAGGCCAGAAATCTTTGGAACTAGGTTTTTGCAACCTGCATGTTGTTAGTAATGCATTTAAAAATTTTTTGACAAGCTTAAATGTAGATTTTGACAAATTTTCTACTGATATGCATTACTTTTTAAAGAGTAGTGCTGCAAGACGAGAGGATTATAAATCTGTCGAGGATATAACATTGGTCACAGCCAAATTTCTTTTGCGTCATGTCAGCAACAGATGGTTAACCGTTGGTTCTGTAGCCCAGAGGCTCTTGGATCAATGGCTAAATATTACAGAATATTTTTAAAACTTCTTGCCATCTCAAAAAATATTTGAAAAACAACTACGCAATTCAGCAAGGTATAAAAGAATTCACTGTTTCCTGAAAAATGAGCTAACTCCTTGCTATTTAGCATTAATTTCATTTTCACACCAAAATTTTGAAAAGTTTTCATTATGTTATCAGAGTGAAGAACCAAAAATACACCAGTTATATTCTGATTTAAATACTTTAATGAGGAATGTTATGGCTCAGTTTATCCAAGATGATGTTATTGCAGGGAAATTTGGAGAAGACCTAAAGAATGTAGATTTTGAAAACAAAAATTCATGGAAAAAACTAGGGGAGTTAGAAGTTGGTATGAAGACAAAAAATCTCCTCAGGAATGTTCAGGAGACCAGGCAGAAATTATTTCTCTTAGATGTAAGATCATCACTAATTGCAACCACAAAATATTTAAAGTCAAATTTGCCATTCTGCAATCAAAAGCTAAGAGACATAGAAGTTTTAAAGGTAAAAGAACCAAAGAAAGAGTCAACTCAACTTTCAGTCACTGAAGGACTTTCGGAAATAACGAGAATTTCAAGTGTTTTGCATCTTTCTGAAGAACAAATTGATAGAGTAAGAGAAGAGTGGAAACTTTTAAATTGCGATAAGCCAACTCTAGATGAACTAGTGAAATTTTCAGAGGAAGGGCATATTCCAGTGCGGATTGATCATTACTGGCGTAATATATTTAGTATTAAAAACTCTAGCGGAAAAGAAAAATACTCAAATCTTGCTAAACTCATCAAGTCAATTTTAGTTTTACCTCATGGTAATGCTGATGCAGAAAGGGGATTTTTGGTTAACACTGCTCTGTTAAGGAAGGACAAGGCTAACTTAAAAGACTCAACTATAACATCATTAAGAATAGTTAAAGGGGCCATTAAACACTATGGTGTGTAAGTAAAGTTCCCATAACAAGAAATTTGTTAAATAGTGTTCGTGATTCACATAAATTTTATGAAGAGTATGCTGATAAGCTGAAGGAAGAAGAATAAAAAAGGTAAAAGAAAGGAAGCAGAAAGAGAGGGAAAATAAGGAAAAGCAGCTAGAGAAAAAAAGAAAAGCTGAGTTTGATGACAAATAAAAGAAAATGATGCAGAAATAAATAGGCTTAAAAAAGATAAAGAAGCCTCCCTAGCAGTAATTCAAGAGGGAAGAGAAAGAATGAGAAAAGCTGTAGAAAAACAAAATACTGTTGAAATAGCAGTTGCCTCTAACTTGATCATACAAGGTTCAGCTGAAATAAAGAAAACTGAAAGTAAATTAGTTGTGGTGGAAGCAGAAAAAGATAGGCTAATCAGGAAAAGGTTAAAACAATAATATGAAAAAAGTAATTCAGTGAACAATTGTACATAGTTCTTGGTTTTCAATTACCTTTTTAGGATATTATAATTTAATGTGAAACCTGAAAACTTTACTCTGAAAATCGTGAATTGCTTCTGGTTCAACAGCATATTAATGTTCAAAGTGAAACTTGAATGTGGTAAATATACTTGAATATGATAATAACACGTGAAAAGATAAGAACTGAACATTAGAAGTAAATCATACTTAAACTTTAGACATTAGACGTTATGCAAAAAATTTGGGTGTGAACTTCGACCATATATACTAGGACTGCGCATTGGCAATAGCTGCATCAAAGCCGCCATGGCTCAAACATTGGACTCGTCATTATCAGACCAAATTTCGTGTAAAAATGCTGTTATGATTACTAATTTACGCTGCAGAACTTCAGTGTTTTCAGTGTATTATGTGAATGCGCCTCATATATAATGAAAACTCTTCAGGTAAGTTTACTTATGAGCTATATACATGCATGATCGGGTTGTTTACATTTTGTGATTTATAATGTGATGAACATTTGCGAAGAATTTGGAACATGCATGCCATTTTTTTTCTTAAGTTACTATATTTTTATATCAATAGCTGCAAGTTTCTAGTTAAGTAATTGAACTTTATTGACTTAGGTATTTAATTCGTTTCTTACCCATGAAAAATCAAAGAACTTTCTTTACTATATCGCTCAGAGCAACCATAAGCACAGCAGGTGTAACCCATCTTTTTGACTGTTGTCATGTGATTTTATGTTGGAGCCAGAAATTTTGATGTCATGCGCAGTCTGTCAGTATATATGGTTGAAGGGTGTGAAGCAAACTCTTTACAATGTATACAAAGTTGTTTTACTAGATGTATACAAATATACATCTAGTTTTTATTGAAATACACTCCTAAAATTTTTCTAAAAAGTCCTAAAATTCCTACCTAAAATTTTCCAGAAGTATGCTATGATCCCTGCAGTTAGCTATAATGAAAATAAATTTTGCATCCTGGAAACTTTCATTACCCCACCACCTGAGAAAATGTTCTGGAACGAACACTGAGTACTAGTATTTAATATGGGAATTACTGGTACCTCATTCTTTGCTCTGCAGAGACGACACATTTTCATTAATTATGCTGTTTTCAATTAAACAGTATTTTATTAGCTTACAATTTAATAATGGGATGGAACTTTCACAGTGGTGAAGCTGGGTTGTGGTTCTGCATATGTATAAAGTAAGTATTCAGTTTTTTTATGTCACATTTTTAACAAGAGAAGGTATACTTCAGAAGTTCAATTTTTGTTTGCATTGCAATAATGAAAAAAATTTTCATGTTATGATTTATTATGTATTTAACATCAAAGATTGTTAAGATCTTTGATCCTTTGGCTCAAACATCGGCCTTGTTCACACTAGTATGAACTATTCACGTTGTGGACATCATTTCTGTATTTGTTGCCAGTGGAGATTTCCAAATATTTCAGAATGGTGAAGGGTGCATCCGAATTACAAGAGTTTTTACTGAAAAGAATTTCAATGCTTTCTTCAGTAAAAACATTGAAGGGAAAGCATTTAAATTCTCTTCAGTGTAAAAACTCTTGTAATTCGGATGCACCCTTCACCATTCTGATTATTTGGAAATCTCTATTGGCAACAGTTACAGAAACTATGTCCCTTCACGTGAATACTGGCTACTAGTGTGAACAAGACTGATGTTTCAGGCCAAAAGATCTTACTAATCTTGGATGTTAAATATGTAATAAATCATAGTATGAAAATTTTTTCTTCATTATTGTATTCATTATGTTACATGAAATGGCCTTTCTGCTGATTGTGTTTGCATTGGAAAAATGCAATGAAATAACCTGGTAAGGTAGAAAATTTGCAGATATAATTTATAAGCTTACATCATACAAATTTACATTATTTTAAGAATTTAATGATAAGTTTTCAACTCAGTTTGGGTATTCATTACCAAAGTTTTTCTTTTGTATTGTACATCGCCAATCTGGTTAACATGAATGTTTGAATGACCACCATTTTAGTGATTTTAGAAAATTTACTTAAGAAAAAAATATTCTTTGGCACTTCTATTTTAACTACTTTCTACTAGTAAAAATGCTGCACATTCCTTTTAATTTTTTTGGATGTTGCCTTGGTTTTTTTTTTCATACAGATTGGCATTTATGTAAATGAAATGCAAATTGATTTATGATGCTTTTGATTCTTTTCTTGGTAAATATTTTCAGGTTCATTAGTAATTTTAAAAAATGCTTATAGGTTGCTGATGTAAGCAAGAAAGGGTGGCAGGACTTATCCTTGGCATTTGCACAAAAAAATACTCTTGAGCAAGCTGAAGGAGGACCATCAGAAAAATCATCTTTGTTGGGTTCCAACAGTCCCAAAGAATCTCAGTAAGTAGAGATATTTTGTGTGGAATTTTGTTGCAGTGTAGTAAATAGAATGAATCATGAAAATGTGTAATAACTAGGGCCCGGACTTTGATGACAAAAATTCCTTATAAATGCATTTAAAAGGAGCAGAAAATGCCCTTAAAAATTGCAAAAAAATGCCCATTAAAGGGAAAAAAAATGCCCTTAAAATTTTTAAAAGAAAACTTACCTAGAACAGTTCTTACAGTAAATTTTGCCAAAAATTGTTGTATTGTCTTAAAATAATTGATAAATTATATTTCTTTTCTTTAAAATAAAAGTGCATCATAATTGCACTGAATTTATAAGGTGCATCTTAATGTTTTCAAAGGTAAATGAACGTCTATTATCTGTAAGTAGGTTTTTATATCTCGAGAAGCTTCTCTCGACATCAACGAATGTGACGGGTATACTTGAAAAAAAAAAAAGACAGCTTCACTTACAGCTAGTTCTTCTTCTATATCAAAACTGTGTGTTTCTCCAGTTAATATATGTGAGATTTTCTTCAAAGTCTGGAATCCAACATTTTTTTCCAGAACATTGTTTAATTTGGCAAAGATAGATTGTCCAACCTTGCCTTTGGCTCCTTTAAGAACTTGGTTTGCTTTTTCAACGTAACTAATTGCATCGATGAGTTCCATACCCTGTTTTTGTAAACACATAATTGTTGAGGCCAAAATGCTGAAGTTTGATTTAATGTATGCTAGATTTTCTTCTGTTTTATCTTCCGAGAACACGTGTTGGGCTATTTGAATTGAAGCAGCATTACCAGTTTGAAAACCATTTTCTATAGACTTCACAGGCTGGAAATTGTCACTGTAATATATGCATGCATTCAGCCATGTCCCTCAACATGTTATTACTGGCTTTGGTGGTAAGGCTAGGCTAGGAGCTTGAGATTTGAAACATTGTATGCGATATGGTGCTTTTAGGAATATTTTTTTGACATTGGATACAAGTCGATCAATATTAGGATAATTTGCACAGATTTCTTCGGAAGTGCAATGTAAAGCATGGGCAAGGCAAGTGACATGCACCAACTTGGGATAAAATCCTTTAATTGATTTTCCTGCTTTAACCATATACGGGGCAGCATCAGTCAAAAACAGAAGGGTATCGTCATGTTGTATACCACCAGGCCATAAAAGAAATAAGGATTTGTCAAATAATTGACAGATCGCTGAATGATTCACTTTTTCTATGATCTCCGTATTCAGCAAAAATATTTTGCCAGGGCAATCTAGCTCAAGTGTCCCTATTATGACATTAGCAACAGGACGACCCTGAGCATCGTTCGTTTCATCAATAGACACAAATATTTTTTTCCCCTTTTACACTGTCCCTAATTTTGTCCATTGTTTCAATGTAACACTCACGTATGTAGTTTTTTCATAGTGTAGACTCGTCAGGTATGACATGACCAGTGTGTTTTTCCAAAAACTGGTGAAATTTAGGATGATTTAACTTTTCCAGTGGAATATGCGCAGAAACAAAAACTTCACACAACTCTTTATAAAATGGTGACTTCTTGGATGGTGTCGATGAACAGCTTTCCATAAGTAAACGTTGAGATGCCTGCGACTTTTTCTTTGCAAGTTCAACAGCTCGAATATGCTTTTCTCGTCCAATATGCTACACAACGGTAAATCGCTTTTGTGCTGCAACTTTAGTTTCGCATAGTTTGCAAAATAGAATTACTCCATCAGTAGAAAAAACATTTTCTCCGAACTCCAAAACAAACTTGTGTAAATAGCAAGATTGAGAAGGTTTGCATTTAGGCATCTTTGGAAATAAACTGCTACTTTTCTTTTCAGACTGGAAATAATGACTGGAGTACATACTAACAGCTTCCATACAATTCCAGATGCTTTAAGTGTAACCCCTCAAACACTCAGAACAGGTTCTGCCTGGTACCAGAAGGTTGGGGGCTGTGGAAAAACATCCTACCTAAATCTTAGGCACAAATATTTCTATTCCATTTCCTTCCCTTCTGAAGACCCAACAAAATGAGGATTACTCTCAGATGTCCCTGTGGAGAGTGACACCTAATCCAAAGTAATACTTCCTATAAGTTGAGCTACCTGTTTCTTGAGGGAAATCTTTTCACTTCCTGAGGCAGAAGGTTGAGTATGGGTGGGGGAGGGTGCAGGCGTTGCTTCAGGGACGAAAGACCTCCTAAGGTACACAGGCCGAATCGCTCACATCCAAGCGGCGATCGGTTATCTCTCTCTCCCATCTTTGCGACTCAGGGTTTGTTGGGGGCGTGTCCAAAGCAATTGGCTCTTTTGAGGCGGTCAGGCATCTGTTTTCTTTTGAAGAGAACACGCAACTTCTGAGCCTTACCAGCACAATTAACTACGTATGACCTTCCCAAAGTCTCAAGGGGTGAAGAAATACCGCAGCCATTTGATTGAAGGGCCATGTTGGCCGTTTCTGGACTGTACATAAGAAAGAAAGAAAGGAAGAAAATGCAGAAAAGTGACAAAAAATGTGCTAAATTGCAAAAATCCTCCCAAAATGCCAAATGAATTCCAGAAAAGGCTGAAAATGCCCAAAAAATATCTAAAAATGCATTAAAAAGACAAAAAACCCTAAAAGTGCAAAAAATTCAAAAGTCGTCAATGTCCGGGTCCTAGTAATAACTTATTACATTTACATATCTGGCAAGTGTCCCGGTTTACCTGGATTCTGTCCGGTTTTGAAAATGTTTTCCAGGAATCCGATTTTTCTACAAAATATTCGTTTTTTTTATTTTCTTATTTTTTTCTTTTATTTATTTATCATGCATTGTTTGTTTTTTCCCCTCAATCTTATCAGCCATCATTTTTCTCCAGCATCAACACTGGCTGTGAGAATCCGTAACGAATGGGGGAAAAAAAAATGTTCATTTGTTAATCCACGACACTTTGAGCGCCAAGGTGTTGTGCCTCTCAAAGGCTTGGAAAGTTGAAGTACTGGCTTATGATGTCACAACCGCAGTGCTCGCAGCCAACGAGTGCACTGCACTTGTGCAGAACTTCGTAGGAGTGGAATGGAAAGCTGTTTGTTTGCTAACGCTCAAGTAGAACGCCGATTCCGTACTTTGATCTTTCAAACGAAACAAGTTGTGTTGAAAGTTATTATTTCAGTTCACAACCCATGAATGAAGCGTTTTTAAAGAAATACTCCGAAGAATTTGACTCGTAAAACCATCACGAAGGGTCAGTTTCAGGAATATTGCACTTTCAGAGGTGCCAACCATTACAGTTTCGGCCACCCAATTACCGAATTATGGACAGGTTGGAAGAATTGTGGATTTCAATGTATTTCGTAAAAGTTCTGAAATTTGTGTCCTTTTTGTTAAAATCATGGTTTAAACTGCGATCGCATTTTGCGAATATATTTATAGTTCTTTTTGCACAAATGCGAAAACGTTTAATTGGTCCCGTTTCTAAGTAAGCGCCTTTGAAATTCAGATATTGGATGCATCGGCAAAGCCAATATTGGACGGATATCGGGTGAAGAACGGCCAGAGGATATTGGATGCATTGGCAAAGCTGATATTGGGTGAAGAACTGCAAAGGCGATATTGCATAATATGTCGTAAAAGCAGATATCGGTGCAATGACGCCCACATACCTGCCAAGTATTCCGGATTGCCCGGAAGTTTTGGGTAGTTTTACGGTCGGAAGATAGTTTCTTCCGGATTTTTGCCAAAATGGCTCGTGAATTTTTTTATACTGATGGAAATTGATATCGTTGTTATTGTCGCTTAATGTAAACTCCTGCTTTTGTTTTATTATGGTCTCATAGCGATTGAACCTTATGTTATCTCATGTTTCTAGCTGTGAGCGATATTTATTTATAGATTGCACACACACCCTCCTGCCAATACTTCCAAACTTCCTCCCTCTCAGTGTTGGAATAGGCTAATTGCGCCAAAGTGCGAAATTTTTTTAATTCTGCTCCGATCAGAGTACGCCAAAATGTGTAATTACGCGTCTAGTACGCATTAAAAAGTGTGTTTACGCATCAAAATTTTACCAACGCGATAAAAATATACATCGGGACGATGTTTTGTCTTTCAAAAACTGAAGTAAACAAAATAAAGATTTTTTCCGTAATCGTAATTTCTTTTTCCTACGATGTTGCCTCTGTCCATTATTGTTGTTATACATCACTTTATTCCAAAAATATTTGTATTTCAGTTTGAAAATATAGGGGAAATTTCCAAAAACGGAAATTCGACGGTGCAAAAATTACCTTGTAATCTTCAGGCATGAGCATGCAATGGCTTCGATGAATTTCTCCTTTTTCGTCATAATTTGAGTTTTTCTCGAGATCGATGCATAACTGAACAAAAATTTCGGGGCAATTGGTAGCGGAGAAGAAGGTTTTTCGCTTGAAACTTTCGAAAGCGGAAGTTTCGTCTTTCAAAACTTTCTTAAATGGAAGTTAGACGCAGTGAAAATTTCTTCCATAATTGTAATTTTATTTTTCACGCGATGTTTCCTTTGCCTAGTATTGTTGTTAAATATCATTTTATTTCATAAGTATTTGTATTTCAACTTGAAAAATGGAGGGAAATGTCTGAAAACGGAAACTGGACGTAACAAAGATTTCTCCCGTAACTATCCCCCCCCCCCCAACGATGTTCTGAACATGTATCCTGTATTCTTAATTATACCCCAACCTCCAAAATAAGGTTTGCATTTCAGCTTGACAAAGAGAGGGGGAGGGGACAAAGATTTTTTTTTCCTGAAAACGAAAGTGACGAAGCTGAAAATTTGTAAGAATTGATACATGGTGTTCAAAAGTATTCATATTCTCAAAGTTACACTATACATCCTTTATCTAAAATAGTGCTATCATGCATGCATTCATGATAGATAAAATTCTCATCCAAGGGTATTAAAAAAAAAAAAAGTCACTGTCTTGTCATTGCTCAAATGAAATCAAGTTATTTCTTAAATTGCTTCATTTAATTAAAAAAAAAATTCAAAACCTTGAAAATCATCACAATTTCTGAACTCCATCTATGAGTGACTGACACAGCAAAATAATTGAATACAAGTATGATCAAACATACTGCCAGCACATCCCATACATTACCGCTCTCCCCTAATAATAGATAATCGTGAATTAACAGTTCTGGTACTGTCGCAAATCTTCTTGATTTTAAGATAAATCTTCTTAATTTTAGGATAAAGCTTCTTGATTTTATTGGAAAATCTTCTTGATTTTATAGTGAATCTTCTTAATTTTTGCAAGCAATCTTCTTGATTTAGGAAAATTGGTTGCTTTTGGGGGGGGGGGGTTCCGATATTAAGCAACATTCAGCTGTCATAACCAATATCGGCTTGATATCTAGCCGATATTCATCCCCACTTGGGTTGTTAAAAATTTTAACCATTAAAATAAAAGGGCCGTGTTTTGAGATATTTGATTTTATAAGGTTATTACGCATTTCACACATTAAGTTCTCATGAAATACCCTTCCCATGCGTAAACGATGAGGCTTCGTATAGTGATTACTGATAGGCATCACAGAAGGTTGGCACCTCTGCACTTTGTGTAACACTGATTTCCCTGTTTCTCATGCTGGTCGTGGAGACATCATTGCACATGTTGGAACTACCCAGCACGTAAAAAATCATGGTAGCACAAAAAGTGTGTGCGACATGGATCATTTTGTTTCAGTGCCGAATGATTTTCAAATGATTCATGCAGAAGTTCTGTTTACCGGATTTTTGTTGGAGCACAACATACCACTAGTATCAGCTGATCATGTTTCCCGATTGTTGTCAACTATGTTTCCTAACTCCCCAACAGAGAGTAAAAGATATTCATGTGGCAGAACAAAAAACTTCACATATTGTTCAAGAAATGGCAAATTATCATCCAAAAAATGTCCTCTGTGCTATTAAAAGTGGACCATTTTTCTGTTGCAACTGAGGGCAGTAATGATGCTGACAATCAACTTTATCTAATTGTGGTAACATACTTTGATAATCATTGCAAGCAAGGGAGGCAGGCTGCACTCTTTGCCATGCCTAGAAATCAGCTCAGCAGGTGAAAATATTGCCAAACTTGTGTCCGAAGAATTTCAGTATCATGGTATTCCGTGGATGAACTGCCTTGCCTTATGTGATAACACTCCTCTTATGGTGGGGAGAAAAAATGGTGACTCTCTGGAAAAAATAGTGTCTCACTCCCTAAAAATGAAACTCATTAACAAGGTTTGTTAATTATTTTATACTTAAATACTATTTTTTTTTGTAAGTATTTCTTTATTTGTATTAAATAATTAACTGTAATAAAAAAAATAGAGAAACCTATAATATATAATTGTATTATTTATAAATTGTAAATACGCGCGCCGCCGAACGCGCGTTAATGTCTCGGTTTTTTATTTTGAAAATTTGGCAGCTCTACATTTACTACAGAGTAATGGATTTCACATTTTTTTACTTATATAAATTCAAAACCATTACTGTATTTATTTCATATGTTACAGACATTAACTCTGCATTTTTTATTACGTTGGCTGAAAAGTGTTGCGTTATTTCATTCAGTGCAGTTGTGAACTATTACTTTATTATTCTTCAGGCCTTAGTTCTAAAGGCGTTGCTTGATACATATACTGTGCAAGGAGGTACCTTACTTACACGATTGGTTTGTTCGAAAGATTTTCACATAAGGTGAAAATCACACAAGACCAACAGTGTCTAAATGTGGCATATACATTTGGTTCATTGGATAGTTAAAGCTTAAAAGGTAGGGCCTGTAAAAGTAGGTTGTTAAGAAAATGATACATAACTTAGTCAAAATATTTTATACATCAAAACTTTAACACAAAAATATTTGCTATTCAACTTGGTTTTCTGATTTATAAAAACACTTACCAGGGTTACCATGGCCCTTCATGGCCCTTATAAATCCTTAAAAGTTTTTTTAAAAAGTCCTTTTTTTTTTTTTTCAGAATACTTAAAAAAGTCCTTATTTTTTTGCCAAAAACAGCAAACAAGTACATATTTTTCCTAACTGCCACACAACATCCAGTACAATGTAGTGCCTAGAACTTCACTTGCTGGTTGGCAGTGTCGATGACAACATTGTGTGGCATCAGCCAAGAGCATGAAGCAATGTGAGATGAGTAATTTTCGGAAAAAAGTGAAGGACCATGGGCAAAATTGTACACATCTAGCAGATTCCACACAACAAGCCCCCCATCACCGTTTTTTGTTACTAATATTTCACTTTTGTATTTCTCCTTTTATTATATGCAACAATTATTCAGTTATGCCGTGAAAAAATTAAGTGCAAAATTGAAATTTTAAACACACAATTTTGGCTTTTGTTTTGCAATTTAAACTGGTTTTTTTTAATGATTAATGTGCAAAATTCAGACCTTGAACTCAGAAATTTAACTACAGTTTTACAATTTATGTGCCCATTATTGCCTACTTGATTATTCTCTTAGGTAGAACAACTGATTTAACCAGCAGAACTGTTTTAAATTTTGTAAATTCTAATTTATTACATCCATGCAAATTTAAATGGCAAAATAGTGCAAACTTGGTGAACATACTTCAGTTTGCATAGTTAAATTGTGTGTTAAAGGTACAGGGTTCCCACAGTCCTTGTAAATCCTTAAAAGTCCTCCCCCCCCCAAATGGTGAAAAAATAAGAACTATTAAGGATTAAAAACTACTTATTTTTCTTAACTGGCTGCACATTATATAGAAGTTATGTTATAGTGCCTAGAACTTCTGCTTCTGGTTGGCTATGTTGATGATGATGTCATGTGATGTCAGCTGAAAGCCCATGGGAGAGCATGGGGCAGTGTGAGTTAAGTTATTTATTGAAAAAAGTGAAGGACTGTATGCTAAATTAAGTACATTCAACATATTCCACCCAATAAGCCTCATCACCACATCTTGGTACTGGTATTTCACTTCAGTATTTCACATTTTTGTATATGCAAATAACAGTTATTCAGTTATACCATGAGAAAATTAAGTACAAAATTGAAATCTTGAACAAGTAATGTTGACCTGGGTTTTGCAATTTAAACATTTTGAGGTGATTACCCAATATGTGCAAAATTCAAATCTTGTACTCATAGCTTTAACTAGTTTTATAATTTACATAATCTTTATTGCGTATGAGGTTATTCTCCCAGAGGAAAAACTAATTTAATCTGCAGAACTGTCTTTTAAATTTCATAAATTATAATTTATTACATCTTACTAAATCAATGATTTCAGGTTTCGTTTCCCCCACATCGTGTATCTAATTCAGCTAAGAATCTGTTTTCCTTAACAAGTCTCTGAGAGCTTGGTGAACAGCATAGTCAGGCCTACCAAGTGTTTTTGGTATTTTTTTCTTTTCCGTGTCCATGTCAGTACATGCATGCATACATAAATACATACATTCATTCATACCACACCACTAAGCTCTGTTCTCTTCTGAGATTCTGAGTCAGTGAAGCAGGAATAATGGTTAGTAGTTCTATTTGCTTTTACCTTGAAATGGATTTCAATTTCGCTTTCACGTTGTCTACAAGCTTTTCCATATCAGCTGCATTCTCTTCCACAAGCATATGTGTTTTGGCTTCTTTTGATGGAATCTCAAACTTCAATACTTTTTTAATTTTGCATTGCATATTTGCATGGCAATTTTAACTTTTCTCTTTCATAAAACTTCTTGTCATGTTCACCAAAGGCATGCCATTTTAAAGGAGAACAATCTACCTCAGTAAAAGATGAATTGAGCTTTTCTATTGATTTTTCTTCTCTACACCATTGACAGAGGTAAACCAATGTCACTGATTCAGTGCGGCTATCGTCACTTTTATCAGCACAGTCTACATCACATTTAAATAAAGTATATCTACATTGAGAACATAGTTTTCCTCTGGTTTCACCTTGCATTGCTTTATGATCACTACACATAGTAACTTTCTCACAGATCTCTTGTGCTTTCTGAGGGAACCACAAAATACTTTTTTGAAGAAATTAAAAACTTTTTCAAAAATACTCTTATGTTACAGACAAACACTTTGTATTTTTTCAGTAGCTTCTGTTCTAAAATTCAAAAGAATTATTAGGTGTGCAACTTAATTCTCAGCCCCTAACTGCAAGCGATCATAGAACGTCAGCAAATGCAAATAGCTGTTTGCGACAATAGCTGATTGCAGCACCATCCAACAGATTTCCAGGCAACCGTAACCGCTCACAGCTGTAGTGACAGAAGGAACGAAAGTTTAATGTGAAAGCAGTGTCGTTCGAGAAGCAACATTTGAGGCACCGCCTCCTGTTCACGTTTCAGCTGCAAAAAGTGCCGCGGAAGCCCAGCAAATGATCTGTGCTGCTTTGGGTGAGGCTGCAGAGTCCTACAGTAAGTGTAAGAAGTGGTTCCAGCGGTTTAAGCAGGGAAATTTTTATCTATGTTATGCAGAACGCCAAGGACAGCCAGAGAAAGTTGATGATGAGGAACTGTTGGACGTGGATCCCTGTCGCACACAGTCAGAGCTCGCCCAGAAACTCTGAGTAACACGGCAAGCCATTGCAAAGTGCCTGCACAAGCTTGGATGGATTCACAAGGAGGGCCGTTGGGTGCCCCACCAACTCACAGCTGTGAACAAGTCTAGGCGCTACGATGTTGCTGTGTCCTTGCTCTCCAGATTCAAGAAGAAGGATTTCCTCCACAAGATTTTGACCTGTGATGAGAAGTGGATCCTCTATGATAATCCTAAGCAGTGCGAATCGTGGGTTTATTTAGGTCAGCATACCATCAGTACTGCCAAACCGAATAGCCATGCCAGGAAGTTGTTGCTGTGCATATGGTGTGATCAGCGTGGTGTCGTACACTGTGAGTTGCTCAAATCTGGTGAAACGGTCAGTGCTGTGCGTTATTGTCAGCAACTCATTGGTGTGAGTTATGCAATGGAGGCGAAAAGGCCATACACCAGCAAGGGCAGAAGTTCGGTCCTGTTGCTTTAGGATAACGCACGTCCTCACACTGCGAAAATGACTTTAAACATGATCACCGACCTGGGATGGGAGATTTTGTCCCACCTGGCATATTCTTCAGACTTTGCCCCGTCGGATTATCACTTCTTTTGCTCCCTGCAACATCACCTGAGTGGTACGCACTTCACTTCTGTCGAGGAGGTCCACACAAGTATTGATGACTTTATCAACTCAAAACAGCCCTCTATTTTTCGCAGTGGCATTTGGCAGCTCCCTGACCGATGGCTCAAATGTATCCAACACAACAGGGATTATTTCCCTGATTAGGCACATATTCGATTTGCTATAATTTGCTGTTAATGTGTCGTGCCTGTGGCCGAGAATTAAGTTGCACACCTAATATGTTATCTTGAGTTAGATCTGCTACATTTTCAATGCCTTTCTTGAGACATAAATACACTTATGACTGTTTGTAAAAGTTAATTGCCCCCAAGAAACGACACTTTATATCTTTCATTATCATAAACAAATATACTAATACTGGGATACTACTGTGCTTTAGCTATATATGCGTTTATAACATCACTAAAAATGACTAGATTATACAGTGGTAGAAGATTTGAGTTTAGGCTGAATGATAGAGCATTTCACCTAAGTACAGCAGCCATAGCAGAGTGATTGAGGTGTTGCCAAGCTATTGCATGTTGTGAGCTGTGAGTGAACTGGATGTGACTTGTGCATGACTCAGCAGTGTGTGTCTTATTATGCATGATTCACTCACATACTGGTATGACTAGTAAACAATGCTATGCAAATGATAAAGTAATTCATATTTTTCCTTTCTGACCTCAGGCAATGTTGAAATGTCACAAAGATATTTTTTCTTGTCTTTTGTAAAAAAAGATCGTGCTTGTGTTATATCAGTTTGTACGTCCGTTCATCTGTGGACACCAAATCTCTGCAAGTATTTGTCTGATTTCAAAACTTTTTTTTTTTGCATATAAATAAATACATCGCTCTTAGCCACATTCTAGAAACGCACAGCAACCGAAAAATTGGTTTTCAGCCGCCGCTGTGGAAATGAACCAACAGAACTCATGATATCTAGCCGAGTGCGTTACATATACGCCACGGTGGCCAACAATCCACGGTGCTATGTGTATTTTTAAGTCAGCTTCTGACATCATAAATCCGTAAGATGGGCTCAGCTACTGAGACGTCTCCATCTAGTGGGCATTAACCGCACTAGCTATATATATATTATAGCAATTAAATCAAAGGGCGAGATACAAGTTGAGAATACTCCAAATATGTGGCGACAAGTAAATAAATAAATACATCGCTCTTAACCACGTTCTAGAAACGCACAGCAACCGAAAAATTGTTTTTCAGCTGCCGTTGTGGAACTGAACCAAAAGAACTCTCGATATCTAGCCGAGTGCGTTACATATAGGCCACGGTGGCCAACAATCCACGGTGCTATGTGTATTTTTAAGTCAGCTTCTGACATCATAAATCCGTAAGATGGGCTCAGCTACTGAGACGTCTCCATCTAGTGGGCATTAACCGCACTAGCTATATATATATTATAGCAATTAAATCAAAGGGCGAGATACAAGTTGAGAATACTCCAAATATGTGGCGACAAGTAAATAAATAAATACATCGCTCTTAACCACGTTCTAGAAACGCACAGCAACCGAAAAATTGTTTTTCAGCTGCCGTTGTGGAACTGAACCAAAAGAACTCTCGATATCTAGCCGAGTGCGTTACGTATACGCCACGGTGGCCAACAATCCACGGTGCTATGTGTATTTTTAAGTCAGCTTCTGACATCATAAATCCGTAAATTGGGCTCAGCTACTGAGGCATCTCCATCTAGTGGGCATTAACGGCACTAGCTATATATATATATATTATAGCAATTAAATCAAAGGGCGAGATACAATGTGGTTAAGAGCGATGTATTTATTTATTTACTTGTCGCCACATATTTGGAGTATTCTCAACTTTTTTTTGCATTGGGAAGCTCAAAATGTAAGAATGATGATCTTTGCATTCCAGTTTTTTTTTATGATGCACAATTTTGCTGCTAAAAATGTAGAAGATATCGAATTCAAAATACGTTTTATTCCATATATTTGCTTCTAAATATTTGATTGAAAAAATTCTCTTTCCTTTTGATGCCATTTACATCTAAGACTATTTTAGGTACAGTCTCTTTTTTAAGTTATGCATAGATTTTTCGCTAGGGGCCATAAAGGTAAATTATGTTTTCCCAGCAAAAATTGAAAAATGCAGTATATGCAAAACCATGAAAGTCCTTATTTTTGTTGTTGTTGCCAAAGAAGTAGTATAGCTGTTGCTCCTGTAAGTTTTGGACAGTTTGCCATGTAATATCAAAAGTTCAGTTTTTAGTATCCTACTCTGGCTAAGGGTTTGGAACTTGCATTTCAGCCTGTACATTTTATTAAAGATCTATAAAATTGGTTTCATGTGGTTAACAGTACTACAAACTGCACTGCTGACTGAAACAAAGGCATTTTGATTTCTGTTTGCATCTAGTGCAAAACAACAAATGGTGGCACTCTAAAGGTTAAAAATGTGATACTCTCATACCACCAGCACTGTTTGTTCCAGTTATTGTGAAGTAAATTAATTTTGCAGTAGAATTGGGCTATTCTAATGCAGGAAAGGTGAAAAGATTGGGCCTGAATTTGTAATACAAAACACTGCATGACAGAAATTTAGTAGTGATTAGGTGTGCAATGATCTGTGCATACTTTGTTGATGTTGTTTCAGGGTTTTAAGATTATCATGAGCAAATCTCAGAACAATAAGCAGTCATTCATCTCTAATTTGGGGCCACTGGTTTCAGGGAGGGGAGAGAACCTACGATGTAGGAAAAACACACCATCCTGTTCCTCATGTGGGACTTGAACCGAGGCCCAGCTTGAACAACTAGCCAAAAAACAGCACTTGTGGCCACTCTGCCATCCAAAGTGGCAATCTGTGGAAATTACAAATTTTGCCATGGAAATCTCTCTATACAAAAGAACAAGATGGATTTTTCCTGGATTTTAACATTCAATAATTATTTTAAAAACTGCTTTTAGTTGTTAACATAAATGTGCCTATATATAAAAGCCCAACATGGTGCTTATGGAGAGTGATTCTGCATGATAAATTTGGACATAAGCACATAAATAACAAGTATTTAAAACTTTAAAAACCTGCTTTAGCTACATGCAAAAAAATAAAGTAAGGAAGCAACTGATAATTTCAGTCTTTTTCAGTGTGGGAACTGATGGATGATGGCAAGTGTTTGCCAGATCAGTAAAGTTGTTGCAGAGGTTTTAAATTTTTTGTGTAATTTAAGTGTGTTGTTAATATTCATGATTCTGCATGTCTTAATTTCAAAAAGTCCAGATTTTCTTGACTTATATTTGAGTATCAGTGGTGCAGCTTTAAATGATAATTTGAAGAGGAGTAAAAAAGCATCATAAAAATAATAATAATTATTATTATTTTAGGTTTTTAAAGTCTCCAGATACTGCACCGCCAGAGGAATGGGAGTCACCTAATAAAACAGTAGCTAACAAGAGTTCGCAACCTAAGAAAAGTTCTTCAGCGACATCCAGCAAAAGTTGGAATGGAGTATCACCATCATCTAGTGGGAGTAAAAGTCCCGTGAGGGTGAGAAGCTCCTTATTGACTTTGATGAAGATAAGGCAGCAAATCCAGATAATGGTGATTGGGATGTAAATTGGAGTAATGATTCATGGGAAACTGTTGACATCAAGCAGTCCTCCAAAGGTTATCAGAGGATAAGATCAAAAAATGAATAAACAGATACTTATAAATTTAATGTTATCTCTATTCCATTTGTGTGATAAATGTGGCAAAATCAGGTGTTTATTCTTGAGAAGACGTGAAATTCGTTAATAAATGTGTTGCTTTTAAGCATGTTTATCATGCGTGACCATGCAGAGTACGTGTGAATAAGAATGTTAGAAAAATTGAAAGCTGATGCTTGATGTGACCTAAGTGCTATCACATTTGTCTTATGACACAAAAACTAAACAAAACTGAAAAAAAAAAAAAAAAAACTTCTGCCATGCAGAAATGTTTTCTTTTTGTGTGTATGTGTGTTTTTGACGAGACAGCCTTCTACACAAAATCTATAGGTAATGTTCCTTCAGATAGAACTTAGTTTTCGGAAAACAAAAGTAAAAAAGAAAAAAAAATGTGCACCATAAAACAGTGCTTAAATGTTTCTAAAAGTAGCAGCTGTTTTCATAACCACTGAATAGGTTCATAAATATAAATTTTATTATCTAAATACTCTTTGTTATTTTTAAGTAATGCAGGTGAAGATAGAATAATTAAATTCCTATATTTTTATAACTGTGTTGCAGTCATAGGAAAATTTCTAGACAAGGTCTGTGTTGAGATTTGCTCGATTAACTTGAACCCTATTTAATGTTAATAAATTTGAAACACTGACATGATTGTAATATAATGCATCCAATGTAAGACTCTTTAGGGTAATAAAAACTATGTATGTTTTAGCAGTTACCTTCTCACACTACACTCTTTCAAAAATGAAAAACAAAATAAAAATACTAAAATAGAAATGAAAAGTTATTTTAAGTAAATCATTTTGAAACTGGTGCAGGTATATTATAGTGCTAATCCTTTTCAGTTTCTAATTTTGTGCATCTTCATAGTACTTGCCCTATGACTGTGGATGCAATTTGCATTGGATGATGAAGTGCTTCCATTTATTAGAATGCATGAGTAGTAAGTCATTCTTGTGTACTAAATAATTAAATTTGCATGAAAATCATGCTGAAAAAAACATTGCGTGCTGTCAAACAGAATTCGTGGAAATGCTGTATATCAATAGCATTTAATTTTTATGCATTAGAAAGGATGTATGGATTAATTAAAAGGAAACATGGTAAAGTACTTTCCCTTCCTCTTAAATTCACTGTTCTTTATTAACATCAGAAGAGAAAAACTTCAAAAATTTTGCTGTGGAAATTCACTGTTTTTGAAGGAAATTGGAGATGATCTGTCATTTTTGATGTCATACAAATGTTGTGAAAACACATGTAAATTTAATGTGTTGATTATACAATTAACTGTGATATTTAGCATTCAGGATTATGCTGCAGTAATTATGCTTGTACAGTTTAGAAATTTTTGGCATTAATATTGTGAAAACAACTAGGAAATAGTAGTAAGAAATCATTCATCGAAGATTTGCCTTTTTAGCATTTTGGAAGTTTATTATTTTCTTTTGAATCATTTTGTCACTTAAAACAGATTTTATTTAGGAATCATTATTCTCAACTTTAAATACTGTTTTATTTTTGTGGTGCATTAAGTAATTAATTAAAAATTTAACTTTGTGTGTGTGTGTGTGTGTGTGTGTGTGTGTGTGTGTGTGTGTGTGTGTGTGTGTGTGTGTGTGTGTGTGAGAGAGAGAGAGATCTAGACATGGGGAATATTTAATTTGATGTGTGCATGTGGCTGTGAGAAGAGCATATGATTAAAACATAATAGCATTTGTTATTTTATTTTTAGCAAAAAGCACTTGTTTGTGAACTAACTTTTACCTATGAGAAACAAAGTTATTATTTCCTGCTGTGTTGTCAATCTAAGCATTTATTATGCTAATTTATCTTTTATACATTTCAAAATTTTCCGAGTTTGATGTTAATGTAACATTTCAGTGTTTTGCAGTGTAAAAATGCACTACGAAATTAATACAGAATAATTAATATTTCAGATGTCAGCATCTGACATAAAAATCTTTTGTAGTTATATGTTTTCCTTTACTTGTTTTAATAATTTAAAACACTTATTTTTTGGGGAAAATAGTATTTTCAATCTTATTAAAATAATTCACTTTTTTGTGTTTGTGGAGGCATGCCAATTCATAGAAACTCAAAATTTGGATGTTCAGTATTTTAATTTCTGTACAATGTTAGTAAAACTATTTTTATTCTTTTGCAAATAAAGATTATCATAGCTGCACATATTCAGGGAGCTTATTGGTTGTGTGTTACTGGTGTTTAATCTTTTCTATGACTCTGAAGCTTGTTTTCCTTAAAGAATTCACATGTTATGCTAGAGGGAAGCAATATTGTGAAAGCAGGTGAATAAGAAACTGTAATAAGTAAAATTTGAATGGTAATTTTGTAGACTTTTCTGGAAATTGTTTTATGGTTAAATTTTCCAGATTCTCAGAATTTATGTAGTCTAAAGCCATATTCTCAATTGAGTTTCTCAAAGAACATCCACTACTCTCAAAGCAAATTTGCACCCTCCAAAACTTACATGCCGGCGCAGTGGTCTAAGCGATGGCATCTGATCGTTCGTCCGAACGGGGTCCGGGTTCGGATCCCGGTGAGGCATGGATGTTGTGTTTGTCTTATGGCACTGTCTCTCTCCCTTCCCTGGAACCAGTGACCCTAAATTAGGGACGGGCGACTGCTTATAGCCCATTGAGTTGCTCACGGTAGTCGTCAAACCTCCAATAAAAAAACAAAACAAAAAAAACCACAACAACTTATATACCAGGGTTGCCAGCCGACCGGGAAACCGGGAAAAATCAGGGAATCCGAAAATAAGGCTAAAAATCAGGGAAAACTCAGGGAGAAATAAATTTGTTAGCAAAAACCTGGAAAAGTCAGGGAAAATTAAACTGATAATTTTTTGCGTAATGCATATGCAGTTACCAGAAATGGGAATTCTGCGCCAATACAAACATCTTGCTACAAAAGGCAGATTTTGTGCCATTGTGCGCCAGAATCGCTGTGCCTCATCGTCGGTACTTCGGCACACTACATTCTCTGTGCGCACTGTTCCGCTTGATGCTGAGTAAGACCATGTGGTGGAAAGAAAGATTCAGCGATTCCAAGTACTAAGGGTGCTGCAATTCCATGTCAGATCAATCACCTTCTTGACCTCACCATTTCTGATTTTGATGAAATTTGGTATGAAGCACACATATGACAAGGTAAGTAATTCTGCCAATTTTCAGATTTTTATTTTGAAAATTGTCCAAGATACATACATAATAAAAATCGAAATTTTCGTAAAAAGTGACAAACTCGCACACTTATAAATGGCTGTAAATTTTTTCCTAATTGTAGTAGAGTGACAATTCAAACACAGTTGCAAAGCTAAAGGATTGAGCTTTCTATAGATACCATACATGACCTTCTTACAACAGATTAAAGTTTCAAGGTCATCCACTGTGACCTTTGACCTTGAATATCTCAAAACATGCCATCTTAAAAAATTACGAAAAAAAATATATTTTATTGCTACAACATTCTTCTACCCATGTGCCAGATATTAGGCTGGCACCGCTATGGCAAGGCAGTGTAGGATTAATAGGAGTGTCATGCTGCACATTTCTGTATGTAAGGCACAGAGACATACCATGCAATAAATATTTCTTACGTTGATGATTTGTGTTTATTATACATGAAATGTGTATATATTATAACAGATCAACAGATTTATCAGAAATATGCTATGTGACAGCAATTTTACTTGATAGACACAATTTTCAGCAGTAAATAATGTCAACAAATCTTTGAGATCAGAGATTGAAACCACCCATTTTAGCCAATGGCAGGGCTTCTTCTTAGCCAATGACAAAGCTTCTTATTAGAGCCAATGACAGGGTTTCTTATTAAAGCCAATGGCAAGGCTTCTTATTACAGCCAATGAGAAATCTTACTGGTACACCATTTTACATTTGCTGTTATTTCAATTCTGAGCGTGTGAGTGTGTGGTTATCAATTTATCTGTAACATTGTTAACTGTTTAATTGTTATTTTATTTTATCTTTATTGTTATCTTTATTTAATCAATTTCTTTTTATCAAACTATATTTATTTATCATTTTTTTTGCAGGTGCAGTTTCATTAACCAAAATGGACTTTAAAAGTCAAATTTTTTGTTGCAATCCTCTGGGTAAAAGTGGACACACAAGGTTTAGAAAGAATCTGAGAAAAGTACAGCCTTGGATGGTTCAGAAATGTCCAAATATAACATTAGAACAGAAAATATGTAGTTCATGCAGAAAATCTATCTCTGAAATGCCAGGTCCTTCATGTATAATTGAAACAGATGCAGAGGCAGAACAACCTCGGTTAAGTGAAGATAATTCAGAAGGAGTGGTGAAGAGTGAGATATGGACTGACAGAGACAACTTTGGATAGTCTGAATGATATGTTACTTTCTCTAGGCGAATCTCCTGTGAAAAAAAAAAAAAAGATTAGGTGTTGGACAGTACAGTAAGAAGAAATATCAGAAAATTGGTGAAGTGATAAAAGACTACATAGGTGTTTCAGAATGTGATAATCCTGTGACAGTGTCTGATGAATCGGTCATGATTTCACAGTTGAAAGAAAAATTTCAAGAAACAGACTCTAGCAGTGTTAAAGTCCAAATACTAACAATATTACCTAGAACCTGGAGTATTCGTAAAATTCAGGAAGAATTTGGTGTAACATATTACATGGCACAAAAGTCTAAAAATCTTGTGGAAGAGCAGGGTATTTTAGCAACTCCAAATCCTAGGCCTGGAAAAACTCTCAGTGACAGCACAGTTGAAAACGTTATTGCATACTATAATAGTGATGAAGTGAGCCGTTGTTTACCAGGAAAAAAGATTTTGTTACAATGATGGAATCAGGATCAAAAGTACAAAAACAGAAACGTTTTATTCTAGGAAATCTGAAAGAGATATTTCAAGGATTTAAAGACAAGAATCCTAATGTCAAAGTAGGGTTTTCAAAGTTCTGTGGTTTACGCCCAAAGAATTGTGTGCTGGCTGGTGCAAGTGGAACACACTGTGTCTGTGTGTGTTGTGCTCGTGAAAATGTAAAACTTATACTAGCAGGGTGCAAATTGCAAGACTTAACTCGTAATGATGAATTACCAGTTAGGACATACAAAGATTGCCTTGCAAGAATAACTTGTAACCCTCCTCTTCCAGAATGCTTCTTCTTCAAGTGTGATTCTTGTCCTGGTATAGCACACTTACTAGAGAAAATAAGTAGCTTATTCACCATGAATGGGATTGATGAAATTGTATATAAATTGTGGACTACAACTGATTGCACAACACTTATGACAGTCTGTAACACTGTAGAAGAATTCCTTGAGACCTTTGAATCAAAAGTGAAATTGCTATTGCCACATTCTTTTATAGCTATTCAGCAGTCATACTTTCTGTCAAATCTGAAAGAAAACCTTGATGATAATCAGTGTGTTGTGTTGTGCGATTTTGCTGAGAATTATTCCTTCATACTGCAGGATGCAGTCCAAGGATACCACTGGAACAATTCCCAAGCTACTATTCACCCTTTCGTCGTGTACTACAAAAGTTCACACACACTTCAGTTGGATCATGTTTCTTTTGTTGTCATCTCAGAATGTCTTAAGCATGGCACTATCAGTGTTCACCTTTTCCAGAGCCAATTGTTGCAGTTTATATCATCACATTTTGACAAGAAAGTAGAACACATCTATTACTTCTCAGATGGTGCAGCCTCACAGTATAAGAACAGGAAGAATTTTGTCAATCTGTGCCATCATGATGTAGATTTTGGTATCACAGCTGAGTGCCTTTTCTTTGCCACCTCTCATGGAAAGTGGCCATGTGCTGGCGTGGCAGGCACCATTAAGAGATTAGCTGCACGTGCCAGCCTTCAGTGTTCATACAATGACCAAATTATGACACCGCAACAACTGTATGATTGGGCTTCCAGAAACATTCCTTCGTGCCATTTTAAATACAGCACGGACAAGGACTATGAGAACCACAAGGAGTTCCTCGAGATACGTCATGCTAGTGCTCGACCAATTCCTGGTACTTAAAAACTTCACTGTGTAATACCAGTAAGCTGCACAGCTATTAAAACCAAAATGTATTCAAACTCAACTGAATACAAGGTTGAGTCAGTATTGCTAAATCCAATAGAACTGGATCTGGAGGATATTCGTGGCTATGTTATTGTTGAGTATGATAACCAGTGGTGGGTTGGTTGTGTTTTGGATGTGAACATTCATACAGAACAAGTTAAGATAAGTTTTCTGCACCCACATGGACCTTCAGTGTCTTTCACATACCCACAGAAGCCAGATATATTAGAAGTGGATAAAACAGCGGTCATTACAAGGTTGACCTACGAACAGCAACAGGTCGGACATATTTTATGGAGAGAAGCGAAATAGAGATGGTCACTAGCAAGATGGCATCACATTCTTTTGGTTTGCAACCTTATTAACCAAGCGGTTCACTTGTATGTGTACACCACTAATATAACCTGTAACACATTGTGAAATTAATACATACATGCATCTGGAAAACAGTTATTGTACATTTGTCCGAACCTAACCTGGAGGACATATACTCCTATTAATCCTACACTGCCTTGCCATAGCGGTGCCAGCCTAATATCTGGCACATGGGTAGAAGAATGTTGTAGCAATAAAATATATTTTTTTCGTAATTTTTTAAGATGGTATGTTTTGAGATATTCAAGGTCAAAGGTCACAGTGGATGACCTTGAAACTTTAATCTGTTGTAAAAAGGTCATGTATGGCATCTATAGAAAGCTCAATGCTTTAGCTTTGCAACTGTGTTTCAATTGTCACTGTACTACAATTAGGAAAACAGTTACAGCCATTTATAAGTGTGCGAGTTAGTCATTTTTTACGAAAATTTCGATTTTTATTATGTGTGTATCTTGGACAATTTTCAAAATAAAAATCTGAAAATTGGCAGAATTACTTACCTTGTCATATGTGTGCTTCATAGCAAATTTCATCAAAATCAGAAATGGTGAGGTCAAAAACTTATTTTTTTTTATTGATCTGACGTGGAATGTCCCAAGGGTTTTACGTAATTACTGTGGAAATCGTCTGTCTGCTATGGACAACGGAAAACATCGAGTATAATATGGAAATCGTCGATCTGCTGCGAACGACAGGCAACGTCGAATATGCTATGGAAATCGTCGATCCGCTGCAGGTGATGGTAAAACATCGAATATGCTATGGAAATTATCAATCCGCTGCGGACGACAGAAAATGTCGAGTATGCTATGGAAATCGTCGATCCATTGCGGACGACAGAAAATGTCTAGTATGCTATGTAAATCGTCGATCCGCTGCAGACGTCTGTAAACATCGAGTATGCAATGGAAATTGTCAGCCTGCTACGGACAACGGAAAATGTAGAGTAGGCTATGGAAATCGAAAATCTCAGTGAAATAACGTTATTAAACATCTGTGAAAAGTTGATTTACAAGATTCTAACACTTGTTATACATTTTCAGGAATATTTCTTGGGTGTTGAGAAGTCATGTCATCTTCTGTTTCCGCATAATAAATTTTTCCGTCCAAGTTTCCCTCCCCCTTTTTTTTGTGCCTGATTATATTTTTATTTCTGATGTTTTCTGATCTTGTTCTTCATTTTTAGTATCTTCGGTAATAGCAAAAAGGAGCGACCTCATATTTTTGAAGAATTTTTTCTAATGAAATGCATGTTTCATTATTTCTAATATATACTTCTTCAAAACTAATCAATAGAGACCAATCGTTTTCGCCCCTTTCCCTGTTATTAAACAAAATTAAATTTCTAGATTGGTATTTAATCTGTCCACAGTAGAATCCGCGCCGTTTCCGTGCCCAGTAAAATTGTTTTACGGCAGAGTGAGCAACGCAGCAGTGTTAGAATTAGAAATAAATCTTCTACTGGCCCAGCGGACCACTAGAATTTGCAAACCACTGATCCACCAAAATGCCCACTAATCCATAAAAAAAAAAAAAAAAAAAAAAAAAAAAAATTAAAAGACATTTACAATATATGTAGAAAATAATGTATCATTTCAATGAAATTATCTCCAATATTTGTTTTTAAACCTATCATTAGTTTGCAGCCTAAAAAAAAAAAAAACCATACAGCAAGGTAAAAGAAACAGAAATTCATTTTTTAACTTGTGACAAATTAGAAGGAAAAAACAAACAAACTTACTGGCCATCTGGGCCAGTAAAATCAATAGTTCAGTTGTTCGACGGAAGTTTTACGGGCCAGCGGACTACCGGGTTATTCAAACGCTGTGCAGTATCGATTTTTCACTTTAATTTTCCATAAAATTCATGTTTTTCCATTTCTTAGTCACTTCTTACTCATATGTTATATTATTTTGTGCATTCGCGAAATTCCGCTTTTACCGTCATCATTTGGGTAATACTCGAGATCGATGCAAAACTGAAAACAAACAAAGGGGGATCTTTTCCGTGTGGGGGATGATATTTCATCTTTCAAAACCTTCGAAAAACGGAAGTTAGACGGAGTAAAGATTTTCCCCATAATCCTAATTTCTTTTTCTCGCACTGTTTCTTCTGCTCAGTATTGTTATTAAATATCATTTTAATGCATAGGCATCTGATTATTTTGCCATTTACTGGAAGTTCTACATTTCCTCTGAAGTTTTGCCAGATCAGATGGGTGGAAAATGCAGCTGTTTCTCAGCAAGCTGTTCAGGTCTTCCCAGACGTTAAAAAGTACACAGATAGTATTTGATCGCTACCTCATACCTTTACTTGTGATCAAGTTGAAAAAGCTTGCATGTATAAACTTATTTTAGCAAAGTTGGCATTTTTTCATTTGTTGTGTCAATGTTAGAATCATTTATTAAAAAGTTCCAGACTCCAAAACCGATGGTAGGCCCATTCCATCTCAATTCAGGCAGAGAATACCAACATGTGTCAGTTGACCCCCTTAGATTTGTTCCAAAAAATTACAGTAGCTACTCCTACTACAGATATAAGATATTCCAAAGGGATTTGCTCCAAAAAAATTTATATCACTTGCGGCGCCATTTTGAAATTTGGTGAAAAACGCGTTTTTTGAAAGGAATGTCAAAAACGGCATATTTTAAAAATGTTATTGCGTTTAAACTATTTGGGCGATTCAGTTCATTTTTGTTTTGTTTTGTAGCTAATGAATTGATTTTTAACTTGACATACTTTAAATATGCATGTTATAATTATTAGTAATTAAAAAAATCCACTTTTTAGGTACAAAATTTTGGTTTTTCTGACATTTAACGATTTTTTCTTACACTAAGAAAAGTTTTTTAAATAAATAAAGATGGCAATGTGTAGTCCACCAATGGTAGTTTTACAGCAAATTTTGTTTATTGCCTAACATATATACAGTCAATACAATTCAACTTCAAAATATGCAAAAGTACGAAAATGCACTATTTTCAAGTAGCAATAACTCAAAAACCCCATTTTTTAAAAATCTTAAAACTTGACCTTATGTTGTCATATTAGTATATTATCAATTGGTGTGGGCAGAATTGTGTGTTTTTGCCTCGTAAATTTTGAACGTTTTTTTGAAAATGACAGTTCTCCAGCATTTGTGGGTCGCAAATAGAAACGATACAAAAACATATACAATTGTTCTTCACAATGAAATTTTAAAGCCACCCTGATTTTTAAGCTCCACTGAATACTTTTATAAGTAAACTTAAGTTACTCATTTAGAAAAAAATAATGAAAAAAGAACAAAAAGAAAAGCATAGAAAATGTGGAAAACCAAGAACTCATTGAACTGTTTGTCTTTTTACAATTTTCTGATTTCTGTAACACTAAAACAAATAATGTAAACAACTCCATGTTAGCTGAGATCTATAAACATTATACTAAAATAATTACAGAGTAAGTTTACATAAAGTTCAGACACTGCAAATCTGTTGGATCTGGTTCAGCTCCTTGGTATCGAAAATGTGGAGTCGAGCGGATTGTCCGCTGGGAGTGGGTTCCTTCACCTTTAGCACTACATTGTTTAATGGCACTGCACATACATCCTCTCTCTTTCCACATTCCTCTGGCCATTGGAACCCTTTAGCTGGGCCATGGGGATGCATAAACGACACAGTAATGTCTTCGAGCTCTAGAGATATGCTCTTTATCTGTCCCATCCACTAATAATCATTATATACACACCCAACAAATTGACCTACTATGAAATCACTCAAAGAGTACCTGTTTTTTACTTGGGCTTGTTATTTCTACTTTCTGCACATTATTTTTAATTGTTCTTGCCATATAAGCTTCATTATTTTGCACCAACCAATAATGCTGAGATTGTAATCCTACAACAGGTTTTACAGTGATCCCTTCTTTTTCTTTACAAGACCCGAATTTTTGAACAACTTCACTTTTGAGGTGTAGTATTTTCGTATTACGTATAAGATTTGAAATTGTACAAACAAATGAAGCTGCATCTCTTATGGCTTCCACAGATTCTTTTGTAGATTAAATCTTGTAACATAGTGTTTGCAATGCCACCTATACCATCGCATACATTCTTACCATGCCCAGTAGCTGAAAATATCCACTTTCTTTCTATAGTTGGATTACCCTTAGACAACTCATGAAGTTGATATCGATTTTTGAAATGTGCGGCAGCTCCATCTGAAATGTAAACTACTGAGGTCTTAGTTTCCAATGGATACGATTTTGAAATGTCATTTTTTATAAGACCTATGACACAGAGAGCATGAGCTGTGTCATGGGTTATATCATCAGACACTACTGCAAAACTTTCTTTCACTTGACCAATTTGTGCAACACATGTAAACAATGAGATTTGTACATTTTGCCAGTGATAGCTTTGTATCTCATCATGCAATATAACTGACCAGTTTTCTGCAAAATCAAAATGTAAAACACACACAGAACTCTCTTTCGCAGAGATTTTAGCTTTGGCTATTCCTTCTCTCTGGATTTTTCGGATATAATTATGAGGAATTGCTTTATTAATCCAATGTCTAGCATCTTCGAGGAACCTTTCAGTAGGTACAGTTTTCTTTATAAGGTCATTATGTTCCCAAATAGCATATGTAACTTCATCTTCATTCAACAAGCCAAGAGTATCAGCTGTCAGTGCATCTGTACCGAGACAGTCACCACACATTTGGAGCCAACAATCTTCATTGTCTGTTTTGTTACACAAACACTTTAGTAAAAGAGCCTCTTCAGTATACTTTTCATTAGTTACATTTTGGAGAGCTATGCTTATTAGTGTAAGAGTAGTATGACAAAGCAATTGCCTTAGTATCTACAGTAAATGCAGTAAATGCAAGTACAAACTGCTTGTATAGGTTGAATTTTCACCCACTTTGGACATAGTGAATAAAATTTTGAAAGTCCAATTTTTATTCCTTCGTTTTCCTTTTTCAATATACTGTATGTCTCTTTGATTGATCTTGTCATAAATCTTTTTGCCTTTTTAACTTTCTCACCATTACCATCTTTAACACATATAACATCTTTTTTGTTTGGACTCTCTCTTGTGCAGTCTTTGCTGTCACCTAGGTAGTATGACAAAGCAATTGCCTTAGTATCTGCAGACAATGGATGTCCACTGTAGGGATCAGGTTTAGCATAAATTCCTTTTTCTTTTTTAACACTACGTGACTTATCTATGATGTACTTTGATACTGAAGGTAACTTTGCCTCCAGTTGCGTTTTAGTAAAAGTATGTGGTAACAGTGTCAACAATTGCACTTTTTCATTGTATTTAGAATTTTGAAGAGCTGTGTTAATGTTAAAAAACCACTGTTATACTTGATTGCAAGTATAACAGTCAGGTTTTTCAGCAGAAGGTTCACTTGAAATGTCATCATTGACACTATACACTTCTAATTTCTTCACAGATGCAGTTACTAGTACTTCCTCTAATTTCAACTTTTTTCTTTTTACATAACTTTGCCTCCTCTCAGGCCTAACTTGTGAAGGGGATTTCAATGGCGACATATTTACATCAAGAATGTTAATACTTTTGTTGACAGCATTTACAATCTCCTCACTTGCAATAAAAGGTTCATCAGATGAAATTTCTTGTTCAGGTTCATTTGTAAGTTCCCCCAATTTTTTTTTATAAGAAACAACACAATTACTACACAAACTGTCATTACTTTTTACAATAACAGACCTACCTACAATCCTTTGAATTGAATCAGCTAAATCACCAACACCACATAACCTCACACTCTTACTTTTGTATACAGTTTTTTTGTGTCTTCTAATATAGTCCACACACTTAATTCGTTCAGAACTATGATAATCTGACATTATTAAATAGGCCTATTCAGCAAAAATGTAAAAAAACATATCTGAGAAATCACAAACACATATCAAGTGTTACTCTTCCAAACAAAAGAACAGACTGCACAGTAGTTGTAGCACAGGTGGGTGTGGCCATGGAGGGGAGGTGCTAGTGAGACAGTTGATTAGCTGTGCAGTGAGCAAACACTGGTCATGCATGTGCATGTATGATCCTGTTGATTCAGCATTGCACAGGTGTAGAACAAGCTTATTTGTTGTTTAAGCATTAAGACTAGGTCAGTTCATTTAACAACTAACTTTATTACAGAATTTATTATATAATAATTAAAATTATTTTATATTTTTTATTTACTAGATTAATATTTTAAATATTTTTACTTTAAGTATTATAATTAGTCTACTAGCCTATATTTTAACTTTCAGAGCTAATTTAAAACAAAACTTTTTAGTGTTTTTCTTCGACCTGCAAATGCTGGAGAACTGTCATTTTCAAAAAAACGTTCAAAATTTACGAGGCAAAAACACACAATTCTGCCCCCACCAATTGATAATATACTAATAGGACAACATAAGGTCAAGTTTTAAGATTTTTAAAAAATGGGGTTTTTGAGTTATTGCTACCTGAAAATAGTGCATTTTCGTACTTTTGCATATTTTGAAGTTGAATTGTATAGACTGTATATATGTTAGGCAATAAATAAAATTTGCTGTAAAACTACCATTGGTGGACTACACATTGCCATCTTTATTTATTTAAAAAAACTTTTCTTAGTGTAAGAAAAAAATCGTTAAATGTCAGAAAAAACAAAATTTTGTACCTAAAACGTGGATTTTTTTAATTACTAATAATTATAACATGCATATTTAAAGTATGTCAAGTTAAAAATCAATTCATTAGCTACAAAACAAAACAAAAATGAACTGAATCGCCCAAATAGTTTAAACGCAATAACATTTTTAAAATATGCCGTTTTTGACATTCCTTTCAAGAAACACGTTTTTCACCAAATTTCAAAATGGCAAGCAAGTGATATGAATTTTTTTGGAGCAAATCCATTTGGAATATCTTATATCTGTAGTAGGAGTAGCTACTGTAATTTTTTGGAACAAATCTAAGGGGGTCAACTGACATGCTCTGCCTGAATTGAGATGGAATGGGTCGGTACCTTTCCTGTATGAAGCCTTGTACGACCTGATCTCCCAGTTAATGAAAAAAATTGTCAAAAAGGAAGTTCTGGAATGTACTGAAGCTCCTGAAAATCATTATCTGCAAATTTTACCTGAAATTCCCTGCAAAAATATTTTTGAAAAACCTGGAAAACTCAGGGAATTTTTAAAGCCAATATGAGTGGCAACCCTGTATACATATCACTAAGCTGTTCTCTGAGATTCAGAGGTTAGCTCCACAAAGAAATACAAACTACCAGATAATTTTTTAACTGATTATTTACTTACTGTTGCCGTATCAAACTTTTCCATTTGCAGCGATCTTGGCACACAACTCGAGCTTCACTTTCACTGACATCCATCACACGACGTGCACAAGACTTTTCTATACTTCATACTCATAATCTTTTTCTCATGCAGACACTCCTGAATCTGATCATCCCATGACTTTCTGCCTTCCTCTGCCTTTCCCTCTTGCCACTTAAGCTAAAAAAATGTTCTTAGTAAGCATCTCATCACTTATTCTTTCAACATGACCAAAGCATATTAGTCTCCACCTCGCTAACAACATTTTGCTTCACATTACACAACTGCAACACATCTTCATTCCTCACATGATCAGAATGTGTCTTGCCACAAACCCCCGTAAGTAATACATCTCTCCAGCGCACAAACAACTCCTGTGTTTCTTCTGTAGTACCCAAGTTTCACTGCCATACATCAGAGTAGGAACAATTACACTTTCATATACAGCAATGCAGTACTACTCCCTTGAGAACCCATCATTCCTGTGAAAACTTCCCAAAGCAGCTATGACTTTTAATGAAGAATTCACTCGCTTACTAATTTCACCATCGAATGTGTTCTCTGTGTCAAACATGCTTCCTAAATTAACAAACTCATTCACCTGGTCAATCAGTGTGCCATTTAAACATATTACATTCAGTACTAACAACTCGCTCAAAAACCATAATTTTGGGTTTTCGCTTATTTATACTCAGTTTGAATTTCATGCAAACTTCATACATCTGAAGCAACATACTCTGCAAATCACTTTTGCTCTCTGCCAGCAGGACTGTGTCATCACACAGTCCTGTTGGCAGAACATACAGCAATCTGCACACACGGATAATACCGAGGCATCAACCAGTATTGCCCATCTTGGCGTCACACATGCACGCATACATAAATATATTAAACAGCAATGGTGACATTAAACAACCTTGTCTGACCTCTGCACCAATAGAGAACCATTTTGATAAAACACCATTCACTCGTACATAAGCTCTACTGCTAGGGTATTGCGCATGCATACATAAATATTAGATGTACAAATAAGTTTTAAAGCTTTTTAAGACAATGCAACATGTAATTTGAGAGAAAACAACAATACCTTTACGAATCAAAATATGCGCAGTCATTATCTATCGCCTTCCGCCTTCGGTCGGGCAGCTGACGGATTCCAGCCATGAAGAATACTTCGTTGTGTGATGTAATGAAGTCGACAACCCATTTTTGCACTTCGTCACATGTCCAGAACCGTATAGCAGACAAACCATGTTGCATCGATCAGAACAAATGATAGTCTAAAGGGGTTAGTCGGGACTATATGCCAGGTGCTCTAAAACTTCCCAGGTAAGCGTCAATAACGTTTCCTTGACTGATTTCGTGATATGCAGCCTAGCGTTGTCATGTAGTAATTTCACAGGACGCAATCCTTTGCCTGTGAATGGATGTTTCAGACAGATTTCCTGGTTCAATTGCAACAATTTTTGCTTGTAGCGATCAGCAGTAACAGTTTGACCCTGTTCCAATAGTTCATAATAGAGCACACCCTTCATATCCCACCAGATGCACAGCAGAACTTTCTTGGAGTGAATATTGCATTTCGGTGTTGTAGTTGTTGTTTCACCAGGGTCTACTCAGTATTTTTTGCATTTGGGATTGTCGTACCATATCCACTTTTCATCACCCGTTACAATTTTTCACAGGAAAGACTTTCTGTATTGTTTATTCAACAGATTAAACCCTTCATGACAAGCTTATCCTTGTTCCTCTGGCTCAGGTCATGTAGCACCCATTTTCCTTCCTCCTAAATCTTTCCCATTGTGCATAAATAATTGGAAATGGTTTGTTGAGTTACCCCCAGTTGTTCAGCTAGTTCGTTTTGCATTTGAGACAAATCTTCATCCAGCAATGCTTGCAGTTCCTTGTGTGCAATCTTCTGCAGGGTGCCACTACGTTCTCGTCCTCTAACAACAAAATCACCTGCTTTAAACCTTCTAAACCAAAACTCAAGTGCTTTTCGATACAATATTCTCCCCCAGAACAGATCGATGCACATGCTTTTGCAGCACTTTTTCCTTGATGAAATTTGCAACGAATGCAGTGTCGAATAAATGCAGTATCGCTTGCCATCTTTCCCCCTACTGATGTGCAAGTGTTTTGACTTTTGGGCAAACTTCTGTGTCACATTTAAAACTCTGGACCAGTCATGGTCACATGACAACGACGCGAGAGGAATGTCGGATATATGAATTAGTGGTATATGTCACACAAAAAACGCTTTAAAACTTATTTGTGCACCTAATACATTAAACAGCCTTGGTGACATTGCGCAACCTTGTCTGACTCCTGCACCAATAGAGAACCATTTTGATAAAACACCATTCACTCGTATACAAGCTCTACTGCTAGTATACATGGCTTTTACACTATTAAGTAGATTGCCAGTAACACCATATTTATTCAATGCCTCCTATTTACTCGGTCATAAGCTTTCGCTAAATCTATGAAGGCAGCAAAAACTTTCTTATCAATAGCCAGATACTTTTTGATCATCATGTGTAATGCAAAAATTTGGTTAGTGCAGCCTTTACCAGGCATAAAACCACTCTGAACATCCCACACATTCTCTGATGTAAGACCTCGTACCTTTTCAATAATGACCTTACCAAACACTTTCCCTGACGCACTCGGTAAGCTAATACCACGATAGTTCTTGCAGTCAGTCTGATGACCTTTTCTCTTATACAAGGGAACAATGATAGCAACCCTCCAATCCCGAAGAACCATTCGTAACTCCCAGCACAACTGGCAGATTTTAGTTAACCAGTGCATTACAGAGTCACCACCATATTTTAACATCTCTGCAGTTATGCCATCCACTCCCAGAGCCTTGCCATTCTGAAAAAATTTTAGAGCTTTATACACCTTTTCTCTCAAGATCTCTCCTGTGCTTCACTGTGACATCATCTGCTTCTGCCTTAAAATGGCCTTAGCTTTCTTGATCTAATAACTCTCAGAAGTATTCACCCCATCTTTCACTTAACTCAATAGTTTTTAACTCATCTTTCACATATCCTTTTCCCGATCCTATTCTTTACACCACTTACATCTTTGTTTACCCTATTTTTCCTGAGTTTCATGTACTCCCAGAAAGTTTTTCTATCTTTCCAAAAAGCCACTTAATACTTTATGCCTTTCCACCTTCTTCCTATCTTTTGCCTTACTCTGGTGAACCAGCTCAGCTGCTTCACTGTTCTTACAGTGATATAATTTATACACAGGAACTCTACCTTGCAACATCCCCAAATAGGCTTTTTGTCTTTCTCTTAACTGCCTCTTCAATCTCATTATTCCACCAAACATCACCTCCATTGTTACCCACTATTGTGGTACCACAGACCTCTTGAGCAGCAACCAGTCATTAAAACATGTTTATTTTGGGATTGTCTGAATTTGTTCTTCGTAGGCAGCAGCAGCCTCGTTTGGACTCTCAAAACGGTATCCATGCAGATCTTCATGTCTGAGAACAGGAAAAAGTCCCACCACCAAATTAAGTTGGGACTATATGGTGGGTGTTTCACTAATCAGATTCCACACTTCTCTAGAAAGCCTAGTATTTCCATAGCAGTGTGAGCAGAAGTGTTGTACTGCAACAAGAATCTGTGGAGTCCGGTTTTGGCCTTTTCTCACATGTGATACTTTAGGCAGACACATGGTGCCATATGATTATGCAGTAACTGTCCTGCAATCAGTGGCACAGACAACATGTTGAGGACCCCTGATATTAAATAGGATCCTATAATTAGTAATGAAGCAAAGAAAATCTTAGATCCCTTAGCAAGGTTTCAGTAAGCATATCACATAGTAGTCAGTAAAAAGTAATGTTTTACAGTCGTTTTTACAATACATTCTTAGAATTGTAATGAAGCTAATAACATGATATGCCGAATGTTAGTGGCAATTTGCCAGAATTGATGCTGGAGTCACAGTGACAGAAATATTACTTCTTACAAATATGTTTACCTTAAAAAATATTGGAAAGAATATTAATTTGTGACTTTTAGTCTGCAGTCTGAATAATATGAACACCGCTAACCTGTTACAAATGTCTGCATAGAAATTATTTGAAGAAATTCAGAATATACTTGCCACAGCTGTATGAAATTTTGAGTTTAATGACGTGGCTTCTCTTAGTAGGGAAGAATTTATTTGTTGCACTATTGATAACTATTTTTTTTTTTTGAGTTCCTTCATGTTCATTTCTTAACATTGCTAGTACACTAAGCCACCATTCACTCATATTTCTTAAGTAGTTCTTTTTCAATTTCAGTTTTGAAAATGCTCTTTCAGGTGATGCTGTCATCACAGGAAGGGTTAGATATAATTCAAATGATGGGCACAAATCAGATAGACAGCTTGCAATACAATTATCTCCTCATATCTTACACTATTTCAAAAAATTTGTTTCCTGGCATTTTAGTATAAAGTTTTTAGTCTTTATTGCAGTAGCATTGGTTTATGAAAGAAGTACATATTTTTGTAACATATGTTCTGCTTGGTGTTGTTAGTATAGAGACTGGGTCACCTAAGGGGTTGTTGTTTTTTTTTTTGTAAAAAGTAAGTATCAAATCATTCAGATTCTGTTTCCCTTGTTCTGCTCTTGTATTTTTCAGAATTATTTTTTAACACCTCATTCAGGCCTGATCACGTGATCTCTAAGGAATAACATGCATAAAGTTTCAAAACTATAAATGATTTTCAATTATTTCCTCTAATTAAAAGTTTTGCAAATTCTTTCACAGTAGCCAGTTTCTTTATTTTCTCAGTAAAGAGATTTTTTTAAAGGTGCGTGCTTGGCTCACAATGACAGCTGATATGTGCGACTTTTATTTCTCTGAAAATTTTCTAGTTTGTGCATTCTTGTCAAGAGGACCCTTAATTAGCACTTTGTTTATTACTCATATACAACAACAACAAATCCCATTGAAGTGAACCTTATTTTTCTGTCAAAAAAAACTGAAAGTGCGCTAAATCTTCGGGGGAGGGGGAGGACCCCAAGTTCCCTGCACAGTTAGGTCTGCAGGGCATACCTGCCATGTTTTACGATTTACTAATAAAATTTACGGAAATTCTTCTTGTTTTATAGTTGTTTTACGAACGTCATATTTTAGATTTCCGTTTTTTCCCTCAGGTTGGTACAACTTAAAAAGAATATGTGTTCCCCAGGACCCACTACAGCTTTGTATTATGATTAACCTGATCACATTTGTTCCCATTTGTGTGACCCCAACGCTCTTTGCTTGCAGCTGAGCAGGAAAGATAGGGTAAAAAGCTGTAGAATTAAGATTGGAGGTAACTGCTGAGACAGAGACAGCAAGAGATGAAAAATATCAGCCTCACATATAAAATTTAAAATTGCATTTTTTAAAAGTATTCTAACATGCTGGCCCAAAAATTTAAGGTCAAATCCTCAGTTAAGTTAAAGTAAAAAGTTACTGCAATTTTTAACGTAATAATTTTGGAGTTACAAATGGAAATTTTCATATATAAAGTGCTTTTTTTCTGGGGGGACACAGGGGTACACGTACCCCTAAACATTTTGTGAATCTAATGGGAGAAACTAAAAAATTTAAAATGTTCGAATTTCCGCTAAACCAATTCCAAACGTATTATGGATATTTATGTGATTTCGTAAGTTTTATGTCGCATATGTTTATTATAATAATGTAACAAAGATGTTTTGTTATACTTAAACTCTCTCGGGCTCTAGCACGGTAATTTGTCAGTTCCGTTGCTACCCCCCGATGGCGGCCTCATTTCCTTCCACGGCGTTTCCTGAGTCTCTGATGGAAGCGAGCATTTAATGTGTGAAGAAGGAGTTGGAATCTAGCACAGTGATTCGTCACTTTCGTTGCTACCTCAGATGGCGGCTTCATTTCCTTTAACGGTGTTTGTGGTGTTTTATTGATGAAAGTTTGGCCTCGTTGAGCAGCAGTATTTCAATATGAGTAGGAAAATTAGTAACAATTTTAAATCGTCACAACCAACAAAGAAGTGCAATAAAGTGAATCATGACTAAAAACAAAAGATGGGACAACGGTGTTGTGTGATACAGCTTCGTCTGTTGACAACATGGAAGGTGAGCATGCGCCCCCGTCTTCTGAGAATCTTCTTGAATGTTGGGATTTTATTAAGAAAAATGAATTCTGCAATAAATACGACTGGTTAGTGGTTAAAAATAAAAAAAAACTTTGCTGCAGAGCTTGCAAAGAAGTTGGCGCTTTGGAACTAGAGCGTAAAATGCAAGGCATGAACATTTCTCAACAATGGGCTTCCGAATCAATTAGTGCAACAGGTGAGGATAAATCAGATCAGATGCTTTCTCTCTGAAAGAAAATTTTCAAACATAAAGAAAGTTCAACTCATCAGGCAGCTCTTTCAATACTGGAAAGAGCAAAAACTAAATCTTTGGAAAGTGTCTGCACCAAAGCTTTCGAGAATGAACAGGAAGTAGCCGACAATATATTTAGAACAGAATACAAAGTAGTTAAAAAGAATCAAGCGTTTCATGATTTTAAGTCATAAATTGCTGTGCAAGAGCTGAATGGAATCAATATGGGCCATATTTTACACTCGACTAATGCATGCATTAATATTGTAAACCATATTGCAGTGGAAATGAAAAGCACTGTCATTGAGAACACAATTGAGTCGAATAATAAAATCGCCCTCCTTATAGATGAAAGCACTACAATAAGTCAGTTGTCCTTGCTCATTATTTATGTAAGAACCACATTTCCAGACATGAATGAGCCTACCAACCTGTTCCTTGATATCATTGAACTTATAGATGTCACTGCTGAAGGAATATTCAAGTCGCTGATGACTCATTTAAGGGAACTTGGTTTTCATGATGATTTTCTGAAAGAAAATCTCTTGGCAATTGCAACTGATGGGGCTGCAGTAATGCTTGGCCGAAAGAAAGATGTAGTGTATTTAAACGTCAATTTCCCAAAATTTTATTTTGGCATTGTGCTAATCACAGATTAGAACTTTCTGTGTCAGATGTAATAAACAAAGACTTCCCATCACAAGTAAACCACTTCAAATTGTTTATTGATAAACTGTACACACTGTATCACCAGTCCCTAAAAATGCAAGGGAATTAAAATGTCGTGCGGAACAGCTTGACAGCAAAATTTTAAGAATTAGGAGGATTTTAGATAGTAGATGGGTTTCTTCAAGTTTCAGAAGTGTTTCTGCTGTATTGCAAAATTTTGAGGCTTTGGTTGCCCATTTCAAAAGTGCTAAAGTAGATGAGAATAGAGACAGAACTGAGCGAAGCTTGTATGAAGGACTGCTACGAAAAATCACCAATATCGATTTCATTTTATATCTTGCCTTGATGTGTGATGTTCTTCAAGAATTAGAAGAACTTAGTACAGAATTGCAAGCACGTGATATCACACTGTACTCTGCTCCAAAAAAATAGCCAATCAACTTAAATTGTTTGAAAGGAAGACAAACATGGGACCTTATTATCTGGAAGCCTTAAAAGCAGAAAAAAAATTGGACTTAAAAGGAGTTTCACTGGAAATTGAAGCAAGAGCCGCAAGACATGGACAGGGAAATCGTATCGATCCAGTAAAATTCTATGACACTCTGAAAATGCGTATGGAGAGCCAACTTTTAGCAAGAGAAGATGCTGAAATTCCACAATGGGACAAGGTGCTGGATTGTAAAACTTGGCCAGATAATCCTCCTTTAACTTTCGGTGAAACAGAAATAATGAACTTGTGCGACAGATTTGGACTTCCCGATGTGATAGACAAATCCTAAGGGGTTTTCGAGAGTATCTTTCAGAAAAGATGATGCCATCATCTCTTATGCCTTTTTTAAATGCAATCAAGAACATCCCAATTTCAACAAGTGAGTGTGAACATGGCTTCTCTCAGATGAATTTAATACTGACTCCAACAAGAGCTTCATTGCATTTAAACGCTGTAGCCAACTTAATGTTTATAAAATTGGTAGGCCCTCCTTTGAGTTTGTTTAAGCCTTCAGTGTATGTAAATTCATGGTTTTTGAAAGGACGACATCTGGCGACGGACACCATACGCAAGCAGAGGAATCAGGAAGATGTTAGTAAACACAACCTCATGCCAATGTGGAAGTTACTGTGAGCTGTGTAATATGAGGTAATGCATGTTCTTGGTCATTTTATCCATTGACTGTATTTATTTTTCATGATTTGAACTATAAAATGGTGATTTCCTTGAGTCAAATTGAGAGTACCCCTAAACATTTTTTTGGAAAAAAAGCACTGCATATATACAGATATGATAACATACTAACATACTATTATCTGTAATGATAACATACTAATGAGATAATTATGCACCGATTGCATTTTTAAATTGCTGTAGGCATTAAATAGTGCCAGATATCTTAATTGTAGCATATGAAACTGATTAAAATAAAAAAAAAACTATGCATGTGCATAATAAATCAGCTTTTAATCGATATGTTCAATGCATTTAATTAATACGTTCTAAAGATCAGTCAGTCGAACATATTGATTAAAGGTTCACTGAAATTTTTTTACGGATTTCAATTCTTGAAAGTTGGCAGGTGCTTAATCTGCACCACTGTCTACAATCCTGTAGGATAATTGATTGCAACATCACTGGAAGGGGAAAATGAGGCCTAGTTTGACACTTGACTTTCACTGGCAGATTGTCATTTGGAAGCTTCCAGACTGCTGACTGATGCTTTGTCTAAGAGTCATATTGATATATGGAACTTTTGTCGTCTGTGATGATGTCAGGGATATGATTAGAGTCCCTTTTATGCTAAGTTTGGATCATTTCACGACACTGCTCCTCTCTAGAATTTTAAGTTACATTCACTAACTTTTTGCATCTCTGAGTCTGTAGGGATTTTTACAAAAGCAGTGTTTCCATACGCACAGTACTTGTGTACAATTTCCAAAACCTGCAGCTAGTGTATCCCACTGTCTTCTTTATTTCTTTGTAAGTTACCCACAGATTGTTCTTTATCATAGCTTTTGTGTAAGCAGCATTTTCTTCCCTGACTGCTGTAGCGAGGTGGCCATTGTGCTCTTCACCTTTCAATGATTTTCTGCTTCAATGAAATTCTGCAAATGACTTGTAAATGGTTGTGCAAAATGGTGAAGACTTTGAAAAGGATCTCCGCAATCTTTTCAATCATTGCTGTTGAGCTAGTCCATATATAAAGTTGTAAACATTCATGGTGCAAAAATGCTAAAGAATCACCTCCATGATTAAGGTCAACTGAATATGACTGCTGCCCTGCAGCTAAATGTGGTATGACATGATTTGGCCTCCTTAGTAAATAAAACTTGTTTCAGATAGTGAAAGAGAAAATAATAGTATCTTTTATGGTTTGCATCCAGGGAATTTAAGTCACCCTTGTATTGCCTCCAGAACATAGTAAAAGTTTTTCAGTACTCTTGAGATGAAACCTGCACAAAACTGAATTTTTTTTTTTTTAATCATTCCTGTTGAGTTAGTCATATATATAACTCAACAGGAATGACAGTCATATATATAAGTCAACAGGAATCATTAACCTGCACAAAACTGATTTTTTTTTTTTAAATCATTCCTGTTGAGTATGTCCATATATAATGTTGTAAACAATCATGGTGCAAAAATGCTCAAGAATCACCTCCATGATTAAAGTCAACTGAATATGACAGCTGCTGCCATGTAGTTAAATGTGGTATGACATGATTTGGCCTCCTTAGTAAATAAAACTTGTTTCAGATAGTGAAAGAGAAAATAATAGCATCTTCTATGATTTCTTTGAATCCAGGAAATTTAAGTCACCCTTGTATTGCCCCCAGAACATTTTTCAGTACTCTTGAGATGGAATCCTGCACAAAACTGAATTTTTTTTTTGGTCCTGAAATGAAAAAAGGAAACTACGTGCTATTTAACCTGTCTAAAACAGAACCTGCCTAATGTTTGGAAGTGGCAAGAAAGTAAGTGAAGCAGTAACAATGAAAAGTTCCCAGATGTTCTCATGCTGTTAAGTATTTTAACTGAATACAAAACATTACATTATATGATAAAGTGTAACGATGAATTCACATGAGACAAATTTGCTTGAGGCTGAAGATGACAATTAGAGAGAGAGAGATTGCTTTTGGGGTTCCTACACACACACACACACACTGCAGCACATCGACTGTTTGGCTTCTCTTTAAGCGTATAGCACACAGCTCAGGTTTAGGTCATGTGACCAACACCACTTTGTTTGCTAGATGCAGAGCCCAAAGTCTTCACAGCTGTTCTTTAAGGATTTCAATATGCCACCCTGATTTGCGACTTGGATAGAAAGGTTAAAATCATTAAAAGCATGAAAAAGAAAGTGTGAGTGTTGTGTGGAATCCATTATTAACATGACGAAAATTCAAATGTTTACATTTCAATGGCTTCCATGGATGCACCTGTATGAAACGGAAACCTGTCTAAAATGGAAAATAGTTCCAGTCCCTTGGATTACATTTTAGGTTTCACTTTATAACCAATAAATGCTGAGTTACATTTGCTTGTTTTTTGTCTCTTTGTATTGGCTATAACTAGGTAGAAATGTGTGAATTTGGAAATGACTGTGTTTTAAAAAACAAAAGTATGTAGCAAAACCTTAATGCTAAACGCTATAGGAAGTTTTATATTTTCTTCCCTTCTGTTACCTTATCCTGTCTATTAGTGGAGCCAGTGCTGAACTCATTCATATGCTCATGAACAATAAAATTTGCACACTGAGAAGGAAGCGTTGGATTGAACTGAAATTTTATGGACGTAATGATACAGATGAATGATTCACATAATGGCAAAAACAGAGCTGTAGGACAATTACAGAGAGATCTGTGGCATGCAGTCCGGTCATCTTCAATAGCGTGTCGCACCGCCTCGTGTGGCGATACATGCTGCAATACGGTCCAGCATGGAGGCGAACAGGCACCTGATGATGTCCTGCGGCAGACTGGCCCACACATGTTGGACGGTGCGCTCCAAATCCCGGATAGTGCGGCACGGCGACATCTGGCGTTTCAACTAGTCTCACACATGTTCGATAGGGGACATCCGGGGAACGGGCAGGCCATGGAATTGTCTGGACATGACGTAGGCAGTCCTGGGCAACCTGAGCTGTGTGTGGGCGGGCATTATCCTGCTGGTATAGCGCACCTGGAATCTCTGCCAGGAATGGGAGCACATGGAGCCATGGGATCTTGTCCACATACCGCTGGCCCGTTAATGATCCACGTACCACTACTAGAGCTGATTGGTTATTGTAGGCAATGGCTCCCCAGACCATAATGCCTGCAGTGGGGGAGGTCTGGCGCTCAATAGCGAGGTTGGGATTGTGCCGTTGACCCGTGGACCTCCACACCCAGACACGATGATCATCTGTCCTCAAAATGAAGCAGCACTCATCGCTAAACACCACACGTAGCCAGTCTGTGATGTTCCACGTCCCTCTGGCCTGGCACCACTGCAAATGGAGCCAGCGATGTTCCAGTGTTAATGGCAGCACACGTAAGGGGCGTCTGGAAATGGTTCGTGGGTACACAGGAACTGCTACGTCTGCCTGTATAGTGAACCGGGTCCTCATGGGATCTGTTCGTGCTTGGCACATGATCCGTCAATCCTCTCTACTGGTGGTCTTCCTGGTTTGTCCGGAGCCGCTCCGCCGTGCGGCAGTACCGTGACATGTCCACTGCTCCCATCACAGTCAGACGGTATGGTCAGAACAATCCATGTGGTGGGCTATATGGCACGCCGACCACCCTGCGGTTTTCAGCCTGATGATCAGGTCTCTCTCAAAGTCCGTAAGTTGCGTGAATTGACGTCTCTAGCATCTACTCGGCATTCTTGTCACTCTGTACTCTTGCTTGCGTCATCTGGTGCTTTTTGCTTTCATGGGGATCAACGACACACTGGTTTTATAAGGCTGCTGTTTCATGCTTGCAGCACCATCACAGGATGTGCGGTCATGCGCATCATTTGCATACCAGCACGCACTCTAGCTATTTGCAAATTTTTGCGGTTGTAGCATGTTTTCTTCTAGGTGCGCAAAAAAACAAGGGGAAGGGGACGCTTTGCAAATTATGTGTGTGAGGAAGTATGAAGGAGAATAAGGGACAAAGATCATACAAAAAATGTCTTTATATTCTTTGCCCATAAGAATTTGATATATTTGCTTGTACATTGCCAAACATGTGTTTTGAGACTTATTTTCAGAATGAGATTTCCTTTTTACAGATTCATGCATGTTGAAGATAATAGTTATAGAATGGGGGTGGCCAAACTTGATTAATGTAAGAGCTATATATAATAAACTGAAGATGTTTGAGAGCTATAAGATGTGAGCAAATATTACACACATTTTTATTGTTACATGCACATTTTTTTTTACAAAAATATATAAATATTAAGAAGTACATGTATGTAATAATATTAATTCATGTATGTAGTTTTTAAACTATTAATTTATATTAATTTCAAAAATCACATAGTGCAAATGTATATACCAATTGTTTTCAAAATCCTGACTGATTATTGTTTTAACTATACTGAGCATATTTAATACGGTAATCAACTGCAGAAACATCTAAGGAAAATATGCAAATTTGCATTTCATTAACATTAAATAAGACTGCCAAAAATAAAAGATGTAAAAAATGGATATTATTAATGATATTTGTTTTAGTAAGTATCTGGTCAAAACATGCAGTAAAATATGTAAACCAATAAAATTAGACATATTTTAATCAGATACCACCTTACCAAATTATAGTCTTATAATATTTTAAAGACACAAACAGACATTACTACAATTTTTAGACTATCTACTGCTAGTAGAGATCTTGTGAGTCTCCATCTTGGCTGTGAGTCATTGAAAATCCAGCCGATATGTTGTCAAGGCTGTATTAACTAGCTTTGTCAGGTGTTAATTGTAAGGATTGCACAATGCTTTGAATTCACAAACTTCATTACAGAATATAGTGATTCACAGCAGTTTGTTGTGTTGAAAATTGAGATGAGTCCCATACTGGATTATTATTTTTCACACTGACTTAGGATATTTTATTTCTGGAACTTGCTTCCTGAACTCAGTTGTTGACTAGGATTTATGGGTCATCTTTAGACCCAGATCCTTCTATAATTCTAATTAGTTCCATTTTCGCAGCAGATGATACTATAACCAGACGTTCGAGAGAAAATCGGACACCCATCACTGATCACATCAACCATGAATGGATTTACAAGAAAGCTGAAACAGGGCTTCTGCAAGTCCTCAAACCTGTCTAGGAAATCATCAAGCATTCTTGTAATTTATCTTTGTATTCTTCTAGTTTTATGGCCTTATTTCATTATCAAGGAATGTGTTGAATGTATTTACCCTACATTTGAGATTGGGAAAGTAACTGAAGTTTCTTGACCATATGTCATTTTAAAAAACTTGTTCTAAAAGCTGAAAAATGTCTAAGAAAGATCAGAAACAATCGTATCCTTCCCCTGGAGGGCCAAGTTAAGTAAAGAGGTTGTAGATGATTCATTATAACTAGGGATGGGACATTCAAATCCTTGAATCCCGCGAATCTTGAAAAAGATTTGAGATTCAAAAACTCAAATCTTCGCACTTTTTTCGTCTTTCGAATGTTAACCTAAAAAATGTGCGTTTGGTGCTTGTTCTAGAGTGATATTTGTTCGAATTTTTGTCAGCATAACAAATTCTGATATTAGAAAACAATCGACGGTCTTCTACAGTGTGTACACAGCTATTTGAATAGCTCATTACTTACAAACCGTATGCAACAGTAAAGGAATTGTTCATCCAAACACAGAGAGCAATCGCCGAAGCGACTGGCGTCTTCCATCAGACAGTGCCTTAGCCGCCATACCTCAAGTATAGTGGGAAAAATGACTTAGCCATATTTTATCTCTTTCCCGGCAGCTGTTACCGCAGTAACGAGTGTGAGAACGGAGGGGGAGTGTGACTTTGAGCCGCGTCGCTCACATTACTCAAATTACTTAGTCTACAGCTCAGCGTTTCTAGTTCTCAACTTTCTGCGGCGTCTCACTTGTACACTCCATCAGTATACACTCGGCGTTATCTGGTCTGTATTTTTTCTCTCAATCTCATCGTTTCTCACGCTTTATTGTTTTTATTCCTAGGTAGTTTCTATCACTAACCACAGCATTTACGCATACTTAGGAGCGATTTATCTTGTGCCTGTAAATAAAAAATGTGAATTGTTACTCAAATATTTTGTTGTCAAGTTATGTTTAGAAAATGGAAATGAACCTCAAGTTATGTACTTCATTTAGTAAATGTAAATTATAAATTAAATTTCATTTGTATCTTCTTAATAAGTATGGGTATATTTTTTGAAAACTGTATTCTTTAATTTGCTTTTCATTAAACACAGATTTCAAATTTTGCTTTAATTAAAAACTTTTAATTTTAAGTTGAAGCCTTTTCTTTCCCTTTTTTTCTTATAATTATTCTTATATGAAGGATTCGAGATGCGGGAGATTCGATAACCTTTTAGGATTCGGATTCGAGAAAATTTAGGATTCGTCTCACCTCTAATTATAACAGTAAGGAACATTAGATGATGCATCCATTCATCATTTTCCAGTTGAGTACAGAATCTTTTCTTCAAGAAAAGTAATAATAGGCTCCAACAAATCCACAAACCTTCTTAAGACATTGCTGGTTGACAACCACCTCACAATGCAGTAACAAGAGACATTACTGGGTTTACCTTCAAGCTCCAGATCTTCAATAAAATTTTTGAACTGTTGGTGGGTCCTCCAATTTACTATAAGTGTATGAAATTACAGGGTGTCTACCAGGTCACGAAAGGTCATGAAATGAGAGAACGGTCACGGACTTAAGGTCGTAGGTCACGGTCAATTTTTTCGTGTTTTTTTTTTTTTTTTTTTTCCGTTTGTGCCTTACTCTGTAAAAATCAACTTTTAGCTTTGGGCTAAAAAGGAGAAGTCTTTGCCAATGACGATGACATCATTTCTTTTCTTCAAACAAGTTCTGAAGGGACACACCGTGATACTGTTCTCCCTTTCAGCGTTCATTGACACCACCGGGCACTTTGCCAACCGCGGTTCTCTCAAACTGTGAAGGTCTTTTTATGGAAGGTAACCAATAACCTGCTTGTTTGCTTTGCAGGAAAATTCGTCGCGGGTTATTCGGGCTGGGCGATGTACCGGTATATCACGAAAAACCGGTTAAGTTTTACATTGAGGCTCCGATTTTTTAGCTAACGGTACTACGATGTGTCGTCATTCGCGATATCGCAATGCGATGTATTGTGAAGTACAATGTTGATGAAATCACACGATGGCATCGCGGACATGGAATTTCTTCACGAATGATGGGAATCCATCATGAAGCAAACACGATGTTTAAACCGTTTCTTATCAGGATGCCGCGTGTCGATGATGCCACAAATCGCCGAATTCGCATGTACTGCTATCTGACAGCAGAAATGATGTTCGAACAGGTTTTGATCAGTAAGATTCCAAAACTGTAAATCGTTTCAAGTCATAAATGCTGCTGCATGTTTGTATGCCGTGACTGCAATCTACAGGATCTTGGAAATTTACCGCAGTCTAGGAAGTAGTTGGCGGGTAATTAGCACGTCTTTTGTAAAAAAGATCGTGCATATGTTATTGGTTTGTCCATCCGTCCACAGACACCATATCTCTGCAACTATTAGTCCGATTTGAAAAATTCTTTTTTTGTATTGGGAAGCTTGAAATGTGAGAATGATGATCCTGGCATTCTGAGTTTTTCGAATGTGCAACTTCGCAGTTAGAGGGCGTAAATGCAAATGATATCGAATTTAAAATGCTTTTTCCCCCATATATTTGCTTCTAAATATCCGATTGAAAACCATTCTTTCTTCCTTTCGATGCCATTTATAACAAAGACTATTTTAGGTGCAGTTTCATTTTCAAGTAATGCATAGATTTCCCGTGGGAGCGTAAAGGTAGCTTGCGTTCCACCCGATATCTCTGCTTCTAAAACTCTGATTTGAAAAATTCTTTCTGCATTGGATACTGCTCCTGATGAAAAATGTTTTTCGTGTAATTTCAAAATGTTGATAAAGTATGATTGGCCACCAGGGGGCGTAAGCGTTGTATTTCTGCTTCTGATGTATTTACAGCAAAATCCGAGCTTCTGAAAAAGTAGACTGAAAATTTTCTTTCTTAGACCACCCATACTGCTCACCTCAGCGAACATTTTGAGAACACCTCCTGCTTAAAATTGCGTAGCCGCCCTGGTGGCGCAGTGGTCTAAGGCGCTGGCCTCTGATCATTCGTCCGTAAGGGGTCCGGGTTTGAATCCCGGTCAGGCATGGATGTTGTGTTTGTCTTACGGCACTGGCTCTCTCCCTTCCCTGGAACCAGTGACCCTAAATTAGGGACGGGCGACTGCTTATAGCCCATTGAGTTGCTCACGGTGGTCGTTAAACCTCCAATCAAAAAAAAAAAAAAAAAAATTGCACATAGTTTTTTTCCGCCAGGGTCGTAGATGTATATCTTATTTTTGTTGATATCTCTGCTTCCAAGAGTACGATTTGAAAAATTCTTTCTTTGTTGGAGAGCATTTATGGTGCGAAATGTTTCTCATATAGTTTCAAGTTTTTCAAGTAATGTATTGCTTTTCCACTAGGGGGCGCAAAGATAACTTGAGTTTCCCTGACTTGATTTTCCATGTTTCTAAAACTCTTAATTTAAAAAATTATTTCTGTGTTGGATACTGCTCCTGATGAGAAATGTTTTGCATATGATTTCTAAATTTTGATAAAGTATGGTTTGTCCACCAGGGGGTGTAAGCGTTTATTTCTGCTTCTGATGTATTTGCAGAAAAATCTGAGCTTCTGAAAAAGTCAACTGAAAAATTCTTTCATAGACCGATACTGCTCACCTGAGAAAACGTTTTGAAAACACCTCCTGCTTAAAATAGGGCATAGTTTTCCCACCAGGGGGCGTATGTCTTATTTTTATTAATATCCCTGCTTCTAAGCATCTGATTTGAAAAATTCTTTCTTTTTTTGGGGAGCGTTTCCGCTATGAAATGTTTCTCATATAATTTCAAAATTTTCTTGATGCACAAGTGTGCCACTAGAGAGCATAAGCTCACATTTCTGTTTACAGCAATATCTGCGGGACTGAAAACCCGATATAAAAGATTCTTTTTTGGTCAGATACTACTAACTAGGAAAACTGTGTATTTTCTTCCCAAATAGTTCCAATTTTGCTGCTAGGGGGCACCAGTGTTTGATCTGTTTTTCTTAATATCTGTGTTTCTTCTAAATGTACGATTTAAGAAATTCTTTTTTCAGCACTGGATGCCATGTACCTTGTGGAACACTTTAGGTTAGTATTTGAGGAGTTTTATAGTCCGCAGTTCTGCCACTATGTGGTGTTTGTGTACGTCTGCTCACAGCTGTATCTCTGCTTCTAAAAATCCTATTGAGAAAAATCTTATTTTTATTGTATGCCGTTTTCCACTAGAGATGTGATGCATTATCCTCTTTAAACAATGCACAGAATTCCCGTTAGGGTGCATAAAGATCAATCACTGTCTCTTCTTCTGGAAGACATATTTGAAAAGTTCTTTTTGCCGCCCCGGTGGCGCGGTGGTCTAAGTGATAGCTTCTGATCATTCGTCCGAGATGGGTCCGGGTTCGAATCCCGTTGGGCATGGATGTTGTGTTTGTCTTTCGGCTCAAGCTCTCTCCCTTCCCTGGATTCAGTGGCCTTAAATTAGCGACGGGCGACTGCTTATAGCCCATTGAGTTGCTCACGGTGATCGTTAAACTTCCAATAGAAAAAAAAAAAAAAGTTTTTCGTTAGCTTATTGTTATATCATGTTTCTTTCTTTATTTCTCTCTTTTAACTGTTCGATTTGAAAATCTGTCTCTGATACCTTCCTTCTGCTGTAAGAAACTTTTTATGCGCAGTTTGTTAATTTTCATTACATACTTTTTAGCTGCTGGTGGAAGTAAGTAGCTGTTTTCTATTTCTGGATGTTTTATTGATTGAAAAAATCTGGTTGATATTTTTCTAACCATTTGCATTGGCTTTGAATAACTTTGATAAATTTAATTTGCATCAGAAAAGATTCAAGTCGTGCTCATTCAACCCAAAATTCGGTGTCATTTTTATTGTTTTCTTTTTTGTTCACGTTTTAGCAAAACAGTATAAAGAGATGTATGGGCATTTGAAATTACATCAGTATAATTTTCCGAATGTCAGTCAGTGCACTTCCACTCTTTCAGATAATTATTTAATTTTTTTCAACATTTTCAAAATATTTAATCAGGCCTAGGCTAGGAAAAAAAAAAAAGCGTAATTGCAGATTTCGGTACTTCCCGATGGAATTGCGCCATAAAAACTGGTATAAATGCACTGTACATTGAGTAGGCAGACACAAAAATATTACGCTTTCAAAATTTTTAGTCAGGCCTAGGTACTAAAAAAGAAAAGGCCTAACTGCAGATTTGGATACTTTACGACAGAATTTCACCATGAAAATAGTTATAAATGCAGTGCATGTTGAGTAGATAGACACAAAAGTATCGCACTTTCAAAATTTTTAATAGGCCTAGGCTAGGCACAAAAAATAAAAAAATAAATAAATAAGACCTAACCATAGGTTTGAGTACTTACTGATGGAACTTCACCCGAAAAATCTGTACAAATGTACAAAGCATAAAGTAGATGGACAGAATAACATTATATTAAAAAAATAATAATCAGGCCACATGTTCAACATATATTCAAAATAATAAAACTAAATGCTGCTTGATGTAAAAAAGCTTAATGCTGACTTTTCTGGAAACAGAAAAGTCAGCAATTAGAGAAAAGAAAAGAAAATCAGATGTGCTGTGGGAAGAATTAAAAAACTGAAAGAAAAAGTTATTGGAAAGTATGTACAACATTTTTACCCATTCCCGACATAACTTATTAACATCACGCTGAAAATTTCCACCTATTGGAAGCTGCATACTTTGAAGTTTAGAAATCTTTGTTTATGGTACACTTGTTTCTGGCTTCTCTGATTGGAGAAGGAGGAATTCTCATTGGTATTGCTTTTTTATTGATTTACTAAGGACATTCTTGTAAAAATGTCTTCCAATAAAAGAAAAAGTGGTGCTGAAAGTGAAATATTGGTAAAATGTCACAGAAATCCATAAAATTACAAGAAAAAGTGGACATAATAAATATGAGGCAGGTGAGTTAATAGCTAAACTTTCAAACTCTATAAAATGGTCCTAGCCACCCCACATATTCAACAGACCATACTGTTATGTAATTTTTTTTTCTTTTGCTATGTAACAAACACATCTTAAGTTCAACCTATGGAACAAGGAGGTATTGCAACTTTTGAATCGTATTATTTATCGCATCGTGATCTGAAGACCGCTTATTTTAGTAACAGCTAGTAAGGGCAAGGCAACTGTTAAACAGTTTAGTCGTGATTATAATACACCCACTGACAATAAAATGTGTGCACCAAGAAGAAAGCATCAGATTGAACTGAAATTTCATGGACGTAATGATGCAGATGAATGATGCACATGATTGCAAAAACAGAGCTGCAGGACAATTGCAGAGGGATCTGTGGCATGCAGTCTAGTCATCTTCAATAGTGCATCATACGGCCTCGTGCGGCAATACATGATGCAATACGGTCCAGCATGGAGACAAACAGACCTGATGTTGTCCTGCGGCAGACTGGTGCACACGTGTTGGGAGGGCGGTGTGCTCCAAATCCCAGATAGTGCTGCACAGCGGCAGCTGGCATTTCAACTGGTCCCACATATGCTCGATAGGGAACATGACATAGGCAGCCCTGGGCAACCCGAGCCGTGTGCGGGTGGGCATTTTCCTGCTGATATAGCGCACCTGGAATCTAGGCCAGGAATGAGAGCACATGAGGCCGTAGGATCTCATCCACATACCGCTGGCCCGTCAATGATCCACGTACCACTACTAGAACTGATCGGCTATTGTAGCGATGGCTAACTAGACCATAATGCGTGCAGTGCGGGAGGTGTGGTGCTTGATAGCGAGGTTGGGATTGTGCGGTTGACCCGTGGACCTCCACACCAGCACACGATCATCTGTCCCCAAAATGAAGCAGCACTCATCGCTAAGCACCATACATTGCCAGTCTGTGGTGTTCCACGTCGCTCTGGCCTGGCACCACTGCACATGGAGCTGGCGATGTTCCGTTGTTAATAGCAGCACACGTAAGGGGCGATGGGATTACAGATTCGCTTCCGTGAGGCATTGGAAAATGGTTCGTGGGCCCACGGGAGCCGCTACATCTGCCTGTATAGTGGATCGGGTCCCCGTGGGATTCGTCCATGATCTGGTGCACGATCTGTCGATCCTCTCTACCGGTGGTCCTCTTGGTCCGTCTGAAGCCGCTCCACCATGTGGCAGTGCCGTCACATGTCCACTGCTCCCAACAGAGTCGGACAGTATGGTCAGAACAATCCACGTGGTGCGCTATACTGCGCCTCGACCACCCTGTGGTTTTCAGCCTGATGATCATGCCTCTCTCAAAGTCCCTAAGTTGGGTAACTTGACATCTCTGATGTCTACCTGGCATTCTTGTCACTCTGTACTCTTGCTTGCGTCATCCGGTGCTTTTTGCTTTCATTGAAGGTATTGACTACACGCCGGTTTATGAGGCTGCTGGTTCTTGCTTGCAGTGCCACCACAGGGTGTGTAGTCATGTACACTCACACCAAACGTGGATCATTTGCATACCAGCACGGACACTAGCTATTTTCAAAGTTTTGCGGTTGTAGCATGTTTTGTAGGTGTGCAAATTTCATTTTCCGTGAGAGTGTTTTGTATGCAGTATCGCAGGAACTTCGATAGTGCATGGAACATGAAGACACTGTAATGCATGGTTGGACTTTGACATAAACTTTTTGTCCACAATTTGTGACTGATTTGGAAGGATTTGAACCAACTGTTATATTAATACTATTGTTCAAGAAATTCTCCAGCTACGGGAAAAGCTTGATTTGGAAACTGATGATGTGAAAGAATTGTTAGCCTCACGCAGTAAAAGATTTAGCACTGAGGGCTTGATTGAACTGGAAACATGGTCAGGGAAAGTGGCTCATAAGAAGACTCAGTTGAATAAATTACTAAAGAAAGCCTATACAAACAAGCATTCTTGATAAAACTTTCAAATCATAGAACAGCTTGTAAATTAAATTGATAAGTGTCGCTCTGATATTGAGTCCAGTTCTTCAGTTGTGTATATGTTCGGATACTTTGTGCAAGAGTGTGAAGCTTGTTTTGAATAGCATTTATTTGCTGAGTAAATAATGTTATCAAAAATTGTAATTAATTCCTATTAATTTTAATTGTTGATAACAGTCTAAACCTTTATAATGTACTTCCTATACTTGCTTAACGTACTGCTGTGTAACATGCAGGTTTCCCAGTTACAAGTAATTCTTTATAGTGTGATATTTTGAGTTTTTCACTAAATGTAAGCTTATTGGTAAAAAAAAATGCTATTCATTTTAACTTTTTAGAAATCATTTTATATACTCAATTACCCTTTTAATTTCTTAATTGCATAATCAGATTTTATATTCAATTAAAATGGCCAAACTCCTGCACTATTGACAGAAAGAATAGTCGAGAAAACTTAGCTTTAGGGTCAAGAAATGTCCCGTAAAAGTCAAGGAAAGGTCAAGAAATTGAGTCTCCTGAAAATGGTAGACACCCTGATTTGACAATTTCAAGAACAGATTTCATAAAATCTTCATACATGAAGTATCTGGCTGCCAGGTGTTTATGATGAATAATGCAAGCAACAGGGAGAAACTGTGGAAAGTTGGGATCACTTTTCATAAGCACAATTAATCCTGCATTTCCCCCCTCTGTAGCTGGTGTTCTATCTTGTGCTACACTGACAAGTTTATCCAGTGCAATACCAGCATTCGTTAAGGCTCTGTCAAGCACATTTTTAATGTCGGTATCACAAGTTGTTTCTTTTAGTGCCACTAAGTTAAACATTTCTTTACAGTTATGAAACATAATGAACAAACACTGCCAGTTGTGGGTTGTCTTATGTGTCTTTATTCATCAAGAGCTAAACTAAATGCAAGGGAATTCTTTAAATCATTTTTTATTGTGGAATAACTTTTTTACGGGTCTTATAGAGGTTATTTTTCATGAAAGTTGGTTGTCAAATTTTCGAACTAAAGCCTAGTTCGTCATCAGGACTATGTCACTGGAGTAGTTGCTTATGTTTCGCCATATATCCAGCCCGTATGTGGTTTTAATCCTAGTTGTAAATGAATTTATGGCACCTCTATTCATATTGTATTGTGGAATAACTTTTTTACGGGTCTTATAGAGGTTATTTTTCATGAAAGTTGGTTGTCAAATTTTCGAACTACTCCAGTGACATAGTCCTGATGACAAACTAGGCTTTAGTTCGAAAATTTGACAACCAACTTTCATGAAAAATAACTTCTGTAAGACCCGTAAAAGTTATTCCACAATACAATATGAATAGAGGTGCCATAAATTCATTTACATCATTTTTTATTTTGCGTGGAACATCAGCACTGGTCTGGGAGTTACACATCTGTAGTGTGATTTGAAGCTGGTGTTGCCGCCCCGGTGGCGCAGTGGTCTAAGGCAGTGGCCTCTGATCATTCGTCCGTAAGGGGTCCGGGTTCGAATCCCGGTCAGGCATGGATGTTGTGTTTGTCTTACGGCACTGGCTCTCTCCCTTCCCTGGAACCAGTGACCCTAAATTAGGGACGGGCGACTGCTTATAGCCCATTGAGTTGCTCACGGTGGTCGTTAAACCTCCAATCAAAAAAAAAAAAAAAAAAAAAAGAAGCTGGTGTTTATGTTATTAGTCACTGAAATTTTGTGTTATTTGGATCTGACACTGCAGCACACATTCAGCAATATTCTTCTTAACACATTCACCATCAAAATATGTTTAGCATGAGCAATATTCCATGATATAACAAAACTAGTTTCAGTTGTTGTACCTGCTTCCTTACTGAATGTTGTCAACAGATGTATCTGTTGGCTATTTAGTGATTTTAACACAGTTCACTTGTTTTTCTGTAATTCTGATTTAGGTGGTTAATCAGATGAAAAGTTTCTGTGATCTGTTTCATAGTGGCGTTTCAAGTGACGGGCTTTGCAATGACTGAGTGACACATTGCAGATAAGACCTAAAGGTTTACCTCCTTTAATGGTGAATGCAAAATCTTCCTCCCACTCTGGCTTAAAATTTCTGTTTTCATCTTCATATTTTTCGCTTACAATTTGATGATGCCATCTTCCTTCACAAAATGTTCACAGACGTTTCTAAAAAAATTAAAGTCAAAAAAGAAACAATAAGCTCCAGCATGTGCCATGCAACCAAACTGTACTCCAGTATCACACTAACACTCCCTAATTTCACTACCAACAACACCTCCACACATGCCACAATTATGCAATTGCAAGCCATGCCCACTAAAACTAACATCGTCAGCAGCTTGTACGATTACTGATTCTCCAGCTCAATTCTTCTGTAATCCTTGCTGAATGAAATTTCTTTAATCTCTGACTCAATCTAATGTAGCATTAAAATTCAAATCTAGCATTAAAATGCTTAAATATATTTACTCACCATGAACATTAAACTTATGTTTTAATTCAGTGGACTCTCTTTACATCTGGTAAGTAATTATAAAGCTTGATTGGTTTTTACATTTTGTATTAATTGTGATGCCTAAAGGAGCTGGGCCAACATATTTCTTGCAAGCCACACATTATATGTTATAAAGAGACACTCACAAGCTGTGGTTTGGCCAGCTTTGTTATAGAGCAAAATATCACTAATTCACTATTAATTAATTTGAAATACTCATTAATTCAAAGTAAATAAAATTCCCCAGCCTAAAGTATACAGTTTTTACTGTTTCTTAAACAGGTTATAAATTTGAAGCTGGACACCAGCTCAGCAATGGCTTAAAATTCAAGCTAATGAAATAATTTTAGCATCTGTCCCTACAGATTTTAATAGAACTTCAGTCCAGTACAGAAAGACACTCTTTTTAACACTGGCTTGGTGTTCTCACAGTGACAAACTTCTTGTTGTTGAAGCATGTTTTCCTGTTGTACCTGCTGCTGAGCACCAATAGTTACCTGCAACCACATAATCAGGGGAATAATCTGCTTTGAAAACAAGTACTGAAAGTGTTGTGTGCAGTTTTTGAAGTACAGGAAATTAAAAAAAATGTTTTTACAACAAAAATGAGGGAATTAAAGAAACATCTTGAATATACTGTTTTTTTCTGTTGCATTGTCATAGGAATCCATCAGTTTTGCCTGTAGTATTTCAAAATGTGGTTTTGGTGCTCTAAGTTAAGTTAGTGCTAGAAAAGATAAAAAATAGCAAAAGGGTGGAATTTCTAAGTCACATAAATCTTCCCAGTACTATCAACAAGTGTCTTAGTGTTGCCAATCAATTTCAGCTATTGGTGGATGGATGAGTTTCAAGATTTTATATCAGATGTGTATCAGAACATCAATTGTGTGGTATCTTAAGAAATAATAAATTGACATCAAAGTTTCATGAACTTGAATTATTGTTTTGGGGCTTGATTTTTTAAAGTACATTTTAGTAAGTTATTGGACTGTTGCAGTTGAAATGGCTGATTTTAATGTGATGCTGAAGTAAGCATAAAAGCCGAAGCAATGTACCTGAGCAATGGAAATTGTCAACAGTGGCATCAGTACACTTCTGCTAACTTTGGGAAACTCCAGTTTTCTGGAGGCTATTAAGTCCTCAAATGCCTGGTAAACAGCTGCAAAATGATTTGGGTGCAGAGTCCGAAGAGTAAGTGGGGTGTGGCAGAGTCTCGTATCCTAACTGTGGGAAAGTTTCTGCATGGTTATATTTGTGCGGGGGGGGGGCATTATCATGAAGCATCAGGGCACCATTACTATTGACCAATGCTGGCTGTTTTCTGCAGTTTCTTATGAATTTGCTGCAGGTCATCACAACAGTGTTCTGCTGTGGTCTGAATAAGTCTCGAGAACGACTGATGAATCATGCCTGCAAATGAGCACTATACAGTATACATGACCATGACTTTTTTTTTTTTTTTTTTTTTTTGGATGTAGGGCTGACTGATATGTCCCTGGGCCCTTTATCGGCATCCAACTATTGACCAGAACATCTACGATTAATGTAATGGATCCATTTCTCATCAGTAGTCGCAATGCACTGTAGAAATCATTCCCTTTTGTTCCAGGGATTCCAAGTACTACAGATTCTCCGTAGTTTTTACGGAAATCGTCAGTCGACCTACCAATTACAGGAAGCAGGGAATATACAGTGGTAATTGAAATTTCAGTGAAATGTTATTAAAAGCATCTGTGTGAGGTTTATCAACATTTATTAAATGTTTTTGGAATTGCCTTTTGGAATTCCAAATAACATTTAATAAATGTTAATTCAATATCATGACATTTTTTTGATATTTTTTTTTTTTTTTCAATGTTTTGTAGATGTCTCAGAAGTTTCTGCTCACATGATTGTAGTGGAACTGAGTGGGAAGCTGCTTTCGCTTTGTTTTGTTTGTGCTAACTAATAGCCACATGCTGCTAGATTCTTTTCTAAATGTCAACAGATATTTCTTGTGCTTTCGGTTTCAGATTATAGTAACAGCTAGCAGGCTTCTTGATTATTTAGTTTAGAGATTTGTGTTATCGTGAGTGAAACAATGAATTCAGAAAAACAAAATTTGTCTTTTTCCGAGGCACAAAAAGCAAAAAAGTGCAAAATAAAATCAGAAGTTTAAAGATTTATATAGTATTAAATTTCCATGTCTTCAACCTTCAAAAATTTCAGCCAATATGGTGTTTTGTACATATTGTTCAAAGGACATAAATATCGCCTTCAGAGGGCAAGATGATTGTCGCCGTCATGTGTTTTCGAAAAAACACACAGAATATTCCCAATCAAGAGCGAAGTCAAAAGATGTTGCATCATTCTTCATCACTGAAGATGAAGCCTTAGTGGCATAAATGCTGAAAAAGTTTATTTGCTCATTTTTTGATTGAACACATTCTGCCGATATCAGCTGCTGATCATGCTAGACCTTTGTTTATGGCAATGTTCCACGATTCCAAGGTAGCACGAAATTATAGTAGTGGCCATGCAAAAACCACAGCAATCATCACAAGTATAGCTCAAACAACTATGGAAGAAATTATTTCTTCCTTAAATTCACCCTTTGCAGTTAGTACTGATGGAAACAATGAGAGCGATGATATGAAACTGTAACCACTGTTAATTACATTTTTTGAGAAGCTGAGTGCGAAAATAATTGCTTGTTTCTCTATTGGCATGCAGTGATAACACTGGTGAAGGGATTTTCAAAGCTATAAGTGATGAATTTGGCAAAAAAAGGTTGCAGTGCAGTGACATAATGGCATTTGGATCTGATAATACCAGCTCAGTGCTTGACAAATTCAAAGGTTGTGTGGCATTTTGCAAAGCAACACCCCTATATATGTTCCATTATCCTACAGTTGGCATTTTGCAAAGCAACACCCCTAATATGTTCCATTATCTTACAGGCAACATAGTGCCTTCACAGGTTGGAAGTAGTTCAAACAATAACAAGCTGAGGCAGCTACTATGTTGCAGGATTTTCTTTGGAACATACATTGGTTTTGTGCAGAAAAACCAAAGCAAAACAAATGTTGGTGCCATTTGTTTACCACATAAATTCTTCAATTTTTTTTGGACAGTGTTTAAGCAAAAATTCACTGTTTTATGAATCTACGCTTTTATTTTGCCACTAACATTGTGTTTGTTACAAAGCATGTAATACAATTTTATTCATTACTACTGGAAAAAGCAAACTCATTTTTCTAGCATTAACTACTGAAAAAAAACAAGAAACTACTGATTCTTTTAACCTTTACTACTGAAAATTTTCTGGGAAGGTTGGAGTCTGTTGTTCCTGTTAAGTACAGAACACACTTTGGGGCAACATGCCTTGCGTTTTCGGTAAGTGCATGCAGCACCTACTGATCAAATTTGTTCACTTTACCTATGACAGCTTGGTGCTGGGACACTTGAAAAGTCTACATTTAATTCTGTGTTACCTCCTGTTCCATTTGCCATGGATCCAATTCAGTGATTTCCTCATCAACTGCTGTATATATGTTCCTTGCTGCCTTGGTTGTGGAGTGTCCCAATTTAAACTCGTAAATAAAAATAACACGAACCTGACTTGGCTCCAAGGTCCATTTCACCGTATTCACAACAACCAGTAGCGACACAACAGTTGACAATCCTATTGCACAGTCTACAATGCAAGGTGCCATGTGACACATCAATGGCATTTGCTGTACAGTGCCGACGGTCGAGTAAAACGACACTAAGTTGCAATACCCTGGAATCGCCTATTTCAACTGCAACAACCTAATACACTGCCGGACAATTGCTAAGGACGGATGACAATAGCAACGATAGCAACCATAAAATGGAAGGCAGGAAAATGTGGAAATTAGCATAAGTGCGGGATACAGTAAGACGTGTTATATGCGTATGCAAATTTTGGATTACCGAACTTGTTCGTGACGTCATAGCGCTGATAAGAGATATAAAGGATTTGACGCGTATTGACCGTTGTTGTTCAAACGCAAAGTTGAAAGGGAAAGAATCAATTGACGAACTTGCAATTTTCAGTATGTCTTCCCGACATCACCTAGATGATTTTACGCGTGGCCGTATTATTGGCAAGATTGTAGAAGGGCGAAAAATAACAGATGTTGCCAGGGAGTTCGACGTCAGCCACAGTGTTGTTTCAAGGCTTTGGAAATCATTTCAAACAAACAAAAAAAAAAAAAAACTGTCGCCAGACGTTTGCATGAAGGAGGACTATACGGCCGCCGTCCTGTTGTGTGCATCCCATTGTCCAGACGTCACCGTACCACCCGTTTGCAATGGTGCCATCGACATCGAAATTGGACTGATAACGACTGGTCTGCTGTCCTCTTCTCAGATGAGAGGAGATACAGTCTATCGTCTGATTGTCGACTACAACTGATCTGGCGTGATAGTGGTACTGCATATTGTCCAGCAAACATACAGGAAAGGGACCGATATCTGACATGTAGTGTCATGGTATGGGCTGGCATCATGATCAATGGCCGTACGTCCCTCTATGTGCTTCCAACTGGGACTATGACTAACCAACGATACATTAATGATGTTCTGCTACCTCATGTTCGCATGTTCCGTGGTGCTTTCGGTGATAGATTCATTTTCATGGACGACAACGCAACATGTCATCGAACAGTCGCTGTCCAGGAGTGTCTTGAGCGAGGATATTCAACGCCTCGTATGGCCAGCAAGTTCTCCAGATCTGAATCCCATTGAAAATGTGTGGGATGCTTTGAGGAGGAGTCTTGCTGGTCGCCAATGCCCTCCAATAAACAAGGACACCATCATTCGTGCACTGACAGAGGAATGGGATAAATTACCCCAACAGCTGCTTGATAATGTTGTGCAAAGCATGACACGACGTGTGGAATCTTGCATCGCCCTCCATGGTGGCCATATCCCGTACTGACATCTTACGCCGGAACGCCTGCGGACGGTAATTGCATTTTTTTCACGTTTATGTATTCTGCACAAAATGGCCTGTTTGTCCCTTGAGCACGTTCCAAAGCCTTCTGGATTTCAGAGCACAATAAATTGTCTTTCTTGTAATGTCCTCGCATTCTGACATTATTTTATTTCACTTGGCATCCAACCACACTTACTTTTTTATGCGCTATATAGCCGTTTATGATCCATCCTTAGCAATTGTCCAGCAGTGTACATAGTACATGCTTAAATAAATACATGAACAGGGTTCCCACGCAACCTGTATAACATGAAATTATTAGACTCTTGTTTGCAATTACTGCCTACGTAGAATTTCATATATTTTACTTTCAATATGTTACATTATTCTTTAATTCCCTAAAAATTATCAAAACTGATATATAAAAATTATCTGTTATTAAGATTTTATTCTATTTCTGCAGACAGTTTAATTTGTGTCTTGTAACATGGATCAGTTAGGTACAATTGCCTGATAAACCCCTTGTTGGAGAAACACTTCACAAGAGAACCAACCCAACAATAGATCAAAGCCTTTTGTTGGTTGGTTCTCTTGTGACACATTTCTCCGAACAGCAACACATTCAATCACTAAGTTTAGATAGATAAAAGAAAAACTGATCAACTGAAAGATGTTTAATTACACAGAACCATTTTTAGGGAATGTATTAAATTCTATGTGGGCAGTATACCATTGGTTCACAGAAATATCATGAAATTATGGTCCCCCCAAAAAAATGTGCTGATCGTGCATTTAGTTGTTAATGAAAAGCTGGTAATTGAGAAAAGATCAGTTATTTAAAGGATTTACAAATGTTTGGTGAGAAAATCAAGAATGAAAGGAAATGTGACAATTCACTGCAACATGATTTTGATTGTCACTCTTGGAAAGTCTTTCATATTTACCAAGAAAAGTTGGGGGTTTTTTTTTTTTTTTTTTGCTTTTGAGTGAGAACCCTAATAAAATAACATTAAAGGAGGTCTACCACAAATTAAATAATTAAAAAAATAGATTAAAACATAACATTAGGATATTCAACTATCCTCCTAATGGATAAATCCTGATTAAAAATATTTCATCATTCAAAATTACTTAATTCATGATTTTTGCTCCATTGAACCTTGAATTAATGAGGTTTATTTGCATATTTCTTGTCAACATTTGCATTTTGCTTTGCTTTATTCTTGTGATTTCCTGAATTAAGTGCAGTGTGACGTCTTAAGCTAGATCAGGAAGGTAACTGTCATGGAAAAGAAGTAAAAGAAAATAGAGAAAATCCCTAAGTTTGGAAACAAAAACATGTGACAAATGTATTTTTCATTAAAAAGGATGATAAACTTGCTCATCATTCTGAATGTTGTTGTTTTTTAATTTGTACATTATCTATACCAAAACTTGAAACTTTATAAACATAAATTTGTGGTGTTAATGAGAAATTTAAATTTTCTGAATGGTGAATTTTAGCTATAAGACAACTGATATACCACTACTCTGCTCAAAATGGAAACATATGTCCATCCCGTATTGAAATATGTTTATGCTGCTTCTTCAATTTAGACCCAACTTCCTGTTAGAATTTATTCACATCCCAACCAACCTATCAGTTATCTGGATTCTAGTTACAGGCCCTTTGACATCTTACGAAGACCTTGAAAGATGGCTCACCATCGTAATCATTCAGGAAAAGAGAAGTACTTCTGTACTGACAGCAAGGTGAGAAAAAATGTTTTTGAATTTTTCTCACCTTCTGTAGAAGCATGTTTTAAAATGATGTGATATATAGGAGAACTCAAATAACATTTAATGATAGTTACTACATATCCAAGGAACAGAACTAAAAAAAAAAAAAAAAAACAGAACAAGCAGCCCCCTTAACTTTCAAACAGTTTGTCGCATGCAAACAAGTAAGGTACCGTTGGAAAGCACTTGAGGGGAACTATCATGTGATGTGGAGAAACAAGCTAATTAACATGCTAATTAGCCATCTCCGAATTTTTCCATATAAGAGGTATGCTATTTTACGCGCATTCTATTCGGCACATAATAAAACCCTTAAATTCCAAATTTTTTTTTTTATTGGAGGTTTAACGACCACCGTGAGCAACTCAATGGGCTATAAGCAGTCGCCCGTCCCTAATTTAGGGTCACTGGTTCCAGGGAAGGGAGAGAGCCAGTGCCGTAAGACAAACACAACATCCATGCCTGACCGGGATTTGAACCCGGACCCCTTACGGACGAATGATCAAAGGCCAGCGCCTTATACCACTGCGCCACCGGGGCGGCATTTTAAATTTCATACGAATCGACCACTAAATACGTTACCGTGAGCTACGGAGAAAAGATGCCGCTAATGTTAAAATGCAAAAGTCGTTTTTGACATGTATCGTTTAATCGAGAACAGATACAGTGATTCGGTGTTGCAACAGTAAAATACAAAGAGGCCCAGATAATATGAGCCGCTATACAGGAACAGAACGGGTATGTTAAGGAAATTATGAAATATGATCATGAAAAAAATTAATTATGACCATATTTGGTTAATTGTCCATTGGATGCGGAATATTATAAAATCCTTAAATCCAAATTTTCATCGTGATAGCATACAACCTTCTTAAGATATACGCGAAAACTCAAGTGTACATTGAGTAAAGGGCCGTGCATAAAATAACATATTTTCCTATACTTACTGTAAAACGGTTTACCACGCAATACTGAGAAATGCTTAGGAGAAAGCTTCTACGTGAATTTGGTTGAAGGAAGCACTAAATAACATATTTTCCTCTACTTACTGTAAAGCGGTTTACCACGCAATACTGAGAAATGCTTAGGAGAAAGTGTTTCTACGTGAATTTGTTGAAGGAAGCACTAAATTCAGAATTGCAACTTTTAATGATGAACATCATAAGTTAATAGTTTTGCACAAAAATAACTTACGACATAGTTTGTGCAATTACATATTTCATTTTTTCCTATTGGCTACATTTTTCCTATTGACTTGTAAATTGTTTAATTCAAAAATACTACGTTCCACAAAACGAAAGCTTCGTATGTGTTTTCTGTATTTTTTTTTACATAAATACCGTTACAGCTTCGTTATATTATGAAACTTTGGTCGCCGCTCCGGTGGCGCAGTGGTCTAAGGCGCTGGCCTCTGATCATTCGTCCGTAAGGGGTCCGGGTTCGAATCCCGGTCAGGCATGGATGTTGTGTTTGTCTTACGGCACTGGCTCTCTCCCTTCCCTGGAACCAGTGACCCTAAATTAGGGACGGGCGACTGCTTATAGCCCATTGAGTTGCTCACGGTGGTCGTTAAACCTCCAATAAAAAGAAACCAACAGAAACTGTGGTCATGAAAATTGCAAATTGTTTCCTGCGCGAGTGAACCAGTGTGCCTGATTATTTAGCACGTCTTTTGTAAAACAAGTTAGTAAAATCATGCAATGCATTGATTATGATACGCTTTCCAACATACCAGAAATTATTACTCAAGTTATGAGGATAATGGCTGGAATAAATCTCGCTAATGTGTCCTGACCTTTGACCCCATTTCGATGATATTCAACAGAACCTGTTCAGTACACCTCAAGAATAACATACTAAAGTTTTGTCGCAATAGAAGCAGTTTTACGCAAGTTATGAGAATAATGGCTGTGGAATAAATCTTGCTTTTGTGCAATGACTTTGACCCCATTTCGTTGATATTCAACAGAACCGGTTCACTATACCTCCGGAACAACATGATAACGTTTTGTCGCAATCGAAACATTTTTTGGTAAGTTATGATGCACATGGGCAATGGAGTGGATCCCACTCCAGTGTCCTGACCTTTGACCCCATTTCGCCCATTTTCAATAGGGATCGTCCCCAGTGGCTCCCTTCCACATACTAAAATTTCATCGAAATCGAACCATTTTTACGCAAGTTATGACGCAAAAGGGCAATGGAACAAATCCCGCTCTTATGTCCTGCCTGACCTTTGACCCCATTTCGCCCATTTTCAATAGGGTTCGTGTCCAGGTGGTTCCCTACCACATACTAAAATTTCATCGAAATCGAACCATATTTACGCATGTTATGACGCATAAAGGCAATGGAATGGATTCCACCTTTATGCCCTGACCTTTAACCCCATTTCGCCCATTTTCAATAGGGTTTGTCCCCAGTGGTTCCTTACCAAATACTAAAATTTCATCGAAATCGAACCATATTTACGCATGTTATGACGCATAAAGGCAATGAAATGGATCCCGCTTTTATGTCCTGACCTTTGACCCCATTTCACCCATTTTCAATAGGTTTCGTTCCCAGGTGGTTCCTTACCACATACCAAAATTTCATCGAAATCGAACCATTTTTACGCAAGTTATTTTTACACACACATAAGGGCAATGGAATAAATCCCGCTCTTATGCCCTGCCTGACCTTTGACCCCAATTTGCCAATTTTCAATAGGGTTCGTGCCCAGGTAGTTTCCTACCACATACTGAAATTTCATCGAAATCGAACCATATTTACGCATGTTATGACGCATAAAGGCAATTGAATGGATCCTGCTCTTATGGCGTGACCTTTGACTCCTCTTCACCCATTTTCAATAGGGTTCGTCCCCTACCACATACTAAAATTTCATCGGAATCGAACCATTTTTACGTGAGTTATCGTGCCGATAGACGGACGAACAGACACGGAAAAAGCTGGAGCATATACGCTTCTTCAGTTCAACAACACAATTTTTATTAACAAGGTTGGGTTCAGGAGGCGAACATGGGCTTCCTGATACATATATTGTACGGTAAAATATACAAACTCTAAAATTCTATGTACATTATATACAGCACGATGTGCCGCCCCGGTGGCGCAGTGGTCTAAGGCGCTGGCCTCTGATCATTCGTCCGTAAGGGGTCCGGGTTCGAATCCCGGTCAGGCATGGGTGTTGTGTTTGTCTTACGGCACTGGCTCTCTCCCTTCCCTGGAACCAGTGACCCTAAATTAGGGACGGGCGACTGCTTATAGCCCATTGAGTTGCTCACGGTGGTCGTTAAACCTCCAATCAAAAAAAAAAAAAAAAAAAAAACAGCACGATGTATTTATTCACAAAGGATCCTCGTGGTAATAAGTGCAGGCATTTTGCACAAGAACAATAAGAGAGATTGTCGAAACATTTCGTCTCGAAGCATAAGTATATTATAGTGCTGACAACTAACAGAACGAGAATATTATAATGAAGCACTGTGCAAAAGGAGAACTGTAGACAACAAAGTAGACAATGTGAAACCTAAGGCAAACGGAATTACGATGTCTTAGTACTGGTAGAAAAAATGATAATCAAAGAGAAAACAAGTAATACTATATACATTTGTACAGTGTGGTGCATATTATATTCACATTTGTTAGAAGATATAAGCTTTATGTTGAAGTTTGATTCCGAAAACCAATGGTGAGCATGCACGTTGAACTGAAGTTCTACAGAGCTAGGAGCAACGGGGTTATAAATTACCTACAGCCAGTTGCAACGTCACTGGCATGCCGGCGAACTAGGAAGCGGCCGGAGAGCAGGTGGAACGGAAATGTTCTCTCTGTTGGGCAACGGCCACAAGGTTCTCTAGACGAAGTCTTGAGAGGAGACTCCCGAAAGTGGCACAGTAGTTCCACAGAAGCTTGGTGGATGGTATAAGGAGATGAGATATCTCGGCAGCGCTGATGAAATACGTAGATGACGTGTTTCACCAGGATGAAAATATATGAGCAGATGGGCGGAAGCTTGACTGGCGGAGAGACCTGCAGGAGGAGTGTCTTATAGGCATCGAAAGGAAGATCAGTTGTGGCTGAACGTTGAGCAATGGAAAATACAAGATGGAGTAGTGGAAGGAGGATGACATAATGTAGATAAACGTGAGAGACATCAGCTTCTTGAGCACAAAAGGGGCAAAGAGGTGAGTCACGAATGGTCATGCGGTGGAGGATGGATGGAACGGGAAGACGGCGGTGGAGAAAAAGCCAGTGAGTGTTTATTTCAAGAGGAGCTGAAAGAAGAGAAAGGGTGGCAGACCAGACAGTGGTGAGAGAGGATTGGGAGACATCAGGGATGTGAAGGAGAGTGGGTTTTAAAAGTAACCGATAGAGACCTGATGTTGAAAGAGAGGAGAGTGGAAGTGTAGATCTGCCGACTGAAATAAAGAAAGGAAGGCGGAAGGAACAAAGATTAGGCCGGTGGGGGTTGCGAGATGAGGCAACTTAGCAATGATGGTAGAGAGTAGGGAATCATAGACAGAGCGAGAGGAGGGTGAAAGAAGAACAGTGGGGGTGGGGGGGCTGGCGTAGGGTCGCCAGGACAGATCTGAGGTTACAAGGTCTTTGACGGTTACAACTCCGACTCGGAGCCAAGAAGGATAGGCGAAGCATGAAAGATGAGGGGGGTGAAGAAGAGAGGAGAAGAACAAGGATTCGGCAAGGAGTTCAGTGGTGGAATCGGGTGGGGATCGAGTGAGCGGGAGAGAGCGGAGAAAGGTAAGAGTCTCCCGTAAGGCAGGAGGAAGGCGAGAGTGAGTGGTAGTTTGGAGGTCCATTAGTATGAAGGAAGTGAAATTACTGTTGTTCGAAGAGGTGATGACATACCTTGTGGTAACGGCGTCGGCAACAGGTGAAGTATGAAGACGGAGGAATGAAGTAATCCGGAGAGCTTGATAGTACAGTCGTGTATCAATTAGGCCAATGCCACCTTGGTCAGGAGGAAGGCTGAGCTTGGGGGCACTGAGCCAGTGGTGTCCGGTCCAGATAACTGAGGTGAAGCAGCGAGTGATATCATCGAGACGAAGAAGTGAGGATTTAGTAGCAAGCCAGGAATGTGTGCACATGGAGAGAAGATAGGTTTGCGCAAGAGTGCACGTTGAAAATATGAAGTACAGAACTGCGCTTTTCGCCAAAACGCAGTTGACTGATGAAGACGTGACTGGATGGTATTCCACGTTGTGCTGGAGGCTTCACCTGGGACGCCAAGATGTACGCCAAGGAAACGTTGAGAGGCTGAAGACCAATGCGCTTCCCATGGGGAATCCAAGCGGTCAACCCATGAGTCGCACCACAGGCCTGTGCTTTTGGTTGTATTAATCGCAGCTCCGGAGCAGGAGGCGTAATCGGCGAAAAGACTTTGGAGCAAAGAGAACTGTGAACGCAGGCGTATACAGAAGGTAACGTCGTCTGCATACGTCACGGAAGTGGTGACATGGTGTCTCGTGCGGGCGATGAGTGGCGGAAGGGGGGCTTGAAAGGAGCGTTGAACGGAGAGGAGAAAAGGTTCTAAGGCTATGGCGAAAAGTTGACCGGAGAGTGGGCAACCTTGCCTCACTCCACGGCGGAAGAGGATTGGTGCTGTAAGAAAGGTGGGCAACTTGACCTGGAAACTGGCGTCCTGGTAGAGGGAGGTGAGGAGAGAAATAAACGGAGGCGGAAATCCAAATCGGAGAAGTGTGGCAGAGAGATAAGTGTGGGAGATGTTATCAAAGGCTGACTGTTGGTCTAAAGAGAGGAGGGCGAGTGGTTCAGAGCGGGAGCGCGCAAGGTGAATTAGATCAGTCAGGAGATGGATGTTGCGAGATAGGGAACGGCCGGGAACTGTGTAAGTCGCTGTGAAAGAAGTATGGTATAAAGTTTGTAGTCGAGATTCAGTAGGGAAATTGGGCGCCAGTTCACCAAGTCAAGGAGATCACCTTTCTTGGGGAAAAGGACAACGTATGCAGCTCTGAATCCCCTCGGGAGAGGAGAGTAAGTAAAGGCAGCAGAGAAAGCGGATAGGAGAAACGGAAGAAGAAGAGGCAGAAAAGTTTTATAAAAGCTAAAGGTTAGGCCGTCCGGACCCGGAGCGGCACCAGAATTCAGAGAAAAAAATGTAGTGTTTAGTTCACAGGGCGTGGGGGAAAGGAGAAGAGAAGAAGCGAGATGGGGGGGGGGGCTGAGGTAGATTAGAAAGGAGAGAATCCATTGCTGCAGAGGATGGTTGAGGAGGTTCACAGAACTTCATGGAAAAGTACTGACGGACATGGGAACAAAGCGCAATCGGCTCATCTGATACCTCTCCAGAAGAAAGGCGTAGATGATGAAGCATGGTCGAAGCTCGTCGGGTGTTTTCCACCGACGTCAGGAACTCATAGTTGTGAGCATCCGGCGTCAGGTGTTGCAAACGAAGTCGGCGGAGAGCTTGTTGCGCCAGAGGAGTGAGAAGAGATCGAAGCTCTTCTTGAAAGGAGGTGAAGAGAGGATCACTGAGACTGAGCATGGATAGAATTGAACGAACATAGTCTAGGCGCATGTTCTGGAGTGTCTTTAATTGGAATGAGTAGTTTCGGACATGCAGAACGAGTTGTTGCTTGATCTCCATCCAAGAATTTATTCCGCAGAGTGCAGATTGAAGCTGCGGTCGTCTGTCAATCAGGAATAACCGGACCGAAGAGCAGAATGCCGGGTCGGAGAGAAGTACATCATCAAATGTCCACGGGCGTATCATCCTGGGTTTGAATGGTGCAGTATGGACTATGATGGCAATGGCGCAGGGGTCAGATGAGACCGTGGGATGCACACTCGATTCTGTCACGGCAGGAAGTAAAGTACTGGAGGCATAAAACCTGTAAAAGCGGGCTAAGAAAGGATTTTGCGCATGAGAGGATCGCCAAGTGTAATTAGTTGACCATGGATGAATATGCCGATGTACATCATGAAGAGCTTTGTTGGTGACAACTGTCTGGAGCAGGTTCGCCAGGGCATGGAGGCGCTCTCTATTGGTAGAAGACCTATCCAGAAGAGGATCCAGGGTACAGTTATAATCCCCACCAACGAGAACATGGTCTGACGGTGGGATACGGTCCAGTGCTCTGCGAAGACGTGTGAAGAGAATCGATAAATGAGTTGTAGTGCTTGGAATATAGATATTGAATAAATGGTATCTGGAAGACGCGATGGTAAAAGATGCATGCTGTAAGAGATCTCGACAAATATTTCGCACAGAGAGGGATGTGATAATAGAATTGAGAGTATGATTAATGCCGATGGCAAGGCCGCTATGAGATGTTAGTCCATAGGCGTGATGAAACACAAAGTTCCACTGGCGCCATCGAGAATAGACGGTAGTTGGTTTGCAATTTGTCTCTTGAAGGAGGAGAATATCAGCCCCCAACGGGTTGAGGTCTTCATATGCCAAAGAGTTGCTAAGGGGAAGCGAATCCCCTGCAATTAAGTGACACGATCTTGAATTGTGGGGTTCCTTGCCTCTAGCTGAAGATCTTTCAGAGCTGGAGGAAAATACTTGAGACGATTATAGAAGATTTGTGCCCACGGATGGGTGGGAACATTCTGACGGCAGAAATGCAACACATTGAAGATCTGTTCCGGCACAAGTTGGCGAAGCGATGGATTCTTGACTGCTAAGACGCGTGCTATTGCGTAGCTGGTCGGATTCGTTAAGTATGTATGGCGATCAATGTATGAGAGTGGTACGGGAGGTATATTGGCTGTCTGGAGAAATGCATCGAACTCTTCGACTGTGGGAAAGGAGACTTCGGCTGGCGAGGTGTGTCGAGGAAAACTGCTGGAGAGGGAGGTTGAACGAGGTGAAGTAGAGTTTTGCTTCTTCGCTGCACGCCTGCTGCGGCCAGAGCCGCGGCGCTTCAGTGGAGGCTCGGTCGTCTCATCCTCACACTGCGTCTCTGGACCAACGGACCCCACATCAGCTGTTTTGGAGGTTCCAGCGGTAATAGCTGGTTGTGAACCCTCTGAAAGGGACTCAGTGGCGGAGCGACGGCGTTGCGGAAGTGAGGAGACAATTGTAGGAAAGTCCTCTAGTGAAAAAGAGGAAGCGGCTGTGGGAGCATTGCGTTGACCAACGTCTGTAAGCAAACTTTTTCATCATATCTTGGCTCCGAGGCCTGCTGTGCTGAAGTAGATGGTGTGGTACGCTTCGAGGTAGGAACAGTACCTGTAGGAGTGCCAGTCGGAGTCGGTGGAACTTGATGTGGGCAGTGCACGCGAAGATGGTTTTCGCCATGGCAAAGTGTGCAGTGCAAGGAGGTAATGACGTCGATTCTCCGACGTTGCTGGCCACACCGTACGGTTAGGATCTTCGGGCACGCAAGCAGATGATCGTCCGAAGGAAATATGACACGGGCACTTCGACGAAACCCTGCAATGGATTTGTCATCGGGATCTCTGGGCGCCGCCGAAAGAGTCGTTATTGGTCCAACCACTCGACCAAATTTGCTGAGTAAAGTGCATAGAGCCACATCTGAGACTTCAGGCGGAACTGGGTGGAAAGTGACCTGGATAGGTCGCTGCGCCACAGGTTCAGCCAGAAGATGCACATCTTTGATCGATAAGCCATCAGTCATCACAAGGTCTGCATGTTCTTTACGGGCAAAATACACTAATACGGCCCGTGGCTTTCGTGCCATATGAGTGATATAAGCTCCTGTAGGCCGCCCCGGTGGCGCAGTGGTCTAAGCGATGGCCTCTGATCATTCGTCCGAACGGGGTCCGGGTTCGAATCCCGGTGAGGCATGGATGTTGTGTTTGTCTTACGGCACTGGCTCTCTCCCTTCCCTGGACTCAGTGACCCTAAATTAGGGGCGGGCGACTGCTTATAGCCCATTGAGTTGCTCACGGTGGTCGTTAAACCTTCAATCAAAAAAAAAAAAAAAGCTCCTGTAGGAAGCATCTTCTTTAGGGCAATACTATATTCCTTGAGTTTCGTGTCTGGTAATGCATCAAAACAGACACCGAAATCCATTGTGGAGAAAAATTGTTTCCCGGCTGGGGAATCCTCTGGGATATCGATGGTGGCAGAACTACCCTCAACACTGACGTAAGAGTCAGGAAAAACTGGAGCAATAAACTTGGAAGGAACTCTCGTTCCGGAGGTCACTTTGGAGTAAGTGAGGGAAGTAGAGTTGGCAGGGGAAGGGTGCGACACAGTGCTGATTGCTGGTAGCGGCTTGGTAAACTGAGTTGAGCCAGCTGAAGGCAACGCAACCGTGCAATCGGTCACATCCATAGCTTCGGCAAATGAACCAGAGACGTGCGTCAAGGTGACGTCACTCTCCTGGGCAGGGATATCAGCTTGAGTTTTGCAGAGGAGTCGCGCGCCACATCTTGTATGCGTATGACGTCTCTGACGTGCATAAATGCTGATTGGTCTCCTGAGAGTGAGGAGGAGAAGGAGGTTGAATAAGCATCACTGATGTGGACGTGGACATCACCCTTATCAGTGCCCGCCATTGTAAATGGCGAGGACTAACTTAAGGATCAATCAGCTTGATCGAAAATAATAAAACGCTGAATGCAAACAAAATATGCAACTCACCGACTTGAGAGCTGAGCTAAAAGAAAGTACAGATCTTCTTGAAGGGGAACACAAAAATAGGAACAAACACTCACTATACACTTCCAAAACTGGGCACAAACACAGAGCTCGAAAAGAACGTGACTATATCGGTTATATGCTTCTTCAACCTAAGGTTGGAAAGCGTAAAAAAGATCGTGCTTATGTTATAGGTTTCTTCGTCCGTCCGCCTGTAGACATATCTCTGCAACTATTAGTCCGATTTGAAAACTTCTTTTTGCATTCGGAAGCTTGAAATGTACGAATGATGATGCTTTATTTCGTTTTTTTTACGATGTACAATTTAGCCGCTAGAGGGCGTAAATGTAGATGACTTCGAATTCAAAATACATTTTATTGCATATATATTTGCTTCTAAGCATCCGATTGAGAAATTTCTTTTTATCTTTCGATTCCATTTATATCGAAGAGTATTTTAGGAATACTTACTTTCTCAAATTACGCATCAATTTCCGCTAGGGGGCGAAAAGTAAATTGCGTTTTCCCCGATATCTCTTCTTCTAAAACTCCGATTAGAAAAAAAATTTCTTCAGCGGATACAGCTCCTGATGGAAAATATTTTGCGTATAATTTCTAATTTTTGGTAAAGAATACTTTGGCCACCAGGGTACATAAGTGTTAATTTTTGCTTATGATGTATTTGCCCAAAAAAGGTTCTAGCTTCTAAAAGCTCGATTGAAAAAATTCGTTTGCAGACCGATATTACTCACGTCGACAAAGCTTTTCGGAATATTTTCTTCGTAAAATATTGCATGGTTTCGCCGCCAGGGGGCGTAGACGTTTATCTTTTTTTTGTCAATATCTCTGCTTCTAATGGTCTGATTTTAAAAATTATTTCTTTCTTTATTGGATAGAGTTACAGGTGTGATATGTTTTCCATGTAATTTCAAAATTTTGAAGCAATTCACACACTTTCCGCTAGGGGAGTAAAGGTAAATTGCGATTCTACCGATATCTCTGCTTTTAAAATTGCGATTTAAAAATTCTTTCTGCACCGGATACAGCTGCTCGTGGGAAATTCTTTGCATATAATTTCTGATTTTGGGTAAAAAAAATGGGTTGGCCACCAGAGGGCGTAAATCTTAATTTCCGCTTGTGATGTATTTACAGCAAAATCTGAGCTTCTAAAATATCGATTGAAAAAATTTCGGTTGTGGGCCGGTACTACTCACGTCGACAGACCTTTTAGGAATATTTTCTTAAAATAATGCATTATTTTTACGCCACGGGGCGTAGTTGTATATCGTATTTTTGTCAATATCCCTATTTCTAGAAGTCCGATTTGAAAAATTACTTCTTTGTTGGATAGTGTTTCTGATGCGAAATGTTTATCATATAAATTAAAAATTTTCATGTAAATCATAGACTTTCCGCTCGGGAGCGAAAAGGTAAATTGTGTTTTCCCCGATATTTCTGCTTCTAAAACTTCAATTTGAAATTTTGTTCCTGTATCGCATACAGCACGTGATGGAAAATGTGTTTTTATATAATTTATAATATTTGGTAAAGCATGGTTTGGCCACCAGGGAGCATAAGTGTTAAATTCTGCTTCTGGTGTATTTGCTGCAAAATCTGAGCTCCTGAAAACTCGACTTAAAATTGTTTTTTCTTGGACCGATACCACTCACATTAAAAAACCTTTTGAGAATACTTTCTTGCTAAAATAATGCATGGTTTTCCCGGTAGGGGTCATAGATGCGTAACTTATATTTGCCCATATCTCTGCTTCGAAAAGCTTGATTTGAAAAATTCTTTCTTTGTTGGAGAGCGATTCCGCTGCCAAATGTTTCTCATATTAATTCAAATAATTCTGCAACCAAAGGGTGTAAGTTCACCATTCCGTATATAGCAGTATCTGCGGGATTAAAAAACCTATTAAAAAACTTCTTCGGTCAGATACTACTTTTTAACAGACTGGTTCCATTAACATTGTATAGCTTTAATAAATTTAATTTGTGTCAGAACGGATTCAAAAGTCGTGCTCATTACATCCAAGAATTCGGTGTCACCTTTCTTGTTTTTTATATTGCAGATTTGCTGTTGTGTCCATTCCGTCTCGAATTATGGTATAATACACTGGCGTGCAAAAATTAAGGACAGGACGGTTTTTCGAATGCAGAAGTGCTCCACATCGACTCAAATCATACCATAAGATCCCCAAGATGTAAGAATATGGGACAAGTTAGCAAAACCGTCCAAACAAGGAATCCAAAGGATACAAAGGCACTTTATTGAAAAGGTAGCTTCGAGCACAACTGGACAGAAGACAAAAACGTCCATGTGACAGGCGGCAGTCAAGAAAAATCCAGTCTTTAGTAGGGGATAGGATCACCCCTGATTGCGTTGCAGGATTTACAACGTCTGTCCATGCTGAGGACGAGGCTGTCAAGGAGCTGTTGAGGCATCGCGGCCCATTCCTCTTGTAGCGCCAATTGTAGCTGCGGAATCGTTGCTGGTGGTTGGTGATGTGCTGCCAAGCGTCTCCCGAGAAGGTCCCACACGTGTTCGATTGGATTTAAGTCTAGGGACCTTGCGGGCCAATCCATCGTTGAATATCTTCTCTCTCCAACAGCTCTGCGACAGCCACTGTACGATGAGGTGTAGCGTTTTTGTCCATGAAAAGGAACTCAGGACCCACAGCACCTCTAAACAGACGCACATGAGGCAGGAGAACCTCGGTACAATAGCGGACACCAGTGACTGAATCTCCTTGGAAGGTGTGGAGGTCAGTACGGCTACCAAGCATGATATCGCCCCAAACGAGAACTCCGCCACCTCCAAACCGGTCCCTTTCGATGATGTTGGAGGCGTGATTGCGTGTTCCCTGCTCTCTCCAGATGTGTATACGCCCAGAATCGCTCGTCAGACTAAATCGGCTCTCATCCGTATAGAGAACTCGACCCCATTGCTGATGTGTCCAGTTCTTGCGTTCCTGGCACCAGAGAAACCACCGTCTCCGATGAGCAGGCGTTAATGGAACACACCGCACTGGTCTTCGTGCAAATAGACCACCTTTGTGCAGCCTCCTGGCCACGGTAAAACGCGATAACGGACGTTCAGTTGTCTGTTGCATGTGCCTTGCGATTCCTCCCGCTGTCTGCCGTCTGTCTCTTCTCGTCTGCAGGACAATATACCGTTCTTACGGCGCCGTGGTTGGTCGTGGACGACCACTGCTAAACTCTCGGACAGCTGTTCCTGTCGTTTGAAATGCTCTCCAAGCTCGTGAAACGATGCTGTGAGCGATCCCGAACTCCTCGGCCATACTAGTCACTCTTCGACCTTCTTCCAACTTCCCAATGACGCGACCTCGAGTAAAGTTATCCAGATATCGTCTACTGGATTGCCTGTTGGCCATATGACACGGTGACAGCAACTCGACGTCGTTCAAACCGATGTACACCGTGCAATAGCTTTCACCGAATTGCTGAGCGTACACCGCCAGTGTGCTTTATACCCCCCGACACTCCTTCCCCCTACGTCATGCTGCATATATGCGCATGCTCTACCGTACCGGACCCTAGTCTATCTCCTGAGTGGTCTTTCGGTCCGTCTGCCCGCTCGTTCCGCTGTTATGCTAATTTCTCATCTTCGTCCTTAATTTTTGAACACCAGTGTACGCATGTAATTGCATATTGTTTCGATTCATTGATATATGTATTCCGTTGCAGTTATACTGCTTAAACTATCTGTAATATACAAAACGAAACTGCCTTTCGAAGCAATACAGAAGCCGAATCTACGTGTGTAGCTTTGATCTGCACGCAAATTGCTTCTTCGGCATTAGTCGTTTTCGACTACCGGTTAAGAAAATAACTGTAACCAGTATCGTTTGGAGCATTAAGCTTACTTAGTGTAGTTTAATACGGATATAATTGCATTTTTCTTTTCTTTTTGTTTTCTTTTTAATTTCGTTATATTCTGAGAATTTCGTAGTTTAAGGAAAAAGAAAGTTCCCAAATCATGTTTCTTCAGCATGCGCATGAAATAATAAAAACACACTGTTACCTACTGTATTGGAACTCTCAATTTTTAGACTTAAATGAGAAAAGAAACTGGTTTGACAATCTAAAATAAACATTTTGTGTTCGCAAGGGAAATCTTAAAATTAAATTTCATGCGACAGAATTCTTGTCGGCTGTTGGAATCTCGGACCTGCCGGCCATAAAATCTGCTGCTTTCCCGGGAGTTTTCACTGCCTCCCTGCTCGTGGGGACGCCAATACGTAGATGGTTCCCTGTCAAGTAGGTCCGGGATGCACTTTGTTTCTCTTTATGCTGGCAGTAGCAGAAAAATGCATTTCCTAAGCCGCCTGGTGAACGTAGCAAATTATACAATTACCCTCCCGAATAAAGAATTGGGAGATACCTATAGTCAGATGTGGCTATAAAAAGGGTTAACAGACAGACAGACAGACAGACCATAGGACTCTAAATGAAAAATTCTATATGTCGTTTATGAACGACAAAGTAGAACTAAAATTCCTGACGTAACGCTTTCCTGTTTCTAAAGAGTTGATCGTGTGACGTAATGCATCTCTGACGTCATGTTAGAATGATTTAAATGTTGTGGCGTCACACCAGCAGCTATTGCAAATCGGTCCTTTTTGCTATAAAAACAAAGCTAAGTGTTATACGCGTCCGCTTTGGGCGACAAACTGGGACAAACGTTCATACTTTCGAACAGAGAAAATTTTATTGTTTTAAATTGACACGTGGAATTAATACATAAGAGATGCAAACTTAAATTACAAGACAGCTGCTCCCATTAGCGATATCAATGAAAGAAAAGTGGGTTTTTGAGGTGGAAAATAACAAATCATTTGGAATAGATCGCACAATTTCGTAGCATTTTGCGAAAGTCATTTTCAAAAATTGGGTGATCATTGCGTTCCACATATGTTGCCAAAATGTTCCGAATGTGTGTCAACCTGTTCCGCGTGTGTTTTCAAAGCTCTTTCTACTATAAAATGCTTTATGATGTAAGATACTAGTATTTTTCCGTAACACATTCCGGACACTTCGTGGCAAAAGCATGGAACACTCTCGTAGCACACTGCGAATATATTTTCCGGAATTACTTTCTCCATGTGTTCCGAATCAGTTGCCAACCTTTTCTCAACGTGTTCAACTGGGAACACACTGATGTGCTGTATATTCCGAATCCGAAATGCCACGGACGTGATGTGTTGATATTTTTCTATTAGTGGTGTCGAAGATTAGGGCCCAGTCTTTGGTTCCACTATGCGAAAAAATCACACATTCACGCATTCTTGTCTCCAAGAGTGGTTCCTTAAAATATTTCTCTCATTAATTTTTCTCTGAATTTCATTTTTTTGAGTTAAACTAAAGGACACAAAAAACCTTTTTTTTATTTTCTCAAACATTCGTTCAAGGATTTCAGTGGAAAGTGCGTAGTTATAGTTTTTGTACGTTTACTGTATATGTATGTGTCTTTGGAACGAGAGTTAGAAAGAATTTGAGCATATGTAAATGGCTTAAAATTACTTTTAGTATGTGTAAACCTAGAACATGTGTAAACTAAATTATTGACTTCATTTTAAAAACTAAATTTCATATTTATATATCATCATCATCATCATTGTCAACCATTATCAATCCACTGCTGGACGAAGGTCTCCCCAAGTTTCCTCCACAACGGTCTGTCTTGTGCCAGTCTCCTCCATGTCACCCCTGCATACTTTCGAATTTCATCCACCCATCTCCCATGTGGTCTTCTTCTGGGTCTTTTCCTGTCCCTTGGAATCCAATCTAAAATTTCGGCTGTCCATCGATGATCTGTCCTTCTGGCAGTATGTCCAGCCCATTGCCATTTCAGGGATTTAACTCTGATCATGATGTCTTCCACTCTTGTCATTTTTCGGATCCACGAGTTCCTCTTCTTATCTCTCCTGGTTACACCAAGCATGCACCTCTCCATGCTGCTTTGAGTTGTCTGCAGCCTTTGTATGTCTCTTTTAGTTAAGGTCCACGTCTCTGCACCATACGTAAGCACTGGAAGGATGCATTGATCAAACACTTTTCTTTTAAGACATAATGGCATATTGCTCTTGAAAATTATGCTGTTTCTTCCAAAAGCTCTCCAGGCAAGTTTTGTACGCCGATTAATTTCTTCATCAATGTGACCCTCACTTGATATCTGCTGTCCAAGATAAACGTACGTGTCTGTTATCTCCAGCTTTTCTCCATCAATCGATAAATCTTCATTTCTTGTAAAAGCATTGAACATCACTTTTGTCTTCTGAAAGTTCATTTTTAATCCCACTTCTTTACTCTTGTCAGCAAGTTCCTGGATCATACTCTGCAGCTCTGATGGGGTAGTTGCAAAAATGACTACGTCATCAGCAAAACGAAGGTGGGTTAGATAATCTCCATTAATCTTTATCCCCTTGTTTTCCCAGCTCAGCGACTGAAAAACACCCTCCAATGTGGCATTAAAGAGCTTCGGAGATATGGTGTCACCTTGTCTCACTCCCTTTCCAATTTTTATGTGTGTTGTATTTTCAAACAGCCTAATCTTTGCACTTGCATTTTCATAGATGTTATTAATAATATTAATGTATGCATCTTCAATACCGCAGGTTTTCAGAGCCATTGTAACTGCTGATGGTTTCACCGAATCAAAGGCTTTTTCATAATCGATAAAAGCCATGCACAATGGAAGTTCATATTCCCTCGCTCTTTCAATTAGTTCTCTCAGCACGTGGATATGATCTATTGTGCTGTAGCCACTCCTGAATCCAGCTTGTTCTCTCGGTTGAGCCATGTCCAGTGTTACCTTCAAGCGGTGTGAAAGAACTTTAGTGAAGATTTTATAAACTACTGATAGGAGGCTGATAGGTCTGTAGTTTCCGAGATCCTCAATGTCACCTTTCTTATGTAGCAGGATCATTGTAGCGGTGTTCCAATCCTCAGGAATCTTTCCTTCATTAAGGCATCGAGTGAAAATTTGGGCGAGTACTGTTTCGATTTCTCCACTTGCTTCTTGTATGATGTCTACAGTAATTCCATCTTCTCCTGGAGCTTTTCCTCGCTTCATGTTCTTGATTGCATGTGCAACTTCTGCTGGAAGGACTGGAGGAACTCTGGTACTGGTATCTTTCATGATGTCTGGAGTGCATATATCATCCCTTTCATATAATTTGGAGTAGAAATCTTTCACTCTTGTCAAAATTTCGCCTCTATTTCTTGTTACAGAACCATCTTCTTTTCTCAGTGCCATAATCTGTTTTCTTCCCTTACTGAGATGTCCCTTTGCTATCTTTAGGCTTTGGTTGTTTTCAATTGCTTTCCTCACTAGTTCACAGTTGAATTTCCTTACGTCTTCAGTGATACTTTTTCTTACTGTCTTGCATAGCTCTATATATTCCACTTTGGAAGTCACATCTTCTTTAGTTGTCCTCATCTCTCTTCTTTTTTGCATCAACATTTTCGTTTTTCCTGATAATTTGTTCACATGCAACTTGTTCTTAGACCCAGCTAATTTTGTTGCTGTTTCCATAAGAGCTTTGGTTACTTTTCTGTTAACTTCAGAGATGTCCACTTCTTCCGATGTTAGGCCTTCTAAAGCAGAGAACCTGTTCTTCAGTTCTAACTTGAAGGTATTATGGTGTTTTTTAAGGTTGTTTATGTCAATAGATTTTGTTTGTCTTATGAGCTTGCCACGTTCAAGTTTAGTGTTGAGGTGCATCTTACATCTCACCAATCTATGGTCACTACCTGTGTTGAACTTGTTTAGCACACTGCAGTCTTCTATGACGAATTTTTTGTTACACATAATAAAATCAATTTCACTTGTCATCCCATTTGGATGTCTCCATGTCCATTTCCTGTGTGGCTTTTTCTTGAAGAAGGAGTTCAAGATGAAAAACCCTTCTGCCTCTGCAAACTCAACGAGAGTATTTCCACGCTGGTTTCTGTTGCCATGACCGAATTTACCTACTGAAGTCTCATTCTGTTGCCGTTGCCCTATTTTTGCATTGAAATCTCCCATAATTATTTTCAAGTGCTGCTTACCTTTATTATTTAGATGACAAATTTCCTCATAAAATTCTTCAATTTCTTCTTCAGGATGACTTGTGGTGGGTGCATAAGTTTGAATAATCTGAGCCTGGTATCTTTTCGAGAGTTGGATAACAAGTCGTGCAGCTCTGTGAGAGGAACTTTCAACTTCTACAACTTTATCCTTCAGTTTCTTGTTTATTATAAATCCAACACCACTAGTTCTGCCAGTATCTGTCCCACGATAGTAGAAGAGATGTCCACTTTTCAGTTCGATGAGATCTTCTCCTTTTCTCCTTACCTCACTTAGCCCCACGATGTCCCACTTGATCCTTTGTAGTTCCTCTTCCAATTCAAGAAGCCTTGATTCAGAAGATAGGGAGCGTCCATTGTAAGTAGCCAAGGTCAGCATCAGATGGCAGCCTAGTCCGGTCCTCCGGGGATTCTTAGCACCCTCTGCCTTCATGTCGCACTGGCCGCTGCCTTGGCCAGGTACATTCCAGCTGCCGGAGACTGAGGGCCAAGATTTAAGTTGTGGAATCATTTTGGAGGGTTTGGCCATAACTCACCACGCTGGCCAAGCGGGTTGGTGAGTGTGGGATAGAATTTCCTCTAATCCCGATGGTATAGTTATACCGCTATGGGCGGTCGTCAGAGCCCCTTTAGTGGGAACAGGATGCACCACGAGAAGGCGGGGTTGACATTTGTCAAGGAGAGGCTGTGATGTTACGCATCACCTGACCTTACATCCCATATTTATATATATATATATATATATATATACACTATCTACCACCAAGTAATTGGACACCTCTGCAATCGACGATATTTGCTGTCCTGATACACGACGCTGCCGCCGCCGTTAAATGTCGTGTGGGAAACAACAACGCAACCAGTTGCATGCACGATGCCACGCAGTTCGGAGCTCTCTGATTTCGATAAAAGGTATAATCGTCGGGCATCACAGAAAAGGGCGATTCGTACGTGACATATCCAGCGAGTTGAAGTACCCAAAATCGACAGTGGCCTATGTGATTTTAAAGTGGAAGATGAGAGGTTACTGTCGGAATGTGCCCCGACCATGCAGACCCACAAAACTGGGAGTTAGAGACCGACGGGTGCTGGCCAGAGTAATTCGGAAGAACCGCACGAAATCGATGGGCCACATCCGTGAGGAGTTTCAACAGTCATCAGGGAGTGTTCTTTCGATGAATACCATCCGTAAGGAAGCCCAATCTGCTTGGTTATCATGGACGTGCTGCCGCCCACAAGCCTTTGATCACCAAGTCCAATAGCGCTGCTCGGCAAACGTGGTGCATAGAACGTCGACAGTGGACTGTAGAACAGTGGAAACAGGTTCTCTGGAGCGACGAATCAAGGGTGACCCTCTACCGTTCGGATGGCAGGGTCTGGGTTTGGCGTCTGCCTGGAGAACGCCTCCTGCCGGAATGTATTGTGCCAACTGTGAAGTTCGGCGGCGGTGGAAGTATGCTATGGGGGTACTTCTTCTGGTATGGCACGGGACACTTGATCGCAATTCATGGTAGACTCAACGCCGAGACCTACTGCACCATTTTGGATGACCATGCGCTTCATACGTTGTGGCAGTTTTACGGGGTGGGCCCATGTTACTTTCAGGATGACAAGGCCACCTGTAATGTTGCGAGGTCCACCATGGCTTTGTATGGTGACAATGGGGTTAATCGAATGGACTGGCCTGCGCAGAGCCCGGATCTTAACCCTATCGGGCACCTATGGGACGAGTTGGAGCGTCGACTTAAGGGGTGTCCCCACCGTCCGAAATCGGTGAAGGAACTGACCTGTCTTCTCCAAGCCGAGTGAAAAAAATACCGCTAGCCGTCGTACAACGCCTGGCTGAGAATGTGCCCCGGAGGGTCGTAGCTGTAACCGCCGATCGTGGAGGCTCCACCAACTATTGAAGGCGAATAAACTTCGTTTTCCTTTGCTATCACAGGTGTCCAATTACTTGTTGGTAGATAGTGTATATATACGTATTATGTATATGTAGCAATTGGGATGTAAGGTAAGCTGATGCGTAACATCACAGCCTCTCCTTGACAAATGTCAACCCCGCCTTCTCGTGGTACATCCTGTTCCCACTAAAGTGGCTCTGACGACCGCCAATAGCGGTAAAGCTATACCATCAGGATTAGAGAAAATGCTATCCCACACTCATCTACCCGCTTGGCCAGCGTGGTGAGTTATGGCCAAACCCCTCCAAAATCACTCCACAACTTAAATCTTGGCACTCAGTCTCCGGCAGCTGGAATGTACCTGGCCAAGACAGCGGCCAGTGCGACATAAAGGCGGAGGGTGCTAAGAATCCCCGGAGGACCGGACTAGGCTGCCATTTGATGCTGACCTTGGCTACGTATAATGGACGCTCCCTATCTTCTGATTCAAGGCTTCTTGAATTGGAAGAGGAACTACAAAGAATCAAGTGGGACATCGTCGGGCTAAGTGAGGTAAGGGGAAAAGGAGAAGATCTCATTGAACTGGAAAGTGGACATCTCTTCTACTATCGTGGGACAGATACTAGCAGAACTAGTGGTGTTGGATTTATAATAAACAAGAAACTGAAGGATAAAGTTGTAGAAGTTGAAAGTTCCTCTCACAGAGCTGCATGACACGTTATCCAACACTCGAGAAGACACAAAGCTCAGATTATTCAAACTTATGCACCCACCACAAGTCATCCTGAAGAAGAAATTGAAGAATTTTATGAGGAAATTCGTCATCTAGATAATAAAGGTAAGCAGCACTTAAAGATAATTATGGGAGATTTCAATGCAAAAATAGGGCTACGGCAACAGAATGAAACTTCAGTAGGTAAATTCGGTCACGGCAAAAGAAACCAGCGTGGAAATACTCTCGTAGAATTTGCAGAGGCAGAAGGGTTTTTCATCTTGAACTCCTTCTTCAAGAAAAAGCCACACAGGAAATGGACTTGGACACATTCAAATGGGACGACAAGTGAAATTGATTTTATTATGTGTAACAAAAAATTCGTCATAGAAGACTGCAGTGTGCTAAACAAGTTCAACACAGGTAGTGACCATAGATTGGTGAGATGTAAGATGCACCTCAACACTAAACTCGAACGTGGCAAGCTCATAAGACAAACAAAATGTATTGACATAATCAACCTTAAAAAACACCATAATACCTTCAAGTTGGTACTGAAGAACAGATTCTCTGCTTTAGAATGCCTAACATCGGAAGAAGTGGATATTTCTGAAGTTAACAGAAAAGTAACCAAAGCTCTTATGGAAACAGCAACAAAATTAGCTGGGTTTAAGAACAAGTTGCATGTGAACAAATTATCAGGAAAAACCAAAATGTTGATGCAAAAAAGAAGAGAGATGAGGACAACTAAAGATGTGACTTCCAAAGTGGACTATATAGAGCTATGCAAGACAGTAAGAAAAAGTATCACTGAAGACGTAAGAAAATTCAACTGTGAACTAGTAAGGAGAGCAATTAAAAACAATCAAAGCCTAAAGATAGCAAAGGGACATCTCAGTAAGGGAAGAAAACAGATTATGGCACTGAGAAAAGAAGATGGTTCTGTAACAAGAAATAGAGGCGACATTTTGACAAGAGTGAAAGATTTCTGCTCCAAATTATATGAAAGGGATGATACATGTACTCCAGACATCATGAAAGGTACCAGTACCAGAGTTCTTCCAGTCCTCCCAGCAGAAGTTGCAAATGCAATCAAGAACATGAAGCGGGGAAAAGCTCCAGGAGCAGATGGAATTACTGTAGACATCATACAAGAAGCAAGTGGAGAAATCGAAACAGTACTCGCCCAAATTTTCACTCGATGCCTTAATGAAGGGAAGATTCCTGAGAATTGGAACAACGCTACAATGATCTTGCTACATAAAAAAAGGTGACATTGAGGATCTCAGGAACTAAAGACCTATCAGCCTCCTATCAGTGGTTTATAAAATCTTCTCTAAAGTTCTTTCACACCGCTTGAAGGTGACACTGGACATGGCTCAACCGAGAGAACAAGCTGGATTCAGGAGTGGCTACAGCCCAATAGATCATATCCACTTACTGAGAGAACTAATTGAAAGAGCGAGGGAATATGAACTTCCATTGTGCATGGCTTCTATCGATTATGAAAAAGCCTTTGATTCGGTGAAACCATCAGCAGTTACAATGGCTCTGAAATCCTGCGGTATTGAAGATACGTACATCAATATTATTAATAACATCTATGAAAATGCAAGTGCAAAGATTCGGCTGTTTGAAAATACAACACACATGAAAATTTGAAAGGGAGTGAGACAAGGTGACACCATATCTCTGAAGCTCTTTAATGCCACATCGGAAAATGTCTTTTAATCACTGAACTGGGAAAACAAAGGGATAAAGATTAATGGAGATTATCTAACCCACCTTCGTTTTGCTGATGACGTAGTCATTTTTGCAACTACCCCATCAGAGCTGCAGAGTATGATCCAGGAGCTTGCTGACAAGACTAAAGAAGTGGGATTAAAAATGAACTTTCAGAAGACAAAAGGGATGTTCAATGCTTTTCCAAGAAATGAAGATTTATCGATTGATGGAGAAAAGCTGGAGATAACAGACACGCACGTTTATCTTGGACAGCAGATATCAAGTGAGGGTCACATTGATGAAGAAATTAATCGCCGTATAAAACTTGCTGGAGAGCTTTTGGAAGAAACAGCATAATTTTTCAAGAGCAATATGCCATTATGTCTTAAAAGAAAAGTGTTTGATCAATGCATCCTTCCAGTGCTTACGTGTGGTGCATAGACGTGGACCTTAACTAAAAGAGACATACAAGGACTGCAGACAACTCGAAGAAGCATGGAGACGTGCATGCTTGGTGTAACCAGGAGAGATAAGAAGGGGAACTCGTGGATCCGAAAAATGACAAGAGTTGAAGACATCATGATCAGAGTTAAATCCCTGAAATGGCAATGGGCTGGACATACTGCGAGAAGGGCAGACCATCGATGGACAGCCGAAATTTTAGATTGGATTCCAAGGGGCAGAAAAAGACCTAGAAGAAGACCACATGGGAGGTGGGCGGAAGAAATTCGAAAGTATGCGGGAGTGACATGGAGGAGACTGGCACAAAACAGACCGTTGTGGAGAAAACTTGGGGTGACCTTTGTCCCACAGTGGATTGATAATGGTTGACAATGATGATGATAATGATATGTAGCAATTATGAACATTGGAATCGTAAAGTGAACTCATGTATAATCACAACAAAATTTGGTATAGAATCGTGCATTATGTCAGTAGAATGATTTTTTTTAAGGAAATTAATTCTTCCCCCCACCCCCGAATTCTGAAATTTCTTATTCAGCAATTTGTAAATGAAATGATGTGAAAATTTTTGTATTCTTGAGTTTCGAGAAATGTTAATTGTGTACATGATGTAAATTTTATGCGAATATTAGGATCCCCGGGATTGGCACCATTTCGTTTGGTTTTATTTCACTAGACAGCGAGTCGCCAAACCCAGAGATAAGAATCTCGCTTTCTTTAAACCCAGAAATTCCTTAGGAAGAGGTCACCTTGCAAAAAATTGAATACAAAGAATTCCACATGGCATAGCAGGTGGAATTTCAAGAATTTTGCAAAGTCATGCTCAAGAGGATGACCAGCAGATTCTTCATCCCCCACCACACCCCTCGTAAACACCTTCCCTCAAGTTACAGAGAGCGTGAGGGAGTACTTTCAGCCAATAACGTAGCTGAAAACCATGGCGTCGTTTTTGGCGCAGGCGCGAAAGTTGTTTGTGAAAGTTTGGTCAGAGGAGGGAGAGTTCACTCTCACTCACTTTTACGCCTGTTGATTGTGGGATCAACATCCCACATACTTTTCTGCTTTTGCTTGTATGGGTCCACTAAGTCACCATGCTGCTGCTTGGAAGGAAGAGTCCCTGCTCCATTGCTCGATGTTGGAAGCCAGAAGTGTAAAATTTCAACCGCGGCTGTCCTAATCCAGAAGAGTCTGAAGTTCAGCACCTGCTGACTTGTTTTCTCCCGCGCAGACGTACCGGTGGAGGTTGCTGATTGACCCCCGGCCCAGCCGATCACACCCATCGGACACATATTGTATGCAGCTCCTAACTCCTTGGACGTGGAGCCGAGAAACAGCTATGCCTCAGGTCGCTCCGGCCAGCGCTACCCACTCGGAATGATCGACGACGTCTGACTCCGACACTAAACCAAAGCTGGAAGAAGCCTCGATGGCCACCCCCCCACTACTCCACCCAAGTAAAACGAAGGGAGACCAGACCCCCCGGAAAGATGATATCTGCAAATGGCGGTAGTTAACTCACCGACTCTCATGACAACGGAATTTCCTGCACACCAAAAAGGTAAACTTTGCTAAAATATTATTTTTCGGCCACCAGTATCACGATATTCTTTGATTCTCTTGATTCAGAAAAAAAACAAAAAAAACAAACTCGGACTTGCTCTACCTTCAGCCAAAGTAGCGGATGATTATACACAAAAAGAAAAAAAAAAAAAAAAAAAAAACAGGTTATCCTGCAAAAATGGGGTGTTTTCCTCTGAATCCCACACAGCACTGTGATATAAATTACTCAAAAGTAAATTTGCCTTTTGTTGAGGGGTGCATTATTAAGTTTTAACTTCTAAGTGTCTTGATACCCTTCCAAAAAAAAAAAAAAAAAAAAAAAACCGGAGGCAGGGGTAATGCATTACACTCTGAAAACCACATGGTATTAATTTTATTTTTGGCCAAAGTGTATTATTCTTTTCTATTGTGCATGATGTTTTGTAAATGTATCTAAAAGGGAAATATCAAGTGTTGATCACATAATTTTTTTTTCTAAGCAAACGATATTTGAATCATACTGAATTTTGAATAATAAATGAATTACAAATTGAAATGTTAAAAATTTGCAATATTACACAAAAACTGAAAATTGTATAACTGATTTAGAAATATACACCCAACAAAATTGAAATGGGACTCTAAAACTCATTTTTGGCATTCGTGGGTGCTTTGTAAATGAAAAACCAAAGATAAAAAAATCTGTAAAATTCTCAACACAATTCTGATCAGGCGAGAGGCCTGATCAACAATAAATGCAGCTGATAATCAGTTTTTACACCTAAAAATTTTGAGTCACCTTTATTACTTGTTTGTGTGTTCAGTGAATCCAAGGTATTGATAGGTAAATTAAGTAAATTTTTTTCAAGCTCATAAATCACCTCTGTACTTGGCAGAGTTCAAGGACCTGAGCCTGGTAAGATTTAATTAACTGATACTTTGACAATGTCAATTTTACTGTTGGTGCATACAATTTTCTTTTGTTCTACGACTAATTATTTATACATCACGTGCCATATTGTTTCACATTACTTGATACAAGTGTATTTACACTATAACACATGGTCATAGTGACCGAGGTTCAAATTAGAACACAATTGATTTATATCAGATGGCTAGAAAATAAATTCTCGAAATAAGGCATGGATCAAGCATCTGCATCCTTTTAACTGTACTAATGCCCTAATTTACTTAAATAGTGGATTTTGGGTAAGTGAAACTTGATTTCAAACATGTCATGTGTCTTTTCTAGCACATAGACATTAATCTGTAACCATTCAGTAGGTTAACAGAAGCGCCAATCCTTATACACTGCTGGACAATTGCTAAGGACAGATCATAAACGGCTATATAGCGCATAAAAAAGGAAGTGTGGTTGGATGCCAAGTGAAATAAAATAATGTCAGAATGCCAGGACATTACAAGAAAGACAATTTATTGTGCTCTGAAATCCAGAAGGCTTTGGAACGTGTTCAAGGGACAAACAGGCCATTTTGTGCAGAATACGTAAACGTGAAAAAATGCAATTACCGTCCACAAGAGTTCCGGCGTAAGATGTTAATACGGGATATGGCCACCATGGAGGGCGATGCAAGATTCCACACGTCGTGTCATGCTCTGCACAACATTATCAAGCAGTTGTTGGGGTAATTTATCTCATTCCTCTGTCAGTGCACGAATGAGGGGGTCCATGTTTATTGGAGGGCATTAGCGACCAGCAAGACTCCTCCCCAAAGCATCCTACACATTTTCAATAGGATTCAGATCTGGAGAACGTGCTGGCCATACGGAGCGTTGAATATCCTCGCTCTCAAGACACTCCTGGACAGCGACTGTTCGATGACATGTTGCGTTGTCGTCCATGAAAATGAATTTATCACCGACAGCAGCACGGTACATGCGAACATGAGGTAGTAGAACATCATTAATGTATCGTTGGCCAGTCATCGTGCCAGTTGGAAACACATAGAGGGACGTACGGCCGTTGATCATGATGCCAGCCCATACCATAACACTACATGTAGGATATCTGTCCCTTTCCTGTATGTTTGCTGGACAATATGCAGTACCACTATCACGCTACATCAGTTGTCGTCGACAATCAGATGATAGACTGTATCTACTCTCATCTGAGAAGAGGACAGCAGACCAGTCGTTATCAGTCCAAATGCGATGTTGATGGCACCCTTGAAAACGGGCGGTACGGTGACGTCTGGACAATGAGATGCACACAACAGGACGGCGGGCGTATAGTCCTCCTTCATGCAAACGTCTGGCGACAGTTTTTTGGGAGATCCGCTTGCCAGTAGCATCCATAAACTGATTTGCTACCTCACTAGCTGTGCTGCGCCGGTGTATTTTTGTTGATAACACTATGTACCGATATTCTGCAGGTGTCGTACTGCAAACACGACCTCTCCCGTGACGTTTGCTACACTCTCCATTTGTTTGAAATGCTTTTCAAAGCCTTGAAACAACACTGTGGCTGACGTCGAACTCTCTGGCAACATCTGTTATTTTTCGCCCTTCTTCAATCTTGCCAATAATACGGCCACGCGTAAATTCATCTAGGTGATGTCGGGAAGACTTACTTAAAATTGCAAGTTCGTCAATTGATTCTTTCCCTTTCAACTTTGCGTTTGAACAACAACGGTCAATACGCGTCAAATCCTTTATATCTCTTATCAGCGCTATGACGTCACGAACAAGTTCATCAATCCAAAATTTGCATACGGACAACACGTCTTACTGTATCCCGCACTTATGCTAATTTCCACATTTTCCTGCCTTCCATTTTATGGTTGCTATCGTTGCTATTGTCATCAGTCCTTAGCAATTGTCCGGCAGTGTATATTCCATGGTGTATTGGATTGGTGCAAATGAAACGTCCGGCCCGAACGAGCAGTGGAGACAGGCCCCCACCACAGCGGAATGGAACCACTTACAGGTGTTGCGCGTATTACGTCACATAGTTACTATAGATAGCAAGCATGTGTGTGAAGAACAAGGTTCAGACGTGGTTTGTTTGAAACTCGGACGCCGGATTTGAGAGTCATCTTCCTGTATGAATTTAATCTGGGCCATTCTGCAGGAATTGCCGCTCGAAACATTAACAAAGCGTTTGGGGCGAGTACGGCCAACGAGCGAACCATTACGTGTTGGTTTGTGAAGATACAGCCTGCAAAACGAAGCACATAGTCACTGACCTGTTGCTGTTTTTGACAATGTTCTGTTACGCGTGGTTGAAGCTGAGCCATGAAAAACGTGCCGTGAGATAGCGCAGAGGTAGGTGTCCACCACACGACAGTTATTCGACGTCTGGCTGCTCTGGGTAAGTTCAAAACGCTGGACATGTGACTGCTGCATGAGTTGACAACTGACAATTGCTAGGCGTTTGGAAGTCTGCACATCGCTGCTTACTAGGAATAAAAAGGAACTCTTTACTCTTTACTGCAGGAATAAAAGGAACTCTTTACTCTTTACTGCATCGAATCATTATCTGCGACGAGAAGTGCGTCCTTTGTGATAATCGGGAACTATCTGCACAATGGTTAAGCATGACAGCCTGCTGGATGGCATCCTAAGCAACCCCTACACACAAAGAAGATGATGCTCCTTGCCTGGTGGTCCACAGCCAGGATAATTCATCCGAGTTTCTTGGTAAGGGGCCAAACCATCACTGCAGAACGTTATTGTGCTGAATTACACCAGATCCACCGGAAATTGCTGCAGAAATAACCGGTTTTGGTCAACAGACATTGTGTTCTTCTGCTCCAGAAAAACGCCCGTCATCATGTCTCACAACGAACGATGCTGACCCTTAGTGCCTTGGGCTATGAAGCACTGCCTCATCTTGCTTATTTACCGGACTTGTCACCAACAGACTATCATCTGTTTCGTCGCCTGGATCACTTCCTGTCCGGGAAACAGTTCACGACAGACAACTAGGTTCAACGTGCAGTTTATGACTTCTTCGGGTCCCAGCCACGTTTTTCGTTCCGTGATCATGTCCTTGCCGAACAGATGGCAACCATATGTCAATGCCGAGGGGGATTATTTTGCCTACTTTTCCGTTCTCTCTGTCCACGTGTGCTGGTCTTTTGCTGGTCCTTTGCTGGGCATTTCATTCGCACCAACCTAATGCATATAAGAGTGGACGACTTTAATCATTGTGACAAAGAACTTTTTCACGGTTCGGTATATCAGAGCAGAGCATAAACTACACTATCTACCAACAAGTAATTGGACACCCCTGCAATCGACGATATCTACGGTCCTGATACATGTCACGGCCGCCGCCGTTAAATATCGTGTGGAAAACAAGAACGCAACCAGTCGCATGCAAGATGCCACGCAGTTCGGAGCTCTGTGATTTCGAGAAAGGTGTAATCATCGGGTATCACACAAATGGCCGATCAATACGTGACATATCCAGCGAGTTGAAGTACCCAAAATCGACAGTGGCCTACGTGATTGGCAAGTAGAAGATGAAAGGTGATTGTCGGAATGTGCCCCAACCCGGCGGACCCACAAAACTGGGAGTTAGAGACCGACGAGTGCTGGCCAGAGAAATTCGGAAGAACCGCACCAAATCGATGGGTCACATCCGCGAGGAGTTTCAACAGGCATCCGGAAGTGTTCTTTCGATGAATACCATCCGTAAGGAATCCCATCTGCTCGGTTATCATGGACGTGCTGTCGCGCACCAGCCTTTGGAAACCAAGTCCAATAGCGCTGCTCGGCTAACGTGGTGCAAAGAACGTCGACAGTGGACCGTTGAACAGTGGAAACAGGTTCTCTGGAGCCACGAATCAAGGTTCACTCTCTGCCGTTCGGATGGCCGGGTCTGAGTTTGGCGTCTGCCTGGGGAACGCCTCCTGGCGGAATGTATTGTGCCAACTGTGAAGTTCGGCGGCGCTGGAAAGTGTTTGATCAATGCATCCTTGCAGACTCAACGCCGATTCCTGGCAGACTCAACGCCGAGACCTACTGCACCATTTTGGATGACCATGCGCTTCATACGTTGTGGCATTTTTACGGGGTGGGCCCATGTTACTTTCAGGATGACAATGCTACCTGTCATGTTGCGAGGTCCACCATGGCTTTGTATGGTGACAATGGGGTTAATCGAATGGACTGGCCTGCGCAGAGCCCGGACCTTAGACCTATCGAACACCTCGGGGACGAGTTGGAGCGTCGACTTAAGGGGTGCCCCCACCGTCCGAAATCGGTGAAGGAACTGACCTGTCTTCTCTAAGCAGAGTGGAAGAAAATACCACTTGCCGTCGTACAACGCCTGGTTGTGAGTATGCCCCGGAGGGTCGCAGCTGTAATCGCCGCTCGTGGAGGTTCCACCAACTATTGAAGGCGAATAAACTTCGTTTTCCTTTGCTATCACAGGTGTCGAATTACTTGTTGGTAGATAGTGTGTATTTGCGGGTTTATTTTATTAGGTCGAACCAGTCCCTGTCCTAATTTGGAGTCAGTGTTCATGTGTGGCCGTGCCCGGCTCGAATGTGGACTTTTCAGCTGGTTCTCGTAATACGTGAGCAATGACAAGCAGCATAGAGTTTTATATGTATTTTCAGTTATATTTGATATTTTCATCCTCGTTCTCTATATTTGTGCCTTCCAAATTTGAAACAAAAAGAATGATGACAACGAATTTTATGTTGTAATCAGCACATCTTTTGAACCGTTTCTGACACGAATTATATTTTTCAAAGTTATTCAAAGTCAATGTAAGCATTTGGAAAATATCAACCGGATTTTTGCAATGAATAAAACATCCAGTCTAAAACGTACGTTACAAAAATTAGTTACCGAAAGCGCACAAAAAGTTTCTCATAGCAGAAGGATATCGGTGACAGATTTTCAAATCGAACAGCTAAAACAACAAATATGGAAAGAAACATGATATAATTCTACGCCTTCTAGCTCAAGAATTTTACATAATAGGAGAGTTGAAAGTAGGCTTGGAATATTCTTCTTGGAAAAAGCTATGCTAAGGAGAAATAACTTTTCAAATTTTCAAATACGTCTCCCGCAGAGGTAGCGAAAAAATAAAAAATAGCAGTGGCCCTTACACCACCTAGCCGAAAATCTGTGCATTATTTAAAGAGGATAATGTTCCACATCTCTATTGTCGTGAATGGCATACAGTTAAAAAAGCAATTTCTCATTAGGGTTTTTAGAAGCAATGAATGATACAGCTGCAAACAAAAGTACGCAAGCACCACCTAGCGACAAAACTGTGAACTATAAAAGTCCTCAAATACTAACCTAAAGTGTTCCACAAGGTAAATGGAATCCGGTGTTGAACGAATGTTTTAAATCGCACATTTAAAAGCAGAGATATTAAGAAAACCGTTGGCGTCCCTTAGCGGCGAAATTTTGCATTATTTTGGTAAGAAAATACGCTCACAGAGTTTGCACATTTAGTAGTATCTGACCGAAGAAATACGTTTTTCAATCGGGGTTTTAGTCCCTCAGATATTGCTGTAAACGGATGCGTGAGCTAACGTCCTCTCGTGGCAGACTTCTTCGTTAAGAAAATTTTTAAATTACATGAGAAACATTTCGCAGCGGATATGATCTCGAACAAAGGAAGAATTTTTAAGATTGAACTCTTAGGAGCAGAGCTACTGACAAAAATAAGATATGCATCTACGCTTCCTGGCGGAAAAACTATACATTATTGTAAGAAGAGAGTATTCTGAAAATGTTTCCCAAAGAGAGCGAAATGGGTCCACGAAAGAATTTTTTCATTCGAGTTTTCAGGATCTCAGATTTAGATGCAAATGCATCAGAAGCAGAAATAAAGCCTTGCGCCCCCTGGTGGCCAAACTATTCTTTACCAAATATAAGAAATACATATGCAAAACATTTCCCATCAGTAGCTGTATGTGATACAGGAAGAATTTTCAAATCGGAGTTTTAGAAGTATAGATATCTGTGAAAACGCAATTTACCTTTACAATTTACCTTTACCGGAAAGTCTATGAATTTCTTGAAAATTTTGGAGTTACATGAAAAACATTTCGCATCAGAAACTATATGCAACAAAAAAGGAATTTTTCAACTCGGTCTCTTAGAAGCAGATATATTAACAAAAATATGATATACATCTACATTCCCTGGTGGACAAACCATGCATTATTTTAAGAAGAAAAAATTCCAAAAAAAATTATCGACGTGAGTGGTATCGGTCAAAGAAACAACTTTTTCACTCCAGATTTTAAAAGCTCAGATTTTGCTGCAAATACATCAGAAGCAGAAATTAACATCTACGGCCCGTGGTGGCCAAACCGTTCTTTAACAAAAATTGGAAATTACATATATGCAAAAGATTTCCCATCAGGAGCTGTATCCACCGAAGAAAGAATTTCTCAAATCGGAGTTTTAGAAGTACAGATATCGGGGAAAACGCAATTTACATAGCGTAAAATTTATGCATAACTTGAAAACGTGGCTATACCTGAAATGCTTTTCGACATAAATGGAATTGAAAAGTAAAAGAATTTTTTCAATCGGATGTTGAGGAGCAAATGTGTGTAATAAAATGTGTTTTGAATTAGATATCACTGCCTTTATGCCCTCTAGCGGCGAAATTGCACATCGTAAAAAAAAAAAAAACGCAGCGAAGGATCATCATTGGCACATTTCAAGCTTCTCAATGCAAAAAGAATTTTTCAAATCGGACTAATAGTTGTAAAGATATAGTGTCCACAGACGGACGTACGGACAAACCGATAACACGAAAGTGTAATGATCGGAAACAAGAATATTCAAAGCAAATTTCAGCTTGCACAGATTCGGGTTTTCTGTTATTAGAAAAATACACACTGTTTATTCTAACACTAATTCAAGTCATTAGCACGAATAAATATTGTTGTTTCTGTAAAGGAAACGGCAATAGTTGTTATATGGAAATATTAAAACTATATTTAAATTGCAACTTTTGTCATTTTGTGGGCCAACGACAGTGAGAAATTTCCTCCCCAGTCAGAAAGGCGCCAAGCGCAGATCCATTTCGGAGAAAGGTCATTTTCTCGCCTGACCCCACCCACGGACAAAAGGATAGCCCCATTCTTTCCCCAGCCGTCGGCAGAATCTCTAGCCCACGGGTATATACAATGGACCAAGCAATTAAGAATGTCTTCTTACATCAAAGAGAACGTGTAAGGGAATGGGACAGGGAGGAGGCTTCATGGCGATCTCGAGGAAAAAGTAGGAACGGTTTTGCTCGGAGGCAGAGCAGGAAGACGACGAGGTAGAAAGAGATTTTCACGCGGGCTTGTAGCCACATAAGATAGGAACAGATTTGGCGGGAAAAGCGTAGAGAAGGCCATCCATAACATTCAACTCCCGCTGGAAGTATTTACTATCCGATCTGACCAACTATTATTCCAATATTTCCTCTTCCCCCCATCTGGTGAATAAAGATATGTGCAAAAGGAAACATCAGTCATAATGTTCAATTTTTAACTACTTGCTTATTTGCTTCCCTGCTCCAACGACAGGAACTTGCAAACGATTCTTCTGACAAGTTGGCGTCTACCACAATACTTAAAATAAATCAAGCCAACATAGTAAATGAAACTCTGTCCCTGGATGGTTGAGGTTAACGTACAAAACAGTGTAAGAGCTTTTGCTCGTGGTCCACTGCTTTCATTTTGTTGGAGGTTCAGTTCAAGACGCAGACTTTCCGGCATTATCACTCTTCTTGCAGTGAAGGAAACATTCAAGGTGTGTTTCCCAGATGTAAATATATGGATGCCCCTCTAATTTTATTTGCAAATATCTTCGCTATTAATCATCCGATTTGGATGATATTTAAGATTTAGGGGTTTTTCCATGCGCTAAATAAAATGCGCATAAAATAACATAACCCTTATATGGAAAAATTCGGAGATAGTGAGCTAATTAATATGTTAATTAGCTCAATTAGCATTTTTCTTCGCATCACGTGAAAGTTCCCTTTGAGTGGTTTCCAACGGTACCTTGTTTATCTGCGGCAAATGGTTCGAAAGTTAAGAAGGCTGGCTCGTTTTTTTTTTTTTTTTTTTCTTTTTGAGGTCTGTACATGATCAGTGGTGCAGTCCTGAAAAAAGAAGTGGCCTGGCGCTCCGAAGATTGGCTCAGGCGTTATCGACTCCAGCAGGTATTCAGGGGGAAAAGGGAGGGGGAGTTTGGGAGGGCAGCACAGCTTTGAAATCGAATATATATATATATATATATATATATACACTGACGGAAAAAAAATCCCAACACCACGAAAAAATAGTTGTAGAGGAATGAAATGGCGGCAATACATTTGTATAGGTAACATATTTAATCAATTAAGGTTTCAAGATCACAGCTTTATTGTAAGCGCGAGAACAGCCATTTTAAATGGGAAATGCTGGTACATTAATAACCGGTGTAACCGCCAGAATGTTGAATGCAAGCACGCAAACGTTCATGCATTGTGTCGTACAGGTGCTGGATGTTAGTTTGTGGGATGGAGTTCCATGCCTGTTGCACTTAGTCGGTCAATACAGGGACGGTTAATGCTGGTTGGGGGTGACGCTGGAGTTGTCGTCCAGTGATGTCCCATACGTGCTCGATTGGTGAAAGATCTGGTGATCTAGCAGGCCACGGCAACATGTCGACACTCTGTAGAGCATTTTGGGTTACAACAGCGGTATGCGGGCGAACGTTATCCTGTTGGAAAACACCCCTGGAATGCTGTTCATGAATGGCAGCACAACAGGTTGAATCACCAGACCGACGTACAACTGTACCGTCAGGGTGTGTGGGATAACCACGAGAGTGCTCCTGCTGTCATAGGAAATTGCTCCCCAGACCATAACTCCAGGTGTAGGTATAGTGTGTCTCGGCCGCAGACAGGTTGGTTGCAGGCGCTCACCTGGCCTCCTTCTAACCAACACACGGCCATCACTGGCACCCAGGCAGAACCGGCTTTCATCAGAAAACACAACAGATCTCAACCCCGTCCTTTAATGAGCTCTAGCTTGACACCACTGACGTCGCAAACGGCAGTGGTTTGGAGTAAGTGGAATGCACGCTACAGGGCGTCTGGCTCGCAGCTGTCCTTCAAGTAACCGATTTGTAACAGTTCGTTGTGTAACTGTGGTGGCAACTGCCGCTCGAATTGCTGCCGCAGACGTGGTACGATGCGCCACATCCATACGCCGTACACAGCGGTCTTCCCTCTCAGTAGTGCCACGTGGCCGGCCGGAACCCGGTCTTCTTGAGGCAGTACCTTCCCTTGACCACCGCTGCCAACAATCATGCACAGTGGCTACATTCCTGCCAAGTCGTTCTGCAATATTGCGGAAAGAAAATCCACCTTCTCGTAGCCCTATTACACGACCTCGTTCAAACTCCGTGAGCTGTTGATAATGGCTTCTTCGTCTTCTTAAAGGCATTCTTGACTAACATCAACACCCTACGTCGAATCTCAACGATAACTAACGCTCACGAAAGTTACAGCGCGTATTTACAGCAAACCTGCTTTGCATGTTCCGAGGGGCGCTACTAGCGCCACACATATGCGCCGAGCGCGAAATTCGCGTAGACGTCATCTTACAGATGTACTCTCACCGCCTACCAACTGTCGTTTATCTAACACAACCCCTTCTTGGTGTTGGGATTATTTTTCCGTCAGTGTATATATATATATATACACACTGCTCAAAGGGATGTAAGGTCAGGTGATGAGCAACATCACAGCCTCTCCTTGACAAATGTCAACCCCGCCTTCTCGTGGTGCATCCTGTTCTCACCAAAGGGGATCTGCCGACCGCCAATAGCGGTATAACTATGCCATCGGGATGAGAGGAAATGCTATCCCACACTCACCAACCCGCTTGGCCAGCGTGGTGAGTTATGACCAAACCCCTCCAAAATGGCACAACTTAAATCTTGGCCCTCAGTCTCCGGCAGCTGGAATGTACCTGGCCAAGGCAGCGGCCAGTGCGACATGTAGTCAGAGGTTGCTAAGAAGAGAATCTCAGGAACTACAGACCTATCGTATAATGGACGCTCCCTATCTTCTGATTCAAGGCTCTTGAATAGGAAGAGGAACTACAAAGGATCAAGTGGGACATCGTCGGGCTAAGTGAGGTAAGGAGAAAAGAAGATCTCATTTAACTGAAAAGTGGACATCTCTTCTACTATCGTGGGACAGATACTAGCAGAACTAGTGGTGTTGGATTTATAATAAACAAGAAACTGAAGGATAAAGTTGTAGAAGTTGAAAGTTTCTGTGACAGAGCTGCACGACTCGTTATCCAACACTCGAGAAGATACAAAGCTCAGATTATTCAAACTTATGCACCCACCACAAGACATCCTGAAGAAGAAATTGAAGAATTTTATGAGGAAATTCGTCATCTAAATAATAAAGGTAAGCAGCACTTAAAGATAATTATGGGAGATTTCAATGCAAAAAATAGGGCAACAGCAACAGAATGAAACTTCAGTAGGTAAATTCGGTCACGGCAACAGAATGAAACTTCAGTAGGTAAATTCGGTCACGGCAAAAGAAACCAGCGTGGAATTACTCCCGTAGAGTTTGCAGAGGCAGAAGGGTTTTTTTCTTGAACTCCTTTTTCAAGAAAAAATCCACACAGGAATGGGACATGGAGACATCCAAATGGGACGACGAGTGAAATTGATTTTATTATGTGTAACAAAAAAATCGTCATAGAAGACTGCAGTGTGCTAAATAAGTTCAACGCAGGTAGTGACCATAGATTGGTGAGATGTAAGATGCACCTCAACGTGGCAAGCTCATAAGACAAACAAAATGTATTGACATAACCAACCTTAAAAAACACCATAATACCTTCAAGTTTGAACTGAAGAACAGATTCTCTGCTTTAGAAGGCCTAACATCGGAAGAAGTGGATATTTCTGAAGTTAATAGAAAAGTAAGCAAAGCTCTTATGGAAACAGCAACAAAATTAGCTGGGTCTAAGAACAAGTTGCATGTGAACAAATTATTAGGAAAAACCAAAATGTTGATGCAAAAAAGAAGAGAGATGAGGACAACTAAAGAAGATGTGACTTCCAAAGTGGAATATATAGAGCTATGCAAGACAGTACGAAAAAGTATCACTGAAGACGTAAGGAAATTTAACTGTGAACTAGTGAGGAAAGCAATTGAAAACAACCAAAGCCTAAAGATAGCAAAGGGACATCGTAAGGGAAGAAAACAGATTATGGCACTGAGAAAAGAAGATGGTTCTGTAACAAGAAATAGAGGCGAAATGTTGACAAGAGTGAAAGATTTCTACTCCAAATTATATGAAAGGGATGATATATGTACTCTAGACATCATGGAAGGTACCAGTAGCAGAGTTCTTCCCGTCCTCCCAGCAGAAGTTGCACATGCAATCAAGAACATGAAGCGAGGAAAAGCTCCAAGGGAAGATGGAATTACTGTAGTCATCAAACAAGAAGCAAGTGGAGAAATCGAAACAGTACTCGTCCAAATTTTCACTCGATGCCTTAATGAAGGGAAGATTCCTGAGGATTGGAACAATGCTACAATGATCTTGCTACATAAAAAAGGTGACATTGAGGATCTCAGGAATTAGAGACCTATCAGCCTCCTATCAGTGGTTTATAAAATCTTCACTAAAGTTCTTTCACACCGCTTGAAGGTAACACTGGACATGGCTCAACCGAGAGAACAAGCTGGATTCAGGAGTGGCCACAGCACATCATATCCACGTACTGAGAGAACTAATTGAAAGAGCGAGGGAATATGAACTTCCATTGTGCATGGCTTTTATCGATTATGAAAAAGCCTTTGATTCGGTGAAACCATCAGCAGTTACAATGGCTCTGAAATCCTCTGGTATTGAAGATGCATACATTAATATTATTAATAACATCTATGAAAATGCAAGTGCAAAGATTCGGCTGTTTGAAAATACAACACACATAAAAATGTGAAAGGGAGTGAGACAAGGTGACACCATATCTCTGAAGCTCTTTAATGCCACATTGGAAAATGTCTTTTAATCACTGAACTGGGAAAACAAAGAGATAAAGATTAATGGAGATTATCTAACCCACCTTCGTTTTGCTGATGACGTAGTCATTTTTGCAACTACACCATCAGAGCTGCAGAGTATGTTCCAGTAACTTGCTGACAAGAGTAAAGAAGTGGTATTAAAAATGAACTTTCAGAAGACAAAAGTGATGTTCAATGCTTTTACAAGAAACGAAGATTTTTCGATTGATGGAGAAAAGCTGGATATAACAGACACGTACGTTTATCTCGGACAGCAGATAGCAAGTGAGGGTCACATTGATGAAGAAATTAAACGGCGTACAAAACTTGCCTGGAGAGCTTTTGGAAGAAACAGCATAATTTTCAAGAGCAATATGCCATTATGTCTTAAAAGAAAAGTGTTTGATCAATGCATCCTTCCAGTGCTTACGTATGGTGCAGAGACGTGGACCTTAACTAAAAGAAACATACAAAGGCTGCCGACAACTCAAAGTAGCATGGAGAGGTGCATGCTTGGTGCAATCAGGAGAGATAAGAAGAGGAACTCGTGGATCCGAAAAATGACAAGAGTTGATGACATCATGATCAGAGTTAAATCCCTGAAATGGCAATGGGCTGGACATACTGCCAGAAGGACAGACCATCGATGGACAGTCGAAATTTTAGATTGGATTCCAAGGGACAGGAAAAGACCCCGAAGAAGACCACATGGGAGATGGGTGGATGAAATTCGAAAGTATGCAGGGGTACCATGGAGGAGACTGGCACAAGACAGACCGTTGTGGAAGAAACTTGGGGAGACCTTCGTCCAGCAGTGGATTCATAATGGTTGACGATGATGATGATGATACACTGCTCTATTATGGGATATCGTAGTTTTGTTTGAAAACTGTGAGTGACGGAAAACTTCGGAAGTTGGAATAGGAACTACAGACATAGTACGCTATGTGAGAAAAAAATATGGCAGAAACAATTAGTAATTTCAATTTAATAATTTTTGAGGAGACGAATGTAAAAATGCATATTTAAGAACATAACATAAAAATGAAAATAAAGGTCAATTTCTTGCCAGAAAATTGGATTTAATAGGGGGTATGGTTTCCCCTGACAGAAAGCAATGTTGCACACCTGTGAGGCATGGAGTCAATCAGAGTATTAATGAGGGATTGGGGAATTCCATCCTACTCCTGCAGCAGAGCACTTTCCAATTGTTGGACTGTTTGTGGAGGGATTAATCGAACAGCAAACCTTCTCCCCAGAACGTCCCAGACATACTCGATGGGGTTCATGTCTGGCGAACATGCTGGCCAATCCTTTCGGATGATTCCCTCGTCAAACAGGAAGTCGTCGACACATCGAGCGCGATGTGGCCTGAAATTATTGTCTACGATAATGAATTCGTCTCCGATTGTCGCAGCATAAGGAACCACTAAGGGTCTGAGGATCTCATCCTTATACCGCTGCGCAGTAATTGTTCCATTTCTGATGATGCACAGGTCGGTTCGGTCATTGATAGAGATACCGGCCCACAGCATCACTCCGCCTCCTCCAAATCGAACAATTTCTTGAACTAATGATGGGTTGTTAGGAGTACCTCGTTCCCTCCAAATGATGAGTCGCCTATTGTCAAGATTTCCAGTAAAGAGCGACTCGTCTGAGGAGAGAACATTGCTCCATTAATTTCTTCTCCAATCAGCATGGTCCTGTTCCCATCACGGTGGCGTGCGGTTAAAGAAACACATACCATAGGTCGTCGAGCATACAGACCAACACTGTTTAGTCGGTTCCGAACAATTTGAGTTGAAACCTTTGTGCCAGTAGCCGTACGGAGTTCGCGTTGCAGAAGAGTGGCATTCATACTTCGGTTTCTCCTGGCAGTCAGTGTTAAAAACCGACCCTCATTTCTTGATGTTGCTCTCCTATGACCTTGCCCTGGTATTCGCCTTACATTTCCAGTATCTGCCCGGGATGGAACCTGAGGTTCTTCCGTGGAAGTCATAAACGTTGACCACTAGGCCATCCGCGGCCCAATAACACATTCAAAGCATGTAAGTCGTTTTTATCCTGGACTAAACGATCGTACGATACATGTCATTTTTCATTCTCTGACGGAAACACGCCCTTTTTAACGTCACACAAAATTTTTTGCATACTCAGGTATTTGTAAGCGTGCAAAAGTTTAATTCTAATCGCTTTCTTTTAAATTCTTTTAGCATACAAACAGTTGATGTCAGTTGTTCATATCAAAACCACGATATTCCCTGATTGTTTTGAGTAGTGTATGTACTACTGTCTGGTACCTACTTCACTGGCTATTTCTGAGGTGGTTTCAGTAAACAAAAGATCTACGGATCCGTGCATAGCAACCATAGAAAAAAAGTAAAGTAAAATAAATAAATAAAGAGAGAGAGTGAAAGTTAAGATTATTTGTGTTAAAAAAAGTGTCGATTTCGATAGGCGACGATTGAATAAATAAATTTAAAAACGTCCGATTGAGTTAAGTAAAAAGTAGTCTGGCACCGCCAGGGCTTGAAAACAAAGGGCCCTGGCCAAGCCAGGCCTCGACCGCACCTCTGTACATGATGATAGAATGTCTATAATATTGGGTGGACATTTTCAAACTTTAATATGGGGTTGACAAAGCTCTTTAAAAAGCATAAAAAAGCATTAAAGAGCAAAAAAGAAATGTTAAATATCCTCAAAAAACTACTAATCTAGTTAAAACAGTTAATAATGAAGGATTTACACCTTTTGGGAAGAAGCAAAAGTCATTTCATATTACGCAGGTTGGAAACGAACTCTTATCCGTGAATCTATCGAAATTTCAACCAATTGTCAAGCTTGCAACAAGGGCTCATCCCTGAAAATTAAAAAAAAAAAATAGGGAGTAATTTTCTCTCATCGTTTTGACAAAATATTAACGACCAATTAAAGTCTTCGGAAAATTCAACAGATTCGAGCCGGGAAATGGCAGCACAAGACCACAACCCTATGATAAAAGATTCAAAAGCTGATCAAGAAGGGAGCAACATACGCGTTTTGATGGCTGATGAGAGCCCTAGTTGCTGAAACCATGGTCCCATTATATTATATTTCCTTTACTGGCATTTTAATAAGTATCATCTTTGATTCAAAAACGATCTAAATAAATGATATGTTCAGGCAGCGGTTGCTCTCGATTTTTAAAGTTTTCGCCAACCCATTCGCCAAATTCAATTTTTTTTCGCCAAATGTACTCTGAAGTCGTTATTTTTTTTCTCTCCATTGGAAATATAAAACCTTTATGGTATAATAATACAAAAACAATAGGTTATAGATTCTTTACAATTAAGCAGCAAAATATTATGTTATAGATCCCGAATCCTAATAGAAAGAAATATAGACACTTTTGTTTTCAGTTTTGAATTTATTACTACCTATAAAATTTGTAAACTAAGAATTACTGACACGATAAAATCCAAATTAAAAAACTGGACGTTACATTTACATATGTAACGTCCAATTTTTTCTAAAAGAGCCAATGTAAAAAAAATACAGATGTTGAAAAATTGCACTTTATTACTTATAGAACTTTCATCTAATAACTATTTTCATGTAAGTCATGCAATATTGGTTGATGGTTCACATAATAAGAAATCCACAAATATGATCGAATTTAAAAGATTCTATATAAATTTTTAAAATATCCTTGGCATTGCTGAAGCAAAATTTGACATGGCGGTCGAGCAAAAACAATCTTTTTAAAGATTGTTTTTGAAAATTAATATAGAATCGAAAGAGCAAAAGCAATATTTTTAAAGATTATGTTTACTCAGACGTCATTAAGAAAAGTAGTCTCCAATATTTTTGCCAAAAATTTATGTCCATCGCCAAAACGATTTCTTTTTTTCTCAAATTGCAAAGAATGCGATCGGCAGCGCGACCCCTGTGCTCAGGGATGTTGAATTATATAGTACAGGGTATGTTCTAGAAGAAATGAGACTAGTTATATTTCTTGATGTCTACCCATTTTGTTGGATCTCTTTATACGTATGTGCAGTGGACTTGTTTGTTAGAACTCAAGTTTTGACATGCCAGCTATCATGTGATGCAGCAGAATTCTCCATTTTGTTTTTAGTCATGTTTGGCAGTTATGAATAGATGTAAGAAAAGTGCAGATGTATGAAGTTCTGAGTAAAGTTAGGAATTTCCACGAAGATGTTCCATATGCAGCAGGAAGCGTATGGTGATTATAGGCTTCTTGCCACATCACATGCACATGTCTGATTTTTAGCACAGATTTTTGATTTTAGCTCTATCACATGCTGGTTTGTTTTTCAGTACAGATGTTTTCATGACAGAAGGGGGATGGAGAATGATTCCATTATTGGGAATATTGGGTGCCCTTCAGTTATGAGTGAGTTTGAATGAATGTTTTGAACATTGGGTTACTTCCAATCAAAAATTTGCATGCGATGTAGTGATGTCCTTTTTAAGCATTTTGCAGCATGCTGAAAAATCTCCATGACACTTCTTCCAAGCGTTGTGCATTTATGCAGTTTCACTGCTTTTCCACCATGGTGTGATAGCTAATTACGACTAACTTAAGCAAAATGGTGTCCACTGTTGCATTGGATGGGAGCTGACATGTCAAAACATTGTACTCCTGTGAACACTGTGTATGTACGAAGAGATTAAACATTAAACTGGATATCCACTGGGAAACGTCATCTTGTTTCCTTTGTACAATCTTATATTTCCATGTTACTTCTCATAAATCATATGAGTATTTTTAAGCCAAACAAGATTTGTTTGCGCAACTCTGTTTTTAACATGTGTTCCTTGCTTTGTATAATGAACTTTTAAGTACTATATGCATTGTCTACCTGGAGCCGAAGGGTGTCCTATAGTAGGGAATCACTGTATGTCTGTATTTGTTTTTTTTTACTGTATCAATAATTCCTTTATTTATTTCTCTTTCTGTCAAACATACAGCCTTTTTTTCCTTTTTTTTATCCAACTTTGCAGTACTTCTTGCAATGGATTTGTGACAGTAAATTCGGGCTCAATTTTAAGAGCCTGAGTCTGCCCGAGCTTGAATTTTATTTCGCAAAATATAGCCTGGGTCCAAATGATCCTCCAAACTGGGACGAACCTCTGTTTAGCCATTGATAAATAAAAATTTTTGAAGATGACAATCCGATTTTTAGTGTTAATATGACAAGGATGGTAAATCAGATAATATCCGAAAACTTGAAAACTTCGTCGTCCTGGAGCGGAAATCGAATCTGCGTCTCCCAGATAGCGCCCGGTTATGCTAACCACTACACCACCCAGAACGACGAAATCTCAAGTTTTCGAATATTATCTAATTTACTATCCTTGTCATATTTACACCAAAAATCGGATTGTCATCTTCAAAATTTGTATTATATGGTGTAATCCCGTATTTCATTCATAATAAATAAAAGATCTTGTCTCTTCCAGATTTCCACTATCTCCTCTTCATGCAATTAACTGATGTCTCAACTGGTGAGTGGGAAGGGAACATGAATCTCTATCTATATCTTTGGCCATTCATTTATTTACAAATGCCTTGGTGGCCAGGCATCCAGCAAACTTGTGCTGTGCTGCAATCTACATGTATTGTTCAATAAAAATTAGCAGGGAGCTGTCGCACGGGGGGGGGTGAAATTTTGATGCTGTGGTATCTACAGTTTTTGAAAACGCTTTTCCTTCTCAGCAAACATTGACAAATGTCTGGTCTTTGCTCTCCAAGCCCAGAATAAATAGTCCTTTCCACTTCCAACTTAAACCCAGTTGTTGAAGAATTCTTTTCACAAACTAAGAATTGTAACAAAAGTTTTGCATACCGAATCATAGAAAATCACAGTTTAAAAACTTCAGAGACTGAGTCCACTGGAGCATGCAATAAATGTTACGCCATGTGGTCTTGGGCTCGAGCTCTGCCCATCTCAATACTGATTTGTGATGCACAAGCATCGCATTTCAAAGGGGCATACAAATGTGATGCACAATTGCACATGCATCACATTTATGTCCCTAAATGTTTTATTTCTGTCAAGCTGTATTTATAGGTGATGTGTTCATTTTGTGACTTAATAATTCTCTTAGCTATATAAAGATGCATCAATTTTTTTTCTATGTATTTTGTATGTATCTCATGCTTGTTTACATTCATTGGCTCAGTATAGAACAATGTTTTCTTGTTAACCATATTTCTCATAAAATAAATTCGAAATCCATACTTATTGCATATTTTACATTTCTGAAACATGTGGTTGATTTAATCCTATCAGAAAAATGTATTTAGAAAAATGTATTATAGAAAAATGTATTTTGGGTATGAACTAGTAAGCTGTGTGGGGCTTGTTATTTTTCATCTCTTTTGTGACATTATTTCTTCACAAAATATCATGGATGAAAACGTCATTGATTGATGAACTGATCTGATTACCAGCAGTTTATTTCACCTCATTAAATGTCACTTGAAGGACTGGGTGTGCTTATTTTTTGGTTCTACTTTACTGAAGTCAGTATCCCAAAATTAAGTACAGGTGATTTATCCTAGTCTTTGATGTTAGTGACAGTCATTAAGCTATCAGAAAAGAAGAATTAAAGTCTCCAAATTTAAAGAGCTGCTTACTAAGTAAGATATTCTGAAAATTATGCTCTTCAGCAACAAATATTGAATAGGAAATAGAAATGCTTGCTTTCTATTAAAAAATGAAGTAAATGCTTCTCTTAAAAAAGAAGTAAATTTGCTTTATTACAGCATAATGGACACTTCTGCTTCACGATCAATTCTCCACAAAACAAAGTTTCTGGCAGACTTTACAGCACCGGTGAATGAAGAACAAAATAATAACACTTTAGTGCTGCTAAAATGTATTGTTGTACCTAGAGAGTGTATCTGCTAGTTAGCAGATACACTCGTGTTAGAATCACTGCTCACAGATAGTAAATCAGTTGCTCTTTGACTCTTTACCATGCATAAATTTTAAAGGCATTGCATTTTGGAACTGTCACTGGAAGAATTTTTTAATTACCGACAGATGCTGTGTTCATGTGCCTAGTTCTTAACATAGGTTTGTCCTGAAAAACAGTTGCAATGGCACTTCGTGATCAATCTGTTATTGCTTAATTAAAATATCATATGCCAACAAGGTTTTTATCCAAATCTTCAAAATATATTGATTTGTATTTATGTACACAAGGGCATCTAATAACAATGAAGTCCATTAGTGAGCCCAGATGGCTCATCCTAATTGTTTCCCAAAAGTCTATTGAATTGAGGTCAAACTATATTAGGCCTAGAAGGGTGATGTAAGTCTGCTTAACATTACATGCATATTACTTAGCTGTTCCCTGAAATTCAGAGGTTAGCTCCTGAGATCAAGATCATGTGGTAAATCAAAGTTACAGATTGCATTAGGGTTTGCTGATTATGATACTTCTCCATTCTTAAAATTCCTTGAACTGAGTGTAAACTATTGCAGAATGAGAGTGTTATTGTCAAGAAATATAAAGAATCCATTAGTGGTATGAAGGGTGCATCAATAGAAGCCAGAAAATGTAGATATTTCTAGAGAGCAAGGTGACTGTACACAAGCACTAAAGGACATAGTTCATGCTGCTGTTATAATGAATAGAATTCTCCGGCTGGACGTGTAGTGCAGGAAAGCTTACATTAAGTCACGTTAGGGTTATTGAAAGGTTACTTGACGTAGCTAAAGTGTGCTTAATCTTCAAAGTGCTAGAGTTTGTTTAGGTAAGACACGCACGTGCAATAAATTCCAAGAATATGGAATTTATTTTTACTCAGCGTTCCTCATTATCTTGAATATCAGTAATATAACTTCGGTTTTAGTACATTAGTACCTTGAAGGCTCCTTATTAGAGCGGTAAACACAATAGTCCCTGAACTTAACGTAAACACTCAATGAAATATACTTAACGGCCAGACAGAGGTCTGACAATAAAATGAACTAAGAAAACGTACTCACTTTTAACCTTTTAATGGGGAGCTCCTGGTATTACTCAAATACACACTCCAAAATAACACAACTACTGATAGCCTGAACTTTCGTAATATCGTAGAAAAGTAGGTAAATCGCATATTAATAATCAGGAAGAACCTATCACATATAAAACGAAGCTCTCTGGTATACTTGAGCGCGTCTATATATACTGCATACCACCACGTCATGACTTACACTCGTTGCCACATATAATTCAGCGGGAGAAACAACATCTCGTTAAGTGAGAAGATAATTTGCATAGGAAAATAAAATAACAAGAGATAGTAAAATCAAAAAGAAACTGAATCTGGAGTATACGTCACACTGTGTAATAGCAAACTCCAAGCAAACACAATATCTCCAAGGACTTGGAACAATGGAAACTACATGGTGACACTGTAGCATAGTGTGAGAACTGCACCACACAAAGTGCATGCGCTTGGTAAACAGCACACAACAAGATTCATTTGACATAACGCAATTTCAACGTCCCCTTTCCTTATGCTTCCCATAGTGCATAAAAAATCATCCACTTTGGAAAAAACGCCATGACAGATTTTAGGGTAATGAAACTTTGAGAGACTACTTTTAATCTATTGCGCATTTCTTGATCTTAGTGGGAGATAGGTTTGTCACCAAGAGGCGCTTTGCTGGGCCATGATGGCACGCATATCAGCAACAGGATCCTATATGAATCCAAGGAGCTGGCATGAAATTAAGCTTCAGTATAAATATTGCTGAGGTACCAGCTAGTTCTGTGTGACATTGACCAAACGACTCACAACTCCCTGGGTTTACGTTTCAGAATCCTTAGGTGGAATGACCAACCGACATTGTTGGCTATGGACTAAATCCCCACACCGATGTACTCTTTATGATTTTCAAGACTTGAAATGAGATATTAAAGGACTCTCACGTGAAAAGTTTAGTCCACCACGATAGCGACTTCGAACTAATAAACGGCGTGTGCGAAAGAGATGTCGGCAGAGTCAGTGTGAGATTGCTGTATGTAATACTAAAGGAATAAATCGAAATTAATATAGTGGGTGAAGGAATGAATAAATATGGATTGAATATGCTGTGTATAAGTGAAACTAAAAAGGAAAAAATTGGGAGAGAAGAAGTAAATGAAGTGAGTGTGTGGTCTGGATTGTTGGGTGATAAAAAATGGCAAACTGTTAAGTGTGATGTGAAGTAAAAAGCTGAAGAACTTTATTCACTACACTTGGATAAGTGAGATAATTCTGTAAGTGCATTTGAAAGTGAAACTTTAGAGAATAGCAGTTGCAGTGATTGTGAACCTTCTGGCCGGAAAGATATTTCTGGATTGAGGTAAAAGTTTTTTTACTACCACCGTGAGCAATTCAATGGGCTATAAACAGGGGCGCGCCAAGGGCATTTACAGCCCAGATTTGCACCGCCTTGAACGAGAATAATTTTTATTCAATTTTACGTGAAATAAATAACTTTAGCAACACCATTTCCTGTTTCCCGTAAATTAAGAGTTTTCGTAAAACACACTTGTCTCATATAAAACTGAAGATAAAAAAAAATCTGTAAAACTCTGGTTCAGATGTACCTGCGAATAATCCAAGAAGTCAGCTTCCTCTCTGTCAGTTTACACAAAAGTCGGCTTTATCGGTAAAAAAGTTTCGTCATGTACGATGATAAACATACAGGGTGCTTCACTAGGTAGTCCTCCTAAATAACCGAATATTGTTTCCTTCTCACTCTACATAAAAGCACGACGTTTGATTTACAAGTGACCTTGATCCTTGAGAAATGTACGGAAGTTATTTTTCTGATAAGGCAATAGCGCATTGTGACGTCACCCCACAAGATGGGCGGGCACGCTAATTCTGTTCGGAGGCAATCTGCGTGTTTTATTGTGTCGGACGTCGTTCAGGATGGCTGTGTATACCGTTGCGGAACGGTTGTTTATTGTGAAAAGTTATTGGATAACGAAATCTATAAAGGTAGCAGCGTGAATTCCTGGAGAAGTTTAGGGAAAGAAAAGCACCAGACAAACGTTACATCGCCAGGTTAGAAAAGAAATTTGAAACCAAGGGCAGTGTTTTGAACTAATACAGTAGCGGACGTCTTCCTTTAGCGGAAGAAAAAATCGAAGAGGTGAAGCACAGGCTGCTGGCATCGCCGAAGAAGTCAATACGACATTTGTCACGAGAAACTAGGGATTCTGTTTCCAGCTGCCAAAAAGGCGCGAAGAAAGCGTTACTTCATTAGTACCGTATGACAGCTGTGCAAGAACCGGATCTTGAAAAGTGTGTATCTTATTGTCACCGATTTCTGACATTTTTACTCGCAATTCCGAACATTTTGGATTTCACATGGTTCACTGACGAAGCATGGTTTCATTTGGACGGGTAAGTCAATTCGCAAAGCTCCCACAAGTGGGCTACAGATAATCCACACGAATTATACGAAACCCCATTACATCCTGCAAAAGTCAGTGTTTGGTGTGCTGTGCCCCGAACCAGAATAATTGGACTCGTTTTCTTCAGGAGCGCAGTAAACTCGGCGTCATATGTGAACATTTTCAGACAATTTGGGGATAATTAAGCGACACCGATTTGACAATGGGGTACTTTCAACAGGATGGAGCGACATGCCACACGTTTACTGTGAACATGAGGTAAATTTTCTCAGTCTTCGGTGATCGAGTGACCAATGGACTGTGGCCACCTCGTGCACCCGATTTGCCTCCTCCCGAATTGTTTTATGGAGATACTTGAAGTTCCGTGCATACAGCAATAAGCCGCGCACGTTAGAAGATTTAGAAAGCTACATGTGCAGAAATCCGGGCTATTAATGAGGACATGCAGCGGAGGACCTTCGATAATATGCAGCGTCGCATTCGAGTGTGTTTGAATATCGGTGGAGGACATTTGTAGTGTTTATTGTGAATAATGCTACATTCCCATGAACTAAGGTACATTGTGAACCACATGACAGGTTTCTAAGTAGAGTGTGTTTCAAACTATGACTGATTCTTTGGGGGACTCCAGTGAAACACCCTAGATTACACCTTACCCCATAGAGGGAGCCATTGTGATATATATATATATATATATCATCATTGTCAACCATTATCAATCCACTGCTGGACGAAGGTCTCCCCAAGTTTCTTCCACAACGGTCTGTCTTGTACCAGTCTCCTCTATGTCACTCCCGCATACTTTCGAATTTCATCCACCCATCTCCCATGTGGTCTTCTTCTGGGTCTTTTCCTGTCCCTTGGAATCCAATCTAAAATTTCGGCTGTCCATCGATGGTCTGTCCTTCTGGCAGTATGTCCAGCCCATTGCCATTTCAGGGATTTAACTCTGATCATGATGTCATCAACTCTTGTCATTTTTCGGATCCACGAGTTCCTCTTCTTATCTCTTCTGGTTACACCAAGCATGCACGTCTCCATGTTCTTTGAGTTGTCTGCAGCTTTTGTATGTCTCTTTTAGTTAAGGTCCACGTCTCTGCGTCATACTTAAGCACTGGAAGGATGCATTGATCAAACACTTTTCTTTTAAGACATAATGGCATATTGCTCTTGAAAATTATGCTGTTTCTTCCAAAAGCTCTCCAGGAAAGTTTTGTACGCCGATTAATTTCTTCATCAATGTGACCCTCACTTGATATCTGCTGTCCAAGATAAACCTATGTATCTGTTATCTCCAGCTTTTCTCCATCAATCAATAAATCTTCATTTCTTGGAAAAGCATTAAACATCACTTTTGTCTTCTGAAAGTTCATTTTTAATCCCACTTCTTTGCTCTTGTCAGCAAGTTCCTAGATCATACTCTGCAGCTCTGATAGGGTAGTTGCAAAAATGACTACGTCATCAGCAAAACGAAGGTAGGTTAGATAACCACCATTAATCTTTATCCCTTTGTTTTCCCAGTTAAGTGACTGAAAGGCAATTTCCAATGTGGCATTAAAGAGCTCCGGAGATATGGTGTCACCTTGTACCACTCCTTTTCCAATTTTTACGTGTGTTGTATTTTCAAACAGCCTAATCTTTGCACTTGCATTTTCATAGATGTTATTAATAATATTAATGTATGCATCTTCAATATCGCAGGTTTTCAGAGCCATTGTAACTGCTGATGGTTTCACCGAATCAAAGGCTTTTTCATAATCGATAAAAGCCATGCACAATGGAAGTTCATATTCCCTCGCTCTTTCAATTAGTTCTCTCAGCACGTGGATATGATCTATTGTGCTGTAGCCACTCCTGAATCCAGCTTGTTCTCTCGGTTGAGCCATGTCCAGTGTTACCTTCAAGCGGTGTGAAAGAACTTTAGTGAAGATTTTATAAATCACTGATAGGAGGCTGATAGGTCTGTAGTTTCCGAGATCCTCAATGTTACCTTTCTTATGTAGCAGGATCATTGTAGCGGTGTTCCAATCCTCAGGAATCTTTCCTTCATTAAGGCATCGAGTGAAAATTTGGGCGAGTACTGTTTCGATTTCTCCACTTACTTCTTGTATGATGTCTACAGTAATTCCATCTTCTCCTGGAGCTTTTCCCCGCTTCATGTTCTTGATTGCATGTGCAACTTCTGCTGGAAGGACTGGAGGAACTCTGGTACTGGTATCTTTCATGATGTCTGGAGTGCATGTATCATCCCTTTCATATAATTTGGAGTAGAAATCTTTCACTATTGTCAAAATTTCGCCTCTATTTCTTGTTACAGAACCATCTTCTTTTCTCAGTGCCATAATCTGTTTTCTTCCCTTACTGAGATGTCCCTTTGCTATCTTTAGGCTTTGGTTGTTTTCAATTGCTTTCCTCACTAGTTCACAGTTGAATTTTCTTACGTCTTCAGTGATACTTTTTCTTACTGTCTTGCATAGCTCTATATATTCCACTTTGGAAGTCACATCTTCTTTAGTTGTCCTCATCTCTCTTCTTTTTTGCATCAACATTTTCGTTTTTCCTGATAATTTATTTACATGCAACTTGTTCTTAGACCCAGCTAATTTTGTTGCTGTTTCCATAAGAGCTTTGGTTACTTTTCTGTTAACTTCAGAGATGTCCACTTCTTCTGATGATAGGCCTTCTAAAGCAGAGAACCTGTTCTTCAGTTCCAACTTGAAGGTATTATGGTGTTTTTTAAGGTTGGTTTTGTCGATAGATTTTGTTTGTCTTATGAGCTTGCCACGTTCAAGTTTAGTGTTGAGGTGCATCTCACATCTCACCAATCTATGGTCACTACCTGTGTTGAACTTGTTTAGCACACTGCAGTCTTCTATGACGAATTTTTTGTTACACATAATAAAATCAATTTCACTTGTCGTCCCATTTGGATGTCTCCATGTCCATTTCCTGTGTGGCTTTTTCTTGAAGAAGGAGTTCAAGATGAAAAACCCTTCTGCCTCTGCAAACTCAACGAGAGTATTTCCACGCTGGTTTCTATTGCCGTGACCGAATTTACCTACTGAAGTTTCATTCTGTTGCCGTTGCCCTATTTTTGCATTGAAATCTCCCATAATTATTTTCAAGTGCTGCTTACCCTTATTATTTAGATGACAAATTTCCTCATAAAATTCTTCAATTTCTTCTTCAGGAGGACTTGTGGTGGGTGCATAAGTTTGAATAATCTGAGCCTGGTATCTTTTCGAGAGTTGGATAACAAGTCGTGCAGCTCTGTGAGAGGAACTTTCAACTTCTACAACTTTATCCTTCAGTTTCTTGTTTATTATAAATCCAACACCACTAGTTCTGCCAGTATCTGTCCCACGATAGTAGAAGAGATGGCCACTTTTCAGTTCGATGAGATCTTCTCCTTTTCTCCTTACCTCTCTTAGCCCCACTATGTCCCACTTGATCCTTTGTAGTTCCTCTTCCAATTCAAGAAGCCTTGAATCAGAAGATAGGGAGCGTCCATTGTACGTAGCCAAGGTCAGCATCAGATGGCAGCCTAGTCCGGTCCTCCGGCGATTCTTAGCACCCTCTGCCTTCATGTCGCACTGGCCGCTGCCCTGGCCAGGTACATTCCAGCTGCCGGAGACTGAGGGCCAAGATTTAAGTTGTGGAATCATTTTGGAGGGGTTTGGCCATAACTCACCACGCTGGCCAAGCGGGTTGGTGAGTGTGGGATAGAATTTCCTCTAATCCCGATGGTATAGTTATACCGCTATTGGCGGTCGTCAGAGCCCCTTTAGTGGGAACAAGATGCACCACGAGAAGGCGGGGTTGACATTTGTCAAGGAGAGGCTGTGATATTACGCATCGAGGTATGGCTATATATATATATATATATATGTGTGTGTGTGTGTGTGTGTGTGTGTGTGTGTGTATGATATATATATATACATGTTTATACTGTAAGTATGATATATGATATACATATATATACTAAAGAGCAAAGCCGAATACATAAGAAAAAACTTTACAATTTAAAACCAAAGTTGCAAAACAACCTGAAGATCAAAACGCGCCACGCAGCAGTTATGAAAATTCAGAATTCACATTCTATTAAGAAGAAAAGTGAAGCTAAAAAAATTTTTTAACTCATACTAAGTACAACATAGAAAAGGTTATGTATTGACCGGTGTGAGTAAAAAGAAAAAAAGAACAACTGAATGCCGAAAGTGTCGAGAATACTGAGCCTTGGCTTTATCAAGGACCAGCAAAAACTCTGCATTTTCTCACTTCCACAAAGACCTATTTGGAAATGGGTTTCTGCAAAGTCATGGATGCAAGTAATTAACCCACCTAAAAATATAAATATATATGTCATGTCCTCCGCAGAGTTGTATGACCTAGCTTTAGTTAACAATTTAGATTGCATCCATAACTCTCCTGGCCCGACCCATGCTCTTCATCTGTTACTATTAAACAGAAAGAAGATGATTATAGAAAACTCAAATTGTAAGAGTGACATAATGAACTAGAAATAATGTTCAGTTATTAACAAATAGTCAAGTTCGCCTGAGAGAGAATTCAAACCTGAATATCAATACAAAAGTATTACGAGTTCTTAACATTTTTAAAGCACAGATTCTTGATAGAAAACTGGATTATAAAAACCCCCTACTCCACTACTTCTGACTACACAAAAACGAGAATAAAATAAAGACAATAATAAACTAAAGAAATGCTTTGTGATGGTTATGTTACATAAACAATTAGTTGCAATATGTACAAAGTATTTCAGAAGTGCTTTAAGTGCATAATTAAGTAGTTAATAAGTCCTTAACTGCATTGAAAATACAGCGCAGACTACAAGTACGACGAAACGGGCGGTTGCTTAGCCTTAGTTCCCTAAAAAACGCGCAAAAATACCAAGAAAAGAAAGAGTTAAAATACGCAAAAAAGTTGATAGACTTGCTAGTGCCTAAAAACTTAAAGCAAGAAAAGAAAAAATGTTCAAGAAGTTCAAATATTGAACCCGGAATACCTTAAAACCAAAAGACAAAGAAGAGAGCTTACCTCTTATGCAACTTTGCTACTTTCACACTTGAGGAAACATGGCCGACTTTTCTTCCCAAACACCCCTGCCCCTCCCAATTCGCTGGGGGGCAGTGTGGGTGGGGCTGAAGGCTTCCACACTCTGAAAAAATCCTACTCGCGGAGAATTTTAACCGGAGAAAAAATATATATAATTAAGATTGTGGACCTGTATGATCAGAAAGAGTAGAATAAACTCTCCAGAATACATGAGAAATATCATGAAATACACAAGTAGTGTATTTAATAATCTTTGCATGTATTTAATCACCTTAGTGAGCTTCTATAGACTATTCAGAATCCTATTAATTTTAATGTTAGTTTTACTATTTTTAGTATAGCTATTCTGTTGAGTGAATAACTAGTTTTCTTTTATATTTATATATCATCATCATCATTGTCAACCATTATCAATCCACTGCTGGACGAAGGTCTCCCCAAGTTTCCTTCACAACGGTCTGTCTTGTGCCAGTCTCCTCCATGTCACCCCTGCATACTTTCGAATTTCATCCACCCATCTCCCATGTGGTCTTCTTCTGGGTCTTTTCCTATCCCTTGGAATCCAATCAAAAATTTCGGCTGTCCATCGATGATCTGTCCTTCTGGTAGTATGTCCAGCCCATTGCCATTTCAGGGATTTAACTCTGATCATGATGTCTTCCACTCTTGTCATTTTTCGGATCCACGAGTTCCTCTTCTTATCTCTCCTGGTTACACCAAGTATGCACCTCTCCATGCTGCTTTGAGTTGTCTGCCGCCTTTGTATGTCTCTTTTAGTTAAGGTCCACGTCTCTGCACCATACGTAAGCACTGGAAGGATGCATTGATCAAACACTTTTCTTTTAAGACATAATGGCATATTGCTCTTGAAAATTATGCTGTTTCTTCCAAAAGCTCTCCAGGCAAGTTTTGTACGCCGATTAATTTCTTCATCAATGTGACCCTCACTTGATATCTGCTGTCCAAGATAAACGTACGTGTCTGTTATCTCCAGCTTTTCTCCATCAATCGATAAATCTTCATTTCTTGTAAAAGCATTGAACATCACTTTTGTCTTCTGAAAGTTCATTTTTAATCCCACTTCTTTACTCTTGTTAGCAAGTTCCTGGATCATACTCTGCAGCTCTGATGGGGTAGTTGCAAAAATGACAACGTCATCAGCAAAACGAAGGTGGGTTAGATAATCTCCATTAATCTTTATCCCCTTGTTTTCCCAGCTCAGCGACTGAAAAACACCCTCCAATAAGGCATTAAAGAGCTTCGGAGATATGGTGTCACCTTGTCTCACCCCTTTCCAATTTTTACGTGTGTTGTATTTTCAAACAGCCTAATCTTTGCACTTGCATTTTCATAGATGTTATTAATAATATTAATGTATGCATCTTCAATACCGCAGGTTTTCAGAGCCATTGTAACTGCTGATGGTTTCACCGAATCAAAGGCTTTTTCATAATCGATAAAAGCCATGCACAATGGAAGTTCATATTCCCTCGCTCTTTCAATTAGTTCTCTCAGTACGTGGATATGATCTATTGTGCTGTAGCCACTCCTGAATCCAGCTTGTTCTCTCGGTTGAGCCATGTCCAGTGTAACCTTCAAGCGGTGTGAAAGAACTTTAGTGAAGATTTTATAAACCACTGTAAGGAGGCTGATAGGTCTGTAGTTCCTGAGATCCTCAATGTCACCTTTTTTATGTAGCAAGATCATTGTAGCGTTGTTCCAATCCTCAGGAATTTTCCCTTCATTAAGGCATCGAGTGAAAATTTGGACGAGTACTGTTTCGATTTCTCCACTTGCTTCTTGTTTGATGACTACAGTAATTCCATCTTCCCTTGGAGCTTTTCCCCGCTTCATGTTCTTGATTGCATGTGCAACTTCTGCTGGAAGGACTGGAGGAACTCTGGTACTGGTATCTTTCATGATGTCTGGAGTGCATGTATCATCCCTTTCATATAATTTGGAGTAGAAATCTTTCACTCTTGTCAAAATTTCGCCTCTATTTCGTGTTACACAACCATCTTCTTTTCTCAGTGCCATAATCTGTTTTCTTCACATACTGAGATGTCCCTTTGCTATCTTTAGGCTTTGGTTGTTTTCAATTGCTTTCCTCACTAGTTCACAGTTGAATTTTCTTACGTCTTCAGTGATACTTTTTCGTACTGTCTTGCATAGCTCTATATATTCCACTTTGGAAGTTACATCTTCTTTAGTTTTCCTCATCTCTCTTCTTTTTTGCATCAACATTTTCGTTTTTCCTGATAATTTGTTTACATGCAACTTGTTCTCACACCCAGCTAATTTTGTTGCTGTTTCCATAAGAGCTTTGGTTACTTTTCTGTTAACTTCAGAGATGTCCACTTCTTCCGATGTTAGGCCTTCTAAAGCAGAGAACCTGTTCTTCAGTTCCAACTTGAAGGTATTATGGTGTTTTTTAAGGTTGGTTATGTCGATAGATTTTGTTTGTCTTATGAGCTTGTCACGTTCAAGTTTAGTGTTGAGGTGCATCTCACATCTCACCAATCTATGGTCACTACCTGTGTTGAACTTGTTTAGCACACTGCAGTCTTCTATGACGAATTCTTTGTTACACATAATAAAATCAATCTCACTTGTCGTCCCATTTGGATGTCTCCATGTCCATTTCCTGTGTGGCTTTTTCTTGAAGAAGGAGTTCAAGATGAAAAACCCTTCTGCCTCTGCAAACTCAACGAGAGTATTTCCACGCTGGTTTCTATTGCCGTGACCGAATTTACCTACTGAAGTTTCATTCTGTTGCCGTTGCCCTATTTTTGCATTGAAATCTCCCATAATTATTTTCAAGTGCTGCTTACCTTTATTATTTAGATGACAAATTTCCTCATAAAATTCTTCAATTTCTTCTTCAGGATGACTTGTGGTGGGTGCATAAGTTTGAATAATCTGAGCCTGGTATCTTTTCGAGAGTTGGATAACAAGTCGTGCAGCTCTGTCAGAGGAACTTTCAACTTCTACAACTTTATCCTTCAGTTTCTTGTTTATTATAAATCCAACACCACTAGTTCTGCCAGTATCTGTCTCACGATAGTAGAAGAGATGTCCACTTTTCAGTTCGATGAGGTCTCCTTTTCTCCTTACCTCACTTAGCCCCACTATGTCCCACTTGATCCTTTGTAGTTCCTCTTCCAATTCAAGAAGCCTTGAATCAGAAGATAGGGAGCGTCCATTATACGTAGCCAAGGTCAGCATCAGATGGCAGCCTAGTCCGGTCCTCCGGGGATTCTTAGCACCCTCTGCCTTCATGTCGCACTGGCCGCTGCCTTGGCCAGGTACATTTTAGCTGCCGGAGACTGAGGGCCAAGATTTAAGTTGTGGAATCATTTTGGAGGGGTTTGGCCATAACTCACCACGCTGGCCAAGCGGGTTGGTGAGTGTTTGATAGAATTTCCTCTAATCCCGATGGTATAGTTATACCGCTATTGGCGGTCGTCAGAGCCCCTTTAGTGGGAACAGGATGCACCACGAGAAGGCGGGGTTGACATTTGTCAAGGAGAGGCTGTGATGTTACGCATCACCTGACCTTACATCCCATATTTATATATATATATATATATATATACTATAAAGATACCTAAGCAAAAAAATACATATATAATTTTGACTCACACCTAGTACAACATAGAAAAGGTTATGTATCTACCTGTGTGAGTAAAAGGAGAAAAGAAAAAAAATAAAATAAAACAACTGAATGTAGAAGGTGTCGAGAATACTGAGCCTTGGCTTTATCAAGGACCAGCAAAAACTCTGCATTTTCTCACTTCCACAAAGACCTAGTTGGAAATGGGTTTCTGCAAGGCCATAGATGCAAGTAACATTCCCACCTAAAATAGTTTAAAAAAATATATATATAAGTCATGTCCTCCGTAGAGTAGCATGACCTAGCACTAGTTAACAATTTCGCTTGCATCCATTAACCTTCATGGCCCGACCCATGCTCTTCATCTGTTACTATTAAACAGAGAGAAGAAGATTAAAGAGAACTCAAGGTTGGCAGATCTGCTTTAATTTTCTACACAGTTAATAATATGATTCTGACCAATCAAAGCCGTAAGGAAGTTGGCTAGAGGATGCCTATTAACTACCTAAAGGAACCTTAGTGCTATGGATATGACGGTCCTATTAAAACAAAAAATTAAATAATATAAACAAAATCACAAAAAAAGCTTAAAAATCTGTTTATAAAAGAAAATAAAAACAAATAAAAAAGAAAACTAGTTATTCATCACTAGGATAGCTATACTAAAAATAGTAAAACCAACATTAAAATTAATAAGATTCTGATTAATCTATAGAAGCTCACTAAGGTGATTTAATACATGCAAAGATTATTAAATAAACTGCTCGTGTATTTTATAATATTTCTCATGTATTCTGGAGAGTTAATTCTGCTCATTCTGATCATACAGATCCACAGTCTTAAGTTTATATATTTTTTCTCTGGTTAAAATCTCCGCGCGTTGGTTTCTTGCTGTATGAGGAGGCCATCAGCCCCACCCTCACTGCCCCCAGCGTCTAGGGAGTGGCGGAAGAGGTCAGCCATGTTCTCCTCTTGTGAGGAGAAAAGTTTTTGTAACACAAGAGGTAAGCTCTCTTCCTTGTTTTTGGGTTCTAGGTTTTATAAGTTCAATGTTTGTACTTCATGTACCTTTTCTCTGTCGTTTTTTAGCTTTTCAGCTTTTAAGCATTGGTTTGTCTGTTAACATTTATGCGGGTTTTTACTCTTACTTTTCTTTGTAACTTTGAGCGTCTTTTGTGGTACCTAGGAACAGAAGATGGCTAAGCTTGTTCCTTTTCTATGCGCTGTCTATGCGCTGTTTTTTCAAAGTAGTTAAGTTCTTAATAACTAATTAATTATGCACTTAAAGCACTGCTGAAATACTTTGTACATATTGCAACTAACTGTTTAAGGTATATAACTTTCACAAAGTTTTCTTTAGTTAATTATTATCTTTAACTTATTCTCGTTTTCGTGCTGTCATAAGTTGTAGAGTAGGGGTTTTAGACTCAAGTTTTCTTTCAAAAATCTGTTCGTTATAAATTAACATTTCCTTTTTTAATTGCAATGTAAAATTTGTTTTTCAGGTTTAAATTCTCTCTCAAACGAACTTGGAATTTCGTTATAGCTGAAAATCATTTCTATTTATTATGTCACTCTCACAGCTTGAGTTCTCTTTAATCTTCTTCTCTCTGTTTAATAGTAACAGATGAAGAGCATGGGTCGGGCCATGAAGGTTAATGGATGCAAGCGAAATTGTTAACTAGTGCTAGGTCATGCTACTCTACGGAGGACATGACTTATATATATATTTTTAAACTATTTTAGGTGGGAATGTTACTTGCATCTATGGCCTTGCAGAAACCCATTTCCAACTAGGTCTTTGTGGAAGTGAGAAAATGCAGAGTTTTTGCTGGTCCTTGATAAAGCCAAGGCTCAGTATTCTCGACACCTTCTACATTCAGTTGTTTTATTTTATTTTTTTCTTTTCTCCTTTTACTCACACAGGTAGATACATAACCTTTTCTATGTTGTACTAGGTGTGAGTCAAAATTATATATGTATTTTTTTGCTTAGGTATCTTTATAGTATGTGAATTCTGAATTTTCAAAACTGCTGCGTTGCGCGTTTTGATTTTCAGGTTATTTTGCACCCTTCGTTTTAAATTCTAAAATTTTTCCTTAGTCTTCAGTTTTGCTCTTAAGTATATATATATATATATATATATATATATATATATACGGAAAACACCAAGACGGTAAATTTCTTCAATATTTAGTGAATAGCAAGACCAAACATTACTAACCACTGGGATAAGAAGAGAGGGATATAGAGCAATGGTAAGCTGTTCTACGTGGCTTTGTTAAGGGCCAGGCACGGACAACACACACCCAGGCTCTACAGAGACCTGAAAGTGTGGGTTTCTGCGAGAATCTAGTCTGCAAGGTAACGGCAACGAGCCAGCATGAACCAGGAACAAAAAAATAAGAAAATAAAAAATAAAAAATCCAACTAAAAAAATAATAATAAAAAAGAAATAAAAATTAGTTAAATATAAGAATTAAAACAAAAATAAAAATTTAGAACGAACACCCCAGATAAAGGACCAAGCATCGTCCGAACCCCTGACGCCCAAAAAACAACCAACAATAATAAAACAAAATGAAAATATATTTGTTAAAAAAATGGAAAACCTATTAGTGAAACCCCATCCCCCCTATCCAAATAGGGTTTTAAAAAAAACCCCATTTGGATAGGGTTAAAAAACAAAACAAAAACCCTATCCAAATACAAGACACTACCCGCAGCAGACTAAATTCTACGAGGCCCGACCTCACATCTGAATCGAAAATATACTGAGCAAAACCTCAAAAAGAAGCAAAGATGCCGATTACAAAGGAAATAAATTACAACCATCAAACACGAACCGTAATTATATATAAGCAAAACACGAAACCTAATGGTGGATAAGGCCTTAAAAAAGTTACTTATTTACAAGAAAACTGCCTATTGAGAAAAATAATCGTATTATGGAAAGAACAGAAGTCTACAAATAATATGCTGGGTCTGTATCGGACAATCTCATTGCGCTTTTGCGGTGTGTAAAAGAGGGAATTACAACACTGGCAGTTACGTACTTGTGACCTCCGAGTATTTCAGTGATTTCCAAGCAAGGTTTCAATACGCTGATTAGCTTCTCAAGCACTTCCTACTCAACTGTTGTCAGAACAGGGGTATTCGATGCGTTGGCTACCAGAATGTTGTCTACTGCATTTTTAGCTTTCACAAGACTTTCCACCATGATGTAGGTACTATTTCAGCGTGTCACGATGGCCTGTTGCAACTTAGTGTCAGAAAGACCAAGTTCTTTTTGCTTAGACGAGAGTGTAGCCGCTACACGTGAGGTGTGTTTGAAAGGCCCTACAATTTTTCGGCATTTAGCTAGAACCTTTTCCATCGATGCGAATGTAAGAGCTCTATTTATACTTAACTGTAAAGTATGTGCCGAACATCTTACACTGTCAAACTTAATCTTTTAACGACAAGTACACTATTTCTGGCATTATCAGTGCAGTGGCAACAAGTTTGTCCGTTAGTTCCAATTTTTCGACGGGTCCCTCAAATTCAGTTGTGCACTGATTTGCAGTATGCTACTCAATCACCTGTTTCAGTTGAAGAGTTGCATCACAATAACACCACTCATTGTCAATCCAGTGTACTGTTATTGCTAAGTAGCTGTCGCTGGCGAGCGAGGTCCAAAAATCTCCAGTTAAACTCACATAGGAAGGTCTTTTTAATTCATTAAACACTCTTGACTCCTGAATGTCTTAAATATGGGCAATTTTGTCCAGACGATTCTGATAGTGGTGACTTCCAGATTTAAACTCCCATCGCCATAAAAAGGCTAGTTTCCAAGAAGTGAAGACACTAGCACAAATTGTTGTATTCAACAAATTCAAAACTATATGCGGTCTTTTTCAACAGTTCCTAATGAATTTTATTTTTATACTAATTTTTTAATAAACCGATTAATCAAAAGAAGAAAATAATCGGCGATAAAAAAAATTGAAGAAAATAATCGGCGACAAAAAAATTGATCGATTAATCAATCAAAGCCGACAGCCCTAATATATATATATATATATATATATATATATATATATATATATATATATATATATATATATATATATCATCATCATCATCATCATCATTGTCAACCATTATCAATCCACTGCTGGACGAAGGTCTCCCCAAGTTTCCTCCACAACGGTCTGTCTTGTGCTAGTCTCCTCCATGTCACCCCTGCATACTTTCGAATTTCATCCACCCATCTCCCATGTGGTCTTCTTCTGGGTCTTTTCCTGTCCCTTGGAATCCAATCTAAAATTTCGGCTGTCCATCGATGATCTGTCCTTCTGGCAGTATGTCCAGCCCATTGCCATTTCAGGGATTTAACTCTGATCATGATGTCTTCCACTCTTGTCATTTTTCGGATCCACGTGTTCCTCTTCTTATCTCTCCTGGTTACACCAAGCATGCACCTCTCCATGCTTTTTTGAGTTGTCTGCAGCCTTTGTATGTCTCTTTTAGTTAAGGTCCACGTCTCTGCACCATACGTAAGCACTGGAAGGATGCATTGATCAAACACTTTTCTTTTAAGACATAATGGCATATTGCTCTTGAAAATTATGCTGTTTCTTCCAAAAGCTCTCCAGGCAAGTTTTGTACGCCGATTAATTTCTTCATCAATGTGACCCTCACTTGATATCTGCTGTCCAAGATAAACGTACGTGTCTGTTATCTCCAGCTTTTCTCCATCAATCGATAAATCTTCATTTCTTGTAAAAGCATTGAACATCACTTTTGTCTTCTGAAAGTTCATTTTTAATCCCACTTCTTTACCCTTGTCAGCAAGTTCCTGGATCATACTCTGCAGCTCTGATGGGGTAGTTGCAAAAATGACTACGTCATCAGCAAAACGAAGGTGGGTTAGATAATCTCCATTAATCTTTATCCCCTTGTTTTCCCAGCTCAGCGACTGAAAAACACCCTCAATGTGGCATTAAAGAGCTTCGGAGATATGGTGTCACCTTGTCTCACTCCCTTTCCAATTTTTACGCGTGTTGTATTTTCAAACAGCCGAATCTTTGCACTTGCATTTTCATAGATGTTATTAATAATATTAATGTATGCATCTTCAATACCGCAGGTTTTCAGAGCCATTGTAACTGCTGATGGTTTTACCGAATCAAAGGCTTTTTCATAATCGATAAAAGCCATGCACAATGGAAGTTCATATTCCCTCGCTCTTTCAATTAGTTCTCTCAGCACGTGGATATGATCTATTGTGCTGTAGCCACTCCTGAATCCAGCTTGTTCTCTCGGTTGAGCCATGTCCAGTGTTACCTTCAAGCGGTGTGAAAGAACTTTAGTGAAGATTTTATAAACTACTGATAGGAGGCTGATAGGTCTGTAGTTTCCGAGATCCTCAATGTCACCTTTCTTATGTAGCAGGATCATTGTAGCGGTGTTCCAATCCTCAGGAATCTTTCCTTCATTAAGGCATCGAGTGAAAATTTGGGCGAGTACTGTTTCGATTTCTCCACTTGCTTCTTGTATGATGTCTACAGTAATTCCATCTTCTCCTGGAGCTTTTCCTCGCTTCATGTTCTTGATTGCATGTGCAACTTCTGCTGGAAGGACTGGAGGAACTCTGGTACTGGTATCTTTCATGATGTCTGGAGTGCATATATCATCCCTTTCATATAATTTGGAGTAGAAATCTTTCACTCTTGTCAAAATTTCGCCTCTATTTCTTGTTACAGAACCATCTTCTTTTCTCAGTGCCATAATCTGTTTTTCTTCCTTACTGAGATGTCCCTTTGCTATCTTTAGGCTTTGGTTGTTTTCAATTGCTTTCCTCACTAGTTCACAGTTGAATTTCCTTACGTCTTCAGTGATACTTTTTTCTTACTGTCTTGCATAGCTCTATATATTCTACTTTGGAAGTCACATCTTCTTTAGTTGTCCTCATCTCTCTTCTTTTTGCATCAACATTTTGGTTTTTCCTGATAATTTGTTCACATGCAACTTGTTCTTAGACCCAGCTAATTTTGTTGCTGTTTCCATAAGAGCTTTGGTTACTTTTCTGTTAACTTCAGAGATGTCCACTTCTTCCGATGTTAGGCCTTCTAAAGCAGAGAACCTGTTCTTCAGTTCTAACTTGAAGGTATTATGGTGTTTTTTAAGGTTGGTTATGTCAATAGATTTTGTTTGTCTTATGAGCTTGCCACGTTCAAGTTTAGTGTTGAGGTGCATCTTACATCTCACCAATCTATGGTCACTACCTGTGTTGAACTTGTTTAGCACACTGCAGTCTTCTATGACGAATTTTTTGTTACACATAATAAAATCAATTTCACTTGTCGTCCCATTTGGATGTCTCCATGTCCATTTCCTGTGTGGCTTTTTCTTGAAGAAGGAGTTCAAGATGAAAAACCCTTCTGCCTCTGCAAACTCAACGAGAGTATTTCCACGCTGGTTTCTGTTGCCATGACCGAATTTACCTACTGAAGTTTCATTCTGTTGCCGTTGCCCTATTTTTGCATTGAAATCTCCCATAATTATTTTCAAGTGCTGCTTACCTTTATTATTTAGATGACAAATTTCCTCATAAAATTCTTCAATTTCTTCTTCAGGATGACTTGTGGTGGGTGCATAAGTTTGAATAATCTGAGCCTGGTATCTTTTCGAGAGTTGGATAACAAGTCGTGCAGCTCTGTCAGAGGAACTTTCAACTTCTACAACTTTATCCTTCAGTTTCTTGTTTATTATAAATCCAACACCACTAGTTCTGCCAGTATCTGTCCCACGATAGTAGAAGAGATGTCCACTTTTCAGTTCGATGAGATCTTCTCCTTTTCTCCTTACCTCACTTAGCCCCACGATGTCCCACTTGATCCTTTGTAGTTCCTCTTCCAATTCAAGAAGCCTTGATTCAGAAGATAGGGAGCGTCCATTGTAAGTAGCCAAGGTCAGCATCAGATGGCAGCCTAGTCCGGTCCTCCGGGGATTCTTAGCACCCTCTGCCTTCATGTCGCACTGGCCGCTGCCTTGGCCAGGTACATTCCAGCTGCCGGAGACTGAGGGCCAAGATTTAAGTTGTGGAATCATTTTGGAGGGGTTTGGCCATAACTCACCACGCTGGCCAAGCGGGTTGGTGAGTGTGGGATAGAATTTCCTCTAATCCCGATGGTATAGTTATACCGCTATGGGCGGTCGTCAGAGCCTTTGAGTGGGAACAGGATGCACCACGAGAAGGCGGGGTTGACATTTGTCAAGGAGAGGCTGTGATGTTACGCATCACCTGACCTTACATCCCATATATATATATATATATATACATATATATGAGAGTTTTTTTGGTTAGTTGAATATTTTAACCAATTAACCGAATTTTTTTTATATGGGTACATATACAAATAAGTTACGGAAGCTTCAAGAAATCACAAAAACACGCGTAGTTTCAGCTAAAATGAACTTTTCTAGCTTATTTTACGTTTTCCAACCGTAAGTTGAAGAAGCGTATATGCTCTAGCTTTGTCCGTCCGTCCGTCCGCTTATCCGCACGATAACTGGCGTAAAAATGGTTCGATTTCGATGAAATTTTAGTATGTGGTAAGGGACCACCTGGGGACGAACCCTATTGAAAATGGGACAAATGGGGTCAAAGGCCACAACGTAGGAGCGGGCATTCCATTGCACTTATGCGTCATAACTTGCGTAAATATGGTTCGATTTCAATAAAATTTTACTATGTGGTAGGGGACCGCCTGGGGACGAACCCTATTCCAAATGAATGAATTGGGGTCAAAGGTCAGGACATAAGAGCGGGATGCATTCTATTGCCCTTATGCGTCATAACGTGCGTAAAAGTGGTTCTATTTGGATGAAATTGCAGTATGTGGTAGGGGACCACCTGGGGACAAACCCTATTGAAAATGGACGAATTGTGGTCAAAGGGCAGGACATAGGATTGCGACCCATTCCATCGCCCTTATCCCATATTAGTAAGATAGACGTCAAGTAATTTTGCTTCCTATACTTCCAATGGAAAAACTTTTGTACACATTTCCTTCACAATTAATGTGTTCCCAAGGATGAAAATTTGAACATCGATTAAAATAACTTCCTATTATAACTTGGAATGCTTAATATTTTCTAAAACATAACCATAATTATATTAAAAATCAATAGCTTTTCTTTTGGTGCTGTTAAAACCAGAAAAAGGATGGCGCGACCTGTACTTTGATGACGTCAGTAGACAAACAAATGTTGGATTGCATAGTTATGGTTATGTTTTAGAAAATATTAGGTATTCCAAGTTATAAAAAGAAGCTATTTTAATCGATGTTCAAATTTTCATCCTTGGGAACGCATTAATTGGAAAGAAAATGTGTACAGAAATTTTCCATTCGAAGTACAGGCAGCAAAATTACTTGACGTTCACCTTAAAGGAGCAATTCTTGTATGTATGTAAATTTTAATTTGAAAACGGCTCTAAGGATTTTGATGAAAGTCGTTAACCTCCCGTTTTCTGGTACTAGAAATCGTTTTAGCTTGATCTCGACTTTAGGAAAATTCATTTTGTGGGTTAAATAACCACCCCGAGTTACCACGTTTTTAGTGTAGTGTTATGACGTCGTGCCATTAGATGTTGGCGCGCGGTCACGCCATCTGTCTAATTACGTCACGCGTTGTGTGTGGAACCTATTAAAGTTTTATGACTTCACACTCTTGCGAGCAGATGGTCGCGATTCCCATCTGCCTCATTACGTCACGCGTTGTGTGCGCATGTTCGTCCGCACGATAACTCGCGTAAAAACCGTTCGATTTCGATGACATTTTAGTATGTGGTAGGGGAACACATGGGAAAGAACCCTATTTAAAATGGGTGAATTGGGGTCAAAGGTCAGTACATAGGAGCGGGATCCATTCCACTGCTCTTATGCGTTATAACTAACGTAAAAAAGGTTCGATTTCGATTAAATTTTAGTATGTGGTAGGGGACCACCTGGGAACAACCTCTGTTGAAAATTGGCGAAATGAGGGTCAAAGGTCAGGACACAGGAGAGGAAACACTTTCATCGCCATTATGCGTCATAACTTACGTAAAAATGTTTCGACTTGGATGAAATGTTAGTATGTTGTAGGGGCCTGCCTGGGGACGAATCTTATTAAAAATGGGCGAAATGGGGTCAAAGGTTAGGACACAGGAGCAGGATCTATTCCATAGCCCTTATGCATCATAACTTACGTAAAATTGCTTCGATTGCGACAAAACTTTATTATGTTATTTCGGAGGTATACTGAACCAGTTCCGTTGAATATAATCGAAATGGGATCAAAGGTTAGGGCACAGGAGAGAGATTTATTCCACAGACATTTTCCTCATAACTTGAGTAATAACTTGAGTAATGATTTCTAGTATGTTGGAAAGCGTATCATAATCAATGCATTGCATGATTTTACTAACTTGTTATTTTTTTTGTTACAAACGTTTAAACAATGTCCGAATTGCTTAAGTCTGTAGCAATTTTGTTTTCTATACTAACGATACTTAGGTATATTTGAAAATCGTTGCTGTCTCATATTTAATCAAAAGTAACTTTTCATGCTTTTAATTTTGGAAAATGATTTTTTTTCGGAAGCTACTGTTACAGACAGTAAAAATTTGAAAAAAAGGTTTTGGACACCTTACTATTGCTATCAATTCTGTAAAATGGAAAGGGGGGGGGGGGAGGGTATTGTAATTTTAAAATACCTTTTTGGATTTCAAGCTTAACAGTTAGAAAAGAAAATGCTTATTTTTATATTTTTAGGCAGTGTAAAAGAACACAAAATCCCAAATTTTTTTCGTTTAACTTATACCCCCCCCCCCCTTCTTTTTACCTGGTCTAACCAATCCAACAGTTGGAAATTCTGTGTCGCAATCTATTTCCTCGGCAATAGTTTTATCTTCAGCTAACATACCTGTAAAACCTCCATGTGTTCTACATTTTTTCAAACAGCCATTTACTTGTTTTAACATTTCTATTATGACTGGTGTTACTACAACAGATTTTGGCATTAATTTGCTATTAATTTTAATTTTTGTTGAAATAGAGTACCAAATCTTTCTGGAACAAAGAAACTTGCATGTTTTTTTTTATTATTTTTTTCAAGAAAGATTGTTTAAATTCCATGTATCACTGTCTCTAAAACATTCGCTAAAGCGCTGATATAATGAATTACATCCAAATTTTACGCCAGTCCTCGTTACCATTATTGCATCGATCCTATTTCCCCAATTTTTTCAGAGCACGGTTTTGCTGGTAACCTGGCAGCTCTTTCTTTAAAATTTGCCAACGGTAAGGTTATTCAGAAAATAGAGCGTATATTTCTTGAACAATACTGAAAACGTTCACAAATTATATAGAAAGTTTTTCGTCGTTATTTATGACTAGATTTAAAGTATGAGCTGCTCATAAGTACAAAAAATTATGTTTTTTGAAGTCCACTGTGTTTTTCCTTCATATTAGCCCCATTGTCATAGCGCTGGCCACGCATATCATGAATGCTGAAATCTTCAAGATTTAAAAAAAAAAAATTAGAAAAAAAATGATAGTCCTTTGCCTGCGGTATGCGTTACGGAATAAAACAAAAACTATTCTCTGATTTCAGGTCGTTTTCTATTGAATTATGTGTATAATGAATTATTTTTACTAAAAAAATAAATGTGCCACGTAGCATTACGATTTCTCACAGTAAAACGTTTTCTTAACTTCCCCCACGTCACTGATATTAATTTATCAACCGTAAATTTTGATTGAGACGTCGTGCCGCGCCCGGAAGCTGTGGCCCGGCTGCTTTGCTACCGTTGAATCCCCGCTTAGCGTGTCCCTGGCTATAAGTAGTCGCCCTTCCCAAATTTAGGGTCACTGGTTCCAGGGAAGGGAGAGAGAGAGCCAGTGCCGTAAGACAAACACAACATCCATGTCTTACCGGGATTCGAACTCGGACCCTTCTCGGACGAATGATCAGAAGCCATTGCTTAGACCACTGCGCCACTGGGACGGCAAACCAGCATTGAAGACAAACCACGGAGTGGGAGACCATCTACGACCACTGACACGAATCGTCGGCGAATGGATGAACTGATTCGTGCGGAGAGTCTGGTCACAATCCGTGAGCTTGCTGAACAACTTGAATGTGGTCACAATGCCTTACAGAAGATGTGGACGATTTAGGGTATCGAATAGTGTGTGCAAAGTGGGTACCTCGGCAGTTGACACCTGATTTGAAGGAGAGAAGGGTGGAAGTCTGCTCTGATCTGCTGGAATAGTTTGAAGCCAATGAAAACACGTTTTGTTTTCGATGTGATGACAGGGGATGAAACCTGGGTGTATCTTTACGATCCAGAAACGAAGGATCAGTCCATAGAATGGCGTCACACCACTTCAACAAGGCCTATGAAGTTCAAGAGCCAGCGATCGGCACAGAAACGTTCGTGACCGCTTGCTGGTCACGAACGTAACCGTGCCGTGACCAGCAAGCGGTACATTGAGATACTCAAGAAGCTTAGAGAAACCATAAGGAGGAAGAGACCGAACCCGAATCTGAAAATGATCCACATTCACCGTGACAATGCGAAGCCACACACATCTTTGGCAGCAAATCAGGCGATCAACAAATTAGTCGGCAGTGGTCCTTCATCCACTGTACAGCCCAGATCCAGATCTGGCGCCCTCCGACTTCCACCTGTTCGGTCCAACGAAGGAAAGTCTCCGGGAGCAATGATTTGACAACACAGACGAGGTAAAAGTGGCTGTGAAAAAGTGGGTACAGCAGTCTACATCTAAAAATTTTAAAAGCAAATTCTTGAGTTGGGTTCAACGATGGCGCAAATACACTATCTACCAACAAGTAATTGGACACCCTGCAATCAGCGATATCTACGGTCCTGATACACGTCACGGCCGCCGCCGTTAATTATCGTGTAGGAAACAACAACGCAACCAGTTGCATGCAAGGTGCCACGCAGTTCGGAGCTGTCTGATTTCGAGAAAGGTGTAATCGTCGGGTATCACAGAAATGGCCGATCCATATGTGACATATCCAGCGTGTTGAAGTACTCAAAATCGACAGTGGCCTACGGAATTGGTAAGTGGAAGATGAGAGGTGACTGTGGGAATGTGCCTTGACCCGGCAGACCCACAAAACTGGGAGTTAGAGACCGACGGGTGCTGGCCATAGAAATTCGGAAGAACTGCACCAAATCGATGGGCCACATCCGCGAGGAGTTTCAACAGGCATCCGGGAGTGCTCTTTTGATGAATACCATCCGTAGGAAGCCCATCTGCTGGGTTATCATGGACGTGCTGCCGCCCACAAGCCGTTGATCACCAAGTCCAATAGCGCTGCTCGGCTAGCGTGGTGCAAAGAACGCCGACAGTGGACCGTTGAACAGTGGAAACAGGTTCTCTGGAGCGACGAATCAAGGTTCATCCTCTACCGCTCGGATGGCAGGGTCTGGGTTTGGCGTCTGCCTGTAGAACGCCTCCTGCCGGAATGTATTGTGCCAACTGTGAAGTTTGGCGTCGGTGGAATTAGGCTATGGGGGTGTTTCTCCTGGTATGGCACGGGACCCTTGGTCGCAATTCCTGGTAGACTCAACGCCGAGACCTACTGCACCATTTTGAATGACCATGTGCTTCCTACGTTGTGGCAGTTTTACGGGGTGGACCCATGTTACTTTCAGGATGACAATGCCACCTGTCATGTTGCGAGGTCCACCATGGTTTGGTATGGTGACAATGGGGTTAATCGAATGGACTAGCCTGCGCAGAGCCGGACCTTAACCCTATAGAGCACCTCTGGGACGAGTTGGAGCGTCGACTTAAGGGGTGCCCCCACCGTCCGAAATCGGTGAAGGAACTGACCTGTCTTCTCCAAGCCAAGTGGAAGAAAATACCTGTAGCCGTCGTACAACGCCTGGTTGAGAGTATGCCCCGGAGGGTCGCAGCTGTAATCGCCGCTCGTGGAGGCTCCACCAACTATTGAAGGTGAATAACCTTCGTTTTCCTTTGCTATCACAGGTGTCCAATTACTTGTTGGTAGATAGTGTATATCGCTTGTGATGAAGACTATGTTGAGTATTGCCTTTGTATAGAGAACGAGTTACTCTACCAACATGTGCAATTTGAACGACCTCTGTCCGTTAATAAAAAAGTTATGCCCACTTTTGCATTACTTTCGGTACAACCTTGCTATGAAGAAGTGGGACAGCAGTCTGTAATCTATATGTATATTAAAGGAAATGTTTCAATTCCAGAGCAGTTGAACCATTAATTCGGATAAAACAGCTACACAAATGTAATAAGTCAGTACGTTGTAGTGCCACCTCTAGCTCGGGTACAAGCGGTTATTCGGCGTGGCATAGACGAATACAATTCACGGATACTGTCCTAAGGTATAGGATACGTGAATCGTATGTGTCTATGGCACGCTGAATAACCACTTGTACCCGAGCCAGAGGTGACACTACAACGTACTGACTTATTCCATTTGTGTAGCTGTTTTACCGGAATAAATGGTCCAACTGCTATGGAATTGCAACATTTCCTTTCCATGCCACATTGTGTCCAAATTGCGGGCCAGTTCGCCGACATCGCGGGATGGGCGTAGGTGGCGTCCTACCATGTTCCGAACATGTTCTATAGATGAGAGGTCGAGCGATCGGGCTGGCCATGGAAGGGTGTCGACATTACGGAGGCTGGCCTACGACAGCCGTGCCACGTCTGTGTGGCCTGACATTATACTGTTGAAAAAGTGCTCGGTTATGTGACAGGATTGGCGACACAACAGGTCGTAGAATGTCGTCGACGTATCGTTGAGCCGTGAGGGTGGTACGGAGGACTGCCAAGGGTGCCAAGGAAATTGCGCCCCAGATAGTCACCTCCGGTATGCGAGCCGTGTGCCTTTCCACGGTAAAGGCAGGGTGCGTGATCTGACCGGCTTGTTTCCAGACCCGTTTGCGATGGTCATCGGCGCCAAGTGGAACCCTCGTTGATCAAGCCCGACATCACTGTAGCCGGTGACGGCGAAGCTCGTTAGTCAATGGTAGGCGGCGGAGTGGCCTCCTCGAATGTAGTACCCGTGCCGCAAGTCATCTGGGAACGGTCCGGATGTCCACTTCCGTACCTGTAGACGACGCAACATGACCAAGGATGGTTGAAAGCGAAGACGTCCCTATTTTGTTCGTGCCGCTGTCACAATCTCTCGAACTTCGCGTTCTGTCGATCCCCTCGGCCGACCACTACCCGTGAGCTGCTGGGTTGTGCCCTCCTCAACCCATTGGCGTCAACATCGTTTGATTGCCGCGTCGCTCCGACGCAAATGCCTAGCGATACAGTGACTTGACCAACCGGCCTGTCTCAGCCCAATTATACGTCCTCTCTCAAACTCATTCAGCTGCTCATATTGTGCACGGGTCCGACGTCGAGGCATCCTCACAGTCCGTAGAGGTTAATGCAACATCAATCCGCTGTAACAATTGTCCCGGCGTGCGTGCTCTTGATATACCCTCCTCGATGTGCTGTACCCATGAGCAGTAGCGGGTCAGTGTTTAGTCATTGGTTGTTATTTTTTAATCATTTGCATATTGGGCTCTGGGTTTCTTGCATGTGGAATTTCATCTGGATCGAACGACTTTCTCGGAGTGCTTCGTTTTTATTTATTTGTTTATTTATTGCAAAAAGTGTATTTTAAATTTGAAATTAAATAACACTAAAGGTGACAACTGCCAATTTTAAAATTCTGTTTTTTTTTAAATTACGGATTAGAGATGATAGGATGAGTACGAGATACTGAAAAGGCTTGTCAACTCACCCCCTCCCCCACTCTCTAGTGTTCTTAGTCTAGCGACGTCCCTATTTTGTACTATATCATGTACGGTCTCTGCGCTGGTCATCCCCGTACCTCACCGCTACGCAGTATCGCTACAGCATTCTTCTACCAATTATGTAGCCCTGTACCATGAAGATTATTATGCAGGGTATGAACGCGCGAGTTCATCGTGACAGGCTGGTGAACGTTCACCTTCAGAAAGCGACGATCACATGAACCTGGTGGCTTTCATTCTCGTCCAATATGAATCTCATCGAACATCCATGGAACCTACTTATACAGGCTCCAGAATCCGCTGTGCACCTTTTTCGAACTCTAAAGGGCGCCCGGTGAGGGGGCAATTTTTAGTCCAGACATACTCAAGGATCTGAACGAAAAAAGGTATGTGTCTTCATAACTACCACTGATGTCATGAAACCTTATTTAGCACCTGTTCGGCGTATGTTAGTATGCACAGTACAGAGATCCCCAGCCCCATATGTCAGGGAATTGCAATATCTCACTTCTGTGTAAGTGCATTTTACCGTCGATCAAATGTTTTCGGCACCTCAGTGCCGTTCTTTACACAACCGAATTCACCTTTGACGCCTATTCATACCTTCTGTGAGGGACCCTGATGTTGCAACATTTTCTTTTTTTAGATGTTTATGTGTTCCTGCCCTTTTTAGTATGCATAAGTGGTTATTTACACTGCGCATTCTGTAAGTGCTTCTGCAGTAGTAACTATCTCAAGTGACTCTGCTCTGTCAGCGGTAAATCAGGTTCTCTACGCAAAAAATAATGTACAAACGAAAATGCCATTGGAGCCTTTATTGGCGAAATTCGGGTAGAAGAAAAGTGTCACTCCCTCCATTTCTGGTTGCAATGTCTCATACTCAGACGCGAAATCAAGAAACAGCCGAACAAACAGTCACTCTGGGGTTAAGAAAGCAACCATTCTGAAAGATCTCTTTATTCCAGCAGATAAACCAAATTATAGAAAATAATTAATTACAATGTGTGTGCTAATTTCTCGCGATACCGAAAATTAGCTCACGCGTTATGATTCATATTGTAGAAACTGAAGCGAAGGTATTCCGCCCGTATGGCATCTGACCATTCGTCCGAGACTGTATGGTCTGGGTTTGAATCCCGTGAGGCATAGATTTTGTGTTTGTCTTACGACAGTGGCTCTCTCCCTTCCCAACTAGTGGTCCTACATTAGGGACGGATGACTGCTTATAGCTCATCGAGTTGCTCACGGTGCTCGTTCAACCCCAAATAATAATAAAAACAAAAACAATAATAACAAAAAAAAAAAAAAAAACAAAAAACAAAAACAAAACATTGAAGGTATTGAATGCCTTGACTAAGCCTGTTGTGGCTGCGTTTTACACTTCAGCTACTTGGGAAAACTTTTACTCTTGTTTTTAGTTTTGTTTTCGAGTTTAAGGATTTCCATTAGTACCGAAAACTATGAAAGCCACTAGTTTAAGGGAAGAGACAGATCGAGGGCCGTAGGATTAACATAACACCTATACCTCATCCAGGGTTCAGGCACGGTTCAGACGGCACCTATGACCAATCGTCCGTTGGGGCGAGGAAAATACGTATGTTGTTCTTGGTGGAGGAACAGTAGCACTGACGGGAAGAAATCGGGACGTATTTGTTGGATCTTATCTACATTTTTTGTCTTGTTGTAATTCACGTTTCATGTAATTTCTCACGTTTTTGAGCTTACATACTGTTTAACTTGCTGTACCATACTGTTTAATTTGCTGTTTATGTTTTGCATAATTTGCTGTCTCAAAAGCTTAGAAAAAAGTGATAAAAGAAAGAAATAGGAAATTTGAAATACTCAATACTCTCTGGTTGTAGACAAACACATTTTCCCACACGTTTTCTGTTTGAACTGAGCAAAATTTTTTACATTTTATAAACTTTATTGTCTTTACGATTTGCAAACTCCTCAGTTCCTTTAAAATACTTAATATTTTCAGCAACTAAGAATATTTTAATAATTCTACAACAATCTGCGAAAATTTCTACAGCTTGTACAATAGACTTCAGTATAATTATTTTGAGATTTTCTAATCATGAAATTATAGGTCCATTCTTCGGGCTTGAATCCGTCACTGCCTCAGGGCCAAATTCAAACCCAAGGCTTTTAAACCGGCCCAAGTTTCTTCGCAAGAAGGCTTAATTTGGGTATCTGGAAGAAGGAAGCCATATTCCCCGGTGTCTCGCAGCTCGACCGTGTAACTGTATCTTACTCCAGCTACAGCGTAAGCCCAGTCTCTTGCTCCACCGCTTACGACGTCTGAAAAAAGAAGTTGCAATTTGTTAGCAGCAGACAATTTATAAAGGCGACATATAGCCAAACATTTATCTACAGAAGGAAAAAGTAATACATATAATCACATGGCAGATTTACCATTACTGTTAACTTAAACATTAAAACGTTTTCTTAGAGTAGGACAAAGTGTTTTCCCACTTGATTGGTAGTCAAGTCAAAAACAGATACTGTATATGCTTTCGATTCAGCTGGGGCTGTAAAAAAAGTCACAGCAGCTTTCTTATCGGGTCTTACCCAGCGACAATGCTCTCTGTTTTGTTCAAGGACTGTTTTCGTGATGTCACGAAAACTATGTGTCGTCACGTGTACAACATGCATGCAGTAATGAAAGTGGACTTCAATAGTGGTGAAATGCATTCTGTTAAGCAATTGTTGACAACAACGGCTTTCTCATTCTGGATTTTTTTAATGGGGGTTTAACGACCACCGTGAGCAACTTAGTAGGCTATAAGCAGTCGCCAGTCCCTAATTTAGGGCCACTGATTCCAGGGATGGGAGAGAGCCAGTGCCGTATGACAAACGCAACATCCATGCCTCACAGGATTCGAACCCGGACTCATCGCGGACGAATTGTTAAAAGCTATCGCTTAGACCACTGCGCCACCGGGGCGGCCTTCTGGATTTGCATTGAAGATATAAATTTCATAATAAATTGAGCAGTTTTCAAAGTTTTTCATGGAAGAAAACATTTGTCCTCGTGTTTGGCAGACACATGAGATGCTTGCCACCCCGGTGGAGCAGTAGTTGAAGAAATGGCTTCTGACCATTCGTCCGTGATGGGTCTGGGTTCGAGTCCCGTGAGGCATGGATGTTGTGTTTGTCTTACTTCACTGGCTCTCTATTTTCCTTAGAACCAGTTGCCCTAAAATAGGGATGGGCGACTGCTTATAGCCCACCGAGCTCACGGCAGTCGTTAAACCTTCCATAAAAAACAAAACAAAAAGCAAAAATGAGATGCTTACATTTGGCTGCTTGCGCTTCCTAGAATCCCGATATTAATTACAGTGCTAGCTGATTCTTGAACTTTTATCAATGTTGCTGGCTAGCCTTGGAATACGAAAATAAAAAAAATGCGGTATATGTATATATATTGTTATGAAATTAGGGGTCTAAATTAATCAATTAACAGAGAGGCGGGCTCGATAAGCGTGATGAAATTATGTTAATGTGTTAATCAAATATTGAGCCTATTGCAAAATTAATTAGGAAATTAGTAAGCTTAATTGGCGAGATCAGTTTATGCGCTTTAGCTGACAAGGGGACCTTACAGCTGACCACCCGCGAATTTCGGTGAATTTTTTCATGAAAGTAGAGGCAAAATGAGGATATACATGTCCCGGTTTGATCTAATGCCTCTTATTTTCGGAATAAATAATCATAACGATCCGAGGACGGAAAAATGAATGAAGTTCGGGATTGCCTGTAAATGATACTTTACTGCAATGCTACGAGACCTTGCAACAGTGTGTTATAGCATACATTTCCTGTTATGGTGGCTAATGTTGAAAAGCGGGGAATAAACAGTGAACTATCAGTAGCAGCAAAGAATGGAATGCCTGCATTTTCCCATCCTCCCTTAAAGCTCTCTCGTTCACACTTTTCAGAATTCCGTATAAAATTACAAAAGCATTGTGTGATATAGGTAGATATTTAATGAAACATATGTATTTCTGTATAACACATTTTAGCTTATAAAGTATAATTACGTACTTTTATTTGAAGATCTAACATATATGTTGCTAGGTATCACTATCTGAGGTTTCGCTATCGTTTATTGGTACACACAGTTGCGGATGATAATTATCATAAAAACAATGAAAACATAGTGTTGCAGCACTCGGGAGCGAGCGCGCACCTTTTCCCTGTATTGGAAATTGAGAAGTAATCGGAAAAGCGGAAAAGAAATGGGATTAAAAAAATTAATCAAATGAATGGGAGAGATTTTGAGGAGCTGGTGTAAGAATTATTAAAATAAGGATTTTATAAACTTCACGCTCTTCAGACGCTCTGCATTTCACAATTTAATTTCCCCCTTAGATTTTCTTCCGTGGATTCGCGCCTAGGAAGGTCAGGAAAGTACCGCTCTTTCCCCTTCACCCCCACCCCACCCTCTCTCTCTCTCTCTCTCAGAGTCGAAGGGCTTCCAGCAGTCCGCTTGCTGTGGCATGGGACCGCGGGGCATCCTTTCCCTAACTGCTACGAGCCAGCAATATTGGGTAAGACGGAGTAACTCAAGACAGAGGCATAGCGGGTAGACATTTTATTGGAGCTCGGCGCCAGTAGTCTTGAGATTTGATGCACCAAGTCTGGAAGAAAAGAATAGCTGACGCCAGGCAAAGGAAAACCAATAGCAGTTTTATGATAGTAAGATTTACGACCTCAGAGATCCGTAGGCAACGAAGTTCCTAGAATTTGAGGGCGGACACAGATTTTGGACGGGGCGAAGGATGGCAAGTCAGAGAAATGGCGGGAAACCCAGAGCAAATCAGATCGGGAAATGATAATTGTTTGACCAATCTGGAAATTGGTAGGAGGATCCGGGAAGAACAAAATTTTTGGTAGGACAGGAAGAGGGGCGAGAGAATTATATCAGTAGTCATGAAAACTTCAGGAAGAGAGGAGATAGCATGAAAACTTCGAGAGAATGATGACAGAATTCAGAGAGAATTAGGAGTAGCATGAAAACTTCAGAAAGAGAGGAGATAGAATGAAAACTTCGAAAGAATGATGACAGAATTCAGAGAGTTGGCATAAGAACTTCAGGAAGAGAGGAGATGGCATGAAAACTTCGAGAGAATGATATTCCAGCCCTCATCGTGGGATAGAAGGTAGGATAATCCGACCTTAACGTTTCCTCTTGTTTAAATAATTAGTATGTTGAACCGAAAATTAAAGAAGAGCATAGTAGACTAAGTTAAGGTTGAAAGTAAAACCAGCTCTAAAGTAATGCTGAGAAAAGCAGGGCAGAAATAGACTAAGTTAAGGTTGAAAGTAAATCCAGCTCTAAAGTAATGCTGAGAAAAGCAGGGCAGAAATAGACTAAGTTAAGGTTGAAAGTAAAACCAGCTCTAAACTAATGCTGAGAAAAGTAGGGCAGAAATAGACTAAGTTAAGGTTGAAAGTAAAACCAGCTCTAAACTAATGCTGAGAAAAGTAGGGCAGAAATAGACTAAGTTAAGGTTGAAAGTAAAACCAGCTCTAAACTAATGCTGAGAAAAGTAGGGCAGAAATAGAAGAAATGAAATGGTTGAGTAAAGTAAATACCATTGATCAGAGCAGGAAATTGTGTAGTATAGGGAATCATTTTTAGTAAATTATGTTTCGAAATATTTCAGAATTATATTAAATGAAAATAAGAAATTAAAGTTAACCTTTAAATAAATAATTTTGCTAAAAGGGTCTTCAAACATTTTCATATGAATGAGTGTATATTTTACTAGATTTCAAGCCTTCATCAGGCAAAATAAACATATTTTATTTTCACGTTATTATGAGTCGGCTACATTTCATTTGAGTGTACAATTTTGTAAAGTAAAAAAGGTTAATAACGATTGAGTGTTGGATGTGTGAATAAATGATTTGGAATGAATGTTCAGAAAAATCCTCCAGTGCAATACTGAGTAACTTACGCATCAGTGCTAGTAAACAAATCAAAATTTGTAAGTTAACGAATTATTCAAAAAGAAATGAAAAGCTAGACGATTACTTTAAAACATTGCGGCACTCAGCGGACCCCGATACACGGAACATCGGCTGGGTGAAACACAACGCCCATCCTCGAATAGCGAGCCTGTGTTTTCTCTAATACTGGGAAAACATAGTTTTTGAGATTCGAGTGATTACCCTTATTACTAATAATGACGCGGGGCAATCCAAAAGCCCCCGGTAGCAATAGCACTTCTCTACAACGCGAGCATCTGATAAAAGAACTTTTCGAGCACTTACATTGCGTTTGTCGAACGTCATCCGGAAAACATAATTCGTTCACATTTCCAAAAACCTTTCTTTCATTTATTAACTTCGCAGCAAACCAAGCGTACTGCAACATATTCTTGAAAATCGGCGCAGAAAGTTGATGATGTATAAGTGAATGCATCTTTAGGGCATCTTCTCGCTTGTTTAAATGCCTATTTTCTTTTAAACGTTCGACAGAGTTTTGTAAGTTTTTAATAAAATTTTTTACTTGACGGAAAAGGTACACATCACAAGGTTGACAGTATGGGGTACAATGAGGTGGAAGGATTTCAACAGTAGAAGAACAGGTGCCGTCATCCTTTGTGAAGACACTATTAAAATGTGCTGGATCTGTTTGACCTCCCCATGAATCCAAGGTCAAGAGAAATTTCTCTTGTTTGTAAAATGGTTAAATAATATTTTTCACGAAACTGCTGAAATGCTCTTTCGTTATTTCCCTGATTTCGACGATGTTACGAATACATTTCCATATTCCGTCGTTAGTCCTTCCACAATCTTGGAAACAAGAGGTCCAAATTGTCCCTGAGGCTTTTGCATACATAGAAAACTTTTGGAAGTAATGCTCCAGAAGCGGTCAATGCATACTGCGTGGTGTAACTATGTGTTACTTTGTTAAAATCTCCCAAGAATACCTCTTTTGTTTTTTCTCCACGCACAGAAAGTGTTCTGCGCACATCGATTCTATCCTCACATCCTGTTTGATCAGTATCAGTGTTAATGACGTAATCCAATGGAAATTCTTTGATCAGTCGTGAAAGACGTTTTTGGAATTTCTCTGCTTCCGCGATAATAGTTGACAAATTCCATTCATTTTGTGACCTGATGTAGCGTGTCACTTTTCGCTGGCGGATGCCATGAACCACTTTGAATTTTTCAACCAACACTTGCGATGCTGTAAAACGAAAATCGTCTGATTGATGTTGCACCGCTGCAGCGGAAGCCCATTGTTGTATCATTCGGGTTGTTACCGGCTGCTTTTTCTCTCTAGCTTCGCGAAATCGATGGAAGGTTAGTTTGTTGATCATGTGATATTTTCCTTTTAATTCACCTTCCCGTTCAATTTCTTGCTCCCATTTTTTTAGGTCTGCCCTCCGTTGTAAAGCAGTACATCCTCGTTGACGTAGAGTTTTTAAACTCCATTTTGGATGCTGTTTTGCAAGCCGTACGATTTTAATTTTCTTGTCGAGTGAAATGTATTCTTTCTTTGATTTTTTATCCTGGGGTTCATATTCGTCCACACTCTCCGGAGTCGAAGAAGAAGTGGAAGAGAAACTGTCTTCTTGTATGACATGTGATATTGACGCGGCAAAAGATATTTTCGGTGTCTCTGGTAAAGATTCCTCACTTAAAAGCAAGTCCTCGCTATGCACCACTTCAAAGTTCTTCAACACGTAAATGATGGCTTCAGCCATAGATTTGGCCATCAACACTGCTTTTTTGGACACATGCTCCGTTTTGCTCGTTTGCAGAACGTTCGTGTCTTTTAAAATTTGCTTGCACATTGTCAGAGCATTTGCAATGTCTTGCGGCTCATATGAGGCTACGAAGTTCGGAATGTGTACGTCAGGATTTATTCTACTTGTTGACGCTATTGAAGCACTGCTACGTTCCGTATTTATTTCACAAAATACGTCTGAAAGATTTAATAATGTTTCTAGATTTTCTTTGCACAGACATTTCCCAAAGCACAACCACGTAGTATTGGAAACTCGAAGGATACTGACGCGTTATTCCACAAATATTTACAACGACTTCTTCTTTAACCTTCGACAACGTAAGTTATTGTGTCGCATTCGTTTATTACACTGACATTCGTTGCGGGGGAGAGGATGAAAGAGAACGCTCTTAGGGCCAGGTAACTTCTGCTTTTTTGTACAGCTGCGACGTGCACTTATTTGCATACCGGCGCACGTTCACCTTTCAGCCTGTATAACTTTGGCGAGAGTTAGAATTTTGAAAACCTCCAACGAGAATTTATTCGTGACACATGACAGAAAGGAAAAATGTCACAAAACATCAACTCATGCAAATTATCAAAGCCCGGTAATTTCACCCTATGCACAGGTTGAGGTTGTTCTCTCTTCATGAACGTTATATTCATATGACAATGTAACTTGATAGCTAATCCAACTTGTTGTGTATGTTCAATTAAAAATTAAACGTTCATCTCGAAATATTACTCCTAAAATACAGTACCACACAAATAACTACATAAATAAGAATTTTATTCATTTCAATATCTACACAAAATACGGTTGTTAGTGAGGTATTTTTACTAACTTCCACAGCGTAGCTTACCGCTTGTTTGCCGTTTTCAGTTTCTCGGTGCAATGGTGCGCAGCAGAACGTTATCATTTTTTTACTCCGAAAATAAGACGCATTAGATCAAATGCCGGGACACATATTTCTTCATTTTGCCTCTACTTTCATTTAAAAATAAAATCACCGAAATCCGCGGGTGGTCAGCTGTAATTTCCCGCACAGGTATGCACATGATGCACGTCGCAGCTGTACAAAAAAAGGACAAGTTAGCTGGCCCTGTGAGCGTTCTCTTTTACCCGCGCCCCGCAACGAATGTCAGTGTAATAAACGAATGCGACACAATAACGTACGTTGTCGAAGGTTGAAGAAGTCGTTGTAAATATTTGTGGAATAACGCGTCAGTATCCTTTGAGTTTCCAACTACTTGGTTGTGCTTTGGGAAATATCTGTGCAAAAAAAAAAATATCTAGAAACATCACTAAATCTTTCAGATGTATTTTGTGAAATAAGTATGGAAAGTAGCAGTGCTTCGATGGCGTCACCACGTAGACTAAATCATGTCATAGACATTCCGAACTTCGTAGTTTAGTATGAGCCGTAAGACATTGCAAATGCTCTGACAATGTGCAAGCAAATTTTAAAAGATATGAACGTTCTGCAAACGAACAAAACGGAGCATGTGTCCGAAAAAGCAGTGTTGATGGGCAAATCTATAGCTGAAGCCATCATTTACATGTTGAAAAACTTTGAAGTGGTGCATAGCGAAGAGCTGCTTTTAAGGGAGGAACCTTTACCAGAGACACCGAAAATATCTTCTGGCGCGTCAACATCCCACATCATACAAGAAGACAGTTTCTCTTCCACTTCTTTTTCGACTCCAGAGAGTGTGAACGACTATGAATCCGAGGAGAAAAATCAAAGAAAGGATACATTTCACCCGACACGAAAATCAAACTCGTACAGCTTGCTAAACAGCATCCAAAATGGAGTTTAAAAGCTCTACTAAAAGGACGATATACTGCTTTATGACGGAAGGAAGACCTAAAGAAATGGGAGCAAGAAAGTGAACGGGAAGGTGGATTAAAGGAAAAATATCACATAATCAACAAATTAACCTTCCATCGATTTCGTGAAGCTAGAGAGAAAAAGCAGCCGGTAACAACCCGAATGATACAATAATGGGCTTCTGCTGCAGCGGTGCAACATCAATCGGACCGTTTTCGTTTAACAGCATCACAAGGGTGGGTTGAAAAATTCAAACTGGTTCATGGCATCCGCCAGCGAAAAGCGACACGCTGCATTAGGTCACAAAATGAATTGAATTTGCCAACTATTATCGCGGAAGAAGAGAAATTCCAAAAGTATCTTTCACGACTGATCAAAGAATTTTCATTGGATTTCGTCATTAACACTGATCAAACAGGATGTGAGTATAGAATCGATATGCACAGAACACTTTCTGTGCGAGGAGGAAAAACAACCGAGGCATTCTGTTGTTTTTGTATGCATTGACCGCTTCTAGATCATTACTTCCAAAAGTTTTCCTATGTATGCAAGAGCCTCATGGGCAATTTGGACCTCTTGTTTCCAAGATTGTGGAAGGACTAACGGCGGAATATGAAAATGTATTCGTAACATCGTCGAAATCAGGGAAATTAACGAAATAGCATTTCAGCAGTTTCGTGAAAAGTATTATCCGACCATTTTGCAAAGACGAGAAGTTTATCTTGATCTTGGATTCCTGGGAAGGTCAAACAGATCCAGCACACTTTAATAGTGTCTTCACAAAAGATGACGGCACCTGTTCTACTGTCGAAATCATTCCACCTCATTGTACCCCATACTGTCAACCTTGTGATGTGTACCTTTTCTGTCAAGTAAAAAATTTTTATTAAAAACTTACAAAACTCTGTCGAACTTTTAAAAGAAAATAGGCATTTAAACAAGCGAGAAGATGCCCTAAAGATCCATTCAGTTATACATCATCAACTTTCTGCGCCGATTTTCAAGAATATGTTGCAGTACGCTTGGTTTGCTGCAAGGTTAATAAATGAAAGGGAGATTTTTGGAAATGTGAACGAAATGTGTTTTCCGGACGACGTTCGACAAACCAAATGTAAGTGCTTGAACAGTTTTTTTATTAAATGCTCGCGTGTTAGAGAGAGAAGTGTTATGTTTTCATTGTTTTTATGATAATTATCGTCTGCAACTGTGTGTACTAAAAAAACAATAGCGAAACCTTCGATAGTGATACCTAACAACATATATGTTAGATCTTCAAATAAAAGTACGTAATTATACTTTATAAGCTAAAATGTGATAATTCCATTCTCCTAACAATTCCTCTGTCCCCATATGTGCTATTTATTATTAAACTTCATTACTCAACGATTAGTTCTACAAGTTCTTTATTATTTGTTAGTGAAACTACACCGAATTGCCATTGAAAATGACACAATACAATGTTAAGTGTAAGGTCCACATCACTACAAAGCCTACAGCTCACGACATAGCTAGCTCATGCAAATATTGCACAGAAATACATATGTTTCATTTAATATCTACCTATATCACACAATGTTGTTGTAGCTTCTTACAGAATTCCGAAAAGTGAGAACGAGAGAACTTTAAGGGAGGATGGGAAAATGCAGGCATTCCGTTCTTTGCTGCTACTGATAGTTCACTGTTCATTCCCCGCTTTTCAACATTAGCTACCATGACAGGAAATGTATGCTATAATGCACTGCTGCAAGACCTCGTGATTTTACAGTAAAGAATCATTTACAGGAAATCACGAATTTCGTTATGATATCCTCCGGATCGTTATGATTTTATATTCCGAAAATAAGAGGCATTAGATCAAATGCCGGGATACATATATCCTCATTTTTCCTCTACCTTCATTAAAAAAAAAATTACTGAAATCTGCTGGGGGTCAGCTGTAAGATCCCCTTGTGAGTTAAGAACAAAATGGAGATAAGGGTTGTGTGAAGGACCCACCCAGAAGCAAAGGAGCCACCCAGTGTTGCTACTGAGCGGCACTTGGCCATCCTAAATAGGCTTTCAAGTGGGACATTAATGTCAGGAAACAGTCAAGCGACGCCTAAATTATGGTTATCGGGGGTCGGAGTTCAAAAACGATCGCTGCCAAGCATGCCAGCAATAAGCGTTCTGTACGAAAGGGGAGAAACTCTTAAGAGGGTGAAAACAACAAAGCAGGCTGCTAGCAACAGAAAGGGGCATTTTGTTGACGCCAAGAAGTGCAGAAGAGAAAATAAGCAGCTGGCTCTTGACGTTCGCAGAGTTAAGACGAAAAGGGCTTGCTGCTCGAGGAAAGAGAAGTAGTAGCCTCCGAACGCAGATGTGAGCCGTTCGGCCTACCGGCTAGGGAATGAAAGAAATAGCCTAAAGTACTCGATTCGCAGTTGTCAGTCGATTGGGGTACTATTAATGGAAAAACTAGCCGTAACTGTGTGGCTGTCGTGAGACCGCCAAAATTCTTAATAGCGGTCATACACGGAATAGGTATCAGGTCGACCGAGTGGTATGAGGAAAGAATGCCCACGGAAAAAACGCCCACGGAAAAAACGCCCACGGAAAAATCGCCCACGGAAAAAACGCCCACGGAAAAAACAACTGGTCACAGACTGCTGGCCAAAAAACCGTTAGGGGTCATATAAAAATTGCGGTTTCTTGGTCACCTCACCTACATAACGAAAATGGGTGTAGGAGAATTGGCCACAGGACAACTGGCCACAAAAGTTCAAGGGTGTTGGGGGGGGGGGGGTTGTAAGTATTATCGATTTTTGGCCTACATTGAGAATTGAATTAGGAACTCCAAACAAATTTCGAGAAAACGTTCTATGTAAGCCAAGCGAGAATTACAGCATAATTCATGTATGTTCGGAAAAGGACCCTAAGGTGGGATTTTTAATAACGCTGCACTTTTACGTAGGTACTAAATATTTACATAACATGTCAAGTTTGCAATATTTTTCTTTTACTTAATTAATTCACAGGCGAAGAAAAAAGTGTTGAATAGGCTTAGGCCTACGGCCTATTAATTAATGTACGGATTGAATGTATTATGCATAAATAGAAGCGCAATGTTATTGACAATTAATACAGACATTTGACGTGGAATAGGAATAGCTGTGGTGCAGTGGAAGCATATCCGGCGCGTAACTGGAAGACCCTGAGTTCGATTCCTGGTGGCGGCCACTGAGAATTTTTCCGTGACTCACTTATAAACGTGGAAAGAGCGATGACTTCTGTTTGATTATTGACAATACTTGTTATGTAAATTTTACGAATATGGGAATGACGGAACGAAAACTTTTAGGAGGGCCTAAACGTTAGTCCTAATATTATTTTCTGCCTGAGTAATACCGCAATATTAATAATTTGATGTGTTGCGTAAACGTTATGAATATAACATCGTTAGAATAAAAACTGTTAAATAGGCCAAGGCCTAGGACTTATGACTTAAGGGCCGCGGGTGGCCTAGTGAAGAACCAAATAAGATTGTTAACTTTCAACTTACTACTGTAGAGTAGCTACTTTCTTAAAAAATTCCAGTTCGGCTTTACTGTAATAAATTTGTGACTATTCTTATTTTTTAAAGTAAGGTCTTAATTTTTATAAAACTATGCATGTTTGTTATTTAACTATATCAATTAAAAGGGAAATAATTAAAAGTCAGGTTATTTTATTTATAAATACTTTTAAAGTATAATGCATTTAATTGTAAAAGCGATTTTCGTAAAAGGCGCAATGTACAGATATAACTTTGTGTAATGTGCTTTCTTACCACTCTTGTCTCTTTTGGAAATCCTCTTTTGTATACGGCGAGCGGAAGGGGGGTATCTGTCTTTCGTCAAAGTGGTGCTTTGCAGCTGCAGCTGGAACGTTTGCTAGCGACCGCACCCCAAATAACAAGCGATATATTTCATTTAAATTTATCGGTTGGCCACCGGTCGGGGTGTGTCTTTCCCGTGAGTAGTATAATCTCAAGTTACAGGCATACTTCTTTTCTTCCCAGTGTAAAGAAAAAAATACGCACTCATAGCTTCCTGGGAGTTTTCCAAAGGACAACTAAAACAGTTAATTTCTACATGACGGGTGTAGGAGAACTGGCCACAGGAGAACTGGCCACAAAAATTTTAAGGGGCCGTATAAAAATAACGTTTTTGACCGCTTCGTGCCCACAACCCCCAGAGGTTGGTAATCAGAGTCATATATAGTTTCCGAAATTTCGTCTTTTCTTAATTGCGATAATTAATGTAATTCTTTATAAGAAATGTTTATGATCTACATCTCAGCAAAAGATTTAAGGGTTTTCAAACTACAAGTCTGCAAATTATCTGAGCGCATGTGCTGACTCAGGAAACCTGTCGGGGGGGGGGGGGGGATATCAAAACTGTAAGATTTGAAAAATGTATCGTCCCATCGGGAGATTTTCAGCATTTACAAGCTACAGCTGGACAGATTATTTGAGGGCACGTGCCTACTCAGCAAACCTGGGGGTGGGGTGGGGTGGGGTGGGGGGGGTTATATGATAATTGTGAATTATATAGAATTTCTTGTCCGACCCGGAGATTTTCATCATTCACATGCCTTCAGATAATGTGTCGAGTTGTAGCTGCTAATTGCCGAGAATCTCCCGATCGGACGAGAAATTGTTCATATTTTACACTTTTGGTATTACCCCCCCCCCCCCTCTTCGCCGACAGGTTTCCAGAGAGTGACATGCGCTAAGAAAATTTGCCGAGTTGCAGTTTCTAAATGCTGAAGATCTCCAGATCGGAAGAGAAATCTTGATATTTTACGATTTTGGTATTACCCCCCCCCCGACTAGTTTCCTGAGGCAGCAGATACCCTCAGATAATTCGACGTGTTGTAGCTTGTAAACGCTGGAAATCTCCCGATCGGACCAGAAATTCTTTATATTTCATATTTTAGATTTTAAGCACCCCCTCCCCAGACCAAATTCCCTGGGTTTGCACATACTCGCAGAGAATTTTTTTATTTGTAGTTTCTAGAAAAATATTGTACAGCAGTTGGCTTGAAGACAACGGTGAATCATTAGTATGTTTTTAAATAAATGTTGCATAAGACTACCACGGCTTTCAGGCCAACATCATACAATCTGTACAGTCCATCAGTGCAATCCGAACTTTCCTCTCGTATTTGTAAGGTTTGCAGAAAATATTTTACACATCAAGTTATTAATATTGGGGTATTACTCAGGCAGAATATAATATTAGGACTAACGTTTAGACCCTTCTAAAAGTTTTCATTCCGTCATTCCCATATTCGCGTTATGTAGGTGAGGTGGCCAAGAAACTGCAATTTTTATATGACCCCTAACGGTTTTTCGGCCAGCAGTCTGTGACCAGTTGTCCGAACACCGTTTATAACAGACATATAAACTTATCAGTCGATCACATATTTTTCCCGTGAGCATTTTGTCTGTGGGCGATTTTTCCGTGGGCGTTTTTTCCTACTTTCGAAAAGTGGGCGTTTTTTCCGTGGGCGTTTTTTCCTACTTTCGAAAAGTGGGCGTTTTTTTCGTGGGCGTTTTTTCCGTGGGCATTCTTTCATGCAATCCGACCGAGTATCACGATTCGCTCGCCCGTACAGGGGAGAAGCGCGATTATTCGTTAGGTGCCATACGCCGCTGTCAGTTCGCTTAGCTCGCCGGGAATTCTACTTGTCGTGCAGAAGCAGCTCCAGACAGTACCAGGGGCATGGAATAGCCCATAGCGAGGTGCCAGCATGGAATGAGACTTGGAGATACAAAAATACTAAGAAAAGGGTTCTTCCTAACTCAACATCGGGGTCCCGCAACGAAAGAGCTTTCCCCAGCAGTCGAAGATGCTCGGAGTTCGTTGACCCCTGTGACACTGCCTGCCGCTCTTCGGACCAAGCTGAGAGGACATCACTCGGTAGGGTTGAAAAGCGAAAAAAAAAAAAAAAAAAAAAAACCAGTTCATTTTTCACTGCCACCTCCGCAAGATCTCTGCTGAAGGGAGAAAAGTTTCGAGGCTTCCCGAAGAAAATGAAAGACGGGAGTGCCAAACCTCCCGGATGCCATACAGGTGAAAGGCTCCTGCTAACAGTAATATGTGACTTCGCTTCGACAGTGCCCTGTGTGTGGTGAAAGTGCGAGGTAATCAACGAGTTTATCAAATTGCCTAAATCCGTCAGGGAGGAGGCCACGCACCGCCCCGGCGAGAGAGGTTATTCCCCATTTTTTTTCTGCCGGATTACAGTGCATCAACAAACAATACGTGAGTACTCTTTTTAGCACGTCTTTTGTAAAAAAAGATCGTGCTTATGTTATCGGTTTGTCCGTCCGTCCGTCCGTCTGTACCCACAATATCTCGGCAACTATTAGTCCAATTTGAAAAATTCTTTTTGTATTGGAAAGTTTGAAATATGCGAATGATGATCCTTTATTTCGTTTTATTTTACGATGTACAATTTTGCCGCTAGGGGGCGTAAATGCAGATGATGTCGAATTCAAAAATACGTTTTAGTCCACATATTTGCTTCTAAACATCCGATTGAAAAAAACTTTTATCTTTCGATTCCATTTATGTCGAAGAGTATTTTAGATAGAGTTACTTTTTCAAATTACGCATAGATTTTCCGCTAGGGGGCGTAAAAGTAAATTACATTTCTCCCTATAACTGTACTTCTAAAACTCCGATTTGAAAAATGTTTTCTTCAGCAGATACACCTCCTGATGGAAAATCTTTTGCGTATAATTTCAAATTTTTGGTAAGTAATACTTTGAACTTCTAAAATACCGATTGAAAAAATTATTTCGTGGACTGATGCCACTCACATCGATAAACCTTTTCGGAATATTTTCTTCCTAAAATATTGCACAGCTTCACCGCTAGGGGGCGTAGATGTATATCCTATTTTTGTTAATATCTCTGCTTCTAATGGTCCGATTTGAAAAAAAAATCCTTCTTTGTTGGATAGTGTTTTCCGTTACATGTTTGTCATTTAATTTCAAAATTTTTAAGTAATTCATAGACTTCCTGCTAGGGGACGTAAAGGTAAATTGCGTTCCCCCTATATATCTACTTCCAAATCTCCGATTTGAAAAATTCTTTCTGCACCGGATACAGCTCCTGATGGAAAATCCTTTGCACATAATTTCTACTTTTGGTAGTAAATGGTTTAGCCACCAAGTGGCGTAAGTCTTAATTTCCGTTTTTGATGTATTCACAGCAAAATGTGAGCTTCTAAAATCTCGACTGAAAAAAAAGTCGTTTGTTGACTGATACTACTCATGTCGATAAACCTTTTAGGAATATTTTCTTCTTGAAATAATGCATGGTTTCTACGCCAGGGGGCGTAGATGTATATCTTATTTTTGTCAATATCTCTATTTATAAGAGTCCGATTTGAAAAATTCCTTCTTTGTTGGATAGTGTTTCCGATGCGAAATGTTTTTCCTATAAATTCAAAATTTTCAAGTAAATCATAGACTTTCCGCTAGGGGGCACAAAGGTAAATTGCGTTTTCTGCGTTATTTCTGCTCCTAAAGCTCCGATTTGAAAAATTCTTCCTGTATCGCATACAAGACCTGATGGAAAATATTTTTCACATAATTTCTAATGTTTGGTAAAGAATGGTTGGCCAACAGGGGTCATAAGTGTTAATTTCTGCTTCTGATGTATTTGTAGCAAAATCTGGGCTCCTGAAAACTAGACTAAAATTTTTTTTCTTGGACCGATACCGCTCATATGGATAAACCTTTTGAGAATTCTTTCTTCCTAAAATAATGCGTGGTTTTCCCACCAGGGGACGTAAAGTCACATCTTATTTTTGTCGATATCTCTGTTTCTAAGAGTTCGTAAGCTCACGATTCCGTTCACAGCAATATCTGAGGGATTAAAAACCCGATTGAAAATCTTCTTTCTTCCGTCAGACACTATTGTTTTCCATACCGATTCCATTGACTTTGAATAGCTTTGATAAATTTAATTTGCGTCAGAACGGATGCAAAAGACGTGCTTATTGCACCCGAAAATTCGGTGTCATCTTTCTTGTTTTATTTGCTCGCATAGTTTTTGGACGGGACTTCAAATCCGCCTTCCAGCAAATGGACTGCGAACAGTATCCATTAGGCGTGTATCAGGTAGCTGGGACTTTGTTCGCTACAGGTATGATGAACTGAACGACACTTACGCTCCAAATCTGAGAAAAGAACAAAGAGTTAGTAAGAGGCGAAATCCCTCCCATCATCTCAGACTGAGTGTACAAAATTTGCCTGTCAGAAGCTGTAATCCAACACAAACAAACTAAATTAATTTAATAAATTTGAAGACCAGAAAATCTAAAAACGCAAAAGCAGCAGAGAAGAATTCTCAGAAAAACAACCAAAACAACACGACACATCTTTAATCAGTACTAAAAACAAGGGGGGGGGGTGCAATTCATTGAAGCAAGGAAAACAAGCAGAGTGGGAAGAAAAGTTTGAAAATGCTGAGCTTTGGAATTATCAAGGACCGGCAAAGCACAACATAAACTCATCTTAAAAACACCTTCTAAACCAAGAAAATGTAAAAATTAAATTTAACAATGCATATATGACATATTTAGCCCAACCCTCAATGACCCTTCTTTAACAAATCCGGGGAAACCTCATACAGAGCCAATTTGTAAAATCATGTCTAACAGTGCCTGGAGACACGTTGCGACTTTATACACTATCTACAAACAAGTAATTGGACACCCCTGCAATCGACGATATCTGCGGTCCTGATACACGTCACGGCCGCTGCCGTTAAATATCGTGTGCGAAACAACAACGCAACCAGTTGCATGCAAGATGCCACGAAGTTCGGAGATCTCTGCTTTCGAGAAAGGTGTAATTGTCGGGTATCACAAAAATGGCCGATCCATACGTGACCTATCCAGCGAGTTGAAGTACCCAAAATCGGCAGTGGCCAACGTGATTGGCAAGTGGAAGATGAGAGGTGACTGTCGGAATGTGCCCCGACTCGGCAGACCTACAAAACTGGGAGTTAGAGACCGACGGGTGCTGGCCATAGAAACTCGGAAGAACCGCACCAAATCGATGGGCCACATCCGCAAGGAGTTTCAACAGGCATCCGGGAGTGTTTTTCGATGAATACCATCCGTAAGGAAGCCCATCTGCTCGGTTTTCTTGGACGTGCTGCCGCCCACAAGCCTTTGATCACCAAGTCCAATAGCGCTGCTCGGCTAACGTGGTGCAAAGAATGTCAACAGTAGACCGTTGAACAGTGGAAACAGGTTCTCTGGAGCGACGAATCAAGGTTCACCCTCTACCGTTCGGATGGCAGGGTCTGGGTTTGGCGTCTGCCTGGAGAACGCCTCCTGCCGGAATGTATTGTGCCAATTGTGAAGTTCGGCGGCAGTGGAATTATGCTAGGGGGGGGGGGTTCTCCTGGTATGGCACGGGACCCTTGGCCGCAATTTCTGGTAGACTCAACGCCGAGACCTACTGCACCATTTTGAATGACCATGTGCTTCCTACGTTGTGGAAGTTTTACGGGGTGGACCCATGTTACTTTTAGGATGACAATGCCACCTGTCATGGTGCGATGTCCACCATGACTTGGTATGGTGACAGTGGCGTTAATCGAATGGACTGGCCTGCGCAGAGCCAGGACCTTAACCCTATCGAGCACCTCTGGGACGAGTTGGAGCGTCGACTTAAGGGGTGCCTCCACCGTCCGAAATCGGTGAAGGAACTGACCTGTCTTCTCCAAGCCGAGTGGAAGAAAATACCGCTAGCCGTCGTACAATGCCTGGTTGAGAGTACGCCCCGGAGGGTCGCAGCTGTAATCGCCGCTCGTGGAGGCTCCACCAACTATTGAAGGTGAATAAACTTCGTTTTCCTTTGCTATCACAGGTGTCCAATTACTTGTTGGTAGATAGTGTACATAATAAACGCGAAACAAGTACTGTGAAATTACTTAAATAATAAAAGAAAATACTTAATTAATAAAAGAAAAGTTTCAATATATACACCATATTGTAAAAATGCATTACTTGAAAGTACAAATACAAAATTCAAAAAAAAAAAAAAAAATTCTTTCCAACACACAAACTTCAAGGCAGCAGAGAGACGAGGCCCTCAACGAGAAGCAGTTCCCAGAACAAAGTTAAGAAGGAAACAAAAGCCAAAAAGGAAATCAAAGCCTTTTTAAATTAAAAAAAAAAACGGCACCGGTATGTTTAAATAAAAGCAAAGAACACAAAACGAATGTCAGCAATGACAAAAACGCGAAACAACAACAAAAACACCTAAAAGGATCAAAGAGAAATTTCAAAATGAAACAACTTCCGAAGGAGACAAGCACATCAAAAGACCTTCTAGTAATGACCAACATGGCCGTTCAAACCTCCCACCAGCTGGGATGCTCCCTCTGGTGTCAAGAACGAAAACACTTCAAAGGAATACTGTAGACGACATAATAGGCCTCAGAAATCGTTAAGCCCCCAAACAAAATTCCCAATAAAAAAATCTGTTTGTCTGGAAAGAGCAAAAACTCAAATAGAATACAAGAAAATATCATCAAACACGGCCAAACTGTATTTAATGTTATTCACTTGTATTAAACCACCTTAAAGTAAAGCTACAGAAATTAACCAGTTTCTTATAAGTTTTTCTTAATGCTTATACACAAGGAGGTTAGAATAAGATATCTGGAGATGCCCTTGTTAATGAAGCAGTACCACTTTGGGTGAAGCTTATAACCACGAGGCCCGGCTAGCAAAGTGTGGGAAAACTGATGGTTTTCAAGGCTATTGCACTGCATTTTGTGTTGGTCGAATCGCCTTCTTTCGTCGCAAATATTTCCAATTTCGCATCGTAACTTGTTGCCAATGCGTGAAAAAATGCTGAATTTATAAAATCCTTAATTAGCTTGAGGCTCCTTCCCATTTTTATTTTAAATTGTAATATTCAAACATTTGTGCGAATTCTAAGCAATACATAACGTTAAAATTGTAAACTTCACTCGTGTAAGAAGTAAAATTCATCCCAGTTTGATATTAACGCGGTTTCTGCAATTAAAAACCACGCAATTTCAAAATACAAGCAGATGAAATTACATAGGAATCATGTAAACAATGGCAAATTCCCACAGTTTGCGGCTTCGTGGTTAAGAGACCAGGGCATCTCCAGGAGTACTATTCTAACCTCCTTGTTTATACACTGGTGCAGTTTCTTAAGTTTAAAAAGACTTGGATTTCTTTCTTTGGCTTCTATTTCCTTGTTGACGTTATTATGGAAGCTGCCTCTCGTTTAGGGCCTCGTGGCTCTACTGCCTTGAAGTTTGTGTGTTCGAAAAGATTTTTTTTTGGAGTTTGTACTTTCAAGGAATGCATTTTTACAATGTTGTGCATATATTGCAACTTTTTTTTTATTAATTAGGTAATTTCACAGTATTTGTTTTGTTTTTATTATGTATAAAGCAGTGGCGGCTTTTCAGGTGAAGTAGGTGAAGTGCCTCTTCACCTATTTCATTCGAAATAAGGTTTTATTTAATAATTTCGTATAAAATATTCTTTTTTTGCCTTTATTGAGTGCCAAAATACCCCAAATTGTGATTAGATATCAATTCACAATGCGCGTGTAATACGGAAAACAAGTCTTTATACGCAAAACAGTTCAAGTGAAGAGCTGAAATGAGAATGCTTGGAAGTCTGCAGTTTTCGTCCGAGTTGCCATGGTAACCGTGACGTCACCCTCCCTAGCTCTCAAGCTAAAACAAGTGAAGTGTTTTAGCTTGAGACGCCAAGTCTCTGCACCTGGATTCCGAAGAAATCGCAGTGGAACGGGACGGATTGCCAAAGGTTCTTTGCAATCCACTAGGGCTTTTTCCTTGCGGTGTTTTGGTACATACTTTCCGAAATAGATTTGTTTTTTCGTGTTTTGTGATTGTTTGTTAAAAACTTCATTAGTTACTTTAGTTTCGTGTACAGTTTAACTGATAGTGATAGTTTTAGTTTTCAGTGTGTATCCTGTGAACGACATTGTCTATAATTTATTGCAAACTCCGTTCAATCGGTCGAAAGATGAAAATAAAAGAGACATTTTACTTCAAGGACGACCGACGGATTCGCTGACAATTGTCGCCAAGAAAGAAATGAAGAAGAGCGGTAACTTTTATGATATTAATTTTAAAAATTGTTGGTTTACTGAATATAAATGGCTTTGCAGCCCTTCTGTGTTACAAAAATTATTTTGTTGGCCCTTCTTATTTTTTAGTAATAAAATTCGGCGTGGAATAAAGACAATTTTCAGATTTCTTAAATATAAAACGGTCACTTCACAAACGTGGTGATTCTAGTGAACACCTGAAATGCGAATTAATGCTAAATAATTTTGAAAATAATCAGAACACCATTGCTGGTGCCCTGAAGGAGAATGCTAGGCTTTTGAAAATGCATTTCAACGAAAGCGTTCGTTTAAATAGACTTTTCCTGCAGACAATGATTGATGCGGTACTGTATTTGAGTAAACAAGAACTAGCATTCCGTGACCATGACGAAGGCATTGACTCGATAAATCGTAGAAATTCAAGGAATTGCTTTCACTGTTGATATCAAGAAGTCCTTTAAAAATTTAAAATCAATACGAAACGATAAAAAATGTCTTCACAGGTGACTCAAAAACTATTCAAAACGAATTAATTGAATGTATTTCTGAATATATAAACGATCCGGTCAAAAATGAAATAAATGGAGTTCAATGCTTTTATATTCAAGTAGATGGGAAGATATAACCAGACTTCCGAGTGCTCTTTAATAATAAGATCTGTTGATTAGGAAGGTGTATTGGTTGAGCGATTTTTGGTTTCCATGGTGCGAGTGAAGATAGAACGTCAGAAGCTTTATACAAAGTGCTAGACAAAATTTTGGAACAGTTTGATTATCAACACAAGTCAATAGGATAATGTTACGATGGGGCAAGCGTAATGTCTGGACACTTGATTGGGCTCCAGAAAAAATGAAGCATAAAGCTTCTCAAGCTGTTTTTGTTATTGCTTAGTACATCGTTTGAACCCTGCGTTACAGCAGAGTTTTTCTAAAATTTCTAAGTGTCGAATATTTTTTGCAAGCCTCAGTGTAATACCTTTGTTTTTTCACTACTCAGCGAAGCGATCGCTTCGCTGAGTGGTGAAAAAACAATACACTCACATCAAAAACCGCAAGATACATGCGAACCATAACAGAAACTCGATGGTCCTCCACTTCGAAGTTAGTAAGTTTAATAGTTAAAGATTGGGATAAATTGAAGGAAGTATTCGAATTTCTCACAAATAGTGATTAATCAGACAAAAAATCAATTCAACTTGCCCAAGGGTTTTTAAATGATATGAACACTTTTGAATTTACATTTTTGGGAATCGTATTTAATGAAATATTTGGCTTCACCGATCTATTATTCGAAATTTTGCAGAAAAAATGACTAGACATAAACTTCTGTGTTACTCAAATTAAAAAAAAAAAAAAAAACTTATGAAATTTTGAGCCATAAAAGGAACGATCAGGTATTTGAAACACTCTTTGGAAAAGCTAGCAAAATCATAGAAATAAGCAGATCTAAACGGGAATATGCTGCTCTTACACAAGAAACAATTTTTAAAAATTATAAACAATGGTATTTTGAAATTTTGTACCACATTCTTATGGAAATGGATATAAGATTTCAAGACTGTGAGAAACTTTAACTTCAATTTGGCTGTCTTGCTGACACAACCAAATTCGACTAATTTAATTCATATATTCATACAGCATTGCAAATGTCAGATGTCATCTAGCTGCTTAATTATTCACGTGATATTTAGACATAATCTATATTTCGAGGTTACTCACCTTTATTCCCAAAATCTTTTAGGAGGTTTTCGTCTCTACGCATTTCCAACACGTATTTTTCTTATTTTCATCGTGGTTCAAGGCCTTTATTTATTTTTATTTCTTTTGCGGCCTTGAACCACGATGTAAATAAGAAAAATACGTGTTGGAAATTTTGTAGAGACGAAAACCTAAAAGATTATGGGAATAAAGGTGAGTAACCTCAAAATATACACTACTGGCCACCCAAAATGCAACATCAAGAAGGAAGCATCCGATTGGCTTGAAATTTGCAGCATGCGTCGCCCGCGAGAGGACATGCAAACGATTAGCATTGCAGGACATATGCAAATCATGTGCACCCGGCACGCCACTGAGAAGCACTATAAGAAGGGTGCACAGAAGGCAGAGTGTAAGTAGTGAAAGTGTGTTGTGCTGCCGGACCTGTGCGTGGGAAGTTTCCTGATGCCTCGTCGCAGAATACGGCAGTCATTCCAGCACGTTTCGGACTTCGACAGAGGACGAATATTGGCTTATCGCGCAGCGGTTTATCGCACCGAAACAACGGCGCCCGTGTGAGACGACATCCAGCCACAGTGAGGCGAACATGGAATTGGTGGGTGCAGGAGGGACGGACGGACCGACGTGAGCGATTGCCGCAGCTGCGGCACACCACCGAACGAGGGGACCGGCGTGTTGTGCGGCGGGCATTGACGGCTCGCACAGCCACATCACGTACGGTAGTGCAGGAATTAGGGTGTGTTGCGCAACAACCTGTGTCAGCACGTACCGTTCGACGTCATCTGCAGGAGCGGGGACTTGTCACACGGCACCCATTGCTCCGATTACCATTGACGTTACACCACCGGCGAGTGCGGCGGCAGTGGGCCGTTGAACGCCGTACCTGGACTACGGAATGGCACGACATTGTCTTCTCCGACGAATCCCGCTTCTGCCTGCAGCACCACAATGGTCGGTACCGCGGTGAGAGACTGTATGACGCCTGCATTATGCATCGCCATACCGGTCAGTCGCTTGGCGTTATGGTTTGGGGCGCAATTGGATATGACACCCGCACCCCTCTGGTACGCATCGCCGGTACACTCAACAGCCACCGCTACATCTCCGACGTTTTGGAGCCTGTAGTCCTTTACCTGCAGGACCTGCCAACGGCCACGTTTCAACAGGACAATGGGTGCCCGCACGTGGCACGCATCGTTCAAGAATTCTTCACGGCCCACCAGGTGTCTCTGCTGCCGTGGCCTGCATGTTCTCCTGATATGTCGCCCATCGAACACGTCTGGTCGCTGATCGGCAACCGAGTGGTCCGGCAAGCACCACCCGCGGCTACGCCTGATGAACTATGGCAACATGTGAAAGCAGCCTGGACCGACATACCCCAAGCCCACATCCAAAGCCTCTTTCGTCCGATGCCGCGGCGTGTAACGGCCGTTTTTGCCAGCCATGAGAGCCACACGAACTATTGATGTCTGCGTGTTCTGCAAGTCGCACGCGCCTGTAAGCTCAATCATTTCATCTTTGTATCTGTTGTTATGCGTCCAGTAAATCTGGCTTTGCTACCTCGTGTCTTTCTTGGTGTTGCATTTTGGGTGGCCAGCAGTGTAGTTGTAACCTCGATTCGTCGGACCAGACAACCTGTTCTCAGCCGTCCACAGTGCACTGGCAATGTTCCTCTCCTACTTACGTCACATAACCCGGCGACGTGCTGTTAACAAGGGCATTCGACGTGAGCCTCGGCTGTGATATCCCAATCATTCCATCGTAGGTGGGACAGTTTTTGCCGCTTAGGTGCAGAAACCATTTGACTTACGATGGCACGACTGGGCTGGGGTGGCTAACGCGCTGAATGCCGAGATTTTCCTTTCATGTGTGGCCTTCTTTTTCGATGTTACGATACGGGAGAGGCGGCACTCACCTCGAAAAATATTTTCGGCCCCATTTTGCCCGGCACCTTCGATTTTGAATAGTTTTAGTACACACATATGACGGTCGCACGTGGAAATCCCAGACGTTCTGCAGTCGGGGAAATGGAGCACCCCATCTTCTGTGCACTGACTATCTGTCCATGATCGAACACTCTCAGGTCGGAGTATTTATCCATCGTCAAAGTTGCTGGCAATCTGTGCAGCATGGGGTGGCTAACGTATACCGTATATATTGGGTTGGTGGGAATGAAATGTCTGGCGTGAACAAGCAGTGGAGACAGGCCCCCACCACAGCGGAATGAAACCACCCACAGGTGTTGCAGGTAATACGTTCCAAAGTTACTACAAATAGTTAGCACGTGTGTGAAGAACAAGGTTCAGACATGATTTGTTTGGACGTAACGTGGCTTGCAAAGGAAACACACAGACGCCTGATTTGAGAGTCGTCTTCCTGTGGGAATTTAAACTGGGTTATTCTGCAGGAATTGCCGCCCGAAACGTAAACAAAGCGTTTGGGGAGAATACAGCCAACGAACGAACCATTCGGCGATGGTTTGCGAAGTTTCGAAGTGGATATTCGAACCTGCAAAACGAAGCACGTGGTCTCCGACATGTTGACGATGTTATGTTAAGTGTGGTGGTAGCGGACCCCTGAAGCTTGTGTCGTGAGATAGCTGCAGAGGTAGGTGTCCACCACACGGCAGCAGTTCGGCGTCTGGCTGCCCTGGGTAAGGTAAAAAAGCTGGACATGTGGCTGCCGCATGAGTTCACAACTGCCAAGAAGACTAAGCGTTTGGAAGTCTGCACGTCGTTGCTTGCCAGGAATGAACAGGAACCTCTGCTGCATCGAATCGTCATCTGCGACGAGAAGTGGATCCTTTATGATAAACGTAAACGATCTGCACAATGGTTAAGCAAGGCACAGCCTGCTGGACGGCATTCTAAGCCGCCCCTACACACTAAGAAGACGATGCTCCTTGTCTGGTGGTCCACAGCCGGGATAATTCATCGGAGTTTCTTGGCAAGTGGCCAGACCATCACTGCAGAACCAGAACGTTATTGTGGCGAATTGCACCAGATGCACCGGAAATTGCTGCAGAAACAACCGGCTTTAATCAACAGACATGGTGTTCTTTTGCTCCCGGACAACGCCCGCCCTCATGTCGCGCAACGAACGACACTAAGTGCCTTGGGCTATGAAGCACTGCCTCATCCTGATTATTACCCGGACTTGTCTCCGACAAACAATAATCTGTTTCGTCGCCTGGATTACTTCCTGTCCGGGAAACAGTTCACCACAGACAACGAGCTTCGACGTACAGTTGGTGACTTCTTCGGGTCCCAGCCGCAAGACTTTTTTCGTTCCGGGATTATGGCCTTACCGGACAGATGGCAACTATGTGTCGATTCCGAGGGGGATTATTTTGCCTAGGTAAGTTGTCCTACTTTTCCGTTCTCGCCGTCCACGTGTCCTTTCCCGGATATTTCATTCGCACCAACCCTATATATAGCCAGCATGGCGGGAGGGGGTTCAGCATTATTGTGATGGGGTAGCGGGGTAGGGCAGGTTTTTGGATGATTGTGTATAATAAATTATGTTTTAAGTGTGCATCGCAGCATCAACATGAAAATTCGCTCAAGTTTTAAACACAGCGCTCCCTCCTCCCAAAGTTATTCGTCTACTTCACCACTGCCGTCCTGTCGCGGATACTCAACGGCACTGATGAATAACAACGCCTGGAGCAAAGAGCAGTAGGTACACTGGCTTAATCATTACTGAATCCAATCTTGGGGTGCTTTTGTCGCTTTCTCTGAGATACCACGATCGGGATTTTGAGACTCGCGGTATTAGTAAGATACCTCTCCGGTAAGGCGACTACACAATTTCTCATCGAGGGGGATCCACGGCACCCATGAGAACCAGAGTTACGAAAAGTTGCTCTTGCTTAATTTAAGATCATAGAGAAGGTAAAGCACCAGTGCCGTAAGAACAAAATATCCATGTCTTACTCACTGTTTGAGTTCAGACTTAGCTGTGTGAAGTGTTATGGTAGCAAGGACCTCGCTTCTAGCTTTTGCTATACAAAAAGTCTGTGGGAACCTTTTGCACAGATTTTTGACGGAGAATTACGTCTAATGTCTCATTGAGCTGGGTGTCATGTTAACGGTGAGAGCTTTACCAAATGCTGTAACGCAGGTTTGCGGTCAGTACGCAGTAACCGTTCAACCGATTCGCATCGGATCAAAAGTAATTAACAGCAAAAGGACTTCGGAACCTAAAAATGCTTTATTTGCTCAAATCCGTTTATTAGATTAAAAGTTATGACCTTGAAAATTGGAACATCGATTTTTACGTTGTGTTAGCATTAACAGGTGAATATCTTGAAAACTCTTTATCGTAAAATAATAACTAAAATATCTGCGGCTAGAGCTCCCAAAACTCTGTACAAAGAGCCCACATCCATTTTTTTTAATTTCAAAAAATTTTCAGAAATTAATTTTAAAAGCTTTTCAGAAATTAAAGATTCCCAGCAAAACTGTTGCGACACATGTAAGAAACCACAGAAAACGTAAAGCGTAGGAAGCGCGAAGACCAGAAAGTTTGAAAAAAATTGCTTTCACCCCATCTGAAAAGATGAAATTGTACAGACAGCGGAAGAAAGAGCACTCGCAAGCGGAGGCGAAGCGTACTTAGTCTTCCACCTCCACTGCTGCGGAGCCCCAACTGTCTACATGCGGAGAAAATGTTCAAAATAAGAGGAAAACAACTACTCAAATGCGTTCAACACGACAAAAGAAGAATTTTCGTGTCAGCAAAAATATAGTGGAAAACTTAGTAAGTGCTACATGTGCAGATATACACTATATTAACAAAAGCCACCGGACACCTAGAAGAGAAACACAACATAGCATTTATTGACATACATTAGTACGGTGTCGGTTCACCTTTGGTCTTAATGCATGCACTGATAATTCGAGACATGCTTTCGACAAGGTTTTGGAACACGGCGATAGGTATGCGCTTCCATTCACTATATAATGCTGCCGCTAACTGTTACTTAGTAGTAGTCCTTGGTTCCAAACTTCTTATGCGGCCCTCTTATTCATCCCATAGGTTCTCTATGGGGTTAATATCAGGGCTGTGTGCTGGCCAGTCCACACACGATACGGAATTATCGTCTAACCACGCCGTAACTGTCCTTGCTTTATGGATCGGTGCCTTATCCTGCTAACAGTCCTTGTTTTATGGCTTGGTACATTATCCTGCTAACACGGCTCGGTTTCATAGTATTGCCACAGAGTTTGCAGGGAATAATTGTCCAGAAAATCGAGGTAGACGTGCTGATTAACAGGTTTGTCCACGATAACCAATGGGCCGGGACCATACCACGAAAAACACCCCCACACGAGTGCACTGCCAACTCCAAAGTTGACCCGTAGGAACATTATACTGTGGTAAATAGCGTTCCCCAGGCTGCCGTCATACCCACACACGGCCATCAGACTGATGGATCGTCTATCTGGATTCATCAGTCCATAGGACCCGTTTCTATTGATCTACGGTTCACAATAAACGTTCTTTACATCATGCTAAACGACGAGTAGCATTCCGAGTGGAGATGAAAGGCTTATGAGCAGCCGCTCGACCACGGTAACCCATGGAATGAAGTTCTCTGCAAATGGTACGTGTACATACCGAGGTTACAGCATTTTCCCTCACCTGTACACTGAGGTCTTGTGCAGTACTCAATCGATTAACTGTTACGACTCTCCTGAGGCTTCAACGTCCTCTATCACTGATTTTCTTTGGTCTGCCGGTACGTTTTGCTGCTTCAGACCCGCCATGTGTCTTCCTCTTATTCAGTACATCCAAAACAGTTGACTTGGGTTTGTTTGAACGCGTCTCGATTTCTTTTATGGACAACCCGCTAATATAACACGAAACAATCTTTCCTTTCTCAAAGTCAGTTCTTTCCCGCCTCGACATTTCCACTCAACCTCACAGTGCGATATGATCGCGGTCAGCTGCAGGCTTGTTTTTATACCGTTTGCAGCTGAACCGCGCATCTTAACAACGTAGCGGATCCGTTCATTTGCTTTTGAAGGGGTGTCCGGTGACTTTTGTCAATATAGAGTATGTGATGCGACAACTACTCAGTTTCGAAAACTATTCTTTACTAACGATTTCGGATATATTAATGTGATTTTTGCGATGGTTTATGTTTTCAACACGATTTAAAATGTATTCAAGATTTAACAACTACTCAACCACGTACAACACGACAAAAGAAAAATGGTTAGACAAACACATTAGAAGCGGAGTTTCCAAATGAAGATGTGGCAAATTTTACAGTGTGTAGAGTTTGTTAAGAACCGTTGAGAAATAATAGTGTGCCAAAACTTTCAAAATCAAATGGATTCGTGTATCCACCATATCCACATCATTTACCTCCATTGGATCCTATTACTGAGCGTTTGATATAACCGAGATTACCTTTCATGCAAATTCGCCGTTTAAGACATCTGCAAGATAGTTATGCTATAATTGGTCAAGTAGTGAACATTCCTGTTGATGTTAATAATATGGTTCAAACACTTCCACGCCGACTAGGTGACGTTTATGCTTTTAATGTTAGTATGAAGAAGCATATAATTCATAAAAGCAGTTATTTAAGTGGATTCGTAAAGAAAAGTGTTATAAAAGCGTGGATACAGTATTTTATCGACACACCGTTGTATAAGCGCTTTAATACACTGGCGTGCAAAAATTAAGGACGAGACGGTTTTTCGAATCTAACGTCGCTCCACATCGACTCAAATCATACCATAAGATCCCCAAGATGTAAGAATATGGGACAAGTGAGCAAAACCGTTCAAACAAGGAATCGAAAGGATACAAAGGCACTTTATTGAAAAGGTAGCTTCGAGCACAACTGAACAGAAGACAGAAACGTCCATGTGACAGGCGGCTGCCAAGAAAAATCCAGTCTTTAGTAGGGGATATGATCACCCCTGACTGCGTTGCAGGATTTACAACGTCAGTCCATGCTGACGACGAGGTTGTCAAGGAGCTGTTGAGGCATCGCGGCCCATTCCTCTTGTAGCGCCAATCGCAGCTGTAGAATCGTTGCTGGCGGCTGGTGACGTGCTGCCAAGCGTCGCCCGAGAAGGTCCCACACTTGTTCGATTGGATTTAGGTCCGGGGACCTTGCGGGACAATCCATGCGTTGAATATCTTCACTCTTCAACAGCTCTGTGGCAGCCACTGTACGACGAGGTATAGCGTTGTCGTCCATGAAAAGGAACTCAGAACCCACAGCACCTCTAAACAGACGCACGTGAGGCAGGAGAACCTCGGTACAATAGCGGATACCAGTGATTGAACCTCGTTGAATGATGTGGAGGTCAGTACGGCTACCAAGCATGATACCGCCCCAAACGAGAACTCCAACATCTCCAAAACCAGTCCTTTTCGATGATGTTGGAGGTGTGATTGCGTGTTCCCTGCTCTCTCCAGATGTGTATACTCCCAGAATCGCTCGTCAGACTAAATCGACTCTCATCCGTAAAGAGAACTCGACCCCATTGCTGATGTGTCCAGTTCTTGTGTTCCTGGCACCAGAGAAACCGCAGTCTCCGATGAGCAGGCATTAATGGCACACACCGTATTGATAACGGACGGTGATAACGGACGTCCAGTTGTCTGTTGCATGTGCCTTGCGATTTCTCCTGCTGTCTGCCGTCTGTCTCTTCTCGCCTGTAGGACAATATACCGGTCGTCCGCCGTCGTGATTGCTCGTGGACAACCACTGCTAAACTCTCGGACAGCCGTTCCTGTCGTTTGAAATGCTCTCCGAGCTCGTGAAACGATGCTGTGAGCGATCCCGAACACCTCGGCCACACTAGTCACACTTCGACCTTCCAACTTCCCAATGACGCGACCTCGGGTAAAGTCATCCAGATGTCGTCTACTGGATTGCCTGTTGGCCATATGACACGGTGACAGCAACTCGACGTCTTTCAAACCGATGTACACCATGCAATAGCTTTCACCGAATTGCTGAGGGTACACCGCCCGTGTGCTTTATACCCTTCCGACACTCCTTCCCCCTACGTCATGCATGTGCATATATGCACATGCCCTACCGTACCGGACCCTAGTCTATCTTCTGAGTGGGCTTTCGGTTCGTTCTGCCTGCTCGTTCCGCGGTTACGCTAATTTTTCAAACCGATGTACACCGTGCAATAGCTTTCACCGAATTGCTGAGGGTACACCGCCCGTGTGCTTTATACCCTTCCGACACTTCTCCCCCTACGTCATGCATGTGCATATATGCACATGCCCTACCGTATCGGACCCTAGTCTATCTTCTGAGTGGGCTTTCGGTTCGTTCTGCCTGCTCGTTCCGCTGTTATGCTAATTTCTCATCTTCGTCCTTAATTTTTGCACACCAGGGTATGACATACGATGCAAACGCTTCACTATTTGAAAATTCACAGTTAATCCTTCTACATCTTCATCTATCTCCTTCCTCTTGAAGGTATTCCCATTGAAACCTTAGATAGCGGTTTCAACGATATCGATTTGTTAATTGGACAACAGCACACTTTACTTTGGAACGTACGACTTTCCATCGTACGACATATATTTGAAACATGTTACGCTGATGAAATTGATTACCTTGCACGTGTTATAGGCAAGTTCGGTGATATTTATGCAGCTGATGTATTTACTGGCGATAATGAAACCGATAAAGTGTTGTTAGTGTGTGTATATAGTATATTACCCCAGGAACTAAGTTAGATGATGCTAAACGTTTTATATTACGAAAACTGTTGGCTTACACACCTAAAGTGTTTGAATATTTCAGTTTACTCCGTTGTTTGAATTTAGATAAGTTACGGATCTTTTTAGTTGGCGATTTAAATATTGATTTGTCTCCATCCGAAAACGAATCATTCATCGCCTTCATGCAAGAACAATTTGGACATACATTTTCAAACGAATGTTAACAGAGCCCTCCATACTCGGCTCTAAATAACCGCATCGACGTTGTATTTTATAGATACTTACCTACAAATGTTTTAACACGCAATTATGCTACCTAATTTTCCATTCATAAAGCTAAGTTTACAATTTTACAAAAAAAGAAAAAGGAAGATGAAAACGATTCTTAAATACACGGTCGAGTCACATTATTGTGACCACCAGCTACTATCCAGAGTAACCACTGTGTGCAGCGCGGACAGCAGCTATACGAGCTGGGAGTGACTCAATAAGGTGCGGGAAGGTGCTCACAGATATATGGAGCCATGCTGACTAGTGCATCTGACATTTGCTGAAGGGTGCATGGTGGAGGATCCATAGAGCGAACAACACAATCAAGGTGGTCCCACAGATGCTCGATTGGGTCTAAGTCTGGGGAATTAGGGGGCCAGGGAAGTACTTTGAAGTTTTCATCGTGCTCTTTCAACCACTCTCGGACATTTCTAGCTGTTTAACACGTCGCATTGTCACGCTGGAAGATTCCATCTGCCCCAGGGAAGAGAATCAGCATTTATGGGTGTACGTGGTCTGCAAGGATGAATTCATAACGAATTCGTTCCAAAGTGCCTTCCACAGGTAATAGTGAACCCAGAGAATGCCACGAAAACATTCCCCAGACCATAACGCTGCCGCCACCAGCTTTTATTCTTTCAACAGTGTTGAAGAGTGTTTGTTCTCCGATGTTTAACGCCTTATACGCCAACGTCCATCCGTTCGATGAAGCAGAAAACGTACCTCGTCGGAAAAGCCAATCCTTTGCCAGTCAGCGGAGGTCCAATTCCGATACTGCCATGCAAATGCAAGCCTTTTATGCAGATGCACCTTCGTTAGCATAGGTGCAGTGACCATACGTCTGCATCGGAGCCCTATACGCAGCAGGGTTCACTGAACTGTCGGTTTAGACACACTTCCGGTAGTCCTCTGGTTCATTCGGCCAGTGATTTGCACCACTGCAGCGTGTCGATCGGCCCTCACGTACCTTCGAAGCCAACGTTCACCTCTCACATCAATGGCACGTGGTGCTCCGCATTTTCCACGTCGCATCTTCGCAATGGTGCCATTTCTCCAATCACGATACACTTTAACCTCCGCAGCACGCGAACAGTTCATAAACTGCCCTGTTTCAGATGTACCAGCACCCTTGGCCCGAAAACCGATAATCATCCCTTTTTGCGAATCCGATAAACTGCTCCTTTTATCCATGACAGCAACGAGTGATATGCTTTCAGAATGCCTACAGCACACCTTATATACCCTCCAAGCCGGCTCACGACACGTGCCATCATTGGCTACGCGCTGTTGATGTCAAAAGTAAGAGTTGGTCACAATAATGTGACTCGACTGTGTATATCTGTATTCAAATATTATAATTATATTGCATTGTAAAAGTTTTGTAAACCTATTATACACTTTCAATAGATGTTTCATTTTTTTAAACAGCTTAAAACATTTTCACTTCTCTAACCCGACGTAATTCTACGTAAACTCGTGCGGTTGTGCACATATATAACGCTCCCTCCTCCCGTTTTTTAGCACGTCTTTTGTAAAAAAAGATCGTGCTTATGTTATAGGTTTGTCCGTCCGTCCGTCCGTCTGTACCCACGGTATCTCTGCAACTATTAGTCCGATTTGAAAAATTCTTTTTGCATTCGAAAGCTTGAAATATGCGAATGATGATCCTTCATTTCGTTTTTTTTACGATGTACAATTTCGCCGCTAGAGGGCGTAAATGCAGATGATGTCGATTTCAAAAATACGTTTTATTCAACATATTTGCTTCTAAACATCCGATTGAAAAAAATTTATCTTTCGATTCCATTTATGTCGAAGAGTATTTTGGATATAGTTTCTTTTCCAAATTATGCATAGATTTTCCGCTAGGGGGCGTAAAAGTAAATTGCATTTTTTCCGATAACTCTTCTTCTAAAACTCCAATTTGAATTTTTTTCCAGCGGATACATCTCCTGATGCACAATGTTTTGAATATCATTTCGAATTTTTAGTAAAGAATACTTTGGCCACCAGGGGGCGTAAGAGTTAATTTTCGCTTCTGATGTATTTGCCATAAAATCAGAGCTTCTAAAATATCGATTGAAAAAATTCTTTCATGGACTGATGCCACTCACATCGATAAACCTTTTCGGAATATTTTCTTCCTAAAATATTGCACAGTTTCTCCGCCAGGGGCGTAGATGTATATCTTATTTTTGTCAATATCTCGAATTCTAGGAGTCCGATTTGAAAAATTCCTTCTTTGTTGGATAGTGTTTTCCGAGTCACATGTTTTTCATATAATTTCAAAAATTTTTCACGTAATTCATAGACTTTCCGCTAGGAGGCGTGAAGGTAAATCGCGTTTTCCTCTATACCTCTGCTTCTAAATCTCCGATCTGAAAAATTCTTTCTGCACCGGATAAAGCTTATGATGGGAAATCGTTTGCACATAATTTCTAATTTTTGTAAAAAAATGGTTTGGCCAACAGGGTAAACCTTAATTTTCGCTTCTGATGTATTTGCAGAAAAATATGAGCTTTTAAATTCTCGATTGAAAAAAAAATTGTTTGTAGACCGATACTACTCATGTCGACAAACCTTTTAGAAGCATTTTCTTATTAAAATAGTGCACGGTTTCTACGCCAGGGGGCTAGATGTATATCTTATTTTTGTCAATATCTCGACTTCTAAGAGTCCGATTTACAAAAATCATTCTTTGTTGGATAGTGTTTCTAGTGCGACATATTTCTCCTATAAATTCAAAATTTTCAAGTAATTCATAGACTTTCCGCTAGGGGGCGTAAAGGTAAATTGCGTTTTCCTCTATATCTCTGCTTCTAAATCTCCGATCTGAAAAATTCTTTCTGCACCGGAAATAGCTCCTGATGGGAAATCGTTTGCGCGTAATTTCAAATTTTTGTAAAAAATGGTTTGGCCACCAGGTGGCGTAAGTCTTAATTTCCGCTTCTGATGTATTTGCAGCAAAATATGAGCTTCTAAAATCTCGACTGAAAAAAGTCTTTTGTGGACCGATGCTACTCATGTCGACAAACATTTTAGGAACATTTTCTTCTTGAAATAATGCATGGTTTCAACGCCAGGGGCGTAGATGTATATCTTATTTTTGTCAATATCTCTACTTCTAAAAGTCCGATTTGAAAAATTCCTTCTTTGTTGGATAGTGTTTCCGATGCGAAATTTTTTTCCTATAAATTCAAAATTTTCAAGTAAATCATAGACTTTCCGCTAGGGCGCACAATGGTAAATTGCGTTTTCTGCTCCTAAAACTCCGAATTGAAAAATTCTTCCTGTATCGCATACAAGACCTGACGGAAAATATTTTTCACGTAATTTCTAATGTTTGGTAAAGAATGGTTTGGCCGCCAGGGGTCATAAGTGCTAATTTTTACTTCTGATGTATTTGTAGCAAAATCTGGGCTCCTGAAAACACGACTAAAATTTTTGTTCTTGGACCGATACCGCTCATATGGATAAACCTTTTGTGAATACTTTCTTCTTAAACTAATGCATGGTTTTCCCACCAAGGGATGTAAAGTCACATCTTATTTTTGTCGATAACTCTGTTTCTAAGAGTTCGTAAGCTCACGATTCCGTTTACAGAAATATCTGAGGGATTAAAGACCCGATTGAAAAACTTCTTTCTTCCGTCAGATACTATTGTTTTCCCTACCGGTTCCATTGACTTTGAATAGCTTTGATAAATTTAATTTGCGTCAGAACGGATTCAAAAGACGTGCTTATTACACCCGAAAATTCGGTGTCATCTTTCTTGTTCTGTTTTGTTATGTTTTTGTACCCTAACTTTATAGGGGATATCAAATTGTGGACCAACCTCATACAGATCAACTTATAGCTTTTCATTCCATTTGCTTAAAGCAAATGTGCTGAGAGGTCGTCGGATTGGTTATCAGTTATTGATGTGCTCGCCCTGTATCCGAGTTGTTTTGGTTCTGGATTCTTACTTTTCGTCGATAATGGGTTTCGTATACCGCGTAATATAGTGATGTTATGGTCGTTTCTTCACTTTTCGTTCTCTTCCTCCCTAGGTGATCCCCTAGAGCCTAAATTAGGGATCAATGTCTTCCTTTCGGGGTGCTGTTAAATGCACCCTCGAAAGTTAATGACAAACAGGTATGCCCGCTTGAGTGAGAGAATATATTTTTCATGAGTAGACAAATGAGAGATTTCCAAGTGACAGAATACATTTATAAATCCAATGGATATGTCATTTGCAATACTCTACGGTTGTCGTCTGAATGTCAGGTGTATTGAATTTCATTTTCGTAATGCTTGGTAGCAGTTCGTTTTGGTAACATTTCTGCAGCGCCAAAAAGAGAGTTTGTTGGAGTATTCATCCAAAATTACTGTTCATTTAATACTGAGAATCTTGACCGGAGTTCCAAATACCTGATGGTTCTCACACTAAACGCTGAGTTCAACATTTTTAGTACGTCTTTTGCAAAAATATCGTGCTTATGCTATCACTCTAATCGTGCTTATGCTATCACTCAAAAATATCGTGCTTATGCTATCGTCTGTGAACCACCATATCCCTTCAACTATTTGCTTGATTTGAAAAATTCTTTTTGCATTGGAAAGCTTCAAATGGGAGAACGATTATCCTTACCTCCCAGTATTTCTACGAAGCACCACTTTTCCACCAGATGGCGTAAATGCAGATGCTATCAACTTTAAAATACATTTTATTAAATATAATTGCTTCTGATCATCCAATTAAAAATATTATTTCTTCCATTAGATACTATTTATAACGATTACTATTTTGGGTACAGTTTCTTTTTTAAGTAATGCATAATTTTCTCGCTAGGGGCGTGAAGTTAAATTGCGAGTTCCCCGATATCTCTGTTTCTGAAAGTCCAATTTGAAAATATTCTTTTGGCATCGGATAAAGTTTCTGGTAGAAAATTTTCTGCATATAATTTCGAATTTTTTTAAAGAATGGCTTGGCCACTAGTGTATATTTTTGTTTCTGATATATTTGCATCAATATCTACGCTTCTGAAAGCTCGATTTAAGAAATTCTTTTGTGGTCAGATACCACTCACCACGACAAGCTTTCTGAGAACGTTTTGTATTGAAAATAGTGCATAATTTTTCCGCCATAGGGAGTAGATGTATATGTTATTTTTGTCGATATCTCTGCTTCTAACAGTCCGATTAAAAAATATTCTTTGTTGGAGAGCTTTCGGGTGCGAAATATTTTGCATATAATTAAAATTTTTCTTAATGTACAAGTGCGCCACTAAGAGTGCATAAGTTCACGTTTCCGTTTACATCATATTAGCAGCAACATCTGTGGGTCTAAAAACCCGATTGAAAAAATTATTTTCTGGTAAGATGCTATTAATTGCCAAAACATTTTTTTGTGGTTTACTGCCAAAAATAGTGCACACTTTTCCTCTAGGGGCGCAAATGTCTCATCGGTTTTGTTAATATATCTGCTTTTAAAAGTTCGATTTAAAAAATTATTTGAACGCCATATACTGTTTACTTTGTGGAACACTTTGCCGCTCTAGGGTTTTTTTGTAGTTCCCAGTTCTGGCGCTATGTGGTGTTAGGGTGTACTTTTGTTTGATGCCGTATCTCCGCCTCTAAAAATCCTTTCAAAATTTATTTTTTTACTGTATGCAGTTCATCACTGTAAAAATGAGGAATATTATATATTTAAAATAATGCACTGTTTACCCGCCAGGAAGAAATGATGTCAAAACCTTTTTTTAAACACAAAAAATACCGGTGACTGGGATCGAATCCGCGTCCCTCTGCCCGCAGCCGATTGCTATCACAATTAAGCTACACCGACGGAATTTATCGCTGCAACTTTGCCGTCTTGACATTGATTCACCTCTTTAGTACGTCACATATATCCCCCTTGAGAAAGGTTGGGGCAGAATCATTAGTTTCCGTGCCAACCGGCAAATCATGCTTTTAAGTAACTCGCTGAAGAAGGAATTCTCATTATTTCCAGACGATGTGTGGAAGAATCATCACATATTTTTTTCCGAAGTGTTGAAGGAATAATTCTCGTTAATTCCAGATGATATGTGGGACGAACGTCCCGCATTTTTCGAAGAACCCAACGGCCAGTAGATCCATTTCCACAATCGGGCACAGATGGGAAAACACAAATTTGCCGGTGACAATGATAGAATCCACATCCCTCCGCTCGGGAGCCGATTGCTTTTTCAACTAAGTTACACCGACGCAATTAATCGCTGCAACTTTGTGCCGTCTTGACATGTGCTTAACCTATGTACTACGTCACAACGTATTTAAAAAAATTATTTTTCTTTAATATAGATAGCTTCTGCTGTGAATAATAAATACCTTTAACATGTTTTCAACTTTTCTATTTTTCAAAATTCTTCTAACAAGGGGCGTAAATTTAGATAATGCTTTCCTCTATATCTGTTCTTCTAACTGTTTGATATAAAAATCGCTTATCTGTGATATGTACTCACTGTGGACGGAAGTCCTACATGAAAATGACAAACTGCACATATGTACCTTCCGGAAAGAAATGTTTTGACCACAATTTGTTAATTTCCAACAGACATTTCAACTACTAGTGGGGAAAGTAACTGTTCCTGCTTCTAGATGTTTTATTGAGAGCAGAAATGCGGTTGAATTTTTTTTTCTGTAACGGGTTCCTTTAACTATGAATAACTTTGAAATATTTTATTCGTGTTGCAAAGGATTCAAAAGACGTGCTGATTACAGACAAAAAAGTCGATGTCATCTTTCTTGTTTTTATTATTATTATTATTATTGTTGTTGTTGTTGTTGTGTGATTATCTTGTGCATAAAATTAGCGTGGGAGATGCACGGTTGACAGACAATCTTCAGTTGTCTGGAAATATTTATAAAGTGATGGGGAAAACCCAATTCTGTTTTTAATTTATTGCATTTCAAAAGAATTTTTTCTCTCTTGATAATAAAGTGATCGATAGAACTTTCCCGCTTGTCATGGATGTTGCAAGAAAAGCATTAGTTAAAACAGGCTTCCGCATTTCGGCTTCTTGAACAGAATTTGTAAAGCAGCTAATAGTTTCAGAAAGGCAAGGCTAAAACTAATATGTAGATGTGTGGTACATATATGTAGAACGTAGGACTGAAAAAAATACCTGTTGTTTGTGGAAAACTTTTTCGACATGTTCTAAGAAAATTTCCATTTTCACAAACTCCTGGTCACTAACACTTTCTGTTCGTGTTATTCGCCTAACCTTAGTAGAAAATTTGCTAATGTTTTTTTTTTTTTTTTTCTGACTTGTCGAATCCAGTTTCGGATTTACTAACGTTTTTTTTTTTTTTACTTGGCCTGGGATCCGATTCGGTAATGCTTTTCTTGACAAAGAGATATCATGCACAAAGTAGGACCATCATTCCAACATTAGGCATTGTTCAAACACCACACTGTTATAATTATTCACGTGTTTTTTCTTCAGTGCTATTCAAAATCGGGCCGTCCCGGTGGCGCAGTGGTCTAAGCAATGGCTTCTGACCATTCGTCCGAGATGGAATCCCGATGGGGCATAAATGTGTTTGTCTTACTACATTGGCTCTCTCCTTTTCCTGGAGCTAGTGGCCTAAAATTAGAGAGAGCGACTGCTGATAGCCCACTGAACTGCTCACAGTGGGCGTTAAACCTCCAATAAAAAAAAACAAAAAAACCAAGAAAGATGACACCGAATTTTCGGGTGTAATAAGCACGTCTTTTGAATCCGTTCTGACGCAAATTAAATTTATCAAAGCTATTCAAAGTCAATGGAACCGGTATGGAAAACAATAGTACAGTATCTGACGGAAGAAAGAAGTTTTTCAATCGGGTCTTTAATCCCTCAGATATTGCTGTAAACGGAATCGTGAGCTTACGAACTCTTAGAAACAGAGTTATCGACAAAAATAAGATGTGACTTTACGTCCCCTGGTGGGAAAACCATGCATTATTTTAGGAAGAAAGTATTCTCAAAAGGTTTATCCATATGAGCGGTATCGGTCCAAGAAAAAAAAAAAAAAATCAGTGGAGTTTTCAGGAGCCCAGATTTGGCTACAAATACACCAGAAGCAGAAATTAACACTTATGACCCCTGGTGGCCAAAACATTCTTTACCAAATATTAGAAATTATGTGAAAAATATTTTCCATCAGGTCTTGTATGCGATACAGGAAGAATTTTTCAATTCGGAGTTTTAGGAGCAGAAAACGCAATTTACCTTTGTGCGCCTAACGGAAAGTCTATGATTTACTTTATTTAGAAAAAACATTTCGCATCGGAAACACTATCCAACAAAGAAGGAATTTTTCAAATTGGACTCTTAAAAGTAGAGATATTGACAAAAATAAGATATACATCTACGCCTCTTGGCGTAGAAACCATGCATTATTTCAAGAAGAAAATGTTCCTGAAAGGTTTGTCGACATGAGTAGTATCGGTCAACAAACGAATTTTTATTAAATTGAGATTTTAGAAGCTCATATTTTGCTGCAAATACATCAGAAGCGGAAATTAAGACTTACGCCACCTGGTGGCCAAACCATTCTTTACAAAAATTAGAAATTATGTGCAAACGATTTCCTATCAGGAGCTGCATCCGGTACAGAAAGAAATTTTCAATACGGAGATTTAGAAGCAGAGATATAGGGAGAAACACAATTTACCTTTACGCATCCTAGCGGAAAGTCTATGAATTACTTGAAAATTTTGAATTTATAGGAAAAACATGTCACACTAGAAACACTATCCAACAAAGAAGGAATTTTTTAAATCGGACGCCTTGAAGTCCAGATATCGACAAAAATAAGATATACATCTACGCCCACTGGTGTAGAAACCATGCACTATTTTAAGAAAAAAATGTTTCTAAAAGGTTTGTCGACATGAGTAGTACCGGTCTACAAACGACGTTTTTTTCAATCGAGAATTTAGGAGCTCATATTTTGCTGCAAATACATCAGAAGCGGAAATTAAGATTTACGCCCCCTGGTGGCCAAACCATTTTTTACAAAAATTAGAAATTATGTGCAAACGATTTCCCATCAGGAGCTTTATCCGGTGCCGAAAGAATTTTTCAAATCGGAGATTTAAAAGCAGAGATATAGGGAGAAACGCAATTTACCTTTACGCCCCCTAGCGGAAAGTCTATGAATTACGTGAAAAATTTTGAAATTATATGAAAAACATGTCGCACGGAAAACACTATCCAACAAAGAAGGAATTTTTCAAATCGGACTCCTAGAATTCGAGATATTGACAAAAATAAGATATATATCTACGCCTCCTGGCGAAGAAACTGTGGAATATTTTAGAAAGAAAATATTCCGAAAAGGTTTAGCGATGTGAGTGGCATCAGTCCACGAAAGAATTTTTGCAATCGATATTTTAGAAGCTCAGATTTTATAGCAAATACATCTGAAGCAAAAATTAACTCTTATGCCCCCTGGTGGCAAACGTATTTTTTACCAAAAATTCGAAATTATAGGCAAAAGATTTTCCATCGGGAGATGTATCCGCTGAAATTTTTTTTTCAAGTCACAGATTTAGGAGAAGAGTTATCGGGAAACATGTAATTTACTTTTACGCCCCCTAGCGGAAAATCTATGCGTAATTTGAAAAAGAAAGTATATCTAAAATCATCTTCGACATAAATGGAATCGAAAGATAAAATAACTTTTTCAATCGAATGTTTAGAAGCAAATATGTGGAATAAAACGTAATTTTGAATTCGACATCATCTGCATTTACGCCCTCTAGCGGCGAAATTGTACATTGTAAAAAAAAAAAAAAAAAACGAAATAAAGGATCATCATTCGCATAGTTCAAGCTTCCGAATGCAAAAAGAATTTTTCAAATCGGACTAATAGTTGCATAGATACCGTGGGTACAGACGGACGGACGGATAAACCGATAACATAAGCATGATCTTTTTTTACAAAAGACGTGCTAAAAATCACAATCGGTTTATCACACACTTCATTGGTTTCTTGTTTGCTTGTTGGAAGCGAAACGAGGTAGTGAGAAAGACTTTTGCGTATGTACAAAGAAGGGATATCTTTCTGTAAAAATTATTAACTTTAACCCATTTTAGAGTTGCTTTTTTACAGCTTTGTGATTTCCATGCTGTTAGGAGTTGCCATCTCTCATCCAGAGCCACTGTTTCTCAGAAACTTTTGTAAGAAAGGTAAAATCAACATTCTCCAGTCCTGAGATTCGAACTCAGAAAGTGCAATACGAACAGTTAGAAGCTCACCTTCTAGAAAGGTTTATTCCCATACAATAATTTTGTTCATTTGAAGGCAGGCTACTGAGGCTTTGGTTAGTGTACCTTAGCTGTGTATTTATATAAAAGTTTCGTGAAAACGTTTGAGTTTTGGAATGTACAAGTATTCAAGAGAACAAGTTCTGTCATTCTGGTGCTGTTACTGTATATTTAAAGCAAGTAAAGTGCCACCTTGATTCAGACTGCATTGAAAAAAATCATGGATATTGCAAGAAAAGCATTAGTTAAACAGGAACGAAAATTTGTTTTCATGTCCAGGGAACATAGCATATTTCCCAAATATGGTATACTTCTCTGCTGTTTTCCTGTAATGTTATCTCAAGTGTATGTCACATAAAATTTGACTAATTTCCAAGTACGTTTAAGAAGATAAACAGAGATCAGTATTTTACAAACTTCTCTGTCATTTGGCAAACTTCTATACTAACTTCTTTAATTGAAGACCAGTAACTTACTCATTATCATGCCTGAGGATCCAACCTTAAATTGTGTTCCATGAACAGCAGTCAGGGACGCTGTTGCGATTCTTGCAAATTGTGCCTAAAGGGTAAAAAAAAACTTTCTTCATCACGCGAAGAATTTGAATGCCATACATAATAAACTCTTTAGCACTGAAATTGAGTTACCTAAAAGAAGCAGCTAGAATCTGATGAAAGTCACAGACAAGATAGGTGAGCACATAAGGGGCATGATCACAGTTATGTTACAGAGTAAAGTCGTAAACTTATTTCGAACACAAACTAATAACATAATGGCAAATTATTGCCTTGTAATCATCCATGATTAACGACACATGCAGCTACACGTCGTCATGAAATCACACACATATTGTATAGCGCCCTGGAAACAAAAGAGTTGAGCAACTTTTCTATCATAACGTCTCTTTCCGTTGGGGATGAAAAATATATGTAAGAGATCCGTCCTTGCAATTTGGACGGACCACACGGAAACACGAAACGAACTCCTTGATTTGGCGGCTTTTTCTGGAGAAGATTTTGACTTCAAACGGCGGGCGTTCTAGACCGTTGCCACAAATGCTCGATATAATTTGTCACAGAAATTTGCAGCCCAGGGAACGTTCTTCGACCCACTTTCCCCGACACACAGCTGACATCTTGGAGCTCCTCCCGACACACAGCTGACATCGTGGAGCATCCCCCGACACACAGCTGACATCGTGGACCTGCCCCCGACACACAACTGACATCGTGGAGCTCCCCCGACACACAGCTGACATCGTGGAGCTGCCCCCGACCACAACTGACATCGTGGAGCTCCCCCCGACACACAGCTGACATCGTGGAGCTGCCCCCGACACACAACTGACATCGTGGAGCTCCCTCCGACACACAGCTGACATCATGGAGCTCCCCCGACACACAGCTGACATCGTGGAGCTCCCCGACACACAGCTGACTACGTGGAGCGGCATTTTATACGTACTTCTGTGCGAGCAAAGTCGTTCGTTGCCACTGATACACAACAGGATAAATGAACCTGATCTAGCTAAACAGAGCTACCATAGGCGAAATGAACATAGCTAAATGGACCTGATGTGCAAGGGAGATTACACATTCAGTTAAGAGTCATGTGAAATGTGACGCATACCAAAGGCATTTCACAGAAAGATTTCCTGGACCCTGACAGTGCTATCACCAACCTGCGCTGTCTTCACCATGAAAGATGAGAACATGGACTCATTTGCTTTTCGCCTGTAGTCAGTGATGAAGCTGTGAAGGTACCGCTATTACAGTAAAGTTTTCTTAGAGGTCAACTTTCGATTTTCCTAGCACCACGCGATTTGCAAATACACTCGTGTTCAAAATTGAAAGTTAATTTATAAATTCTTACACAACTTGAAATATTTATGAAGGAACTTAATGAAAGTGGGTAAAAAGGTTTATTATTACTTTACTTACGCAACTCAAGAAGAAAAAAATCACAATACACTCTTGCAAAAAAAAAAAAAAAACAACTAAAAAAAAAAAAAAAAATGAAGCACCCTGAAAAAGTCATTTGATCTTGATGCAATTCCGTATGCAAGTACCTCAGGACCAAAAATACAAATGATTAAAACATAACGACCGGTGAGTTAATAGTGGGTCACTATCGAGGAGAGCAAAGCTATCACTGCGGTCGCATTAACCTCCACGGACTGCGAGGATGCCTCGACGTCGGATCTGTGCACAATACGAGCACTTGAGCGAGTTTCAGAGAGAGAACGTGTAATTGGGCTGAGAGAAGCCGGTTGGTCAAGTCGCAGTATTTCGAGGCATTTGGGTGCGGCAATTGGACGATGTTGGTGGCAGTGAGTTGATGAGTGAACAACCCAGCAGCTCGCAGGCAGTGGACGGCCGAAGGCAACGACAGAACGCGAAGATGGAGCGATTGTGAGAGCCGCAGGAACAGAACCAAATTCTTCGCTTTCAACCATCCTTGGCCACGTTGCGTCGTCTACAGGTACGGAAGTGGTCATCTGGACTGTTGCCAGACGACTTGCGGCACGGCGACTACATTCGAGGTGGCCACTTCTCCGCCTACCATTGACCAGCGAGCATCGCCGGCACCGTTTGCATAGATGTCGGGTCTGATCATCGTAGGATAGTGTCCAGTGGTGTCATGTTGTCTTCAATTATGAGCTACGGTTTACACTAGGCGTCGATTACCAGCGCATACGGGGCTGGAGACGAGCCGACCAGCTCATGGATCCTGCCTTTACCTTGGAAAGGCACATGGCTCGCATACCGAGAGTGGCTGTCTGGGGAGCCATTTCTTACGATAAACGGATGCCTTTGGTAGTCCACAGTACCACCTTCACGGCTCAACGGTATTTCGACCACATTCTACGACCTGTTGTGTTGTCATTCCTGTCGCAGTATCACCGATCAGTTTTTCAAAAGAATAATGCCCGGCTACACACGGCATGACTCTCGCAGCTCTGCCTCCGTAATGTCGACACCCTTCCATGGCCAGCCCGATCTCCCGACCTCTCACCGATCGAACATGTTTTTTGGGAAACGAAGGGACGCCACCTACAGCCATCCGGGATGTCGGCAAACTGGCCCGTAATTTGGATACCAGCTGGCATGCTATACCTCAGGATAATACACACGAACTGTATGCGTATATGCCACGCCAGGTAACCGCTTGTATCCGAGCCAGACGTGGCGCTACAAGGTACTGACTTATTGCCACTAGTGTAGCTGTTTTATCCGAAGAAATGACCCAACTGCTCTGGAATTGCAATAATTTCCTTTCCTATAAATGTACAATAAACATGCCAATTTTCATATTGATTGGATTTTCTTTCTGGGTGCTTCGTTTTGAGTGTATTATACAGTACTTTCCATATGTTACTGTCATAATCTTGCAATTTATGCGAAAGAGCAGTCCATCTAACAATATTTATAGCCTTTTCCATAAGACATGTGGTATATAAAATAGAATACCATCACCTCGGAGAGTCATGCAGCTCAAGAAACTACTCCTCATACTGTGTATGAGGGTACAGATAAGGTCTTAAGGGATTAATGGCCACTCCTCAACAAGAGCTGTTCTGAGTTCTTAAAGTGTTCTTGTAGGGACTAGCGAGCTCCGATGCTTCTCCCTAGAGCATCCAAAAGACACTTAATGGGATTGAGTTCAGGGGATCTGGGTGGCAACTCCATTCGACGAACATCTCATTCTTCGAGGACTCCATCAGGAAACGAGCTCGACGAGTTTGGGTATTATGATCCGCAAGAATAGAATGCGGACCGACAGCTCCCCTGAATGATCCGACATATTGGTTTAGGATCTCGTTACCGTACGTCAGGGCAATAACAGAGCGATTTCAAAAGATGATCAGATCTGTGCGCACGTCCATCGTGATTCCTGTCCAGACTCTCACGCCTCTGTCACTAGGGTAGTTCCCTTTATCTGATGTTAGAGGGACTGTTGCGGGTTCATCGTTCTCTTCAGATGATAATACGTCGTGATTAAGCTGAATCACGATTCATCAGTGGAAAGACCATTGGTCCGGACTTCAAGTGTGATGTTTGGTACTTCACGTTAAACGAGCTCACCGGGCGGCGGAAGTTAGAGGGACACAAATAACTAGTCTCCTTGCATAAAGGCATTTCTCACGAAGTTTACCACAAACAGTATACCATGAAACATTGGATTCTGTAGATGTTGCAAACTCCAAGTAAAGTTGCCTAGAAAACATGCCTATGTTAGTCTGTCTGGCAGTCAGACTCTCATACAGATCGTCTGCACAGTCGTGGCCCTGGGAAGGCCTTGTCCTGATCGACGTTGATCACCTCCTGTCTGTTGAAACTGTCTCCAGACTCTTGACACGAAATTCTGTGGGACATTCAATGCTTTGGAAACGGCTACAACCTTACCAATTTCTCTCCATCGCTGTAAAATCCTCCATACAATACCTTCGTGACATAATTAACTCGACGGGCCACTCAAGTGAAATCAAGAGTTACCTAGAACAGATACAAAATGCGAATAGACTCGCGCGTCTTTTTAACGTAATCCTAATTTGCATATTCCGGGTTACCTGCGGCAAAAGTAAATGCGGATTGTTTTCCACTTAGCGAAATTTGCATGTTCACCAATTTTCAGTGCATTATTCTACATACATAAGCTATATAAGTTTTTGTAAATTATCCTTCACTTTCGAGTACCAGTGTACATGCTTTTTTAAAATAAGGAGTGGACGTGAATTTATTCGGCTGCTGTTACATCCCTATCCAATGGAATCGTGATTTTTTCGAGGTTTAACTATTACCATAAAAACTCTCAGGGCTACGCCCGTCCCTAATTTAAGGCCACTGGTTCCAAGGAAAGGACAGAGACAGCACCGTAGGACAGCAAAACACCCATGCCTTATCCGGACTCGAACCTGGGCCCATCTCGGACGAATGATCAGAAGACCACTCAGCCACCGGAGCCTCAATGGCAGTTATATTGTCAATTTAGATGGGTTGATCTTCAGTCGGTGTAGTAAATTTCCTACTTAATAAGGAAATCTTAGAGGAGCTTCACAATTCTGGCTTTGTTAACGGACCTGGCGACTACTTCTGTGTCATCTGCATACATCATAACTGAACCCTGAGAAGGTTTGGATAAGTCATGTAGATAAATGAAGAACAGGGTTTGCCAAAGGACTGAGTATAGCAGAACTTCAATTCTGATCTCCTTTTGAGGAGATAATTCGCTGTTAATCTTACCAAATTTTCTCTCTTTGAGTTAGGAGCTAATCAGCTCAACAAGTGAATGTGGGCATTGAAGATAGTGGAGCTTGTGTAGTAGGGTGCTTCTTAAGTATATGGTAAAAAAGTTTTCAAATATTTAATGAGCCACCCTCTCAGATGGTTCATATCATTAAGAAAATGAGCCTGTAAAAAAAAGTATGACATTTAAAACACTTTTAGAGGGAGCTACCGGTGATTGAAATATTGCTGTGGCAACAAATATTGCTGTATATAGAGAAATAATAAAACCGTTCTTTAAATAATTGTTTTTAGTGATCATAACCATTAAAATATGCTCATTGACAAACATTATGGGTTCAACAACACTTCATACCCAACCATAGTTGACTTCTTCCTGTCTTAATACTTCTATCTATATTTTTGGACAGCCAATAACAGGAATTGCTTCTTTTCTTCATTGTTCGTGTGAAGTTTGTTATACTCATTCATGAGTGCCACTCTTTGCTCAGCAATGTCATTAACTACGTTCATGCAGCTGATGGTTGCCTTTGCTAATCTGTATTCTTCATCATTATGCCACTTGGCTGCATCTCTTTTCAAAAACTCTGATAAAATCCCAGTAATTGTAAAAAAAATCTTAGGGTCTGGGAAAAAACAAAGTCCTCAAGTTTCTTTGTCTGGATCCCCTGTGGATCCACAGTTGTCCATTTCAAATAGCATCTAATCGGCTATGTTACGCAAAGCTTGCACCATCTTGTTTTTGGTATCATTGCAAAGTTCATCATCACAAAAAGACTTATGCAACTAGCTCCTCAGACAGGTACCAGCGATGACCAAGGAATATCTTCATGGCAATTGCTGAAATGGCCGCACAGATACTCTTATAAGTGTCGATGTCTTTCAGAAGCTGAATATCATTTTGAGTAGCTAATAGTGCTGACTGAGCTCTTTACCATGCTGTGATGTATAATCGAACAGTAGAAATACAGATATCACGGATTCCCTTCTCTTCTTTCTTTGTTAGCTTGACTTCTCTACATCCAAATCTTCGTTGAATAAATGGCCATCCATTGGGCCCTATGAAGCCCCGCAGGAGCTTTGAAGGAAAATGTTTTCGCTGTAAACCCACCTAAAAACATGATTGCCAACTCCAATAGCTCCCGATAGTCATCTTGAGGTTGAAACACTTGGAGTTGATTTTTGCAGAAGGTTATCCGTTCATCACTAATATCAGCAATTGCAGCTAATATTGTGCAATCAGTTAAAGCTGTCTGATAATTTGAATCATCTGTTGTAGACCAATACTTTTTTAAATCTAAAGATTAAAATGTCAGGACCACTTGAAGCACCAAGAGAGAGAGAGTGATTACAGCTTCCAGCATAATCTCAAGGATATGGTGACGACATGCCAACCAAAGCAAATCTTTTCCAAATACACATGCATCATTCCGTGGTCCAATATTCACAGCATTTGTGTCGAAACCCATACATTTCACTTTATCACATAGTCCTAAGTCAATAGCAAAGGCTGTTGCAACACCTGTTCCTGATGACAACTTGGGAACACTAAGAAGTTGATGGGCACCTTCATCTGATACTGTAGTTTCGTTTCCAGTGATATCCAGAAGTAATTTTCTGTTCCAATGAATACATAGGGGAACATCAGGCTTACTTCTTAATCCCTTGGCAGTCTTCTGTCGTCGTTTATTACGCTCACGTTGAATGGAGGACGAATTGACATTATATTCTGCTGGATCATGACCTAGATGCTTTAAGGTAGGAGTTAAAATAAGTGCTGCTTCCCGATCACTTAAATTGGCCATGTCTAAATTTGCAGCCAATTTGTCACTCAAAATGGTTTTTATTCCAGGCCTCTGTCGTTTTGGAGTAGGACCTACGCTTGGTGTTGGTGGTTGTTCAACATCAGACCTCAGAAGTGTGTTACTCTCATGTTCTGGTTCAGTTCGTGTACTGTTATCGTCGTCACTCTCAGATGAGGAACACTGAAGTACGATTTTTTCGTCACGGGATTTCCCATGCATTTCTTCTTGCACTCTTTTTTTTGTAACCTTTCTTGTTTAATTTGTGATTGTGCTTCTTGCTTTGCCAAACGCTTATCAATATTATCCATTTTACCAAAACGACCCTGTCGTTGAGCCAATAAAAAGTCTTTATCTTCTTAAATAGTGATCATTTGTAGTGCATTAGTATGGACAATACCGAATAAGTCATCTAATGCTTCTTTCCAGATGTCTTCCTTGCGTTGTAGACCATCTGACCGTTTGGCTTTGTTCTCCTCATTTTTCTTCAATTTTTTTCATTCTTTAAAGATTCTCTCCACTTTAGATGCCACATGCTTCTTCAATCTTACTGGTATTCTAGCCTTTGCCCATACTTCCAGAACATCCTTAGCTGTGGAATGGTATGCATTATAATTGCTTTGTTTTTCATTTTGCTTGTAATGGAAAAATAGGGCCATGACTTCGTTCTTCAATGGAACCAAGGTTTGACTTAAGGATGATGACATCTGACCAATCAGCCATATTTCTGTTTGTTTTCTGGTAGCAATCAATGCATTAGTTGATGAAGCCATTTTTTTTAGCTAAACTGCTGCACAATAGTTTGGGGTAGAAAAGGAAACTACTCAAATTAGTACAAAAAAAGTTAACTTATAACAATGACAATAAAGCATGCGCTCTCTGTACTTTGTTGTAAAATTGTAAACTTGGTAGCACCCTCTAAATATCAACCGATTTTGCTGAAATTTTCAGGATATTGTTTTTTCGTGCAAATGAACTAAATGGGATGGTGCCCCATTACAAAATCAGAGTTTCAAAAATAAGAAGCACCCTATTGTGTAGCAAACCACCGTGCCACATGTGGTCGAACGCATTTATGATGCCTAAGAAGATTGCTCCGGAGTACTTGACGTACTTGATTTTTTCTCTTTCTTCGGGAAGAAAAGGGGAAGGGGGCGTATTCGATGAGCCACATCACCTGACAACTAGTGGCGCGTTTAAATATGAAGCCATGTTGTCAGGAATGACTCCCTTATCAACACAGAAATATTGCAACCAACTGAGGATCTCTTTCTCAAGTAACTTACCCACGATAAGCAATAGTGAGATTGGTTAGAAATTTTGCGGTACGATCTGATTCAATCCTGGTTTGGAAAAAGCACTCAGACGTTTCCCAGACTTTCATGCTTCACTATTTATTCTTCTTTCGTGTCATTTGAATTTTTTAGCTGTCATAGGCAGTTTGTTGCTCTTGTATCTAATGAAGCTATCTTATGCAAATGTGGAGATGGAACAGCAGCTTAAGATCTGTGTACCTGATGGCAGGTATAAGGGTAAAATACCTTGCCATCATCCTGTTATTGGACATATTGTACTATCAAGAACATTTCTATTTATACAGATGAAAGATACACCTTTAATGATTTTCTTTAATAGTATTTTTTTTTCGGTAAATGACGCACTGCACTTACTGTCGTGGCATTTTAAACAAGAAAGATGACACCGAATTTTCGGTTGCAATGAGCACGTCTTTTGGATCCGTTCTGACGGGAACAAAATTTATCAAAGCTATTCAAAGGCAATGGAACCAGTATGGAAAACAGTAGTACCTGACAGAAAAAAGAAGTTTTTCAATTTGGTTTTTAATTCCGCAGATATTGCGTGAACTTACGCCCTCAGGTGGCAGACTTCTGCGTTAAGAAAACAATGAAATTATATGAGAAACATTTCGCAGCGGAAACGCGCCCCAACAAAGAAATAATTTTTCAAATCGGACTCTTAGAAGCAGAGACATCGATAAATGTAAGGTATGGATCTACGCATCCTGGCGGGAAAACCATGCATTACTTTAAGAAGAAAGTATTCTCAAAAGGTTTTTCGATGTGAGCTGTAGCGGTCCTCGAAAGAATTTTTTCAATCGAATTTTCAGGAGCTTAGATTTTGCTGCAAATACGTCAGAAGCAGAAATTAACAATTACGGTCCCCAGTGGCCAAACCGTTCTTTACCAAATAATAGAAAATAGATGCAAAATATTTCCCATCAGGAGCTATATCCGCTGCGGAAAGAATTTTTCAAGTTGGAATTTTAGAAGCGCAGATATCGGGTGAAGTGCAATTTTCCTTTACGCCCCTAGCGGAAAGTGTATGAATTATGTACTTGAAAATTTTGAAATTATATGAAAAACATGTCACACCGGGAGCTCTATCCTATAAAGAAAGAGTTTCTAAATCTGACAATTAGAAGCAGAGATATTGACAAATATAAGATATACATCTACGCCCCTGGCGGGGAAACCATGCAATATTTTAAGAAGAAAATACTCCCAAAAGGTTTATCGTCGTGAGTGGTACCGGTCCACGAACGAATTTTTTCAATCGAAATTTTATAAGCTCAGATTTTGCTGCAAATACATCAGAAGCAGAAAATAACGATTACGCCTACTGTGGCCAAACATTTTTTACCAAAAATTAGAAATATATGCAAAATATTTTCCATCGGGAGCTGTATCCGCTGCAGAAAGAATTTATTTTTCAAATCGGAGTTTTAGAAGCAGAGATATCAGGGAAAGCGAATTTACTTTTACGCCCCTTAGCGGAAAATCTATGCATAACTTGAAAAAGTGTTTAGAAGTAAATATACGGAATAAAATGTATTTTGAACTCGATTGCTAGATGCGAAATTGTGCATCGTCAAAAAGAAAAACGAAATAAAGGATCATCATTCGCACATTTCAAGTTTCCCAATGCAAAAAGAAGTTCACAAATCGAACTAATAGTTGCTGAGATATTGTGTCCACAGGCGAACGGACGGACAAACCGGTAACATTAGCGCAATCTTTTTTACAAAAGACGTGCTAAAAAGTCACCCCTCTTGTCATTGTCGGAGTATTCAGAGGAAATACGTATAATCTTTCTAAATGACTCATGTTTTCTTACTTCGTTTTAAACAGCATTACAGCCACACTGTTAAATATCTTGTGGTCTATTGCACCAAAAGGTGGCACTACACCAGTTGTACCATCTTTTGAGGCAATGACAAACCATTGCGTGCTGCATGGAACACACAAAAACATGATACAATTCCGCACCATTTTATGGCATCCAACCTGACTGATGCAAAATTGCCCCCATTGCACCATGTTTTGTGCTTTGTGCACCACACAAGGGTGTGTTTTGGGCTGCAAAGGTGATGCATCATCAATTTTTGGTGCAACCTAAGACGAAATTTTAAACAGTGTAGTGCAGCGTTAACACTTACCAGAAAAACTGCAAATTACTTATTAAAATGTCTTCTTTATATTGAGACATCTCAAACATAGAATTTTGGCAGATTTTCTGAGATGCGTTCAAATCCTATACGTACCCGTATAGGGATTCATCTAGCACTATATTTTATTCTATAGAGAGTTTGCAAAAGAAAAGGGAAGTGCAGAATTGCTGTTACCTGCTCTTCAAAGTTTCGTGGGAGTTCGTACTTCGTATATCCCCAAGGCGGCATCCATTTCTGGGCGTAACTGTGGAAGTCCATGAACACCAGAAGTCGTCCACTCAGCGTCAGAAGAAAATTAGACACCGCACGGGATTCGGGCTCGGAAAATGGCGCAACTCCAACGAAGAAGTACGCACATGGGTCGCTTTTTGAAAATCCTCCACTCTCTGTCTCTGTCGTAGAGCAGGAAATTAAAAAATATATCACACCCAGAAAGGAAAAAAAAAATCATCAACATATGACAAAATATGTACGGAACATTTCTCATATAATTTAGAAATCTTTGAAAATAATGCTGCTTGAAAGAAAACTTCATGCGACAACTTCACTGTATCTTTGCACAAGAAGGAGTACTAAAAAAAAATCAAAGCGTTTCCTGCCGATATATTTCAACATAAGAAATCTTAATTTTTAATCCACCTTTCGGGAAAATACGTGTCTATTGATGCTCTTTGTATGCATGTTCATATGTTCTGTAGTTGGGGGCATGATTCTTCTAGAGGAAAACGATAATTTTCTTCAACTAATTAAGGCAGAAATTAAAAAGTTCCATTTTAAATGCATGCACTTCATACGAATGCAATATTTGTTTATTTTTGTATAAATACTAAACATATTTTTCAGTTGTACCGTTTCTTCACAACTTGACATATTATTATTATTGACATATTATTCTGTATAAATTTTGGATGGTCTGAAGGCAATGCAACATTCCCTTCATGAAAATATGCCTCTCTCTCTCCCGCTGCTGGAAATCTACAAACTCACAGCAAAAATTTATATTTTTTCAAGCTCTGCTAAAATAGGAGAATTTTGAACAAATTGTTTCAAAACAGGAAAGCCAAATGCATACGAAACGACATACAGGTGGACAGATAATTTTAAGTCATTTTCTGAGAAAACACGTCGATATGCAGGTTGTAGCAAATGATCTAGAATAAATCGTTTGATAAAGAAAATATGAACTGTTGATATGCTTGAAAATTTGGATTGATCGACTTACCATTCCAGTGAAAGTTCCAGTTCCTGTTAAAGTCCGCTCCGTAACATTCAGGTTTGTTTGGATTGAATGAGCGTGTCTTTCGCCACAAGCGATCCTGAAAACAGAAAATTAGAGAAATAACGAAAACAAAAAAGAAAAGGAGAACCAGAATGCTACACCTTTAAAATTCAGTCTTCAATTGGTGGTACTGCAATGGTTTAAAGTAAAAAACATAACACATTTTTTTAAGATGGCATAACTAGTCAAGGTTTCAGAAATACAGGGTTATTTTGAGGTGATTGAATACCTTAAAATATTCATTACAGCACTGATTGAGAGAGGAATTTTCCAGAACTTGATTTCATGTTATAAGTTGCTGGTAGACAAGTGATTGAGTGATCTAGGGCGCCGCCTACAGAGTTCTCGTACTGCTGGGTGTGGTCCTAGATCCTGTGGCGAGACATGAGTGTCGTGTGTTGGTGTTCCTTAGAAACACTGTCGCTAAATTAGATTGAACGGCTTCTTTAGCCTTAGATACTCATGCGGGCTGTTATGAACTCCGAAATAAAAGAAGAAAAAAACGGACTTTCCGATGTAAGATTCCTGGATTGATGCACATGGAAATCCTACATTACATCTCTTTATTCTGTACCAGCAACGGCTTGCAAATGCCTATACGTGTGATGACAAGTGCTTCGACTCGGGAAGTTCATTAAGTTCTAAGTCTAACATGATGCCTGTGCCTTACATTTTGGTAGCTGTGGGTGCCATTATTTTTCGAAGTCGGCCTTGCTAACTTTAACGTTCGTGGTACGTTTTTGTCATGTTTTAGTCTTTGGTAACAAATCACTTAATGTATCTTTCAAGTAACGCCTCTGTGCTTTTCTGGAGTTCTTTGTCATCTTTGAATCGTGTTCCATGGAAATAGTACTTTTCAAATTCAAACGAGAAGTCATTAGCTGCAACAATACAGTAAATGATAAAACCGGGGAAATCTTCATTCCCAGAGACCAGGCTGAGAGGGCATTAGCTATTGGTACTGAAGAGCTGTGAATGAAGGAAATTCTTCTTAGAAGTCCTTTTGCGCACGAACTGTACGTTTTGCATAAAATATTGGTTTTTGTGGTCCCATTTTTAAACTTCATAATAAATAAATACATCGCTCTTTCCACGTTCCAGAAACACACAGCAACCGAAAAATTGTTTTTCAGCCGCCGCTGTGGAGAGCGATGTATTTATTTATTAACTGTCACCACGTATTTGGAATACTTTTAAACTTCATGTTGTAAAATATTTATCAGCTTTAACTGCTATAAAGTTGTAATTGCAAGCTGTAGGGCTAACGTTATTTACATAAATGCTTATGTTGCTTAAGATATGAACTTCGTTTATGAACTTGTGAACATAAATATCAACACTTATAAAATAAGGGACAAGGTCATGAATCAGCTGAACCAACATGCGTAAGCCAACCTTCATTCTCGTCAATGACACTTCAGAAATTGATGTACAATGCTTTTACCAGAACTGACTCAGATTTAATGGTCGATGTGGGAAATAGAAGTAACAGATGCCTACATCTACCTTGGGCAGCAGATATCCAGCGAAACCCACTTCGAAAACGAAGTTAATACACGTATAAAACTGAGAGAGAGAGAGAGAGAGAGAGAGAGAGAGAGAGAGAGAGATAGAGAGAGAGAGAGAGAGAGAGAAAAGAAGAGGAACTCACACAGATCAGGAAATTGAAAAGAGTTGTTGACATCATGATCAAATTAAAGACTAGGATAACTGACTACCACTGGGCAACTGAAATAGTGGACAGGAAAAGACACAGAAGAAGACTACGTGGGCGATGGGTGAAATAAATCCAAAAGCATGCCCTAGCGACATGGAAGAGAATTGCTCAAGACAGAGATCTCTGGAAAAGACTTAGCGGACACCTTCATCCAGCAGACTGGATTGAGAATGATAGTTGATCATGATGATCTAAATGCATATAAATAAGTAAAATATATTCCTCTTCGCTAGCCACGCAGTGGAAGTGGAATGGTATAAACTGAGAGAGGTTCTGAGAATCGCCCGAGTCTGACCTATGTTCGAGTTCTGAAAGGAACATGAGTAGTATTTCGGCATCTTTCCTAGAAACAGTAGCTCTGAATTTGAGATGAGCGACACCCTACAGCCTTAGACGCTCATGGAAATCGCCACACCTGCCCTAAAAAAAGTGAAATAAAATATTTTAGAAAATGAAAACGGCACAGAGTTTTCGACTTTTGTACCTATATCATTCATGACTCCTGCGATGAATTTTAATAAAGCGTTGATGGTAGTGGTAAAAATATGTTCTATGGATCAAATTATAACTGTGTTTTCCTTCTCTTGCAGGACACGTGAAGATCTAAGAAAGAACAGACCTGCCCGATTCTGAAGATTTTTAATACTGTAGAAGGTACCCAAAGACCATTGTCATGGATTTGAACAGAGAACAGAGAGTAAACATAAAGTTTTGCTGCAAGTCCGGAAAGTCAGCAAGGGGACAATGCCCTATCACGTGGTCGCGTATTTGAATGGTATGCTTGCTTTCGCGAGGGAAGGGAAGACGTTGGGGATGACCCAAGGATTGGAAGACCGTCAACTAGCCGTTCTGAGGAAATGTCAGTAAGTTCGTGCTATGGTGCAGTCAGACCATCGAATGACGGTACGGATGATGGAGGACTAACTCCATATCATGTGTTTGGATATCGTATGTATATTTATGTGTTTGTAATTTTTAACTTGTAAATATTTTATTCATTAAAGATTTTAACTATCGTGCTTCAGACAGCAAATTATACTCGACTTTTAGTTATTCCCATTATACTCGACCTTTAGTTATTTTCAGCACGAAGACATTTATCTCTTATCCATATCAACCGTGAAACAATCCGGCTGATTCTAAAGGAAGATATCTGGAAAAGATAGATTTGTGCAAGGTTTGTGCAAGGTTTGTGCCGCATAGTTTGACTGAAGAACAGAAAGTGCAAAGAGTCGAAAGCTGCAAGGCGTTCATTGCGGCATTGTGGAATCGGACCCTTCTATGCTGGACCGCATTGTAACAGGTGATGAGACGTGGTGCTTTCAACACGATCCAGAATCAAATAAGCAAAGCATGGATGGCCCAACAATCACCAGTGCCTTCTACCTGCAAGTTCTTGATTTCCTACGGAAGAGAATTCATCGTATGAGGCCGCACCTGCAAGCACGTGGAAGTTGGCTCCTTCTGGATGACAACGCGCCTGCTTACTTGGCACTGTTGGTGACACAATTCCTCGCCAAGTCCGGAGTACCCAAGCTCAACCATCCGCCCTACTTCCCGGACTTAGCTCACGCTGACTACTTCCTGTTCCCCAAAGTGAAACTGGTGTTGAAAGGACGACGTTTCATGACTTTTCAGGACATCAAGAAAATCGTTACCGCGGAAATGAACATTGTTCCGGTAAATGAATTCAAAAAGTGTTTCACACATCTAGTGGAACGAATAAAATGGTGCATCGATAGAAGGGGGACTACTTTGAAGAACCATAACCACAGTTGGACTCAGTGCATTAAACTTTCCTCGTAACAGCAGCTGTCCTGGATCTTTATTGTCAGACGGTGTATTTTTATGATTGCAACCAGGTCTCTTGGACTGAATTTTTTGCCATTTCTACCTTTTTCACCACTCGGAGTAATTCCAGTCAGAAAAACGTTTCATTACAGAAAGCATGACTGATTTTTATATTGTTTGGATGGAATAAAGTGACTGAAATGGAATGACCAATACCGAGATGAATAAGTCCGATAGATCAATACAAAATCAATTTATACCAATTTCACTGCAAAGCTAGCGAAGTCTTTGCAAGAGAAATAATGCATTGTCCATGTGCAGCATCGTTCTTCTCAAAACTTAAAGATCGATACTTTTATCGCCACACTACTACCAACTAGCAGAATTAGCGCGTTTAAAACAGGCTTAATAAATCCATCAATTTTTATTTCTACACATTTAGGCTTTATTAAAATGTTTAATATATATCATTATTATTTATTATATTATTATAATCTTATTATTTTGAATTTTCCAAATGGTCAAAACAAAATAACGACACGATTTTGAAATTTCTAGATTTGCTGTAGAAAGAACGTCATGTAAAAATCTTTCGACGTTCTTGAACCATGTGTAATGAGCTAAGTTTGAGAAAGTGCGTCATAGAGTCACAGTGTCTTTCGGCGATATGGAAGGCACTGTTCAGAAGAAAAAAATCTCAAGTTACCTTTCTGCAGCTAGTGGCGCTTGTTCTATATCCTTCTGTTTTGAACTGTCATTGCCATCCCTTTTGAGGAAGCGAATCAAACCACCTGTGTTTGCTGTTGATTTGCGTTTGTTGTTCAAATAATCTCTGCGCCGTTTACTGAAACAACTCTCTGAATACGTAGTAGTTTTAAAATTGTGTTCTCAGGCTTCCTTCTCCTGTTAGCTGTTTCTAAGAAATTTTTGATTTACAGCATGACGTCATACGTTTGCTCTTTAGTAACTTTGCAAAACCCCTGCTTAATGGCGGCAGTTATTTACCTTTCAGTGACACAGAAACTCCGAAATGGTGTATGAATTAGTTCTGCGTACACCTTACTTTGAACAATAATGAAAAAGCTTTTATTTTTACACTAAAATTGCAATAGTCGTTATTGTTTTTTTTTCTTTTTCTTTAAATTTTCACATGATACAACATTTTAAACTCTAAATATTCAGCTTATAATAAGCTTGAAGAATGAATAAAAAAGTAAGTTTTTAATTTTGTTACTTAAATTTTGTGAATTTGTGTAGATATGCTTACCACTTGAAAAGAATATTCATATCCATCAGGATTTCCAATAGGTAATATGTACCAATCAAAAATATCCAACATCAGTTTTGTGTCTGGAAACTGACTGTATTCTGTGACCAGCTGGAAATTCAAAAATCATAAATATTACTTCGACATATTACTACAAAATTGGACGAAGAAAGAAAAAGACGTGAGAGTCTAATTTTTAATAACAAACCAAGAAAGAAAAACACCAGGCAACCAGTACTCTGTATAACACTGATATTGTAGCACTTAAGAAGTCAGTAAAAGCGTAAGAGGAAATCATAACGATCAGTATATTCAGTTTGGAATCGACATGTGAAAAAGGAATACATGAAAAACTTTGGCCTGATTTGCATATGTGAAAAGCTTTGAAAGCTATACGAAAAACTTTTCCCTCCATTCGGTGAGTCGAATGGCGGCGACAGCCAGTGTGCAAACACAATAAGGGTAATGAGGCGTACTGTCGATCCGGCAATCAGCCATGTTCCAAAATACCTTTTTGTACTCCACATCTACCTGAGCTGGCAACTTCTGTAAGATGCCCGCGTGTTCCACTCACACTCTATCAGAAAAAGGCTGGAGAATTAAGGGGGATATGCCAGGTCATTCTCAGAATGTAGGATATTTGCGGTGATATATGCAGGGTAAGAATGGACACTACTGCTGCCCACTGACTACGATTTCTGGAGAAACAATAGATGTAAGGGTTGCACAATAATGTCAACGTACCGTCCGTACATTTCGTTAGAACCGATGCATTTACTTTACCGTATTGCACTCCATTCCATACAACCTGAGGCTGGCACGAGTCTTTTGATTATACATGCTATTTCAAGTCTCTCATGCTCAAGAATTTAAGGGCCTCTTGCCATTATTCTCAAATAACACGGAAAAAAGCAGGATCGGGCGACGAACAGCACGCATCTTCATTCATTTGTCTAGAAGCACACAACTCTGCATCGTTATACCTTGGGCTGTAGCTGTCGCAGTTGTCTATATACCTGCTTACCGATATTGTGTTTTGTGTTGACTGTATCTTATCGTTTGAGTAACTCATTTGTACTCCTGGCTTTCTGGAGTACACATTTGAACTAGATTACGGCAGAAAAGCTGTTCTCAAAGCTCCATCTGAGGAGTAAATGATCCTGGCGAGCTGAAGAAAAAAAAAACATGGTAGATCAGCCTTTAGTGACAGGGTGCGTTGGTGTGCTCTTAAGAATGCAAAGAGCAACGTCCTTAGTTCCGACATCGTGACCAATCCATCCGACTCTGCTCCTCGTAACCAGAATTACTGGCGGCCGTAGTTTCATGGTCTATGTGCTCTCGGTGTTCATTATTATATCATTATACCTTTTCTATGTTTTGCCTCGATTACAGTCAAGAACATGCTTTCCAATTACCTCCTACTGATGTTCATTCCTCCCATATAAGTTGATGTTTGGGAAACAGCTCGTTGAGAAACTCTAGCAGTTTTAAATACGTTTTCAGTTATGCAATCGCAGCACATCACCACCAAACGTGATATCCTTTACTTTTCAGTTGTCAGAGAAAACGCAAATTTCTGTATGTCCATTCATTCACTTTCCCCTATTGACCTTTGTTTTTTGTATTTTGTGTTGAGAGTTTTGAATACCTCCTCACTATTTCTTAGCCGAGTGCTTTCCAGTGTCGTCTCGTGGTTTGACAAGCAGATAGAGTACACTCGGCGAGGACTGATGTATTTCTATTTTTATATGCTTTACAATGGTATTAAAAGTACCTCAAAAAAGATGAGCATTCTACTTTTAACGAGCATTACATTTATTGAAAAACAGTTGTGTTTATATCTACATTCACTTTACGTTAATTATTTCACAAAATTACTGTGCAGCAGCTTATCGATTCATTCTATTGTATATTATGGAACTGAACTTCCTGATTCACTCAGTATTTTTATCTTAATATTTTTTCCTTAATTTAAGATCTGGCGTAGATCTACCCAGTCTTCTAATTTCTAATTTTTGTTCCAACGAATGCGAGAAGAGCGGATATTTCAGCAAATAATTAATAGTGTTCATGATTAAGAACACAAAAATTTAGCTCCTCATATTTCATTATTTTTATGAGTATGCTAAGTTACCACTAACACTGTTTTCCCGATGGAACAGAACAATGACACTAAAATAATTCAATAACTAACACAAGAACAGAGCAAGGAGAGAGGGATTGCATATTCTCCCGGTAACAAAGCAAAAATGAGCCACGTGAAAATGTACTCCGATGCTTTTTTACACTTTCCAACCGTAGGTTGAAGAAGCGTATATGCTCCAGCTTTTTCCGTCCGTCCGTCCGTCTGTCTGTCGGCACGATAACTCACGTAAAAATGGTTCGATTTCGATGAAATTTTAGTATGTGGTAGTGGACAAACAGAGGACGAACCCTATTGAAAATGGGTGAAGTGGGGTCAAAGGTCGCGCCATAAGAGCGGGATTCATTTCATTGCCTCTATGCGTCATAACATGCGTAAATATGGTTCGATTTCGATGAAATTTCAGTATGTGGTAGGGAACTACCTGGGCACGAACCCTATTGAAAATTGGCAAATTGGGGTCAAAGGTCAGGCAGGGCATAAGAGCGGGATTTATTCCATTGCCCTTATGCGTCATAACTTGCGTAAAAATGGTTCGATTTCGATGAAATTTTGGTATGTGGTAAGGAACCACCTGGGAACGAAACCTATTGAAAATGGGTGGAATGGGTCAAAGGTCAGGACATAAAAGCGGGATCCATTTCATTGCTTTTATGCGTCATAACATGCGTAAATATGGTTCGATTTCGATGAAATTTTAGTATGTGGTAGGAAACCACTGGGCACGAACCCTATTGAAAATGGGCGAATGGGGTCAAAGGTCAGGCAGGGCATAAAAGCGGTATTTATTCCATTGCCCTTATGCGTCATAACTTGCGTAAAAATATTTCGATTTCGATGAAATTTTAGCATTTGGTAAGGAACCACCTGGGGACGAACCCTATTGAAAATGGACGAAATGGGGTCAAAGGTCAGGGCATAAAAGTGGAATCCATTCCATTGCCTTTATGCGTCATAACATGCGTAAATATGGTTCGATTTCGATGAAATTTTAGTATGTGGTAGGGAACCTCCTGGGCAGGAACCCTATTGAAAATAGGCGAAATGGAGTCAAAGGTCAGGCAGGACATAAGAGCGGGATTTGTTCCATTGCCCTTATGTGTCATAACTTGCGTAAAAATGGTTCGATTTCGATGAAATTTTAGTATGTGGTAGGGAACCACTGGGAACGAAACCTATTGAAAATGGGCGAAATGGGTTCAAAGGTCAGGACATTGGAGTGGGATCCATTCCATTGCCCTTGTGCATCATAGCTTACCTAAAATACTTGGATTGCGACAAAACTTTATCATGTTGTTCCGGAGGTATAGTGAACCGGTTCTGCTGAATATCAACGAAATGGGGTCAAAGGTTATTGCACAAAAGGAAGATTTATTGTACAGCCTTTATTCTCATAACTTGCTTAAAACTGCTTCTATTGCAACAAAACTTTATCACGTTGTTCCGGAGGTATAGTGAGCCGGTTCTGTGGAATATCAACGGAATGGGGTGAAAGGTCATTGCACAAAAGCAAGATTTATTCCACAGCCATGATTCTCATAACTTGCGTAAAACTGCTTCTATTGCGACAAAACTTTAGTATGTTATATTCTTGAGGTGTACTGAACCGGTTCTGTTGAATATCATCGAAATGGGGTCAAAGGTCAGGACACAGAAGCGAGATTTATTCCACAGCCATTATCCTCATAACCTGAGTAATAATTTCTGGTATGTTGGAAAGCGTATCATAATCAATGCATTGCATGATTTTACTAACTTGTTTACGAAGCCCCAGCTAGCTACCAGAAGAGTGTTTCACTGCGCATGCTCAAACACTCCTGATCTGGAAGCCACAGGAAATTATGCTCACAGGAGGCAAAATTCTAGGCTGTACATGGGTTGTAGATGCAAAACCTTGAATGTTAGCAAAATGCAAGCAAGCACAAGATGTTTTCATTGAGGCAATGGTGTTTTTCAGAACACATAACATACTAATTCATTGTTTTCAATCTAACCTTCACACTAACAAAACTTTTTTGTAATCCTAAATATTGTCCGTTAATCTAATAAAATTCCGTGAAAAATGGTGGGTAGAGCACATACTCATGTGGTCCTATAGAAGAGCCGCAACAGGTGTTTCCTTGTTGTGGTAGAAGAAAACTCGTGCCACACGTAAGGTTGGTTTTCCAGTCGCCCAGGTGCCAGGTGATACACTGCCGGACAATTGCTAAGGACGGATGACAATAGCAACGATAGCAACCATAAAATGGAAGGCAGGAAAATGTGGAAATTACCATAAGTGCGGGATACAGTAAGACGTGTTGTGCGTATGCAAATTTTGGATTGCCGAACTTGTTCGTGACGTCATAGCGCTGATAAGAGATATAAAGGATTTGACGCGTATTGACCGTTGTTGTTCAAACGCAAAGTTGAAAGGGAAAGAATCAACTGACGAACTTGCAATTTTCAGTATGTCTTCCCGATATCACCTAGATGATTTTACACGCGGCCGTATTATTGGCAAGTTTGAAGAAGGGCGAAAAATAACAGATGTTGCCAGGGAGTTCGACGTCAGACACAGTGTTGTTTCAAGGCTTTGGAAATCATTTCAAACAAATGGAGAGTGTAGCAAACGTCACGAGGGGGTCGTGTTCGCAGTACGACACCTGCAGAAGATCGGTACATAGTGCTATCAACAAAAAGACACCGGTGCAGCACAGCTAGTGAGGTAGCAAATCAGTTTATGGCTGCTACTGGCGAGCGGATCTCCCGAAAACCTGTCGCCAGACGTCTGCATGAAGGAGGACTGTACGCCCGCCGTCCTTTTGTGTGCATCCCATTGTCCAGACGTCACCGTACCGCCCGTTTGCAATGGTGCCATCAACATCGCAATTGGACTGATAACGACTGGTCTGCTGTCCTCTTCTCAGATGAGAGTAGATACAGTCTATCGTCTGATCGTCGACGACAACTGATCTGGCGTGATAGTGGTACTGCATATTGTCCAGCAAACATACAGGAAAGGGACCGAAATCCGACATGTAGTGTCATGGTATGGGCTGGCATCGTGATCAATGGCCGTACGTCCCTACATGTGCTTCCAACTGGGACTATGACTGGCCAACGATACATTAATGATGTTCTGCTACCTCATGTTCGCATGTTCCGTGGTGCTGTCGGTGATAGATTCATTTTCATGGACGACAACGCAACATGTCATCGAACAGTCGCTGTCCAGGAGTGTCTTGAGAGCGAGGATATTCAACGCCTCGTATGGCTAGCACGTTCTCCAGATCTGAATCCCATTGAAAATGTGTGGGATGCTTTGGGGAGGAGTCTTGCTGGTCGCCAATGCCCTCCAATAAACAAGGACCCCTAATCCGTGCACCGACAGAGGAATGGGATAAATTACCCCAACAGCTGCTTGATAATGTTGTGCAAAGCATGACACGACGTGTGGAATCTTGCATCGCCCTCCATGGTGGCCATATCCCATATTGACATCTTACGCCGGAACGCCTGCGGACAGTAATTTCATTTTTTTCACGTTTACGCATTCTGCAAAAAATCTCCTGTTTGTCGCTTGAACACGTTCCAAAGCCTTCTGGATTTCAGAGCACAATAAATTGTCTTTCTTGTAATGGCCTGGCATTCTGACATTATTTTATTTCACTTGGCATCCAACCACACTTACTTTTATATGCGCTATATAGCCGTTTATGATCCGTCCTTAGCAATTGTCCAGCAGTGTATTACACGTCACCTGGCACCTGATCGACGGGAACGTCACTGCAACATTCATCTTGCTTGAATTTTGGAGGCCACGGGTACTGCGTCAATTTTTTAACTTTCCTTCAGTTCATATTGACTTTAACGCCTATGAGGACTTCCGTCCTCGATAACCGCTTTCTTGGTAGTCGAGCTGGTCGAAAGACAACTTGACTTAGCTTTAGGAGAGGGCATAAAACTTAAACAATCTTCAAAGTCTGAAGAAAAACACAAAAATGGTGTTAGTTGACGTGCTCCAAAGTATTGTGAAATAATGCTTTTTGTTTTTAGGTGAATTTTTTATGAATACGCAAAGAACGCACACACCGTAGTAACGTATGCTTTTGCGGAAGAAAGCGTTCTACTGCAAACATTTTTTGTGTAGTTGCTGATTTAAATACAAATCTGAATTTCACTAAAGGAAAATGCTCAATTTTTTCTTATATACAGTTCTTTTTAGCTAATTTAAGTCTCGTTTCTACTAGCACCATATATATATGACCATATTGGAGAAGTATACGCCAAAACAAATAACGGAGAAATTTTAGTTTCCAATAAGCAAGATTTTCTTTTATGATGGAAAAATTAAAAAAGGAAAACAGAAGTGACGACATGATCATAATCAAAAGCGGATTTATTTATTTCTTTAACTCCCACAGTTTCCATGGTGGTAACTAGAAAATCCCAAGTGCATAAATGCACATAGTGAATAATACGTGGCTAAAGAAAATGAATCTATAACTACTATTTACAGTAGCAAAATACTGTTCTTCACGTGTTTATACTAGCAGTTTTTAGCAGAAGTCAACAGGTTCCTGGTAATATTTACAAAAAGCAAACTACAAGCAGCACAATCAAAAGGACTTACCCCAACTTTTTTTTTTGATTGGAGGTTTAACGACCACCGTGAGCAACTCAATGGGCTATAAGCAGTCGCCCGTCCCTAATTTTGGGTCACTGGCTCCAGGGAAGGGAGAGAGCCAGTGTCGTAAGACAAACACAACATCCACGCCTCACCGGGATTCGAACTCGGACCCCTTTCGGACGAACGATCAGATGCCATCGCTTAGACCACTGCGCCACCGAAGCGGCAACCCCCAACTTTGAAAAGTAGGCCTACATCCATTTTCGTCTGGCTTCCTCATTTAGTGAACGAATAACAGCGGTCGATAAGAACGGTAAAAACGACCAGTTGAGTAAAACGTGAATTAAACGGTACAAAACCAAGCATAAAATGGTGTAATTCGAATGAAATGAGAACATCAAATTCTATTGAGAAGTAAAATCAACAAAGTTAAAAGTTGAAAATTACAAAACCACGGAACCTATCTACATTCTACCCATGCTACCAGCATCCATACATTTTTCAGCAATATTATGCCTTCATCAGTGGAAGAGATCACAAGTGCCTAGTCTTCCGCAATTAACTCAGATGTAATATGACATGCCTCAATGAAAGACATTATGTTAACTTCATCGCATAAGCTATGAACACCTATACCCTATCGCGCAGTTCTTGTATAGCGCCATCTGCGGGGATTTCGCCGACTTATTCGTCCTGCTGATCGACCAAGCCAAGCAAGCAGAGTTTATCTGAACTCTGTTTAATGAACTAATATACACTTGCTGTCTTAAAGCACGATAAAACCACAATAGGCTCCTAAAACACTCAATAAAATCACATTTATTAGAAATTCTAAAAGCCCATTTACGTTTACACCGACGAGCGCTTTCGAGGTGGTCTCACGACCTCATTATCAAGTCACTGAATAAAGCTCCGAAACAATCGGAAAGAGCAAGAATATATAGACATAGATTCGTTATCTCAATAACACGTCACAAATTTATACATAGGTTGCCATTATGAAAAAGAAAATTAAAGTCCAATATCCAGGTAGCAACAGGAAAAAACACAAAATTGATTAAAGATGGTCAAGTGGTCTCAGCTTCTTGTTGATCCAGAGCGGGACCCATGAGTCGCCTCCAAGGGGTTGGGATGAAGGCTGGAAAATCCGTATTACAGCAGGTGTCCCAAAAATATTTGATGTAGAGTTTTTCCGCCAGAAATATGTTATATTTGTTTATTGAGGAGTTCAAGATTTTTGCATTTGTCCAATCTGGTACGAAGCCATCATTAATAACTGCTTCGGTTAAAGCCGTGGAGATGTTCCCGGATCGCAGTGCATACTGATGTTCTTTAAGACGGATCTTCAAAGTCCTCAGGGTAGAGCCAATGTAGACCTTAGGTTCGCAAGCAGGATCCTGGTGGAGAAGAGGTTTGGAATACACTACCGGATTATTCCCGTCTTCTACGGTATCTCGGTCGTGGCGAACCAAGGAGAAGACATTACGAGTGTTTATGCCAAATGAGAGAGAGAGTGTTTATGGCATATCACTTTTAATGTATTGATCAGAGGAGGAAGGTAGTCCAGTTTCCCTACATATTTAGTCGGAGGTCTGGTAGATATTAATGACGAAAAGCGGAGTCTAGAATGCTCTCGAAGTGAACGGTGAAAGTGAAATGAGGAAAAACCGAAAGTCTGTACAAGAGATTGAATGTACTTGAGTTCTTGAACACGGAGGTTCGAGAGAGAAAATGGGTGAACGCCCTTTTTATCAGAAACCGAATAGCAGAGGATTTGTGTTCAGGTGGATGAGCCGATGCAAAAGGAATGATGCAGGGTATAAAAGTGGGTTTTCGATAGACAGAATAAGAAATTTGGTTGTTGGATAGGGTCCGGGTTAATTGAATATCAAGGAAGGGTAAAACTCCCCCAACCTCTTGTTCTTGAGTAAACTGAATAGAAGGATACTGTGAAGACAACCCATGAGTTAGTTGATCAAGCAGGGATATTGAATGAGGCCACAAAATCAACATATCATCCACATACCTTAATACTAGTAGTGGTTGTACTAAAAAAGAAGATAGAACAGTTTCTTCAATGGACTGCAAGAGAATTTCAGCCAACACAGGGGATAGTGGTGACCCCATTGGTGCACCCTCGGTTTGATGAAAAATCTGATGATTGAACTTAAAATAGGACCTTTTTGCAATAAATCTAAGAGCAGTCAAAACAGCTTCAATTTCAACAGGGGAAATAGAGAAATCAGGAGCAAGTTTTGAACAAATAATAGAATGCACAGATGACAACGGGACACTACGAAACAGAGAAACAACGTCAAGTGACGCCATTACAAAATTCTTTCCTGGGTGGTTAAATGGTGCAGTACGATCGATTGTCTGAGTTGTACTGTTGATAAAAATAGAAGAATTCTGAGTGAGAGGTTTGAGGTACGAGGCCAGAGCCGCTTCAAAGGGGCGAATGGGCTAGCATAGCCGGAAATCAATAACGTCATGGGCTGTCTCGCCTTGTGAGTTTTAAGTTTTCCAAAGGCCTCGGAGACCCTCGGTCCCACCGGTGGTTTCATCTTGCTAGAAATAGAAAGTGGAAGACAGCCGTGATTTTTTATTTTGCTGAGTTCAGCTATAGTGGCGGTAGTGGTATCTGTCTTGACCACACGGTGAGGCACCAGGGCAATAATAGCTTGTTCCATTTTTAGTTGGTAGTCTTGACTATTCATAGTTGGTAGTCTTGACTATTCACCAAGGCTGAGGTACAATAGGAACCAATTAATAGAGCTTTCTCGTAACCCTACTCTGTCTTTTCTTGGTGCTGATAAGGCCCAGCAACTCATCATTATGAATAGTCAAGACTACCAACTAAAACTGGAACAAGCTATTGCCCTGATGCCTCACCGTGTGATCAAGACAGACCCTACTACCGCCACTATAGCTGAGCTCAGCAAAATAAAAAATCACGGCTGTCTTCCACTTTCTATTTCTAGCAAGATGAAACCACCGGTGGGACCGAGGGTCTCCGGGGCCTTTGGAAAACTTAAAACTCACAAGGCGGGACAGCCCATGAGGTTATTGGTTTCCGGCTATGCTAGCCCTATTCGCCCCTTTGAAACGGCTCCGGCCTCGTACCTCTAACCTCTCACTCAGAATTCTTCTATTTTTATCAACAGCACAACTCAGACAATCGATCGTATTGCACTATTTACCCACCCAGGAATGAATTTTATAATGGCGTCACTTGACGTTTTTTCTCTGTTTCCTAGTGTTCCGTTGTCATCTGTGCATTCTATTATTTGTTCAAAACTTGCTCTTGATCCCTCTATTTCCCCTGTTGAAATTGAAGCTGTTTTGACTGCTCTTAGATTTATTGCAAAAAGGTCCAATTTTAAGTTCAATCATCAGATTTTTCATCAAACCGACTGTGCACCAATGGGGTCACCACTATCCCCTGTGTTAGCTGAAATTCTCTTGCAGTCCATTGAAGAAACTGTTCTATCTTCTTTTTTAGTACAACCACTACTAGTATTAAGGTATGTGGATGATATGTTGATTTTTTTCCCTGCTTGATCAACTAACTCATAGGTTGTCTTCACAGTATCCTTCTATTCAGTTTACTCAAGAACAAGAGGTTGGGGGTGTTTTACCCTTCCTTGATATTCAATTAACCCGGAACCTAGACAACAACCAAATTTCTTATTCTGTCTATCGAAAACCCACTTTTATACCCTGCATCATTCATTTTGAATCGGCTTATCCACCTGAACACAAATCCTCTGCTATTCGGTTTCTGATAAAAAGGGCGTTCACCCATTTTCCTCTCGAACCTCCGTGTTCAAGAACTCAAGTACATTCAATCTCTTGTACAGACTTTCGGTTTTTCCTCATTTCACTTTCACCGTTTACTTCGAGAGCATTCTAGACTCCGCTTTTCGTCATTAATATTTACCGGACCTTCGACTAAATATGTAGGGAAACTGGACTACCTTCCTCCTCTGATCAACACATTGAAAGGGATATGCCATAAACACTCGTAATGTCTTCTCCTTGGTTCGCCACGACCGAGATACTGTCGAAGTCGGGAATAAGCCGGTTGTGTACTCCATACCTCTTCTCCACCAAGAACCTGCTTGCGAACCTAAGGTCTACATTGGCTCGACCCTGAGGACTTTGAAGATCCGTCTTAAAGAACATCAGTATGCACTGCGATCCGGGAACATCTCCACGGCTTTAACCGAAGCAGTTATTAATGATGGCTTCGTACCAGATTGGACAAATGCAAAAATCTTGAACTCCTCAATAAACAAATATAACATATTTCTGGCGGAAAGACTCTACATTAAATATTTTTGGGACACCTGCTGTAATACGGATTTTCCAGCCTTCATCCCAACCCCTTGGAGGCGACTCATGGGTCCCGCTCTGGATCAACAAGAAGCTGAGACCACTTGACCATCTTTAATCAATTTTGTGTTTTTTCCTGTTGCTACCTGGATATTGGACTTTAATTTTCTTTTTCATAATGGCAACCTATGTATAAATTTGTGACGTGTTATTGAGATAACGAATCTATGTCCATATATTCTTGCTCTTTCCGAGTGTTTCGGAGCTTTATTCAGTGGCTTGATAATGAGGTCGTGAGACCTCGAAAGCGCTCGTCGGTGTAAACGTAAATGGGCTTTTAGAATTTCTAATAAATGTGATTTTATTGAGTGTTTTAGGGAGCCTATTGTGGTTTTATCGTGCTTTAAGACAGCAAGTGTATATTAGTTCATCAATCAGCACGTTGTATTATATTTTGGTCAGCTCTGTTTAATATTACGTTGTTTTTCAGAATGTCACAGGTATCTCCATGCATGCGGTATATCGATTGGTGAATTACTGTTACAGCACTTCCCTTTATATTTTTCAATACTTAGAGCCTATGAAGTGAGAATTTGTTTATGAGACCGCAGTGGTGTTAGAATTTTGACATGTTCCCAATCGGGTACAGCATTGCGTTCGATGCAATATTGAATAAGTGCTGTTTTGGGCCTTTGCTTTTCCCAATCATATACATGTTATTTTAAACGAGTAATAAGGCGTCTCTTAGTATTACATAGATTCGTTTTGATTGGGGTTCGTTATTATCGGGATACAACACACGCCCGATTTATCGAAGATTGACTTGTTGCCATTGTAGGTCAATACCATTATCGGTGATAGTTTCAATCAAAAATATTTGATGCTCTGCACATTCTCTCTTTAACAAATGGGTAATAGGTGGTAAAAAAGGAATTGATAAGTAAGCTTTATATTCACTTTTTTAAGCAAAATTTGAACGTTATTTTTGATATTGTCGTAAATGGAAGTAATCAATCTATCACTATAACCAAATACTGCTACAGTATTCTTAATCCACTGCAATTCAGCATGTTATGATTGTAAGGAAGAAGAATGTGTAACTGCTCTTTTGATATAAAGCAGCTGTTTTGTACTTCTAGGGATGCCAAGAAGCGCATGGGATCAATGCTGGAACATAAGTTGGCTTTGTAAAAATACTATATTCAGTGTAATCATCATACCGGAATAAACTCAAATCCAAAAAATTTAGTTTGTCACCAATTTCTTCTTCTAATGTGGTCCTAATAGTAGGATAAATGCTGTTAAATGCGTTTATGAACTTATCGAGTTCCTTTCTAGAATGTTGCCACAAGAGAAGAACGTCATCTACGTAGCGTAGGCATAAACAAGGTGAGTCCAGATTAGGTTGTTGGAAGATTGTTTTTTCAATATGCTGTAACACTACTTCTGCCAACAAGCAGGAGAGTGGGGATCCCATGGGAGCTCCAAATGTTTGTTTATAAATTATCTCATCATATGAAAAATAATTGCTCTTAGTAATATATTTCAAGGACGAGATAATGCTGTTCCTTTCTTTATCTTCGATTCCCTCTGTTGACAACTGTTGATTAATTAAATGAATTGCTTCATCTGTGGGAGTATTTGGGTATAGTGCTACTACATCAAGGCTAAACATAGCAAAGTTGAAATCTTGAATAGCTTGAATTTTATCAATTAACTCTATAGAATTAGATACATTGTAAACATGGTTCTTATATAAAGGTTTGAGGTATTGATAAATAGTCCTTTCTAAATTGATAGTTGGAGCGACAATCTTGTTCACAATTAATCTAACTGGCTGATTTATTTTATGTGTTTTAATTTTGCTGAAGATATTCGGAGTACAAGCACCAATGGGTGGGTAAGCTTTACGTTTAATTTCAGTAGGCAGGTAACTATGATTCTTAAAAGTAGATACTTGCCTTATTATACTTTCGACAGGGTCTTTATTAATTTTCACCACCTTTAAATCCTCTATAGCTGTCTTCATTTTCTGTTAGCAGTCTTCTTTATTCAAGATAACAAGTTGTTTGCATTTGTCAGCCATGATGCATTTAATATTAGGGTTATTCCTAAGTTCAAGTAACGTCTTCCGTTCATATTTAATAGGAGCATTAAGTTGTTGGTCATTCATTTTATTGTAATTTCTCATCATTTTATATCTTACTGGAAAATGGCAAAATCACGGAACCTATCTACATTCTACCCATGCTACCATCATCGATACATGTTTCAGCAAATATTATGCCTTCATCAGTAGAAGAGTTCACAAGTGCCTAGTCAGCATATTGAAAAAACAATCTTCTAACAACCTAACCTGGACTCACCATGTTTATACCTACGCTACGTAGATGACGTTTTTCTCTTCTGGCAACATTCTGGAGAGAAACTCGATAAGTTCATAAACGCATTTAACAGCATTTATCCTACTATTAGGACCACATTAGAAGAAGAAATTGGTAACAAACTACATTTTTTGGATTTGAGTTTATTCTGGTACTATGATTCCATTGAATATAGTGTTTTTAGAAAGACAACTTGTGTTCCAGCATTGATCTCATGCGATTCGTGGCTTCCCTGGAAGTACAAAACAGCTGCTTTTTCTTACTATATCAAAAGAGCAATTACACATTCTTCTTCCTTACAATCAGAACATGCTGAATCGCAGTGGATCAAGAATACTGCAGTAGCATTTGGTTATAGTGATAGATTGATTACTTCCATTTACGACAATATCAAAAATAATGTTCAATGTTTGCATAAAAGAGTGAATATAAAGTTTACTTGTCAATTTCCTTTTTACCACCTATTACCAATTTGTTAAAAAAAGAATGTGCAACCTATCAAATATTTTTGGCTGAAACTATCCTCAATAATGGTGCCTTATTGACCTACAAAGACAACAAGTCAATCTTCGATAAATCGGGCGTATATTGTATCCCGATAATAACGAACCCCAATAACATGTTGTTCACGTCAACAAAGTGTATTGGCGTGACCAACCTTAAAAAACATCACAACACCTTCAAATTAGAACTGAGGAACAGATTCTCCGCTCTAGAAGGTATAACATCAGAAGAAGTGACAACTCTGAAGTTAACAGAAAAGTAACCAAAGCTCTTATGGAAACAGCAACAAGATTAGCTGGGTCTAAGAACAAGTTTCATGTGAACAAATTATCAGGAAAAACCAAAATGTTGATGCAAAAAAGAAGAGAGATGAGGACAACTAAAGAAGATGTGACTTCCAAAGTGGAATATATAGAGCTATGCTAGACAGTACGAAAAATTATCACTGAAGACGTAAGGAAATTCAACTGTGAACTAGTGAGGAAAGCAATTGAAAACAACAAAGACCTAAATATAGGAAAGAGACATCTCAGTAAGCGAAGAAAACAGATTATGGCACTGAGAAAAGAAGATGGTTCTGTAACAAGAAATAGAGGCGAAATTTTGACAAGAGTGAAAGATTTCTACTCCAAATTATATGAAAGGGATAATACATGTACTCCAGACATCATGAAAGGTACCAGTAGCAGAGTTCTTCCAGTCATCCCAGCAGACACATGCAATCAAGAACATGAAGCGGGGAAAAGCTCCAGGAGAAGATGGAATTACTGTAGACATCATACAAGAAGCAAGTGGAGAAATTGAAACAGTACTCGCCCTAGTTTTCACTCGATGCTTTAATGAAGGGAAGATTCTTGAGGATTGGAACAACGCTACAATGATCCCGCTACATAAAAAAGGTGACATTGACGATCTCAGAAACTACAGACCTATCAACCTCCTATCAGTGGTTTATAAAATCTTCACTAAAGTTCTTTCACACCGCTTGAAGGTAACACTGGACATGGCTCAACCGAGAGAACAAGCTGGATTCAGGAGTGGTTACAGCACTATAGATCATATCCACGTACTGAGAGAACTAATTGAAAGAGCGAGGGAATATGAACTTCCATTATGCATGACTTTTATCGATTATGAAAAAGCCTTTGATTCAGTGAAACCATCAGCAGTTACAATGGCTTTGAAATCTTGCGGTGTTGAAGATGCATACATTAATATTATTAATAACATCTACGAAAATGCAAGTGCAAAGATTCGGCTGTTTGAAAATACAACACACATAAATATTGGAAAGGGAGTGAGACAAGGTGACACCATATCTCCGAAGCTCTTTAACGCCACATTGGAAAATGTCTTTCAATCACTGAACTGGGAAAACAAAGGGATAAAGATTAATGGAGATTATCCAACTCAGCTTCGTTTTGCTGATGACGTAGTCATTTTTGCAACTATCCCATCAGAGCTGCAGAGTATGATCCAGGAACTTGCTGACAAGAGTAAAGAAGTGGGATTAAAAATGAACTTTCAGAAGACAAAAGTGATGTACAATGCTTTTACAAGAAATGAAGATTTATCGATTGAAGGAGAAAAGCTGGAGATAACAGATGCGTACGTTTATCTTGGACAGCAGATATCAAGTAAGGGTCACATTGATGGAGAAATTAATCGGCGTATAAAACTTGCCTGGAGAGCTTTTGGAAGAAACAGAATAATTTTCAAGAGCAATATGCCATTATGTCTTAAAAGAAAAGTGTTTGATCAATGCATCCTTCCAGTGATTACGTATGGTGCAGAGACGTGGACCTTAACTAAAAGAGATATACAAAGGCTGCAGACAATTCAAAGAAGTATGTAGAGGTGCATGCTTGGAGAGGTGCATGCTTGGAGAGGTGCATGCCAGGAGAGATAAGAAGAGGAACTCGTGGATCAGAAAAATGACATGAGTGGAAGACATCTTGATGACCGTAAAATCTCTGAAATGGCAATGGGCTGGACATACCGCCGGAAGGTCAGACCATCGATGAACAGTCGAAATTTTAGATTGGAATCCAAGGAACAGGAAAAGACTCAGAAGAAGACCACATGGAAGATGGCTGGATGAAATTCGAAAGTATACGGGAGTAACATGGAGGAGACTGGCACAAGACAAACCGTTATGGAAGAGCCTTGGAGAGCCCTTCGTCCAGCAGTGGATTGATAATGGTTGACAATGATGATGATGATGATGATACGATTGGGAAAAGAAAAGCCCAAAACAGCACTTATTCAATATTGCATCGAACACAATGCTGTACCCGATTGGGAAAATGTCAAAATTCTAACATCACTTCGATATCATAAACAAATTCTCACTTCAGAGGCTCTAATTATTGAAAACATATAAAGGGAAGTATTGTAACAAGTAATTCACCTATCGATATTCCACAAGCATGGAAATACCATTTACATTCTGAAAAACAACGTAATAATAAACAGAGTTCAGATAAATTCTGCTTGCTTGGCTTGGTCGATTAGCAGGACGAATAAGTCGGCGAAATCTCCGCAGATGGCGCTATAAAAGAACTGCGCTATAGGGTATAGGTGTTCATAGCTTATGCGATGAAGCTAACATACTGTCTTTCATTCAGGCATGTCATATTACATCTGGGTTAATTGCGGAGGACTAGGCACTTGTGATCTGTTCCACTGATGAAGGCATAATATTTGCTGAAACATGTATGGATGCTGGTAGCATGGGTAGAATGTAGATAGGTTCCGTGATTTTGCCATTTTCAACGTTTAACTTTGTTGGTTTTACTTCTCAATAGATTTTAATGTTCTCATTTCATTCGAATTTCACCATTTTATACTTGGTTTTGTACCTTTTAATTCACGTTTTACTCAATTGGTCGCTTTTACCGTTCGTTGTGATATATATATATATGTTTTATCGACCGCTGATATTCATTCACTAACTGAGGAAGCCGGACGACAATGGATGTAGGCCAACTTTTCAAAGTTGCGGTAAGTCCTTTTGATTGTTTGTGCTGCTTGTAGTTCGCTTTTTGTTAATATTACCAGGGACCTGTTGACTTCTGATTAAAATTGCTAGTATAAACACGTGAAGAACAGTATTTTGCTATTGTAAATAGTAGTTACAGATTCATTCCATTGTGGTGTTTATAGAAGCAAAACAGAATTATCAGACAAAACGACACTTCGAAAATAATTTATACGCATAATAAAAACATTTATTTGATAATCATACGAAAAAGGCACAGTCTGATGGCGGACGGATGGATCGTGTATCTGCATTCATCAGTCCATAGGACCCGTTTCAGTGATCTACAGTCCACGATAAATGTTCTTTGCACCATGCTAAACGACGAGTAGCATTACGAGTGGAGATGAAAGGTTTATGAGCAGCCGCACGACCACGGTAACCCATGGAATGAAGTTCTCTGGGAATGGCATGTGTACAGCATTTTTACTCACCTGTACATTGAGGTCTGGGGCAGTACTCCTTCAATTAGCTGTAACGACTCTCCTGAGTCTTCGACTTCCTCTATCGCTGATTTTCTTTGGTCTGCCGGTAGGTTTTGCTGCTTCAGGCACACCATGTGTCTTCCACTTATTCAGTACATCCAAAACAGTTGACTTGGGTATGTTTAAACGCCTCTCGGTTTATCATTATGGACAGTACTAATATAGCACACAAATTATCGTAATGGTATACGCTATTTAGCGCTTTTACCACAGTTCCTACGGTCAAGTTTAGAGCTGGCACTGTACTCGTGTGGGGGTGTTTTTCGTGGTATGGTCCCGGCCCATTGATTATCGTGGACAAACCTGTTAACCAGCACGTCTACCTCGGTATTCCGGACAATTATGCCCTATCAACTCTGTGGCAATACTATGGAACCGAGCCTTGTTGGTACTAGCAGGATAATGCACCGAGCCATAAAGCAAAGGTTGTTATGGCGTGGTTTAGACGATAAGTCCGTATCGTGTGTGGACTTGCCAGCACAGAGCCCTGATCTTAATCCCATAGAACACCTAGGGGATGAATTAGAGCGCAGCATAAGAAGTTTGGAACCAAGGCCTACTACTGAGCAACAGTTATCAGCAGCATTATGTACTGAATGGAAGCGCATACCTATCGCTGTGTTCCAAAACCTTGTCGAAAGCATGTCTCGAAGGGTCACTGCATGCTTAATGCATGCACTGACCCCAAAGGTGGACCGACACCGTACTAATGTATGTCAATAAATGTTATTTTGCGTTTCTTTTCTAGGTGTCCGGCGACTTTTGTCAATATAGTGTATATATATATACACCGTCGTATCGGAATTATATGACCGCACCCGGAATCACAGTGTACCCGCACAGGCGCGTCACAGAGTGCACGTGACAAGGTCGCCCACATGGAGATATAAACGGCCGGCCGAGACAGAGGAGCCATAGTGCGTCACTGAACACAATGGGCAGAGGTAGTGATTTGATGGACGTTCGAAGAGGAATGATCATCCACTACCGCGCCAAGGGTAGAAGCATTTCAGAAACAGCAGACTTCGTAGGCTGTTCGCGAGGTGCTGTAGTAAGGGTGTACCAAGATTGGACCGCGGGCACACCTAGTACCTGCCGACGTCATAGCTGTGGAGCCTCAAAGGCCATCAACTCCAGAGAAGAACGTCGCCTCAGTTAACTGGTAAAGGGCAATCGACGCGCAGCAGTGCAGCAATTGACCACGCAAATGAATGCTGGAGCAATCAGGTACATGTCCCTGATAACAATAGAGCGAATCCTGGTAGGCATGGGTCTCCATAGTCGCCGCTGCATCAAGACGCCCATATTAACCAAGGTCCATCGGCAACGACGCCTGCAGTTCGCACGGGACTACCGTCTTTGGACAGTGGAAGAGTGGAAAAAGTTTGCCTTCTCCGACGAATCGAGGTTTCTATTCCACAGAAGTGACGGGGGTGGCGGATATGGCGTCAGACACAGGAGAACCAACACCCGGATATGCTTGTTGGTCAAGTACAGGCCGGCGGTGGCAGTGTGCATGTCTGAGGGATGTTTTACTGGTATGACCTGGGACCCTGGTATCACTGGTTGGGTCCCTGAACTCAAATGGCTACCAGTCCATCCTCGCTGACCACATGCGTGCCTTCATGTTGGACGTTTACCCTGATGGTGATGGGGCCTATTAACAGGACAATGCGCCGTGTCACGTTGCTAAAGGGGTGCGTGACTGGTTTCAGGAACACGACAGCGATGTCTGCGTTCTCTCTTGGCCGGCGAAATCGCCCAACCTCAATTCCATAGAGCACTTGTGGGACTATTTGGATTGACAGGTTCAACGTGCTGACCCACAACCACGTTATCTCCGGGACCTCCGTGCTCTACTGTAGTCCGAATGGGCACGTGTGCCTCCGGCAACCGTTCAGGGCTTCATTGCGCTCATGCCACACGATCTCGCTGCTGTCATCCGGGCCAAAGGTTCCCATTATTAGGTAGGTAGTCATGTTATTCTATATATATATATAACAAAACAGAAAAAGAACCTTCAAAAAATTCCATTAGTTAAAAACAAAAAAATGTCATAAAGATGTGATTGAGGCTGCGCATAGCCGCTAGTCCAAATCTCACATCATACATACTAGAATTATCATTCAAAACAGCACAGACACTGAAACCTAAAAACAGAAATCAGAAATTTAATTATATAACTAACCAAACTCCAAACAAAAGAGACCACTCACCTCATAAAGACAGTGCCCGGCCTTGATGGCCGGGCACTGTCTTTATGAGGTGAGTGATCTTTTAAAAATACATGTGCACAACAAATTATGCCGCCTTTATCAAGAGAACACCAGCATAAAGGCGACTTTTCTGGATTTCGCAAAAGGCTGAAGTCAGCAAAAGCCTGCGGGCGTATTCTCGAAGTCACCATCTCTGAAAAACAAAAGAGCAAAAAACGTCAGAATCACCCCTATATAGCAATTGAGGTCACAAGCCACGGTCGCGGTCAGTGTATATAAAGTGCCCGTAAACTAATGAAAAAATAAAGTAAGATGAGGTTAATTGAAATCTTCAGCTATTACAGATCCACATAATAGCACTTAGCAACCTAATCAGTTAAAATTGTGGGATCTTTGGTTAGTGATGTATTTGTAGCTTATAAACCTTAGTACAGGAAATTGTAATCTAAGTTTATGACTGAGAACTAACTGTCTGAAAAGTTGATGTGAAAAGCGTAATGGGTAATTATTAGCCTGTAATCTAGCAAACAGCTTGGATAATTAGTTACTTAACTTCAAAACAGAACTACAGATATACAGACATCTATGAAATTGGGAAATAAGAATATTTCTATGTACTCTTCTGGAAATTTGAGATTCCTGCTTAGTGTAGAAGTTAATACCAAAGCCAAAAGTAGTGCGCTTATCATAAATATCCGTGATTAACTCCGTTTCACTAACATGTATGTCCAATTCCAGGTAGTTTATACTCTCTGCTTCAGATCCAGCTTTTTCCAATATGAGCTCACTCTGATATATTTTATTTGCAATAATCGGAAATTCCTCCCAGTTATACACCAGTGCATCATCAACGTATCTCAGGACCTTACCCCCACTTTCATTTTTTTCAATGAAGGCTTTGTCGTAGAACTGCTGGTAGAGGTTGGCAAGCACACTTGAGAACGAAGTTCCCATAGGGATCCCCTATCTTACAGGAACAACTCCTCACCCATACAAATGTAATTATTGAGGAGACAATGATTTTAAATTGCTTCAGAATCCCCTTGTAACCCCAAGCACGTCAGAATAAAACGGTTAGAGATATTACACCGAAACGCGGCAGAACAATAAGTAGATACCATCACATAATATACTTCAAAATAAAGACAAAGCACTGAATGCATTTCAAATAAACCGTATTATTCGAAAAAAAAGACACAAATATATAAATAAGTAAAAGTATAGAAGGATATAATTTGGCCTTAATATAGAGTGTGATCGCCTCTCATGATGACGCGTGACTGACAGCGTTGCCGCATGCTGTCCGAAAGAGAGTCAATAAGTTCTGAGTGTGTTGTACAAGAGAACTTTGCAGCTCCTGTACGTTTCTTGGAGGGGTCTCAGAACAAGCATCCGTCCCGCAGGTGTTCTATGAGATTAAGACCCGGAGAACTTGCTGGCCACTACATGACCGCAACACCTTCACTTTCAAGGTGTTCCAGTACCAGTCGAGCGGCATTTGATTGGTCTTTGCCCCGCATTAAAACAAATTCTGGGCCGAGAAGAGCTGCAAACAAACGAATATAAGGTGCTATGAATTCATCTCGATCAGGGATAGCATTGATGGAACCCCTGGAAAACAAGTGCAGATCAGTTCCTCCGCTACACATTATGCCTGCTAACACCATACAATCAACGCCTCCATATGTATCCGTCTCTCGGGTGTTTGATGGATGGTAACGTATGTCACGTTCTCTCCAGATGAATACACGTCGGGAATCCGTCTGCAATGAGAAACGCTTCTCATCCGTGAAGAGAGTGTTAGATAGCCCTCACGTGTTCAGTGCAGATGTTTCTGAGAGCGACATAATCACGTTCTCTACAGAGGGAAGATGTTAGCAGCACGCACACCACACGTCTTCTGGAATAAGGGCCGCTTTCCTGAAGCGTTCTGGTCACTGTCCAGTGGGATACTGTCAATTCTGAAACCTGCTGATGAAATGTCATGCATCTGTTGTGTCTTGCAGTTAAGGAAAGAAAGCGGTCATCGAGGACGGAAGTTGATCTGGAAGACCTGATACAGGTCGTCTACGAACACGTTTTGTACTTTGGAACTTTCCCTAGAGTCTGTTGAGTAAATCATTCGAGACACACGAAGCCAACTTGCCACCTCTGTTTGGGATTACCCGGCGTCCAGCATCCCAAGCGCTCCCCATCGCATATCATCACTTAAACGGAGCCCGTGTGACACTTTCAAGACAACATGTCAATTACTTGCAGTTTCTCAACAGTGTTACCCTTTGTTCATGTCCACCCTTCACGTTCATTGGCTTCGCGAGTTTACAACGATGAGTCATTACAATATGAACACCTACCCAATAAGCTGTGGGACTCCCTTCATCCCGCAAAACAGCTGTCACTCAGCGAGGCAACGACTCGATGAGGTGGCGATAGGTATTCTGGGGTATCTGGTACCATAATGTCAACCGCAGGTCTTCCAGTTCCCGTACATTTCGGGGTAGTGGAGATTTAGCAAGAACCCGCTTTTCCAAGTCGAACAACAACTGCTCGATTGGGTTCATGTCAGGTGAATTTGGTGACCATGGCATTAACAGAAAGTCACCAGAATGTTCCCTGAAGCACTTCTTGACGATTCTGGCAGTGTGGCATGGGCCATTATCCTGTTAGTAATGGCCATCATCAGCAGGGAACACAGTTGCCATGAATGGGTGAACTTGGTCCGCAACAACGTTCACAAACCTGATAGCTGTCAGGGATTGTGCGATTGGGATAATGGGGCCTACAGTGTCCCAAAAAAACATCGTCCACAGCAGAACACAGCAGCCGCCGCCGCCGCAGACGGCTAGTTTCCGCCTAACAGTGCATCTAGGTGCCATAGTCTCCGTTGGTAATTCCCGTATCCGCGCTCGGCCGTCTATGTGTTGCATCAGGAATCTTGATTCGTCAGACTAGGCCACTTTTTTCCTAATAATCCACGGTCCAATCTTGATGATCTTGGACCCATTTTCATGCGTTGTTGGCGATGACTTGCAGTGAGCATGGGGACCCAACTGGGTCTTCGGCTATGTAGGCCCATGCGCAGAAGGCTGCGATGAACTGTGTACTGTGACACATTGCCCTGATCACTAACTACTGTGTAGCTGCGGGTGATTTGTCGCACTGTGGCCCTGCAGTCTCCGCTCTCCTCTGGCATCAATGGGCTGCGGACGGCACACGGCTGGACGACGGTTCGTCGTTTTGCCATCTGTGCACCACTTTTGATATGTACTCATTACAGCGACACGTGAACAACTCACAAGCTGCGCCATTTCCGAGGTCGTAGTTCCGAGGCGCCGTGCCATCACAATTGTCCTTTATCAAACTCTGATAGCCGCCCCGGTGGCGCAGTGGTCTAAGCGATGGCCTCTGATCATTCGTCCGTAAGGGGCCCGGGTTCGAATCCCGGTGAGGCGTGGATGTTGTGTTTGTCTTACGGCACTGGCTCTCTCCCTTCCCTGGAGCCAGTGACCCTAAATTAGGGACGGGCGACTGCTTATAGCCCATTGAGTTGCTCACGGTAGTCGTTAAACCTCCAATCAAAAAACAAACAAAGAAACTCCGATAAATCGGCAACTCTTCCCATTCTGACTCTGAACACTCTAATAACCGAAAGCTTTCTCGGGTTGTATATATACAGCTCTGGAAACTTCACCTGCGTCACGGTTCGGTCTCCAGGTACGCTTATTTCTCTAGGCTGGGGGTGGTCATAATGTTATGGCTCATCAGTGTATGTTCAACTCCCACTGGAACGTCATGCGTGTGTCATGAATGGAGGTTTAACGACCACTATGAGCAACTCGTTAGGCTATAAGCAGTTGACTGTCCGTAATTTAGGGCCACTGGTTCCATGGAAGGGAGAGAACCAGTGCCATGTGACAAACACAACATCCATCCTCACGGATTCGAACTCGAACCTTTTTCAGACGAATGGTCATGACCCAGCGCTTATACCACTGCGTCACCGGGCAGCTGCATTACTTTACATTCCTATCACAGTCTGTTATACTCACTGTGAAAATATCAGACCATATTTTTTATTCCTTTTCTTACTACGATGAAAAAAACCTTTTGTAGCACTTAAAGTTCTCACATGAGTGTAAAATACATCTTATTTTATTGCAAAGTAGTTGAATGAGCGGAAAGTTCAACTCATTGTGCTATGAAGGGAAGATTCTGAAACGATGTGTTGTCTCTATCCGTATGCAGCAAAGGTCTACATTTCTCTCATAAGCCACTTTACCATGAATATTCGCCAACGAAGGAGTAATCTAATTGTTACAGTCTCCTGAAACCTTATAAAAATAACCCAAATCGAAAGGAATTTTTTGAACAGAAGTGCTTCTCCGTTCACCGAAAAAATAGTTCAAGAACCGGACAGTAGTACATATTTTTAGTACGTCTTTTTAAAACAAGAAAATGCAGTATATAGAAGAATGATCGTCTGAATATCGCTATTTAGTTCAGCGTCGGACGAAACTAGCAGAAATAAATAAATAAACGAAGAATCAGAACGCAGCAAACTATGACAGAGAATATAATGAATAATATATCACAATTTCTGTGCAGATGTACCCCACATGTACAGTATTACCAGATTTCATTGAGCAGTGCCGAAGAAAACATCTTTTTTGTTGTTGTTGGAGGTTTGGCGAACAGCGTTAGCTACAAGCAGTTTCCCGTTCCTAATTTACTAATTGAGAGCCATTGGTTCCAGGTAACGGAGAGAGAGAGAAAGAACCCGTGTCGTAAGAAAAACACAACAAACATGCCTCACCGGGGTTCGAACCCGGACCCATCTCGGACGAACAGCCAGAAACCTGCTCCACCGGGGTGGCAAACATTTTCCTTCAATATAACTGTTACTTCAACGTAACCCCGGTGAATCTTCTAAAGGACTAACTTTCAATCAGTAGCTCTTTCTAACAGAAAAAAAAAAAGAAAAAAAAAAAAAGGATTTTCGTCACGTAGCCGGTGTTTTTTTTTTATCAAAATAAGAAAAATAGCAACTGAAAACTGTCCCAAAAATTGTGGTGGGGTCATACAGGTCAAAGGAAAAATTATTTTCGAAAGAGTTTTTCTTTAAGAAGTGCATTTATACTGTCAGTGCAAATATACCGCCACTACCGGTTGTGAGAACATGCTGCATCTGTGTAGTAAGAAGATATGCATATCAGAAATCGAAGTTAGAGCTTGATAACACTAAAACAATTTTTCCAGTCCCTTCTGAAGCTGAGATATCACGGATAGTGGGCGAACAATGTGTGTGAAATTTGATTTCCTTGAGCTTTTTGTGGTACAGTATTGCGGTTTGATTTTTCAGAAAGCTATGTACATGAAGAACAATAATTCACATGTTGCCACTTTGGGAAATGCGACAGGGGGAGGGAGAGGGGGCAGGGGGCAGAGTAGCCACCGACACAGCCCACAAAACATGATATAATATTAACACTCATACAACTTCAAATGAGTAGAAGAGATCTAGATCATCTTGTGCTTCGACCAGGAGAACTACATATAACAATGGCTGCACTGAGGTGTATTGGCAGGTTCCTTGTAAATAGTGGAATTGATATCGCATGGATTGCAAATGATTTGTATGGATCTGCAACAACATCAAGTATTCTGGGTGGGAAGCATGTACGGAGAGGAATAGAGGCGCACATGATTACTCTTCAGGCTCTGTTCAAATTGCATATCGATGCATTTACTGTGTAGAATCCACATATTACAGCCTTTCTACATGAAGCCGTGAATAAGTTGGAAAACGCCTTTCTTAAAAAGGAGACTGGTGCTGCCATTGCCGCACATGATAAACTTGTTGAATTTTTAAACGTCCATAAACTGTTTGCAGAAATGAACTTCTTTGATGCAACTTTGGAAATATTCCCAGTGCCAAAGTGCTGATTTATATGCAAATTGTGTTGGGCTTATCTTTGTTTGTTCAAGCAGTAAAAAAATGGAAATTGCGAACTCCATCTTTCATCTCATGACACACTTGTGAAATACTTCTTTGCCTATGATAAACATCACTATACCCGTATGATTCCACTATACCTAGCAGAGATGCAGAGCTTACCGGTTTCAAGTCCAGACGTATTCAGCGAATTCGCATAAGGTAATCGGGTCGTTAATCGAAACATACTACCCTTTTGTGCTATAGGGCCAGCCTATGCCTTGGAACCTGTTAACCGAAGCATTAGGGTCAGCTGTGGTTTAGTAGGTCACACAAGAATTCCATCTGCCCGTACACGTTTTTTCTTATTGCTCCAGCAATGGCTGCTCTAGCTGCAGAATGTAAAGCGATGACAGGTGTTGGCTCCACACAAAGAAGTAGCCATCATGAAGACACGGTGACCTTTACTAAACTTCAAGAGCTAAATGCTGCCAGACTTTTTAATACTTTTCAGCAACAAAGAAGTGTATTCACAGAAACATCACAAGATTTATTGAACTGTGCTACAAAGGCTGTAATGCATGACAGCATAAAAATGACGTTTGTCGCATAAATGTTGCAAGGTAGACAGCATATGAAGAGTTTGTAGAAACTAGAATAAAAACTAATTTCACAAACTTATGGTCTCCTATTAAGATGTTGAAATTGAACACGTGGAGGAATAACGGAAAACCTGTAGGTGTGACACTGAGATCCAAAATATTGGAACTAAAAGGAATATCGTGCTTTATTCGTAAGATTGCTTCTAATTGCTAAGTATAGACTGACTGTCGATTTCAAAGAGGCTATCAGGAATTACGAGCTTTCTGTGGTTCCTCGCTCGCTCTTCACACCAGAAGGTTGTCTTGTCTTAACCCAAAACCAGAATTCCCTTTTTGCAATTCTGGAGACTCTGGTGGAAGACCAGCTACACATGGATACAGAAGAAACACACCAGGATAACACGATGAAGGTTGAAATCTTAGACGTAATGGCACTTCTACAAAGCCTAGATAAACTACCTTCAATCCGTACATGTGCAGAGCTGGTTGATCCTTTCCTGGACCGACTTCCGACCAAGTACTTATTTTACACCAAAATACAAATTGTATTTAATAGATATGAGCTACAATGCCACTTAAAAATAAAACACGTTCGAAGAAGCTAACTGGCGGTGAGGCAGTAGCATTTAAACTTACAGATAGTATTATGATCAAGAATGTGTCAATGAAATTGCTGCTATCATATACACAAACCAAGTCAGAATTAACAGTCTCTCTATCAAAGAAGATTATTAACAGGTTTTCTCATCAACATAATCTCTCTGTGGTTGTGGTTTTGGGGACTGAAGTGGCAGCAACTAACTGTTTTGTGCAACATCTAGCTAGTGAACATGAAGAGGTTGATACAAAAAGGATACTTCATGCTGTTGATGCAACCAATAGAGGAGCAACAACGATTCCCATTCATTCACCAGATACATATGTTGTGATACTAGCACTTCGGCGGTATTCCATGCTATGTCCAGACTTGGCATGTATTGTTGGTGTTGGTCAAAAGAAAAGACTCGTTTCTATCAAGCTTATACATGATGCTCTAAGACCAGACAGATTTTCATGACTTCACTGGCTTTGACACCACTGGTTGTTTTGTCGGAGAAGGCAAACTAACATGTTAGGAGACTTTTCAGTATTGTAATTCAGATATTGTACAAGCATTTGCTGACCTAGGTTTAGAAACAATTCCGTCTGATACTGTAATGGATGCATTAGAATGCTTCACATGTATGCTGAATTTGCCAAACAATGTGAAAAATACTGTTGGTGATGTCCGTTTGGATCTATTTCAAAAGAAGATTGCAGAATTAGAAAAAATACCACCAACACAATCTGCGCTTCGACTTGCAGTTATGCTGGCACATTAACAATCCATGGTGTGGCGAAAAGATACTGTACCAAATCCGGAAATTCCACCTCCACAGGGTTATGGGTAGGAAATGATCGGAAATAGGTTTGTGCTCCAAATGACTTCAATGCCGCCAGCTCCTCGAAATATTCTTGAACTAGTAGAGTACTCATGTAAGAAGAGTAGATGCGCATCACATCTTTGCAAACGTACACGTAGTGGTTTTCCATGCACTGACCTGTGCAACTGCATGAATGCAGGTGACGATGACAGTAATAAACCTTGCCTAAACCAAACAGTAGAAGCCGCAGACATAAGCTCAGATGATGATAGTGAAAGATTTACATGCTGTTTTATTTACAAATGACTGTTGGAGACAAAAGTAATATTATATTACATTTGTCTTAATTTGATTAATAATAGTAATAATAATAATACAATTTGTTTCACCTTTCATTAATCATGGCACTACTTTAAATTTTGTGTGAAAATAAATGTTATGAAGGCTATACTTGGTTTAACATTTAAACATACAAGTTTTGGTGCACAGGGGTTTTCACTATTTTGCTACTAGCGGCTTCATGCCTGTATATTTTCAAACATTACCTAACTGCATAATGTAGAACGTGTAATTATCTTTAATTTAAGGTATACATGGTTAATACATGACTATAAATAAGGAAGATACAGAATGTTTTGTGGGCTGCGTCGGGGGCTATCCTGTCCGCCCCCCGTAGCATTTCCTGAAGTGGCAACATGTGAAATACTGTTCTTCGTGTACATAGGTTTCTGGAAAACCAACTCAATGCTGTACCACAAAAAGCCCACGGAAAACCATTAGTTCCCCCACTGGGAGTTAAAAATCTAAATTTATGCCACCTAATGGGAAAATTTTGCGTCAGAAATGCTGGAATATGCATTTAAAAGATTGTCCTAAGTTACAGAAATTGGATGCAGAAAATGATTTTTCAGATGAAACTCCTAGGCTGGCGATATTGCTCTCAGATAAAATACACGATGTGTATCTTGAAAATAGTGCATCTGAGAAATAAGGTTGTGTGTGTTAAAAGATTAGGAAATAATTTCTTCAAATCAGAATTTTCGAAGCGAAGATACGTGTCAAAAACAAATATGAATTTACGTCCTTGTCAAGATTGCATGTTTACCCCATTCCACGGTAAAATAATATGGCGTGCAAAGCAAGAATTCCATGGAAGGTTTTGTTTATGTAGCTTGTTAAGGCTTCTGAAAGAGTTATTTATCCCTTCGGTTTTTAAAAAAGAAAAGGTACGTGTCTACACCATCACTTATTCCTATTGTTGGTCCATGTGTCTGCCCCAGAGTGAATTTTGTTTCGGAAAATTTTGTGTAGTAAACCTGCTATGCAATATTATTTTTTACAGCAATTTCATACTTTTGCCTAGCATGTTCTATTTTTGTCTGCTTTTATTTCTTCAAATTTCAGGTTAACATTGTTTCCGATCATAAGCAATAGAGTCAATAGCAGTGTGATATCATTAGCACAACACTACTAAGAAATCACTACCCTTGGTGATGAGAAGATATACAAGAAACAATACTAAGAGTTATTGGTCCTCGGCTGTAATTTTTACCGTCATACACACATTTCCACATCAATTTTCTTCGATTCCTGTTGCAGTTCATATATGTTTCTTGGGGCACTTAGAAAATTTTCAAAGGTTAATTTATCAAAGATTGGTACAAAAATTTATGTACTATGTACTAACATTGAAAAAAAACCTGCTGGAAGGGGCAGGCATTGGGGATTTCATTAAGAACCATTTTACGATTCATGTAGACATTCGTTGCCATAGGAGTTTAATTTAGCACATCTCTGCTTCTTGTATTGGGTTGTCGGAAAAGTCATAACGTATTTTAGCCATGTTTTGCAAAGGTCATTTATTGATATATATATAATGACCTTTGCAAAACATTCTTTCATATATGATGAAAGAACAAAGATCAATCAATGATATAATTCCCCGGTTTGTTCGATGACCTTTTGCCACCTATCAGTGAGCTGCAGAATGCCTCGTTCATAGAAGGACCTGTCTTTCATGGCGAAAAATTATATTGGTGCTGATTTACAGCCTCATCTGAATTGAACGTTATACCATGCAAAGACTGTTGAAGAGAGCGAAGCAAGAGGAAGTCTGACGGCGCAAGGTCAGGCGAGTATGCTGGGTGTGGCAACACATCCCACCCAAGCTCCGATAATTTTTGGCGGGTGATCAAACTTGTGTGTGGTCTCGCGTTGTCGTGATGGAACACAACACCTTTACGATGAACGAGCTCTGGACGTTTCTGGATGACGGATTCGTTCAAACTGTTCAATTGCCGACAGTACACATTCGAATTGATTGTTTGGTTCCGCGGTAGAATCTCGAAAAACAAGACACCTTTGAAATCTCACCACACTAGGACCAGAACCTTCCGCTGATGAATGTCTGCTTTGCATGCCGTTTGAAGCGAAGCAGCACGTCGGAACCAAGATCTTTTGCGCAGCACATTTTTGTACACAATCCACTTTTCGTCACCAATTATCAGTCGCTTCAAAAAAGGATCGTTTTCCTCCCGTTTAATGAGCATATCGCAGATGTTTATACGCGCCGTCAATTGAGCTTCTCTGAGTTCATGAGGAACCCACACATTGAGCTTGCTTACGTATCCCAGCTTCTTCAGGTGATCGTGAACGCTTGAATGATGGATGTGCAATATGTCTGCAATCTCTCGTGTAGTGTAACGTGGGTTTGACTCGATAAATGCCTTGATTTGGTCGTCATCAACCTCGGTTGGCCTCCCGGACCGAGGAGCATCGTTGAGATCAAAATCACCAGCACGGAATTTTGCGAACCACCGCTGGCCCTGACGTCCTTGTAGAGCATTATCACCGTACACTTTACGCAACTTTTCACAAGCTTGACGCGCGTTCTTTCTTTTACGGAAGTAAAACAGTAAAATATGGCGAAAATACACATTTTGGTTTTCCATCTTCAACTTGATGTCAAATCTCCGCAAATCAACCAAATCGCTCACTATTCTTTTTAGACTGCAGCTAGAACTAGAACCTGTAGAATGCCATAGCGATAACAGAGCTGCGTATGCCTCTAGTACTTCCAAAACCGCCCAACCGCCACCGGGTGCCAAAATACGTCATGACTTTTCCGACAACCCCATAGAAAAAAAAACCACAAGCTGACTGTGAGCTAACGGTTTTGGGCTCAGAGCGGTCCAATGCAATCTTAAGAATATCAAGAGTTTCAGAGTCCAATTTCTTCCTGAAACTTGCTTTCACACTCTTCATTACAGAGAAAAAGATTCTTTCCGCTTTTTCAGTTCAGCTCGGGAATACTACATGTATATGAATGCTGGCGATCAAGCTCCAGTTCGCATAAATCATATTGACGTTTCTTATAGCTTTACATGCGAAGCTTGAAAACTTTCATTGCAAAATTATGCTACAGAAATCCCAAGATCTATCGCGACTTAGTGTGGAAGCAATCACAAAATGCAACATAATACCGGTTAAATTACACACTGACGGGCACATTCTGTAGACACGACGTCCCTGTGTTTGTATCCGAAAAATTCTCTTTCTCCAGAGGATAGTGCTGACCACCAAATTGGTGATTCATGCACTCTTGAATTTCTGTGATGTATAATGTATCTATACTTCCAAAGTTTGACCGAAAATAATCCTTTTGGCATCAGATAGCTGGAAGTACGAGCAACACTTTCCACGCAGGTGGCACAGATGCATGCTTCTGGTACGCAATGTAAAATTATGTTTGCATTTGGCCCAGTATTTGTGCTTTTAAAAGTCAGACTTGTAAATATCTTTTAATTTGATTGACATTAAATGTCTGTAATTACTGTTTCACACGTTATTCAAGTTCAGCAATCGGTAGATTGCTAAATGACGTTAACATAGTATTGCCAATTGAAATCAGGAATAATAATAATAAGTATCTGTACTTACAATATTCATAGTGGCTGTCGGGGCTTCATATGTATGTCTTCAAAGAATTTGAATTTTTTCAATTGTGAAGTTTAGATTAAAATTCATGATATTGTAAAATCTGCACCAGATAAAATTAAACAAGATGAATTTTTACAATGCAAACACATTTTTTTAACATCGACGAAATAAGAAACTGAATTAAAACCTTTTTGAATTTTTTAAAAAACGAACTATGATCTCGAAGAGGAAATAATCTTGACTGCGAAGTACCTTGATACACAACGAAATATGAAGACGAATTATAATTTTGCTGAAATTTCAAAAAACGAATAGTCTTGAAAAAGAAAATAATCCAAAAATACAAATCTGCCGACTGCGAAGCACCAAACTAGTTTCTGCTAACACTCGTAGCCATTATCAGTGGTAGGTGCACGGACATTGGAATTACCGCACTCACTCGCTCAGGTATGCTGCTTAACCCTAACGAATGTTCAGCCCTGTCATGTAGATATTTGCGCATCATGATTTGAGTTCTACTGCGCACATCAATGGTGTCGCCATCTGTAGTTAAACAAAAATAAACAAGTAGCATTTATGTAGAAATATTCACCTGTATTTTTAAGTAATATTTGATGTCACTTGTTTTTTGTTAATGTTTTTCTTCTTGAAATGCTTTCTCTCCTGTTCAATAAGGTACCTCCATGCAAACTGAAGCTCTACTGGACTACTAACTTTACAGTTGTATCTTTTGGTTTTATCAATGATTACAGCCTCGGAGGTTAGAATCTGGGCATGTGATCTATGCGATGTTAGAATTTTCGTGTTAGTCCAATCAGGAGTTACATGATTTTTGATACAATGTTGTATTAATGAAGTTTTTTCATCTTTTCTTGTCCAATTCGTAATATGTTCATTTAATCTAGTCAAAAATCTTCTACGCGTACTTCCGATATATACTTTGTCTTTTTGGTTATCATCCTTAACGGTTGGAATGACATAAACGCCAGATTTATTTAGAATTGATCTATTATTAGTAGTAGTAAGTATGCTTCCATTGTCAATAACTGTTTCTGCAATATTAATATTGTTGTTGTAACATTCTTTTTTTAAAATAGTACTAATAGGAGGTAAGTATGGAAATTTTCCATAATATAGCTGTATTTCGTTTTCAATATTATTTTCGGAACGATGTATATTGGCCGTAATGTTGTTATATAAAGATTTGACTAATCCTTTATTATATCCAAATTCTTCTGCAGTTTTTTCAATCCATTTTAGCTCTTTGATCTCTGATTCTTTATTGGATGAGTGTGTTATGGCTCTTTTAATATAAAAGCGGTACGCTGCAGTCTTATATTTCCAAGGGTGTGTAGAACCCTTTGGGATAATTGCCTGTACATATGACAGCTTCCGGTATACTGAATATTCTATAATTCCGTTATCCTTTTGCATAGATATATATAAGAAGTTTAGCTGGCCATTAACTTCAATTTCTTTACTAACCTGTATAGATTGATAACAACTGTTAAATTTATTAATGAAGTTATCCATTTCAAGATTGGAGTGCTGCCAAAATAGTAAAATATCATCTACGTATCGGAGATGTACATATGGTAAGTATATATTAGAATGATCTAATATACAGTTTTCAATATCTTGCAGAACGACTTCGGCCAGTAGCCCTGAAATTGGGGGGCATATTGTTGTTTATAAATTATCCCATTAAATGTGAAAAAATTATCATTTGTAACAAATAATAATGCAGATATAATACTGTTTCTGACTTTATCAGTAAGATTTTCATCTTCCAATCTGGAATTAATTAAGTCAATAGCGATATTGGTTGGAGTATTGGGATATAGAGAGATGACATCTAAACTGGCCATTGTGAAATTGGAGGTTTTAATTGTTTTTAACTTGTTGATAACTTCAGTAGCGTCAGTAATACTGGCTTCATGGCTATTGTAGAATGGTTTGATATAGTTAAATAGTGCCCTCTCCAAGTTAATGGTTGGAGATAAATTCTTATTAAAAATAGGCCTAATAGGTTCGTTAGTCTTATGCGTTTTTATTTTACCAAAAATATTTGGTGTACAGGCACCTACTGGTGGAATACATTTGCTTTTAATAATTGTAGGCAAGTCACTGTGATTTTTTATATTAGCCAAGTTCCTAATTATACTGTCAACAGGGTCTTTATTTTTTTTTTTTTTTTTTTTTTTTTTTTTTTTTGATTGGAGGTTTAACGACCACCGTGAGCAACTCAATGGGCTATAAGCAGTCGCCCGTCCCTAATTTAGGGCCACTGGTTCCAGGGAAGGGAGAGAGCCAGTGCCGTAAGACAAACACAACATCCATGCCTCATCGGGATTCGAACCCGGACCCCTTACGGACGAATGATCAGAGGCCAACGCCTTAGACCACTGCGGCCACCGGGGCGGCGGTCTTTATTGACTATGATGGCATTCAACTTATTGATTGCTTCTGTCATCTTGCTATTATCATCATCATCATCATTGTCAACCATTATCAATCCACTGCTGGATGAAGGTCTCCCCAAGTTTCCTCCACAACGGTCTGTCTTGTGCCAGTCTCCTCCATGTCACCCCTGCATACTTTCGAATTTCATCCACCCATCTCCCATGTGGTCTTCTTCTGGGTCTTTTCCTGTCCCTTGGAATCCAATCTAAAATTTCGGCTGTCCATCGATGATCTGTCCTTCTGGCAGTATGTCCAGCCCATTGCCATTTCAGGGATTTAACTCTGATCATGATGTCTTCCACTCTTGTCATTTTTCGGATCCACGAGTTCCTCTTCTTATCTCTCCTGGTTACACCAAGAATGCACCTCTAAATGATTCTTTGAGTTGTCTGCAGCCTTTGTATGTCTCTTTTAGTTAAGGTCCACGTCTCTGCACCATACGTAAGCACTGGAAGGATGCATTGATCAAACACTTTTCTTTTAAGACATAATGGCATATTGCTCTTGAAAATTATGCTGTTTCTTCCAAAAGCTCTCCAGGAAAGTTTTGTACGCCGATTAATTTCTTCATCAATGTGACCCTCACTTGATATCTGCTGTCCAAGATAAACGTACGTGTCTGTTATCTCCAGCTTTTCTCCATCAATCGATAAATCTTCATTTCTTGTAAAAGCATTGAACATCACTTTTGTCTTCTGAAAGTTCATTTTTAATCCCACTTCTTTACTCTTGTCAGCAAGTTCCTGGATCATACTCTGCAGCTCTGATGGGGTAGTTGCAAAAATGACTACGTCATCAGCAAAACGAAGGTGGGTTAGATAATCTCCATTAATCTTTATCCCCTTGTTTTCCCAGCTCAGCGACTGAAAAACACCCTCCAATGTGGCATTAAAGAGCTTCGGAGATATGGTGTCACCTTGTCTCACTCCCTTTCCAATTTTTACGTGTGTTGTATTTTCAAACAGCCTAATCTTTGCACTTGCATTTTCATAGATGTTATTAATAATATTAATGTATGCATCTTCAATACCGCAGGTTTTCAGAGCCATTGTAACTGCTGATGGTTTCACCGAATCAAAGGCTTTTTCATAATCGATAAAAGCCATGCACAATGGAAGTTCATATTCCCTCGCTCTTTCAATTAGTTCTCTCAGCACGTGGATATGATCTATTGTGCTGTAGCCACTCCTGAATCCAGCTTGTTCTCTTGGTTGAGCCATGTCCAGTGTTACCTTCAAGCGGTGTGAAAGAACTTTAGTGAAGATTTTATAAACTACTGATAGGAGGCTGATAGGTCTGTAGTTTCCAAGATCCTCAATGTCACCTTTCTTATGTAGCAGGATCATTGTAGCGGTGTTCCAATCCTCAGGAATCTTTCCTTCATTAAGGCATCGAGTGAAAATTTGGGCGAGTACTGTTTCGATTTCTCCACTTGCTTCTTGTATGATGTCTACAGTAATTCCATCTTCTCCTGGAGCTTTTCCCCGCTTCATGTTCTTGATTGCATGTGCAACTTATGCTGGAAGGACTGGAGGAACTCTGGTACTGGTATCTTTTATGATGTCTGGAGTGCATGTATCATCCCTTTCATATAATTTGGAGTAGAAATCTTTCACTCTTGTCAAAATTTCGCCTCTATTTCTTGTTACAGAACCATCTTCTTTTCTCAGTGCCATAATCTGTTTTCTTCCCTTACTGAGATGTCCCTTTGCTATCTTTAGGCTTTGGTTGTTTTCAATTGCTTTCCTCACTAGTTCACAGTTGAATTTTCTTACGTCTTCAGTGATACTTTTGCTTACTGTCTTGTATAGCTCTATATATTCCACTTTGGAAGTCACATCTTCTTTAGTTGTCCTCATCTCTCTTCTTTTTGCATCAACATTTTCGTTTTTCCTGATAATTTATTTACATGCAACTTGTTCTTAGACCTAGCTAATTTTGTTGCTGTTTCCATAAGAGCTTTGGTTACTTTTCTGTTAACTTCAGAGATGTCCACTTCTTCCGATGTTAGGCATTCTAAAGCAGAGAACCTGTTCTTCAGTTCCAACTTGAAGGTATTATGGTGTTTTTTAAGGTTGGTTATGTCAATAGATTTTGTTTGTCTTATGAGCTTGCCACGTTCAAGTTTAGTGTTGAGGTGCATCTTACATCTCACCAATCTATGGTCACTACCTGTGTTGAACTTGTTTAGCACACTGCAGTCTTCTATGACGAATTTTTTGTTACACATAATAAAATCAATTTCACTTGTCGTCCCATTTGGATGTCTCCATGTCCATTTCCTGTGTGGCTTTTTCTTGAAGAAAGAGTTCAAGATGAAAAACCCTTCTGCCTCTGCAAACTCAACGAGAGTATTTCCACGCTGGTTTCTGTTGCCGTGACCGAATTTACCTACTGAAGTTTCATTCTGTTGCCGTTGCCCTATTTTTGCATTGAAATCTCCCATAATTATTTTCAAGTGCTGCTTACCTTTATTATTTAGATGACAAATTTCCTCATAAAATTCTTCAATTTCTTCTTCAGGAGGACTTGTGGTGGGTGCATAAGTTTGAATAATCTGAGCCTGGTATCTTTTCGAGAGTTGGATAACAAGTCGTGCAGCTCTGTCAGAGGAACTTTCAACTTCTACAACTTTATCCTTCAGTTTCTTGTTTATTATAAATCCAACACCACTAGTTCTGCCAGTATCTGTCCCACGATAGTAGAAGAGATGTCCACTTTTCAGTTCGATGAGATCTTCTCCTTTTCTCCTTACCTCACTTAGCCCCACGATGTCCCACTTGATCCTTTGTAGTTCCTCTTCCAATTCAAGAAGCCTTGAATCAGAAGATAGGGAGCGTCCATTGTACGTAGCCAAGGTCAGCATCAGATGGCAGCCTAGTCCGGTCCTCCGGGGATTCTTAGCACCCTCTGCCTTCATGTCGCACTGGCCGCTGCCTTGGCCAGGTACATTCCAGCTGCCGGAGACTGAGGGCCAAGATTTAAGTTGTGGAATCATTTTAGAGGGGTTTGGCCATAACTCACCACGCTGGCCAAGCGGGTTGGTGAGTGTGGGATAGAATTTCCTCTAATCCCGATGGTATAGTTATACCGCTATTGGCGGTCGTCAGAGCCCCTTTAGTGGGAACAGGATGCACCACGAGAAGGCGGGGTTGACATTTGTCAAGGAGAGGCTGTGATGTTACGCATAACCTGACCTTACATCCCTATTATATTCATCTGTATTTAAGATGACAATCTGCTTAGATTTGTCCGCCATAATACACTTTACTGTAGGGTTGTTTCTCAACTTCATTAGGGCTTCACGCTCATATGTGATTCTTGTATTTTCATTGGTGTTGTACATGTTGTTGATGGCACGGACCATTTTAAATCTTGTAGGATTTTTATTTGCATCAGGCAATCTTTGGATGACGTTCTCAATTTGTGGAATGAGGTATTCCGTTTTTGGCACTTTTTGCCGATACGCAAACCTTATACCTCTTTCAAGTGCTTTCTAGTGCAGATTTGATAGTTCTAAACTGGATTCATTAATATAAAGATTTTGGTTATTAATCTCTACTGTATGTTTTTTCTGGTGCTTGTCATTTATTAGATTTTCAATTTTACGAAAGTGTTTTAGTTTACACTTTTCTTGCTGTCTGTCCAAAATTGCATAAAGTTTTATAACATCAATCTTGATCTTGTTGTCCTTATCTTCATACTGTATACATTGATTGTACAGTTCGTAGTTTTTCACACTTAGTTTATCGATATCTTTGCGTTTATTGCGAATTATAGCTCTCAATCTCTTCAGCTCGCATGTTTCGATGATATTACGATCTTTGTAGTTGATAGGGTTAACTTTAATTTGAAGAAATTTCGGCGTAATATCATTATTCTTACAAGTAGTTAGGAAGTTCAGATGTTCAATTTCATTGCAAAGTTTAATTAGATTCTTTTTAAAAATACGAATATCTTGCGCAATATATCGTGACAACATATTACTAAGGGCTAGAACAAGACAAAGGGAGAAAACAGCCTTACTAAGCATATATATTGTATCTCCAGTTATATATGAAATATATCGTTGTTCAATTTTCGCCAATTTGCGATGAACATACTTTTTACGTGGCTACGATATTTTAATTTGATTGACATTAAATGTCTGTAGTTACTGTTTCACACGTTATTCAAGTTCAGTTATCGGGAGATTGCTAAATGACGTTAACATAGTATTGGCAATTGAAATCAGGAATAATAATAATAAGTATCTGTACTTATAATATTCATAGTGGCTGTCGGGGCTTCATATGTACGTCTTCAAAGAATGTGAATTTTTTTCAATTGTGAAGTTTAGATTAAAATTCATGATATTGTAAAATTTGCACCAGATAAAATTAAACAAGATGAATTTTTACAATGCAAACAAATTTTTTTTAACATCTACGAAATAAGAAACTGAATTAAAACCTTGTTGAATTTTTTAAAAAACGAACTATAATCTCGAAGAGGAAATAATCTTGACTGCGAAGCACCTTGATACACAACGAAATATGAAGACGAATTATAATTTTGTGAAATTTCAAAAAACGAATAGTCTTGAAAAAGAAAATATTCCAAAAAATACAAATCTCCCGACTGCGAAGCATCAAACTAGTTTCTGCCAACACTCGTAGCCATTATCAGTGGTAGGTGCACGGACATTTGAATTACCGCACTCACTCGCTCAGGTATGCTGCTTAACCCTAACGAATGTTCAGCCCTGTCATGTAGATATTTGCGCATCATGATTTGGGTTCTACTGCGCACATCACTGGTGTCGCCATCTGTAGTTAAACAAAAATAAACAAGTAGCATTTATGTAGAAATATTCACCTGTATTTTTAAGTAATATTTGATGTCACTTGTTTTTTGTTAATGTTTTTCTTCTTGCAATGTTTTCTCTCCTGTTCAATAAGGTACCTCCATGCAAACTGAAGCTCTACTGGACTACTAACGTTTCAGTTGTATCTTTTGGTTTTCTCAATGATTACAGCCTCGGAGGTTAGAATCTGGGCATGTGATCTATGCGATGTTAGAATTTTCGTGTTAGTCCAATCAGGAGTTACATGATTTTTGATACAATGTTGTATTAATGAAGTTTTTTCATCTTTTCTTGTCCAATTCGTAATATGTTCATTTAATCTAGTCAAAAATCTTCTACGCGTACTTCCGATATATACTTTGTCTTTTTGGTTATCATCCTTAACTGTTGGAATGACATAAACGCCAGATTTATTTAGAATTGATCTATTATTAGTAGTAGTAAGTATGCTTCCATTGTCAATAACTGTTTCTGCAATATTAATATTGTTGTTGTAACATTCTTTTTTTAAAATAGTACTAATAGGAGGTAAGTATGGAAATTTTCCATAATATAGCTGTATTTCGTTTTCAATATTATTTTCGGAACGATGTATATTGGCCGTAATGTTGTTATATAAAGATTTGACTAATCCTTTATTATATCCAAATTCTTCTGCAGTTTTTTCAATCCATTTTAGCTCTTTGATCTCTGATTCTTTATTGGATGAGCGTGTCATGGCTCTTTTAATATAAAAGCGGAACGCTGCAGTCTTATATTTCCAAGGGTGTGTAGAATCCTTTGGGATAATTGCCTGTACATATGACGGCTTCCGGTGTACTGAATATTCTATAATTCCGTTATCCTTTTGTATAGACATATCCAAGAAGTTTAGCTGGCCATTAACTTCAATTTCTTTACTAACCTGTATAGATTGATAACAACTGTTAAATTTATTAATGAAATTATCCATTTCATGATTGGAGTGCTGCCAAAATAGTAAAATATCATCTACGTATCGGAGATATACGTATGGTAAGTATATATTAGAATGATCTAATATATAGTTTTCAATATCTTGCAGAACGACTTCGGCCTGTAGCCCTGAAATTGGGGACCCCATTGGGGCGCCATAGATGATATTTTACTATTTTGGCAGCACTCCAATCATGAAATGGATAACTTCATTAATAAATTTAACAGTTGTTATCAATCTATACAGGTTAGTAAAGAAATTAAAGTTAATGGCCAGCTAAACTTCTTGGATATATCTATACAAAAGGATAACGGAATTATTGAATATTCAGTACACCAAAAGGCGTCATATGTACAGGCAATTATCCCAAAGGATTCTGCACACCCTTGGAAATATAAGACTGCAGCGTTCCGCTTTTATATTAAAAGAGCCATGACACGCTCATCCAATAAAGAATCAGAGATCAAAGAGCTAAAATGGATTGAAAAAACTGCAGAAGAATTTGGATATAATAAAGGATTAGTCAAATCTTTATATAACAACATTACGGCCAATATACATCGTTCCGAAAATAATATTGAAAACGAAATACAGCAATATTATGGAAAATTTCCATACTTACCTACTATTAGTACTATTTTAAAAAAGAATGTTACAACAACAATATTAATATTGCAGAAACAGTTATTGACAATGGAAGCATACTTACTACTACTAATAATAGATCAATTCTAAATAAATCTGGCGTTTATGTCATTCCAACAGTTAAGGATGATAACCAAAAAGACAAAGTATATATCGGAAGTACGCGTAGAAGATTTTTGACTAGATTAAATGAACATATTACGAATTGGACAAGAAAAGATGAAAAAACTTCATTAATACAACATTGTATCAAAAATCATGTAACTCCTGATTGGACTAACACGAAAATTCTAACATCGCATAGATCACATGCCCAGATTCTAACCTCCGAGGCTGTAATCATTGAGAAAACCAAAAGATACAACTGTAACGTTAGTAGTCCAGTAGAGCTTCAGTTTGCATGGAGGTACCTTATTGAACAGGAGAGAAAACATTTCAAGAAGAAAAACATTAACAAAAAACAAGTGACATCAAATATTACTTAAAAATACAGGTGAATATTTCTACATAAATGCTACTTGTTTATTTTTGTTTAACTACAGATGGCGACACCATTGATGTGCGCAGTAGAACTCAAATCATGATGCGCAAATATCTTCATGACAGGGCTGAACATTCGTTAGGGTTAAGGAGCATACCTGAGCGAGTGAGTGCGGTAATTCCAATGTCCGTGCACCTACCACTGATAATGGCTACGAGTGTTAGCAGAAACTAGTTTGGTGCTTCGCAGTCGGCAGATTTGTATTTTTTGGATTATTTTCTTTTTCAAGGCTATTCGTTTTTTGAAATTTCACAAAATTATAATTCGTCTTCATATTTCGTTGTGTATCAAGGTGCTTCGCAGTCAAGATTATTTCCTCTTCGAGATTATAGTTCGTTTTTAAAAAATTCAACAAGGTTTTAATTCATTTTCTTATTTCGTCGATGTTAAAAAAATTTGTTTGCATTGTAAAAATTCATCTTGTTTAATTTTATCTGGTGCAGATTTTACAATATCATGAATTTTAATCTAAACTTCACAATTGAAAAAAATTCACATGCTTTGAAGACGTACATATAAAGCCCCGACAGCCACTATAAATATTGTAAGTACAGATACTTATTATTATTATTCCTGATTTCAATTGGCAATACTATGTTAACGTCATTTAGCAATCTCCCGATAACTGAACTTGCATAACGTGTGAAACAGTAATTACAGACATTTAATGTCAATCAAATTAAAATATCGTAGCCACGTAAAAAGTATGTTGATCGCAAATTGGCGAAAATTGAACAACGATATATTTTGTAAATATCTGTTTGCATTCGACAACTCCAATATTATAAAAAAAAATATCACGTATTTTCCGGACTTTTTTTATGTAAAATGTTCTTGTTAGATGATGCAAAATTTGGTTTTCATTTCAAGGGTATTGCATTTTCAATTTGAGGGTTCATTAGGTTTTCAGTTCGAGGATGGCGCAGCGGTCGAAGTGCTGGCTTCTGACGATTCGTCTGCGATGGGATCCAAGTTTGAATCCCGGTGAGACAGGGATGCTGTGTTTGTCTTACGGCACTAGATCTCTCCCTTCCCTTAAACCAATGGCCCTAAATTAGGAACGGGCGACTGCTTATTGCCGATCAAGTGGCTCACGGTGTTCATTAAAACCAAAAAGAAAAAACTTTACCCATGTTCATTGTAACCAACATACCTTTGAAGATGCACAACTGTCCAACTAGTAGACGTCACGACGGATGTGCATTTGGAAAAGTTTCATTTGAATTACTGTTACCCTAAACTAACTTAAGGGTATCAGATTTTCTACCTTTGAAAAAAAAAAGAAGTGATCGTTGTCCCGGAAAATTTGGTGGCATGTTTTTTACTTTCAATTGTACCAGAGTTCTGTGTCACCCGGTTAGGAAATTCTGCACTAGAAAAAACAGAAAATTTATCCTACCTCGTGGCATGTTTTTTTTCATTATTAAATCCCTCTTCTGGAAACAAGGATATAAGGAAACAGGTGGCTTGAGTAAGACTGCTTCCCGTTACGCACCTCGCAGTGAAACAAGATGAAAACAGTGGTACATTATCACTAAGTACCTCTCAGGTCGAGAATGCAGTTTATACGAAATAATTTCTGGTGTGAGAAATTTTTGGAATGGCTTTATTCTCTCAGTAATAACGCTTTTCACTTCTTCACAAAGGATACGCATGAATCATTGCAACTAGAAACATACTGTCAAAGCTATGCGAAAGGGAATAAGAAATTATTTCAGAAGTATAAGTCCTTACCTGGTTGAGCATGTATATTGTTACTGCTGGTCCGATGTGTTCTGCGGAATGAACTCCAGATTGGATCCAAATAATAGGTTTCTGAGAGTTTGTGGAAGTCGACAGCTTAAAAAAATACCATGGGGGTGAAATTCTAATTTTGCACATCATGCACACACAGATGCATACATAGAAAGTAAAAGAATAAGTAGATCTGCATTTACATACATAGAAGGCAAGAGAATATGCAGATAACCAGCCCACGAGAAGGCATGCCAGTGATTTTTGTGCTGCTCCCGTTTCGAGTTCAAAACGGACACTTTCAATATAAAATGTTCCTCCAAACAGTCTGTACCGAAGACAGATCAAACGTAAGAACACCTGTCTAAAAAACCAACTAGTTCATTTTGTCATCAGTACAATTTTTTATGTGAAAATATTCTGATTGGCTATTTTATTAGATACCCACTCACGCCATGCTGATGGAAAAGTAACAGTCATAGATTGTTTAATTCATGAACTAATAGTTTCAAGTAAGAACTGTGCTTAAAGATTACTGAATCAAACAAATCTTCGCAAGACACTAAATATATTGTCAGGTATTTATAATTTATCAATGTAAACACACTTGATCAATAACTAGTCTCACAGATTCTGCTCTGAAATCGAATACATGAAGGAAAGACCGAAAAGTTCTTGTCTCCATGAATTAAATGCATTATGAAGCATACATGAGAAACCATTTCATTTTCTCGTTTTACCCAAAGAGGGGAAAAATCAGTTTCCTGCATAAATTGGTCTCAAAAGTTCAAACTCTCTCAGAAACATTCAAAAATAATTTAATACAGGATGGGTGCCATGTTTGGGTGCTTTAGAAAGTCTGTGGTCCATATTTATTGGTTTTTAAAGCATTCCTTTTCGAGAAACGTTACTTAAAACCTTATGCTCTGACTATGAATGTTCCTTTCTGTACACTTATTATAATACTGTACCTCATAAAGTTCCTACGGAATATGATATAAAACTGTGCTGTATCGTATTTTAACTAGATATAGTAATAATTAAAAACAGGATTGTAGGAACAAATGATGGTATCAGTGAAAATGTTTTTACATTTTTGAAAAATTATCGCAGGGTGTGACACTCACAACCTTGGTTTCAAAAGCTGATTCCGGTATTCATTTGATAAAAAAGGTGTCTGTTGTGATCTTCCGCGATTCATTCCAGAACCGCTGAACTTGAGTTTTCACTTGTTGGATTGAAAGTGCGGATGTTGAATTCGGGGTCTTCCACTCATACTACAGATATACCCTACCAGTGATCTCTCAGACCATGGGAAGACATTCATCTGTTGAAGAGCTTACCTGGTGATATTGGCGGTCTGTTGGCGGTCATTATTATGTTGGTAATTAGCAGAAATGGGCTGACCACCTGCCTTATGATGAATTGTCACACTGTGAGAGTTTCTTCCTTTTCCTGTTTGGCTGTCCGCGAAACAGTAGTTCACGATGTGTGTCTCACTCTTTTACGCACTTTGCTCTTTACCGCTCTTCCGGGAATACTACGATTCTCATGCGTCCACCAGTAACTGTTAATACGGCTGGAGTCAAAGATTATACAGTTGAAATCACTACTATCACTACTGATAATACGGCTGAAGTCAAAGATTATACAGTTGAAATCACTACTATCACTACTGATAATACGGCTGAAATTAAGGGTCATACGAAATCACCGAGTACTCCAGAATGTCATTCTTGCCTCCACTGGGAACGTGCGCGACAACATTAAAGATTACGACGAGTAAGAGTCCCATTGAAGTGTTCCAACACTTCAATGGGACTCGAGATCACAGCAAAACGACTGTGAACTGATGTGCGAGGCATCACTGGAGAGTGCTTTTCCTAACCTGAACACCAGTCGCTGACCTGTTCAAAAAGGTCATCCATCTGATACTCTGGTAGTGTCTTTCTTCGGTTCTTCTGGATGATCTGTGCTTAGCCTTCGAACATTCAGCAAAGATCCAAAACATTACCAGCGCATCTTCATGCAAATCAAAGCAACTGCGGTAAACGACAGCACGTGTTTACCGCAGTTCAGAAACAAAATAATTAACACTTGATACTGAGCTCTGTTAATCAGTGTTATTCTTGTTTTTCATTGGGAAAGGCGGCGGACTTAAGTGAGTTTGACAAAGGTCAAATTGTAATGGGCAGGCGACTTGGTCAGAGTATTTCCGAGATGGTAAAGCTTGTGGGGTGCTCACGGTCAGCCGTGGTTAGTACCCTCAAAAAGTGGTTAGTACCCTCAAAAAGCGGTTAGTACCCTTAAAAATTGGTTAGTACCCCCAAACCGCCAGAAAGGTGTGGGCCGAAAACGGCTCATCGATGCTAGAGGTGAGAGAAGGCTATTCCGTTCAGTTCTAGCCAACAGAAGGGATCCTGTGGCGCAGCTGACCGATATAATTTGAATGCTGTTGACGGAGGTCATGTGTCACAACACACGATACATCGGACCCTGCTGAAAATGGAACTGTACAGCTGCAGGCCGATCCGAGTGCCCACTCTAACTTCGGTTCACTGTGGAATGCACCTATAATGCGCATGCGAGCGTCAAAGTGGATCTTAGAGGATTGGAGAAGGCCGTCTCGTCCGATGAGTCTCGTTTCCTGTTGCACCATGTGGACAACCGGGTACGTGTGCAGCGTTTACCTGGGGAAGTGTTGGTACCAGGATGCACCGTAGAATGAAAACCAGCCGGCGGGACATGGGTAATGCTTTGGGCAACGTTCTTTTGAAAACCGCCGAGTCCAGTCGTTCATGTTCAGGAAACAATAACATCTGCCATCTACCTAAATATCATTGCAAACCAAGAACATCGTTTTATGGCAACGGTATTCCCCTCTAGTAGTGCCTTCTCTGAGCAGGATAATGCGCCATGCCATTATGCTCGGATTGTTCGACAATGGTTTGCGGAACAGGAGGAAGACTTCCAGGTGTTGCCCTGGCCTCTAAATTCTCCAGACATTAATCCAATGGAGCATATGTGGTTTGTGTTGGAACAGCAAATCCGATCTGCGGCGGCTCAGCCTCGTAACTTAGAAGATTTTAAGGATCTGCTGGTAACCTATTGGTACCAGATACCACAAGATACCTTTACAAATCTTGTAACGTCGCCTCGCCGGGTAAGAGCTGTTTTAACGGCACGTGCAGGACTAACATCAATTAGGCAGGTGATCATAATGTTTTGGTTCTTAGGTGTGAATGTTTTCATCTTGCCATTGTATCCAACATCAATGATCTGTAGATAACCGTCTGCAGATTCGTTTTGCAAAATTACAGAACTATATACACCGAAGAGCAATTGAATTAGAGACAGCTGGCTTTATGCAAATGTGGCGCTGTGGGCGGCCCTGTAAACGGAAACGACATGACGTATGCAGCGATCCGACAATATAAGGAGTAATGCGACTGGAATCAGTAAGAGTCGGGCGCAGTATGGGTAAGACGAAGGATCGAAGCGCATTTAATCGTGGGGAAATTGTCGGGGCCCGACGAATGGGGTCACTCCATCCCGGAAGTTGTGCAGGCACTGAGATTTTCACGAGCCACTGTGCCACGGGTGCACAGTGAGTACATCGAGTCCGGTAAAACCATCCCTGCAAGGGCCAACTGCCGTGGACAACAGCGTATGGATGAGCGGGGTCATCGTCAGCTAGCTCGCATTGTAACAGCTGATAGACGGGCCACAGCGCAAAAAATCACTCGGCAAGTTAACGCTGGTGCACAAAAACGTGTAAGGAGCCACACCATCCAGAACCATCTCCTCGCTATGGGGTACAGAAATCATCGTCTCACAAGGGTACCGCTGCGACCCTAGACATGTAAAAAAATGTTGCCTGCACTGTTGACTCGAGATTCACGTTGGTACATGCGGATGGCAGGATACGAGTACGGCGCAAACCACATGAAGCGATGGATCCTTCTTGCCAGCAGGGTACTCTTCAAGCTGGTGGGGGTGGCGTTCTCGTCTGGGGACTGTTTACGTGGACTGAAATGGGACCCCTGGTACGTCTGACATCGTCCCTCACAGGTCAACGTTACCGAGATATCCTGGACGACCATTTGCTCCCGTTTGTGCGTCTTCAACATCCCACTGGGGACTTTATCCTGCAACAGAATGCACCGTGCCATCGCTCCCGAATTGTATCCGAATGGTTGGGTGAACACTCCACCGACGTGACCTCGCTTCCTTGGCGAGCTAGGTCACCTGACTTCAATCCCATCGAGCACATCTAGGATGCCATCGAGAGAGATGTTCGAGGCTCTGACCGTCCTCCATCAAATCTTCGTGAAATGTGGGAGCTTCTTCAGACGCCGTGGATCCGTATTGCTTCCCAACGCTTCCGGTGTCTTGTCGAGTCCATGCCGAGACGAATCGCCGCTGTCATCAGGGCAAAAGGTGGTGCTACACGTTACTAGACAGGTATCTCTAATTCAATTGCTCTTCAGTGTACTGCCCTCGGGTAAGCTGACTATGCGCTTTCTCTCGAAGTCTGCGTTCAATATATGGAATATCATGTCTTCTTCATGGCATTAGTCTGTAAATGCTAACTACAAAGATTCGAATTTTTTTATACATATAAACAAAAAACTCCCAGTTATTTCAGAATGCAAGGTTTATTCACAAATCATGTTATATGTTTTTTAATATTAAATCCAACTCCTTGATAGCTATTAATTAAGGAACTGAGGACTGTTATTTATACCAATAAATCGTTTTAACATTATCGCCGAATTTCTTCCATATCGGATTTTAGTTTAATGGTAAAAGCAAAATTAGGGATGCTGTTCAAGGAATGTACCCAATTACCGTATTTTCAAGTGTATAAGTCGAGACATTTTTACTTTAGAAGTCCGAGTCTCGACTTATAGGCCACATGGACTTATCTATTGAAATTTCTCAAAGAGAAAAAAAAATATTGAGCCTTAAATTCTGTCGTAATATAAGCACACTAAAAGCAGTTTTATGTTTTAAGAAACCACTCCAAAAAAAGCGTACAACATGTAATTTTCCGTTTACTAAGAATTATTTTAAAAGTAGCTGAAACATTCCGTCCGACAGAAACATTGAAATCGCAGGGACCAGTTTGGAGTGGCATCTGTCGTATGTTAATTGCATCCTCCTTGCGATATCTTTAAGACCCCTTGGGTAGTATTTACCTCTGGTGTTGCAAAGCTGTCAGAACTACAACGGGTGCATCTCACTTATCTCGCAATGATTAAACCTCTGAAACACGTCGCTGCTACGCATTAGATTGGCTGGTGATATTTGTGCCGACAGCCTGCGGCGTATGCGCTTTAAGAATAACAATGACCAACTGCTAGCAAAGGTCTTCTTTATTCGCTCTGCCAGTCTCTCAATTGTATGTCTCAACTGAATTGAAAGCAACTACTGCTTTAATTTAGTATGCTTATCTTAATTTACTTCATGTTTCCGATTGAAATCAAAAGCTCTTATGGTTTCTGATTTCAATCGGACTGTGCGAGAAAGCAGCGAACCACAAATCACGCTGCAAGCACCAATGTTAATTGGCACACTTGTCTGACCCTGAATTTTTTTTTATCCCGTCTTTGTGCGTCGGCTTCTCCGACTGTTCGGTCGAAGGGAAAGGAAACGGTAGCATCATTTCGTAAGAGAAAATAAACTTACGAAATTCAACTTCTTTTCGAAAAAAAAATGCGGAAGTAGCTTCACCTTCCTCTTCCTTTTAATATTTACTGAAATATTACAAATATAGCTTCAGAATTTCGGAACACTAACTGCATTTATTCTAGCCTCATCTTCTACACAAGATCGACTTATCCATGAATGAAAATAAGAAAATTTAAAAATTTAGCGCATTCAATTCACGTATACTCCATATCGACTTATATATCATTCAGTAATATCTAAACAAGTGACAAAATTATTTTAAGGAAAAAAATTCCATTAGAGAAAAAGAAAAATATCTCTTGAAATCATTATTACTTTTGACATTTCAACTGCTTCTAGAAAAAGTCGTAACACTAGTAGTTGAATGTTGAATTTATCTTCTCTTACAAAGAATAGAGTGTAATAACATTCATATGCCTACACATATTGTTATTTTAATGCTTTCAATGTTTGCCTCTTTAAATATGCATTTAACGAGACTGATGTAGTCACAGCGAACGTTTACTGGAATACGGGATAAATTGCGTAGATGATGATTTGTTGTCCTTTAGATTTTTAATGATCCATAAATTAAATCTCTAGCTCAGTGTTGCATGTTTTCCTCTGGTGTTCTCCGCGTCCATTCCACTAATGCTCTACACAACTATGGCGTACAAGTATAAAGATAGTTTCAGAGATGTGTCACGACAGTCTCCAACGAAATTCTCTAAGATATTTGATACAAGGAAAGCGGATTTTCGTTTTGGATAGTATGATATTTCGTTTTGGATAATAGTTTCGTCTTTTCATAAGTATGTAAAGCTGCTACGAGCTGCGTTTCGCACTTTATGGTTGCTTGTTCCAGAGAATGTGTGAGAGAGAAAGAGCCGTAAGAACATAGGTGGAATTCGAACCTATGATAGAAACCAGTTTGGTTCGACAGATGTAAACAAAAATATTCTGACACCTTTACGCAGGCAAATAAACGTGCATTTGTAGAACCAGACGCTCATGTGCGGAGTGTGTTAAGTGCTCTGAATAAAGGAGAGCGCTCGTACACCTATCAGTACGTATTGAAAGCGACTAGGCCACGAGAAACTAACCTAACGGACTTTGAAAGGGGCATTGTGGTTGGATGCCACTTGAGTAAGAAATTAGTGCGTAGCATTACAACTCTTCTGGGATTCCCCAAATCTACTGTTGCCCATGTTTATCATCGACGGAAAGCAGATAGTGCCATTGCAATGAAGCCGCACTTTCGAAGGCCACACAAACTGAGTGATCGTCCCAAACGAAGCTTACGGTGGAATGTGGAGAACGCGCGCACGTCCTCTGCTACAGACCTGGCCGGCAAAGTAGTACAAGCCATTGGAACAGCTATTTGCACCAGAACAGTCCGTCAAGAACTGCATACCCACGGTTGCTATGCGAGAGAAGCTGCGGAAAGACGTATATTACTCCAGGCAATACCAGACGACGACTGAAATAGTGCCTCGCTTGCCGTTCGTGAACAACAGAAGAGTGGAAGAGAGTCGTGTGCAATGATGAATTACGCTATTCACTCTTTTGCTTGGATGGACGTATTTGGGGGTGGCGTTTGCCATTGGAACGCTGTCAGGCGGATTGCGTATTCCCTACAGTCAAGTTCGGTGGGGGATCTGCGATGTTTTGAGTTCGTTTATGCTGGGAAGGACTCAGTCCTTTGGTTGTGGTGCCTTCCAGCTTACCGGCCGCCAGGTACAAAGATATCCTGGACAATTCCGCACTGCCTATGCCATGGCAATACTTCGTTGCAGATGTTGCCATTTTCAGCAAGATCGAACACCTTGCCACACTGCAAGTCGGTCCATTCCTTGTTTGAGGAGCAGGACGTCCAAGTGTTGGATTGGCTGGCCCAAAGCCCCGATCTAAATCCAACAGAACATCCGTGGGACGAGCTGGAAAGCCCATTCCCATCTCGGCCTGTAAGGCCTTTTCTACGGTAGATTTGACATAAGCTTTACTGAGAAATGGAGGGAAATTCCAGCCAAAACCTATCGGTTTCTCATGGAAACCATACCTATAAGGCTCGGTACAGTCATAAAGGTTAAAGGTGAGCCGACTATGTAGTGATATCGGTTAATTAATTTTGTTGTTTGGATTCGACATAGATGTCCAAATACTTTTGTCTACACATTGTACATATCTACTCCGGAAAGCTTAAAGATTCCATCTAGTAAAGATCTCTGAAAATATTGTACGGTAACTTTTTTGAGTGGAGTAGTACTTTCTGACACCGCACGAACCCTTGATACGGCTGTTGAACAAACCATATTGTGCCGAAAGTAACGTCTAAAACCTGTAAATATGTCACAAGAAAATTTTGCGTGTTTGAATGCATTTCGACTGCAATTATTAAAAAACCACAGAGCGAATGCATTCAACTATTTTGCTTAACTTCTTTAAATGAGTTATTATTTGAAGAAATAAATAAATAAATTTGAAGAAAGAAATAAATAAATTTGAATAAATAAATAAATACTTGCTTAGGACTTCAGAAATAAGAAATATGTTTTGCTTCATTTGACGTTGACCATTAATAGTCAACTAAGTAACTAGCTCAATGAACAATGCATTGACCTATAAATATTCAACTAAGTAACTTGGTCAATGAAAAATATCTTTCAATGCTTTGAAACAAAGCCACTGAAAAATAAAAGAAAACTAAATGAAGCCGCTAAAGAAAAGTACAAAAAACATTCTAGACTTAGATCTGCTTCAAGTAATCTGAGAAAAAAACAGAATACGCCGTGACCTACATCGATGAGCCATTACATTATGATCCCCTCCAGCCTAGAGAAATGAGCGCACGTAGAGACCGAACGGTGGCGCAGGTAAAGTTCACAGAGCAGTATATATACAACTCAAGGACCGGCTTTCGGTTAGTAGAGTGTTCTGAATCAGAATGGGAAAAGCTGCCGATTTATCGGGGTTTGATAAAGGACAAATTGAGATGACACGGCACCTCGGAACTACGATCTCGGACACAGCGCGGCTTGTGGGTTGTTCACGCGCCGCTGCAGTGTGAACATATCAAAAGTGGTGCATAGATGGCCAAACGATGAACTGTTCTCCTGCCGTGTATCGTACGCAGCTCATTGATGTCAGAGGGGAGCGGAGACTGTCGCCCATTGTTCACAGCGACCGCAGGACCACAGTGCGAGAAATCACCCGCAGCTACAGCAGTGGTGATCAGGGCAATATTTCACAGCACACAGTTTATCGCAGCCTTCTGCGTATGAGCCTGCTTAGCCAAAGACCCAACTGGGTCGCCATGCTTACTGCACATCATCGCCAACAACGCATGAAATGGGCACAAGATAATCGAGATTGGACCCGGATGACTGGAAGAAAGTGGCTTGGTCTGACGAATCAAGATTCCTGGTGCATCAAGAAGACGGCCGAGTGCGGATACACCGATTACCAACGGAGGCTAAGGCACATGGATGCACTGTTGAGCTGAAATAGGTCGGCGGGGGCGGTGTTATGCTGTAGGCCATGTTTGCTTGGGGCACTTTAGACCCCATTATCCCAACAGCACAACCCCTGACAGATGTCAGGTATCTGAACATCGTTGCGTACCAAGTTCACTCATCATGGCAACTGTGTTCCCTGCTAACGGTAGCCATTACCAACAGGATAATGCGCCATGCCACACTGCCAGAATCGTCAAGCAGTAGTTCGAAGAACATGCTGGTGATTTTCTGTTAAATACCCTGGCCACCAAATTCACCTGACATGAACCCAATCGAACATTTATAGTTCGACTTGGAAAAGCAGGTGTGCGCTAAATCACCACCTCCCCAAATGTACGGGAACCGGAGGGCCTGCTGTTGACATTATGGAACCAGATACCCCAGGATACCAATCGCTCGCCGAGTGGCCACTGTTTTGGGGGCTAAAGGGGGCCCTACAGCTTATTAGGTAGGTGTTCATAATGTAATGACTCATCGGTGAATTTACATTAAGGCATTTTCAGAAATAAAACTTGTAAATATGATTAGGCTTTAAATGCCTATTTCGAACAATGCTCTTCTTACCTTGATTGCGTACAGAGGTCTACCTTCGTAGGATGTTCCAACTTCGACGAGAGTTGCTATGTCTGAATATTGGCGTGCAATGTCATAGAGGAAATTATATATCTGAAAAGAAAACGAAAGTCTCTTTTGATTATGTAGGTCCTCGATTTCCGTCAATATTTTAAGTAAAATCTGAGAATCCTATTTGTCAGTCAGTAGGTAATATTCAGGGAACAAGGAAAATGCAAGTCTCCTGTGTTTCTTTACTAATCTTTTTTTTATTTTTTTCTTATTTTTCGGCCATTTCATATACTGCACTCATGGGCTGATAAGATTTTTTCGATTGATAAGCTTTTTAATCGTAGAGAATGAATTACCTGTTAATTTATTCTCCTTTCTTGCGATGATTTCGAAATGATTTTTTATGCTCCTCTAGAGTTAATGCTTCAATCAGGTTTTACTATAAAGAATACCCACATATCTACGCTTTTAATTCTAGTGACTTGTAATCTAATTAAGAATTAAACCGCTCAGATCACGAATATTTGCATAACAAAAATTTCACAAATGTAAAAAAAGTTTTTACAATATATTTTGTCTTGTTAGCAAAATTACGTAAAAATACATAGGAAAAATGTCTACATTTGTTACATTGTTAAAGCGTCTTCAATACTTCATGATCTCCAAGATTACAGTCTTGTGGCGATTTTACGTATTGAGAGAATACACCGTTGTTTGTCACAAATATTTATTTTTTCAAGTCGACCATGGTTTCGCTGGGTATTGACCTAGGTTCATTAGGACGAATGGCACGTAAATATTCAAATTGTATATGATATCATAAACGGTGTTTACAGTCACGGGTTTTGGTTAGTTGCTTCCACACGTTTGATAGAAATGGGGTGGATCATTAACAAGTTGCGAGGACTTCTGGTATATATATATATATATGAGAAGCTTCCAAAATATCAAGTTTGGGAGTTGAATCTGGCTTGTCAATTAGTTTTGCTTCTTCAAAGAAATATTTATGGTCCTTTTCGTAACAGTGTTTAGTCATCGATGACTTCTTTAGATCACAGTTCCGAATGTAGGTCTTGTGCTCCTTCAATCGAAAATGCAAGGCTCTACGGGTCTGTCCTATATAGGAAGCGCCACATTCACATGGAATTTGATATATTTCCCACAAGTTTTTGTCTTCAACATCGGCCTTAGATCCTAAAAAGTTCATTTTGTTTATGGGTTTAAAAATTACTTTAACATTTTGAGAAGTTTTGAAATTTTGAAAGCAATGTCACGGGAAAATGGAATAATGGCAAAATTCTCTCGCAATGGGCGACTCACAGGAGTTGACGTGTAGATAGGCTTCAGTTCAAAACAAAGCTTATTTCCACGTTAACTCCTGTGATGCGCCCAAATGACTGAATGTAACTTATGTCTTCTTTGCCAATTACAAAATTCTCCAGCGCTTCAAAACCATTGCTCGGAATGGAAGTTTATTGATCTATCATTTCAAAATACAAGATTCTGTATATGTCCTTAATATTTGAGAATTGGATTTCACTTTCATTTTCATATTTTCGAGGTAAAATGGGTGGTACCAAATCTAGGACATCTGGCGCCGTTTTTATGGCCTACAATATGGTGTCAAAACTGTAATTTCTATTAACGTCGGTTTCCCTCGGTCTCAGTTTCGTAACGACTTCATAACGTTTTCAATGGCACTTTTCGCGGCATTGAAATTCATACACGCGGCTGGAAAAAATCGGAACTTAGAATTTCAATGCGCTTGAAAACCTTCAGCACTTTTAGTATGAACAAATTTTCAAACTTATTAACTTCTTTCAGGAAGTCCCTGCTCTCAGCCAATGTGTCATTCTTTTTCTGTTTTCTTCGGTTACTTCAAAAAAAAAAAATAAAAAAAAAAGGGAAAAGGAAGGAAACCTTTTAATCTGTTTATATGGTTCAATGAATCTTGAACCACACGATTCAGAGTATACTTCCGCATACTTTGAATCATGTGTTAAAGATTCTAATCCATTCATTCGAGATTAAAGACCAATTTTATGGCCAATGGTTCTGTGGCAGTCTCGACATTTGTCAATCGCAAGTGAAAATCTTTCTGGAATATCTTTCAGCGTGTTTACCAATGCTTAGGGTTAGAGACAGAAACGTCGTCAAATTCGCAATAATATTTATGGATTTGCATGTCATTATACACAACTCTGAAACAACTACAACTGACAGTTGAAGTTCTCTCACAGAAACAGCTGTTTTAATGGTCATTATTGAGTAGTACTGATGTACATTCATGGCATTTACTATTTTATGCTGCAACGATACCGATATACACTGCTGGCCACCCAAAATGCAACACCAAGAAGGACACGAGACAGCAAAGCCAGATTCACTGGACACATAACAACATATACAAAGATGAAATGATTGAGCTTACAGGCCCGTGCGACTTCCGGAACACGCAGACATCAATAGTTCGTGTGGCCCCCATGGCTGGCAATAACGGCTGCTACACGCCACGGCACCGAACGAAAGAGGCTTTCGATGTGGGCTTGGGGTATGGTGGTCCAGGCTGCTTCCACACGTTGCCACAGTTCATCAGGCGTAGCCGCGGGTGGTGCTTGCCGGGCCACTCGGTTGCCGATTAGCGACCAGACGTGTTCGATGGGCGACATATCGGGAGAAAAAGCGGGCCACGGTAGCAGTGACACCTGGTGGGCCGTGAAGAATTGTTTCACGATGCGTGCCACGTGCGGGCGCGCATTTTCCTGTTGAAATGTGGCCACTGGCAGGTCCTGCAGGTAAGGGAGGACTACAGGCTCCAAAACGCCGGAGATGTAGCGGTGGCTGTTGAGTGTATCGGCGATGCGTATCAGAGGGGCGCGTGTGTCGTATCCAATTGGACCCCAAACCATAACGCCAGGCGACGGACCGGTATGGCGATGCATACTGCAGGCGTCATACAGTCTATCGCCACGGTGCCGCCACGCACAGATCCGACCATCGTAGTGTTGCAGGCAGAAGTGAGATTCGTCAGAGAAGACAATATCGCGACATTCCGTAGTCCAGGTGCGGCGTTCAACGGCCCACTGCAGCCGCACTCGCCGATGGTGTAACGTCAATGGTAATCGGAGCAATGAGCGCCGTGCGACAAGTCCCCGCTCCAGCAGACGACGTCGAACGGTTCGTGCTGACACGGGTTGTTGCGCAACACACCCTAATTCCTGCGCTGACATTCGTGATGTGGCAGTGCGAGCCGTCAATGTCCGTCGCACAACATGCCAGTCCTCTCGTTCGGTGGTGTGCCGCGGGTGCGGCAATTGCTCACGTCGGTCCGTCCATCCCTGCTGCACCCACCGAATCCATACTCGCCTCACTGTGGCTGGATGTCGTCCCACACGGGTGCCGATGTCTCGGTACGATAAACCGTTGTCGCGATAAGCCACTATTCGTCCTCTGTCGAACTCCGAAACGTGCTGGAATGACTGCCGTATTCTGCGACGTGGAATGAGGAAGCTTCTCACGCACAGGTCCGGCATCACAACACACTTCCACTACTTTTACCCCACCTTCTGTGCACCCTTCTTATAGTGCTTCTCGGTGGCGTGCCGGGCGCACATGATTTGTATATGCCCTGAAATGCTAATCGTTTGCATGTCCTCTCGCGGGCGACGCATGCTGCGAATTTCATGCCAATCGGATGCTTCCTTCTTGGTGTTGCATTTTGGGTGGCCAGCAGTGTATATCAGGTCGTTCGGAAAATAATGGCCGTTTTTCTGAGGTGCCATATTCAACTCGTCCGCAATTCTTGCAGACCAGCCCGCTCGCAGCGCCATTCGTACAAGTTGAAGGGCGACTCAGACGCCACATTCACGTTATAACCGGTTGAAATGCAGTCGTTGTTACTTGTGTGAGAGTGGTCTGTACATGTTAGGAAGGAGTTAGTTAGTGGTGATTCTGCTTCATGAATTCCAATTGGGTCATAATGCTGCACAAACCTAACTTAATGTGGTCGAGGCCACGATGCAACATCTGAACGCACTGTTCGTCGGTGGTTTGAAAAGTTTCGTTCCGGTGACACGAGCCTACAAGATAAGGAGGGCTGAGAACGATATTCCGTCATTGAAACGACGCTCTGAAGGCAAATGTGGAGAGAAATACTCAAATCGAAGTTAGAGAACTCGCCAAACAGTACAACATGTCGGTGTCAACCATTTCCGAACATCTCCACCAAACTGGTAAAGTCAAGAAGCTCTTTACGTGGGTCTTACACAAACTGATGAGCATCAGAAACAACGGTTTGAGATGTACATTAATCTTCTGTTTCATAACGAACAGGGACCCTCTACTTGATCGCATTGTAACTTGTGATGAAAAGTGGGTGATATACAACAACCCTAAGCGATCTGTATTGTGGCTGAACCAAAGGTGAACCACCGAAACAACATCCCAAGCCAAGGTTGATACCAAAGAAGGTTTTGTAGACAGTGTGGTAGATTGTTCACGGTGCCATACACTACAGCTTTTTGAATGCAGGTGGAAGCATTACCTAAGTTACACACTCTGAAGAAATTAACCGAATGCACCAGAAGTTATGTTCCAAACAGCCATCTTTGGTGAACAGGAAGAGTCCTATCCTCCTCCATGATAACGCGAGACCACATGTGTCACAAATGACGAACAACAAACTACACGAACTGAGGTTCGAAACTCCCCCATATCCAGCACACTCGTCTGGCTTGGTACCTGCCGATTTCTACCTGTTCATGCATTTTAGCAATTACCTCAACGACTGGACCTTCAGAAACCGACCGGAGGCCGAAATTGCATTGCGGGACTTTCTTGCATTAAGGGAGCCAGATTTAATCCGGACTGGCAGTGAAACACTTGTCACTCGCTGGCAGAGGTGTGTAGCTGCTGAAGGCGCCTATTTCGAATAAAACAAGGTTGTGTGCTATGAGGCATGTCTCTTTCATTTTTATCCTTCAATTCGGCCATTATTTTCCGAACGAACTGGTATATCTTACTATTTACGTAAGACTTGGGTGTCACATAAAACACTTGTTTTTGATTTTTGACAATATGTGAGTCCGGATACTTTACTAACCATTGTTTTTGAAATGTTCTTTCCCTGCTAGGCTTTGATTTTGTGTCTTAACTATGATTGTCATTCGATGACGGAGTAGACGTAGTGGCACTGGCAGCATGGCGCTCTGACGAGGCGTCTCATTTGCTTCGTAAATATTTCTCTGCAGATGATTTTTTTTGGGGGTTCGGAATCAGACTAAAAATTTCCACATATCATAGGCGTAAGATGCTTTATCACACTAGGGCTGGTTATTTGATACTGGCATAATGGGTGGCACAAGGCAAGAAGAAACCAAACTCACTCACAGAAGGATTATTTATTAGCGTAGAGTGGAATATACTGTAGCATGTGTAACCACATTCATGAGAAGGGAACAAACCATTGCGGGAAGAGGGTGGGCAAACAATAGCCTGTTTACCTTCTTCCAGACGTCGCAAGCTCCGAATCACCCGAAGAAAAATAAATGGATCGAGGGTCTTTTCTATGTTTCTGCTTCACTTCAACCTTCCTGTACCCGTCGCTGAAATGTGGATGCGATACATAGCGATTGAAGGACGCAAGAGTAGGTTTTGCTTTTCCGGAAGACACCTAACGAGGGTCTTCCGGAAAAGAAAAACTAACCTTGCGTCCTTCAATCGCTATGTATCGAAGTGGAGCATAAAGGATGCCATTGTTTGAGTGTAAGGCGATTTTTACCCTGCCTGCCTCGTTTTTCGGGCATGCTCAGCATGCTCAAAATGCAAAATATTTTGGTGCATGTTGTGCATCCCAACAAATATTTCAGAACATTCTCAAGCTACCCAGTATGCCCGAAGTCCTTGCATAGGGCCTTTCTTTGCTACGTATAATTGCGAAGCTTCTAGTAAGTACTTTGTCCTCAAAACTTTGTGATCTTTAACCGAGGCGTAGTTGAAAGAATTGCTTGGGCCAGTGATGTTAAACCCAGGTGTGGCTCTTGCTGCTTTAAAGCCCTGCTGTACGAGCCAGCCAAATTACAGTTTCTTGGCCATAATGGCAAAACGGAGTCAGAAAATACCTAATCGTATTCAAGCGCATTTTGCGCCAAACCGTACCAAGATGTCGAAATGCCCCTTATGCTGTCTACTATTATCTAGGGTTCATTGGTCAGTGGTTTATGTCTTACGTTGACTGATCTTCAGATCAATGGGCAAAGGTAATGTTCACAGATAAAAGTCGCTTTAGTCTTTCGTCGGATTTCAAGCGGCAATAAATCTGGAGACACCATGGGACTGCGTATGATGCCAGGAACATCGTTGAATGGGACAGATAGGCGGTCGCGGTGTTATGGTGTGGGCAGGTATGATGGTCAGTGGGCGTATAGAACTGTAAGTCATTTTTCAAGGGATAATCACCAGGTGGAGGTACTGCAATGATGTGATTCCTCACCACTTTCGTCTGTTCCGTGGTGCTGTGGGCGTAGGCATTATTTTTATGGGCACACACATCCTTTCACCTGTCTCACTTCACAGTAGCTGTTGATGAAGTATTGTCTATTATTAATGTCAGTCGGATAGAGGGATTAGTGCTATTTCCTGTTCTCAATTCAATAGAAGATGTATAGGATGCTCTGAGGGGACGTGATGGGAAAAGGAATCCCTCACCAGAAATCATTCGATCGTTTATCAGGTCTTTTTAACAGAAGTGGGACTATTTACCACAAGTGCTCTAAAACCACTTGGTTCTAAGCATGACACACCGGTGCAAAATATGCATTGCAGCGCGGGGTGGGCATATCCTAAACTGAGGACTTCGTCCTGTCGTCTGTTTATGCAGTGCTGATGGAACAATGTCACTGGACGACAGCGAAGCCTGTACCTTCTTTACAGCAGTTTGATCTCTTTTGATTTCTGTTAAATATTACTCAGGTTTTTGATGGGTGTTTCATTTTATTGCTGCTATTACCATCGATACAACTTAAGACACCGCTATAAAACTGCTTTTTCCGATTTTGATTAATCAAAATGCATCTCGTCGTTAAGTTTTAGACAGCAATGTGTTTTTTGCGAGGTGACTTAGATGTGCATATGTATTTGGCACTGTATTTCCAATTCTAAAAGTCTTATCTGAATTTTTTTCATTCGACAAATGAATTTTACGGATTTTTTACATGCATTATTGAATCTTTCCAGACGAAAAAACATCTCTACTGAGTCGCGTAAACTTCAATGTGTAGTTTAACAATATTTGGCGTTTCTAGCAATTGGATTAGGAAAAATCTTTTAACATCAACTAGCCTTAAAATCCATGGTCAAAAATTCAACATGTGGTTTGACTTTCTAGAGGAAATATTTTGTCCAAAGGAGGCGTTGTGGTTTATTGGCGTTAGAACACTATCCAAACTGTTAAAAGACTAATCAGAAAAAAGTTTGGTGTCACTTTTTTAGCTGTAATTAAGATCCAAATTTCCCTTTCTTTTTTAATTTCTTCTTTGTCAAATTTCATCTCTCGGTAGCGTATGTTTATGTCCCGAAACTACCGATTGCAGAGTTTAAAGGGAAATCCTTTGAAATATCTTCACGCTACTGGGTTTGAGCCATTTATTTAAAAATGTGCTCGTTCCCTCAGACAATTCGTGCCACTCTTCTCTCCCTCTTCACCTAATTGTTTGGTTAATTTTTATGTTTTCTTTCTTTTCTTTTTTTAGGGCTGCAATCTTTTGGTGCAATTAGTTTTTAGTTCATCATGCTTGTGGTTGGGTGCTGGATAAAGAAGAATTTAGCACGAAACAAAATATGTAATATTTTTGTTTGAGCGAGAGATAAGATTTAATAGTGCAAAGGGTTAGGATTCGTCACAAAAAATGCCAATCAGGAAAGCCATTTTGCAGCGTTTGAAATGAGAGCGTGTTATCCATGGAGACAACACTACTAAATTCATAAGTACTCCCTTTCCTGGAAATGATACAGTTGCATGGCACAAATAGGAAAATTTTCGACAAAAATCATCAAATATGCGGAACTGACTGCTGAGATAAAACAGATGCGGAAGCTGGAATCCGCACATATACCTCCACAAATTATCTCTAAAACTAGTATAATTACTCAGGCACTTATAATTCAGCTTGGGGCTTTGGGTCTACAATACCTAAGGCCCAAAATCCAGTTGACAGTGATTCTTGAGACGTGTCATATGATACGACAGTTTTTAAACTATGAATGACTGTGTCTGTACTGAAAAATGGATCAATGCCATAAAATGTCATCGCTATAGATGAGAAAAACAAATAAACAATAATAATAAACATAACATAACACAGATCGTGCTAGTTGTCATTTCGGCAACCGCAGTGGTACAAAATAACTTTCCAAAAATGCTCGAAGAGTTTGGATTGCTACGCAGACTGCTTCAACCAATCCAAATGGTAGTAATTTTACAGGCTTGACAAGTCACTAGAAAAGTCCTTAATTTCCGACTTTTGCTCACCGGCCATGGCAGAGATGGTCGACAACGATCACAATAGCTTTAATATTTGTGTGGTCAACATTCTAGGAAACCAAGCAGAGCTTTAAAATTCGGTCCGTCTACTAAGAAGTTCTTAAGGATGTACGCCACGCAAAGAGGACCTCACAATACCTTAGGAGTTGAATACTAATCATATTCGACACTCATAAGTGTTGTGACGTATATTCTAAATTAACTTTCCTTTTTAGTTTCTTTCCCTATGTAAATCTTGGTTTTGTTCTCAGTTATACTTCACATTTAACGTGATATCTTCTCTCTCAAACGAATACTGTTGGCAACACAATTGAGGTTGAATGAACGTGACGTATGCCTGTTATGAGATAAGAACCAGAGATATAAACTACGAGACAACAGTTGCTCGTGTGGAGCGTAGGGTGTTTAATGTGGAATGTTGATTTGTGTGAGAGAAGTGGTATGTGATTTCTATGCTATTCTGAAGTGTTATGATGTATTGATGAAAACATATGGAATAAAGCCAATTTCCGCAAGTTTGACTTCTGTTTAAATGTTTCGTCTGGCCGTTAAGGTTTAATTTAGGAACTATTTCATCGTATGGTTATGCTTTTAAAATAACGCAAGAAGAGCGACAAAGAATCAGTACGAAAAGACATTTACGTTATATTGGCGCCCGAACCTCAGCCGAACAGATTCATAGTAGAAGTCAAAGAAAATGGCAAATCTCACGAATTCTATCGGTATCTTCCATGACTGTTATATACATAATCATGAAGCTCATAATTCTAGAACAGATAATCTACGCACTCAGCGTTATAGAGTACCAAATAATTCTTCTAGTGCTCTGTACGAGGCCTGCAGTTCAGACCTTCCAGACAGTGAATACGCGAGGTACGAAACTTATGTACCGCGTACTTCAACTGCAGTACCTCAACAGCAATTTACCTCTCCACCCCCGTGCTCATTGCGTACCCCATGCGGGTTCCATTGTAATCAGGGGAAACGGCGGATCGCTTAGGTTCCTTGAGGATCTCGACGATCATTTCGATTTGTACAATGTTCCTGAAGATTGTCAAATACCTATAGCAGGCACATGTTTGCAAGACACTGCCAAGGTCTGGTACAGACAGTGGCGTCGGATGAACCCAGAGAGCTCCTATCAGCAACTTCGAGCTGAATGTTTGGATGTATTTCCCTTTGGCACCAATAAGACTGCCTTGCACAACAACTGTTTTCCAGGCGACATCAGGCGTCAAATAGTCCCGTCTCGTTCGCTCTGGAAACAGTTAGACTTTACAAATTATGGGATCCCACTGTAGTGGAGTCTGACGTTATTGATACTCTGCTGCAGCAGCTGGATCCTTTCCTGCAGGAATTTTTGGAAGTTCGACGTCCTGTCTCCGTTCACGAGTGCCTGAAACTCCATCCGAGTTTTTGAGAACGACACAGCAAAGGACAATCTTCACAGGTCCAAGAGTACCGCCAACCTACGCAGTTCCAAGAACATCCTCTTCAAAATAATAAGTATCAGCAGCCAAAACAGAACTTTCGTCAAGGACAATTTTTCAATCAGCCTAGGCAGACTACTTATCAGTCAAGGGTGGAGAACGCCTATCAGAAGTCTAGATACGTGCCGCCGCATCGTCGGGCATCAGAGGTGCGACATCCTGACTATTATGGGGACCAGGATAACAACCAAGAGTTTCTCGTCCCCGGGATAATTACTACCCGGTTGACAAGACATATCCAAAACACCGTGCTGGGGGAGGGGAGCAAGGCAGGCCTAATGATACTAATGCTGCCTCTCCTGCAAGTTATTACAACTCAGCACGTTCTGGTGCTTCGGCAAATTTCCAAAATCAATCAAGACATACTAATCAGTTTCACGCCAATTTAAACTTCCACAGGAGGTAGATGGGTCGATTCTATCTCCTTGTTTCTCTGAAGACCTCAAATCTCTTTTTTTAACCATTCAAGCTCCGCAGTTGCCTGATATTCTTGTCACCTTAGATAAACTGGTGGTGTCGACAAAAAATGATTCTGGGTCTGACATTTCTGCCTTAAACTTTGATTTCTGCGCTACCACCTTTCCAAATGCTTTTGTCGAGCCCTCCCAGCAATGTCTGCGAGGTGCAGACAATAATGTCTTTTCAATCTCTGGTTCAGTTCATTTACCTGTCAAGATTGGCAAAGTTCAAGTTTCATACACTTTCTACTTGATCCAAGAGTTACCCATTGATTGCCTTCTGGGAATGGAATTCATTAAAATGTTTAAGCTTACACTTGATTTCGAGCATGGGGTAATCTTAATGCCTGCGGTTAGTCCTCCCACCCCAGAAGAGCCTATTGATTTTTCTGCAGTTCTTGCGAGCGACAGATTGTTGCCTGAGCACAAGAGCCAACTTGGTCAGGTTTTAAACAGCCGACCAGGGTTTTTTTATGACAAGCCAGGGTTCACACAGGTGGTGTATCACACCATTGATACGGATGGGGCTAATCCCATATAGCATGTAAGCCTTATCCATGTCCGAACCAGAAAAAAGCTGACTTCCAAAAACAAATTCAGGACATGCTCCATCCGGGAATCATTAAGGGATCACTTAGTCCTTGGGCAGCACCTGATTTTCTTGTTCCAAAAAAAAAAGAAAAAAACCAATCTGGAGAGTATCGTTTTGTGATAGACTATCGTAAACTGAATGCGGTGACTAAAGCTATCAATTACCCGTTGCCTATAATTAGCGATATTCTCCAGGATTTATCGTCAACAAACTGGCTGTCAACTTTGGATTTAGCTAGCGGCTATTGGCAGGTTGCTGTCCACCCACATTCAGTAGAAAAAAACTGCTGGATTCATTACCCCGTTTGGAGCGTTTGAGTTCCTGAAAATGCCCTTTGGATTGGCATATGCTCCAGCAACCTTTCAGCGCCTAATGGACTCAGTCTTACGTCCTGTGCTCGGACCTAATGTCCATGTCTATTTGGATGATATAATTGTCTCTTCTGAGACTTTTGAGGAGCATCTGTCTCTGTTGGACCAAGTTTTCGAACCGTTACATAATGCGGGTTTGACATTAAAGCCTGCCAAATGTCAAATTGGACGGGACGAACTAGTATATCTGGGACTAAAAATTACCCCTAATGGCCTTCTAACTGATGACTCAAAGGTCAAGCCAATTTCTAACTTTCCTAGGCCTAAATCAGCAAGAGTTATCTAGGTTTTTAGGCATGACCGGGTGGTATCAACAGTTCGTTCCGGGGTACGCTACTCTATGCGAACCCTTATATGCTTTGAAACGAAATATAGACACTTTGTTTGGTTCACGGACGCAGAGACTGCTTTTACTACTCTGAAACATGCTCTAGTCTCACCACTCGTGTTAGCCTTTCTTAACCACGAAGAAATGTTTGATATTTACACTGATGCTTCAGGTGTTGGCCTAAGTGCTGTATTATCTCAGCGAGGGCATCCCATTGCATATGCCTCTCTAACTCTTAACAAAGCAGAACGTAATTACTCTGCTACTGAGCGAGAATGCGTAGCTATTTTGTTTGCAGTTTCCAAATTTAAATGCTACCTCAATCACTTAACTGTCAATGTCATTACGGATCATTCGGCATTACAATATTTAAATACTGCAAATAATCTTTATCAAAGACTGTTAAAATGGACACTTAGACTTCAAGAATTTAATGCCCGGATTGAGTATCGCACTAGTAAGTCAAACCAACTGCCTGACGCACTGTCTTGCTGTCCGGTCAGTTCTGGTGGCCAGGCGGATACTGAACCTCCCTCCCTATTTCTATTCTCGGAAATCACTTCAAGGGAGCAGATAATTTCTGAGCTGCTGAATGATCCAGATTTTGGGGAAATCTATAATTTCTTACTCGCTGGTTCTTCTGCTCCTAGTGAACCTTTTTTTAGCGGGTCTTAGTCAAAATTATGAAATCATCGATGGTATTTTGTATTATAAAAAAAATTGTGAATTCTAGAGCTGAGTACCGCCCTGCGATACCTCAGTCTCTCCGCATGGCCTTATTATATGAATTTCATGATATTCCTCTTGCCGGCCACTTAGGCATACGAAAAACTCGTACTAAGCTTCGAGACGTAGCCTTCTGGCGGAGCATGTACAATAATATACTCGCATACATTCGCTCTTGTGAGTACTGTGAGAAGTACAATTATGATAATAAACGACCGGCCGGTCACCTTATTTGTAGTTCAAATAATTATGCGTTTGAAACCATATCTATAGATTTATTGGGCCCTTATCCATTATCAACTAAAACTAAGTCTCGTTATATTTTAGTTGTTACAGATAACTTTTCTAAATGGGTGGAAGCATTCCCCATTAAAGCAGCTACTGCTGATGTAATATGTGATACTCTAATACATAATATTTTTACTCGTTTTGGCTGTCCCCGTACCGTAGTCTCGGACCACGGGGTTCAGTTCATTTTGGAGTTATTCGAGAGAATGTGTGCGATGCTTCAAATAAAACACAAATTTATCAGTCCATATCATCCTCAAGCCAATACGGCTGAGCGTGTTAATCGAACCTTACTAAAGATGATCTCAACTTTCATTGGCAATAATCATGAGCATGAGCGTTGGGACGAATATGTTGAAATGTTTTGCTTCGCCCTTCGCTCATCATTTCATGAGTCAACGCGGTTTACGCCCACTAAACTTTTTCTAGGGCTCAAAATCCGCACCCCCTTTGAAAATTTAACTGGCATTGACGATGAAATCAACCAAAGACTAACACTTGAATCTGTAAAACAACTTGCTCAAAAGGCAAGGGCTGCTATCAGTCGAGCTCAGTTAGGCCCAGCTAGGCACTACAATGCAAAAAGAAGAGAACCAGATCTCGCAGTTGGGGATCTGGTATTGTTAGAAACTCATTTTCAATCCTCCGTTACACATACATTTGTAAAAAAGTTGCACCCTTTTTGAAGGCTCCTTTGAATTGGTGGAATTGTACAATAATGATGTCGTATTAAAGAAGCCAGATGGCTCCTTACATTCTGCCCATGTGCAGCAATGTAGGAAATGGGTTTATAATGAATTAGCTTTATTTAGCTTTCCGCTAAGCTGATTATAATGAATAAGCTCTTTCTACCAGCTAGCTAATGATAATAATGAAGCTTTCCTACTGAGCTAAGTATAATGCTTCTGCTACTGAATGATATGCTTGTACTAAGCTTTAAATAGTGAATTCAAATGGTTGTTGTTACTAGTTAATTAAGAACATGAATAAAGTCTCCTGCTAGTAGTGTAGTAATAGTATTGAACAAACTTATAACTGGTAGTAATGTTGCAGCAGTAATTAGAATGAATAAAGTCTTAACGCTGGTTGTTAATGGTAATAAACTAATGATATAAACCTAACAGCCAGACAGAGGTCTGACAAAAACTATGAATTGAGAAAGACGTACTTACTACAAGCTTTTTTATTATGCAACTCTTGGTCATCCAAAGCACACACACACAACTTGTTTCACAATAATGAAGAATCAAACTAATGGCATAGAACGAAACTCTCTCCTCTAGTATAACAACAAACGATCTCCCTATAACAACAAAAGCTCTCCTTATAACAACAAAATCTCTCCGTACAACACAAAACGTTCTCCCTATCGATGAACGCGCCTATATATACTGGCTACCACCACGTCATGACTTACACTCATTGCCAGATCTCATTCATCGGGTGAAATAATATTTCGTTCAGTAAGAAGATAATTTACATAGTAAAATAAAATAACCAGAGATAGTAAAATCAAAAGGAAAATAATGAATATAGAGTATACGTTACAGGTTGTTAGAAACAATGATGCAGTTATTGACCCTAAATCTGGTAGGAATCCTCAGACAGAGGGTGGGACACGTCTTCACAAGTCTGTACTGTTGATGATGAAATTATTGATCCCACCTGTGTCCTGTCCGATTCTCTAACTTCATCTGAGTGGTTCTTTGCTTCCACTTTTCACGATTCCCATTCTGACATTCTCCCATTCACTCGGGTGCTGCAATTATTTCGACTCCTCCGTCTCCGGCCTTCTCAAACGACGGGAGCTCATCTTCAAGTCCTTCCAGTTCCTCTGGATATTCTTGTAATGTGCAACGAGGTTCATTTTTATCTGTTTCTCATAATGCAATCGCTCCATTTACTTCTTCACGCATGGTGCCTCCGTTTGGTCCCAAATCTAAAACGTTAAAAAGGACAAGAACTGGCATTTCATCTTCAGGTAGTTCTATCTCTCCTGTGGCCAAAAGAACCGTACCTCTTGCTGATACTGAATCATCGGACAATATAGTTGAGATTCTTCAGTCTTCAAGTAAAAAAATCCTTGCTTCTGTTTCCACTGAGCAGTTGCCTACTTTAGGAACATTTAATCAATCTACAGCAGGGCAAAAACGTCCTGTTTCGCCATCTGTGCCCTCTAAACCTACCAAGTGTCCGCCGCCTGAATTTCCCCCTCCTGTTCCACAGTCCCCTAGTGCAACTTCTATTGTTGGGCTACAATCCAGACATCAAGTCCAGCATTTGCATCAGCCTGGATTTCGTCCTTGGAATCTTCGCTCGGGACGGACGGAGCCAATACCTTTCTCCACTATTCTTCGTCGTCCACGGAAGCGCCCTTCTACTTTTACACCGCTTCTTCGACCGCCAAAGAAACGACCGGATCTACAGTCTTCTCAGATTCCGGGTTCGTCTCCAAGTCATCCTGGAACCTCCTTGCGACGGCCTGATGACCCCGCTTCTTCCGGTCCACTTGCCCTGTCAATGAGGAATCCTGAGACATCCCGGCAATCCAGTGACATTTGACCTAGTTTCGAGAGTGCCGTTTTCGCCCCGACAACAAAGTAAGCGTGTCCGCACACGGGTCTTCTTTGCCAGTAAAAGGTACTGTTAAAAATTTTTTTGTTATTACAATTGACCTTCAAGCTCAAAGGAACTTTCGCTGCCATAGAGCTTAGCTCTATAAAAAGACTATTTGAATTTTTCTCTGTACTCAAAATGTATCACAGAACTTTGCTCTATGAAAAGACTATTTATTTGAACTTTTCTCTGTACTCAAAGTATCACAGAACTTTTATGATAGACTTTGAGGACAAAATATATCAAATACCTTATCTCCTTGTCAGAATGTAATGCTTTTTTTTTTTTTTTTTTTTTTTTTTTTGGTGTGGCGCCACATTAATATTTTTTAGTTCTAAAATGCTTGTCAATTCATTTTGTAAATGTTTCCTTTTCGGCATGGCATTGATATCAGCCATTGCCTTTGTTGATATCTATAAATGTTTCACTCCCAGGGTAGGGTTTTCCAGGGTTTCCCATATCCCATCCAAAACTTGATGTGCGAATGCATGGGAGTAGTTCGAAGTTGGCCCTGGCCGCCAAGTGTTCAGTTAAAGGTTTTTGTGTTGTTGTTCTATGATTAACCTTTTTTGTGCTCGACACTTGTTGTGTTTGGTGTTGAATTTTTTTCTGCAAGTGCACTTTTTATTTTTCAACAAACTAACTCTAAACCATGCTTTCTGTGTTAAAATGTTCGACTATTCAATTAACTTAGTTTGAATGTTTTGTCTTCCCTGAGAAGTTATCGGGGGGGGGGGACGAATGTGTAAATTAACTCCACGTTAAAAATGTTGTAGTTTTTTTCCTGCATTGCGCAGTTTTTCTTTACTGTTTTGATACTTCTTACATGTATATTGATGAGAGTTCTCCGCACGTATTGTGACAAAATATTTATCACGATCTATAATATGGAGATTTGATATCGTACAGAAAGTTTCTTTTTCTATGAATGCTAGTGATATTGAACTATTGATGTCTAGAGACTGTGTACTGATTCAAAGTCAGCTGCAGCAACTGGTCAACAATTCCCTTCATCCATTTTGTAAGTTCTTATCTGAAAGAGATGAATGACTGATCAGATTGTTTTGAAAGGATACCTCTACAAAACTGATAGGTTCTTGGAAAAAAAGATGTGACGTATATTCTAAATTAACTTTCCTTTTTAGTTTCTTTCCCTATGTAAATCTTGATTTTGTTCTCAGTTATACTTCACACTTAACGTGATATCTTCTCTCTCAAACGAATACTGTGGGCAACACATATTGAGGTTGAATGAACATGACTTATGCCTGTTATGAGATAAGAACGAGAAATATAAACTACGAGACAACAGTTGCTCGTGTGGAGCGTGGAGTGTTTAACGTGGGGTGTTGATCTGTGTGAGAGAAGTGGTATGTGATTTCTATGCTATCCTGAAGTGCTATGATGTATTAATGAAAACATCAGGAATAAAGCCAATTTCCGTAAGTTTGACTTCTGTTTAAATGTTTCGTCTGACCGTTAAGGTTTAATTTAGGAACTATTTCATCGTATGGTGATGTTTTTAAAATAACGTAAGAAGAGCGACAAAGAATCAGTACGAAAAGACATTTACGTTATAGTGTCGAATGCGATTCGATTTATCTTTTACTGCATTTAAACATAAACACTTATTGGTTTTACGATCTCCACGATAATCTCTAAACTTTGGGTACTTTCATAAATACTTTAAACTCATACAACAACGACTGTGTAACGCCATTGCTTACATGTTTATTATCATAATTCTATGTATTCTAATTTATGAATGAAATTTTAATTTTGCACTCTGTGCTTGTGCTTACTGTGGTTAAAGTATTGTATCTTTCGAAGAAACCTTTTCTTTTCTGTTCTTTCTCGTCGACTTCTTCTCGAAAAACCCTGAAAACATAATAAACATAATTATACATATATATATATATATTTATTATATTTACTATTGTATATCTTTGATGTGACATTCATATCTTTAAGAACTTAAAACCTTTATCGCTACAGAAGTAATTTCATTTCTGCGAGGTTGGTCCTCATTATGGAGTACCTGCTGTATTCATAATGGAAGAAATATCACATGCTATAGTATTATCTTTCCTCCATTAATCTTCCTTTTACCTCTGACTTCTTTTTGGGTTATTCCAGAATCCATAACTATAGCGTCTAAATAGCTTTTAGATTATTAACGGTAGCGTCTAGTTCGCTTTAAGGTTATTACCTTGCCACTCTTTTCTCCTTTTTTCAGCCCTACTTTTTGCTGAAAGTAGCAGAATTATTACTTTCCCCCTTCTTTTCTTCCATTTTTTTCTTTTTTAATACTGTACTTTGCTGAATGGAGAAAAAAATACTAAGCCGTAACTTTGCTCGCATACAAAAACTTTAAACTCTATAAAATTTAACGATTCTTAAACAATTTAGGTTCGCGCAAAGAGAGAGAGAGAAGTAGAAGAAACGAAAACGAAAAAAAGGATAAAAACGATTTGTCTTCTAACAATTTATATGCATTTATAACCTAATCAAACGTTGAATGAAATCATACGTTAAAAATCAGACATGATCAGTGCAATTAGCTCATTTAACAGATAGATATTGTTGTGACCTTTGGGCCTTAGTTGTCAGGATACCCAATTATTTTCTGGACTGCGATTCGAATCACTGGATCCACCAATACCTCGTTAGCTAATTAGCCAACACGGTACACCAATAAACCAATGGAGGCACAATATAACAATTAAAACAGGGATTTAATAGATACATGCATAAATTACACCGGATACTTCATTAAATAGAAAGGCTATAATTTCCGGCCAGCTTTGGCCCTCTTCGGTGTTTCAGAAAACATGTCCTAACGAAAAGTCTGTTCCTTCACAATGGACCGCAAATAAAAGTATTCGCAAAAAGTACTTACATAGGTCCTTGAGTATCCACAGTATGATGACACAAACAACACAAACACTCACTCGCTTCACTAATATGTTGGTACTACGGGTAGTTTGATCTTAACTTCCATCACCGCTCAGTCTTTGCTGTGGATAGAGCGATGTCGTTCCCCGGTCACTGGAGATACGTAATCAGACACACACACAAGATTTTTCTCCTCTACTCGATACGAAGAGGCTCTGCAGGGGGGTGGGGGTCCTCCGTGGTTCCTGGTGTCAGGCGTTTCACCTCTCCGCTCTCTCTCTCTGGTTGAGCGAGGATATTCCCCAATTATTATGTCTCTATCGGCCTTCCACCTGAAATAGCTCCTTACGACAGGTATCAATACTTCGGCGAGGTGAAGAAAGTTTCCAGGCAGATCTGGTGCTTTTTATTCATCAGTTTATGCTTTCAGCTGGATTCCCATCTTATGCTCAAAATTGTAAGAGCACGCAGACGGACGGCAAGCATTTTCTAGCACGAGGAAAAATCGAGGCCCAGTTCTCTCGGGTATCAAACGGGATCTGTCTTCAACAACAATCTCCCCTGTCCAAGAAATTGGTAAGCGGTGAATTCCAACACTTGAAACCGCGACATTTATTATAAACCGCTCTTCAAGTCTAAGAGCTTTCCCATTGTTTAGCGCGCGGCACAGACAAAAGCTTCAAACGCTTTTGCCGTCCAAACACTTTTTAGTCATGGGAATAGCTTTTAAACTCTGACCCGTCCCATTTCCGTTTATGGGCTCTTTGTTCTCGTAGCAAACACCTGCAACTCGCCACTTGAATTCAAAGTGCTAGAAGATCTTTTCTTAATATACCGCCCTCGCAAGTGTTTAAATTATAACTCTCTGTTAATTAAAACCCCCAATCAAGTTTCAATTACCGTTAATTAACCACGCCTCTAGCCAATTAATTATGCGAGGGGGGGGATCGTCACATCGCCCCCTTCTCAAAATTCAACTCGTCCCGAGTGCATATAAGATACCTGTGATTCGCAGCGATTCCACCACCCGGAACTGCCTACCCTAGATAAGAACTCATCAGTACCCCTCTTCCTTGGTGCCTATCATCGTCTCTACCCTTGGTGCCTATCATCGTCTCTACCCTTACTAAAAACAATCGCCTTGAATTGGTCTTTGGAGTTCCCCGGGCACATTCCTTTTTCTAACGAATCTCAGGGAACGCCCACATTCCATGCATACCCGTATAATTATTTACACTGCCACGCTCCAGGGCAGTACACAAATACGACACTACATAATTAATTTACATTATACAGTTCCACTACCACGGCACACGACATATTGCAATATTAAAATATTTCTACCCAATAGAACACAACACCGAGTACACTGTACAAAATTATTACAACCAACAAACTCATTCCATGTTTACAGGCTCTCCGCTTCTCACCCTTTCACATCATCACTAAGTCAACCAACGGGAAACTAACCAATCACCTGAGACACTCATCCTTCAAACGTTTATGATTCGGTATTTCCTGCCCTATACGGTCTAAGCCTATCGAGGTGAATAACTCTAACTGGTCTGTTATTGTACCGAACTTTGTAAAGAACATCGTTTATTTTTTTCTTTACTACACAAGGACCTTTCCACGGGCGCTGCAATTTGGGTGGCTTTCCCTTTCGCCTACGTGGATTATAGAGCCAGTCTAAGTCTTCCTCCTTAAACACTTTCTCCGCAGCCTGCACGTCATATCTGGTCTTCATTCGTTCAGTAGCTATCCGAATATTCCTCCTAGCAAAACTATGTACTTTCTCCAATCCTCTGGTAAGCTCTGTAACATACGTGCCAGAATCCTGAGCAATTGTTTCCTGCCTTCCAAACACCAAACCACAGAAGAGACGTAATTATCGCCCATACAACATCATACTCGGGGTATTCCCCGTGGTTTCATGCACCGCAGCCCGGTACGCCAACAAAAATAGCGGAACAAGCCTGTCCCAATCTTTCTGGTTATCACTAACAAATAATGAAAGCTGCTGTCCCAAGGTGCGTACGAACCTTTCACACATTCCGCCACTCTGAGGATGAAGTGGCGTAGTTCGAGTCTTTTTAATGCCGAGTAAATTACACATTTCTTGGAACACTTTAGACTCAAAGTTCCGCCCCTGGTCGGAATGCAATTCAAGAGGAACTCCATGAGAGCTCACCTATCTACTGACAAGAATTTCGGCAACAGCAACTGCTTCCTGATTTTCCATAGGAAAGACCTCCGGCCATTTGGTGAAATAATCCATAACCACCAACAAATATCTGTTGCCATCCTCTGACTTAGGAAACGGTCCCATTACATCAATTGCTACCCTTTCGAACGGTGCTCCCACATTATACACTTGCATTCGGCCGCGACATCGTGTCATTGGGCCTTTCTTGGACGCGCATAAGCGACACTGTCTGCACCAATCCTCTACATCCTTCCTACCATTTACCCAGTAACATCGTTACCGGACTTTCGCGAGAGTTTTTCTGACACCAAAATGTCCACCAGTCGGGCTATCATGCATTTGTTTCAAAACATTTTTCGCCAAAAATCTTGGAACCACCAGTTGAATTTGTCGCGAATCATTGCTAGAATTTTCCAATTCTCTGTACAAAATTTCATCTCTAACCACAAGAGAATCCCATTGCGCCCAATAACTTTTCAAAATCTGTCCGTACGCTGCAACAGTCGCCCACGCAGGACGGTCGGAAGACTTTTGCTTCCATCGGACCAGACGTCCTACATCTTCGTCCGCTTCCTGCGCTTTTTTGCATCTCATCCGGACTCAGCGGATCTCGTACAGTCGGGGTCGGGGGTATTTTCGCCTGGCGCACCGCTTGGGTCCCCGGCTGCAGATCATTGCTGTCTGCGCGTAGGCAGGATTTGCTTTGCGGCGGACAGGGTCTTCTCGACAAAGCATCCGCATTCTTACGTGCATTCCCCTTCCGATGTTGTACCTGGAAATCATAAGTTTGTAAACGTTCTATCCACCTGGCTACCTGTCCCTCCGGATTTCTAAAATTAAACAGCCAACGCAAAGCGCCATGATCGGTTCTCAACAAGAATTTTCTACCGAACAAATAATGATGGAAATGTTCTATACCTTTTACCATAGCCAATAATTCTTTTCTAGTAACACAGTAGTTCCGTTCCGGCTTAGAAAGAGATTTACTAAAGTACGCTATGACTTTTTCCTGTTCATTCTGAACCTGAGATAAAACTCCACCTACTCCAGTTTCCCTAGCATCGACATCCAGGATTAATGATAATTCCGCTTCGGGATAAGCCAATACCGGCGCTGATATCAGAGCTTCCTTTAGTGTCGCGAAGGCTCGTTGACACTCTTCATTCCACTCAAAGGGAACTTTCGCCTCAGTTAACCGATGCAATGGTAGGGCTATCTGCGAAAAACCTCTGATAAATTTCCGGTAATAGGAACATAACCCAAGGAAACTTCTCACCTCCCGAACATTCGTCGGCGGTGGCCATTCTTTGACTGCCACAATCTTTTCAGGATCTGTTCCTATGCCATCTGCAGAAATTACATGTCGGAGGTACTTCACTTCCTTTTGCAAAAATCTGCATTTTTTGGGATTCAGTTTTAATCCAGCTTCCCGGAGCCTAGTGAAAACGACTCTCAAATTATCCAAATGCTTAGCAAAAGTAGTACCACACATAATTATGTCATCCAGATAAACCATGCAGATGTCAAACGGTAAACCTCGAAGAACGGTTTCCATTAAAGGTTCAAATGTGGCGGGTGCATTACACAGTCCAAAGGGCATTAACCGAAATTGCCACAAACCATTACCTGTCGTGAAGGCAGTTTTCTCCTTATCATCTGGATGCATACCCACCTGCCAATAGCCACTTTTTAGATCGAGCGTTAAGAACCACTCAGATCCAATCAAATGATCCAAAGTATCATCTATCCTAGGTAGTGGATAGGAATCCTTACGAGTTACTTCATTGAGCTTCCTGTAGTCTAAACAAAACCTAGTCGTACCGTCAGGCTTACAGACTAAAACAACAGGAGATGCCCGCGGGCTAAATGAAGGTTCTATGCTAAATGAAGGAACTCCTTGCTTCTCCATATTTCTCAACATCTCTTCCCCTTCTGCTCGTTTAGATAAAGGTAAACGTCTAGGCGGTTGCTTAATTGGAGCTCTATTTTCCGTATCTATTTTATGGAAAACGACATTAGTTCGTCCATAATCATCCTCACTTGCGGAAAAAACATCGGCGAATTCGCATATCATCTCGGTCCACTCTCCAAACTGATACGTACTCATGCTCGCCGTGGCCTCCCTTGCGAGGTCACGCAGAGGCTCCGGCACTTCGCCGCTCCCTCCCACGCTCGAGTTGTGTGGGATCCTTACAGCTACGCGCCGAAATTACAGGATTCAAGGAACAAAGTTCTAACCCTTCCTTTATCTTAACATCGACGTCACCCAGGTTAACTATTCTTACGGGGATGCAATGTGCTGTTTTTACCAGCGCTCTCGCTACAAGTACATTTTTCGGTAACGGGCAAATTTCGGACACTTCACATACTGCCATCGGAAATTCTAGTGAAAGCTCAGGCAAACATCCTGCCAGAATTGTTTCACTTTTTGCTGGTAAAACACACTTTTCTTTTGCGAGAACTGTGACCCTCTGCGACTTCAGGTGCCCATGTTGACTCCTCATGAGAACCATTTCCTCATGTTCCGTCTTCAGAGTTCCATTCTTAAGGTCCAAAACATATCCGTTCTCACTAAGAAAATCGAGACCCAGGATGCATTCTTCAACGATATCAGCAACCACTGCCGTGTGTCTGCAGCATTCATTTCCAATTCGTGTATCGACGCCTGCGGTTCCAAGAGCAACTAAACCATCTCCATTCACAGTTTGAATCTCAACCCGTTGCTCACTTATCAAACAATCTGCAGGTTCCTTAATTTGCTCGAAAAAATCCGGACGGAGTAATGTAATATCCAGCACAAATTGGCATTTGGTTTTATTTATCATTCCCTCAACTCTTAAACCACTGTAATCCCCAGAAAAACCTGTGACGTGCGCTTTCACCGTGCGGGGCTGCTTTTGCTGCGTCTGTTTTCGCCCCTCGAAACTGACTTCTGAGGGTTTCCCGAAGCCTGTTTCTTCGACTTTTTCCCTCTCTCAAAAGTTTTCTACACTCAAAACTGCGATGCCCTCTTAATCTACAATACCAGCACTCCATTTTTTTAGACGGCGTATCACTTCTTCCCCGGCCAGGAGACGTAACAGAACGATGTTTAACATCTCTGCGAAGGAGATCCAAAAGCTCTTCGAGTTTAGTTTCGACTGATGCATTGTTCGGACTTTCTGCTACAGTTGCCATACGAACTGTTTTTCTAGAACTCCTAGAATGGCGCGAAGAGTCAAATTTCATTGTATGTAAGACGGCTGACTTAAGTGAGTCACAATCCGCCATGCGCACTGAATGCTGAATGTCTGGATCAGAAATCGCTTCCACAAAATGTTGCTGCGCCATCGTGTCCTGTATTTCCGAAGTACATTGCCCATACGCAAGCCTTGTCATACGATCGATGTCGGTCGCGAGATCTTGTAGTGACTCATTGACCTCCTGCCTGCGATTTTTCAACTGAAGAACACGGAGTTGCTTTAAATGTTCCTCCCCAAATCTGAGTTCCAGGGCAGCGACGAGACAGGAATATTTTAAACGGCTCTCTTCCGACAAAGTTTGTAGGATATCAGCAGCTGCATCCCTCAATGATGCCGCTAGCGCGCATGCTTTTTCCCTTTCGCTCCAGCCGTTCACACTCGAAACCATTTCGAACTGGGTCCTGTATACTCCCCAGCTAGTCTTTTCGTCAAACGCGCTTGGTTTAATTCGGGTCGGCCTACTCAAAGCTTCGCTCATCACACCCGGTGACTGAAATTCCGACGAACTTATTTTTGCCTCACAATGTTGTACCCTTTTCTCTATATCCCTACAAAATTTAGTTTGTTCCAACTTAGTACCATTAAATTCCCCAGAAAGTTTTTCCTTTACATTTCTACATTGAGTCTCGCACAAGTTACGAACGCTCTCTAAATTTTGGGTGCATTGTTCTATTTGGTCTACGCACTTTGCCTGCCCAATTTCCAACTGATCGATACGCAAGTTGGTATCTTCTATTCTTTTATCAAATTTTTCTTCATACCCCCCAATTCTAGCTATCAGCTGATTTATGCTGCCCGTCTGCTGCTCAAGACTTTCTTTCTGCTGTTGTAAGCTTTGCTCAAAACTTTCTTGTTGTTTGAGCTGCTGCTCAAAACTTTCTTTGGAAGTTTTCAGTCCATTTCTGAGTTCATCTTTCAGTTCATCTAATATTTTTGTAATCCCTTCAATTTTTGAAACTTTGAGCTCAACTTATTATGCAAGTTGCGAAAGTTGGCATAAATACTGTGCTCCGGTTGTACTGTGTTTCTGAGGTATACAATACGGATCCCATTGCTGATCACCGCTTTTGTTGCGACCTTTGGGCCTTAGTTGTCAGGATGCCCAATTATTTTCCGGACTGCGATTCGAATCACTGGATCCACCAATACCTCGTTAGCCAATTAGCCGACACAGTACACCAATAAACCAATGGAGGCACAATATAACAATTAAAACAGGGATTTAATAGATACATGCATAAATTACACCGGATACTTCATTAAATAGAAAGGCTATAATTTCCGGCCAGCTTCGGCCCTCTTCGGTGTTTCAGAAAACATGTCCTAACGAAAAGTCTGTTCCTTCACAATGGACCGCAAATAAAAGTATTCGTAAAAAGTACTTACATAGGTCCTTGAGTATCCACAGTATGATGACACAAACAACACAAACACTCACTCGCTTCACTAATATGTTGGTACTACGGGTAGTTTGATCTTAACTTCCATCACCGCTCAGTCTTTGCTGTGGATAAAGCGATGTCGTTCCCCGGTCACTGGAGATACGTAATCAGACACACACACAAGATTTTTCTCCTCTACTCGACACGAAGGGGCTCTGCAGGGGGGGGTCATCCGTTGTTCCTGGTGTCAGGCGTTTCACCTCTCCGCTCTCTCTCTCTGGTTGAGCGAGGATATTCCCCAATTATTATGTCTCTATCGGCCTTCCACCTGAAACCGCTCCTTAGGACAGGTATCGATGCTTCGGCGAGGTGAAGAAAGTTTCCAGGAAGATCTGGTGCTTTTTATTCATCAGCTTATGCTTTCAGCTGGATTCCCTTCTTATGCTCAAAATTGTAAGAACACGCAGACGGACGGCAAGCATTTTCTAGCACGAGGAAAAATCGAGGCCCAGTTCTCTCGGGTATCAAACGGGATCTGTCTTCAACAACAATCTCCCCTCTCCAAGAAATTGGTAAGCGGTGAATTCCAACACTTGAAACCGCGACATTTATTATAAACCGCTCTTCAAGTCTAAGAGCTTTCCCATTGTTTAGCGCGCGGCACAGACAAAAGCTTCAAACGCTTTTGCCGTCCAAACACTTTTGAGTCATGGGAAATAGCTTTTAAACTCTGACCCGTCCCATTTCCGTTTATGGGCTCTTTGTTCTCGTGGCAAACACCTGCAACTCGCCACTTGAATTCAAAGTGCTAGAAGATCTTTTCTCAATATACCGCCCCTCGCAAGTGTTTAAATTATAACTCTCTGTTAATTAAACCCCCAATCAAGTTTCAATTACCGTTAATTAACAACGCCTCTAGCCAATTAATTATGCGAGGGGGGATCGTCACAATATTATGGAAAAGTAATGAAGGTAATGAAATTTACAAAATTGTTAGGTTATGCGCAAACATAATTTACAAATGAAAACCAAATAAAAGAAATGATGTGAAAATGATTACCAATGATAAATTGATTTCGTTTATTAGCCATGACTTCCGGTATGCATTTCGCTTGATGAAAAATCGAGAAAAAGAGTATTGTTTAAAACGCATAAGACGTCAAAATGATTTTATTCACATTTATTGCCCAATAAGCATTAGTAAAAGAAAAACAGTCACAAGAAATATTATTAACAAAAACTCTACTTGCTTAACTACTTTGGTGTCCAAAAAGGCATTCGTAGGGATAAAAAGGAAAACACGGAACAGCAGATAGAGGCGTTTGGCATGTAAAGAGACATAGTCATAAGGGTAATAAACATTTTATGACAACAGACATACACTATATTGACAAAAGTCACCGGACACTCCTTTAAAAGCAAATGAACGGATCCGCTACGCTGTTAAGATGCGCGGTACAGCTGCAAATGGTATAAAAACAAGCCTGCAACTGACCGCGATCATATCGCACTGTGAGGTTGAGTGAAAATGTCGCGGCAGGAGAGAACTGACTTTGAGAAAGGAAAGATTGTTGGGTGTTATATTAGTGGGTTGTCCATAAGAGAAACCGAAAGGCGTATAAACATACCCAAGTCAACTGTTTTGGATGTACTGAATAAGTGGAAGACACGTGGCGTGCCTGAAGCAGCAAAACGTACCGGCAGACCGAAGAAAATCAGTGGAGGACATCGAAGCCTCAAGAGAGTCGTTACAGCTAATAGACGGAGTACTCCACATGACCTCAGTGTACAGGTGAGTAAAAATGCTGGAACCTTGGTATATACTTTTACCACGTACCATTCGCAGCGAACTTCATTCCATGGGTTATCGTGGTCGTGCGGCTGCTCATACGTCTTTCATCTCCACTCGGAATGCTACTCGTCGTTTAGCATGGTGAAAAGAACATTTATCGTGGACCGTAGATCAAAGGACACGGGTCCTATGGACTGATGAATCCAGATACACGATCCATCAGTCTGATAGCCGTGTGTGGGTATGGCGGCAGCCGGGGGAACGCTATTTACCACAGTGTATTGTTCCTACGGTCAAGTTTGGAGCTGGCAGTGTACTCGTGTGGGGGTGTTTTTCGTGGTATGGTCCTGGCCGTTGGTTATCGTGGACAAACCTGTTAAAAAGCACGTCTACCTCGATATTCTGGACAATTATATAATACCAACTTTGTGGCAATACTATAAAACCGAGCCTGGTTGGTACCAGCAGGATAATGCACCGAGCCATAAAGTAAGGACGGTTACGACGTGGCTTGACGATAATTTCATATCGTGTGTGGAGTGGCCAGCACACAGCCCTGATCTTAATCCCGTAGAACACTTATGGGATGAATTAGAGCGCCGCAGAAGAAGTTTGGAACCAAGGCCTACTACTAAGCAACAGTTAGTGGCAGCATTATGTACTGAATGGAAGCGCCTACCTATCGCTGTGTTCCAAACCTTGTCGAAAGCATGTCTCGAAGGGTCAGTGCATGCATTAAAGCCAAAGATGGACCGACACCGTAATAATTTATGCCAATAACAGCTATGTTTTTTTCTTCTAGGTGTCTGGTGACTTTTGTCAATATAATGTATATGCACAAATTTTGCGTACATAGTTTCCTGCCAGGGATTGGAAGTGGTAGGTGCTGTAGAATCCTTGGGAGTAGAAGGTTAACGGCAGATAGATAGACAGAAGTGCTCCTGTTTGAACTGCTGTCTAGATAACAGATCTCGACCCAAATCTTTTAATTCTAACAACGTCTTGGAAACACTCACGTCCATCCCTCCCACCAACCTTTCTTTGCGGAGTAGTGAATTTAAAGAAATAAAATTTCAGATATTTAGGGAATTATTATTTTTATATCTGTTCAAGAAGTGCTGTTTCTATTTATGTGTATATATTTCCGATATGACGTAATAAAAAATGCCGATGGATTTTTCAAGAAATGGCATTTTTTTTGGTATATTTTACCATGGTTTTTTTTTTTTTGTACCGATTTTCTGAAATTGTCAAAAGTTTTGCCCGGCCCCCAGAAATTTTCCACCGTAAGCGCGTGGGCAACTTTCCTATGCGTAAATACAGTACATTCCTGCGTGCGGAGCAGTTGAAGATTTTTTGTTACACTTACATCGTTGTTCATTCCGAGTTACTGAAAACCACTGTGTATATTGGCCTGCAGAGTTCTCTCTATTCATATACAACGGAAGCGTTGTATATGAATAGAATGTATTAAACTTTTATTAGTTGGTCTGAATAATTTTTGTTCTTCCAAGATCAAAAATTGATAAACAGGAATGCGGAACTTACTTTCCGAAGTCTTCAACTCCAGTCTCGAAGGAGATAGAACGTGATTTGAGTTGTTGGAAGACGTCAGAATTCGGCGGCACCACGATATCCACTGTACCATTCAATTCTGAGGGCTCGAGCCAGAAATCCAACTGTTCACGCAATCAATACAAAAAAGAAAAGGCAAAGAAATAGTTGAAGTTTTTAGATACTGTAGAGCGCAGTACAATTTTTTTAATTTTGTAAATGCAACACAAAATCATATTACTGAAAATTACACAAAGATACAAATATCTCAAAGAGCTAAATTTGAAAATTTATCAAATATGTAGCAATATTAAAATTAGCAGCGGAGGGAACGATTTTAATCAGCCATTAAAGGCCATATTATTAGCAGGAACGTCCAGGTGAGTCCTACTCAGCGCGACGATATTTCTTTCTTTTGTCGCTTAAATTCATGGCATTTGATAGTAGTTGATTTGATAAGGTGATGAAACGAATGACTAAATAGAATTTGTCATTCGTTTGATCACACAATGAATCGAAAACAGAAATTATGATAGTTAACCAGTAGGAGGGGGGAGCCTAGATCAGGATTTTCCACACTCTCCAAAGGAAAAGGGATTGAGGATCTCATGATTAGATGGGACGCATATGCTGATTAAAACACATTATTTCATGGATCAGCAGAGTATTCGGTAACACAAGAATTGAGAAACAGATGAATTTCACTTTTGAGTTGATGTGATATACGAGTGTCGCCCCTGTGGCGCAGTGGTCTAAGCGATGGCCTCTGATCATTCGTCCGAAAGGGGTCCGGGTTCGAATCCTGTGACGCATGGATGTTGTGCTTGTCTTACGGCACTGGCTCTCTCCCTTCCCTGGAACCAGTGGCCCTAAATTAGGGACGGGTGACTGCTTATAGCCCATTGAATTGCTCACGGTGGTCGTTAAACCTTCAATCCAAAAAAAAAAAAAAATACGGAAGTTGGTAAAGTCTTCGTATGTTTAGAGCGCATTTCTTCTCTACCCGGAGATGAAGAAAGCTATAGGTTTCAATCCCATTTTCTCGTTTGTATTTTTATAATACAAATTTATTTAGGCATATTTATTCGGGATCTCATGATTAGATAAGACGCATATGCTGATTAAAACACATTATTTCATGGATCGAGTTTTTTTTAAATATTTTTATCATTTCAATTTAGTTCATTAGTTGTGGTCAGGCACTTTACTCGATACTTGAGAGTGTAGGATACAGCACAACACAGAATGTCAAAGTTAAAGTTATACGTATATCTTTCATGAAACATAATTATATTAAGAAATGTTTTTCGGAATAAACCTTAAAATTGTTTTGTTCAACACTTCAGTCTTCTTTCCAGAGCCAGCGATTATTTCCAGATAGAGCTGATGTTTAGAGTTACCAGTTAACCTTGCAGTTGTTGTTCTGTTGTTTTATATTTTATTGTTATTATGAAAATAGTAATAACTGTGTTTGATTGCTTATTTAAAAATTACGCGATATATGGGAATTTACGTAACCCGTAAGAGCATTTACAGATCGCAGCGCATTTTTGTCCTAACCTTGAAACTGAGTTAGGGAAAAACAGTTTCACCATCCCAATACACAACACTTTTATGATGCTCACCAATCGCTTCGCGGTGTCGACGTAGTAACAGACTAAACAAAATTATATAGAATAAATTTAAATAGTTAACACTTTATTTTTACAAAATACTTTTATTATGAAATTACTGTTCTATCACCATTGCAGCTGCTTCCTTTTTTTTTTTTAGCTTTTCATTTTGTGCGAAGTCAGATTTGCAAGTTACAAGTAATAAAAAAAATAACAAATTTTGCCAAATTATAGAAACAGTTCACAGGCCAAGCAAAGCAAGACAGAAGATTAAAAGCTTCTTAACACAGTTTTGGTTCATTTTCACTAATATCTTATATTTCAAACGAATTGAATGTCAGAAAATCGAAACGACCCCTTGAATAATATCATATTGCACACAGTTCTCGGTGGCTTTTCGCACGTTTTCCTTGCAGTACGTCTGCAAATAAACAGGTAAAAATAAGAAAGAAAAGACATAAAAGTATGCCTTTTTTTAAGGAATAAGTGGAAAACACTGAAACTTCGATGTTTCATCTTTATATAATAAATAAGAATTTTAGGGTATTCCGAGGATTTTTGTTTTACAGGAATCAGCAAATTTACCGATTTAGTGAATTATTTATTACTTCAATCTCCAGTATTCGCGCAATAAGCACATCTAATGTGTATATACGAGTATATACAATTTGTATAACCTATGATATTTGATACAGTGAATAAGCTCAAGATAATGGAAAATGGAAATAATATGCATAATACATAATGGAAATAATAAGCATTTTGGTAATTTAACTATGGTATTCATTGTTAAAAACAGTCCAGTACTTGTTGGATGAGCTTCATCTCCAGCTTTAGATCACAAAATTTTCGTCGACACTTTCTCATATGTGGCACCTCCCAATCATACACAAAATTATCTCCCGATACAATTGCGCCAGGCATGATTGCATAACATAATAAACTTAGACAACTGGAAGAAAAATAAATGCTGAGGCGTAGAAATTTGCATCAGGTAAAACTTAATCATTATTGTATTAGATAAAAGCAACTTACCCCCAATGAGCTATCCACTACCAGTGAATGGAGGAAGTTCAAATCGTCGTGGGTTTGAGGAATTATTTTAATCAAAGAAAATCTATAAATAGAAGTAAAAAGAAATTCCACGATGAAAGCTTTGCTATCTACAGCAATAAAATTTGTAGACACTAATCACTAAAGCACAATAGGTAATCATACTATCTAAAAAATGAAATTTACACACGTTATAGGAAAATATTCAAGAAAGCACAATTCATAGCAATACTTATTTGCTATAATTACTCATTAATCGACTGAAAGAAGCAATATCTTTATTTATTGCCTCACTTGGCATGCTGGTGAGATAAAGTTATTTTTCTTCAGTGGGACAGCCTGACAATGTCCCCTCGGCCCAAGATGAAGGTGAAATACACACACACAGGAAAAGCTCCAGATCGTCAAGTCTTTCTGTACTAAGAAATGACTGAAATCCGAACTAAACGAACTTCCAGTTACACTCAGCACCTTGAATTTTGAGTAAATGCTTTCACACTAAATATTTAAATTAAGTGTAGACCGATTTCTAGCCATGATGTAGACTGCAGTCATTCGAAGCATATATTCTGAAAATTTCTAGTAGAAGACTACATGGATATACCAAGGCCGTCTAGAAAACACAAGGCCATGGCATTACAGAGATGAGTTCCCTCCGTTTTTGACGTCATTCTGACGTAACCAGAAATGATCCGTCGGTGTCATATTTGAGGTTACACACGACACAGTTTGAATCCAATCGAAGCTTTGATTTCCGCGTGATGTCACTGAAAGAGGGAACTCATCTGTCTCATATCAATGCCTTGTGTTTTCTAGACGGCCTTGGATATACATGGGTTTATCAAAGTGACGGGGACACCGACTACGACTAGAACGCAATGCTCCGTGTGCCAATCATAGAGGCGAAGTCACCCGCGATGTGAATTATTTAAAAGGGTACAACATGATGTCGGCTATCACGTAGCAGTGCTACATTCGCAAGTGAACAGTTGTTGTGGAGTAATTGTCGACAATATCAGGTCTTAGTGATCTTGAAAAAGGCATGATCATTGGTTTGCGAATTGAAGGAGCTTAAGTAACTAGGATGGCAGAAATATGTAGTATGGGCAACACGAGGAATTGCATCTAAAATTATGACTGCCTATAAAAAAGACACGGCGTTGCCTCCAAACGTACAAATTGTAAACCGTCGTGCCATAAATACCATATCGAATAGGCCGAAGTTGGCACGCATTTTACAATTAGAAGTACAGGACCACGGCACGAAAAATAGCAGCAAATTTGAACACCAGTCGGAATGATCCCGTTTCCGTCATAACAGTTCATCGGGAACTACATCGGATCGGTATTTATGGTTATGCTGCAATCCACAGACCACTGAGTACCAACATCAATGAAAACAACATGTAAGGTTTTTGCATTGATGTTTCCATTCATGACCTGTAAGGTACAAAGCACATAAAAACTGGTATGCTAAGGACTGGAAACGTGTCAGTGCCACGAATCGTGTTTCACATTGTTTCTCACTACTGGCAGAACGTACATCTAGTAGAATCCCGCAGAAGGATGCCAACATGACTGTTTGGTTCCCACTGTGAAGCATAGGATCCCTGATGATGCGGGGTGTAATATCATGGCATTCCTTACGGCCATTGGTTATTATGCAGGGTTGTATCATATCTGCAACATATGAATCCATTTTCGGGGTCCGCCTGCACCCAGTGTTGCACGCATTGCTCCCTGCTGACCTTCTCTGGTTTCAAGCAGTTTATACACCCTTGAATTGTGCGAAACGTATCAAGAACTGGTTTTCAGAGCCAAAGAATTAGGTACAGCAGCTACCACGGCCACCTCAATCTCCAGACCTAAATATTATTGAACATTTGCGTGAATATCTGGAGCAAAATGTCAGATCACATCATTGGCACAGTTTGGACATAGACTATATATTACAGGAAGAACTTCGAAATTCCATTATGGTATATTCATGACTTGTATAAGTAAATTCCAAGCCGAATTGCTTCTGTTCTGAAAGCTCGAGGTGGGCCTACAACTTATCAATAAAAGTTCTCCACAAACAGTAAGCGTTTGTGACGTATATTATAAATTAACTTTCCTTTTTTGTTTCTTTCCCTATGTAAATCTTGAGTTTATTCTGTTATTCTTCACTCTTAACGTGATATCTTTCTCTCAAACGAATGCGTTTGGCAACACAATTAAGGTTGAATGAACGTGACGTATGCCTGAGTTTTGATAAGAACAAGAGATGAAAACGACGACTATCTATTGCTTGCGGGCGTTGGGTTGTAAACTGATTATTGATAGGAGTGTTGTGATAATGTGTGGTGTGTGGAGAGTTTAGTACAATATGCCATGCTACGATGTGTTTTCTACATCCTGAATAAAGCACATTTTCCGTAAGTTTGACTTCTGTTGTTTACACGTTTCGTCTGGCCGTTAAGGTTTCTTTCATTTAGGAACTGTTTCTTAGTATGTTGATGTTTTAAGTTAACGTAGAAGTAAGACAAGACTTCTTCGTCGTAATACGTTTCCATTATTTTGAAAAACCCTTGTATGTACAAGTCCTGTGAAGTTCTCAGAAGTTGCAGGATAGAAGACATTTAAACTGGTTTTCTTTTGAAAAGTGGAACAGCTTCCCCCTGTCCCCGCTTTTTTCTCAAGTTTTAAAAACGCATGTTCGCTTCTTAAACTGAGAAAAGTCCTCCAAATCTATTACGATACTTCCGTTTCTGAACGTGGAGAACGTTTTCATTAATCAAGTAGTAAAATTCTGAGTTTTCCAGTCCTGGCCCGTGTCCAACTGAGTTCAGAAATAAAAGCCCGTTACTGCCTGTTCTCTTAACTTTTATATATAAGAAAGAACCTCTGCCAGGAAAACGCCCGAGTGTCGTTAAGAAAAACGGTCCGAGACCGTGACTTGCCTTTCAGACTCTTAACCATTTTCACTCCGTCATGTGACGTGTGCATTATGTGCTGGAGCATGAAAATCTAATATGTTCAGTATCCTGTTTATACTGAAGTCACTTAGCTTTGCACCTACGAATTTTTTTTTTCATCCTGTCAAAGCATTTGTGCACATGATTGCCTGCTGCATGTGATAGCCAGTCATGCGCGCAAATGCTTTGATGTGACTGCCCGTTGCATGAAGACTTTTGTTACCGCTCAGTGTTCTTGCCCTACCGGAACGTGAAGCAATAGATCCATCATTTCTTTTTATTTGAGGTCTTAACTACCACTGTGAGCAAACTCGATGGACTGAACGCGGTCGCCCGTAACTAATTTAGGGTCACTGGTTCCAGGGAAGAGAAATAGCCAGTACCGAAAGAGGAACAGGATATCCATGCCTCACTGGGACTCGAACCGGGATCCATCTCGGATGAATGGACAGAAACCATCGTTTACATGTAGATCACTGCGCCACCGGGTCATTCACAGACTTACGCTGCCAACGGGTGACTAAATAATTTAACTGAGCGTTAATATTTTATTTTATTTTTGGGGTTTGGGCAACGTGATTAAAATTTTGGACTTGCGATTTCTTTCATTTTTATTGAGTTTCCCAAAACCATTTTTTCATTTCGAGTTTTAAAGATCACATTCAGCAACTGTAAAGGTTGTGAGCTGTAGCCCGTCCCAGACTTGGAGCTGCTGCTTCCTAGAGACAACGTCATCCAACAGGGTTGCCATCTATGTCTCATCCGGAACTCGAGTCGGGGCCCAACTGGGTCGACAAATCCGAAGTTCTTGGTCGTCGTCCTTTTCGGTTATTTAATAATCTTATATACTCTGTTGGCCACCCAAAATGCAACACCAAGAAGGAAGCATCCGATTGGCCTGAAATTCGCAGCATGCGTCGCGCGCAGGAGGACATGCAAACACTTAGCATTGCAGGACACATGCAAATCATGTGCGCCCGGCACGCCACCCAGAAGCACTATAAGAAGGGTGAACAGAAGGCGGGGTGTAAGTAGTGGAAGTGTGTTGTGCTGCCGGACCTGTGCGTGGGAAGCTTCCTGATGCCTCGTCGCAGAATACGGCACTCATTCCAGCACGTTTCGGAGTTCGACAGAGGACGAATAGTGGCTTATCGCGACAGCGGTATATCGTACCGAGACATCGGCGCCCGTGTGGGATGACATCCAGCCACAGAGAGGCAAGTATGGATTCGGTGGGTGCAGGAGAGACGGACGGACCGACGTGAGCGATTGCCGCACCGCGGCATGCCACCGAACGAGAGTACCGGCATGTTGTGCGGTGGGCATTGACGGCTCGCACCGCCACATCACGAACATTAGCGCAGGAATTAGGGTCTGTTGCGCAACAACCTGTGTCAGCACGTACCGTTCGACGTCGTCTGCAGGAGCGGGGACTTGTCGCACGGCGCCCATTGCTCCGATTACCATTGACGTTACACCACTGGCGAGTACGTCGACAGTGGGCCGTTGAATGCCGCACCTGGACTGCGGAATGGCACGACATTGTCTTCTCCGACGAATCCCGCTTATGCCTGCAACACCACGATGGACGGATCCGCGTGTGGTGCCACCGCGGCGATAGACTGTATGACGCCTGCATTATGCATCGCCATACCGGTCCGTCGCCTGGCGTCCTGATTTGGGGCGCAATTAGATATGACACCCGCACCCCTCTGGTACGCATCGCCGATACACTCAACAGTCACCGCTACATCTCCGACGTTTTGGAGCCTGTAGTCCTCCCTTACCTGCAGGACCTTCCAGAGGCCACGCTTAAACGGGACAATGCGCGCCCGTACGTGGCACGCATCGTGAAACAATTATTCACTGCCCACCAGGTGTCACTGCTGCCGTGGCCTGCTTGTTCTCCCGATAAGTCGCCCATCGAACACGTCTGGTCGCTGATCGGCTACCGAGTGGCCCGGCAAGCAGCACCCGCGGCTACGCCTGATGAACTGTGGCAACGTGTGGAAGCAGCCTGGACGGACATACCCCAAGCCCACATCCATCTTTCGTTCGACGCCGCGGCGTGTAATGGCCGTTATTTCTAGCCATGGGGGCCACACGAACTATTGATGTCTGAGTGTTCCGCAAGTCGCACGGGCCTGTAAGCTCAATCGTTTCATCTTTGTTTCTGTTGTTATGTGCCCAGTAAATCTGGCTTTGCTATCTCGTGTCCTTCTTGGTGTTGCATTTTGTGTGGCCAGCACTGCATATACAGTATTGCATAAGCCTTATTCACTATTTTTGACATATAGAAATCTAGCAATTAACTTATCTCCATAAAATCGAAAACTGTAGTGCCCTGAAACAGGAATCGAACCCGCATCTGCCGACTTCCAGTCGTGTTTATCAAAGTTGCACAAGACTGTGCAGTTTCAAGTAATTGAAGTATACGAAGGGGACCAAATCGGACTGCGCAAGTCAAGACACCCACTTCTTCATCGATCCTTCCATCCTTGCAAATGGATCATGGCCAGGAATTAACAGTTCTTCTGATAACATAGTAATCAATAAAGAATTAATCTTCACAAATAGATGCACTTTGATGCGTTTTATGATTATAATTTAGAGTGCGCGTTGTTTAGGACTGTATGAGGATAGCACTCTAGGACGGAAATCGGGAGATGGTTTCATTAGCGCTCCAGAGCGGCACCATTTTCAAGTTCCATGAATAGTGTCTTAGAAGTGAATAATGGGATTCGCTTGAATGATTGCCATGTTTTTGAGAAATAATATATCTTTACTGATTTTCAATGATATGTGTATCAGTCCTCTATCTTTGTTTTATTTGGCATATCATTTACAGTGTTTTCGGTTCCTAAACACATTGTGTATGGAGTTTATTTTCGTTTTAAAGCCTACTTTTTCAGTTTTCTGTAGTCATCCAGCACTTTCATTTGCCTTTATTCACAGGCTATATAACATTTCGCCAATAATGAGGAAGGTACAACATTTTTTCGCCGCCAGTTGGGTTTTTGTCTGAAGCATAATTCTTTCGGTCAAAGTATAATGAGGCGTTTACTGTCAATCCAATTAGTTTTCTGTCTCTTATTTTTACTGCTTTCATAGCGCTGTTATAATGAATATAGCTTTTAACTAAGCTAATTATAATGAATATAACTCTTCTACTACTGAATTATGATGAATTCAGCTTCTTCTAAGCTAATGCTTCTTCTAATGCTTGTTGTTTGTTAATTATATCATGAATAAACTTTCCTGCTAGTAGTGTAGTAATAATAATGAACAAGCTTATAACTGGTAGTAATGTTGTAGTAGTAATTAAGATGAATAAAGTCTTATGCTGGTTGTTACTAATAACACTAAATGAAATAAACCTAACAGCCAGACAGAGGTCTGACAGTACTATGAACTGAGAAAGACGTACTTACTTAAAACTCTTTTATTAGATAAACTCTTGAATCATCCAACACACACACACTAATCGTATCACAATAATGAAGAAAAAACCTAATCATATAGAACGAAGCTCTCCCTACGCACATCAACAAAAAGCTCTCTCCATATAAACAAACGCTCTCTCCACATAAACAAACGCTCTCTCTACGTATCGTTGAACACGCCTATTTATACTGGCTACCACCACGTCATGACTTACACTCATTGCCAGATCTCATTCAGCGGGTGAAATAACATCTCGTTCAGTAAGAAGATAATTTACATAGGAAAATAAAATAACCAGAGATAGTAAAAATCAAAAGGAAAGTGAATCGAGAGTATACGTTACATCATCTCCCCTTAATTTTTTTTTTTTGTTTTTCGAAAAAACCTATCAATTTTGGAGTGTAAGTCTTACACTTCGTTGATTGACGTTTATCGACCTCTTTTTTGTTTTGTTGTTTGGTGGCAGCAGCATGTACAATCTCAAACTTGGCATGACAAAATCAAGAAATCTGTATTCGTCTGTTAAACACTTCATATACTTGAACAAAACAAACCTGCATCGGCATACCTTCCTTTTATTCTGCCTAGCAGGAATCACTTTTTTAATTTCAAATTACGTTCTCATTATTCGTTGAATACACACCAACTGTATCAGCAGCGAAGATTGCCTGGAGCTGCCTAACAGTAACAGTTTTATTGTTTTACCCCTAAGCACATAGATATATAAAAAAATTTGGATTAGTAGATGGACATAGAAGAAATATAAAAAAAAACACATATATACACAAAAAAGAATGCATAGGCCCACACGAAAAAAAGAAATTCTGACACGCCAACTGGTCGTGCAGGAAAAACAACAAACGGAGAAAAGAACCTGTCCACGAGAACTTACTTATCTCGAGGACGCATAAAAACCTCTAGTACGATAACGTTTTCCAGGCCTAATCGGACTGGTAAATTCAGGTGGCGGTGAGCGTTTCAAGGATTTGAATGGATCTGGAACATCGGTAGTCTGTCGGTCAAAAAATCCCGGCTGCTGACAGGAATGGTCAGGAACGGCTGAAGTCCGTCGGTCCGGAAATCCCTGCGGCTGACAGGAACGGTCAGGAACGGCTGAAGTCCGTCGGTCAGGAAATCTCTGCGGCCGACAGGAGCGGTCAGGAACGGCTGAAGTCCGTCGGTCCGGAAATCCCTGAGGCTGACAGGAACGGCTTAAGTCCGTCGATCAGAAACGGCCGAAGTCTGGCGGTCCGGAAATCCCTGCGGCTGACAGGAACGGGCTCCCCCAGGCTTTTGATATGTAGTCCCTTTGTGCTGGGGCCCGTGGTGTCCTTCCAGCATTCTTTTGGACGGACGTGGCTCCGGCCACATCGTTTGTTTTCGTTTTCGCCCTCGTGGCATGAGAGTAACAGCAGGTGTCGGCCCTGTTTGCCCTGAGCGTAGGTTCCAGGGGCGAAACCCGGGCGGATGCAAGGATCTCTGCCTTCGTCGCTGTTGCGGCGAAGCAGATTGGGGAGACAAGTTACGTTTTTGACCAGCTTTTGGTGGTGCTGGACGGTTTGTAATTGGTGTTTGACGTTTAGGAATAGTCAAATTATTGTTCATAACTGATAAGTCAGAAATATCTGAAGCCTCTGAGTCGCTGCTGTAATTTAGTGGTCGTGCAGGGCGATGTTTATTTCTGCCTATAGTAATACTCTCTGACGAGGTATTCAAGGAAGTAGGAGCTTGTGTTGGTGCAGAGTTATCAGGAAATGGTGCAGCAATAGTCTTGGCAATGGTTGGAGGGAAAGGAACGATACTAGTATTTGAAGAACTTGATTCGAGCCTTGGTCTCATGGGAGAATCAGGTTGCGTGTTTGGAAACCCGTCTTGAGGAGGGGAGGGTGAAGAAAAAATCACTGGAGATTCTTCAAAAATGCTTGTTGGTTCGTCCAAAATTTCTGGAGGTTGATCGTGAGATATAGACTCTTGAGTCTGTGGAACAGAAATTTGAGTAGGGTTGATTATAAAATCGATATTTCGTTCATGATACTTGCGACACTGAGCAACGTGTACGTATTAAAATTGATTGTCAGGTTTTTCAAGAACAATGTTATTTTCAAACACATTTGCCACCCGATATGGACCTTAGTAGCTGGGTGCAAATTTCTTCACTAAAGTATGAGAAACAGAAGACTGGAAGTGCGTTTCCACGAGAGTGAGATCTCCAACGACAAGATCTGGTTCCCTACGCCTAGTATTATAATATCTTGCTTGAGCCGCTTGTGCTCCTAGCATTGCAACACGAGCTTTTTCTGCCATGATTCGTACTGATTGCGGAGTTGGTCGCTGGTTTAGTTCGTCGATAATCCCCGTTAAATTTTCAAAAGGGGTTTTAATTTTGCGACCCAGAAAAAGTTCTGCAGGAGTAATTTTAGTAGATTCGTGAACAGACGAGCGGAGAGCGAACGAAAAAGCTCAAGATGGTCATCCCATCACTCATGATGATCCATGACAAATGTAGCAATCATTTTCACTAGCACTTTCACTAGGTTTACTCGTTCCGCAGGATTACTCTGGGGATGATATGGGGAAATGAATTTATGCTTTATGTGTAGTCTCGCACACATTCTTTCAAAAATGTCAGAAATAAATTGGGGACCATTATCCGAAACTACTTGATTAGGTGCACCATATCTAGAGAATACTTCATTAATTAATACATTACAAATAACTTCCGCCGTAGCGGCTTTAATGGGAAAGACCTCGATCCATTTAGAGAAATTATCGGTTAATACTAAAACGTAACGAGCTTTGTTTTTAACAGATAAAGAATAAGGTCCCAATAAATCTATTGAAATAATGTCAAAAACATGAGAACTTGAACTAGATATCAAGTGACTGGCCGGTCTTACATTACGGTAATTATTAATCTGACACAAGTGACATGATTGAACGTATGCGAGCACACTTTGGTACATGCCAGGCCAATAGGCAACATCCCGCAATTTACAACGGGTCTTGCGAATACCTAAATGGCCTGCAAGAGGTTTGTCATGAAATTCGTTTAAAAAGGCCATTCTAAGGGTTCGCGGAATACATGGGCGAAACTCTGCCCTAGTAGTGCTAGATTTCGTATATTCAAGCAGACCCTCTATGACTTCAAAATGCTGTGACCTTCCAGCCAGAGAAGGATCACTTTGTAGGGGCGAACCCGCAAGAAAAAAATTATAGATATCCCCGAAATCTGGATCATTTATTAATTCTGCCATTATCTGCTCTCTGGATGTTATATCAGCTATTAGAAGTAAAGGCTGACATCCAGGAGTAGTTTCTGTGGGGACCCCACTAATCGGAACGCGAGACAATGCGTCCGGTAATTGATTCTTATGACCTGGCTGATACGAAACTTTGATATTGCTTTCTTGTAACTTCAGAGCCCACTTCATAAGTCTTTGAGATAGGTGCTTAGCAGAATTCAAATACTGAAGGGCAGAATGATCCGTAATTATGTTAACTGTCAATTCGTTAAGATAACATTGAAATTTGTCAAGAGCATACACAACAGCAAGACATTCACGTTCTGTAGCTGAATAATTGCGTTCAGCTTTGGCTAAAGTACGAGACGCAAAAGCTATTGGATGCCCAGCTTGTGACAAAACGCAACCAAGACCAACTCCGGATGCGTCAGTATAAATATCAAATTCCTTAGTATGATCCGGGAAAGCCAACACAGGAGGCTGAGTCAACGCAGACTTCAGTGTTTCAAACGCAGCGTTAGCCTCAGGTGTCCAAACTTCTTGTATTTACGTTTCAAAGCATACAATGGCTCATAGATTGTAGCATAAGCGGGGACGAACTGCTGATACCATCCGGTCATTCCCAGAAAGCGTGATAGTTCTTTTGCTGTTTTAGGCCGAGGAAAGTCAACAATAGGCCTAATTTTTTCATTATCCGTAAATAAGCCGTGGGGAGTGATTTTCAACCCCAGATATACAATCTCGTCCCTCGCTATCTGGCATTTACTAGGTTTTAACGTCAAGCCAGCATTGTATATGAGTTGGAACACCTGTTTGAGCAGAGAAAGGTGCTCGTCAAAAGTCTCGGATGTAATAATAATGTCATCCAAATATACATGCACATGGGGACCCAGAACAGGTCTGAGAACCGTATCCATAAGCTTTTGGAAAGTAGCAGGTGCAGAAGCTAATCCAAAGGGCATACGTAGGTAATCATAAGCCCCAAAAGGAGTCACAAAGCCTGTTTTATCGACAGAGTCCGGATGTACCGCCACCTGCCAATATCCACTCGCCAAATCCAAGGTTGACATCCATTTAGTTGATGACAGGTCATGCAAAATATGCGACATGACAGATAGTGGATAATTGATCGTTTTTGTGACTTGGTTGAGCTTGCGGAAATCTGTCACGAAACGAAATTCATTGGGTTGTTTCTTTGGAACCAAAAAGGCAGGAGCAGACCAGGCGCTTGTTGATTCCCTTATTATGCCCTGTTTAATAATTTCAGAAATTTGACGTTGCATTTCCTGTTTCTTATGGGGAGCACAAGGGTACGGTTTCGTCGCTATCGGTTTCGAACCCTCAGTGTCAATGACATGATAAACCACCTGTGTGAAACCAGGTTGATCAGAAAATAAACCAGGGCTTTCCTGCAAAAGTAGAGAAAGCTGGTTTCGTTGCCTCTCATTCAATTGGTTACTCAATAACAAACTCGTTATATCCATAGGAACCGTAGGAATCATTTCGACAGGTTCCGGAAAGGAAATCACATGTTGTACGAAATTCAGAGTTATTTGAAACGTATTAATAAAGTCCATTCCCATTAGACATTTAACAGGTAGTTCGTCTATAACCAGGAAAGAATGCGTAAAACGAGCCTTTCCCAGCGCTAGAGATAATGTGACAGTTCCTGTGATACTGAAGATTGGTTCTACGTCAATTCGTCGCGTGCGTCAATTCGTCGACTGCGTCAATTCGTCGACTGCGACGATTCGTCGCGCGTCAATTCGTCGCCTACGTCAATTCGTCGCGCGTCAATTCGTCGACCGCGTCAATTCGTCGACTGCGTCAATTCGTCGCGGACAAATTCGTCGACTACGTCAATTCGTCGACTACGTCAATTCGTCGCGTTTACAGATTTTGGTTACATACAAAACGAATGCAGGAAAACGTACGATTTCGAACGTCTTGCTCCCTGATCAAATTTATAAAGTTTGGACACGCAGACAGGATAGGAGTATTACGTTTTTCTTTGGCACTAAAAATATTAGACGGTAAACGGTTTTTGGAACGGGGTCAGGGCCCGGTTGGTCAGAGCCCCCATATACAAAATTTTCGTAAAATCTACAGTTTTCAATTCAGAACCACCAAATCTGGTATACTATCTCGTGGTATTCTAACTTAGACTGTAGACGGTTTTGGGAAGCGGTTGCAGAGAGGGGAGGGGGAGGTTAGAGCCCCCTCCCTACAGAATTGCCGTAAGATATAGTTTTCAATTTAGAACTACCAAATTTGGTATATTATCTCATGGTACTCTAACTTAGACGGTTTTTGGAACGGGTCAAGGGCCCGGTTGGTCAGAGCCCCCCATACACAAAATATTCGTAAGATCTACAGTTTTCAATTCAGAACCACCAAATCAGGTATCCTATCTCATAGTACTCTAACTTAGACGGTTGTCGGTTTTTGGAACGGGTCAAGGCCCGGTTGGTCAGAGCCATCCACACTACAGTTTTCAATTCAGAACCACCAAATCAGGTATCCTATCTCATAGTACTCTAACTTAGACGGTTGTCAGTTTTTGGAACGGGTCAAGGCCCGGGAGTCAGAGCTCCCCCTCCCCCGTACATACAAAATTTTCGTACAATCTAGTTTTCAATTCAGAACCATCAAATTTGGTATCATGAAACTCTAACTTAGACGCTACACGGTTTTTGGAAGGGGTTGGAGCCCGCGGGGTCGGAGCCCCCCCCCTCATAAAAATTTCGTAAAATCAACAGTTTTCATCTTAGAACCACCAAATTTGGTATACTATCTTATGGTACTCTAACTTAGACGGCAGACCGTTTTTGGAACGGGTCGAGGCCCGGGGGTGAGAGCCCCCCCACATACAAAATTTTCTTAAAACTGCAGTTTTCAATTCAGAACCACCTAATCTGGTATACTATCTCATGGTACTCTAACTTAGACGCTAGACGGTTTTGGGAAGGGGTTGGAGCCCGGGGGCCAGACCCCCCCCCCGAATAAACACTTTTTCGTAAAATTTACTGTTTTCAATTTAGAACCACCAAATTTGGTATACTATCTCATGGTACTCTAACTTAGACGCTAGGCGGTTTTTGGAAGGGGTTGGAGCCCGTTGGGTCAGACCCCCCCCCGAATAAACACTTTTTAGTAAAATCTACAGTTTTCATCTTAGAACCACCAAATTTGGTATACTATCTTATGGTACTCTAACTTAGACGCTAGACGGTTTTTGGAAGGGGTCAAGGCACGGGGGTCAGTGGCCCCCACATACAAAATTTTCTTAAAAACTACAGTTTTCAATTCAGAACTACCTAATCTGGTATACTATCTCATGGTAATCTAACTTAGACGCTAGACGATTTTTTGAAGGGGTTGCAGTCCGGGGGTAAGGCCCCCTCATATAAAAATTCGCAAAATCTACAGTTTTCAATTTAGAACCACCAAATTTGGTATACTATCTCATGGTACTCTAACTTAGACGTTAGACGGTTTTTGGAAGGGGTTGGAGCCCGGGGGTCAGACCCCCTCGAATAAACACTTTTTCGTAAAATTTACAGTTTTCAATTTAGAACCACCAAATTTGGTATACTATCTCATGGTACTCTAACTTAGACGGTTGTCTGTTTTTGAAACGGGTCAAGGCCCGGGGAGTCAGAGCTCCCCCCCCTCCCTACATACAAAATTTTCGTAAAATCTAGTTTTCATTTCAGAACCATCAAATTTGGTATCATGAAACTCTAACTTAGACGCTAGACGGTTTTTGGAAGGGGCTGGAACCCCGGGGTGAGAGTCCCTCCCCTCCTCATAAAAATTTCGTAAAATCTAATCTACAGTTTTCAATTTAGGACAACCAGATTTGGTATACTACTTATGGTTATCTAACTTAGACGGTTTTTGGATGGGGTCGGGGCCCGGGCCAAGGTAGCCCCATGCAAAATTTTCGTAAAAAGTTCCGTTTTTTACTCTTAAGAATACCCTATTTACGTTCTAAGGCGCTCTTTGGCCCTTTGAGGGCCTTGCACCATAAACCATCAACCAACCAACCAACTAACCAACCTACGGTCTAAGTTAGGGACTGAAGATAACAATAAAGTGCAAAAGTATGCGTTTAATGGTGTATTAAAAACACAAATCTATATAGTTTAGCTTTCACTACCAACGAACGGCTTATCAGAAAGAAATATAATGTAATGTAAACAGAGAGTTCCAGATATTCAAAATTCAAAACGGTAAGAAAAAGATTATCAATGCCAATGTGAAGTCGTATGCATGCGACGTCACATAGGTACATTGCATTTCTGTGTCGCGGGATTCACAGAAGCACACGCCAGATGTACGGCAGTTCTATAGATGTCTCCTAGAAGGTAAGTATTCCCATTCCTTCTTCTTTCTTTTTTGTTTCGCAAAATTAAATTAACTAAATCAAAAAATTTAAAATAAGTTTACTGGAAAATTGCAGGAATATCTTTTTCATTCATTAACTTTCACCAGCTGAACTTGGTGATTCCACAAATAGTAATATGTACCTGGCAAATAACTGGTATCCCTGCTAGTACAAATTATATTAATGATTTATTTGCGTCCAGTTCAATCTAGTATGTCCATAAGAGCGTTTGGGGCGGTATGAAAAATACATTTCAACGGCGGAGTGATCTAGGCGCTGGCTTCTGACCACTTGTCGAGAAGGATCCTGGTTCAAATCCCAGTGAATCATGGACGTTGTGCTTGATTTCTGGCACTGGCTGTCCCCCTTCCCAGGAACCAGTGGCCCAAAATTGGGAATGTCCGACTGCTTATAGCCCACTGAATTGATCACGGTGGTCGTTACCCCCCCCCCCCCCCCCCAAAAAAAAAAGATTGCGACGTGTCCATTCCTATTTGTTGTGGACCGTACAAAAAGTATGTTTTTGATATCAAGGTGTCCACTTCCATGTAGGCTGGCCATAAAATGTTAGGGGACCGTACAAAATTGCACTTTTGCTTTCACCTTGTCAGCGCTTCGGTATATGGTTGAAGTATACGTATATATAGTTGGGCCATTTCAGCACGTAGTTTGGTTTATATAGAAAATCAAGATAATGTTACATTTTTACTCAGCTACAACACATTAATCCCAAAGGCTATTTGGTGAAATCTTTAATCCGCCGTGCTCATATTCACAACGTTAACATAACATGTCAAGTTATTAATGTTGCAGTTTTACCCTGTCACAAAACTTTAGTTACAAGACCTTAGGCGTAAACTTTTTTAGGAATTTTTAGTCCGACGTATTCATAAGGTTTCGATAACATGCCAAGGTTATGGTACTGCGTTTTGACTGAGGCACAAAAATTGATAAACAGGCCTTAAGCCTTTTTATCAGTTTTCAATCAACCCTGCTCATATACATAAAATTTTCAGAGAAAGTCAAGTTTACTTTGTTGCGCATTTACTCGAGTACAAAACTATAAACAGCCATTAACTTTCACCCGCTGAACTTGGTGATTCCTCAATTCATCCATTAATAAGTCTTTTAAGTGATTGTATGCTATGGTCATATTGATAATGTTTGATGACAAGTCAGGTTAATGATGTTGCACTTATTAAAGACTTAAAAAGGTGTAGAGGCTAGTAATTATTATTTGAAGTCTAAGTAAAAGCTCATTTTTAACTTGACTCGTCATGAAATCCTTGTGAATATGGCATTTGTTTTATTTTGTGTTGTACTTGTTACATAGCGTTTCGCATTTTTCTAATGCTTGTGACTTGTGATTGCATTTTGAATTTTTATTTGTTTCACATTTTGGATTGCATTTTGAATTTTTATATGTTTCACATTTTGGATTACTTTTTGACAATTTATGTTTTTGACATGCTATTTTGAAAATTTTGACTTTTTTAATTTTGCGCTGTGTTTTACGTTCTTGCATCTTCGGTGGAATTACATTCTTGAAAAATTCAAATACAAGTTAGTAAAAGGTATAAATCAATTAGTGAGAAATACCAGCACATTTTAGTAAAGGGTAGAATTATATGAAATTCCTCTTAAAATGTCCAGCATGTTAACATTGTCTCTGTGCACCAAAGAAGTTCGAATTCCTTTTTATCTTGCCAGCGTTTTTCTTCTGGGTGGATTTGTTGGAATCTGTGCTATCACTCTTTCGATTTTAGCCATAGTTGTTCTCTGCTCTTTCGCAATTTCACTGATTATTTCGTACAGTCACAGTTTTTTCTCTCCCAGAATTGTATTCCAGCGTCTGTCTAATCTTTCAAGTTCGTTTTGTGTTCTGGGAAAGCCAAATAAATTGTTTTCACTAACTGACCAAATTGTTGGCGGGAACAGCGGAGGGCTTCTGCTTGGATTGTTTCTTCTGCTTCCACGAAATTTTCCAAGAGCATAATTTTTCTCAAACCACTGAACTACAGAATCTGCATATTCTAGTAAAATTGATTTCACTTCTTCAAAAGCAGCTGGAATTTCATCAGATGAAAAAAATGCGAGTGCTTGCAAATGTCTGACTTTGAGAGCAAACTCACTGTTTTCCTTATATTCCAAGGCTATGCCAGAGGATGGATATTCCTCAGCACATTTTTTTCCGAGATGAAACCAACAACATTTGTGTGTGCTGCTTCCAAATTCCTTTTTAGCAGCATTATAACGGTAGCTATTTCAAAATCTATTAGTTTGCGTATATTGTGGTGCAAGCTGAATATCATAGTCTGATGCATAGTCTTGTAAATCCTACAAAAATACTTTATAATAGTATTATATTATTTATACTTGCTGGAAAGTAACCCATAAACTAATGGGACAAGTCTGTGTATCTCTGGATTCGTTTCAACCATAGCATGAATGGAACATAATTGCCTAAAAAGGGTTGGACAAGTTTCAAATGTCCCATCCATAATCCAGAGGGGTGCTTCTTTAAGCTTTCGTAAATTATTCTCTGTTAAAAATAAAATAATTCTTTGATGTCCAAATGCGCTATCTCTGCCAAGAAATTTTGCACCATCTTCTCCTGCAAATTTATTGGGGCATCGATCCGTTCTGAAGTCGTAGGCTCCGCAGGCATGTCTTGGCATGTCTTCTCTTTTTTACAACTTGCCTTAGTGCAACCATATTAGGCATGTAAGCTGCATTTACTGTAGCCATTGACGTTGTCACGGTTTGAATAATTTGTGCAGGGGCTTCGTCCGTATTTCTTGCTCGTTCTTTTATTTGCGCTCTTGCAACAGCAACATCACTTTTCTCCGATCTTGGAGCATGATTATGTGGTTTCTCATTGCGCATCCTGTGTTCATCTCCAATAAGAATAGTACTAGCAAAGCCAGTACAATTTCCATAATTTCTTTCAATACAGTGACAATGCCGTAAATCACCTCGCACTCTGTTATGGCAAAATAAATACCCTTTCCATTTCAGCAAATCATTTTCTTTTTGTGAGTTAACTATTTATGTTGCATTCTTCATCTGCATAGTGCCTTCGGAAAACAATGCACTTTCTCTTTCCAAAATATTTAGAATGATATATTTCCACTATTATCACTTGACAACGCACAACAAAGGTTTCAACAAGCACGTTCTCTGTTCTCCAGTCAACTATGAACTAATGAGCAACCATTCAATAAAACACTCAGAATACAGACAATCACGTGAAGCTTGTTCCTGCAGTTAGGGTTTAAGCGAAGTTCAAGATTTTCGTACCTGCGGTCACAAGAAGTGGTTAATTTTAAGGATCGGCATCTTATCTTTTGTTTTTCCAAAACGCAGAGGTACATGTATTTCACAGCTGGGACGCACCAGGCGGGGGATCAACATATGCGAAGAACCCGGGAGCCAGGTTCCGGAGGCGGCAGCAGGCGCGGACTGGGCAGCTGTACTCTGGGCCGGTAGGCGTCATGCTAATTCTCAAAAAATAAATTCAAATTTTTTGTGTTGCACCATGCGTACGAAAGAAAATTGTTATACTGAAAAGACAATTTGTTTACCCCGTAACATATTAAACGAAACCTACGTCCCTACGTGCCAAATGATCTGTAAGCCAAACACAGTTTTTCATGCAACACCTTCCCCCGACTTTCTAAGTTCAGATCTGTCTCGTTCGACTTATTTCCTGTACCGCCCCTCTCTTTCGCTAATTGCAGTTAATTGCCGTGAAATTGGTGTTTTACGTTGGGGTGTATTGCCGCCTGTCCTGAAGACTACAGTGAAAGCTGTGAACCCCAGGGGAAAAGTATTCCATCAAAAGCAACAGAAATCCAATGCGAGAGCAAAACTTTGTTCGTTGGCATTACATCCAAGCAATTTAGGCGAAGTAGGAAGTGTGTTTTTCTACTACGACACCAGAAGATTGTCGCGAATGCTCAGGCAATTACGATACAGATGTGTCCTTAAGACTTTTCTTTCAAGACGTCCAAAGGCCGGCACTAGGGGATGGGGAGGGATACAGTGCGGATGCTCTTTTTTGTTGCAGTTAGAAATTCTTAAGCTCATTCTTACTTAAAACTTTGCCTGGTTACCAGTAAATACTGTCTCATGCCTCAACCCTTGCACAGATTTGTTGTTTTTGTTTTCATTCTTTGAGTTAACAGCGGGAAAATATCTGAACTGCGTTGTTTCAGTTGGAAATATTTTTTTACTTCAGCAACAGGGCTTCACGTATAATTGCAAAATACTTCGATAGAATAAACATACCTTACATAAAGAGTTTGCATGAGAAAATAGATTAATAATAAGGAAAATATTCTAAAACCAAAAAAAGAAATTGCGGAACCGAAAAAGCTAGGTAGAGGAAACAAAAGGCTCTAAGAAAACGTTCATATTTAAAGAAACCTGTAGTCGCTTAATGAGTAAGTGGTATAACTCAATACAAAATCATGTGCTGTATTTGAAAAAAATTAGAAGCAAGTAGGCATCGTGACTGTCCACAGTTTCCCCTTTTCATCCTGTCGACATTACAACCACCACAGAAAAGAAAAGAACAAAAACATATACTAAAAACACCCATACAAAGTAAAATGCCCAAAACATAAAAAGAAGTAACCACACAAAATGAAATGCCCAAAACATTAAAAAAAATGCAACCACACGAAACAAAATACCCAAAACATGGTAAGAAATTCTGTTTAAAGCACAATGAAGGTATACGACAAGAGAAATATATGTTTTTAAAACTTAATACAAGTGTGAAAACTGAAATAAAAAGAAAGAAAAAAGAAATATTCCAAATTTCATTGTTACTTTAGATATTTTGACCTGTTGACATTTCGTAAATTGTACTTGCACTCGGTCAAAAAATATTACTTACAACGACTCTTTAGTAACTTTTAATCGCTGTGGTCGTATTTATAAGGTTTGCATAACAAATCAAGTTAATAATGTTGCGCTTTCACTTACCGTCTCCCGCTAAGTTAGAGTTTCATGACACAAAATTTGGTGGTTCTGAATTGAAAAATAAAGATTTTAAGAAAATTTTGTATGTGTGTGTGTGTGTGTGGGGGGGTCTTACCCCCGGGCCTTGATCCGTTCCAAAAACCTTCTACCGTCTAAGTTAGAGTACCATGAGATAATATACAAAATTTGGTGGTTCTAAATTGAAAACTATAGATTTTACGAAAGTTTGTGTGTAGGGGGGAAGGGTAACCACCTTGCCCCGACCCGTTCTGAAAACCGTCTACCGTTTAATTTAGAACACCATTATATAGTATACCAAATTTGGTAGCTCTAAATTGAAAACTTTAGTTTTTACGAAAATTATTTATGGGCGGAGGGACTCTGACCCCGTGCCCGACCCGTTCCAAAAACCGTCTACCGTCTAAGTTAGAGTACCATGAGAGAGTATGCCAAATTTGGTGGTTCTAAATTAAAAACTGTAGATTTTACGCGGCATTTTTATGGGGGGGCTTTACCCCGGGCTCCATCTCCTTCCAAAAACGGTCTACTGTCTAAGTTAGAATACCATGAGATAGTATACCAAATTTGGTGGTTCTAAATTGAAAACTGTAGTATTTACGAAAAAGTTTTTATTCGGGGTGTGACCCCCATGGGCTCCAACCCCTTCAAAAAACCGTCTAGCGTCTAAGTTAGAGTACCATGAGATAGTATACCAGATTAGGTGGTTCTGAATTGAAAACTGTAGTTTTTAAGAAAATTTTTATGTGGGGGGCCTGTGACCCCCCCCCCCCCGAGCCTTGACCCGTTCCAAAAACGGTCTGCCGTCTAAGTTAGAGTACCATAAGATAGTATACCAAATTTGGTGGTTCTAATATGAAAACTGTAGATTTTACGAAATGTTTATGAGGGGGGGCTCCGACCCCCGGGCTGCAACCCCTTCAAAAAACCTTCTAGCGTCTAAGATAGAGTACCATGAGATAGTATACCAAATTTGGTGGTTCTAAATTGAAAACTGTAGTATTTACGAAAAAGTGTTTATTCGGGGGGTCTGACCCCCGAGCTCCAACCCCTTCCAAAAACCGTCTAGCGTCTAAGTTAGAGTACCATGAGATAGTATACCAGATTAGGTGGTTCTGAATTGAAAACTGTAGTTTTTAAGAAAATTTTATATGTGGGGGCTCTAACCCCCGGGCCTTGACCCGTTCCAAAAACGGTCTGCCGACTAAGTTAGAGTACCATAAGATAGTATACCCAATTTGGTGGTTCTAAGATAAAAACTGTAGATTTTACGAAATTTTTATGAGGGGGGGAGCCTACCCCGCGGGCTCTAACGCCTTCCAAAAACCGTCTAGCGTCAAAGTTAGAGTACCATGAGATAGTATACCAAATTTGGTGGTTCTAAATTGAAAACTGTAGATTTTACGAAAAAGTTTTTATTCGGGGCGGTCTGACCCCCGGGCTCCAACCCCTTCCAAAAACCGTCTAGCGTCTAAGTTAGAGTACCATGAGATAGTATACCAGATTAGGTGGTTCTGAATTGAAAACTACATAGAAATGTTATTTTACTGAAGAATAAAGGCAATTTTGAAATGTAGTTTTTAAAAAAAATTTGTATGTTGAGGGCTCTGACCCCCACCCCGTGCCTTGACTCGTTCCAAAAACGGTCTGTCGACTAAGTTAGAGTACCATAAGATAGTATACCAAATTTGGTGGTTCTAAGATGAAAACTGTAGATTTTACGAAATTTTTTATGAGGGGAAGGGGGGGGGCTCCGAACCCGCGGGCACCAACCCCTACCAAAAACCGTCTAGCGTCTAAGTTAGAGTTTCATGATACCAAATTTGATGGTTCTGAAATGAAAACTAGATTTTACGAAAATTTTGTATGTACAGGGGGGGGCTCTGTCTCCCGGGCCTTGACCCGTTCCAAAAACTGACAACCGTCTAAGTTAGAATACCACGAGATAGTATACCTGATTTGGTGGTTCTGAATTGAAAACTGTAGATCTTACGAATACTTTGTGTATGGGAGGCTCTGACCAACCGGGCCCCTGACCCGTTCCAAAAACCGTTTACCGTCTAATATTTTTAGTGCCAAAGAAAAACGTAATATTCCTATCCTGTCTGCGTGTCCAAACTTTATAAATTTGATCAGGGAGCAAGACGTTCGAAATCGTACGTTTTCCTGCATTCGTTTTGTATGTAACCAAAATCTGTAAACGCGACGAATTGACGTAGTCGACGAATTGACGTAGTCGACGAATTGACGTAGTCGACGAATTGACGTAGTCGACGAATTTGTCCGCGACGAATTGACGCGCGACGAATCGTCGTGGTCGACGAATTGACGCGCGACGAATTGACGCATGCGACGAATTGACGCGCGACGAATTGTCGTAGTCGACGAATTGACGCGCGACGAATTGACGCAGGCGACGAATTGACGTAGTCGACGAATTGAAGCACGCGACGAATTGACGTGACACCCTGAAGATTTCGTTATTTGCACCTCGCAAATACTGCGTCGCAGGCTGAACGAGTATTGCAGGAAAATTGTCAGTGCAAAACATCGTATTTAGGGCTGATATTTCAGAACCAGTGTCGAACTTTGTCTCGACAATAATATCTTCAATTGTCAAGAATACATCAGGCAACTGAATAGTTTGGACAGTCACTAATACTGTTTTAGGGTAAGAATGCTTGGTATCAGGAAGCAGGACCGACCCTTGGTCTACTTCCTTTGGAAGTTTAAAGTATTCCTGGTTGGATTATCATGCGGTCTGAAACCTCGACCCTGCCGGGTATCGGGAAAATTTTCACGATGAGGAAAACTGCGTGAAACCTGCGTCGGGAACTCCGCGTGTCTGTAGACATTGTCATATCTATTACTTCTTCCCTCAGCACGGGCAGAAAAATCATCATTGTCCTGAGCATGAAAACGTTCCGAATGCTGCGGATTGGAACGGGGTTGAGCATACTGTGCATTTGTACGATATCCCGAAGATTGTTCAGAAACTCGCGGTTGGTTTGCCACTCTTCTGTGTGGTGGAACGTATGAAGCTTGGGCGTGCACTTGTGTATGCTCGCGCTGAAAGTTATTATGCCTATTATGCCGCTGAGGGTTTTCGTAATAAGCCTCGCGGGGTGCATGAGCATGGTGAGTTGAACCATGTTTGCCGTGTCGCTCTTCATACGTTCGTATGAGGCGAAGGCATTCATGAATTGTAGCAGGGTGTCGAACCTCAAGAAAATCTTGTAAAAATGGGTCGAGCTGTTGTGATAGGGTATCCAACATGTCGACATGACTGGCATGTGGATCCCATAAGTTATATAAGCGTGTTGTTTCCAACGCAAATGCAACAGGGCTATCGTTGGGTCCTTGCTGACGAGAAAAAAGTTGTTGTGCAAGGCTAGCTCGACTGAGGCCGAAAGGAAAGACCTCCAAAAATTCTGCTCGGAAATTCTCATAATGAGTATCCGGGTTCGACACTCTCCACTGCCGATACTAGGTCATAGCGGTATCCTTCAAGCAAGTGCCTGCGATTTGTACTCTGCAGTCTTCAGGAATATTGTATAGATCAAAATGATCTTCCAAATCTTCGAGTAACTTTAAGGATCCCTCCAACCCATTGAAATGAATTGTTCCTGCATGCGGCACGAAATGGGCAAGCATTCTGCTTCGCTGAGAGGATTGAACTCCCTCAGGTACGACCCGCGACTCAGAGTAATAAGAAGCTGGTGCATTACGAAATTGTGAAGAATGCCTGGATACGTGTAGATCATTCATATCAAAGTGAGACCCACAGGCTTCTTGCAAATTGTCAAAAAAACACCATCACCATCGAAACTTGCCTTAGGGTGAAAAATTGAAGTTGTCTCAGGTAAGGAAGACATGGGTAATAATTGTCAAGACCTCGTGTCCGAGAAAAGTTCGGGCGCCAATTATAATGAATATAGCTTTTAACTAAGCTAATTATAATGAATATAACTCTTCTACTACTGAATTATGATGAATTCAGCTTCTTCTAAGCTAATGCTTCTTCTAATGCTTGTTGTTTGTTAATTATATCATGAATAAACTTTCCTGCTAGTAGTGTAGTAATAATAATGAACAAGCTTATAACTGGTAGTAATGTTGTAGTAGTAATTAAGATGAATAAAGTCTTATGCTGGTTGTTACTAATAACACTAAATGAAATAAACCTAACAGCCAGACAGAGGTCTGACAGTACTATGAACTGAGAAAGACGTACTTACTTAAAACTCTTTTATTAGATAAACTCTTGAATCATCCAACACACACACACTAATCGTATCACAATAATGAAGAAAAAACCTAATCATATAGAACGAAGCTCTCCCTACGCACATCAACAAAAAGCTCTCTCCATATAAACAAACGCTCTCTCTACGTATCGTTGAACACGCCTATTTATACTGGTTCCCACCACGTCATGACTTACACTCATTGCCAGATCTCATTCAGCGGGTGAAATAACATCTCGTTCAGTAAGAAGATAATTTACATAGGAAAATAAAATAACCAGAGATAGTAAAAATCAAAAGGAAAGTGAATCGAGAGTATACGTTACACTGTGTCTGAAAAAAAAGATAAAGAAAAAAGTCCAAAGGTTTTTTTGCTGTACTTTAAAATTTTCATGTTATAGTATATTTTTCGTGCAGCATGATGTTTACTATGATTTTGAAGTCTCACTGGAAACCATTTTTATAAATAATTCGTTTCTCCACTTTTCCATTCGTGAGCGAACTTTAGGGTAGTTTATCTCTAATCGAGTAAAGCAAATCACGATTCTCCGGAAAAGGTAAATCACGTGAAAAAGGCTTTGCGTTCTGTGAACAAGTATATCAACACTGAACACTCGTTAAAAATAATTGCCACTTACCCATCGTAGAGTTTCCGCTGGTTAAAAATAAACGGAATAAAATTTGCAAAACATAATGTAAAAAAAGTAATTTTCCTCATCATAGTGATGAATGCCGGATTCGTTCTTTCGCGCAAAGCTCGAAGTCTGTGCACCCAAGATGATTCCCTCGTCAAAGTGCCAGCCTCAGATTTCTTTGCATTGCTATTTACCTAGCGCTCCTGCAATGATCGGAGCGGAGAGAAAGCATTAAAGGCAGTAAGTAGCCAATCAAAGCCCATATACGAACACAAACACTTTTACTACTAGCTTTTCTCTTTTCCTGATGCACTGAAATGACAAGCCGTCACTCCTTCAGAGCGAACCATCTCCATGAAACTGAAAAGTAAAGAGTTAGTAATGTCAGAACAATATGTCTTTCTAAGAGGAGCCGACTTCTTTGTTTCCTTACACTACACATTTCGCGAAATCTATGTGCACTCTCCGTGAATGTGAATATGTGACGCAGAAGGTGGCCTTTCCCTTAGAAACTAAAAAAACAGCAACATTTGGGATAATTTTGCTTTGAATTAGAATTCTGCCAGAGCCCCTGAAATGAGAAAACCAAACAAAATCATAGAATTTATTTCACATACAATTTTCATTTATGCTTATATTGCTGCCAGACTAGTACGCGGCTTTTTATTCGATCTTGTGTTATGTTTTACTAAACACAAAATCGAATCGAATTTATAAATACCATAAATGTATTTGAAACATATTCCGTTTACGGCCAAAAGTTAGGTTTCAAGAGAAATGTATTTCGAAGACTTAAAACATTTCAAACATTTCAAACGATTCAAGGTGATTAAAGGAATGATGAAAGTTGACAAACTTTTACTATAATAAGAAAGAGGAAGAGTGATTTAGAGTAAACTTAAAAAAAATGTTATTTCCTCATTATTACACCAGAGTACAGTACCTAATTACTACATACGAGTTCCACTCTGTCGGATCAGGGGCTCTACGCATCTTCATATCTACACACACGCCATAGACCTGGATATAGGTAAATATTTCCCGGTTTTTTTTTCATAAGAGAAATATAGACAAATAATCTGTATAATTTCTTGCATAATATTGTTCTACTCTCTCTCTCTCTCTCTTTCTCTTTCACCCTAACCTCTTGTGGGATAGTATGCCAAGAAAAAAACTCCTCTCTTTCTGTACCTCCACACGACGAAGTAAAGGACGCACTTGTTCTATCAAAGGTATTTTTCTCCTTCTGAGAATTTTACCGCCTCCCCCTCCCATTTATTGCTGCCTTAAAAAAACATCGTTTCGTCCGTATATGAAAAAATGAAGTTCAGAAAATATTTCGAATCCGGATAAAAAAAATGATTGGATTCCATATCTGGTTCCAAGTTTTGTGTAAGAACAAGTTTGTTCCGATATAGAAAATTGGCTTGAGCAGACCTACGTATTATTTTATTCTATAAAAAAAATGGTGGATAACATTCTATCTCTTCTAAAACCGCAAGAGAGGGTAAATATGAATTCGAGAAAATTTAGTTAGAAAAACTTTGAAACCGCAAGAGTTTAGGTCCACGAACCTAAAACAATTATTTCTTTTACCAATTCATACAGAACAAGAGAAGTTGACGCTATAGAAACAGAAGTAATGTACACGCAATTTACTGATAGTCACACATCTCAACAACCATTTCTGGCAGCGGGTGTTCTAGTGGTTGACGCGAGTGACTTGGCGCGAGAGGGCCCCATGGTCAGTTTGTGTCCCTGTGCATTCTAAATACCTACAGAGATTCAGAAGTCATACAAAGCTGCTAGTCCCGGGGAAAAGACTCCTCCTTAAAAGCAAGTCCAAGCTTCTTTTATTTTCTTTGAGGTTTCGACCTGGGCGATTGAGTAACACAGGGAGCGCCAGTTTGGAGCTCACAACAAATGAACACGTGTTTTGTATCTAGCTTAATAAGTCCGCACTTGTCGCTTCTCAGTCCTATTAATTTCGGTACATTCAAACTACTGAATTTTTTAGCTGGTTACATTCTCTTGAAAGTGGAGAACTTCAATTATTTAAATAAAGTGAGTAACGAATACCACTAATATAACCTTCCTTTTAGGTTTCTGTGTTCACATGTAAATTCGGTTTCTATTCGTTAAATATTTTCTGACTTAACTCCACAAAATTTCTCCGACGATCGTGTAAAAGTTGACTCCGTGAAACAAAAAAAAAGCATTATTAACTCACAATCTCTGTTCATACAAATCGATGCGCTCAATATCTGATCTTATTTGATTTTGATTACACTTTGACCCACTGCCAGGCTGCCAACTTTTACAAGCTCGTTTGACGAATTTCTGTGGGGTTAAGTCAGAAAATATTTAACGAAGAGAAACCAAATTTATATAAAAACACATAAACTCAAAAGGAATGTTAAATTAGAGGCATACGTCACAAGGGGAATGAGGTACTTTTCAGCAGTTCCGCATTTTAAAACAGGAAACTATAATTAATTATAGTGCTATGTAGGACTGGGTTTCCTTTCATGATCAGTTTTGCCTAAGGAAACGAATAGTTGAGTGAAACGAGAAAGCAGTACTGTCATAAAAAAATGTTTAAAGTTTCAGTAAGTCTGTGAAACTGTTTTTCTTTTCAGAGGCGGGGATCAACCGAAAAAACAGTAACAAAAGCCAGAAAAGGAAGATTATTTATGTACGTTTTCTGCCTGAAGAGGATGGTGGTCAGTCAGATGCTGCTACAGTGTTCAAACTCAAAGAGGGAAAAAGAAGAACTAATAGTGCCTTACACATTTTTAACCTCCTGCTGAAGATAGTTTTGTAGAAGCTGTTACAAATCTGAAAATCAGAAGAAAGTGAGGAGAGTAGGAATGGACCCTCATTGCACGTTTTCTAACTGTCGAGGATTGAAGATTATCTTCTTTTAGAGGTCATTGTTAAACAACTGAAGAAAAAGAGCAAATGATAAAAAAAAAGCAAAAAAAAAGCGGGGATGTCTTCTTGTACGATATTTACCTCCTGAGGACTGAGGATGGTCTCTCAGATGTACCTAAAGTTGAAAAAGAAAACGAGGAAGATAAGACGTATCCTTGCCGTTACGTTGAAAACTTGAAGGAATCGAGGAAAAAAATGAGTGCCTTATTGCAAACTTTCTAGGTGTTAAAGATGTTGCTGCAAGTTCAGTTAAGATAAGACGGGAATGGTTGGCTGTGGAAAAGATGAAGGATAGGGGTGGGGGTGGGGGGGGACTTTGGTCAAGAGAAAGACGTTCTTATGGTATTCAAAAGAGAACTACCGTGGTGAATGGTACCATTTGGTAGTATCCGGGAAAAGATAACTTGTAGGCTGTACACAGGCTTCCTTAATTAAAGGGAACTGAGCGTGGACGGAAAGAGGCGCAACGCATAACTGGCTGGTGGCTATTGGACGGCTACGGCAATTTAATGCTCGGGGAGAGAGGCGGCTGTACTGTATTATCCGGAACAGAACGCAGGCTACCTAGGCACACCTGACCATGGCGTGCAACCAGGGAGGGAAGCCCATCTACAACCACAGTGCAACGATTCCTCCATCGTATGGGTCTAAGGTGTAAAGACATTATGATAGGAGCCCTCACCACAGCATGCCATCCGCGACAACGGCTGGAGTTCGCCAGAAAACATTGGGAATTGAGGAAAATTGGAAGAACGTTAACTTCCCTGATGAATCATATTTCGTGCTACATCCAGTGGATAGACGGAGGAAGGGAAGGCGAAACACCTGAGAAGATGGTTCAAGATGCCGTTACCTTACGGGTACAGGCCGGTAGCAGGGCTTCAATGTTCTAGGGAATATTTTCCTGAGACACTCTCTGTCTTGTGGTAGGCACGGATGGCCTCCTGAACGCCACCGCGTACTTGTCCATCATTGAAGACCAGGTTCATTCATTTATGATAACCGAGTATCCAGACCGAGATGGGGTGTACTAGGACAACGATTCGTGTCATAAAGACCATATCGCCCAGTACTGGTTCGAGAGACACGAGGATGACTTTCATGTTCTCCCATGGCCCATGTTGCTCGACAGGAGACAAACTGAAGCCGCGGTGGTGCAGTGGTCTAAGGCTAAGCGATGGCTTCTGATCATTCGTTCAAGACAGGTCCAGGTTCGAATGCTGGTGAGGCGTGTATGTTGTGTTTGTCTTACGCCACTGGATCTTTTCCTTCCCTGGAACCAGTGGTTCTAAATTAGGGACGGGCGACTGCTTATAGCCCACTGAATTGCTCACGGTGGTCGTTAAACCTTCAATGAAAAAACAAAAACAAAACCCAACTGAACAAATTTGGAACCGTATGAATGGACAGCTGCGGCGTGTGGACCCTCCACTTCAGACAATGAACGAGTTAGTGTTACCTTCAAGCGATGTTAAAGAACCTTAGTTAAGATTTTATAAACTACTAAAAGGAGGCTGATGGGCCTGTAGTTCCTGATATCCCCAATGTTATTTTTTATGTACCAGGATCATTTTAGCATTGTTCCGATTCTCAGGAATCTTTCCTTCATTGAGACATCTAGTAAAAACTAGGGCGAGTGTAGTTCCTATTTCTCCGCTTGTTTCTTGTACATTGTCCACAGTAACTTCATCTTCGCTTGGAGCTCTTCCCTGTTTTATGTTCTTAATTGTATGTGCAATTTCTGCCGTGAGGACAGGAGGAACTTTGGTACTGGTACCTTTCTTAATGACTGGAATAGGCGTATAATCTCTTTCATATAGTTTTGTGTAGAAATCTCTCACTTGTCAAAATTTCACCTCTATTTCTTGTTACAGAACCATCTTCTTTTCTCAGTGTCATAATCTGTTTTCTTCCCTTACTGAGATGTCCCTTTGATTTCTTCAGGCTTTGGTTATTTTCAATTGCTTTTCTCACTAGTTCACAATTGAATTTCCTTATATATTCAGTGATATTTTCCCGAATTGTCTTGCTATATGTATTGTACTTTGGAAGTTACATTTTCTTCATTTGTCCTCATCTCCCTTCTCGTTTGCATTAGCATTTTTCTTTTTCATGATATTTCTTTCATATGCAACTTGTTTTTAGTACCACCTATTTTTTAGTTTTCTGTTAACTTCAGGGATGTCCAATTCTTCCGATGATAGATCTTCTAGAACAGAGAAACGGTTCTTCAGTTCCAACTTAAAGGTTTTATGATGATTTTTAAGCTTGTCCACGTTAATACATTTTGTTTGATTTATGAACTTACCATGTTCCAGTTTAGTGCTGAGGTGCACCTTACATCTTACAATTCTATAGTCACTACCTGTGTTGAACTTGTTTAGAACACTGCAGTCTTCTATGACAAATTTCTTGTTACACATAATAAAATCAATTTCACTTGTCATCCCTTTGGGATGTCTCCATATGCATTTCCTATGTGGCTTTTTCTTGAATAAGAAGTTTATGATGAAAAACCTTTCTGCCTCTACGAGATTATTTCCACGCTGGTTTCTGTTGCCATGACCGAATTTACCTACCGAAGTTTCATTTTGACGTTGTTGCTATATTTTCGCAATCAAATCTCCCATAATGATTATGAAATTCTGTTTGCCCTTGTTATTTACAGTAGATGCCGGATTTCTTCGTAAAATTCTTCAATTTCTTCCTCAGGATGACTTATGGTGGGTGCGCAAGCATGAATAATTTGACTATGGAATCTTTTTGACAGTTGGATAAGGAGTCGTGCATCTTTGTCAGAGGAACTTTCAACTTCTAGAACTTTATGCTTCAGTTTCTTGTTTCTTATACGTCCAACACCATTAGTCCTGCCAGCATCTGTCCCACGATAATAGTATCGTGGGACAGATGTTGGCATGACTAATGGTGTTGGATTTATTATTAACAGAGATGTCCGCTTTTCAGTTCAATGAGATCTTCTGCTTTCCTTCTTACTTCACTTCGACCGACGATATCCCACTTGATTCCTTGTAGTTCCTCCCCCAATTCAAGGAGCCTTGAATCAAAAGATAGATAACGTCCATTAAACGTAGCCAAGGTTAGCATTAGATGGCAGCCTAGTCTGGTCCTCCGGTGATTCTTAGCATGCATGCTGTTTTTCTTTCGCTCTGATTTTCTGTCATTTTAAGGAGTTTATCGACTGTTGCGTGTTATTGTTTTCTAACCTACCTTGAGTTAAAGGTGTGTTACAAATTCTAAGGAACTCCCAAAATGGGTGAGTACCGCAATATATTGTTATTTCTTTCATTTTGTGCACGACCAAGCTGGCCAAATTATGTAAAATTTAGTGTATGGTAATGGCGGACATGAGCTTTGGCTCGCATTCTGCTGACGCGCTCGGTGCCCAGTCCACCAAAACAGCTGACTCCTCTTTCTCTTTTCGAGTGACGTCAGAGATTTCTCCCGGCTGCAATCAGCAGGCCGCTTCCCACGCTATGAAACGTCAGTTCAATGAACCGACGACACTGCTTGATCTCCCATCGCTCCCTGCTAACAATGCTGAAGCTATGGAAACTGAGTTACATCTTCCTTCTGTCACGAAAAGAAACATTCTCAGTTATGCATCGACCCTCAGTGGCACATTCACAAGCACAGCAGATGTGACACCATCTGCTCTGAGTAAATATATCACCCGAAATGGGGATATACTTAAAATGCAAATTTCAGAATCGCCTGCAGTCACACAAGATTTTTTATTGGAACTCCGGAAAGGAATTAGTATTGATGCCCTACCCAACACAACACTGAAAAAATACAGTGCTGCAATTAAAACATCCCTGCCTCGAGGAGCCATAACTCATATGGCTCGTCGGCCAAGAGCTGTCATTTTAAGAAGTATTTCTCAAATTGAATTTGCCTACCAGCTTGTCCGGAAAGGACTCACTATTGATATCGTACATTAGGCGTCTCTCCCCTTGCTGAGAGACTTGTCCAAGTTTCTTGTTATCCTGTTCCACCGGAAGTAAAGAACTCTCTTCTACGGGCTGCCCTCAGCACCTACGGAGAAGTGATAGCTGACTTTCGTACGCTCTCTGCTGCGCCTCTTGACCCAGATAACTCCGAAATTTTGAGATTTTGGAGACAAGTGAAAATGCATTTTCCCACTTGTGAAGATCTGCAAAACTGCCCCACCTGGCTAAAATTATGTGTAGGTTCCCGTTCCTACGATATATATACATTGAAACAGATTTGTTCTGTAATCACTGCAAACAGGCCCTGATTTACGGGAGGGCACACGGGGCACGTGCCCAGGGCCCCCGATTTTTTTGGGGGGGGCTCCCAAATTTGAATTAAATGTGTACTTAGTTAACAGGAATTTATTTTTTTACTTTTGCATGCTCATGAATCACGTGTTTCTAAATGTGGCACTTGCATGCAGTGAGTTTGAGTTTCAAGTTTCACGTAAACACGTGGCCATTAATGAGTTTCAGAAGTTTAATAACCTTCAAGTGGCCATTGAGAAGGAGGATCGCTTCCATTGATTCACGTGACCTTTTCTTGCCTCTCCGAACGCACCTAAACTCAACTGATCCTTCGAAGTCCTGCACACGGCTTGTCCTTGTCGTAACTGTAACCGCGAACGCGATGGCTTGGTTGTATTTTGCGTTGCGTTTCTTGTAGCCTGATGGAATGTTGGATATATGTAAACTTTATATATAATCAAATTTAGTTAGTTGTAACAATAAATATCAAATTTAGTTAGTTGTAACAATATATTTAAGTTGAGATATTTAAAAGTTAAATTATGTCAAAACGAACATATTTATCCGGTAGTGCTAAACGGAAAGCCAAACAATACAAACTGAAGGATGATGACCTGCAGCATGGTAACATTGAATGTTTTGACATTAAAACATTGTATATTTTACTTAGTCCCAAAAGTCCTAAACATTCCTCTAATTTTACTTCTGTTGAGTCTCTTGAGTGTAATTTGTCTTTCGAAGCCAGTAATCTGACTTCAGAATCATCTAACATCACAGATGCTCCTAATTTGGGAAATCTTTTGAATTCATCTAATGAAGAGAGCACAAGTTCCACGATGAATGCAGTGAATCCTGCCTTATGGGGAGAAATTACAGAAGAAATGCGTGAATACTTTTTGAACAATCAACCAGTCTGAGATTTGAAGTTACTGGCATTCACAGGGAAGGATATCTGTGGTAAAAAACGTTTCCTAACAGAAGGTAATATTTTCAGAATAAAAAAAAATAATGAGAAGGTAAAACGCGACTGGCTTCTTTTATCCCCATCAACTTGTTTACTATTCTGCTGGATATGCAAATTGTATGCTAGGAGCACTACAGCATTAGGATCCACAGGTTTTTCTGACTGGAATCATGCAAGTGAACGTCTTACAGAGTATGAAAATGCACACATAAACAGGCAAGCAGTATATGACTATTCATCACGCACGAATGCTTCTGCACGCATTGACTGTCAGATAGTTATGCAGTATCGGAATGAATCCAAGTACTGGCAAGATGTCTTGCATAGAGTTGTTGCAACAGTTAAGTATCTCTCAGTTTGTGAGTTGCCAATGTATGGTGATGATGAAACAACAGGATCAGTTCAGAATGGAAATTTCCTGGGCTGCTTAGAATTAATTGCAGAATTTGATACATTCTTAGCTCAACACTTGGAAAAATTTGGGAATCCAGGAAGTGGTAACACCAGTTACTTATCTTCAACATGTGTGGATGAATTTGTTGAATTAATGGCTGTACGTGTTTTTAATGCCATCACTGATGAAATAAAAATGTCAAAATATTTTTCTGTCACAATTGACTACTCCAGACATTACACATATATAGATCAACTGGCTTTTATCATAAGGTATGTCAACAAAGATTGTGAAGCAAAAGAACGGTCTTTGACATTTATTCCATTCCATGGACATACTGCAGAAAACATTACAAATACCATGATATCTTTTCTACAGGAGGCTGGCCTAGATATTATGAATGTCAGAGGCCAAAGCTACGACAATGCCAGCAACATGACTGGGAAGTATTCTGGTGTTCAAACACGCATTAGGGAAATCAATCCACTAGCGGAATATGTGCCATGTTCTGCTCACACTTTAAATTTAGTTGGTGTGAATAGCATAGATAGTTGTGGCAAAGTTCTTTCTTTTTTCACATTATTGCAAAAAGTCTATACTTTTTCTGCATCAACTCACCGTTGGAAGATGCTTCAGGATAAAGTCCAGGAAGCACATGGAAATTCATCACTCGCACTGAAGAGTCGGTCAGTTACCAGATGGTGTGCAGATGCTGCAGCCACACGATCAGTGAGGGAAAATTATCGTGAAATAGAGAAAGTTTTAGTATTTCTGTCAGAAAATGTAGATGATTCTCCACAGACAAGAGATGAAGCAAAATCACTGCTGAAAAAAATGCGAACAATGGAAATATCGATCAGCACAGTAGTTTGGGACACAATACTTTAGAGATTAAATTGTGCAAATCAAACTTGCCAGAATCCAAAAAGGAAGTATTTCTTTAGTACCTAAAATTTTCCAGTCGTTAATTGAATTCATTCAGTTCGTGAGGGAAAATTTTGAAGTCTATGAAGAGGAAGCTAAAACATTAGTGTCTGAAAATGTGCAATACCATGGTCATGATTCCCGAAAAAGAAAGTGCCCAAGAATTAACACCTAGATGAATGTAACAGTGAACATATAGAACTCAGTGCAAGGGATATATTTAGAACTCAGGTTAATTATGTGCTTTGTGATGCTTTAGCCACTCAGCTTTCAAGCAGAAAAAGTACTTTATAACGTAGATGTCTTTTCGTACTTCTACGTTACTTAAAAAAACATAACCATACGATGAAATAGTTCCTAAATTAACCCTTAACGGCCAGACGAAACATTTAAAACAAAAGTAAAACTTACGGAAATGATGCTTTATTCAAGGTTTTCTCCAACACATCGTAACATAACATAGTAATTCGCATTAAACGCTCCACACACCACACAGCTCCACCACACAACGCTCTCCACAGCTCCACAAGCAACTGTTTACTCGTAGTTTATATCTCTGGTTCTTATCAAATAACAGGCATACGTCACGTTCATTCAACCTCAATTATGTTGCCAACAGTATTCACTTGAGAGAAAAGATATCACGTAAGTGTGAAGTATAACTGAGAACAAACTCAAGATTTACATAGGGAAAGAAACTAAAAAGGAAAGTTAATTTAGAATATACGTAACAACTTATGAAAATATAACGAGAAAATTTGAATTTTTTACAAAAAAATCAAGATCTGAAATTTTTGAAGGGGCAAAAGCATTGCAGGAATACTATAACAATGACTTTGACGATCAGTTTGCCGATGAGTTTTTGCAATTCTCTTCAATGATGGGGGACCATGCAACCATTCCTCAGATGCTGCAAACTTCGAAGGTAAGCAATTTAGAAGCCACATTTCCGAACACTGAGACTGCACTTAGAATGTTCATGACATTACCGATTTCAAATTGTATAAGTGAGAGATCATTTTCTTTGCTGAAAAGACTGAAAAATCCCTTACGATCAACCATGCGACAAACGAAACTGGCATCAGCTCTGCTTTCTTTGGAGAGTGATGTGACACAGTCTTTAAATTATGATTCTCTAATACGTGACTTTGCATCTAGGAAATGTAGAAGAAAAATATTTAACCCAAATGTTTCGCCCTGATATAGGAGGTAAATTTTCAATTCTTTTTATTCATTTCTAAAAATAAAGAATAGTAAATGAGTCATTACAAATAAAAAGATCTGGTGCCCAAACACAGCACTTTGTCATCGTATTGTCAGTTTGGTTTGACACTGGACAATTTATACATTCATGTCATTATGTGCTCATTAGATTTTGTTAGATGTGTAGTTTAGCGTCCGAAATTATTTGGTCGGAAAAGTTGTAAAGTTTCAAAAAAGTGTGACGTACAGATTCTAAAATATGCAATTTAAGGGGAAATGGTGAAAAAATTTCATCGTTAGAATGAATATTAAAGATGTTTACCGAAAAACTTGAACTCCAAGTATGACGAGTCAGCAGACGCTGTGGGAGGCCTTAAACAACGCTGCGGCGATGATATGAAGCTGTGCTCCGTTGAAAGGAAGGATCGCTGCAGCCAGGATATTCACGGGAGGAATAGTACAACTGGAACCGGGTACGCTGTTGTTAGGAAAGAGTGTAGTGCTAAGCTACAGAAAATAGTTAATTTCGGTGTCAGTTCTTGACATAGCAATCGGACAGTTTCTTGGTTTTTTCGCATGGGATTCTTTGATGCTGAATGTATGAACTCATTTCTCCATGGAAGCTATTTTTTTATTTAGTAATCAAACTTTCACTTTGAGGCTTGCCATCTAACTTCCGTTGGAGAAAATGCGACAGCTACTCTAACACTTTTCTAGAAACAAGAAAGACATGTGCATGCTTACTATTTCGTATCACGGAATTACATGCCAAAGAACGAAGACAATCCCTGCATGTTTCTTTAAAAAGTGTGGCAGAAATTACAAACTACATTCTTTAGCGTAGCAGTATATTCTGTTACTCTTTCCTGACAAGAGCGTACTTGATTCCTGTTATACTCTTCTGCCCATGAATTCCCCGCCGCAGCAAACCTTCCTTTCAACGGAGCAAAGCTTCAGGTCGTCGCTGCAGCGTGTGTTTACTTATCCTACTTGGACTACTTGGAGTCAAGTTTTTCGGTAAACTTCTTGAATATACATTTTTTTTGAAATTTGAAATTTTACAACTTTTCTGACCAAATAATTTAGGACGCTGAAGTACACATTTACCAAAAATTGAACCGGTACTAGGTGTTCCCCTCAGCTTTTCAGATTATTATTATGTTTTTTTTGTATAACTCAGACTCTTCCAAATCAACATAAAATTTTACGTTTTGCAGTTTTCTGATATATTGCGCATGATGCGCTGATTTGATCTTGGTAGAAACCGGGAAGCTGGAAGTAGGAGTTCCCATAGCACTTTTACAATTTTTTATGCAGCTTCACACCTCTATTTATGTGAAAGTCCAGTAGAGGTCACCATAGATTTTTTTCTTGTTTTAGTTCACATTTTTTGTAGGATGCAGTGTTCTCATGTTCTAGACGGAAGAATCAATACATTGCAAGACCATAATATTCACTAAAATTAAGATGTCCATCCATTTTGTCATAGATATATTGTTATAGTTAGAATCTATGGGGTCATTAACACCACAAACAACTGATCAACCAGTTGTCCCCGCACAGCCAGAGTTGTATAAAAATAAAATGTTTCTGCGTACACAGCTATTGAAACAGAAAACTCGCTGCAAACCCGCAAACCATGATAACAACAGAACAAGATAATTTAAAGGAAAATTAATAAAACGAATAATTATTAGAACATTAGAGACTCCAATGAAGACAAAATAAGTATATTTCAATTGAATGTGCAGCAATGTGTGTAAAATGGACTTTAATGGCAAAATATTAAAATATTGGACTACGAACCTCATAAAAACAAAAGATTAATTAAAGAAAGTTTTTATATCCAGAAAAACAGTTCTATCAATGAAACTTTAGAAATTATCAATATCATTTTCAACAAGTTAATTCAAAAAATACTGGACTATGCCCAAGGAAATTATTTTTATTTAATTGGCAACTGAAAGAGGAACCTGGCAATAAAATTTAAATTCTGTGTAAACAAAACTTTTAATACAGTTCGTATACATTGAGAACAGGCCTTGATAAAATTTAGAGTCCAGAAATGTCTTTAAAAACAAAAGAACTCAGAAGATGCGAAAAATAATTAAGTTCTTCAGTTGAAATAGAATTAAGTATATTAATCTGAGTAAAGCGTTGAGTAAGTGTTTTAATTGCTGTATATAGGCCTAACATTTTAATTTTTTTAATCTACATGCAAAAACTATCTGCAAACCTGCTAATGATTTGGAAACTATCAGCGTACGCACGTACGTCTACATTCTGCTACTCTGCACACAGTGACTATTATTTGGTCGATAGAGAATAAGGACGGGGGCCACGGAAATATTTCGTGCCCTGGACCTTACATGTAGTAAATCGGGCCCTGACTGCAAAGCACCTGGACATGCACGTTGAACATGCCCACACCTCCGACAGTAAAATATTGAAAATCCAGTCCCTCTCAGTTCTTTCTCCTCGAAGAAACAATCATCACTTCACCAAATCTCAACCTCTGACTTTGCACTGGCTGGATCTACTAAAGAAACCTCCAGGAATCGCTCTCCTCACTCTGAATCGAGTTAATTGACAGCCCTCATTCCCTCCGAGAAAAATACACACAAATCGTCTCAAGAATCAACGCTAACTGATGAACAGATGACGGTCCCTTCTTCCGGGCTCTTACGGAAGGAAGCTAAAACTCCTACTTTGCTGAATTCTAGCTCTTTCCCGAGTGCTCAACTTGATAGCGAGAATCTTGACCTTTGGTGTCAAACGTGCCTGAGCAGAACATGCCTTCTACTAATGCATTAAACATCATACAAGTTCAACCAACTCTGGGTACGGACGTCGCACTTTTTCTGACTCCAACTTCCTTAATTTCACGACCTGTTCTCCCGAATCAGAAAGAGAGTAGTGAGTCTTGCTGTTATGCTACACCTCACTCCGCTGACTCCCACTCTAACTCGACTTCTCCGACAAAAGACTCACCGGAAACGACAGTCTCCCCTGTTCCTTATGAAACTTCCATACCTCCTCCTTCTGAAGAAGTATCAAGTTTGTCGATGCCTCCGACTTCCCAGTCAACCATCGCTGAGTGTCAACGACGTACCAGTCGACGGACCAGAGTATGCCGTTCTCGTAGCGACCGAGGGTCACCTTTAAGTGATGATTCTTCTACGGATTTTAAGAAAGCAAAGATTCGAAGGGGAAGAGGTACTTGCAGAGCTACCTTTTCTGCTGTTGAATCTGACTGCAGTACTGCAGCAATGGAGTCTGAAGAGCACTATAGTTCAGACTCTTCCTCAGAGGTCTCTATGAGGGAGGAACTGTTAAAATCTCTTGAGACACCTAGTGTTCCAAGACACCCCTTGTCTTTAGATTCCTTAAAAGCGATACTCTGCTATCGCAATAAGCTCAACTGCTTTAAAAAGCTAATCAATCAATGCGAAGGATCACTTGCTGAGATGTTTCAGAAAATTGAGGAACTAACGGTCTTTGCAAAATTACAGCTCCAAACCCTTACTCATGTGCCAGATGATATTCCCACCTTTCAAAGAAAATTCCGTCGTTTCCAAGAAACGTATTTCAAGCTTCATGACTCAAATTCAGATCATCCTCTTCCAGATCTTAACATTCAATTGTAGGGGTTTCTCTAATCCCCTGGCAAATGCTTTAGTGCATGAAGACATTGCTCATCGTGCAGCAGAAGTGCTTCTTTTACAAGAAACAAATTGTTCTTCTGACTCCCCTTACTCCAGGTGGAGAGATTGGGAGTATACATTTCACCACTCGTATCGTACCTCCTCACGTGGCGGTATAGCCATCGGATTACATCGGCGGTTTCTACAAAACATCTCTTGTCTATCCACAATACCTACCTAAATTATCTTCAGCACCTTTCCTTCATGCTTGATGATGAAGCATATCATATTTTCAATATTGGAGAATCATTCCTGGCGATGATTCTCCAATTGAACATCTCTTAACCTCCCTCAATAATGCTCTTCTAATTATTCTGAATTCCTCTAATGTAATCTTGGTAGGAGACTTCAACTGCACAACTGATCCTCAGATGGACCCAGCTCCGAATCAACAAGAACATCGTCCTCTCCTTATCCAAGGTGTTTGCTAGCTGACTTCACTCTCATTGACGCCTTTCGTTTGCTCCACCCAGACAATCACTCCTATACATGGCGTTCCAGCAACCTGCTTCATCATCAGTAGCAAGATTAGACAGATTTTATGACTCCTCTGTTCTCGTGCCGGCACTCCAAGGAAGTCACCGTGACGCAGCTGCCTCTTGCGATCACTGTGCTGTGACCCTCCAATTGGAGCACGAATTTCTTCCTTCTCGACACCGACGTTGGACGTTTGACAGTACCTTCTCACATTATTCCACCTTCTGCAGCATAGTTCGCAGTTTCCGACAATCAAAAATCGACAGCATCGATCCCACCCAGAGGACCCTCCCTCCAGTATTGGTTAGATACGAAACATCAACTGTTAACACTCCTCCGCCAAATACTTACTCCACTACACTCAAGCGAAACATGAAGTTGCAAAATGTTTGTTCCGTTCTGGCTGATCTCAAGCTAAATGATCCGATGTTCCTAGTTATAAAAGCTGAGTTAATAACCCTCCTCACTCCTATGGCTGCTCAGGTGGTACAAAGATTACGTCTTCTTCATATTACTCCTGTTAATAACTCAAACTCAACTGATCCTCAGATGGACCCAGCTCCAAATCAACAAGAACATCGTCTTCGCCTTATCCAAGGTCTACAGTGTTTGCTAGCTGACTTCACTCTCATTGACGCCTTTCGTTTGCTCCACCCAGACAGTCACTCCTATACATGGCGTTCCAGTAACCTGCTTCACCATCAGTAGCAAGATTAGACAGATTTTATGACTCCTCTGTTCTCGTGCCGGCACTCCAAGGAAGTCACTGTCACGCAGCTGTCTCTTGCGATCACTGTGCTGTGACCCTCCAAATTGGAGCACGAATGTCTCTTCCTTCTCGACACCGACGTCGGACGTTTGACAGTACCTTCTGATATGATTCAATCCTCTGCAGCATAAGTCGCAGTTTCCTACAATCAAAAATCGACAACATCGATCCCATCCAGAGGATTCTCCAGTATTGGTTAGATACAAAACATCAACTGTTAACACTCATTCGCCAATATACTTACTCCGCTACACTCAAGCGAAACATGAAGTTGCAAAATTTTCGGTCCGTTCTGGCTGATCTCAAGCTAAATGATCCGATGTTCCTAGTTATAAAAGCTGAGTTAATAACCCTCCTCACTCCCATGGCTGCTCAGGTGATTCAACGATTACGTCTTCTTCATCTTACTCCTATTAACAACTCGTATGAGTACCTTCACTCTCGAAAAAACTCTTCGGGAATCCACCACGATTCGACATCTAAGAATCTCCTCTGGGAAGATCCCATGAGATCCTAATGTCATGTGTTCCTTAGTACACGATTTTTTTAAGCGAAAATACGGGGCCACTGACATTAACGGCGCAACATCTGACTCCCCACTTCTTACGTCTCTTCCTAAAGTTCCAACTCATCTACAAAACAGTCCCACGAGTCCTTTCACCTTGCCAGAACTCCAAACTTCGTTTAGATCTCTTAATCGAAATGCTGTACCGGGACCTGATGGCCTTCCTCATGCATTCTTTGATGTCTTCTCTTCACACCTACTCCAGCTCCTGCTTCCGGCTTTCAACGATGCGTTCACCTCCTCCAGTTTTCCACAACGCTTCACGCTAGCTTACGTTGCTTTATTCCCAAAACAAGGAGACCTCCTGGATCTTGCACACTGGCGCTCAATTTCATTCTTAAACCTTGACTATAAGCTCTACACAAAGCTGCTTTCACACCGCCTCAATACCATTCTACCTCATATCCTTTTCTATCAACAATCTTATAATGTGCCTGGACGTTCGATCACTGACAATCTTACACTCCTACGTGATTTAATCTTCCTTGCTGACACTCAGTCCGAGCCATTGGCTCTCCTTAATATTGATCAAAAAGCAGCATTTGACAATATATCCCATGTCTACCTTTCTGCAACACTTCAAGCATTTTCCCTATCTCCTTCATCACCTCACTCCTTTCTCTCTATCGGGGAGAAACTCTACAAGTTTAGACCGCTGCCTTCCTGACAGCTCCAATAGAGTTCTCCAAAGGAATTCGTCAAAGATGCCGTTTATTTGGACAATTATTTGCCATAGGTTTTGAGCCGTTCTTACGCCTGATGCACACAGAGTTTTTACATCGGCTCCCTCCAGTAACAGCCAGCACGAGACATAATAAAATTACTTACTCAGCCTATGCAGATGATGTAACTTTTTGCATACGTCATAACACCCAATTATTCATCCTTCTTCGCTGTTACTAACAGCATACTCTTGGTAGCAGCGAAGCCTCACTCAATCTTGAGAAAAGCGCAGGTCACTGGTTCGGCACTTGGAAACATCGCAATGACTCTTCCCAGGGAGCCAAATGGTCAAATACCACCCAAAAATTTTTAGGAATTCATCTCAGAACCCCATCGGAGGCCGTACGAACGAATTAGTCCTCTCTCTATCATTCTCTTCGCAAAGCAGTAGGCTTTAGGAGGAGTTCGCAATTTTGCATCTCCTTTCTTCAAAGAGCTCACATTGCTCGCATATACATCTTATCTAAGTGTTACTATTCCTGGCAAATGGATACCGTTCCGGGCTACAGACTCCATCAAGTTCAAGCATGCCTTACATCAGTTGTTTGGTAAAAGGATCATTCGGTCAGCACTTCAACACTCTGCCTCTCACCTTCCCAGGGAGGAATTGGTTTTCCTTCAGTAGATCTCGTTTACCGTGACGCACGGCTTCACTGGTTCTTTCATGTATTTAATAACTCCAACCCAGATACATGCAGAGTACGTAATGTTCTTGCCTCATCAAAAATCCTTCATTAACGTTCGCCGTCTTTCTTCGAATGGATGGTTTCCCAGCTTTATGACAAAGCCTTCCAGCCGTTTACTGGAAGGCCATAGAAATCCTGAGGTCTCTCCCATTACAGAGAACACCCTCCTCCTCCACTACGAAGATACTAAATGAGCCACTATTTTACTCTTCAGCTCTTCATCCCTCTGACCAACCATTCTTTGCCTCTCCTGAATGGATGCGTGCAGGCATTATTTTGGTACGAGACCTTGTGAACCTCAACCTTACACGGAAAAACTTCCTCGCCTATCTACTCATCTTCATGATTCCATTTCCTCTCGAACACTCTAAACGTCGATGAAATCGTCGATTATCCGTTTATACCCATCTTTGGCCTCTCCTAAAGGAATTCTACAGGTTGCAGCAGCACCGCGACTTTTCCCGTTTTTTGTGCAACTCCGTATGAAATCTTTTTTGTGCTTGAGGCATGCTCACAGAAGACTTTGAGTGAAATTCTTCTCACTTGCGCACGTCAGCAACCAATGACTGTCCCTACTGTTACATCTACCTCCTTGATAGCTGTTTGGTCTGCTGCACACCCTCTCCTTGTTGCACCTCATGAGAAGAATGTTCATTGGCTATTTCTACATCCTCGCCTTCCCGTTCCTCAATTATTACACCGAATGTCTCTTGTTGTTTCTCCACACTGTGCCTACTGTGATGCCCCGGCAGACATTGAAAATGTCTATTTGTTTTGTCCTGTCTTGCTATCTGTGTTAAATCTCATGTTCCGCATTGCACACCATCTTTGCCCAAGAACTCTAAGTGCTATCTCATATTTCACCTTCAAGATCTTCTTCCAGCTTCTCCTGTCCCACCAGTGTACGTTTATATTTTCACGGTTGTAAAAATAGTAATTTACTCCCATCAACGGACGCATCAGGAAAACTCTGCTGTACCTACTCTTACAGAGGCAAGCGAGAAGCTTGTAAATCACTTCTCAGCTCGACTAAAGTTCCGTTTACAGTTAGCGCATCAACACGCTGCCCAAACAGAAACTCTTCCCAACTTCCACAAACTCTGGAGACCATACCTCAGCTGGTTCCAGATTGATGGCCTGAGAGTTTCCTTTACAGTTTGAACTGTTTTGAATACTCTATCCTATTTATTGACACTCACAACATTATTTAACCTGTTTAATTTCCACTTCTATCTTACGCTCAGTAAGTGTATATAGTTTTCTTTCATTGCCTACTTGTTCTGGCGCTCATTTGTACTTAATCATTTCCTGTTTCACATTCTCATTCTGTACTCCCAGTGTTTAATAAATGCATATTTAAACCTTAGCACCCTCTACCTTCATGTCGCACTGGCCGCTGCCTTCGCTAGGTACATTCCAGTTGCCGGGAACTGAGGGCCAAGTTTTCAGTTTTGAAATCATCTTCATAACTCACCACGCAGGCCACGTGGGCTGGTGAGTGTGAGATAGCATTTTCTCTAATCCCGGTGGTATAGTTACAGCGCTATGTGTAGGTCTTCAGAGCCCCTTTATTGGGAACAGGATGCACAACAAGAAGGCGCGGTTGACATTTGTGAAGGAGAGGCTATGATATGTTACGTATCACCTGACCTTGCTTCCTTCATTTCATATACTTAATATTTACGCAAAACTTCGTTTTCCTAAAAATATCAATAAGAGATTTTCAATAAAACATAGTTGGTCGGGTATTATGTTAATCAAAATGTATGAAACTGAAATGTATCGAAGAAATGTTTCCGGAAAATTTCATTAAATTCTTAACAATTATTATTTCATGTGTGCCGTAGATTCCTAAAATAAATGGCCCAGCTCCCGTTCGTTTTCTTTCTACGATGATATTTCACCATTGAAAAAATATATATACAGAAAGAAGAAAATAAATAAAAAAACTTCAAGAGAAAATTAAACACTTACTTTTGTATCTGAATCAGGAAAATTACAGTAATGATGAATTAATGTTTCACCAGTTAATTGAATAAGCAAATGAAAATTTCTTCCCTACACGTTTTGTATTGAATGTGGAATTGTTTTGTTATTCTCCACAAGCTAATTTCAGTCTCAAACTAGTTAGGCATTCGAAATGTTCAAAATTAGGGGAATTCCTCGATCCAGAGCAAAATGTAAATCGGTTTAATAGTTCCATGGAATTGCATGCAATGACTGAAAGAGCAGAATATTTTGAAATATATTTCTATGGGTTCTCTATATCAGACCAACGAATACAGAACTAAACCTTTTCCTTTACCCAACAAAAAATGAACCACAGAAACAAATTGATTCGTTCAAATATCCTGACATTTTTTTACGAAGTTGATTCTGACAGCATTGTATTCAGACGTGAACAGGCTTCCTTTCTTGAAAAGATAGCAAGCTAAAACAAAGTACTTGAAAAAAATGAGTTTCTGTATCTGAATGAAACGTAACATAATTTTATCTTCTATGGACTATAGCTACTTTTGGATGATTTGGCATTTGGGCCAATGGGCACTTAACAAAACTTACCATTGGGCAAATCGATGTTGGATAAATCGTGTCTATGGAACAACTGTACCATTTAGACGAATTAGCATTGCACTAATCGGGACTGAACCAGTTATGATTTTTTTACTTTGAGGTTTAATGACAGCCATGAGCAATTCGTACATCTATAAGCAGTCGCTCATCCTTAAATCAGAGCGACTTGTTCCAGGGAAGGGAACGGGTCGTGACCATCTGCACTGGAACATCTACACTGGTGTTCAAAACTAAAGCCCAGAAGTCATTCTCAGCGATAAAAAGGAAAAACTGTAACAGCAGTTAAAGACGTTTGTCATGTAAAGAGACAGAATCATAAGAGTAATAAACATTTTATGACAACAGACAAATATGTACACATTTTGCATATACAGGGTCACATCCGCAAATGTCACCAGGGTGAGATGTAAGAATGTAGCCTAAAAATGCCTTAGTAAGGAATGTACAGAGAGAGAGAGAAACAACTCCCACAACTCATACAGAGAAACAACTCCAACAACGATGATACGTACTTATCAGCATGCCGTTGATAAACTCTGGAGCCAAAGAATTTCATTCCTAAATGAGGACAGTATGTAGCTCGAGAAAGGTTCTAGGAGGGGTGTGACGTGCTGCTACGTGTCGCCTCAGAGCTTCCCCAGCATGCTGTTTCTGTTTAAGGTCCGGAGAAATGTCTGGCCAGTCCAGACGCCAAATATTCACGTTCTGCAGGAAATCGTAGACAAACTGAACCCTGTGAGAGCGTGCATTAGCATCCACTAAAAAGAACTAAGGGCCAACAGTTTTCTGAAAAAGTCTGACATGTAGGTCTTTAGGATCACGTTCTTATAGCTCTTAGAATTCACATTGTCTGCGAACACGTGGAGTGGTGTGAAGCCGTTGAACATAATGCAACCCCACACGAGCAGACTACCGGAAGATGTCTGGTTCGCGAGCGTTTTCAGGATCATTACGGATTCCCTGTTCCCTCAAGATGAAATTCCGTCGAGAATCCAGTTGTAGACTGAATCTCGACTCGTATGTAAAAATAATACTGGCTAAAGCGCCAGGGGCCCCAGGATACATATTGTCTGCACCAGTTCAAGTGAGCTATCCTGTGAGATAGGTTAGTGGGACACAAACCATGAGTTTCCTGGCATAAAGGTTAATCGAATTAAGCTTTCGATATATCGTTTGCTTTGATACCGTAGTCCTAATGGCAGCGGAGAGCTCGTTAGACAAATGCCGGGCTGTATATGACCTAAAATAACATAAGGATCCTCACGTGGTGTAATTCGTCTTGGACTACCTTGGACAGAACATCGCGACATTCCACCAGTATTGTTGAATTGCTGCTGTAACGATGAAATCCCTCTGTGGTAGATACTCAAGTCCCTCGAGACCTGGACCTGCGACTGGCCTACTTCTAGCCGTGCCTTGAGACCTGGTCTGCGACTGATCTACTTTTAGCCGTCCTGTCGCTCGCCACCGTGCAGCGGAGGATACACGTGCATGAGACAAACACACGGGTATGAGACAAATGCACGTGAATGAGACATAAGAAAAGCATTTGTATCCACCGGAATGCATCTTACAAGTGCTGTCAACTAGAAATGCAACTGCCGGTCCCAGGTGGTTTTTAGTATTAACTCAATTTACATACTGGGCAGCAGTTTGCTCACTCATATGTAAATTTCACTGTGACATTTGTTTCTTGTGTCAATTTGCAAATGTCCTGTGAACATCCTAACATTTCATTGAGCGCTTGGATTATTTATCCGCTATTGCCTTCCGGATTTTAATTTTGGATACTGGAGAACGACGAATTGTCAGAGGCCACGGCCTCCGACCTCTCAGTCATCGGGGCGGCCACCAATCACTGGACGAATTAGACTGTACCCATAAAACAGCTGATACCAACTATACATTTCTGCGACTCGCTGGCGGGAAATTTACTTGCAGGCTAGTTAGCTTGGCAAAACGATTTAGTTCCTCCTTGTTATTCAGAAATCCTGAATGTCAAACAATAGATATTGAAAACTTTTGTAAAACCCAATTATTCCTTTTCTTGAGATTAAAGTACAAAATATTGAAAAAATAAAATTATTAAATATAGTCAGTACCACGTTTCCTTGGCAGAAACAATAAGTTATTTACATGAATTGAACATACCAGGTGGCCCAAAAGTTCGTTTAACTTTCAAAACTTTATAACAAAAGAACAAATGAATTATAGTGCGAGTTGCACAAAGTAGGGAGATTTTGTTTAGAAACGGAAAAGCGTTTAGTTCAAGTAGTCACTGACAGAGGGTTATAATCGCTAAAAAGTTTGTAAATATAATGAAATCAATCAATGAAAGTACGTACGTTGTATTGATTTGGTGACATTATCGCAACAGTAATTGTTAAAAAAATTACTATTGCGATAGTATCACCAAATCAATGATAGTGTCTTCACCGCAATTATTACAGAATTCAAGCGTGTGATAACTCTATTGACCGTCGTATGTAACATGTCTAGTTGAATGCAACAGACTTCGCGACGAATGGCTTCCTTCAGCTGTGGTAGTGTCATCACTTAATACATCCAAGAGTGCAGGCCTATGGAGCGGAGCGTGGGCCTCCAGGACTGACACCCCATGGGGCGCCTCATAGACTGCTTCATCCCAAAAATTCCTTGGGGTCCATCTTGGAGTCCGTCTTTTTGCTCAAAATGAAACATGAAATGCTTTCAGAACACGCCTTACTCGAACTGCTGCCTTCTGGCGAGGTTCCCAGTTTTGTACTTCTTACTTCTCAAGAGCTAGAATAGCTCAGACTTATATTCTTTCACCATGTCTATACGCATGGTCAGCAGAACGTATGCCCATCTATCACCTCAATGAAATCACTCGAATAATCTCAACGATAATATGGAACAGGTACCATTGGATCCAGGTCTCCACTCTATGTCGTCGAGTCACTGATGGAGGTATTTCACTGCTGGAAGTTCGCACCTACTATAAAGCACATAAAGTGGTTTCTTTCCTGCGGCTACTAACTGCACCAGAGTCGCCAGTTACGCTCGTTAGAGATGTCATGATATCGCCTAGGAATCCCCGAATCACTTTCATCATGTATCTTCTAATGGATCAATCTCCTTTTTTCCATTCTAAACTTTCCCCTTTCTACAAAGAGGTCCTTTCCTTTCTCCGTTCTTTATCCCTCTTCCGGGCTCCACCGGCTTCCACCACTGAACTATTAGCTGAGCCCCTGTTCTTTTCTTCCATCCTTCATCCCCCTAATGCTCCCTACTTTACTGACCTTTCCTGGCACCCCGCCGGAATAGTATCTGTTCAGGATCTAATTTCTCCAGATCTTTCTTGGAAACCCTTCTCTGATCTGTCCCCCTCCTACCCCTTCCTCTCTTTCGCTGTATGATTCCTTCCGTTCTTCAATCATTACCCTCTTCCCTAACCTTGCCTCTCAAGCTGGGTTAACTCTTGTTCCCTCTGCCTCTCTTCCTCTTCCCTTCTTCCTTTCCGTTCGGGGCTCATCACTTCCTCTCTCCAGCTTTTCTATCTCGTCTCTTTACCGTAGTCTCATTGATCCACTGTATGCTACACCATTGATGATTCCAGATGTTCCGAATGTCGCCCTTTCACAAGTGTGGTCCATGTAGAATTCGCTACTATCTGCTCCAGCAGAAAGAAACATCCAATGGTTGTTTCTTCATCGGCGGTTACCAGTTCCTACCAAATTATTCAGGATGACGCTTGTTGATTCACTTAACTGTATGTTTTGCTCTACGATTGCGGATGTAGATCATGTGTATCAACATTGCACAGTACTTCTTCCCTTGTTACATCTGACCTTCACAACTGCACAGTGCCTTAGTACTAATGATCTCTCATTCTCAGCCTATAGCACGCTACTCAGTTCAAGTACTCCGCCTATTCCTATATCAGAGTCGTGTGCTTATGTATTCATATTAGCAAAACACGTGATTTTTTGCTACTATCAACAGCTTCGTTCTACCCCTATGCAGCCTACCATCTTTCAGGCGGGAGCTGCGACGTGCAGTCAGTTTCGGAACAGACAGATTTCACGCTTGAGGCTTGCTTTCACTGTTGCTAAGGCTGCGAATCGAATCCAAAACTTTATGTCAGTGTGGTCACCTTTTCGTCAATGGTTTTCTGGTCCATCAGAAGACCTTAGACTATTGTTCTGACTTCTGTGAAATTGTTTGGACTAACTAAAGTCTAGTTTTGTGATTATCGTGTTTTTAGGTGCCCTCATCATCATTGCTGCCTAATGTTACTGCACGTCTGCATGTTTCTCACCAACAAGGTCCTGTAGGTGAGTTTCTTGTTACACCACAGGCACTTAGAATAAGTTTAAAGTTTTATGTTCGGCACTTTCCTGATGTTTGCCGGGCTTTATAATATATGGTTTATGCTCACGGTGCTGAGCAAATGTTTGATAGTGTTTCAATTTAATTGTTAATTTTGCACAGTGTGGTTTTTAATCATGTTACATGTACCTAAAGGGATATGATCAGTCGATTACGCAATGTTCTGCGAGGTTTAGCACTTTTGTTGTACAAAGAGTTATTGTTCATCATTCAGATATTTGTACTGTACCTGAAGCATAGTTACTATGTCAAAAGCTCAGTTTTGTATATACTAATGTACTTTCCTAATTGCACTGTGAAATTTATGTTCGGCACATTTCGTATGTTGGGTCAAGATTACATGTCTTAAGTTTTATGCTCATGATCGTAGCAAACGTTTTGATAGTATTTCAGTTAATTGCTAATGTTACACAGTGTTTTTTTTTTCTCATGTCACATGTGCCTAGCAGGAAATAATCAGTCTATTACATAATGTTCTGCGCTGTATTGCCCATTTGCTGTACAAAGAGTCATTTTCATATTTCCATTATTTGTATTGTACCCGAAGTATAAATTCTGTGTAAAAAGCAAATTCTGTTTGTACTAATATGCTTTACTACATATTTGCACTGTGAAATTTACAGTTGTACCCTTGAATTGTAATTACACAAGTCTGCAACCAAAAAACTGCACAGTATTTTTATACTGTTTCTTATAGATTTTTACTCACTGAAACCGGGAAAAATACTCAAAAAATTCCATCACGTCTGATTTTCTTGCAAAACTCTTGTGTTTGTAGTTTTATTTAGAGTGAAACTCCCGTTTAACTCGAAATCTGGTATCCTATTCTTGATTCTAAAAATCCTATGCAAAAATGATTTCTTACTTTCATTTAATATGTATTAGAGTGAGACTCAAGAATAAATACAAAGAGAAAATGAGAGGAAGGGGGGGGGGCAGTGGAAAGGTGGCAGGGCAAAGGTAGTGTTGGCGGTGTGAGGAAGCTCAGGTTGATCATGTCCCAACCGGTTTAATTTGTTTATAGCGAAAAGTGAGGAATCTTACTGGCTGGGTTGAACATGTATATACACGTTCTCTAGGGTATTAGAAATGAGTATAAACAAGCGTATTGTCAGATTTGATCATGTTTCAATATGCTAAATAAGTTCAGGATCTAGGTTGCTTTGGTTATGTAGCGTAGCTTATATAGATGACTACTGGATATTCGAGGCTAAAAGTGCCAAGAGAATCCCTCGAAAACATAAATTTTTATCTTTAAGAGCGGGAAAAAAAGAAAAAAGAAACGTTTTGCTGTTTTCTTTTATTTATATGCAGCGCCATTTTGGAATTTTTTTTTATCGAGCCAGAGGAAGAAGCAGGTGTTGCCGATTAACCTGCCCAGCCACAGAGAGAGACGATCGGCAGACGCGCAAGTGTCAACATAACCTCGTTCGCTCTCGTGTTCACCTATGTTTTACGTGTTATTTCACTAGTCGTTTTGAAGGGAGCGAGGCTAGTTTCCATCTGCTTCACCACAGGAAAAGCGTTTGCTTCTAGATGCACGGAGAGTCAGTGTGTGTGTACTCAATGCGGTGTATACAAACAGCGAGGAGCCACACTCAGTTTACATTTGGCATTCAAACGTGACTGTGCTCGTGTTTTTAGTTATATATTATGGCTCCAAGAGGTTGTGTTATTTCTCCTGACAACTTTTGTTTTATTTGTGGTGAATACACTTTTAAAAGTGAACAAAGAAACATAAGTGGTTTCGTGAAGAAAGTGCATTTTGCTTACTTCAAGTTGAAACTTGGGGATCAAGACAAAGCCTGGGCTCCTCATAAGGTGTGCAGAAGGTGCGAGGAAGATCTCCGTTTGTGGTTTAAGGGTAAGAAACACTTATTTCGTTTTGGCATTCCTATGATGTGGCGTGAACAGCAAAACCACACTACCGACTGCTATTTCTGTTCGGTAGATGTGAAAGGTTTCAATACGAAAAATAAAAAGAAAATATCTTACCCAAACCTAAATTCAGCTATTCGTCCAGTGCCTCATAGCTCTGCAATACCAGTTCCACACCCACTTTCCAGTTTGGATGATATCCTGAATGATTCTGAGGACGGAAACACATTACCTCTCCAGGACGAATCTAGTTCAGATGTTTCTGTTGATGAGGGACCCCAACTTTTTATCAGAGCGAGCTCAATGACCTGGTTAGAGATTTAGGCCTTTCAAAAGATGCTGCCGAATTGCTGGGGTCCAGATGAAAAACTAGAAACCTGCTGTCACCCGGAACCTCATTTTCTTGGTACAGGCAGGCACCGAGAGAGGGAATTCACTACATTTTTCTCTAAACAGGGAAATCTCGTTTTTTGTAGTGATGTTCAAGGGCTAATGAAGTGTTTTGAAATAGAATATGATTCATCTGAGTGGCGTCTATTCATTGATTCCTCAAAAACAAGCCTCAAAGAAGTATTGCTGCATAACGGGAATAAATTTGCATCACTTCCTGTAGGACACTCGGTGCATTTGGAGGAAAACTATAACGATGTGGCAATGATTCTTAAGAAAATAAAATATCAAGAACATCGCTGGATGCTTTGTGGAGACTTCAAAATACTAACCGTGTTGTTGAGCCAGCAGGCAAGTTATACGAAATACCCCTGCTTCCTTTGCTTGTGGGACAGTCGAGCCAGAGATCTCCATTGGACAAAAACTGACTGGCCACTTCGAGACGCCTCAATCCCCGGCAAAAATAACGTCATTAATACAACCTTGGTTCCTCCTGAAAAGGTTTTATTACCACCTGTTCATATTAAATTGGGACTTATGAAGCAGTTTGTGAAATCACTGCCAAAAGATGGGGAATGTTTCAGATATCTGTGTTCCAAGTTCCCAAAACTGTCTGAAGCCAAGTTGAAAGAGGGAATTTTTACTGGCCCCGACATACGAAAACTGTTATCTGAAACCCTCTTTTCAGGAACAATGGGAGAAAAAGAAAAAGAAACGTGGGACTACTTCAAAGACGTAGTGCACAAGTCTTTGGGTAATACTAAAAACCCTTACTACAAAACTATTGTGCAACGCATGTTGGCTGTGTATAAAGCTCAAGGATGCAAGATGAGCTTAAAAGTTCATTTCTTACACTCCCATGTCGACTATTTTCCCGAAAAGGTGGGAGCCCTCAGTGAAGAGCAGGGTGAAAGATTTCACCAGGATGTCCGTGATATCGAGAGACGCTATAAAGGACGATGGTAAGTCAATATGCTAGCTGACTACTGTTGGATGCTCAAGCGGGAAACAGAAAGTGGAAAGCGGAAGCGTGTTCGGAGAAGTATCAAAGAGAAGAAGAAAAGGTTTCATAGGCAAAAAGAATGAACACGGAATGTTAAGTACATTTCATAAAGAAATTGTTTGTTTATTATAAGAAATATTTTTTTAGTTCATTGTAATGAAATGGTGGTTTTCTCATTATTGTTACGCTTTTTTTATGCAAACGCCTTGTATTTTGCAAAAAAAAAAAAAAAAACTGTACGTGATGGAGGGAAATGGAGGTCATTTTTTGGATTCAGCACACTCGAAAACATAATATTTACCAAAAACATCCCATGCAGCTGAAAAAAAAATATTTTTTTGCAGACCTGTGTTATTTATTAGTGTATTTACTATGCCGATGCACTTTGTGTACATATGTTGTTGTTCATTACAAGTCAATCTATAGTACTGTGATTGAGGCACTTGTTTAAGCCTAAGTAATAGTACATTTTGTAATTTGACAGCGTTTCACAATAGAGATATTGCATTCAAATTGTATAGAGTTCACACCATCATTGTAAATAGATCATTTATTCGCTTATCTTTCAAATACTGAAAAGCATAAGCCTTCTGCTGTTTTCTTCTTTTTTTCAAGACTGCTCAAAATATACTTGTTAATTTTTGCACTGTGAAATTTATAGTTATACCTTGTACTTGTGTTCACCTATTAGAGATGGCACTCTGCTGATGCACATTGCGAACATATGATGTACATAGAGTAAGTCAACCCTTAAGTCTAGTATTCTCCGTGTTATGAATTCGCTTACATTGTAGTGCATCCACATAGTGTAAATATCTCAAGGTCATTGTAAATAGGTCATCTAATTGTTTATCTTTTGGCAACTGTTAAGCACAGGCCATCTGTATCTTTTTGTCCATGTTTGCTCCAAATAAAAATTGTTGAAGCTCACGGTGGTCGTAAAACCTTCAGTTAAAAAAAAAAGATTAATAGCAGCAGCTTATTAATATTTTTAAAGGCATCATATTTGCATATCTTTCTCAGCATGTATGTAAAGCCCCTCCTCTCGTCGCATTTTCCTACTAAATTTTTTCCGTTGCCAAACTAAATCCCCCAACAGCTGATGGTTTTCGTGCAAACCGCACTGTAATACACACATTCGTTCCTTTGTTATACAATTTTCAAGTTTAAACAGACTTTTGAGCCACCCGGTGCAATGCAAAAGAAACTGACAGAGTCCAGGTGCTGCCCCGGTGGTGCAGTTGTCTAAGCGATGGCTCCTGATCATCCGTCCAAGATGGGTCCAGTTTCGAATCCCGGTGAGTCATGGATGTTGTGTTTGTCTTACAGTGCTGGCTCTCTCCCTTCCATGGAGCCAGGAGCCCTAAATTAGGGACGGTATTACGCTTATAGCCCACTGAGTTGCTCACGGTGGTCGTCAAAGCTGCAATTAAAATAAAATAAAAAAGGAAATAGTCAAGGTACCGGGGCGTAAGGACTCTTCAAATGAAACTTAGGTTCTGAGGATTTTAAACGGAGAGTAGAAATTTGATGTATGCATTTTCAAGCGTACGATTTTAAAGTCTAGGTGAATCATTATCCCTAAAACTGAACTCACAAGAGATCTGGATTAAAAGACACACATGCACCTGTCATTGGTGAACGTATTGATACTACGTGGCGAGCGGTCAAGTTCGATTCTTAACGTGCGGGGTTCTTTAATATTCGAGAGTTGGTAAGTTGCGGTATAAACGGATTCTAGCAAAACTGAAATACAGGAGTATAGTACCAGAGCTCAAAACCCGGTGGGCAAGAATTAGACACACACCTACTTTTAATTGGCTGAACCTTTCGGCCGGGAGGCGTTTCCTATTGCGTTACAATCGGGAGTTTGTCTTCCCTTCTTTTTTTAACAAGTCTGAGTCTGCTCTTAGAAGTCGAGAAGTAGTACTTCTCCGTCAGGCGTACCTGAGTTCGTAAAAGTTCATAATCTGCAGGTATTTCGTCAGCTCGGCAAAGTTCGCAGTTTCTCACTGGCACACTTTCATAAGGTTTCCCGTTCAGGATAAGGCAAACACAAAAGGATAAAGAGAGAGTACTTACAATTAAGTGATAATTTAGCGTCGTAATCCAGCAAAGGTAAGAATCCCTTCACCCGGAACAGCAGGAGGCGGTCCCTCGTTAACTTCTACGAGCGATGAAGGGGAGGCCCGTAAGCAAACGCACACACAATAAGGTCCGGCGTGGACGCAGATAGGGGAAAGGGGTCTCTTCTCTTTTGCTGGATTTCTCACTCCCTCTAGTTAGGAGCCCCGGCTTCGTATAGACCATCCTCTGGACTCTCTTATGTAAACTTCTACGTTCGGTTTTTCTCCGCTTCGGCACTGCGACGCTTTGCCTCGTCAGCTACGACGCTAACTCGTTTGGGCTTAACTCTGCCGACCGCAGCTTTTATTTCTCTCATAAAAATTCTCTTGTTGGGACTTTTCCCCAGGTAAGCGGACAGCGGTTACCCAGCAACCAGCTTCGTGGCTATTCCCCTTCTATCAAAAAGGTGCTCCGCTAGACTGACCCCAGCTGGTCGGAGACTTACACTTCCTTTCGAGGGAGAAATGGCCCAGCCAGGACCGTCTTACTTCTGCAGGAACTGAAATTCAACTAACTGTTTTTCTCTTATGTCCTTCTGCTCCCTCTTCTCTGTTGCCAGACGCCTGCGTTTTGTCAACCGCCTGAGATTGCTCTTTTTTTGTACAGAGCGCTTACTCGTATCGCTTGGCATGTTGGGTAGCTGCCCCCTGACCGAAATAATCATAATTTGGGCGCAGCTTAACGGCTTCCTGACATTATGCCTAATTTGAAAGCCTATTTATGAGGAGTCAAGCGTCGATGTGTCGCAACGTTTGGTGGTCCCTTTGTCTCCAAGTGGGCTCTTCACAGCTTACCATTCCTTCCTTTGTAACCAGCCGAAATCCATTAGCAGACTTCCCCAATTAAGCACACCAATTTCTCCGATTAATTTTGTAATAGTCCAAATATTTGATTAAATCATTAGCACAATTTAATCACACTCTTTTGGCTCGTCCTCCACGTTAATTAATTAATTTTGACCGCTAATTTCATAACAGTATTATCAGCTCAGACATTTGGACCTGCCATTGACAAAGACCTTTCTGTTATTTTTCAGTCAGCATTTAAATCTATTAGTGGACATACGTACACTATGTGATGCAAATGAAGTTGAGAAGTAAGCCGTAGACTTTTGGAATTGATTGATTTTACATAAATTTCAACCAGAAGAGGATACAGCCATACAGTACATACAGTATATTCTGCAGAGAAAAATAAAATGGAACCATGATGTTCATGGAAAAACTCGTCTTGTGTAACTGAATTCACAATTTTGGGTGGCTGCATTATGGCAGAATGTCTTCCCTGAAATCACTGCATTTCAGCCGCTTGCAATTTTCCATCTCACTAAGCTTTTCTGGGGATCCAATCTGCCAGAGCTTAAAGTGAGTCAACAGAAGTTGTTGAACTGGATATAGAAATCCATTCAAAGTTTCATGTGCCAATTTCAATGTAATTGTTCCAGGTTGCATATCTTTGCAACTGGGCAAAACATGGAAGTCTCACTTAATCAACAATAAATTGTGGTATGCGTTTCATAGGAATATGAAAATCAGCATAAACTGTCTAGGGCATTATAAGTTGTCTCCAGTTCTGATCTCTTGCATCTGGATTTGAAATATCAGTTTGACATGGATTTATTTTCGTTATTTCTGCACAGATTTTCTCTCTTCCCTGAAAAACTGTAGGTACTCATATACTGTAGGTAATTGTTTAAAAAAGGTCACATGTAATAAATAGTGAGGGAGTTTTCTTGATTTAATAAAAATGTAGCGGTTACTTTGCATAAAAGTTTGTAGATCTGAAACTCACAGAATACATGATTTTTACTGCCGTATTTTCATTTTTCATTCACTTGATTTTCTGTTTGACATTGTAATATCAGAGAGTGCAGGCTCGATTAACCAGTTAAAGGGGAAAATTATTTTACTTGTCTAAAGATTAAAATTTTTAAACAATGAATGAAAATGCTTTTGTATGAAATGATTATGAAAAGTTCAAAACTGTGAATCTGTCCAGTACCGGAGTAATATCTTTATGTAGATATTCTTACTATTTGAAAAGAATTTTCGTATCCATCAGGAATGCCGACAGGTAATATGCAATATGCACCAATCAAAGGTATCCATCATAAGTTTTGTGTTGAGCAACTGACTGCATGTGTTCCGTGACAAATCGAAAATTTAAAAATCACAAACGCTACTTCAGAATATTGTTACAAAATGAACGTAAAAAAAAGATGGAAGAGTCTATTTGTAATAAAAATCAAGAAAGAGAAAATCAAGTAAGCAGTACACTAACAAACAACACATTAAGTTTAGAATTGATATGTGTTAAACTTTTATTCGAGATTATTGGTGAGCAGTACGCCAACGACAGAGGTGGAGCAGGGTCTACCTTACAGAACTTCACCCTGTACCAGACAACAGGAGTCTGGTTCAAGTCTTTTGGTTATACAAGCTTCCTCAAGTGTCTCATGCTGAAGAATATGAGTGCCTCTTACTATTATTCTCAACAAAGACGTACAGAACCAGGACCCGGAGATAGACAGCACGTAGCTTCATTCATTGGTGCTTGGGAAGCGGGCTCGCATCACTATACCTTACTCTGTGGTTGTAAGCATTGCAGTTCTATATATACACCTAATTACCGATGTTGTGTTGACTACATCCCATCGTTCGCATAAGTTACTGTATTTGGACTCCTGGCTTTCGGGTGTTCACTTCTGACGTAGATTACGGCAGAAAAGCGGTTCTCAAAGCACCATTTAAGAAGTAAGAGATCCTCACGAGCTGAGGGAACATGTAATATATCAGTCTGCAGTTATCAAGGGGGTTGGTGTGTTCTTAAGAACGCAAAAAACACTGTCCTTAGTTCCGACATCATGGCCAATCCGACTCTGCTCCTTGTATTCAAAATTACTGGTGATTGTAGTTTCATAATCTATGCACTCTCGGTATTCATTATCATACCTTTTTTATGTTTTGCGTTGCCTACAGTCAAGAACACGCTTCCCAACTTTCCCTACTTAATCCAGACATCTCCTGCAGATGTCCATTCCTTCCATATAAACTGATATTCACGAAACAGCTCCTTGAGGAACTGTAGCAGTTTTTGTAAGTTTCTACCTCCCGTCTTTATGTTGTCGCAGTCTTATTGTTATTCTGTGTCATTTTCCAGATCCTTCGTGATAAGCTCGATTTTTCCAGTGACACTCCTGCAAATTATAGCTTCTTTAGGTTCCACTTTTGCACTGACATTCTCAGGACTGTCACATGGTAGGAGCTAAAAAGGGGTTCTGCATTGTTCGTTGTGCAAGTTAGGTTAATGTTAAATGAAAACACTAATTAAAATGAAAATATGTTCCACACAGCTATGTAACTTCTAGTATATTTGGCATAGAGCACAATAGTACTAATGAGCATGGTACCACATTTAAAAACATCTGAAAGTGAGAATCATATTAACCCTTGGGTATGCAGATTTTGGAGAAAGACGTTTAATGTGCATTTGCATGAAATTTAAATGTTAGAGTTTGCAGTTCATGTCTCCTCGGGAGAGCTCCGTATTTTGAGGAAAAGCGTCGACTTCTTCGTAACACAAAAACTGTCCTTCGAACCTTATAAATAAAACAAATGGTTTTCACAAATAATTCATCATTAGTGGTAAGCGTATCTCCTCAAAGAGTTCAAGTTCACACACATGCAACGTGTAAGTAGATGGTGTAACTATTATTTGGTTTTGAAAAGAGTAAATTATTCCTTCCACGCCTTCTGCTGTGCTATCCCGGCATCTGACCACGAAATGTGATATCCTTTATTTTTCTGTCATCTGCGAAACGCAAATTTCTGAGTGTCGATATCCATCATTCACTTCCAAGAATACTGACTTTTGATTTTTGGATCCCATGTTGAGAGTTCTACATTTGTCATTCCTACTTGATCAAGAGTTTTCTTTTGGTAGTAGAGAAAACCTCCTTCACCAAGAGTTTCCTTCTTGTAGTGGAGCAAACCTACTTAACCAGGAGCTTCCTTCTTGTTCGTAGTAGAGAAAACCTCTTGTTACATGAAAGGCAAGAGGTTTCCTTCTTGTACTAGAGGAAGCCTCTTGCCACACACAAGGCTTCTGCTGCTGAGTTGCTACCGAATCGCTTGCGACGTCTCTCAACATTATCCTCCCACTCCCTTGCTTATGATTTTGAGTCCCAAATTGAAGCCTTAAGCCCTGTGTTGGTTTCCCAACGTTCCCTGAATTAGAAATAGGTGACTCCTTATTGTTTTTAATGCTCGTGAGGACTTTTTAGACAACTTGAAGATCCGACATTCTGACATAACATAAACATTTTAAGGGACGCTCGAAATCTGATGAAAGAAAACTAGAAATCTGTACTAGTTGATTGCTGCAATGGCAATGTCATTTTCTGTGCTACAAAAACATTGTTAATGATTTTGTTTTTAGGTAATATTTTTATAAATATGCAAAGAATGCATGCACAGTGTTCTACTATTGAATTATTCTACTGCGTGTCTTTTGGTTGCTCTACATTAAAATTTTAAAATTTAAGTCTTATAAAAAACAAACAAACGTAAAGTTCTTTTTATCTGTTGATTTTTAAATCCATTTGTGTTGTTTCTTAGACTTAACATCTACTGAACACCATTCTTGCGAGAGATATTACCAAATTGAAAAAATATTCGCCGAGACCAATAAAGGAGAAATTTTTTTTTAAATCCTAGGTTTTTCTTAATTTATAGTAAAAAAGAAAAAGAAAAAGGGAAGTAAATAGGACATGATTATAAACAAACCTGGATTTATTTCAGTTTATTAACTTCTGTCATTTCTATTGCAGTGTTTATAAATACGAAATAGAACAAATCAGACAAAACTACAAATTAAAAATAATTTATGGACTGACAAAAAATATTCCATTATAATACGAAAGTTGTATTTATAGGCATTTATTTGAATTTAATGTTTAAGATATGTGCTCATGAACAAAAGCAAAATTTGTGATGAAATAATCTTCGAGCAATATATTTTCCGTATTAAATTTACGTTTGTTAATAGTCAGTTAGTGAGTTTCTATACTAATTATTAATAACAATTGTATGACTATAAATATCGTAAAAAACACAAAGAGTTTTCCATAGAAACAGAATTTTAGTCTTCGATAAACAATTTTCTTCGGTTTTGCAGTTGTTTCTACCCTTAAGAACTAAAGCTCACACTGCATCCACATTATCGAAGTTAATTTTTAAATCACCAGTGGCATCGTAAGGTTTGCAAATGTAAGAACAGCTAAATTTACTAAAGATAATTGCTTTCTGAATCAGGCAAATGTTCGTTTAGGCCGACAATCTTTTATAATTCTTTGGGGGGAGAGAAGCGGCCACGCCTGTGAGAAGACAGGCAGTAACAATTGAATCACATGGAACATATCCTATTTTATTGCAAGGTAGCTGAATGGACGTAATGTTCAACTCATTGTTCTTTGAAGAGTAAATTCTAAAACGATGTGTTATCTCTATTTGTGTGCATTCAAGGACGAGATTTACATTTCGTCCATAAACTACACTACTATTCGAATGCGCGTACGCGAAATAATTCATTGCGTACCACAGTGTCACACAGTCACATAATACCTCATGAAATGTTCCAGAGCGAACGGGACTTTTGAACAGAAGTGTTTTGTCCGTTCGCCGAAGAAATTATTCAAGGAACGAATAATATAAACATATTTCTGGTAAGTCTAAAATTAAGTATACATAAGAATGATCGTCTAAACACCGTTAAGCTACTTCAACGTCGAACGAAACAATGACAAATAAATAAACGAAGAATCTAAATCCCCCCAAAAAAACTATCACGACGGCATAGGACACAGTGAATAATGCATTATAATTCAGGCCTACTAGACATGTATAGAGTTGCCAGATTTCGGAGACCAGCGGAGAAAAAAAAATTTTTTTCTAGATGTGTTACCCCATCTTAACAGCGACGATTCTTTTAAGGCGTCCGCTCAGTTCTTTTTTTTATTTTTATACTTCCAATCAGCCGTTTTCTCTCTCTCTCTCTCTCTGTCTCGTTCTCTCTCTTTCACACCCACACCCACACACAGTATTTTTTTCACCTCCTAATTGAAAAATTTCATAACGAATACCTGAAAACTAAGCGAAAATTGTGATGTAGTCACAGCAAAAAAGTTTTGGAATAGGATATTTTTAAAAGTTCAGGCAGTGTCAGAAGCAAATAGCGGATGGCTCAAAAGTCCGTTTAAACTTGAAAACTTTATAACAAAAGAAAGAATGAGTGTATAACAAAAGAACGAAGAACTGAATGAGTGTTTGCAAGAAAAGCATTAGCTGTAGGAGGATTTTGTTCTGCAACAGAAAATAATTAGTTCGAAAATGCGACGAGAAGAGGCGCGTTACACACATGCAAACTATGAAAGATATGCGAATATGATGCCTTTAAAAACACTAAGTGATAAGCTGCTGCTATTAATCTTCTGTTAATTGCCTTCATCCCTCTCGCTATTAAAAACGGTTTTCGAGAGAAGTGTTGCTACGATGTTAACTTTGCCGGATAAAGCTTGTTAGTAAAGCTTTTTATGTAAGCAAAAAATCGATAGCAGAGGCTTTGCGAAAGCCCGAGCTCAGGAAGGACTAAACATGGGCCACTATCCCTTGCGCCTGTTTGCAGTGTCTGGTGAGACGATATGAGGAAACTGGAAGTTTGGTGGATCGCCCACAACGCAGGAGACCAGGATTAAGGAAGTTCCGTTCGAATGCTGTGGCATCCCAAATGGGCGAACCAGCATCTTAAACGACAAGTGGAACAAACAATATTCGTGAAGCAACAAAATGTTAGGGCATACTGAGAGCATCTGTCCTTCATGGTGTGTTAAATCTGTACCCATACAAACTGCAAAGTTTACACCAGCTGTTACCAGCGGGCACCACACAGCGGAGAGGAATTTACCAAATGGGCTATGGCAAAAATCACTGAGGACTCCCAGTGGCGTTCAATGTAATGTGAACAGACAAAGTTCATTTTTCGGTACATGGGTCTGTCAGCACGCATAATTTCAGAATACTGGCACGTGATAACCCAAATACGTACACCTTCTGCTATTTGCTTTGCACGGCGTATATTCTTTCAGATTTGTAAAGTGACATTTCTGAGACAGACAGACAGAGAGAGAGAGAGAGAGAGAGAGAGATGATGATGAGAGATTATATACATATATATAAAATCCCTTCAAAATTGGCTAGCTGAAACAATAAATATTATACACTCTCGTATTTTCAGAAGGAACATTTTTCTCCCCAGGGACGTAAAATTATATCTGAGCCTCCAAAAGCCACATTTGAAACAATCTTTTTGCACCTTTGACTGCTGAAATCCCTACCACAGCTTTTCCAGCTACTACACTGCTGGCCACCCAAAATGTAACACCAAGAAGGACACGAGATACCAAAGCCAGATTTACTGAACACAAAGATGAAACGATTGAGCTTACAGGTCCGTGCAACTTGCGGAACACGAAGACATCAATAGTTCGTGTGGCACTTACGGCTAGCAATAACGGCCGCTACACGCCACGGCATCGAACAAAAGAGACTTTGGATGTGGGCTTGGGATATGTCGGTCCAGCCTGCTTCCACACGTTGCCACAGTTCAACAGGCGTAGCCGCGTGTGTTGCTTGCCGGGCCACTCGGTTGCCAATCAGCGACCAGACGTGTTTGATGGGCAACATATCGGGAGAACAGGCGGTCCACGGCAGCATTGACACCTGGTGGGCCGTGAAGAATTGTTGCACGATGCGTGCCTCGTGCAGTCGCGCATTGTTCTGTTGAAACGTGGCCGCTGGCAGGTCCTACAGGTAAAGGAGGACTACAGGCTCCAAAACGTCGGAGATGTAGTAGTGGCTGTTGAGTGTACCGGCGATGCGTACCAGAGGGGTGCGGGTGTCATATCCAATTGCGCCCCAAACCATAACGCCAGGCGACGGACCGGTATAGCGATGCATAATGCAGGCGTCATACAGTCTCTCGCTGCGGTGCCGCCACACGCGGATCCGACCATCGCGGTGTTGCAAGCAAAAGCGGGATTCGTCGGAGAAGAAAATGTCGTGCCATTCCGAAGTCCAGGTGCGGCGTTCAACGGCCCACTGTCGCTGCACTCGCCGGTGGTGTAACGTCAATGATAATCGGATCAATGGGCGCCGTGCGACAAGTCCCCGCTCCTGCAGACGACGTCGAACGGTACGTGCTGACATAGGTTGTTGCGCAACGCACCCTAATTCCTGCGCTAGCGTTCGTGATGTGGCGGTGCGAGCCGTCAATGCCCGCAGCACAACATGCCGTTCCTCTTGTTCGGTGGTGTGCCGCCGCTGCAGCAATCGCTCACGTCGGTCTGTCCGTCCCTCCTGCACCCAACGAATCCATACTCGCCTCACATCGGCGCCCGTGTCGTACCACACGGGCTCCGATGTCTCGGTACGATAAACCGCTGTCGTGATAAGCCACTATTCATCCTCTGTCGAACTCCTAAACGTGCTGGAATGACTGCCGTATTCTGCGACGAGGCACCAGGAAGCTTCCCACGCACAGGTCCGGCAGCACAACACACTTCCACTACTTACACCCCGCCTTCTGTGCACCCTTCTTAAAGTGCTTCTCGGTGGCGTGCCGGGCGCACATGATTTGCATATGCCTTGCAATGCTAATCGTTTGCATGTCCTCTCGCGGGCGACGCATGCTGCGAATTTCAGGCCAATCGGATGCTTCCTTCTTGGTGTTGCATTTTGGGTGGCCAGCAGTGTATGATGTGCTGCTTTTGTGTTAACGTGCACAACACTACATCTCAATTTTGTACGATAGCTGTGCTACAAAAAAAACCCATTTGAAAGATTTTTTTTGATTGGAGGTTTAACGACCACCGTGAGCAACTCAATGGGCTATAAGCAGTCGCCGGTCCCTAATTTAGGGCCACTGGTTCCAGGGAAGGGAGAGACCCAGTGCCGTAAGACAAACTCAACATCCGTGCCTCACCGGGATTCGAACCCGCACCCCTTACAGAGGAAAGATCAGAGGCCATCATAATTAGACCACTTCGCCACCGGGGCGGCAGATTCTTTGCGTCCGATTGCTGAAAACATATCTCTTTTCATTCAGCTTTTCTGATGCAGAATTTATTCAATCGGTGATGCAAATTTATGGTTTTCATTCACAGTATCAGTTTTTAAAAATCCTAATGAAAGAAATTTTTTAGGCTTTTATGCGATCAGCATTACGCACATGTTTTCCGATTCTTTTAGATGAATCACTTTTCCACTAGGTGGCGCGCAACAGTTTATTTGCTTTTGGTAACGCATCTGCGCTTCTAAAAGTCTGATTTAAAACAACTTTTCCTTTATGCTTTGGATAGCAGATGCTTTGGACGAGGCCATCCATAACATTTTCTGCTTCTCTTCATATAAAAATTTCAATCTCGATGGCATAGGTTTACATATATAGTATAGGAAAATTACGCCTTAATACGGCTCAACACGGAAATTTTTTTGGAAAGCTAATTCTTGTTTTAAATACATTCCTTGGGACTTCCCGTACCTCCTGAGAAAAATCCCCGAAAATGGGAGTTGGGGAACTTCCCTCAATTTTGAAAACATGTCCGCCATTTTGGAAATTTTGACAAAGAGCGCTTAGACAACACATCTGCTTTTTTACCTATTTTTAAGTCAGCGAGTGAAGAAATAAGTTGCAATTCGTAATTTGGCACGATGCACGATCTAAATAAGATTATTAGAAAGCGCTGCGCAGCTCATTGTTGTCGAGTCGGAACTGCGCGTGCGCCATTACTCGTCTGAGCTGCAGTAGCTTGAAACACCCGTCTTCTTTCTCCCGAAGTAGTCACCTGACCCCTCCTCCCAAAAAAATGAAAAATTAATGACTCTCCCCTTTTTCCTTTCCCACGCTGTTGCCATCCCAGGCTACCTGGTACAGAGAAACTGTTAACTCTTATGATCTAATCTCTCGAATCAAAAGAGTTGTAGTGCGCATGCCTGACACACGTGCTATGAGTTTTCATGCAAGGCGTAACCTGGTTGTTCCTTTGCAGATGGAAAGCAACAACCAGGTTACGCCTAAAAGTGCAAAAAATAAAAAAATTAGGTTTGGAAGTTTTGGAGGGAAAGTGCATTTGGTTAGGGAAAAAGTTAGAAAAACTCCAAAGTGTGAAAGTGAAAAGAAGTTACAGACTTTGAAAAACACTAGTTTAAAGCGAAACGATGGCTCCGATGGAAGGCTTGAGGGTGTCGAACAGGTGGAAGTACAAGTTCAGTGAAAGAAGATCTACATCAGCCACCCAGATCGAGTATCAGTATTTGTACCATGCCCTCCGTTGCTTTTGTTGAGAAGCAATATCCCACACTTTGATTTTAAAATGTGTTGTCTCTACTGATGAGAAAAAATTATTAAAGACGACGCGAAGAGGCACCCAAAGCGGTATCCACGGATTTGCCAAGTTGAAACACTGGAGAAAATTGCCACTATAAGTTCAACCTGTGAGAGGAGAAATGACGAATGGAGCAGAATAGTTAGAAGCCAAATTGACGCAGAATGTGATCTTGTGGCTGCCAAGGCGCCATATCATAAAAGCTGCGATTCTTTTTTTGTCGTCATATGCCAAGCAAATTATCTAAACACACACACGGAACGCCATGTGATGAATCGAAGATTGAGGCGTTTAACACACTTTGCAGGTTCCTCGACAACGTTGCACACGGCAATTATTCTGGATAATAGCTGGTGGTCACATTAATGTGACTCGACAGTGTATATATGTATATATATATATATATATATATATATATATATATATATATATATCATCATCATCATCATTGCCAACCATTACCAATCCACTGCTGGACGAAGGTCTCTCCAAGCCTCTTCCACAACGGTCTGTCTTGTGCCAGTCTCCTAAATGTTACTCCCTATGCTTTCGAATTTCATCCACCCATCTTCCACGTGTTCTTCTTCTGGGTTTCCTGTCCCTTGGAATCCAATCTAAAGTTTGGACTGTCAATCGATGGTCTATCCTTTTGGCAGTATGTCCAGCACATTGCCAATTCAGAGATTTTATTCTGATCATGATGTCTTCCACTCGTGTCATTTTTCTGATCCACGAGTTCCTCTTCTTATCTCTCCTGGTTACACCAAGCATGCACCTCTGCATGCTTTTTTGAGTTGTCTGCAGCCTTTGTATGTCTCTTTTAGTTAAGGTCCACATCTCTGCATTATACGTAAGCACTGGAAGGATGCATTGATCAAACACTTTTCTTTTAAGACGTAATGTCATATTGCTCTTGAAAATTATGCTGTTTCTCCCAAAAGCTCTTCAGGCAAGTTTTATAAGCCGATTAACTTCTCCATCAATGTGACCCTCACTTGATATCTGCTGTCCAAGATAAACGTACGCATCTGTTATCTCCAGCTTTTCTCCATCAATCGATAAATTTTCATTCCTTGTAACAGCATTGAACATCATTTTTGTCTTCTGAAAGTTCATTTTTAATCCCACTTTTTTACTCTTGTCGGCAAGTTCCTGGATCATACTCTGCAGCTCTGATAGGGTAGTTGCAAATATGACTACATCATCAGCAAAACGAAGGTGAGTTAGATAATCTCCATTAATCTTTATTCCTTTGTTTTCCCAGTTCAGTGATTGAAAGACATTTTGCAATGTGGCATTCAAGAGCTTAGGAGATATGGTGTCACCTTGTCTCACTCTCTTTCCAATTTTTATGTGTGCTGTATCCTCAAACAGCCGAATCTTTGCACTTGCATTTTCGTCGATGTTATTAATAATATTAATGTATGCATCTTCAACATCGCAGAATTTCAAAGCCATTGTAACTGCTGATGGTTTCACAGAATCAAAGGCCATTTCATAATCGATAAAAGCCGTGCACAATGGAAGTTCATATTCCCTCGCTCTTTCAATTAGTTCTCTCAGTACGTGGATATGATCTATAGAGCTGTAACCACTCCTGAATCCAGCTTGTTCCTTCGGTTGAGCCATGTCCAATGTTACTTTCAAGCGGTGTGAAAGAACTTTAGTGAAGATTTTATAAACCACTGATAGGAGGCTGATAGGTCTGTAGTTCTTGAGATCCTCAATGTCTCCTTTTTTATGTAGCAGAATCATTGTCGCATTGTTTCAATCCTCAAGAATTTTCCTTTCATTAACGCATCGAGTGAAAACTTGGGCGAGTACTGTTTCAATTTCTCCACTTGCTTCTTGTATGATGTCTACACTAATTCCATCTTCTCCTGGAGCTTTTCCCCGCTTCATGTTCTTGATTGCATGTGTAACTTCTGCTGGGAGGACTGGAAGAACTCTAGTACTGATACCTTTCATGATGTCTGGAGTACATGTATCATCATTTTCATATAATTTGGAGTAGAAATCTTTCACTCTTGTCAAAATTTCGCCTCTATTTCTTGTTACAGAACCATCTTCTTTTCTCAGTGCCATAATCTGTTTTCTTCCCTTACTGAGATGTCCCTTTGCTATCTTTAGGCATTGGTTGTTTCAATTCTTTACTTACTAGTTCACAGTTGAATTTCCTTACGTCTTCAGTGATACTTTTTCGTACTGTCTTGCATAGCTCTATATATTTCACTTTGGAAGTCACATTATTTTTAGTTGTCCTCATCTTTTTTTTTTTTTTTTTTTGCATCAACATTTTGGTTTTTCCTGATAATTTGTTCACATGCAATTTGTTCTCAGACCTAGCTAATCTTGTTACTGTTACCGTAAGAGCTTTGGTTAATTTTTTGTTAACTTCAGAGATGTCCACTTCTTCTGATGTTAGACCTTTTAGAGCAGAGAATCTGTTCCTCAGTTCCAATTTGAAGGTATTATGATGCTTTTTAAGGTTGGTCACGTCAATACACTTTGTTTGTTTTATGAGCTTGCCACGCTCGAGTTTAGAATTGAGGTGCATCTTACATCTTACCATTCTGTGGTCACTACCGGTATTGAACTTGTTCAGCACACTGCAGTCTTCCATGACAAATTCCTTGTTACACATAATAAAATCAAATTCACTTGTGTATCCATTGCGATGCCTCAAGTCCATTTCCTTTGCGGCTTTTTGTTGAAAAAGGAGTTCATGATGAAAAACCCTTCTGCCTCTGCAAACTCCACGAGAGTATTTCCACGCTGGATTCAATTGCTATATCTGCTTCACTGTGTTCTTCTGGTATTCTTGTTTTCACTTGTTTGGAGCTTGTTTGCTTTGGGCGGTTGGGGTTCGTTGCGTTTTTTCTTGTGGTTGTTCTCGGTTTGATCTTTGTTTTATTTTCCTATTGTCGGCTGTTTGAAAATACAACACACATAAAAATTGGAAAAGGAGTGAGACAAGGTGACACCATATCTCCGAATCTCTGTAATGCCACATTGGAAAATGTCTTTCAATCACTGAACTGGGAAAACAAAGGGATAAAGATTAATGGAGATTATCTAACCCACCTTCGTTTTGCTGATGACATAGTCATTTTTGCAACTACCCCATCAGAGCTACAGAGTATGATCCAGGAACTTGCTGACAAGAGTAAAGAAGTGGGATTAAAAATGAACTTTCAGAAGACAAAAGTGATATACAATGCTTTTACAAGAAATGAAGATTTATCGATTGATGGAGAAAAGCTGGAGATAACAGACACGTACGTTCATCTTGGACAGCAGATATCAGGTGAGGGTCACATTGATGAAGAAATTAATCGGCGTACAAAACTTGCCTGGAGAGCTTTTGGAAGAAACAGCATTATTTTCAAGAGCAATATGCCATTATGTCTTAAAAGAAAAGTGTTTGATCAATGCATCCTTCCAGTGCTTACGTATGGTGCAGAGACGTGGACCTTAGCTAAAAGAGACATACAAAGGCTGCAGACAACTCAAAGCAGCATGGAGAGGTGCATGCTTGATGTAACCAGGAGAGATAAGAAGAGGAACACGTGGATCCGAAAAATGACAAGAGTGGAAGACATCATGATCAGAGTTAAATCCCTGAAATGGCAATGGGCTGGACATACTGCCAGAAGGACAGACCATCGATGGACAGCCGAAATTTTAGATTGGATTCCAAGGGACAGGAAAAGACCCAGAAGAAGACCACATGGAAGATGGGTGGATGAAATTCGAAAGTATGCGGGAGTGACATGGAGGAGACTGGCACAAGACAGACCGTTGTGGAGGAAACTTGGGGAGACCTTCGTCCAGCAACGGATTGATAATGTCTGACAATGATGATGATGATGATATAGCTAAAAATCAATGAGAAGCATTAAACGAAAAACAAGTTTGAAATTTTAAAGCACCTAAGGCTGCATAAAAGAAAGTTCAAAGTACAATACTGAAAATGCAAAACTCGAACAAGAAATGTTTTTTAAAAACATAGTAGGAAAATAAAACAAAAATAAAACCGAAAACAACCAGAAGGAAAAACACAACAGACCCCAACCGCCCAAGGCAAACAAGCTGCAAACAGTGAAAACAAGAATAACAGAAGAACACAGGGAAGCAGATCGATTTCTGATTCTATTTTGGTTTCGTCAAGGGCAAGCATGAAGAAAATCACGGTAGATTGGTGAGTGGTTTTCTTCATGCTTGCCCTTGACGAAGCCATAAGAGAATCAGTCATCGATCTGCTTCCTGTGTTCTTCTGGTATTCTTGTTTTCACTTGTTTGGAGCTTGTTTGCTTTGGGCGGTTGGGGTTCGTTGTGTTTTTTCTTGTGGTTGTTCTCGGTTTGATCTTTGTTTTATTTTCCTATTTTAAAATTCTTGTTCGGGTTTTGCATTTTTTATTATATATATATATATATCATCATCATCATCATTGTCAACCATTATCAATCCACTGATGGACGAAGGTCTCCCCAAGTTTCCTCCACAACGGTCTGTCTCGTGCCAGTCTCCTCCGTGTCACTCCCGCATACTTTCGAATTTCATCCACCCATCTCCCATGTGGTCTTCTTCTGGGTCTTTTCCTGTCCCTTGGAATCCAATCTAAAATTTCGGCTGTCCATCGATGGTCTGTCCTTCTGGCAGTATGTCCAGCCCATTGCCATTTCAGGGATTTAACTCTGATCATGATGTCTTCCACTCTTGTCATTTTTCGGATCCACGTGTTCCTCTTCTTATCTCTCCTGGTTACACCAAGCATGCACCTCTCCATGCTACTTTGAGTTGTCTGCAGCCTTTGTATGTCTCTTTTAGCTAAGGTCCACGTCTCTGCACCATACGTAAGCACTGGAAGGATGCATTGATCAAACACTTTTCTTTTAAGACATAATGGCATATTGCTCTTGAAAATTATGCTGTTTCTTCCAAAAGCTCTCCAGGCAAGTTTTGTACGCCGATTAAATTCTTCATCAATGTGACCCTCACTTGATATCTGCTGTCCAAGATAAACGTACGTGTCTGTTATCTCCATCTTTTCTCCATCAATCGATAAATCTTCATTACTCGTAAAAGCATTGTACATCACTTTTGTCTTCTGAAAGTTCATTTTTAATCCCACTTCTTTACTCTTGTCAGCAAGTTCCTGGATCATAATCTGTAGCTCTGATGGGGTAGTTGCAAAAATGACTATGTCATCAGCAAACGAAGGTGGGTTAGATAATCTCCATTAATCTTTATCCCTTTGTTTTCCCAGTTCAGTGATTGAAAGACATTTTCCAATGTGGCATTAAAGAGCTTCGGAGATATGGTGTCACCCTGTGTCACTCCTTTTCCAATTTTTATGTGTGTTGTATTTTCAAACAGCCGAATCTTTGCACTTGCATTTTCATAGATGTTATTAATAATATTAATGTATGCATCTTCAATACCGCAGGATTTCAGAGCCATTGCAACTGCTGATAATTTCCCCGAATCAAAGGCTTTTTCATAATCGATAAAAGTCATGCACAATGGAAGTTCATATTCCCTCGCTCTTTCAATTAGTTCTCTCAATACGTGGATATGATCTATTGTGCTGTAGCCACTCCTGAATCCAGCTTATTCTCTCGGTTGAGCCATGTCCAGTGTCACCTTCAAGCGGTGTGAAAGAACTTTAGTGAAGATTTTATAAACCACTGATAGGAGGCTGATAGGTCTGTAGTTCCTGAGATCCTCAATGTCACCTTTTTTATGTAGCAAGATCATTGTAGCGTTGTTCCAATCCTCAGGAATTTTCCCTTCATTAAGGCATCGAGTGAAAATTTGGGCGAGTACTGTTTCGATTTCTCCACTTGCTTCTTGTATGATGTCTACAGTAATTCCATCTTCTCCTGGAGCTTTTCCCCGCTTCATGTTCTTGATTGCATGTGCAACTTCTGCTGGAAGGACTGGAAGAACTCTGGTACTGGTACCTTTCATGATGTCAGGAGTACATGTATCATCCCTTTCATATAATTTGGAGTAGAAATCTTTCACTCTTGTCAAAATTCCGCCTCTATTTCTTGTTACAGAACCATCTTCTTTTCTCAGTGCCATAATCTGTTTTTTCCTTACTGAGATGTCCCTTTGCTATCTTTAGGCTTTGGTTGTTTTCAATTGCTTTCCTTACTAGTTCACAGTTGAATTTCCTTACGTCTTCAGTGATACTTTTTCGTACTGTCTTGCATAGCTTTATACATTCCACTTTGGAAGTCACATCTTCTTTAGTTGTCCTCATCACTCTTCTTTTTTGCATCAACATTTTGGTTTTTCCTGATAATTTGTTCACATGCAATTTGTTCTTAGACCCAGCTAATTTTGTTGCTGTTTCCATAAGAGCTTTGGTTACTTTTCTGTTAACTTTAGAAATATCCACTTCTTCCGATGTTAGGCCTTCTAAAGCAGAGAACCTGTTCTTCAGTTCCAATTTGAAGGTATTATGGTGTTTTTTAAGGTTGGTTATGTCAATACATTTTGTTTGTTTTATGAGCTTGCTACGTTCGAGTTTAGTGTTGAGGTGCATCTTACATCTCACCAATATATGGTCACTGCCTGTGGTGAACTTGTTTAGCACACTGCAGTCTTCTATGACGAATTTTTTGTTACAAATAATAAAATCAGTTTCACTTGTCGTCCCATTTGGATGTCTCCATGTCCATTTCCTGTGTGGCTTTTTCTTGAAAAAGGAGTTCAAGGTGAAAAACCCTTATGCCTCTGCAAACACTACGAGAGTATTTCCACGCTGGTTTCTGTTGCCGTGACCGAATTTACCTACTGATGTTTCATTCTGTTGCCGTTGCCCTATTTTTGCATTGAAATCTCCCATAATTATCTTCAAGTGCTGCTTACCTTTATTATTTAGATCACGAATTTCCTCATAAAATTCTTCAATTTCTTCTTCAGCATGACTTGTGGTGTGTGCATAAGTTTGAATAATCTGAGCCTGGTATCTTCTCGAGAGTTGGATAACGAGTCGTGCAGCTCTGTCAGAGGAACTTTCAACTTCTACAACTTTATCCTTCAGTTTCTTGTTTATTATAAATCCAACAAAACTAGTTCTGCCAGTATCTGTCCCACGATAGTAGAAGAGATGTCCACTTTTCAGTTCAATGAGATCTTCTCCTTTTCTCCTTACCTCACTTAGCCCGACGATATATATATATATATATATATATCCCCTCCAAAATGACTCCACAACTTAAATCTTGGCCCTCAGTCTCAGGCAGCTGGAATGTACCTGGCCAAGGCAGCGGTCAGTGCGACATGAAGGCAGAGGGTGCTAAGAATCCCCGGAGGATCGGACTAGGCTGCCATCTGATGCTGACCTTGGCTACGTATAACGGACGCTCCCTATCTTCTGATTCAAGGCTTCTTGAATTGGAAGAGGAACTAAAAAGGATGAAGTGGGACATCGTCGGGCTAAGTGAGGTAAAGAGAAAAGGAGAAGATCTCATTGAACTGAAAAGTGGACATCTCTTCTACTATCGTGGGACAGATACTGGCAGAACTAGTGGTGTTGGATTTATAATAAACAAGAAACTGAAGGATAAAGTTGTAGAAGTTGAAAGTTCCTCTGACAGAGCTGCACGACTCGTTATCCAACTCTCGAGAAGATACCAGGCTCAGATTATTCAAACTTATGCACCCACCACAAGTCATGCTGAAGAAGAAATTGAAGAATTTTATGAGGAAATTCGTGATCTAAATAATAAAGGTAAGCAGCACTTGAAGATAATTATGGGAGATATCAATGCAAAAATAGGGCAACGGCAACAGAATGAAACTTCAGTAGGTAAATTCGGTCACGGCAACAGAAACCAGCGTGGAAATACTCTCGTAGAGTTTGCAGAGGCAGAAGGGTTTTTCATCTTGAACTCCTTTTTCAAGAAAAAGCCACATGGAAATGAACATGGAGACATCCAAATGGGACGACAAGTGAAATTGATTTTATTATGTGTAACAAAAAATTCGTCATAGAAGACTGCAGTGTGCTAAACAAGTTCAACACAGGCAGTGACCATAGATTGGTGAGATGTAAGATGCACCTCAACACTAAACTCGAACGTAGCAAGCTCATAAAACAAAAACAATGTATTGACATAACCAACCTTAAAAAACACCATAATACCTTCAAATTGGAACTGAAGAACAGATTCTCTGCTTTAGAAGGCCTAACATCGGAAGAAGTGGATATTTCTGAAGCTAACAGAAAAGTAACCAAAGCTGTTATGGAAACAGCAACAAAATTAGCTGGGTCTAAGAACAACTTGCATGTGAACAAATTATCAGGAAAAACCAAAATGTTGATGCAAAAAGAAGAGAGATGAGGACAACTAAAGAAGATGTGACTTCCAAAGTGGAATATATAGAGCTATGCAAGACAGTACGAAAAAGTATCACTGAAGACGTAAAGAAATTCAACTGTGAACTAGTAAGGAAAGCAATTGAAAACAACCAAAGCCTAAAGATAGCAAAGGGACATCTCAGTAAGGGAAAAAACAGATTATGGCACTGAGAAAAGAAGATGGTTATGTAACAAGAAATAGAGGCGAAAGTTTGACAAGAGTGAAAGATTTCTACTCCAAATTATATGAAAGGGATGATACATGTACTCCAGGCATCATGAAAGGTACCAGAGTTCTTCCAGTCCTTCCAGCAGAAGTTGCACATGCAATCAAGAACATGAAGCGGGGAAAAGCTCCAGGAGAAGATGGAATTACTGTAGACATCATACAAGAAGCAAGTGGAGAAGTCGAAACAGTACTCGCCCAAATTTACACTCGATGCCTTAATGAAATGAAAATTCCTGAGAATTGGAACAACGCTACAATGATCTTGCTACATAAAAAAAGTAACATTGAGGATCTCAGGAACTACAGACCTATCAGCCTCCTATCAGTGGTTTATAAAATCTTCACTAAAGTTCTTTCACACCGCTTGAAAGTGACACTGGACATGGCTCAACCGAGAGAATAAGCTGGATTCAGGAGTGGCTACAGCACAATAGATCATATCCACGTACTGAGAGAACTAATTGAAAGAGCGAGGGAATATGAACTTCTATTGTGCATGGCTTTTAACTATTATGAAAAAGCCTTTGATTCGGTGAAACCATCAGCAGTTGCAATGGCTCTGAAATCCTGCGGTATTGAAGATGCATACATTAATATTATTAATAACATCTATGAAAATGCAAGTGCAAAGATTCTGCTATTTGAAAATACAACACACATAAAAATTGGAAAAGGAGTGAGACAAGGTGACACCATATCTCCGAAGCTCTTTAATGCCACATTGGAAAATGTCTTTCAATCACTGAACTGGGAAAACAAAGGCATAAAGATTAATGGAGATTATCTAATCCCACCTTCGTTTTGCTGATGACATAGTCATTTTTGCAACTACCCCATCAGAGCTACAGAGTATGATGCAGGAACTTGCTGACAAGAGTAAAGAAGTGGGATTAAAAATGAACTTTCAGAAGACAAAAGTGATGTTCAATGCTTTTACAAGAAATGAAGATTTATCGATTGATGGAGAAAAGCTGGAGATAACAGACACGTACGTTTATCTTGGACAGCAGATATCAAGTGAGGGTCACATTGGTGAAGAAATTAATCGGCGTACAAAACTTGCCTGGAGAGCCTTTGGAAGAAACAGCATAATTTTCAAGAGCAATATGCCATTATGTTTTAAAAGAAAAGTGTTTGATCAATGCATCCTTCCAGTGCTTACGTATGGTGCAGAGACGTGGACCTTAGCTAAAAGAGACATACAAAGGCTGCAGACAACTCAAAGTAGCATGGAGAGGTGCATGCTTGGTGTAACCAGGAGAGATAAGAAGAGGAACACGTGGATCCGAAAAATGACAAGAGTGGAAGACATCATGATCAGAGTTAAATCCCTGAAATGGCAATGGGCTGGACATACTGCCAGAGGAACAGACCATCGATGGACAGCCGAAATTTTAGATTGGATTCCAAGGGACAGGAAAAGACCCAGAAGAAGACCACATGGAAGATGGGTGGATGAAATTCGAAAGTATGCGGGAGTGACATGGAGGAGACTGGCACAAGACAGACCGTTGTGGAGGAAACTTGGGGAGACCTTCGTCCAGCAGTGGATTGATAATGGTTGACAATGATGATGGATGATGATATACACACACACACTGCCGAGTCACATAAAAGGCAATGCAGCGATTGTTTAAGGGGATTGATGTTATTGATGGTAGACATGCTGTTATACTGCGATTAAATGTTAAATCACTGATACTGCATTGAGTACGCCAATAAACCTAATGTGAGTGTGGAGTATAAACCATGCAGCAAAATAAATGTATTTGTAAGTACTACAATTGACCTCTTTCTTGTAATGCGTATGAGTACCTTCTATTATTGCATTGACTTCAGCACACATAACGTAATTACTGACGTAAGGACTAAGTTACAGCGGAAAGACAATTACGTTATATTGGCGCCCGAACTTTCCTGTGGACCGCACCCTGTTTTTCATAGCAAATTATTATAACGAAGTAAATTTCTCCGTCATTTCTGTCCACGCCAGGATTCGAACCCGGATCCCCTCACTCCGGAATAAGTTGCTCTACCAATTGAGCTATGCGGACGTTTTATTCTGATTCCTATCTGCCTTTATGTCGTGTGCGTCCTTCTGGCAGGTACGTCACATCTCCTGGTACGTTACATCACCTCCCCCTCATTTTTTTTTTTTCGAAGTGCTGGAGAAGGGATTCTCTTATTTTTCCTATCTCGCGGTGTGGAAATAACATCACACCAATGCGAGATTTTGAACGGTCTGGTCATCCGGATAGTTCGGGCGCCATTTTAACGAAGTAAATTTCTCCGTCATTTCTGTCCACGCTAGGATTCGAACCCGGATCCCCTCATTCCGGAATAAGTCACTCTACCAATTGAGCTACGCGGACGTTTGTTCTGACTACTATCTGCCTTTATGTCGTGTGCGTCCTTCTGGCAGGTACGTCACATCTCCTGGTACGTTACATTATCATTATGACGCAACAAGAAGTGCAATATAATACCACATTCGAGCAAGCGTGTAATGCAGCCACGCCGGCATCTATAGACACTATCAGACGCCAGCAGCTTTATGAGGCTTGTGGTTCCAATCTTTCACTTGATGACTTCAATGAGTTTGCATACCATGTACCCGGCAGTTCAATCCCAAATTTGAATGCCAATGTCACTCCATATATGCATAGGGAGATGAGACGGGAACAAACTTATACACCAACATCTACGACCAGGTGGAGTAAAATGTTTTTCCTCTATGTACCTTAGGCCGGCTCAATTATTTTCAGTGTACGGGTGGTTCTCTAAAATTCCTGGAAAATATTGAGGACCATTTCGACCTCTACAATATCCCAGAAGATTGCCAAATTCAGATTGCCGGAACCTGCATGAAAGATGCAGCTAAAATTTGGTACCGGCAATGACGCACAATGAACCAGGAAACCTCTTTTGCTCAATTTCGAGCAGACTTTCTTGAGGCTTTTCCTTACGGTCTTAATAAAGCGGGCATTGTTCAGAAGCTGTTTTCGAGGCGGCAGCGTGTAAATGATAGCCCTGTATCTCTCGCCCTGGAAACAGCTATGGTATATCGGTTGTGGGACCCGTCTGCCTCTGATGTAGTCATACTCTTGCAGCAGCTTAATCAATTTTTACAAGATTTTCTGGAGGTTCGTAAACCCAAGACAATTCAGGAGGGCCTTAGAATGATACGAGTTTATGAGGAACGCCATGGTTTTGCTGCTCAAACCTCTGCTTCAGGACAGAGTCCAAATAGGTATTCTGAGCAACAGCTGGTACCACAGTACAGGAGTCAACCAGAACCGCCTCAGGAAAGATATATTCCTCCTCACCAACGTGAACCAGCTCAACAACAAACCTATCATAGGGAATCAACTCCTATGAGTAGCCAATATCCTCGGGAGAATAATTTCCTCAGATTTCAGCAATTCCAAAATCATTATGCTTCTCGTGACCATTCAGGCAACCGTAAGCGCACTGATGGCACATTCATTGTCGGAAATCAGCAGTCTCACTCCAATGCTGCAGATTCAAGATTTCAACAAGACTCTCGTCACGCTGTTGCTAATTCCAGAAACCAATTTCCTTTACACTAGCGACGGAGGTAGGAGCAAGGTCTTCGCTACCTCCCCTGCCTGCTAAAAATGACATACAGTCGGTTTTTGTAATAATTCAAGCTCCTCTTTTACCTGATGTGTTACTTACTTTGCGTCACGAAATTGTGCAAATAAAGACTGATTCTGGATCGGACATTTCTGCGTTAAATACACATTTTTATTGTTCCTTTTCCTGATATTTCTGTTGAACCCGCCTCGCAAAGCCTGCGGGGGTGGGGTGGTGGTGGGGTGTGTGTGACAGCAGTGATGTTTTTCCCGTAGCAGGTTCTGTAACCCTAGCTATCCAGTTAGGGTCAGATAAGCCCTCACATACATTTTTATTGTTAAATGATTTACCTCTTGACTATCTGTTGGGCTTAGATTTCATCAAGTCCTTTCATTTAACACTTAACTTTGAGCATAAAGTTTTTTCTATGCCGGAACTAGCTGTTGAGATTTCTCAGGATCCTGATCTCACAACCATTCTCCTCAGTGAAAGACTTTCAGCAGAGCAGAAATTATTATTGTCACAATTATTGCACAAAAGACCTGGTTTGTTCTCAGAACAACCAGGATTCACTCAGGTAGTCTATCATACCATTGAGATCGGTGGAGCTTAACTTATAACTACAAAGCCTTACCCATGTGCGCCACATCATAAGGCCGAGATACACAGGCAAACTAACCAGATGTTACAAGCTGGAATGATTAAAGCGTCTACTAGGGCCTGGTCGCCTCCTGCTTTCTTAGTTTCTAAAAAAAAAAAAAATATGGGGAATCTCGTTTTGTCGTTGATTATCGCAAATTGAATAATGATACGAAAAGTATAAATTACTCTCTACCGGAAATTAGTGACATTTTACACAATTTATCTTCAACTAAATGGCTTTCTATTTTGGATCTCGCCAGAGGCTATTGACAGGTAGCTTTACATCTGGACTCTGTTGATAAAACCGGGTTTGTTAAACCTTTTTGGGAGTATGAATTCCTTCGAATGCCATTTGGTCTTGACTATGCACCAGCAACCTTTCAGCGTCTCATGGACACTGTTTTAAAACCTGTGCTTGGGCCTAATGTTCACGTCTATCTAGACGATATCATTATTTCCTCTGATACTTTTGAGGAACATTTACATCTTCTCGATACTGTTTTTGAATTATTGCATTCTGCTGGGCTTACCTTGAAACCTGCCATATGTCAACTTGCCAGGGACGAGTTAATTTATTGTGGTCTAAAAATCTCTACAAATGGTATCCTAACTGGTAACAGCAAGATTCGGCCCATAGCAGAGTTTTAAAGGCCCAAAACGGCAAAAGAGTTGTCTCGCTTTCTTGGTATGACTGGTTGGTATCAACAATTTGTTCCTGGGTATGCAAACTTATGTGAACCTTTGTATGCTTTGAAACGTAAATATAAGAAATTTATTTGGACGCCAGAGGCTGAAAGTGCATTTGTTACATTGAAAGCTGCTTTAATGTCACCTCCAGTCTTAGCGTTTCCTAATCACGCTAAATCCTTTGATATTTTCACAGACGCTTCTGGAGTTGGTCTTGGGGCAGTTTTATCACAGAATGGCCATCCAAAAGCATACGCTTCTCGTACATTATCTAAGGCAGAACGCAACTACTCTGCCACCGAAAGAGTGTCTTGCGATATTATTTGCCTTAAAGAAATTTCGCTGTTACCTAAATCAAATTCAGGTAAGTGTGATTACAGGTCATTCTGTCTTACAGTATTTACATACTGCTAAAAATCTTTCTCACAGGCTCCTTAAATGATCTCTCTAACTCCAGGAGTGCAATATCAAAATTTCTTATCAGCCTGGTAAACATAACCAGCTGCCCGACGCCTTGTCTTGTTGCCTCGGCAGTAAGGTTCCTACGGAGCTCACTGAAGAGCCTGTTTTTCTCTTCATCTGAAATCACTTCTCGTGAGCAGATTATTGCAGAACTACCCAATAATAATGATTTTGCTGAAATTTATAACTATTTGTTATCAGGAGCAAATGACACCTGTGACGTACCTGCACCGCAGAACGCACATGGGATAAAGGAAGATAGCAGCAAGAGCATACATCCGCGTAGCTCAGTTGGGAGAGCGACTTACTCCGGAGTGAGGGGACCGGTTTCTATGCCCGGCGTGGATAAAAATGACGGAAAAATTTCCTTCGTTATACACGTCCTCAGCGGGGCGGTCTAAAAATTTTGAAATTATTGATGGCCTTCTGTACTATACTAAAGGTTTTTCCTCTCGGGCGGAGTATCGTCCTTCTATACCTGAGGTTCTCCGCATGGCTCTGTTACACGAGTTTCGTGACATTCCTCCTGCCGGCCATTTAGGCATACGAAAAACTCGTGCTAAGCTTCGAGACGTAGACTACTGGCCGGGAATGTGTCAAAGTACCTTCGCCTCGCATACATTCAACCTTGTGACTATTGTCAAAGATATAATTATAATAATAACAGACCGGCCGGTCATCTTATTTTTAGCACTAGTAAATATGTTCTGGACGTCTTATCTGTAGATTTACTAGGACCATATCCTATCTCCCATAACACTAAATATCGTTACATTTTAGTGATTACTGATATGTTCTCTAAGTGGGTGGAAATATTCCTCCTTAAATCTGCTACTGCAGACTTAATTTGTGATATTTTAATTCATAATGTATTTGCTAGATTTGGGGCCCCGAATTATTTAATATCTGATAATGGTGCTCAGTTTATTTCTAATATTTTTAATAAAATGTGTGCGAGGCTACAAATGAAACATAAATTCATCTCTGCCTGTCACGCTCAGTCAAATTCCGCCGAGAGGGTTAACCGTACTTTAATTAAAATAATTGCTACTTATGTCAAGGATAACCACGAGCGTTGGGACGAGCATTTGGATCTCTTTTGTTACGCTCTTTGCTCGTCAGTGCATGAAAGTATTAAGCTTACTCCGGCTGAAATATTCTTGGGTCGTAAGATACGTACCTCTTTCGAAAATCTAATTTGCATTCCAAAGTAATCGAGGTAGTTGCCTTCAATGCACGATCTTAAACAAAAGAGTCAATCACAATACAAATTTAAATTCGTTGGCTGAATTTAAAGATTTTATTGTATAAGAACTTTCGGGCTTCCCTAGAACCCATCATCAGATACAGGAGAAGGAATAAATTTAAATAAAGTGTTACGTGAACATAATATGGATATCAGATATGAATATGACATAATGTCACGTGGCAGCAAATTGTCAAACGACGTGGCATGTATCATGAAATAAAGAAAATAAAGGAAATAGAATGCAGGTACACATAGAATACTGCATTGTAAAAATAAAGGAAGGTTAGTAGGTATAAATTGTGTTGTTCTCATCAGGAGACACAACAAAGAGCACTATAGCAGAAATCGAGATTAAGTGATTTTGTCCTCAGTTTGCCTCGTATTCGGAACTGCAAATAGTTTCCAGATTGTAAGTACAGATACTGGAACATTGTCATTACAGCATAAATGTCTCTGAGTAGCAATTAGAAGACTCCCAGTGAACAGCAATGAAGAGACAGTACTAGGTGTTACGATGGGAAGCATAATTCCAAATTAAATAGTGCAGGCCATCGTATACGAGTCGAGACAATGCAGAATTTTTAAGTCCATTCTTTACGGCGTATTTATGTTCATTCAGTCTTGTTGCTAGTGTACGTTTTGTAGATCCTATATATTTACTATCTGGAATGTTAGCATCAATACTTTTTAAGGGGATGCTGTAAACGCCAAATTTGTTTAGCTTTGTTACCTGGTCTCGATCTTTTTTAATTAACTGGAAAATGTTTGTGGTACGTATTCCGAATTCCAGATGAAAGTTTCTGCAAATGGCTTTAAGAACAGGTGTTATGGTTGAATAATAATCTATGGAACCTATATATCTACGAGGTTGTTGGTCTCTTTGGAAAGTAGTTGAGTTTTCTTGGTGGAGCTTCTTAAGAGCTTTTTTTATGATAAAGGTGGGAAAGCCATGGTTGAGGGTGATGTTGAATATTTTGTTAATTTCACATTTTCATCTGCTGAAACTAGATGAATGCGTGATTGCTCTGCGTAGAAGGAAAGAGATTGAGGAGAGTTTATAGCTTTTTGGATGTGCTGAAGAAGCCGGGATCAATGTAGGTACAGAAGTGGGTTTCCTATATACAGAGTGTTGCAAGGTGCAAGTGACAGCATCTCGTTCAAGCATAAAATCCACGAATGGCAATTTACCTTCACTTTCCAGTTCAATGGAAAATTTTATGGTCGGGATTTGGAATGATAAGTGTTCAGCAAAAGTTCCTAGGTCAACTGGTTCGTGATCCTAGAAGAGAAGTACATCATCAACACATCTTATGTAAAAGCACGGAGGTTGTTGATATTCTAGTAGCAGTTTATTTTCTATGTGCTGTAGTAGAATTTCCGCTAGAATCAGAGGTAGTGGTGATCCCATTGGGGCGCCCTCAGTTTGGCGATAAATAATGTTGTCGAATTGAAAATATGATCTGTTTTGAACTAGTTTTAAGGCTGTAATGATGGATTGGATCGTTTCTGGTTCGTATTTTAGTTCAAGTAGTTTTGTCTGAATGATGTCATGAACAGTTTTAATCGGAACATTAGGGAACAAAGAAATGACATCGAGAGAAGCCATAATAAAGGTTGAGTTATTTGTATTAAAGGATTTGATCTTGTTAATAGCTTGTACTGTGCCTTTAACAGAGTAGAGTGAATTAGTAATTAGTGGTTGAAGAAAATTAGTTAGAGCCTTCTGTATAGGTCTGGTTGGTACTGCAAATCCAGATACTAGCGGGCGTAATGGGTGTCTGGGTTTATGAGTCTTTAGTTTACCAAAAAGTTCAGGAACTCGTGCACCTGGAGGGCAGTATAAGTATTGTGAAATGGCCGTTGGGAGGCTTGAGATTTTCTTCAATTTATGTATGGCCGCTATGGTAGCATTAATAGGGTTAGAACTAAGAGTGACGTGCGGGATAGTTTCAATTGCCTCTAGCATTTTTTCCCGATAGTCTATTTTGTTCAGAATAATAATTTGCGAGGTTTTATCGGCGGATATGATCGATATATTGGGATCGTTGCGTAATACTAAAAGTTGCTTTTTCTCTTCTGTAAGACGAGTCAAATCCGTGTTGTGTCTTTGAACATGAAATTTCCTAATCGAATTGATTATTCGATGTCGTGCTTCGTTTTGTTTTCTTAACGGTAGATTAGAAATGATGGCTTCTGCTTGCGGAATGAGTTTCAACCTATTAATCCTGGAGTTCGGGAAGGCGAATTTCAGGCCTTTATGTAGTGCTGATATTTGGATTTGGTTTAGGAGATAATCACTGTAATTGATGAAGTTAGTTGAAGGTTGTGATTGATTCTGGTTAGGCCTACGTGTACATGAGGTACGGTTTCCCTCAACAACGTCATGGTCCACAAGATTACGTAGTTTATGGATGTGCCTTTTTTGAGCTTGCTTAACTTCAGATTCGGTAATAGCCGTAAGTACCGTGAGGTATTTATTAAAGTGAATAGCATGGCTAACACCAGCTAGTCGCAGGTATGAGTCATAGGATCTTCTTTGTAGTGAGTCCAGTAGACATCTTTTGGCTCTGATTTCAGCGAGGAGTCTTTTATTTTCGGCGTATTTTAGCACTTGAGCGTCCCTCCATGAACAAGGTTTCGTCCTTAGTCTCAGGAATCTGGGTATGATGTGCAAGTCTCTACAATTTATTAGAAAACACAAATGTGTTTCCTCCACGGCGAGTCTTATTCGGAAGCGTTTGAAAGCGTTGAATATTTCCTTCTTCATTTTGTGAGGAGCGGTGCAAAAATATATACGTGATAACTAGGATGGTATTAGGAGAATTCAAATTCGTACAGAAATAGTCCAAAGTAATGGAGGCAGTTGCCTTCAATGCACGATCTTAAAAACAAGAGTCACTCAGAATACAAATTTAAATTCGTTGGCTGAATTTAAAGATTTTATTGTATAAGGACTTTCGGGTTTCCCTAGAACCCATCATCAGATACAGGAGAAGGAATAAATTTAAATAAAGTGTTACGTGAACATAATATAGATATCAGATATGAATATGACATAATGTCACGTGGCATCAAATTGTCAAACGACGTAGCATGTATCATGAAATAAAGAAAATAAAGGAAATAGAATGCAGGTATACATAGAATACTGCATTGTAAAAATAAAGGAAGGTTAGTAGGTATAAATTGTGTTGTTCTCATCAGGAGACACAACAAAGAGCACAATAACAGAAATCGAGATTAAGTGATTTCGTCCTCAATTTGCCTCGTATTCGGAACTGTAAATAGTTTCCAGATTATAGGTACAGATACTGGAACATTGTCATTACAGCATAAATGTCTCTGAGTAGCAATTACAAGGCTCTCAGTGAAAAACATAACATATGTTGATGATGTATTTCACTTCTGGCATCACGAACCAGCTGAACTACGAACTTTTGCTGAACACTTATCATCCCAAATCCCGACCATAAAATTTTCCATTGAACTGGAAAGTGAAGGTAAATTGCCATTCGTGGATTTTATGCTTGAACGAGATGCTGTCACTTGCACCTTACAACACTCGGTATATAGGAAACCCACTTCTGTACCTACATTGATCCCGGCTTCTTCAGCACATCCAAAAAGCTATAAACTCTCCTCAATCTCTTTCCTTCTACGCAGAGCCATCACGCATTCATCTAGTTTCAGTAGACGAAAATGTGAAATTAACAAAATATTCAACATCACCCTCAACCATGGCTTTCCCACCTTTATCATAAAAAAAGCTCTTAAGAAGCTCTACCAAGAAAACTCAACTACTTTCTAAAGGGACCAACAACCTCGTAGATATATAGGTTCCATAGATTATTATTCAACCATAACACCTGTTCTTAAAGCCATTTGCAGAAAATTTCATCTGGAATTCGGAATACGTACCACAAACGTTTTCCAGTTAATTAAAAAAGATCGAGACCAGGTAACAAAGCTAAACAAATTTGGCGTTTACAGCATCCCCTTAAAAAGTATTGATGCTGACATTCCAGATAGTAAATATATAGGATCTACAAAACGTACACTAGCAACAAGACTGAATGAGCATAAATACGCCGTAAAGAATGGACTTAAAAATTCTGCATTGTCTCGACTCGTGTACGATGACCTGCACTATCCAATTTGGAATGATGCTTCCCATCGTAACACCTAGTGCTGTCTCTTCATTGCTGTTCACTGAGAGCCTTCTAATTGCTACTCAGAGACATTTATGCTGTAATGACAATGTTCCAGTATCTGTACCTACAATCTGAAAACTATTTACAGTTCCGAATACGAGGCAAACTGAGGACAAAATCACTTAATCTCGATTTCTGCTATAGTGCTCTTTGTTGTGTCTCCTGATGAGAACAACACAATTTATACCTACTAACCTTCCTTTATTTTTACAATGCAGTATTATATGCATACCTGCATTCTATTTCCTTTATTTTCTTTATTTCATGATACATGCCACGTCGTTTGACAATTTGCTGCCACGTGAGATTATGTCATATTCATATCTGATATCTATATTATGTTCACGTAACACTTTATTTAAATTTATTCCTTCTCCTGTATCTGATGATGGGTTCTAGGGAAATCCGAAAGTTCTTATACAATAAAATCTTTAAATTCAGCCAACGAATTTAAATTTGTATTCTGATTGACTCTTTTGTTTAAGATCGTGCATTGAAGGCAACTACCTCGATTACTTTGGACTATTTCTGTACGAATTTAAATTCTCCTAATACTAATTTGCATTATTGATGAAAACAACCAACGACCAACTCCTGACTGTGTCCATATTTTGGCAGCCAAGGCCTAGTCGGTAATGATGAATTCACAGGCAGCACAAGCTCGGAACCTTAGGAAGAAACGTAGGGAACATGTTTTGAAGGTTGAAGATTTGACTCTACTTGAAACTCACTTCCAATCCTCGGTAGCTTATACCTTAGTTAGAAAATTTGCTCACTTATATGAAGCGCCCTTCGAAGTTATTAAAGTATATAAAAAATAACGTGGTTTGAAGAAAGAAAATGGTGAAAGTGTATACGCTCATGTGCAGCAATGTAGAAAATATTTCATAAGAGATATAGATGCAATAATTGTCCCGTTAGCACTTGCACTTCAATTACAACCTCGGGACACTATGGAAAGTATTAATCTAACTCCGTATTTTGCTCTGCCTGAGGAAAATTCCAGACTTTAACTGTTTCTATCTCTGCAACGCTAATGTCTCAGTCTTCATTCCATGCTGATGTTGTTCCTTTTACGAGGACAGTTATTCATTCTTCCCCTAATTCGCCAGCATTTCCGAGCCTCAATGTGTCTTTACCTGTAGCTAAATCTTCAAGTTCTTCTCATTCCTCAATTCGAGTAAGACGTGGTTCTTTATCTTCATCACATTCAATATATGGTCCAAGCATTGTTGAAGTTTCGTCTTCACCAATTCATTTTCATTCTGGTGCAACAGGGGTAAAAAGACCCTTCAATGAGATATCTTCATCGTCTGATACTATAATTTCTGTTCCTGCCATTAGACCCCTGCCACCGGCGTTTTGATCGTCTGTGGTAGCGGTTAAACGACCTGTCTACGAAATATCTCGTTCGACAGACTCTAGAATTTCAAATAAAGGTGTCAAACGCCTGCCACCAGCTCATTCATCTTCTACTATGCCTGGTCCTATTTGTACAGTAAATACAGGCCAGTCGATTCCTGCAAATACTCAGCATTCATACATTGCTAGTGAGGCGAGTGGAAGTCAGCCTCTAGCTGTGTCTCAACAAAATGCCTCATCAATTTCTTCAGTGGGACAGTGTCTTGGGTCTTCATCTCGGCCTTTGCCAGTTCCTTCTTTCTCAACATAGCCGAAACGTCGCCTTTCTTCAGGAGTGTCACCAACTTGCCGCAAAAATGCTTACATCGGGTGCCAATCTTCAGGGAAAGATGCATCCGACGGCTGAGACTCTCACAGGTTTCATGCGGACGCCTTAATTTAGCAACCCCGATCGAAAAAAAAATTACTGGATATCTTGTTCTCCATACCTATCAGGAAATCAACATTAAAGTCATCTTAAATAAGAAATATAATTATTCAATGTAAACCTACCTCAAACCTGGCTGGTGCCCAATCCGGTAAACACAATTTACCGTGCCCATCCACTTGTAGAGTTTATCATTGAATTGGGGTGTAAAAGCAAGTTCATCATTGAATTGGGTCTAACTAAGGTATGAGCTACCGAGGATTGAAGAAATTTACAGAGTTGTATAAACGTTCTTCCCCACTGTAAAACATATCACGTATGCAGGAAAAGAATGGTTAAATGCTCTCGTGTATATATATATATATATATATAGTTTTAAATTCTTAGGTGAAATTTTGTCTTTGACTCTGCTCTTGGGTATCTTTTAATATATATATATTTTTTTTTTCACGTTATTGTGACCACCAGCTAATATGCAAAGTAACCGCCGCGTGCAGCGCGAACAACAGCTACACGGGATAGGAGTGACTCAATAAGGTGCTGGAAGGTGTTCACAGGTATGTGGAGCCATGCTGACTGCAGTGCATCTGTCAGCTGCTGGAGGGTGCATGGTGGAGGATCCATAGGGCGAAAAACACGATCAAGGTGGTCCCACAGATGCTCAATTGGGTTTAAATCTGTAGAATTAGGGGGCCAGCGAAGTACTTTGAAGTTTTCAACGTGCTCTTCCAACCACTCTCGCACATTTCTAGCTGTGTGACACCTCGTATTGTCACGATGGAAGATCCCATCCGCCCCAGGGAAGACAATCGGCATGTATGGGTGTACGTAGTCTGCAAGGATGGATTCATAACGAATTAGGTCCATTGTGCCTTCCACAAGTATTAGTGGAACCAGAGAATACCACGAAAACATTCCTCAGACCACAACGTTGCCCCCACCAGTTTGTGTTATGCCAGCAATGGTTGAAGAGTGTTTGTTTTCCGATCTTTTTCGCCTTATACGCCCAGGTCCATCCGTTCGGTGAAGCAGAAAACGTGCTTCATCGGAAAAGGCAATCCTTTGCCAGTCAGCGGAAGCCAAATTCCGATACTGCTGTGCAAATGCAAGCCTTTTCTGCAGATGCATCTTCGTTAGCATAGGTGCAGTGACCATTAGCGTGGGCCGAAAAAACCTTTTTCGAAATCGATCTTGGTATAATGCTGAAAAGTTGCCTAATGCGTCAGTTAGAACCCACAAAAAAATTAATCAATTCTGCTCAATATCTCGCCGCGCCCCTCCGGCATCGCAAAAGTAAAAAAAAAAAAAAAAAGACGAAAAATCGACTTTGAAGCCTTTTTTGGGAAATTTCTTTTCGAAAATTATTTTTCGAAATCGATCTTGGCATAGCGCGGAAAAGTTGCTTAATGGGTCAGTTAGAACCCCCCAAAAATGTCATCAATTTTGTTCAATATTTAAACACGCCCCTCTTGCCTTCAAAATATATATGCGATTAATACCGCAAAATAAGTGTTGTGTCATTCCCTTCCCTTCCCTCCCTCAACACCAAGCGGCCCTGTACAGTGTGCACCTGCACCTTTCATTATCTTCGGAGGTCACTAGTATGTTTAGAAACACGTGCCTGCGCCGGTGCGTTAGACGTCTACGATGTTTTGCGATGAGTAATGGTACTGGAGAAACAAGGAGCTAAGCAGAAGATTACTCGGGAAAGCACAAGCTGTCCGTTATTTGGTACAGGAAAAGATTTATTTACCCACGATGCAGTTCTACTCCCAACTTACGAAGACATGATTAGATGTTACCAGAGTACCCGTTTGCAGATAAAGGGAGAAGGAAGTAAGGAGCCTTCTTCTCGAACCGTGGCTGATGTAGTTGCCAGGAAAATTTTTGACATCTGGGTACGTGCTTCCATTCCTGTTGTATCTTTAAAACACGTGATTGCCATGATTTTATTTTACAACCATAAATACAAGAATGTAATGAAACCTGTAAAAAGTAGATGTACACCATTCCTGAATTCTGAAATACAGAAATTTAAAAAAAGACGCTGGAAATTTATTCGAGATTTGTGCTTGCAAGTGCCATGTTCTAACATTGTGTACCTGCGAAAAAAAATTCAAAGTTTCGGACAGGGAATGGCAATTTTTGAATGACCAAAGGACTGTAAGACAGATGGCCATCGGAAATGTTGATATCGCAACAACACAGCAATCGCAAAGAAGCGAGAAAAGATTACGACGAAAAACCAATAGATCTATTGTTCCAGATAAAAAGTTGCGTCCGAGTACGAGTGGACTTCAGAGGAACAAGGTTAATCCGGTTAAGGAAAATCTCGGGTGTCAGGACAATTTGGAAGCGACAATCAAAGACACTGAACTTGAATTAGTAACGGACACTGGTAGAGACTTCCAGTGGACCTATCCTTTAGAGAAAAGTTACAAGAAAGAAATCGGACCATCATCAAGTCAAATGAGGATTAACATGTCTCGTACTGCATTGGCTGCAGATTTAACGGGCGCCTCAAGTAGAGCCGTGGCCAAAATTACTACAGCAGTTCTTGCTGATTTCAGTCTAGTTTCACCAGAAAACCCAACGTATATATACGTATAATAGTTGACAAAACAAGATCAGAAGGGAAGTAGAAAAGAAAAGAAAACAAATCCGAGAAAATGAGTTGCGGGCAGTAAAAGATACCCCCATTAAAAAGCTTGTATTTTGATGGGCGCAAAGATCCGACTCTTAAGCTAATGACAGGTCGTTGAGAGATAAAATTTAAAGCGCACATAGCACTGACAGAGGAGCCCGAAGACAAGTACATAGGACATATCTCGCTAAATTCTGAAGGAAATGCGAAAGAAATAGCCAAAAGCATAATCGCCTGTACGGAAACTCATTGATGTTATAAACTGGTCGAACTGCACCATAACAGAGCCACTTCTTAAGTTACAATGCATATAACAGATGAAGAGTTAAAAGATATGTGCAAACAAGAACAGGTTCCGGCACTAACTCTCCAGAAGTTTCCATGGCACACCCAATCAGTCGAGAGATGTGTTAAACTCATATCTGAAGCTGCGACGAAAGTTTGTGGTGATACGACAAGAGACGTTTACGTACGTGCTAAGATTCAAGCAAAATGAGAACTTCCAACCTTTGACAACAAGGGACAGTATGGGACAGTAATAAAGCCTAAGCTTTGTAAATATTCCCCCTTTTTTGCTTTATTATACTTCCAGTTTTTAGATTTCTGTATTGCAAGAAGTAATATACTAGTAATTGCACTTTTGACTTTTTTTTATTTTTTCGTATTGTTTATACTTTTCCAATGGGCGAGGGGCGCGGCTACATATTGAGCAAAAATGATGAAATGTTTTGGAGGTTCTAACTGACCCATTAAGCAACTTTTCCGTGCTATGCCAAGATCGATTTCGAAAAAAAAACATTCCGAAAAGAAATTTCCCGAAAAAGGCTTCAATGTGGATTTTTCGTCTTTTTTTGACTTTTTCAATGCAGGAGGGGCGTGGCTAAATATTGAGCAAAATTGATTAAATTGTTGTAGGTTCTAACTGACGCATTAGGCAACTTTTCCGCGCTATACCAAGATCGATTTGGAAAAAACGTTTTTTTCGGCCCACCCTAGTGACCATACGTCTGCATCGAAGCCCCATACACAGCAGGGTTCGCTGAACTGTCGTCTTAGAAGTGAACGTCGGCTTCAAGCACCTTTGAAGCCGACGTTCACTTCTCACATCAATGGCACGTGGTACTCTACAGTTTGCACGTCGCTTATTCGCAATGGTGCCATTTCTCCAACCACGATACACTTTAACTGCAGCAGCACGCGAACAGTTCACAAACTGCGCTGTTTCAGAAATACAGCCACCCTTGACCCGAAAGCCGATAATCGCTCCTTTTATCAATGACAACAACGAGTGATATGTTTTCAAATTGCCTACAGCACACCTTACATACCCTCCAAGCCAGCTCACGACATATGCCTTCCTTCATTGGCTACGCGCTGTTGACGTCAAAAATAGGAGGTGGTCACAATAATGTGACTCGACTATATATATATACATTGTAACGTATACTCTCGATTCACTTTCCTTTTGATTTTTACTATCTCTGGTTATTTTATTTTTCTATGTAAATTATCTTCTTACTGAACGAGATGTTATTTCACCCGCTGAATGAGATCTGGCAATGAGTGTAAGTCATAACGTGGTGGTAGCCAGTATAAATAGGCGCGTTCAACGATACCGGAGAGCGTTTGTTGTTGTACGGGAAGAGCGTTTGTTGTTGTACGGGAAGAGCGTTTATTGTTGTATAGGGAAAGCGTTTGTTGTATAGAGAGGGCGTTTGTTAGAGCTTCGTTCATGTGCAAGGAGCTACGTGTTATTTGAGTAGCTATGTGTGATGATACCAGTAGAAGTTCATAATAAAAGGTTTTAAGTAAGTACGTCTTTCTCAGTTCATAGTACTGTCAGACCTCTGTCTGGCTGTTAGGTTTATTTCATTAAGTGTTATTAGTAACAACTAGAATATGACTTTATTCATCTTAATTACTACTATAACATTACTACCAGTTATAAGTTGGTTCATTACTATTACTACACTACTAGCAGGAGACTTTATTCATGATCTTAATTAACTAGTAACAACAACCATTTGAATTCACTATTAGAAGCTTAGTACAAGCATTGAATTCATTATAATATTAGTGAAAGCTATATTCACGATAATTAGCTTAGCAATTAGCGTAGTAGTTAAAAGCCATATTCATTATAATTAGCGCCCGAACTTTTCTCGAACACGAGGTCTTGACAATTATTACCCATGTCTTCCTTACCTGAGACAACTTCAATTTTCCACCCTAAGGCAAGTTTCGATGGTGATGGTGTTTTTTTGACAATTTGCAAGAAGCCTGTGGGTCTCACTTTGATATGAATGATCTACACTTACCCAGGCATTCTTCACAATTTCGTAATGCACCAGCTTCCTATTACTCTGAGTCGCGGGTCGTACCTGAGGGAGTTCAATCCTCTCAGCGAAGCAGAATGCTTGCCCATTTCGTGCCGCATGCAGGAACAATTCATTTCAATGGGTTGGAGGGATCCTTAAAGTTCCTCGAAGATCTGGAAGATCATTTTGATCTATACAATATTCCTGAAGACTGCAAAGTACAAATCGCAGGCACTTGCTTGAAGGATACCGCTAAGACCTGGTATCGGCAGTGGAGAGTGTCGAACCCGGATTCTCATTATGAGAATTTCCGTGCAGAATTTTTGGAGGTCTTTCCTTTCGGCCTCAGTCGAGCTAGCCTTGCACAACAACTTTTTTCTCGTCAGCAAGGACCCAACGATAGCCCTGTTGCATTTGCGTTGGAAACAACACGCTTATATAACTTATGGGATCCACATGCCAGTCATGTTGACATGTTGGATACCCTATTGCAGCAGCTCGACCCATTTTTACAAGATTTTCTTGAGGTTCGACACCCTGCTACAATTCATGAATGCCTTCGCTTCATACGAACGTATGAAGAGCGACATGGCAAACATGGTTCAACTCACCATGCTCGGGCACCCCGCGAGGCTTATTACGAAAACCCTCAGCGGCATAATAGGCATAATCACTTTCAGCGCGAGCGTACACAAGTGCACACCCAAGCTTCATACGTTCCATAACACAGAAGAGTGGCAAACCAACAGCGAGTTTCTGAACAATCTTCGGGATATCGTACAAATGCACAGTATGCTCGACCCCGTTCCAATCCGCAGCATTCGGAACGTTTTCATGCTCAGGGCAATAATAACTTTTCTGCCCGTGCTGAGGGAAGAAGTAATAGATATGACAATGTCAACAGACACGCGGAGTTCCCGACGCAGGTTTCACGCAGTTTTCCTCATCGTAAAAATTTTCCCGATACCCGGCAGGGTCGAGGTTTCAGACCGCATGATAATCCAACCAGGAATCCTTTAAACTTCCAAAGGAAGTAGACCAAGGGTCGGTCCTGCTTCCTGATACCAAGCATTCTGACCCTAAAACAGTATTAGTGACTGTTCAAACTCCTCAGTTGCCTGATGTATTCTTGACAATTGAAGATATTATTGTCGAGACAAAGTTCGACACTGGTTCTGAAATGTCAGCCCTAAATACGAAGTTTTGCACTGACAATTTTCCTGCAATACTCGTTCAGCCTGCGACGCAGTATTTGCGAGGTGCAAATAACGAAATCTTCAGTATCACAGGAACTGTCACATTATCTCTAGGGCTGGGAAAGGCTCGTTTTACGCATTCTTTCCTGCTTATAGACGAACTACCTGTGAAATGTCTAATGGGAATGGATTTTATTAACATGTTTCAAATAACTTTGAATTTCGTACAACATGTGATTTCCTTTCCGGAACCTGTCGAAATGATTCCTACGGTTCCTATGGATATAACGAGTTTGTTATTGAGTAACCAATTGAATAAGAGGCAACGAAACCAGCTTTCTCTACTTTTACAGGAAAGCCCTGGTTTATTTTCTGATCAACCTGGTTTCACACAGGTGGTTTATCATGTCATTGACACTGAGGGTTCGAAACCGATTGCGACGAAACCTTACCCTTGTGCTCCCCATAAGAAACAGGAAATGCAACGTCAAATTGCTGAAATGATTAAACAGGGCATAATAAGGGAATCAACAAGCGCCTGGGCTGCTCCTGCCTTTTTGGTTCCAAAGAAACAACCCAATGAATTTCGTTTTGTGACAGATTTTCGCAAGCTCAACCAAGTCACAAAAACGATCAATTATCCACTACCTGTCATGTCACATATTTTGCATGACCTGTCATCAACCAAATGGATGACAACTTTGGATTTGGCGAGTGGATATTGGCAGGTAGCAGTACATCCGGACTCTGTCGATAAAACAGGCTTTGTGACTCCTTTTGGGGCTTATGAATACCTGCGTGTGCTCTTTGGACTAGCTTCTGCACCTGCTACTTTCCAAAAGCTTATGGATACGGTTCTCAGACCTGTTCTGGGTCCCCATGTGCATGTATATTTGGATGACATTATTATTGCATCCGAGACTTTTGACGAGCACCTTTCTCTGCTCAAACAGGTGTTCCAACTCATATACAATGCTGGCTTGACGTTAAAACCTAGTAAATGCCAGATAGCGAGGGACGAGATTGTATATCTGGGGTTGAAAATCACTCCCCACGGCTTATTTACGGATAATGAAAAAATTAGGCCTATTGTTGACTTTCCTCGGCCTAAAACAGCAAAAGAACTATCACGCTTTCTGGGAATGACCAGATGGTACCAGCAGTTCGTCCCCGCTTATGCTACAATCTGTGAGCCATTGTATGCTTTGAAACGTAAATACAAGAAGTTTGTTTGGACACCTGAGGCTAACGCTGCATTTGAAACACTGAAGTCTGCGTTGACTCAGCCTCCTGTGTTGGCTTTTCCGGATCATACTAAGGAATTTGATATTTATACTGACGCATCCGGAGTTGGTCTTGGTTGCGTTTTGTCACAAGCTGGGCATCCAATAGCTTTTGCGTCTCGTACTTTAGCCAAAGCTGAACGCAATTATTCAGCTACGGAACGTGAATGTCTTGCTGTTGCGTATGCTCTTGATAAATTTCAATGTTATCTTAACGAATTGACAGTTAACATAATTACGGACCATTCTGTCCTTCAGTATTTGAATTCTGCTAAGCACCTATCTCAAAGACTTATGAAGTGGGTTCTGAAGTTACAAGAGAGCAATATCAAAATTTCGTATCAGCCAGGTCATAAGAATCAATTACCGGACGCATTGTCTCGCGTTCCGATTAGTGGGGTCCCCACAGAAACTACTCCTGGATGTCAGCCTTTACTTTTAATAGCTGATATAACATCCAGAGAGCAGATAATGGCAGAATTAATAAATGATCCAGATTTTGGGGATATCTATAATTTTTTGCTTGCGGGTTCGCCCCTACAAAGTGATCCTTCTCTGGCTGGAAGGTCACAGCATTTTGAAGTCATAGATGGTCTTCTTTACTATACGAAATCTAGGACTACTAGGGCAGAGTTTCGCCCATGTATTCCGCGAACCTTTAGAATGGCCCTTTTAAACGAATTTCATGACAAACCTCTTGCAGGCCATTTAGGTATTCGCAAGACCCGTTGTAAATTGCGGGATGTTGCCTATTGGCCTGGCATGTACCAAAGTGTGCTCGCATATGTTCAATCATGTCACTTGTGTCAGATTAATAATTACCGTAATGTAAGACCGGCCGGTCACTTGAAATCTAGTTCAAGTTCTCATGTTTTTGACATTATTTCAATAGATTTATTGGGACCTTATCCTTTATCTGTTAAAAACAAAGCTCGTTACGTTTTAGTATTAACTGATAATTTTTCTAAATGGGTTGAAATTTTTCCCATTAAAGCCGCTACGGCAGAAGTTATTTGTAATGTATTAGTTAATGAAGTATTCTCTAGATATGGTGCACTTAAGAAAGTAGTTTCGGATAATGGTCCTCAATTTATTTCTGACATTTTTGAAAGAATGTGTGCGAGACTACACATTAAGCATAAATTCATTTCCCCATATCATCCCCAGAGTAATCCTGCGGAACGCGTAAACCGCACGCTAGTGAAAATGATTGCTACATTTGTCATGGATCATCACGAACGATGGGATGACCACCTTGAGCTTTTTTCGTTCGCCCTCCGCTCGTCTGTTCACGAATCTACTAAAATTACTCCTGCAGAACTTTTTCTGGGTCGCAAAATTAAAACCCCTTTTGAAAATTTAACGGGGATTATCGACGAACTAAACCAGCGACCAACTCCGCAATCAGTACGAATCATGGCAGAAAAAGCTCGTGTTGCAATGCTAGGAGCACAAGCGGCTCAAGCAAGATATTATAATACTAGGCGTAGGGAACCAGATCTTGTCGTTGGAGATCCCACTCTCGTGGAAACGCACTTCCAGTCTTCTGTTTCTCATACTTTAGTGAAGAAATTTGCACCCAACTACGAAGGTCATATCGGGTGGCAAATGTGTTTGAAAATAACATTGTTCTTGAAAAACCTGACAATCAATTTCAATACGTACACGTTGCTCAGTGTCGCAAGTATCATGAACGAAATATCGATTTTATAATCAACCCTACTCAACCTTCTGTTCCACAGACTGAAGAGTCTATATCTCACGATCAACCTCCAGTAAGTTTGGACGAACCAACAAACTTTTTGAAGAATCTCCAGTGATTTTTTCTTCACCCTCCCCTCCTCAAGACGGGTTTCCAAACACGCAACCTGATTCTCCCATGAGACCAAGGCTCGAATCAAGTTCTTCAAATACTAGTATCGTTCCTTTCCCTCCAACCATTGCCAAGACTATTGCTGCACCATTTCCCGATAACTCTGCAACACCACAAGCTCCTACTTCCTTGAATACCTCGTCAGAGAGTATTCCTATAGGCAGAAATAAACATCGCCCTGCACTACCACTAAATTACAGCAGCGACTCAGAGGCTTCAGATATTTCGGATTTATCAGTTATGAACAATAATTTGACTATTCCTAAACGTCAAACACCAATACAAACCGTCCAGTACCACCAGAAGCTGGTCGAAAACGTAACTTGTCTCCCCAATCTGCTTCGCCGCAACAGCGACGAAGGCAGAGATCCTTGCATCCGCCCGGGTTTCGCCCCTGGAACCTACGCTCAAGGCAAACAGGGCCGATGCCTGCTGCTACTCTCATGCCACGAGGGCGAAAACGAAAGCAAACGATGTGGCCAGAGCCACGTCCGTCCAAAAGAATACTGAAAGGACACCACGGGCCCCAGCACAAAGGGACTACATATCAAAAGCCTGGGGGAGCCCGTTCCTATCAGCCGCAGTGATTTCCGGACCGCCAGACTTCAGCAGTTCCTGACCGACGGATTTCAGCCGTTCCTGACCGTTCCTATCAGCAGCAGGGATTTCCGGACCGCCAGACTTCAGCCGTTCCTGACCGACGGATTTCAGCCGTTCCTGACCGTGCCTGTCACCCGCCGGGATTTCTTGACCGGCAGACTACCGATGATCCAGTCACGTCCTTAAAGAGATCTACGCCACCTGAATTTACCAGTCCGATTAGGCCTGGAAAACGTTATCGTACTAGAGTTTTTTATGCGTCCTCGAGATAAGTAAGTTCTCGTGGACAGGCTCTTTTCTCCGTTTGTTGTTTTTCCTGCACGACCAGTTGGCGTGTCAGAATTTCTTTTTTCGTGTGGGCCTATGCATTCTTTTTTGTGTATATATGTGTTTTTTTTTTTTATATTTCTTCTGTGTCCATCTACTAATCCAAATTTTTTATATATATCTATGTGCTTAGGGGTAAAATAATGAAATTGTTACTGTTAGGCAGCTCCAGGCAATCTTCGCTGCTGATACAGTTGGAGTGTATTCAACGAATAATGAGAACGTAATTTGAAATTAAAAAAGTGATTCCTGCTAGGCAGAATAAAAGGAAGGTATGCCGATGCAGGTTTGTTTTGTTCAAAAATACAAGTGTTTCACAGACGAATACAGATTTCTTGATTTTGTCATGCCAAGTTTGATATTGTAAATACTGCTGCCACCAAACAACAAAAGAGAAGTCGATAAACGTCAATCAACGAAGTGTAAGACTTACACTCCAAAATTGATAGGTTTTTCGGAAAAGAAATAAAGAAATTAAGGGGGAGATGATGTAACGTATACTCTCGATTCACTTTCCTTTTGATTTTTACTATCTCTGGTTATTTTACTTTTCTATGTAAATTATCTTCTTACTGAACGAGATGTTATTTCACCCGCTGAATGAGATCTGGCAATGAGTGTAAGTCATGACGTGGTGGTAGCCAGTATAAATAGGCGCGTTCAACGATACCGGAGAGCGTTTGTTGTTGTACGGGAAGAGCGTTTATTGTTGTATAGGGAGAGCGTTTGTTGTATAGAGAGAGCGTTTGTTAGAGCTTCGTTCATGTGCAAGGAGCTACGTGTTATTTGAGTAGCTATGTGTGATGATACCAGTAGAAGTTCATAATAAAAGGTTTTAAGTAAGTACGTCTTTCTCAGTTCATAGTACTGTCAGACCTCTGTCTGGCTGTTAGATTTATTTCATTAAGTGTTATTAGTAACAACCAGAATAAGACTTTATTCATCTTAATTACTACTATAACATTACTACCAGTTTTAAGTTGGTTCATTACTATTACTACACTACTAGCAGGAGACTTTATTCATGATCTTAACTAACTAGTAACAACAACCATTTGAATTCACTATTAAAAGCTTAGTACAAGCATTGAATTCATCATAATATTAGCTGAGTAGAAGCTTAGCTTAGCTTAGTGGTAGTGAAAGCTATATTCACGATAATTAGCGTGGTAGAAAAGCCATATTCATTATAACATATACAAAAATGGGATGTAAGGTCAGGTGATGCGTAACATCAAAGCCTCTCCTTGACAAATGTCAACCCCGCCTTCTCGTGGTACATCCTGTTCCCACTAAAGGGGCTCTGACGACCGCCAATAGCGGTATAACTATACCATCGGGATTAGAGGAAATGCTATCCCACACTCACCAACCCGCTTGGCCAGCGTGGTGAGTTATGGCCAAACCCCTCCAAAATGACTCCACAACTTAAATCTTGGCCCTCAGTCTCCGGCAGCTGGAATGTATCTGGCCAAGGCAACGGCCAGTGCGACATGAAGACAGAGGGTGCTAAGAATCCCCGGAGGACCGGACTAGGCTGCCATCTGATGCTGACCTTGGCTACATATAACGGACGCTCCCTATCTTCTGATTCAAGGCTTCTTGAATTGGAAGAGGAACTACAAAGGATCAAGTGGGACATCGTCGGGCTAAGTGAGGTAAGGAGAAAAGGAGAAGATCTCATTGAACTGAAAAGTGGACATCTCTTCTACTATCGTGGGACAGATACTGGCAGAACTAGTGGTGTTGGATTTATAATAAACAAGAAACTGAAGGATAAAGTTGTAGAAGTTGAAAGTTCCTCTGACAGAGCTGCACGACTCGTTATCCAACTCTCGAGAAGATACCAGGCTCAGATTATTCAAACTTATGCACCCACCACAAGTCATGCTGAAGAAGAAATTGAAGAATTTTATGAGGAAATTCGTGATCTAAATAATAAAGGTAAGCAGCACTTGAAGATAATTATGGGAGATTTCAATGCAAAAATAGGGCAACGGCAACAGAATGAAATATCAGTAGGTAAATTCGGTCACGGCAACAGAAACCAGCGTGGAAATACTCTCGTAGTGTTTGCAGAGGCATAAGGGTTTTTCACCTTGAACTCCTTTTTCAAGAAAAAGCCACACAGGAAATGGACATGGAGACATCCAAATGGGACGACAAGTGAAATTGATTTTATTATGTGTAACAAAAAATTCGTCATAGAAGACTGCAGTGTGCTAAACAAGTTCAACACAGGCAGTGACCATAGATTGGTGAGATGTAAGATGCACCTCAACACTAAACTCGAACGTAGCAAGCTCATAAGACAAAAAAAATGTATTGACATAACCAACCTTAAAAAACACCATAATACCTTCAAATTGGAACTGAAGAACAGGTTCTCTGCTTTAGAAGGCCTAACATCGGAAGAAGTGGATATTTCTGAAGTTAACAGAAGAGTAACCAAAGCTCTTATGGTAACAGCAACAAAATTAGCTGGGTCTAAGAACAAATTGCATGTGAACAAATTATCAGGAAAAACCAAAATGTTGATGCAAAAAGAAGAGTGATGAGGACAACTAAAGAAGATGTGACTTCCAAAGTGGAATATATAGAGCTATGCAAGACAGTACGAAAAAGTATCACTGAAGACGTAAGGAAATTCAACTGTGAACTAGTAAGGAAAGCAATTGAAAACAACCAAAGCCTAAAGATAGCAAAGGGACATCTCAGTAAGGGAAAAAAACAGATTATGGCACTGAGAAAAGAAGATGGTTCTGTAACAAGAAATAGAGGCGAAATTTTGACAAGAGTGAAAGATTTCTACTCCAAATTATATGAAAGGGATGATACATGTACTCCAGACATCATGAAAGGTACCAGTACCAGAGTTCTTCCAGTCCTTCCAGCAGAAGTTGCACATGCAATCAAGAACATGAAGCGGGGAAAAGCTCCAGGAGAAGATGGAATTACTGTAGACATCATACAAAAAGCAAGTGGAGAAATCGAAACAGTACTCGCCCAAATTTTCACTCGATGCCTTAATGAAGGGAAAATTCCTGAGGATTGGAACAACGCTACAATGATCTTGCTACATAAAAAAGGTGACATTGAGGATCTCAGGAACTACAGACCTATCAGCCTCCTTACAGTGGTTTATAAAATCTTCACTAAAGTTCTTTCACACCGCTTGAAGGTGACACTGGACATGGCTCAACCGAGAGAACAAGCTGGATTGAGGAGTGGCTACAGCACAATAGATCATATCCACGTACTGAGAGAACTAATTGAAAGAGCGAGGGAACATGAACTTCTATTGTGCATGGCTTTTATCGATTATGAAAAAGCCTTTGATTCGGTGAAACCATCAGCAGTTGCAATGGCTCTGAAATCCTGCGGTATTGAAGATGCATACATTAATATTATTAATAACATCTATGAAAATGCAAGTGCAAAGATTCGGCTGTTTTAAAATACAACACACATAAAAATTGGAAAAGGAGTGAGACAAGGTGACACCATATCTCCGAAGCTCTTTAATGCCACATTGGAAAATGTCTTTCAATCACTGAACTGGGAAAACAAAGGGATAAAGATTAATGGAGATTATCTAACCCACCTTCGTTTTGCTGATGACATAGTCATTTTTGCAACTACCCCATCAGAGTTACAGAGTATGATCCAGGAACTTGCTGACAAGAGTAAAGAAGTGGGATTAAAAATGAACTTTCAGAAGACAAAAGTGATGTACAATGCTTTTACAAGAAATGAAGATTTATCGATTGATGGAGAAAAGCTGGAGATAACAGACACGTACATTTATCTTGGACAGCAGATATCAAGTGAGGGTCACATTGATGAAGAAATTAATCGGCGTGCAAAACTTGCCTGGAGAGTTTTTGGAAGAAACAGCATAATTTTCAAGAGCAATATGCCATTATGTCTTAAAAGAAAAGTGTTTGATCAATGCATCCTTCCAGTGCTTACGTATGGTGCAGAGACGTGGACCTTAGCTAAAAGAGACATACAAAGGCTGCAGACAACTCAAAGCAGCATGGAGAGGTGCATGCTTGGTGTAACCAGGAGAGATAAGAAGAGGAACACGTGGATCCGAAAAATGACAAGAGTGGAAGACATCATGATCAGAGTTAAATCCCTGAAATGGCAATGGGCTGGACATACTGCCAGAAGGACAGACCATCGATGGACAGCCGAAAATTTAGATTGGATTCCAAGGGACAGGAAAAGACCCAGAAGAAGACCACATGGAAGATGGGTGGGTGAAATTCGAAAGTATGCGGGAGTGACATGGAGGAGACTGGCACAAGACAGACCGTTGTGGAGGAAACTTGGGGAGACCTTCGTCCAGCAGTGGATTGATAATGGTTGACAATGATGATGATGATGATGATACAAAAATATCTATATGCGAGTATATATATGTATATATTAGGGTGGTCCACAAAATAAAATTTTTGAAAGTGCAAAATCCTACCCTTTCAAATTGTTCCATTTTCAGTTGTAACTTTGTGTGTCCATTAATTAATATTTAGAGGTCGTTCAAATGGCTGATTGTAAATGAATCTACCGAAAATGACTAAGATTTATCATAGAGTGTCCTTAATACCTATTCAGGCAGTAAATGCGTGTTTTAACACTTATTATTTCTGCAAATGTGACATGAACTCCTCAACACTCATCATCGATGTGTTTGCATGAACTTCTATTATTAATCAGTCAGTGGAGTAGCCGGCATTAGCCGGGTGAGCTTAATCTAACGTGTCAGTTGGCATCGAGCAGTAGCACAGAAAGGAATGTCGTCCATGCTCTCACTGCTCTATTACCCTCTCACTAATCCTCTCAGTTTCTGTGTGCTAATGTTAATTTTGAGTTACATTTCTGTTATTACCACCTTGTCAACTGTTTTTTTATCTTCATGATTTAAGCTTTAAATAAAGTTTGTATTTGAAAAATGTTATTGTATTACAGTTTTAGTGAAACTTTCTTTTCAGGCTTGCAAAGGAAGCGTCGTGTCTTATTTCAGTATTCAGAGGGGCTGACACACAAAGTCTTCCGCGGGCAGCAGTAGTTAAAATGCTGTTAAGAAAACGGCGGCGCACAATCGGATAAAACACTATGAGGAAGGCAAGACATCACCAAAAAAGTACTGCAAGATGGTATTAACTGATTTCAACTTCTGGACAAACAGCTATGCGATGCATTAAAGAGAACTTAACAGAAGTTTTGTAGGACGAGTGTCAGTGACATTTTCACACAACTAGGTATCCCACACACAACGGTTTACACCTTGCTGACGCAAGATTTTGGCCTGATGAGCAAACTAGCTCCTCTGGTATTGCAGCCACTAATTATGACACAGATATAAAATTGCACGGTGTCGTCGCAAGGGTACGCATGGGGATCACAAAGTCCTTCTGCATAGATGAAAATTGGGTGGAATTTTAAGCACCGAGCCAACAACAACATTTATGTTGTGGGTTGAACAAGGTATTTCCGCTGCATCCTTACTATTTGCATGAGCATAAAATCTTACCGGTCGTTGGCATGGATGTTCGCTGCATCCATGCCAACGACCGTTGCTCTTTTTGGAAGACGTATGATGAGAAAATCACCATTACATCGGAGCAGTATAAGTCGTTTCTAGAAAAGCATATCCCAACATAGGTACTCAGACATCATGCGCAACGACTTGTATTGTACACAACAACGCACGGCCGCACACTGTCCTAATTGTTGGGCTGTTCATTGAACAGAACGGTTGGGTGAAGCTTCCCCACTAGCTGGCATTCACTTGACATAAATCCCTGTGATTTCAACTGTTTTGTCCATTTGAAAGACAGATACCTGGTACTAGCTACAACAACAAACACGATTTTAATCTCCGAATCACAGACATTTTCCACAGACTTAATGTTTGTAGTGCTTTTAATGTTGTTCGTGAACTGCCCACTATTTGCGACAGTATAACTGATTACCTTTCAATATTTAGATCATCGCTCGGCTATTACAGGAATTATAGTAAGTTGAAAGTGTTCACTTACTTTCCGAACGACCTAATATACTGACTGATTCCGATACACCACATTTTATTTTTAAGTTGGTTGTGATATACATTTTCAGACGGAGCATCCCATTCTTTCTTAAAAAGAAAAGAGCTAAAAATTAAAGAGAAAACAATATCTATATCTCAAATAATAAGCATGAAAAGTAACATTATTTTATCGTCTTTACATTATTGCTACTTTTGGATGAATTAAATTTTGAACATTTGCGGGCGGTCGTAGTGAGCGATGGGTTTGCCTCCTCGGGGCGCTCCGTGGTAACAATGGCACACACAACAGCAACTAGGGCCTCTGTGAATCGTGGAGAGGTGCAAGCTAGTTCTGTTTGATATTGGCGAAAAGACCCCAACTCACTGGGTTTTGTTCCAGAATCCTTAGGTTGAATGACCAACTGGAACCCTCAGCTGTGGGCTAACCCCCCCCCCACACTGATGTACTTACCTGATTAAAAAGACAAAACGAAATTTTAAGAATGACTCAAGTGGAGGATATGGTGGACCTACCACACTTGAGAAGGACGGTCCCCACGGAATCGACCTGGACTTTCTAAACGGCGTATGAGAAAGAGATCTCGACTGAGTGAATATAAGATTGGTGTATGGACTACTAGAGGTATAAATGGCAAGATGAGTGAGGTGATTGAGGAGATGAATAAGTATAGACTGGATGTGCTGTGTGTAAGTGAAACCAAAAAGAAGGAAATTGGGGTAGAAGAAGTGAATGGCACGGTGAGTGTGTGGTCTGGAGTATTGGATAATATGAGAGGACAGGCTGGTGTAGGTGTGATTTTAAGTGAAAAGATGAAGAACAACTTGATTCACTATAGTTGCATAAGTGAGAGAATTCTCTGGATTCGTTTGAAAGTGAAACTTCAGAGAATTTTAATTGTTGTAGTGTATGCTCCTTGTGACTCAGAACCTTCTGATTAGAAAGAAGATTTCTGGAATGAGCTAAAAGCTGTTTTGAGGCAGTTTGGTGCTAAAGAAAAAGTTATAATAGCAGGGGATTTCAATGCTAGAGTAGGTGTACAGAATGCAATTTCTGACAATGTTCTGGGTAAGTTTAATGATCCTTGTGTGAATGATAATGGTGAAAGATTAATTGAATTCTGCATTGAGAATGGTTTGTGTGTATCTAATACATTTTTCAACCACAAGAATATCCACACATATACTTGGGAAAATCGTACTCTTGGTCAAAAGAGTGTGATAGATTTTGTTGTGTACAATCAGCGTTGGAAACACTTAGTTGTTGACACCCGTGTGATGAGAGGTGCAGATGTTGGTTCTCATCATTACTTGGTAGTGTCACGAGTGAAACTTAATGTTGGTTGGAGGAAAAGGAATAGGAAGAGACCCAGGATAGAAAGAATAAAGGTTGATAGGCTCCTTGAAGATCATCAGCGGTATTCTGACTTACTCAGAGAACGACTGAAGGATCTGAAGTCTGGTGAGAGGGATGTAGAAAAGAAGTGGGAATGTTTTAAGAACTGTGTTGTCACTGCTGCTAAAGAGGTCTGTGGCACCACAATAGTGGGTAACAATAAAGGTGATGCTTGGTGGAACAGTGAGATTGAAGAGGCAGTAAAGAGAAAGAAGGAAGCCTATTTGGGGATGTTGCAAGGTAGAGTCTCTGTGGATGAATATCGCTGTAAGAAGCGTGAAGCTGCTAAGCTGGTTCGCCACAGTAAGGCAAAACATAGGAAGGAGAAAGTGGAAAGGCATGAACTGGCTTTTTGGAAAGATAGGAAGTCCTTCTGGAAGTACATGAGACTCAGGAAAAATAGGGGAAACAAAGTTGTAAGTTATGTGAAGAATGAGATTGGGGAAATGATTTGGGAGCCCAATGAGTTAAGTGACAGATGGAGTGAATATTTCTGTGAGTTATTGATCAGGAAAGCAAAGATGATTCTGAGACAGGTGCAGATGATGTCACAATGAGGGATGAAAGCACAGGAGGGATCTCAAGAGAAGAAGTGTGTAAAGCTCTGAAATCTCTTCAGAATGGTAAGGCCCCAGGAGTTGATGGCATAACTGCAGAGATGTTGAAATATGGTGGTGACTCTATAATTGACTGGTTAACTGAAATTTGCCAGTTGTGCTGGGAGCTAGGAATGGTCCCTCGGGATTGGAAGGATGCTATTATTGTTCCCTTGTATAAGGGAAAAGGTGATCAGACTGAATGCAAGAACTATCGTGGTATTAGCCTACGGAGTGTGCCAGGGAAAGTGTTTGGTAAGGTTGTTATTGAAAAAGTACGGGGTCTTACATCATTGAACGTGTGGGATGTTCAGAGTAGTTTTATGCCTGGTAAAGGCTGCACTAACCAGATTTTTGCATTACGCACGATGATTGAAAAGTATCTGGCTGTTGGGAAGAAAGTTTTTACTGCCTTCATAGATTTAGAGAAAGCTTACGATCGAGTGAATAGGACACTTTTGTGGAAGGTATTGAATGAATATGGTGTTACTGGGAATCTACTTAATAGTTTAAAAGATATGTATGCTGGTAGTAGAGCTTGTGTACGAGTGAATGGTGTTTTATCAAAATGGATTTCCATTGGTGCAGGAGTTAGACAAGATTGTGTAATGTCACCATGGCTGTTTAATATATTTATGGACGCATGCATGCATGCGTGATGCCAAAATAGATAATAGTGGTTTATGTCTTGGTGGTATCCGTGTGTGCAGATTGCTGTATGCTGATGACACTGTCCTGTTGGCAGAGAGCAAAAGTGAGTTGCAGAGTATGTTGACTCGGATGCACGAAGTTTGCATGAAATTCAAACTGAGTATAAATAAGGGAAAAACCAAAGTTATGGTGTTTGAGAGAGGAACTGGTAGCACTGAATGTAATGTAAGTATAAATGGCACTGTGGTTGACCAGGTGAGTGAGTTTGTGTATTTAGGAAGTATGTTTGACAGAGAGAACAAGTTGGATGGTGAAATCAGTAGGCGAGTGAATTCTTCTTTGAAAGTCATAGCTGCTCTGGGAGGTTTTCACAGGAATGATGGGTTCTCTAGAGAGTCACGCATGGCTGTGTATGAAACTGTAAATGTTCCTACTCTGATGTATGGCAGTGAAACGTGGGTACTGCAGAAGAAACATAGGAGTCGTTTGTGTGCTGGAGAAATGCGTTACTTACGTGGGGTTTGTGGCAAGACACGATCTGATTGTGTGAGGAATGAAGATGTATTGCAGTTGTGTGATGTGAAGCAAAATGTTGTTAGTAAGGTGGAGACCAATATGCTTCGGTGGTTTGGCCATGTTGAAAGAATGAGTGATATAATGCTTACTAAGAAAATCTTTTCAGCCCAAGTGGCAGGAAGGAAAGGCAGAGGAAGGCCAAGGAAGACATGTGTGGATCAGATTCAGGAGTGTCTGCATGAGAAAAGGATTATGAGTATGAAGTATAAAAGATCTTGTTTGCGGCGTGTAATGGATATCAGTGAAGCACGAGTTATGTGTCGAGATCGATGTAAATGGAGAAGTTTGATACGACAACAATAGGTAAAAATATCTGGAAGTTTGTATTTCTTTTTGGAGCTAACCTCTGAATCTCAGAGAACAGCTTAGTGATATGTATGTATGCATGTATGTACCAGTGGACATTGAACAAAACTTACCATTAGACGAATGGGTGTTGGACCAATCGTACCTTTGAACAGTTTGTCTCTTTTGGAAGAAGACATACTGGAATAATCTGGACTGGACCAAATGTCATTAAACGAATCAGACCAGACCTGTCAAACTGCTGACACCAAACGTATGTTTTTGCAGAGCGATTGCAGGAAATTTGCTTGAGGGCAAGCTGGTCTGGTAAAACGATTTCGTTCCTGCTAAATACACAGAAGTATCTAGTTATCATACACTGAATGGACATATTATAATATACACACCAATAACAATATGCAAAGCAGAAGAATCACGTGGGATGCTGAAATTGGCAATGCCTCTAAATAGATAAGGCCCCTACGCATTGGGAACCAGTCACAGAAAAGAAGTTATGGGTACAGGAAGCGACGTAGGTGAGTTTGACCGTGGACAGCTAGTAAGTGGGAAGAAGCCTGATTGTTCGGTTACCATAAATCCTGAACTGTTGGAATTTCCACGTCAGGCCATCACGAAATATGGCAAAACGTCCAACCAATGGGAGAAATGTAGCCGTAAAGATGCATCTAATTCTCAAGGTAAACGCCGACTGTCCATCATTGTTATAAGGAATCGCACGGCTAAGATGGAGCAGATAGCGTCGGAATTTAATGAGGGAGCGTCAATAAGTTTATATGCACAAAAGCGTCCATACGTTTATATGCACAAAAGCGTCCATACGTTTATATGCACAAAAGCGTCCATACGTTTATGTGCACAAAGACTATCCGTCGTGCTATGGAAAAAAATAGGCTGTTGAAGTAGACGTCCACAACGAGTCCCCTTGTTGTCTGCAAGGCAACGATAGAATAGGCGGCAGTTTGCAAAGGCATATTGAAACTCGAGTGTAGAGTGCTAGAAACACGTCATCAGGTCTGACAAGTCACGGTTTCAAATCTATCACGCCAAAGGGACGGTGGAAATGTGGCGTAAAAGAAACGAACGATGGATCCAGCTTATCAAGTTAGAGTCATAGAGGCAGATAAAGGCTATGTTACAGTTTGGGGTGCGTTTACGTGGGCTTTCTTGAGGCCACTCGTATCCCTATAGAGCTCTGTGACCAGTGCAGGTATGTGAACATCCTCGTCGATCGACTACGTTTGTTCGTAATGATTCTCTTTCCGCACCGTGACTCCATCTTCTAACAGGACAACGCAACACCGCATTCTTTCCGAGTGGGAACCAATTGGCTCTAGGAGCATTCAAATGAGTTTACCAAACACGAATGACCTTCTACATGGTAAGACTTCAACCCCAACGAGAATTTGTGGGACGAATTGGAAAGATCTGATCGAGCCCAGGAACTGTGGATGCTGTACGAAAGGCGATTCTCGCTGCTGTACCATAACCGTGTTTTCAACATCTCACTGAGTTCTTACCAAGACGTCCGGCTCCTGTTGTGAGGGCAAAAGTTGGAGCAATACGCTATCAGGTAATAATAATAATTTGTTCATTCGGTTTAAAATATATATTTAAGACATTTTATGACTTGTGAGAAGCAATTATTCCTCATTTTTAGGTTAAAGTACAAAGTTTTGCAAATGTAAAAGGAATTAAACGGATTCATTATCTCGTCTTATTCGCTGAAATATAATAGCGTTTAAATGAGATGGACATACAAGGTAAGCAGTGGCGTAGCTACCACTAGGGCTCAACCACTTGAAGGGCCCATTGCCGGCTAAAAACAAGCTACGGAAAGGAAGAAAGGTAGCAATGCAAAATTGATGATATTAAGAGATAATCTTACAGAGTTTGTCTGGTTGCAGAAAGACTTTTGTATGACATTCTCCAAAGTGAAACACAAAATTCATCCCACAATAAGCCAATGGAAGACAAGTGGCGCAGTGGTCTAAGCGATAGCTTATGAGCATTTGTCCGTGATGGGTTCGGGTTTGAATCCCGGTGAGGCATGGATATTGTGTTTGTCTTATGCCACTGGCTCTCTCCCATCCTTGGAGTCAGAGGCCCTAAATTAGGGACGGGCGACTGCATAAGGGTAATACAATTATCGTGCATATTGCGTTTATTGACGCTCGCCGATCGTTCGGTTGAATCAGTTATTTACATTTTTACGAAAATAACTCCGAGAATGTGTTATGTGTTATCATTTTACAAAAATAACTCGTTGGAGCCGTATTCTACGATAAGGCCAGTGACGCGAAATGCCGCGCTTTTAATCTTGCAGACCGTGGGAGACGACGCTTCGTTCTTAAGTTTTGACGTCCCGTTGATTATTCACAAACCGCCATAAGCGACTACATAGTCAGTGGTTTGCCAGCTGTCGTATTAATAGCAAACATCCCTGTAACCGCGTATTAGTTGGTCTTGGGAAAACAAAGAGGAGATCCTTCCTTTAGTGTTGACCAGTATATTGGTGAGTAGACAACCTTATATTATGCAATCTACAGCTTACTTCCGATTGCATGATGTGCTACTGGTATAGTATGTAAGAAAATACCGTATGTAAAATGAGATTCTTGATAATATGCATAGGCATACCTAAAATAATTGTACGGTATTTCTACGGAAAACAGGGAGGCCCACTGCAAGATTCTACACCAGAGCCCCAAACGCTGCTGAAGGTAAAAGAAATTCATAATATCTATGTAGACGGCGTAAACATTCTTCGAGCGAAACTTCGGCTGTGAAGTTTAATGGAGAGTGACAATTTTTTACATTTTGAGACGTGCTAATTTTAAGTCTGAGTGAACCACAACTAGAGTTTCGTTTCAACCATGAAACTGGACTCACGAGAAATCCGTTTAAATGACACGCACCTGTCACCGTGAAAATACACTGGTCGACATAAAAAATGTTACCCTAACAAATGCACGAAATAAGATGAAACTTACCGCACATGTAAACAAATAGGTGAAAAATAAGTGATTTTTTAATGTTAATTAATGAAGGAAGAAATATCTTCATAATACATGGGAAATCGATAGAATATTCAAAGGAAACAGAATATAAATTCTGAATTTGCTTGTACCATATTACTGGTCATCCATGTAACTCTCTCAAAAAACTTGAAAATTTCATCGTCCTGGAGCTGTCCTGGGTGCTGTAACGGCTAGCACACTCGAACGGAAAGCAGGAGACTCGGGTTCGATTTTCGTTCCAGGGCTATGAAATTTTCAAGTTTTCTAAGAGATGTTACGTGAATGACCAGTAAGTGTTACAAGCAAATTCGGAATTTATATTCTATTTGCTTTGAATATTTTTAGTAATTTAATTTCTGTGGTATTACATGAATGCGATGGGCAAGAAGACAATGTGGTCACAGTCGGTAGGTAGTATGGCCTCCAGGCTGGGCTATACATTAAGCAAAAGGGCGTAGCATCGAGTGGAAAAGTCTCCGGATATGATACTGAGGTATCGCTGATCAGTGTCCACATTCACCCACATTTCTACGGGTCACGCAGATTCACTAAGTCGTTTGCTAATAATCTTCCAGGTGTTCGCTATTAGAAAGCCGGTAGTGTGCGGGCGGGCATTTTCTTGCTGAAAGAGGTTATCAGTAATATAATGGAGATATGGCAATGAAATAGCCAGCAGCACCTCATCGACGTATCGTGGTGCTATCACTGTACCCACTATGAGTACAAGCGGTGAAAGGATGTTGAAATGATAGTGCTCCAAACCGTAACACCATGTTAAGGAGCCCTACAGATGTGAGCGAGATAATCTCAGCGACCATGTCGTATCCAGACTCTCAATTGGCAATTGTCGGCGCTGAGAACGAAGCGAGACTGGTCGCTGAACACGACACATTTCCATTCGTCTCGCCACGTAAGTCTGGTACGCCACAAATATAACGTTGACCGACGGTGCGCGTAGGTAAAATGTAGTAGTCGCAATAACTGGCAAAAACGCAAACCTGCCTCAGACAATCTTCGGATCGCAGTCCGTTTCTATACACCTCGTCCACAGTGGCTTAACTACCACTCCCGCAAAACTCGCAATTGTGGGGGATCGCACGTAACGAAAGAGCATACTGCAACTGCCAGTTGTAGTTTTATGAAAAATCCTAATGCGCACTAAAACAAATAATTAACCCAAACATTAACATATTCCTTTAAGATCTATTTAGCTTTGCGCAAATGCCAAGTTTCACTTTTAAAACGTTGTATGTCGATGTTCTACATATTGAAGCTATTCGCCCTTTGGATCCGGATTGCAATGTAATCGTTCTGCAAGGGTTGTAATACGATCGCTCTCCAATTGCTTTCCCTCTGCGCAGTTGAGGAAAAGTGCGAAGCCACATGGAAATTCCCAGTGGAAGATGTGGGAAAACAGTCAGTCATCTAGGATTACGCACACGACAGGCGGTCCCCACATTTATTCACAACAGCCGCATATCTGTAATGTATAAGAGGGTGATTTTTTCAAGCTATTTATTTTAGCTTTGGACAAAGCAATTACATGTTGCTATTGGTTTTAGTTCTTCCTGGTAGTAAGTATGTGCATCTCTTTCACTGCGTGGAAACTTTAATATACAAGCGAACGACATTCATTTGCAAAATGTCAAAAAAACCTCCAAGTGGAGCTCAGTATCGGCGAAAGAAAAAAGGAGAGTCCTCAAAGTAACTTACAAAACTCGACCAATTCTTTTTTCCGCAGAGTTAATTAAGCTCAAGTGCCGTTTCTGATGAAAAGAATGATGATTTTTTTCAGAACGTAAACTGTTCGAAGTTTAGAAGCAGACATTTTACAAAAACCAAACACTTCAGAAACAAGTGAAAACAAAATACGTGATTATGAAATTGCAAAACCCGGTGAAAATTTTCATTGTCCGGACTGCTTTCTGTGACACCAGTACCGTTGGTCGTGAAAGTGTTCACTGCCTACCCGTCGCTGCAAAATACCCTACAGACATAGAGCATTAGGATGCTAATGCTCTTGATCTAAAAGTAAAGCCTCCATTATTGAAAGTATTTCCCGCGGGCCTGAGGGCCTGTTTCCGCGGGATAAAAACAACTGCTGTTTTTTCGCGTCCTACTATTGAATAATGACCAAAAACGAAATGAAAGTGCCTTGAAAATGGCTATGTTACTCATCTCCCAAACCTGGTTTACTGTGAACGCTGCTGGCTTTTTGCTGATCGTGCAAAACAAAGAAACCGTATTGATGACTGGAAGGGTTTATCGCGTATAACTACTGAACACGAAAGTAATAATTCTCACGGAAACGCCTACTGTGTGTTTGATCAGTAGAGATTGCATGGAAGAATTGACGAGGAAAAATAAATAAAGGAGGAGAAATGTTAGTTGTTCGCAATCTACCATTCCACAGGCATCGTGAATCAGTTGGAGAAATAAGCAACGGTAATATTTTGTTGGCTATCGTAGAACTATTAGCAAAATAAGATCCGACATTAAAGGAACATTTGAAAAAGCCCCCTCCCCCGGATACAGTAAGATACCTAAGTCCAGCTATTCAAAATGAACTCATTCATGTGCTTGTAACACATTTGAAAATGATTATTCTTGACGAAGTGACTTCAGCTCCATTCTTCTTCATGATTTTTGGCACAACACAGGATCCTACAAAACGTGATCAAGTGAGTGAAATCGTCCGCTAGGTAACGTTGCCAGCGGACGAAAATGGTCGGCCTACTCAAGTAAAAATACAACAAATGAATCAATTCTGGTATTTAGGGATATTGAGGAACAGACATCTGCCAGCCTGGACAAAGCAATACTACAATCACCGGAAGAAAATAAGTTAGATCTATCGAAGTGTCGTGGGTAGGGATTGGTAGGGCATCTTCGATGAGTGGAAAGTATTAGGGATTACAAACCCGAATTAGGGAAAAAGACGAAATACCTTGTTCGTTCACCTTCATCTTGTTATTAACGACGCTGCAATAAGAAACATACATGTACAGATGTTTTTGATACAGTGCTACGACTGTACACTTTCTTAGCGAAGAGCATTAAGCGTTGGAGTTTATTGTCAAACATCTCTGAGTTAAAAGGAAGCAACACAAAACAGGGTAACCTAACTTTGAAAAAGTTAATACTACTTGCTGGTCTATCAGAATGGATACAGTAATGTCACTTCGATTCCGTTATGTTGATACTCTAAAGGCTTTAATAAGGAGGATAATTCTCTTAAGAAAAAAATGAGGACATATCTGAAACCACTAATTTGAAAAATAGCATGGACATTTTTGAGTTTCTTTTCTTCTAGTTCTTTCGTTTGAAGTGCTGACCTCGCTTAACGCTACATCGAAGTCACCACAATCTTGAGATGTAGATCTCTCAGGAGCTGTAAATCTACTAAAGCTAGCAAGGGATAATTTAGCTTCGTTCCGAAACGGCTTTAACTATGGCAATGAAACAGCCACTTCTCTTGCGACGAGTTGGAACGTAAATGCTACTTTAAAGTGTAAGCGCCCTTGTACTGTAAAGAAACACTTTGACGAACTGGCTCAAGCTGAACACTACCACTATCAGAAGAAAATTTTAAGCGTTTTGCTTTTTAACCAACACTAGACTTTCTGATTTCTAAACTCAGTAACAGGTTTGGGGGAATGCATACTGTAGCGGACAAAGATTTGCATTTCTTATGTCTTTTACCTTGGCAGGAGCTACGGATGAAGACCCTGTGATGTATGTAAACCAATTAATGCCCGTAAGCACATACCCAAGTGAACTGACAAGCAAGTTAGTAGAGGAACTCCTAGATTTCCGAACGGCACTCTGCAACCTTATAGCTGAAAAAATGACTATTCTGGAAGTAGCAAATCTACTCATTGTAGAAAATCCTACAATTGTCAGTTTGCACTAACCTATTAGTGTCTGCATGACAAAAAGATTATGAGTATGAAGTATAGAAGATCTTGTGTACAGCGTGTGATGGATGCCAATAGAGCTCGAGTTGTATGTCAAGATCGCTGTAAATAGAGAAGTTTGATAAGGCAACAGTGAGTAAAAATTATCTGGTAGTTTGTATTTCTTTGTTCTCCTTCCTGCACGCGTCTTCTCGAGCTCCTCAATTTTAGGCCAGTTTGCTCGGTGAAAGTGTCTATTGCTCCTGTTTTTTGTCCTCCATTCGTGTATAAGGGTATGTGATACATTACGCATTACTTTTCCGAGCCGGAATGTGCATATTTATATGTTATTCCATGAAAATATTACCTGTTGACTACGTCCTACCGCGTACTAAAATATGCGCCCTGTGTTCAGTTTCTAGTGCCTGCTCTTCCTGTTTAGTGCACTTCGTTCACGTAATACGTTGTTTGCAAACTTCGCAGCTCCTTTTCTGCGCTGGTAAGTGAATATTTCATTGATAGTTCTCCAATATTAATCTCGGTACGTCTGTTTACTTTTGCCTGTCGTGACTCGCCTTGACTTCCTTCTGTTTCTGCACCATCTCTTCCGATCAGTTGCCTTCTAAGCTTATCTTCTTGCTATCTACACTCCTTCCCGTTCGAGTCACCCTCTGATAGTGGTCCTTGGGTGACGTCATTGCCGTGATCCACCTGTCTTTTACTGTTTTTTTCCAGTGACGTCATAACCTTGCCTTTTACCATCGTATTTCGTTTTTTTTCTGTGCCTTTGCTATCTATTTTGTCCTACATTTTACGTGATTGTGCTGCTTTGATCTACAATTGAAGACTGAACTATGTCTACTGCTTTCCTCCGCCCCCCGACGCCTTCTCCGGATGTTCAATTTGACAGCTCAACTCATCTATCTTCGCCCACAATCTCTGCCCTCCCCTTAGATCATTTCTCTATGCATTGGGTTTCCAGATTCCTCGTACTGGCTCTACCTTAACAGCTCATTTATTGGACTCCTCGCCATCCGGTCAGGCTCTCCTTGCTTCTTTGGCTCTTGAAGTAAAATATACAGCGCTTCCACGTACCAAGATTACAGCCTACAGTTCTGCACTTCATCAGTTAGTACCACCTGATGCCATTACGCACTTCGCCCGTAAGCTCCGTTCAGTGATTGTATATTTTTCCAGCCTTGCTGAAGTCGAGCTGGTTCCGTCTTCTCCTATTTCAGTTGACGACCAAAGTTTGTTCGCAATTCCTCTCGCACATTGTCCCACGCGTATAAGTTTGTCTCCGGTTCCTCCTGAATTATCAAATGATTTATTGCATGCTTTCCATTCTCAAATTGGTTTGGTTATCGGCTCTATTCGGTCCGCCCCTATTATAGTTTTCGACGACAAGCTCTCGTTGCTTTTCCGGACGAACAGTCCATTATATCCTACCCCGCAGCTTTCCATGTTATCTGTGGTCCACACACTCGTACAGCAAATGTTTTTACTGACTATCATTGTTTTACTTGTAAACTGCCTGGTCATCATAATTCTTCTTGTCCAATACGGAATTTTTCGTCATCCATTCGCCCTTCTGCTTTGCCGGATTCGTGCGACTATTCTTCACCATCCACATTTTTGTCGGATTTTCCTTCTACGTCTTCACATCTTCCGGTTTCGAGTGGTTTGTTCCAGGCTCCTGATTCTTTTACTTCATGTGTTTCTTCGGAGGATATTTTCCCTGAGCATCTACTACCGACAGCTCTCCTCGATGTCCACACTCCTGTAACTACCACTCTACTGTGCACGTCTCCACCGAGTCCATCTTCTGTCCACTTCTTGTTGAAATGCCTCCAATCACCCTTTTCACCTTCGTCTCTTATTCTTGTCTGTCCTTTGTCTCCATGTTTGGGTATGGTCTCTACTTCAGTGGTTCCGTCCTTCATTTCTACCGAGCCAGAGTCTTCCAGTTGTATTTTATCTCCCGCTTCTTCCCAGTCACAGTGTCATTTATCCGATTCTGCGTCTCAAGTCTCTATCTTGTCAAGTCCAAAGTACATCGATTCACCTTTTTCTGCCCTGTCTTGTGATACTGTTCCTGTTGGGTGTTCATCGCTATCCAACTCTGTTCCTGTATCACTACATATTTTGTTTCCTGAACCATCGCCTGCCACGCTGCTTGATATACCTTATCCTCCTTCATTGACGGCTGATAATGATTCGTCGCTTGCTCATGTAGTCCTGCCCTTCCTCCTTGCTGCTCCGTATACGACTTCAAGTTCACCACCGTGTTCCTTTCCAGCCAGTCCATCTTCCCCTCGGTCCTTCACTGACAGCCCTGCAATGTCTTCTGGGTTACCTGCTACGTCGACACCTGCGCCGCCGGACGATAATCCTGCAACGCCCGTTTTCAGCTCTCTTCTGCCGATCACCTATGAGAGTCCTTCGCTCCCAGCGAATGTTGTTATGCTCGTCGAACCTGCATTCTTCGACCTCCAGTGAGCTGATTCGCCTTCCGACGTGTCCTCTTCCTCTACAGCTGCTCCTGTCGTTTGTCCACCAGCTTCAGCCTCTTTTCCGGTCTCACCGAATGTTCATGCCAGTGCTTCTGTACCCGTACAGCATCATGTTCCTGTGTCATCTTCCGCGACTTCTGCTGCTAGTGCTTCCCTATCTTGTACATCTTCTACGGCTCGACGTTCCAGACCGTGGCGTAAGCCTTTTCCTAGAGTCCTTCGCACCAAGACTTTGATTCATATGATGAATATGTCCTGGCTTTTCACCATTGGTTTAAACATGCTCTATATAGAGATCTTTATTACTCCAACCTTCCGGCTCTAGTTCTTCGTAAATCTACTATCTTCCGAGATGTGAGCCCTTCGACTCTTGCTTGACTTTTAGCCATGATTAATGTCCTGTGTATTTTCTGTTACTCATGTCATCTCTTCGTCTGAGAGAGTGGCCTGCGAGCCCATTGATGATTCATATGTGTTGTTCTCCTGACTACCGCACATGTTTGCCTGTGACTTTGCCCACGCCCTCCGTGGATTCTTCATGCTTAATGTCTTTTGCATTTCCTGTTACTCACGATGTCTCTTTGCCTGAGAGCGTGGCTTGCGAGCCCGGCCTGCTAGCCCATAGACTCTTTATACGTTTTGTTTTCCGCTATATCTCAAGTGAATGGCTGTGACAATGCTCACGCCTTTTATGGCCCATAGCCCAAGTTATATGCTCCCATTTCATTGTAAACTTTTAGTTGTCTAATAAAGCGATATTGAAATTGTATTTCTATGTGGAGCTAACCTCTGAATCTCAGAGAACAGCTTAGTGATATGTTTTTCTCAACACTACCCTTCACAATAGCATCTACAGAAAGATTGTTTTCCAAATTAAAACTTATCAAAAGCTGTTTGAAAAGCATCACGTCACAAAATAGACTGCTGGAATTGTCATTGTTAAGCATAGAAAGAAAGTTTGCCAAAAGAATAGAACTCGATGCTGTGCTTGATGGGTTCGCCGAAATGAAGGCTAGAAAGAAAGATTTAGGCCTAGAAACATGAAATCCGCCCCGGTGGAGCAATGGTCTAAGCACTGGCTGATGACTATTCATCCGAGATGGGTCCGGGCTCGACTCCCGGTCAGGCATTAATGTTGTGTCTGTCTTACAGCACTGTCTCTCTCTCTTCCCTGGAACCAGTGGCCCTAAATTTGGGACGGGTGACTTTTGTTAACGTAGTGTGTTGCTCACGGTGGTCGTTAAACATAAAAAAAACAACAACATAGAAATTTCTCCTTATCGTATAAAATAATATTTTTTTCCATTTGTTTTATATTCACGTAATAATGATTTATATCATGTTATATCTATAGGCAATAGTCATATCGTAGTATATTTGTACACAATCACGTACATGCGCACTGTATTTCCACATCCACTAATTTTTCGTGACCTGTACTGCTGAAATTTGTAATAAATACCAGTAGTAACGTAGTCCATACTGGATTCTTACTGTGTAGAGTATTGAATTATCTATTTGAATGCAACCATATCCAGTAATGATAACAAAAACTTTATAATTATTAATCTTAAACATTTAAATATATTTTACCGAATTCGTTTCTTGGGATAAAATGTATTTTCATTTTCATGCATCGGCCGCTCACCGTGTTAATCCTGATCGACTGATTGATAACCTTGCATTATGTACTTCTGTTCCAAAATTACTTAAAAGTTAAAACTACAGGGCTATAGGTACCCCTTTACTTTTCCAGACACTCTTCCTGAGTTTCCTGCCCCCCCCACCTCACATACACACCTGCGAAAAACAAATTCTCCCTTTCGTTCGAAATCCTGAGAAAATCACTGTGACAAGGGGTGCCCAATTAAATCTTGTGTGTGTGTGTGGGTGTGTGTGTGTGTGTGTGTGGGTGGGTGGGGTGGAGGGGTGGCGAATGTTGTGCTAATTACATCAGTCCCGCCGAATCGCTGCATTCAACTGCAAGATATAGCCGTGCTTCTACAGCTTGCAGTCAAATGCAGCGATCCAGGCATTCGGACGTCCATCTACGTGTTCCAATCCCCTACAGTGACTCACCGTACCTTCCTATACTCTCTGTCGCCACATTCGGCCGACAATTGTTGTACCCCGATGCGTTTCCGTCGCGATGCTACGGAGGGTTCGACCAGTCGTAGGTAGGTCTATGATGAAGCCTCTGATAAAGGTGTCCGTGTGATGGCAGCATTCCTGTTAACGTAGTCCAGGCATTCTCACTTCTTACACATGCTTTCGTTATCGAGATTACTTCAATGCACGGGCTCATATGACCAGGTGAGAACGACCAAGATTAGATACTCTGTGCCGTTCTGCTCTTTTTTTCTTCCTCATCTGTCACGTGATAGGTTCGCAACTGCAATCATTTATGCACTCATTGTCATAAAAATCCGCACACTAAGAAGGAGGCGTCGGATTGAAATGAGATTTTAGTAGTCAAATGGTACATACCAAGGACAGAAGTGATTACAATATTATAGCAGCGTGTACCGCGGACATACGGTACACATTACGGTCAGCGTTAGCACCACGTCGGACCGCCTCGTGTTCGTATGCATGTGATGATACGGTCCGGCATGGAGTCAAATAGACACCGTATGTTATCCTGGGACAGACTGGCTTACACTTCTTGCAACTGACGCTCTAAATCACGAACACTGGGACATGGAGAAATCTGGCGTCCCATCTGGTCCCACACGTGCTCGATGGGCCAGAGATCAGGCGACCTGCCAGGCCACGGAAGCATCGAAGACAGTCCTGGGAAACTCATGATGTGTGCGGACGGGCGCTATCTTTTGGAAAACGGCTTCGGACTGCACCGCCAGGAATGGCAGCACATGGGGTCGTAGAATCTCCAGTACGTAGCGCTGGGCTGTCAACGTCCCTCGGATCACTGCGAGGGAAGTCCGGCTGTCATACGCAATGGCTCCCCAGACCATCACGTCCGCAGTTCCGGACGTGTGCCGTGGTACAGTGAGGCTGCGATTGTAGCGCTCACCTGCGGTCCTCCAGACTCTGACACGGTGGTCGTCCGTTCACATACAGCAGCGAGATTCTTCGCTGAACACTATACGTTGCTAGTCCTTAGCATTCCACGTTGCCCGCTGCTGACACCTCTACAATCGACGCCGACGACAGTTAGGTGTAAATGGCAGAAAATGTAAGGGCCATCAAGAGTGCTGATGCGTCTCTACCTGGAGTCTGGAAATGGTTCTGGCGGACAAAGGAGTCCCTTGTACAGTCGCCACATGTCTCTTGATATTAGACAAAGACGTCGCTGCCTCAGTGTGTGCCGCTCTCACGATCCAACGGTCCTCTTTGCTGGTGGTGTGTCTGGGTCGTCCGGAACCAGTCCGCTGTGTCTGAGTGCCTTCCCGTGTTCATTCTCCAAGCATGATCGCACCGTGCTGTCCAACCGGCCCAAATGGCGGCCGGTTCGGCGCGCCGGTCACCCTGCCTCTCTCATCCCGACGATACGGCCTCGTTCAAAATCCGTCAGGTGCCCCGTACGCATACCTACGGCGGCTCCTCGGCATGTCTATCGCTTGGGGATCTCACCTGACTCTTGACGTGCACTTCGACACGAATGTGTAGTCCCATGCGCGGCGCCTTATAAACCCCAAGGATTGTGATTGCAAGCGCCGGTCTCGAATGCGCAGGCATGCGGAATTGCATGAAACTTTAATCGTTTGCATGTTTGCCCTCCCCGTAGCTATTCGCTGAGTTTTGCGTTAATCGCACGGTTTTTTCTTGGTGCGCGGAGTTTTATGACAATGAGTGTATAAATCAACTGGCGCCACATACGCATCAATTTGCAGTTGCTCCGACAAATTCTTCCTGTTGCAGCATTTTTTTTAATGTCAAACGGTATATATGTATTTTTTTTTTGATTGGAGGTTTAACGACCACCGTGAGCAACTCAATGGGCTATAAGCAGTCGCCCGTCCCTAATTTAGGGTCACTGGTTCCAAGGAAGGGAGAGAGCCAGTGCCGTAAGACAAACACAACATCCATGCCTGACCGGGATACGAACCCGGACCCCTTACGGACGAATGATCAGAGGCCAGCGCCTTAGACCACTGCGCCACCGGGGCGGCAGTATATTATTAGCACAGAAATTTAGACCAAGTCCCTGAAAGTTAATTGTCAATAAATTCGACATGTTTCTGTCAAAATTAAATGATTAAATTAAAGTTTAAAAACACAATCACCTATGGTTTTCTTTAATTCGGAGTTCAACTATCACCATGAGCAATTCTAAGAGCCATAGGCAGTCGTCCATCCCTCATTTAAGGTAGCTAGCTGGTTTCGGGGTAGAACCACAATCTGCACCACCACACAAACAAACCATGCGTGGTTCGCCCGGAACTCGAGCACGGTCTCATTTTGAACGAATGGCCGGAGGCTGCGTCTCAGATTTTATTCATGATTTTGCACGCATGATTAAACAACAAAATTATTAAGCTTTGTTCAGAACAGAAAATCTTTCGTTTGTTTCTGAACAAGGCATTTTAACAACTAGTGTGACATAATATTGGTTTTAATTTTTTTCAGCTCGCATGGGAATAAACCTCAGATCATTTCTTTTCTTAAATTCCTATACCTTAAGAAGAAGAGTTTTGTTCTGACCATCGGTTTACGTATTTTATTCAATGTGCTGTAAGTTTCTCTGAAAGATGCTACTTTAAATGTTTTTTTCATTTTGTGCTGGTTTAAATTGCTGATTTTTAGAAAAGCAAATATTCTACTAAAGCAGAAATATACGAGAATGATGAAAAGAGCTGAAATGCCAATTAGCAAAATTCTGATGCGAATCTCTGACTTTTGATACCGAGTTCATGTAAAACTGTGACGAAACAAGAAGAGCCTGTGAAATTCCGTAAGTTTTAGGTTCAGCTGTGTGCACAGAAGGTTTACGCCATCAGAGAGCTTATTATGGTGGAGGAAATAGTGGTAGAATACAAGATTAATTTTTAATCTTTGTAGTTCCAAACCGTTGACGTGAACAGATAGATGATACTTTCAGTTAATAAAGGCTAGCTTGCATGTCCTTCATGAAGCAGGTGCATGATTTAACGAGAGTCATTAACTTGTATCAGTTAGTAGCTCCAAAAGATTGACGTGAACAGATTATATTTCTACAAGTAAAGACCAGCTTGCATGCCTATCGTAAAACAGGTGCATGACTTAATGACAGTCATTAACCTATATGTGCTTGTTCAGTCTCCGAAACACCCATGTAAATCTGCTATAAGCATTCACTTAGCAACAGAAACGTTTTATCATGTACAAATTATACAGGTCAGCAACAAAAACTCTGCACAGGATATTTATACTATTTCTTATAGATTTTTACTCACTGCAACCGAGAAAAATACTCAAAAAAATTCCATCATGTCAGGTTTTCTTGCAAAACTCGTGTTTGTAGTTTCATTTAGAGTGAAACTCCCGTTTAACTCGAAATCTGGTATCCTGTTCTTGATTCTAAAAATCCTATGCAAAAGTGATTTCTTACTTTCATTTAATATGTATTAGAGTGAGGCTCAAGAATAAATACAAAGAGAAAATGAGCGTAAGTGGAAGGGTGGCAGGGCAAGGGTAGTGTTGGCGGCAGTGGAAGGGTGGCAGGGCAAGGGTAGTGTTGGCGGTGTGAGGAAGCTTAGGTTGATCATGTCCCAACCGGTTTAATTTGTTTATAGCGAAAAGTGAGGAATCTTACTGGCTGGGTTGAGCATAGGGTATTAGGAATGAGTATCAACAAGCGTATTGTCAGCTTTGATCATGTTTCAACATGCTAAATAAGTTCAGGATCTAGGTTGCTTTGGTTATGTTGCATAGCTTATATAGATGACTATTGGATATTCGAGGCTAAAAGTGCCTAGAGAATCTCTCGAAAGCATTAATTTTTATCTTTAAGAACGAGAAAAAAAGAAAAAAGAAACTTTTTACTGTTTTCTTTTATTTATATGCAGTGCCATTTTGGATTTTTTTTTATTGAGCCAGAGGAAGAAGCAGGTGTTGCCGATTAACCTGCCCAGCTACAGAGAGAGACGATATAGGCAGACGCGCAGGTGTCATCATAACCTCGCTCGCTCTCGTGTTCACCTATGTTTAACATGTGATTTCACTGGTCTTTTTGAAGGGAGCGAGGCTAGTTTCCATCTGCTTCACCACAGGAAAAGCGTTTGCTTCTAGATGTACGGAAAATCAGCATGTGTACTCAATGCGGTGTATACAAACAGCGAGGAGCCACACTCAGTTTACATTTGGCATTCAAACGTGACTGTGCTCGTGTTTTTAGTTATATATTATGGCTCCAAGGGATTGTGTTATTTCTCCTGACAACTTTTGTTTTATTTGTGGTGAATACACTGTTAAAAGTGAACAAAGAAACATCAGTGATTTCGTGAAGAAAGTGTATTTTGCTTACTTCAAGTTGAAACTTGGGGTTCAAGACAAAGCCTGGGCTCCTCATAAGGTGTGCAGAAGGAGCGAAGAAGATCTCCGTTTATTGTTTAAGGGTAAGAAACACTCATTTCGTTTTGGCATTCCTATGATGTGGCGTGAACAGCAAAACCACACTACCGACTGCTATTTCTGTTCGGTAGATGTGAAAGGTTTTAATACAAAAAGCAAAAAGAAAATATCTTACCCAAACCTAAATTCAGCTATTCATGCTGTGCCTCATAGCTCTGCAATACCAGTTCCACGCCCACCTTAGAGTTTGGATGATATCCTGAGTGATTCTGAGGACGGAAACACATTACCTCTCCAGGACGAATATAGTTCAGATTTTTCTGTTGATGAGGGACCACAACTTTTTTATCAGAGCGAGCTCAATGCTCTGGTTAGAGCTTTAGGCCTTTCAAAAAATGGTGCCGAATTGCTGGGGTCAAGATTAAAAAATAAAAACCTGCTGTCACCCGGAACCTCATTTTCGTGGTACAGGCACCGAGAGAGGGAATTCACTACATTTTTCTCCAAAGAGGGAAATCTCGTTTTTTGTAGTGATGTTCAAGGGCTAATGAAGTGTTTTGAAATAGAATATGATTCATCTGAGTGGCGCCTATTCATTGATTCCTCAAAAACAAGCCTCAAGCAGTCATGCTGCATAATGGGAATAAATTTGCATCACTTCCTGTAGGACACTCGGTGCATTTGGAGGAAAACTATAACGATGTGGCAATGATTCTTAAGATAATAAAATATCATGAACATCGCTGGATGCTTTGTGGAGACTTCAAAACAGTAACCGTGTTGTTGAGCCAGCAGGCAAGTTATACGAAATATCCCTGCTTCCTTTGCTTGTGGGACAGTCGAGCCAGAGTTCTCCATTGGACAAAAACTAGCTGGCCACTTCGAGACGAGTTAATCCCCGGCGAAAATAACGTCATTAATACAACGTTGGTTCCTCCTGAAAAGGTTTTATTACCACCTGTTCATATTAAATTGGGACTTATGAAGCAGTTTGTGAAATAACTGCCAAAAGATGGGGAATGTTTCAGATATCTGTGTTACAAGTTCCCAAAACTGTCCGAAGCCAAGTTGAAGAGGGAGTTTTTACTGGCCCCGACATACGAAAACTGTTATCCAATCCACTCTTTTCAGAAACAATGGGAGAAAAAGAAAAAGAAGCGTGAGACTACTTCAAATACGTGGTGCACAAGGTTTTAGGTAATACTAAAGACCCTCACTACAAAACCAATGTAGAACTCATGTTGGCTGCGTATAAAGCTCAAGGATGTAAGATGAGCTTAAAAGTTCATTTCTTACACTCCCATGTCGACTTTTTCCCGAAAACTTGGGAGCCCTCAGTGAAGAGCAGAGTGAAAGATTTCACCAGGATGTCCGTGATATCGAGAGACGCTACCAAGGACGATGGGACGTCAATATGCTAGCTGACTACTGTTGGATGCTCAAGCGGGAAACAGAAAGTGGAAAGCGGAAGCGTGTTCGGAGAAGTATTAAAGAGAAGAAGAAAAGGTTTCATAGGCAAAAAGAATGAACACGGAATGTTAAGAACATTTCATGAAGAAATTGTTTGTTTATTATAAAAAATATTTTTTAGTTCATTGTAATGAAATGGTGGTTTTCTCATTGTTATGCTTTTTTTATGCAAACACCTTGCATTTTGCAAACAAACTGTACGTGATGGAGGGAAATGGAGGTCATTTTTGGACTCAGAACACTCGAAAACATAATATTTACCAAAAACATCCCATGCAGCTGAAAAAAAATATTTTTTTGCAGACCTGTGTTATCTATCTCACGAGCTGATGCTGTGAGTGTGAAGAAACGTCCAGCTAAAATAAATTCCTCATTCTGGATGAAAAGGGCGGTAAGTATCAATTAACATCTCGAGGCTACGTCAACTTAATGCGTAAGTAACCACAATTATGATCTTTCTTAAAAAACCTGTCTTGTGCATTGCCCTTTACGGAGCACCTGGTGCATGAGTGACACTATAATTCACTCGCCACTTTGTGACTTCCAACGTTATTTCAGCATTATACACTGAATTCTTCAATAAACAAGATAGATGACATTGAATTTTCGGGTGTAATAAGCACGTCTTTTGAATCCGTTCTGACGCAAATTAAATTTATCAAAGCTATTCAAAGTCAATGGAACTGGTATGGAAATCAATAGTATCTGACGGAAAAAAGAAGTTTTTCAATCGGGTCTTCAATCCCTCAGATACTGCTGTAAACGGAATCGTGAGCTTGCGAACTCTTAGAAACAGAGTTATCGACAAAAATAAGATGTGACTTTACGTCCCTTGGTGGGAAAACCATGCATTATTTTAGGAAGAAAGTATTCACAAATGGTTTATCCATATGTGCGATATCGGTCCAAGAAAAAGAATTTCAGTCGAGTTTTCAGGAGCCCAGATTTTGCTACAAATACATCAGAAGTAGAAATTAACACTTATGACCCCTGGTGGCCAAACCATTCTTTACCAAACATTAGAAATTACGTGAAAAATATTTTCCGTCAGGTCTTGTATGCGATACAAGAAGAATTTTTCAAATCGGAGTTTTAGGAGCAGAAAACACAATTTACCATTGTGCGCCCTAGCGGAAAGTCTATGATTTACTTGAAAATTTTGAATTTATAGGAAAAACATTTCGCATCGGAAACACTATCCAACAAAGAAGGAATTTTTCAAATCGGACTCTTATAAGTAGAGATATTGACAAAAATGAGATACACATCTACGCACCTGGCGTAAAAACCATGCATTATTTCAAAAAGAAAATGTTCCTAAAATGTTTGTCGACATGAGTAGTATCGGTCCACAAAAGACTTTTTTCAATCGAGATTTTAGGAGCTCATGTTTTGCTGCAAATACATCAGAAGCGGAAATTAAGACTTACGCCACCTGGTGGCCGAACAATTTTTTACAAAAATTTGAAATTACGTGCAAACGATTTCCCACCAGGAGCTGTATCCGGTGCAGAAAGAATGTTTCAGATCGAAGGTTTAGAAGCAGAGATATAGGGGAAAACGCAATTTACCTTTACGCCCCCTAGCGGAAAGTCTATGAATTTCTTGAAAATTTTGAATTTATAGGAAAAACATGTCACACTAGAAACACTATCCAACAAAGAAAGAAGTTTTTAAATCGGACTCTTAGAAGTCGAGATATTGACAAAATTAAGATATACATCTACGCCCCCTGGCGTAGAAACCGTGCACTATTATAAGAAGAAAATGTTTCTAAAAAGTTTGTCGGCATGAGTAGTATTGGTCTACAAACAACGTGATTTTCAATCGAGAATTTAGAAGCTCATATTTTGCTGCAAATACATCAGAAACGGAAATTAAGGTTTACGCCCCCTGGTGGCCAAACCATTTCTTTTACAAAAATTAGAAATGATGTGCAAACGATTTTCCATCAGGAGCTGTATCCGGTGCAGGAAGAATTTTTCAGATCGGAGATTTAGAAGCAGAGATATAGGGGAAAACGCAATTTACCTTTACGCCCCTAGCGGAAAGTCGATGAATTACTTGAAAATTTTGAAACTATATGAAAAGCATGTCACACGGAAAACACTATCCAACAAAGAAGGAATTTTTCAAATCGTACTACTAGAAGTCGAGATATTGACAAAAATAAGATATACATCTACGCCCCCTGGCGGAGAAACTGTGGGATATTTTAGGAAGAAAATATTCCGAAACGAAAAGGTTTATCGATCTGAGTGGCATCAGTCCACGAAATAATTTTTTCAATCGATATTTTAGAAGCTCAGATTTTATGGCAAATACATCAGAAGCGAACATTAACACTTACGCCCCTAGTGGCCAAAGTATTCTTTACCAAAAAATCGAAATTATATGCAAAAGATTGTGCATCAGGAGATGTATCCTCTGCAAAAAAAAAAAAAAAAAAAAAATTCAAGTCGGAGTTTTAGAAGTAGAGTTATCAGAAAAAAAGGCAGTTTACTTTTACGCCCCCTAGCGGAATATCTATGCCTTACTTGGAAAAGAAACTATATCCAAAATACTCTTCGACATAAATGGAATCGAAAGATAAAAGATTTTTTTCAATCGGATGTTTAGAAGCAAATATGTGGAATAAAACGTATTTTTGAATTCGACATCATCTGCATTTACGCCCTCTAGCAGCGAAATTGTACATCGTAAAAAACAAAACAAAATAAAGGATCATCATTCGCATATTTCAAGCTTTCGAATGCAAAAAGAATTTTTCAAATCGGACTAATAGTTGCAGAGATAACGTGGGTACAAACGGACGGACGGACAAATCGATAACATAAGCACGATCTTTTTGTACAAAAGACGTGCTAAAAATGCCAAAAAATCCTACTTTTAATGCTCTGAGTGGGCAAAGGGCTAATGTTTGTCCTACGGCATTGCTTCGTTCCTTTTGTAGAACCAGTGGTCCTAAATTAATGACGGGCTACCTCTTATAGCCGTAGATGCTCATGCAAACTCCGAAACAGCGAAAAATTTTTTAGAGCTGGGCAACTCCGTTGTATTCTTGCAAATGAAGCCCAGTGTTTTCATCATAAAGCGGCCATATAAGGACGGAAACTTTCTCTACTTCGTTTAAACCGTTTTTCGATTACGCGTAAATTTTACTTGATCTCTTAAAATCGTATATACCGGGTGCTAGTGCATACTATACTTCCAGTCTTCTTCTTGAGAAACAAAGAAGACATTAAATCTGACTGTGGAAAAATCCGTTCTTTGTAATTATTCGTGATCTCAGTTTCAGGTAGAAACGATGAAACGGCAGTAAAGTTTTAACTGAACGAATAATAAATAACTGTTTTTAACAGGTAGGAATTTCTGAAAGAAATAAAGCCATGTGATATCCGAAGGGTGAGGAAATTTTACTGAACACGGTGGTTTAACATCCTTCCCACTTTTCCCCTAGCGATGAGAAAAAGATATTCATAATATCACTTCCCCCCCAAAGGAACGCAAGTGTGTAGCACCACTAATTCGTCAAATTATGATTGACTATCTTCAAACAGTGCGCTCATTATTTCCTCTACTGGATCTAAAGAGCATTTCATTGCAGGATGCCCTTTTTTTTTTGATTGAAGGTTTAACGACCATCGTGAGCAACTCAATGGGCTATAAGCAGTCGCCCGTCCCTAATTTAGGGTCACTGGTTCCAGGGAAGGGAGAGAGCCAGTGCCGTAAGACAAACACAACATCCATGCCTTACCGGGATTCGAACCCGGACCCCGTTCGGACGAATGATCAGAAGCCATCGCTTAGTTTCAATATTCGCTTTCATTCACGTAAAAGAATTACAACAGAACATCCCCAACCTCACACGCAGTGTGAGAGAAGGGGAGAAATAAAACAAAATGTAGATATTTACAATGAAATGATAATTGTACAGATGAGCAATGACAGGCATTGCATTATTTGCTGTAAACAGCAGTAGCTCTGGAATAAATGTTCATCGAAGTCTTGGAACATCACTGGAGCGAAAAAATTTACAGAAAAAAATCTGTGCAGTTCTAGTGACATGGGAATCACTGTTGGTAGAGAGTCACTGTGCGGATGAAGAGAACTGTGTACAAAAGGTGACATCAGCAGGAAGCAAACACAATCCAGTTCCAGGAGAAAACATGGTGAGGGAACAGTAAAAATTGAAAGTTCCGACGTAGGTTTATTAAAACAGCAGATGAACAGTCTGGGCACTAGAAAACTGAAACCAGGGACGACACGGCGACCATGTTGCGAAGAAGGCAGGTAACCGTGCCGTATCTTTCGCCAAGGAATATTCCAGGGTGAGTCTGGCTTTAACCCTGTTGCGGTAGTGTGCAACCAAGGAGGTAGAGAATGTAATAGGATCTGGATCTTGTAACTGTAGCAGGTGAGAGAAAATAATATATTTAGCTAGAATAAATAAATACGAACAAACTGGTAAAATAGAGCAGAAACTTGTAGAACTGTGGCCGAGGAAACGATAATCTTCTAGGGTGAGATCACTGGTACAAGAAGGACGTGCAAGTTGGAACATACTGTGAAATAGTGGGAGCAGCGTCGGACAGTAAACAAACATGTGTAAGACGACTCCAACGACGTTACAAAAAGGACAGAGATCTGATGATACTATATTTCTCCGGAACAAAGTCGAAGGGACAGGCAGTCGATTGTGCAAAAACCTCCAATGCACATTAAGTTCTGAGGAGAGGGCCGGTGAATGTTGGGCAGTAGACCAGACTGAGGTTAGTGCAAAAGAAGGAACAGAGGGAATAGGGCAAGGTACCGCAGAAGAAGAACGGAGAAAACGGTACAGGGTGCGGGTGGAAAGACTGTGGAGAGGGAGGAGATCACCGGAAAAGGGAAGGAAGAACGGAAAAGTGAGAGAGGCAGAGGAAACGGAAAAGGAGGCCAGAGGAATCGACTAGGGAAGGAAAAAGTGATTGAAGAGCATGTTTAAGTTGCAGGAAGTTATCAGAGAGTTCGGGCGAGAATGGTAGGGTGGGAAAAAGTTCGGAAACGGGTTTCCATGAAAAATCGGGGAGGACCAGTTGGGAAACGGAGACTACACCAGCGTGTAGCCATGCGGGGAAAAAAAAAAGTTGGCAGTAGGGGGTGGAGGACGGAGGAGAAAAAAAGAGGCTCGGAAAGAAGATCAAGAGTGGAAGAGGGGGGGGGGGTTGACGAATGAGCGGTAAAGAACGAAGGAACTGAACAGCTTCATGGTAGACTAGAGGAAAACGGGGGGAATGACAGTGTGAATATCCATCTTGAGAAGAAGATGGACGGTGAGGCAGGGATTAAGGGGGAAGTCAGAACATTAAGCAGAAGAATGGAAGCGGAAGAGTCTGGTTGAACTGTCAAACGGAGGAAATTGAAAATTCTTACAGCTTTATAACGTACGGTAATCTCTGGCATATTGAGGCCACCACAAGTCGAAGGTAGAGACAATACTGAGGAAGACAACCAATGAGTAGATGACCAAACAATGCTGAGCATTGCTGATGTTGTTGCAGTTTGAACGTAGGCTGGTGGCGGTTGTGCAATCCAGGAATGATAAACTAACGAGAGGATGTGGGTGCCAGAAAGCCGTGCACGACTGTGGTAGGTCAAACAGCACTTGAGCTTGGACCAGTAAGCAGCGGTGTGACGTAGTTTCCTGACGAGGGGTCTCCAGGTGGCAGCCGCTGCTGAGACCCGGCTGCCAATGTGCACCCCAAGTATCTTTTGACTGGTGGAAGTCCAATGAGCGCCCCACGGTGTATCGGGGCGATGTCTCCAGGAGCCACACCACAAGCCTGTACACTTTGAAAGGTTTAACGAAGCGCCGGAAGCCGCAGCATACACTTGATACCATGCAAGAACAATTGTGAATTGCCATTCTTCTCGGATGAGAACTGTGATATCATCGGCGTAGGCAGTAAGAACGATAGAATGGTGCCTGGTGCTATGCTGAATGGTGGAGGGGGAGGTTGTAGAAGAGAACGGATAGAGCAAAGAAAAGGCTCAAAGACTAGAGAGAAAAGTTGTCCGGAAAGAGGACATCCTTGACGGATGCCCTTACGAAACGGAATGGGGGCTGTAAGGAAGGAGGCCGTCCGGATATGGACAACTGAGTCCTGGTACAGGGCAAGGAGGGCTGTGATGAAGACAGATGGGAAACCGAAGGCAGAGAGCACAGAGGCAAGCCACTGATGACTCACGTTATCAAAGGCCTGCCTCTGATCAAGTTTGAGGAAGGCTAAAGGTTCGGAGGAAAGGTGGGCAAGGCAATATGAGTCACGGAGGAGATTAATATTAGTATGAATGCTTCGGCCAGGGATGGTGTACGTTTGGTCGGGATGTATGACGGTGGGAAGGACAGGGTTCAATCGAAGAGAGAGTATTTTAGTATAAATCTTGTAGTCAACATTAAGGATGGATATAGGACGCCAGTTATCCAACTCCAGCAGACACCCCTTCTTTGGAAGAAGAATGATGTGAGCTAGAGTAAAAGCGGGGGGAAGAACAGATAAGGAAAAAGCAGCTGTAAAGCAATTCAATAGAAGAGGGTGTAAGAAAGAGGAAAACGTACGAAAGAAATTAACTGTCAACCCGTCAGGACCAGGTGACGAGTGACAGTTAAGTAAGGCAAGTGACTGTACGACTTCTGCAGGGGTGATAGGCATAGAAAGAGATGTAACAAGATGCGATGGAATATGTGGTAAGGCACGAAGAATCGAATCAGCATGCGGAGAACTTGACTGGAACTGAGCAAAACGTGACTGGAAATATGTTCTAACACCGGAGCAAATGAGAGTGGGGTCATTAGTAACAGTTCCATCGGGTAACTTCAGATTACGGAGGTGATGAGCAGAACGTTTGTGGAATTCCAGTTGTTGAACCTGTTCACATAGATAGTCATTTGGCTGGAGATAAAAGAGCTTGAGGCGGTGAAGAGCTTGTTGGGAGACAGGAAGTAGCAAGGCACGAAGTTCAGCTTGGTAATGAGAAAACAGCGGAGAATCAAGATCTAGGGTGGAAAAAATCGAGCGTGCAGCATCAATCTTCATAGAGGCGGTGGTACGTTTTTCGTGGGAATATTGCTTGGTATAAAGAAGAATTTGGGATTTGACATTTAACCAATGTTGCAAGGGACAAGAAGCAAAAGGGAGCGTATATAAGGCTTGTTGGAGCTGCGATTGGATGGAATTTACGTAAGTTGAATCAAGTAAAAGATCATCATCAAGGGTCCAAGTACGGTAGTATTGCCGAGGAGATGGACCGGTGTGAAGACACATTACGACACAGCTGTGGTCGGAAGAAACTGTCGGTGTGTGAGAAAGGGAGATAACTGAAGGAAGAAGAATTGAAGAAACATAAAACCGGTCAAGTCGGGCAGTTGTAGGGGAGGAAGTGGAGTAGGAGCGCCAGGTGTACGAACGAAGAAATGGGTGCAGGTGTCGAAAAGCATCTTGGAGTTGTAGCTGGTTGATGGCTGTAGAAAGTGCTCTGGTAAGAAAATACCTGGTATCCGTGGAACCGTCCGATCTGTCGAGGGATGGGTCAAGGGTGCAGTTAAAATCACCACCTAAGATGACAATATCAGAGGCCGGAAGACCTTGAACACAGGAAACAAAATGCTCAAAAAGACAGTCTGCATACTGTTGATTGCCGGAAACATAGATGTTGAAGATATGGTATCGTAAGTTGTGAAGTCGGAAAGACAGAAGCTGCAGGAGGTCACGATAAATCGGTTTGACCGTGATATCAGTAATGAAAGATCGAAGACGAAAATTGATGGCCACCGCAAGTCCTGCGTGAAGACTAAGTCGATGGGCATGGTAGAATTGAAATGGCCAGGTTCTAAACCGGTGGTATGGGGTGTTAGGATGGCAGTTAGTCTCCTGTAGCAATAATATATCCGCATCATGCGGTGTAATGTCTTCAAACACTAACGCATTGGTAGGAGGGACGGAGCATCCCTTACAGTTGAAAGAAAGTAATTTTAACTTGAAAGAGGTTGTAGTGGTTGAATATTACTATCAGCACTTTTGTGAAGACTGGTTACACGTTTCTTTAAGTTAGATGTCTGCGCATTAGTGACTGTGTTAATTTTTGGCAAAAGAGTAAGTAGATTCTGAAGTTGGGTGATAATAGTGGGAAGCTGAGCATTACGTGATTGAACGCAGTCTAGCTGCTTGAGAGGACGTGACGGTTGATTGAGTATAATGAGAGCAAGATCAGAGGGCGCCAGCGGCCCGTCTAATGCAGGGAAAGTTTCCAGATATTCAGCGAAAGCTTTTGATCCAACAATTTTGGAACAGCTGGGGACTTAAGAGATGTAGGAACTGCTGTTGGAGAGAAAGACTCTCGAATTGGCGAACGGGAACGAGAGCAGCGTGGAGAAGACGTCACTGGCGAGATGGAACTCTGTCTGGTACGTTTCAACGTGGGAACGCCGGGAGAAGCTGGTGGGTGTAGGACAGTTAGATCTGACTTCACATTAGGGGATCCAAGGGAAGAAGATGAAGCAACACGACGGAGGGGTTGCCATTCCTTTTCTGAGATAATACCCTCCGAAGAAGGTAGAGGTACCACAGCAGCAAGTGGGTCCAACGATGGAGAGGTGGCCAAAGTACCTGTAGTAGATATCGAAGACTTGGAGACTGATGATGAATCATCACTTGCTGGGGAGAATCATCTGGAACAACAGTAGAAGGGATCAAGGACGTCTGTGGAGCCGAACTTGGTGTGGCCAGAGAAACTGGTGTTGAGGCTGGGGTGTTGACTTTGGGTGGTATGGAAATAGGGGCTTGGCAGATACATGTGGACAACGTGATTGGATGTGGCCATATGCCTTGCATTTAAAACAATGCAAGGCAGTAACGATATCGATCCGGAAAATCTGCTTCCCTACAACCACAGTGAGGTCAGTAGGGCAATCAGCAATGGCATCTTCAGTAGGAAACAAGATCCTTGCTTGGCGACGCAGACCTATGATGTTCCTGTCATCTGGGTCTGTTGGTGCGGAAGACAGAGTGGAAATGGATCCAACTACTTTTCCACAACGGGAAAGGGCCGCCATTAAGTAATGGTCCTTGATTTCTGGTGGTACGGGGTAGCACGTAACAAGTACGGGGCGCTGCGTGAGCGGGACTCCCAGTAAGGTATGATCCCCAACATGCAGTCCGTCAGATAAGACGCGCTCCACAAACTCTGGCTTCGCAAAATAGATGAGAACAGTCCTAGGCTTCCTCGCCATATGGGTGATCGCTCCCTTAGGGAGGATTTGGCGGACGGCTAAGGAGTATTTCTTAAGGCTGGTGTCCGGGAGGGCATCAAAACATATGCCAAGTTTCTGTGTGCGTAAAACCTCCTGCCCAGCAGCTGAAGTTTCCGGAATTTCGATGCGTATTTTCTTGTTGTCTCTAGTGACAATCATATCAAGAGGCGTTGTACATGGATTCTTCGCTGTAGAGGAAGATGAACTGGTACCCTTCACAACGGAAGCATAAGGTAGAGTTGCCGTAGGAATGGGCGGAGATGGGGAAGGTCGAGACGCAGTGCTCGCAGGAGCAGATGAAGTACCAGAGGCAACGGATACTGAAGAAGTTAATGACGTCACGGTGGTGGAAAATGTCGGGAAATCAACATCCATAAAGTTGGAAGAAGAAGTGGTAACATCAGATAACGCGGCTTGGAAACCAGCTGCGTGTGGTAGTGACGATGACCGAACGTGGCCAGGTGGGGGCGGAGCTTTGCTATCAAGCTTCAGACCTGGCCTATCAGATGCGGTCGCCGCCATTTGCAATGGCTGGCTTGCTAAACCCGACCCTGGGCAAAGCCAGGACGGAAAAAGAGTTACTACAAGTAAAGTTTTACTTACAGGACGTCAAAGTCGGACTCAATCGACACAGGAGACGTTCACAACACAGGAGATACACAAAATGACGGCACACACACAAAAGAACACCAATAAACGCAGGTCAAACACGGAGCACAGGTCAACACAACCTTTACAAAGCCATCGCTTAGACCACTGCGCCACCGGTGCGGCAGGATGCCCTTTGGATCAAGGAAGTGAATTAGAGGCCACTAAGAAATGAATACCCTGGCCGTGTGATTTGAAGAGCTATCAATTCCGAGGATTTTTGCTACCTCCAACGTATTATGAATAAGGTTCCCCGGCTTTCATTGGCTGAAGAGAGATCTCATACGTTAAGAAGCAGTAAATATGAAGTATAATTTATGGTTCCAAAAGAATATTAAATTTGAGGATGTTTTGCTGAAAGTGGAATTTTTGGTGATAAGTGCAAGAAACTAAAAACGGATTTAATTAATGAAATGTCCGAGAACTGTGGCCAAAAAGTTTTGTGATTTCCAATCCATCACTACGATCCTCACTGTATTGAACTTTGGGCGAATGCAAAGTAACGTCACATTAGGTATGAGGATAAGCTGCAAATTGTGCAGAGAGGAAGGCTTCTTCTTCTTTTTTTTTCTGATTGGAGATTTAACGACCACCGTAAGCAACTCGATGGGTTATAAGCAGTCGCCCGTCCCTAATTTAGGGCCACTTGTAGAAGGGAAGGGAGAGAGCCAGTCCCGTAAGACAAACACAACATCCATGCTTCACCAGGATGCGAACCTGGACCCATCTCGGACGAATATCATAAGGCAGCGCTTTGACCACTGCGCCACCATAGGCTGCAGAGGAAGGCTTCAACCAACACTCCAGAACTTAAAACTGTACACATAGAAAAGAACCTATACTTTACAAGGTGCAGGACCTGTTTATCGCACAGACCAGCAAGGCCCGGGCCCTGAGCGGTTTTTAATAGGACCTCCTTTAAAAACTCGTTTCTAGAAATGACATAATCATTTTCGAATTTCTTTTCATTATTATTATTGCCATGAAAGCAATATTTATGAGAGGTTTGGTTGCACCTCTTATCAGAGTGAGTCTTCAATGCTTTCATTAATGGAGCAGTTTCAATTTTCACAAACCTTTTGATACCATTTTCTAAAATGCTGCCTCACTTCAAGATCACACACAACAAATTTTACTCAAGGATTCGTTACAAATTGTATTATTAAATAATTAATATTACAAATTCGTAGATTTTTAATCAAATTCAGCAACTTTTCAACTCTTACACAATCAAATTTGTTATTTATTGAATATGAAACAGCTTCCATAATTTGCTGCAAAGACTAAAATCGAAGGAAGTATGTGTAAGTATATACACTGAAGTGCCAAAAGTCATGATATACGTACCTATTATCGTGTAGGACCTTCTCTAGCCCGGCGAAGTGCAGCAATTCGACGTGGCATCGATTCCGCAAGTGACCGGAAGACTCTTGGGGAGGTGTTGAGCTATTCCGCTTGAATAGCTGCCCACAGTTCCCTGGTATTTGTAGATGCAGGATCTTGGGTGCGAATGGACCTTTCCACCACGTCCCACAAGCGCTCTATTCGGTTCATGTCGGGCGAAAGTGGAGGGCGCACCATCCGTCAGAACTATCCAGAATGCTCCTCGAACCAATTTTGGATAACTTGGCCCGATGACATGGTATATTGCCCGCCTGGAGAATCCCAATAACCTGGGGTATACATGAAGTCCATGAAGGGATGCCAATGGTCACCCAGAAGAGCAACAAGCAATTATCGGTTAATGACGTGCTTAAGAGGAACAGAGGACCCAAACTATGCAACATAAAGACACCCCACACATATATGGAACCACCAACACCTTGCGCAGTGCCTTGTAAACAGATTAGGCTCATGGCCTCATGGGGTCTGCACCACACCTGAACCCTACCATCAGCTTGTAACAGCTGGTAGCGTGACCCATCGGACCACACCGAATGTTGCCATTCTTCCAGGGTTCAGTTACTGTGTTCAAGAGTCTAGGTGAGGGCTCTTGAAAGGAACTATGGTGGGTTCCAGTAAAAACAGTGTTGCCGGGCCAGCACTGGCAGCCAACAGTGGCCCAGCACTATGTTGCCGCTACCCACCCGTCAATGAAATGTCCCGGCGACCACCACGTGGGCCAGAAGTTCAGGCCAGTAGCTGGCAAACAGTTGGCAGCCCACCAGTTGTCATATGACAGAACAGGGCCATCAATTATCCATCACAGGCAGTGACTGCCACAAGCGGCCCTTAGGCGGCCCTGCAAGTACGTGCCATAAATGATGGCTAGCCTAATGTGGTCCGCTAGTTTCCCGGCAGTGACAGCCGGAAATCCCGTGACGTAACTGATAGGGCTTGCCGAATCTTGTCCGCCGATTTCTTAGTAGTAGCCATACAAAAAAAAGTTCACCGCAGTTTCCCAAAGCGACAACTGCTTTTTCTTTCCCCCTACAAAACTTCTGCATGTCAGCAGGGCACTGGGGAAACATTCTCAATCTCAACATGTCCTGAAAAAAGTGCGTTCGGAAATGGCTGGCATCGAACCAAGGACTGTCTGCTTGCGGCGCTGTCGCTCTAGCCATTACACCGGTTTGCCAAGCGCAAGTCTTGCCTTGAAGCTGAGCCTCTTTCCTGCGCGATGTGAAACTAAGGATTCTCTTTTTAATTTTACAATGCATATTGCTAGTTATTTTTCATAAATGTCCGTTTTATATAATTCATAAATGTCCATTTTATATAATTCATAAATGTATTTTTTCAACGTAACGATTGTTTCTACTTACCTTAAGGGAACTATAACGAAGTGAATTTCTCCGTCATTTTTATCCGCGCCAGGATTCGAACCCGGGTCCACTCATTCCGGAATAAGTTGCTCTACCAATTGAGCTACGCGGACATTTTATTCTGATTCCTATCTGCCTTTATGTCGTGTGCGTCCTTCTGGCAGGTACGTCACATCTACTGGTACGTTACATCATCTCCCCCTTATTTTTTTTTTTTTTTTTCGAAGTGCTGCTCTTATTTTTCCTATCTCGCGGTGTGGAAATAACATCACACCATTGCGAGATTGTGAACGGTCCGGTCATCCGGATAGTTCGGGCGCCATTATAACGAAGTGAATTTCTCCGTCATTTTTATCCGCGCCAGGATTCGAACCCGGGTCCACTCATTCCGGAATAAGTTGCTCTACCAATTGAGCTACGCGGACATTTTACTCTGATTCCTATCTGCCTTTATGTCGTGTGCGTTCTTCTGGCAGGTACGTCACATCTACTGGTACGTTACAGAACTTCACTCATTTTCAACGAGTGTTACAACTTATAGGCGCTTTCCAAAGTTTTGTGCTGTCCATGTGGTCCTGAAAGGCGATTGTAATATATTTACCCGTTCATGTCACGTTCTGTTACATTTTTAAAGTTGTATCGTTCCTTTCTACGGTCCGAAGCTAAATTTGTTCTAAAGAGAAAAGATATTTTATTTTACTTGTCCTTGTCGTGATCTTTAGCAGCGAATTGCTCCAATCTTGCGTATTGAACCCATGAGTGAGTACATTATATCCACATAGCGTTGCTTTTTTTTTTCAAATACTTGATAAATTTTGTACGCGTATAATTCTTATTTTTTCTAACATAACGATTTTTTAATGACTTTTCGGGACATTTGTTTGAAGTGGTTTAGTGTATGTTAAAACGAAAAATTACACAGAAATTATTTCTTAACTAAAGGTCGAGTGTAATTTGCTGTCTGAAGCACGATAGTTAAAATCTTTAATGGATAAAATATTTACAAGTTAAAAAATACAAACACGAGATCTTTCACAAGGAAGACCCTTGCATTATCAGGTGAAGACTACATTTGAACATACTTAGTGCGAAGTTATACGTGCCGTAAATGATGTAGTCTTTACCTGATGATGCAAGAGTCGCCCACCTGATGATGCAAGGGTCGCCCTTGTGAAGTAGTCTTCACCTGATGATGCAAGAGTCGCCCACCTGATGATGCAAGGGTCGCCCTTGTGAAGTAGTCTTCACCTGATGATGCAAGGGTCGCCCTTGTGAAAGATCTTGTGTTTGTATTTTTTAACATGTAAATATTTTATTCAATAAAATTTTAACTATCGTGCTTCAGACAGCAAATTACACTCGACCTTTAGTTATTCTCAGCACGAAAACATTTATCTCTTAAATTATTTCTTGTTATTCATGGGAATGGAGTGGGTGTATTTCATGGCAGTCTGTATTCCCGATTCTTTGTGTGTTAGTGCAGGAAATTTGCTACGAAATGAGTTTCTATAAATACATGAGAGTAACTGACTATTTCTTACAGTAAATAATTATTAAATTATTTATACAATTTTCTTCCGACGGTAATCTTCGTCGACATGGCATTTCATTAGGAAATTAATTCGCCTCGCTGCATATGGCTTTTTTTAACATCCACTAAAATAATACGATGGCGATAGCGTCGTCTTCAACAAACTGGTACCACGAAAGACAAAACACCTGTTGCTTCTGCGCATGCGCAATCCAGTTTGCTTCCCCCTCGTGTTGGAGTTGCTTCGGTTGCCAGCTACGGGCCACTGGTGGCACTTTGCTTGGAGACCCGCAATTCACGGCGATGCTGCAGGACGGACCATCAATGGCTGTCAACTTATGGCGCTGCCAACAACGGACCGCTACCGTACCGTGAGCTGCAGATTTCAGCCAGCAATGACCCAACACTGCCAGCTGGTTACCAGCAGTTTCTCAACACTTGTATTTTTGCTGGGGTCTTCTGCTCCCATACCCATTGTCCCCCAAGTACGCTAAATTACGCTGCATTGACCTGATGGATATGTTTCTGGTACCTCCTGCATTGAATGTGGATGTTATGTAAACCAGTCTCTCTTGTCTGTTGGCATGGGCAATCCGGGTCAGACGCCGCTGGTCACGGTCAATCAGCACCTGTGATAGGCCACTGCGCGGTCCACGGTGGATTGTAATACCTTCCATGAGGTATTCTCGGTACACACGTGACACCGTGGATCGAGGAGGAATGTTGAATGTTCGCACAACTTCGGAATTTGAATGTCTCATCCGTCTGGCTCCCACTACCATACCTCGTTCAAGCTCATGTAATTCACGTAGGCTAGCCATAATCCTACTGGCGGTTGTTTAGCCTGACTCACGAGATTACACCTCGCGACTGATAAAAATCGTGGCGTGTGTCGAAGCCCTTACACGACGGCAACGTCAGTAAAAATTTGCATACTGCTATCCCATGACTTTTGGTATTTATATGTATATATTTGTGTGCTAAACAAGTTCAACACAGGTAGTGACCATAGATTGGTGAGATGTAAGATGCACCTCAACACTAAACTTGAACGTGGCAAGCTCATAAGACAAACAAAATCTATTGACATAACCAACCTTAAAAACACCATAATACCTTCAAGTTGGAACTGAAGAACAGGTTCTCTGCTTTAGAAGGCCTAACATCGGAAGAAGTGGACATCTCTGAAGTTAACAGAAAAGTAACCAAAGCTCTTATGGAAACAGCAACAAAATTAGCTGGGTCTAAGAACAAGTTGCATGTAAATAAATTATCAGGAAAAACGAAAATGTTGATGCAAAAAAAGAAGAGAGATGAGGACAACTAAAGAAGATGTGACTTCCAAAGTGGAATATATAGAGCTATGCAAGACAGTACGAAAAAGTATCACTGAAGACGTAAGAAAATTCAACTGTGAACTAGTGAGGAAAGCAATTGAAAACAACCAAAGCCTAAAGATAGCAAAGGGACATCTCAGTAAGGGAAGAAAACAGATTATGGCACTGAGAAAAGAAGATGGTTCTGTAACAAGAAATAGAGGCGAAATTTTGACAAGAGTGAAAGATTTCTACTCCAAATTATATGAAAGGGATGATACATGCACTCCAGACATCATGAAAGATACCAGTACCAGAGTTCCTCAGTCCTTCCAGCAGAAGTTGCACATGCAATCAAGAACATGAAGCGGGGAAAAGCTCCAGGAGAAGATGGAATTACTGTAGACATCATACAAGAAGCAAGTGGAGAAATCGAAACAGTACTCGCCCAAATTTTCACTCGATGCCTTAATGAAGGAAAGATTCCTGAGGATTGGAACACCGCTACAATGATCCTGCTTCATAAGAAAGGTGACATTGAGGATCTCGGAAACTACAGACCTATCAGCCTCCTATCAGTAGTTTATAAAATCTTCACTAAAGTTCTTTCACACCGCTTGAAGATAACACTGGACATGGCTCAACCGAGAGAACAAGCTGGATTCAGGAGTGGCTACAGCACAATAGATCATATCCATGTGCTGAGAGAACTAATTGAAAGAGCGAGGGAATATGAACTTCCATTGTGCATGGCTTTTATCGATTATGAAAAAGCCTTTGATTCGGTGAAACCATCAGCAGTTACAATGGCTCTGAAAACCTGCGGTATTGAAGATGCATACATTAATATTATTAATAACATCTATGAAAATGCAAGTGCAAAGATTAGGCTGTTTGAAAATACAACACACATAAAAATTGGAAAGGGAGTGAGACAAGGTGACACCATATCTCCGAAGCTCTTTAATGCCACATTGGAGGGTGTTTTTCAGTCACTGAGCTGGGAAAACAAGGGGATAAAGATTAATGGAGATTATCTAACCCACCTTCGTTTTGCTGATGACGTAGTCATTTTTGCAACTAGCCCATCAGAGCTGCAGAGTATGATCCAGGAACTTGCTGACAAGAGTAAAGAAGTGGGATTAAAAATGAACTTTCAGAAGACAAAAGTGATGTTCAATGCTTTTACAAGAAATGAAGATTTATCGATTGATGGAGAAAAGCTGGAGATAACAGACACGTACGTTTATCTTGGACAGCAGATATCAAGTGAGGGTCACATTGATGAAGAAATTAATCGGCGTACAAAACTTGCCTGGAGAGCTTTTGGAAGAAACAGCATAATTTTCAAGAGCAATATGCCATTATGTCTTAAAAGAAAAGTGTTTGATCAATGCATCCTTCCAGTGCTTACATATGGTGCAGAGACGTGGACCTTAACTAAAAGAGACATACAAAGGCTGCAGACAACTCAAAGAAGCATGGAGAGGTGCATACTTGGTGTAACCAGGAGAGATAAGAAGAGGAACTCGTGGATCCGAAAAATGACAAGAGTGGAAGACATCATGATCAGAGTCAAATCCCTGAAATGGCAATGGGCTGGACATACTGCCAGAAGGACAGATCATCGATGGACAGCTGAAATTTTAGATTGGATTCCAAGGGACAGGAAAAGACCCAGAAGAAGACCACATGGGAGATGGGTGGATGAAATTCGAAAGTATGCAGGGGTGACATGGAGGAGACTGGCACAAGACAGACCGTTGTGGAGGAAACTTGGGGAGACCTTCGTCCAGCAGTGGATTGATAATGGTTGACAATGATGATGATGATGATGTATATACTATATTGACGAAAGTCACTGGACACGTAGAAGAGAAACACAATATAGCAGTTATTGACATGCATTAATACGGTGTCAATCCACCTTCGGCCTAAATGCATGCACTGACTTTTCGAGACATTCTTTCGACAAGGTTTTGGAACACAGCGATAGGTATGCGCTTCCATTCACTACACATAATGCTGCCGCTAACTGTTGCTTCGTAGTAGGCTTTGGTTCCAAACTTCTTATGTGGCGCTTTAACTCATCCCATAGGTGCTCTATGGGATTAAGATCAGGGCTCTGTGCTGGCCACTCCACACATGATACGGAGTTATAGACAAACCACGCCGTGACAATCCTTGCTTTATGGCTCGGTGCATTATCCTGCTGGTACCAACAAGGTTAGGTTCCATTGTAATGCCATAGAGTTAATAGGGCATAATTGTCCAGAATAACGAGGTAGACGTGCTGGTTAACAGTTTTGTCCACGATGACCATGGGCCGGGACCATGCCACGGAAAACAGCCCCACACGAGTTCACTGCCAGCTCTAAACTTGACCGTAAGAACAGTACACTGTGGCAAATAGTGTTATCCCTGGCTGCCTCCATACCCACGCACGGCCATCAGACTGATGGATCGTGTATACAGATTCATCAGTCCATAGGATCCGTTTCCATTAATATACGGTCCACGATAAATGTTCTTTACGCCATGCTAAACGACGAGTAGCATTCCGAGTGGAGATGAAAAGCTTATGAGCAGCCGCACAACCATGGTAACACATGGAATCAAATTCTCTGTGAATGGTACGTGTACATACCGAGGTTACAGCATTTTCCCTCACCTGTACACTGAGGTCTTGTGCAGTACTCAATCGATTAACTGTAACGACTCTCCTGAGGCTTCAACGTCCTCCATCACTAATGTTCTTTGGTCTGCCGGTAGGTTTTGCTGCTTCAGGCACGCCATGTGTCTTCCACTTATTCAGTACATCCAAAACAGTTGACTTGGGTATGTTTAAACGCCTCTCGGTTTTTCTTATGGACAACCCACTAATATAACACTCAACAATCTTTCCTTTCTCAAAGTCAGTTCTCTCCCGCAGCGACATTTTCATTCAACCTCACAGTGCGGGATGATCGCGGTCAGCTGCAGGCTTGTTTTTATACCGTTTGCAGCTTTACCGTGTGCATCTTAACAACGTAGCGGATCCGTTCATTAGCTTTTGAATGGGTGTCCGGTGACTTTTACCAATATAGTGTTTATATATACACTGAAGAGCAATTGAATTAGAGATACCTGTCTAGTAACGTGAAGCACCACCTTTCGCTTGATGACGGCGGCGATTCGACTCGGTATGGACTCCACAAAACACCGGAAGCGTTGGGAAGCCATACGGATCCACGACCCCTGAGCAAGCTCCCACAGTTCACGAAGATTTGATGGAGGGGGGTCAGAGCCTCGAACATCTCTCTCGATGGCATCCCAGATGTTCTCGATGGGATTGAGGTCAGGTGACCTAGCTGTCCAAGGAAGCGAGGTCACGTAGGTAGAGTGTTCATCCAACCATTCGGATACAATTCGGGAGCGCTGGCACGCTGCATTGTCTTGTTGCAGGATGAGGTCCCCAGTGGGATGTTGAAGACGCACAAACGGGAGCAAATGGTCGCACAGGATATCCCGGTAAAGTTGACCTGTGAGGGACGATGTCACACGTACCAGAGGTCCCGTTTCAGTCGACGTAAACAGTCCCCAGACGAGAATGCCACCCCCACCAGCTTGAAGAGTACCCTGCTGGCAAGAAGAATCCATCGCTTCATGTGGTTTGCGCCGTACTCGTATCCTGCCATCCGCGTGTACCAACGTGAATCTCGACTGATCAGTTCAGGCAACATTTTTCTACAAGTCTAGGGTACAGTGGCGATGTTCCCGCGCCCATGCTAATCTTTGCACCCTGTGATGTGCGGTCAGCTGCGGTACCCTTGTGGGACGATGGCTTCTGTATCCCATAGCGAGGAGATGGTTCTGGTTGGTGTGGCTGCTTACACGTTTTTGTGCACCTGCGTAAAATTGCCGAGTGATTTTTTGCACTGTGGCCCGTCTATCCGCTGTTACAATGCGAGCTAGGCGACGATAATCCCGCTCATCCACACGCTGTTGTCCACGGCAGTTGGCCCTTGCAGGGATGGTTTTACTGGATTCGATGTACTCACGGTGCACCCGTGACACAAAGTGGTTCTTGAAAATCCCAGTGCCTGCACGACTTCCGTGACACAAAGTGGGGAAATCGTCGGGCCCCGACAATTTCCCCACGATCAAATGCGCTTAGATCCTTCGTCTTACCCATACTGCGTGCGACTCTAACTGATTCCCGTCGCATCACTCCTCATATTGTCGGATCGCTGCATACGTCATGTCGTTTCCGTTTACAGGGCCACCCACAGTGCCACATTTGCATAACGCCAGCTGTCTCTAATTCAATTGCTCTTCAGTGTATATATCATCATCATTGTCAACCATTATCAATCCATTGCTGGATGAAAGTCTCCCGACGTATCTTCCACAACTGTCTGTCTCGAGCAAATGCTCCTCCATGCAACTCCAGCATGCTTTCGAATTTCATCCATCGATCACCCGTGTGGTCTTCTTCTGGGCCTTTTTCCGTCCCTTGGAATCTAGTCTAAAATTTCACTTGTGCATCTGTGGTCCATTCTTTTGGCAACATGTTCAGCCCATTGCTATTTCAGGGATTTTACTCTCATCATGATGTCTTCTACTTTTGTCATTTTCCTTATCCACGAGTTCCTCTTCTTATCTTTCCAACCAGGAAAGATAAGAAGAGGAACACCAAATATGCACCCTTCGTGCTGCTTTCAGTTGTAGGTTGAAAAAGCGAATATGCTCCAACTTCTTCCGTCTGTCTGTCAGCACGATAACTCACGAAAAAATGGTTTGATTTCAATGAAGTTTTAGTATGTGGTAGGGGACCAACAGGGGACGAACCCTATTGAAAATGGGACAAATGGGGTTAATGGTCACGACATAGCAGCGGAATCCATTCCATCGCCCTCATGCCTCATAACTTGCGTAAATATCGTTCAATTTCAATGAAATTTTAGTATGTATTAGTGAACCGCATGGGAACGAACCCTATTGGAAATGGGTGAAGTGGAGTCAAAGGTCAGGACATAGGAGCCGGATGCATTCCATTGCCTTTATGTGTCATAACGTGCGTAAAAATGGTTCGATTTCGATGAAAGTTTAGTATGTGGTATGGGACCACCTGGGGAGAAACCGTATTGAAAATGGGACAAATGGGGTCAAAGGTCAGGACATAGGATCATTGCCCTTATCCCATACTACTAAGGTGGACGTCAGGTAATTTTGCTTCCTATACTTCCAATGGAAAAACTTTTGTACACATTTCCTTCGCAATTAGTGTGTTCCCAAGAATGGAAATTGGAACATAGATTAAAATAACTTCATATTATAACTTGGTATACTTAACATTTTCTAAAACATAACCATAATTATATTAAAAAACAATAACGTTTCCTTTGGTGCTGTTGAAACCAGAAAAAGATGGCGCGACCTGTATCTTGATGACGACAGTAGACAAATGTTGGATTGCATAATTATGGTTATGTTTTAGAAAATATTAAGTATTCCAAGTTATAAAAGGAAGCTATTTTAATCTGTGTTGAAAATTTCCATCCTTGGGAACACACTAATTCTGAAGGAAATGTGTACAAAAGTTTTTCCATTGGAAGTATAGGAAGCAAAATTACTTGACGTCCACCTTAAAGGAACAATTCTTGTATCTGTGTAAATTTTATTTTGAAAACGGCTCTAAGCATTTTGATGAAAGTCGTTAACCTACCGTTTTCTGGTAATAGAAATCGATTTACCTTGATCTCGACTTTGGGAAAATTCGTTTAGTGGGTTAAATAACCACGCCGAGCTACCACGTTTTTAATGTCATGACGTCGTCCTATTAATGTTTCCCATGCTTAGACGTCACACTCTTATGACGTCACACTATCGCGTTCAGATGTTCGCGCGCGGTCACGCCATCTGCCTCATTACGTCACTCGTTGTGTGTGGATCCTATTAAAGTTTTATGACGTCACACTCTCGCGACCATCTGCCTCATTACGTCACGCGTTGTGAGCGTGATACGCTTTACTTCTATTTTCTTCTAGAACAAAAAGTGAGTTTTGTCAAGGCCATCTTTATATTTTCTGATACTAGAAATCGATTTAGCTTGATCTCCACTTTGGGAAAATTCGTTTAGTAGGTTAAATAACCACGCCGAGTTACCACGTTTTTAGTGTCATGACGTCGTCCTATTAATGTTTCCCATGCTCAGAAATCTTATGACGTCACACTCTCGCGTTCAGATGTTGGCGCGCGGTCACGCCATCTGCCTCGTTACGTCACACGTTGTGTGTGGATCCTATTAAAGTTCTATGACGTCACACTCTCGCGACCATCCGCCTCATTACGTCACGCGTTGTGTGCGTGATACGCTTTACTTCTATTTTCTTCTAGAACAAAAAGTGAGTTGTGTCAAGGCCATCTCTATATCTCACCAGGCCTGCAACAAGGTCACATGACTTTCTCGTTACGTCATAATCGTAGGCTACTCTTTTTTAGTAGACCTACGGATTTGACTCGTTTCGTAGTTTGTTTACGCTTTCCAACCGTAGGTTGAAGAAGCGCATACGCTCCAGCTTTGTCCGTCTGTCCGCACGATAACTCGCGTAAAAATGGTTCGATTTCGATGAAATTTTAGTATGTGGTAAAATTTAGTATGGACCACCTAGGGACAAACCCTATTGAAAATGGACGAAATGGGGTCAAAGGCCACGACATAGGAGCGGGATTCATTCCTTTGCCCTTGCGTAAATATAGTTCGATTTCAACGAAATTTTAGTATGTGGTAGGGGACCACTGTGAATGAGCCCTATTGAAAATGAGTTAAGTGAGGTCAAAGGTCAGGACATAGGAGCTGGATGCATTGCATTGTCCTTATGCGTCATAACGTCGGTAAATATGGTTCAATTCCGATGAAAGTTTAGGATGCCGTAGGAGATGACATAGGGACAAATCCTGTCGAAAATGGGTGAAGTGGGGTCAAAGGTCTGGACATAGAAGCGGGATGCATTCCATTGCCTTTATGCGTCATAACTTGCGTAAAAAGAGTTCGATTTCGATGAAATTTTAGTATGTGGTAGAGGACCACATTGGAACTTATCTTATTGAAAATGGACGAAATGGAGACAAAGGTCACGACATAGGAGCGAGATATATTCTATTGCTCTTATGCATCATAACTTGCATAAATATAGTTTGATTTCAATGAAATTTTAGTATGTCTTAGTGGACCACCTGGGGACGAACCCTTTTGAAAATGGGTTAAGTGGGGTCAAAGGTCAGGATCCATTTCATCGCCCTTATGCGTTATAACTTACGTAAAAATGCTTCGATTGAGACAAAACTTTATCATGTTGTTCCGGAAATATACTTTACCGGTTCTGTTGAATATAATCGAAATGGGGTCAAAGATCAGGACACTGGAGCGAGATTTGTTCTACAGCCATTATCCTCATAACTTGAGTAATGATTTCCGGTATGTCGGAAAGCGTATCATAATCAATGCATTGCATGATTTTACTAACTTGTTTAGTTAAAGTCCATGTCTCTGCTCCATACCTAAGAAGTGGAAGGATGCATTGATTAAACACTTTTCTTTTAAGACATAAAGACATATTGCTCTTGAAAATTGTACTGTTTCTTCCAAAAGCTCTCCAGCCAAGTTTTATACTCCGATTAATTTCCTCATCAATGTGACCCTCGCTTGATATCTGTTTCGAGGTAAATATTGGTATCGGTTATCTCCAACTTTTCCCCATCAATTGATAAATCTCCCTTTCTTGTAAAAGCATTGTACATAACTTTTGTCTTGAAAGTTCATTTTTAGTCCCACTTCTTTACACTTGTCAGCGAGTTTCTGGATGATATTCTGCAGCTCTGAGGGGGTAGTTGCAAAAATGACTGTCATCAGCAAAACGAAGGTGAGGTAAATGTTCTCCATTAATCCTTATACCCCTGTTTTCCCACTTCAACGATTGAAAAATATTTTGAATAGTGACATTGTAGAGTTTGGAAAAAATGGTGCCACCTTGCCTAACTTCCTTTCCAATTTTTATTGGTGCTGTATCCTCAAATAGCCGAACCTTTGCACTTGCATTTTCATAGGTGTTATTAATACTGCCAATATAGGCATCTTCAATACCGCAGGATTTCAACGCCATTTTGACTGCTGCTGGTTTCACGGAATCAAAGGCCTTTTCATAATCTATAAAGGCCATGCATAATGGGAGTTCATATTCCCTCGTTCTTTCAATTAGTTCTCTCAGTACATGAACATGTGCTATGATGCTGTAGCCACTCCTGAATCCAGCTTGTTTTCTTGGTTTAGCCATGTCCAGTGTTACCTTCAAGCAATGTGAAAGAACCTTAGTGAAAATTTTATAAACCACTACAAGGAGGTTGATGTGCCTGTAGTTCTAGACATCCTCAGTGTGATCTTTTTTATGTAGCACGATCATTGTAACATTGTTCCAATCCTCAGGAATCTTTCCTTCATTGAGACATCTAGTGAAAACCTGGGCGAGTGTAGTTTCTATTTCTCCGCTTGCTTCCTGTACAATGTCCACTGTAATTCCATCTTCTCCTGGAGCTCTTCCCCATTTCATGTTCTTAATTGCATGTGCAACTTTTGCCGGGAGAACAGGAGGAACTTCCTACTGGTACCTTTCTTAACGACCGGAATAGGTGTATCATTTCTTTGATATAATTTTGTGTCTTCATTCTTGTTAAAATTTCACCTCTATTTCTTCTTACAGAGCCATCTTCTTTTCTCAGTGCCATAATCTGTTTTCTTCCCTTACTGAGATGTCCCTTTGCTTTCTTCAAACTTTTATTATTTTCAATTGCTTTTCTCACTAGTTCGCTACTGAATTTCTTTATGTCTTCAGTGATGTTTTTCCGAATTGTCTTGCATAACTCTGTATATTCTACTTTGGAAGTTAGATTTTCTGTATTTGTCCTCATCTCCCCTCTCGTTTGCATTACATTTTTGTTTTACCTGATATATTCTTAATATGCAACTTTTTCTTAGTACCACCTATTTTTGTAGCTGTTTCCATATTCTTAATATGCAACTTTTTCTTAGTACCATCTATTTTTGTAGCTTTTTCCATAAGAGCTTTGGTTACTTTTCTGCTAACTTCAGAGATTCCCACTTCTTCCGATGAGAGGCTTTCTAGAGCAGAGAAACGGTTCTTCAGTTCCAACTTGAAGGTATTATGGTGATTTTTAAGGTTGTCCATGTCAATACATTTTGTTTAATTTATGAGCTTGCCACGTTCCAGTTTAGTGTTGAGGTGCATCTTACATCTCACCATTCTGTGGTGACTACCGGTTTTGAACTTGTAAAAAACACCGCAGTCTTCGATGACGAATTTCTTGTTACACATAATAAATTCAATTTCACTTTTCAAAGGTTTCGTTTCGATAGGGGCATCGCCATTTTCCTGGAAATGTTCTCCCGGGTATTAAGCTTAGTTAAGCCCAGCCTAGGTGTTTTCATGTAAAGAATTATCAAAATTATACTCATGGCAAACTAGATCAAGTTATTCAAATAAACTCTGCGGTTTGACATGTTTCCCGACTGACACCCATTGGAATAAGACCTGTTTTATTAATTTATTTAATTACGTCCTATGATAAGCATAAAAAATAATGCTTTTATATGGGAGGAGCTTTCTCTGCTTTAGAAAAATTTGGACATCAAAGAATCGATCTCTTCTTAAATATACAGAATAATATTGTAGACAATTTTTACAATTGAAAAAACTGAAAAAAAAGTACTATTATAAGAAAATAGATTAATGTAGTAATACACTTCCTGACAGGGAAAATGTCACACCACGAAGACGTGAACGCAGCGCCGTGTAAATTGCAAGGTGGGTGCACACGTACAAGTTATGCAAATGATTGCATTTGCAGGCCAATCGCACGATCGGCGTTCGGGATATAAGGGAACAACCAGTCCGTGAGGCCATCATTTGAGACATCGTCACGGCCGCGAGAAGTAAGGGGGTCTGCTGTAACCTTGTCTGGAGAAGGAACAATGGGTGTCGATGCCGTTAAGACACCGTAGTACGCGATTTCGTCAAATGGATGAGTTCACGAGAGGTGTCATCGTAGGCCTTCGTACCGCCGGATAGTCCTTGCGTCGTATTGAGGAAGAAATGCAAAGTGATGCCACAACCGTCGGTCGCATTTGGAGAGAGTGGTCACAGAAAGGATCTGTGCAACGTCGTAGGGGTACCAGAGGACGGAGACGGACGTCCGAGCTCACCGATCATCGCTTTCGACGTCATGCCGTAGTGGATCCGCAGGTCACAACGGGCGACATTTTGCGGAGTGTACGGGGAGGCTTGGATGCTGCGATATCAGTGTCACGCTGATTGGATGCGACCCAGTAACGTGGAATCATGGTCTGATATGCTATCAGGGCCAACAGCCGCTCACCGCTGGTACGCATTACGGGCACATTAACGCCACACGCTATGTTGACCAGGTGCTGCGGCCCGCGGCACTACCGTATCGGCAGGGCATTCTAAACGCCATTTCTCAACAGCATAACATCCGGCCGCATTCCGCTCGAATCAGCCCGAATGCTTTACACGGTGTGTGGATGCTTCCGTTGCCAGCACGATCCCCTGACCTCTCGCCCATCGAGCATCTGTGGGACACGATTGGACGTCGGTTGAGTATTAAGACTAATCAATGGTGACCTTGGCATGTTTCAGGTACGCGCTAAAAAATTCCACAAGGTGAGGATAATTACCGTCGAGGCACGTTGCCACATGTATTCATTAAAAACATTAAAACACGCAAGTACTTTCGGGAAACTCAACTTGTTCCCATCATCAGGTGTAAAAATAAGGTGGTTAAAAGCTACATGATGTTTCTAAGTTAAAACCATACGACATGTAAGAGACAGATTGACACGTCTACTTGAAAGACAACATAACATACACAGACGCCGCAACAAACTTACAGTTATTTTTACACCTGATGATGGGAACAAGTTGAGTTTCCTGAAAGTACTTGTGTGTTTTAATATTTTTAATGAATAAATGTGTCAACGTGCCTCAACGGCAATTATTCTCACCTTGTGGTCGGTTGAGTACCCTACCACCCCCCACAAAATAAAGATAAACTGTGGACTCGGATGAACACCATATAGTCCACGATATCCCAGGACTCTATTCGGACTCTCATTGCTTCGATGTCACGTCGGATTTAACGCTGTATCGTCCAAAAGGGGGGGGGGTCACACTCCCTATTGATCATTCTGTATATTCGGCCCTTATTGATCATCCTGTATATTCACTCCTTAATGATCATCCTGTATATTCGTCTGTATGTGACAATTACATCGGTTGTTCAGGACCTACTTTGGTGTGTGCAGTTTGGTCTATTTTTGAGCATTTCTTCATGGTGTGGTATTTTTTCTGTCAGGCAGTGTATTTCTAAGAAAACAGGAGCGTGCGTTTAGGGTCATAATGAGTAAGAATACTTACCGATCAAAGGCATGCTAGGTGGGCACATAGAAGTTTTAGAATTTTAGCTACCTGGGATCCAATTCTGGCTATTTATTTAAAAACACGAACTATTTCTAGAGGTACGTCGTCTGCACTGCAAACTGACATTATTGATGCTGTAGTTAGCATAATTACTGATACATTTGCTTGATAAAACCACTAATGTGGCAAATAAAAGTCAATTTTCAACTAACAACAATATTTCTATGTCCATGGGACAATATTTATCTATTTTGTCCGTGGGTCAGTTAACGATATTTCTGTGTCCATGGGCCAATATTTCTGTTAGACATGCGTCAGACGGTCCCAAGGGACCCACTGAACCATGGCCAACGTTTTATTACAAACGTATGCTATGATAACGTTGTACTACCATGCTAAACGTATGTACACTCATTCACTCGTACTTTATCTCATTCGATTCGAAATACCTCGGCCTTGGTTTGCCGTATCCAGACATCTTTGGTAGAACGATTCTGCCGCTCATTATAATTACCTTTCCTTTTGCTTTTCCTGGGGTAAATTCAAGAACCCAAAAATCTGTGTCAGGATTTCAACCTCTTTTGGGACCTATGAAAACTTATCTCAGAGATACGACAGTTTGTGGATGCTGTTTCCATGTTCAGATATGTTTTCCATAAAACCTGCGCTACCAATTTTGTGTATATTTTACACTAGTGCTACACAATTCTTCAGAGGGCTATTACTTTGAGTTTATTATTTCAAACTTCAAGGTGATTTGCTTGAATACGCAAATGTCTATTACATATTGCATTCCCGACTTTTATGAAATAATCGTATAATTTATGGTATGCAAAAAGCTCTGACATAGTGCAGCCTTTCTCTTTTACAAAGTTCACAATACGTAACGTAGTCCAGCCATTGCCTTTCAAAAAATTCATATTTTCTAAAGTTTAACGTTTTTGTCGCATAGTTTCTCACATTCAGAGTGGATACTGTGTAACATTTTACTCAAGTGGCTTTAATTTTTGGATGCTTAATTTTTAATTAACTTATTTTAGGGGCGAGGAAGCTTATATGAACCAGAGGCCCTTAGCGCGGCTTAGAGGAGCTAAGACACTATTTTTCTAGGCTTAGCGGCGCTAAAGTACTTTTCGTAGGTAGGCGGTTGCAGAAGATGGGTAAAGAAATTTTTTGATGATCATATATTCGAAAAGAGCGAATACTGGGTTTAACATGCAATCAGAACCGAAATATTCGTATAGCAAGGATGAGATTAAACCGTCGAACCACACAATAGGACATCTCGTGAATCATAAGGGTAAAGAGAATGCTTGTTTGTTACTGGGTTCAATTTTCACCATGAACTGCTATATGGGCTATATGCGGTTGGCCGTCCCTGTTTTAGGGCGGGAGAGGGGCACCATCCATGTTTCATGCGGAGCACAGACCACTAACCATAAACCTACATCTCTGACCACTCGGCCACCTTGGTGGCGTAAAGAGAATATAAAGTCCATTGTCTAGACTGTAGTCCTCAAAATTATTTCATTGCTCGGAGAAAAACTGCAGAGAGAAATTGTGCAACCATTAAGGTTAAGTGACAGGCATTTTATACGTGTGAAGAATATTTTTACTAAAAACTATACTTTTTCTCTTATTCCTTACGAATTATACAAATATATATCCTAGAACCTTAGGAAAAAAGCGTATTTGTCACTCTGTAGAATAGATGTAACTATATTATTTACATTTATTCAATGTAACACATTAGTTACATCTATTCAATTTGAATCAAGTAATAATCCCACTGAACATTTGTAATCATGTAAAATGAAAAAGCGTTATTTAAAAACACTCCATATTTTTAGAATGCGACGTAACATTTTTGCTTCACTAAAAATTGCGATTTAAATAAAAATAATTCGTAATAAAATTTTATTAAATATACTGAACAATTAAAATAAATGAAAATTCACAATACTTTTCAAACTTGGAGTCTCCTTTCCAAGGCGCTTCTACGGAATCATGTTCATCGCTAAGGCACTTTTTAAACTATTATAGGTGCTTGAATTAATTCCGCTGTTGCCGAATAGAGCGCAGCAGTGGTGCACTGTGACCCGGGCCACACGTGACCTCCCTGGCGCACGCACGTACCGTCCGTAGTCTGGGCGAAGCAGTGTGTGACACGCGATCGGAGGGCACAGAACACGAGTTTGTATCGCATTCACGATGTCGAATTTCATACCAAAAGAGGAGCATTTGCGGGAAGCATTACTTTTCTGATTTCATCTCAAGAAATCTGCAGCGGAAAGTCATCGTTTGCTAGTGCATGCCTATGGGGAACATGCCCTATCGGAAACAACATGCATGGAGTGGTTCCGACGCTTCAAAGCCAACGAATATGACGTGAAGGACAAAGAGAGCCCCGCGCAGCCGAAAACGTTTGAAGATGGCGCATTGGAGGCCTTATTGGACTAGGATTCATGTCAGATGCTCCACGAGTTGTCTGAAACACTACGGGTCGATGAGTAAACGGTTAGCAAACGTTTTAACGGTAATGATCCAGAAGCTCGGAAACCGGATCCCACATAACAAGGTTATTCTTCTCCATGACAACGCTAGTAGACCTCATGTCGCCAAATCCGTGAAGAGACTCTTGGAGGCACTTGGCTGGGACTTCTTACCCTACCCGCCTTATTCCCCGGACATTGCTCCCTCGGACTTCATTTGTTCCAGTCGCTACAACATGGCCTGTCAGAGCAGCACTTCCTTTCTGTCGCGGATATCCGAAAATGGCTCGATGAATGGTGAGCCTCGAAAGGACCTGCATTTTTCTACCGCGGAATACATTTGTTACCCCAACGGTGGGAAAGGGTTGTAGCTGCTAACAGACAATACTTTGAATAGACTATCCTATACCGTTCTGTGGCATCACACAGGTGTTTGTGTGGCAAAAAACAGCGGGAATTAATTCAAGCACTTAATAGAACTGCATCACTGATATGAACATACCTTCATGTCAGAGCTTTTTGCATACCGAAGAAAAAATTCAAAGGCATGAAACATCACCATGATTTGAAAGAATAACCAAATATTAATGAGTTATCATAAATTAACGACGCGCCATGGGAAAATCTCTCCATGTAATGTTCTTTTCCAGGTCCTGAATACCACCTCAAAATAAACTAAAAGCAGACTGCTGTGTACTGGCCATGCAAACTCAGCTCCAAGATCTCCTCCCCTCCCTTCCTTCCTTTTTTAAGTAGACACACTGCTTTCCTAATCCTCTCCTATATAGATATTCTGAAGTCGTCCCTGTGAAGTATTCAGGAATATTATTACCGGTTGCAAAAAGGGTAATGGAGTTGGTGAATTCTGTTTCTAAAACTCAAATTAGTGATTCCTTTTTAATGCTCCATGGACAGAATATTTACTACTTTTACATCTCAACATTCAGAATCAATGTCATTCATTTAGTGCTGCACAAATCATACGAATATTTTATAAAAGTCGGGAATACGATATGTAATAGACATTTCGTTAATTCATATTTCGATGATAAACTTTCTAATTTCTTCATAAGCTGTGCAGTAAAATGGCGCCATCTATTGTAGAGAGTACGAAGAAAAGTTCTTGCTCATTCGTATAACAAGAATATTTTAATTATGCAACAGCGAGCTGCGTTCCAGTTTTGAGAATGCAAATTTACAAAACACATAAATAAGTAAAAATTATGACCTAATTTTAGATTAGCAAGTGGTGGTGCCCAGTATTACGACATCCCAAACTGGTATCTTAGCAGCAGTATTTTGTAAGAAAAGTGGGTAAGTACTCACAATACAGAATCGGGGAAATTATTATAGACAATGAACTGAAAGAAAACAAAGTACTAAAAATAAGATACATTTTCCTAGACTGGTCTTGAAACACCTTACTTGCGGAAGTCGAAATCATTTATTATTACACTGGCGGAAAGTGAAAAAAGGACACCAAGAAGGAGAGGTCTGATACCAACGAAATTTATACAGCATAATAACGGAATACAGAGGATAACGTGATCAAAATATTATAGCAAAATACAGCTGTGTTTGCTGGTAAACTGAAAAATAACATTTCCATGTAACATGGTTAGTACGAGGTTGAACCGCCATGAACTGCGTCACACTGTGCAATTCTGGCATGGAGTCTGTCGTACAGATGTTGGATGTAAGTTTGATGTATTGAGTTGTAAGCATCCTCAACTTGGACGTGTAAATCGGGGATGGTCGTGGCTGGCCGTGGAGACCGGATAAGTCGTTGTCCCATAAAATCCCACACGTGCTCAATGGGGGACAAATCCGGTGAACATGCAGGCCATGGATGTTGTCTCACACCCTAAAGTGCATGTTGCGTTGCACGTGCCGTGTGTGGGCGTGCATTATCTTGCTGGAAAACACCACGATGGACCGACCTTACAAATGGCACAACAACGGGCTGAATGATGTTGTTGATGTAGGAGGTGCTGTTTAACGTACCCGGTACAAACACTAGTTGTGTACGGGAGTGATAGCTGATAGCTCCCTACACCAGGAGACCAGGTGTAGGCCCTGTGTATCGCTGGCGGATGCAAGAAGGGTGGAGACGCTCCCCTATGCGTCTGCGAACACGCATACGGCCATCGGAGGCTCCCAAGCAGAATCTGCTTTCATCGCTGAACACGACAGATCGCCACTGCGTTCTCCAGTGCAGACGTTGGCGACACCACTGCAGCCGTGCCTGACGGTGGGCTGGAGTCCGAGATACGCATGCCAGAGGCACACGTGCACGTAGTCCTGCATCCAGTAGACGGTTGCGAATTATTCGCACAGTCACCTCAAGTGCAACGGCAGCTCGGATTTGCATCGCAGTGGATGTTCTGCTTGACAGCGCCGCTCTTCTTATGCATCGATCGGTCAGCTCATCAGTCCGTCTGTGATTCCCGGTTACACGTCTTCTCGTGTGGGAATGTTCCTCGGATCATCTACGCCACCATCGTACCACCACCGATACGTCCCATCCAATTCGCTCCGCAATACGACGATACGAACATCCGGCCTCGCGGAGTCCAACTAGACTACCTCGCTCAAAGTCCGATAACTGCTGAAATCGTACACGCCTTCCATGTCCAGGTATTGCAGCTTTTTCAGGGTCTTCGCACTTGTCCGTACGCCGACGACTGATTACATTTACTTTGCCGTACTCCTTAAATACCACCGACGATAATTTGCATATTATGCCGTGCTGTGGCGTAAGCGCTCACCGGTTGGTCCCGAAATTAACATCACACCTACGTAAACTTGACCCCATTAACATATATAAATTTCATGATCGTCCGCCAATTCCTTCTTGGTGTTCTTTTTTCACTTTCCGGCAGTGTATTATTTACACACACACACACACACACACACACACACACACACACACACACACACACACACGTTACAGTGGTGGAAATGGGCCGGAACGCAGCAGAACCCCGTTCCTGGAGCGATGCGGCACAAAAAGAGAGATCATTTAATATGAATAAAACATTTTGCAATGAATTATACATTTCAATTAATAACGCCATCTTCTATGAATTGTTCGTCGTTTCAAAAATAAAAATTTCCCTTCTGCGCTACTAAAGCTCTAACTAGACGAAACCCGTCGGAATCGTGGGTTAGTTTTTTTTTGGAAAGAATAAACTCATATGAAACAACGAATGTAAACTTTATTTGATTGACAAATTCATTCAACCACTTCAGTAAAGACAATAGTCCAGGTTCGTGAATTTTGTTTGACTGTAGGTTTAACGACCACCGTAAGCAATTCAATGGTTTCAAATCGATTTTATTATCAAATTAGGGTTCTGGAAGCGAACTAATTAGAACATCCTGATACAAGTTAAATACAGTAAAATAGGCAAAATTCTAAAAACTATGTATATTTAAATACAGCACGGTGCAATGATCTACAAAGGACCATCGTGGTGAAGGGTGCATTCATATTATGGACTCTGTATCTGCTGCGATGGAGGTACCAGTAGTAAAAGCGGACTGAAAACCCTCTGAGAGGGATTCAGAGGCCGAATGACGACGTTGTGGAAGTGTTGAGGCAACCGTTGGAAAATCCTCTTGTAAATCATAGGAAGCGGCCGTTGAAGCTTCTCGTTGACCAACGGCTGTAAGTCGACGAATTTTGTCAGATCTCAGCTCTAGGGCTTGCTGTGCTGAGGTGGATGGTGGGGTTCGCTTCGAGGGAGGTGCAGAAGCTGATAGAGAGCTAGTTGGAGCCGGTGGAACTTGATGGGGGCAATGCACTCGAAGATGAGTTTCGCCATGACATAGTGTGCAGTGTAGGGAGGGAGGTAATCACGTCGATTCTCCGACACTGTTGTCCACAGCGCACTTGAGGATCTTCGGCCACGCCAGCAGATGTTCATCCGACGGAAAGATGACGCGGGCACTACGAGGAAACCCTCCAATGGTTTTGTCATCTGGATATCTAGGCGCCGCTGAGAGAGTCGTCACCGGTCCCACTACTCGGCCAAATTTGCTAAGTAAGGTACACAGTGCAAAATCAGAGACTTCAGGTGGAACTGGATGAAAAGTAACCTGGATAGGCCGCTGCACAACAGGCTCAGGTAGAAGATGAACATCTTTGATGGACAAGCCGTCAGTCATTACAAGATCGGCATGTTCCTTACAAGCAAAATACACCAATACGACCCGTGGTTTGTGGGCCATATGAGTAATGTGGGCTCCAGCGGGAAGCATCTGCTTAAGTGCAAGACTGTACTCTTTGAGCTTCGTGTCAGGTAGGGCATCGAAACAGACGCCGAAGTCCATGGTAGACATAAATTGTTTTCCTGCTGGGGAGTCCTCCGGGATGTCAATGGTAGCGGAATTGCCGTCAACACTGACGTAGGAGTCTGGAAATACTGTCGCCACAAACTTAAAAGGAGATTTTGCTCCGGAGGAAACCTTGGAATATGTACCAGAAGGAGAACTGACGAGAGGGCTGCGACGTAGCGCCAGTTGCTGGAAGCGGCTTTTTGAACTGAGTGGAAGTGGAAGGCAGCGGATCTGCGCCGTCAGTCACATCCATGGCCTCGTCTGCAGTACCAGAGACTTGCGTCAAGGCGACGTCACTATCCTGGACAGGGCAAGCAGCTTGAGCCTTTACAGAGGAGTCGCGCGCCACATCCTGTGTGCGCGCTACGTCACTGACAAGCATTGGAGATGATTGGTCTCCAGAGGTTGAGGAGGAGGTTAAAGGAGCCTTACTGATAATGGCGTAAGCATCACTCTTATCAGTTGCCGCCATTGTTAATGGCGAGGGTTAACGAAAGAATCGATCAGCTCGATCGAAAATTTAAATGCTGATTACAGAAATAATATGTTACTCACCACCTTGTGAGACGAACCAAAAGAAAGCTCTCACCTTCGTCTTGAAGGGACACACAACAGAAATGGACGACACACTCGGGAAACACACTAATTCAGGCACAAAACTGGAGCACAAACAACGAGCAACTCAATGGGCTATAAGCAGTCGCCTGTCCCTAATTTAGGGTCACTGGTTTCAGGGATGGGAGAGAGCCAGTGCCGTAAGACAAACACAGCATCCATGCCTCACCGGGATTCGAACCCGGACCCTTCACGAACGAATCATCATAAGCCAGCGCTTAGACCACTGCGCCACCGGAGCCTCCAGGTTCGTGATGAGCATTACGACTGCACCCTTTTTCAGTCGTAAAATGTGAGGCGGAAGTCCACTCATCTCGATCGTGTGCAAAATTCAACTGAATAGCGCACTCTTTCACTCTCATCTTCAGTCACAACTGTGCTTGTAAATGTTGTTGGAATGAGATTCGCGTTGCGAATACTCTTCACCCGTCGGAATCAACGGTTACTCTTTTATTTTTATTTTTTTTATTTTTTTGAAAAGAGTAAACTCATATGAAACAACAAATGTAAACTTTATTTGATTGACAAATTCATTCAACCACTTCAGTAAAGACAATAGTCCAGGATCGTGATTTTTTTTTTTTTTGACAGAAGGTTTAAAACGACCACCGTGAGCAAATCAATGGGCTATAAGCAGTCGCCCGCAATATTTTCACTAACAATGGTCAACGGAATGTTCATTTACATCTTTTCATAATGCGAAACGTCTTACCTACGGGAATAAACTGGATCGAATGAATATTAAATTGTATATTTACATCGCACAGTCCAACGGCATAACGCAATCAGTTCTTCGATAATGTTCGCTGTTGTGATGAGAAGAACTTTGATACGAATGCCTGCTGGCGTTGCTTTGTGCAACGGTTTGCCCAGAAAAGAGAAGACTTCGAACTTTGGACTATCTCAGTCCCTCCATGCTTCCGTCTTCAACAGCGCGTGAGTCAACCGCAGGCGATCGAATGCCAACCACACGCACATCCCGAAGACTTTATATGGGAAGTTTGCCACCTTACAACGCCCGAACCGTTGCCCCAATCTCGTTTTTCTCTCCGACTGGCACATCTACATGATAAGACCTTTATTTCGATACCTCAACCATTTCTTTACGTTCAGCCGTTCTCTCAAAACAGGATTCACAGTAAAAAACCTTATAGAATTAATACATAGATAAGGTGTTTTGTGAAAGCAAAGTTCACGGCAGGAGCTGATCGTCTACCGTGTGGCGGACCTCCTCTGTGTTGTCCTCCACCACGGTGACTGCCATGGAAATAATCCCATGACCCCATGATGAGTGCGACGTGTTTGGTAGGAGCGACGATCAGGACAAGAGCTAATCTCAGACCTTGCAGACTCTTCTCCGCACTATGCATTAAATGGTCTGGAACTGACAACGGGGCGTAACTACACATGCTGTACATTGTCCTTTTCACTTCAAAACCAGCTCTCGTCGTGGTAGGACTTTCCGACGTGCCATTTTTGACTCACACTGCAGTCGTTGTTTTAAGTTCCAATTTCTTCTTGCGTGAGAAGAACAGAAAATAATGGAAAGAGCATTAAAAGATTTCTTTAGGAAAAAAGACGAGTCAAGAGAAAAAAAACCCCAAAAAAACGGCAGCTCGGAAATTTCGGAACTCGTGTGAAGTACCACCAAGAAAATCGCCCAAAATGCAGTAGTCAAAGGAAATCACTGCATTAGGAGGTTCATTTGAAGAATCTGAATTGCTTTCTGTAAATATTTACTCAGGAAATGGTAAACCACAGTGTTGGACTGAGGATTATATTAAGTATTTTTTGGCTTGTTTTTAAAAATGGGTGTTTAGGATCTGCCATCTGTAAACCTGCCGAGAATATGAACGTTTCAGAATTTTTAAATGGTGTTAGGATTTCTGAGAAGTGGATAATTTCTCAAGTTAGATCAACGACTGACGATAAGAAGAAGCCAAATAAGGCTCTAAGGAGAAAAAAAGAGTACAGAGAAAATCACGCTCATAAAGAAGTTTGTAAAATAAAAGAAAAACGGTCTGTAGGCATCTTGGGAAATACTGTTGATAAAATCTCTCTATTCTAGAAAAAAGTAACTGTCCCTGCCGCCGCCGCTGTTTTAGAAATTTAGCGACACTCGCGCTTTTCTAGCTCGCAGAGCAAAATGTATTGAACACAAAAATATGAAATTTACATCGTTTGTAGAGAATTTTTCGGAGAATATGCTGAAATAAACTGGCGATACTTCAGGAGCTATTGTATTTCAAAGTTAAGGTAAGCAAAAAAGTGCTGTCAGTTCGCGTCGTTCCGGACACACTAACAGCAACAGAACCGCGAAACTTTGTAGACATGTAGGGCCATGGACAAATTTTTGCACCTCGTCGCCCTTTATTTGAATTTCGATTTAGTTTACGGGAAATTATTTTTTTTAATTTCACAAAATCCTCTATCTCGCGATGGGATTCATTTTAAAAAACGGATATATGGCAAACTATAAATCATAACGCATTGCAATTTTTACAGCATAAACTCACAACTACCAACCCTTTTTTACAAAAAAAAAAAAAATAAGAAAAAGACGTTCTGATTTTTAAGCATTTTTTTAAATACGCAAAGGAAAGGCGCGAGCGGTTTACTGTCTTCAGCGATCTCCTGCCCTGTTGCCATGGTGAGGCAGCTATTTTTAGCACTCTCTTCTCATTCGGTGAAAGGACAGGCTACAATCAAACTGGTAATGACGCAAAGCTTAATAACGTAGAGACGCTTTTAAATGTCGGCGTTTTCCGCCGGCATACGTGAATACCTATGTAAATATAGGCTTTCGTCTCGTATATAAAAAGCAAAGTGGGAAAATGCGAGTGTGTTCGTACGCGAATTGTTCGACCGCTTTTAAGCGACTTCTTAAAGATCTGAAAATTGGCATGCTGATAGGTCTTACTGTCCGTATACCTAGAAAATTAAGATAAAAATAATAAAAATGGCGGCTTTGGAATTTTTCGCAAATGGAATTTTTCGCAAATGGAATTTTTGGCTGCTTTGGAATTTTTCGCAAATTGTTTGACCACTTCTAAATGACCTAGATCTTTGAAAATTGGCATGCATATAGGTCTTAAGGTCCGGATGCCTAGGAAAGTCCGAAAACCAAAAAGAAAAAATGGCGGCTTTCAAACATTGTCTGCTTGAACGTTTCGCGAATCGTTAGACCACTTCTAAGTAGCGTAGAGATCTAAAAATTGCCATGCTGGTAGGTCTTAAAGTCCGGATACCTGCAATTGCACGAAAAAAAATGAAAAAAAATAAAAAAAAATAACGCTTTGAAACAAATCTGAAAACCAATAAATTCAAAAGAGTGGCTTAGCTTTACTGTTTCAAAATGCTGATAGGTTTAAAGATAATTTTGTCTGAATCAATGAAATGCTTTGAAAATTTCAAATTTTGATTTAAAATTAAGGGGTGCCAAAGCCTGCTCCGTTTTACGTCAAACCGTACGCATTGGCGTTACGGTTTTAAATTACTTTTCTTTCCCTTTAATTTTTATGTTCAAAAATGATTTTATAGATTCGCCGTTCGGAGAGCGGGCATGATTGCTAGTAAATGAAAAACAAGTGGACAATACGTACAAAATATATATATATATTTTTTTTTTTTTGATTAGAGGTTTAACGACCACCGTGAGCAACTCAACGGGCTATGAGCAGTCGCCCGTTCATAATCTTGGGTCACTGCTTTCAGGGAGGGGAGAGAGCCAGTGCCGTAAGACAAACACAACATCCATGCCTCACCGGGTTTCGAACCCGGACTCCCTTAGGGTGAATGATCAGAGGCCATCGCTTAGTTTCAATATTCGCTTTTATTCACGTAAAAGAATTACAACAGAACATCCCCAACCTCACACGCAGTGTGAGAGAAGGGAGAAATAAAACAAAATGTAGATATTTACAATGAAATGATAATTGTACAGATGAGCAATGACAGGCATTGCATTATTTGCTGTAAACAGCAGTAGCTCTGGGATAAATGTTCATCGAAGTCTTGGAACATCACTGGAGCGAAAAAATTTACAGAAAAAATCTGTGCAGTTCTAGTGACATGGGAATCACTGGTGGTAGAGAGTCACTGTGCGGATGAAGAGAACTGTGTACAAAAGCTGACATCAGCGGGAAGCAAACACAATCCAGTTCCAGGAGAAAACATGGTGAGGGAACAGTAAATATTAAAAGTTCCGACGTAGGTTTATTAAAACAGCAGATGAACAGTCTGGGCACTAGAAAACTGAAACCAGGGACGACACGGCGACCATGTTGCGAAGAAGGCAGGTAACCGTGCCGTATCTTTCGCCAAGGAATATTCCAGGGTGAGTCTGGCTTTAACCCTGTTGCGGTAGTGTGCAACCAAGGAGGTAGAGAATGTAATAGGATCCGGATCTTGTAACTGTAGCAGGTGAGAGAAAATAATATATTTAGCTAGAATAAATAAATACGAACAAACTGGTAAAATAGAGCAGAAACTTGTAGAACTGTGGCCGAGGAAACGATAATCTTCTAGGGTGAGATCACTGGTACAAGAAGGATGTGCAAGTTGGAACATACTGTGAAATAGTGGGAGCAGCGTCGGACAGTAAACAAACATGTGTAAGACGTCTCCAACGACGTTACAAAAAGGACAGAGATCTGATGATACTATATTTCTCCGGAACAAAGTCGAAGGGACAGGCAGTCGATTGTGCAAAAACCTCCAATGCACATTAAGTTCTGAGGAGAGGGCCGGTGAATGTTGGGCAGTAGACCAGACTGAGGTTAGTGCAAAAGAAGGAACAGAGGGAATAGGGCAAGGTACCGCAGAAGAAGAACGGAGAAAACGGTACAGGGTGCGGGTGGAAAGACTGTGGAGAGGGAGGAGATCACCGGAAAAGGGAAGGAAGAACGGAAAAGTGAGAGAGGCAGAGGAAACGGAAAGGAGGCCAGAGGAATCGACTAGGGAAGGAAAAAGCGATTGAAGAGCATGTTTAAGTTGGAGGAAGTTATCAGAGAGTTCGGGCGAGGGTGGTAGGGTGGGAAAAAGTTCGGAAACGGGTTTCCATGAAAAATCGGGGAGGACCAGTTGGGAAACGGAGACTACACCAGCGTGTAGCCATGCGGGGAAAAAGAAAAAGTTGGCAGTAGGGGGGTGGAGGACGGAGGAGAAAAAAAGAGGCTCGGAAAGAAGATCAAGAGTGGAAGAGGGGGTTGACGAATGAGCGGTAAAGAACGAAGGAACTGAACAGCTTCATGGTAGACTAGAGGAAAACGGGGGGAATGACAGTGTGAATATCCATCTTGAGAAGAAGATGGACGGTAAGGCAGGGATTAAGGGGGAAGTCAGAACATTAAGCAGAAGAATGGAAGCGGAAGAGTCTGGTTGAACTGTCAAACGGAGGAAATTGAAAATTCTTATAGCTTTATAACGTACGGTAATCTCTGGCATATTGAGGCCACCACAAGTCGAAGGTAGAGACAATACTGAGGAAGATAACCAATGAGTAGATGACCAAACAATGCTGAGCATTGCTGATGTTGTTGCAGTTTGAACGTAGGCTGGTGGCGGTTGTGCAATCCAGGAATGATAAACTAACGAGAGGATGTGGGTGCCAGAAAGCCGTGCACGACTGTGGTAGGTCAAACAGCACTTGAGCTTGGACCAGTAAGCAGCGGTGTGACGTAGTTTCCTGACGAGGGGTCTCCAGGTGGCAGCCGCTGCTGAGACCCGGCTGCCAATGTGCACCCCAAGTATCTTTTGACTGGTGGAAGTCCAATGAGCGCCCCACGGTGTATCGGGGCGATGTCTCCAGGAGCCACACCATAAGCCTGTACACTTTGAAAGGTTTAACGAAGCGCCGGAAGCCGCAGCATACACTTGATACCATGCAAGAACAATTGTGAATTGCCATTCTTCTCGGATGAGAACTGTGATATCATCGGCGTAGGCAGTAAGAACGATAGAATGGTGCCTGGTGCTATGCTGAATGGTGGAGGGGAGGTTGTAGAAGAGAACGGATAGAGCAAAGAAAAGGCTCAAAGACTAGAGAGAAAAGTTGTCCGGAAAGAGGACATCCTTGACGGATGCCCTTACGAAACGGAATGGGGGCTGTAAGGAAGGAGGCCGTCCGGATATGGACAACTGAGTCCTGGTACAGGGCAAGGAGGGCTGTGATGAAGACAGATGGGAAACCGAAGGCAGAGAGCACAGAGGCAAGCCACTGATGACTCACGTTATCAAAGGCCTGCCTCTGATCAAGATTGAGGAAGGCTAAAGGTTCGGAGGAAAGGTGGGCAAGGCAATATGAGTCACGGAGGAGATTAATATTAGTATGAATGCTTCGGCCAGGGATGGTGTACGTTTGGTCGGGATGTATGACGGTGGGAAGGACAGGGTTCAATCGAAGAGAGAGTATTTTAGTATAAATCTTGTAGTCAACATTAAGGATGGATATAGGACGCCAGTTATCCAACTCCAGCAGACACCCCTTCTTTGGAAGAAGAATGATGTGAGCTAGAGTAAAAGCTGGGGGAAGAACAGATAAAGAAAAAGCAGCTGTAAAGCAAGGCAATAGGAGAGGGTGTAAGAAAGAGGAAAACGTACGAGAAGAAATTAACTGTCAACCCGTCAGGACCAGGTGACGAGTGACAGTTAAGTAAGGCAAGTGACTGTACTACTTCTGCTGGGGTGATAGGCATAGAAAGAGATGTAACAAGATGCGATGGAATATGTGGTAAGGCACGAAGAATCGAATCAGCATGCGGAGAACTTGACTGGAACTGAGCAAAACGTGACTGGAAATATGTTCTAACACCGGAGCAAATGAGAGTGGGGTCATTAGTAACAGTTCCATCGGGTAACTTCAGATTACGGAGGTGATGAGCAAAACGTTTGTGGAATTCCAGTTGTTGAACCTGTTCACATAGATAGTCATTTGGCTGGAGATAGAGGAGCTTGAGGCGGTGAAGAGCTTGTTGAGAGACAGGAAGTAGCAGGCACGAAGTTCAGCTTGGTAATGAGAAAACAGCGGAGAATCAAGATCTAGGGTGGAAAAAATCGAGCGTGCAGCATCAATCTTCATAGAGGCGGTGGTACGTTTTTCGTGGGAATATTGCTTGGTATAAAGAAGAATTTGGGATTTGACATTTAACCAGTGTTGCAAGGGACAAGAAGCAAAAGGGAGCGTATATAAGGCTTGTTGGAGCTGCGATTGGATGGAATTTACGTAAGTTGAATCAAGTAAAAGATCATCATCAAGGGTCCAAGTACGGTAGTATTGCCGAGGAGATGGACCGGTGTGAAGACACATTACGACACAGCTGTGGTCGGAAGAAACTGTCGGTGTGTGAGAAAGGAGATAACTGAAGGAAGAAGAATTGAAGAAACATAAAACCGGTCAAGTCGGGCAGTTGTAGGGGAGGAAGTGGAGTAGGAGCGCCAGGTGTACGAACGAAGAAATGGGTGCAGGTGTCGAAAAGCATCTTGGAGTTGTAGCTGGTTGATGGCTGTAGAAAGTGCTCTGGTAAGAAAATACCTGGTATCCGTGGAACCGTCCGATCTGTCGAGGGATGGGTCAAGGGTGCAGTTAAAATCACCACCTAAGATGACAATATCAGAGGCCGGAAGACCTTGAACACAGGGAAACAAAATGCTCAAAAAGACAGTCTGCATACTGTTGATTGCCGGAAACATAGATGTTGAAGATATGGTATCGTAAGTTGTGAAGTCGGAAAGACAGAAGCTGCAGGAGGTCACGATAAATCGGTTTGACCGTGATATCAGTAATGAAAGAACGAAGACGAAAATTGATGGCCACCGCAAGTCCTGCGTGAAGACTAAGTCGATGGGCATGGTAGAATTGAAATGGCCAGGTTCGCCACCGGTGGTATGGGGTGTTAGGATGGCAGTTAGTCTCCTGTAGCAATAATATATCCGCATCATGCGGTGTAATGTCTTCAAACACTAACGCATTGGTAGGAGGGACGGAGCATCCCTTACAGTTGAAAGAAAGTAATTTTAACTTGAAAGAGGTTGTAGTGGTTGAATATTACTATCAGCACTTTTGTGAAGACTGGTTACACGTTTCTTTAAGTTAGATGTCTGCGCATTAGTGACTGTGTTAATTTTTGGCAAAAGAGCAAGTAGATTCTGAAGTTGGGTGATAATAGTGGGAAGCTGAGCATTACGTGATTGAATGCAGTCTAGCTGCTTGAGAGGACGTGACGGTTGATTGAGTATAATGAGAGCAAGATCAGAGGGCGCCAGCGGCCCGTCTAATGCAGGGAAAGTTTCCAGATATTCAGCGAAAGCTTTTTGATCCAACAATTTTGGAACAGCTGGGGACTTAAGAGATGTAGGAACTGCTGTTGGAGAGAAAGACTGTCGAATTGGCGAACGGGAACGAGAGCAGCGTGGAGAAGACGTCACTGGCGAGATGGAACTCTGTCTGGTACGTTTCAACGTGGGAACGCCGGGAGAAGCTGGTGGGTGTAGGACAGTTAGATCTGACTTCACATTAGGGGATCCAAGGGAAGAAGATGAAGCAACACGACGGAGGGTTGCCATTCCTTTTCTGAGATAATACCCTCCGAAGAAGGTAGAGGTACCACAGCAGCAAGTGGGTCCAACGATGGAGAGGTGGCCAAAGTACCTGTAGTAGATATCGAAGACTTGGAGACTGATGATGAATCATCACTTGCTGGGGGAGAATCATCTGGAACAACAGTAGAAGGGATCAAGGACGTCTGTGGAGCCGAACTTGGTGTGGCCAGAGAAACTGGTGTTGAGGCTGGGGTGTTGACTTTGGGTGGTATGGAAATAGGGGCTTGGCAGATACATGTGGACAACGTGATTGGATGTGGCCATATGCCTTGCATTTAAAACAATGCAAGGCAGTAACGATATCGATCCGGAAAATCTGCTTCCCTACAACCACAGTGAGGTCAGTAGGGCAATCAGCAATGGCATCTTCAGTAGGAAACAGGATCCTTGCTTGGCGACGCAGACCTAAGATGTTCCTGTCATCTGGGTCTGTTGGTGCGGAAGACAGAGTGGAAATGGATCCAACTACTTTTCCACAACGGGAAAGGGCCGCCATTAAGTAATGGTCCTTGATTTCTGGTGGTACGGGGTAGCACGTAACAAGTACGGGGCGCTGCGTGAGCGGGACTCCCAGTAAGGTATGATCCCCAACATGCAGTCCGTCAGATAAGACGCGCTCCACAAACTCTGGCTTCGCAAAATAGATGAGAACAGTTCTAGGCTTCCTCGCCATATGGGTGATCGCTCCCTTAGGGAGGATTTGGCGGACGGCTAAGGAGTATTTCTTAAGGCTGGTGTCCGTTAGGGCATCAAAACATATGCCAAGTTTCTGTGTGCGTAAAACCTCCTGCCCAGCAGCTGAAGTTTCCGGAATTTCGATGCGTAATTTCTTGTTGTCTCTAGTGACAATCATATCAAGAGGCGTTGTACATGGATTCTTTGCTGTAGAGGAAGATGAACTGGTACCCTTCACAACGGAAGAATAAGGTAGAGTTGCCGTAGGAATGGGCGGAGATGGGGAAGGTCGAGACGCAGTGCTCGCAGGAGCAGATGAAGTACCAGAGGCAACGGATACTGAAGAAGTTAATGACGTCACGGTGGTGGAAAATGTCGGGAAATCAACATCCATAAAGTTGGAAGAAGAAGTGGTAACATCAGATAACGCGGCTTGGAAACCAGCTGCGTGTGGTAGTGACGATGACCGAACGTGGCCAGGGTGGGGGCGGAGCTTCGCTATCAAGCTTCAGACCTGGCCTATCAGATGCGGTCGCCGCCATTTGCAATGGCTGGCTTGCTAAACCCGACCCTGGGCAAAGCCAGGACGGAAAAAGAGTTAGTACAAGTAAAGTTTTACTTACAGGACGTCAAAATCGGACTCAATCGACACAGGAGACGTTCACAACACAGGAGATACACAAAATGACGGCACACACACAAAAGAACACCAATAAACGCAGGTCAAACACGGAGCACAGGTCAACACAACCTTTACAAAGCCAGCGCTTAGACCACTGCGCCACCGAGGCGGCACAAAGTATTGAATACCGTATATTACATCGCAACGAACAGCAGACGTTTTGCTGATTTTCCTTGTTTGATTAATCTCCAAAAAAACAACAACAACGTCACTGAGATAGATAGGGTATTGCAGTCAGGAAGACTGTACGGATATTTGCGATTCTATAAGAAATGGCACGCGTAAAAAGCTCTGTGAAGAAACTGTTTCCCAAAATTTTAAAATTCGGTATCTTGATTCATGAGTGTACAACTGTAAGCCGACTCTCCGTAGTTTTATTCTGCCTAAGAATATCCATAGATCCGTGTGATATAAATGTGCCAAACTGTATTTTTTGACTTGGTTGAATTACACAATTTGAAATCAACAGCAGTAACTGAATTGATCATGAATTGCTTGGTGAAAAACTTTCTAATTGAATTTATTAAAAAATAATTTGATGTCTTTCACTTTCGACGGCGCTGCAAACTTTGCAGATTCCGTATCTGGTGCGGCTCAACAACTTCAAATAAATTTCTAAATTTGTTGCATGGCACTGTGCTCATCGTAAGTTAGTACTTGCTGTCTGAGATGTTATTAAAGAGGTTTCTGGCATGCAGAGCTTTTAAAGCATTTTGCGATAAATCATACTCTTCGTATCACGCTTCACCAAAGGGCTCCTGCGAGTTATATCACCTGAAGAAATTGTTATTTAGTTTTCTTCAGTCAGGAGAGTTCTTGGAACAAGATGGGTTGCATCTAGTGAGGGAACCGTATCTGCTGTCTGGAATATGTTTCTAGCCTTCGCTTTGCATTTTAAAGCTGCATAAGTTGATGCTTCAAAGGATAGTAACGAGAGAAGCATGTTTTGGAGATTACTGAAGAAACGTACGTGCACATGTTTCCTGGAAGAATTGACACTAATGAAAACCTCCTTAAAGAAAATTAGTTCATAGTCACTGCGTCTTCAAGGAAACTCAGTATGATTACTCGAAGCACATTTGTTTCGGAATGTTGGCAACAATTTATCTGCTAGATTACTTAGTAGCAAGGACGTTGTAAAACGAGTTCAGGCTTTTTATCCGTTTTTTTAGCCGACTGACATAAATATTTTGCATGCAGAAGAAGAAGTTCTAAGTGTATGCCAAAGATTAGGATTGGAGGAAAAAAGAAAAATAATTAAAGAGTCCAGGGAAATTTCAAGGAAACCAAACAATTTTCAATCACTTAAAAGTCCCATTAAAATCTGTTGCTTCGATTGCTATATCAACAGCTGAGTGTGAAAGAGGTTTCAGTACCACGAATTTGACAACTGATTTAAGAAAGGTTTGCGTTACACATATCAGCAACCTAATGTTCATAAAAATAAGATTCTTTGGCTTGCTAAAAACGAGAAGCAAAGATGCACGGCTTGCTGAAAAAAAAATTGGAAATTATTTTAGGAGATAATTTTTATGTTTTGAAATCGTAGTTATAATAGATATTTCAGTTAAAATAAATGGATATTTCAGACAGAGACGAGCTCATTTTGTCGCCCAAGACAATTGCATATCTCTACCTTAAATACGAACTGACATTTCCCCTCTAAAGGTTATTAATAGCGTACACCTTTAATTGCACCTGCATTCGAATGATATTTTCAATAAGAAACGTACCTCTGAATAAAGAAATCAGCTCTGACTTCAGCTTAATATCAGCATTTCATTTTAAAGTTTAATAACGAAATTTCCTTTACATGGTTAATCTACGACGAATGGGTTTGTACATATTAAATTTTATGGTATTCATTTGTACGTTGGGTTCCGGTAGCGAATAATTCCCATTTCCACCGCTGGATATACTCGCATATATATAACAGCAATATGCCATTATGTCTTAAAAGAAAAGTATGTTTAATCAACGCATCCTTCTGCTGCTTACGTACGGAGTAGAGACGTGGACCTTAACTAAACAAGACGTACAAAGACTGCAGACAACTGAAAGCAGCATGGAAAGATGCATGCTTGGTGTAACCAGGAGAGATAAGAAGAGAAACTCGTGGATAAGGAAAATGACAAGAGTGGAAGACATCATGATCAGAGTAAAATCCCTGAAATTGCAATGGGCTGGACATATTGTCAGAAGAACGGACCACCGATGGACAACCGAAATTCTAGACTGGATTCCAAGGGACAGGAAAAGACCAAGAAGAAAACCACATGGGAGATGGGTGGGTAAAATTTGAGAGCATGCGGAAGTGACATGGAGGTGACTGGCGCTAGATATACCGTTGTGGAAGAAACTTGGGGAGACCTTCATCCAGCAGTGGATTGATAATGGTTGACAATAATGACGACGACACACACACACAGACACACACAGACACGCACAGACACACACTCTACTGTTTGTGAAAATTGCAACACCAAGGAAGAATTGCGCTATTCAAATGAAATCTATAACACAGATTCCGGATGTTACAGGAGATAACTGATTACATTTGTAGAGCTATACAAGATTTTTGGCTTCAAAACTCAGTACCATATGAAGCCACCTCGAACAAAAATAACAGCCTGTACACGGCGTGAAATTGAATGGAAAAGGTTTTTCATATCGTCCTGGGGAATAGCCTGCTAGGCTGCTTCTATGTGAGACCAGAGTTCATTTGTGGTGAATGGCGGAGGCGCTTGACAGGATATTCTCTTAGTTACCATGTCCCAGACATGTTCGATGGGGGACATGTCCGGAGAACATGCAGGCCATGAAAGAAGCAGTATCTGCCGTGCATGGAAGAGGTATTGGAGATTCCGGGTCACATGTGAATGAGCATTATCCTACTGGAATATAGCGCCAGGAAAACTCTGAAGGACGGGTGTCACGTCTGCCTCTAAAACATCCCTGATGTATTGCTGGCAGTTGAGGGTTCCCTCAAATCGTATCAGGCAAGATCGCGAATTGAACCCAATGGCGCCTCAAACTATGACGCTTGGCTTTAGGCCAGTATGACCCTACAAGGTGCCGTTCACCACGATGTCTTCGAACACGTATGTTACGATAATGGTGCATCGAGCTGAGTCGTGACTCGTCAGAAAACATGACAGCGTGCCAGTGTCTCTGTTCAAGACCCAATTGCAGACTAAGGAGTCTGTGGTCGAGGCTTAAAGAATGCGCAACATTGGTCTGTTAGCGACCAGTCCTCTGTTTAATAGACGACTGCGAACTGTGCTGGAGAATAAAGCCCGACTTGTGACTGTGTTCTACTGCTGCACGAACACCATGGATGTTGCAGTGCGATCGGTCACTGCCATGCGGTAGAGGTGTCTGTCATCCGTGCAGTTGTGTGATTTTGTGGTCCATGTTCGCATCACTGTACTAGCGTTTCGTTCCGTACAAGCAGCACTTTTGCTGTTGGACAATCCGGCTTCTCTCATCCCAACAATTGTTCCTCGATCAAAGTGCGTCAGATGTTCAGAACGCGACCTTCTTCGGTGACGGGGCATGGTGAGACACAAGATACACTCTTTCGACTCAAAGTTGGCTCCTCAGTGATTGCAGCATCTCGTTTGAGCCAACTCTTTATAACCAAGACTGGACAGTTCAGACGGCGCTGCTCCGAAACCGCATGCGCATTTTCACTGACATTTTAATCATTTTCATGTCCCAACCTGTTGTACATATTCTGTAAGTTTCAAGTTAATACCAGCAGCCCTTCATGGTGTTGCAGTTTTCACAAAAAGTAGTGTAGGAAACTTACTTATTATGTGACTGATATTTCATATTTTCTGAAAGTTTCACGCTAATACCAGCAGCCCTTCATGTTGTTGCAGTTTTCACAAAACGTAGTGTAGGAAACTTACTTATTATGTGACTGATACTTCATACTTTCTGAAAGTTTCACGCTAATACCAGCAGCCCTTCATGGTGTTGCAGCTTTCACAAAAAGTAGTGTAGGAAACTTACTTATTATGTGACTGATATTTCATACTTTCTGAAAGTTTCACGCTAATACCAGCAGCCCTTCATGGTGTTGCAGTTTTCACTAAAAGTAGTGTAGGAAACTTACTAATTATGTGACTGACATTTCATACTTTCTGAAAGTTTCACGCTAATACCAGCAGCCCTTCATGGTGTTGCAGCTTTCACTAAAAGTAGTGTAGGAAACTTACTAATTATGTGACTGACATTTCATACTTTCTGAAAGTTTCACGCTAATACCAGCAGCCCTTCATGGTGTTGTAGTTTTCACAAAAAGTAGTGTAGGAAACTTACTTATTATGTGACTGATATTTCATGTTTTCTGAAAGTTTCACGCTAATACCAGCAGCCCTTCATGGTGTTGCAGTTTTCACAAAAAGTAGTGTAGGAAACTTACTTATTATGTGACTGATATTTCATACTTTCCGAAATTTTAAGGTTATTTTTTTATTTTCAAGGCTAGATGGGAAAAGTACCACGAATTCAGATGAATAAGAAATTGCAATAAATAAAGTTTTAAGGATTTATTTTGTAGTCTTTATTCAGAATTATGCTAAACGGTGTTATGTCGTCCCTAGCGAGCACGCATCATAGTAAACCTTTTTCAAAACAGTATGGGCACAGTTTGGTTATAATTTTATTCTACGTTACTGTTTACACCTACCAGACTCGATTACCACCAATACAATCAATGTGTGAACAATAGCATATTGTTGTTAAATTGTGAGAGACTACTTTTATAACTGACGCTAGAGCTCTATTAACAGAACATTCTGAAATTCAGCAGGTGGTAAACCACATAAGTATCTTACCACGTGTTCGCGTTTCAAGAGCTTTGGTAGGGCACGAACGCTTGTCCTTTTGGTTTTTCAATTGTGGCTTGTTGTCACTGTCCTGGATGTAGCAATCCTAAATTGAGGATAGATAACTTCTTGTAGTCTTTGATCTTCGTGGAAGTTAACTCCTTCCCCATTTAAGGGGAGAAAAGGAAAAAAGATTATTCCTTGTACTAGTCATGAAGCTGACGCTTGTTGCCATACAAGTATATTCGATAAGTGGTTTAAATCTATATATACAGGGTGTCCAAGAATTATTGGACACATTACAAAATTATATAAAACAAAACATTAAGCAGATAGAAAGAAACTGACTGTACTAACTTATAATGTAACTACACAAGTTAATAAATTTCGATGTGAGTGGTCTTGGCCGATAAGACCAAACATAACTTTGCTCTTATATGCAAGAAGTACTACATGGATATTATTGGAAGGGAACTCACAAGTAGTTCAACCTACAGTCAAATTAATTAAAGTAAAACAACTGTCTGCGAAAAAATACTAGCAATGTTTAAGAGGTTGAAGATGATAGTTGGCTCTGGTGTATCAATATTTGTATGCAGTACCCAAATTTAATAAGAGACCTGTTTCATTTAGATTCATTACTTCAGGCAAAGACTGTTACAACACAAAAGCTGGTAAGGTTTTTGAGAATCTTCTCAAAAAAGTGATGCTTAACATTGATACTACGTGGATTATTAACAACAACAGGCCTGTATTACACTTGGTGAGTTCTATTCAGCCTATAACTAACATAAGTTTCTGTACTTTCGATTTTCAGAACCAATTTTCTTCCATCCATCTTCAGGACCTGGCCAAAGTTTGCTAGAGGAAGTTTGATGAATATTCAGACGTGCTTGAGGTTACAAGGGGATTCTGGAGCAATTTAAAATCATCATGTCTCCTCAATAATTATATCTGTATGGATGAGGAGTTGTTCCTGCAAGATAGGGGGATCCCTATGGGAACTTCGTTCTCAAGTGTGCTTGCCAACCTCTACCAGCACTTCTACGACAAAGCCTTCATTGAAAAAAATGAAAGTGGGGGTAAGGTCCTCAGATACGTCGATGATGTACTGGTGTATATAACTGGGAGGAATTTCCGATTATTGCAAAGGAAATATATCCGATCGATCTCATATTGGAAAAAACTGGAGCTGAAGCAGAGAGTATAAACTACCTGGATTTGGATATACATGTTAGTGAAACGGAGTTAATCACGGATATTTATGATAAGCGTACTACTTTTGGCTTTGGTATTAACTTCTACACTAAGTAGGAATCTCAAATTTCCAGAAGAGTACATCGAAATATTCTTATTTCCCAATTTCATAGATGTCTGTAGTTCTGTTTTGCAGTTAAGTAACTCATTATCCAAGCTGTTTGCTAGATTACAGGCTAATAATTACCGATTACGCTTTTCACATCAACTTTTCAGACAGTTAGTTCTCAGTCATAAACTTAGATTACAATTTCCTATACTAAGGTCTATAAGCTACAAATACATCACTAACCAAAGATTCCACAATTTTAACTGATTAGGTTGCCAAGTGCTATTATGTGGATCTGTAATAGCTGAAGACTTTAATTAACCTCATTTTACTTTATTTTCTCATTAGTTTACCGGCACTATATATACACTGACCGTAACCGTGGCCTGTGACCTCAATTGCTATATAAGGGTGAGTCTGACGTATTTTGCTCTATTGATTTTCAGAATGGTGACTTCGAGAACACATCCGCAGGCTTTTAGTGACTCCAGCCTTTGCGGTATCCAGAAAAGTCACCTTTCTGCCGGTGTTCTCTTGATAAAGGCGGCATGATTTGTTGAATACATGTATTTTTATTTTTATTAAGTCATAGGGCCTTGATGGCCGGGCACTGTCTCTATGAGGTAAGTGGTCTTTTTTTGTTTGGAGTTTGGTTTTTGGCTTAGTTAATATAATTAAATTTCCGATTTCTGTTTTTAGGTTTCAGTGTTTGTGCTGTTTTGAATGATAATTCTAGTAGTATATACAGTATATCCCCCATAAATTTGTGAGATGTAAGATGCACCTCAACACTAAACTCGAACTCGGCGAGCTCATAAGACAAACAAATGTATTGACATAACCAACCTTAAAAAACACCATAATACCTTCAAGTTGGAACTGAAGAACAGATTCTCTGCTTTAGAAGGCCTAACATCGGAAGAAGTGGATATTTCTGAAGTTAACAGAAAAGTAATCAAAGCTCTTATGGAAGCAGCAAAAAAATTAGTTGGGTCTAAGAACAAGTTTCATGTTAACAAATTATCAGTAAAAACGAAAATGTTGATACAAAAAAGAAGAGAGATGAGGACAACTGAAGAAGATGTGACTTCCAAAGTGAAATATATAGAGCTATGCAAGACAGTACGAAAAAATATCACTGAAGACATAAAGAAATTCAACTGTGAACTAGTGAGGAAAGCAATTGAAAACAACCAAAGCCTAAAGATAGCAAAGTGACATCTCAGTAAGGGAAGAAAACAGATTATGGCACTGAGAAAAGAAGATGGTTCTGTAACAAGGAATAGAGGCGAAAATTTGACAAGCGTGAAAGATTTCTACTCCAAACTATATGAAAGGGATGATACATGTACTCCACATAATCATGAAAGGTCCCAGTACCAGAGTTCTTCCAGTCCTCCCAGCAGAAGTTGCGCATGCAATCAAGAACATGAAGCGGGGAAAAGCTCCAGGAGAAGATGGAATTACTGTAGACATCATACAAGAAGCAAGTGGAGAAATTGAAACAGTACTCGCCCAAATTTTTACTCGATGCCTTAATGAAGGGAAGATTCCTGAAAATTGGAACAACGTTACAATGATCCTGCTACATAAAAAAGGTGACATTGAGGTTCTCAGGAATTACAAACCTATCAGCTTCTTATCAGTGGTTTATAAAATCTTCACTAAAGTTTTTTCACACCGCTTGAAGGTAACACTGGACATGGCTCAACCGAGAGAACAAGCTGGATTCAGGAGTGGCTACAGCACTATAGATCATATCCACGTACTGAGAAAACTAATTGACAGAGCGAGGGAATATGAACTTCCATTGTGCATGGGTTTTATCGAATATGAAAAGGCTTTTGATTCAGTGAAACCATCAGCAGTTACAGTGGCTTTGAAAACCTGCGGTATTGAAGATGCATACATTAATATTATTAATAACATCTATGAAAATCCAAGTGCAAAGATTCGGTTGTTTGAAAATACAACACACATAAAAATTGGAAAGGGAGTGAGACAAGGGAACATCATATTTCCCAAGTTCTTTGACGCTACATTAGAAAATGTCTTTCAACCACTGAACTGGGAAAACAAGGGGATAAAGATTAATGGAGATTATCTTACTCACCTTCGTTTTGCTGATGACGTAGTCATTTTTGCAACTACCCCATCAGAGCTGCAGAGTATGATCCAGGAACTTGCTGACAAGAGTAAAGAAGTGGGATTAAAAATAAACTTTCAGAAGACAAAAGCGATGTGCAATGCTTTTACAAGAAATGAAGATTTATCGATTGATGGAGAGAAGCTGGAGATAACAGACACGCTCGTTTATCTTGGACAGCAGATATCAAGTGAAGGTCACATTGATGAAGAAATTAATCGGCGTATAATACTTGCCTGGAGAGCTTTTGGAAGAAACAAATTTTCAAGAGCAATATGCCATTATGTCTTAAAAGAAAAGTGTTTGATCAATGCATCCTTCCAGTGCTTACGTATGGTGCAGAGACGAGGATTTTAAATAAAAGAGACATACAAAGGCTGCAGACAACTCAAAGAAGCATGCAGAGGTGCATGCTTGGTGCAACCAGGAGAGATAAGAAGAGGAACTCGTGGATCCGAAAAATGACAAGAGTGGAAGACATCATGATCAGAGTTAAATCCCTGAAATGGCAATGTGCTGGGCATACTGCCAGAAGGACAGACCATGGATGGACAGCCGAAATTTTAGATTGGATTCCAAGGGACAGGAAAAGACCCAGAAGAAGACCCAGAGGAAGACCACATGGGAGATGGGTGGATGAAATTGGGAAGTATGCGGGAGTAATATGGAGGAGACTGGCACAAGACAGATCGTTGTGGAAGAAACTTGGGGAGACCTTCGTCCAGCAGTGGATTGATAATGATTGACAATGATGATGATGATGATGTTATATATCGTTGCACATCAGATAAATGGAAAAAGAAGGTTTATCTCTTTAGGTCTTTGTAAACATTAATATACTAGTTGATCTGCAAGAGAAATGAAAATGTGCTAAACTTTAGCTCGTCACACCTTATGGATCAAAGTTAGTGATATAAATCAGTAATGAAAATAGTTAGTAATGAAAATGTGTTAAACTTTCGCTCGTCACACCTTATAGATCAAGTTTAGTGTGTTAAGAGGTGCTCAAAATAAAAAAAAAATGAGTTTTTGATGATGCGAAAAAAGAATTTACGTTGAAAGTGAATTTTGGAGTCACATTAGTATAAGAGCTTTTGAAATACCTTTTACTTTTATTGATATTAAGTACAAAAGAAGAAAAGTGAAAAAAAATATTCAAGATGAAATTCTTTTTAATCTGACCTTGAATAGGAAAAAGTCTGATTCTTTACCTGTGCCAGTTTCCTTAGTGGTGTTCCAAACAGTTCAGGAGCAGTGAAGTTTCAATTTTCTGATCATTAAATACCATAACTTGTGTCAATAAAAACTTCTGTCGCACATGAAACAAATATATATCTTATTTTCATATAATTTATCCGAAAAAATATGTTAGAATATATCATTTCCAAGCTATCAAACAGAATTAAAATCCATCAATTCTTTTTGGATAGCAAGTATTACATCCAGGTCAGTGGTTAACTACCATCTGGTCCTCCAAGATGAATTTCAGGTTTTTGCTGATACAATTCACTGCTAGTTAATCCATCTGTGAAGAAGAAAACATTTAACATTTGAGCTTGATCATGGTGTCGGAATTTTAAATCATAATGCTCTTTGTCTTCATTTCTTTCAACAAAAGTTGGCTAAATCCTTGAAGGTCACTTCTACTTATAGCATAAGTATGATAGATTATTTCTCTGTTGATGCAGCTTATGAAATAAACAGTGAAAACTTTGTATCATCTTACAGAAGGTTTTCTGTAACAATGCAGGATGACACTACCTTGACACATCTCACGGAAAGGTGTCTAATAACGGTGAGGACAGTGCTATGAGAAGGTTACCAACATGAGTAAGTTTGCAGCACCAACATGAAAAACAAATTACGATACTTTATTGGTTGTTTGGCGGGCAATGGTGATCACCGAACAGATTGCTTTTAATTATAAATATGAAGACGAAAAGTTTCTGAAATTTCTACAGCGATTTCATCTCAACAAAGCTTTCACAAAGCCAGTATTTACTCGATCTCCATGTCAATCTAAAAAGAAGAAAATAACTTTTAAAGAAGGAGACTCAGCATGTGTGTGCAAATAGCTCAGAATTTGTGAATTCTGTTATACAGGGTTACAAGGAAAGTCCTTGATCAGGCCAATATCTCACGAACTATGGCAGTTAGCGATTTACTTCTTGTGCAGTTGTATAGGACACCCCTATATAACACCACGAAAGATCCCCTCGCCCCTTTGGAGGAGAGGGGGGATTGGGGGGGCAATCGCTCCCTTCTTTGCAGATAGGGCAAAAAAGTCAATTACAAATTTGTTCAGCAAGACAAAGATAGTAAATAAAGGTTTTTGTCCCATAACAAAAGGTGGAAGAGGACTCTCCAAATACAAAAAAAGCGGAAAGCTACTTGAGTAGCTGTGTCCAAAGCATATTTGTATGGATTTCCAATGTGCTTTCTACTGCGTTGTCAGTATACAAAAATGATATGCGTGGTAGGTACGCCAACTCTTCGTGAATCCGTGACGGGAAGTCAAAAGCTTTGCGACGTACGCAGGTCAATTGGATGTGCATACAGTTTTCCTATTGGATCAGTGTTTCGCCACTTTATGCTATTTCTCCTTGTCTCAGTGCATTTTTTCCTGTATTGGACATAAAAGTCTGATATTGAATATGTCAAGGAACTTCGTTTTATTTCAGAACAGGAACTGTTGATAAGGTTTGTAGGAAAACTTTCCCTTTTTGCTTTCATTTACTTAGAACTTACCAGTTTAGATAAGTTCTAAGTAATAAGTTTTTGTCTAAATATTCTGTCGTTGCTTCCGGATGTTGTGGTTTTCTTGGGGCCACATTCCCGGTCCTCTTCCATCTTTTTTATGGGACAAAAACATTTATGTACTATTTTTACCTCGCTGAACAAGTTTGTAATTGCCTTTTTTGCCCTACCTGCAAAGGGGGAGGCCCCTTCATCCCCCCCAAAAAGAGGGCGAGGGGATCCCTCGTGTTGTTATTATGTGCGCCATAGGGGGTTTCCTATACAACTGCGCAAGAAGTAAATCGGTAACTGACATAATTCGTGAGATATTGGCCAGATCAAGGAATTTCCTTGTAACCCTGTATATGTACATTGAGATTTTGTACGCTCATGAAAGTTTTGTTTCACAAAGATTTGATCAGAAAGCACGGAAGTATTACTGAGTATTTTTCATCGAGCTAGACCATCAAAATGGTTACATATCCACGTTAAACATATATCTTCTAGGCACCTTCAGATATTTTAACAAAAGCTGATCCCTATTGTCCAACAGGCTGCTTTTACACGCTGAAGACACACAACGTGAAGCAGCGTCTTCCAGTCTAGAAATTGTTGCAGTGGAGAAATCCTGAATGACTTGTCATTAAAATGCTGACATGGCACATTTTAACCGGTTAAAATCTGAGCGACATACAAAAGAAAACAATGGAACATTTTATTACCTACATGAAATAATGTTTTCGTGATCTACATAAAAATAAATCATAATTATTATTCCATTAAAAGCTCAATTTTGAAAATCTCCAAGAAATGCTAAAAACTCTTTTCAAAACAGAGAAACGGTTGCACAAAAATTATTCATTTGTGCCTCTACTAGAAAACTGAATTACAGTAACAGCAAATTGTTGGAAAATATTATTCCCAAAGAAATCTATCGGAAGAAGAATATTTTTTCGGTAGGAACTTTCAGAAACGGCAGTTTATTCGCAAATAGAAATAAATATTTCCTTCTCCTAGTAGAAAAACTGTACATCATTCCAAGCAGGTAAAATACGTAAATCTTGGCTACCATATGCAGAAGAAATTCTTCAAATCAATATTTTTGCTATTATCTCGGATGAAAATATACATTTCCAACCCTTTGGTACAACTGTGCACGGTAGAAAAGTAAAAAAGAAAAACTTTCAGACGCAAAAATATTTTTTTAAAAAATAATTTTTAGAAAAGGGGAAAGTCTGCCCAAAGAAAATGCCTTTATGGCTCCAGTTGTAAAAACTACGAATTATTTAAAATTCACATTGTTCTTAGAGTTCCTCATGGTTAATAGCACCAGGTAAAAAAAGGAATATTTTCAACCAGATTTGTAGAATAGATCATATATTTGCAATTAAAAATATACACTTACGCCCTCTAGTGACAAAATTTGCGCTACGAAAAATCAGAAACTGCTTACAGAATGTTTACTGAAACGGAAGATATCCGGAGCAAAAGATAAAAAAATCAAATGGGATACTTAGAAGAACAGATATGCACAAAAATCTCATATAACTTTACGACCACTAAAGGGAAAATTGTGCATTATTTGAAAAAGAAAAGCAGCGTAAAATGTTCTGCATTGTCAAGCGTATCCAACCAAGAAAGGAATTTTCCAATCGGACTTTCAGAAGCGGATACACTTTTGGCAAAAAGAATGTACGCTGACGTCTCCTAGAGGCAGAACTGTTTGTTATGAAAAAGCGAAATATTCTTCACAGTAGGAACTAGGAGACGGTAACAGTTTTTCGAATAGGGCTTTCAGAAGCAGATATAGAAAGAAAACAGTATACTGACGTACGCCGTTTTTAAAGTGGATAATATTTGCAATCTTCGCCATGACGAATGACACACAGTGCAAATAGAAAATTTTTAATTGGATTTTTAGAAACGGGATAGAGTTGCACACTGGAATACACACTTACACCATCCAGCTGCAGAACTGAGCAATATGAACATTTTAAAGACATGTGAAAATGTTTCCAGTGATGAATGCTGCCCGACGTAAAAATTATTAATCGAATCGGATTTTTTGAAGAAGGAATATCGAAAAAAATTAAATACACACTTATGTCCTCTAGGAAAAAAACTGTGTATCATTTTCAGCAAGATATATGCACAAATGTTTTCCCAAAATGAACGTATCTAATCAAAATTATTTTTATCAGGTTTTTAGAAGCTTTGGTTACAGACACATTACAAATAGAAATTTGCATTTGTTCCCCCTGGTGAAAAAACTCGGCGTTGTGAAAATCAACAAACGTATGAAAAACATTTTGCAATGTGAATGCTATCGGAGGGAAGTCTTCAAATTGTGCTTTTAGAAGCAGGGATATTAACAAAACCAAGGTACATATTTGCGCGTTATGGAGAGAAAACTGTGAATTAAAACAGAAAATATTTAAGGTAAAAACTACGAACAAAGTTTTCTTAATGGGAAAAGATATCCGAAGGGAAAATGAGATTTTTTTATTTGCTTTTTAGAACCAATGACACGAAATAAAAAATATCACGAATTCAGTAGCATCTGCATTACGACCCATCTTTGTCTTCACAGCTAATGCTTCTCAATGCGAAAAGAATTTTGAAGTCTGATTAAAAGGGGAAGAGATATAGTGTCTAGAGACGGACGGACAGTTGTATTGTATTGACTATACTCGTTGAAGAGCCTACTTTGCTTTTTAAAGAAAGTGCTTAAAAGAAAGACAAGGAATAAGAAAGTAGTTTGAAGTATGCGATACCTTCTGATTGCAGATAGACATATATTTTTAGCTCAAAAATAGGCAACATTTTCAACATTTTATGAGTTTTATTTACATCATGCTTGCAAACCACGAATTCCTTCAGAATTGTGATTTCTACAACTTCTACAGTAGATTTCAATAACATTATTTCCACATCGTCTAATCATAAAATTAGGAGACATTTTTTGAGGCCTCAATTTCTCTGTCGCAAGGCCAAATTGAAGCCGAAGGCTTTCACTCCTTCCCAGGTTTCCTCTCCGGAAGGCTTAATTTGCGTGTCCGGCAGAAGGAAACCATATTTCCCATTGTCTCGTAACTCGACTGTGTAACTGTATCTTGCTCGAGCTATAGCGTAAGCCCAGTCTCTTGATCCACCGCTGACGACATCTGAAAAGGGAGGTTGCAATTTTTCAGCAGCAGGCAATCAATAAACATTACGTATAGACGTTACGTATTGAATGAATGACAAATTTTTTCATTACAAATTTGTTGTCTTAAAGGCCAAGGTAGGCTTGAGCCCCGTCGTATGAGGCGTGAGCCTATCCGATGGTGCTGTAACCAACCCCCTTCTCCGAAACTAGTGGTCCCAAATTAAGGGTGAAAGATTACTTATAGCCCTCCGAGTTGCACATGGTGATCGTAATTCCGAAAAAAACATATTAAAGTGTTTCGCTAGAGCAGGGGTCACCATACTTTTGGAGAAAAAGACCAAATGGAAAATTGGCTAAAGCTCGGGGGACGGATTAAAGAAAAAATTGGCAAACCCCAGAGCAGTGAACTAATATTTGTCAAAGTCTAACTAATTTTATATGGCTTGTAATTTAACATGGTTTCAAATAAATATTTAAAGATATTTATACACATCTAAAACAAATATAAAACTAAACTTACTAATGACTAAAGTCTTTAGTAAGTTGACTTCGTGACCTAAACAAAGTGACATCATGACATGTAAAATGAGAAGAATGGTGTTGTTTTGGGAATAATTTAGCTACATTTTCGGGATTTTTTTTCAGGTTGGACAGCACAGCTTTTAAAAAGTCTGACAAGTGGTTGTCGGTCAATTGTGAAAGAAGCTTTGGATTCCCATATTTCGTTTTGAAGAAAGCTGTTTAACAAACACTGAAAGCATTTTTCTGGCAAAACTCTTAAGATTTGCCAAACTGTTTTTAGGCAAAAGAGAATAAAAGGCTATCAAACTTTCACTCTTAAATAATTACTTCAAACTATTATTAGACTGCACATTTAACAGTTCCAACTGTAAATTCTTCTCGGCATCATCAATCGTAAAACTAAATGGGCCCTGCAATAGCTGGAATGTTTTTTATACTTGTAAAAATCACCAAAACGTCTTTCAAACTTTTAACAAATTAATATTTTTGACACAGTGCTCAACATCAAAAACAGACTTATCAGACATATTGTCCCATATATATTTACAAGATGGGAGGTGCAAAAATTTGCTCTGCTAACTGTCGCTTGAACAGTTTTAACTTCGATTGGAAAGACTTCATATCAAAAAACAACTCACATGCGAGTTTATCTTTTCCTTACAAATTCAAATTGAGTTGACTGAGATGGTCAGTAATGGCTGTTAAAAATGTAAGGCCCCACAAACAGGAGGCATTACCATGGGCTGTAGTTTGGTGACCCCTGCTTTAGAGTAAGACAAACTGATTTTTCAGCGCTGCACTTGATTGCATAAGAATTCCGTCCAGCTGGCATTTCAAATAATGGCATTTCAAATAATAGCATTTCAGCTGGCATTTCAAATAATGGCATTTCTCCGTATTGAACATGTGAGCAGTGGCGACGTCAGCAACTCAGAACTGGGGGGGGGGGTATTAAGGGAGCTATGCATCATGCGAGGGACACAATACTTATCAGAAATTTTGGCAAAAATTTCGTTTACGTAGATTTTTCCCGATGCACTTGATTGCATAAGAATTCCGTTCAGCTGGCATTTCAAATAATAGCCTCCGTATTGAACATGTGAGCAGTGGCAACGTCAGCAGCTCAGAACTGGGTGGGGGAGGGGAGGGGTTGTTAAGGGGGCTATGCATCATGCGGGGAACACCATACTTATAAGAAATTTTGGAAAAAAATTTCGTTTACGTAAATTTTTCCCGACGCAGAAAACGCTATCCCTAGTAACAAAAGGTTAGGCCATCAACTTCCATGTTACCAGAAGGTACGAACTTCCATGGCCTTTCACAAGTTACTACGTATTTCTTTCGCAGCAATTTAGCAAAGGCCTTGGAACTTCATTTTGGATACGAACTTTCATGTCCTTTAATAAGTTACTATTTCTTTCGCAGCAATTTTTGCTTACTTACGTCGGTTTTTTGGGTTAATTTTTGTTAATGTTTGCTGTCATAATACTGTTTATGAATTTTAGTTTGTATTATGTAAGAAAATTTTTGCGAATTCAAAACATTTACGTACTTTTATCTGAGTTCCCTAAAATTTTAGACGGTTGCACTCACCATAAATATTGGAAGGGGGGGGATTAAGGGGGAGGGGGGCTCAAAGAAAAGTTTGGTGGGCTGAAACTCACCCTAGCCCACAATTAGCGTCGCGCTTGCCTGTGAGCCTGCGGCTGTGCTGTCTTTTCGTTATGTCACGAAAACCGTGTATGGAGTTCAACAGGGACGTTATATGTCTATCATGCAGTGGTGAACGTGGTCGTAAAAGGAGGGGAAAAGCTTCTTTATAGGAATTAGTAAGGATTGATGTTTCCGTAAATGAAATATAAAAAAAAAGAAAAAAATCCGTAATGCATAAAAATACATAATCTAGTTACTGGTTCATCATAGAGTATGAGTTACTATCTCCGCTTTGCGGAGAGTAACGAAAAAAAGAGAAGTTAATGTTTTAACATCCACAGAGCATCTGCTCAAAACACAGCCGACGACCTTTATAAAGATATTCCTATATGAGTTTGTAAAATCACTCCTAGGAACGATATGAATATAAGTTACTTGGCAGCTATTGCTCCGAGCCCATGAACCTAAATGTTCGAAACATGTGGTTTTCAACATCTGATCTCCTAGGAATATGATATGTCGTTTGAAGAGAGAGAACACTCGAAATAACCTTTTTGCGCTCGATTGAAACACTTGAAACACAAATGAATGATAAATATAAGCAAATTCTCACTTACTCTTATTGCAGTAACGTAGAATACATAATACATAAGTAGATACACAGAAAGCGAAAATGAAACCATTCCCACCGCCATTTAGCATCTGCTAACAATAACGCCATACTTCATTGGGGGGGGGGGGGGGGGGGTTACAGTGAAACATTTGTTTAAAACACACGCACCCCTTATTTTTTCTGCTATAGTTAAAAACTCTTTTTGCAGCCCTGAAAAAATGGTTAACATGGCGTACATTGGTGTCTTCTTCAGTAAAAAACAGAACATTTAACATGTCAGTGTAACGTACTTAGTGACATGACGTAGATGACGTACTACTGAGATGGCGCATGGGTCAAATCGGCAGTGAAGAAACGATAAGCTTGCCGGCATAGTTCAGTTGGGAGAACAACCACTCTGGCGTTGGGAGATGTGGGTTCGAATCTTACAACCGGCGAAAGGTTATATGTTATATCAATTTCAGTAATTAAATGTCTGCATGTCCCAAAAGAATCCCATCAATCCCGGCAGACCATTCCTAAATTCACATACAAAACCCATATCTTTGCCCAAATGGCACAAGATTACTCCTTACTCGTAAATCCATCGCCCCCCCGCAATCAAAAGGATGGCAAAAATTTATGATAATAATGAGTATGGCTTATAAAATTTCACAGATCATGTTTTTCAAAGATATCATTAATTAGAAACATAACTTTCATTTGTCCCAAAAAAGAGTTGAAATCAATTGAGCAGTTACAAAAATATTTGAATTTAAGATGTTTAGAGACGGCGGATATATTGATTTCATCACACGTCTTGTATAGAGAGGAAAATTCCAATGCCCCATTTCCTCATTTCCAACACCCCCGTACCTTAAAATATTCCTCATTGGTTTGACTGTCTTTGTGCAAAATTTCGTGCATCTATTTGCATAATCAGCTAGTCATCTTATTTACATAACAACCTCGCACAGCTATTAAGTGTGTGAGATGCACGGTAGATAGTAGTTTCAGAAATAACTGGAAAACTCACAGTTAATGTTTCTTTTTCTTTAACTTATCATCTCTAAAAGGAAATTTTTATCTCTTGATTACAAAATAGTCGAAAGAACTTTACTTATTATTTTATATTATCAGCCTTTATTTATTTATTTATTTTTTTGATTGGAGGTTTAACGACCACCGTGAGCAACTCAATGGGCTATAAGCAGTCGCCCGTCCCTAATTTAGGGTCACTGGTTCCAGGGAAGGGAGAGAGAGCCAGTGCCGTAAGACAAACACAACATCCATGCCTGACCGGGATCCGAACCCGGACCCCTTTTGGACGAATGATCAGAGGCCATCGCTTAGACCACTGCGCCACCGGGGCGGCCAAGGCAGTCAGTCTTTCCTGCGGGATTGAAGTAGCCTGGGCCAGGGGGAAGAGTTAGGCAGGGTTGGACCGTCGCAAGGTCCCATGTCACGCACATGCAACTAATTCTCGCATTATGTATATCTAACGGAACGCATTGTTGCTAAAATCATACTGCTTTGATAATTCTTCTGTTATTTGTTCAGTACTACATATTTACTGTATAATTGTTTTATCGCGCACATTTACTTCCTTTTCAGTTTTTTCTTTTTCTTTTCTTTTTTATGCTTTTCAACCGTAGGTTGAAGAAGCGTATATGCTCCAGCTTTGTCTGTCTGTCCGTCCGCACGATAGCTCGCGTAAAAATAGTTCAATTTCGATGAAATTTTAGTATGTGATAGGGAACCACCTGGGGACAAACCACATTGATAATAGGCAAAATAGAGTCAAAGGTCAGGACATATGAGCGGGATCCATTTAATTGCACTTATGCATCATAACTTACGTAAAAATGCTTCGTTTGCGACAAAACTTTATCATGCTGTTCCGGACGTACACTAAACCTGTTCTGTTGAATATCATCGAAATGGGGTCGAAGGTCAGGACACAGGAGCGAGATATATTCCACAGCCATTATCCTCATAACTTGAGTAATGATTTCTGGTATGTTGGAAAGCGTATTATAATCAATGCATTGCATGATTTTACTAACTTGTTTTCAATTTTTGAGGAGGTGAAGAACGAGAAAGAACTTTTTACTTTTGGTGTGCTCATACGAATGAAAGAGCTATGAACACATAGGCCTTCCGATCTCCAATATATATCATCATCATCATCATCATTGTCAACCATTATCAATCCCCTGCTGGACGAAGGTCTCCCCAAGTTTCCTCCACAACGGTCTGTCTTGTGCCATTCTCCTCCATGTCACCCCTGCATACTTTCGAATTTCATCCACCCATCTCCCATGTGGTCTTCTTCTGGGTCTTTTCCTGTCCCTTGGAATCCAATCTAAAATTTCGGCTGTCCATCGATGATCTGTCCTTCTGGCAGTATGTCCAGCCCATTGCCATTTCAGGGATTTAACTCTGATCATGATGTCTTCCACTCTTGTCATTTTTCTAATCCACGAGTTCCTCTTCTTATCTCTCCTGGTTACACCAAGCATGCACCTCTCCATGCTACTTTGAGTTGTCTGCAGCCTTTGTATGTCCTTTTAGTTAAGGTCCACGTCTCTGCACCATACGTAAGCACTGGAAGGATGCATTGATCAAACACTTTTCTTTTAAGACATAATGGCATATTGCTCTTGAAAATTATGCTGTTTCTTCCAAAAGCTCTCCAGGCAAGTTTTGTACGCCGATTAATTTCTTCATCAATGTGACCCTCACTTGATATCTGCTGTCCAAGATAAACGTACGTGTCTGTTATCTCCAGCTTTTCTCCATCAATCGATAAATCTTCATTTCTTGTAAAAGCATTGAACATCACTTTTGTCTTCTGAAAGTTCATTTTTAATCCCACTTCTTTACTCTTGTCAGCAAGTTCCTGGATCATACTCTGCAGCTCTGATGGGGTAGTTGCAAAAATGACTACGTCATCAGCAAAACGAAGGTGGGTTAGATAATCTCCATTAATCTTCATCCCCTTGTTTTCCCAGCTCAGCGACTGAAAAAACCCCCTCCAATGTGGCATTAAAGAGCTTCGGAGATATGGTGTCACCTTGTCTCACTCCCTTTCCAATTTTTACGTGTGTTGTATTTTCAAACAGCCTAATCTTTGTATATATATATATATATATATATATATATATATATATATATATATATATATATATATATATATCATCATCATCATCATCATCATTGTCAACCATTATCAATCCACTGCTGGACGAAGGTCTCCCCAAGTTTCCTCCACAACGGTCTGTCTTGTGCCAGTCTCCCCCATGTCACTCCCGCATATTTACGAATTTCATCCACCCATCTCCCATGTGGTCTTTTTCTGGGTCTTTTCCTGTCCCTTGGAATCCAATCTAAAATTTCGGCTTTCCATCTATGGTCTGTCCTTCTGGCAGTATGTCCAGCCCATTGCCATTTCAGGGATTTAACTCTGATCATGATGTCTTCCACTCTTGTCATTTTTCGGATCCACGAGTTCCTCTTCTTATCTCTCCTGGTTATACCAAGCATGCACCTCTCCATGCTTCTTTGAGTTGTCTGCAGCCTTTGTATGTCTCTTTTAGTTAAGGTCCACGTCTCTGCACCATACGTAAGCACTGGAAGGATGCATTGATCAAACACTTTTCTTTTAAGACATAATGGCATATTGCTCTTGAAAATTATGCTGTTTCTTCCAAAAGCTCTCCAGGCAAGTTTTGTACGCCGATTAATTTCTTCATCAATGTGACCCTCACTTGATATCTGCTGTCCAAGATAAACATACGTATCTGTTATCTCCAGTTTTTCTCCATCAATCGATAAATCTTCATTTCTTGTAAAAGCATTGAACATCACTTTTGTCTTCTGAAAGTTCATTTTTAATCCCACTTCTTTACTCTTGTCAGCAAGTTCCTGGATCATACTCTGCAGCTCTGATGGGGTATTTGCAAAAATGACTACGTCATCAGCAAAACGAAGGTGGGTTAGATAATCTCCATTAATCTTTATCCCTTTGTTTTCCCAGTTCAGTGATTGAAAGACATTTTCCAATGTGGCATTAAAGAGCTTCGGAGATATGGTGTCACCTTGTCTCACTCCCTTTCCAATTTTTATGTGTGTTGTATTTTCAAACAGTATATATATATATATATATATATATGGGATGTAAGGTCAGGTGATGCGTAACATCACAGCCTCTCCTTGCCAAATGTCAACCCCGCCTTCTCGTGGTACATCCTGTTCACACTAGAGGGGCTCTGACGACCGTCAATAGCGGTATAACTATACCATCGGGATTAGAGGAAATACTATCCCACACTCACCAACCCGCTTGGCCAGCGTGGTGAGTTATGGCCAAACCCCTAAAAAATGACTCCACAACTTAAATCTTGGCCCTCAGTCTCCGGCAGTTGGAATGTACCTGACCAAGGCAGCGGCCAGTGCGACATGAAGGCAGAGGGTGCTAAGAATCCTAGGAGGACCGGACTAGGCTGCCATCTGATGCAGACCTTGGCTACGTATAATGGACGCTCTCTATCTTCTGATTCAAGGCTTCTTGAATTGGAAGAGGAACTACAAAGGATCAAGTGGGACATCGTTGGGCTAAGTGAGGCAAGGAGAAAAGGGGAAGATCTCACTGCACTGAAAAATGGACATCTCTTCTACTATCGTGGGACTGATACTGGCAGAACTAGTGGTGTTGGATTTATAATAAACAAGAAACTGAAGGATAAAGTTGTCGAAGTTTAAAGTTCCTCTGACAGAGCTGCACGACACGTTATCCAACTCTCGAGAAGATACAAATCTCAGATTATTCAAACTTATGCACCCACTACAAGTCATCCTGAAGAAGAAATTCAAGAATTTTATGAGCAAATTTGTCATCTAAATAATAAAGGTAAGCAGCACTTAAAGATAATTATGGGAGGTTTCAATGCAAAAATAGGGCACAGGCAACAGAATGAAACTTCAGTAGGTAAATTCGGTCACGGCAACAGAAACCAGCGTGGAAATACTTTCGTTGAGTTTGCAGAGGCAAAAGGGTTTTTCATCTTGAACACATTTTTCAAGAAAAAGCCACACAGGAAATGGAGACATCCAAATGGGACGACAAGTGAAATTGGTTTCGTTATGTGTAAAAAAAAATTCGTCATAGAAGACTGCAGTGTTCTAAACAAGTTCAACACAGGTAGTGACCATAGATTGGTAAGATGTAAGATGCACCTCAACACTAAACTCGAACGTGGCAAGCTCATAAAGCAAACAAAATTTATTGACATAACCAACCTTAAAAAACACCATAATACCTTCAAGTTGGAATTGAAGAACAGATTCTCTGCTTTAGAAGGCCTAAAATCGGAAGAAGTGGATATTTCTGAAGTTAACAGAAAAGTAACCAAAGCTCTTATGGAAACAGCAACAAAATTAGTTGGGTCTAAGAACAAGTTACATGTGAACAAATTATCAGGAAGAACCAAAACGTTGATGCAAAAAAGAAGAGAGATGAGGACAACTAAAGAAGATGTGAGTTCCAAAGTGGAATATATTGAGCTAAGCAAGACAGTGCGAAAAAGTATCACTGAAGACGTAAGGAAATTCAACTGTGAACTTAGTGAGGAAAGCAATTGAAAACAACCAAAAGCCTATAGATAGCAAAGGGACATCTCAGTAAGGGAAGAAAACAGATTATGGCACTGAGAAAAGAAGATGGTTCTGTAACAAGAAATAGAGGCAAAATTTTGACAAGAGTGAAAGATTTCTACTCCAAATTATATGAAAGGGATAATACATGTACTCCAGACATAATGAAAGATACCAGTACCAGAGTTCTTCCAGTCCTCCCAGCAGAAGTTGCACATGCAATCAAGAACATGAAGCGGGGAAAAGCTCCAGGAGAAGATGGAATTACTGTAGACATCATGGAAGAAGCAAGTGGAGAAATCGAAATAGTACTCGCCCAAATTTTCACTCGATGCCTTAATGAAGGGAAGATTCCTGAGGATTGGAACAACGCTACAATGATCTTGCTACATAAAAAAGGTGACATTGAGGATCTCAGGAACTACAGACCTATCAGCCTCCTATCAGTGGTTTATAAAATCTTAACTAAAGTTCTTTCACACCGCTTGAAGGTAACACTGGACATGGCTCAACCGAGAGAACAAGCTGGATTCAGGAGTGGCTACAGCACAATAGATCATATCCACGTACTGAGAGAACTAATTGAAAGAGCGAGGGAATAGGGAATATGAACTTCCATTGTGCATGGCTTTTATCGTTTATGAAAAAGCCTTTGACTCGGTGAAACCATCAGCAGTTACAATGGCTCTGAAATTCTACGGTATTGAAGATGCGTACATTAATATTATTAATAACATCTATGAAAATGCAAGTGCAAAGATTCGGCTGTTTGAAAATACAACACACATAAAAATTGGAAAAGGAGTGAGACAAAGTGACACCATATCTCCGAAGCTATTTAATGCCACATTGGAAACTGTCTTTCAATCGCTGAACTGGGAAAACAAAGGGATAAAGATTAATGGAGATTATCTAACCCACCTTCGTTTTGCTGATGACGTAGTCATTTTTGCAACTACACCATCAGAGCTGCAGAGTATGATCCAGGAACTTGCTGACAAGAGTAGAGAAGTGGGATTTAAAAATGAACTTTCAGAAGACAAAAGTGATGTTCAATGCTTTTACAAGAAATGAAGATTTATCCATTCATGGAGAAAAGCTGGAGATAACAGTTTATCTTGGACAGCAGATATACGTTTATCTTGGACAGCAGATATCAAGTGAAGGTCACATTGATGAAGAAATTAATCGGCGTATAAAACTTGCCTGGAGAGCTTTTGGAAGAAACAGCATAATTTTCAAGAGCAATATGCCATTATGTCTTAAAAGAAAAGTGTTTGATCAATGCATCCTTCCAGTGCTTACGTATGGTGCAGAGACGTGGACCTTAACTAAAAGAGACATAAAAAGGCTGCAGACAACTCAAACTAGCATGGAGAGGTACATGATTGGTGTAACCAGGAGAGATAAGAAGAGGAACTCGTGGATCAGAAAAATGACAAGAGTGGAAGACATCATGATCAGAGTTAAATCCCTGAAATGGCAATGGGATGGACATACTGCCAGAAGGACAGACCATCAATGGACAGCCGAAATTTTAGATTGGATTCCAAGGGACAGGAAAAGACCCAGAAGAAGACCACATGGAAGATGGGTGGATGAAATTCGAAAGTATGCGGGAATGACATGGAGGAGACTGGCATAAGACAGACCGTTGTGGAGGAAACTTGGGGAGACCTTCGTCCATCAGTGGATTGATAATGGTTGACAATGATGATGATGATATATGTATATATATATATATATATATATATATATACACTGACGGAAAAAAAATCCCAACACCACGAAAAAATAGTTGTAGAGGAATGAAATGGCGGCAATACATTTGTATAGGTAACATATTTAATCGATTAAGGTTTCAAGATCACAGCTTATTGTAAGCGCGAGAAGAGCCATTTTAAATGTGAAATGCTGGTACATTAATAACCGGTGTAACGGCCAGAATGTTGAATGCAAGCACGCAAACGTTCATGTATTGTGTCGTACAGGTGCTGGATGTCAGTTTGTGGGATGGAGTTCCATGCCTGTTGCACTTAGTCGTTCAATACAGGGACGGTTAATGCTGGTTGGGGGTGACGCTGGAGTTGTCATCCAATGATGTCCCATACGTGCTCGATTGGTGAAAGATCTGGTGATCTAGCAGGCCACGGCAACATGTCGACACTCTGTAGAGCATGTTGGGTTACAACAGCGGTATGCGGACGAGCGTTCCATTGTTGGAAAACACCCCCTGGAATGCTGTTCATGAATGGCGGCACAACAGGTTGAATCATCAGACCGACGTACAACTGGGCCGTCAGGGTGCGTGGGATAACCACGAGAGTGCTCCTGCTGTCATAGGAAATTGCTCCCCAGACCATAACTCCAGGTGTAGGTCCAGTGTGTCTCGGCCGCAGACAGGTTGGTTGCAGGCGCTCACCTGGCCTCCTTCTAACCAACACACGGCCATCACTGGCACCCAGGCAGAACCGGCTTTCATCAGAAAACACAACAGATCTCCACTCCGTCCTCCAATGAGCTCTAGCTTGACACCACTGATGTCGCAAACGGCAGTGGTTTGGAGTAAGTGGAATGCACGCTACAGGACGTCTGGCTCGGAGCTGCCCTTCAAGTAACCGATTTGTAACAGTTCGTTGTGTCACTGTGGTGGCAACTGCAGCTCGAATTGTTGCCGCAGACGCGGTGCGATGCGCTCGGCCATACGCCGTACACGGCGGTCTTCCCTCTCAGTAGTTCCACGTGGCCGGCCGGAACCCGGTCTTCTTGAGGCAGTACCTTCCCTTGACCACCGCTGCCAACAATCATGCACAGTGGCTACATTCCTGCCAAGTCGTTCTGCAATATTGCTGAAAGAGAACCCACCTTCTCGTAGCCCTATTACACGACCTCGTTCAAACTCCGTGAGCTGTTGATAATGGCTTCTTCGTCTTCTTAAAGGCATTCTTGACTAACATCAACACCCTACGTCGAATCTCAACAATAACTAACACTCACGAACGTTACAGCGCGTATTTACAGCAAACCTGCTTTGCATGTTCCGAGGGGTGCTACTAGCGCCACACGTATGCGCCGAGCGCGAAATTTGCATAGACGTCATCTTACAGATGTACTCTCACCACATACCAACTGTCGTTTATCTAACACAATCCCTTCTTGGTGGTTTTTTTTCCGTCAGTGTATATATATATCATCATCACATCATCATTTGTCAACCATTACCAATTCACTGCTGGATGAAGGAATCCCCAAGTTTCTTCCACAACTCTCTGTCTTGAGCCAATCTCCTCCATGTAACTCCGGCATGCTTTCGAATTTCATCCATCCATCTCCCATGTGGTCTTCTTCTGGGTCTTTTTCTGTCCCTTGGAATCCAGTCTAAATTTCACTCGTCTATCTGTGCTCCATTCTTCTGGCAACATGTCCAGCCCATTGCCATTTCAGCGATTTTACTCTGATCATGATGTCTTCCACTCTTGTCATTTTCCTTATCTACGAGTTCCTCTTCTGATCTTTCATGGTTACACCAAGTATGCATCTCTCCATGCTTCTTTCAGTTGTCTGTAGCCCTTGTATGGCTTTTTTGTTAAAGTCCTTGTCTCTGCTCCATACGTTAGAACTGGAAGAATGCATTGATTAAACACTTTTCTTTTTAAACATAAAGACATATTGCTCTTGAAAAATTGCACTGTTTTTTCCAAAAGCTCTCCAACCAAGTTTTATACACCGATTAATTTCCTCATCAATATGACCCTAGCTTGATATCTGCTGTCAAAGGTAAATGTAAGTATCGGTTATCTCCAGCTTTTCTCCATCTATTGATAAATCTTCCTTTGTTGTAAAAGCATTGCACACCACTTTGGTCTTTTGAAAGTTCATTTTTAATCCCACTTCTTTACTCTTGTCAGCGAGTTCCAGCATCCTATTCTACAACTCTGAAGGGGTTGTTGCAAAAATGACCGTCATCAGCAAAACGAAGGTGAGTTAAATAATCTCCATTTATAATTATCCCATTGTTTTCCCAGTTCAACGATTGAAATACATTTTGCAATGTGGCATTGAAGAGTTTGGGAGAAAGGATGTCACCTTGTCTCACCCCTTTCCAATTTTTATTGGTGCTGTATACTCACGTAGTTGAACCTTTGCACTTGCATTTTCATAGATGTTATTAATAATACTAACGTACGCATCGTCAATAACACAGGATTTCAACGCAATTGTAACTGCTGATGGTTTCACGGAATCAAAGGCCTTTTCATAATATATAAAGGCCATGCATAATGGGAGTTCATATTCCTTCGTTCTTTCAATTAGTTCTCTCAGTACATGAATAAAGTATGATCTATGGTGCTGTAGCCACTCCTGAATCTAGTTTGTTCTCTTTGTTGAGCCATCTACAGTGTTACCTTTAAGCGATGTAAAAGAACCTTAGTGAAGATTTTATAAACCACTGAAAGGAGGCTGATGGGCCTGTAGTTCTTGAGATCCCCAATGTCACCTTTTTTTATGTAGCAGGATCATTGTTGCACTGTTCCAATTCTCAGGAATCTTTCCTTCATTGAGACATCTAGTGAAAACGAGGGCGAGTGTTGTTTCTATTTCTCCGCTTCCTTGCTGTACAATGTGCACTGTAATTCCATCTTCTCTTGGAGCTCTTCCCCGTTTCATGTTCTTAATTGCATGCCCAACTTCTGCCGGGAGGACAGGAGGAACTTTGGTACTGGTACCTTTCTTAACGACTGGAATAGGTGTATCATATTTTTAATATCCTTTTGTGTAGAAATCTTTCACTCTTGTCAAACTTTAACCTCTATTTCGTGTTACTGGGCCATCTTTTTTCAGTGCCATAATTTATTTTCTTCCTTTACTGAGATGTCCCTTTGCTTTCTTCAGGCATTGATTATTTTCAATTGCTTTTCTCACTAGTTCGCTATTTAATTTCCTTATGTCTTCAATGATGTCTTTCCGAACTGTCTTGCATAACTCTGTATATTCTAATTTGGAAGTTAAATTTTCTTTATTTGTCCTCATCTCCCTTCTCGTTTGCATTATCAAATTTGTTTTTCCTGATATCTTTTTCATGTGCAACTTGTTCTTAGTACCACCTATTGTTGTTGCTGTTTCCATAAGAGCCTTGGTTAGTTTCCTGTTAACTTCAGAGATGTACACTTCTTCCGATGATAGACCTTCTAAAGCAGAGAAATGGTTCTTCAGTTCCAACTTGAAGGTACTATGATGATATTTAAGGTTGTCCATGTCAATGCATTTTGTTTGATTTATGAGCTTGCAACGTTCCAGTTTGGTATTGAGGTGCATCTTACACCTCACCGTTCTATGGTCACTACCTGTGTTGAACTTGGAAAGAACACTGCAGTCTTCGATGGCGAATTTCTTGTTATACATAATAAAATCAATTTCACTTGTCGTCCCAATGCGATGTCTCCATGTCCATTACCTGTCTGCTTTTTCTTGAAAAAGGAGTTCATGATGAAAAACCTTTCTGCCTCTGCAAACTCCCGAGAGCATTTCTACGCTGGTTTCTGTTGCCATGACAGAATGTGCCGACCGAAGTTCCATTCTGATGCTGTTGCCCTATTTTCGCATTGAAATCTCCCTTAATGATCTTTAAGTGCTGTTTGCCCTTGTTATTTAGATGCTAAACTTCCACGTAAAATTCTTGAATTTCTTCCTCAGGATGACTTGTAGTGGGTTCGTAAGCTTGAATTATCTGAGTCTGGTATCTTTTTGAAAGTTGGATAAGGAGTCGCGCAGCTCTGTCCGAGGAAATTTCAACTTCTAGAACTTTATCCTTCAGTTTCTTGTTTATTATAAATCCAACACCGCTACTTTTGCTAGTATCAGTCCCACGATAGTAGAAGAGATGTCCACTTTTCAGTTCAATGAGATCTTCTCCTTTTTTCCTTGCCTCACTTAGTTCGACGATGCTCCACTTAATCCTTTGTAGTTCCTCTTCCAATTCAAGAATCCTTGAATCAGAAGATAGGGAGCGTCTGTTGTAAGTAGCCAAGGTCAGCATCAAATGGAAGCCTAGTCCGGTCCTCCGGGGATTCTTAGCACCCTCTACCTTCATGTCGTACTGGCCGCTGCCTTGGCCAGGTCCATTACAGCTGCCAGGAACTGTGGGCCAAGTTTTCAGTTTCGAAATCATCTTGGAGGATTTGGCCATAACTCACCACGCCGAGCAAGCGGGTTGGTGAGTGTGGGATAGCATTTCCTCATATCCCGGTGGTATTGTTATAGCGCTATGCATCGGTCGTCAGGGCCCCTTTAGTGGGAACAGGATGCACCACGAGAAGGCGGGGTTGTCATTTGTCATGGAGAGGCTATGTAATGTTACTCCTCACTTGACCTTGCATCATATATATATATATACATACATAAGCAAAATAGACTTCAAATTGCAAACTATAAATTATACGTTGTCATCCATCTGGTGCCAATTTTCAAGGGAGGGCGCATCTGACGGCTGAGCCACTGACGCGTTTCATGCGGATGTCTAAATTGAGCAACCCCGGCCGAAAAAGAAACAAGTGGACATCCCATCCTCCTTACCTGTCAGAAAATCAATATTAAAATAATCTCAAATAAAAAATAATTATTCAAAATGGACCTACCTTTACCCTAGCTGGTACCTAAATCAGGTAAACAGAATTTACTGTTGCCATCCACCTCACTGAGAGCATTTTAATATAGTAGCAAGGGGTACGTCAGAATTTAACAGAATAGTATATATATGTTCTTACCCACTGTAAAAAGTACCATGTATGTAAGGAAAATAATGTTATATTCTCCGGGGCAGCTCGGAAGAAAAAATAGCTTTTGTTGTAGCTCTGAAAGTTAGTAAGGATGAGCTTCTGGTTTTTTAATCTTACAAAGTCTTAATCTTAATGACTTAAGTGGTTCGTGTGATTTCAGTAGTTTGCTAAAATAATAGTTACAGAAGGTTTCGGGATATTCATTATTCAAACATCTTCAATGTAATCTCCTCAGTTGTTTAATAATACTATGCTTTTTATAAAGAATTCGCGTAGTTCAAGATTTGCGAAATAATCAAATTACGGAAAATACTTCTTGAAAGGTTGGAGGTCCAGTGACTGCATAATTTTGGGTTAAGATTAAACAGCTCTTTCTTGTCGTATATGTCTAATTCTTTCTGTAACTATTATTTTAGCAAACTATTGAAATCACACGAACCACTTAAGTCATTAAAATTAAGACTTTGTAAGATTAAAAAACCTGAAGCTCATCCTTACTAACTTTCAGGGTTACAAAAAAAAACGATTTTTTCTTCCGAGCTGGCCCGGAGAATTTAACATTCTTTTCCTTATATACATGGTACTTTTTACAGTGGGTAAGAACATATATACTATTCTGTTAAATTTTGAACGTACCCCTTGCTACTATATTTCAACAAAATAATGATCTCAGTGAGGTGGATGGCAACGGTAAATTCTGTTTACCGGATTTAGGCACCAGCCAGGATAAAGGTAAGTCCACTTTGAATAATTATTTTTTATTAGAGATGACTTTAATATTGATTTTCTGACAGGTAGGGATAATGGGATATGCACTTGTTTGTTTTTTGGCCGGGGTTGCTAAATTTAGGCATCAGCATGAAGCCTGTCAGTGTCTTAGCCGTCGGATGCTCTTATATATATGTATATACATGTGTATATCTACTTTCTCTGCCCCGTAATGGTGGGTGTGCCCAAGCTTATGTAAGCAAAGCGGAGAGATACACTCAACTGCTCGAAAGCGTTGCGGTCCGAAAGTTCCCCCTTCAAATCAAAACTGCAGACTCCATATAAATAGAGGGGCTAAATAGAATCTGCTTTTACAAAGCATTACTCAGATAAGAAAGAAAAAAGCATCTGTTTTTATTAACTGAAGACAGTCTATTTTCTAAACATAATATAATTCGTAATATTATTGTACTACGTTATCTCAAGTTGTTGTTTTTTTAAATCACTACTGTTTAAGTATGTATAAGAAGAAAAACAATTCGCAATTTATAAACTTCCGTACTGTTTAAGTGAACATCAATAACTTACTTAATGTCGTTGCTGAGGACCCAACTTTAAATTGCGTTCCATGTACAGCAGTCAGGGCGGTCGTTGCAATTCTTGCAAGTTCCATCTAAAGGGTCCACAATAATGAAACAATCTTTATCATATATTTAGCTCTTTGTTATTGAAACTGAACAACCAGTAGAAGCTGTTCGAATCTGATGAAAGTCATAGAGAAAACATGAGTAAGACATGATTACAATAACAGAGCAAAGGCAAAAATTCTACAAAATGGTAATCGATACCCTGTACTGTATGTTCTCCATGATTAGCAGCATACGCAGGCAGCTGCATGATGTGGCATGGAGTCAGTCGTCTACACAATGAACAGCCACCTGAAACAAATAGATTTGGGCAGCTTTCTTATCAAAACGTTTATTTCCACTGGAGAGAAAAACGGTTCTTATTAATTCAATGGATTTTCTAGCACACACGAAAGAAAAACGTTCTTTACAGATGGGTGGGTTTCACTGTAGAACACGTTGTCTTTAAAAGGCGGGCGGTTCATTCCAGCCGCTTCCGCAAATGCTAGATATGATTTAAGTCACAGAAATTTGGACACCACGAAAATCTGCTGAACTAAGTTGAGCCACTTTCTCAACACCACAGCAAACATCGTGACGCAGTACTTTACTCGTAAACATCTGATGCATGTCATTCATTGACCTTGGGTAACAACAGAGTCATAGCTTAGCGAACTTGATCTGTAAAGAAGATAACAAATTCAGTCCAGTGATGTAAAATCAAACACATGCCAAAGGCTTTAGAGTATTCCAACGATTGATTTCCTGGACCTTGTCAGTGCTGTCACCAACCTTCAAGGTCTTCGCCATGTATGATGAATCCATAGTCTTACTTGATTTTCGTCTGTAGGCAGTAATGAAACTGCCAAATGTAGCAACTAGGAAAATGAAACTTGTTTGCTGGTGGATGACTTTCGATCTTCCTACACCGAGTGAATTACGAATATATAATTTTTACAATCAAGAGTGGATGTCAGATGATAGGCCGTTGTTTTTTTCTTTCGGGGTTTAACGACCACCGTGAACAACTGAACGGACTATAAGCAGTCGCTCGTCCCTAATTTAGGGAAGCTAGCTCAAGAAATGGGAGAGATCAAGTGTCATAAGACATGCCTCACCCGAGATTCGAACTCGGACCCATCTCGGGCGAATGATTAGAAGTCAGGGCAATGTACCACTCTGCTACCTGGTGGGCAAGATCGGCTACTGTTACGCCTTCAGAAGAAAAGACACAGAGATACAACTCGTAGTTTTTACTAGCACTCCAGCGGAAGGAACCGAAACTACGTTAGGGTCTGTAACATGATACCACTCCAGAGGTTATAAAGACAGCGTCATAGCTGGAGTTGATGCTCTTGAAAAAACGTAAAGAGAAGTTAGACTTTCACGATTACTGTTACGGCAATATTGCTTCCATGTTCATTCTCTGGCACGCTGTTCTATTGAGATCATCGGGGACAACCGATTTCCACTCGACTGTGGGAGATTCACATTTGTGTTTCCTTCTGTGTGGTCACATCTAACCAATGGAGTGGCGATCATGTTGTCCATTTCAGGGGGACCTCAAGGGAAATATTAATAATATTAATTCGTCCTTTACACATTTTTTCTAAGATTATTGCATTCTGGTCTTCAAAAATTTTGAGTGTAAATAAATAATATCCTTAGCTCTGGCTGTGATTTCGAAAATACATGCTCTGGCTGTGACTTCGAAAATGTAGTCAGAATTCTCTTAAAAGTTAAGTTTATTTCAATCGGAAAGTATTTCGATTTGGCACCGATTCAAATAAAGTGAATTTAAAATACAGAATGAAAACTTTTCGAAATCACAGCTAGAGCATATATTAGCTAAGGATTTTATTTATTTACACTCTAAAACTTTCAAGGCTAGACCGCAATGGTCTTTGAGAAAACGTGTATAAAACGAATTAACATTGCAGGTGTAGATTTTCCGTTGAAGTACCCTAATGTGTCTTAACCGAGACCCATGTATTTCATGTGACCTATCCGAACGCTCGATTTTTAAGAGAAAGATATCCGCGCTGTCGAAAATTTTGATCACTAGAGGACACTACACACCGAGAATAAAATTGTAAACAACCTATATATCGGACTGCAGTTTTGTCCATCGAAACTGAGTTTGAAATTAAGTAAACTGGCAGTGAATGATTTTCGAATTTAAGTGGCACACGACCAGTGGCGACACCCCATTGTGGCATGCAAGGGTGGGCACGTGATCGCCCGAAAAAATATTTGCGCCATTTTTTTACCTTTCCTTTGGAAAAGTACGTTATGGTAACTTTCTGTTTTTTGAATCGGGTAGGTATGTTTTGGTACTAAGGCGGAAAAAAAGGAGAAATAAAAAATTAAATACTTTCGTCTTCAAAGACTAACACACACTTTTGCCTGTAGTTCTTCATCGTGGAGAGGAGGAGTTCTTGTCCTGGTCCTATTCCTATCGCACGTACTACGCAGTTGCAGAGAAAGAAGTCCAATAATTTTCGAAGTCAAGATGATCTGTTGGCGTCGTTGCTCACCAATGGCTCTCGCAGACCTATTTGAGCGACGCGTTGGAGTGGGGAGGAGTGTTAGTGTAGTACAAAGCGGGTGGGTTCTCTTCTCTTTCTCTAAACATGTAGTAAAATGAGAAAACCTCGCAATTCGATGAATTTTTCTAAATAAAAGTCCCTATGCAGTAATGTACTACATAAATCAAAGTATTTCGCTGAAAAAGAAAAAAATAATACAAATATTTTTTCTACCCCTGTTTCATTGAAAAGAAACAACAAATATCTGATCTTGGCCTGGCCTTGCAGAATGCAGTTCGTTAGTTGCCCATTCATTGCTGTTCGTTGATAAAAAGAGGTATTTCGTTTTTGTGCGCTCATCTGCTCATCCTATAGGCTATCGGCCGTTTAGAGACCACAATGAATCTACTGATGCAAGCAATAGAGGTGTTTTCTAGGAAATAGTTCAGTTAGGTAAAAGATATTATTCCGTTTTACGAAAACATCTTGAAAAAGCGAGAAAAAAACCTAAAGGTTACACAAACTATTTATCAACATTGTCCGAAAATGAAGTTTTATCTGCTGCTGTATCTGTGATCCTGGAAAAAATTGTCGAAGAAATAAAAACTTTACATATTTTGCTGTATACATGGATACAACGCCTGGTGAGAACAAAACGGATCAGTTATCTATTTTTGTCAGGTATGTTCAACCCAACGGAAGTGTTTCTGAATCTCTGGTTGCAATGTGTACAGCAGAAACTTGTGATGGTGAATCTATCGTAAATTAAACGAATTTATGCTCGTTCTTGGAAAAATTTAAGATGAATACAATGCTTATACGTGGTCAAGGCTACGATGGATGTTTTTGGATGTCCGGGCAATACAAAGGTGTACAATTAAGGTTAATACAGATGAACAACAAAGTATATTACGTACACTGTTTTGCTCATCGTATGAACTTGGTGATCGTTGACACAGTATCTCAGAATACTGGCACTTGTAATTTCTTTGGCACTTTTGGTCAGCTTTATGCCATCATTGAAGGGTCAACTAAGCGACACGGGCTTTTTAAAGCAGTTCAAGAAGAAATGAATACATATGATGAAAATGAGAGCAGTCAAGATACTCATAAAGGTAAGCACACTTTAAGTTTAAGATCTTTGAGCACTACCCGATGCTCTAGTAGGGTGGGAAACTGCCGTGTGCTGCTAAAAATGCTTCCTTGTGTAAAAGAAACTGTAACAAATTTCAAACACAGAAAACTTTGGTCAGATATACCGCTGGATCGACCATGTGCTTTTTAAAAGCTATAGACTTTGAATTTTGTATGATATTGTGTGTTACGGAAGAGCTTCTAATGTATGTACATCTAGTATGTAAGTATCTACAAGACGAGCAAATGAATGTGTGTACCCTGTTGGAAAGTCTTGTAGAAGAAATCAAAGAATGACCTTCTGAACAAGCGTTTGGAAGGTTTTGGTTGAAAATCGAATCATTGGCTAATAAAATAGATGTTCAGTACTCGGAAAAACGTCCACATAAAATTTCAAAAAGAATGGACACTAATTCTACCACAGAAGTTACATACATACTGAAAAGCAAAAATTATGTTTTGAATTTTATTATGCAACACTCGACGTCATGACGAGCGCATTAACCGACCGTTTCAATTCCGAAAGAACATTGCCTTTCTTAAAAAGCACAAGCTGTTTAGGAAAACCTATATAACATTGAAATGGTGGAACAACTTTCAACACTGGTGGGTTTCTACAAAGGAGATGTTGACACTGATTCTCTCATTGAACAGTATAAAATATTACTTCAGTTGCTTGGGAAAGAGGGTGAGTAGCTTAAAGCCCAAGGTATTAAAGAAATTTATTCATGCAAGATTAAAAGAGACATAAACACTTTTTGCCCTGAAATTTCCATACTGTATAAGCTTGTGTTGACATTGCCTTCTACGTCATGTTCAAACGAGCGCTCGTTTTCAGCTTTGAAACGGAAGAAAAATCGTCCACGTTCAAAAATAGGCCACGATTATTTAGAAAACTTAATGTTACTAGCCGTAGAAGCCGAGCGAACCAATGACCTAGATTTAGAGAAAGTAGTGGACAGTTTCTGGACCTTATATGACCGGCAAAAGTAAAAAGAGTTAGCAAGAAGAAAAGGTAAAAACATTCATACTGTAAAACGTGTTCAAAAACCTAAAATAACTTGCTACCAATAAAATTAAATATCAGTTGTGAGAGCGAAAGTACTGGTCACGTGTTGTGGAGCCGCCTCCTACTTATGGATCTGATTCGCCTACGCTATCTGTCCTCTCACAGCCACAAGGCAGTGTTTGCGCTTCTCCGAAACACTCCCTCAAACTCTGTTCGAGCGAACAAACGAAGCCTTTCACACTTTAATATTAAATCTGTGATTCGGGAAGGCCGAGAGACAACAGCTGAACGGACAGAATAATATTCACACTAAGATATAATGATATCAAGAGGAGCTTCTAATAACAAACACACAAACATTTATTACGTAATCAATTAAGGTCTAGAAGGCGGTGGATTACTCTTTCTCTATACCTCAGGCTTCACTAAGGATTGGACCTGACAAGAGGCGTGCAACACGAAAGCTAGGATAAATACTTCCCGCGAGAATCTCTCTCGGCGTTGAAGTTCTAGCTAGAGTCTACCTGATACTAAGTAGATTTATATCTCTGCAAATCTGAAGAAATAGTAGTCTAACTATTCTTCTCTGCAATATGTTTCAATCTTAGCCTGTACTAAGCTCGTATTCCTTGTAGCGAAATATCTACTACACCAGCGGAATCCCTGACTAGTGCCTATGCCGCTGCAGCTGAGCACTCTATCTCTTCCAGGATAGATGCTCGTTAAACTCCACCAGAGCGTCGGACACTCTCTGGCTTGGAGCGTCCCTCGGTTCACACAATAAAAGGCAAACGTTTCGCGTCTCCTCTTACCGGAGAACTACTCTCTCCGTTGGACGAAAAAAGACTAACTAACAGCTCCTCTTCAAGGGACCTGTTAGTCTCCCCCCTCCGCGCTGCGCATGCGCGAAGACCTCGGCGCTGACCTTGTCCTCACGCTGACCTGTTAATGAGGCTCGCCTCTCCGGTCACGTGGGTCACCTTTCGCGTTCTTCACCGGCCACATCCCTGGGCGCTGGCCCGGCGTCTTGCTGATGAGTCTTAATCCTACCTTCCGCGTCTCCGCGATCCTCGACAGATCCTCCATTAGTGAGTGCCCCCTTTAAGAAAGTAATCCTACCGCCCTAGTACATTCTTAATATAACACAATACACATTGTTATGTTTATACAAAGGTGGATGGCTGTTTTGCAGACTTATAGGCGTCTTGACGACACTGACAATGGACAGCGAAAGTCGTGGTGTCATTGACGATGCTATCAGTTCGTCGAAACAGTCTCTCCCTTCTAAGGCGTGAGGAACTAAAATCTTTTGTTTCAAGCCCTCGACCTCTGAAAAATAAGAAATGTTCACGAACTTTCTGTCGCCATTTTGGGCTTGTAATGACTTTTTCTTCATGAAAAAGTAACATAATGTTCATCATTAATATAAATTAACATGGTTAATATGTCCGTTCTTACATCAGTCTTTAACTTTATGGCATCATAATCTTATATCGATTAATCTTTGTGCGTTTGCTTCTTTTTTTTTTTTCAGATTTACTAAACAACTAGTATATTTTCTTAGGACGGGTTTAAAAGACGTTTTAAATTTGTTCTATATTTTAAATTTTGCCAATTTTGCCTATATGACATATCTCTAAAACATTTTTTAACGGAATTTGTAATGTCCCATTGTTCTGCATGTTCTCCGCATACGGCGTTAGTTTGATGTTGAATTACACATGCTTTAGAATTTAAATAGCACTATGAGAGTCCATGATAAAATACCGATTCATGGTAAAATAAAAGTACATTCCAACATGCTCAAAATTCTGCTTTGTCGATTGTGATAGCCTAAAGTGTTACTTCATCCCGAGATGCAATAATTTTTATCGGTTATTTCACTGTTGACCCAAGGAAGATCAAACTTTTTTAACCAACGCGGTCACCGCTTGGTTAAAAAGTGTTTGACCTTGGTTATTTCACATTCCTTAAATTTTCGGCATGTGTTTATATCAAAGTGACAACGATCAAATACCTATTGACGAAACTTATAATTTATAACATCGGCTAAAAAATTAAAGGAAAAATTGTATAATGCATAACAAAGATTTTCTTTTTGATGAGTGCCTGTGCCCCCCAAATTTGTCACGACTTGACATTAATAAAAAAAATAAGAATTTAAATCTTGCTGAGTGTTATTCGCGGTTCAGAATGTTTTGGAGTACTTATGACCGTAGAAGTGCAGGCATAGTATCACGTTGCGAAAGCACAAAATTTAATAGGTTCGGAAGCTTCCCGGAACTTTGAAGTTTGGTAACGTTAGTTATATTTCGTGCGCACACGCATAAGGTAATGTAAAATTTATTGTTATTACTCAGATAGTCTTTGCGGGAGATGCATGTTGCGAGTAACCACAGTCTGACCCTTATGCGAAGGTACACAGTAATTTTCGGAAGTCCGACAGATTGATTTGCAGCCTCAAGCAATATTTTTTTAAATGATTTTCGATTGTGTTGCGTGTAAAAAAATTGGTTACCCATAACAAACTTCTTTGAAGTAATTTCAGTAATCCAGTTTGAGTATTCGAAAAAATTGATTCTTCCGACGCAATTATGATTTTACATGAGAATCCAATCCAGTTGAGGACTTGAGAATATTTGGGAGTGTAAGGGGTAAAAGCTGCACTTTTCACTTGAATTCATAATTTCCCATTAGGAAAAAATGCAATAGGAGAAGTAAGAATCTTAATATTGAGAGGGGGAGGGGAGATAGCTTTTATAGGGAAGTGATTTGCCGTATTTTCTGAAGCAGTGATAGCCTCCCAGTGGCGCACCGTTCGTCCAAGTGGGTCTGGGTTCGAATCCCGGTGAGGCATGGATGTTGTGTTTGTCTTACGGCACTGGCTCTCTCCCTTCCCTGGAGCCAGTGGCCCTAAATTAGGGACGGGCGACTGCTTATAGCCCATTGAGAGAGAGAGAGGAGAGAGAGCATTGGACATAATGGAAAACAAAACTGCAGAAAAGCATGTTATTCCACACCGTGATCATATATCCTTACTAAAGAGCAGTCAGCCATTATAGAAAACAACAGGAGAAAAATTACAACAGCACAGCACAATAGTGAAATATCAAATATTTGGCTAAAATATGGACAAATAACGGCAGTGAATGGGTCAGCATTAAAACTATTTTGGGGGAAAAAAGAATGCAAGATACGTGAAAAAACATGCGGAAAAGACATCTAAAGCAACAATTAATATGGTTGAATTTCTACCTACCACTATGAGCAAAGCTGAATATTAACCAACACTCTAATAAAAGTTAACTACTTACCAACTGTTCAGTGCATACAGGATTTTTTTTTTTTTTTTTTTTTTTGCTTCGGGCTTTTAACGACTTTCATGAGCTCATGAGGAACTTTTATGACTATAAGCAGTCGCCCGTCCCTGATTTAGGATAGCTGGTTCCAATAAAGGGACGGAGTCAACGTCACCAGACAAACACACCACCCATGCCTCATCCGGGACTCGAATACGATCCCATCTCGGTCATAGGCTATAGGAATTTAGAAGGGAGGGGAGTGCTTGAATAACTTTTCAGTATTATATAAGAATGTGGGAATTACGAATAAGGTTAATGAAATTATTCCAACTGTAGTAATGACATGTATGAAATAATAACAGTTGAGCATTAACTAACTCTCCAGCGGTACACACGATGGGGAAATAGGTGGATAATAATAAGCAGTTATTCGACATAACATAAAAAAAAAAAAAAAACAAAGAAAAAGGGAAATGCAGTTTTTTTGTTTCTTTCTTTTCTGAGGGGGGGGGGATGACCACCATGAGAACTCAGCGGGATATTAGCAGTCGTCCGTCCCTAACGTATGACAACGTGTTCCAGGAGGGAGAGAGAGAGAGAGCCAGTACCGTAAGACAAACACAACATTCATGCCTCTCCGAGATTTGAACCCGGATCTACGGTCATAAGCCAGCGAGTAGACCACTGCGCCCCCAGGGTGATGGTTAGGCAATGTAACATTTTGAATGATAATGAACAGGGCTGAAAAGGAATATATAACATTTGCTAATGTAATCTGAATATTAACGTAACGCTTTGAAAATAATTAGATATTAACCAACTAAACTAAAGAATGTAAACAATAATCAGACATTTCATTTAATATCAAAAACTACACCTTTTTTAGGAAATGAATATGATGTGCCACAGTAGTCAAAAGAAATAAAGAAAAAAAGAAGAAACAGTTACTTGCTAATGCATAAGATTACTTGAATTAAAACATTTTGAAGGACCAGTTCAATCAGCAAGAGTCCAATAAAAATTCAGCAGTCATTAAGACAGTATTGTTATATCAACACAGAAGGCTATGAATTTAATATAAAAAATAGAAATTTATTTATTCAAAAGGACAGTAGTGAATCAGTCTATTACAATAACACAAGGGATTTCTCTGCTCCTAAGGAAATGTTTGAGTTCCATTATATATATATATATATATATATATATATATATATATATATATATATATATATATATATATACATATATATATATATATATATATATATATATATATATATATATATATATCATCATCATCATCATCATTGTCAACCATTATCAATCCACTGCTGGACGAAGGTCTCCCCAAGTTTCCTCCACAACGGTCTGTCTTGTGCCAGTCTCCTCCATGTCACTCCTGCATATTTACGCATTTCATCCACCCATCTCCCATGTGGTCTTTTTCTGGGTCTTTTCCTGTCCCTTGGAATCCAATCTAAAATTTCGGCTGTCCATCGATGGTCTGTCCTTCTGGCAGTATGTCCAGCCCATTGCCATTTCAGGGATTTAACCCTGATCATGATGTCTTCCACTCTTGTCATTTTTCGGATCCACGAGTTTCTCTTCTTATCTCTCCTGGTTATACCAAGCATGCACCTCTGCATGCTTCTTTGAGTTGTCTGCAGCCTTTGTATGTCTCTTTTAGTTAAGGTCCACGTCTCTGCACCATACGTAAGCACTGGAAGGATGCATTGATCAAACACTTTTCTTTTAAGACATAATGGCATGTTGCTCTTGAAAATTATGCTGTTTCTTCCAAAAGCTCTCCAGGCAAGTTTTGTACGCCGATTAATTTCTTCATCAATGTGACCCTCACTTGATATCTGCTGTCCAAGATAAACATACGTATCTGTTATCTCCAGTTTTTCTCCATCAATCGATAAATCTTCATTTCTTGTAAAAGCATTGAACATCACTTTTGTCTTCTGAAAGTTCATTTTTAATCCCACTTCTTTACTCTTGTCAGCAAGTTCCTGGATCATACTCTGCAGCTCTGATGGGGTAGTTGCAAAAATGACTACGTCATCAGCAAAACGAAGGTGGGTTAGATAATCTCCATTAATCTTTATCCCTTTGTTTTCCCAGTTCAGTGATTGAAAGACATTTTCCAATGTGGCATTAAAGAGCTTCGGAGATATGGTGTCACCTTGTCTCACTCCCTTTCCAATTTTTATGTGTGTTGAATTTTCAAACAGCCGAATCTTTGCACTTGCATTTTCATAGATGTTATTAATAATATTAATGTATGCATCTTCAATACCGCAGGTTTTCAGAGCCGTTGTAACTGCTGATGGTTTCACTGAATCAAAGGCTTTTTCATAATCGATAAAAGCCATGCACAATGGAAGTTCATATTCCCTCGCTCTTTCAATTAGTTCTCTCAGTACGTGGATATGATCTATTGTGCTGTAGCCACTACTGAATCCAGCTTGTTCTCTCGGTTGAGCCATGTCCAGTGTTACCTTCAAGCGGTGTGAAAGAACTTTAGTGAAGATTTTATAAACCACTGATAGGAGGCTGATAGGTCTGTAGTTCCTGAGATCCTCAATGTCACCTTTCTTATGTAGCAGGATCATTGTAGCATTGTTCCAATCCTCAGGAATCTTTCCTTCATTAAGGCATCGAGTGAAAATTTGGGCGAGTACTGTTTCGATTTCTCCACTTGCTTCTTGTATGATGTCTATAGTAATTCCATCTTCTCCTGGAGCTTTTCCCCGCTTCATGTTCTTGATTGCATGAGCAACTTCTGCTGGGAGGACTGGAAGAACTCTGGTACTGGTATCTTTCATGATGTCTGGAGTACATATATCATCCCTTTCATATAATTTGGAGTAGAAATCTTTCACTCTTGTCAAAATTTCGCCTCTATTTCTTGTTATAGAACCATCTTCTTTTCTCAGAGCCATAATCTGTTTTCTTCTTTTACTGAGATGTCCCTTTGCTATCTTAAGGCTTTGGTTGTTTTCAATTGCTTTCCTCACTAGCTCACAGTTGAATTTCCTTACGTCTTCAGTGATACTTTTTCGTGTTGTCTTGCATAGCTCTATATATTCCACTTTGGAAGTCACATCTTCTTTAGTTGTCCTCATCTCTCTTCTTTTTTGCATCAACATTTTGGTTTTTCCTGATAATTTGTTCACATGCAACTTGTTCTTAGACCCAGCTAATTTTGTTGCTGTTTCCATTAGAGCTTTGGTTACTTTTCTGTTAACTTCCGAAATATCCACTTCTTCTGATGTTAGGCCTTCTAAAGCAGAGAATCTGTTCTTCAGTTCCAACTTGAAAGTATTATGGTGTTTTTTAAGGTTGGTTATGTCAATACATTTTGTTTGTCTTATGAGCTTGCCACGTTCCAGTTTAGTGTTGAGGTGCATCTTACATCTCACCAATCTATGGTCACTACCTGTGTTGAACTTGTTCAGCACACTGCAGTCTTCGATGACGAATTTTTTGTTGCACATAATAAAATCAATTTCACTTGTCGTTCCAATTGGATGTCTCCATGTCCATTTCCTGTGTGGCTTTTTCTTGAAAAAGGAGTTCAAGATGAAAAATCCTTCTGCCTCTGCAAACTCTACGAGAGTATTTCCACGCTGGTTTCTGTTGCCATGACCGAATTTACCTACTGAAGTTTCATTCTGTTGCCGTTGCCCTATTTTTGCATTGAAATCTCCCATAATTATCTTCAAGTGCTGCTTACCTTTATTATTTAGATGACAAATTTCCTCATAAAATTCTTCAATTTCTTCTTCAGGATGACTTGTGGTGGGTGCATAAGTTTGAATAATCTGAGCCTGGTATCTTCTCGATAGTTGGATAACGAGTCGTGCAGCTCTGTCAGAGGAACTTTCAACTTCTACCACTTTATCCTTCAGTTTCTTGTTTATTATAAATCCAACACCACTAGTTCTGCCAGTATCTGTCCCACGATAATAGAAGAGATGTCCACTTTTCAGTTCAATGAGATCTTCTCCTTTTCTCCTTACCTCACTTAGCCCGACGATGTCCCACTTGATCCTCTGTAGTTCCTCTTCCAATTCAAGAAGCCTTGAATCAGAAGATAGGGAGCGTCCGTTATAGGTAGCCAAGGTCAGCATCAAATGGCAGCCTAGTCCGGTCCTCCGGGGATTCTTAGCACCCTCTGCCTTCATGTCGCACTGGCCGCTGCCTTGGCCAGGTACATTCCAGCTGCCGGAGGCTGAGGGCCAAGATTTAAGTTGTAGAGTCATTTTGGAGGTGTTTGGCCATAACTCACCACGCTGGCCAAGCGGGTTGGTGAGTGTGGGATAGCATTTCCTCTGATCCCGATGGTATAGTTATACCGCTATTGGCGGTCGTCAGAGCCCCTTTAGTGGGAACAGGATGCACCACGAGAAGGCGGGGTTGACATTTGTCAAGGAGAGGCTGTGATGTTACGCATCACCTGACCTTACATCCCCATTATGTACATATATATATATATATATATTCTATTAAGAAGAGACCTAAGCAAAAAAAAAATATATATATATATATCATCATCATCATCATCATTGTCAACCATTATCAATCCACTGCTGGACGAAGGTCTCCCCAAGTTTCCTCCACAACGGTCTGTCTTGTGCCAGTCTCTTCCATGTCACTCCCGCATACTTTCGAATTTCATCCACCCATCTTCCATGTGGTCTTCTTCTGGGTCTTTTCCTGTCCCTTGGAATCCAATCTAAAATTTCGGCTGTCCATCGATGGTCTGTTCTTCTGGCAGTATGTCCAGCCCAATATATATATATATGTATGTGTGTGTGTGTGTGTGTGTGTGTGTGTGTGTGTGTGACATTGAGGAGCTCAGGAACTATAGACCTATCAGCCTCCTATCAGTGGTTTATAAAATCTTCACTAAAGTTCTTTCACACCGTTTGAAGGCAACACTGGACATGGCTCAGCCGAGAGAACAAGCTGGATTCAGGAGTGGCTGCAGCACAATAGATCTTATCCACGTACTGAGAGAACTAATTGAAAGAGCGAGGGAATATGAACTTCCATTGTGCATGGCTTTTATCGATTATGAAAAAGTCTTTGATTCGGTGAAACCATCAGCAGTTACCATGGCTCTGAAGTCCTGTGGTACTGAAGATGCATACATTAATATTATTAATAACATCTATGAAAATGCAAGTGCAAAGATTCGGCTGTTTGAGAATACAGCACACATAAAAGTAGGAAAGGGAGTGAGACAAGGTGACACCATATCTCCGAAGCTCTTTAATGCCACATTGGAGGGTGTCTTTCAGTCGCTTAGCTGGGAAAACAAGGGAATAAAGATTAATGGAGATTATCTAACTCATATTCGTTTTGCTGATGACGTAGTCATTTTTGCAACTACCCCATCAGAGCTGCAGAGTATGATCCAGGAACTTGCTGACAAGAGTAAAGAAGTGGGATTAAAAATGAACTTTCAGAAGACAAAAGTGATGTTCAATGCTTTTTCAAGAAATGAAGATTTATCGATTGATGGAGAAAAGCTGGAGATAACAGACACGTACGTTTATCTTGGACAGCAGATATCAAGTGAAGGTCACATTGATGAAGAAATTAATCGGCGTACAAAACTTGCCTGGAGAGCTTTTGGAAGAAACAGCATAATTTTCAAGAGCAATATGACATTTTGTCTTAAAAGAAAAGTGTTTGATCAATGCATCTTTCCAGTGCTTACGTATGGTGCAGAGACGTGGACCTTAACTAAAAGAGACATACAAAGGCTGCAGACAACTCAAAGAAGCATGCAGAGGTGCATAATTGGTGTAACCAGGAGAGATAAGAAGAGGAACTCGTGGATCCGAAAAATGGCAAGAGTGGAAGACATCATGATCAGAGTTAAATCCCTGAAATGGCAATGGGCTGGACATACTGCCAGGAGGACAGACCATCGATGGACAGCTGAAATTTTAGATTGGATTCCGAGGGACAGGAAAAGACCCAGAAGAAGACCACATGGGAGATGGGTGGATGAAATTCGAAAGTATGCGGGAGTGGCATGGAGGAAACTGGCACAAAACAGACCGCTGTGGAGGAAACTTGGGGAGACCTTCGTCCAGCAGTGGATTGATATTGGTTGACAATGATGATGATGATGTGGATGATATATATTGGGATGTACGGTCAGGTGATGCGTAACATCATAGCCTCTCCTAGACAAATGTCAACCCTGCCTTCTCGTGGTGCATCCTGTTCCCACTAAAGGGGCTCTTACGACCGACAATAGCGGTATAACTATACCATCGGGATTAGAGGAAATGCTATCCCACACTCACCAACCCGCTTGGCCAGCGTGGTGAGTTATGGCCAAACCCCTCAAAAATGACTCCACAACATAAATCTTGGCCCTCAGGCTCCGGCAGCTGGAATGTACCTGGCCAAGGCAGCGGCCAGTCGACATGAAGGCAGAGGGTGCTAAGAATCCCCGGAGGACCGGACTTGGCTGCCATCTGATGCTGACCTTGGCTACGTATAATGGACGCTCCTTATCTTCTGATTCAAGGCTTCTTGAATTGGAAGAGGAACTATAAAGGATCAAGTGGGACATCGTCGGGCTAAGTGAAGTAAGGAGAAAAGGAGAAGATCTCATTGAACTGAAAAGTGGACATCTCTTCTACTATCGTGGGACAGATACTGGCAGAACTAGTGGTGTTGGATTTATAATAAACAAGAAACTAAAGGATAAAGTTGTAGAAGTTGAAAGTTCCTCTGACAGAGCTGCACGACTCGTTATCCAACTCTCGAGAAAATACCAGGCTCAGAATATTCAAACTTATGCACCCACCACAAGTCATCCTGAAGAAGAAATTGAAGAATTTTATGAGGAAATTCGTCATCTAAATAATAAAGGTAAGCAGCACTTGAAGATAATTATGGGAGATTTCAATGCTAAAATAGGGCAACGGCAACAGAATGAATCTTCAGTAGGTAAATTCGGTCACGGCAACAGAAACCAGCGTGGAAATACTTTCGTTGAGTTTGCAGAGGCAGAAGGGTTTTTCATCTTGAACTCATTTTTCAGGAAAAAGCCACACAAGAAATGGACATGGAGACATCCAAATGGGACGACATGTGAAATTGATTTCGTTATGTGTAACAAAAAATTCGTCATAGAAGACTGCAGTGTGCTAAACAAGTTCAACACAGGTAGTGATCATAGATTGGTAAGATGTAAGATGCACATCAACACTAAACTCGAACGTGGAAAGCTCATAGAGCAAACAAAATGTATTGACATAACCAACCTTAAAAAACACCATAATACCTTCAAGTTGGAACTGAAGAACAGATTCTCTGCTTTAGAAGGCCTAACATCGGAAGAAGTGGATATTTCTGAAGTTAACAGAAAAGTAACCAAAGCTCTTATGGAAACAGCAACAAAATTAGCTGGGTCTAAGAACAAGTTGCATGTGAACAAATTATCAGGAAAAACCAAAATGTTGATGCAAGAAAGAAGAGAGATGTGGACAACTAAAGAAGATGTGACTTACAAAGTGGAATATATAGAGCTATGCAAGACAGTACGAAAAAGTATCACTGAAGATGTAAGTAAATTCAACTGTAAACTAGTGAGGAAAGCAATTGAAAACAACCAAAGCCTAAAGATAGCAAAGGGACAACTCAGTAAGGGAAGAAAACAGATTATGGCACTGAGAAAAGAAAATAGTCCTGTAACAAGAAATAGAGGTGAAAGTTTAACTAGAGTGGAAGATTTCTACTCCAAATTATATGAAAGGGATGATACATGTACTCCAGACATCATGAAAGGTACCAGTACCACAGTTCTTCCAGTCCTACCAGCAGAAGTTGCACAGTAAGCAGAAAGCTACAAGGCTATATCGTGGCGGGTCTTATACACAGAACAGCAAAAAAAAAAAAAAACTGGACAGGAAAATTTGGCTTCACATACATTTAAATCTTAAAGATATATCTAAATCTTAAAGACTTAGAACTGAAATACTCGCGCAAACACGTCAAAATACTAGTTACTCCCTATAATGGTGGCTTTCTATATGTATGCCAGAAGTAGCATGCTCTTTGCCATATATCTTTCTCCAATAACTTTGCTAGGAAATGCTACGTATAACACAAAAGCAATCATAACTAGCAGGAAATCATATTTAAGGAGAGAGACGTTCTTTCCAATATCTCAGGGATGACCCATGGTTGTTGAAGGTTAAAGGTAGGAATTCTATGAACCTGACAAAAAAAAGATGTAAAATATATAGTTGACATTAAACTCTCTCATCTAGTGAATAATCTTTTTATAATACATCAATTTTCAGGTATCAAGTACTTAAAGATCTTTACGAAAAATACCTGAAAATTTTCTAAAATGTAATTAATTTAAAAGGAAAATTGATATATTGAGTCTTCCTTCGATCTTTTGACCACTTGCTGGAATTTGAAACCTTGGTAGTAAATACACCGATCTCTTATAATCTTCAGTGCCACTTCGTTGAACTACTGCTTTTATTGGATACACGTACAATCGTAAATGCGTGTTTAATACAGGGATAAAGAAACATTTCATCAAATTTCAAGTCACACATAAATAACGCCCGTTTTTAAATAAGTAAAAGAAAGCAAAATAAATAATCGTATACAGTATAACATAGAACTGACCACTTGTATCCCTCATGTCGTGCTATTTTATTGGAAAAGACATCCGCTCCATTTGGATTAAAAATTCCTAGTAACGAGGCAAAAATAAAGAGTGGAGTTTTTTGAGAAATTTACGTTCCGAAAATTTTAACCATTTAGATACTGTTTTAGAATGAAAATAAGCAAATCTAAGAAGCGAAGTTTAAGCAAATACGTCAGCGGCGACGTAAGATCTACAGAATGTCAAAGTCCGTTGATTTTTGGAAAGTTTTTTAACTTTAGGGTACGGACTCCTGCTCTGTTTACTAGCTGAACACAGGTCACATTCTGCAGCAGCTCTCACTCGGGGAAGATGGTGAAATTTGGCGTCCTCTTTTGGGGATTCGTGCGACGGTAGATTCCCAAAAGGAAAAACACTTTGATATCGAGGTACAATGATCAACCTCATTTTTCATGGGTGACGGATATCTTCGACTTACGTACGTTGTCGACTGTTACTGTTAATCCGGTACCTGCTGTACCGGATTAACAGTAACAGTTGTAAAAGCCTGACTTACCTACCCTGGTGTAAAAGCCTGACTTACCTACCTTCAGAGTCACACATCTCGTCCTAAAAAAATTAGAATCTTGCATTCAAACGAAAGACAGCAATGCACTCGTTATGTGAAACCTGACTGTAAAATTTGATAGAAGTTGGGGAATTTCTACTATTAAGACACAACGATAAACAGTTGAATGGTTCACTTTCAATTTTTCGGCCATGTCTGCTGGCATTAAGTCGGAATTCGTTCTTCTGAACCCACAAATGTTTACCTAGCCTTAGTGAGCCACCGGAATGTTTTCTTCCTTAGAGAGTTAACTCTGCAGGCAAAATTTCTCCAGCAGATTTCTTAGATGCTCCCCTAGGACCGATTAGCATTTTCTCTTTTCGCAAACTTGCGTAAACGAATATGTCGAATGTGGTCGGTGTTTCACGCTTCACTATTTATTCTTACAAGCCATTTGGACTTTTTAGCGGTTATAAGCAGGATTTTACTTTCGTATAGCAACAACTCGTCAAACCATGCAACTATGGAGATGACAACAGGAGCTTAGGACCTGTATAAGTTTAAACAAGAAAGATGACACCGAATTTTCGGGGGGGGGGTGGTGTAATAAGCACGTCTTTTGATTCCGTTCTGACAAAAATTAAATTTATCAAAGCTACTCACAGTCCATGGAACCGGTATGGAAAACAATAGTATCTGACGGAAGAAAGAAGTTTTTAAATCGGGGTTTTAATCCCTCACATATTTCTCTAAACGGAATTGTGAGCTTACGCCCTTTGGTTGCAGACTTGTGTTTTAAAAAAAAACATGAATTTATATCAGAAACATTTCGCACCGGAAACGTTCTCCAACATAGAAAGAATTTTTCAAATCGGACTCTTAGAAACAGAGATATTGACAAAACTAAGATGTGACTTTACGTCTCCTGGTGGGAAAACCATGCATTATTTTAGGAAGAAAATATTCTCAAAAGGTTTTTCCATATGAACGGTATCGGTCCAAGAAAAAAATGTAGTCGAGTTTTCAAGAGCACAGATTTTGCTACAAATACATCAGAAGTAGAAATTAACACTTATGCCCCTGGTGGCCAAACCATTCTTTACCAAACATTAGAAATTATGTGAAAAATATTTTCCATCAGGTCTTGTATGCGATACAGGAAGAATTTTTCAAATCGGAATTTTAGTAGCAGAAATAACGCAGAAAACGTAATTCACCTTTACGCCCCCTAGCGGAAAGTCTGTGATTTACTTGAAAATTTTGAATATATAGAAAAAAACATTTCGCATCGGAAACGCTATGTAACAAAGAAGGTATTTTTCAAATCGGACTCCTAGAAGTAGAGATATTGACAAAAATAAGATATACGTTTACACATCCTGGCGTAGAAGCCATGCATTATTTCAAGAAGAAAATATTCCTAAATGGTTTGTCGACATGAGTAGTATCGATGAACAAAACACTTTTTCTTCAATCGAGATTTTAGAAGCTCATATTTTTCATACATCAGAAGCGGAAATTGAGACTTACGCCACCTGGTGGCCAAATCATTTTCTTCAAAAATTAGAAATTATGTGCAAAGGATTTCCCATCCGGAGCTGTATCCGGTGCAGAAAGAAGTTTTCAAATCGGAGATTTAGAAGCAGAGATATAGGGGAAAAGCAATTTACCATTACCCCCCCCCCCCGTAGCGGAAAGTCTATGAATAAATTGTAAATTTTGAAATTATATGAAAAACAGATCACACTGGAAACACTATCCAACAAAAAAGAAATTTTTCAAATCGGACTCCTAGAAGTAGAGATGTTGTGGGGGTGGGATGAGACTAAGTTAAATTAAAGTTGGCAGATGCAAACTTAAATTTAAATTTCAACCCTTTCCCTCAGAATATGGATATTAAAGGAGACAAGCAAAACTTACAGGAGACAAGCAAACCTTATATGAAAGCTCAATTTGTTCCCACAGCTGATGACACTAATGAGAAATTAGTTGTTGCAGTACAAGAGAGTTATTTCATTTTTTATGGCCGAAAAAAAACCCCCCGCAAAAAAACATTTGATGTTATTCAAGGACTATTGCGGTTTGTGACGTGCAAAATAAATAAGCAGAGCCCCAAATTCGATCCACCCACTAGTCTAAGCTAATGTGGACACATCCTATTGACTAACATATATTAATCACACAACACATTACAAAACTCAAGAATTCAATTTTGTAAAAAGACCAGTCGGCCTGCATTTATTGATGAACAATTTAACGTGTGGTTGTAAATTCTTATTCCTTTTTGTAATTTGCTTTTCCGCTTTGCTTTTCACAAACACCCAGGAAGATTACAGAAATTTCACATTTTTGTTTATGTTTTTACACAGCATTTTTAATTCATGGTAATCACTTTTAAAACACATTTCCAGAAGTGAACTGCCTGCTTTTTTTTTTTTCACTCAATTCCTTAAAGAAAATGTTGTATATTTCCTAGTGGTATTCAAGATATATTTTTTATCTTATAACGAAGTAAATTTCTCCGTCATTTTTGGTCTACGCCGGGATTCGAACCCGAGGCCGTTTATTCCGGAACAAGTTGCTCTACCAGTTGAGCTACGCGGACATTTTATTCTGATTCCTATCTGCCTTTATGTCGTGTGCGTCCTTCTGGCAGGTACGTCACATCTCCTGGTAGATTACATCATCTCCCCCTTATTTTTTTTTTTTTTTTTTTTCCGAAGTGCTGCTTTTATTTTTCCTATCTCGCGGTGTGGAAATAACATCACACCATTGCGAGATTGTGAACGGTCGGGTCATCCGGATAGTTCGGGCGCCATTATAACGAAGTAAATTTCTCCGTCATTTTTATCCGCGCCAGGATTAGAACCCGGGTCCACTCATTCCGGAATAAGTTGCTCTACCAATTAAGCTACGCGGACATTTTATTCTGATTCCTATCTGCCTTTATGTCGTGTGCGTCCTTCTGGCAGGTACGTCACATCTCCTGGTACGTTACAGTCTTTATAATTAAGAAGGTCTCTACAGAAGCAAGCTGGAGGTAGGCCTAAAACAAGTTTGAAAGGTCAAATTTTTTATGCTTTTGAGTTTAATTTTCAACTGCTCAGGTTATGAGACACTAAAAGATTAAGGTAACCAAGATTTTAATTTTAGGTTAGAAGTTACATTGAAGTTTAACATCAATCTTGAGCTTAGCAGCAGTTCCTCATGTTTATAATATCATCATCATCATCATCATCACTGTCAACCATTATCAATCCACTGCTGGACGAAGGTCTCCCCAAGTTTCCTCCACAACGGTCTGCCTTGTGCCAGTCTCCTCCATGTCACTCCCGCATACTTTCGAATTTCATCCACCCATCTTCCATGTGGTCTTCTTCTGGGTCTTTTCCTGTCCCTTGGAATCCAATCTAAAATTTCAGCTGTCCATCGATGGTCTGTCCTTCTGGTAGTATGTCCAGCCCATTGCCATTTCAGGGATTTAACTCTGATCATGATGTCTTCCACTCTTGTCATTTTTCGGATCCACGTGTTCCTCTTCTTATCTCTTTTGGTTACACCAAGCATGCACCTCTCCATGATCCTTTGAATTGTCTGCAGCCTTTGTATGTCTCTTTTAGCTAAGGTCCACGTCTCTGCACCATACGTAAGCACTGGAAGGATGCATTGATCAAACACTTTTCTTTTAAGACATAATGGCATATTGCTCTTGAAAATTATGCTGTTTCTTCCAAAAGCTCTCCAGGCAAGTTTTGTACGCCGATTAATTTCTTCACCAATGTGACCCTCACTTGATATCTGCTGTCCAAGATAAACGTACGTGTCTGTTATCTCCAGCTTTTCTCTATCAATCGATAAATCTTCATTTCTTGTAAAAGCATTGTACATCACTTTTGTCTTCTGAAAGTTCATTTTTAATCCGTTTATAATATATATATATATATATATATATATATATATTCACTCACCAACCCGCTTGGCCAGCGTGGTGAGTTATGGCCAAACACCTCCAAAATGACTCTACAACTTAAATCTTGGCCCTCAGTCTCCGGCAGCTGGAATGTACCTGGCCAAGGCAGCGGCCAGTGCGACATGAAGGCAGAGGGTGCTAAGAATCCCCGGAGGACCGGACTAGGCTGCCATTTGATGCTGACCTTGGCTACCTACAACGCACGCTCCCTATCTTCTGATTCAAGGCTTCTTGAATTGGAAGAGGAACTACAAAGGATCAAGTGGGACATCGTCGGGCTGAGTGAGGTAAGGAGAAAAGGAGAAGATCTCATTGAACTGAAAAGTGGACATCTCTTCTATTATCGTGGGACAGATACTGGCAGAACTAGTGGTGTTGGATTTATAATAAACAAGAAACTGAAGGATAAAGTGGTAGAAGTTGAAAGTTCCTCGGACAGAGCTGCACGACTCGTTATCCAACTATCGAGAAGATACCAGGCTCAGATTATTCAAACTTATGCCCCCACCACAAGTCATCCTGAAGAAGAAATTGAAGAATTTTATGAGGAAATTCGTCATCTAAATAATAAAGGTAAGCAGCACTTGAAGATAATTATGGGAGATTTCAATGCAAAAATAGGGCACCGGCAACAGAATGAAACTTCAGTAGGTAAATTCGGTCACGGCAACAGAAACCAGCGTGGAAATACTCTCGTTGAGTTTGCAGAGGCAGAAGGATTTTTCATCTTGAATTCCTTTTTCAAGAAAAAGCCACACAGGAAATGGACATGGAGACATCCAATTGGGACGACAAGTGAAATTGATTTTATTATGTGTAACAAAAAATTCGTCATCGAAGACTGCAGTGTGCTAAACAAGTTCAACACAGGTAGTGACCATAGATTGGTGAGATGTAAGATGCACCTCAACACTAAACTGGAACGTGGCAAGCTCATAAGACAAACAAAATGTATTGACATAACCAACCTTAAAAAACACCATAATACTTTCAAGTTGGAACTGAAGAACAGATTCTATGCTTTAGAAGGCCTAACATCGGAAGAAGTGGATATTTCGGAAGTTAACAGAAAAGTAACCAAAGCTCTTATGGAAACAGCAACAAAATTAGCTGGGTCTAAGAACAAGTTGCATGTAAACAAATTATCAGGAAAAACCAAAATGTTGATGCAAAAAGAAGAGAGATGAGGACAACTAAAGAAGATGTGACTTCCAAAGTGGAATATATAGAGCTATGCAAGACAGCACGAAAAAGTATCACTGAAGACGTAAGGAAATTCAACTGTGAGCTAGTGAGGAAAGCAATTGAAAACAACCAAAGCCTAAAGATAGCAAAGGGACATCTCAGTAAGGGAAGAAAACAGATTATGGCTCTGAGAAAAGAAGATGGTTCTATAACAAGAAATAGAGGTGAAATTTTGACAAGAGTGAAAGATTTCTACTCCAAATTATATGAAAGGGATGATACATGTACTCCAGACATCATGAAAGGTACCAGAGTTCTTCCAGTCCTCCCAGCAGAAGTTGCACATGCAATCAAGAACATGAAGCGGGGGAAAGCTCCAGGAGAAGATGGAATTACTATAGACATCATACAAGAAGCAAGTGGAGAAATTGAAACAGTACTCGCCCAAATCTTCACTCGATGCCTTAATGAAGGGAAGATTCCTGAGGATTGGAACAATGCTACAATGATCCTGCTACATAAAAAAGGTGACATTGAGGATCTCAGGAACTACAGACCTATCAGCCTCCTATCAGTGGTTTATAAAATCTTCACTAAAGTTCTTTCACACCGCTTGAAGGTAACACTGGACATGGCTCAACCGAGAGAACAAGCTGGATTCAGGAGTGGCTACAGCACAATAGATCATATCCACGTACTGAGAGAACTAATTGAAAGAGCGAGGGAATATGAACTTCCATTGTGCATGGCTTTTATCGATTATGAAAAAGCCTTTGATTCGGTGAAACCATCAGCAGTTACCACGGCTCTGAAATCCTGCGGTATTGAAGATGCATACATTAATATTATTAATAACATCTATGAAAATGCAAGTGCAAAGATTCGGCTGTTTGAAAATACAACACACATAAAAATTGGAAAGGGAGTGAGACAAGGTGACACCATATCTCCGAAGCTCTTTAATGCCACATTGGAAAATGTCTTTCAATCACTGAACTGGGAAAACAAAGGGATAAAGATTAATGGAGATTATCTAACCCACCTTCGTTTTGCTGATGACGTAGTCATTTTTGCAACTACCCCATCAGAGCTGCAGAGTATGATCCAGGAACTTGCTGACAAGAGTAAAGAAGTGGGATTAAAAATGAACTTTCAGAAGACAAAAGTGATGTTCAATGCTTTTACAAGAAATGAAGATTTATCGATTGATGGAGAAAAACTGGAGATAACAGATACGTATGTTTATCTTGGACAGCAGATATCAAGTGAGGGTCACATTGATGAAGAAATTAATCGGCGTACAAAACTTGCCTGGAGAGCTTTTGGAAGAAACAGCATAATTTTCAAGAGCAATATGCCATTATGTCTTAAAAGAAAAGTGTTTGATCAATGCATCCTTCCAGTGCTTACGTATGGTGCAGAGACGTGGACCTTAACTAAAAGAGACATACAAAGGCTGCAGACAACTCAAAGAAGCATGGAGAGGTGCATGCTTGGTATAACCAGGAGAGATAAGAAGAGGAACTCGTGGATCCGAAAAATGACAAGAGTGGAAGACATCATGATCAGAGTTAAATCCCTGAAATGGCAATGGGCTGGACATACTGCCAGAAGGACAGACCATAGATGGACAGCCGAAATTTTAGATTGGATTCCAAGGGACAGGAAAAGACCCAGAAAAAGACCACATGGGAGATGGGTGGATGAAATTCGTAAATATGCGGGAGTGACATGGAGGAGACTGGCACAAGACAGACCGTTGTGGAGGAAACTTGGGGAGACCTTCGTCCAGCAGTGGATTGATAATGGTTGACAATGATGATGATGATGATATATTCAGGCAATTTTACTCTGACATGGGAGATCTTGGCCAAGATTCCAAAATCTAGTTTTACTTTACGTCACCACATTTTCTAACCTGACAAACAGAAATATTACCTTGGGGAGTAACACCCAGAACAAAATAGATTTTTTTAATTAGTTTAGTTATTTTTTTTTTTTTTTCAAATAGGAAGGTGAAAAAAAAGAAAAAAGAAGGTATCGTAGTGAGAAAATAGTCAACTTCCGAAGGGCCAACATGGCTGGCTAGAATGTCAAACATTCGGTGTGACGAGGATGATTTAAAATTGCAGCTTACCGCTTTCCGAGTACAGCATACCACTTCTTGAGTTCACCTCTTGGCTCTGAAGAAGGGGGTCCTTCAAGTGCACTGAACTGTAGTATTACTGGAGTGGCACTAGCAGAAGTCCAGGAATGGACACATTTAGACATCCATATTACAGGAAGTGTACTGCCGACTATTATTATATTTTTTTTTCTTCAAACGCCGGGTAACTGGTGGTACAGCAGCAGTTCTCCTTTCGGTCCCTTAGCGCATATCCCAGAGTGGTAACCCTTTTTGGAGTGTTGAGTTGGTAGGGCGGGATGAATGTTGAACATTGCCCCCGGTCGCCTAGTCAATCAAGCTCTTCGAAGAACCGACACCCCTTGTTACACTCAGGCAGCATGGAAGCATGGGGCAAATACATTTTTATTGATCCTATGCGCCGCGTAGGTTTTGATTTCTTTTTAACCGTCGTTCACGTTCCATTTCCCGGCCAGGCTAAAGACCGAGTCCGAAGAAGACTCGGTCTTAGCAGAAAAAATCGAAGAAGTGTCCTCAAAAAAAAAAATTTCTACTCACACGTCTTTTCCGAAGGATAAGAGAGCACGCCATCGCCCTCTACATCGACGCTACTTTCTTCCAATCAGATTGGTCCATCCGGCTGTTGTGTGCGAAAAAGCAACCGCCCACACACAAATCAAAAAAAAAAAAAAAAGGAATTTTCTTCCGTGCTGCAGCCGGCCGCCATGAAGAAACGTTAACGCCGCTTACTAACGCTCGCGTCTTATGACATAGCATGGAAAGGGCGGAGTTCCAGACCCGAATTTATCACCTTACGCAAAAGAGGGAACGCTTCTCAAATGCGACATCCGATACCACCCACTTCTAACCATTTCATTTCCCATGGGAACGCAGGTGTACTGCTGGCCAGAAATGCTTGACCAACTTCTGGTCATCCCACAAATAAAGAGAGAGAGATACTGCAAACCACCACCCTCTGCGTACCAGCAACACTTAGAAAACCCGAGTATGTGTAAAGTTCGCCATGTTACTGGAGCCAGGAAGCAAGCTGAGCTCTTCTTTCACACATTTCTATAAATAAGAGGGGGAGCAAGGAATCTTCCTGGTTAACCATCTCTACGCGGTAGCTTCACTTCAAGAGAGAAGACGGGGGAGGAAGAAAAGGAAAATCTCAAAGTTATCATGTACATTTATGTGGCATCTGTATACATACATATCCATAATTCTACGCGAGACAAACTGTTCCATACAACAAATACTTATTTCCTAATTTTATTTGTAATCGACACAGTATTTTCTTTATGATGGTAGTTAAAAAAATACAAGTAGATGGTAGATCAAATCCATTATTACTATACACACACACATCATCATCATCAACCATTATCAATCCACTGCTGGACGAAGGTCTCCCGAAGTTTCCTCCACAACGGTCTGTCTTGTGCCAGTCTCCTCCATGTCACTCCCGCATACTTTCATATTTCATCCACCCATCTCCCATGTGGTCTTTTTCTAGGTCTTTTCCTGTCCCTTGGAATCCAATCTAAAATTTCGGCTGTCCATCGATGGTCTGTCCTTCTGGCAGTATGTCCAGCCCATTGCCATTTCAGGGATTTAATTCTGATCATGATGTCTTCCACTCTTGTCATTTTTCTGATCCACGAGTTCCTCTTCATATCTCTCCTGGTTACACCAATTATGCACCTCTGCATGCTTCTTTGAGTTGTATGCAGCCTTTGTATGTCTCTTTTAGTTAAGGTCCACGTCTCTGCACTATACGTAAGCACTGGAAGGATGTATTGATCAAACACTTTTCTTTTAAGACATAATGGCATATTGCTCTTGAATATTATGCTGTTTCTTCCAAAAGCTCTCCAGGCAAGTTTTGTAGCGCTGATTAATTTCTTCATCAATGTGACCTTCACTTGATATCTGCTGTCCAAGATAAACGTACGTGTCTGTTATCTCCAGGTTTTCTCCATCAATCGATAAATCTTCATTTCTTGTAAAAGCATTGAACATAACTTTTGTTTTCTGAAAGTTCATTTTTAATCCCACTTCTTTACTCTTGTCAGCAAATTCCTGGATCATACTCTGAGCTCTGATGGGGTAGGTGCAAAAATGACTACGTCATCAGCAAAACGAAGGTGGGTTAGATAATCTCCATTAGTCTTTATCCCTTTGTTTTCCCAGTTCAGTGATTGAAAGACATTTTCCATTGTGGCATTAAAGAGCTTCGGAGATATTGTGTCACCTTGTCTCACTCCCTTTCCAATTTTTATGTGTGTTGTATTTTCAAACAGCCGAATCTTTGCACTTGCATTTTCATAGATGTTATTAATAATATTAATGTATGCATCTTCAATACCGCAGGATTTCAGAGCCATTGTAACTGCTGATGGTTTCACTGAATCAAAGACTTTTTCATAATCGGTAAAAGCCATGCACAATGCAAGTTTATATTCCCTCGCTCTTTCAATTAGTTCTCTCAGTACGTGGATATAATCTATAGTGCTGTAGCCACCCCTGAATCCAGCTTGTTTTCTCGGTTGAGCCATGTCCAGTATTACCTTCAAACGGTGTGAAAGAACTTTAGTGAAGATTTTATAAACCACTGATAGGAGGCTAATAGGTCTGTAGTTCCTGAGATCCTCAATGTCACCTTTTATGTAGCAGGATCATATTAGCGTTGTTCCAATCCTCAGGTTTCTTCCCTTCATTAAGGCATCGAGTGAACATTTGGGCGAGTACTGTTTCGATTTCTCCACTTGCTTCTTGTAGGATGTCTACAGTAATTCCATCTTCACCTGGAGCTTTTTCCCGCTTCATGTTCTTGATTGCATGTGCAACTTCTGCTGGGAGGACTGGAGGAACTCTGGTACTGGTACCTTTCATGATGTCTGGAGTACATGTATCATCCCTTTCATATAATTTGGAGTAGAAATCTTTCACTCTTGTCAAAATGTTGCCTCTGTTTCTTGTTACAGAACCATCTTCTTTTCTCAGTGCCATAATCTGTTTTCTTCCCTTACTGAGATGTCCCTTTGCTATCTTTAGGCTTTGGTTGTTTTCAGTTGCTTTCCTAACTAGTTCACAGTTGAATTTCCTTACGTCTTCAGTCATACGTTTTCGTACTGTCTTGCATAGCTCTATATATTCCACTTTGGAAGCCACATCTTCTTTAGTTGTCCTCATCTCTCTTATTTTTTGCATCAACATTTTGGTTTTTCCTGAAAATTTGTTCACATGCAACTTGTTCTTAGACCCAGTTATTTTGTTGCTGTTTCCATAAGAGCTTTGGTTACTTTTCTGTTAACTTCAGAAATATCCACTTCTTCCGATGTTAGGCCTTCTAAAGCAGAGAATCTGTTCTTCAGTTCCAACTTGAAGGTATTATTGTGTTTCTAAAGGTTGGTTATGTTAATACGTTCTGTTTGTCTTATGAGCTTGCCACTTTCGAGTTTAGTGTTGAGGTGCATCTTACATCTCACCAATCTATGGTCACTAACTGTGTTAAACTTGTTTAGCACATTGCAGTCTTCTATGACGAATTTTTTGTTACACATAATAAAATCAATTTCACTTGTCGTCCCATTTGGATATCTCCATGTCCATTTCCTGCGTGGCTTTTTCTTGAAAAAGGAGTTCATGATGAAAAACCCTTCTGCCTCTGCAAACTCAACGAGAGTATTTCCACGCTGGTTTCTGTTGCCGTGACCGAATTTACCTACTGAAGTTTTATTTTGTTGCCGTTGCCCTATTTTTGCATTGAAATCTCCCATAATTATCTTCAAGTGCTGCTTACCTTTATTATTTAGATGACAAATTTGCTCATAAAATTCTTCAATTTCTTCTTCAGGATGACTTGTGGATAGTGCATACGTTTGAATAATCTGAGCCTGGTATCTTCTCGAGAGTTGGATAACGAGTCGTGCAGCTCTGTCAGAGGAACTTTAAACTTCGACAACTTTATCCTTCAGTTTCTTGTTTATTATAAATCCAACACCAATAGTTCTGCCAGTATCTGTCCCACGATAGAAGAAGAGATGTTCACTTTTCAGTTCAATGAGATCTTCTCCTTTTCTCTTTACCTCACTTAGCCCGACGATGTCCCACTTGAACCTTTGTAGTTCCTCTTCCAATTCAGGAAGCCTTGAATCAGCAGATAGGGAGCGTCCATTATACGTAGCCAAGGTCAGCGTCAAATGGCAGCCTAGTCCGGTCATCCGGGGATTCTTAGCACCCTCTACCTTCATATCGCACTGGCCGCTGCCTTGGCCAGGTACATTCCAGCTGCCGGAGACTGAGGGCCAAGATTTAAGTTGTGGAGTCATTTTTGAGGGGTTTGGCCATAACTCACCACGCTGGCCAAGCGGGTTGGTGAGTGTGGATAGCATTTACTCTAATCCCGATGGTATAGTTATACCGCTATTGGTGGTCGTCAGAGCCCTTTTTAGAGCGCCTTCTCTTGGTGCATCCTGTTCCCACACAGGATGCACCAAGAGAAGGCGGGGTTGACATTTGTCAAGGAGAGGCTGTGATGTTACGCATCATCTGACCTTGCATCCTGAAGGTACATATACCTATATATATATTTTCTTTTTTCCTTCTTCTCCCAGAAAAATAAAAGAGGAAAACAAATTTATGAAATGATGTTACAACGATTCACCTAAAATACAATGTCCTCACTCCGACCTACTGACAGCATTAAAAAAATCTACAGTTACCTAAAGGGCACACACATCGAGCAACACTCACCAGGAAGATACAGATTAATTTTTAAAGAGAAATTTCCGAGAAAAGATTTCTGACTTTTTTTCAACTTTTTCTTATAGAAAATGCGTTGGACTGTTGTGAGTCCTGAATGGAAATTCACATAAATTGTCCAGATTTATGTGTTTCCAGGACTGAGCAACAGGACAGAGGTATTAGAAAAATAAGATATACATCTACGTCCTTTGGCGTAGAAACCATGCATTATTTTAAAAAGAGAATGTTTCTAAAAGGTTTGTCGACATGAGTACTATCTGTCTACAAACGACGAATTTTTTCAATCAAGAATTTAGATGCTCATATTTTGCTGCAAATACATCAGAAGCGGAAATTAAGATTTACTCCCCTTGGTGGCCAAACCATTTTTTTTTACAAAAATTAGAAATTTTGTGCAAACGATTTACCATCAGGAACTCTATCCGGTGCAGAAAGAATTTTTCAAATCGGAGATTTAGAAGCAGGAATATAGGGGGAAACACAATTTACCTCTACGCCCCCTAGCGGAAAGTCTATGAATTACTTGAAAATTTTGAAATTATATGAAAAACATGTCACACTGGAAAAACTATCCAACAAAGAAGGAATTTTTCAAATCGGACTCCTGGAAGTAGAGATATTGACAAAAATAAGATATACATCTACGCCCCCTGGCGGAGAAACTGTGGAATATTTTAAGAAGAAAATATTCCAAAAATGTTTATCGATGTGAATGGCATCAGTCCACGAAGTAAATTTTTCAATCGATATTTTAGAAGCTCAGATTTTATGGCAAATACGTCAGAAGCAAAAATTAACGCTTACGCCGCCTGGTGGCTAAAGTATTATTTACCAAAAATTTGAAATTATATGCAAAAGATGTTCCATTAGGAGATGTATCCGCTGAAGAAAAAAATTTCAAATCGGAGTTTTAGAAGAAGAGTTATCGGGGAAAATGTAATTTCATTTTACCCCCCCCCTAGCGGAAAATCTATGCGTAATTTGAAAAAAGTAACTATACCTAAAATACTCTTCGACATAAATGGAATCGAAAGATAAAAAAGAAATTTCAATCGGATGTTTAGAAGCAATAATGTGGAATAAAACGTATTTTTGAATTCGACATCATCTGCATTTACACCCCCTAGCGGCAAAATTGTACATCGTAAAAAAAACCCGAAATAATCGCATATTTCAAGCTTCCAAATGCAAAAAAAGTTTTTCAAATCGGACTAATAGTTGCAGAGATATCGTGGGTACAGACAGACGGACGGACGGACAAACCGGTAACATAAGCACGATCTTTTTTTACAAAAGTCATGCTAAAAAGAAGGAAAATGTGACACTTGCAAGGGTGAAATGGCAAGCCAACGATTTTTTTAATTTAACAAATGGCAAAATCATTTCAGAATATGAATCTTTAACATTTAGAAATGCAGTGTAAACGGCATATAACGAGTGTATCATGTCTGTATATGTGTATATACGGCATATAAGGAGTGTATCACGTCTGTGTGTGTATATACGGCATATAACGAGTGTATCGTGTCTGTATATGTATATACGGCTTATAACCAGTGTATCATGTCTGTATAAATTAGTAATTGAGATACCGAATTTAGCCATATCTCAGATTTAACTAGCAAAACAGGAACTCATTTTTGGTAAAATGTTAATAGAAAGATAATTTGATTGTTTATGACGAAGAAAATTTAATGAAGTCTCCGGATTTAACGAGAGAGAGAAAAGATAAGATGACCATTTTTAAAAAGCAAAGTAACAAAATTTAATGAAATTCCATAATTAACAAGGCAGAGAATATATGCTGTGCACTGTCCTGAAATGGAGGAATAGAAATGGTAGCATACAGAATGAAATTGCAAAAGCACAGAGAAACCCTTATATGTTAGTGGAAGAATGTTGATAAGAAAGCAATGGGGAGAGAATATATCAAATGCTCAACAAGAAAGTTGTGCGAGGGACTATCTCCGGCACCTACTCCAAACGCCTATGTTTTGGGTGTATCATGTCACCAGTATTGAAAACAGGCCGCATATCCCTAGGCAAAAATGAGATGGGTGGGTCTCTTTCGCATGGGAGTGGATTTCTTGGCTACAGTTTCTAAGCAGAATACGGGAGTAATGGAATGAGGGCGTCGCCGGAGGGGTAACAGAAGATAACAATTTCTGGAATTGTGTGCGTTGCCCATCCCCTCCCCCTCTCCCAGTGGGCGTTGCAGTGGGACGATCGGTGCTGCTTTTGCTTCACGTGTGTTGTGTAGTTAAACAGCCGTCAATCTTACGTGGCTGTTAAATAGAAAACACTTGAAAGATTTAATTAATTAACTGTTAATGTCGTTAATTATTTTTTGTTTGTTTGGGGGTTTAACACCAGCGTGATCAACTCGATGTCCTAATTTAGGGCCACTGGTTTTAGGGAAGTGAGAAAGGGCCACTAGTTTTCAGGGAAGTGAGAAAGCTAGTACCTGGATCCAAACTGGGACCCATCTCGGACGAATGGTCAGAAGCCAGCGCTTCGACAACTGCGCCACCAGGGCGGCAATTAATTTAATCTTTCAAGTACATTCAATTATGATCGGTAAACAATATTAACGCATATGCATTTTATCACGTATGCGTGTTTTCACATGGAGGGAATTTTTACCCAAAAACGGATTTAGCGAGAGTTCCGGTCTGTTCCGGGCTCCTCGTTATAAGAAGGTTCTACTGCACTTTTTTACAGAAAGTCACGAAATTCCAAGTGTAGCATCCCTCCTGTCATTTTTCTGCTCTCCAAAGGAACAACGAAAGTAATTTGCAACTTCTTTCATTTTCATTTGCGTTCCTTGGAAAATCATAATAGCCAGCGTGTGTTGCCAGTTGTCAGAAAAATTGTAAGAAACGTATAAAATGCTCTTTTCATTTGTGGCGTCTAACATGAATAAACTTGGGTAAAATGCTTTTGAGGTGCGACTGAAGCCAGTAGAAAGGCTGTCATGACTCCTTTTCTTCCTTTGCTTCTATGACAATTTATCAAAAGAAGGAAGTTGAGAATGCCGCCCCGGTGGCGCAGTGGTCTAAGCGATGGCCTCTGATCATTCGTCCGAACGGGGTCCGGGTTCGAATCCCGGTGTGGCATGGATGTTGTGTTTGTCTTACGGCATTGGTTTTCTCCCTTCCCTGGAACCAGTGACCCTAAATTAGGGACGGGCGACCGCTTATAGCCCATTGAGTTGCTCACGGTGGTCGTTAAACCTCCAATCAAAAAAAAAAAAAAAAAAAAGAAGTTGAGAATCGCAGTTACCTGTTCTTCGTAGTTTGGTGGGAACTCTTCCTTCGTGTGTCCCCATGGCGGCATCCATTTTTGGGTGTAACTGTGGAAGTCCATGAAGACCAAAAGTCGTCCACTCAGAGTCATCAAGAAATTAGACACAGCACGGGATTCGGGCTCGGAGAATGGAGCAACTCCGATGAAGAAGTTTGTACAAGGGTCGCTTTTCGTAAATCCGCCACTCTCTGTCTCTGTCATAGTAGAGGAAATTAAAAAAATATATGTCACACCCAGAAAGGAAAAATTTATGAATATGTGGCAAACAATGCACATATAATTTAAAAATGCTTGAAAATAATTCCGGTTGAAAGAAAATTTCATGCCACAACTTTGTAATACACATATGGGAAGGAACATTCAAAACGTTTCCAAATATCTGATTTCCTAATGTAGAAAAACAAAAAAATGACTTCCATTTTAGTGTGTCCATTGGAAACTACGTGTCTTTCAAATCGCTTTTTCAGTATTTCCACCTGCTTTATGTCAGTGGTTCTAGAACACAAAGAGAACTCCAATCTGGAATCATTAACCCTTAATAAGGGAATATTGTTTAAAAACTATGTTTCTTGACTGTGTACTTGCATTGTTAAGCTAACCTTTCTTTAATACTAATGTAGAAACCAACACACTCATAGCAAAGTAACGTTTTAAATAAGAGAGAGAATGCAATGAAGACAGTTTGAATTTGGCATAACTTAGGTAAAGCAACGAAATATGGCATCCGTTATTCATTGAATTGCTGGAACATGAGAGCCCAAGCTTTTCAAATTTTTTAACCCAGAATCTGAGCTCCATTTTCCTTCTGATTTTGGAATTCAAAAAATGTTCATCTGCTCTCGCACATATATTGAACTCATACCGACAATGATTTAGGTTTCATTTCCCCATTTTCAATTTAGGACCAGAATTTCTGAGCCAGAATAGGTATTCAATACACTTAAGTTTTCATATTCTTGAACTCTGATAAATGAATAGTAACGAACTTGATTATTTTACATTTTCGTTCAACATTAATTAAGCACCTAATAAATTTGCACGAGGCTTGAAGTTATGTGTAATAATCCGGTTTAATAGATATAAAAAGAACTGTAAGAAAAAACTGCTGACAGTTTCCTATTACTAATCAGATAACTGAATATTAAGCAGACACACGGGAGGCTTATTAATCAGTTTCCTGATTAATTAAGCGTGATTCGTATCTGCTCTTGATATTTCAATAATTATGAAATCTGTGTGATTTTGTCCGCAGACATAACTTCGAACTGGCTTGATAACGTAGCGCAGTTGTGAAGAATCATTACAGGAATCCAAGCAGCACCATCTCACCAACTACGTAGTAGTGTTTTAACATTTCGCTTGTCGCCCATGTGGCCGAGTGGTACAAGACGCTGATTGGGAAAACCCGACCCATCGCTGGCTCGATATGGGTCTGGGCCCGGATGAGGCAGGGATGGTGTATTTATTTTATTGCACTGGCTCTCCGCTTTCCCTGGAACCGTGTTCCGAGATTAGTGACGGGTGACCGCCTGTAGTGTAATGAGTTTCTCAAGGTGTCTGTGAGCAATTCAGTGGACTCATAGGCAGTGGTGGTATCCAATGGTTTCATTAGGCAGTGATGGTATCCAATGGTTTCATTAGGCAGTGATGCTATCCAATGGTTAGATTAGCGTTTTACAAATAATCATGACCAAGACGAAATATATACAAAATATGAATTATGCAGAGACAAAATATATTTCCACAAACACATATCTTAATATTTTTTCTGAAAAACTGAGAGTTTATTCAGCAAACATACCTCTATTCCAAAAAGGTGGAGACAGCAATCAGTGTCTCTGGAGAAGAGATGTTAAACCACTGCTTTTTGGTTTTATGCACAGGTACTGTACATGGTTTACCTCTAAATTCGGACTCATATCGGAAATCCCATACCATTGCGTGCCGAAAGAAAAGACGAGATACGGGCGGATCCACACGATGAACACTGTATCGCTACAGAACGACGATTTCCAATACACTTCCTTCCCTGAAACCAGTGAAATCAAGTTAGGAATTGATGCATCCATCCTTCAAGCGATCTTATAGAAGCAGTAAATCCTCGAAACGAGAAAACAGAAGTTTTCTTCACAACGAAGACGGTGGTGGCAACAAAATCGCTTTGTACATATACGCATGTTACGCAAATGTTACCTTTCTTTATTTTTGTATAAATAACGATACATTCCCTTCATGAAAACATTCTGAAAACATACCCATCGCCCGCTGCTGAAAATCTACAAACAGCAGCAAACCTTAGTAATGCAAAAGTTTCTCTTTCAAGCCCTGTCAAATGAAGAATTTTGAACAAGTTATTTCTGTAGGAAAACCAAACGCACATGAAACGACGTACAGATGAACAAATAATATCATTAAAACACTGCTTTAGAAAACGCACCGATAAGCAGAATGTCACAGATCTGGAAATGTTCATCTGACCAGTAATGTTATGTATGAGTAGGCGGTTACACACGCACTGTGGACGTGACGGAAAATTTGGATTGATCGACTTACCGTTCCAGTGAAAGTTCCAGTTCCTGTTAAAGTCCGCTCCGTAACATTCAGGTTTGTTTGGATTGTATGAGCGTGTCTTTCGCCACAGGCGATCCTGAAAAGGAAAAATGTAAGAAAAAACGAAAATAAAAGGAAAGGGGAAACAAGAGAAGAAAACAAGCGCCCGAAAATAATAATTAGGAAGGTATAATTTTAAATTTAGTCATGAAGAAAAAAGATACATAACTAAGTTTTTTAAAATTAGTGCAACTCGTCAAGTATTCAGAAATACATTTAAAAGTGACTGAACACCTTCAATAATTCATTACAACACCGATTGAGGGAGGAACTTTCCAAAGCTTGATTTCATGTTAAATTACCGATAGACCAGTGGCCGAGTGCTCTGGTGCTCGGGCTTTAGACTTTTCATTCTGCTGCATTTGGTATATACAGTAGTTCCATGGCAAGGCATTCATGTTGCTTGTCTTATATGGGAATGAGTGGTCCTAAATTAGGGTTGGTCTGCTCCTTTAACCTAAGATGCTCATGCGGGTAGTTAAACTCCGAAACGAAAAAACAAAATCCTCCCCCATATGAGATTCCTAAATGTTTTTGGCACACCGCAACCATACATATCATCTCATAGGCGTAACTAGGAATTTCTGCGCCCAGGACTAACCACAAAAAATATTGCCCCTTCCCCTCTCCCCATGTGTTTTATGGGCGCACAAATATAAATATGCTTGACTAAACGAAATTAACGTCACCCTCAAATACTATCTGTTATCTGTATTTGGGAGCATGGGGTGCAGTCGAGGCCTGCCAGGCCACTTGTTTCTAAGGCCTGGTGGCACCAGACAAAATTTCACCAAACTGAATCGGTCTTTTTAAAATTTACTGTATTTACTCAATCGTCGCCCGTCGAAATCGAATATTTTTTAATCTAAATAATCTTAACTGAGCTTTTTTCGCTTTCTTCTCTTCCTTTTTTTACTTTTTTTTCTAAGCGTATATATATATATATTCGATTTCAAGGGTTTGTTGTGCCCCTCCCGCATACCTGCTGGGGTCGGTAACTCCTGGACCGGTCTCCGGGCGCCAGGCGACTTCTTTTAATTTAGAACTGAACCACTATTTGTTCAGCTTTTCCTAACTTCTTCCAAGTTTGGACTATCTGCACCGTATCAAATGGACCCAATGCGGCTGGTCATCGTGGCTCGCTGCCGCAGTAATGATCGAATAGCCCCCAGAGAATCTTCAACAATGCGAACGACATTCTTATATTGCAACGTACGTATAGTCCATCCAACTCAGGAAAGCCAGCAGGCCCCATTATTGTCTACGAAGACTGTGCCTTTTCATTTTAGTTGGACGGACTTCATTTCTGAGTATGAACTGAGTAAATTTGTTTTCTCTCTTTTTTTTTCGTTTTGTGGACGATAAAGAGAATCAAGTACACACACAATCTTTGTTGAAGATTCGCCTTAATTTCTGAATGTGAGTATATAACATCCTTTGAACATTTTGAAGGAAAAAAGGGAAATTTCAAGCTGCCACTGGCGAAACACATTAAGAAAATTCTGTAAATGAACAAATTACATAGTATAAACTGTACCAGAAACTTGTGCAAAGGTTTCAATCCCAATTTGAATCGACTATAAGCATAGACTTTTACGCCCTTTCTTGGGCCGTGCCCGGGACAGCCAAGAGTCTGCCCGGCCCTTGTTATGCCTCTATTTCATCTCCTTATCCTCCTTATCCTTGCTGTCTCAACGTAACATTTGCATGCAAATGTTTACATTTGTGATAGCAAGTGCATTCTGGAAGATTGTGCGTGCCATCCTTTTTTGAAGTAGGCCTTACCTAACTTACTTTGACATTCGTAGCACGTCTTTGTTGTGATGGTCCTTGATAACAAATCTCTTTATTGTATGCCCCGGGTAACGTCTCTATGGCTTGATGGAGCTCCTTATTGACTTTGAATCGTGTTTCATGGAAATACCTTTTCAAATTCCAACGAGAAGTTACTACTGACAACAATATGGAAAATGACGAAACTGGAGGAACCTTCGTTTCCAGAGAGTAGACTGAGAGGACAACATTTATCTGTATTGAAGAGCTTTCAATAGAGGAAATTTCTCCAGTGCCCCCCCCCCCTTTTTTTTCGCGTAAGATTGTTTTTGTGGTTCCATTTTTCAACTTTACATCTTAAGTAATCTCCGCGATCCCCGCACTGTGATTTTTTTCTACAAGGTCTTATTACGCATTTGTGACTTACTTTCTATATCTTCGAAATAGCATCGACTATCTTTCAACTGTAGCATAGAAGAATTACCGCAAACTAACCATAGTCTCGTGAATACCAGCTAGTGAAATTCCATCTCCAATTTCTTCTGCTTAAAAGTCAAACACAGCCTCATGCTTCGTATTAAAAATTTTCCCTAACATAACTTGTTTGAATGACAAATTCACTGGGGAACTCCAACAGCTGAGGCCTAGTGGTTGCCTCGTCCTTCTTGCACTAAGGATGGGTGATGCAATTGTAACGTATACTCTAGATTCAGTTTCTTTTTGATTTTACTATCTCTTGTTATTTTATTTTCCTATGCAAATTATCTTCTCACTTAACGAGATGTTGTTTCTCCCGCTGAATTATATGTGGCAACGAGTGTAAGTCATGACGTGGTGGTATGCAGTATATATATATATATATAGGCGCGCTCAAGTATACCGAGGAGCTTCGTTTTATATGTGATTTCTTCCTGATTATTCATATGCGATTTACCTACGTTTCTACGATAGTACGAAAGTTCGGGCTATCAGTAGTTGTGTTATTTTGGAATGTGTATTTGAGTATAATACCAGGAGCTCCCCAATAAAAGGTTAAAAGTGAGTACGTTTACTTAGTTCATTTTATTGTCAGACCTCTGTCTGGCCGTTAAGTCTATTTCATTGAGTGTTTACGTTAAGTTCAGGGTATATTGTGTTTACCGCTCTAATAAGGAGCCTTCAAGGTACTAATGTACTAAAACCGAAGTTATATTACTGATATTCAAGATAATGAGGAACGCTGAGTAAAAATAAATTCCATATTCTTGGAATTTATTGCACGTGCGTGTCTTACCTAAACAAACTCTAGCACTTTGAAGATTAAGCACACTTTAGCTACGTCAAGTAACCTTTCAATAACCCTAACGTGACTTAACGTAAGCTTTCCTGCACTACACATCCAGTCGGAGAATTTTATTCATTATAATTGGCGCCCGAACATTTCTTGAACACGAGGTATTGACACTTATTGACTATGTCTTCATTACCCGAGAAAACTTCACTATTTCAATCTGAATCAGGTTTCGGTGGAGGTGGGGTTATTTTCAACAATTTGCAGGAAGCCTGTGGGTCTAACTTTGATGTCAATGATTTGCAAGTACTCAAGCATTCCTCACAATTTCGTCATTCACCAGCTTCATATCACTCTGAGTCGCGGGTCGTATCTGAGGTATTTCAATCCTCTCACAGAGGCAAAATGTTTGCACATTTCGTGCCGCACGAGGGAGCAATTACTTTCAATGGTTTGGAGGGGTCCTTGAAATTTCTCGAGGATTTGGAGGATCATTTCGACTTATACAATATTCCTCAAGATTGCAAAGTGCAAATAGCAGGCACTTGCTTGAAAGATGCCGCTAAGACCTGGTATCGGCAGTGGAGAGTATCGAACCCGGATTCTCGTTATGAGAATTTCCGAGCGGAATTTTTAAAAGTCTTTCCTTTCGGCCTCAGTCGAGCTGGCCTTGCACAACAACTTTTTTTTTCGTAAGCAAGGACCTAACGATAGCACTGTTGCGTTTGCTTTAGAAACCACACGCTTGTATAAATTATGTGATCCACATGCCAGTCATGTCGACATGTTGGACACCCTATTGCAACAGCTCGATCCATTTCTACAGGATTTTATTGAGGTCCGACACCCTGCTACAATACATAAATGCCTTCGCCTCATACGAACGTATGAGGAGCGACACGGCAAACATGGACCAACTAAACATGCTCGGGAACCCCGGGAGGCTTATCACGAAAATCCTCAGCAGGATAATAGGCCTAATGACTTTCAACACGAGCGTACACAGGTGCAAGTCCAAGCGTCATACGTACCACTGCATACAAGAGTGGTACACCAACCGCTAGTTTCTAAACAATTTTCTGGGTACAGTACAAATGCACAGTATGCTCGACCCCGTTCCAATCCGCAGAATTCGGAACATTTTTATCCTAAGGGCAATAATTATTTTTCTGCCCGTGCTGAGGGGAGAAATAATAGAAATGGAAATTTCAACAGAAATGCGGAGTTCCCGCAGCAGTTTTCACGAAGTTTTTCTAAGCGTGAAAACTTTACCGATACCAGGCAGGGCCGAGGTTTCAGACCGCATGAAAATACAACCAGGAATCCTTTAAACTTCCAAAGGATGTAGACCAAGGGTCGGCACTGCTTCCTGATACCAATAATTCTGACCCTAAAATAGTATTATTGACTGTCTAAACTCCTCAGTTGCCTGATGTGTTATTGACAATTGAAGATATTATTGTCGAGACAAAGTTCGACACACTGCAAATCCTTGGAACACATTAAGAACACATTAGGACCTTATTTTAGAACGCAATGTGTGCCAGATTAAGAACACTTTAATGTGTTCTTATTTAGAACATATTTGGAACACATTTTAAGAACATATTTTGAGAACACATTAATGTGTTCCCAATATGTTCTTATTTAGAACACATTGGGAGTAAGTTTTAGAACACATTTTGTTCCAGTTTAGGAACACATTAATGTGTTCTCAATGTGCTCTTGCTGAGAACACATTAATGAAATGCGTTCCTAATGTGTTACTATTAGAACACATTTTTAAATGCCTTCTGAAATGTGTTCCCATTGTGTTTCAATCAGAACACAATAGCAGCAAAATGCAGAACACGTTCTGTGCTAGATTAAGAACACATTTTATGTGTTCTTAATGTGTTCGAATTTAGAACACATCGGGTGTAAATTTTAGAACACATTGAGAACATATCAGGAGCACATTCATAATTGAATGGGAATACATGCAAAATATGTTAGGAGCCCATTACCAACATATTGGGGACATTCAAAACGTATTTTGAACACATTCTGGGCAACTCATTGACAAAATGGATTGCTGTGAAATACAGGTGTACCATGTCAGCAAACTCTGAATTCCAAGTGTGTATTGTGGATTAGAAATTTATTTCAGATATTTGCTTCTGGAAACTGATGATAATTTTGAAACTTCTCTTAAGGATGGGTAACGTTCAGACAGTTAATTGCTCAAGCTAAATTTATTCTTTTGAAATTAATAGTGCTGAGTGATGAAATATGTTTTTAATGTTTGTGGGTAAATTTTGAACTATGTTTACCAATGGAATTTTCACCATAAAGTAATAACATATTGCTTTAATAGGAATGAAAAATAAATGTTCATATAAATGTAACACAAACAGTCCACTATACAGCAAAATAATTTATTGACAATATTTTTATTTTTAATAAGGACTTTATTTAGTTTCCCAAACAACATATGGGTTTTTTTTTTTTTGTTCCGTCAGTTTTATGATAATGAGCTGATAGCCTTTTTGATTTTTGACCTATATATATATAGCTATTTTTTTTTTTTTTTTTTTTTTTTTTTTTGAGGTAGTTCAGTTCAAATGTGTAGTAAAATGTTAGCAGCACAGTTAACAGCGTCTGGGCAATAGCGATAAAATTCCCCTGGAACAGAACAGCAGCATCTGTTGTTTGTTTCCACTCTATTTGTACTATCGCATAGGGTAAAACATACTCTTCCACACTCTGCACTTTTTCTATGAATTCCACAGCATCCTGAAATTAAAAAAGACAAACAAATAAGCTGTATATGCCACTCTGAACAATGACTTAAGATATTTGAAATTATGGATAGCAAAATTAAATTTGACATTTTTTAAAAATAAAATTTAGGACAAACATGCTTAGAAAATAAAAATAAAAAAATCACAATTTGCATTTGCAGGTTTAAGAGCAAATCACTTGTTTAATAGAGAACTGATCTTCTCCCATAGTCTGGTTTCCTCTTAAATATATTTACAGAAACACATATATTTTATGTGAAATCCAACACTGCTATTCATTTGTGTTATTTCTCCTCCCCTAAAATATGTGTTCTTTTTACAAACACAAAAGTTATAGATTGTATGAGGTGGTACTGAGAAGTAGTATGTGCTAATGTAATTACATTTCACCACTTTTTCCATTGCCACAATTGTATACAATGATTTTTATGGATATACACTAACAGGCTTTGCACTTGTAACTTATTCGGATATCATATAAAGCATTATGTTAAAATGTACTGTATGCCAGGTTGTTTCTCTAGTATCTATAGAAATATTCTTAGTTATAATCACAGTAAAAAAAGGCAATTCCGGTAACGTGATATACGCATTTTGCTAGATCACTAAGAACCTTTCTGCATTCCATAAATCAGCTATTTTATCTGCCTTCCATTTCTTTTTCTCACTTTTCTTTATCCTTTAGCTGTTCTAAGTATGAAGCATATATATATAGCATGGGACTGCTTCACATAATTCAAGAGCTGTTTAGGAATTGGAATGGAATTAATGGAGTTCTTATGCAGTCAGATTGCATCGTTACAGACATATGGAGTGAATGCATGAATCCAAAGTAAATTCTTTCCTTTGTAACAATGCAATTGTTTTATGAAAAGCTCCTTTCCAGCTGTATGCTAGCAGGCAATAGTGTTAGACCTGCTTGGAGAAGTTTGATACAGCAACAGCAATCAGTTAAAAATTATCTGTTTTTTCTTTGTGGAGCTAACCTCTGAATCCCAGACAACAGCTTAGTGATATGTATATGATGATGTAATAAGGACCCACCAGCTGAATCTTTAATATCTGGAATCTCGAACCAATATTTACAGATATTTGCATCTTCTGAGTTTTATAGATTCTGTAACTAACCTTCAATTTTTACTCAAATCCAATGAAAACTTATCAAATTACACATAAACAAATTTTTAGGTTGCTATTTAGAGAAACACTGCCATTATAGCTTGGAGCATCATGTTTTGAGGAAACTAATATCTAGACTTTGGCCCATTATTAGAAATGCTGACACTTTTATTGGCAGGAACTATTGTTCCTTGTTATTGCTTGTGGAGGAGAGGAAGTGGGAAGTGTTGCAAGTGGTAGTTATAACATTCTAATCTAGGGCAAGTTCTTTTTTTCACTATTGCTATTTGTAGCTGCCTAAAAAAAAAAAAGACAGGTCAAATTTTAAGAGTGAATTATTATATCTTCAAAATTTCAGAACAAAATGGTAAAATCTAAGGATTTTTCAGGGCACGAAAAAAGAAAAATCAAGAATTTCAGGACAACTCTAATCCCTGCTTTACTTATAATACAAATATTGTTCTTTAGTTACATTGTAATATTACCATGGTTCTAGGAATTAAATGCTTTTAACATGATTTAAATTATTCACTGATCAGTGCAAAGTTTCAAGCCTTTATTATGTTAACAATCAACACTTTACAATGCATACTGTGATTTCAAGTGAAACTGCTAAAATATTCCTTTCATGATACTGACTGAGCAGATTTTACATTTTCCCTAAGATTACCTAGTTTTCTCCTAAACATATTTGTCACATGTTGACCCCATCATGTAATTTTTTGATTCCCTATAAATTGTAATATTTTTCAGTAGCTAACTCACAGTTTATGGCAAATTATCATTCTAGGGTATTTACACAAATAAAAAAAATCAAAATTCCAGTTTTTGAGATACTCAACATCAAATTTAATATTGCATGACACTGAATTTAAAATAAAAAAATTGTGCACTAAAGTATCATTTTGAAGCCTGAAAAAAGGCACTTAAGAGAGACCAATTTTCTTACTCTGCGGTAAAGTTAACTTGATTTATATTTCTCCAATGTAAGAATTTGGCAGATTTTCTAATTTTTTTACTTCATCAGTTTGTTAATTAAAAAATTATGGCACTGAAAACTTAACACACAATCACGCCTTGTTTCTGCTAACAAAACTGCAAAGTTTCATGAAAATCCAAGGTAGTCAAGTTGAAAATGCTTTGTTGGTTTAACATAAATAACCCTAGTGAGAATAATTGACAGTGAAACACGTAACACATGAAACATTAGAATATTTTCAGAAACACTCTCTGTTTGAACTTATAACCTCTATAACTTCCAAATTCCTTCATATAAAATTCTCGTATCAAGAACAGATCGACATTAGTTTTCTGGATGTTAACATCAACAGAGACTTCTCACTTGGTCCCTCTGTTTACAGGAAACCTTCTGCCACCCATAATATCATCTCTTACCATTCCTGCACCTTTGGAAAATACAAACTGACTGTATTAAAGGCATACATCCACAGAGCTAACCTTATTTGTAACAGCCCTTCAGCTCTTCAAAACAAATATCAGATCATCAACATTGGCAAATTACATGGCTTTCCACCTCTCTTAGCACATGGGCTAATTAAAAATTTGAATCACAGAATAGATCTACTACTTTACTGCCTGAACTTTCCACCACTCAGTTTGTTGGCACTTTGCCCTTTAGCCTGGCCTTCACTCACAAAGTTTGCTCTATTTTCAAGTCCTTTGGCTACAGGATTGCTGTTAAACCACCTCCACATCTTCTTAACCTTATCCTTAATGACAGAGATCCCAATAAACCCCTAGAGTTACAAGGTATCTACTTTATCCCTGTCAACACTTCCACAGGCGTTACCCACTATATTGGTAGCTTACTTAACAAAGCATCAACCTGTGATTGGTGAAACATATCGCTGATGCTAAGAAAAGCAACCCTTCTAACCCCCGCCCTTTCAATTTTAACTATCAGCGATACGTCCGCGATTCCCAATTGGCAAAATGTTAAATGTATTGCTCCGTTCAGCAATCGAAAAGCCCTCTGGTACCGCAAAAGCATTGAAATCTTCTGTACTCCTAACACCTGCAATACAGATGCACCTTTTAACATACTTATCATTTGTAAAGCTATTTTGAAATCTGGCAACAACTAATGCTTATACCACATGTTTCATTCCATGGCTGATGAAGGTAGAAGTCGCTACCGAAAGGTCCCACCACTTGTAATTTTTACATAGCTTATGCGTGATATGTGAACATCAAGAATTATTCTAACATAAATAACCCATTTCTTGCACAGAAAAAAAGTGTCTTAAATAATTTGCAAAAAATATTTGAGAGGTATTTTTTAACCAGCCAATATCTATACAAGCTTTAAAAATGAATGGCACAGTATTTTAAAACCCAACATGACCAGTACAAAAACGTCGGTATGCAATTATTCCACATCACCTTTTCCCTGTCATTCATCCAAAGGTATTCAGATTGGAGGGGCACAAAACAAACAGCACCAATAAAAAAAATTGAAAATCAGATTAATCCCAACTCTCTTATTTCTTTTCATTGCAATATTTATTGGAAATATGCTTCCTTTACCACTAGCAGACAAACTAGTTTTGCACCATCAATTGATATCTTTCTAGGTATTTGGACTATGACCAGTTAATTTAGAATGTAACAGCTGTCAAATCAAACCTTCCTCTTTTGTGGTGGTTTTAGCCACCACAAGCAACTCATAGGGCTATAAACAATAGTTATAGTATCTGAAAAGAGTAATTTCATTTAAATAAATTTTACGTTAAGTATATAGTATCAACAGTAAATATAAAAAAGATTTGAGTTGACTGTACATCAGGGCTATATAGCTAGCAGGGAGCCAGAGGAAGCTCAGCCCCCTCTCCCACAAGGCAAGCAAAGTTCCCCTGGAAAGTTGATGCTTTCGTTAATTATCTGCAATTTTATTTTCAGTGGTTTATGGAAATTCCTTTTGCATTTCATTATAAGCACAAATATTTTGCTTTGTATATTCATGTAATTTAAAAAAAGCAAAATTGCACTGATACACCATGAACAATGGATAACTGAAAAAAATTCCTTCTGGAAATGAATCTGTAGGAACAGCTGTGCCAATGATTCTCTGCCATATGGGCACCAGACTTGCTGCTGCTAAGGGTCAGAAAAAGTATTATTACAAGTTTAGCTTTAACCGTCTTTACACGATATTTCAGAAATGATTAAAACAATATTTAAATTCCAAAATTTAATTATAGTTAAAATCATCAGATCCTTCAAAACGCCTTGCGATTAATGAGATTAGATCTTGAGATTAGATCTTGATTGTAGCTGTGGGCATGCATTTCTTGAACCCCATGGCTGATGTCTATAAAATAGTGTTCCCTGTTGTGCTTGTATGTCATTTTACCTGATGGTGAAACGCAGTGTTTTGAAAGAACTCGTGATTTTAACTATCATTAAATTTTAGAATTTAAATGTTTTAACCATTTCTGAAATATCATGAAAAGATGGCGAAAGCTACACTTGTAATGTTCTTACAGCATGATTTTAGTCTAGCCTACATTGTTTAGAGCATTATTATTAATGTTATTATTATTATTTGAGAAACATGAAATGTAAAAGAACGTAAAAAAGGGCGGAGGGCAAAAGCACAGTTCGCCATATGAATAAAACATTTCATCATCATTAGGTAGTTGACTATGACATATGTTAGACTGCTGTTAAAAAAGTTCCAGTTGGTTAATTTCATACTCCTACAAAGAAGTGTTGTCATGGGAATGTTTTAGCTAAACATTCTTCTAGGTGATGTAGAACAGTACTAAAGAGGTTTTTTTGTACGAGAGAGAGAAAGCTTTTAACTTCTTACTGTCGATTGTTTTTCAGTACGAGTTTTTCGATGCATGTGTGGGAGAAGTGTTTATCGGCAGGAATCTACGGGTTTTTGAGTAGGGGTAGGGATGTTTGACTGTTCATCCTGTTAAGAAGAGGTTACCTCTGAGCACCAGCAAAGGAGAATGCATGATCAATGATGGAGAAGAAAGGGCCAAAATTTGGCATCAACTCCTTGATGCCATTGCATGTATTCATGAAAAAAAAACCAGAATAGTAAACTAAAAAATCATTTTCTCATGCTATTGGAAGTTATGTTTCCTCCAGTGATAATGACCCTGACACTTAGCCACCATTGAACGAATTCTGAAAATGCAATTTATTTTTCCCTTCCAAAGTTTCCTTCATCCTTCTCCTCTTTTTCATATTCTAATCCCCCCCCCCCCTACTTTTCGGCTGGAGAAATCATTGGGTCGTGAAATATTCATAAAAGGAATAAAAACACAAAGCAAAACTTGTATTTGTATTCATGAATGAATGTACTTTGCCATTTGAACAATGACCTCCCCCCCCCTTCCCATCCCATCCCATCCCAATGTATCATCAGCCTTCCCTGGTGGAGATCTAGCTACGGCCCTGCTGTACATACAATACACCAGAAAAAAATTTATACTTTTTGTTCCGAGCTTGTTTTAAGGTTCTTAATGACCACTTAAGGAACTCTGAGGGCTATAAACAGTTTTCCATCCCTAATTAAGGACCACTGGTAAGTGGTTTTAGGAAAGACAGTCAATGCTGTAAGATAGTAAAACACATCACCTGTGCCGTATCCAGGAGCTGAACTTGGGCCCAGCTTGGACAATTCATCACAAACCAGTGTACCCGCCCAGGCATGTCACAGAGTGCATGTGACAAGGACGACCACATGGAGATATAAGCGGCCGGTCAGGACAGATGAGCCATAGTGTGTTAAGTAAACACAATGGACAGAGGCAGTGATTTGACAGATGTTCAAAGGGAATGATAATTGGCTACCACACCAAAGGTGAAAGCATCTCAGAAACAGCACAATTTGCGGGCTGTTTGTAAGGTGCTGTAGTAAGGGTGTACTAAGGATGGACCGCTGGCACACCGAATATCTCCCGACGTCATAACTGTGGAGCCCAAAGCCATCGACCCCTATGGAGAACGTCGCCTCCGTTGACTGGTAAAGGGCAATTGATGCGCACCAGTGCAGCAATTGACCACGCAAATGCACACTGGGGCACCCAGGTACGTGTCCCCAATAACAGTACAGCCAATCCTCTCACACATGGGTCTCTGGAGTCAACGCTCCGTCAAGGCACCCATGATAACCTAGGTCCATCGACAACAAGGTCTGCAGTTCACATGGGATTACTGTCATTGGACAGTGGAAGAGTGGGAAAAGGTTGCCTTCTCAGATAAATCGACGTTTCTACTCCACAGAAGTGACGGGCAGTGGCGATAGAACATCGGACACATGAGAACTAACACCCGGACACGCTTGTTGGCCAAGTACAGGCTGGCAATGGCAGTTTGCATGTCTGGGATATATTTTCCTGGTATGACCTGGGACTGCTGGTACTACTGGATGGGTCCCTGAACACCAATGGCTACCTGTCCATCCTCGCTGACCACATGCATCCCTTCATGTTAGATGTTTTCCCTGGTGGTGATGGTGTCTACCAACAGGACAATGTGCCCTGTCATGTCGCTAAGGGGGTGCATGACTGGTTCCAGGAACATGACAGTGGTGTCTCTGTTCTCCCTTGGCCCGTGAAATCGCCCGACCTCAATCCCATAGAGCACTTGTGGAACTATTTGGATTGACAGGTTTGACGTGCTGACCCACAAACCATGCCATTTCCAGGACCCTCGTGCTCTGCTGCAGTCCCGATGGGCCCGTGTGCCTCAGGCAATGTTCCAGGGCCTCATTGTGTCCATACTACTCCGTCTCGCCGAGCTGTCATCCAGGCCAAGGGTGGTTATTCCCATTATCAGGTAGGTGGTCACATTAATCTGATACAACCGTGTATGTTTTCTATGAAGGAAATAATTTCACTGATGCCTTTTTTTTAAATGGCATTAATGAAAAATAAACAATACAAATCAAGCTTTCTATTATGGAAGCAAACTGGTATGCTTTTAAACCTGCAGTTTAACAAGTATAGGGAGAAAAATAATATTTGCACTTCATACATGTTCTTTCTGGGGGCTAAGTTTACCAAAAGCTTTCACAGAATCTTAATGTACAATATTTCACCACTATTCTATTTCCTGCCTTCATTTGTACAATACAAAGAAATTACTTATGTATTCACAGGCAATCAGGCATCAGAGATTGTTGCAATTTGATGCACACATGGTGTTAAATATCATAGAAATGGTTACGAATTAAAGCTTCCCTTGTACACACAGTGAAGTAATTAATTGAAGCCATGTTCTGTTAATCAATTTAAATATATTTTTGTTTAGGATCTCTGAGACCTCAATTATTATTTTTCGTATAGACACTACTACAAAAACAGCTGAAGAGAAAATGTTTGTTGTGATAGTCAGCAAAAAGAATTTTCAAAGTATTACGAATCTAACTTTAGATAACTTTGCTGAGGAAAAATTCCTGGGTAAAAGCTCAAAGGGTTTGATATTTTGATTGATAAATATTTCTTTTCATCTGGGCTGCTGGACAGAAAAGAATAGAAAAAGGGCATTAACAAACTTTTCTGATTATCAACTTTTTTTTATCGTTATTTAGTTCTGACAGAACACCCCTTTCCACAGAAAAAGTAAATGCAAGACATTTCAGAATCTGAAAAAATGCTGGATGTGTGTGTGGTTTTATTGAATCTATTCAAAATCTAATTTTAGAATGATGAAGTACATAAAAACAATAAATGAACACAAAAAACATCCACATCTAGTAACCATTTATATTAGTACACTTTCACCTAGAAACCTAATTTCTTTTCACAGAAAGATCGTTTATTTTTACTTTACCAAAATATACTGTAGCTGTGAACCTTCTTACATTAGCAACGATGTATAAATGGAATAAAGTTTCACTTACTTCATCACATTCTTCTTGAAGCTTTCATTAGTTTAAATCTATTTCAATTTGTTATAGAATTTATTTACATTAATATACTCTGCATTAGGCTTTTCATTTTCATTATGAAAAACTAAGATCACAATTTGGTATGAAAATTTTTAACAGAAGAGATTTATATTTCACATATATATAATTTGTGACTACAGAACTTGTGGTGAGATAGAATGAAAATACCAATGTTTTCCACAATCAAAGGGTTATTATGCATTGACTATAGTTTCGCAGAGCGTTAGGCTCGGCATCATCAGGACGAATGGAGCATAACATTCAAATCATTGTGACATTATCAAAGTTCTGGTCAGTCACGGTTTTTCGTGTGTTGATTCCACTCGCTTGAAAGAAATGGAGTTGATGTCATGTTGGTGACAAGCCGTGAAGAGTTCCGGTATATGTGGAAAGCTTCTAATACATTAAGCTTGACAGTCGAATCAGATTTATCAATAAGCGCAGCGTTTCCAAACAAAAATTTATGGTTATTTTTGTGACAATGTTGGGCTACAGATGACTTCTTCAGTTCACAGTTCTGTACGCAAGCCTTGTGTTCCGTCACACAGAAACTTAAGCCTTGCGGGTCTGTCCTATACATGAAAGTCCACATTCACAAGGTATCTGATAAATTCCCCAGGAATTTATGTCTTCGACGTAGTCTTTTGATCTGTAAAAATTTATCTTGTTTATGGGTTTAAAAACCACTTTGAAATTAAAACTTTTGAGAATTTTTGAAATTCCAAAGCAAATCTGAGGAGCAAAAGGGATAACCGCCGAATTCTCTCGTATTGCGAGGTCTATTGGCATGAGCGAGCAGACTGGTTTCAGTTTCCTAAATTTTTGGACAGCTTTATCTATAACGGAAAGGCTATATCCTCTGTGTACTGCAATTTGTAAGAAAATCAAGTTCTTTCTGCAAGGAATCCTCAGTGGAGCATATGTTGTTTTTTTATTTATTTATTTATTTATTTATTTTTTATTGGAGGTTTAACGACTACCGTGAGCAAGTGGGGCATATGTGTATTGCCCGATATACGTATATGTAGAAGGCGGAGATTTTTTTGTTTCCATGGGTGATTTGGTTTTGCATGTGGGAGTAAGGGAACAGCAAATGGTTTTCGATAAGCTGTTGTACTAAAGTATCCTTCAGAGCATGGCACAAGGACGTCAAAGAATGGTTAGCAGCCATTATTTTCAGTCTCACATATGTACTGTATGAGGATCAATTTAATTGATAAGTTCAACTAATTTAGGTATTTCCGAGTTCATGCTATTCCAGAGAATAAAAGTATAATCTACATATCGAATCTACAAATCAAATGTGACAAGCTGAAAGAGTTTGTCCTTAAAGTGACACATATAGACTTTGCATGAAATAGGCGACAGTGGTCTGCCCATTGCAAGGCCTTCCGTCTGTTGGAAAAATCTTCCACAATGATTTGAATGTTTACAAAATGTTACAATGATTTGAATGTTTATGCTCCATTCATCCTGATGATGTCGAGCCAAACGCTCTGCGAAACTATAGTCAATGCATAATAAACCTTTTATTGTGGTAAATGTTGGTATTTTCATTCTATTTATATTTCACATATCAAAATATTCTGACCACATCCACTTGCAAAAGTGTGTATGTGTGTGTCTGTGCAGGATGATCTAAAAGTTACACTATCTGTTAATACACTGTACTTAACAAAGCTGTGTGTTATGGTTAGAGTAGCAGAATGTAGACGTACGCAGATAGTTTTCAAATTATTAGCAGATTTTGCAGATACGTTCTAAATTATTGGCTGATTTTGCAGATACTTCAAATAAATTGTGTCAGCAAAAATCAGTGTTAATATCATAAAATACCACAGAAAACCTGTTTTCATTCAAAAATTTTGCATACTGTACACTTTTGTGCTAAAGACAGCACAGAAAAATATTCACATTTCCTATCATTGACTGCATGAAAGTAATGCAATTTCATTGACCACAGAAAATATTTTTAGTTGTATGTTTTGTGTCCAAAAGATGTATTACCATTAAATTTGCAAAAATCTCTCTCACCGAGGTAATATTAAAACAGGAGGCCTTTCCAAAGCATGCAGCATCATTGAAGTCCGTTCACACCATAACCTAAAATTTACTGAAATTAATTTTATGTTTGCTTTTTTTACTGAGCACACACAATTTTTTTAAGGAATTGAAATCTAAGAATATAAAATTTTCGAATTATGTGAATTTTCACTTCTGCATGAACTCAAGTGTGTATATTGGTTAAACTAGTCACACTGAAAGTAAAGAAATATGCATGAAAAGGGGTTTTGATTCTGTTTTCAATACAAATTGCGTTGCAACTGATGATATTAACTGAACAGGTGTTGAAAACTACATTTTGAATCCAGCTCTAAGTTGATCTGATCAGTTGCGTTCAACAAATAAAAAAAATATATATAAGTGGATAATCAAGTTAATTTGCCATCTGTATTTGGCTAGTTGTTTCAGCATACTGTTTCTTGTCACTTATTAATGGATAAAATAGCCCTACAGTGTTTTACATCATAAATGCATAGTAGCCACTGCTAAATAGTTTGATGCATATAGTTGTTTCTCTTCCAATTATACGTTAAAACAAGCAATATTAAGGATTCATGCCTTTTGAAAGAATGAACAGTGCAAAACATGCCTAAAGATATAAATCCTTAATGTGTCTTTTTATTTACTAATTACCATCCTAAAATTATGTCAGATGAATTATTTATAAGTTTCTTCAAAATTATATTTTAGACTCAAGACAAAAAAATTTAGCCTTAAATAACTCTCCCCAAAGAAAACTAAACCCCTACAGCCAGTCCTTTGATGCAAGACAACAGTATGCCAAAATATCAAGAATTGAGAACAGTAAAATGTTTGCAGACAGCACAAGCAACTTGCTGCCATCATTACACATATAGTGTATCAAACAGCAGATGGGAAAGAGAAGCATGCAACTTGTTTATGTTTTCTGACACACAAATGAAAAAAAAAAAACTAAAAAGCCAAAGCAAATAAAGTAATCTTGCAAAATTATTACTGACAAACTTACCCTGATTTAAATTTTGGATACTGTCGAAGTAACCAAAACGAAATGCTGAAACACAGGCAGAATCGTCTCATGTCAGACAGTTGTCTCATGCACAGGTACAGATGTTTACTTCCTGAACATAACAAAAAAATAACCATGGGATGAAACCAAATGCATTGGAGGGAGGTAGATGGGCAAATGTAATGCTGTCACTTCTAAAAAAAAAATGAAGGAAATCAATTGAGCTAGCAATGCCCTCTGCGATTGTGGAAGTTGGTGGAAAATACATGGCTATTGGAAAGGTACGGCATTTGATTCAACTCATAAAGTATTGCATAAATAATGCAGAAAGAATATTCATGTATGAACACATTTCAAAATCAAATTGCAATTAACAAGTTCTCAATTTTGACAAAAATCAGCTATTATCGTAAATAGAAAATACGGTGTTATACAGGGTGTCCGAGAATTATAGGACACATTACAAAATTATGTACAAAAAAAAAAAAAAAAACCTACGAGCGCTGTCTGTTTTTCTATGTCACGTATTACTAACACAGTTTCTATATTTTTGTTTTGCAGAATTGTTATTCCCAGAATCCGATAGATGGTGCTAGGTGGGGCCTAATGAGGAATCTGTGAGAAGTGCGCAATCAGTAGTTATGTCATCCATACAGCAGAAGGCGATGTGTATGTTATGGCTTGCGGAATTAAAGTCTGTCATTAAAGTTAAAAGACGGTACCGTTTAGAGTATGGTTGTAATCCTCCACCAATGAATTCATTTAAGCAGTGGATGAAACAGTTTAAAGAAACTGGCAATGTGGAACATCGTGGAGGGGCCGGCAGGCCTAGCGTCAGCGGTGAGGCGGTTGACTTAGTTAATGAAAGTTTCCGACGAAGCCCCAGGAAATCCGTTAATAAAGCAAGCAGAGAACTGTGCATTCCGAAATTGACAGTTCACGATATCTTGCACAAGAAATTAAAGTTTCATGATTATAAAATTCAAATAGTGCAAAAGATGCATGTAAATTATCACACTCTGCGATGCGATTTCACTGTGGATATGCTGCATCGAGTGGAAAACGAAGAAAACTTTCTCAGTACTGTAATTTTTAGTGATGAATTCACATTTCATGTATCAGATATTATGAATCGTCACAACTGTAGGATATGGGGCAGTGAACTGCCTCATACTGCTGTTGAACTGGAACGTGATTCTCCAAAAGTTAATGTGTGGTGCGCCCTGTCAAAAAGAAAAGTGATTGGCCCTTTCTTCTTCGGCAAAAAACCATAAACAGTGACATTTACCTGGATATGCTAGAAAATTTTGCTATATCCCAGATTAAAATATATGACGGCGCGCCACCGCATTGGTCAACGTTTGTACGTAAGTGCCTAAATAAGCATTTCCCCAACGGATGGATTGGGTATGGTGGTCCAATTCCGTGGCCTCTCCAGATCTAACTCCATTGGATTATTTCGTGTGGGGTTATGCAAAGGACCGTGTCTATCAAACGCCTTGTACTGATTTGCAGGAACTGAAGCAGCCTATCACAGCTGCTATTAATTCCATAATTCCTCAGATGCTTGCCAATACATGGCATGAAATTGAGTATCGCTTGGACGCACTACGAGCAACCAAGGGATCTCACATTGAAATTTATTAACTTGTGTGGTTACACTGTACATAAGTTAGTACAGTCAGTTTCTTTGTATCTGTTTAATGTTCTGTTTTATATAATTTTGTAATGTGTCCAATAATTCTCGGACACCTTGTATATAAGCTCACCAAGCATGAACATTAATACATGAAGTTGCAGAAATACAAATTTAAGTATACTGCATTATCTTTCTATCATATTTTTCTTAACTTCCTAAAACTGTTATTGAAAAATATTTTTACCCCATGAGCTGATGCAAAGTAAATATTACATATAGTATAAGAAATAAAGGGGGTATAAATGTTTTAAGTTTACAAGACCATTGCTGCTTTTCCTTAGACATCCAAATTGTAGTGCTACTTTCATACTCAATGAATTATAATTTTAACAGCTATCTCTACATACAGTATGACTTGAATGAACAAAACAGCACTCAATGTCATCTAATTTTATAACCGAGCACTTTTGATTTTGATCATCCATAAACATGTTCATATGAAGTAAATAGACAAGTGAACAATTAATATATCACTCCCTCTAACTGATACATGTAAGTAGTAATGCCTTTCTTAAATTTAATTTTTTCTTTGACTAAACTTGTGTTTTTTTTTTGTTTTTTTTTTTTTTTGCTGAGGAACAAGTTATAACACAATTTTTTTTTAAGTTCTTTGAAAAACATCAAAAAGATGAAAATGGCATAGGATAGACACTGAAAGATTGAAATGGTGATGAATAAGTTCTGATTTTCTTCTTGCAATGATTCGATCTTTTACATGAACTAAAAGTCACCAAATTGTATTTTTTTTTTCATTGGAAGTTTAACGACCACCGTGAGCAACTCAATGGGCTATAAGCAGTCGCCCTTCCCTAATTTAGGATCACTGTTTTCAGGGAAGGGAGAGCCAGTGCCGTAAGACAAACACAACATCTATGCCTTACTGGGTTTCGAACCCGGACCCCTTTCAGACGAATGATTTTTTTTTTATTTTTTTATTTTTTTTTTATTGGAGGTTTAACGACTACCGTGAGCAACTTAATGGGCTATAAGCAGTCGCCCGTCCCTAATTTAGGGTCACTGGTTCCAGGGAAGGGAGAGAGCCAGTGCCGTAAGACAAACACCCATGCCTGACCAGGATTCGAACCCGGACCCCTTACGGACGAATGATCAGAGGCCACCGCCTTAGACCACTGCGCCACCGGGGCGGCCGGACGAATGATCAGAGGCCATCGCTTAGACCACTGCACCACCGAGGCGGTGTCAGCAAATTGACTTGACTGCAGTAGGAACAAAATGGTAGAAAGGAAGCTTTTCTTTTTTCTTCTTAAAAACATGTTTTTATAAGACAAAAATAAAATTTCCAGCTGGAAGATATGTAACTAGATAGTCCATTATTATTGCTTTTAATTTATTAAAAGCACTGTTGCTTTTAATAAATTTGCATAAGTTTAAATATTTATCATAGTGTTTGAAATTCAAAAGCAATCTTTTGCGTGGAAGTTCTTCATACACTGCTTAAAGAAATTTTGCTTCTATATTCTGCTTCTGTGGTGTATTGTGCCTATGGTATTTATTAAGAATACCTTCTCCACCAACTTGCAGAGCCATAGCTACAGGAAGGGCAAGGAGAATGGTCATTCCAGGGGCATAAATTCATGCTCTGGGAAATGTAAAAAATATAAATTCTAACTAAAAAAGATAGGTATACCCTTCAGAATTTTCTTTTTAAAGACTTGACTTAGTCTCATACAGCATTCCATGCAGTAAAGAGTAACATACACTATGAGGTGTGAATACCTCATATATGCAGGAAAGGAATTTTCTAAAACAGTGGAAGCCCATAAATCAAATGCTGATATGCCTGACCCCCATGACCTTTTCAAACATGTAGTTGGGATGAAGACCTAATTTATAATTTGTGCTCTGTTGCAAGAAGTCTATCCCAGTGTTTAACCTTTAACAGAATTTTTCCCAAGCCCTAGGCCTAAAGCTTTTTCCTATTGTTACGTTCTTTTTTTTTTTATTGAAGGTTTAAACGACCACCATGAGCAACTCAATGGGCTATAAGCAGTCGCCCGTCCCTAATTTAGGGTCACTGGCTCCAAGGAAGGGAGAGAGTCAGTGCCATAGGACAGACACAACATACATGACTCACCGGGATTCAAACCCAGACCCCTTCCCGACGAATGATCAGAGGCTATAGCTTAGACCACTGCACTACCAGGGTGGCATTGTCACTATCCGGTACTGATTTGTTCTGCACTGGTTTGTTTTTCGCTATGCATTTCTGTGGAGTGTTGTGTTGTTGGCATTCACACAACGTTTACATTTTATTTGGTATTTACAACCTGTGGTCCTTGAGTATTTACTCAGTTTTTACATTTTTAATAAAATTATATCAAAAACCTGATGTGTAATTCTTGAATGATCATAATATCTTCCTATATAACCGCAACGTGTAAGAAAATAAAAACCATGTATTATTTGAATGGAAGTCAAAGGGACATAATTTCCAGTCTCACCCTACCAGATAAGAAAAGCTTATCTGGTAGGGTGAGACTGGAAATTATCCAGCTGTCTTGTGATGAGCATGTAAACACCACCGGGATGGTTAAAAATATCTTATTGTTATTAAAGAACATGCTGTAGTCTTTCTGAAAAATCAGTTTCAAAGCATATTACAGAGGACAGTCAGTGTAATTTGAAATAGACTCTATCTATAGTCACTGCAAGACATGATATGCTATTTTGGATTTTGAAGGGCACATAACTTACAATATGAACTAGTTTTCTTGATATCATGAATATTTAGCAATATTAATTATTACTGCAACACAAATGAATTAATCTGCTTTTCGATAAATTCTCGTAGATCAGGTTAAAAATATATTTTTCTTACTAATAGGAGTGATGCAAAAGAAGTGAGGGAAATTATTACAGAGTGGTTGAAAAATTTGAATAAAAAGCCTGAACACTGCTATCTAAAAAGGACGCTAATCTACACATTTAACAGCGTATAAACGACAGTGTGAGCGAAACAATTTAAATTACCTGACAAATGACATATCCATAAGAGCTGGGTGATATTTCAAATCTCACGAACACACATCAACATCAACACGCCAGCCATGTGAGCCATCAATGGCGGAACTTCCTGTTTCTCAAGAATAGCGGAAGTGACGAAGAACTCGCTTTACGGAGTAGCTTGTGCCTTGTTTAGCTTACCGCTCATTCTGTGTCTGAACCTCGTTGGTCTGAACTCTGAATGTAATGCAACGGGTTTTTTTTTTTTTGTTTTTTGAGTGGCGGGGAGCGGCTTTTTAAATCATTATTATTTTATGCACGATGTGTTTGTCTTCTAAAATTCAGTTTCGTACTGCAGAAATAAAGCACAATAAATATACAACTTGAACCAGTATCTGCTGCTCCTGTGACGCATGGTCTAAGCGCTGGCTTTTGACTATTCGTCCGTGAAGGGATCCGGGTTCGAATCCCGGTGAGGCATGATGTGTTTGTCTTACGGCACTGGATCTCTCTTCCATGAAGCCAGTGACCCTAAATTAGAGACGGGCAACTGCTTATAGCCCATCGAGTTGCTCAGGGTAGTCGTTAACCCTTCAATAAAAAAAAAAAAAAAAAAGATCCAGTATCTACAAAATTATGGCTGAGGCTATATTCACGCTATGCGTGAATTTAGCCCACAGACTAGGTTCACGCTCCTTCTGTGATTGGTCACTGTGATCTCGCAGGCGTGGTCTGGGCGGTTCCTGCTTTGGCGCATTAACCAATACCGGTCCCGCTTGAATTCTGACATTTCCAAATTTTTTTTTTAAATTCACGTCGTTAGATGGCGCATTGAGCCTGTTTCTCGCCCAAAACAAACTGTCGTAGTTCACTTATAGACTTGCTTATACTTTCGCGAGCGACGTTATTTGTTAATTAATTTGAACTGAATATTTTTGTGTATAAAATTGAGAAGGTGAATCTGAAGGTAAATTTTTGAAGCAAGAGTTCTACGAAAAAACTGGAATGGAAAAAATTGAATGAGGAAGACCATTTGAATTAAACATACACATAATACGATCGGCGGTCGGTTCTGTTTTTATTAGGCGACAATGACAAAGGTCGGTTCTGTTTTTATTAGGCGACAATGACAAACTGGTGATTCGATAGTACGCTATTCATCACTAGTTTGCATATTTACGTAATTTGTTTAAAAATGACAATAAATTTAATTGCTTTCCACAGATTTTGTAAAGCTCTTCAATTTTTCTATACAATTTTTTCGTAATATTTGCCATGCATAATGTTTCTGAGCATCACAGTTGCTTCCATTATCAGAGCTTACCTGATGCAAAAAAATCTGATGCAAAAAAATTTGGATTTGAAGCATTTAGCTTCTTTGAAAAATATCTCCTGACGAAATATTCACATTTTTGTTAATTCATAATGAGCAGGAATATCGATAAGAAACATTAAAGTCTTTTATTTAATAAGTTTTAAAAATCAACAATAAATAAGTTTACACATTGACGAACCCAATAATTGTGTGTGATCTCGAGTACATTAAGATCTCATTTGAAAATTCAAGGAATTATCTCCTGCCATTAAAAAATACGTATACATCCGTATCAATTTGTTAAATTTAGTCATGAAATTAAAAGGCTATTCGAAACACCTACTGCGAAAAAAAAGGAAAAAAAAAAACTCTTTGCTTTCCTCCTAGAAAAGAAACTAAAAGTACGCTAAAGTTTTAATAATTTCAGAGCATATCCTTTCAACAAAAATGATAGCTTAGAAACTTACTTCAACAAATTATACAGTCAATGGCTATTGAAATTTCCAGACATGAAGTGCCAAAGCAATTTAACAAAAAATAAAACATTTCACATCCGAAGACTAAGAAAATGAGAACTTTTTATAGTATTCCCGTAATGAATAACAGTCCCTTGCAGTGGCGCACCCATGAATTTTTGTTGGTGGGGGCTGTATATATAGTTTATATAACAAGAATTTTTGTTGGAGGTGGCTGTATATATATATATATACAGCCACCTTTATATATATATCCTCATTGTCAACCATTATCAATCCACTGCTGGACGAAGGTCTCCCCACAACGGTCGGTCTTGTGCCAGTCTCCTCCATGTCACTCCCGCATACTTTCGAATTTCATCCACCCATCTCCCATGTGGTCTTCTTCTTGGTCTTTTCCTGTCCCTTGGAATCCAATCTAAAATTTCGGCTGTCCTTCTGGCAGTATGTCCAACCCATTGCCGTTTCAGGGATTTAACTCTGATCATGATGTCTTCCACTCTTGTCATTTTTCGGATCCACGAGTTCCTTTTCTTATCTCTCCTGGTACACCAAGCATGCACCTCTCCATGCTTTTTTGAGTTGTCTGCAGCCTTTGTATGTCTCTTTTAGTTAAGGTCCACGTCTCTGCACCATACGTAAGCACTGGAAGGATGCATTGATCAAACACTTTTCTTTTAAGACAAAATGGCATATTGCTCTTGAAAATTATGCTGTTTCTTCCAAAAGCTCTCCAGGCAAGTTCTGTACGCCGATTAATTTCTTCATCAATGTGACCCTCACTTGATATCTGCTGTCCAAGATAAACGTACGTGTCTGTTATCTCCAGCTTTTCTCCATCAATCGATAAATCTTCATTTCTTGTAAAAGCATTGTACATCACTTTTGTCTTCTGAAAGTTCATTTTTAATCCCACATTTTTACTCTTGTCGGCAAGTTCCTAGATCATACTCCCATTTCCAACTAGGTCTTTGTGGAGGTGAGAAAATGCAGAGTTTTGCTTTTCCTTGGTAAAGCCAAGTCTCGGCATTCTCGACACTTTCTACATTCAGGTTTGCTATTACTTTATTTTATTGTTTACTCATGCCTGTTGGGCTTTGAAGTTTTCTATATTGTTTTAGTTCTTGTTAAATATTTTTTTTAATGTCTCTACTTAGTAGTGTGTGAGTTCTGAATATTCATAACTGCTGCGTTGCGCGTCATGATCTTCAGGTTGTTTTTTAAGCAAATGTAGTTTTAAATTCTTTGGTGTAAAATTTAGTCTTTGACTCTGCTCTTGGGTATATATATATATATATATATATATATATATATATATATATACACGACCAAGTATAGACTGTTAAAAAATAAAAAAATATTTAACAAGAACAAAAAAAGTAAAGAAAAACTTCAAAACCCAACAGGCATGAGTAAACAATAAATTAAAGAAATAGCAAAACTGAATGTAGAAAGTGTCGAGAATGCCAAGCCTTGGCTTTATCAAGGACCAGCAAAAACTCTGCATTTTCTCACTTCCACAAAGACCTAGTTGGAAATGGGTTTCTGCAAAGCCATAGATGCAAGAATTAAGCCCATCAAAAATTTTTAAATTTTGCAAAACCTCTTCAGAGTTGCAGGTAGAATATTTTAGTCAAAGTTTTTGCATGCATCTATAACTTTCCTGGCCCAACCCACACTCGTCATCCGCCACAAAAACCAGAATAACGATTACAAAATCACAAGTTGTGAGAGGGTCTGAACAAATCATCAGAATTATTCAGTTATAACACGTTGCTGAGCAACAAAGTCATCTGAGAGAGAATTTAAACTTTAAGAACAGTACTAAATGCACTACTAAGTCTTATTCTTTGTGGTGAACAAAAGTTTTACCTAAAATGCCATAAAAAAAGAAACAACAGATTAAAGATTTTATCGAGTGTGGGTTGGGCCAGGAAAGTTACAGATGCATGCAAAAATTTTGACTAAAATATTCTACCTGCAACTCTGAAGAGGTTTTGCAAAATTAAAAAAATTTTAGGGGGCAGGTGGGGCTCATCCCCTGAAAGGCAAGCAAGAACTCATGGAAGATGGACGTTGTTGTAAATTCTCTGAACTTTTATTTTTGGTGGTTTGTAAAAATTACTCTTGTGTTCCATTACAAGCATACATACCTTATTTATTCGTGTATTGAACATTTTTGTAAAAGCAAAATCGAAGTGATACGGTACGGCTTTACGAACGATGAATGACCGAAAAAAAGCTTCTCGGGCTGAATCTGTAGGAAGAGTTGCGCCAATGATTCTGAGGCACATGACTTGTCGGTGTTAAAGGTAATAAGAGAGAGAAATGCCCCTTTCTTTTTCGAAGAAACGTAAAATATCGAAGAACGTGACCATTCCACCCACCCAACCCCCGGGAAAAAAGATAGACAGGAGGGTTGGGGGGGTAAGCAGAGGCGGAGATAGAAGATGGATAAGTAGTTGCACAGAAGGATATAACTCAAGTGACTATGAGATGCAAAGCTGCTGTCATGAAACTTCTATGTAGTTAATTGCCTGCAAGTAATGTTGAGGGAAGAGCTGAATATGAAGGATAATCAGAAAGTTAAGACCACATACACTTTAATAGCGATAACTGGGACCAAATGAACTTAACGGTTATCTCACTTCTCCACATAGTCCCCCTGCAGGTCGATGCACTTCTTTGAACGTCCAACTAGATTCTTCATTCCTTGGAAGAAGAAACTTTTCGGCTGCTGCCAAATCCAGGTCTGCACCGCTTCCTTAACCTCATAATCATAGGTGAACCTGCGACAGCGTAGGGCCTCTTTAAGTGGATTGAAAGCGTGATGATCGCATGGTTCCAGATCAGGACTGTAAACGAGATGTGGAAGACGTTCAAACCGCAGTTGTTGCATTGCCTCCGCTGTTGCGGCCACTAAATGGGCACGTGCATTGTTATGGTGCAGCAAGGCTGATTTTGACAGCATTCCTCTTATTTTTCTGCAAATTGGAGGTTTCCGTTTCTCTCTAAGCACAGCACAGTACGTTGCACTGATCACTGTTTGTCCGTGTTCCTGAAAATGCGTCAGGATAAGACACTTCATGTCCCAGAAGAAGGTCGGTATGATTTTTTTGCCGGAGGGCTGTCGTTTGAATTTGTTCTTTTGGTGTGCACGATGTTGACGGCCAACAAAATCGAGCTTCATCGGTTGAACTTGTACTTCCCGCTTTAAACCTTTCTACCCATTCAAAATCTGTTCATTAAGTCATGGTGTTTTCACTTTCGTATTGAGCTAATATACTTAGGTGAATTTCAGCAGGTTTCACTCCCTCTGCCCGAAAAATCTCACTACGGCGCTTTGTTCAACACTGGTGCAATCCCGCAGCAGAGCATCCATATTTATTTCACCTTGGTCTCAACTGGACTAACGGCAAAGCGCTGCGCTGTGTGTGTTTGAACTACCCATAAGCCATTGTGAAGATGTTGTATTCCGTCAGCTTCTATCCGTTGCGGATACATGTAACTTCCAAATTTCAGTTACTTTTTGATTTACCTGCGTATACATTTCTCTAGGGGTTAGAAAATAGTGATAAACGAATTCTTTATGTAAGAAAGGGACATCTTTCAACTTCTTCGTATTTATTGTTTTGCGGTCAGTAGGAGGGGTTTACGATGCGTGTGAGGGAGAAAAATGGTTTGATGGCGTGAATCTGAGGGCTCTTCGTTTCTGAGTGGTTAAGGGAGGAGGTTTGGCTGTTTACCACCGTAAGAAGAGGATATCTCAGAGCACCAGTGAAGGAGAACGCGTGGAAAAAGTGGAGAAAAAATTAGAACCGAAGAAAGGGAGTTGAAAGATTCAAAATACGACATCAGTAACTCCGATGCTGTTACGATGATCCAAAGAAAGGACCAAAAGAGTAAACTCAAAAAATTAATACCCTACTCAAAAGAATTAGGAGACCAAGAGATATTGTAAGGAAAGTCATGTGTGCGACTCACGTTGTTGAACGCAAAATCTTATTTTTATGTAAGATACCGTAGAATATTCAATGATATAGGCAAGAAAAAGCGCATTAGCGAATTTTTATGTAATATTATCATTTAATGCACATCATGCGATATGTTATACGTATAGAACAATACGCATATCTGCACAACAAGAAAAATGACTTGTTGAAGGTGGTAACTGACCTATTGCAGGGTGTGTGTTCCACTCGAACGGCTAAGACCACTGCACACCTGTGGGGCATGGACCTGATGAGATTTTGGGGGTATCTTCGCCAATCCTTAACCAGGGCAGCCTCCAATCTACAAAGAGTCAACGGAAGTACCGCCGGCCGAGCTGCAATACGTCTTCCAAGTGCGTCCTAGGCATGTTCAATTGGATTTGTCAGTTGAGTATACTGGCAACCCCATACGCTGGATTCCCTCCTCTTTAAGTATGCTGTTCACTAGCCGAGCTGTATGAGGTCGAGCGTTATCGTCCACGAAAAGGAACGAATCATCGACGGCTGCAGCATACAGAATGACATCAGGTCTGAAAATCTCGTCTCTCTATCGCTGAGCCGCCAGACTACCGTTTCGGATGACATACAGGTCCGTACGTCCACCAATACTTAGGCTTTTCCAGACAATCAATCCATGTCTGCCGCAATGTGATGTGTTTTGCATAGAAGCTAGATTATTTCGCGTGCAAGTTTCTCTTCAGATAAGAACTCATCGATTGTTGGACTCCAGACTGAATCTGGACTCTTCAGAAAAGGGGACTTGACTCCACTCGTCGTGACTCCAACCACGAAGTTCCGCAGCTCAGTTTCTACGAACCGCATGGCATCGTCCGGTTAAAGGAACTCACACCATTAGCCTACGTGCATAAAGGACACATTGGTGAAGGTGATTGTTAATAGTTTGAGTTGACAACCTGTGACCTGTTGACACGAAGATCTTTCGCTGGAGTTGAGTATCATTTTCCCGTCTGTTTCGACGGCCTGTTGACAACTTGTACCCTGTTGACACAAGAAGCTCTCGCTGGTGCTGAGTAGCATTTTGCCGTCTGTTTTGACGGACTATTGACAAAAGATAACGGTCGTTCCTGGTTATAGTTTCACGTGGACGGCCTTGGCCTTGGTTTCTTCGAACACTTCCCGTATTTTGGAATTGTGTCCACAGTCGGAAAATAATGTTCCCTGATACTTCAATGCAAGGGTGCTAAAAGGGCATTTGCCTCCCGCGTGCAAGGCCCGGTGTTTCTTTCAGAACTTTTTGACCGTGGAGGTGGGGGGGGGAGATGGAACCTTAGTTGGGGCAAGTTTTCCATTTGCCATATACACGGTCGTGTCAAAATAATATGACCATTCCTGGAATCACACTGTACCCGCCCAGGCGCGTCTCAGAGTGCACGTGACAAGGTCGGCCACACGGAGATGTAAGCAGCCAGCCAGGACAGATGAGCCGCAGTGCGTTACGTGAGCACAATGGGCAGAGGTAGTGATTTGATGGACGTTCAAAAAGGAATGATCATCGGCTACCCCGCCAATGGTGGAAGCATCTCAGAAACAGCAGACTTCGTGTGCTGTTCACGAGGTGCTGTACTAAGAATGAACCGCTGGCACACCGAGTACCTTCTGACATCATAACTGTGAAGCCCCAAAGGAGAACGTCGCCTCTGTCGACTGGTAAAGAGCAATCGACGAGCAATAGTGCAGCAATTTGTGAAAACACAAATTTGTCCTTGACGGAGATCGAAAAGGCGCCCCCTCACTCCGGAGTACGTTGCTCTCTCAACTAAGCGACACGGACGCAATGTATCGCTGCAGATTTGTCGTCTTGGCACATGCTTTAACCTCTGTAGTACGTCACATAATCTCTTTCTTAATGTTTTTTTTTAAGCGAAGAACGGATTTTTATTAATTCTAGCCGATGTGTAGAACAAACATCACACATTTTTCGAAGAACCCAACTGCCAGTACATTCATTTTTACGTTCGTACGCCAATGTGAAAACACAAGTTTGTCCGTGACAGGATCATAACCGCGCCCCCTCGTTCCTGAGTAAGTTGCTCTCCCAACTAAGCTACACGGACGGAATGAATTGCTGCAGATTTGTCCTCTTCACATGTGCTTTAACCTTTGTATACATCACAAATTGACCCCGCAAATGAATGCTATAGGGCACACAGGTACGGATCCCAGATAATAGTAGAGCGAACCATGTTACGCATGGTCTCCGGAGTCGACGCTGCGTCAAGGCGCCCATGTTAACTCAGGTCCATCGGCAATGACACCTGCAGTTCGCATGGGACTACCGTCATTGGACAGTGGAAGACTGGGAAAAGTTGCCTTCTTCGACGAATCGAGGCTTCTACTCCACAGATGTGACGGGCGGTGGCGGATATGGCGTCAGACACACGAGAACCAACATACGGACACGTTTGTCGGTCAAGTTCAGGCCGGCGGTGGCAGTATGCATGTCTGGGGGACATCTTCCTGGTATGATCTGGAACCGCTGATACCACTTGATGGGTCCCTGAACGCCAATGGCTACCTGTCCATCCTCGCTGACCACATGCATCCCTTAGTGTGGTCGTTTACCCTGGCGATGATGGTGTCTACCAACAACACAATGCACCGTGCCACGTAGCTAAGGAGCTGCGTAACTGGTTCCAGGAACACGACAGCGATGTCTCCGTTCTCCTTTGGCCGGCGAGTCGCCCGACCTCAATCCCATAGAGCACTTGTGGATCGACAGGTTCGACGTGCCGACCCACAACCATGTCATCTCCGGGACCTCCGTGCTCTGCTGCAGTCCGAATGGGTACGTGTGCCTCGGGAAACCTTCCAGGGCCTCATTGCGTCTATGTCTCGCAGCTGTCATCCGGGCCGAGGGTGGTTATTCCCGTTATTAGGTAAGTGGTCATATTATTCCGATACGATTGTGCATATGCTGTATATAATTTTTAAGTACTATATTTACATTAATTTGCTACTATATAATTATTTTTTGTTTAAAGAGCGTACCAGATCTTTCTGGAACAAATAAACTTGAATGTTTGTGACAAGTCCCGCTGAGTTCGATCTGCCACTAGGCCTTACGGAATCCGAATTTCTCAAACGGGCCTGACGTAGGTTCTTTTGAGTGTCGATGAGTTGAACTCGACAGCTGAAATACTGGAACGTGTAGTCAGCAATTCTTAAGATCTACGATAATGAGGCACTCCAATAACAAGTCCTTGGTTAGACGAGACACAATTTAATAAATGAAAGAATGAGTTCCGTTCGATTGGCTATCTCCACGTGCCAACAGGTTTCCAGCTAGAGAACACTTCACTATCTCACCGATATCCCGGTAAACCCTCCGCCACGTGGACTTGAGTCGTTCCGTCTAAAACCCCGGCCGATCTCTTATCGCCGAAAAACCCTGACAACTCCGTCAGTGAAAACGAAAAACCCCGAGAGGTCTAACCGACACTCTCTGTGTAAAACACGACGTCCAACTCCGTGGAAGGTGAAACGCGTAATAGATCATATGTAGAGGATTTTAAGCAGGAAGTAACTGACCCCAGGTCTAGGAAGCTAGGAGATTTGGGCTAGAGTGCCCGATAGGGAAGCGACACGGAAGTGAGATATAAAGGGGGAGAAAGACGCCCTTATTTGTTACGGGGGGGGGGGCTGACAGTCCCTATCCGACGCACGCTAGTGAAACGCAAAATGCCTCTCTAGCAACAAGGAGTTCCTAATCTAGGTTGAGAGACCCCGAATCCACAGCGCTTTGCGCTTTTTGGCAGGTGAAAGAGAATCTAAGAGAGTTAGGAGCAGATTGCCTTGATAGAATGGCACGAAAGAAAATTATGGAAATATTAAAGCACAAGGAGTAAACGGTTTCCCGTTAAGTAGGGAAGTTGTAAGCTGCCCTACATACTTACCTGCAACAGCAAGCCGTTCTGAGCGATATTTCTCTCTGCAGAAAAATGCCCGGTACACCGCTGCCACAGACGAGCACAGGGAGAAACGAAGTGAAGGACACGGGAAAGGTAGAACCTGAAAAAAAAAAAAAAAAAAACATCACACACAGAATAAGTTTCCCAGAGAAAAATCGACGTTCAACACCGGATAAAACAAAAATTGGCCATTTGCTCAGTGTTCCTCACGGGTCCACAATTGCTTCGTTACTCGTCAGCCAATGAGAGAAAAGATTTTTCCCCATTGGTTAAATTTTTTTTTCTCAGGTTTACTTTTGCTGATTCTTGCCTGACATGTCAGAGTAACCATAGCTGAGGTGGTGTGATCACAAGATTACACCGATCGAGGTTTAAGTTACTCATTTTGAGTAAATAACAGAAAAACAAAAGTATAAAAACGGCCACAATCAGGGTTATTATAATTATTATAATTTATTTTTTTCATTCCTTAATTAAGGAGCCGGTAGTATAAGGGCCAATCAGTTTTTTTCTTCGCTACTTGTCTGCTACAGCGGAAGAAATTAAGTCCTGTTTTTATTTATTTATTTGTTTTTTAGTCAGAACTAAGGCGTAAGAAAAAATAAATAATATAAAAGACAAGTCAAACAACACCTTGTTTGTCAGGGGGGAGAAAAGACAAGACAAACAACACCTTGTTTGTCAGAGGGAGAGAAAAAGACAAGACAAACAAAACCTTGTTTGTCAGGGGGAAGAAGGTATTCAGTACAAAAGAGATAAATCTTTCAGCGGTTTTTTTGTTTTGTTTTTTGTTCAAAGAGACCGCAAGTCCACAGTGCGACAAATCCCCTTCAGCCTCAACAGTGGTGATCAGGACAATGTGTCACAATATACAGTTCATCGCAGCCTTCTGCTCATGAGCCTGCGTAGCCGAAAACCCAGACGGGTCCCCCATGCTTACTGCACGTCATCGCCAACACTGCATGAAATGGGCCAAAGATCATCGAGATTGGACCGTGGGTGATTGGAAGAAAGCGGCCTGGACTGACGAATCAAGATTCCTGGTGCATCACGTAGACGGCCGAGCGCTGATACGCCGATTGCCAACGGAGGCTATATGACACCTGCAGCACTGTTGTGAGGAAACAGGCCGTCGGGGGCGGTGTTTTCTTGGCACACTTTAGGCACCATTATCCCAATAGCACAATCCGTGACAGCTGTCAGTTATCTGAACATCGGTGCGGCCCAAGTTCATCTATTCATGGCAACTGTCAGAATCGTCAAGGAGAAGGGGGGGGGGCATGCTGTGGTGGCTTTCTGTTAATGCCCTGTCCTCCAAATTCTCCTGACATGAACCTAATCGAACGTGGATGCCTATTGCCACCTCATTGAATCGATGCCTCGCCGAGTGGCCGCTGTTTTGCGGCCTAAAGGAGGTCCTACAGCTTATTAGATAGGTGGTCATAATGTAATGGCTCACCGGTGTACATTAGAAGAGCCCATTTACTAAGGGGCTTATGGGGGCTGAAGCCCCCGGCCTCGCATTCTGAAGGGGCCCAGAATTATGCAGGATGCTTGAAGAATTGATATTCTACAAAAAAAAAAAATTCAGATAGCGCAGCGAAAACAATAATAAACTACCTTGTGATTTTTTTTTATTTCTTTCCCCTTTTTCAGGAGGAGTCCGCAAAAGGTATAGTCACCCCAGTCCATCCTCAAATCTTTCGAAAGCATTTCAGATGTTTTTTTGTACACATCTGTAATTGGGAGAAATTTTCATACATTAAGAATTCGTTTGAATCATGATGTTTGGATCATATTGTTTTGTCCGCTACCACTTCAATATAATTTCAACAAGCTAAGCCCTGAAGGGGCGGGGCTATTAAAGTAGAACTGAACTAGGTCTAAGGCCTATGAATCAAGTGAAAGAGAAATATTTATTAATAACTTGACATGTTATGTAAATATTTAGTGCTTAAGTAAGTAAAAGCGCAGCGTTATTAAAAAATCCCACCTTATTATCTTTTTCTGAACACAGCATGAGTCATGCTATAATCCGTTCTTTCGTCGAACACTGTGGTTTTTAAAAATTTACTAAGTCACGGCAATTTATTTCTTCAAAGCAAAGTACAATTCCCGCTTGGCTTAGATATAACTTTTACTCGAAATTTGTTTGGAGTTCCCAATTCAATTCTTAATATAGGCCAAGATACGGCAATCATCACCCCTCCCCCGCCTCCTTAAACTTGCTGTTTCTATTTCTGGCCTGTTGCCCTAAGCTAAACGGGCCTGAAAATTCCGATAAACAAAAGAACTCGGCGTTAGGCACCTTGGAAACCAGCCACACATATTTCGGAGACTTGAAAAACTACCCCACTGGAAAACTGCCACACATTCAAAGTATTTCTCGGAGGAAAGGCAATTTGTGCCCGACCCCTTAATGTCAAACATGTGGCAGTTTTCCGTCGTGGCAGTTTACCGGCAACCGGCAAAAGCGAATGGATGTAGAGATTAACAACCGAAAGGGTCGGAGCTCAAATTTAACATGTGTAATCAATGTATTTTAAATTTAAGCTCTGTCTTAAATTCAAAGAGATGTATCAAAAACAGTGTTTGGCTCAACAGAACATTTGCTACGTATTTTTTTTTTTTTTTTTTTTTTTTTTTCCCTGTTGCCGTCAAAGTGGTAAAATTTTTTTCTCGCTTTAGCATAACTTGGTTTTCTTCTACAAGAATACTGAGGTACAAGTATGTAAATACTTTTTTTTTCTTGATTTAGCATAAGGCGTAGAAGCTCAAAAGTCAGAACATGGTGGCCCACTGGGAATTCTTTCGGTATCTTGGCGGCCCAGTCCGTACTTGTGCAGTAGCTTTTGGAATGCGCGTTTGCAATGTCTTGTTGAACAGCAAGACATCGGAAACGCGCATTCAAATGCACACACCAATCCGCTCGTTTAACAAGAAGCTGTTTTACACCTGAATTCAGCAGGGGATTAACGGCGGATGGGGAAGCAATTACGGCTATTTTCATGTTGCACTCTGGAAAGCAGCTGTCAACCCCAGGGCTGTTAACCCTCAAGTAACACAAAGGGATTCAATCCCCTTTGGGTTGCAACGTTTCTGCCACTCAACTGCGGCTGGCTTCTGAGAGACACTATGCCGCGAAGCTTTAAATTTTTTTATGTTTGTTTGAAGGCGCTTTGCAGATAACATACCTTGGTCTTGGAGAGGTCGAACATCTACTAGACTTCAAATGCCTGCGGCGAATGACATCGGCTTTGGTTATTGGTTTGTAGTCTGGTTTTAGCCAGAGTTTTAGCGTCGGTTGCCGGTAAACCGCCACACAGGGAAACTATCACATGTTTTTCATTAAAAGCCGGGCACAAATTGCTGTTCCTTCGAGGAACACTTTGAATGTATGGCAGTTTCCCAAGTTTTCGAAATAAGAGTTTAGGGCAACTGGCCACAAAAGTTCAGGAAGGGAGGGGGGGGGTATAAAGATTGTCGTATTTTGGCCTATATTGAGAACTGAATTGGGAACTCCAAACAGATTTCGAGAAAACGTTCTATATAAGCCAAGCGAGAACTCTATTTTAATTTGAAGAAATAAATTGCCGTGACTTAGTACATTTCTTTAAACTACAGTGTTCGACGAAACACTGTAGTTTAATAATCCCACTTTATCGTCCTTTTCTGTGTTCAGAAAAAGGCGACAAGGTGGGACTTCTTAGTAACGCTGCACTTTTACTTAGTCACTAAATATTTACATAACATATTAACTTTGTAATATTTTTCTTTTACTTAATTAATTCATGATCAATTTACTTAATTATTTTTCTTTTACTTAATTGTATGGCTCATGAGTTGTGTCCCATAAACAAAGCCATTTCCTTCTACCGTGTCTGGTTCTAACATTAAAATTTGGGTTGTGTTTAAGAACTTTATAAACACAATCAATTCGTGAACATTACAATAATCAAATCTCTAATTCAAGAAGAAACAAATTCCTTTTGAGCCATACTTCAATTTCAGAAATTGTACACGCACCGTGTTAGAGGCGTAACTAGGTATTTCTGCGCCCGGGGAAAACCGTAAAATACTGCACCCCCATCTGACTTTCAAGGCATTACAAATTTAATAGTTGTGTACATATATATATATAACTATGAAATTACTAAACATGCACATTAGTAATAATGTCGGGCAGTATAATACTCTTCTCCACAAAACAAAATTAACGTCATACCCCAAAGTTATCTCTACACGGTAGATGCAATTTAACTGTGACTGTTTGTGTAGTTTTTCGCAATTGTTTGAGAGTTTGGACTTACTCTACCACATCAAATGGACCGAATTCAGTTCGTAGTAGTGGCTCACAGCCACAGAAATGATCAAATAACCCCCAGAGAATCTTCAACAATGTGAACAACATTCTTTTTTTGTCTCGTATGTATAGTCGGGTACGGAAAACTGGCCACCGGAGAACTGGACACCGGAGAACTGGACACATTGAAATTTCAGTGCCATAAAATTGTTCTGCATAAACAAATTTCGTGTGGCTATATTCCCCACTACTTGAGCAACTATTGTTCATATTTTTTTTTTTTTTTAATATTTCATTTTCAGTAAGAAATTTTGACATTTCCATGATTTTCGGAGCTAAGACTAAGCGGAGAACTGGCCACCGGAGAACTGGCCACCCGGAGAACTGGCCACAAAAATTTTAAGGGGCCGTATAAAAATTACGTTCTGGTCTGTTCCGTGGTCCCAGAACGCAAGATTGGTTATCTGACACACATAAAATGTCCGTAATTTCGTATTTTCTTATTTACGATATTTTTCTATAAACTATAACTAAACAAATTCTCTGCGAGTATAAGTAAACCCAGGAAACTTGTCGGGGGAAGGGGCTTAAAACCTAGAATATGAAATATAATTAATTTCTGGTCCGATCGGGAGATTTTAAGCCATTATAAGCTACAAGTCATCGAATTGTCTGAGGGCATCTGCTGCTTCAGGAAACTAGTGTGTGTGTGTGAGGGGGGAGGCAATACCGAAACCGTTAAATATCAAGAATTTCTCATTTCTCTTCCGATCGGGAGATCTTCAGCATTTACAAGCTGCAACTCGACAAATTTTCCCAGCGTATGTGCGCACACTCTCTTTAAACCTGTCGGCGAGGGGGGGGGGGGGGGTTAATATCAAAAGTGTAAAATATGAAAAATTCCTCGTCCGATCGGGAGATTTTTGGCATTTACAAGCTACAACTCGACACATTGTTTGAAGGCATGTGCCTACTCAGCAAACCTGTGTATGTGAGGGGGGTACCAAAAGTGTAAAAGAGGAAAAATTATCGTCCGATCCCGATCGGAAGATTTTCAGTATTTACAAGCTGCAACTCGACAAATTTTCTGTTCTGAGCGCATGTGCCTACGCAGCAAACCCGTCCGGGGGGGGTAATACCAAAAGTGTAAAATATGAACGATTTCGTCCGATCGGGAGAATCTCAGCATTTAGCAGCTACAACTCGACACATTATCTGAAGGCATGTGCCTACTCAGGAAACCTGTCGGGGGGGGGGGGGGGGCTTGTAAATGCTGAATATTTTCGGATCAGACGAGAAATTCTTCATATTTTACAGTTTTGGTATTACCCCCCCCCACCCCCTCCCCGACAGGTTTCCAGAGTAGGCACATACGCTCAGATAAAATGTCGAGATGTAACTTGCAAATGCTGCAAATCTCCCGATCGGACGAGTAATTCTTCATATTTTACAGTGTTGGTACCCCCTCCCTCTCGTTTTGCATAGTAGGCACATGCCCTCAGAAAATGTGTCGAGTTGTACGTAGCTTGAGAATGATTAAAACCTCCCGATCGGACCAGAAATGCAGGCTTTATATTTTACACTTTTGGTACCCCCCCTCCCCGGACAAGTTTCCTGAGCCAGCACATGCGCTCAGAAAATTTGCAGACTTGTAGTTTGAAAACCCTGAAATCTTCTGTTGAAATGTACGTCGTAAACATTTTTTCTAAAAAATGACATTAATTTCGCAATTAAGAAAAGACGAAATTACGGAAACTTTATATGACTCAGATAACCAACCTCTGAGGGTCGTGGGCATGAAGCGGTCAAAAACGCAATTTTTATACGACTCCTTAAATTTTTTGTGGCCAGTTCTCCGGGTGGCCACTTCTCCTACACCCATGTATAGTCCATCCGACTAAAGAAAAACAGAGGGCTCCATTGTTTGTGAAATTCACAAATTTGATGGTTACCAGATGGAAACCGCGTCTCCTCACTCCGGAATGAGTCACATCATCTGCCTCTAAATTTTTTGAAGCGAAGAATTTTTCATTAATTCCAGACGATGTGTGTAACGAACATCACACACGTTTCGAAGAGCCCACCGGCCAGTAGATCCATTTTTACGTTCGAGTGCCAAAGTGAAATTCACACATCTGCCGGTGGTCTCCGGAGTGTGCCGTTCGAGCCAACTAAACTACACCGACGGAATGTATAGCTGCAGATTTGTCTTGACGTGTGCTTTACCTCCGCAGTAAGTCACATGTCGCTGACGGCCGTAGTTCTCTTTTAGTTCGACGGACCATATAAAGACTCCTTCATTCCTGAATGTGAACAGCTAGAATCCTCTAAACATTTTAAGGAAGAAATTCGAATTTTAAGTGTACCAAAAACTTGTGTAAAAATTAGTTTCAATTTTAATCAGACTGCATGCAGTCTCGCCGTAGTTTCGCCTCTGCACCGTTTACTACACGGTGCTATACACGCATCACTGGCTTTGTGCCTTTCATGAACAGACCTCCGATGGCGACTCGTGCCGCTGACAATGTGCGTGCTACGACTTACCTCCACCCCCCACCCCCTCTTCCAGCAAAGACTTTGGAATTGATATTCAACGGGCTTAGTCTCATCATCCGCCGTAGAAAAAAAAAAAAAAAAAGCAACTCCAGATGTTTTCCGTAATTATGTACAAATTTATATGAATTGTTTGTAATTTCCTTCATCTTTTTAGCATCAGTAATTACATTAATGGTTTTTTTAATGTTAGTGGTTAAATTCATAACCATATATCAAATAAAATATTAAGCCTAATATTTTGCAGAATATATAGATTTACTGTATTAATCTGCGACGACTTCAGTTGCCGAGAAAACATATTCAGCTGTGTATCATCTAAAACAAAATTATTTATTTACTCAAGTTTATTGAAAATACGTTTTTATTCATTTTCGTATTTTTAATGGCAAATATTTTTGCGGTGTCTTTGTTCAATGTACAATCAACCTTGTAATCCTATTAATTATTTGTGATTTCGGTGCACTTCCTAAGAAATTAAATATGAATTAATTATACATGAATTAACTAAATTACTGTACGAAATCACACCATAAAGAGTTTATGAAACTCAAAAAAGTATAAATAATTGCACGTGGATCAAGCTTCATTTTTACGCCCTCTCCAAAAATACGCATTCAAGAAATTAAAATATTACGAAAACTTTACACTAGAAAGAGCAAAAAGTTTAAGTGCACGAAAATAATTTAACTGATTGATCGCGCAAATTTCTTGACAGCACGGTAACAAAAAGACAAGCTTTTCTACTGTTTTGGTCAACTACCGCATCCTGTAGAATTGTGGGTGAAACTTTGCCCTGTCCCCAGTTCCAATAGCAGAAGGAGCATCAAACAAAGGTATTCGATCTTTCCACGTTTATAAGTGGGTCACGGAAAAATTATCAATTGGCCGCCATCGGGAAACGAACCCAGGTCTTCCAGTTACGCGCCGGATATGCTTCCACTACACCTTTTGCGAACTTTTCGCGGCCAATGAGAATTTTTCCGTGACTCACTTATAAAATTGGAAAGAACGAATACCTTTATTTGATGTTCCTAGTCCACGTCAAATGTCTGTATTAATTAAGGAGAAAGAGATTGGAGTGCTCAGAGAAGTTCAGTACGCTGCAAGCCTTTATGGACTACTTGACAACACCCAAGGACAGATGGGGGTGACGTAAGCTGCAGCAGCAACCACACTGTATAGGCGTGCTGACCAACAAGTAGCACGAAAGGCCGGGCGCCGCGACTTCAGTTCTTAATACAATCATGTTTTTAAGACCGATCGGCGAACAAGAACTTTCTTTGCCCGGTTAAGAATAAGATTTTGTGTTGGCAGCAAATCATTGATGCACTTTCCGCCAAAAACAATTTGAATTGCCATTCTTATTGTTTTTTAATACCAATCGCTACTATTTTTTTTTTTTTTTTTTTTTTTTTTTTTAGCGTGCAACAGCATTAGCACGTAGTCGCCAGCCGCCACTGCAGACCTCTATCAAATAAATAAATAAATAAAGATAAAGCACAAATTTTAAAACTAGGTTTTCCAGATTTAAATGTTTGCAATACGGTTCATTAAAAACGGAAGCAGTGATAACAAAAATATGAAAAAGATAATGTATTTATTAATTTATTTTAAAAACCCCGAAAGTTATTCTGAACAAAATAAACGAACTTGTATTCATGTAAAAAAATATTGACAAAATAAATTGTAAACACACAGGACCAATTATTATGGAATGTAAACTTTATTTCTTAATATGGAGTTACTATATATGAATCCATTAAGTCTTTCCATATATGAGTCCATTAAGTCTTTCCCACATTACAAAAACCAATATAAAAATATGTATTACAGGTACAACAAAGGGATTGCACGACAATGATTGTGCACAAGTAAAGTTTAATTTTTTTTTCCAGTGTCAGTACACCTCCACATGGGCGCCATTTGTGGCCCGGAGGACATCCAAGCGATATTCGACTTCACGCCATGTTTTGTTTGATATCTCAGCAGAGACAGAACCAATGACGTCCGTTATTCTGCTCTTCGTCTTGACATCCGGAATACTGCTAGAGTAAACTTGGTCTTCCACAGGAAAAAGTCTAGAAGGGTTATGTTGGCGATCGAGGTGGCTATGTCATGGATCCGTCGCGGCCAATCCAACTGTCCGGAAGTCTGTCATTCAGGAACTCACGAACCATTATTATTGACCAATGTGGTGGGGCACCGTCTTGTTGGAAAATAACCGAAGGTTGGAGTGCATGCAACTGAGGTGCTACAAAAAGTTCCAGCATGTCCAGGTACACGTTACTGTAGGCTTTATGAAAAAGAAGGGTTCCATTATTCTGTCATGCATCAGGCCCAGTGGCACACCCAGGAATTCCTGTTGGGGAGGGGGGGGCTAGATGCATTTGTGGTGTATACGCACATAGTCTATATATATATATATAGTGCATAAGATAGACAGATATGCATTAGATAGGTAGATAAACGAGTTGACGTACAGGGCTTTGGGTGGGGATTAAGCCCCAAAGCCACCATCCCCGTGGGTGCGCCAGTGATCAGGCCACCCCATACGTTCACTTTTGGGCTAAACCTCTGTTGCTCAATGGCATTATGGAGATTTTCTGATCCCCAGATTCGTACATTGTGTATATATTTACTGTACTAGAGACGGCGAATGCGGCTTCATCTGAGAAACAGACAATCACTATCATGAGCTATGCGCTGCAACATCTCCGTCGCAAACGCAGCACGGCGAGGCGGTCATCAGTCAGACTGAAGAGCTTAAACGATCTGTACCTTATAAGCACAGAGATGACGTTTATGTAAAATTTTGTGAACCGTGGGACGGGGAATCCCAGTTTCCAGTGATGCACGACGAATGGATTTCCAGGGGCTTTGCAGAAATGTCTCCTGAACAGCTGCAGCTGTCACTTGTGTAACAGGTGTTCGACCCGCTCGGGGAAGATCGCCAACACTTACACTACCCGTCGCTTTAAACTTTTCTTACCAAGCTTTTATGCTTATTTGGTCCGATGGCGATCATCTGCACTCTTTTCTGAAATGACCCTGGACGGTAACCGCCGATTTGGTCTCATGGAACCACAACACGCATGCCGCTTTTTCTTGCATGGAAGCCATTATCAATGAAATGCTCATCTTATTCAGCAGTAGCGCTCATCTAAAGAACACAGAAATAAAAAAAATAATTTATGAGTGCTGCTATATTATGTCGCCAACCATTTTATTTTAACTTGCATAAATTTTTTTATATTAATTTTTGTAGTGTGGGAAAGACTTTACGGACACCCTGTCCCAGCAAAAACACAAGTGCTGGGAAACTGCTGGCCACCAGCTGGCAGTGATGGGTCACTGCTGGCTGAAATCGGCCGCTCACGGCCCGGTAGTGGTCCGTTGGTGGCAGCGCTATCAGTTGGCGAGCCATTGATGGCCCTGCAGCATCGCCGTGAATTGTGGGCCTCCAAGCAAGTGCCACTAGTGGCCCGTTGCTGGCAACCAATGCAACCCCAACAGCAGGTGGAAGCAACGGGACTGCGCATGCGCAGTTAGTTGCTTCCGGTACCAGTTAGTTGAAGACGACGCTATCGCCATCGTGTTATTTTAGTGGATGTTAAGAAAAAAATCCATATGTAGAGAGGCGAATTAATTTCCTAATGAAATTTTGCGTCGACGAAGATATCAGATTAAGCCGTGAAATACTAGATTACAGCCATGAAATACACCCACTCCATTCCCATGAATAACAATTCATGGAATGGAGTGGATGAATAACAAGCAAAAATTTGAAACAAATGTCCTGGAAAACCATTAAAACAATGTTTGTTGGAAGAAAAGAAAAAGAATTATACGCGTACAAAATTTATTAATTATTTGAAAGAGAAAAAAAGCAACGCTATGAGGTGTACACAAGACTGGGAGGAATTCGCTTCTAAAAATAACGAGAAGTAAAATACAATATCTTTACTCTTTAAAACAAATGTAGCTTCGGACAACGGAAAGGAAAGACACAACGTTAAAAATGTAACAGAATGTGACATGAACCGGGGTAAATATATATTTATTCAATAATCTCTTTTCAAGACGACAAGGACAGTACAAAACTTTGGAAAGCGACTCTAAGTATGTACACTCCTTGAAAATGAGTGAAGTTTCCTTAAAGTAAAAAAACAAACTATCGTTACGTTGAAAAAATTAATTTATGAATTATATGAAACTGACTTTTATGAAAAATACCTCGCAATATTGTAAAATGAAAGAGGGAACCATTCGATTACACAATGCATACGAAACAGACAGCTTTAGGCATTCGCTCGAGCGCGGCAAATTAGTCCGGTCGGTAGAGAGCTCAGCTGCCACGCCAACGGCCCTGGTTTAAATCCTCTCTGATGCAAGCGGGCGTTTTTCCGGTCTGTTGAGAAAATTTCCCCATCGCAGTGCGTTAATTCACAAGTTTCGTAAGGGTAAAAAAAAAAAATGTAGCTTTGGGAAACTGCGGTTGTCCTTGATTTTTTTTTTTTTATTATTATTATGGCTACTACTGGGAAATTGGCGTACAAGATTCGGCAAGCCACCAGTTATGTCACGTGGTTGCTGGCTGCCACTAACGGCCCACTAGCGGACCACATTAGGCTAGCCATCATTTCTGGCACGTGCTTGCAGGACCACTGAAGGGCCACTTGTGGCAGCTACTGCCTGTGATGGACAACTGATGGCCCTGTTGTGGCATATGAGAACTGATAGGGTGCCAACTGTTGGCCAACGGTTGGCCTGAACTGCTGGCCCTTCTGTTGGCCGCCCGAACATTTTATTGACGGTTCTTTTTTTTTTTTTTTTTTGATTGGAGGTTTAACGACCACCGTGAGCAACTCAATGGGCTATAAGCAGTCGCCCGTCCCTAATTTAGGGTCACTGGTTCCAGGGAAGGGAGAGAGCCAGTGCCGTAAGACAAACACAACATCCATGCCTGACCGGGATTCGAACCCGGACCCCTTACGGACGAATGATCAGAGGCCAGCGCCTTAGACCACTGCGCCACCGGGGGCGGCTTATTGACGGTTCGGCAGCGGCAACATAGTGCTGGGTCATTTTTGGCTGAGCTGGCTGCCAGCAATGGCACCGGGGCGGCTTATTGACGGTTCGGCAGCGGCAACATAGTGCTGGGTCATTTTTGGCTGAGCTGGCTGCCAGCAATGGCCCAGTGCTGGCCCAGCAAGACTGTTTTTGCTGGGGTATATCCCCACCTGCTTTAATTTTCCTTGGCATGTTTCAAATGCACTGGAGCACACATGGGGGGGGGGGGCTTTGAGTGCTTAAGCCCCCTCCCCCAAGAGATTAAGAGCGATGTACGTCACAAATTAAACATTCCAAAAGATTATTTTACCTGTTCAAAAAATTACATAGTCTATAAATGTAAAAAAAAAAAAAAGCTACATGAATTTAATTGAAGAACATTTTTTTTTATTGCACATTGTAAAATGTTGCATTACTCTGAACTGCTAGATATAGTGATCCACGCATTGAACATTATATGATTTCGTTATCTTTTCGGCACTATATGTACGATTATTCCTTCATTGGCGGTCCGATAACTTTTAGGACACCCTACGTAAACATCAATATCTACTATATCTATCAAATGTATACGCTATGTGCATATGCTATACGTATATTCACTATGTGAATATAATATGTATCAGGGGCGCCGACTTCAGCAAATTATTGAGGGGGCAGACGTGGGAGGGCACGTCTGTTCCTTTGTCAGGAGGAAAATAAAAAATAAAGGGGGGGGATGCAAACAGATAAACTACGAGATTCGACGTATATTTTGAAACGCAATTGTAATTGCCCATCAGCAAATGAAAAAGGAAATATATTCTTTCGCTGAATATTATTATTTAAAAAAATGAAATTCAGGCTGTGATTTCCAAACGTTTATCAAAAATATGAACAATTAGCTCTATCTTAAACAAAAAACGAGAAGAGCAAAAAATAAATAGATATATAAAGGTTCTAGAGATTATATGTTTCTGTATATTTATTTTTCATAATTGTCAACGGATGGTCACTGCACCTATGCTAACGAAGGTGCATTGGCATGAAAGGCTTACATTTCTAAGGCAGTATCGTAATTGGACCTCCGGCCGCCCCGGTGGCGCAGTGGTCTAAGCGATGGCCTCTGATCATTCGTCCGAAGTGGGTCCGGGTTCAAATCCCGGTCAGGCATGGATGTTGTGTTTGTCTTACGGCACTGGCTCTCTCCCTTCCCTGGAACCAGTGACCCTAAATTAGGGACGGGCGACTGCTTATAGCCCATTGAGTTGCTCACGGTGGTCGTTAAACCTCCAACCAAAAAAAAAAAAAAAAAAAAAAAAAAAAATTAGACCTCCGCTGATGAGCAAAGGATTGTCTTCTCCGACGAGTCACGTTTTCTGCTTGACCGAACGGATGGACGTTGTCGTATAAGGCGAGAAACATCGGAGAATAAACACTCTTCAACCATTGCTGGAAGAACACAAGCTGGTGGGGGCAGCATTATGGTCTAGGCAATGTTTTCGTGGCCTTCTCTGGGTCCACTCATGCCTGTGGTAGGCACTATGGACCGAATTCGTTATGAATTCATCCTTGCAGACCACGTACACTCATACATGCCGATTGTCTTCCCTGGGGCGGATGAGATCTTCCAGCACGACAATGCGACGTATCACACAGCTCGAAATGTCCGACAGTAGTTGGAACTTGGAAGAGCACGGTGAAGACTTCAAAAGTACTTCCCTGGCCCCCTAATTCCCCAGACTTAAACCCAATTGAGCATCTGTGGGACCACCACGATCGTGTTGTTCGCTCTATAGATCTCCACCACGCACCCTCCAGCAGCTGTCAGATGCACTGCAGTCAGCATGCTCCACATACCTGTGAACACCTTCCAGGTGGCGCAGTGGTCTAAGCGATGGCCTCTGATCATTCGTCCGAACGGGGTCCGGGTTCGAATCCCAGTGAGGCATGGATGTTGTGTTTGTCTTACGGCACTGGCTCTCTCCCTTCCCTGGAACCAGTGACCCTAAATTAGGGACGGGCGACTGCTTATAGCCCATTGAGTTGCTCACGGTGGTCGTTAAACCTCCAATGAAAAAAAAAAAAAACACCTTCCAGCAAGTCACTCCCAGCCCGTCTAGCTGCTGTTTGTGCTGCACACGGCGGTTACTCTGGGTATTAGTTGGTGGTCACACTAATGCGACTCGACCTTGTGTGTTTGTGTATATATATATACACTGACGGAAAAAAAATCCCAACACCAAGAAGGGGTTGTGTTAGATAAACGACAGTTGGTAGGCGGTGAGAGTACATCTGTAAGATGACGTCTATGCAAATTTCGCGCTCGGCGCATACGTGTGGCGCTAGTAGCGCCCCTCGGAACATGCAAAGCAGGTTTGCTGTAAATACGCGCTGTAACGTTCGTGAGCGTTAGTTATCGTTGAGATTCGACGTACGGTGTTGATGTTAGTCAAGAATACGTTTAAGAAGATGAAGAAGCCATTACCAATAGCTCACGGAGTTTGAACGAGGACGTGTAATAGGGCTACGAGAAGGTGGATTTTCTTTCCGCAATATTGCAGGACGACTTGGCAGGAATGAAGCCACTGTGCATGATTGTTGGCAGCGGTGGTCAAGGGAAGGTACTGTCTCAAGAAGACAGGGTTCCGGCCGGCCACGTGGCACTACTGAGAGGGAAGACCGCAGTGTACGGCGTATCGCCGTGGCGCATCGTACCGCGTCTGCGGCAGCAATTCGAGCTGCAGTTGCCACCACAGTGACACAACGAACTGTTACAAATCGGTTACTTGGACAGCTCCGAGCCAGACGCCCTGTAGCGTGCATTCCACTTACTTCCAAACCACTGCCGTTTTCGACGTCAGTGGTGTCAAGCTAGAGCTCATTGGAGAACGGAGTGATCTGTTGTGTTTTCTGATGAAAGCTGGTTCTGCCTGAGTGCCAGTGATGGCCGTGTGTTGGTTAGAACATTCTGGCGGTTACACCGGTTATTAATGTACCAGCATTTCACATTTAAAATGGCTCTTCTCGCGCTTACAATAAGCTGTGATCTTGAAACGTTAATCGATTAAATGTGTTATCTATACAAATGTATTGCCGCCATTTCATTCCTCTACAACTATTTTTTCGTGGTGTTGGGATTTTTTTTCCGTCAGTGTATATATATATATAGTCGAGTCATATTATTGTAGACCATCTCCTCCTACTTTTGACGTCAACAGCGCGTACCCAACGAAAGTAGGCACGTGTCGTGAGCTGGCTTGGAGGGTACATATGGTGTACTGTATGCATTCTGATAACATATCACTCGCTGCTGTCATGGATAAAAGGAGCGATTTATCAGATTTGCAAAAAGGTATAATTATCGGCTTTCGGGACAGGGGTGGCAGTATTTCTGAAACAGCGCAGTTTGTGAACTGTTCGCGTGCTGCTGTGGTTAAAGTGTATTGTGATTGGAGAAATGGCACCCCTGCGAATAAGCGATCTGGAAACTGCGGAGCACTACGTGCCATTGATGTGAGAGGTGAACGTCGGCTGATAGCATAAAAAACCGCGTGAGGGCCGATCGACGCGATTCAGTGGAGCAATTCACTGGCTGAATGAACCAGGGGGCTACTGGAAGTGTGTCTAAAAGGACAGTTCAGCGAATCCTGCTGCGTACTGGGCTTCGATGCAGACGGATGGTTACTGCCCCTATGCTAACGACAGATACAGCATAAAAATCAAGAGTTGGTTAGCCACTTGTGAAGATACACCATTTTACTGCTTTTGTGTATGTGTCATGTTTAAAAAATTGGTTTCTCAGCTCCTCGGCTGAAAGTTAACACTCTTTCTCTTCTCACTCACTCACACTTTTTTTTTCTTTTTTATGTTAGGTCATATTTGTTGTAACTTTCAATACATACAAGGTCACGCCAGTTCCTTTTAATTAAAAGAAAAACAATGCTTAAAACTCAAAAACTTCGACAGAAACGTTCAATTGCATCCATGGATTTTGCATAGGAAAATTTACTTGAAGATGACAATTTTGGTATTTCCATCATTATAAGAAATTTAGGTAATCATGTTTTTGTGCAAATACATCCCACACAGTGATGTTATCAGGTATCTTCTTGGGGGTGCTTAGCCCCCCACCCGAAAATCCATGAAGGCCGCCCCTACCCTCATTCCCCCGTAGGTTTTTGGGCGATCTCCCCTTATTTTAGTCTGTGTTCGTTTATACAGATAGCTGAATATTTGGAGAAATTGATTTTAAAAAAAGTTAAGAAAATGAGGGAAAATATTATTTTAATAAAAAAACCCCTGTCCACATGGACTTCAGTCTGAAATTTCTATCATCCTTCAACAAAACATTAAACAGTCCTCGCTGAAGGGGTAATTTTTCAAGCACAGACACCTCGGATCACTTCCGCAATAAAAACCTAATTCCACACAGTAAAGATGTTTGCACTGCAATACATCATCATATTTTGCAAGATAGCATATAAAAACAGTTTTATTTCAGTCAAGATAGCATAAAAAAACAGTTTTATTTCACTCAAGATAGCATAAAAAAACAGTTTTATTTCAGTCAAGATAGCATAAAAAAACAGTTTTATTTCAGTCAAGATAGCATAAAAAAACAGTTTTATTTCAGTCTTCTGGATGCTGCCTGTCCATATTATTGCCTCAGTGTAGTAACGTGACATTAGTGCTTCCAATACAACAAAATATTTGCCGCCTACTTTTTAACAATAGCAAATTATTAGAAATTGTTCCCTAATGATTTTTTCCGCACCTGGCGGTGGTGGTTTTTACTCGGTGAAAAAATAAATAGAATCGAGGCATCTCAAACTGGCGTTTAAACGGTTTGTTAGTTTTTAGTTGTTTTTTTTTACTACTATTTGCTATTCTAAATAATCTAAAAAGACAAACCAAAAGGCAGGGAAATGATTACACCATACGTTTTCAGGTAACACTGTAATGATTCCTTAATAATCAGAAACACGCTAATAGTAAGGCGAGGACATTTTTACCACCCATAATGTCTTGGAAGGATTTTCTTCAGCACAGCCTTACCTTACTGGCATCCTCAATATTTTACACCACCCCATTGTGCAATCCGTGGTCCATTACTGAATTAAAGCAAAGGTATAACATTTTTACTCACTTGTTTGTGTAGATTTCGTGGAATTTGCATTTGCGATATAAGAGCATAAGAAAATGTGTGTACTCTATTTAAAAATTTTATATAAATAAATAACAAAATTGTGATATATATATAATTAGTCAACAAACTTTAGCCTCCCTCCCCAAAATTTTTAATTTTCCCCTGGAAAAAACTCTCTGAATGCAACACTGATCATACAAGCCAACATTTTCATAATTTCAAATACTGATATCTATTGATTCATCAACAATAAAAAAATGAAAGCTTTGGGGAATGACACATACTGGGGATAAGTACTTGTAAAAAAAAAAAAAAATCCTGGATTTGACATGGAATGACTCACACATGATACACCCACATATGCAAGTGGCTAAGAACATGTAACAAACTGTTACAGTGAATGGGTATTACATCAGTGTGTCTAATGCTGAATGACAAACATTTTCACTTACCAAAGTTCAACATGACTTGTATAGCATGTAGTTAATATTGCCAAAGGATACAGCAGTCTATGGCTTCAGTTTACATATTACAAGTTTTAATTGCTAGAAAGGGGGGGGGGGGGGGGGGCAAACAGCATTACAGGTAACTGTATACTATAGGTAATACTATGTAACTGAGCCAATTTCATGAAGGTAAATATTATAATTATAAAACATTTGAACTGTATCTTTAATCCTGAAATTTAAGTTAAATTCCAGGAGTACTGTGACCCCCCCTTTAAAAATGACCAAAATCCTGTAGTCTAAGGATTGTATTCACTATGTGCAATGCATTTTGTGCTTTTACACAGATCCAGTTATCCAAGCAGTATCCCATATTTTCACAGCCTTTAAAACTATGAAAATTCATTATATACTGATCTATTTTGTGTATCTCTCTATCTTTCAATGCTGACCCTACACTTGCTTCTGTCTCACCAATAGCAAGTAACAAATAGCCTCTTGCACAATTGTTAATCCTGTCTTTGCTCACTGTCAGGCGGCATATCATTCTGCACAGATACCAATGTCCAAATTTGCCTTTTGGCATTCATTTCTTATACAATTGGTAATATCTTCAATATTGGCATAATGTACATGAGCCTAAGATATTATAACACAACAAAATGAAACTTTGCAAACTATTTATTTTCTATAAGGGATTTTGTACATGTATTATTGTCTGTCCTGATAATTGCTTTAAAACATAATTACTGAAGTATCAAAGTTGTACACCTAATAAGTGACTTTGGGACACAGTGTAGACCTATAAAAGAAATACAGAAAAACAGAAAGCACTATTCACACTATTGACTCTGACACATGAAACATTAGTCAAACCTCTTTCCACAGAAAATATGGATAATGAATTCTTGTACTGCTGTGATAATGACACATCATATTACAGGCTGGTGAGGTGACAACAGAAAATATTTAGGGGCACATAGGCAAACTGTTAAACATGCAGTTAAAGTGAATATAGAGGGTTTTGCCATGAATATGTGTCAACATCAATTCACTCATACTGGATGTCCCATGGGAAATGTCAAGAGACTTCTTTTAACTGTAAAATAAAATGTTTTCTCATATTACAGTAAGATGAACCACTAAAGGAAATGTTCATGATGGTGAAATTTTATGACATTACAATAATGTAAAGAGCAAACAACACTTTATCGCATATCTTTGTTTACAAGAATATACATGCTCCTAAAGCAAGAGAAACATGTTTTCTATCATGGGTATGCTGAAACAGTTTTGCATGCAAACAAATGTGACACAAGTTCTGATCTTGTGGAATAAGACCACAACGATGTTTTTTGGGGGGGGGGGGGTAAGTTTTTTCATACTTTAAGAGTACTTGTTTTAAAAAAAGTTAGTAGCTGAATTTTTTGTAAACCTGCCTATTGCTTGCTTGAATCTGAGACATGGTCATGCTATAACCATCATGCAAGAACTGTGTAACTCACTACAAATATGTGGATCTGCTTATATAAGTGAATTTTTAACCACTAACCAGACATTTTGAGCAGATGTTTCTACAAGGAAGTTTTAAAAAGCTAAATGCATTAGACGTATGTTCTCACAGAATCACTGCCCACTAGCCCAATTACTTGTTCTTCCATCTTGGTGCAAATACTGTACGTATTTGGGTCCTGTACTTTGTGTGCTTATTAAAACTTCTCAGTTATCTTGTCTCAAAGTTTCAGATTTGTGTCGTGTGTGATTTCTGGTTTCTTCATCGTACAATTGGTTCTTTGATTCTTCTACTAGATGTCTTGCAGCTCAGTCGGCTAGTTGCCTCTTGGATTTTGGTAAGAATGCTGCTGCTTCTGCCTCATTGATGCTAGTGTGTGTTAGACAACAATTAAGAGGAAGCTGTAATTAAGTTGAATGACGGAATCTTGATAGGAATTTTGCAGTTGGAATAATTAGTGAAATTTTATTCAGAAATAGTAATTTTGGATCAAATCAACCTAGTAGACTAACTGTGATTAACATAAATCAGGTTGGCCATATTTTTTGAAATTCTTAAAAGTACGTAGTCTGCTTTATCTATTTTGCAAATTGTAGTACACATAAGTAAATCTATGAACGCACACTTGCAAGATGAAACTACGGCTAAATCTGCAGTTGGAAGTTGGAAACATGGCTGAATTAGCAAAGGCAACGTGTACCAAGAATCAAAGGAAGCTGCAATTAGGCTTTCCTTGAATGCATTTTGATGAATTTCACATCCAGAAATCTAAATAAATTACAAAAAAAAAAAAAAAAAGAAAGAAACCTTTAGAGGCAACCAACCTGTTTGGTTATTTTTTTTATTAGTTATGCCACATTCAAAATGAATGAACTGGAAACAGCATATTTATGATAATTCTTTTTTTTTTCTTTTGTAAATATGTAAACATGAAAATGGATACACACTTCCAAGATTCGTATGCGTTTTAATTTCAAATCTGTCTATTAGGTCAAGCAGTTCTTAAACAACTAGCAGCTGTAATCTGGCTCCGTAAGAATGAATGCAATTATATCTGGCATCCTAAGTGTACTGTTTGTCAAAAATGATCATTTTAATCCAGATTGTCATCCTATTAAAATATGCATAGTGAATAGACCTGAGGAGTGAAACTTATCTAGAATTAGAATATTTTTTATCAATACTTTTATGACATTTCATTTTCAAATTAGTTTATCCAAATGACTGCAGATAAAGATTTCCAAAAAGAAGAAATATGTTTAAAATTTAAATAATCAGAAATCCATTAGGGAAGGCAGACAATGTCTGGGAGTTGTAAATATGTTTCTTGGAAATGAATTTTGATGAAATTTCATAACTTTTATCATACTGAAATTTTAATGAAAAATTATTATTCATATCAGTCTACTGCTTTTGGCCTACCATCACAAAAGTGGCCATACAGCAAAATTTTAAATGATGTGTGTGTGTGTGTGTGTGCATACATTTCAAAGATATCTGCTATCTGTGCAATATTTAGAGAAAATATATATACTGTAGCAAATAAATTAATCTGAACAAGTGAACTAAAACCAAAACCAAAACTTTGTCAAGTTTTTGGTTTGGTTCACAACAATGTTAGTTTTGGTTTCAGTTTACAATTGTCAGTTGAGGCTTTACAATGTTTAACTGAAACCTACATTTCTTAATAGCATTTTCCATGTTTTCTAGTGTGTACACAAAATGGATACATCTCCAAGACAAATTGCCAATGAGTGGTTTAGCCTTTACGTACTGTTAATGAAATTTAAAAGAGGTTAGACAAATACCTTTTCTCCCTGACAGAAAAAGAAAATGTGGGTGAAAAAGGAATATTATACATACTCAAGACTGGTTACTAGTTAGAAGAAGTAACGTGAATCCAAGATTGTCTGCTATAGACTTGGAAGCTACTGGGTTTAATGTTTCTGACATGACAGTCTATCGAAGATTGTTGGAAGCTGAGAGGACTGCCAGCAGACCAAATAGAACAACTGTTGATGGAAGCTATGCAGAAGCGGCTCCTGCGAACAAAGGTGCACAAAGATTGTACTGTTGAGAAATGGAAGGTCACATTCTCAGATGATAGCCATTTCTTTGTCCAAGGAGAGCGAGTACCCTATGTCTTCTACACACCCAGCTAAACAGATGTTCTGGGTTGTATTAGACGTGGCAGTCCAGGATAACTGTTGACAGTATGATGAAAAGTGACTAATAGATAAAAATATTGGAAAAAAAAAAAAAAAAACCCTTTTACCCGCAGATCTAGAAATACAAAGAACTCTTCTTCCAAGAGGATCTCACACCATGCCACACTTCGAAAAAAGTGAGGATTCTTCAAAAATCACAACATCCAAATGCTAGAGTACCCATATAACTCTCCTGTCATTATACTAATAGAAAATTTGTGGTCCATAATGAAAAAGATACTTGGAAAACTTAATTGTGATACAAAGGATTACATACAATCCATATAAAGGTATGGTTTAGAGATGCAGAAATAAAAATGCATTCTATGTTGATAGAGTCCATACCTAAGGAATTAATGAACTTATTAGGAACAGAGTAGCACACATATAAATTATTAGGAAAGTTGAAGTTTAATTTTTGTACTTATTTTCTTGCAAAATTACAACTTTTCTTTAATATTAGTGCTTGGATTAACTTGTTCACTACTGTATACAGTATATGTAGGACTGAAATTCCATACACACATTCATTCTTGAACATTACTTTTGAAATCAAGTTTGAAATTTCCACTTACCAAATTTTTATAAGAAAAAAAGAGTATTTCTTTATTTGTTTCTTCATGAAATATTTTTGATAAAGGATACATTTTTGAGTAGTGATTGTGTAAGTTTAAAATTTGCAAGTGTTTTGGACATCATTTTTTTTTTTTAAATTTAAAGCAGCACATTATCTGAAAGCAAAATGTTAAGCTGACATACATGGTATATCTAAATGGTCTGGCCACATGCTAGAGACATGTTTTACATGTCAAAATAAGGTAAAATATCCATATAAACGTGCTGATGCAGCAGAGCTAGGAATAATGCCAATTACAGTTCTGTATCAATGTTGTGTATTTCACTGAACTGTGATTTGCAAGCAGGTTAGATGCAAGCATGGTTCATACATTCTTTCAATCGTAGAATTGAAAAACTTTTCCAGGACATATGATCTAAATGCTCCTACTTAAAATATAGAGAAACCATAGGTCTGTTCAACCTGTAACCTACAACAAACAGCTCCCTACCGGCTTGAGCAAACTTAATACAACAGAATGTTGAAAACTGATCTCTGCTGCAGCTAATAAGAAACTTAGAATCACAGATAAATACTGAAATACCAAAAGTGTCGCTGAACATGTAAGTAGTTTAATTTCTACAAAACTTTTATGTACATTATGCTATACTAAATTTGAGAAAAATTAATTTTTACTTTGGCTTTTAGTTCAATCATTGAAGAAAATTATAAAATAAAAAAACCCCCATAAAACTCAAAAATATATAGGTATAAAATCCATAGTTAGAACATAAACTCATCATTACTCTCGTAATGCTATCATATACCACAAAATCAATGTATAAAGTAAATACTATTTATATTTAATTATTTTGAAATAATGCTGACATTGGAAATTTAAGGATAAGGAAGGTGAAATATTTGAAGAAAGACAACACTGAATTTTTCGGTTGAAATGAGCACTTCTTTTGAATCTCTCCGATGAGAATGAAATTTATCAAAGTTACTCAAAGTCAATGCAACTGGCTAAAAAAATAATCAACTGGAGTTTTGCAATCAATAAAACATCCAGAAATAGAAACAGCTACTCACTTCCACCAGTGACTAAAAAGTACAGTATGTTACGAAAATTAAGAAATGGCACACAAAAAGTTTCTCATAGCAGAAGGAAAGTATCAGCGACAAAGAGATTTCCAAATCAGACACTTCAAAGAAGAAATACAATATGACTCTACACCTTGTAGCAGAAGAATTTTGCATAATGGAAAAGTTGAAAGTAGGCAAAAAGTAGTCTTCATGGTAAAAGCTATGCTAAGGAAAAAGGACTTTTCAAATACCTGGTGGGAAAACTATGCGCTATTTTACGCAGGAGGTATTTTCAAAAGGTTTTCCGAGGTGAGAGATATCGGTTCATGAAATAATTTTTCCAAGAGTTTTCAGAAGAGCTCAGATTTTGCTGTGAATACATCAAAGCAAAAATAAACACTTACACCTCCTGGTGGCCAAAAAGCATTCTTTAACAGAAATTAGGAATTATGTGCAAAACATTTCCCATCAGGAGCTGTATCCGATGCGGGGAGAATTTTTGAAATAGGACTTTCATAAGCAGAGATATTGGAGAAAACACAATTTACCTTTACGCCCTCCCTAGAGCAAAATCTATGCATTACTTGAAGAAGTGACTGTACCTATAACAGTCTTTGATATAAATGGCATTGAAAGGAAAAATAATTATTTCAACTGGATATTTAGAAGCAAAGATATGAAATAAAATATATTTTGAATTCGTAGAATCTGCATTTACACCTTTTAGCGGAGGAAACGTGCATCAGAAAAAAAAAAAAAAGGTGCGGAATGCAAAGATAATCATTCTCACATTTCAAGCTTCCCAATGCAAAAGAAATTTTTCTGGTCAGACTGATAGTTGCAGAGATATGCTGTACACTGATGGATGGACAAAGTGATAACATAGGCACAATCTTTGTTTTACAAATGATGTGCTAATAACACAACTTCAGTACTGTTAACAGACAAGAAAACTAACAGCCTCCTCATTTTGACAGAGGTGGGGAGGGAAATTTGTCAGACATAAGTTATATCAGTAGAAAAATTCTTAACTATGAAACATTGTGCAGGGACAAAAAGGCAGGAATGGATAGAATTCCAGGACATGTAACAGAATTTTAGGATATTTCCAGGGCAATTTGGAATTCCGGGACTTTTCCAGGATGCGTACGAACCATGTGCTACACTAATCTCCTTCTGTTTTCACATGAGCATGGAAGGTTATTCATTTCATGAATTGACACAGACACATCTTTTGTATTGAAATCACTTGGTAAAAGTTGGGAGGTTAGGCATATCTACGTACCATCAAACATAATCACATCAGCACCTTACACACAGGGAAACATTTGTCACTGTTTACAGTCACATGCTCATATGAGAGAGAGAGAGAGAGAGAGAGAGAGAGAGAGAGAGCCCATTACTGCAAACAGTAGGAGACAAAGAGCCATCCGGACACTTGCTTTAGAGGAGAGAATCCTGGTGCCCAGAATAAAGAAATAGCTGCAATAGAAAATATCTCAAAAGCATGACCTTGCCGAGAGTTCTGTATGAACAGAGCTTGTACCCATACTATGTGTAGCATGTGCAGGATTTCACATCTCCTGATTATCCATCACAAACAACTGGCTAATGGAGTATGCATAAATGGGTGGTGACCCATTCATTTCATCAGTGCTCTTTACAGATGAGGCCAGATTCACCAGTGAGAGCATCATAAATTTTCACAACAATCACTTATGGGCAGAGAAAAACATGCATGGTGGCATCTGAAGTAGAGAATGCGCCATTGATACTTCCCACAATGAATATGGTTTATGTATGTATAAATGTATATGGTTCACAATGTATATAGTCCATGAGCCCCAAGTCATTTTAGCTATATGATACAAGAACCCTTGGACAATAACTACCCTGCCCAGTGAATAGGTCACTGAGGACATTCAGCTTGGCACTAGTGCTTTCCAGATTTTCCAATGGATTTCTACTTGTGGGGACATTTAAAAACTCTCATTTACTCCACTCCATTCACTGACACGGTTCAGAAGCAAGTTCCAAACAACTGTCAGACAATCCACAACACCTCCACTAAATTTTAATGAGTTCAACAGTCAATAAAAACACATGCCCAGGCTGTGTTGAGTCTCATATCAGAAATTGCAAGCACTTTTCTTCCTGTAAACATACCAATGCACTGTGTGTCTTCAAAATCATTTCAACAGACATTTTTATAGCTAACACTGGCAAGAAATTTACATAAAAAAAAAAAAAAGGTTATAAAGGGTAAGCAAAATTGTTCCTCATTAATGTTTATATAGTATATGTCTTATTTTGGGGTGTAGAACATGTCCTGGGAAACTGAACAAGGTCCTTTATTTTTATTACATAATATAAAGTGGACACACACACACACACACACACACACACACACACATATATATATATATATATATATATATATATATACACGCACACAGCTGCATTGGCAAACAGAAGCTTCACATCCTTAGATGTGGAACCAACGACCAACGGGATCAGGAAATGTGCCAGGGGGCAGATCCAATAAGCTTGACTGTAGTGCACCTGGTAGCAAATCTGGGAAGCTAGTACCCCAAAATCTGAAAAAATGTAAATTGCAAAGTTGGGGAGCATCATGTGTTTGCTAAAATTGGTAAAAAATGTGTAGGTCAATAGGTAAAAATTAGGCTGTACATTGAGGAGGCAAATGTATGAGTGCATTTAGGTAACCATGAAAGTAAATGCCATGACAAGCTGATGAAGAAACAGCACTACTATGGCAGTGTAATATGAACACAAGATCTGAAAATAATACTCAGAATAAGTTGTAGACATTTAATAGTACACACCACACAATCAACTTACACAAATCATTAAGTGCAGCCATGTGTTGTTGACATAGAGGCCCTCAGCTATTACATTACTAGAAAGAAACATATCTATCAAAGTTAAGAGTATTCCAAATGACCATCATTTGTTACAATGTGTTCCTGGATGTGACTTACATAGTAGGTATCAAGAATATCAGTTAACTTTCAGCACTGGTAACTATCCTGCAAGAACCTGCTCTTGCAGCACACCTGCAGGGGTTGATGTATCATATACCTTAGATTTCAAGTAACCTCAACAGGAAAAAATCCAGTGGGTTAGGTCTGGTGACTCGGGCTGCCAAGCCCTAGATGTATCAGTGGAACGTGGCGGTGAGAAAGTTGCTGACCGATGCTGTGCAATGTGTGCCATTGCTTTGAAACCACATATGAGACTGTACATGAAACATCATCCGAAAAGTCTGGTATGGTACCATGGAGCAGTTGTAGATATTGTAGTCCAGTGAGAGAACCTTGGAAGAACACTGATCTGGCAAATGTTTTTCCAGATGCCACACCAGACATTAAACCACCAACATACCTGGACTTACTTGTAACCACCATTGCTCATCCATGCTCCTGTGATTGTGCCTGTTGTGATTGTGGTCATGTGTGAATGTGAATTCATCTGTCCACAAAATGTTTGCTAGAAACTATAATAGGTTCATTGACTTTTGATTGAGGACATAATTACACCGGTCTGTATGGAACTGATGATCACCAGTATACATGGCCTGCTGGGGTACTCTGTCGTATGCGTAAAACCCATGATTCACAGTATCTTCCATGCACATCTAGCTATCAGGCCACAGCGAGTTCCCGTACACTATATTACGGGTGGGCAAGTGCAAAGGACACAACACTCACAGCGCTCAACCTATTCACGGATTGATGTGGTCTACCAGAGCATTACCAAGTCATAGTGTTACTTGTTTGGCAGAGATGTTATGTTGTACAAGGCGGGTGTGATCGTGGAAGGTGTAGGACAAGGACCACCAGGAAAATGCTATGAGTACAGCTGAGCAGCTGCATGTGCATTTCACCAACATTCTCCATATATCAACACTATCTCAGACCACTGTTCAGAAGTGTACTCCATTGTACATACAGTTGTCATTCAATGAAGTCATGTTACCTTATTTCACCTGCATAGGAAACCTTAAATAATATGCATTAACTGTGTGTCATCACTAAACTAGCATTGCACACATGTACGGAAGTCACAGTACTTTGCTTACTTGCACACAAGGTAATAATACCTAGGATCAACATGCTGCAGGGCCTTGCTTTTTAATTTGGAGGAGCGACAGATAAAATTGAAAACTTTGATATTTGACAAAAATATTGCAAAAAAAGGCAACACTTTTTTTCGCACATTTCTTAGTTTTTTAATTCCTTTCATAAATTTTTCATGTCATTATTTATTGTGTTAAAATGTGCACTCCACAGTCAGGTTATCCTTGCCACGGGCAAATAAGAGTTTCAGAGGAGTAAAAGTTTGCAGGATGCCCATGAATCTTCAAGAAACCGAGTTTAAGCACTCTTCAAAGCGTAAAGCTATGTTGTACTTTAAAAGATATACAAGAAAAGTGCAATAAAATATGCAGTTCACACATGCTAATGATTTTTTTGTATAAATAAGAAATTTTTGTCTCGTCATTATATAAATATAAGGATTTACTTGGTCGTACAAACCTTTGAAATTGAATATACATATATTACATATAGCGTCAGGTGCCCACTTCACTGGCTATTTTTGAGGTGGTTTTGGCAAACAAAAAATCTATGGATATGTGCTTAGCCACTACGAAGAAAGAAAAAAAAAAGAGAGAGAGAAGTAGAAAGAAAAAACTCTGCCAAGATTAATTTTGTTAAAAAAAGAACATATATTTCGATGGACGACGATTGAATAAATAAATTAAAAAACAGTCTGATTCAGTTAGGTAAAACAGTCTGATTCAGTTAGGTAAAACAGTCCGATTCAGTTAGGTAAAACAGTCCGATTCAGTTAGGTAAAACAGTCCGATTCAGTTAGGTAAAACAGTCCGATTCAGTTAGGTTGAGGCTCTGCTACTGCCAGGCCTCAACGGCACCAGTTTTTTGCTCCAATCACTAGAAAGCATTCTGATGACACTGTACTTCCAGGATATACTGTAAATACACTTCCATACCTTGCAATCCTCACTGTACAGTCTAATTCACCTATTCATTGGCCCCCACCTTTTATGACCAATCTGTAGCAAACACATGGTGCTCCCAAACTTCACAATTGACATTTTGTGCTATTTGTCATAGTTTCGGAGTTGGGGAACTAACTTCAAGATGAATGAAATGCTTACATGCCATGCTTTGTTTTCCTGAAGTATGGCTACATTATGATGAGCAGTAAGATAAGAATATCATTTATAATGTAATTTAAAAGTTCAAGTGATAAACGTAACTATCATTTTTAACAGAATACAAAGGGTTCTATCCGACATAGTTTGCCAAATTTAAACAGACCAGTTGTAGTCTATGCCAGTACACTTTCAAAATACATAGTGTTAATGTTATGAAGTTACTGTAATTAAAACGGTAGTTACGAAGCCACTACAGCTTAAATGTCATGTACTTACTAGCATCTGGGTTATTTGCCAGATTTAAATATTAATATAAATCAGTGATTAGAAGTAATGCTGTTACTGTAATATACTTTTACAGTAGTGTCGTGTGTAGCACAATGGCATAACTAGGACAAAGTCCCCCCCCCCCCACACACACACAATATTTACTTTAGTATCCCTAAGCACAGCAATTTTCTCTGGATTTTGAACACAATGGAGGATGTGTTTTTCGTGCGTGCATATGTGGGAGGGGGAGTTATGTAGATTGTCCGGAAAAATAAGGGGCTACCTATAGAGCCCTGTAGTTTTACCTCTTTATGTAATTTTTGGAACAGAAGTACATAATTCAAGGTTATCAATCAGCTAATCAGGAATAACACTAACATGGAGTGTGGACCAATGCATGAACATACATTTTATTGCAATAAAAGGATTCGGCGGTAAAATATAGTTAAACGCTTAAGGTTAATAAAACTATAAGACTTTAGTGATCATTACTGGATATGGTTGCATACAAATAGATAACTCAGTGTCCTACACCATAAGAATGCAATCCGGACTTACTAGCTACAGGCATTTATTTGCAGGTTTTCTTTAGCTGATACTCAGTGGCGTATCTTGGGTCCCACACCTGGGCTCCCCCCCCCCCCCCCGACATTCCCAGTACTGTTTTTTTTTTTTAAATTGCGGTTTATTTTTCAGTTGTAACGTAATAGAAGTAACCCTTTTTTCTAAATTTTAGGTACATGCTACTGCTAGTATGATACAAACTAATTATAAGGATTAGGATTTGAACACTTATTTGTACATGAACTCCATTATTTTTCTGAATACTTTATTTGTACATGAACTCCATTCTTCTTTCCTTTTGTGTGGACTTCAGTGTTACGTTTACATAAAAAGTTTCTTCCGAGTACTTTTTCATATTTAAAAATTAAAAAGAATGTTTTTTCTATTGACATAACAGCCAAGTTGCCGAAATGTACATGGCTCTAAGAAATATCTTGATTCTTTTTAATGTAGAAAAACTTCTTTCGGCAGTTACTGATGGAAACTAATATTAGGGTCTGCTGATTTGTACACCACACTAAACACAATGTCCAACAAATTATTCATCTTTATGTAACAAGAAATGTCGGGTAAAGGTTCCATCTTCGGCTTGCTCGATAGATGGCGCCACGATATGTCCCTTAGTGGATCTTTTATTTTAACGTAACGCTGCAAGAAAAATGAGAAAATGTTTTGCAATGCCTCAGATATGATGACTTAAGGGTAAATGATTTGTCACAAACTATGCATTGAAAAGAAGATGCACCTCGGGCGGGATTGGTAAGTCTACTTATGTGACGACCTTTTATTCTACGATGTTCATCTAAACCCTGCTGCCTAGAATATTTGTGACAACTTTCACAAGCATATAATATCTTTTCCCGATTCTATTGCAATCTAAGTCTCAGATACCTTTGATATAATGAAAAATATCTATATTTATTGCAGTGTTACGTTAAAATAAAAGATCCACTAAGGGACATATCGTGGCACCATCTATCGAGCAGGCCGAAGATGGAACCTTAACTGAAATGTCTCTTACTGATTTCTTTTTGTATTCATCAAGGGAATCAAAACACCTTTAGTTCATTTTTTAGTCAAGCTGTATCAAAATTTGAAGCATAGAGTTCTTTAAGTTCTGATAGTAGATGTTTAGAAAAGCTTTCAAAAAATTTATCAAAACAGTTCGAATCCAACAAAGCCACAAATTTAAGATACAATATTACAGATTTTAATTTATTGACACTTCACACAAACTGAAACAACTCTCGTGAAACACATACTATTATCGGTGGGAGCAAGTGAGTGACTAATGTGTAGTCCAAGTCTTCTCTTTTCTGAGCGAACCGTTGCCAAAGCATTCCCCTTCACCTGCTCATTCATGCTGTCATGGAAATGCTAGCTGGCGGTCGTATCGAAGGTCTTCGGATCAGAACAGTGAAGACTGACTGGTAGAGCTGTTTGCGTTACGATAACACCATCCTGGGAGACCCGTTGTTCTTGCTCGCCAGATAGATTCTTTTAGTCAAAAGAAGCAAATCCGGACGTTTTTTGTCGTAGCGAAAGCATCGACATATCTTAATACTGTTGCTAATTGTTTTTTATTTGTGTATATTTCATTTACTTTGATTTGTGCATTCTATGGGCTTCGCAGCTAGCCTCGAATATACGCCACTGCTAATACAGAGCTTCACTTGGACACCTTTGTGACATTTTGCAAATGGATGTCATTTGCTAGCCTATTCAAGTTTTCCTATGCAGTGAATGAGACATACTTACTATAAGTACTAAAAGAAATAGCAAAGTGTAATTGTTTTGTCCAAAACTAAAATCACTTGAAGAAATCACCCATCACAAATCTGTGGCTGCCACGAAAAAAAGTTTACACCTATCATGTACGTAATTCTAGGTGACTGACTGTTTTCACACATCGTCCACAGGTGCTCTCATGTGTGCTAGTACTTTTCCTCCTCAGCACAGAGAAAAGGCAATTGGAGAGCAATCATATTATTTACAAATCATTGCAGAGCAATCATATTATTTACAATTCTTTGCAGAGCAATCGTATCAAAAATATTGCAGTGATCGTATTACAACCGAGCCAAAGAGCTTCAATCTGTAGGAAATCTAGTGTTTTAAAAGTAACTTGACATTTATTAGCTAAGTTTATCTTAAAGAAAAATCTGATATCTTTTAGCTAAGTTTATCTTAAAGAAAAATCAGAATCTTTGGGTTAATTATTTGTTTTTTTTTTCTCCATAAAATTAGAACTAGCAGCTGCAGCATGCCACTTCATTACCTAGTAGTTATACCACTGGTGCAGCATTGCTACAAATAGAAATATATAAGTATTTCTCGATATATATCGAGATGGAAAAAAATGAAAAATATGCATATAAAGATCTCCAGAATTTGTACCTTTAACTTAGGTATCAAAAGTAGCTACTTTTCAAAAAACGTAGTTGTAGCTGTAGCAAGGTACTTTTCAAGAATGTGATTGTAGCAGTAGTTAGCTACTTTTAAAAAGTAGTTTTTCGATTACTAGTTTAAATATATAATATGCAAGACATGAATACGAAGTCTTCCTCCAAACATATGACATTGGACTGATGGGGCCGAGAGTTAAGTGACTGTAATTTCTTCGCACAGCTTACCTCCGCTAATTTGCACACTTTTTAATCAGTAAAAAACTCATTTATGTTTCGAAACTGCCCCAAAAGACGCGTACGGTATGGCGAAATTACATGCTGTCTCCTATTCTAATTTAAAAATTCTTCATTGGCACCTACTCAAACATACTTACCGCTTCGCCTATCTAAACATTTATCACAATTCACAACAGAACAAATCTCATATAAACAACCTACAGAACAGAACACGACGCCATCTAATGACAATAATTCAAAGTGCAACAGAATATTCCGTGCAGCTGAACAGGAAGACATCAATCATCAAATCCCTACCCAAAAAAGACCACTCCCTTACAATCGTTCGGACCAATCACAGAAGGAGCGTGAACCTAGTCTGTGGGCTAAATTCACGCATAGCGTGAATATAGCTTCAGCCCAAAATTATGCCGTCAGTTTTCAAACAGATATTTTGAAATTATTTTATGTATAGTAAAAGTATGAAAAAAACTCGAGCCATAAGATTCATTCTACTTACTTGAAATTGTGGAAATATCCAGTTGTAGCACGTGCTGTTTGGACAACAGTGGAACCAAAGCCTTCGTGTTGCTCACATGTTGCTCCACAAAAGCTGCTTGCATGTTGCCTCAGGTGGTAAAGGTTGGAACTTTGTTCCTTTGCTGCTAATCGGATTAGTGAATCCACACCGTGGTTGTTAGAAAAGTGTAGGCTGTTCTACCTACGTCAACATACAACGGAAACACTGTGCCAACGAATTTAGGAATAGAAAAGTAGAGACGGTAGCTCAGTTTTGGGCCCATAGCCTGATTTCCGCACGTGCACAGGACCTCAATTTTTTTTTTGGGGGGGGGGGGGGCGATCAGAACTATCTTGATAATAATATAGATCATCAGCAAATATTCTTTTAAACGATTGATTGGAAACTTTAATCGAGCGGAGGAGGGTATACACAGGATGTCCACAGGGCCTTGACTATAGCCTAAGTCGATCCCTGCTTGGGCCTACGTTAAATTGCAAGCCTGCGTGTGTGCTGCCTGGATTAGGAGGAACGCAAAACTTATTCTAGCAGCATAGTAGTCTATGCAAAAGCCATATTATTATCTCATGCTTAGCTTTCTTAATCGGGGACCGACTTAGACAGTTTGGGGCACTGGGCAAGAGGCTTTCAGGGGTCCCCCGGCATCCCGTGTGAATCGCTTTGCTGCAAAGCAAGTAATATATAGCTATATCTTAGGGGCCCCTCAAAGTTCGGGGCCCAGAGCACGTGCCCCGAATGACCTCTGTTAAATCAGGCCCTGTTTTTAATGCCTTCATCAGCTGAGCTCTCTCGAAATGAAATTCTCAAGATTTCGTAAAAAGAACAAATACATAATAAACGAAGTTCATAAAATGGGCACCTGCTTCAATTCATGAAAAATATTACTGACACTTTACAATAGAAAAAATTACGAAATTTCTTGAAAATATTGTTTTTCCACAGCGATTGGATTATTGATTTTCAAATAATAAGTCTATGTAGGAATCAATCAATATGTTGTGACTATAAACTCACAGTAAACTGAGTAACAACAAATTCTTCTATCAAAAGTTCGCTGACAGGCAGGTACACTGAGCGTATGTACGTATAAATGGAATGAAAAGTCAGTATGTATGCAGCTTGAACCAGTATTATACCTTTCTTTGTTTTGAAAAACAAATCATAAAACTTGGGTTATAACTTTTTGAGCACTTTGTATAAATCTTCATACCATGGCAAATGCGAGTGAGAGGCAGCGCTGCTGAAATGGAATAATCGATTCGTGCAATTGAGAGAAAAAAATTACTAAAGTAAAAATTCGTAAAATTCAGATCATGAGCTTTGTGTCTTTCCTCACTGTACAAATAGAACTCAGTATCGCGGAATGTGCTGTTCGTATACAGTACATTCCGAGACTTGAAAGTGTGTAAATAATGGGTTAATGTAATCGTATAAGAAAAACACAACGAAAAAAAAAAAAAACGTAAAGTATATGATTTAAAAATATATTATTGGGGGTACGCCCACCTCCCCATTAAAACTCCGTATGGTGGCAAATACGAGTGCTGTAGCCCACGTAATGGTGCGTTTGTTCAACCATCTCATTTGCCGATTTGTTAAATTATATTAAGCTATGATTTCATTGTGTTTCAACCAGAACAAAAATTTCTGATATGGGAACGCCCAAGAGATGAAAAATTGCTCAAAACGAAAGCAAATATGAGACATAACAGTTCGGAAAACATTTAGAACACATTCGTAATGTGTTCTCAATGCTTTCTAAATGTGTTTCGAATGTGTTCCATTCTCACGCGCAAAGTGTTCCGAATGTGATCTGGAAAATAATGTGTTCTAAAAATTAACACTAGAGCACATTGTACAGGAGGAGAACACATGAGGAACATATTTGGAGCGCATTGGGAACACATTTGTCGTCAGCAGAACACAACCGAAACACATTTGGAACGCATTTATAAAAAAGCGTTCCCAACGTGTTCCAAATGTGTGCCGAGCGTTTGCAGTGCAGTGGTTCTGAAATATCAGCCCTAAACACGAAGTTTTGCACTGAAAGTTTTCCTGCAATACACGTCCAGCCTACGACGCAGTATTTGCGAGGTGCAAATAACGAAATATTCAGTATCACAGGAACTGTCACATTATCTCTAGGGCTGGGAAAGGCTCGTTTTACACATTATTTCCTGCTCATAGACGACCTACCTGTTAAATGTCTAATGGGCATAAATTTTATCAATACTTTTAAAATTACCATGAATTTCGAACAACATGTTATTTCCTTTCCGGAACCTGTCGAAGTGATTCCTAAAGATCCTATAGACATAACGAATTTGTTACTGAGTAAACAACTGAATGAGAGGCAACGAAACCAGCTTTCTCAACTTTTGAATGAAAGACCTGGTTTATTTTCCGACCAACCTGGTTTCACACAGGTGGTTTATCACGTCATTGACACTGATGGTTCGAAACCGATAGCGACGAAACCTTACCCTTGTGCTCCCCATAAAAAAATGAAATGCAACGTCAAATTTCAGAGATGATTAAACAGGGCATAATAAGGGAATCAACAAGCACCTGGGCCGCACCTACTTTTCTTGTTCCAAAGAAACAACCCAACGAATTTCGTTTCGTGACCGATTTCCGCAAGATAAACCAAGTCATGAAAGCGATAAATTATCCACTACCTGTCATGTCGCATATTTTGCATGACCTATCGTCAACTAAATGGATGTCAACCTTGGATTTGGCGAGTGGATATTGGCAGGTTGCGGTACATCCAGACTCCGTAGATAACACAGCCTTTGTGACTGCTTTTGGGGCTTATGAATACCTGCGTATGCCCTTTGGACTAGCTTCTGCACCTGCTACTTTCCAAAAGCTTATGGATACGGTTCTCAGACACACTTTAGCTACGTCAAGTAACCTTTCAATTACCCTAACGTGACTTAACGTAAGCTTTCCTGCACTACACGTCCAGCCGGAGAATTTTATTCATTATACAATACAGACAAACACTATCAACATTCATGTATTATGTGTGGAACTTAATCTTCAGCCACAGGCACGACACGTTGACAGCAAATTATAGCAAATCGAATACGTACCCAATCAGGGAAACAATTCCCGTCGTGTTGGATACATTGGAGTCATCGATCAGGGAGCTGCCGAATACCACTGCAGAAAAAAGAGGGCTGTTTTGAGTTGATAAAGTCATCGATACTTGTGTGGACCTCCTCGACAGAAGTGAAGTGCGTAACACTCAGGTGATGTTGCAGGGAGCGAAAGAGGTGATAATCCGACGGGGCGATATTTGGGGAATACGCCGGGTGGGACGAAATCTCCCATCCCAGGTCGGTGATCATGTTAAAAGTCGTTTTCGCGGTGTGAGGATGCGCGTTATCCTGAAGCAACAGGACCGACATTCTGCCCTTACCGGTGTATGGACTTTTCGCCTCCAGTGCACCGCTCACACGAATGAGTTGCTGACAATAACGCTCAGCATTGACCGTTTCACCAGATTTGAGCAACTCATAGTGTACGACACCGCGCTGATCCCACCATATGCACAGCAACAACTTCCTAGCATGTATATTCGGTTTGGAGGTACTGGTGGTAGGCTGACCTGGATAAACTCACGATTTGCGCGACTTAGGATTATCGTAGAGGATCCACTTCTCATCACAAGTCAAAATCTTGTGGAGGAAATCCTTCTTCTTGAATCTGGAGAGCAAGGACACAGTAACATCGTAGTACCTAGATTTGTTCGCAGCTGTGAGTTGGTGGGGCACCCAACGGCCCTCCTTGTGAATTCGTCCAAGCTTCTGCAGGCGCTTTGCAATGGCTTGCCGTGTTTCTCCGAGTTCCTGGGCGAGCTCTGACTGTGTGCGACAGGAATCCGCGTTCAACAGTTGTTCCAGTTCCTCATCGTCAACTTTCTGTGGCTGTCTCGGACGTTCTGCATAACGGAGATCGAAAATTTCCTGCTTAAACCGCTGGAACTACTTCGTACACGTACTGTAGGACACAGCAGCCTCACCCAAAGCAGCACATATCATTTGCTGGGCTTCCGCACTTTTCTTCAGCTGAAACGCGAATAGGAGGCAGTGCCTGAAATGTTGCTTCTCGAACGACATTGCTTTCACCGTCAACTTTCGTCCCTTCTGTCACTACAGCTGTGAGTGGTTACGGTTGCCGGGGAAGCTATGGAATTGCGCTGCAATTAGTCATTATCGCACACAGCTATTTGCATTTGCCAACGTTCTGTGATCGCTTACACCTAATACATAGAACGACCTGGTCGTTACGTACTATTCACAGAGAAAGGCGGAGCTTGGGAAGCACTCCACAGAAAAAAGATTTCACAAGGGACTTTTCTGCAGCATGTACTTCTTCTTTGCTTGTCCATTTTCAACAGCCTTCACCTGCGAGCTTGCGTTCGCGAATCAGATGACCTGTGTTTGTGTATTGTTTTGCGTTTCCATTGTAGCTAACTTCTTCGCCGTTTGTTCAGATAATTATCTTCTTTTGCCGTTTGATCACATGATTTTTTCTCCGACTCTATCATCTGAACAATTAATTTAATTTTAGTAATTTAATTAACAAGGTTTCCGTGATATCTCTAAACAAAAAGAATAAATAAAAGTAGATTTTCTCAACAAAATTAAACCAAACACAGCTAAACACTTCAAAATTAAATAGCAATTAAACCTGTCAAAAAACTGAAGTAAAAATGGGCTATTTCTCAGGAATTCTCAATATTTAGTGTGACTCCATATGCATTCCTCTTAGCAGTTATCAAGTTAACGAAGATTTCTTCCGAACGTTGATACTTAACTTCCTTTTTATGACGCAGAAACCCTAATTTGTTGGATGAATTTGTTCTACACCTTAGTCTTGTCAGCAATTATTCAGGCTTTTTTCCTGAACTTGTGGTGCTATTGTTGTTAATTTCTTTTCCTTTTGAACTGTGACTGCACAACTTTTTAGATCCAGATCTGCAATAAGCGCATGAGAATTAACTGAAAAAATATTTTCATTCACATCATAATAAAATTTAATTTTCTTTCGTACTTTTCCGATTAGTAAAGATATTCTTACCACTTCAAAAGAGTATTCGTATCCATCAGGATTGCCGACTGGTAATATGTACCAATCAAAAGCATCCAACATAAGTGTTGTGTCCAGACCTCGACTGCATTCCCTAACAAACTGGAATTAAAAAAATCATAAATATTACTACAGTATATGACTACCAAATGAATATAGAAAAACAATATCAGATCAAGAAAGAAAACCGCAATCAACGAATACTCCGTGTAGCACTAATATTGCGACACTAAAAAAACAATATCAGATCAAGAAAGAAAACCGCAATCAACGAATATTCTGTGTAGCACTAATATTGCGACACTAAAAAACAATATCAGATCAAGAAAGAAAAGCGCAATGAACCAACACTCTGTGTATATCTAATATTGCGACCTTAAGAAACAATATCAGATCAAGAAAGAAAAGCGCAATCAACCAGTACTCTGTGTAACACTAATATTGCGACACTAAGAAAACAATATCAGATCAAGAAAGAAAAGCGCAATCAACCAATACTCTGTGTAACACTAATATTGCGACACTAAGAGAACAATATCAGATTAAGAAAGAAAAGCGCAATCAACCAATGCTCTGTGTAGCACTGATATTGCGATACTAAGAGAACAATATCAGATCAAGAAAGAAAAGCGAAATTAACCAATACTAATATTGCGACACTAAGAAGCCAGTGGCAGCGTAAAAGAAAATCCTAAGAAACCAGAGATTCGATTTTTTTTTATTGGAGGTTTAACGACCACCGTGAGCAACTCAATGGGCTATAAGCAGTCGCCCGTCCCTAATTTAGGGTCACTGGTTCCAGGGAAGGGAGAGAACCAGTGCCGTAAGACAAACACAACATCCATGCCTCACCGGGATTCGAACCCGGACCCCGTTCGGACGAATGATCAGAGGCCATCGCTTAGACCACTGCGCCACCGGGGCGGCGATTCGATTTCCAATCGACATGTGTAAAACCTCGACCTGCACTCAGAGGGTACTATGTCAACCATAACGGCGATACAGTCATGATATAACGAAAGATGCTGTGCCGATCCAAAAGTTGTGCATCCCCCCGAAGAATGCTCGTGCTCTTCACTTCAACTTGCCCTGGAAAAGATGCAAGCATGTTCCACACCATATGGTAGCAGACACATTGTACCAGGAACAGATATGTAGATTCTGGAACTTATGATATTGCTAGCCACAGCACATAGGCAGTTCTTTGTTATATCTGCAGGGTATGGATGGGCACTTCTGCAGCCCACTGACCTAAAATTTTCAAAGATACAATAGGAGTACAGAGTGCGCAATAATGTCAACGTGCCATCCATATATTTCGATAGGCCCCGGGGTATACCTCTATCGTAAAGTATCACACCCCTGACCATGCAGCGGAAAATTGATGGTACAAATTTCCCTAAGTCCCACATTCTTATGAATTTAAATTGCTATTAATCTCAAGGAAGACAGACAGACTAGGACTTGTGCATGAAAAACACGCATCCCCGTTTGCTTGTTCATTGGTCCAGAAGCAGCTGACTCTACATCGTTATAGCCTGTGTTGCGGCTCTAGAAATGGGCTTTGCAACATTATACAGTTAATGGCTTATATTGTGCTGACTGCGTCCTGCCGTTCGAACAGCTCATTTGAACTACAGGCTTTTGGATGTTTACCCCTGACCTAGATTACGGAAGGAAAGCTGTTCTGAAAACTGCATTCTGGGAAGTAAGCAATTCTGACGAACTTGGGGAGCATGTTGTAGACCAGTCTAGTCTTTGAGGGCTCTAGTGAGCTCTTAACTTAAGAACCCAACCAAGGTCCTGGCATCAGTATCAGCTAACTCGTTATCCTGGATCCCAACATGACTGGGAGTTCAGCAGAATCGGACCTGAAAATCGTCCTGGTAGAAGCAACGGAGAAAGAGAAGAATGGACTACACAATCTGCGGAGGAGAGAAAATGCAAAACACTCAGAGAATTAACTAGAACACAACAATGAGGTTTGGACTGGACATCACGACGTGCAAGGTATACAGCATGCACCTTTGCTGAAGACATCGTGGCCTCAGCTGGTATCTACTCGATACAAACATCATCGGTACAGAGAGGAGCAGATCCCACAACTCTTTCCAACACTGAACCATCTGTAAAGATCGGGACAAATTTCCAGTGGAGAAAGAGTGCTCAGCAAAGAGTTCATGGTACACCGACAATGGAAAGGAGATTTTAGTTCACGAAATAAAATAGGTAACCACCTGGACACCAAGAAGATGCCAGAGAGGTTCCTCAAAGTCCCTGCTCTGTCCAGTTGATGACAAGTCGATTTCTGCACGCTGTGTAACCGCAGACATTCGAAGTCCAAACGTTGGAACGCGCGGAGGGAGATTCTCAAACAGTCAAACATGCTGACGTTTGAAAACTGGGTCATACAAGGGATGTTCTGGAAGGGATTTCTGTTTCTGGTAGAATTAAAGTGACAGCTACAGACCACAAAAGTCCAGTGGCGGTTCGTTAGTTTCCGCATAAAGGCCAGGCATATGATATTTACGAAAGGCTCTTGTATACAAAAGTAAGGTCTAATGACGAACGAAGTCCATGTGCCGAAGCTCTGGCCGACCTGCTGAGCCATACACACAGCCATTGACCGGTTTTGATCGAATCACAGAATGATAAATACGAAGCCAAAAGGCGTCACACACGCGCACGGAACGTGAGCGCAACGTCAACGGTAAGACATAGAAACTAGTCTCCGACAAAACCAGTATAGCTGTGGATCCCAAACGCAGTTCCTGTCGGATTGGAGGCCGTATCTCCGACAGAAATGAACATAAGCTGTCATTTCTGGGCCATTACTGGTTTCAGAATGAGCGAATGACTCCATTGAGAAATGCAGCGGCAGCTCAATATCACGCATACTTGAAGATAGGCAAAAGATACGTATATCATCGATATAAATTGCATTAAAAATAGCAGGAAGAAGGTTGTGGGATAGACAATTAATACAAAGAACGAACGGTGTTACTGATAAGACAGAGCTTAAAGGACTCACTGGTCGTGAGAAAAAGGCGCAGAGAACGTCGCACGAAAACGCACGCCACACGAAAACCCTAAAATAAAAAAAGAAACGCAGCAATAAACGCTGGCAGATTTTCATGCAAACCACATTCGGTAAGGTCACGAAGAATTCCGTGCCAACGCACGGAAATCTATAAGCTTTCTCAGCATCAAAGAAAACCGAATCGAGATGCTACTGTTGCACGGACGTCTCATGGCGTAGGTGACCAAGTGTTGAACAATTTCGTCGAAAACGGCTTTATGATGAAGAAAGGATGCATCTGCTTTCCAAGTAATAAACTGTGAATTTACCATGCGTTCTTGAAACTTGCGCGGAATCCTAGGGAGATAACTGAAGGAAACTAGAAATCTTTGTCAGTCTCTAGGAAAGGTAGAGAAAAAGTTCTCATCCTGGGTCCAGAAAACTACAACCAAATCCTATTGAAAATTAAAAGAAGATTCTCCTAGACAACCTTCATAAATGCCGCAGCACGAATAGTGAATAGCTTCAGGCCAACCACGAGGGGCACTAGATCGATGAAGAATCACCCTCAACTCCACCATCGTGAAGAGATAGTTATAATCAGTGTTCTTATGAGACACAAAAGACAGTGTCTACCGTTCAGTCTGCGCCTTCACCCTATAAAACGAGGCCGGATATGCACTTGTTACTAGAAACCTCGGCAAAGGCTGCATCCATAAAATACTCAATATCCAGGACATTCACATAAGATATCTGCTGAAAACTGTAGTTCCCTAGAATTTCCCAAATCTTTTCCCAAATGATTTCAGAACTAGTAGGCATGCTGATTGATGGAATGTACCGAACCCAATATTCACACTAGCTACGTTGACTTAACAACTGAGCATAGCACTTCGCACGTTTGAAAACAAGTTGGTACTTAAACTAGGCATGACGTTATGCTCTTCAGTAGCCGTGGACTCAGTTTTCGACTAAGACTTCCAACGTACTAGGAACTGTGCAGATGTTTAGAAATAGCAAGATTAGTTGCCAGAATAATGGACGCAGAAACTTCTGCAATAGTCCCATCAATCGAGTCCTAGGACACCATGACAGAAGATATGACAGAGTACGATGTGAAAACATCCAATCTGGCTCAATCCATTTTTTCATTGAGGAGGGCGAAAAGGAGAGGATATACTCTCATTGAACGTATAAAAGATGGAAAAATGATCACTATCATGAAGGTCGTCACGCATTCTCCAAGACCAGTTGGCATACACCGACGGTGAACCCAACTTCAAATTGATCGCGGTGAAACTATGAGTTGTATCGTGAAAGTGTCAGATCCGGTATTAAAACACGCAAATAAGAAGAGGGCAGAAGACGGTTTATTCTCTGACTTTGACTTCCTGTATCAGAGCTGACACTACCCCATAAAGAATGATGGGTATTCAAATCACCCATGACTAAAACAGTTGATAGTGGCTTATCATCTAGGCCCTCCAGATCATCAAAGCTCACGTCCTCATCCGGCGGCAGATAGACACTGCAGATAGTTAGAAGCACAGGCACGGAAATGCGGATCACCTGAAACGGAGTGTATGCTGTAACAGAAGTGACTAGAAGATTGTGAGGAACAAGGATACCAATGTCCCAGAACGCAATTTAACCAGACACGTGGTCTTTCTAAAATGCGCTGCAGCTTCTCACTGAAAGTGGGTTAGAAGGCCGTATTTTCGTTTCTTGGACACACAAATACAGTGTAGTTTTGTTTCCGGTTTCGTTTCTTAGAGACAAAAGCACATCAATATTACGAGACACGTGGTCTTTCTGAAATGCGCTGCAGCTATTCACTGAAAGCAGGCCGTAATTTCGTTTCTTGGAGACAAAAGTACAACGAGACTAGGTGTTTTACATAATAAAACGAGTCCAGAAACTTCGACAGTTTTACTGAATGATGGAGCGTATAGTGAAGAAAGGGAAAAGAAAGTAACGGAACAAAAAATGAGTGCTTAGATACATTCAGAATCCATTCATTCTTCCAGTAGTTCACCCAATTTTTTTGGTTGGAATCTTGTCTAGAAGACGTACATGTGGGTGCCTGGATCCAGAAGACTTATCCTTATTCGGTCGACTGTGGGTTTTGTTGCCTTAGAAACTGTATAGATTTCGAATTTTCCCGAGCAGTCACAGTAGGTTTCACAGTATGTGCCACGGAAGAGACCCTGGACGAACGTTCATGTAATCCTGTTGGTGTGGAGTACTGAACAGCAGCCCGCGGTATCGACATACCAAGATCTGCATGACCACAGATTTCTTGAAAAGAGAAACTCATAGTCTTGCGTAACATCCTCCCCAGTCTGTCTGGAAACAAACTGGCGTGGTACAACAACGAATGCATTGGAGCTGCGTACACTAGTAGGTGAGACGACCTTCCTCCGTGCTTTGGGGGAGGCGATGTTATCAAAGGTTTTCATTTTTTTGGATTTCGTTCCCCTCTTTCCACTTAGGACAGTACTTCGAATTCGCTGCACGATTCCTTTTGAATTTCATGCAGTATTCTTGAGCGGCAGAACAAGAAGACATGTCATGCAGTGAAGCACCGTAGCGTCCATAAGACTCAGCATTTTTTTTTTCATTTCATTTTTTTTTAACTGCATGACGACAAGACTCGAAAAAGCCCAAAGAACTGGCAGTTGAATCATCTGAAGGAGTTTAGTGTACATGGAGGTACTTCACAATTCAAGTAGACTGTATTGATGGATGGTGAGGGACTAGATCTATTGAACGTATTTATGTTTCCAGAATTCGTGAGATCCCCATTATGTCGAAATTTGATACGGGGCACTGTAATTACGCTCTGACAGCTCAGCTCATGCAGAAGCTCACTTGCTGAGTAACTTTGACAAAGTCACGCTCAGATACCACACCCCCGACAAAAATTGAGATGCGGCGTGGTTTCACTTCAACCGGTATTCCAGTCAAGGAGCAGACGTTGAGAATTAACTCTTCGTGCCTCGAGAGTTAATCCACATCTTCGACGAGGTCACGCTCAGATACAACATCCGAAAATTGATAATAAGAAATCGCAAACTGTAGAGGAAGATATCTCAAGCGAATAAAATTTTTCGAATTAAAAGTTGAGATATTAAGGAAAAGGTAATATAATTTCACATCTCTTAGTAGGAAAAATGTGCGTTATTTAAAGAATAAGATGGACGATAAAAGTTCTGCATAGTGAAGGGCATGCGACTAAGAAAATTTTATTTTTCAAAGAGATATTTTGAACAGAAGATACTCTTGAAAATAGAAATACACACCTAGCATCTTTCCGAAAAATCTCTGAATTATGAAAGAGTCAAACATGTACGCAAAATATTCTTATATAGAGGGAACTATACGATGGAAAAATAATCTTCAAATACGAGTTTCAGAAGCAGAGATAGCAAGAGAACAGTTAATACTTACACGTCCCCTGACAGGGAAATTGCGCTTTATTAAAATTGATAATGTTCGCAATTTTTACCGAAGAGAAGGGCGTGCCATGAAAAAAGAATTTTTTTCAGTTGGATTTTTGGAAGCGAAGATACATCAGCAAACTGAAATACGCACTTACGCCACCTATCATCAGAACTGTGCATTATAAAAACTTCCAAAATGTACATAGAATATTATCGCAATAAATGGCTATCGATACGAAAGAACTTTTCTATATTGATTATTCGAAAAAGAGATAAAATATAAACAATAAATTTACGCTCCATATCTGTAAAACTGCGTGTTACAAGTATTTTGAGAAGAAAATATAAGCACAGTATTTTCCGTAGTAAGAAGCAACTGACCAGATGAAAAATATTCGATCGGCTATTTAGACGAATAAATACGGCTGCAAACACGTTGTAAACAGAAATATGAACTTAGGTCCCTAGTGGCAAAATTGAGAATCACGAAAAATTAGGAACTGTATGAAAAATATTCTATACTATAAATGCCATTGGACGCAGAAGAAATTTTTCTAATCGGCTCTTTTCAAAGCACAGATATCGAGGAAACCAAGATGTATATTTACGTCTGTGGTGTATTGATTTTTCGGGTGTCCATGATCTGCATTGCAAGTTACGTAATATTTTTTTACGTAAGAGGATAGTGTATGAGTAGATGACTTTTCCTTTCTACTACACACTTCTTAGTAGCTGCCACAAGACCCATGGGCGGCGGAAGGTGGGGAACCCGAAGGTCCGGACCCCTCTGGAATTTCATGGTCCCCCTCACTGAGGGGGTCCACCCAGGAAACGTTGTAAAGCTATGTGGTTCGCGCATAATTTTTTTTTTTTTTTTTTTTTTTTTACGTTTTCCTTCTCAGTTTTCTGGAAAACTCAAGTACAATTTTGAAATTTGATTACGCACAAATATACTGAAAAGTTAATTCAACGCTCTGTTTTTCTCCTTAAAAAAGATCGTCAAAGAATCCTTTGAATTTATTTAAAGCAATAACCACGGAGGAGAAAGGGGCTCTCTCCTTCCTTCTATGCGTTCTTTTATTTTTTTTATTCAAAGTCCGAATATGTCTTACTTGAGATCAGAAAACCCATTAAATACATCTGAGAAATAAAAAACTGAACAAAAGAACTCGAACTCAAATTAAGCGGTGAGTATACTACTTGTTGTGCACAGAGCACAGGGCATTCTAGGTGATTTCTCACATAGAAGATAAACGATCCTGGACGAATTTGCGTGCTTTTGCTGCGAGACCAAGTGTTGTCGAAATAAGGGTATCGAAATCGCTTGTTTCTCGCACTCTATGGCGTTCTGGATGGTGTTTTTCCCGAGGGTAGATACAATCTATCGGCGTTTCCTTCATGTTTGTGTTTTCACCCGTCTTCTTCATGCATAATGCTTGTGTGTGGTCTAGAAAACTAAAGAGATTTGTTTAGGTACTGGGCTTGATGTGGATTTCAAAACGCCAGAGTAAGAACTGGTTTCTGTCATTTCAGCAACAGACTTACCCGTTTAATCCAAGATATATGTATTTGCAATGATAAATGGTTGTTGCCATCTCAGGAACAATTAGGCATTCATATACTGTATAATTATAGCTTACCAGATCTTGACGTTTGTTAGCTGCAGTAAACATCCGAAAAATCCAGACAACTTGTGACGTACTACAGAGATGAAAACATGTGTCAAGACGAGAAATCTGCAGCGAGACATTTTGTCCGCGTAGCTCAGTTGGGAGAGAGACTTACTCCGGAGTAGAGTGAAGAGACACGGAATCTATGCCCGTCACGGACAAACGTGTGTTTTCACATTGGCGCCCGATTGTGGAAAATGGATCCACTGGCCGTTGGGTTCCTCGAAAAATGTGGGATGTTTGTTCCACACATTGTTTGGAATTAATGAAAAATTCCTTCTTCGCTTCAAAAAAAAAAAAAAAAATAACAATAAGAGGGAGGTAATGTGACGTACTACAGAGGGGAAAATATGTCTCAAGACGACAAATCTGCAGCGAGACGTTCTGTCCGCGTAGCTCAGTTGGGACAGCGACTTACACCGGAGTGACGGGATTCGATGTCCGTCGCGAACAAACGTGTGTTTTCACAACCCTTTTAAATTAATTTATGACATGTACTGACAGTCGGATGATGAAAGGATTTCGGCGTGCTTTACACGTTTCGTATTTCACATGATGGAACGGGAAGGGGGGGGGGCGATTTTTTCAATCGCCGCACCTCTTTAAACCTTTAGCCTCCAATTGAGTCCGGCTCCTGCAATTTAGCAGTCAGATGCTGCAAAGCAACAAAATGGATTTGGAATGCACTCTCTTCTGGACATCAGTTGACAGGTGTTAACATACTGTATTTTCAGTTGCGCCCAAGATTTTCTAATATTTATTTTTAGTCTAGCTGTTCAGGTTGGGTACAAATTTTTGTTAGAAAATGAAAGACCTGCTCAGTGGCGCAACAGCAATTTCTTTATGGTGTGACCCAAAACATTGAAGATGCAAATAAAATAACTTCGGGAAAACGTCACCGAAAGCATTGGGGAGCGATAAATAAAAAATCTCCGCTATTTTAAAATGACTTTTCAATGATTCCTAAAATTTGAATTTAAAAATATATACACATGTATTTAAAAATAAGTAGCGAATGACAAACAACTAAGCACGAAGAACCACTGACAGTCGGATGACAAACAACTAAGCACGAAGAACCAAGCGACATCTTAAGGGAAGGGCTCTCCCCACAACAAGTGCGTCACTGAGCCTGTTGGTATTTTGAAATTTTTCGAGAAATGTCCGCAAATCTGATGAAACGGTCGCTGACTCTGCAAAATAGGCAAGGTTTTTCGATGTTAACTTACTCTCTATTTACGTAGTCTACTCTCATATTTGTGCATTTCTGCTTACGAGAAATGTACTGTTACTACATGTGCCTAAAGCCTGTGCTACAAAAATAAATACACAAATAAACGGAAAGAAGTATTGAAAGTTTTGTAAAACAAATAATATGAAGTAATATTGAGATTCGTTGTTTGACAAATCCTTTCTGTGTAATTTCGTTAAATGTCGGAAAAAATAACTGAAGCCTGTAATCAACGATGCAGGTCTAATATAAAAAGTACATGAGCGGTGAAGGGATTAGATAAAAACACCCCAGCAAGAGTTCCTTTTCTACAGCGAGCTACTCCAGGTTTGGGGCTGATTCTATACCTGCGATTTCGTGCCCCCGCCTTTCTTACGGAGGGTGGGGGAGATATACACTATATGACGTACCACTGAGGTGACGCAAGAGTCAGAACGACAAGTTACAGCCATAAGCCATGGTCGGTGTAGTTCAGTTGGGAGAATGACTGGCTTCGGCGCGAGTGGATTTGAATTACACCACTGGCAAAAAGGGCTTATTTTCACAACCTTCTGTATTTATTAGTAATGAACGGCATTGTATTATCCATACCGATACTAACATACGCGCAGCTGATAAAATTTTTGACCTTTAATTTAATTTACTATTACACGTAAATAACTAGAGCAGTATATGACTTCATTTTCTCTTATCTAGAAGTGCCATGTAGATTTTTACTATCAAAATAATTTTAAGAGCTCCGTTGCCGTTTTCACTTTAATTTTAATTGCTGGTTCTGTACTTAAATTAAAATTGCGAGTAATAAAATCTTTTACCACTGAGGAAATTTTTTTATTGTGGCGAACTATTCTTAAATACACACAATCGTTTAAACAGTGTAAAATAAATCAAGATATGATATGCTACCATATATCAAATTCTATTGAAGCATTAAATTTACGGTACAACTTAACGTTCTCAACTTATTACAATTTAGAAGTTCCTCACTTTTGTGCTAAAAAAATTGTCAAACTGCTTTTCCTTAAAAATTCGAAGTTGCTGGGAAAAATGATAGTTTTTTTTTTAATTTTTTCTTCTCTCAGCTTGGTTGCAATATTTATATTCTATCAACACACAGATATATATTTACCTACATATACAGTGACGAAAAAATTAATAGCAACTCTGAAAATTTCTGACGTTTTTGGGTTTTCTGTGTTGCTACAAAAGTAAATATGCAGATAATATTCACAATATAAGTTATATATCATTTTAAAGCACATTTCATGCAGAAGCCAAATCAGTTTACAGAATGGGAATATCTTTAAGAGAACTGAAGTTTTGAATAGAAATGTGCTGCGAAACAGAAATCAATGCAAAGTAACATGTTCAAATTCAAATACCATTACGTACCTAATATTTAGTTGGCTGACCTTTTGATTTAACAACGGCTGCACACCTGTTGGGCATGGAGTCAAACAACTTACACAACATATCGGATGAAATACAGTTGTGCCAAACATCAGTGATTGCGTTAATCAGTTCCACTTTGTTTGTGGGGTGACGTTCGTGCACTTTTCTCTTCAGAATGCGCCGCAAATTCTCAATCGGGCTCAAGTCTGGGGAATTACCAGGCCAAGGAAGACGCACAACATTGCCTAAAGACGTCACATAAGCTTTAATGATTCTTGCACGGTGGCATGGGACAGAATCGTCGTGGAAGATGTATGTATCACCCTGGAACAAATCGCATCCTGAAGGCACCTTCTTGTCCTGAAGGATACTTTTGTGCACCTGTGCATTAACAGTGCTCTCACACACGTGGATTCTGCCCACTCCAGCAGCAGCAAAACATCCCCAAATCACAACACTGCATGGATACCTTCTTGTCTTAAGTGTGCAAGAGGGATGCAATGCCTCGTTATTTCGTCGAAACACTCGGCACCCAGCGTCATTACCGTCGATGTTAAATTTCGTCACATCACTAAATAACACTTGACGCCAGAAATGGAACACTGATAGTGTTCCATTCATGTTCCTTTGCCCATTCTAAACCTTTCTTGCATTGTACATTGGTTAGCAATGGCTTCTTTAGCGCCCTATGAGACTTCAGACCCATAAAACGTGACCTGCACCTCCCTGTTCGAGGACAAACAACAGTACCATAGCTCTCCCGCAATTATTTGGCAAGAACTGTTGAGACAAACCTGTTTCGCAGACATAACTGTTTCAACGCGTTGTTACTTCTAGGAGTTGTTTTCATTTTTCGGCCACATTTACTCAGCCTGCCATTCTTGATTCCACCCATATCACGGATCTTGACCAGCTGCCGTCCAACTATACTCTTGTGCACCCCAGTTTTCCGGGCAATTTCTGCATTGCTTTTGCCAAATTCACTTAAAGTCACCATTCTCGAAGCTTTTCGTGGTGAAATACACATAATCTTCCCATAACTGCAACATAGTATGCACAGAATAAACGAAATGCATTCTGAACTTTAGATTTGCACTGCAATCAACACGAGTAACGACTACAAATTCATCAATGCAAACGAACTACCTACGCGCACTGCAAAAACGTCTGGAATAAACCCACGCACATTGCCCCTTTATATCGCCTGTACGTGGACGTGCAAGCAAACTCCGTCGGCTTGTAGCAACGACGATGACATTTAACATAACGAAGTTTGCTTCTTTCGCAGCACATTTCTGGTCATAACTTGAGTTCTGTTAAAGATATCCCCATTCTGTAAACTGAGTTGGCTTCCGCATGAAATGTCTTTAAAATGATATACATATATTGTGAATATGATCTGCATATTTGCTTTTGTAGCAACACTGAAAACCCAAAAACGTCAGAAGTTTCCAAAATTGCTATTAATTTTTCCGTAATTGTATATGTACAGGGGTTTATCAAAATAATGGAAACACCGACTGCGACTAGTTAGTTAGTTAGCAAGGGCCAGGTTTGGCCAAAGAGCGCCAGTCACAGCTGACTGTGACTAGAGCACACGCAATGCGCTCTACGGAAATTACGGGGACGACATCACCCGCGATGTGAGGTATCTAAAATGGCGCAGTACGATGTCGGCTATCACGTACAGCTGTTGTGGAGTAATTGTCCACAACGCCAGACCTCAGTGACCTCAAAAAAGGCATCATCATTGGTGCGCTCCTTGCTGGGACTTTACTAACTAGAACGGTAGAAACCGTAGTGTAACACGAAGATGTCAGATAGGGATAAGCGAACGTTGGCAGGGATTGTACAACAGAAGCACAAGACCAAGGCACGGCGAATAACAGCAGAGTTGAACACCAATCGGAATATTCCGTTTCCGTTGTAGCACTTCATCAGGAACTCCATCGTGCCGGTATTTATGGCCGTTTTGCAATCCACAACCTCTGATTACCAACATCAATGCAACAAAACATGCAAGGTGGTGCAACACACATAAACACTGGAGTGCTAAAGAGTGGAAACGTGTCAACTGGTCCGGTGAATCGTTCTTCACATTGCTTCCTACCATTGGTAGAGTGTACGTCAGGTAAAAACCTGCAGAAGCGTACCTACCTGACTCTTTGATTTTCGCCGTGAAGCACGGAGGTGGATCCCTGATGCTGTTGTGTGCCATATCATGGCATTTTTTAGAGCCATTAGCTGTTCTTCAGGATCGTGTAACATTTGCAATGTACTACTCCATTCTTGCGGAGCACCTGCATCCAATATTGAAGGCATAAATCCCTAACGATCATCACTGGTTTCAAGCAGAGAATACACCCGTGCATTGTGCGAAACGTGTCAAGTTGTGGTTTTCATAGCATAAAGATAAGGTACAACAGCTATTCTAGACGTCAATATCATTATTGAACATTTGTGGAGCGAAAGGTCAGTCCATCCCACTTTCCACCTCAACTTCACTGGCACAGTCGGGATATATTTTACAGGAAGAATGGTCTCAAATTCCACTATCGTATGTGTATGACTTAATAAGTCTGTTTCAAATCGAATTGCTTCTGTTCTGAAAGCCCGATTTGGGCATATAGCTTATAAAAAGTTATCCGCAAACAGTAAGCGTTTATTTTGCTAAACCCCTGTACATATACACTGAAGACCAACTGAATTAGAGATACCTGTCCAGTAACGTGTAGCAACACCTTTCGCCCTGATGACGGCGGCGATTTATCTCGGCATGGACTCGACAAGACACCGGAAGCGTTGGAAAGCCATACGGATCCACGACCCCTGAACAAGCTCCCACAGTTCACGAAGATTTGATGGAGGGGGTCAGAGCCTCGAACATCTCTCTCGATGGCATCCCAGATGTTCTCGATGGGATTGAGGTCAGGTGACCGAGCTGGCCAAGGAAGCGAGGTCACGTCGGTGGAGTGTTAATCCAACCATTCGGATACAATTTGGGAGCGACGGCACGGTTCATTGTCTTGTTGCAGGATGAGGTCCTAAGTGGGATGTTGAAGATGCACAAACGGGAGCAAATGGTCGTCCAGGATATCCCGGTAACGATGACCTGTGAAGAGCGATGTCACACGTACCAGGGGTCCCATTACAGTCCACGTAAACAGTCCCCAGAAGAGAATGCTGCCCCCACGAACTTGAAGAGTACCCTGCTGGCAAGAAGGATCCATCGCTTCATGTGGTTTGCGCCGTACTCTTATCCTGTCATCCGCATGTACCAACGTGAATCTCGACTCATCAGTCCAGGCAACATTTTTCCACATGTCTAGGGCCAAGTGGCGATGTTCCCGCACCCATGCTAATCTTTGCACCCTGTTATGTGCGGTAAGCAGCGGTACCCTCGTGGGACGATGGCTTCTGTACCCCATAACGAGGAGATGGTTCTGGATGGTGTGGCTGCTTACACGTTTTGTGCACCAGCTTTAAATTGCCGAGTGATTTATTGCACTGTGGCCCGTCTATCCGCTGTAACAATGCGAGCTAGCCGACGATGACCCCGCTCATCCACACGCTTTTGTCCACGGCAGTTGGCCCTTGGAGGAATGGTTTTACCGGATTCGATGTACTCACGGTGCACCCGTGACACAGTGGCTCGTGAAAACAACAGTGCCTGCACGACTTCCGAGATGGAGTGACCCATTCGTCGGGCCCCGACAATTTCCCCACGATGAAATGCGCTTAGATCCTTCGTCTTACCCATATTGCGTCCGACTCTTACTGATTCCCGTCGCATCACTCTTTATATTGTCGAATCGCTGCATACGTCATGTTGTTTCCGTTTACAGGGCCGCCCACAGCGCAACATTTGCATAACGCCAGCTGTCACTAATTCAATTGCTCTTCAGTGTATATATGTGAGCTCTTCCCTGTTTCATGTTCTTAACTGCATGTGCAAGTTTTGCCAGTAGTCCCTCCAGTCCTGGCTTATGTTGGTCATGCCATGAAGAACATAGAACGGGGAAGAACTGAAGAACTCCAGAAGGGGATGGAATTTTCATGCGTATTGGACATGAAGCCAGTGGAAAAACAAACTGCACTCGCCCAAATTTTCACTAAATGCCTCAAAGAAGAAAAGATTCCTGATGACTGGAAGAATGCTTCTTTGATCCTAACACATAAAAATATTGGACCTTGATGACGTCAGGAACGGCAGACTCATCAGCCTCCTATCAGTTGTTCACTCCATTTTCAGGAAGGCACTGTCGCATTACTTGAAGGAAAATTGGACTTCACGAAAAAAACAAGCTGGATTCAGGAGCAGCAGTTGCACTATTAATCATACATTCGTATTGAGAGAACTAATTGAAAGGAAGAATGAATATGAAATCCTGGCTTTTACTGATTATGAAAAGGCTTTTGATTCTGTGAAATCATCAGTAGTTTTGATGTCATTGAAATCCTGCGGTATTGAAGATGAATACATAACAATCATTAACAACATCAATGAAAATGCAAGCACAAAGGTTCGACTGTCTAAGGACACAACACTTATAAAAATTTGAAAGGGAGTGAGACAAGTTGACAACATATCTCCAAATTTCTCAATGCCATTTTTGTAAAATGTGTTTTAATCATTGAACTGGGAAGACGAGGAGGAAAAAGATTATTGTAGATTATTTAATCCACCTTGGCTTTTCTGACGACATAGTCATTTTTGGGAGTACCCCCTCAGAGCTAGAGTGTATGATCCAGGAACTTGCTGACAAGAGCAAAGAAGGGGTTCACAAATGAACTTACATTTGACAAATTCATGTACAGTGCTTTAACAAAAACTGAAGATTAGGAAGTTGATGGGGTAAATCTGGATGTGACCGAAACCTACATTTACCTTGAACAACAGATATCAAGCAAGTTCTACACAGAGAAGAAATGCGAAGGTGAGTCAAAAGTCCGTCCCGTTTGCAGCTAAAAAGCTGAATGATGCAGAATATCCATACATGCTCACCTCATTTTGCAAACTACAAGCCGTTGTCCTACACTTTTTTGCCAACGTTCCACCAGAGCCACATTCCCACGGAGTTACCACTCGGCAGGTTTCGAGAACAGAAACTATCTGATGTGAGATTCCACATCCACCAATGAAGCGAAGTGCCTTCCTCGTTACAAACTGTCCACGGATCGAAGCAGGTGGCATTCGCATGGGGCCAAGTCAGAGCTGTATGGACGATGGGGCAGTATTCCAATCCCTTCCAATTCCTATAGTTTCAGGCGGACCATTGTGTAGGTGTGCCTTGGGGGTAATATCCACGGCCACTTTCTATTGATGAGTGCCGGGTGGCGGTAGCCGTTTTGCATAAAGATTCCGTCCGGAGCCTGAATATCTTGTATAAGTTCCGAGTGTTAAGAACCTTCACAATTCCACCAAAACCTATCGTGCTGTAGATTTGGCAACAATCTTCGACAGAGAGAAGCACCTTGTTTTGCCTTCTGGGGTGTCAATGCATGGGAACCATTCGATGGCACCGGGAGGAGAAAACAAGCTTGTGCAGATGACGAACAATAATGGATTGGGAAGACACCACTTCGGCTGCCATTTGTTGTGTATTGGTACCGGGGTTCGCTGTCACAGCTTCCGCCCTGGTATCGGTGTTAGTAATAGATGGACTTCCTGATCTCGATTTGCGTTCGAGACTGATGTCCGCAGCATTGAAACGCTGAAACCATTTTCGTGCAGTGCTGCTGTCCACTGTTTTCTCGCCTTCAAGTGCAGAAATATGTCTCGCTGCTGCCGCGTTTAACCCATTTTTCCAATAATGGCGTAGGTGAACTCAAACAGTGCATTTATCGACCCCCATCCTCTGCTCACCTGATAACGCAATGGGGTCAGTGCCAAACGCAAGTCATTAGCCTTTTGTGTTCACATCATCACTGTACGCAGTCGACGGTGGAGAGCGTTTTGCACAGGATTGGAGGCCCAACATTATGCGGAGTTAAAAATGGAACAAGCTTTTGACTCGCTCAGGTACATAGGCGTACAGAACTTAGTTGGAGAACATTTGGAAGCAACAGTACATTTTTCAAGAGCAGTTTAACATTATGTCTTAAAGGAAAAGTGTTTAATCAATGCATTCTGCCATTTCTTACATAAGGAGCAGAGATATTAACTGAAAAACACATACAGAGGATAAAGACAACTCAGCAAAACGTGGAAAGGTGCATGCGTGGTGTAATCAAGAAAGATAGGAAGAGGAACACATGGATTATAGAAAGGAAAAATGTTTATGACGTCATGATCACAGTGAAGACGCTTACGTGACCATTGGCTGGGCATATGGCTAGAAAAACTGGCCGTGCTTGAGGATCTGAAATATTAGATATAATACCAAGGGAATAGAAAATACGCAGAACAATACCACGTGAAAAATGGGTGGATGAAATACGAAAGCCTATTGGAGTGACTAGGAAGAGACAGGTTAAACATAGAAAGTTGTGGAAAGTACTTGTGGATACCTTCATCCAGCAGTGGATTGACAGTGGTTGATGATGATGATGATATGTACTCATCTACCCTAAGTTGTTTTATATATCTTTCTCTCTCTCTTTACTTTTTAGCACGTCTTTTGTAAAAAAAGATCGTGCTTCTGTTATCGGTTTGTCAGTCCGTCAGCCCGTCCGTCCGTCTGTACCTACGGTATCTCTGCAAGTATTAGTCCGATTTGAAAAATTACTTTTGCATTCGGAAGCTTGAAATATGCGAATGATGATCCTTCATTTCGTTTTTTTTTTTACTATGTACAATTTTGCCGCTTGAGGGCGTAAATGCAGATGATGTCGAATTCAAAATTACGTTTTAATCCACATATTTGCTTCTAAACATCTGATTGAAAAAATTCTTTTATCTTTGAATTCCATTTATGTCGAAGAGTGTTTTCGATATAATTTCCTTTTCAAATTACTCATAGATTTTCCGCTAGGGGGCGTAAAAGTAAATTATATTTTTTCCGATAACTCTTCTCCTAAAACTCCGATTTGAAAAAAATGCTTTCTTCAGCGGATACATCTCCTGATGGAAAATCTTTTGCGTATAATTTCAAATTTTTGGTAAAGAATACTTTGGCCACCAGGGGGCGTAAGGGTTAATTTTTGCTTCTGATGTATTTGCCATAAAATCTGAGCTTCTAAAATATCGATTGAAAAACATCTTTCGTGGACTGATGCCACTCACATCGATAAACCTTTTCGGAATATTTTCTTCCTAACATATGTCTCAGCTTCTCCGCCAGGGGCCGTAGATGTATATCTTATTTTTGACAATATCTCTACTTCTAGGAGTCCGATTTGAAAAATTCCCTCTTTGTTGGATAGTGTTTTCCGTGTGACATGTTTTTCATATAATTTCAAAATTTTCAAGTAATTCATAGACTTTCCGCTAGGGGGCGAAATGATAAATTGCGTTTCACCCTATATCTCTGCTTCTAAATCTCCGATTTTAAAAATTCTTTCTGCAACGGATACAGCTCCTGATTGGAAATCGTTTGCACATAATTTCTAATTTTTGTAAAAAAAAAAAAACGCTTTGGCCACCAGGGGGCAAAAATCTTAATTTCCGCTTCTGATGTATTTGCAGCAAAATATGAGCTTCGAAAGAAATTCTCGATTAAAAAAAACATCGTTTGTAGACCGATAGTGCTCATGTCGACAAACCTTTTAGGACCATTTTCTTTTTAAAATAGTGCATGGTTTCTACGCCAGCGGGCGTAGATGTATATCTTATTTTTGTGAATATCTCTACTTCTAAGAGTACGATTTGAAAAATTCTTTCTTTGATGGATAGTGTTTCCAGTGTGACATGTGCTTCATATAATTTCAAAATTTTCAAGTAATTCATAGACTTTCCGCTAGGGGGCGTAAAGCTAAATTGCGTTTCTCCCTCTATCTCTGCTTCTAAATCTCCGATTTGAAAAATTCTTTCTGCACCGGATACAGCTCCTGATGAGAAATCGTTTGCACATAATTTCTAATTTTTGTAAAAAATAAGAAATGGTTTGGCCACCAGGGGGCGCAAATCTTAATTTCCGCTTCTGATGTATTTGCAGCAAAATATGAGCTTCTAAAATCTCGATTGGAAAAAAGTCTTTTGTTGACCGATGCTACTCATGTCGACAAACCTTTTAGGAACACTTTCTTCTTGAAATAATGCATGGTTTCTACGCCAGGGGGCGTAGATGCATATCTTATTTTTGTCAATATCTCTACTTCTAAGAGTACGATTTGAAAAATTCTTTCTTTGATGGATAGTGTTTCCGATGCGAAATGTTTTTCCTATAAATTCAAAATTTTCACGTAAATCATTTAAGACTTTCCGCTAGGGCGCATAAAGGTAAATTGCGTTTTCTGCTCCTAAAACTCCGATTTGAAAAATTCTTCCTGTATCGCATACAAGACCTGATGGAAAATATTTTTCACATAATTTCTAATGTTTTGTAAAGAATGGTTTGGCCACCAGGGGTCATAAGTGTTAATTTCTGCTTCTGATGTATTTGTAGTAAAATCTGGGCTCCTGAAAACTCGACTAAATTTTTTTCTTGGACCAATACCGCTCATATAGATAAACCTTTTGAGAATACTTTCTTCCTAAAATAATGCATGGTTTTTCCACAAGGGGACGTAAAGTGACATCTGATTTTTGTCGATAACTCTGTTTCTAAGAGTTCGTAAGCTCAAGATTCCGTTTACACCAATATCTGAGGGATTAAAGACCCGATTGAAAAACTTCTTTCTTCCGTCAGATACTATTGTTTTCCATAACGGTTCCACTGACTTTGAATAGCTTTGATAAATTTAATTTGCGTCAGAACGGATTCAAAAGACGTGCTTATTACACCCGAAAATTCGGTGTCATTTTTCTTGTTCAAAATTGTTTTCGTTCTCGGAGCAGTTGGACCCCTCCTGAAAATATTAGGTTCCGCCGCCCATAACAAGACCACCTAATTTACTTACATGAACCGGTCACCTTACCTTACTGAGCCGCTCGTCCGAGGCATGGTGAAAGAGCTGTGGGTGATATGACATAGAGCTGCGAAACAATTACAATCTGCACATGGTTTTATTTACATTCTGTCATAAATGAGCATTTTCACTTCCGAAAATTTATCTCAGGTACTGGAGCAGATTCAGCACACAGTTGTATTACCAGCATGTGCATATGCTGGGGTTCAGTTCTTGTTGATTCAAGAGCAAGACAGTTCTTGTTGAGATACAAAAGCCAAAGCAATACAGTTCTTGTTGAGATACAAAAGCCAAAGCAATACAGTTCTTGTTGAGATACAAAAGCAACACAGATGGAATGGGTGGACTCTGTTCATTCAGACCGCAACCTGATGTTTTCTTACATGTCCCTAATTAAATCGCAGATATTAGAACTTCATTCTCATCATAACCTAACCCGCAAGTCAGTTCTGTCAAGGCTATTCCACCTCAGTGGAACAGCGTTATTAACGGCTGGTTTCCATCATCCACGCCGCTACGACCGAAAAAAGACCGTGTTATTCGATTACCCTCAGAGACCCAAGAGAGAGAAAGTCCGTTGTAACTTTTTCACGTCTCTTCGAACTTTTCATCCCTGGAGAGCGCTCGTCCAATGGCGCGCAAGAACGCTGAGCTGCATAGAGCCATGTGGTTTCTCTCAAAGTCCAGCGCCCAGCAAAACTTTCCGTGGTATCCCAGGCTCGCGCATTTGTGGAGCCCCTCTTCCCCGCAGAATTCACTGAGAAAAGGATTTTTTCCCCCTTCTTCCTTCCACTGGGCCTGACATACATGGCCGACTTGGTGCTATCTTCCTTCTCGCTGACAAGAAATGGCGTCCCATCTCCCAGCTTGTATTTATTTTTCACCTTTCTAACCCTAAAATCTCCCAATTGTTCCCACGTCATCACAACGTCCCTTAACAGAAAACCTTTAGCAAAAACAGTCTTGCTGGGCCAGCACTGAGCAATTGCTGGCAGCCAGCACTGCCATCAATGGCCCAGCGCTATGTTGCCGCTGCCGAACCGTCAATAAAATGTCCGGGCGGCCAACAGAAGGGCCAGCAGTTCAGGCCAACAGCTGGCCAACAATTGGCACCCCATCTGTTGTCATATGCCACGACAGGGCCATCAGTGGTCCATCACAGGCAGTAGCTGCCACAAGTGGCCCTTTAGTGGCCCTGCAAGCACGTGCCAGAAATAATGGCTAGCTTAATGTGGTCCGCTAGTTTGCCGGTAGTGGCAGCCAGCAACCACGTGACGTAACTGGTGGCTTGCCGAACCTTATCCACCAATTTCCCAGTAGCACCCATAAAAAAAAAAATCAAGGATAACCGCAGTTTCCCAAAGCTTCAATTTTTTTCCACCCTTAGGAAACTTGTAAATTACAGCACTGCGTTGGGGAAATGTTCTCAACTAACCGAAAATACGCCCGTTTGGATCTAAGTGGATTTGAACCAGGGCCGTTTGCGTGGGAGCTGAGCTCTGTACCGACCGGACTAATTTACCACGCGTCAGCGTGTTTTTGAACCAGTCTGTTTCAGAAGAAATGTGTAATCGAATGGTTCCTTCTTTCATTTTACAATATTGCGAGGTATTTTCCGTAAAAGTCAGTTTCATGTAATTCATAAATTTATTTTTTCAACGTAGCGATAGTTTTTTTTTTTTACCTTAAGGGAATTTCACTCATTTTCAAGGAGTGTACATACTTAAAGTCGCTTTCCAAAGTTTTGTACTGTCCTTGTCGTCTTGAAAGGAGATTGTTGAATTAATATATATTTACCCGTGTTCATGTCACATTCTGTTACATTTTTACCGTTGTATCTTTCCTTTCCGTTGTCCGAAGCTACATTTGCTTTAAAGAGGAAATATATTTTATTTCACTTCGAATTCCTCCCAGTCTTGTGTATTCAACCCATGGATGAGTACATGATATCCACATAGCGTTTTTTTTTCTTTCAAATAATTAATAAATTTTGTACGCGTATAATTTTTTTTTTCCAACAAACGTTTTCTTAATGGTTTTTCAGGACATTTGTTTCAAGCGGTATCAAATTTTTTCTTGTTATTCACCCACTCCATTCCATGAATACTTATTCATGGGAATGGAGTGGCCGAGTGGGTGTATTTCATGGCTGTAATCTAGTATTTCATGGCTTAATCTAATATCTTCGTCGACGTAGAATTTCATAGGAAATTTAATTCGCCTCTCTACATATGGATTTTTTTTTTATTAACATCCACTAAAATAACAGGATGGCGATAGCGTCGTCTTCAACTAACTGGTACCATGAGAGGCACAGCAAGTGTTGCTTCTGCGCATGCGCAGTCCCGTTGCTTTCACCTGCTGTCGGGGTTGCATTGGTGGCCATCAACAGGCCACTAGTGGCACTTGCTTGGAGGCCCACAATTCACGGCGATGCTGCAAGGCCATCAATGGCTCGCCAACTGATAGCGCTGCCACCAACGGACCGCTACCGGGCCGTGAGCGGCAGATTTCAGCCAGCCGGGACCAGCACTGCCAGCTGGTGGCTAGCAGTTTCCCAGTACCTGTGTTTTTGCTGGGTAATCAGTGAAGTAGTTCTAAGAAAAAAATGCTTTTGCGGTAAACGGGTTAGGTGAAACACACCCAGAAAGAAGCACCTTGCAATTTTCAAAAGCAATTTAGAATTTTATTTGTTATCTTTTTTTTTTATTAAAGCTTTATTACTAATTATTTTAATCAACGTTTATTAAAATTGCTTAACTGAAGCAATTTTAAATAAAAGACAAAAGTTACGTTTGAGGCAGATGCTAAGAATGCTAAGTTTCCCTTTCGATACTGCTCTGTTATTCTGTATGGTTCCAAATATTCAGTGTGATCAATATGAGTCAGTCACACTGAATGAATGTAAATTATATGCCGCTCTTGTTAATATTATGGGGTCGAAGTGGCCAACACCTTTTCTGCTGCTTTTTGTTTTTTTCCAGGTTTAATGGCCACTGCGATCATCAAGGGCCATGGTCACCGAAACCTGATTTAGAGTCATTCGTTCCGGGAAATGACCAGAGCCGTTGCACGGACGCAACGCCCATGCCTCGCCAGGAGCTCAAGCGATTGGCCAGAAGCCATTGCCTCTGACCACTCGGACTCCAGAGCGTTCTTTTGCTTTACTCATAAGAAATCACAGAATGGGGCATTACTTTTGTTGGAGCCGGCGAAGAGTTTAGCTGAAATGCCCTTCTCAACAATACATATATAAAATTGCCACCGGGGGGGGGGGGTTAACGATCTCTATGAAGTACTCCAAGGGATATAAGCAGCCGTTTGTCCCTAATTTAGGATCATTGGCTCCAGGGAAGGGAAACAAAGCAGTGCTGAAAGACGAGCACACTTGATACGGAAATTTAACATGGACCAGGAACATCAAACAAAGATATTCGCTCTTTCCACGTTTATAAGTGAGTCACGGAAAAATTCTCTTTGGCTGCCACCGGGAGTCGAACCCAGGAACTTCCAGTTACGCGCCGGATATGCTTCCGTTTCACCACAGCGGCCTCGAATTCCTCCAAACTCACACATGCTAACTGCCAAGCCAAGTTGGCAGGTTGCTTCTTGGAGCCCCGCACAATGCTGGGGATTCACCAAAGATGGTAAGCAGCAACTGAAGAAATAATTAGGAGGCGAATGAATAATTAATTCATTCGCCTTCTAATGGTGTAGCGGAAGCATATCCGGCGTGTAACTGGGAGATCCTGGGTTCGACTCCCGGTGGCGGCCAATGAGAATTTTTCCGTGACTCACTTATAAACGTGGAAAGAGCGAATATCTTTGTTTGATGTTCCTGGTCCACGTTAAATTTCTGTATTAATTATTCATTCGCCTTCTAATTATTTCTTCAGTTGCTGCTTACCATCTTTGGTGAATCCCCAGCATTGTGCGGGGCTCCAAGAAGCAACCTGCCAACTTGGCTTGGTAGTTAGCATGTGGGAGTTTGGAGGAATTCGAGGCCGCTGTGGTGTAGCGGAAACATATCCGGCGCGTAACTGGAAGACCCTGGGTTCGACTCCCGGTGGCGGCCAATGAGAATTTTTCCGTGACTTACTTATAAACGTGGAAGGAGCGAATATCTTTGTTTGATGACAAGCACACTACCTATGCCTCGATTAGGATTCGAACCCAGGCCCATCCAGAAGAACGGCGAGTAACCTACGCCGCAGTAGCGCCCAACTATCGGTCTGTCTACATGCATGTTTAATTTTTATGTGTTGCTTTTTCTTATAGCAGTCGGATCTCGTCTTACTGCGTGATCCGACAGTTGAGTCTCATTCTTGCAAATACGAATGCTCTCTAAACATAGAGCATACTTTCATATAAATCAGTTCTTTTCACAAGATCATCTAAAAATATTTCTTTTTCCCAACTAACCACGTAAAGTGCTGGAGGAAAAGAGATTTAGCGTCGCTAAGCCGTGCGAAGGCTCTTCTACACCACTTTCACTAATGAAAATAATGTGCATTACTTGAAGAAGAAATTGCCCCCAAAAGGATCTTTATGGTACAGAAATCGGAAGAAAAATATTATTTTAAAAAACTATCTTCCAAATCGAAGGAAAAACTTCTGCTTTTGTGCCATCTAGCGGTGAAGTTATGCATCGGGAAAAGACCAAAAGGCAAGGATAATCTTTCTCAAAGTTCAATCTTCCCCAGGGGAAAATAATTTTTTTAATTGGAGGAACTGCCACAGAGATATGGCGTTCACAGGCAGACGGACGAATATGCACATACATGCTTTTCAAAAAAAGTGCTAAAAACCTTGAATATCTTTAACGTATTATTCACCCCCCCCTTTTGTATTGGAGTTCAGTGCCCTCTATCTATAGGAAATGCTTCGCTTGAAGAAAAATGCCCTCTGTCTATTGGAAATGCTTAGCTGGAAGAAATGCAAAAACATGTTTTTTAGCTTATCGAATTTTTTTATTAATATGTCTTTTAGAAACACTGACGCACGCACGAATACAAAATGTCCTTACGCGATCTATTGGGAAAACCCCCATTAGAAACAGCTGGAGATCTCGGGCATGGTTTTCACTGTTCAAAGCAAAATTCTTCTTCCAGTCCCCCTCAAGAAAATGAAGTGACCTAGTCACAGCCAAGCAAATGTGTGTGGACGGATAAAGCGAACAGAAAAATCTTAGTCGTGCTTAACTCTATCTGACAAAAGAATGATTTTATTCTGCTTTCTAAAAAGGGTTCACAAAGGCAGTAAAGCAAACTGATAATCGGTAAATTTTAACAGTAAGAAAATAATATTCCAGTTAGACTTGTAGTAGTCGTTGTATTGTGATTACAGATGACCTGAGTTGTTTTCTTTTTTGAAAGATGTTTAAACATGCCTCCTTAAGAAAATGAGTGAAAACATGTTGAAGAGGGAAACACAACTCATCTATTTCAAAGTAAATGGCCAACAAATAAAGCTGTTTACCGTAAGGCATCCGATAGTAAACTACACTGGTATGCAAAAATTAAGGACGAAGAGGAGAAATTAGCATAACAGCGGAACGAGTAGGCAGAACGGACCGAAAGACCACTCAGGAGATAGAATAGGGTCCTGTACGGTAGGGTATGCGCATATGTGCAGCATGGCGTAGGGGGGGAGTGTCGGGAGTGTCGGAATGGTATAAAGCACACGGGCGGTGTACGCTCAGCAATTTGGTGAAAGCTATTGCACGGTGTACATCGGTTTGAACGACGTCCAGTTGCTGCCACCGTGAGATATGGCCAACAGGCAATCCAGTTGACGACATCTGGATGACTTTACCAGAGGACGCGTCATTGGGAAAGTGGAAGAAGTTCGAGGTGTGACTAGTGTGGCCGAGGAGTTAGGGTTCGCTCACAGCATCGTTTCACGAGCTTGGAGAGCATTTCTAACGACGGGAATAGCTGTCCGGGAGTTTAGCAGTGGTCGTCCACGAGCAACCACGGCGGCGGACGACCGGTATATTGTCCTACAGGCAAGAAGAGACAGACGGCAGACAGCGGGAGAAATCGCAAGGCACATGCAGCAGACAACTGGATGTCGGTTATCGTGATTTACCGTGGCCAGGAGGCTGCACAAAGGTGGTCTATTTGCACGACGACCAGTACGGTGTGTACCATTAACGCCTGCTCATCTGAGACGGCGGTTTCTGTGGTGTCAGGAACACAAGAACTGGACACATCAGCAATGGGGTCGAGTCTCTTTACGGATGAGAGCCGATTTAGTCTGACGAGCGATTCTGGACGTATACACATCTGGAGAGAGCAGGGAACACGCAATCACACCTCCAACATCATCGAAAGGGACCAGTTTGGAGGTGGCGTAGTTCTCGTTCGGGGCGGTATCATGCTTGGTAGCCGTACTGACCTCCACATCTTCCAAGGAGGTTCAGTCACGGCTGTCCGCTATTGTACCGAGGTTCTCTTGCCTCACGTGCGTCTGTTTAGAGGTGCTGTGGGTCCTGAGTTCCTCTTCATGGACCACAACGCTACACCTCATCATACAATGGCTGTCTCAGAGCTGTTGGAGAGTGAAGGTATTCAACGCATGGATTAGCCCGCAAGGCCCCCGGACCTAAATCCAATCGAACACTTGTGAGACCTTCTCGATAGATGCTTGGCAGCACGTCACCAGCCGCCAGCAACGATTCCGCAGCTGCGATTGGCGCTACAAGAGGAATGGGCCGCGATTCCTCAACAGCTCCTTGACAACCTCATCCTCAGCATGGACAGAAGTTGTTAATCCTGCAACGCAGTCAGGTGTGATCATATCCCCTACTAAAGACTGGATTTTTCTTGGCAGCCGCCTGTCACGTGGGCGTTTCTGTCTTCTGTCCAGTTGTGCTCGAAGCTACCTTTTGAATAAAGTGCCTTTGTATCCTATGGATTCCTTTGGTTTTGCTCACTTGTCAAATATTATTACATCTTGGGGAACTTATGGTATGATTTGAATCGATGTGGAGCACTTCTGCACGACGTTACATTCGAAAAACCGTCTCGTCCTTAATTTTTGCACGCCAGTGTACGATAGTAAGGGTCACACGAGTGGGCCGTTGCCTTCAGGGTTCAACGAGCAGCACGAGGAGCTATAAGCAGCCTCCCGTTCCTAATTTAGGACAACTGCTCCCAGGGAAGAGGAAGAACCAGTGCCGCAAGACAGGCACAAGAGCCATGACTCACCGGGATTCAAACCCGAACCCATCTCGGTCGAATGGCCAGAAGCCAGCGCTTCGACCACTGCACTACCGGGGCTGCATGTATACGAGCGCGTTAAGTACTTCTCAGGTGTAGAATATGCTTCATCCTGAGTCGTTCCACATGGAAGGAACTGTTTGAACTCTTTATTCTGTCAGCAATAACGTTACTCATTTCTCAGCAGAAGGCATGCTAATGACTATAACTAAAACGTTTTGCAAAATTTATATGAAAAGAAAGAAGAACGTATTTGAAATGAATGAGTTCTTACTTGATTGAGCATGTATGTTGTTACAGCTGGTCCAATATGTTCTGCGGCGTGAACTCCAGACTGCATCCAAATGATAGGTTTCCGAGAATGTGTGGAAGTCGAAAGCTTAAAAGAAATATAACTGATATAACTCTAATGCACACATAAAAATAATTCTAATGCATGAATACACACACACACACACATACACGCACGCGCGCCTGCGCTCGTAAATACAGAAAGAGTGAGAGAGAGAGAGGGTGTGAGTGTGAATATGTGTACATAATTTGCTAAAGTGAAGTTATGTTTTCTGTTTACTATTGTCCCAAACAGACACAAGTTAATATAGCCATGCAGCTTCAGATAATCCAAATGATTCAAATACAGTAATCCATACTTGCAGCGAAGTGAGGAACGACTCAATAGAAGTGTGAAAGCGGGAGGGCTGACAAAACACCTGTGGTTGAGTTTCGTGGTTCCGTAAATTAGAGATAGTAAGAATGAGAATTGGACACCTTTTGAATGGCAAACGAAAAGCACTTGCGATAAACTTCTTTAACCCCTTTCTGTGCAAATGGCTGTTTAAAAAATGTGTTAAAACGCTATGAAAACATTTGGTGCTCGTTGTGTATGGGCAGTTGGCGGTGAGCGAGGGGGCAGTTTATCCAGAGAATTTCCAATGTGTAGGTATTCGGCAAACTCTGCTACAGGGTTTCGATGGGCGAAAAGCGAAGGAGAAGGCTTAAAGAGGTTCGACCTGTAGTTGCAATAGATTTGATTTGAGGTATCAGGAAAATTGTGTTAAAAATGAAAGAGAGAGATAATTGTGTGTGCGCGTGTGTGTGTGTGAGAGAGAGTGAGAGAGAGAGAGAGAATAGGGTCCTCATTCTTGAATACAGACGCTGATTCCAGTATAATTCACTCAAGAGGATGTCAAATGCAATCTGGCGACATGCCAGAAGCTTCAGCTCTCAATTGTAACTTCAAACATGCAGGTATAGAATTTTAGGTCAGCCAGTCTGATAATGTTGAAAGTGTGTGGACGGACCTTATCGTGTTGGTATTCACCAAAAATGGGATAACCAGTAAGTTTATGCTGCAATGCTTTCTATGAACAAAACGGGATGCCGCATAGGTTTCCCCAATTAACTCTTTTTATTCCATTTAAAGCTTGTTCCATAGTTCTTTGCCATATAGTTGGTGCACTAAAAGTTCCATGAGCCACAACACCCACCACATAAACGTGAACCTGCGCAATCTATTATAGGTGGTTACAGAAATTCCTGACGGTCTTCCTTCACAGTCATGTACAGCTAAACCTGTTTCGGATCAGGTTTTGAAAAATATTTTTCTCCAGTAAAGAAGCCAAAATATTAAATCTGAGTAATGAAAACAACTTATCTACTCCAGAAAATTTGTTTTCAGTCACTTTTAAATCAAGCGTGGTAGGTTTACCTACCATGCGTGGTAGGTTTAATAATGCCATCATCTTCCAATCTCTGCTGTTATACTTCTACATCTTTTCTCAATGCATAAATTGCAGTTCTAGCTTTATAGCATTCTGATTTTTCAGTTTGGGACACGTAAAGTTGTGCCTTTGTACCTGCTACTTCCCCTCCAATTTTCTTCAAAACATGTGGGAATATTTATAAAGTAATGTGTTAAGTGTTTCTAATTCCTGAACAGTCACTGCAGAATTGTTAAATTTGTGGAAACACTATTAAAATTTGTGAGAGAGAAAGGAAATTCTTTCATTCTGTTGCTTACAAAAAACAGGGGAAATGTACCGTCATTGAAGAGATACCATTTCAATGTTTTGGTTTGGTTGCGGCACTCTACTGAAATATTAAAAAAATTCTGACGGTTCAAAGACTTTACCTGTGGCTATTTGCAATTGGATATCGCCAGGAAAAATTTCCACCTTTGTAAATACACTTGCAAATCGATTCGTCGAAACTGTAGAGACTGAAGATCCAGTATCAAATTTCTTGTTAGTATATGCAATATTTTCTATTTTTATCATTACTTATATTAGATCTGGTACACCTGCAGCACTGCCGGTTCGCAAGTGACCTAGTTGCTAGGGCAACCACATTCCGACCGTATGGTCGCGAACTCGATACCATTAAGGTTGCGATCTGAACCACTAAATCCTTGTTAAATGTTGGATAGGCGCGTCGGCCCCGGGATACTGGACTTCCTGTTACAAATAAGGTAATTGTTTCCGTTCTCCTGACCTTGTTTTTTTCCCTTGGAAGTGCTTGTTGGGACATCACAGTCTGGCACTTCCAACTATGTCAACTTGCACCTTTAATCTGTCACTCCTACTTCCACCACTTATCTACCTTCTGTCGCACCTGTCGGTTCAATCAGTTGTAAGTTCATTTCTGATACTCAGCACAAAAGTCCCCTGGGACATCAGTAGTTGCATCTAAACCTTGCCTGTGGGTGTAAATCCTATGAAAAATTGCAAGATGCAGAGTCAGAGTGAAACATTGCCCTTTCTTAAGTGTGAGTATTTCTTCTGTATCAGGTGAATTTGTATTTTGTCCTTTTACCTGCGAAATCCTGCAAATTACTTTTAAATGCACCACTTTTTCACATTATGGCCTGAAGAATTGATAAACTTCTATTTATTCTCTAAGTGAGTAGTACTGGAAAAAAACAAACATTGTGTGGTGTTAGAAGGAACACTGTAGTTGCTGTTGTTTAAATGATGGACTGTTATGTGTGTGGATATCTTATGGAGATTACCTGGGAGCAGCTGAAACTTCCTAAAGTACAAAATGTTTATTCTCGCATTCCTGTAAATCATTGGCTGAGTTTTGCATCGTAAGGGCAACTGTAAATGAATTTTCATATGCCAAGTTCTTGACCTGTGTTATCAACACCTGCCGAATACTAACGTTGCACGAAACGATTAGCATGAAAATCTAATGGGATCTTTCTTTTTTTCGGAAGAAATTGTCATCAGGATCTCTTACTTGGACATGCTGGAACTGTTTACTCTACCCCAGCTGCCACCTCAAGCTGTCATTTAGCCCGATGGAGCGCCGCCACGTTTCAGCCTCGTCGTTAGAGATCACCTGGATCGCAAGATGCCTGGGAGATGGATCGGCAAAAGCGGACCATTTGCTTGGCCTCCTCGGTCGCCAGATTTAACACCACTAGATTTTTTCGTGTAGGGTTATGTCAAAAACATTGCCTAATAGATCAAGATCATCGACCTTCAGCACCTGAAAGCAAGCGTAACTGACGCTGTGGCTACCGTTACACAGAACATATTACAGACAACGTGGAATGAAGTCAGATATCGTCTGGATGTGTGTCGGGCCACCAAGGGCCAACGTTGAAATTCATAGAGACACTTATAGTAAGTAAAAAACTTTGACAGTTTTCCTTTATAACGCCGCAAACCAGAAATGTGTATACTGTTATAAATACTTTCCGAGGTATAAATTTTTCATTTTGAATACCTTCATTCCAGACAACCTGTATTTGTTTATGAAACTTTAGCCTTTCAGTAATTTTATAAACAATACAGGTTGGAAGTGGAGTCAAATGGTTCACTTATATGTGTACCATTTATTCGTAAAACTTACATTCTGGTTCGTTTGGAAAAGAAGATCTGTGAAAACACAAATTTGCCGGTGACGACGATTCAACCAGCATCACTATGCTCCATAGCCAAATGCTTTCCTAATTAAGCTACACCGACGGAATTTATGGCTGAAAGTTTGCCTTCTTGACATGTGCTTCACCTCTGTAGTATGTTGCATATATACACTCCCTCTTGAGAATGGGCTGAGACAGAATCATAGGTTTCCAGGTCAGCTAGTAAACCATGCTTGAAGTAGATCGCTGAAGAAGAAGGGATTCTGAGTAATTCTGGTCGATGTGTGGAAGAAGCATCACGCATTTTTGAAACATTGAAGAAGGAATTCTGATTAATTCAGACGATGTGTTGAATGAACATCACACGTTTTTCGAAGACCCAACGGCCAATAGATTCGTTTCCACAATCAGGCGCCAACGTAAAAACACATTTCCTTCTGCTAAACTCTCATCCCTCTGCTCCTGAGCCAAATGCTTTCTCAATAAAACTACGCCGACGGAATTTATGGCTGCAACTTTGCCGTCTTGACATGTGCTTGCCATCTGCAATACTTCAAAGATCTCGTAGTAATGAATATGTCGTGGAACCGTTAACATCTGGTAAACTGAAATACTGTTCCAGGAGTGAAACATCAGCAGAGAAAAGTTCCATTCCCAGGCTCATGTTCTATGAGGTCATTATTGTTATCCTTTTGTAAGAAAAACGAAAGTGAAAATGTAATTCTAGTTTCACGAAGGCTCCATGGGAAAGTTTAGCTTTGAGTGTTGATCCTCGTGGTCATTTTTTTATATAAACCCATGAAACAATCGAGTGATGAATTGGAAGGAAATTGTTTAACAACTGTACAAACGCAACACAAGTGATAAAATATACTCGGCAAGAAATCATGTCCAATGTTAAGCAAACGTATACACACAGGTACATCTCTTCCCTCTTGCGACTGTATTATAACATCTGATACATCTGTTCCTCCAAAATTGACATCGCGCCAATTAAAGCATCGAAATTCAAATAAACCCCTTGAGGAAAATGAGCTTATGTCGAATTATTTTTAACAGACTCGGGAAAAAAAGAAAATAGCATGTCAGTAATTTTATTATGTCACTAACTGTTTTTGTTAAGTTAAGGTATTGTTCAGAAATACAGAACCAGCTCTTCTTACCTTGATCGCGTATATGGGTCTGTTTTCATAGGATCTCCCAACTTCGACGAGGGTTGCTATGTTCGAAAACCGTCTTGCAATGTCGTGAAGAAAATCATATATCTGAAAAAAAATCTAATTCAGTTATGAATTTCTTCGAAGTCTAGTTAGATTTCTAAGAAAAACCGGGAAAATTCTGACTATCAAGAAATAATATTTAAGCAACAGTGCTCCAAAGAAAAAAATATATTTTCCATTTGCTCATTCTTGACATTCCCAATTTGAACAATTCCAAGTTCCTCTTACTTTTTTGTGCACCCTATATTTAATTGAAATCGTTAGGTGTTTACCCTTTATTGAAAGAAGTGGTGGAACATTTTTTTTTGTGTGTAGTGTTGTATCATTCCGGGGTATTTAATTTTCATTTCTGTATCGTTTTAGTTGTACTGTTGGTCAAGAAAGACACTGGCGTAAAATACGGACACATATCTCTCTGTGTGTCTGACTGAGCGGTCGAGATAATGGGGTCGAAACTTGGAGTGCTTACAAAGTGTCAGTCGCTTGTCTGGAAACGTTATAGTATAAATCTGTTTGGTTCATGGTGACGTCACCACCCAAGTCTTCTCGTGCAGGAAAGTGCACACAAATATGAAAATATTTGCTGTAAATCCTTTTGTCTATAGCAATAATAAAACGCAGTGTGTGTATTCTTTTTTTCTATGGTCCACATTTTTCGAAATGAAGTAGAGGTTTAAAAGTGGGCCCATGTATCAGAGAGCCATAAAGGAAGCAGAGTCAAATCTCAATATACTTGAGGGAATTCGATAAGAGTCATAATCTAGACTACAGCGTCCATCGATTTCTATGAAACGAGAAGACATCTTTACTACATACATTAAAGAAGTTTCTTTAATAGAGGTGAGCAAACGGCTAATGAAGATTTGAATGACACATTTAAGACACTCAGTTAAACATAACCCCTTTTTTAATTTAAAGACTTTCATGACTGACTGTCATGAATTTTAAAAGTTCTCGGAAATACTTTAAACCAAACCAACATTGAGAAATACCACAGCATACATATTTTATTTTCAGTTATCCGGCATATTTTAACTTACAAATGAAACCGAAATTTCACACTCCATGTTTGTACTTACTACTGTCAAAGTATTGTATCTTTCGAAAAAACCCTTTCCACCAGGAACATTCTCGTCATATTGCTCTCGAAAAAACCTAGAAAAATGAAGATATATTTATCTTTTCATCATATAAATCAAAAAATGCCATTCATTACGCATCTAAAAACTTAAAACTTTTGTTGGCATACTGGTGATTTTATTTACTTAAGATTGGTTTCTTACCTGCGAATTCACAATGCTACGCTTGGCCAAATATTTTGCATGCGTTCCATCTTTCTTTAATGAATCTATATTCATATTTCTGGTTTCTCCACAATAACTAACGATAGCTTCTAGGCTGTTATAAGATCATGATCTCTTCTCTCGTTAACTTTCTTTTCAATTTATATTTTTCTTGCGATGCTCTTTTCTACATATCGGGATGGGCAAATATGATGTACTAACTCAAAACTTTTCTCGATGGTGAAAGCCGCCACTGTTTGCCTTTACATGCAATGGATTCTAACTACTGCTTTTGTTAGACCAACACACACACACACACACACACACACACACACACACACACAAACACGCGCGCACGCGCGCGCGCATTAAAATAAAATAGTAAAATTAAAAAAGTAAAAGTAAAAAGCGGTTCCTTTTACAAATTACGCTTCCCCGCCCTACCCTACCCCCCCCCCCAAACGAAGCACCCCTAGAAGTCGTCCGATCATGATGAAACTCAGCATGCAAGTGCCTTAGGGACGAATATGCAGATGATTAAATAATAACGACCAATGACGAAATAGCGGCCCGCCACAGCGCATGGAAACAGCGCATCGAGAAGGGTATATCAAGAGCAAAGCTCGTATGCAGGGACAATTGTGGCTGCGGTTTGCTGTTGCATTCACCTCCACAGACTGTAAGAACACGTCGACGTCAAATCCGTGCACAATACGAGCAGTCGACCTAGTTTCAGAAACTACGTATAATTGGGCTGAAACGCCTGTTGGTAAAGTCGCCGTATCGCCGGGCATTTGAGTTGGAGAGACGCTGCAATAGGACGATGTTGGCGCAAATGGATCGAGGAGGGCACAATCCAGCAGCACACGGGCAGTGGACGGCTAAGGGCAATGGCAGCACGCGAGAATCGAGCGGATGTGTGAGCCGCACGAACAGAACCGAATTCGTCGCTCTCAATCATTCGTGGCCATGTTGTGTCTTCTGCAGGTACAGAATTGGCCATCCGGACCGTTCCCAGACGACTTACTGCATGGGGACTGTGTTGGAGGAGGCCACTCCGCCGCCTACCACTGACCAGCGAGCATTGCCGGCACCGGTTGCAGTGCTTTCGGGCTCGATCAACGTGTTATAGTGTCCAGTGGCTTCGTGTAGTCTTCAGTGATGTTCCCAGACGACTTACCGCATGGTGACTGTGTTGGAGGAGGCCACTCCGCCACCTGCCACTGACCAGCGAGCATCGCCGGTACCTGTGGCAGTGCTGTCGGGCTCGATCAACGTGGGATAGTGTCCAGTGGCGTCGTGTTGTCTTCAGTGATGTTCCCAGACGACTTACTGCATGGGGACTGTGTTGGAAGAGGCCACTCCGCCGCCTGCCACTGACCAGCGAGCATCGCCGGTACCTGTGGCAGTAGTGTCGGGCTCGATCAACGTGGGATAGAGTCCAGTGGCGTCGTGTTGTCTTCAGTGATGTTTCCAGACGACTTACCGCATGGGGACTGTGTTGGAGGAGGTCACTCCGCCGCCTGCCACTGACCAGCGAGCATCGCCGGTACCTGTGGCAGTGGTGTCGGGCTCGATCAACGTGGGATAGAGTCCAGTGGCGTCGTGTTGTCTTCAGTGATGTTCCCAGACGACTTACCACATGGGGACTGTGTTGGAGGAGGCCACTTCGCCGCCTGCCACTGACCAGCGAGCATCGCCGGCACCGATTGCTGTGCTGTCGGGCTTGATCAACGTGGCATAGTGTCCAGTGGCGTCATGTTGTCTTAAGTGATGAGTACCAGTTTGCACTTGACTCCGATCACCAGCGCATACGTGTCTAGACGAACCATCCAGCGCACGGATCCTGCCTTTACAGTGAAACCGCACACAGCTCGTACACCGGGAGTGACTGTATAGGGAGCCATTTTCTTACAATAGCGGGACACCCATGGTAGTTCCCTGTTCCACCCGCATGGCTCAACGGTACGTAAACGACATTCAACAACCTGTTGTGTTGCCATTCCTGTCGCAGCATCACCGAGGAATTTTTAAACAGAGTAATGCCCGGCCACACTCGGCATGGCTCCCATAGGCCTGCCTCCGTAATGTCGACACTCTTCCATGTCCATTCCGATCGCCCGACCTCTCACCGATCGAACATGTTTGAGACATGATGGGACACCACCTACGCCATCCCAGAATGTCGGCGAACTGGCCTGGTATTTCGACACCATCTGGCATGCTATACCTTTGAACAGTACCAGTTAACTGTTTGCGTCTATGACACGTCAGGTAACCCCTTATATTTGAGCCAGAGGTGGCGTTGCACCGTAGTCACTTGTTCCACTCATGTAGCTGTTTTATTCGAATAAATGACCCAACTGGTCTGGAACTGCAGTCTTTTTCTTTGCCATAAATATAATACATTGCACATACCAATTTTTATCTCGATTGAATGATTCCTTTTGTGTGCTTCGTTTCTTCCTTTTTTCTTCCCCCTTTTTTTTTTCTTTGCAAGAATTTTTTGTTTGCCATTCATCAATTAGTTCAATAATCAGACATAAATCCCATTCGACTAACGTAATAAATCTAATTTATAAGTGGATATTAAAATAACCGATAATAGCAGAAATTATTTTTATTAAATAATTATGACTACATTTTTACACAATTTTGAAATGTAAACCGCCAATAGAAGTAACACTTTACACATAAAAATCAATAAAGGGTTAATTTCACTAACTGATCATATCGAAATTGAGTGGCAAGAATCGTGGATTACATACCTTGTAACAGGTACTTGTGGAACGCTTTCGTGACCAATGCCTCTCCGTGTGACTGCCCTCTTCGTCCCGAGAAGGGCTCTCACACGGAGAGGCATTGATCACTAAAGCGTTTCACAAGTATCTCCACCTATGTTTGCTGCACTGCCATACAGTATTCCGTCACATTTCTGCGTGAAGGATCCAAAGCTCGAAAGGAACTTTCCGCAGCATCCCAAAGATTTCCCACAGGGTTCATGTCTGGTGAACGAGGACATTCCAGACTGGGAATTTCTGCAGAATGATCTTGTAACCACACACACACACACACACACACACACACACACACACACACACACACACACATGTCATAATCATCCTCATCAACAACCATTATCAATCCACTGCTGGATGAAGGTCTCCCCAAATTTCTTCCACAATTGTCTATCTTGGACCGGTCTCCTCCATGTCACTCCAGCATACTTTCGAATTTCATCCATCCATCTCCCATGGGGTCTTCTTCTGGGTCTTTTCCTGTCCCTCGGAATCCAGTCTAAAATTTTGGTTGTCCCGTTCTTCTGGCAACATGTACAGCCCATTGCCATTTCAGTGATTTAACTCTGGTCGTGATGTCATCCACTCCTGTCATTTTCCTTATCCACAAGTTCCTCTTCTTATCATTCCTGGTTACACCAAGCACACAGGTCTCCATGTTTCTTTGAGTGGTCTGCAGTCTTCGTATGTCTTTTTTAGTTAAGGTCCATGTCTCTGCTCCATACGTAAGCACTGGCAGGATGCATTGATTAAACACTTTTCTTTTGAGACATAATGGCATACTGCTCTAAAAATTGTACCGTTTCTTCCAAAAGCTCAACATCCAAGTTTTATACGCCGATTAATTTTTTCATCAATGTAGCCCTCAATTGATATCTGCTGTCCAAGATAAATGTAGGAATCGGCTGTCTTAAGCTCTTCTCCATGAATCGATAAATCTTCGTTTCTTGTAAAAGCATTGTACATCACTTTTGTCTTCAGAAAGTTCATTTTTAATCCCACTTCTTTACTCTTGTCAGCAAGTTCTTGGATCATATTCTGCAACTCTGAAGGGGTAGTTGCAAAGATGACTACGTCATCAGCTAAACGAAGGGGAGTTAAGTAATCTCCATTAATTTTTATCCCTTTGTTTTCCCAGTTCAATGTTTTCCCCTTTCCAATTCTTATTTGTGCTGTATCTTCAAATATCCGAACCTTTGCACTTGTATTTTCATAGATGTTATTAATAATGCTAATGTATGCATCTTCAATACCACAGGATTTCAAATATATATATATATATATATCATCATCATCATCATCATTGTCAACCATTATCAATCCACTGCTGGACGAAGGTCTCCCCAAGTTTCCTCCACAACGGTCTGTCTTGTGCCAGTCTCCTCCATGTCACTCCCGCATATTTACGAATTTCATCCACCCATCTCCCATGTGGTCTTTTTCTGGGTCTTTTCCTGTCCCTTGGAATCCAATCTAAAATTTCGGCTGTCCATCTATGGTCTGTCCTTCTGGCAGTATGTCCAGCCCATTGCCATTTCAGGGATTTAACTCTGATCATGATGTCTTCCACTCACGTCATTTTTCGGATCCACGAGTTCCTCTTCTTATCTCTCCTGGTTATACCAAGCATGCACCTCTCCATGATTCTTTGAGTTGTCTGCAGCCTTTGTATGTCTCTTTTAGTTAAGGTCCACGTCTCTGCACCATACGTAAGCACTGGAAGGATGCATTGATCAAACACTTTTCTTTTAAGACATAATGGCATATTGCTCTTGAAAATTATGCTGTTTCTTCCAAAAGCTCTCCAGGCAAGTTTTGTACGCCGATTAATTTCTTCATCAATGTGACCCTCACTTGATATCTGCTGTCCAAGATAAACATACGTGTCTGTTATCTCCAGTTTTTCTCCATCAATCGATAAATCTTCATTTCTTGTAAAAGCATTGAACATCACTTTTGTCTTCTGAAAGTTCATTTTTAATCCCACTTCTTTACTCTTGTCAGCAAGTTCCTGGATCATACTCTGCAGCTCTGATGGGGTAGTTGCAAAAATGACTACGTCATCAGCAAAACGAAGGTGGGTTAGATAATCTCCATTAATCTTTATCCCTTTGTTTCCCCAGTTCAGTGATTGAAAGACATTTTCCAATGTGGCATTAAAGAGCTTCGGAGATATGGTGTCACCTTGTCTCACTCCCTTTCCAATTTTTATGTGTGTTGTATTTTCAAACAGCCAAATCTTTGCACTTGCATTTTCATAGATGTTATTAATAATATTAATGTATGCATCTTCAATACCGCAGGATTTCAGAGCCGTGGTAACTGCTGATGGTTTCACCGAATCAAAGGCTTTTTCATAATCGATAAAAGCCATGCACAATGGAAGTTCATATTCCCTCGCTCTTTCAATTAGTTCTCTCAGTACGTGGATATGATCTATTGTGCTGTAGCCACTCCTGAATCCAGCTTGTTCTCTCGGTTGAGCCATGTCCAGTGTTACCTTCAAGCGGTGTGAAAGAACTTTAGTGAAGATTTTATAAACCACTGATAGGAGGCTGATAGGTCTGTAGTTCCTGAGATCCTCAATGTCACCTTTTTTATGTAGCAGGATCATTGTAGCATTGTTCCAATCCTCAGGAATCTTCCCTTCATTAAGGCATCGAGTGAAAATTTGGGCGAGTACTGTTTCAATTTCTCCACTTGCTTCTTGTATGATGTCTATAGTAATTCCATCTTCTCCTGGAGCTTTCCCCCGCTTCATGTTCTTGATTGCATGAGCAACTTCTGCTGGGAGGACTGGAAGAACTCTGGTACCTTTCATGATGTCTGGAGTACATGTATCATCCCTTTCATATAATTTGGAGTAGAAATCTTTCACTCTTGTCAAAATTTCGCCTCTAATTCTTGTTATAGAACCATCTTCTTTTCTCAGAGCCATAATATGTTTTCTTCCCTTACTGAGATGTCCCTTTGCTATCTTTAGGCTTTGGTTGTTTTCAATTGCTTTCCTCACTAGCTCACAGTTGAATTTCCTTACGTCTTCAGTGATACTTTTTCGTGCTGTCTTGCATAGCTCTATATATTCCACTTTGGAAGTCACATCTTCTTTAGTTGTCCTCATCTCTCTTCTTTTTTGCATCAACATTTTGGTTTTCCTGATAATTTGTTTACATGCAACTTGTTCTTAGACCCAGCTAATTTTGTTGCTGTTTCCATAAGAGCTTTGGTTACTTTTCTGTTAACTTCCGAAATATCCACTTCTTCCGATGTTAGGCCTTCTAAAGCAGAGAATCTGTTCTTCAGTTCCAACTTGAAGGTATTATGGTGTTTTTTAAGGTTGGTTATGTCAATACGTTTTGTTTGTCTTATGAGCTTGCCACGTTCAAGTTTAGTGTTGAGGTGCATCTTACATCTCACCAATCTATGGTCACTACCTGTGTTGAACTTGTTCAGCACTCTGCAGTCTTCGATGACGAATTTTTTGTTACACATAATAAAATCAATTTCCCTTGTCGTCCCAATTGGATGTCTCCATGTCCATTTCCTGTGTGGCTTTTTCTTGAAAAAGGAGTTCAAGATGAAAAACCCTTCTGCCTCTGCAAACTCAACGAGAGTATTTCCACGCTGGTTTCTGTTGCCGTGACCGAATTTACCTACTGAAGTTTCATTCTGTTGCCGGTGCCCTATTTTTGCATTGAAATCTCCCATAATTATCTTCAAGTGCTGCTTACCTTTATTATTTAGATGACGAATTTCCTCATAAAATTCTTCAATTTCTTCTTCAGGATGACTTGTGGTGGGTGCATAAGTTTGAATAATCTGAGCCTGGTATCTTCTCGATAGTTGGATAACGAGTCGTGCAGCTCTGTCAGAGGAACTTTCAACTTCTACCACTTTATCCTTCAGTTTCTTGTTTATTATAAATCCAACACCACTAGTTCTGCCAGTATCTGTCCCACGATAATAGAAGAGATGTCCACTTTTCAGTTCAATGAGATCTTCTCCTTTTCTCCTTACCTCACTTAGCCCGACGATGTCCCACTTGATCCTTTGTAGTTCCTCTTCCAATTCAAGAAGCCTTGAATCAGAAGATAGGGAGCGTCTGTTGTAGGTAGCCAAGGTCAGCATCAAATGGCAGCCTAGTCCGGTCCTCCGGGGATTCTATATATATATATATATATATATATATATATATGTGTGTGTGTGTGTGTGTGTGTGTGTGTGTGTGTGTGTGTGTCATTGTTACATGGTTACCACGGTTCTGTAGGTAGTCGCATTATCCTGTTGCAAGAGTACATTATCTGAATGATGACTAAAGAACGGATGCAGATGGTCTGCAAGAAGAAACCCGTAGCGTGGGATGTAAGGTCACGTGATGCGTAACATCACATCCTCTCCTTGACAAATGTCAACCCCGCCTTCTCGTGGTGCATCCTGTTCCCACTAAAGGGGCTCTGACGACCGCCAATAGCGGTATAACTATACCATTGGGATTAAAGGAAATGCTATCCCACACTCACCAACCCGCTTGGCCAGCGTGGTGAGTTATGGCCAAACCCCTCCAAAATGATTCCACAACTTAAATCTTGGCCCTCAGTATCCGGCAGCTGGAATGTACCTGGCCAAGGCAGCGGCCAGAAGGCAGAGGGCGCTAAGAATCACCGGAGGACCGGACTAGGCTGCCATCTGATGCTGACTTTGGCTACGTATAATGGACGCTCCCAATCTTCTGATTCAAGGCTTCTTGAATTGGAAGAGGAACTACAAGGAATCAAGTGGGACATCGTCGGGCTAAGTGAGGTAAGGAGAAAAGGAGAAGATCTCATTGAACTGAAAAGTGGACATCTCTTCTACTATCGTAGAACAGATACTGGCAGAACTAGTGGTGTTGGATTTATAAAAAACAAGAAACTGAAGGATAAAGTTGTAGAAGTTGAAAGTTCCTCTGACAGAGCTGCACGACTCGCTATTCAACTCTCGAGAAGATACCAGGCTCAGATTATTCAAACTTATGCACCCACCACAAGTCATCCTGAAGAAGAAATTGAAGAATTTTATGAGGAAATTCGTCATCTAAATAATAAAGGTAAGCAGCACTTGAAGATAATTATGGGAGATTTCAATGCAAAAATAGGGCACCGGCAACAGAATGAAACTTCAATAGGTAAATTCGGTCACGGCAACAGAAACCAGCGTGGAAATACTCTCGTTGAGTTTGCAGAGGCAGAGGGGTATTTCATCTTGAACTCCTTTTTCAAGAAAAAGCCACACAGGAAATGGACATGGAGACATCCAAATAAGACGACAAATGAAATTGATTTTATTATGTGTAACAAAAAATTCGTCATAGAAGACTGCAGTGTGCTAAACAAGTTCAACACAGGTAGTGACCATAGATTGGTGAGATGTAAGATGCACCTCAACACTAAACTCGAACTTGGCAAGCTCATAAGACAAACTAAATCTGTTGACATAACCAACTTTAAAAAACACCATAATACCTTCAAGTTGGAACTGAAGAACAGATTCTATGCTTTAGAAGGCCTAACATCGGAAGAAGTGGATATTTCTGAAGTTAACAGAAAAGTAACCAAAGCTCTTATGGAAACAGCAACAAAATTAGCTGGGTCTAAGAACAAGTTGCATGTGAACAAATTATCAGGAAAAACCAAAATGTTGATGCAAAAAGAAGAGAGATGAGGACAACTAAAGAAGATGTGACTTCCAAAGTGGAATATATTGAGCTATGCAAGACAGTGCGAAAAAGTATCACTGAAGACGTAAGGAAATTCAACTGTGAACTAGTGAGGAAAGCAATTGAAAACAACCAAAGCCTAAAGATAGCAAAGGAACATCTCAGTAAGGGAAGAAAACAGATTATGGCACTGAGAAAAAAAGATGGTTCTGTAACAAGAAATAGAGGCGAAATTTTGACAAGAGTGAAAGATTTCTACTCCAAATTATATGAAAGGGATGATACATGTACTCCAGACATCATGAACGGTACCAGTACCAGAGTTCCTCCAGTCCTCCCAGCAGAAGTTGCACATGCAATCAAGAACATGAAGCGGGGAAAAGCTCCAGGAGAAGATGGAATTACTGTAGACATCATACAAGAAGCAAGAGGAGAAATCGAAACAATACTCGCCCAAATTTTCACTCGATGCCTTAATGAGGGGAAGATTCCTGAGAATTGGAACACCGCTACAATGATCCTGCTACATAAAAAAGGTGACATTGAGGATCTCGGGAACTACAGACCTATCAGCCTCCTATCAGTGGTTTATAAAATCTTCACTAAAGTTCTTTCACACCGCTTGAAGGTAACACTGGACATGGCTCAACCGAGAGAACAAGCTGGATTCAGTAGTGGCTACAGCACAATAGATCATATCACGTACTGAGAGAACTAACTGAAAGAGCGAGGGAATATGAACTTCCATTGTGCATGGCTTTTATCGATTTTGAAAAAGCCTTTGATTCCGTGAAACCATCAGCAGTTTTAATGGCTCTGAAGTCCTGCGGTATTGAAGATGCATACATTAATATTATTAATAACATCTATGAAAATGCAAGTGCAAAGATTCGGCTGTTTGAAAATACAACACACATAAAAATTGGAAAGAGAGTGAGACAAGGTGACACCATATCTCCGAAGCTTTTTAATGCCACATTGGAGGGTGTCTTTTAGTCGCTCAGCTGGGAAAACAAAGGGATAAAGATTAATGGAGATTATCTAACCCACCTTCGTTTTGCTGATGACGTAGTCATTTTTGCAACTACCCCATCAGAGCTGCAGAGTATGATCGAGGAACTTGCTGACAAGAGTAAAGAAGTGGGATTAAAAATGAACTTTCAGAAGACAAAAGTGATGTTCAATGCTCTTACAAGAAATGAAGATTTATCGATTGAAGGAGAAAAGCTGGTGATAACAGGCACGTACGTTTATCTTGGACAGCAGATATCAAGTGAGGGTCACATTGATGAAGAAATTAATCGGCGTACAAAACTTGCCTGGAAACCTTTGGGAAGAAACAGCGTAATTTTTAAGAGCAATATGCCATTATGTCTTAAAAGAAAAGTGTTTGATCAATTCATCCTTCCAGTGCTTACGTATGGTGCAGAGACGTGGACCTTAACTAAAAGAGACATGCAAAGGCTGCAGACAACTCAAAGTAGCATGGAGAGGTGCATGCTTGGTGTAACCAGGAGAGATAAGAAGAGGAACTCGTGCATCCGAAAAATGACAAGAGTGGAAGACATCATGATTAGAGTTAAATCCCTGAAATGGCAATGGGCTGGACATACTGCCAGAAGGACAGATCATCGATGGACAGCCGAAATTTTAGATTGGATTCCAAGAGACAGGAAAAGACCCAGAAGAAGACCACATGGGAGATGGGTGGATGAAATTCGAAAGTATGCAGGAGTAACATGGAGGAGACTGGCACAAGACAGACCGTTGTGGAGGAAACTTGGGAAGACCTTCGTCCAGCAGTGGATTGATAATGGTTGACAATAATGATGATATATGTGTGTGTGTGTCATTGTTACATGGTTACCGCGGTTCTGTAGGTAGTCGCATTATCCTGTTGCAAGAGTACATTATCTTGTGGGTGAATGATGACTAAAGAACGGATGCAGATGGTCTGCAAGAAGAAACCCGTAGCGTTGACGATTCAGAGATGCATCTCGACATACCAGAGTGTGCAGTTGAACACTGCCCAGACTATAATCCATCCTCCACCAGCCGAAGCAGTTCCTTGTTTAACTGCTGGGTTCATCATTTCGTGCGGTTTCCGACAGATCCGCACCCCTCCGTCTGCATAAAATAACTGGAAACGGGACTCATCGGACCAAGGTATCCTTCTCCAATCGTCTGCGGTCCAATGTCGATGTTCCTTTGTCCAGATGAAACATACAATACGGTGACGGTGACATGGAGTTAGCAATGGGACTGTGGTGGGTCAGCGTTAGCGGCTCTTATAACCTATTGCGGCTAATTCTCGCCTGACGGTTTTACCGGAAAAAGTTTTGGCACCTCCATCGTTGAAGTCGGTCGTGATTTGTGCCCCTATCGTTCTCCTGTTGGTTGACGTCCACGTTTATCCACAAGCTTTCTCCGCCAACAGCGATGTCCACGATATGATATTATTCCGGGAAAGGCGTATTCATGATACACTCTTGATACTGTCGAACGGCAACACTGCAATTCGTGTACCACCTCCTCGATAAAGTGAACCATACGACGGGTACCCACCATCCTTCTTTTAAACTACGTAGGTTAAATCACGATCTTTATTCATACATATATCGAATTAAAATCTGAGTGAATGCAGTGATGTCTTCCTACTTATATACCTGCCAAGCGGTAGATTCATCCACTAGCGACAGGAGTGACAGTGTTCCGTTGCCCAGAAACCAGGTACCCCAAGTTTTCTATCCTCTCGGTGTAAATGCATTTTCTGCGCATGTAAATAGAACAATGCATTTTATTTGGAAGAAAAATGTTAAAAATGCATTTCATAAAGCTTAATAAAATATACCAAATTAATTCTTTCATGCATATTTTACATAAAAGAAACATTTCTAAAAACATTATAAAAAACAATATTACTAAGAGAAACTATGATCACTTAACGAGGTTCACCACACTGAATATTTCAGAAGAATATGTAACTTTACATTCCACTGTAAAGAAACTCGAGCGAAGTTCAAAGTCACAGTTCAGGTCTTCACAGTTCTTTTTTTGTAGAACATCTTTAAACAAACACATATACAGTATATTAAAATGTGACTTGCTTTTGCTCTGACTTCATGAAATTGTCCTTCTGTCTTGCTACGCAATACGCCCTTTTCTTCCAGAATTCAGATTGGAAAAATTACGAGCCGTTTCAGAGATTCTTTACATCCTTTTTTATGCTCCTCCTTTACGGTATTCCTGTTAGATTCCTGTATTTATACGGGACAAAAGCATACACAACCAAATCATATACATGTTTTTCTATTTTTCTAGTGCACAATTTCAATTTTTCCTGTTATGTGGCGTAAATACAAAGTTATCACGATATCCTTTTTCGGATAAACAAACGTTAGGTAAATATTTTCGTTATATTTTTCGCTTTTGCAGTGCGTAACGTTCCTGCCAGTTGAAGTTAAAGCATAAATATCTGTATTTTTTATAATATCTCTGTTCCTGAAAACTCGATGCCGGATTTTGTTGTAGGTGAATAATGCTAAAGACGGACTAAAATATTTCAAGTCTTTCTTGGAATTTGTTGTAGGTAAACATCTCTAAGATTTTTCATTCTGTTTCGAAAATTTCTTTCCTGGTCCACAATTTCCCCTTAACTGGCGCAAGACCATCTGCATCACTGCCATGTAATGAAACAGCGTCTCGCCATTGGCGAGTGAGGTTAATTTCGTGATGTGATCAAGAAAAACGAGCTTTCTATCTGGAAAACTTTTGAAGGAAATTTGTTTCATCGTGTACTGGAAATCTTTTTATGCCATGGTCATAGATATAGAAAACAAAAGAAGCGTTCATAGGGTTGTAGGCCTTTTTCGTTCATCTCATAGACCCAATGCTAGGTGTTACAATGAAGTTCGTTTGCATATCATTGCTTCTCTGCCAGTATGGTAATAACCGCCAAATCTGTTGAAACAAAAGCAAACATTCAAACTTTCAAATAATGGGTTGCTGCCACAGACTCACAAAAATCACTTGTCGGCGTTCAAAGTTTCGGAGGAACAGAATGCCTGTTTTAGACTTTTTTGAGCCTTTCCTTAAATGTTTTCCAGTATGAGAAGAAACTTCTCTTATAACGAGGATTTACGTATGAAAACGGATGTATTCCACATCCTATTCACATAGAAATCCACTACTCTGATTCTTCTTTGAATAAGAAATTGCACTAATTTACGAAAGATGGGGACTTTTGAACTTATTTGAAAGAAAATATTGTTGTTCAATCATTATTCATTTCCAGAACTGAGTCTTTTTCAGATGATAGAATTTTAGTTATACTTAAACATTTTCTAATCTTGCTGCCCCTCAATTAATGAGATTATGGTAAATATTGGGTACTTTCTGTTTAAACTGCTAAGCGGATTAACTTTCTAAATTACGTACGAAAAGATAATGTTTCCAAAACCATTAGACACATCTTTAGTTGCTGTACACTTTACGGATGGTAGCGACGTTACGTACTGATCTTAGAAAGCAATTGCTTTCTGAAATGATTAAAGGATATTCAGGAATGATTTAAGGATATTTTTCCAGTTCCTTCCGACTTTCCTTATTCCGTAGCTTCTTTTCTTCTCGATCTATTTTATTCAGCCAAAAATTTAAAACGTACGTAAAAAAGGCTCACAACTATGTTTTTTCCCAAATAGAAAATTTTCATCTTTAAAAAAATATAGTTTCCTTCAGTCCGAACCGAATATTTTTTTTTTAAATTGAAAAAAAAAGGAGTTTTCTTGTCCTAACTGGCAGGGACTCGTGGAATTTCTTTGGTGAAAAAATACTGCCAGATTTTCGTATTTGCGTTTTTACTCTACGTTTGACGAAGAAATTTCAATTGCAAAGCAGTTTATCAAATGTGTCATAGCTGGCAGGCGAAATGCTGTTGGGGAGCAGTAGTCGATTTTGGTAAAAAAAGGGAAAACAAAAACGAAAAAAAAATAAATAGAGGAAACGAAAAAGATTTGTGTTCATTCAAAACTACTGAAATGTACCGCATGAGTGATATTTTTTTTGCTTCATTTACGAAAGAAAAATCCTCTTATATGCTCTTAAAATTGATAAATTTTTATTACCTGGACTGAGTAATTTTTTTTTCATGAATTCGTCTTGATGTGTAACTTACTTCCCAAAATCCTTAATCGGAGTCTCGAAAGGGATGGAATAGAAGGCGAGTTGATTGAAGATATCGCACTTCGGCGGTACCACTATATCCACTGCAGAGTTCAGTTCCGATGGTTCATTCCAGAAATTTAGCTGTTTATGCATCCATGCAAGGAAGAAAAAAAAATCAAAATTAAAGCATTCGGATACCGTAAAACCCATTTCGTATTTTCAATGTCTTTGAAATATTTTGTTGTTATTACTCAAAATTCCGTAAAATTTTAGCATAAACTGCTGATTCTAAAAAAATGTTTAAGTAGTGTTAAAATTTATGGAAGTAAGAAGAATGCCACCGAATCTTCCAATGTTACCAACCTGTCGTTTACCGCAAAAAAAAAAAAAAAAGAAGAAGAAAAAGAAAAAGGCTGAAAGCTTGAAGATATTTTGAGACAGAAGTATCTGTATGCTGTATCATTGCGGCATCCGTTACTCATACGTAAACACAATACCTCACTATACCTATCATTGCGGCATCCGTTACTCATACGCAAACACAATACCTCACTATACTTATCAATGTCACATCGGAAGAATTGTTTTCGTTTCGGATAATACTAACCATGACGATGACAATGAGTCACACATCATTTGCGAACTTTTGTAATGTTTTCCGCCAGCTGACATCAGAAGCGGCTCCAGCAGAGGGCGACCACGCCCCTAAAACAGACTTTTCCTTAAAAGGCCAATATCGTAAATAATTAAATTACAGTATTAAATGCACAGATTTTTGTAAAAGTTTTTATAACAATTAAAATTTGCTGTGAATTTGGTGGTTAAATCTTATGTTCTAGTTCAGAGAGAAAGAGCGGCGGAGAGACAGGCAGAGAGAACAGAAAGAAAAACTGGAGTTTCAGAAACAGAGGAAGCTGAGATCAGAAAAGAAAAGAGATTTTGACGGATAATGAAAATCAATGGGTGTGTTTTGTTTAATATAATTTCCACAAACTTCCGAGAGAAAATCGCCAGTAAGACAATGAATGGCCCAAGAATGACTTGATGAAGTGAAGTAAATGGAAGTCCCTTTCAAAAGAAGCGGCAATCATTCATTGCGAAAGAATAAGCTAATATTTTAAATAGGAATGTTGCTTAGGAATCAGAATATTACTTAGGAATCAGGCCAAATAGCTTAGGAATGAGATTCGGTGATTCAAGTTGGAATTTTTTCTGTTAAATTAAGTCGTCCAAATGGAAGAATTCAAATTTGTTTTGAAAGATTCTATCCACACTTATTTTAAATGCATGAAGCTCGTTTCCTCGCAAAGTAAGCAACTGAATGCCAGAAAAATAGTACGAATTTTTCTGTTGTTTCTCCCCCTTTGTGATTTAAAATTTAGCACAATTTTTTTTGGAGGGTGGGTGTGCGGAACTTCTGAATCAGCTCCTGGCTGTGGCATAAAGTCATTTCTTTGTTTCGCAAGATTTGCACACTTCTAAAAGCGGATTGAGTTTTCTCTCCCCTTCTTTCGCTCTCTTTTAAATATTTCATAAATGGAATTAAATGCAAAACTGTCTACGTATTTTCTGCTTTGCCCGGGAAATGGGTTTATTGAAGGTAGCGTACCTGTACAATTCTGCGAGGTGATGGAAATAAATGCAGTCAAACTTTCCTTAACGGACTCTTCTACAATATTCACCCCTCTCAATTATGTTCCCTCTCTACGGTCCATGAGGAACACCACATGCTCTTCAATGAATATTTCCCGTCTTTTGCGGACTCATAGATACGGACGAATATGTCTATCAGAACATCTCAAATGAATACGTATGTAGAACCTTTCAGTTGCGGCTAAGGTAACGATAGTTAGCATGATTTCATTTCCACGAATCTGCAGTGTTTCGTAAGAAACAGCCGCCGCTTCTTGATTCCCGCTTAGAGGAGGTAGTGTTTTATTTCAATTTTTTTTTTTTTTTTTTTGCAAATAAATTTTTTATTCCACTTTTTTCAAACATAGCGTTTGCTAATTACTACTACGCTCATTTAATATTTCTCAGATGATGCTCAGCCTCGCCTGGCGGCCCTCCATATCAGATCAGATCATATGTAGAGGATTTTAGGAAGGGAGTGTCTGACCCCAGTTCTTAAACAACCCTTAGAAATAGGAAGCTAGTGGATTTGGGCTAGAGTGGCCGATAGGAAAGTGACACGGAAGTGAGAAAGGGGAAGGAAGACACCCTTATTTATTACTGGAGGGCCAGTACCCGCGGCCCGACGGCTTAACGTGCCCATCCGACGCACGGCGGATATTTACTGGTTTGAGCGTTCGTACCTGCCCGGGATCGAACCTGAGTTTCTCCGTGGCAGTCACTAACGCTGACCACTAGGCCACTAGCGGCCCTCCAAGCAACGTCTTTGCTTCAAATACGACAGTTATGCCTCTTCGTATTTGCCATGTAGGCCCTAGATGAAAAGTTGAATTATCAGGAAATATATGTAATATAGTTTAAGAATGTGCTGTTTTCCAATCTACTAAGCAGTTCAATCAAAAATGAAAGCTTCTTCGTTCTATCACTTTGCTGTAAAGTGTGCAAGCAACTGAATCTTGTAACGTTGTGGACTCATACATCTGTGTATGACTCGATGAATTCTATTTGGTAGAATCTGGTGTTCTAAGCTAGCACTCTAAACGAATTTGCATGGAGTTTTTAGGTACCACAGGCGCACTTTCAACAATAGTTTCTGCCACTCATGGTCACTCAGTACATTTTCTGCCATGACATATTTTCAATACTTCCATTTGTTTAGAATTTGTTAAACGACTTGTGCACACACGGAATTCGGTGGTTTTGTCTTTCCGTTCCTTGTTTTTTAGCAATTACTTCAAACAGCGAAAGTATTAATACTACTGAATTTCTGCGTTTCATTATTCAGCTAGAATTAAACATCTTCAAGTTTTACATTCTTTTTTGGGGAGGTACTTCCCCACTGACAATTCTAGTAAGTAGTAGGCCGATTTTTAGATCTGATGTAGTCCCCAATCCTTCTGAAAATATATTGAGCGAATATACGAGTGGAATTAATATTAATATTTGTGAATTTTTCACTTCGTAAATCTTTCAATGATTCAGTTTAAAAAACACAATTTAAAAAACAGTGTACTAATTTTTGATACATTTTAAAGATATGATTTAAAAAAATAATAAACGCAATCGCACAGATACAATTTTAAAGCAATTATAAAAAAAAATCATATGAGCTGCATATAATCATTTGTTAACAGTTGTACATAAACTTCATTAACTTTTGCAACTTCACTGTCAGCTTGTCTTCTCTTTGATAATCCTATGGGAAACAAAGACACTTATTCTGAGAACCGCTATGTTAAATAGTCAACTTTTTACTCTATCGACCCATTTTCAATTGTTGTAAACCACGACTTTTTTTGTCTTTTTAGAGAAGACTAACGAAATCATTTATTGTGCTGCCCTCTAGTGTCATTGAAAGTAAAATACTTCGAGTCTCTCGAAACTTCTTTCTCTATAACTGCCAAACTTTACATATAAATACATTTTTTAAACTCTTTCTATAATTTCGAAGGACCATTTATTCAGCAGTCCCCCAATTGGTCCTTTATTCTCATCATCACTAAATGATTCAGTGGTCATCTGCTGTTCAGTGCTGCATTTTTCTGAGTGCATTCCATGTTTATCAGAGCACATTGTACACGAGCACGAATTTGGTCTCTTTCCCAGTAGGAAACAAAGAAAAATTAGTTCTAGTTCGCACACCGCTGATGATATATATGTTCCTCATAACTGGCGGGCGAATGGAATCATCAAATGGCTGCATTAAAAAAGAAAGTCGTATTTCAAATGAACGATCTGATTACTTTTTTGATTTTCCAGGAATAAATAAAATTTCACGTGGAACCAAAAAAAAAAAAAAAAACGATGACTGTGTGCAGGGGAGGATTGGGACGACCAAACCAGGCCGAGAAGGTCGGTCTTGCAGTCCATTACAAAAACACACGCACATATAGGGGAATGCCTCGTAAATTCCTTCATTAAAAAATTCTATTAGATCCTGGAAGAAAGAAAACTGTCGAAACTTTCATTTTAAAACGAATTCAGTCGTGAACGAATTTTAACAATTTAATGGCAAAATAGTTTTCTAAATCCGCTCAAGATTGAATGTAGCATCAAACCACGCTCAAAATAGGGTGCTGTACTGGACAACTTTTTTCTTTGAAAAATATTGTATTGACAAAACCAGGCGTCTCTCGAAAACTCCTGTACAAACTTAATCATCATGCAGGTTATTCTCAGAGCTGAAATGTGTGCACATGCCACATAACCATTTTCTTATGCAATTAATTTTTCGTTTTATTTGGTCATTGATTACTAAAGGCGTAACTAGGCATTTCTTCGCCCTGAGCAAATTACAAAATATTGCGCCCCCCCACCCCCACCGAAGCCATTAACACAAAAGAGCTTTATTGCCTGAAGTATTATAATTGTGCTTGTTGCATGAGTTGAGGATAGTAAAATTGGTCTTGTCTGTTGGTTACGGACAAATCTGCATTATTTAGTATCTCTGAAATTCAATTTTTCAAAAGAACTAACACCCTGGCCACCGGGAGTTGTTTCTGCCATTTCGCTACACACAAATTTTATCATTTTTTTTGTAATATTCTCTTGTAGTTAAGCGTAACTGATAACTGATAATCACTAACGGTTGTGCAATAGGTTTTTGAAAACTGGCTAGTTTATCGGCGGATTACAGGGCCTTTCCAAAGTTACTGTCATTTTAATTGCAGTTTAACAACTTAACTTTTAAATATTTTTGATTAGGGGTATGGTACTGTTAATACACTGGCGTGTAAAAATTAAGGACGAGACGGTTTTTCAAATGTAACGTCTTGCAGAAGTGCTCCACATCGACTCAAATCATACCATAAGATCCCCAAGATGTAAGACTATGGGACAAGTGAGCAAAACCGTCCAAACAAGAAATCCAAAGGATACAAAGGCACTTTATTGAAAAGGTAGCTTCGAGCACAACTGGACAGAAGACAGAAACGTCCATGTGACAGGCGGCTGCCAAGAAAAATCCAGTCTTTAGTAGGGGATATGATCACCCCTGACTGCGTTGCAGGATTTACAACGTCTGTCCATGCTGAGGACGAGGATGTCAAGGAGTTGTTGAGGCATCGCGGCCCATTCCTCTTGTAGTGCCAATCGCAGCTGCGGAATCGTTGCTGGAGGCTGGTGACGTGCTGCCAAGCGTCTCCCGAGAAGGTTCCACACGTGTTCGATTGGATTTAGGTCCGGGGACCTTGCGGGCCAATCCATGCGTTGAATGTCTTCATTCTCCAACAGCTCTGCGACAGCCACTGTGCGATGAGGTGTAGCGTTGTCGTCCATGAAGAGGAACTCAGGACCCACAGCCCCTCTAAACAAACGCACGTGAGGCAGGAGAACCTCGGTACAATAGCGGACACCAGAGACTGAACCTCCTTGGATGATGTGGAGGTCAGTACGGCTACCAAGCATGATACCGCCCCAAACGAGAACTCCGCCACCTCCAAACCGGTCGCTTTCGATGATGTTGGAGGTGTGATTGCGTGTTCCCTGCTCTCTCCAGATGTGTATACGTCCAGAATCGCTCGTCAGACTAAATCGGCTCTCATCCGTAAAGAGAACTCGACCCCATTGCTAATGTGTCCAGTTCTTGTGTTCCTGGCACTACAGAAACCGCCGTCTTCGATGAGCAGGCGTTAATGGCACACACCGTACTGGTCGTCGTGCAAATAGACCACCTTTGTGCAGGTTCCTGGCCACCTTAAAACGCGATAACGGACGTCCAGTTGTCTGTTGCATCTGTCTTGCGATTTTCCCCACTGTCTGCCGTCTGTCTCTTTTCGCCTGTAGGACGGACAATATACCGGTCGTCCGCCGCCGTGGCTGCTCGTGGACGATCACTGCTAAACTCTCGGACAGCTGTTCCTGTCGTTAGAAATGCTCTCCAAGCTCGTGAAACGATGCTGTGAGCGATTCCGTACTCCTCGGCCACACTAGTCACATTTCGACCTTCTTCCAACTTCCCAATGACGCGACCTCTGGTAAAGTCATCCAGATGTCGTCTACTGGATTGCCTGTTGGCCATATCACACGGTGGCAGCAACTCGACGTCGTTTAAACCGATGTACACCGTGCAATAGCTTTCACCGAATTGCTGAGCGTACAACGCCCGTGTGCTTTATGCCCTTTCGACACTCCCCTGCCTACGTCATGCTGAATATATGCGCATGCCCTAACGTACTGGATCCTAGTCTATCTCCTGAGTGGTCTTTCGGTCTGTTCTGCCTGCTCGTTCCGCTGTTATGTTAATTTCTCCTCTTCGTCCTTAATTTTTGCACACCAGTGTAGTACGGTATTAGGGAAGTAGGTGTCATTGCTTATGCCAACCGGGAACGGCATTTTACCCTCATTTTTTGCATCGGAAAAAATCAGAAAATCGAGACAGTACTCAGCAGAAGGGTTTCGTGCATTTCTCTTACCCCTTACTTTCATCAATGATGTTCTGAGTGGTAAAGCAGAACTGACGCGGAAGGATATTTAGGGCTGTAAAATACAAAATGTGAAGAGAGCGGTGAGATTCCCAACTGCTCCGGAGTTCCGACCTTTGGTACCGCATTAAACGAACCGTATGCAGCCTACAGTAATGGCAGTAATGATCTAATTGTCCCCAAAGAATTGTCAAAAATGTGAACGATATCCTTATTTTGTAACGTGCAAACAACAGCGCCCTCATTTCTGATTTTGAGCAACTTACATCCACTGCACATTTTGAGGAAGAAATTTTAATTTTTAGCCGTCAAGCTACCGCAACTGGCGAGAGAAATTATAAGCGAATTCTGTAGCAGAAACTGGTGCAATAGTTTCAATTCCGATTTTAATCAAATTGTATGCAGCGATATTTTCGCCTTTTCTTGAGCTGTGCCCGGGGCAGCCTCCCCGCCTGTCCAGCCCTAATTACATCTCTGCTGATCACCTATTACGTGATTCTTGAGCAGCCCTAGTTACACCTCTGCTGATCACCTATTACGTGACCAGTTAGCAAATTGGTACCTCTTTTTATAATATCGGTACCACCTCCTTCAGTAGACCCATAGTTTGATCCATATGAACCAGTTCTGTGGTCATCGTTGTCGCTTTTAAGATAAATGTGGGAGGAACATGAATTTCCTGATATCTCTGCCGAAGAATCGCTTTGTCTGTATGTGAAGAAGTATGTGGGGATGATGGTCCATCACAATGGGTGCTAGTGTCTCCCTTCAAAATTAAAAAAGGATGATAGGGCCTTGCTTCAAATCCAACGACCTACGTCTAACTGTAGTTAGCTTTTTCTTAATTAATTTATCACAGTGTACTTGGTCCGGTGCACTTTTCTAGTATAAGTGCAGGGAATTTTTTCTTTGTCTTTTGAGAACAAACGCCCAAATTATAGATAGGAAGAAACGCTTTTTTTTCTTAAGGAAATAACTTTTCTGACGGATATAAAGCACAAATATAGTTATCGATTAATTATTATTCATTAGTTGTAAATTAATTATTCGTTCGTTAAAAAAGTCAGATTAAAAATTACAAGAAAATGGGCCATTTCTCGAGTAGTTCACCGGGAAATGTGCCGGTAATGTGCGTGACTTCGTGTATTTTTTAAACTTTTTTAGAAAGTTGTAAATATATTTCCCCCAAATGATACTTCATGTTTTTTCTTTTTTTTTTTTCATGTTTGGCATGATAGTTCTGCTGCCAGAAATTTATAAACTGAATTTATGATTTATCGTAGCTGCTTTAACTACTAAAACTGCCAGCAAAATGGGATGCCCATGCAATCAGAAACGCGCCAAGCGGGAATGCAAGAAATGCACAGCATCCAGACGCCGAATTTTTGAGAGCAGTTGGAAGCCCCAATAAAATTTTACGGTTAATAAATTAATATCAGAAACGTGGGAGAAGTTATGAAAACGTTTTACGGGGAGAAATCGCAATATGCACGATTGTTTCTTAGTAAAAATTATGTACAATAAGAAGCGTAGCCAGGGTAGTCCTGCGGTCCGGACCCCCCTCCCTCTCTTGAGGGTGGATTGAGTACGAATTTAAAGCGATATATAAGCTTATATGAGGCTGTCACCAATGAACCAAATCCATGGAATGAAATTTCTGACTACGCCACTGTCTAAAACAATATAATTTCTTTTGTCTGAACGTTTGCCCCATTTTGGTGGCTCAGTAGAAAGAGTCCTTGCCTGTTTTAATTGTCGAATCCCTGCCTCAACCAATATACTTTTTACATCGTCTTTTGTAAAACAAGTTTGTAAAATCATGCAATGCATTGATTATAATACGCTTTCCAACATACCAGAAATCATTACCCAAGTTATCACTCAAGTTATGAGAATAACGGCTGTGGAATAAATCTCGGTCCTGTGCCCTGACCTTTGATCCCATTTCGATGATATTCAACAGAACCGATTCGGTATACCTCCGAAATAACATGATAAAGTTTTGCCGCAATCGAAGTATTTTTACGGAAGTTATGATGCATAAGGGCTATGGAATAGATCCCGCTCCTGTGTCCTAACCTTTGAGCCCATTTCGCTCATTTTCAATAGAATTCGTCCCCAGGAAGGCCCCTAGAACATACTAATATTTCATCCAAATCGAAGCATTTTTACGTAAGTTATGACGCATAATGGCGATGGAAGTGATTTCGCTTTTATGGCCTGACCTTTGAACCCATTTCGCCCATTTTCAATAGGGTTTGTCTCCAGGTGGTCGTCTACCACATACTAAAATTTCATCGAAATCGAACCTTTTTTACGTTAGTTATGACGCATAACAGCAGGGGAATGGATCCCGCTCCTATGTCCTGACCTTTGACCCCATTTCGTTCACTTTCAATAGGGTTCCTTCCTATATGATCCCTTACCAGATACCAAAATTTCATCGAAATCGAACCATTGTTACACGACTTATCGTGCGGACGGACATACGCACACAACGCGTGACGTAATGAGACAGATGGGAATCGCAACCATCTGCTCGCAAGAGTGTGACGTCATAAGACTTTAATAGGATCCACAAACAACGCGTGACGTAATGAGACAGATGGCGTGACCGCGCGCCAACATTCTCAAACGCGAGATTGTGACGTCATAAGATTTCTAAGCATTGGTAACATTAATGGAACGACGCCATGACACTAAAAATGTCATAATTCGGGGTGCTTATTTAACCCACTAAAATAATTCTCCTAAAGTCGAGATCAAGCTAAATCGATTTCTAGTACCAGAAAACGGTAGGTTAACGACTTTCATCAAAATTTTTAGAGGCGTTTTCAAAATAAAATTAAATACATACATACATACATACATAAATACAAGAATTGCTACTTTAAGGTGGACGCCAAGTAATTTTGCTTCCTATATTCCAATGGAAAAAATTCTGTACACATTTTCTTCACAATTAATGCGTTCTCAAGGATGAAAATTTGAACATCTATTAAAATAGCTTCATTTCATAACTTGGAATACTTAATATTTTCTAAACCATAACCGTAATTATGCAATCCAACATTTATTTGTCCACTGACGTCATCAAAGTACAGGGCGCGCCTTCTTTTTTCTAGTTTCAACACCACCAAAGGAAACGTTATTGTTTTTTAATATAATTATGCTTATGTTTTAGAAAATGTTAAGTATATGTTTAGAAAATGTTAAGTATATATATGTTTTAGAAAATGTTAAGAAAATGTTAAGATGTTCAAATTTCCATCCTTGGGAACACACTAATTGTGAAGGAAATGTGTACAAAAGGTTTTCCATTGGAAAATGGATCCCGATCCTATGTCCTGACCTTTGACTCCATTTGTCCCATTTTCAATAGAGTTCGTCCCCAGGTGGTCCCCTACCACATACTAAAATTTCATTGAAATCGAACCATATTTACGCAAGTTATGACGCATAAGGGCAATTGAATGGATCCCGCTCTTATGTCGTGACCTTTGACCCCACTTCACCCATTTTCAATAGGGTTTGCCCCCAGGTAGTCCCCTACTACATACATAAATTTCATCGAAATCGAACCATTTTTACGTGAGTTATCGTGCCGACAGACGGACGGTCGGACGGATAGACGGACGGAAAAAGCTGGAGCATATACGCTTCTTCAACCTACGGTCGGAAAGCGAAAAAAAGATCGTGCTCATGTTATCAGTTTGTCCTCCCTTCCGTCAGTCCGTCCGTCTCTACCTACGATATCTCTGCAACTATTGGTCCGATTTGAAAAATTCTTTTTGCATTGGGAAGTTCGAAATATGCGAATGATGATCCTCCATTTCGTTTTTTTACGATGTAAAATTTCGCCGCTAGAAGGCGTAAATGCAGATGATGTGGAATTCAAAAATACGTTTTATTCCACATATTTGCTTCTAAACATCCGATTGAAAAAATTCTTTTATCTTTCAGTTCCATTTATGTCGAAGAGTAATTTAGATATAATTACTTTTTCAAATTACACATAGATCTTCCGCTAGGGGCGTAAAAGTAAATTACATTTTCTCCGATAACTCTTCTTCTAAAACTCAGATTTGAAAAATGTTTTCTTCAGCGGATACATCTCCTGATGAAAAATCTTTTGCATATAATTTCTAATTTTTGGTAAAGAATACTTTGGCCACCAGGGGACGTAAGTGTTAATTTTTGCCTCTGATGTATGTGCCATAAATCTGAGCTTCTAAAATATCGATTGAAAAAATTCTTTCGTGAACTGATGCCACTCACATCGATAAACCTTTTCGGAATATTTTCTTCCTAAAATATTCCACAATTTCTCCGCCAGGGGGTATTAGATGTATATCTTATTTTTGTCCATATCTCTACTTCTAGGAGTCCGATTTGAAAAATTCCTTCTTTGTTGGATAGTGTTTCCAGTGTGACACGTGTTTCATATAATTTCAAAATTCTCAAGTAATTCAAATATTTTCCGCTAGGGGACGCAAAGGTAAATTGCGTTTCACCCTATATCTCTGCTTCTAAATCTCCGATTTGAAAAATATATTTCTCCACCGGATACAGCTCCTGATGGGAAATCGTTTGCACATAATTTCTAATTTTTGTAAAAAAAAAAAAAAAAACGGTTGGGCCACCAGGGGGCACAAATCTTAATTTCCGCTTCTGATGTATTTGCAGCAAAATATGAGCTTCTAAATTCTCGATTGTAAAAAATGTCGTTTGTAGACCGATACTACTCATGTCGACAAACCTTTTAGAAACATTTTCTTTTTAAAATAGGGCATGGTTTCTACTCCATCTATCTTATTTTTGTCAATATCTCTACTTCTAGAAGTCCGATTTGAAAAATTCCTTCTTTGTTGAATAGTGTTTCCAGTGTCACATGTGGTTCATATAATTTCAAAATTTTCAAGTAATTCATAGAATTTCGCCTAGGGGGCATAGTGGTAAATTGCGTTTCCCCCTATATCTCTGCTTCTAAATCTCCGATTAGAAAAATTCTTTCTGCACCGTATACAGCTCTCGATGGCAAATCCTTTACACGTAATTTATAATTTTTGTAAAAAATGGTTTAGCCACCAGGTGGCGTAAGTCTTAATTTCCGCTTCTGATGTATTTGCAGCAAAATATGAGCTTCTAAAATCTGGATTGGAAAAAAAGTCGTTTGTTGAACGATACTACTCATGTCGACAAATCTTTTAGGATAATTTTTTTCTTGAAATAATGCATGGTTTCTACGCCAGAGGGCCTAGATGCATATTTTATTTTTGTCAATATCTCTGCTTCTAAGAGTCCGATTTAAAAAATTCCTTCTTTGTTGGATAGTGTAATCGATGCGAAATGTTTTTCTTATAAATTCAAAATTTTCAAGTAAATCATAGACTTTCCACTAGGGGGCACAATGGTAAATTGTGTTTTCTGCGTTATTTCTGCTCCTAAAACTCCGATTTGAAAAATTCTTCCTGTATTATTTTATGTAAATATTTTCCATCAGGTCCTGTATCGCATACAAGACCTGATGGAAAGTATTTTTCACATAAGTTCTAATGTTTGGTAAAGAATGGTTTGGCCACCAGGGGTCATAAGTGTTAATTTCTGCTTCTGATGTATTTGAATTAAAACCTGGGCTCCTGAAAACTCGACTAAATATTTTTTTCTTGGACCGATACCTCTCATATGGATAAACCTTTTGAGAGTACTTTCTTCCTAAAATAGTGCATAATTTTCCCACCAGGGGACGTAAAGTCACATCTTATTTTTTTCGATATCTATGTTTCTAAGAGTTCGTAAGCTCACGATTCCGTTTACAGCAATATCTGAGGGATTAAATACCCGATTGAAAAACTTCTTTCTTCCGTCAGATACTATTGTTTTCCATACCGGTTCCATTGAATTTCAATAGCTATGATATTTTTATTTGCGTCAGGACGGATTCAAAAGACGTGCTTATTACACCCGAAAATTCGGTGTCATCTTTCTTGTTTTACTGTTGTAATGTTCATTAAACATACTTTCAGATTTGGACATGACAAACAAAAAGAATACCTGGTTATTAAAAAAACATGCGGCGTATTTTATTTCCTTCGTTCATTATTGACGGGCTTTTACCTAGTTCATTATATCTTATATACTGCTGGCCACCCAAAATGCAACACCAAGAAGGAAGCATCCGATTTGCCTGAAAATCGCAGCATGCGTCGCCCGCGAGAGGACATGCAAGCGAGGCAGGGCATATGTAAGCAATTGTAAGCAATGCTGGGCATATGGAAATCAGGTGCGCACGGCACGCCACCGAGAAGCACTATAAGAAAAGTGCACAGAAGGCGGGGTGTAAGTAGTGGAAGTGTGTTGTGCTGTCTGACCTGTGCGTGGGAAGCTTCCTGGTGACTCGTCGCAGAACACGGCAGTCATTCCAGCACGTTTCAGAGGACGAATTGTGGCTTATTGCGACAGCGGCTTATCGTACCCAGACATCGGCGCCGGTGTGGAACGACATCCAGCTACAGTGAGGCAAGTATGGATTCGGTGGGTGCAGGAGGGACGGACGGACCGACGTGAGCCATTGCCGGATGTGCGGCACACCACCAAACGAGGGGACCGGCATGTTGTGCGGCGGGCATTGACGGCTCGCACCTCCACATCTCGAACGTTAGCGCAGGAATTAGGGTGTGTTGCGCAACAACCTGTGTCAGCACGTACCGTTCGACGTCGTCTGCAGGAGCGCGGACTTGTTGCACGGCGCCCATTGCTCCGATTACCATTGATGTAACAACACCGGCGAGTGCAGCGGCAGTGATTCGTTGAACGCCGCACCTGGACTACGGAATGGAACGACATTGTCTTCTCCGACGAATCCCGCTTCAGCCTGCAAAACCACGATGGTCGGATCCGCGTGTGGCGGCACCGCGGCGAGAGACTGTATGACGCCTGCATTATGCATCGCCATACCGGTCCGTCGCCTGGCGTTATGGTTTGGGGCGTGATTGGATATGACACCCGCACCTCTCTGGTACACATTGCCGGTATACTCAACAGCCACCGCTACATCTCCGACGTTTTGGAGCCTGTAGTCCTCCCTTACCTGCAGGACCAGCCAGCGGCCACGTTTCAACAGGACGATGCGCGCCTGCACGTGGCACGTATCGTGCAACAATTCTACACGGCCCTCCAGGTGTCACTGCTGCCGTGGTCCGCCTGTTCTTCAGATATATCGCCCATCGAACACATCTGGTAGCTTATCGGCAACCGAGTGGTCCGCAAGCACCACCCACGGCTACGTCTGATGAACTGTGGCAACGTGTGGAAGCAGCCTGGACCGACACACCCCAAGCCCACATCCAAAGCCTCTTTCGTTTGATGCCGCGGCGTGTAGCGGCCGTTATTGCCAGCCATGGGAGGCCACACGAACTTTTGATGTCTGCATGTTCCGCAAGTCGCACGGGCCTGTAAGCTCAATCGTTTCATCTTTGTAGCTGTTGTTATGTGTCCAGTAAATCTGGCTTTGCTATCTCGTGTCCTTCTTGGTGTTGCATTGTGGGTGGCCAGCAGTGTATATAAAACACAAAACGTCTGTTTGTCTGAAGCAGCAAAAACTCTCGAACGCCGAACTGTGGCATCGTGAAATTTGCATATCTTATTAATACTGGAATTTCTAGGTCAACGCAACTATTTTAATATCTCTACGTTGTTCCGCTCGCGAGTTATGAACTGATTAATAAGCTAATCAATTAAGTTAGCGTCGTTTGCTATGCCATCGTTATCCTTTTCCAAATTTGAAAGCACGTGACTGTATTTATCGCCGCAGCACATCGACAGGTGTTTCTATTCTTTGAGAACTGTGTATAAAAAATGCAAAAACGAACTTTGCGAAATCTTAACGAAACGGGGTTAAATTTTATCAACACCAAGAATTGCTAATAAGAGGAGTCACTCAAAATTTCACCGGAATCCGGTCAAAACATTTTAAAATAGGCATGGGATATTTAAATAATCGGTAAACAGAAATATATACGCCTAAACGGTTAATAACATTTTGACGGCTAATTTAAAACGTTATTTACCTATGCAGGCTAAATTTGGAGGACATGTTACTATTAACGATTTATGGTGTTCATTAAAATTTCAGCCAGTTTCATAAAATATTCGAAAAGATACGTTTTAAAAATTTTTATCCCAGAGATTCGCTCCTCAAAGACGTCTGAAACTTAAAGCACGTGATGCATTTGATCGTCGATAACAAATTGTTAACGAATTTTGTTCAGTCAGTGTTCTGATGCTGTGTCTCCTGGACGCGAGTTGAATAATTCGTAACGCTTTTGGTCCGTTTGATTCTACAATCAGTTGTATGTTGGAATGTCAAGAGCAAAGGATCCAACAAAATTATATATTGTCGCCGATGAAAGAGAAACCAAAAAAGTTGTGTTCGTACAAGAGCTGAAATAATCACACTATGAATAAATAATTTGTAATGACCGAATTTGTGAAATCAGTTTTTTTCTTTCTTGCAAGCATAAATTTTCCCCCGGTTTTTTGAGTGACATATAAGGGAATATGAAATTAATAAACCTAAATCCCCGGGCAAAGCCGGGTAGTAAAGCTAGTAAAGAAATAAAACACGACTTGAAATCACAGAAATTTTTTTTTGTTTTGTACAGTAACGAAGCTGGATTCAAGAGTGGCTACAGTACAATAGATCATATCCAAGAACTAATTGAAAGAACGAGGGAATATGAACTCCCATTATGCATGGCTTTTAGTGATTATGAAAAGGCCTTTGATTCCGTGAAATCATCAGCAGTTACAATAGGTTCGAAATCCTGCGATATTGAAGATGCTTACATTAGCATTATTAATAACATCTATGAAATTGCAAGTGAAAAGGTTTGGCTATTTGAGGACATGGGACCAATAAAAATTGGAAAGGGAGTGAGACAAGCTGGCACTATATCTCCCAAATTTAACTAGGAAAACAAGGTAATAAAGATTAATGGAGATTATTTAACTCACCTTAGTCATTTTTGCAACTACCCTTCAGAGCTGCAGAGTATGATCCAAGAACTTGCTGCCAAGAGTAAAGAAGTGGGATTAAAAATGAACTTTCAGAAGACAAAAGTGATGTACAATGCTTTTACAAGAAACGAAGATTTATCGATTCATGGAGAAAAGCTTAAGACAACCGATTCGTATATTTATCTTGGGCAGCAGATATCAAGTGAGGGTTACATTGATGATTAATCGGCGTATCAAAATTAGCTGGAGAGCTTTTGGAAGAAATAGTACAATTTTCAAGAGCAATTTGTTATTATGTCTTAATAGAAAAGTGTTTAATTAATGCATCCTTTCAATTCTTACATATGCAGCAGAGACATGGATCTTAACTAAAAAAGATATATAAAGACTGAAGCCAACTGAAAGTAGCCTGGAGAGATGCATGCTTCGTAGTCAGGAAAGATAAAAAGAGGAAACGACAAGAGTGGAAAACATCGTAATCAGAGTAAAATCCCTGAAATGGCAATGGGCTGGACATGTTGCCAGAAGAACGGCCAACCGATGGACAACCGAAATTTTAAACTGCATTTCAAGGGACAGAAAAAGACCACATGGGAGATGGATGGATGAAATTCGAAAGCATGCCGGAGTAACCTGGAGGAAACAGGCTCAAGACAGACAGTTGTGAAAGAAATTTGGGGAAACCTTCATCCAGCAGTGGATTGATAGTGCTTAACAATGATGATGATTGTGATGCTATATATATATTGTTACGACCTTTGGGCCTTAGATGTCAGGATGCCCAATTATTTCCGGACTGCGATTCGATCACTGGATCCGCAAATATGCCTCGTTAGCCAATTAGCAGACACAGTACACCAATAAACCAATGGAGGCACAGTATAACAATTAAAACAGGGATTTAATAGATACAGGCGTAATTTACACCGGATTCTTCATGTAATAATAAAAGCTATAATTTCCGGCCAGCTTTGGCCCTCTTCGGTGTTTCAGAAAATATCTCCTAACGAAAAGTCTGTTCGTTCACAATGGGCCGCAAAGAAAATACTGATTAAAGTACTTACATAGGTCCTCGAGTATCCAAAGTATTGATGACACCAACAAACACAAACACTCACACGGGTAGTGTGATCTTAACTTCCATTTTTGCTCTTTCCATGCTGTGGCCAAAACGACGTCGTACCCCGGTCACTGGAGGTACGCACGCAAGAACACACACACACAAGAGTTTTCTCACCTCTTTGAACACGAAGAGGCTAGCGGTTACTTCAGACGTTCTCTCTCTCTCTCTCTCTCTCTCTCTCTCTCTCTCTCTCTCTATCTATCTATCTACAGGGGGTTCCTCCGTGGTTCCTGGTGCTGATTATCCTTTCTCTCTCTCTCTCTCTCTCTCTCTCTCTCTCTCTCTCTCTCTCTCTGTCTCTCTGGGTGAGCGAGGCGATGCTGTGATTATTTATCTCTCTTTGCATTTCACCTGAAATGGCTCATTTTTCCCGACAGGTATCGGTGGTCCGGCAAGGTAATGAATGAAAGTTTCCAGGCAAAGTCCGTGCTGGATATTCATCAGCTTATGTTTTTTACTGGTTTCCCTTCTTGTGCTCAGAACGCAAGAGCGGCAGCAGACGGCAACAAAATCAAGCGCGTGGAAAATCAAAGCCAAGTTCTCTCGGCTATCAAACGGATTCTGCTACTCAACTACAATCTCCCGTCTCCAAAAGCTGGTAAGCGGTGAATTCTACTACTTGGAACCGCGGCATATTTATAAGTAAACCGCTCTTCAAGTCCAAGAGCTTTCCCGTTGTTTCGCGCGCGGCACGGACAAAAGCTTCAAAAGCGCGTGCCGTCCAAACACTTTTGAGCCATGGGAGAAAGCTCTTAAACTCTGACCTGCCCCATTCCCGTTTATGGGCTCTTTGTTCGCGTGGCAAACACCTGCAACTCGCCACTTGAATTCAAAGTGCTAGAAGATATTTTCTTTATATACCGCCCCTCGCAAGTGTTTAAATTATAACTCTCTGTTATTTAAAACCCCCAATCAAGTTTCAATTTCCGTTAATTAGCCACGCCTCTCGACAATTAATTATGCAAGGGGGGGGGTCGTCACATCGCCCCATTCTTAAAATGAAACTCGTCTCGAGTGCATATAAGCTACCTGTGATTCGCAGCGATTCCACCACCCGGAACTGCCTACCCTAGATAAGAAGTCATCAGTACCCCTCTTTCTTTGTGCCCATCATCGTCTCTGCCCTTACTCAAAACAATCGTCTTGCATTGGTCTTTGGCATTCCCCGGGCCCATCCCCTTTTCTAACGAATCTCAGGGAACACCCACATTCCATGCATACCTGCATAATTCTTTACACTGCCACGCCCCAGGACAGTACACAAATACGACACTACATAATTAATTTACATTACACAGTTCCACGGCACACGACATATTTCAATATTAAAATATTTCCACCAAATAGAACACAACACCGAGTACACTATAAAAAATTATTACAACCAACAAACTCATTCCATGTTCTCAGGCTTTCCGCTTCTCACCCTTTCACATCAACAAGTCAGCCAACGGGAAACTAACCAATCACCCGAGACACTCATCCTTCAACCGTTTATGATTCGGTATTTCCTGCCCTATACGGTCTAAGCCTATCGAGGTGTATGACTCTAACTGGTCTATTATTGTACTGAACTTTGTAAAGAACATCGTTGATTCTTTTCTTTACTACATAAGGACCTTCCCACGGGCGCTGCAATTTGGGTGACTTTCCCTTTCGCCTTCGTGGGTTATAGAGCCAGACTAAGTCTTCCTCCTTAAACACTTTCTCAGCAGCCTGCACGTCGGTCTTCATTCTTTCAGTAGCTATTTGAATATTCTTCCCAGCAAAACTATGCACCTTTTCTAATCTTCTGGTAAGCTCTGTGACATATGTGCTAGAATCCTGGGCAATTGGTTCCGGCCTTCCAAACACCAAATCACAGGGGAGACGTAATTCTCGCCCATACAACATCATACTCGGCGTATTCCTTGTGGTTTCATGCACCGCAGCTCGGTACGCCAACAAAAATAGCGGAACAAGCCTGTCCCAATCTTTCTGGTAATCACTAACAAATAATGGAAGCTGCTGTCCCAAAGTGCGTATGAACCTTTCACACATACCATCACTCTGAGGATGAAGTGGTGTAGTTCGTGTCTTTTTAATACCGAGTAAATTGCACATTTCTCGGAACACTTTAGACTCAAAGTTCCGCCCCTGGTCGGAATGCAATTCAAGAGGAACCCCATGAGAGCTCACCAATCTACTGACAAGAATTTCGGCAACAGCAAATGCTTCATGATTTTCCATAGGAAAGACCTCCGGCCATTTGGTGAAATAATCCATAACCACCAACAAATATCTGTTGCCATCCTCTGACTTAGGAAACGGTCCCATTACATCAATGGCAACCCTTTCGAACGGTGCTCCCACATTATACACTTGCATTCGGCCGCGACATCGTGTCATTGGGCCTTTCTTGGACGCGCATAAGTGACACTGTCTGCACCAATCTTCCACATCCTTCCTACCATTTACCCAGTAAAATCGTTCCCGGATTTTCGCGAGAGTTTTTCTGACACCAAAATGTCCACCAGTCGGGCTATCGTGCATTTGTTTCAACACATCTTTCACCAAAGATCTTGGAACCACCAGTTGAATTTGTCGCGAATCATTCCTAGAATTTTCCAATTCTCTGTACAAAATTCCATCTCTAACCACAAGAGAATCCCATTGAGGCCCAATAACTTTTCAAGATCTGTCCGTACGTTGCAACAGTCGCCCACGGAGGACGGTCGGGGGACTCTTGCTTCCATCGGACCAGACGTCCAACATCTTCGTCCGCTTCCTGCGCTTTTGCATCTCATCCGGACTCAGCGGATCTCGTACAGTCGGGGTTGGGTTGGGGGAATAATCGCCTGGCGCATCGCTTGGGTCCCCAGCTGCAGATCATTGCTCTCGGCGCGTAGGCAGGATTTGCATTGCGGTGGACAGGGTCATCTCGACAAAGCATCCGCATTCTTATGTGCATTTCCTTTCCGATGATGTACCTGGAAATCATAAGTTTGTAAACGTTCTATCCACCTGGCTACCTGTCCCTCCGGATTTCTAAAATTAAACAACCAACGCAAAGCGCCATGATCGGTTCTCAACAAGAATTTTCTACCAAACAAATAATGATGGAAATGTTCTATACCTTTTAATATTGCCAATAATTCTTTTCTAGTAACACAGTAGTTCCGTTCCGGCTTAGAAAGAGATTTACTAAAGTACACTATGACTTTTTCCTGTTCATTCTGAACCTGAGATAAAACTCCACCTACTCCAGTTTCACTAGCATCGACATCCAGGATGAATTCCGCTTTGGGATAAGCCAATACCGGCGCTGATATCAGAGCTTCCTTTAGTGTCGCGAAGGCTCGTTGACACTCTTCATTCCACTCAAAGGGAACTTTCGCCTCAGTTAACCGATGCAATGGTCGGGCTATCTGCGAAAAACCTCTGATAAGTTTCCGGTAATAGGAACATAACCCAAGGAAACTTCTCATCTCTCGAATATTCGTCGGCGGTGGCCATTCTTTGACTGCCACAATGTTTTCAGGGTCTGTCCCTATGCCATCTGCAGAAATTACATGTCCTAGGTATTTCACTTCCTTTTGCAAAAATCTACACTTTTTCGGATTCAATTTTAACCCAGCTTCACGGAGCCTAGTGAAAACGACTCTCAAATTATTCAAATGCTTAGCAAAAGTAGTACCACACACAATTATGTCATCTAGATAAACCATGCAGATGTCAAACGGTAAACCTCGAAGAACAGTTTCCATTAAACGTTCAAATGTGGCGGGTGCATTACACAATCCAAAGGACATTACCCGAAATTGCCACAAACCATTACCTGTCGTGAAGGCAGTTTTCTCTTTATCATCTGGATGCATACCCACATGTCAATAGCCACTTTTTAGATCGAGCGTTGAGAACCACTCAGATCTAGCCAAATGATCCAAAGTGTCATCTATCCTAGGTAGTGGATAGGAATATTTACGAGTTACTTCATTGAGTTTCCTGTAGTCTAAACAAAATCTAGTCGTACCGTCAGGCTTAGAGAATAAAACAACAGGTGATGCCCACGGGCTAAATGAAGGTTCTATAACTCCTTGCTTCTCCATATTTCTCAACATCTCTTCCACTTCTGCTCGTTTAGCTAAAGTTAAACGTTTAGGCGGTTGCTTAATTGGAGCACTATTTTCCGTATCTATTTTATGGAAAACGACATTGGTTCGTCCATAATCATCCTCACCTGCGGAAAAAACATCGGCGAATACGCATATCATCTCGGTCTAATCTCCTAGCTGACACGTACTCATGCCCGCCGTGGCCTCCGCTGTAAGGTCACGCAGATGCTCCGGTACTTTGCAGCTCCCTCCCACGCGCTAGCCGGGTGGGATTCTTACTCTGCTGCTAGGCGCCAAAATCACAGGATTCAAGGAGCAAAGTGCTAACCCTTCCTTTATCTTCACATCGACGTCTCTCAAGTTAATTATTCTTACGGGGATACAATGTGCTGTTTTTACCAGTGCTCGCGCTACAAGTACATTCTTCCGTAACTGGAAAATTTCGGACATTTCGCATACTGCCATCGGAAATTCTAGTGAAAGCTCAGGCAAACATCCTGTCAGAATTGTTTCACTTTTTGCTGGTAAAACACACTGTTCTTTTGCTAGAACTGTGACACTTTGCGACCTCAGGTGCCCATGTTGACTCTTTATGAGAACCATTTCCTCATGTTCCGTCTTCAGGGTTCCATTCTTAAGGTCCAAAACACATCCGTTCTCACTAAGAAAATCGAGACCCAAGATGCATTTTTCAACGATATCAGCAATCACTGCCGTGTGTTTGCAGCATTTATTTCCAATTCGTATGTCGAAGCCTGCGGTTCCAAGAGCAACTAAGCCTTCACCATTCACAGTTTGAATCTCAACCCGTTGCTCAACCTTCAAACAATCGGCAGGTTCCTTAATTTGCTCGAAAAATCCGGACGCACTAATGTGATATCCGCCCCAGTATCCAGCACAAATTCGCATTTAGTTTTATTTATCATCCCCTCAACTTTTAAACCACTGTAATCCCCAGAAAGATCTGTGATGTGCGCTTTCACCGTGCGGGCCTGCCCTTGCCGCGTCAGTTCTCGTCCCCCGAAACTGACTTCTGAGGGTTTCCCGAAGCCTGCTCCTTAGACTATTTTTCCTTTCTCAGCCGTTTTCTACATTCGAAAATGCAATGCCCTCTTAATCCACAATATCAGCACTCCACTTTTATAGACGGCGTATCAGTTCTTTCCCGGCCAGGAGACGAAACAGAACGATGTTTAACATCTCTGCGAAGTAGATCCAAAAGCTCTTCGAGTTTAGTTTCGACAGATGCATTGATCGGTCTTTCTGCTACAGTCCCCATACGAACTGTTTTTCTAGGAGTCCTAGATAGGCGCAAAGAGTCGAATTTCTATGCATGTAAAACGGCTGACTTAAGTGAGTCACAATCCGCCATGCGCACTGAATGCTGAATGGGTGGATCAGCAATCGCTTCCACAAAATGTTGTTGCGCCATCGTGTCTTGTATATCCGACTTACATTGCCCATACGCAAGCCTTGTCATCCGATCGATGTCGGTCGCGAGCTCTTGAAGTGACTAGTGGGCCTCCTGCCTGCGATTTTTCAACTGAAGAACACGGAGTTGCTTTAAATGTTCCTCCCCAAATCTGAGTTCCAGGGAAGCGACGAGACAGGAATACTTTAAATGGCTCTCTTCCGACAAAGTTTGTAGGATATCAGCAGCTACATCCCTCAATGATGCCTCAAGCGCGCATGCTTTCTCCCTTTCGCTCCAGCTGTTCACACTCGAAACCATTTCGAACTGGGTCCTGACGGAAAGATAGCTGGGACCCAGTTCGAAACCATTTCGAACTGGGTCCCAGCTAGTCTTTCCGTCAAACGCGCTTGGTTTAATTCGGGTCGGCCTACTCAAAGCTTCGCTCATCACCACCGGTGACTTAAATTCCAACAAACTTATTTTTGCCTCACAATGTTGTACCCTTTCCCGTCTGTTGCTCAAGACTTTCTTTCTGCTGTTGTAAGCTTTGCTCAAAACTTTCTTGTTGTTGTTTGAGCTGCTGCTCAAAACTTTCTTTGGTAGTTCTCAGTCCATTTCTGAGTTCATCTTTCAGTTCATTCAATTTTTTTTAATCCTTTCCATTTTTGAAACTTTGAGCTCAACTTAATATGCAATTTGCAAAAGTTGGCATAAATACTGTGCTCCGGTTGTAATGTGGTTCTGAGGTACACTACGGATCCCAATGCTGATCACCACTTTTGTTACGACCTTTGGGCCTTAGATGTCAGGATGCCCAATTATTTCCGGACTGCGATTCGATGACTGGATCCGCAAATATGCCTCGTTAGCCAATTAGCAGACACAGTCCACCAATAAACCAATGGAGGCACAGTATTTAATAGATACAGGCATAATTTACACCGGATTCTTCATGTAATAATAAAAGCTATAATTTTCGGCCAGCTTTGGCCCTCTTCGGTGTTTCAGAAAATATCTCCTAACGAAAAGTCTGTTCGTTCACAATGGGCCGCAAAGAAAATACTGATTAAAGTACTTACATAGGTCCTCGAGTATCCAAAGTATTGATGACACCAACAAACACAAACACTCACACGGGTAGTGTGATCTTAACTTCCATTTTTGCTCTTTCCATGCTGTGGCCAAACGACGTCGTTCCCCGGTCACTGGAGGTATGCACTCAGACACATACACAAAAGTTTTCTCATCTCTTTGAACACGAAGAGTAGCTAGAGGTTACTTCAGACGCTCTCTCTATCTCTCTCTCTCTCTCTCTCTATCTGCAGGGGAATTCCTCCGTGGTTCCTGGTGCTGATTATTCCTTTTCTCTCTCTCTCTGGGTGAGCGAAGCAATGCTGTGATTATTTATCTCTCTTTGCATTTCACCTGAAATGGCTCATTTTCCCGACAGGTATCGGTGGTCCGGCAAGGTATGGAATGAAATTTTCCAGGCAAAGTTCGTGCTGGATATTCATCAGCTTATGTTTTTTACTGGTTTCCCTTCTTATGCTCAGAACGCAAGAGCGGCAGCATACGGCAACAAAATCGAGCGCGAGGAAAATCAAAACCTAGTTCTCTCGGCTATCAAACGGATTCTGCTACTCAACAAAAATCTCCCGTCTCCAAAAGCTGGTAAGCGGTGAATTCTACCACTTGAAACCGCGACATATTTATTAGTAAACCGCTCTTCGAGTTCAAGAGCTTTCCCATTGTTTCGCGCGCGGCACAGACAAAAGCTTCAAAAGCGCGTGCCGTCCAAACACTTTTGAGCCATGGGAGGAAGCTCTTAAACTCTGACCTGCCCCATTCCCGTTTATGGGCTCTTTGTTCGCGTGGCAAACACCTGCAACTCGCCACTTGAATTCAAAGTGCTAGAAGCCCCTCGCAAGTGTTTAAATTATAACTCTCTGTTAATTAAGACCCGCAATCAAGTTTCAATTACTGTTAATTAGCCACACCTCTCGCCAATTAATTATATTATGCGAGGGGGGTGGTATCGTCACAATATATATCTACAAATAGTAAAAATTAAAAAAAACGAAAACTGGTAACTCAATTTGGAGTAAATAATGAAGGTTTGCAGAAAAAAATGGTAGCTGTCACCTATGACTTCATCAGGGGCCGCCAGAGATGGTATGTTTTTTTTTAATGTCCCTTCTTGCAGCTCTAGGCATAGAAGATTTTTAAAGCTGTGGAGAGTGGCAAATGTTGGTTCTGGTTTGATACATACATATATATATATATATATACTTAAGAGCAAAACTGAAGACTAAGGAAAAAATTTTAGAATTTAACACGAAGGGTGCAAAATAACCTGAAAATCAAAACGCGCAACGCAGCAGTTTTGAAAATTCAGAATTCGCATTCTATAAAGAAGATACCTAAGCAAAAAAATACATATATAATTTTGACTCACACCTAGTACAACATAGAAAAGGTTATGTATCTACCTGTGTGAGTAAAAGGAGAAAAGATAAAAAAATAAAATAAAACAACTGAATGTAGAAGGTGTCGAGAATACTGAGCCTTGGCGGGAATGTTACTTGCATCTATGGCCTTGCAGAAACCCATTTCCAACTAGGTCTTTGTAGAAGTGAGAAAATGCAGAGTTTTTGCTGGTCCTTGATAAAGCCAAGGCTCAGTATTCTCGACACCTTCTACATTCAGTTGTTTTATTTTATTTTTTTATCTTTTCTCCTTTTACTCACACAGGTAGATACATAACCTTTTCTATGTTGTACTAGGTGTGAGTCAAAATTATATATGTATTTTTTTGCTTAGGTATCTTCTTTATATATATATATATATATATATATATATATATATATATAGAAAAAAGGATGTAAGGTCAGGTGATGCGTAACATCACAGCCTCTCCTTGACAAATGTCAACCCTGCCTTCTCGTGGTGCATCCTGTTCCCACTAAAGGGGCTCTGACGACCGGCAATAGCGGCATAACTATACAATTGGGATTAGAGGAAATGCTATCCCACACTCACCAACCAGCTTGGCCAGCGCGGTGAGTTATGGCCAAACCCTTCCAAAATGACTCCACAACTTAAATCTTGGCCCTCAGTCTCCGGCAGCTGGAATGTACCTGGCCAAGGCAGCGGCCAGTGCGACATGAAGGCAGAGGGTGCTAAGAATCACCGGAGGACCGGACTAGGCTGCAATCTGATGCTGACCTTGGCTACGTATAATGAACGCTCCCTATCTTCTGATTCAAGGCTTCTTGAATTGGAAGAGGAACTACAAGGAATCAAGTGGGACATCGTCGGGCTAAGTGAGGTAAGGAGAAAAGGAGAAGATCTCATTGAACTGAAAAGTGGACATCTCTTCTACTATCGTGGGACAGATACTGGCAGAACTAGTGGTGTTGGATTTATAATAAACAAGAAACTGAAGGACAAAGTTGTAGAAGTTGAAAGTTCCTCTGACAGAGCTGCACGACTCGTTATCCAACTCTCGAAAAGATAACAGGCTCAGATTATTCAAATTTATGCATCCACCACAGGTCATCCTGAAGAAGAAATTGAAGAATTTTATGAGGAAATTCGTCATCTCTAAAAAATAAAGGTAAGCAGCACTTAAAGATAATTATAGGAGATTTCAATGCAAAAATAGGGCAACGGCAACAGAATGAAAATTCAGTAGGTAAATTCGGTCACGGCAACAGAAACCAGCGTGGAAATACTCTCGTTGAGTTTGCAGAGGCAGAGGGGTTTTTCATCTTGAACTCCTTTTTCAAGAAAAAGCCACACAGGAAATGGACATGGAAATATCCAAATGGGATGACAAGTGAAATTGATTTTATTATGTGTAACAAAAAATTCGTCATAGAAGACTGCAGTGTGCTAAATAAGTTCAACACAGGTAGTGACCATAGATTGGTGAGATATAAGATGCACCTCAACACTAAACTCGAAAGTAGCTAGCTCATAAGACAAACAAAATGTATTGACATAACCAACCTTAAAAAACATCATAATACCTTCAAATTGGAACTGAAGAACAGATTATCTGCTTTAGAATTCCTAACATCGGGAGAAGTGGATATTTCTGAAGTTAACAGAAAAGTAACCAAACCTCTTATGGAAACAGCAACAAAATTAGCTGGGTCTAAGAACAAGTTGCATGTGAACAAATTATCAGGAAAAACCAAAATGTTGATGCAAAAAAGAAGAGATATGAGGACAACTAAAGAAGATGTGATTTCCAAAGTGGAATATATTGAGCTATGCAAGACAGTACGAAAAAGTATCACTGACGACGTAAGGAAATTCAACTGTGAACTAGTGAGGAAAGCAATTGAAAACAACCAAAGCCTAAAGACAGCAAAGGGACATCTCAGTAAGGGAAGAAAACAGATTATGGCTCTGAAAAAGAAGATGGTTTTGTATCAAGAAATAGAGGCGAAATCTTGACAAGAGTGAAAGATTTCTACTCCAAATTATATGAAAGGGATGATACATGTACTCCAGACATCATGAAAGGTACCAGTGCCAGAGATCTTCCAGTCCTCCCAGCAGAAGTTGCACATGCAATCAAGAACATGAAGCAAGGAAAAGCTGCAAGAGAAGATGGAATTACTGTACACATCATACAAGAAGCAAGTGGAGAAATTGAAACAGTACTCGCCCAAATTTTCACTCGATGCCTTAATGAAGGGAAGATTCCCGAGGAATGGAACAACGCTACAACGATCCTGCTACATAAAAAAGGTGACATTGAGGATCTCAGGAACTACAGACCTATCAGCCTCCTATCAGTGGTTTATAAAATCTTCACTAAAGTTCTTTCACACCGCTTGAAGGCAACACTGGACATGGCTCAACCGAGAGAACAAGCTGGGGCGCCCTGGTGGCGCAGTGGTCTAAGGCGTTGGCCTCTGATCATTCGTCCGTAAGGGGTCCGGGTTCGAATCTCGGTCAGGCATGGATGTTGTGTTTGTCTTACGGCACTGGCTCTCTCCTTCCCTGGAACCAGTGACCCTAAATTAGGGACGGGCGACTGCTAAAAGCCCATTGAGTTGCTCACGGCGGTAGTTAAACTTCCAATCAAAAAAAAAAACAAAAACAAAAAAAAAACAAGCTGGATTCAGGAGTGGCTACAGCACAATAGATCATATCCACGTACTGAGAGATCTAATTGAAAGCGCGGGGGAATACGAACTTCCATTGTGCATGGCTTTTATCGATTATGAAAAAGCCTTTGATTCGGTGAAACCATCAGCAGTTACAATGGCTCTGAAATCCTGCGGTATTGAAGATGCATACATTAATATTATTAATATTATATATGAAAATGCAAGTGCAAAGATTCGGCTGTTTGAAAATACAACACATAAAAATTGGAAAGGGAGTGAGACAAGGTGACACCATATCTCCGAAGCTCTTTAATGCCGCATTGGAAAATGTCTTTCAATCACTGAACTGGGAAAACAAAGGGATAAAGATTAATGGAGATTATCTAACCCACCTTCGTTTTGCTGATAACGTAGTCATTTTTGCAACTACCCCATCAGAGCTGCAGAGTATGATCGAGGAACTTTCTGACAAGAGTAAAGAAGTGGGAATAAAAATGAACTTTCAGAAGACAAAAGTGATGTTCAATGCTTTTACAAGAAATGAAGATTTATCGATTGATGGAAAAAAGCTGGAGATAACAGACATGTACGTTTATCTTGGACAGCACATATCAAGTGAGGGTCACATTGATGAAGAAATTAATCGGCGTACAAAACTTGCCTGGAGAGCTTTTGGAAGAAACAGCATAATTTTCAAGAGAAATATGCCATTATGTCTTAAAAGAAAAGTGTTTGATCAATGCATCCTTCCAGTGCTTACGTATGGTGCAGAGACGTGGACCTTAACTAAAAGAGACATACAAAGTTTGCAGACAACTCAAGGAAGCATGGAGAGGTGCATGCTTGGAGTAACCAGGAGAGATAAGAAGAGGAACTCGTGGATCAGAAAAATGACAAGAGTGGAAGACATCATGATCAGAGTGAAATCCCTGAAATGGCAATGGGCTGGACATACTGCCAGAAGGACAGACCATCGATGGACAGTCGAAATTTTAGGTTGGATTCCAAGGGACAGGAAAAGACCCAGAAGAAGACCACATGGAAGATGGGTGGATGAAATTCGAAAGTATGCAGGAGTGACATGGAGGCGACTGGCACAAGACAGAACGTTGTGGAGGAAACTTGGGGAGACCTTCATTCAGCAGTGGATTGATAATGGTTGACAATGATGATGATGATGATGATGATGATATAGAAAAACCTCAACCCCTAGCCAATCTTCAGGGAAAGACGTCCGGAAGCCGGGAGACCTGTGGGTTCGGGTTTCATGAGATTATGTTAGACCAGAATTAAACCGAAATATTGTTTCAACAAAATTTAGACACATAGAATTTGGTGGTAATCTGTCTTTCCCACCCGAACCGTAAATACCACAAACATATAATTAATGTACAATAACATCTTACGTTATCTTTATCCTGAACTAATCACACTGAAGAAGAGAATGAAAAAGGCATAAACTTACACGACTCTAATACAAAAATAGCCCTTGCTCCTCTCGTGCATATAATGAGTCGCATGATTTTGATATTTATTGAAGGTTTTCTTATTTTCCTTCATTTTGTGTCTTTCTGTGTTTCTGATGTGTGTTTTTTAGGGATTTTTTTACTCTTTTTATTGCCATGGTTTGGGTACACTGACTGTAGTGTGCATGTTTGACAGGTTTTGCTTGTGGTTGTATTTAAGGATATGTATCCATAACTCACCACGCTTGGCCAGCGTGGTGAGTTATGGCCAAACCCCTCCAAAATGATTCCATAACTTAAATCTTGGCCCTCAGTCTCCGGCAGCTGGAATGTACCTGGCCAAGGCAGCGGCCAGTGCGACATAAAGGCAGAGGGTGCTAAGAATCCCCGGAGGACCGGACTAGGCTGCCATCTGATGCTGACCTTGGCTACTTACAATGGACGCTCCCTATCTTCTGATTCAAGGTTTCTTGAATTGGAAGAGGAACTACAAAGGATCAAGTGGGACATCGTGGGGCTAAGTGAGGTAAGAAGAAAAGGAGAAGATCTCATCGAACTGAAAAGTGGACATCTCTTCTACTATCGTGGGACAGATACTGGCAGAACTAGTGGTGTTGGATTTATAATAAACAAGAAACTGAAGGACAAAGTTGTAGAAGTTGAAAGTTCCTCTGACAGAGCTGCACGACTTGTTATCCAACTCTCGAAAAGATACCAGGCTCAGATTATTCAAACTTATGCACCCACCACAAGTCATCCTGAAGAAGAAATTGAAGAATTTTATGAGGAAATTTGTCATCTAAATAATAAAGGTAAGCAGCATTTGAAGATAATTATGGGAGATTTCAATGCAAAAATAGGGCAACGGCAACAGAATGAAACTTCAGTAAGTAAATTCGGTCATGGCAACAGAAACCAGCGTGGAAATACTCTCGTTGAGTTTGCAGAGGCAGAAGGGTTTTTCATCTTGAACTCCTTCTTCAAGAAAAAGCCACACAGGAAATGGACATGGAGACATCCAAATGGGACGACAAGTGAAATTGATTTTATTATGTGTAACAAAAAAATTCGTCATAGAAGACTGCAGTGTGCTAAACAAGTTCAACACAGGTAGTGACCATAGATTGGTGAGATGTAAGATGCACCTCAACACTAAACTTGAACGTGGCAAGCTCATAGGACAAACAAAATCTATTGACATAACCAACCTTAAAAACACCATAATACCTTCAAGTTAGAACTGAAGAACAGGTTCTCTGCTTTAGAAGGCCTAACATCGGAAGAAGTGGACATCTCTGAAGTTAACAGAAAAGTAACCAAAGCTCTTATGGAAACAGCAACAAAATTAGCTGGGTCTAAGAACAAGTTGCATGTGAACAAATTATCAGGAAAAACCAAAATGTTGATGCAAAAAAGAAGAGAGATGAGGACAACTAAAGAAGATGTGACTTCCAAAGTGGAATATATAGAGCTATGCAAGACAGTAAGAAAAAGTATCACTGAAGACGTAAGGAAATTCAACTGTGAACTAGTGAGGAAAGCAATTGAAAACAACCAAAGCCTAAAGATAGCAAAGGGACATCTCGGTAAGGGAAGAAAACAGATTATGGCACTGAGAAAAGAAGATGGTTCTGTAACAAGAAATAGAGGCGAAATTTTGACAAGAGTGAAAGATTTCTACTCCAAATTATATGAAAGGGATGATATATGCACTCCAGACATCATGAAAGGTACCAGTACCAGAGTTCCTCCTGTCCTTCCAGCAGAAGTTGCACATGCAATCAAGAACATGAAGCGAGGAAAAGCTCCAGGAGAAGATGGAATTACTGTAGACATCATACAAGAAGCAAGTGGAGAAATCGAAACAGTACTCGCCCAAATTTTCACTCGATGCCTTAATGAAGGAAAGATTCCTGAGGATTGGAACACCGCTACAATGATCCTGCTACATAAGAAAGGTGACATTGAGGATCTCGGAAACTACAGACCTATCAGCCTCCTATCAGTAGTTTATAAAATCTTCACTAAAGTTCTTTCACACCGCTTGAAGGTAACACTGGACATGGCTCAACCGAGAGAACAAGCTGGATTCAGGAGTGGCTACAGCACAATAGATCATATCCACGTGCTGAGAGAACTAATTGAAAGAGCGAGGGAATATGAACTTCCATTGTGCATGGCTTTTATCGATTATGAAAAAGCCTTTGATTCGGTGAAACCATCAGCAGTTACAATGGCTCTGAAAACCTGCGGTATTGAAGATGCATACATTAATATTATTAATAACATCTATGAAAATGCAAGTGCAAAGATTAGGCTGTTTGAAAATACAACACACGTAAAAATTGGAAAGGGAGTGAGACAAGGTGACACCATATCTCCGAAGCTCTTTAATGCCACATTGGAGGGTGTTTTTCAGTCACTGAGCTGGGAAAACAAGGGGATAAAGATTAATGGAGATTATCTAACCCACCTTCGTTTTGCTGATGACGTAGTCATTTTTGCAACTACCCCATCAGAGCTGCAGAGTATGATCCAGGAACTTGCTGACAAGAGTAAAGAAGTGGGATTAAAAATGAACTTTCAGAAGACAAAAGTGATGTTCAATGCTTTTACAAGATATGAAGATTTATCGATTGATGGAGAAAAGCTGGAGATAACAGACACGTACGTTTATCTTGGACAGCAGATATCAAGTGAGGGTCACATTGATGAAGAAATTAATCGGCGTACAAAACTTGCCTGGAGAGCTTTTGGAAGAAACAGCATAATTTTCAAGAGCAATATGCCATTATGTCTTAAAAGAAAAAGTGTTTGATCAATGCATCCTTCCAGTGCTTACGTATGGTGCGGAGACGTGGACCTTAACTAAAAGAGACATACAAAGGCTGCAGACAACTCAAAGCAGCATGGAGAGGTGCATGCTTGGTGTAACCAGGAGAGATAAGAAGAGGAACTCGTGGATCCGAAAAATGACAAGAGTGGAAGACATCATGATCAGAGTTAAATCCCTGAAATGGCAATGGGCTGGACATACTGCCAGAAGGACAGATCATCGATGGACAGCCGAAATTTTAGATTGGATTCCAAGGGACAGGAAAAGACCCAGAAGAAGACCACATGGGAGATGGGTGGATGAAATTCGAAAGTATGCAGGGGTGACATGGAGGAGACTGGCACAAGACAGACCGTTGTGGAGGAAACTTGGGGAGACCTTCGTCCAGCAGTGGATTGATAATGGTTGACAATGATGATGATGATGATATATATACATCTGTAATTTCAAGTAAATATTTTTGCCTAGTATCTGAACGTGTTAAAAGTTAGACTACCTGTAAATTTTAATTCACTATGCAAAACGTACAAATATTTGAAAAAAGACAATACATTTTTTGTTATGAGCAAAATTCATGGTTTGTACTTTCATTGTTCAGTTATATCAGCATTTTTTTAAACATGTTTTACTTCAGTGTAGAAATATAGGAGTACTAAAATACCAAAATGCAGGTGAAATACATTATGGGACTACGTACGCATCGAAGTCAATGCGTAACTTGTTTTTTTCTGTAAACATTTCTTATCGGATATACAGGGTGTCCACCATAAATTTCCAACATTTTAAGCACATACATGTTGAAGGAAAATATGCACACAATCACTACCAAACATGAAAATGATAGCGACATTCATAAAGCTTTCAATTCAGTTCAGCGCACCTCCACATGGGAACCTTTGATGGCACGAAGAATGTCTATTCTGTTCTGAATTCCACCCCATGTGTTCTGCAGCATGTTTTTAGTGACAGAGCTTATGGAATCTATTATGCAACGTTCCAAATCCATTATGCTGGTATCTTTCGTAGAGTGGACTTGGTCTTTTATGTACCCCCAAAAGAAGAAATCTTCAACGTAATAAGGTAATATTGGGGGAAGGCGGAACCCAGGGAATTGGACCATCACGGCCTCTCCAACGGTTGTGGAATGTGTCATTCGGGAAATCTTGGACATTCCAGCTGCAATAGGGAGGGGCACCATCCTGTTGGGAAAATTATGGTTGGCTGCATGGCCAACTATAATTTTTTGTGTGGTACGGCAAGGATCTGAAGCATATCTAAGTATATCATGCAGTGACGGTGTTTTCAGCGAAGAAAAACGGTCCAACAATCTGATTGTGCAGAAGACCACGACACACATTAACCTACGGACTATCGCACATGTGTTGTTCGACTACATGGGGCCTCAAATTCCCACATTATACCGATTCACTTTTCCCAAAATGTGAAAGGTTGCTTCTTCTGAAAATATTATGTGCGATAAAAAGTTTTCGTCATCAGCAATGAGATCCACAATAACGATTTCAAATGAGTCTCGCTTTGGCCGGCAGTCAGGTTTGATTTCCCGAAAAATCTATACTTTATAGGCGTGCGAGCGTAATCGATGGTGAGAACTCGATGAACCGCGGACCGTTTCATTCCAAGTTCTCTCGCTGCTTGTCCGACTGACTTCCGGGTACTTATTCGGAGATTTTTGGGAGCCTCGTCCGAGATGCCAGAATTTCCGCCACCGTGTCCTTTCAACACACTGTCAGTCGCCAAGAACTGATTACACCATTCTTAATAGTCTTAGATATCGCAGAATCCTTTTTGAAGACACGGCGGAAGTTTCGCCGTGTCTTCAATAAGGATTCGCAAACTGAACGAGAAGCACACAACCTGTGCGCGCTCGCTCGGAGTCGCTATTTTAGAAAATGATTGATGCAGTGCCATTGAGGTTCTGCTGCGCACTACAACTTTTCCACGTAAACTTTGTGAGTATCTGCTTCTGTTCCGTCCCGAACCACAGCTCTGAAACCTGAATTGAAAAAATAATCGACTTTCAAAATGTTGGGTCTCATGGTCGACACCGTATATAACAAAGTAAAATAAAGAGAATACGTATGTGATTACATTAGATACAAGCGGTTACTATCACTGAGGTTTTCCATAATTTCAAGTAAATATCAATAAGAAGTCATCGCCCTTTCTACGTGTCCTTTCAACACACTGTCAGTCGCCAAATACTGATGACTTCTATTTGATGTTCCTAATCCACGTCAACTGTGTATTTATTATCCAAGTAAATATTTAGCAACAATTAGCATCTGCGCATTTAAGAAACTACTTTAATTGTTCTTTCACGAACAAAATATGCATTCAATAAGTAATAGAATTTAAGAATTTAATTTTTCACAAAATGAATTTATTGTGGCACCATTGTTCTATATGATAGATTTGTAAGTATTAACAAAAATAAAAAAACAACATATTGTGGCCAAATACGGAAACAGGTCACCAGTCAAGCAGGTAAAGAAAAAAAACTCGAAAGCTTCAAAGCTTCTTCACATAGTTCTGACCTGTTTTTATTGATGCTTCATTTTTCAAACGAATTAAAACTCTATTAAGAAAAATATCACTTTTGAAAAATTTCAGATTAAATATACACGGCATTGAGAGTTTGAGGCGTTCTCTTCCAAATATTTTTTGTAGTATGCGTAAAATCCTTAATGTCTTCATTAGCTGATAGCAATATAAAGCTGCTGTTTAATCTTCATAAGATGAGCAAGAAATTTGTGGTATTCCATAGTTCATTTTTCTTTGCGTGAATTGGTGAAATTAATTTATTTCGTGAACACATGTTAATTACCTCAATCTCCTGCATCTGTACAATAGGTTTGTCAAATGCGTACGAGTATATATGTAGGCAGCTTTTATTACACTGCTGGCCACCCAAAAAGCAACACCAAGAAGGATACGAGATAGCAAAGCCAGATTTACTGGACACATAACAACAGATACAAAGATGAAACGATTGAGATTACAGGCCCATGCTACTTGCGGAACACGCAGACAACAATAGTTCGTGTGGCCTCCATGGTTGGCAATAACGGCCGCTACACGCCGCGGCATCGAACGAAAGAGGCTTTGGATGTGGACTTGGGGTATGTCGGTCCAGGCTGCTTCCACACGTTGTCACAGTTCATCAAGCGTAGCCGCGGGTAGTGCTTGCCGTGCCACTCGGTTGTCGATCAGCTACCAGACATGTTCGATGGGCGACATATCAGGAGAACAGGCGGGCCACGGTAGCAGTGACCCCTGGTGAGCCGTGAAGAATTATTGCACGATGCGTGCCACGTGCGGGCGCGCATTGTCCTGTTGAAACGTGGCCGCTGGCATTTCCTGCAGATAAGGGAGGACTACAGGCTTCAAAACGTCGGAGATGTAGCGGTGGCTGTTGAGTGTGCTGGCGATGCGTACCAGAGAGGTGCGGGTGTCATATCCAATCGCGCCTCAAACCATAACGCCAGGCGACGGACCGGTATGGCGATACATAATGCATGCATCATACAGTCTCTCGCCGCGGTGCCGCCACACGCGGATCCGATCATCGTGGTGTTGCAGGCAGAAGCGGGATTCGTCGGAGAAGACAATGTCGTGCCATTCCGTAGTCCAGGTGCGGCGTTCAACGACCCACTGCCGCCGCACTCGCCGGTGGTGTAACGTTAATGGTAATCGGAGAAATGAGCACCGTGCTACAAGTCCCCGCTCCTGCAGACGACCTCGAACGGTACGTGCTGACACAGGTTGTTGCGCAACACACCCTAATTCCTGCGCTAACATTCGTGATGTGGCGGTGCGAGCCGTCAATGCCCGCCGCACAACATGCCGGTCCTCTCGTTCGGTGATGTGCCGTGGCTGCGGCAATCGCTCACGTCGGCCCGTCCGTCCCTCCTGTACCCACCGAATCCATACTCGCCTCACTGTGGCTGGATGTTGTCCTACACGGGCACCGTTGTCGCGATAAGCCACTATTCGTCCTCTGTCGAACTCCGAAACGTGCTGGAATGACTTCCGTATTCTGCGACGAGGCATCAGGAAGCTTCCCACGCAGAAGTCCGGCAGCACAACACACTTCCACTACTTACACCCCGCCTTCTGTGCACCCTTCTTATAGTGCATCTCGGTGGCGTGCCGGGCGCACATGATTTGCATATGCTCTGCAATGCTAATCGTTTGCATGTCCTCTCGCGGACAACGCATGCTGCGAATTTCAAGCCAATTGGATGCTTCCTTCTTGGTGTTGCATTTTGGGTGGCCAGCAGTGTACATATGACATTTTATACAACAAGTTAGTCTAAAATGAAAAGGTTAAAGTGTAATGGAATCAATATGTTTATAATAACTTAATGTGTGGCATGCGTAGTTAGAAACAATTCGGTACATGTTGGATTTTGGGAGCGTCCAGATTTAGATCAGATTTCCTGATTGCTTCTTTCACAGCTTCACCATTCACGCACCCGAAAGTTTACCCCACTGCAGTAGTAGCAAGCATGACTGCATAACAAAACAAACTTAAACATGATTTTGCGTTCGATAATATTAAAAATGCAAACTTACTCCCATTGAATCATCTTCTGCTAGTGAGTAAAGGAAGTCTATGTCATCGGACGTTCGTGGAGTTACTTTGATCAAAGAATGCCTATAAATAGGAATACAGAAATTCTACGTTAAGAGCATTCCAAAGCCTACAAACAGCAATAGAATTTATATACGCTATTTGCTAAAGCGTTTTAAGTACGGGTATTTATGACATATTCTAAGAAAGTACAAGTTACGTTATAGGAAAACACTTGACGAAGAACGATTCTTGGCACTGTTTATTTGCACTGATTACATATTGAACGCCGAGAGGACACAAGTTATTTTATACCTCACCTGGTCAGCTCGACTAAGTAGTAGCTTCAACATAGCTCGAGCCGGCAAGAAAACAACGAGAAAAGTTTCAAGTCATCAACTCACACTGCCTAAAGATCCAGAGTTTGATGGGCCCAGAAAACGTATATTTAGATTGCCAGTCCTGTTTTGATTTTCACGGACCGAAACAAATCAATCATTAAAGCGGCCACTTTGTTTGTATTGTTAATTGGTATTTTACTTTCTGATATTAGTAACATATATTTCTTCTTGCTTCGTTGATACTCCAAATTTTCGAGTTCTTATCGATGTACTTGTTTTTAAAGGAAAGGTTAAAATAATTTAGCCTTGGCGAAGGTAGGATTCATGCTTCCACCCTTTTCATTGCTTAAGACGAATACTTAACTGACCTATTGTTATATAAATTACGTTCATGCTACTTCCAGCCAAAGGAAAACATCTGTGATGTGTGGTGAACCTTTTCCTCTTCCGCCTGAGTTGCGATGAGGAATGCTTGTAGAAACTGTCTTGATGAACCTAGTGTTTGCTATTTATTGCCCCTTCCCTTTGGGTTAGACGATAATCAAGTTCTTCCTCAACCCTAATTCCTCTAAACCAGACTAAACCAAAAGAGTTAACATTGAGGCTGAAAAAAAAAAAAGAAATTCGTGGACATCACACTATCTCTTCCTTATTTAATAGTGTTAAAACAAATCTCTATTGTCTTCCCATGTTTAGTATAGATAATTATCAAGTATTCTCACCTTTTCTGTTGCTTAAATCGTCATAAAACTAACTTTTGAAAAAGCAATAAAAAAAGTTTCAGTGATACTCTTACTCGAAAAGATGTTGTTCCTACTTTTCCATTTTCAAACCGGATCTTTTGTATTTAGTCTTTATACTTCTGTTTCTGATAACTGTAGTGCAGGTATAAAAAAAAATCTCATGCATCTTTTTGACACAATACAAAAAATGCAGACCTTCTCAATTTTCCGGTGAAAGTAACGAGTAAAATTCTTTCAAGAAACACATTCTTACTTTCCTGCACTGACTGATGAAATTCTTACTGTCCAACTGTTTTGTCCAAGGCATTCGTCTATGCCATGGACAGCTTAATCTCTTCAATTTAGGGAATTGTTTCGCACAGAAAGATCATGTGTAGAGGATTTTAGGAAGGGAGTGTCTGACCCCAGGTGTTAAACAACCCTTAAAAATAGGAAGCTAGGAGATTTGGGTTAAAGTGTCCGATAGGAAAGTTACACGGAAGCAAGGGGGAGGAAGACGCCCTTATTTATCAGCGGGGGTGGGGGGCAGTACCCTGGGCCCGACGGCTTAACGTGCCCATCCGGCGGACTGCGGATATTTAGTGGTTCGAGTGTTCATACGTGCCGAGGATCGAACCAGAGGTCTTCTCCGTGGCAGTCACGAACGTTGACCACTAAGCCACGAGCGGTCTCGTCACGGAAAAACTCCTCCACGAAAAGTCATCCACTCTTTTCAGGTGAAGTACTGTGCACAAATTGCACTTTACCAGAATTTTCTAATGTGGAGGATTTCTCCGGTTGCCAGTGTCTTTAAGTATTTCATTTTTACTTGATACCATGCTCGTTGCCTACTAATCTGCTCATAACGTAAAAACAAAATGATATTGTAAAGCTTGAAGAAATGGAAAGGGGACGTTTTGTAATTGAAACGCATCCCAATTTTATGACAATTTGTACGCAATGTACTGATAAATTTAGAGAAATTCCATTTGCAGCGCCCTTAGCGTTAAATTTGCCAAATAACTTGCAACTGAAAAAGTGCTAAAGTAGTCAGTTTAGCCTAACGTATCAAACTAAAAAAAAAAAACACTTTTGCTGTAACTGAAATGGTCTCTTCGTAGCGTAAACCTAAAATGTACTGAATTCCCACTTTGAGAAGTCCTGGCGGGAAATTTAGAACTAGTAGTGAAATTTAAAATGGGCAAAATCTTATGAATGTTTATGTCCTATCATTCGCAAAAATAATTTTTGAAAATCTGTGAAAACAAAATTCTTTGGACTTATCGCTTTTAGCCGGAAATTAAAGAACTAATTGGAAAATTTAAATAATTGACAAGAAACAGTAAAGCCTAATCTGAGAGGTACAAAAATATTTTTTTCCTCTGAGTTGTATAATTTCTTCACAATAGAACTTTATAATTTTTCCTTTTATTTTCTGATTTTTTGACTTTGACAGCCCTTAGCGGTAAATTCATAAAGTATATGGGATATTTAAGGTGCTAAAAATTAATGTACTTTGATTTCTTATAAGCAGCAAAAATAATTTTTAAAATATCTCTCAAAACAAAAAGTTCGATGTGCACGGAGAAACAAAGTGATTACATTAGCACTGTTTCTTGCAAAACGTTTTAATAATAGGAAGATAGAATGGAATTTTAAAAAGCGTAAAAACCTTTTCGTTGACTTAATTTTTCTTTTTTTTTATTGTTAATCTGACGGATGAAAATTTCTGAGGCGATGAAAGGGGGATGGGACTTCTGAATCTTTTAGCGCCTATGACCCCAAAATTCTAAAGTCGCCCCTGTTCATGCATCGAATAACCCAGGACAAAGATCTGAAGCCTGCGCTTTCAGTTTATCCCGATGATATTCGTTGGATGGGGTTAAGGTTAACTTTTGCTACTGAATCCGATCTTTACTATATCACGCAGGTATATTCTTCTGAAAGCATATACATACAACCCATATTTTGTGGTATGAAACATTACTATAATGAAGTTTGCAGCATGCATTCCCATAAAATTGATTGCATCGTTGACAGCGCTTAGCTGTCCTCGATATTAAAACAGGCAGGAGCAATGAGAAATTCCAGGCACAGCGACGAACTGACTGGGCCTAACTACGAAAAACGCTACCTCACCAAGACAACTCGTCTTTCAAATTTTATTTTAGAAGATGTTTGTTGGGAAATGGCGCTTTCCGTCCCTTCTCCACACCACCCACACCTGACCACTAATCTGAATTCTCGCTTGTTTCCAATATCTAACTTATAACCCCTCGCTTCAAGTTCACACCTGAACGTTCAAAGATAGGCTTATGTCCGGCCTGTTTAAAATGTTCAATTTATTGTAGGTCTTAGCTGTATTATAAAGGAACGCGCATAGTTCGTGATGCACTTTTACATCTTTCACGGTATGACCTTCTTCGCCGCTATATTCTGTGGTGTAGGGGACTAAAGACGAAAGAAAAGAAAATCACTGAGTCAAAACATAATTTTTTTCAGCGCTTTAGAATTCCCTAAAATATATAAAAACTAAGTGAAATGTTCCTTAAAATTTCTGCGTTTGTTAGTATAACTTTGGGGATCAAATTAAAGTTAATGTTTTATTATTTTATATCCACTGATAAATATCAATAGGTCAGTGTCTATCAATAAATCAGATACCTAACTGCTGTAGCGTGCCCGCGTAATGATGGTTAAACTCGGCGGTTTGAGCGTGTTCTATTAATATCTTGGACAGATAGTCGTAAAAGGAAAATGAAGTGCTTTATCTACGTCTTGGATTTCCCGGTGCGACTTTTGCACGTGTGTACACTGAAGAGCAATTGAATTAGAGATACCTGTCTAGTAACGTGTAGCACCACTTTTCGCTCTGATGACGGCGGCGATTCGTCTCGGCATGGACTCGACAAGACACCGGAAGCGTTGGGAAGCCATATGGATCCACGACCCCTGAACAAGCTCCCACAGTTCACGAAGATTTGATGGAGGGAGGTCAGAGCCTCGAACACCTCTCTGGATGGCATCCCAGACGTGCTCGATGGGATTGAGATCAGGTGACCTAGCTGGCCAAGGAAGCGAGGTCACGTCGGTGGAGTGTTCATCCAATCATTCGGATACAATTCAGGAGCGATGGCAAGGTGCATTGTCTTGTTGGAGGATGAGGACCCCAGTGGGATGTTGAAGACTCACAAACGGGAGCAAATGGTCGTCCAGGATATCCCGGTAACGTTGAACTGTGAAGGACGATGTCACACGTACCAGGGCCCCATTTCAGTCCACGTAAACAGTCCCCAGACGAGAATGCCACCCCCACCAGCTTGAAGAGTATCTTGCTGGCAAGAAGGATCCATCGCTTCATGTAGTTTGCGCCGTACTCGTATCCTGCCATCCGCATGTACCAACGTGAATCTCGTCTCATCAGTCCAGGCAACATTTTTCCGCATGTCTAGGGTCCAGTGGCGATGTTCATCTCGGCATGGAATCGACAAGACACAGGAAGCGTTGGGAAGCGATATGAAGCCACGACCCCTGAACAAGCTCCCACAGTTCACGAAGATTTGATTAAGGGAGATCTGAGCCTCGAACATCTCTCTCGATGGCATCCCAGATGTGCTCGATGGGACTGAGATCAGGTGACCTAGCTGGCCAAGGAAGCAAGGTCACGTCGGTGGAGTGTTCATCCAATCATTCGGATACAATTCGGGAGCGATGGCAAGGTGCATTGGCTTGTTGGAGGATAAGGTTCCCCAGTGGGATGTTAAAGACGCACAAATGAGAGGAAATGGTCGTCCAGGATATCCCGGTAACGTTGAACTGTGAGGGACGATGTCACGCGTACCAGGGGTCCCATTTCAGTCCACGTAAACAGTCCCCAGACGAGAATGCCACCCCACCAGCTTGAAGAGTATCCTGCTGGCAAAAAGGATCCATCGCTTCATGTAGTTTGCGCCGTACTCGTATTCTGCCATCCGCATGTACTAACGTGAATCTTGACTCATCAGTTCAGGCAACATTTTTCCACATGTCTAGGGTCCAGTGTCGATGTTCCAGCGCCCATGCTAATCTTTGCACCCTGTGATGTGCGGTCAGCAGCGATACCCTCGTGGGACGATGCCTTCTGTACCTCATAGCGAGGAGATGGTTCCGGATGGTCTGGCTGCTTACACGTTTATGTGCACCAGCGTTAAATTGCCGAGCGATTTCTTGCACTGTGGCCTGTCTATCCGCTGTTACAGTGCGAGCTAGCAGACGATGACCCCGCTCATTCACACGTTGTTGTCCACGGCAGTTGACCCTTGCAGGGATGGTTTTACTGGATTTGATGTACTCACGGTGCACCCGTGACGCAGTGGCTCGTGAAAATCCCAGTGCCTGCACGACTTCCGAGATGGAGTGACCCATTCGTCGGGCCCCGACAATTTGCCCACGATCAGTTGCGTTTAGATCCTTCGTCTTATCCATACTGCGCCCGACTCTTACTGATTCCTCTCACATCACTCCTTATATTGTCGGATCGCTGCATACGTCATGTCGTTTCCGTTTACCACAGCGCCACATTTGCATAACGCCAGCTGTCTCTAATTCAATTGCTCTTCGGTGTATACTAGGGCACATAAAAACTAGCAAAACTGGCAGTCGATGGAAAAAAACACCGACAGACACAATTCCGAACTGAGAAAGACAGATGCTAATTAATTATATTTTTCAGATACATGAACGTGTTTAAGTTTCGTCACAAAACAATTCCTAAGAATCGAACAATGAGTATTTAGGTTTTTACGGAAAAACAATCCTTTGTAGAATTTGCGATTTTTGAATATATGGGCATTAAGTGAACTCGGAGTTTATAACTTCGTGAACCAAATAGTTACTATATAGTTTTAGAGCTTCTAGCACAGAGAGTATGTGAAATATAACGTTTTAGACTGTAGATGTGAAGCGACTTCTAAAACTCAGTGCTTTCTGTATTTTCTGTTTAGTTTGCGATCTGCTACATGAACTGAAAAGCCAATCAGCACTCTTTTGGAATTTATCAAATTCATTCCTCCTTCGTCGAATATCTTAAACAAAGACCGAAATGTTAGACCTCTGCCATTTAGAGAAACCTAGGGCATATTAAGAGAGTATATAGCTCTTTTAAAATGTCGTATTGTGGCGTAATATAGAGGTGAAGCGCATGTCAAGATGGCAAAGTTGCAGCGCTAGATTCCGTCGGCATAGCTTAATTGGGAAAGCATTCAGCTTCGGAGCAGGAGGATGCTGGATCTATATATTATGTCACCGGCAAATTGGTTTTCACAGCTTATTTTGTTTCTATATCTCTTGTTTGTTCTGTTAGCCACATGTATCTATCTACCAACAGAGATTCAGGGCTCTCAAGTTTTAAAGCTGAGATATGGAAATCAGTTACTGAGGATGTTTGTGGGCGAGTGCAACAGCCCGTCTAAAATTTTCAGCTCTTTGACTTCTTTCGCTTCTCAGCAATGCAAACATACTAATCCCTTATAATGTTTTGAAATTATTTCTGTTGTTATTTACTAGTTATTAAACAGTCACTGTGAATTCTGTACACTAATAGGTACTTGGAAAAGAACACTAACGGCCAAGACATACGAAAGTCTAAGCAAATGACTTGTATTTGTGTTTTGCACTTGCTCAAAACATACACGCCCACTTGTCAAGCACAAATTGAAATACACTCTTTGCCAAAAAACCAAAACAACAACAACAACAACAACAACAACAACAACAACAACAACAAAAAACAAAACAAAAAACGAAGCACCTCGAGAAAGTCGGTCAATCCTGATGAAGCTCAGCATGCAAGCACGTAATGGCCGAATATGCAAATGATTAAAAAATAACGACCAATGACTACATAGTGCCCCGCTACAGAGCATGGAACCGCGCATCGAGGAGGGTATATCAAGAACGAAGCTCGCACGCTTGGACATTAACCTCCACGGACTGTGAAAATGCCTCAACGTCGGATCCGTGCACACTACGAACACCTGAGCGAGTTTGAGAGAGGACGTACAATTGGGCTGAGAGAGGCCGGTTGGTAAAGTTGCCGTATCGCCAGACATTTGGGTCGGAGCGTCGCAGCAATCGGACGATGTTGGTGCTAATGGGTTGAGGAGGGCACAACCCAGCGACATGCGGGCGGTGGATCGCCGAGGGCAACGATAGAACGCGAAGATTGATCTATTGTGAGACTCGCACGAACACAACGAATTCATCGCTTTCAACTATCCGTGGCCATGTTATGTCGTCTACAGGAACCGAAGTGGACAACTTGTGGCACGAGGATTTACAGCACGGGATCAACATTCGAGGAGGGCACTCCGCCGCCTACCACTAACCTGCAAGCATCGCGGGCACCGGTTAAAGTGATACCGTTCCCGATCAACGTCGGGTAGTGTCCAGTGACGTCGTGTTGTCTTCAGTGATGAGACCCTTTTTGCACTTGGCGACAATGACCTACGCATACATGTCAAGAGTGAGTCGGCCGGTGCACGGATCCTGCATTTACCGAGGAAAGGCACACGGTTTGCACACCGGGAGTGACTGTCTGGGGAGCCATTTTCATCAAATTCACGATGGAACAAGAGTCCAACAACACGCTCCCGTTCCTTGATGTACTTATCAAAAAGGCACCACACGGAAGGCCACTAACAAATGTTTATTATAAGCCAACACACATCCCAAACGTGATGCTGCCTTCCTCATCATGCCCGATGATGCACAAAATGGTCCTTTTCCAACACAGGGCACGACGGGCCTTCACGCGCTGTTCTGATCTACCTACTCTCCGGAAAGAACTCAATGACTTGCGAATTCTTGCAACCACAGCAGGTTATGACGTACAGAAGATAGAAGCGATTATTGAAAGGGCAAAAAATTAAATCAACCAGCCCTGACAACCGGACATATGACAACCCTCCCCGCTACATTGGATCGTTCCCCTACATACAGCATTTCAGTTATTTTCTCAAGAACTCACTCCGAAAATTTGGGCTTGACATCGGGATAAGAGGATCAAAACCACTCGCCAGGATTCTCACTTCAAAATAGAGCACTAATACGGATCTTTCAGACACCGGAATCTATTCTATACCGCTAATCTACCCCAACGGATCAATGAAAGAATATGTAGGCATGACAAAGCGCTCCTTCAAAGTAAGATTAGCGGAGCACAAGAGAGATGTTGCAGCGAAAAGAATAAACACAGCACTAAGGAAAGAGGTCACAACCCATTCAGCCACTCCACAATGGGGCGGCATGAAGAAAATTGCCTCCTACACGAACGCCAAGGCCACTGCTATAAGGGAATCCATTGAAATTATAGCCAACCCGATCGCGTGCAACGATAAGCTTTTTTTGATAAACCTTTTGCATGGCGCATGTTTCTGCGTACAACGCACGCCTAGCACATGTCTTTCGCCCTCCTACACGAGGCACTTTCACATGTAAAAAGCTTTTACGTTTATATTATTGTTATCTTGCATTTAAATTGTTGTATATATAGCTGCACGACTCGTTTTTCAACTCTCGGGAAGATACCAGGCTCAGATTATTCAAACTTATGCACCCACCACAAGTCATCCTGAAGAAGAAATTGAAGAATTTTATGGGGAAATTCGTCATCTAAATAATAAAGGTAAGCAGCACTTAAAGGTAATTATGGGAGATTTCAATGCAAAAATAGGACAACGGCAACAGAATGAAACTTCAGTAGGTAAATTCGGTCACGGCAACAGAAACCAGCGTGGAAATACTCTCGTAGAGTTTGCAGAGGCAGAACGGTTTTTCATGGTGAACTCCTTTTTCAAGAAAAAGCCACACAGGAAATGGACATGGAGACATCCAAATGGGACGACAAGTGAAATTGATTTTATTATGTGTAACAAAAAATGCGTCATAGAAGACTGCAGTGCGCTAAACAAGTTCAACACAGGTAGTGACCATAGATTGGTGAGATGTAAGATGCACCTCAACACTAAGCTCGAAAGTAGCAAGCTCATAAGACAAACAAAATGTATTGACATAACCAACCTTAAAAAACACCATAATACCTCAAGTTGGAACTGAAGAACAGATTCTCTGCTTTAGAAGGCCTAACATCGGAAGAAGTGGATATTTCTGAATTTAACAGAAAAGTAACTAAAGCTCTTACGGAAACAGTAACAAAATTAGCTGGGTCTAAGAAAAAGTTGCATGTGAACAAATTATCAGGAAAAACCAAAATGTTGATGCAAAAAAGAAGAGAGATGAGGACAACTAAAGAAGATGTGACTTCCAAAGTGGAATATATAGAGCTATGCAAGACAGTACGAAAAAGTATCACTGAAGACGTAAGGAAATTCAACTGTGAACTAGTAAGGAAAGCAATTGAAAACAACCAAAGCCTAAAGATAGCACAGGGACATCTCAGTAAGGGAAGAAAACAGATTATGGCACTGAGAAAAGAAGATGGTTCTGTAACGAGAAATAGAGGCGAAATTTTGACAAGAGTGAAATATTTCTACTCCAAATTATTTGAAAGGGATGATACATGTACTCCAGACATCATAAAAGGTACCAGTACCAGAGTTATCCCAGTCCTCCCAGCAGAAGTTGCACATGCAATCAAGAACATGAAGCGGGGAAAAGCTCCAGGAGAAAATGGAATTACTGTAGACATCATACAAGAAGCAAGTGGAGAAATCGAAACAGTACTCGCCCAAATTTTCACTCGATGCCTTAATGAAGGGAAGATTCCTGAGGATTGGAACAACGCTACAATGATCTTGCTACATATAAAGCATTGATACAGACCTATCAGCCTCCTATCAGTGGTTTATAAAATCTTCACTAAAGTTCTTTCACACCGCTTGAAGGTGACACTGGACATGGCTCAACCGAGAGAACAAGCTGGATTCAGGAGTGGCTACAGCACAATAGATCATATCCACGTACTGAGAGAACTAATTGAAAGAGCGAGGGAATATGAACTTCCATTGTGCATGGCTTTTATCGATTATGGAAAAGCCTTTGATTCGGTGAAACCATCAGCAGTTACAATGGCTTTGAAATCCTGCGGTATTGAAGATGCATACATTAATATTATTAATAACATCTATGAAAATGCAAGGGCAAAGATTCGGCTGTTTGAAAATACAACACACATAAAAATTGGAAAAGGAGTGAGACAAGGTGACACCATATCTCCGAAGCTCTTTAATGCTACATTGGAAAATGTCTTTCAATCACTGAACTGGGAAAACAAAGGGATAAAGATTAATGGAGATTATCTAACCCACCTTCGGTTTGCTGATGACATAGTCATTTTTGCAACTACCCCATCAGAGCTGCAGAGTATGATCCAGGAACTTGCTGACAAGAGTAAAGAAGTGGGATTAAAAATGAACTTTCAGAAGGCAAAAGTGATGTTCAATGCTTTTACAAGAAATGAAGATTTATCGATTGATGGAGAAAAGCTGGAGATAACAGACACCTACGTTTATCTTGGACAGCAGATATCAAATGAGGGTCACATTGATGAAGAAATTAATCAGCGTACAAAACTTTCCTGGAGATCTTTTGGAAGAAACAGCACAATTTTCAAGAGCAATATGCCATTATGTCTTAAAAGAAAAGTGTTTGATCAATGCATCCTTCCAGTGCTTACGTATGGTGCAGAGACGTGGACTTTAACTAAAAGAGACATACAAAGGCTGCAGACAACCCAAAGCAGCATGGAGAGGTGCATGCTTGGTGTAACCAGGAGAGATAAGAAGAGTAACTCGTGGATGCGAAAAATGACAAGAGTGGAAGGCGTCATGATCAGAGTTAAATCCCTGAAATGGTAATGGGCTGGACATACTACCAGAAGGACAGACCATCGATGGACAGCTGAAATTTTAGATTGGATTCCAAGGGACAGGAAAAGACCCAGAAGAAGACAACATGGAAGATGGGTGGATGAAATTCGAAAGTATGCGGGAGTGACATGGAGGAGACTGGCACAAGGCAGACCGTTGTGGAGGAAACTTGGGGAGACCTTCGTCCAGCAGTGGATTGATAATGGTTGACAATGATGATGATGATGATATATTCTTTAGACGTTATTCCAGTCTGATGAAGCTACCCGTTGGTAGTGAAAGCTCGCTCGCTTCTTTACTGTATATTACGCCAAAATAAACGGATTTTCACAAGATTTGTTAACTGAGAACAGAATTTACCGTCAATTTGAGAAAGGAATTGCGGAAAGGTTTTCTGAAAATTCAGAATTTTCCTGAGTTACGAAAAATTCGCGAACTTCAGTTTTTTCCCTCTCATTTCACGGGAAAGGTTGTATCCGAAATACGTTTCGTGAATTTGCGAAAGAAACATGAAAAATGGGTCGTGGATTTCAAAAAAGTCTTTACAGTGAAGAAATAGTCCATCTATAAAAATACAAGATTTTGGTGGAAAGACAGAGGTTTTATTCTTCAAAGTGTAAAAATTGGTCTATTAAAATTTTTTCTAGCTATGGGACCTACTACCCTCATTCACTCGGAAGTGTTCATGCCATATTATTGTTGTTATTGTTTAATGCTTTATGACATGGTAAGTGAAACAAAGTAATTTTAATCAAACGACGTGAATAGACATCAACTACTTTAAAGGTGAATAAAGCAAAGTCAATGCAGCAATGAACTACAAGACTAAATTTTGAAGTGAAAATAAAAATGAAGTGCAGTCGACATGGCGGTGTTTTATCCTGTTGGTACTTGTATTATGTCTTTTTGGTGTTTTATCCTGTTGGTGCTTTGGGAGTCGATAATTTGACACCCACTGCCTCCTCGCAGTAACGGTACTGCCATCGTTGTAAATCGATCCAGTCCAGGAATCAGCAGTTGTTTGAATAATATGATATAAATTAACAAAGAATTAATCTTTACAAATACATGCTCTCTGATGTTTGACCAGATTCCTATTTTGCATGTGTGTTGTTTGGGGTGGTATGACGAGAACATACCTCGATGGGAAATTGGAAGACGCGGGTTCGAACTTCACCATTTCATGAAAAACACCATTTTCAAGTTTTCTGATTAGTGGGCTACATACTTGAAAGTGAATAATGAGATTTCTACGGGAAAAGCAATGCCCTTGTTTGCTTGACAAGCCTTTGTAAAGATTAACTCCGCATTAATTACTATATGAATCAGTTATTTTTCTTATCTTTAGAATAAAAATTATTCTGTCTTCAGAACATTATGAGTGAAGATTTTTTTTTATTTTAAAGCACACGAAATATTTAACCTAAATTAATATTTAACCTCATATAATCTTTCATACAAGCTTTAAATTGCTTGTATGAAAGATTATCTGTGATCAACATGGACTTCCATCAGCCTTTATTTACAGATTTATGCTAATTTTTCATCACTAAAGAGAAAAATAAGACACATTTTTTAACACCTCAGTTTTTGCCTGATACTTAAGTTTTTCGGTCATTATAAGAAAAGACTAGAAAAACTTTTTTTCGCATTGTAAAGTATTTTTTGCACTCAGTTTCTTCTCTTTTTCTTTATCTCTTCTCTTTCTGCACAAATATAAAAAAAACTAAAATAATTTTTTCTACATTTCTGAATTTTTATGTTATCACAAACAAAATAATTTTCTTTGTCTGAAAGTTTGAAAGTTTGTCCCGCATTTTCGGCGCAGTGGAAAGAGCGCTTGCCTGTTTCAATTGTCTCAACCAATATACTTTTTTTATTTATTATTGTAATATTCCTGAAACATACTTTCATAGTTTGAAATCACAAAAAAAAAATACCTGGTTATTAAAGAATTACTCTACATATCCCTTTTTTCCCTGTCATTATTGACGGGATTTCACCTACTATCTTTCATATAGTGTTTGTCTGTCACCATTTTAACTTCGTACTAGAATTCGTTCTTAAATGTATTGAATCAGTTTTCCAGTGTCTACATAGAACACAAGTATTGTATGTCGCAGTGCAGTCATTAAAAAAACCGTGCGAAAAACTTTTGCCAGCTGCAAACAAGTTAATCGAAATTTAACACTCGTTAAGAAAATTAATCGCTTACCCATCATAGAATTTTCGATAGCTCAAAGCGAACGGCAAAACATTTGTGACACAAAAAATAATCAAAATGCCTTCACCCATCATGGTGACGAAAAAAGAAATTGGTTCTTTGCACACAGTTTGAAGCTGCCTAATATAGCCTGTGAAAAAAAAAAGAGATTTGTTTTTCAGCGGAGGGAAAACAAAAGGATTAAGTGCTGTAGCCAATCCGAGTCCACAACACTTTTACTGCTTGTTTCTTTCATTTTCTGAGGCATTGTAATGTCATGCCGTACATCACAGCTACCAAAGGTAGAATCGTCAACCACTGAAAAACGATCTGATAATATCGTTACTTCATAATTGCATCGCCGCAGGAAGAATCGACCTTTTACGGCTCCTCGCATTATTTACGTCTCAGATGTTATGTCAATATTTCCGACCGTGAAACAGAAGCTGACTTTTTTCGTGCAAACAAAAAACGACGTAGGCGAATAATGAGCTAAATTTTAATTTTAACTATTTTTGTGAAATACCAAAACAAAAACCTTAGAAAATTTATTTCATACACTCGACCTGGATCAAAAACACCAAACGTGGAAAGAGCGATGACTTCTGCTTAGAAAATTTATTTTGCATGCTCTTTTCTTTTGCGCATGTGTTGCTCTCAGACAAGTACACAGTTATAACACCATTTGTAATACCATTTGCGTACAAAATGGACACGAATCTATAAATATTATAAAAATATATGGAAACGTAATCCACGTACAGTCAAATATTAGGTTTTAAAACAAACGTATTTCAAAGACTTCAAGCGCTTCAAAGCAATCCAGGGTACTCAAAGGAAATATGCACGTTGGCAGATGGCTACTAATATGAAAGTGGAAAACTAGAAAATAGAAGCAACTATAACGACAAAGAAAACAAAGCATTTACCCTTTACCTGTTCACAGTCTGTGAGTACTCGTCCATGAAATCTAGCTTTTATACTGCTTGTATCAAAGTATCATTTACAGGCACATATACCACCATCTGGAAATGGGACACGGGATCAACATTTCCTTTCAGGGAAAACGTTTAATAATGTATGGTGTCGTTTCTTAAATGAAAAACTCACTACTGACTGTGGTTTCTTGCAAAATAATGTTCCACGCAGCCTTTAGGTATGTTTTCCCCTGTGTTTTACCATGTTTCCTTGTGGAACGGTATGCAAGGAAATGAAACACGCCTTCCTTTATACTCTCTCCTCCATCCAACGTAGTCAACGGCACACGTGTTTTATCGATGGTACGTTTCTCTTTCAGCGGACTTTGTGTCCGTTAGTTGCGAATGTCGTACTAGAAAAAAAATAATTTGAGAAAATTTAAATAAAAAAAGTCGATTCTAAAGTTCGGATTTTAAGTAATTTTTTCTTCTTATACAGTCATAGAGAACATGAGAAGTTCGAAATACGATTTCATACGCTCGTGGCTTCAATGATTTTGCATCTCAACACTTACATATCAATAACTCAATCAACACACATTTCTGGTAGCGGATGACCTAGGACTTGGGGAACGAGGACCACCTGGTTTATTTTGTTTATTTTGTAAGCTTCGGCCCCAAGAGCATATTCGGAACTCAAGCTAAGCTGTTGGTTCTGGTGCAGAAACTAGCACAAGTAGCGGCCGTCGGGGGTTAACAAAAACCCAACACCTGTTTCGTGCCTAGCAGAATAAGGTCGTACTTATCGCGGTGCCGCCCCATTCATTATGATACATTCAAACTTTTGAATACCTTATCTGGTCACATTTCCTCTGAAAGTATTTGTCACAAAATCTGTAGTTCGGTAAAACTAGAAAGTAACATTGTCTTTATCTCTGTACAAGTTGCTCAATGTTTTTGTAGGTGAATGCAACTGCTTTTTTTTTTATTGAGACGAAGATAAATACTGTACTAAGAGAAAGCTAGGCGAGGAAAACAAAAACAGAACAATTGGATGCTTTTCTGAGAGGTTTCTTCCCTGCCGAGGATGTTGTTGTTCAGATGTTGTTTCAGGGCTCAAGATCAAAGCAGGAAAAAGAAAAAACTAATGTCTTTTGCACATTTTTAAATTTATATGAAAAACATTTCGCACCGAAAGCGCTTCCCAATAAAGAAAGAATTTTTCAAATTGGAATGTTAGAAGCAGAAATACAGCCCAAAAACGAAATATATAACTACGTCGTCTAGCGGGAAAACCATGTGTTATTTCAAAACGAAAGTATTCTGAAAAAAATCTATGCATTCCTTGAAAAAGTGACTATACCTAAAATAGAAAGGAAAAACACCGTCTAAATCGAAAGGGAAAAGAATTTTTCAATCGGATATTAAGAAGCAATTATATGGAATAAAATGTATTTTGAATTCGATATCATCTGCATTTACGTCCTCTAGCGACGAAATTGTGCATTGTAAAAAATCAGGAATGCAAGATTCATCATTCTCACATTTAATTCTTCCCAATGCAAAAAAATAAAAAAAATAAATAAAAAATAAATTCAAATTCAAATCGGACTAATACCATGAAAGTTAATACAAATGAAACAGTACATGTTGTTTGTTTCTGAATGGTCAAAATAGACCCATGGAAATTTTTTCCAATTTTTCCTGAAAGCTCGTTTTGTTTGCTTTTAATAACATACGATATAAGGATTCTCACTGAAAACCTTCTTGGAACCTTTCTGCAACAACAATATCTTGTACATCGAGACAGCTTGCATATTGTTGCTTCGGAACCAAATAACTAAACAAACCTGCTTGAGGCAGTGTAAGCTTTATTATTTAATATAGCCTCAAAAATATTCAGCAGAAATATTCCAAGAGAAAGCAATTAAATTGTATGTGTTTCGTTTCGTCAAGAAAAGGAAGAAGTAAAAGAGAAAAAGATTCATTATCAGATACAAAAGTAGGTCGCCTGTGGCCATAGAGGGAGGAGGATAAATTGGTCTGTACTGCTTGTCGGTAAATTCTTGTTCTCAGCAATAAAACGAAATAAAGCTATAGGAGCAAAAGAAATATTTTAAATGTTGAATAGCCCCGTACAAGCTATTCAACACTTAAAATTTTAGAAGAGCTGCGTTGTCCTCCTGGAAAAGTGTTGTAGTTACGTAATTGTCTATGTTGTCGAGTGTAATAATACGTCATGTAGCGCACGAGATTGCCGCATGCTTTGGGGCACATAATGTTTGAAAAAAACACAGTAGACAGCAGAGAGTTCGGGTACAACGGACTAGGCAGACGTATCTTGTTGTCAGGCTGAAGTTTATGTATACATTATGTTTATAGCCGTTCGGCTGACCAGCTGTGTTCTTAGTTACGTAGTGATGTACGAGTCATCATCATCATCATCATTGTCAACCATTATCAATCCACTGCTGGACGAAGGTCTCCCCAAGTTTCCTCCACAACGGTCTGTCTTGTGCCAGTCTCCTCCATGTCACCCCTGCATACTTTCGAATTTCATCCACCCATCTCCCATGTGGTCGTCTTCTGGGTCTTTTCCTGTCCCTTGGAATCCAATCTAAAATTTCGGCTGTCCATCGATGATCTGTCCTTCTGGCAGTATGTCCAGCTCATTGCCATTTCAGGGATTTAACTCTGATCATGATGTCTTCCACTCTTGTCATTTTTCGGATCCACGAGTTCCTCTTCTTATCTCTCCTGGTTACACCAAGCATGCACCTCTGCATGCTTCTTGAGTTGTCTGCAGCCTTTGTATGTCTCTTTTAGTTAAGGTCCACGTCTCTGCACCATACGTAAGCACTGGAAGGATGCATTGATCAAACACTTTTCTTTAAGACATAATGGCATATTGCTCTTGAAAATTATGCTGTTTCTTCCAAAAGCTCTCCAGGCAAGTTTTGTACGCCGATTAATTTCTTCATCAATGTGACCCTCACTTGATATCTGCTGTCCAAGATAAACGTACGTGTCTGTTATCTCCAGCTTTTCTCCATCAATCGATAAATCTTCATTTCTTGTAAAAGCATTGAACATCACTTTTGTCTTCTGAAAGTTCATTTTTAATCCCACTTCTTTACTCTTGTCAGCAAGTTCCTGGATCATACTCTGCAGCTCTGATGGGGTAGTTGCAAAAATGACTACGTCATCAGCAAAACGAAGGTGGGTTAGATAATCTCCATTAATCTTTATCCCCTTGTTTTCCCAGCTCAGCGACTGAAAAACACTCTCCAATGTGGCATTAAAGAGCTTCGGAGATATGGTTTCACCTTGTCTCACTCCCTTTCCAATTTTTACGTGTGTTGTATTTTCAAACAGCCGAATCTTTGCACTTGCATTTTCATAGATGTTATTAATAATATTAATGTATGCATCTTCAATACCGCAGGTTTTCAGAGCCATTGTAACTGCTGATGGTTTCACCGAATCAAAGGCTTTTTCATAATCGATAAAAGCCATGCACAATGGAAGTTCATATTCCCTCGCTCTTTCAATTAGTTTTCTCAGCACGTGGATATGATCTATTGTGCTGTAGCCACTCCTGAATCCAGCTTGTTCTCTCGGTTGAGCCATGTCCAGTGTTACCTTCAAGCGGTGTGAAAGAACTTTAGTGAAGATTTTATGAACTACTGATAGGAGGCTGATAGGTCTGTAGTTTCCGAGATCCTCAATGTCACCTTTTTATGTAGCAGGATCATTGTAGCGGTGTTCCAATCCTCAGGAATCTTTCCTTCATTAAGGCATCGAGTGAAAATTTGGGCGAGTACTGTTTCGATTTCTCCACTTGCTTCTTGTATGATGTCTACAGTAATTCCATCTTCTCCTGGAGCTTTTCCTCGCTTCATGTTCTTGATTGCATGTGCAACTTCTGCTGGAAGGACTGTAGGAACTCTGGTACTGGTATCTTCCATGATGTCTGGAGTGCACATATAATCCCTTTTATATAATTTGGAGTAGAAATCTTTCACTCTTGTCAAAATTTCGCCTCTATTTCTTGTTACAGAACCATCTTCTTTTCTCAGTGCCATAATCTGTTTTCTTCCCTTACTGAGATGTCCCTTTGCTATCTTTAGGCTTTGGTTGTTTTCAATTGCTTTCCTCACTAGTTCACAGTTGAATTTCCTTACGTCTTCAGTGATACTTTTTCTTACTGTCTTGCATAGCTCTATATATTCCACTTTGGAAGTCACATCTTCTTTAGTTGTCCTCATCTCTATTCTTTTTTGCATCAACATTTTGGTTTTTCCTGATAATTTGTTCACATGCAACTTGTTCTTAGACCCAGCTAATTTTGTTGCTGTTTCCATAAGAGCTTTGGTTACTTTTCTGTTAACTTCAGAGATGTCCACTTCTTCCGATGTTAGGCCTTCTAAAGCAGAGAACCTGTTCTTCAGTTCTAACTTGAAGGTATTATGGTGTTTTTTAAGGTTGGTTATGTCAATAGATTTTGTTTGTCTTATGAGCTTGCCACGTTCAAGTTTAGTGTTGAGGTGCATCTTACATCTCACCAATCTATGGTCACTACCTGTGTTGAACTTGTTTAGCACACTGCAGTCTTCTATGACGAAATTTTTGTTACACATAATAAAATCAATTTCACTTGTCGTCCCATTTGGATGTCTCCATGTCCATTTCCTGTGTGGCTTTTTCTTGAAGAAGGAGTTCAAGATGAAAACCCTTCTGCCTCTGCAAACTCAACGAGAGTATTTCCACGCTGGTTTCTGTTGCCGTGACCGAATTTACCTACTGAAGTTTCATTCTGTTGCTGTTGCCCTATTTTTGCATTGAAATCTCCCATAATTATTTTCAAGTGCTGCTTACCTTTATTATTTAGATGACAAATTTCCTCATAAAATTCTTCAATTTCTTCTTCAGGATGACTTGTGGTGGGTGCATAAGTTTGAATAATCTGAGCCTGGTATCTTTTCGAGAGTTGGATAACAAGTCGTGCAGCTCTGTCAGAGGAACTTTCAACTTCTACAACTTTATCCTTCAGTTTCTTGTTTATTATAAATCCAACACCACTAGTTCTGCCAGTATCTGTCCCACGATAGTAGAAGAGATGCCCACTTTTCAGTTCGATGAGATCTTCTCCTTTTCTCCTTACCTCACTTAGCCCCACGATGTCCCACTTGATCCTTTGTAGTTCCTCTTCCAATTCAAGAAGCCTTGAATCAGAAGATAGGGAGCGTCCATTGTAAGTAGCCAAGGTCAGCATCAGATGGCAGCCTAGTCCGGTCCTCCGGGGATTCTTAGCACCCTCTGCCTTCATGTCGCACTGGCCGCTGCCTTGGCCAGGTACAATCCAGCTGCCGGAGACTGAGGGCCAAGATTTAAGTTGTGGAATTATTTTGGAGGGGTTTGGCCATAACTCACCACGCTGGCCAAGCGGGTTGGTGAGTGTGGGATAGAATTTCCTCTAATCCCGATGGTATAGTTATACCGCTATGGGCGGTCGTCAGAGCCTCTTTAGTGGGAACAGGATGCACCACGAGAAGGCGGGGTTGACATTTGTCAAGGAGAGGCTGTGATGTTACGCATCACCTGACCTTACATCCCGATGTACGAGTAGAGATGATTAAATGTTATGCCTTCGCATGTAGTGTATTTTGAGTATTAATTATACATATAGAAGAACATAACAAGAAGGCACCCCGATGCCTTGCTTACTAGCTTGAGCCGGCTCTGCCTATCAGATAATAACCGGTTTAGAGTTGGTTCGGCCAGGACCGACGCGAACCCGAAGGAATTTTCTTACAAAGCCCGTTTTGAATTTTTTTTTATCGTTGTTTCTTGTTACAATTTAAACGAACATAAAGCAGCATTCTCAGGAGGAGTATATAATCTTCATTTTCATCAACTCTGTTGTTATTGTTATTTTGCTAAACGCAGTAACAGACGTTTTCAATTTTTTTGCCTTAATATACACTGGCGGAAAGTGAAAAAAGGACACCAAGAAGGAGACGTCTGATACCAACGAAATTTATACAGCATAATAACGGAATACAGAGGATAACGTGATCAAAACATTATGGCAAAATACAGCTGTATTTGCTGGTAAACTGAAAAATAACATTTCCATGTAACATGGTTAGTACGAGGTTGAACCGCCATGAACTGCGTCACATTGTGCAATTCTGACATGGAGTCTGTCGTACAGATGTTGGATGTAAGTTTGGGGTATTGAGTTCCAAGCATCCTCAACCTGGACGCGTAAATCGGGGATGGTCGTGGCTGGCCGCGGAGAACGGATAAGTAGTTGTCCCATAAAACCCCACACGTGCTCAATGGGGGACAAATCCGGTGAACGTGCAGGCCATGGAAGTTGTCTCACACCCTGAAGTGCATGTTGCGTTGCACGTGCCGTGTGTGGGCGTGCGTTATCTTGCTGAAAAACAACCACGATGGACAGACCTTACAAATGGCACAACAACGGGCTGAATGATGTTGTTGATGTAGGAGATGCTGTTTAACGCACCCCGTACAAACACTAATTGCGTACGGGAGTGATAGCTGATCGCTCTACATACCAGGAGACCAGGTGTAGGCCCTGTGTGTCCCTGGCGGACGCAAGAAGGGTGGAGACGCTCCCCTGTGTGTCGCTGGCGGATGCAAGAAGGGTAGAGACGCTCCCCTGTGTGTCGCTGGCGGATGCAAGAAGGGTGGAGACGCTCCCCTGTGAGTCTGCGAACACGCATACGGCCATCGGAGGCTCCCAAGAAAATCTGCTTTCATCGCTGAACACGACAGATCGCCATTGCGTTCTCCAGTGCAGACGTTGGCGACGCCACTGCAGCCGTTCCTGACGGTGGGCTGGAGTCAGAGATACTCATGCCAGAGGCACACGTGCTCGTAGTCCTGCATCCAGTAGACGGTTGTGGATTGTTCGCACAGTCACCTCAGGTGCAACGGCAGCTCGGATTTGCGTCGATCGGTCAGCTCATCAGTCCGTCTGTGACTCCCGGTTGCACGTCTTATCGTGTGGGAATGTTCCTCGGACCATCTAAGCCTCCATCGTACCACCACCGATACTTCCCGTCCAATTCGCTCCGCAATACGACGATACGACCACCCGGCCTCGCGGAGTCCGACTAGACGACCTCGCTCAAAGTCCGATAACTGCTGAAATCGTACATGTCTTCCATGTCCAGGCATTGCAGCTTCTTCAGGGTCTTCGCACGTGTCCGTACGCCGACGACTGATTACATTTACTTCGCCGTACTCCTTAAATACCACAGACGATAATTTGCATATTATGCCGTGCTGTGGCGTAAGCGCTCACCGGTTGGTCCCGAAATTAATATCACACCTGCTTAAACTCGACCCCATTAACATATGTAAATTTCATGATCGTCCACCAATTCCTTCTTGGTGTTCTATTTTCACTTTCCGCCAGTGTAGATCCCTGAGAACCATATAAGCGGCCGGAAAAAGTAAGACAATACTCACGCGGTTTCCGCAGTCTTTTTATGCTTTCCAACCGTAGGTTGAAGAAGCGTATATGCTGTCCGTCCGTCTGTCCGTCTGTTCGTCCGTCCGTCTGTCGGCACGATAACTCGCGTAAAAATCGTTCGATTTCGATGAAATTTTAGTATGTGATAGGGGACCACCTGGGGACGAACCATATTGAAAATGGACGAAATGGGGTCAAAGGTTATGACACAGGAACGGGATTCATTCGATTGCTCTCATGCGTCATAACTTGCGTAAATATGGTTCAATTTCGATGAAATTTTAGTATATTGTAGGAGACCACCTGGCAATGAAGCATATTAAAAATGGGTGAAGTGGGGTCAAAGGTCAGGACATAGGAGTGGGATGCATTCCATTGCTCTTATGCGTCATAACGTACGTGAAAATAGTTCGATTTCGATGAAATTTTAGTATGTGGTAAGGGACCACCTGGGGACGAACCCTATTGAAAATGGACGAAATGGGGTCAAAGGTCAGGACATAGGATCTGGATCCATTCCATCGCCCTTATCCCATACAATTAAAGGAGCAAATCTTGTATGTATGTAAATTTTATTTTGAAAACGGCTCTAAGGATTTTGATGAAAGTCGTTAACCTACCGTTTTGTGGTACTAGAAATCGATTCAGCTTGATTTCGACTTTAGGAAAATTCGTTTAGTGCGTTAAATAACCACTCCGAATTGCCACGTTTTTAGTGTCATGGCGTCGTCCCATTAATGTTGCCTATGCTTAGAAATCTTATGACGTCACAATTTCGAGATTGAGATGTTGGCGCGCGGTCACGCCATCTGTCTCATTACGTCACGCGTTGTGTGTGGATCCTATTACAGTTTTATGACGTAACACTCTTTCGAGCCATAGCCCACTGGAAAGTTAGGCACTGAAACGAACGGCCATGTGACAAAATTAGTCTGAATTTTCAGCTTATTATTTGTAAGTATTTATTAATTTTTACTACTGCAAGCAAGTTATATTTATAAGAGCCACAGATACAGTAATATAAACGCTACACAAAATTTAATATTACACCCACTTACACTTTTTTCAAAAAGCTGGCACAAGAATAAAGAATTTTTGACTGAAAAACATAATGCAATAAGGCTTTTTAAGAGACTTTAATCACAAGAACAATAACTGTATTACTTCTAGTAAAGACTTTGAGTAATTTCACAAAACTGAGACCATTTTGGTCACATGACAACTGTTCGTTTCAGGGCCTCCTCTTTCCAGTGGGCTATGCTTTCGAGCAGATGGTCGCTATTCTCATCTTCTTCATTACGTCACGCGTTGTGTGAGTATGTCTGTCCGCACGATAACTCGCGTAAAAATCGTTCGATTTCGATTAACTTTCAGTATGTGGAAGGGAAACACCTGGAAAGGAACCCTATTGAAAGTGAACGAAATGGAGTCAAAGGTCAGGACATAGGGGCGGGATCCATTCCCCTGCTCTATTTGTCATAACTAACGTAAAAAGGTTCGATTTCGATGAAATTTTAGTATCTGGTAAGGGACCTCCTGGGGACAAACCCTATTGAAAATGGGAGAAATGGGGTCAAAGGTCAGGACACAGAAGCGGAATCACTTCCATCGCCATTATGCGTCATAACTTGCGTAAAAAATCTTTGATTTGGATGAAATGTTAGTATGTTGTAGGGGCCTGCCTGGGGACGAATTCTATTGAAAATGGGTGAAATAGAGTCAAAGGTTAGAACACAGGAGCAGGATCTATTCCATAGCCCTTATTCATCATAAGTTACGTAAAAATGCTTCCATTGCGACAAAACGTATCATGTTATTTCGGAGGTATACTGAACCGGTTCTGTTGAATATCATCGAAATGGGATCAAAGGTCAGGGCACAGGACCGAGATTTATTCCACAGCAATTATCCTCATAACTTGAGTAATGATTTCTCGTATGTTTTTTTTTTTTTTTTTTTTTTTGATTGGAGGTTTAACGACCACCGTGAGCAACTCAATGGGCTATTAGCAGTCGCCCATCCCTAATTTTGGGTCACTGGTTCCAGGGAAGGGAGGGAGCCAGTGCTGTAAGACAAACACAACATCCATGCCTGACCGGGATTCGAACCCAGACCCCTTACGGACGAATGATCAGAGGCCAGCGCCTTAGACCACTGCGCCACCGGGGCAGCCTCTCGTATGTTGGAAAGCGTATTATAATTAATGCATTGGATGATTTTACTAACTTGTTGTTTCCGTTGTACGTTGATAATCACGTTGCGGTTTTGTTTTGATCTACAGTTCTTCACGTTTTTAGCACGTCTTTTGTAAAAAAAGATCGTGCTTAAGTTACCGGTTTGTCCGTCCGTCTGTACCCACGATATCTCTGCAACTATTAGTCCGATTTTGAAAATTCGTTTTGCATTGGTAAGCTTGAAATATGCGAATGATGATCCTTTATTTCGTTTTACAATGTACATTTTCGCCGCTAGAGGGCGTAAGCGTAGATGATGTCGAATTCAAAAATATGTTTTATTCCACATATTTGCTTCTAAACATCCGATTGAAAAACTTATTTTATCTTTCGATTCCACTTATGTCGAAGAGTATTTTAGATATAGTTACTTTTTCAAATTACAGACAGATTTTCCGCTAGGGGGCGTAACAGTAAATTACATTTTCCCCGATAACTCTACTTCTAAAACTGCGATTTGAAAAATCTTTTCTCCAGCGGATACACCTCCTGATGGAAAATATTTTGCATATAATTTCACATTTTTGGTAAAAAATACTTTGGCCAACAGGGGGCAAGTGTTAATTTTTGCTTCTGATGTATCTGTCATAAAATCTGAGCTTCTAAAATATCGATTGAAAAAATTCCTACCTGGACTGATGCCACTCACATCGGTAAACCTTTTCGGAATATTTTCTTCTTAAACTATTCCACAGTTTCTCCGCCAGGGGTCGTTGTTGTACATCTTATTTTTGTCAATATCTCTACTTCTAGGAGTCCGATTTTAAAAAATTCCTGCTTTTTTTTTTTTTTTTTTTTTTTTTGATTGGAGGTTTAACGACCACCGTGAGCAACTCAATGGGCTATAAGCAGTCGCCCGCCCCTAATTTAGGGTCACTGGTTCCAGGGAAGGGAGAGAGCCAGTGCCGTAAGATAAACACAACATCCATGCCTGACCGGGCTCGAACCCGGACCCCTTATGGACCAATGATCAGAGGCCAGCGCCTTAGACCACTGCGCCACCGTGGCGGCAAATTCCTGCTTTGCTGGATAGTGTTTTCAGTGTGACATGTTTTTCATATAATTTCAAAATTTTCAAGTAATTCATAGACTTTCCGCTAGGGGGCGTAGAGGTAAATTGCCCCCCCCCCCCCTTCGTATATCTCTGCTTCTAAATCTCCGATTTGAAAAACTCTTTCTGCACCGGATACAGCTCCTGATGGGAAATCGTTTGCACATAATTTTTAATTTTTGTAAAAAAATGGTTTGGCCACCTGGGTGCGTAAATCGTAATTTCCGCTTCTGATGCATTTCCAGCAAAATATGAGCTTCTAAATTCTCGATTAAAAAAAAATTCGTTTGTAGACCGATACTATTTATGTTGACAAACCTTTTAGAAACATTTTCTTCTTAAAATAATGCATGGTTTCTACGCCAGGGGGCGTAGATGTATATCTTATTTTTGTCAATATCTCTACTTCTAGGAGTCCGATTTAAAAATTTCCTTCTTTTGTTGGATAGTGTTTCCAGTGTGACATGTTTTTCATATAATTTCAAAATTTTCAAGTAGTTCGTAGACTTTCCGCTAGGGGCGCAAAAGTAAATTGGGTTTCCCCTATATCTCTGCTTCTAGATCTCCGATTTGAAAATCTCTTTCTGCACCGGATACAGCTCTAGATGGGAAATCGTTTGCACACAATTTCTAATTTTTGTAAAAAAAAATGGTTTGGCCACCAGGGGGCGTAAATCTTAATTTCCGCTTCTGATGTATTTCCAGCAAAATACGAGCTTCTAAAATCTCGATTGCAAAAAAAGTCATTTGTTGACCGATACTACTCATGTCGACAAACCTTGTAGGAACATTTTCTTCTTGAAATAATGCATGGTTTCTACGCCAGGGGGAGTAGATGTATATCTTATTTTTGTCAATATCTCTACTTCTAGTAGTGCGATTTGAAAAATTCCTTCTTTGTTGGATAGTGTTTCCAGTGAGACATGTTTTTCATATAAATTCAAAATTTTCAAGTAAATCATAGACTTTCCGCTAGCGTGCACAAAGGTAAATTGCGTTTTCTGCGTTGTTCCTGCTTCTAAAACTCCGATTTAAAATATTCTTCCTGTGTCGCATACATGACCTGATGCAAAATATTTTTCACATAATTTCTAATGTTTGGTAAAGAATGGTTTGGCCACCAGGGGCATAAGTGTTAATTTTTGTTTCTGATGTATTTGCAGCAAAATCAGGGCTCCTGAAAACTCGACTAATTTTTTTTTCTTGGATCGATACTTCTCATATGGAAACACTTTTTGCGAATAATTTCTTCCTAAATTAATGCATAGTTTTCCCACCAGAGGACGTAAAGTCACATCTTATTTTTGTCAATATCTTTGTTTCAAAGAGTCCAATTTGAAAAATTCTTTCTCTGTTGTTGAGCGTTCCCGATGCGAAAAGTTTCTTATATAAATTCATGTTTTTCTTAACGCACAAGTCTGCAACCAGAGGGCGTAAGCTCACGATTCCGTTTACAGCAATATCTGAGGGATTAAAAACCCGATTGAAAAACTTCTTTCTTCCGTCACATCCTATTGTTTTCCATACCGGTTCCATTGACTTTGAAAAGCTTTGATAAATATAATTTGCCTCAAAACGGATTCAAAAGACGTGCTTATTACACCCGAAAATTCGGCGTCCTCTTTCTTGTTTATAAGCACGTATTTTGTAAAAAAAGATCATGCTTAAGTTACCGGTTTGTCCGTCCGTCCGTCTGTACCCACGATATCTCTGCAACTATTAGTCCGATTTGAAAAATTCTTTTTGCATTGGCAATCTTAAAATATACGTATGATGATCCTTTATTTCGTTTTTTTTTTCGATGTACAATTTCGCCGCTAGAGAGCGTAAATGCAGATGATGTCGAATTCAAAAATACGTTTTATTCCACATATTTGTTTCTAAACATCCGATTTAAAAAAATATTTTATCTTTCGATTCCATTTATGTCGAAGAGTATTTCAGATATAGTTACTTTTTCAAATTACGCGTCGATTTTCCGCTAGGGGCAAAAAAGTAAATTACATTTTCCCCGATAACTCTTCTTCTAAAACTCCAATTTGAAAAATCTTTTCTTCAGTGGATACACCTCCTGATGGAAAATCTTTTGCATATAATTTCAAATTTTTGGTAAATAATACTTTGGCGTTAATTTTTGCTTCTGATGTATCTCCCATAAAATCTGAGCTTCTAAGATATCGATTGAACACATTCTTTCATGGACTCATGCCACTCACATCGATAAACCTTTTTGGAATATTTTCGTAAAATATTTCACAGTTTTTTCCGCCAGGAGGCGTAGATATATATCTTATTTTTGTCAAAATTTCTACTTCTAGGTGTCCGATTTCAAAAATTTCTTCTTTGTTGGATAGTGTTTTCAGTCTGACATGTATTTCATATAATTTCAAAATTTTCAAGTAATTCATAGAGGGCGTAGAGGTAAATTGAGTAATTCGCTAGGGGGCGTAGAGGTAAATTGAGTAATTCGCTAGGGGGCGTAGTGGTAAATTGCGTTTTCCCCTATATCTCTACTTCTAAATCTCCGATTTGAAAAATTCTTTCTGTACCAGATACAGCTCCTGATGGGAAATCATTTGCACATAATTTCTAATTTTTGTAAAAAAATGGTTTGGCCACCAGGTGGCGTAAACCTTAATTTCCGCTTCTGATGTATTTCCAGCAAAATATGTGCTTCTAAATTCTCGATTGAGAAAAACTTCGTTTGTAGACTGATATTACTCATTTCGACAAACCTTTTAGAAACATTTTCTTCTTAAAATAATGCATGATTTCTACCCCAGGGAGCGTAGATTATACCTTATTTTTGTCAATATCTCTACTTCTAGGAGTTCGATTTGAAAAATTCCTTCTTTGTTGGATAGTGTTTCCAGTGAGACATGTTTTTCATATAAATTCAAAATTTTCAAGTAAATCATAGACTTTCCGCTAGGGGCGGAAAGGTAAATTGCGTTTTCTGCGTTATTTCTGCTTCTAAAACTCTGATTTGAAAAATTCTTCCTGTATCGTATACAAGACCTCATGGAAAATATTTTTCACATAATTTCTAATGTTTGGTAAAGAATGGTTTGGCCACCAGGGGGCATAAGTGTTAACTTCTGCTTCTGATGTATTTGCAGCAAAATCTGGGCTCCTGAGAACTCGACTAATTTTATTTTTTTTTGTTGTTGGGCCAATACTGCTCATATGGAAAAACCTTTTAAGAATAATTTCTTCCTAAAATAACGCATGGTTTTCCCACCAGGGGACGTAAAGTCACACCTTATTTTTGTCGATATCTCTGTTTCTAAGAGTCCGATTTGAAAAATTCTTTCTGTGTTGGAGAGCGTTCCCGATGCCAAATGTTTCTCATATAAATTCATGTTTTTCTTAACGCACAAGTCTGCAACCATAGGGCGTAAGCTCCCGATTCCGTTTACAGCAATATCTGAGGGATTAAAAACCCGATTGAAAAATTTCTTTCTTCCATCAGATACTATTGTTTTCCATACCGGTTCCATTGACTTTGAATAGCTTTGATAAAATTAATTTGCGTCAGAACGGATTCAAAAGTCGTGCTTATTACACCCGAAAATGCGATGTCATCTTTCTTGTTTATTTTGCATACATATCACCACTTTTGCACCCATGTCAACAAATATTTTTAGAATTAGTAAGGCAGTTCCCTCCCTTTAAAAGAATTGTACTGGATCTATGGACTGGACGTTAAAATGAACATTATGAACTGTAAGGATAAAGGTACTGGTCACGCTTAAACAATGTTCCTTTAAAAATCCAATAAACATATTGGTGTGGTGGTCATTATTTGCTTCACGGTCTCAATTAAGCTTTAATTACATTAATACTCATGGAAGCTTGTTAGTTGTTATACGTAAATACGTTGATTCAGTATCGGTGGCCATTTTTATCAGCACGTCTTTTGTAAAAAAAGATCGTGCTTATGTTATCGGTTTGTCCGTCTGTCCGTCCGTCCGTCTGTATCCACGATATCTCTGCAACTATTAGTCCGATTTGAAAACATTCTTTTTGCTTTGGGAAACTTGAAATATGAGAATGATGATCCTTCATTTTTTTTTTACGATGTAAAATTTCGACGCTAGAGGGCGTAAATGCAGATAATGTCGAATTCAAAAATACGTTTTATTCCACATATTCGCTTCTAAACATCTGATTGAAAAAATTATTTTATCTTTCGATTCCATTTATGTTGAAGAGTATTTTAGATATATTGAGTTGTCGGAAAAGTCATGACGTACTTTAGCCATGTTTTGCAAAGGTCATTTATTGATAGAAAGAACAAAGATCAATCAATGATATAATGCCCGTATTGTTCGATAACCTTTTGCCATCGTTTAGTGAGCTGTAGAATGCCTCGTTCATAGAATGACCTGTCTTTAGCGGCGAAAACCTGTACAAGGTGCTGATTTACAGCCTCATCTGAATTGAATGTTATACCACGCAAGGACTGTTGAAGAGAGCGAAAAAAGTGGAAGTCTAACGGCGCAAGGTCAGGCGAGTCTGCTTGGTGTGGCAACAAATCCCATCCAAGTTCCAATAATTTTTGGCGGGTGATCAAACTTGTGTGCGGTCTCGCGTTGTCGTGATGGAACACAACACCTTTACGATGAACGAGCTCTGGATGATGCATTTGTTCAAACTGTCCAATTACCTACAGTACACATTCGAATTGATTGTTTGGTTCCGTGGTAGGAGCTCGAGAAACACGACACCTTTAAAATCCCACCACACTGAGACCAGAACCTTCCGCTGATGAATGTCTGCTTTGGATGTCATTCAAGACCGTTTGCGTTGGCAAATTGTTGTGCACAATCCACTTTTCGTCACCAGTTATCAGTCGCTTAAAAAAAGGATCGTTTTCCTCACGTTTAATGAGCATATCGCAGATGTTTATCCGCGCCGTCAATTGAGCTTCTTCGAGTTCATGAGGAACCCACACATCGGGCTTGCTTACTATCCCAGCTTGTTCAGATGGTCGTGAACGCTTGAATGATGGATGTGCAATGTGTCTGCAATCTCTCGTGTCGTGTAAAGTGGGTTTGACTCTATCAATGCCTTGATTTGGTCGTCATGAACCTCGGTTGGCTTCCTCGACCGAGGAGTATCGTTGAGGTCAAAATCACCAGCACGGAATTTTGCAGTCCACCACTGGCACTGACGTTTTTGTAGAGCATTATCACCGTACACTTCACGCAACTTTTCACAAGCTTGACGCACGTTCTTCCCTTTACGGAAGTAAAACAGTACAATATGGCGAAAATGCACAGTTTGGTCTTCTATCTTCAACTTGATGTAAAATATCTGCAAATCAACCACATCGCTCACTATTCCTTTTAGACTGCAGCTAGAACTGGCAACTGTCGAATGCCATAGCGATAACAGAGCTGCGCATGCCTCTAGTACTTCCGAAACCGCCCAATCACCATCGGGTGCCAAAATACGTCATGACTTTTCCGACAACCCAATAGTTACTTTTTCAAATTACGCATATATTTTCCGCTAGGGGGCGTAAAAGTAAATTAAATTTTTCCCGATAACTCTTTTTCTGAAGTTCCGATTTGAAAAAAAAATTCTTCAGCGGATACACTTCCTGATGGAAAATCTTTTGCATATCATTTCTAATTTTTGCTAAAGAATACTTTAGCCACCAGGGGGCGTAAGCGTTAATTTTGCTTCTGATGTGTGGAGCTTCTAAAATATCTATTGAACAAACTCTTTCGTGGACTGATGCCACTCACATCGAAAAATATTTTCGGAATATTTTCTTCTTAAAATATTTCCAGTTTTTCCGCCAGGGGGTGTAGACATATATCTTATTTTTGTCAATAACTCTACTTCTAGGAGTCCGATTTGAAAAATTCCTTCTTTGCTGGATAGTGTTTCCAGTGAGACATGTTTTTCATATAATTTTAAAAATTTCAAGTAATTTTTAGACTTTCCGCTAGGGGGCGTAATGGTAAACTGTTTTCCCCCTATATCTCTGTTTCTAAATCTCTGATTCAAAAACTTCTTTCTGCACCGGATACATCTCCTAATGGGAAATCCTTTGCACATAATTTCTAATTTTTCTAAAAATGATTTGGCCACCAGGTGGCGTAAGTCTTAATTTTCGCTTCTGATGCATTTTCAGCAAAATATGAGCTTCCAAATTCTCGATTGAAAAAAGTCGTTTGTTGACCGATACTACTCATGTCAACAAATCTTTTACGAACATTTTCTTCTTCAAATAATGCGTGGTTTCTACGCCAGGGTGCGTAGATGTATATCTTATTTTTTGTCAATATCTGTATTTCTAAGAGTCCGATTTGAAAAATTCCTTCTTTGTTGGATAATGTTTCCGATGCGAAATGTTTTTCCTATCAATTCAAAATTTTCAAGTAAATCATAGACTTTCCGCTAGCGTGAACAAAGGTAAATTGCGTTTTCTGCGTTATTGCTGCTCCTAAAACTCCGATTTGAAAAATTCTTCCTGTATCGCATACAAGACCACATGGAAAATATTTTTCACATAATTTTTAATGTTTGGTAAAGAATGGTTTGTCCACCAAAGGGTATAAGTGTTAATATCTACTTGTGATGTATTTGTAGCAAAATCTGGGCTCCTGAAAACTCGACTAATTTTTTTTTCTTGGACCGATACGGCTCATATGGATAAATCTTTTGAGAACACATTCTTCCTAAAAGAATGCATGGTTTTCCCACCAGGGGACGTAAATCACATCTTATATTTGTCGGTATTTCTGTTTCTAAGAGTCCGATTTGAAAAATTATTTTTGTGTTAGAGAGCGTTTCCGGTGCGATATGTTTCTCATATAAATTCATGTTTTTCTTAACGCACAAGTCTGTAACCAGAGGGTGTAAGCTCACGATTCCGTTTACAGCAATATCTGAGGGATTAAAAACCCGATTGAAAAACTTCTTTCTTCCGTCAGATACTATTGTTTTCTATACCGGTTCCATTGACTTTGAATAGCTTTGATAAATTTAATTTACGTTAGAACGGATTCAAAAGACGTGCTTATTACACCGAAAATTCGGTGTCATCTTTCTTTGTTTTTTTTTGGCCTCATCGTTCACATACATGTACTGTATAAGGTAAATTATCACAAAGAAACATGTGAGACAAAGAAACACAGAAACACATTATTACATGTTATTTTTATAAATTATGACAAAGAAACAAAGTGTTATATTCAATCTCAGGCTGCAAATTAGTTCTTTCTTCGATCAGTCTCCAAGAAGTACTGAAATTTCTTTCCCTGCCTGTACTTTAGGCAGAGATTGGGAGAACACTCTAAGCTATACCAGGTAGTTGTGGACATTGGCTTGAATTTAACTTCCCCATGATAAAAATCAGTGTTACTTTGATAGTAAAATAGATGCTTCGGGCAGATGGATGCCAAACTAATCATGCAAGTATAAGCATGCCTGAGAAAACTTAAGAATTACATTGTCTTGGAACGGAAATCGAACCCGCAGCTCCCGATTTACGTTAAAGTATGTTACCATTACAGCACCCAGAACCAGGAGTTCGAACATTACTTTATTAACCAAGAAACAATATATGCACAAAACAAATGAAGAAATAACATAACACAATATAACAACAATAAACAAAATCACAAAATACAACTAACGCCTATTGGGGTGCAGAAATCGAAAAGTTCCAAATTTGAAAATTATACGAGAGTTCAAACAGTTTTTTAATGAAATGTGTATTCATGAAGTGCTAAAAATTCGTGAGTTCATCGAATACAAAAACACAGCAGTAAAGCAAAAGATGATTCTTACAAACAATGTTCTGGTGAGAAAAAAGTTAGAAAACAATCCTGTTTAGAATGATCTGAAACCAATGTTCATAAGGTGTCCATTTCTTGTAGACATCAGAGCTGTTGCCAGATGTAAGTGCTTGATTGAGTTCTGTTTGAAACACTGAATATTTAGATAGTTTATACATTTTACAGAGTTTGCGTATTTCATTAATGTAGAATGCTGGAGGGTTAGCGGTGATATTATTTAAGTGAAATAGATACATTGAAAACTTTGCTTGAATGACCCAGAACCAGGAGACACTAATCAACTGGGGATGTGTTTCGGGACACAAATGAAACGTTCTCCGTGTGCATATCGAAGCATAAGCGAATGTGGATCGAAAAGCAACGCACATTTGTGTGTGTGTGTGTGTGTGTGTGTGTGTGTGTGTGTGTGTGTGTGTGTCACAATTTAATAGGGATAGGCAAAACAAAATATACACAGTCAAACTACATTTCTTAGGTATTTTTCTACATAAGAACCGAGACGCTCGAGACATTTATCCCAGCGTGGTACCAGTCTTAGTATATACCTTGTTCATAAAAGTCCGTTTTCTAGACGTATAGCCAGCTGTGGACAACCGATTTGACTTCGTCAGCCAAATCGAAGCTTTTTTGGCCGCCCAGGAATATTTTTAAGGGCCCAAACAGATGGAAGCCCAAAGGAGCCAGGTCCGGATTATACGGTGGATGCTGGAGCACCTCCCAGCCAAATTGCGCAATTTTGTCATGAACGTGTTGTGCAAAATGTGGGCGAGCGTTGTCATGAAGCAGTCTGACATTTGCAACATCTCTGTTGGGTCATGAAGGGCACGACGCAACTTTGTCAATGTTTTAACGTAGGTATTGGCATTCATAGTGGTCCCTGTTGGATGAAACTCCACCAGGTGAACGCCATGCATGTCTCAGAACACCGTCATGAGGACTTTTTGTGCAGATTGGGTGATTCTGAATTTTTTGGGGGCGGGTGTCGGAATGTTTCCACATCATACCGGCCTTCTTTGTTTCGGGAGTGTAGTGGTACGCCCCGAACTCCTCGCCCGTCACTACACCTGCCAGAAATGCATGCCCTTCTTCTAGATAACGTATTAAGTGGCCCAAGGATGACATCATTCTCTGTCTCTTCTTGTCGTCTGTCAAGTTCTTGGACACCCATTGCGCTCTGACATTGTGAAATTGCAATTTCTCATGCATAATATCGTATGTTGTATATGCCCCATCAGAGCTACAGAGTATGATCCAGGAACTTGCTGACAAGAGTAAAGAAGTGGGATTAAAAATGAACTTTCAGAAGACAAAAGTGATGTTCAATGCTTTTACAAGAAATGAAGATTTATCGATTGATGGAGAAAAAGCTGGAGATAACAGACACGTACGTTTATCTTGGACAGCAGATATCAAGTGAGGGTCACATTGGTGAAGAAATTAATCGGCGTACAAAACTTGCCTGGAGAGCTTTTGGAAGAAACAGCATAATTTTCAAGAGCAATATGCTATTATGTCTTAAAAGAAAAGTGTTTGATCAATGCATCCTTCCAGTACTTACGTATATTGCAGAGACGTGGACCTTAGCTAAAAGAGACATACAAAGGCTGCAGACAACTCAAAGCAGCATGGAGAGGTGCATACTTGGTGTAACCAGGAGAGATAAGAAGAGGAACACGTGGATCCGAAAAATGACAAGAGTGGAGGACATCATGATCAGAGTTAAATCCCTGAAATGGCAATGGGCTGGACATACTGCCAGAAGAACAGACCATCGATGGACAGCCGAAATTTTAGATTGGATTCCAAGGGACAGGAAAAGACCCAGAAGAAGACCACATGGAAGATGGGTGGATGAAATTCGAAAGTATGCAGGAGTGACATGGAAGAGACTGGCACAAGACAGACCGTTGTGGAGGAAACTTGGGGAGACCTTCGTCCAGCAGTGGATTGATAATGGTTGACAATGATGATGATGATGATGATACCGTATGAAATGTTAAACTTCTGTGCCAATGTGCGCAGATGGATCCGATGGTCACTCAGAATTGCTTTTTCAATGCCTCTCACAGTGGCAGGTGATGACTCGGTTACAGGTCGACCGGAACGGGGCGAATCGGGAAGGTTGCCACGGCCCTCTGCAAAGAAACTGCACCATCTGGAGATTCTGCTGTAGTCCAGGCCATACACTTCGATCATTTCTTTGTGAATTTCGTCAGAGTTTTCCGTTTAGCTCAAAAAATCTAACTACACGGCGTTGGTCTTCATTCGTAGACGACGCTACCAAACGCGGCATCTTAGTGCCATCATTCACACTATCTTCCTCCCCAACGACACATGATAAAAAAAAAAAAAACGGTCTGTAGTGCGATATTCAAACTCGTTGTCTGCCAAACTACTTCAACCTTCAAAGAGGAAAATATTTCTGTGCGTTACTTTTCGATCCTCCCTCGTATGCATGATCCTTCATCTGAGCGGCACGCGAGAAGATTCCAAAACACGTCATCAGTTGGTTGGAAGTTACTTGTTCTGGGCGGTGTAACGGTAGCGTACTCGAACGTAAATAGGGAGATGCGAGTTTGATTTCCGTTCCAGGACGGTATAATTTTCACGTTTTCTGTGGCATGTCTCCTTGCATGAGTGTTACTTTCGTCCATATGGTACATATATGTAATGACCTAGTTTACCAAAGCTTTCCTCTTATGCAATGATACCCTCCCTCCTATTACGGTGGTTGCTGTACAGATTCCATATTGTGATATTTTTTTTACAACAAGCCTGTCTTTAAAGAAGGACTTCATTTCTATGCCTTCTCAGTTGGCAACATTCTCAGCTGTCGGAACCCATGTCATAAAAATATGGCTACTTTATGCAACATGTCAATTTTGAATTTTGTGCGCAAAAGTAATTGGGCTCTGCAACATCTCGTTCTATTGTGATTAAAGTAACAGAACATTCAGAGGAGCGATATTTTATTAGTTGGTGAAACCACAATAACTCAGCTTGAAATGTCGGCTTTTATCAGCTTTCTAATCATCGCTTACTTCTTTTAAGGATAGTAGTATTTCTATCTGAGGGGTTTACCGGTAATTGTGAAGAACTATAAGGGCAATAAACAATAGTCCGCCTCTAATTTGGAGTTGCTGGTTCCAGTGAGAAGAGAAAGCCAGTGCCGTAAGACAAGCACACCCCACATGCCACAACCTGGACTTTATCCCGGGCCCGGACGGCCAGAAGTTAGCGTCTAGACCACTGCGACACAGGGACGCCATGCTAGGATTTCCACGACGTTTCTCAAAATTATTGCGATATACACAGTCGAGTCACATTATTGTGACCACCTCCCACCTTTGACGTCAACAGCGTGTAGCCAATGAAAGAAGGCACGTGCCGTGAGCTGGCTTGGAGGGTATATAAGGTGTGCTGTAGCCATTCTGAAAACATATCACTGCTGTAATGGATAAAAGGAGCGTTTTATCAGATGTGCTAAAAGGGATGATTATCGGCTTTTGGGCCAAGGGGGCAGTGTTTCTGAAAGAGCGCAGTTTGTGAACTGTTCGCCTGCAGCTGTGGTTAAAGTGTATCGTTATTGGAGAAATGGCACCATTGCAACTAAGTGATGTGGAAACTGTGGAGCACCACGTGCTATTGCTGTGAGAGGTGAACGTCGGCTTCGAAGGTGCGTTTAGGCCCATTGACACGCTACAGTGGAGCAACTCACTGGCTGAATGAAGCAGGGAGTTACAGCACGTGTGTCTAAAATGACAGTTGAGTGAACCCTGCTGCGTATGGGGCTCCGATGCAGATGGATGCTCATTGCACCTATGCTAACGAAGGAGCCTCGGCCGAAAAAGCTTACATTTGCACTGCAGTATCGGAATTGAACCTCCGCTGATTGGCAAACGATTGCCTTCTCCGATGAGTCACGTTTTCTGCTTCATCGAACAGACGGACGTTGGCGTACAAGGTAAGAAGCATCGGAGAACAAACACTATTCAACCACTGCTGGCAGAACACAAGCTGGTAGGGGCAGCGTTGTGGTCTGGAAAATTTTTCATGGCTTTCCCTGTGTCCACTCAATCCTCGTAGACCGCCCATACGTTCTGATTGCCTTTCCTGGGCGGATGAGATCTTCCAGAACGACAATGCCACTTGCCACACAGCTATAAATGTCCGAGAGCGGTTGGAAGAGCCCGATGAAGACTTCAAAGTGCTTCCCTGGTCCCCTAATTCTCCAGACTCAAACCTAGTTGAGCATCTGTGGGACCACCTCGATCGTGTTGTTCGCTCTATGGATCCTCTACCACGCACCCTCCAGCAGCTGTCAAATGCACAGCAGTCAGCATTGCTCCACATACCTGTGAACACCTTCCAGCACCTTATTGAGTCACTCCCAGCCCGTCTAGCTGCTGTCTGCGATGTACACGGCAGTTACTCTGGATATTAGCTGGTGGTAACAATAACGCGACTCGACCGTGTATTTTTGCAACCATGTAAGAATCGTTTATTTCCCCAAGCGCAACGACGATCTTTTCGTACTGCTCATAGATTGAAAGTAACATTTTCGGTTTCGTATTCCAACAAGTGTCAACTTCTTACATAGTGAACGGATTTTGTCGGCTTACTGACATCCTCACTTGTGCGTGTGTGTGTGTATTTCATGTAAGTGACGAGTTCCTTGCAAGCACTAAAAGTTTCATATATTTCTGCTGCTTGTTCTGTTAGAAAGGACGACTCAAACGTGTTCCGCAGAACATTTAACATGAAAAAGTAACAATTTAGATGGATTTAGATCAATTTGTCTTTTGTAAGGATGCAGTCATTTATCATGTTCGCTTCTTGATCGATTTACCACAAAAGTCAAGTTGTTAAATAAGTCTAGGTCAAAGTCGAAAATTGCTCGTGAACCTGGAAACCAACTACTTACTGATATTTTTATCGTGCTTTTTTTCTCTTAGAAAGCTCGATGTAAATAACACACCTTTCTTCAGTAGTTCCATCCGTTAGGCAATGAACCGTCACAGTAATGTACGAAATGTGTTTTGTAATCGTCAGCCTACATATCATTTGTAGCTGAGCAGAAATTATTTTTCATAGAATTCTGCAATTCTGGAGGAATTTTTTCGCGTTGTCTGCATGCAATTTCAAGAACAAGGTACAATGAAGTTGTCGCTTAAGAAAGAATATCATTCAGAATAAGGTTGCTATGCACTGGACCAACAGGAATGAGAGCCTGAGATAAGCACTTAAGTCCTCCACCAAAAACAGCTGCTAATGGTCTTATACAATATCTTTCAAATAAATCTGCAGGCATTTTTCTATCATTTCATCGATAGTTGTGGTGTATTTTATTTTTTAAATGAACAACCCACTCTCATTTGGGCTGTTTATGCCATAAAATACAAAAAGAGTTACAGAGAAGCTAGGTCAAAGATAGATGGTTAGTTTCTTTCAACAGCGGATTAATTCTTATCTAAAACGTGCATCAGTGATATAAGTGCCGAGTTTTGAGAACTTCAAAATTTCTAAAAAGAAACTTCAACAAAGGAAAATATCTATGGGAAAAAACTGGTTTAAGGCCCGATTTTTATATATGATAAAAATGCTGTCCCGACCAGAAGAAGCAACTTATGTCACTTGGTCTGAATTACCCGAGGTCATTCCGACATTGATTTCTGCCCTTGCATGCATCTAAGGCTTGCATTTAGAACGATATGCAGCCATGCTTACCACCATGGACTTTCAGAACACGAACAGCATAGGGGGAAGTGCTGATGTGTCGTCATTTTCTCGGTAGGGGAAAGTGCTGATACGCTCTGTAGCATTAAGCATCTCTGAGAGTAACCTTGGACTGAATCATTAAGCTCTACCGCAGAAGCAGCTTCCTATTGTTACCTTCACTGTATTATACTCATTTCTCTGCTGGATTGTTTTCGATTTCGCATTTCAAAGGAGTGTTGTATTGTCATCGTTGACATAACTTCCTGTTTGCATGACTTTTACAGCGCTTGGGTATGTAGTTTGTTTTCACTTCTTGAAATGAACACGAAATGACCTTCGGCTGCTGAAGGGAGCAAAAGAAAATTCAAAGGAGAAGAGAAAAAACAGTTTAAAAAAAATATGCTTATATATTTACGTCTTGAGCAAAAAAACAATGATTAAGGAAATACTGTTTATTCTTCTGATGCCCAAAGCATTAAACCAATACCAAGAAACGATGCCGTTTTGCCTGGATTGATGGTAAGTCATTCTGAGTCACATGATAATGAAATTCATAAATGTGTTATTCCTGGATATAATCCTGCAGTGCACAAAAATGAAACACCGATTGCTGCAGTTTTTATATTTCTTGATTCACCAGAAGCTGTTAAAACTTTTACTAATAGCGGCTCACACTAATTCTGAAATTCAAAATGTTACTGAATATTTTTTCAATATGGGAAGGGTGGCCAACTGATCCTGCATCGTATTCATATAAAAACTTTGTTGGAGAATATACACTGCTGGCCACCCAAAATGCAACACCAAGAAGGACACGAGATAGCAAAGCCAGATTCATTGGACACATAACAACAGATACAAAGATGAAACGATTGAGCTTACAGGCCCGTGCGACTTGCGGAACACGCAGAAATCAATAGTTCGTGTGGCCCCCATGGCTGGCAATACCGGCCGCTACACGCCGCGGCATCGAACGAAAGAGGCTTTGGATGAGGGCTTGGGGTATGTCGGTCCAAGCTGCTTCCACACTTTGCCACAGTTCATCAGGCGTAGCAGCGGGGCCACTCGGTTGCCGATCAGCGACCACACGCGCTCGATGGGCAACATATCGGGAGAACAGGCGGACCACGGCAGCAATGACACCTGGTGGGCCGTGAAAATTGTTGCACGATGCGTGCCACGTGCGGGCGTGCATTGTCCTGTTGAAACGTGGCTGTAGGCAGGTCCTGCAGGTAAGAGAGTACTACAGGCTCCAAAACGTCGGAGATGTAGCGGTGTCTGTTGAGTGTACCGGCGGTGCGTACCAGAGGGGTGCGGGTGTCATATCCAATTGCACCCCAAACCATAACGCCAGGCGACGGACCGGTATGGCGATGCATAATGCAGGTGTCATACAGTCTCTCACCGCGGTGCCGCCACACGCGGATCCGACAATCGTGGTGTTGCAGGCAGAAGCGGAATTCGTTGGAGAAGACAATGTCGCGCCGTTCTGTAGTCCAGGTGCTGAGTTCAACGGCCCACTGCCGCCGCACTCGCCGGTGGTGTAACGTCAATGTTAATCGGAGCAATGGGCGTCGTGCGACAAGTCTCCGCACCTGCAGACGACGTCGAACGGTACGTGCTGACGCAGGTTGTTGCGCCAAACACCCTAATTCCTGCGCTAACGTTCGATATGTGGCGGTACGAGCCGTCAACGCCCGCCGCACAACATTCCGGTCCTCTCGTCCGGTGGTGTGCCGCGGCTACGGCAATCGCTCACGTAGGTCCGTCCGTCCCTCCTGCACCTACCGAATCCATACTCGCCTCACTGTGGCAAGATGTCGTCCCACTCGGGCGCCAATGTCTGGGTACGATAAACCGCTGTCGCGATAAGCCACTATTCGTCCTCTGTCGAATTCCGAAACGTGCTGGAATGACTGCCGTATCCTGCGACGAGGCATCAGGAAGCTACCCACGCACAGGTCTGGTAGCACAACACACTTCCACTACTTACACCCCGCCTTCTGTGCACCCTTCTTATAGTGCTCATCGGTGGCGTGCCGGGCGCACATGATTTGCATATGCCCTGCAATGCTAATCGTTTGCATGTCCTCTCGCGGGCGACGCATGCTGCGAATTTCAGGCCATTCGGATGCTTCCTTCTTGGTGTTGCATTTTGGGTGGCCAGCAGTGTATTTGGAAAACCAGGGCTTTTGTCTGGACTCTGTGAAGCCTTTTCTCTGATTGCCTTGCTGTTCTGTATAATACAAAATATTGACGTATATTCATAAATCCTAAATGCAACAGCAAAAATAAAATTTGTAATTATTATTATTTTTATTATTAATATTATTTCAAAGTTGATCGTCGGCCAACAAAGACCAACTAACAAAATGACTTCCAAGTTAGCCTGATTCAGGAAATTTTAAAATCAGGTATGTACACTGCTGGCCACCCAAAATGCAACACCAAGAAGGAAGCATCCGATTGGCCTGAAATTCACAGCATGCGTCGCCCGCGAGAGGACATGCAAACGGTTAGCATTGCAGGATATATGCAAATCATGTGCGCCCGGCACGTCACAGAGAAGCACTATAAGAAAGGTGCACAGAAGGCGGGGTGTACGTAGTGGAAGTGTGTTGTGCTGCCGGACATGTGCGTCGGAAGCTTTCTGATGCCTCGTCGCAGAATACGGCAGTCATTCCAGCACGTTTCGGAGTTCGACAGCGGACGAATAGTGGCTAATTGCGACAGCGGTTTATCGTATCGGCGCACGTATGGGACGACATCCAGCCACAGTGAGGCGAGTATGGATTCGGTGGGTACAGGAGGGACGGACGGACCGACGTGAGTGATTGCCGGAGCGGCGGCACACCACTAAACGAGAGGACCGGCATGTTGTGCGGCGGGTATTGACGGCTCGCACCGCCACATCACGAACGTTAGCGCAGGAATTAGGGTGTGTTGCGCAACAACCTGTGTCAGTACGTACCGTTCGACGTCGTCTGAAGGAGCGAGGACTTGTCGCACGGCGCTCATTGCCCCGATTACGATTGACGTTACACCACCGGCAAGTGCGGCGGCAGTTGGCAGTTGAACGCCGCACCTGGACTGCGGAAGGGCAAGACATTTTCTTCTTCGACAAATCCCGCTTCTGCCTGCAACACCACGATGGTCGGATCCGCGTGTGGCGGCACCGCGGCCTGAGACTGTATGACGCCTATGCATCGCCATACCGGTCCGTCGCCTGGCGCTATCGTTTGGAGCGCAATAAGATATGACACCCGCACCCCTCTGGTACGCATCGCCGGTACACTCAAAAGCCACGGCTACATCTCTGACGTTTTGGAGCCTGTAGTACTCTCTTACCTGCAGGACCTGCCAGCAGGCCGCGTTTCAACAGGAAGGATGCAGTTATTTATCAATTGTGGCACGCATCGTGCAACAATTCTTCACGGCCCACCAGGTGTCACTGCTGCCGTGGGCCGTCTGTTCTCCCGATTTGTCGCCCATCGAACACGTCTGGTTGCTGATCGGTAACCGAGTGGCTCGACAAGTACCACCCGCGGCTACGCCTAATGAACTGCGGCAACGTGTGGAAGCATCCTGGACCGACATACCCCAAGCCCACATCCAAAGCCTCTTTCGGTCGATGCCGCGGCGTGTAGCGGCCGTTGTTGCCAGCCATGGGGGCCACACGAACTATTGATGTCTGCGTGTTCCGCAAGTCGCACGGGCCTGCAAGCTCAATCGTTTCATCTTTGTATCTGTTGTTATGTGTTCAGTAAATCTGGCTTTGCTATCTCGTGTCCTTCTTGGTGTTGCATTTTGGGTGGCCAGCAGTGTATATTCTCCAACAAAGTTTTTATATGAATACGATGCAGGATCAGTTGGCCACCCTTCCCATATTGAAAAAATATTCAGTAACATTTTGAATTTCAGAATTAGTGTGAGCCGTTATTAGTAAAAGTTTTAACAGCTTCTGGTGAATCAAGAAATATAACTGCAGCAATCGGTGTTTCATTTTTGTGCACTGCAGGATTATATCCAGAAATAACACATTTATGAATTTCATTATCATGTGACTCAGAATGACTTACCTTCAATTCAGGAGAAACGGCATCGTTTCTTGGTATTGGTTTAATGCTTTGGGCATCAGAAGAATAAACAGTATTTCCTTAATCACTGTTTTTTTGCTCAAGACGTAAATATATGAGCATATTTTTTTAAACTGTTTTTTGTCTTCTCCTTTGAATTTTCTTTTGCTCCCTTGAGCAGCCGAAGGTCAAAGCCTTTTTCGTTCGATGCCGCGTCGTGTAGCGGCCGGTATTGCCAGCCATGGGGGCCACACGAACTATTGATGTCTGAGTGTTCCGCAAGTCGCACGGGCCTGTAAGCTCAACCGTTTCATCTTTGTATCTGTTGTTACGTGTCCAGTAAATCTGGCTTTGCTATCTGGTGCCCTTCTTGTTCCATTTTGGGTGGCCAGCAGTGTATATAGACCAGCAAGCACAGGTTCATCAAACGCAGCAATAATGTTAATTGTTAGTTATATTATAAATAATTTGTTTATTATAATTATAATTTTTTAATTTAACTGAACAAATATTTTTATAGTTTATTTTTGAATAAGTTTTTTAGGTTATTTATTATAGTCAACTCGACAGGCAGTGCATTCCAAAATTCAGGACCAACATAATTAAACTCCGTTTCAGCATGAGAGTTTTCGGATATCTGTGTCTTAATAATGATCTATGTCTCGTTTCATAGTAATAAGTATGACAATTCAATTAAATGATATCTGTGTATACATTTTGTTTTATTCTTCGGAACATTAGTTTACCGATTTTGAAGTCAAATAGCTGTTTTAACAGATAAAATTCCGTAATTGTTGGGGTTGACATGAATATGGTGAAAAGTGAAAAGTGGGAAGTTAGTATGAGAAGCAGAATTTGTTTTTAAGTCTAATAACCTTATGCATTTATTCTGTAATATTTGTAGTTTATTGATATCGGTTTCAGTGGTTTGTTCCCATGAGGAAAAGCGATAATGATATGTGATTGTATAAGTGTGTAGTATAAAAGTTTAAGTATCTTAGTTGTTAGAATTGATATAATTTTGCTTACAATCCCGATGTTTTTAGACATTCTATTTGCAATTGAATCTGTATGGTTATTCAATCTTATGTCAGAATTTAAAATAATTCTTTTTTTTTAATTGGAGGTTTAACCACTACCGTGAGCAACTAAGTGGGCTAAAGGCAGTCCCCCGTCCCTAATTTAGGGTCACTGGTTCCAGGGAAGGGAGAGAGCGAGCGCCGAAAGACAAACACAACATCCTTGCCTCACGGGATTCAAACCCGGACACATCTCAGACGAATGATCAGTAGCCATCGCTTAGATCACTGTGCCATCGGTACGGGCTTAAAATAATTCCCAGATATTCAAAACTTTGTACTATATCAATAGGCGTATTATTCAAAAGTAAGTATGGAACCTGTGAATGTGACATTTTCTGTCTAGTAAAGACAAGAAGTTTGGTTTTACTAACTTTAATTATAAGTTAATTGTATGTTAACCATTCTGAGTAAATTTTGTAATTAAGGATTTGCTTGAATAACCATTTTATTGAGATTTTTTCCATTGAATAATATTGTTGTATCATCCGCATAATGAATTATGTCATTGTTAGATGTTATATTAAAAATATCATTGATATATAAATTAAATTATAAGGGACCCAGAACTGAGCCCTGAGGAATCTCTGAAGTAACCGGTAACAGCGGTGCTTGTGATTGATCAACGATAGTATATTGAAATCTGTCAGCTAAATAATTACTGAATAAAGGATGTGAAATACTTCTCACACCTACATTACATAATGTAATTAAAAGAAATTGATGATTGAGAGTAGCGAACGCTTTGGTTAAATTCAAGAATACAGCAATTGTAATGTTTTTTTATTCTATATATTTTTGGATTATATTCTGTAGGTGTAAGAGTGCAGATTCGGTTGATTTATTAGGTTGAAAGCCAAACTGATTTTTATTAATGATATTAAATTTTTGTAAGTATGAAGTTAATCTCGAGTAGATTAAATTTTCTAAAATTGTAGCAAAGATTGACATATTAGCTATGGGGTGATAATTGATAGCATCATTTCTCACACCAGATTTATGTATAGGAGTAATTTTTGTAATTTTTAATGCAAATGGAAAAATGTCGGTAGTGAAAACAAGGATGAAGATATTAATTAGTGGGCTTATGATTATAAGTTCGGCTACATTTTCAGTAACAGATGTATGAATAACGTCATTTCCTGGTCTGGAAGTAGTTTTAATATTGTTTAATTCTTGTAGTAGTTCAGTTCTGGTTATGGGTAATAAACAAAAAGTTTTATTTACATGAGAATTATGAAAATATTGTAAAAAATATTATTAAAATGTTGTGAGTTTATTTTCAGATTTTAAGAGATACTAGTGAAGTGTTCATCAAAACGGGTTGCCATGTGTAGTTTATCAGTAATTTTCATACCATTAGAATCTAATAAATGTTCTGGTATTATAGTCTTAATCTGTTTTCCTAATAAAACGTTAAGGTGTTTTCAAATTACTTTCGGGTCATTCAATGCAAAAATATTTGCATAATAACCTCTCTTAGAATTTCTTATAGTAGAGTCAAGCTTATTTCTAGATGATTTGAAATTGGTGAAGACATTTTGCTTTCTTGTTCTCAAAATGTTTGAAAAGAGCCTGTTTTTTTTTATTAATGCGACTTATCAGGGATGAGGTAATCCAAGATTTTCGAAGCTTTTTAGAATTAATATTTTTTAAGGAGATGGGGAAGGCTAGATCCTATTTTCTTTTAAAGTTTTTTAAAAAATTATCAAAAGCTAAATTGGGAGATTCATAATTCTGAAAATCTTCCTGAGTGATTTCATTTAAAAGTTGTTTAAAATTTTCTGTAGTTTTTTTTATGAATTTTACGGAATTTAACAGTTTCAGTTTCTTCTGATAGACAACTTCCAGTCTTGTATAAAGTGAATATGGGCAGATGATCACATATATTGTATCCAATTATTCCAGGAGTCACATGATGTGGTTGTACATTTGTTATGGCTAAGTTAATTATGGTACTAGTATTTTGGGTAATTGTGGTTGCTGAAGTAATTACGTTTAAAAATCCTTTAAAAATCCGTTTAAAAATCCTGATGCAGAAAGTAATTGCTTAAGTTGTTTTGTTAAAAAATTATTTATGGAAATACCTATATTTACGTTACCCATTAAAAATACTTTTTTTTGAGAAATTAACAAAGTTAAAAGCTCATTTAACACAACAAATAATTCAGTATAGTTTGAGCTCGGTGGCCTGTAACAGACTGAGATTATATAAAATTTATTTTGGATTCATTATTGTAAATTCTTTAATCGTAGAAAAAAATTTATATTTATTATTAACAGAAACGGCTACTCCCCCTCCCCCTAGAACAGTCTGTGTTAAGGTTATAGGTCTGAAAACTATTTAATGGAATAATAAAAATTTTAGTCGGAAACCATGTTTCAGTTACACATATGAAATCCAATGTTGATCTTAGTGTATGTATTAAAGTTTCTAATAGTGTAGTTTTATTTAATAAGCATTGGGCATTAACATGTATAGTTTTTAGGGTAAAGTTTGAAACAGTTATAAATAACTTGTTAAAATCTTGAGTATTGGTCCAGTAACATGAACTAGTTAGTATTAATGCAGAAAAATATAACATTCATTAACTACTAAGTTCATACTGCTGGAGGTCTTCTATAAGGACAATTTTCTTTCTTTGATCACCAACTTTCTGTCTAATAAACAAACTGCCTTTGTTAATCCAAGCATATTTAATCAGTCCTTGGTGCACCAGCTGTCTAGTATGCTAGTACATTTATTTATAATGTTGTGAAAGATTTCTATTATTGTAAATTCTTGAATGCTGGGATGCAGGATCTAAGTAAGAACTAAAAATTGAAGTTTTTCTCTCAGCCAGCCAGTTATCTCTACTTGTCCTTGTTGTAATTGAATGATAATGGCTGAATAATGGCTTTTATTTTGACCAACTGGTAGAGGATGAAGTGCATCAATGTCAGAAGATCTGCAGATTTCTATTTGTAATTTACTTGCTAGTTTACCAGTGCTTTTATGTAAACCATGGATTTCGATATTTCTGTTTCTATGGTATTGATTTAACTCAGTTTTTAAGGCCCTGATATATATGGAATTATTATTTTCACTTTTATCAGATTTTTTTCACTTTCTTCATTAGTTTAGTCAGGGCCGGTTCTGGCAGGTGCGCAGTGCGGGCATGCACGCAGGCTGTCAAATTCTAAGGAGGCCGGAGCGACCTCTTTCGATGGTACATTTGTTGAACCACCATTTTCAGAATTTTCGCTCTAGACTCGCGTTTGCAACGCGAGTTTTACCTGACGGTGAAAAAGTTCAAAGAGCTTGGTTAATCTATTCTACAAAATCCAATAGTGGGTTTTACTTTTTTTGCAAGTTGTTTGCTTTAAAACGAAACAAACCAACAGATTGTCAGGGGTTATCAGATTGGCGATATTTAGCTACTCATTTTTGCGGCATGAAGCGAGTGTAGGACATATGCAAAACTGTAAAAAGTGGTATGAATTAAAACCACGTCTCGACAACAGTTGTACAATTGATAAAGAACAGCAACGGCACTTTGAATCTGAAAAAAGACGATGGCGTTCCATTATTGAGAGAATCATTGCAATTGTTCAGTTTCTAGCAGGGCAGTGTTCAACTTTCAGGGGTGAAAATGATATATATGTGAAGTAAACACTGGGAACTTTTTAAAGGCTATAGAAATGTTAGAAAAGTTGACACAGTTATCTTACAGCATGTCGATAGCATAACAGAATCTCAACCTGCTAAAAATCATATACCTCATTACTTAGGCGACGCTTTTCAAAATGAAATCATATCTGTTGTAGCAAGTGGCATAAAATCAAAAATCAAGTAATTTGTAAAAAAAAAAAATATATTTTTCGGTAATTCTCGAATGTACGTCAGATGCCAGTCACATGGAACAGATAGCGTTTAGAGTAAGAATTGTAAATATTGACAATTCTGATGTTGCAGTTAGAGAATTATTTCTTGGGTTTTATCCAGTTTCAGACACTACGAGGAAAGGATTACGTAATTATTTTCTAAGTGAACCCTTAACAGAATATGAACTAAACATTCAAGATATGCGTGGACAGGGGTACGAAAACGGGGCAAATATGCGTGGTAAGTATAATTGCTTGCAGAAGAAAATTAGGAATATATATCTTAGAGCCTGTTTTGTACCTTGTGCATCCCATTCGTTAAATTTAGTTGTAAATGATGCTGCCAAAGTAACATTTAAAACAGTTAATGTTTCTAACATTATCAAAAAATTGTGCATTTTTTCTGCATTCCCTTACAGGTGGGATATACTGAAGCGTAATATTAGCAGATTAACACTGTAATCTGTAAGTTATAAAAGGTGGGAGAGTAGAATAAAAGCAGTGCGACCTCTGAGATTGCAATTAGGTGCAGTCATGAAAAGTTTAAATGATTTAATAGACGACAATTCCAGAAACATGAAAACAAAACATGCAGCTCAATGTTTGTTAGATCAGATTGCGTCTTTTAAGTTCATCTTTTCAATCATTATATGGAATGATTTCCTGCCAAAAATTAATGTTGTGAGTAAAATGTTGCAGTGCCCTCAATCCAACATAAATGAATCTCTTAATGTTTTGTGTGAGCTTATTAAATTTCTAAGTGCAGCCAGATCTGATGAGGCATTTATATATTAGGGATGCAGAAGCTTTAGCTGCAGAAGTAAATGTGGAGGCAGAATTTCCAGTTGTAAGAAGTAGGATTAAAGTTCGTCTTTCTGATTATGAAAGTCCTGATGAATCTTACACAAATACAAAAGAATTGTTCAGAATACAATTTTATCTAACGATTGTTGATACAGCTTTAAATGCCATTCAGGAAAGGTTTGAAAATCTACCGGAATGTCATAATGCATTTAAATTTCTTTCTGAATTTCGAGAAATGACTGAAGAGGAAATTAGAAAATCTTGCTTAGATTTAGATGTTTACCTTCTAATTAACAAAGGAAGTAAAAGTTTTAAGGATGTTGATGGTCTTGAGCTCTTCAACGAGCTGATAACGTATAGAGTTTTGAGCAGCAGAGTTGCAGATGGGGCAGATCCATTAAAAATTTCAACATAAATAACAAAAAATAACTTAATGTCATTATTTCTTAATCTGTTTATAGATCTGAGAATTCTTCTGACATTACCAGTTAGTGTAGTATCAGGTGAAAGAACGTCAATGACTCAAGAGAGGTTTAGTGATCTAGGACCTAGAGTGGGAAAGGCCATAGGAATTGTGTGAAAGTTTGGAAGCATCAGATGCAATTGACGAATTGGCAAGTAAGAAAGCAACAACAGTGCACTTTTAACTCCATGGATACATACATACATACATTTTATTAAGTTATAGTACTTATGTGTCACTATGTCAGTGTATGTGTGATTGTGATATTTTTGGACAGTTTTGTTTTTAATATAGTTTAAAAAAATAAGTGTATACGGTGCTGTGTAATTATTATAGAATATTTGTACGATGTACGCTTGTACCCATGTCAACTATATAGAACAGTGAAAAAAACATCCCCCGTGCCGTGGGTTAGGTTAGAAATCTAATAGCATATTTACTTGTATTCGATCCGCATCGGCATGGGCGGCCAAATATTTGTGGCACGCAGGAGGCTAACACCCCTGAACCGGCCCTGAGTTTAGTGTTGGACTGTTCAAGTTTATTACATTTTACAATCAAGTCATCAAATCTACCACTTATAAACTCAACAGTTTGCTTTACATCTTGAGGTTCTTTTTTAAGTTAGAAATACAGTCAAGTTTATCTTCTATCCTCAGAACTGACTGCCTAATAGAGTCCATCTCTTGTTGAGTAAATTCCTTATTGAGTGGATAGTTTGTGTTAGATTTACTGTTCTTTGATGCTGCTGAGTGTTTGCTTTGTTGCAGAGATTTGTAATAGATGTAATGTACATTCTTGACATTGGATTTCATTTTTGAAATCAGTAGATAATTCTTTGAAATTTTGTCAGGCAAACCAATGCACTCTGAATGAAAGTACTTGTTACAGATCCCACATCTACGAGCCGATGACAACTCCATTTGACCTTGATTACAGATATGGCGCTTCATGATCTAACGTTAATAAAACCACTTCATGATCTAACGTCAATAAAACTCAGGGCAATATAATATATTAGATCAAAGAGCAGAATTGTAGAATAGTCACTAAATTAAGAAGTAAAATAAAATTGATTTTTTGTCTGGACCCAATGAGCAAACTTAAAGAAAGGTTCAAATTATTGTCAACATAGCAGAAAATTCATTCCCCAAAACCTCAAAATAAGTTTCATAAATGAAATGGAGAGTTCATTCTTCACCTCAAACAGCATAGTAATAACTTGTATAGATCAATAAGTAATCAAATAAATTTCACAATAATATGTTTATATTATAGATCATTGAAATCTCAAAATTTTCCAGCAGATGGCAGCACACCGGTCTAAGCAAGAAAACGCATTAAATTGACTCAAAAGTCAAGATTTCCTTTAAGAGCACAACAGCTCTACCATCACAAATACCGTAACATGTACGTAATAGAAATTGAAACATTATTATGATGGCAAAGTCCACGAAATGTTCAATCCGGGGTTGGAAAGACTAAGAAAATCCTCCAGATCAAACGGATGTAAAACCAGATCAAATCATTGTTGTTGTTTTTTATGGCAGTAAAAGAAGCTTAAGTTACCTTGCCGTCACCGCCACACGTCTGGGATTAGTATGTATATCCAACAATCCGCTCACACTGAAGAATAATAATCCAAGTTGTTTGTAATTATTTCACAAATAGACCAGTCAGAAGAGTTCTTAAACGTGATTATGCTATTCACCTAGACTTGATGATACCTTTCGATTTTCCTGATAGCTTTTCTGCTGACATTAACATACATCAATATGAAAAGAAATTTTTGAGAAACAGTTGCTAACGAAAGAAAGAAAGAGAGAGACAGAGACTAGAAGAATTTTACACAAAAGCTGAAAAGCACAAGTCTTCTTCCATTCACTTACAGTCAATGGGCGCGTAGAAAATGTGGCATATGATAATAATGCAGTAGATTTTGAGTTCCGTAACCAACAGGAAAATAAAGTCAGCAGATTATGGCTGGTTTTTCACCGTTTAGACGATATTGCACTTTATCTTTCCAGTCAAAACATGGCATTTAGAGATGCAAACGAAAAAAATGGAGCAAAATCATGGAATTATGAATGAAATACGGGATTACACCATACAATACAAATTTTGAAGATGATAATCCGTTTTTTGGTGTAAATATGGTGTAAGGACGGACATATTAACTATGTTAATTTATAATAATGCTGAACATTATGTTACTTTTTCATGAAGAAAAAGACATTACAAGCCCAAGATGGCGACAGAAAGTTCGTGAACATTTCTTATTTTTCAGATGTCGAAAGCCTCAAACAAAGAACTTTAGTTTCTTACGCCTTAGAAAGGGAGAGGCCTTTCCGACGAACTGATAACATCTTCAATGATACCGCGAATTTTGCTGTACATTGTCAGCGTCGCCCAGACGCCTAAAAGTCTGGAAGTCAGCCATCTACCTTTGTGCAAATATAACAATGTATATTGTGTTAGTGTAAGAATGTACTTCGGTAGTACGGTTACTTTCTCAAAGGGGGCACTTACTAACGGAAAGATCTGATTGAACCGCGAAGACACGGAAGGCAGGATTAAAACCCATCAGCGAGGCCACCGAGCCAACGCCCAGGGTGTGGTCGGCGAAGGGCGCGAAAGGTGACCCACGTGGCCCGAGAAGGCGAGCCACATCAACAGGTCAGTGAGAGGGCAAGGTCAGCGCCGAGGTCTTCGCGCATGCGTAGCGCGGAGGAGGGGAGACGAGCAGGTCTCTCGAAGAGGATCTTACAGTCAGTCTGCTTTCGTCCAACAAAGAGAGTAGTTCTCCGGTAGAAGGGGACGCGAAGCGTATGCCTTTTTTTGTGTGAGCAGAAGGACGCTCCGAACCACGGAGGTCCGACGCTCTAGTTGAGTTTAGCGAGCATCTATCCTAGAAGAGATAGAGTGCACAGCTGCAGCGGTATAGGCCCCAGTCAGGGATCCCGCTGGCGTAGTAGATATTTCTCTACAGTGAATCCGATCTTAGCACAGGCTAAGATTGAAACGTATTGACAGAGTAGTATAGTTAGACTACTATTCATAACATTATCAGAGATATTGATCTACATAATAGTAGGTAGATTCTTTCTAGAACATCAACGCCGAGAGAGATTTTCTTCGGAAGTGCTTATCCTAGCTTTCGTGTTCACGCCACTGTGCAGGTCTGGTACTTAGGGAAACCTGATGTTAGAGAAAGAGTAATCCACCGCCGTTAGGAACCTAACTGATTATATAATAAATGGTTGTGTGTTTTCAATAGTAACTCCTCTCGATATCATTATATTTTAGTGTGAGTATTATTCTGTCCGTTCAGCTGTTTCGATCCGCCTTCCCGAATCACAGATTTCATATTAAAGTGGGGAAGGCTTCGTTTGTTTGTTCGAATAGAGTTTGGGGAGTGTTTCAGAGAAACACAAACACTTCCTTGTGTCTGTGAGGAGCCCTTTAGCGTGGACGCCTCAGATCCATAAGTAGGAGGCGGAGCCACGACACGTGACCAGTACTTTTGCCCTCACAGATGGTAAGTCAGATAATATGCGACTTGGTCGTTCTGGGTGGTGCAATGGTTAGCATACCCGGGAGCTTTCTGGGAGACACGGATTCGATTTCCGCTGCAGGACGACAAAATTTTCAAGTTTTCGGATATTATCTGACTTACCATCCTTGTCATATTTACACCAAAAAACGGATTATCATCTTCAAAATTTGTAAAAACGTGGAATTTTTATCTATTTTTATTATGATTATTTGTTAAAATCTCACTTGGATAATCAATGTAGACTAACTTACAGTATATAAATCCAGAAATTTAGAACAAATTAATTCTGGTCTGCACGCGAAAGGTAATGAATGGAGCACCTAAAACTTAAAATTACAGAAGCAATTTTTTTCAATAATCTGTAACACAACATATTCGTCAGCTATCTGTGGTGGTAGGCTTCATTAAAAAGGAAAAATTCAGTGCTGGTGAAATTGTAGAAATCTTTATTGAGTTCATTCCTACAATAGATACAATTGCAGCTAGCTTAGGAGGAACAATTGAACGTTTTCAAAAGTGTCTGACCACAGGTCTTAAACAACCCTTAGAAATAGGAAACTAGGAGTTTTGGGCTAGGGCGCCTGATAGGAAAGTGACACGGAAGCGAAGTAGAAAGGGGGAAGGAAGACGGCCTTATTTATTACTGTGGGGTCACTGTCAGAGTTGCCAAAATGTACAAGTTCCTTCGGGAAGTAATGTTCCATTGAGTAGAAAAATTTCTAACCGAGAAGTAACGAAATTTTCATAAGAAACAGAAACTAGAAAATCATGAAGAAGATTGAAATAGAGATATGCTTCACAGCTGCTTGTATTGAGTTTTGTGTGGTGCTGCAATCTCATTCACCGTTGAAGTCTGTGCATTTTTGGTACTTTGCAAAACTTTCGTACGTATTTATCCAGCAGCAGCATACACTGAAGTGCCGAAAAAACTAGTACACGCCTCTAATACCATGTTGGTCCTCCTCGCTATCGGAAAATCTCAGCAACCCAACGGAGCATGAACTCCACGAACTCTCTGTAATACTGTGGAGACAGTGTACACCACGGTCCCTGAAGAGCGTCTCACAATTCCGTAATATTCGCCGGTGGAGGATTCCTGCCCTCGGCGGCACATTGAACAGCACCCTAAATGTGCTCGATGGCGTTTCAATCACTCGAACGGGGGAGGGGGAGCAAGTCAGGATGCCAAACTCCATGGAATGTTCCTCTAGCCATAAACTGGTGACTGTGGATGTGTGAGGGGGCGCGTTGTCGTGAAGAAAGAGGTCGGAACCGTTGGAGTGGTTGCATGACATGAACGGGTGCAAATGCTCTCCAAGGATGATTACGTATTCTCCACCAGTCAGATGGGTCTGCATATGTATGAAAGGTCCTAATGAGTGCCAGTTGAAAACTCTCCACCACTCAGAGGGGTCTGCATATGTATGAGAGGTCCTAATGAGTGCCAGTTAAAAACGTCACCGCAGGCCTGCACTCTTCCTTGTAAACATGCGGGATCCATTGCCTTGTGGGGTTGTCGTCACATCCAGAGTCGGCCATCTGCCAGAAACAGTGGATACCGCGATTCTTCGAACCAGGCTACACATTTTCAGTCATCTTGCATAGAATGGCGGTGTTCTGGAGCCCAGGCGATGGGCACAGCCTTGTGTCGTTGGGGCAGCAATGGCACCCGAGTGGGCCGTTGGCTCCCGAACCCCATAGAACACAGGGAACGGTGCACTGTCCAAACGCTGATGCTACTACTGGCCCCAGCACTTAATTGCGCTGTGATGTGCGGCTATGTTGCACGCCAGGCGGTTGTTACGATGCACGCCAGGCGGTTGTTATGATGCACGCCAGGTGGATGTTACGACGCACGCCAGGCGGTTGTTACGATGCACGCCAGGCGGTTGTTACGATGCACGCCAGGCGGTTGTTACGATGCACGCCCGGCGGATGTTACGTTGCACGCCAGGCGGATGTTACGACGCACGCCAGGCGGATGTTACGATGCACGCCAGACGGATGTCACGATGCATGCCATACACGGCTGTGCACAATTATCGAGGGATTTTCTACGGCCACACTGGTCTCGCACTCTGGATGTTTTCCCTGAGTTTGTGTAGTCCAGGTACACCCTTGAAATTGTTCATGCCACCCTGGTGGAGCATTGGTCTAAGCGATGGCTTCTGAACAATCGTCTGAGATGGATCCGGGTTCGAATCCCGGTGAGGCATGGATGTTGTGTTTGCCTACTTCTTATAGCCCAATGAGCTGCTCACGGGGGTCGTTAAACCTCCAATATAAAAAATTATTGTCCGTGTAAATTCAAATTTCGTGGTAATTTTTGAGACGGAGTGACCAATCTTCCGGGCACCGACTATCATACCAAGTTCGAAATTGCTTTAATCCTCATAAGCTGCAATGTGTACTACGAATGCTGCAACTTGAGCTTGCGGAGATATCTGCCTCTGTATATACGTAGTTTGAGGACGATCCCATTTACCGCATGGGTGTGATGACATGTAATGGAAATGATAGCTCCCTTCCCAGTTTTTTTTTACACCTTAGTGTACGTTTACAGCGTTTTACACGAAGTAATACGCAGGTTATTGCTGTAACAAATTCTGAATTACTCGGAGAGGAGCTCATATCGATGTTGTTCAAGTTGCACTGCTTTCTGTTTCACATACAGTATATTAAAGTATCTGATGAGTGTCTGAGATGTGGAGATAACATTGTTGAAGTAAACAGTTTACACTTAATCTCTTTGGAAATTACAAATTAATTTGTTACTTTCAATTTGGGCAAAGGTTTTGCTGATATCTGAAGTGGTGAGTAAGATTTCCCAAAATAATTATTGTGCCATTAGCTTTGCAAATGATTTTTTGGCTGGAGCCACTGACGAAATGTTCGATTTCCGGAAGAGAAGCTGTTGCTTTTACTCAGAAACATCATATTTTCTCATCAGTTACTGTTACCAAAGAAAACCCAGCAAAAAAGAATGCATGGTCAAATCTTCCCAGATGAAATGCCTTCAGATCGTTTAAAAAAATTCGATTGTTCTATTTTTAACGAAATGATAGATTTTGTCATAAACCAGTTAGAACTTAGATTCCATGGTTTAAAAAGTGTTTCCGATTCATTTGTAATCTTACGTGCAGAAAATCTGAAATCCATGGAAAGCAACATGAAAATTCGCTTGTGTTTCACCAGAAATACTCAGGTAACCTTGACGAGCCGACCCGGTGGCGCAGTGGTCTAAGCGCTGGCTTCTGACTATTCGTCCGAGATGGGTCCGGGTTCGAATCACTGTGAGCCATGAATGTTGTGTTTGTCTTACGGCACTAGCTCTCTCCCTTTCCTAGAACCAGTGACCCGAAATTAGGGACGAGCGACTGTTTATAACCCACTGAGTTGCTCACGGTGGTCGTTAAACTTTCAATCAAAGAAAAAACCTTGACGAAGCAGAGTTAATATTCTTCTGTTGATTGATGCCAAGCAATTTAAAGCTTAAAGACTACGTTTTTATTTTTATGTTACATGCTAAAGCATGATCACCGTAAAGCCTATCAAAACGGAGTTTTGGTTTACAAACTGCTGCTGTTCATTTCCGTTTCAGTCATTTTTTGTGAAAGCACGTTCAGCATGTCAAAAGCGGTTAAAACTTATCTGAGAGCATAAATGTCACAAGAACGTCTTTCATTATTAGCTATCCTTTTCACAGAGAACAAAACAGTCGGACAGATGAACTGCGACATCTTAATTGTATTATTTGACAATGCAAAAGTTTTCCTAAGAGATTTTAAAATTATTAATATAGAAGTGAAATCTCATAAACTAGCTGCCACATGAAAATTGCTGTTGCATTAGTGTGAGTGCGTTTTTTTCTCAAGTGCCCGAAAAAAAAACCGCAGCATTATTACGTTTTCACATTTATAGTTTGAGCACATATTTTCTTTTCACCAGTACAATTTATAATTTCGTCATTTGTCAGTAATTTGCACAATTTCCAAAATGATGAGGAACACGTGTTCTACATTTTTGGAACAAAAAGAGCCCAAAAATTCCATTTTTATGAGCATGGCTTTGACCAGTTTTTTTTTCAAGTGAAGCACACAGCAGAAGACTTGCTCCGCTAATTTCGGAAAAAAGTCAGTTAATCTCAGTTGCATTCATCCCGAAACTGGCCGTCTGGCTTAAATCAAAGTCGGCAGTACAGTACACAAGTTGCTCAGTGATCGAGTAGTATAAGGTGCGGGCTTCTAATTTCTCGCACTGCTGGGTCTTCGTCCGAAACTCCAGAGAAAGGTATAGGCGCTGTACGTGTTCTTTCAGCACTGGCTCTTTCTTCCCCGTAGAAAGGGTGGCTCAAAGTTAGATTATGTAGAGAGGATTTTAGGAAGAGATTATCTGACCCCATGTCTTAAACAACCCTTAGAAGTAGTAGAGTGCCTGACAGGAAGGTCAAACGGAAGTGAGATAAAAAGGGGGAGGAAGACGCCCTTATTTATAAAGGGGAGGGAGTACCCGTGGTCACACGGATTAACGTGATCATCGGACGCACGGCAGATATTCAGTGGTTCGAGCTTTCGTACCTACCTGGGATCGAACCTGAGACTTTTCTATGGCAGTCACGAACGTTGACCACTAGGCCATCCGCAGTCTCGGCTCAAAGTTATAGATAAGTGAAGTTTAGACTAGAACTTTGTTTTTTTTGACCTCCTTGTGTTCAAGGAGGTCGTCACAACCGTCCCCCCACAAGAAGTAATAGATAGAGATCGAACAGAGTTACTGCTGTGAAACACTAGGTAGTGAAACTGGCAAAGAGAGAGATACGAACTTGAAATGTGACTCTACATTAAAATAGTACGAACTTCATTGCTTTTGAAAGAAGTATGTCATGCTGGGTTTGAGCTTAATTTAGAATGAACATTGATCAAAAGTTCACAAGGTATTTTCCGAATCTGCCAACTGTTCCTTTCTGCTCTAAGCCGAGTTTAATATTTTATACGCAGACTTACTTCCTTGTTCAAATCATTGTGTGGGTAGCCTCGAGAAACGTATTACACACGACTCTTTATTTAGCCAGACTCAGTTAAAAGAGTTTTTGATATTACATTTCAAACAATTGTGAAGTTTAGACTAGAACTTTGTTTTTTTTTCCCTCATATGTCAGCCCGAAACAACTTAGCTCAGCGCATTTTGTCTCTCGTCGGACTGTAATAAACGGAATTCCACGTATGCTCTTACCCAAGTGACCGTCATGCGATATCAGAGATATGGGTTTCAGTTGTCTACCTAACTGATTAGCGAAGGGCAGTCCGAACGGGTGACTAATATCTGCACACAAAATTAGGTTGACCCTTTCAACAGGAGCTGTTTTCAAACAGTGTGGGGTGTTACTTGGCGTTTCATCACAATGTTGATAAAAACTGCTTTGATGCTATGCTGTGTTTTAAATTTTGCTCCAGGGATTTTATGTTTCCTTCTGAACCAGCCGAAATCGTACGATGGGTAAGCAGCTGATTTTCCTTATGAGTAACTATCCTTGACACCCCCCCCTGCCTACACTCTGAGAAAGTTCCTTATAGGGCATTTCATTTCGCTTCCTCTAATGTAAGAATAATATCCCGGTTGAGATGGAGATTAGCAGCGAATAATTGTAGCTTAAAAATAAACTACTCTTATTTCAGCAGTTCACTGGGTATTTAGTTATACATGACGTTTGATTAAACGCGTGTTACGGAAGTTCAGGCATTAAAACATTTCTGACATAAATACTAATACTGATAACCTTTCTAGAGCCACAGGCTTTTCCGTTCACCATTCGCGTTCTTCTACACAGAAGAATGCAACACAGTGTTATGTCAGGAACTTTTTAAAGCTAACAGCCACTGGCATGTCTAAGAAAATTAGAAATATGTAAAACTGTACAAGAAAATGTACATAAATATGTTTTATCTGAAACTGCAACCCGTAAAACGCATATTTGTTCGAAGTTCAGGAAAAACTAGAAATTGATGGAGGAATCTGGCTTGTGTTCCGATCAACTTAATCAGTTGTGCAGCACAATTAATTTTCAAACATTTTTGATTTTTTTTTTTTTTTTTTTGGCAAAAACAGAAAGGCAGGTAATTTAGCGGATTACCAGAAAAGAGTGGATATTTTTCATACAAGAGTAAAACTTCAGCTACAGAAAGCACCTGAAAGAAACTAGACTGCAACCGTGCAAGGATTTCCGCTTCTAGTATAAATAGACTAGAAACTCCGCTACAAATTTCTTTGATTACTTGCTCACACGTCTCGCCTTGTCACGAAATTTCTCGCTGAAAATTTTAAAACTGGTATTCACATTAAATACAAAAAAAAAAGGAAAAGAAGTGATTACAAGTTTTTAACGTTCGAGTAGGAGACTAATTAATTCCAAACAATACTGAAAAATACCAAACACTTTCTTTTCGGAACATGTTCTTCTAAAAGTGGAATTTCATGAAGAGAAGCAGGTTGAAGAATACCTACACTCGACGCTGGAAGATCCTATTATCAATACTTTGTTGTCAAACATTTCCGAGAAGGGAGGACATCGCAAAAGCGTTAGGGTAAACAGGACATCATTTCGCAATGGTTCTAGAATTCGAACACAGGCCCACCAGCATAATGACTGGACAACACTAAACTTTCGGGGCTTTCCTAAAGAAAATTATAGCATGCATTCAGTGTAATCAAACTCAAAGCTTAAAAAATCACATTTGTTACTGCACGCTATGAATAATTCCACAATTTGAAATACAGTTGTTCAGTGATTTTTTTAGAGAAGGAAGCACGAGTATATTTGAATGAAATGTAAATTGAATACTTGACATGAAATGAGAGGAAAATCTGATTTTTCTCGCATTTCATTTTTCAAAGCTAAATATTGCTATTCCTCCATTAGCGCATTCTGACACATCGTCTAACGGTTTTAATTTTTTTTATTCTGATAAAATCTGGATCCCCTGCATTCTAGAATGGAACACAACTAACTGACTAACAAGAAAGTCATATCAAATGTCATCGGAGCTGCTATAATAATCCCATCTGTCCTTCCATTTTAGTTTCAACGCCAACAGTTTCCTGCTGTTCTCAATTTTGCCATGAGTTTCGCAACTTCAATCGTTAAAAGTTGTAGGACTAAACCTGCAGAATTCATGCCTTTGCCATGGCTAGTTCTATGTTGATTGGTCCTGAGTTGTTAAAAATAAAAACCTCTTCATCTTGGTTCCAAACAAAAGAACACTTAACGTCGTCGACACAGAGGCTCTTCAAAGATAAACTTATGTGCGCTTCGAATTAACTGTACATTATGGTGATCACAACACGATAAAAAATTTAATGTTTCAGATATAAATTCCCTATATTTACAGTCAATAAAACCTAGTTTAAGCCATTTGTGCAGGCACAAGTATAGTTTATGTTCGGGTTTCTTTTTTGTTAAATGTTCAGTTAAATGTTTCAGTGCAATATGTCTATTCAAGAAAGCTCGGGAAACGATGGCCCAGAAGCCGATTCATTTTTTTCGTTAAATCCGAGCAACGCCGGGTATCATGCAAAGTTTTAAAGCGGATGTTTCCGTTCTCGTAAACAGACTGACAACTGACGCATAGGCAAACTGAAGGACAGATATGTAAAATATCTTTTGCTCTGTCGGGTACATAAAAAAGACTTTATTCAGACCCTCTTTTCAAAGCGGAGACATTTTTGTGGACAGACGGACTTACTGCACAACCAGTCTTATCTCAAAATTTGTGTGCATGTTTTTTTTTTGTCTTCTTACGAGAGAATATTTGCTGCCCGGTATTCTGCACGGATGTGTCATTTTTGCAGACAGAGACAGGGCACAGGCTATTAAAATCCCACAGTTTTCGTCTGTCTGATTTGTATGACACATACCAAGAGCTTGTAAATCGACGTTTTTGTCCGTGATGCAATGATGAAAGCGATAAACTGACATACACCAGCTTAAGGAGTCAGTTGAAGCAAAGCGGATTGTGTACTCGAACAACAGATCTAGATTGTTTAGATCCTAGTGCTAATAATAATTTAAAAAAAATTAAAATGATATTTTTTAATTACGCACACACTCAAACGAATTTTACGGGTATTTAAAAGCCGTGCTAGGGATGATTTCAAATAACTGATCCGAAGCCCACGCCTCAGACCATTCGGCCACTGGGACGCCGCAGTAAACCTTAAGCGGTATACATAACTTAAAATTATGGAACATCTGTTAAGTTAAAAAACAACTGTAACTTCGTATACTTTCACTGAAAACTGCCAATTTTCACTTTTAGAGAGCAAATCAGAATAATGGCTACGGTATCACTAATGCATTTAAAGAAATTCATTAACAAAAAAGCAGACCCCCCTAGGTGGCAATGTACAGGATAATTTGCAATTTTTAAGACAATTGATGTAGTTTTCGCTCTATAATGTATAATACACAGTGCGTCAAAGAATTTTTAAGACTGGCGCTGGATTTCAGCCTACGGTGGTGCCACCAGTGTAATCGCGAATGCGTTATAAACCGTAACCATCTGGTTGCTTTCTGCCAAAAGTACTGCGCAGTTGTTAAAGTAACTCAAACGAAACGGCCGTTCATTAGAGAAGTAAAATTTTTTCATGTTGAATTATTAAGATGGAACAAAGGGCTGTTATTAAATTTAACGCAAAACTTGGTAAAAGTGCCTCGGAAACGTACCAAATGATGAAACAAGTTTACGGTGAGTTTTGTTTAAGTAGATCAAATGTTTTCCTGTGGCACAAACGTTTTTGGACGGAAGAGATACGCTAGAAGATGATAAGCATACCGGAAGACCAAGTTCATCTAGTACACCTGAGATTATTGAAAAAGTGCGTGATTTCGTGGAAAACAATTGATGTGCGTCACTAAGAATGATGGAAGAGTCTTTAAACATCGACAAAGAAACGATTCGAACCATCCTGCATGAAGATTTAGGCAAAACAAAAGTCTGTGCTAAATTTGTTCCACACACGTTAACCAATGAACAAAAATCAAGGAGAAGTGCACATTGCAGAGACATCATTTCAGCCGCTGAAAATGATCCAAACTTCTTAAAATCGATTGTTACAGGTGATGAAACATGATGTTTTCAATATGATCTTAAAACAAAGCGACAAAGTGCGGAATGGAAGTCAAAAAACTCACCACAAGCCAAAAAAAAAACCAAGAAAAGTTCCATCGAAAATCGAAACAATGCTCATTACATTCTTCGATAGTAAGGGCATTATCCACAAAGAATTTTTTCCAAGTGGACAAACAATTACTGGTGAGTTTTATTTAAATGTTTTGAGGCGTTTGATGGGCAGAATTCGGCGCATTCGTCCAGAATATCGGGATGAATACAGTTGGTGTTTGTTGCACGATAATGCACCCAGTCACACCTCACTTCTTGTTCGTAGATTTTGGGCAAAAAATAACGTCTGTGTGTTGAATCATCCACCGTATTCGCCTGATTTAGCACCCTGCGACTTTTCTTTATTCCCAAAACTTAAAATGACGTTAAAAGGGTGTTATTTTGATGATATTTCAACCATGCAAACAGCTTCGACGCGTGCTTTGGAGGCAATTCCGCAAAGTGAACTTGAACAGGCATTCGAATCATTTATTAAATCGCCGTAACAAGTGTACTGAAGCCAGAGGGACGTATTTTGAATAACAAACCAAAACAAATTATAATTTTTTGTTTCTACTTCATTTTACAGACCCAGTCTTAAAAATTCTTTGCCACACTGTGTATATGTTTATATGTAGCAAGAGTTCCTTTATGAAATGTGAAGCTTTCTGCATCGGAGTTTCCGTTTGTATTTACAGATTTGCCTTAATCAGGATAACTCCAAGAACGCAGCCACAGTTAGACTTCGTGCAATGGCTGAACTCGAATTCTACGATAGGAGTAAGTTTGTTTTCGCTTTAAAACGTCAAAACCTGCTTAATACAGAATTCTGAAATTATTATAATTATTTCGTGTGATGTCTTGACGTTATTCATAAAGTTCATGGGAATGTAGGAAGAAAATATCAATCCGAAATATAGAAAAGTTCAAGAAGAACATACACTTTTTAAATAGATGTTTAATTTGAAATGAATATCCACGACCATAACAATATGCTCCTGTTGTTGGCATATCTGTATATACGCCCGCTTCAATTCTTCAAACCACATTTACTAGAAAATTTCTTACGATGAAGGAAACAGAGAAAAAAATCAGCGGAAAAGAGAATGCATTTGCGTCCCCGAGAGAAAAACTGCGCATGATTTTAAACATGCAATGTGAGTATTGTTCTTCGCAGTAAATAATTATATATATATTATGCAAGTATGTGAGCCGCGGGTGGCCTAGTGGGCAACGTCGTGACTGCCACGGAAAGGACCTCAGGTTCGATCCCAGGCAGGTACGAACGCTCGATCCACTAAATATCCGCCGTGCGTCGGATTGGCACGTTAAGCCGTCGGACTCCGGGTACTGGCCCCCCGGTAATAAATAAGGGCGTCTTCCTCCCCCTTTCTACTTCGCTTCCGTGTCACTTTCCTATCAGGCACTCTAGCCCAAATCTCCTAGCTTCCTATTTCTAAGGGTTGTTTAAGACCTGGGGTCAGACACTCCCTTCCTAAAATCCTCTGCATATGATCTATTCTGCAAGTTCATTTTTAAACCCATTTCTTTGCTTTTGTCAGCAAGTTCCTGGATCATGAACTTTAGCACTGAGGAGGTACCTGCAAAAATGATTATCATCAGCAAAATAAAAATGTGTTAAATAATTTCCATTAATCTTTATCGCTTTGTCTTTCTAGTTCAATTATTGAAAGATATTCTATAATGGGGCACTGAAGAGCTTGAGAGATACGATATCGTCTTTTCTCATTTGCTTTACAATTTCTATACGTGCGGTGTCTCGAACAGTCGAACCTTTGTGCTTGCAGTTTCATAGATGCTATTAATAGTATTGGTGTATGCATCTGCAATACTGCAGGACTTCAAAGATACTAAACCTATTGATGGCTTTACAGAATGAAAAGCCTTTTCATAATCAATAAAAGCCATAGTAGCAGTACATATTCATTCGTTTTTTCAATTATTAATAGTTCTCTCAGTGCATGGATATATCTATGCATAGTGCTGTAGTCTCTCCTGAAACCAGCCAGCTTGCTCACTTGATTGAGCCAAGTCCAGTGTTTCCTTCAAACAACGCGACAGCAACTAAGTGAAGATTTTGAAAACAACTCCTAGCAAGTTGATGGTAGTTCCTGAGGTCCCAAACGTCCCCTTTTTAATGTAGCAAGACCACAGTAGCATTGTTCCAGTCATCAGGCATCTCCTCTTCACTGAGGTATATAGTGAAAACTTGAATGAAAAAATGCAATCAAAGACACAGAAATGCAAATTCAGCCTATGTACCAGGTCCGATCAAAAAGTACCGAGACTAGGCCGATATACAACAAAGTACTTACGTTACTTAAGTCTGGCTATGATCTCCTTCAAAGTAGTCTCCTTGGGCAGCGATACACCGCTGCCAGCGTTTTTGCCACTGTTGGAATGCTACCTGGAAGTCCTGTTCGCGAATCATGTCAAGAACCGTCTGCGATTCGCGCTGGATCTCGTCCACGGTTTCAAAACGGAGACCTTGGAGCTTGAACTTCATCTTCAGGAACAGAAAGAAGTCTCAGGGAGCCAAATCCGTCGAGTAAGGCGGGTAAGGAATGGTAGTCATACTATTGCAGCTGCAAAACTGGCGTGTTGCTAACGCTCTGTGAGTTGCTGCATTGCCGTGAGGGAGCAGGAAATCGCCCATGCGCCACATTTCAGGTCGTATGCGGCGAATGTCCCCCTAAGACGCCACAAAACATCGCAGTAAAAAGGGCGGTGACGGTCTGGCCCTGGAGGACGAATTAACGGTGCACAACCCCACGAATGTCGAAGAACACGATGAGTATCCTTTTGCTTGCGCTCCGGACCTGTCGGGCGTTCTTCGGTCTTGGAGATGCCGGGCTCTTCCACTGCAAACGACTGTAGTTTGGTCTCCGGGTCGTAACCGTAGACCCAAGTTTCGTCCCCAGTGATGACCCGCGACAGGAACGTTGGTTCATTCACCACCTGCTGACGAAGATCTTGACAGAGTTCGACACGGAGCGCCTTCTGTTAAAGGTTCAGAATCTTTGGAACAAACTTAACAGCAATGCGGTGCATGTTCAAAACCGACGTCAGAATTTCTTGCACTGTTCCGTATGACATATTGACGATGGTAGCAATGTCTTGAATGGTTCTCCGACGATCCTCATGCACCAGTTCCCTATTTTTGTCCACATTTTCGGGGGAAGGGGTTGATCGTGGACGGTCACCCTGACCTCTCGTCGTCTTCCAGTGCCGTTCTCTTGAAGCGCGAGTACCACTCAAAATACTTCGCACCACTCATTGTTTCATTGCCATAACCCTGCCGCAATATTTCATGCGTCACCGTTCCCGATTTGCCGAGTTTGACGCAGAATTTGATGTTTGCTCGCTGCTCTAGTTTGCAGTCCATACCGAAATCGGAGCCGTGTTCTGCACGTGGTCACCAAATATCATGTAGCAGAGATACCGATGTTCACAAAACGACGCGACTCGGCACAATGACTCATGTATGTCTTTGTTCTTGACCGCTGCTCGCGCATCCGCGTACTGCCATCTGTTGGCGCGATACGTACCTAGTCTCGGAACTTTTTGATTGCACTACGTATTTATATCTATTTCGGTTCATCTTAAGTGAATGCCTTGGGACAAAAAATTCAAGTTATTTTAAAAGTAAGAAAATACAAAATCTGTAAACTAAAAACCGAAAATTAAGCCCATATATCCCATTTCAGTTCGTTTCAAAGGAATACATTTTAATGAAAATGAACAACGTCCAAACATTTCACTTTAGAAACTTCTTTTATGCCTTTGCGCGTGCGCATGTATCTACTTCTCTGTTAGTGGTTTGTGTCACAATTATTCAAAAACTAAACTGATTGACATGAAATTTCGTATTGAAGGTTTCCATGTCATTCGTATGTATTTTCAGATTTCAATTGAAACTGGCCGAACGGAAGTGAGAATCCTTGATTATATTCTTTTGTGGAAAAAAAAGTCCGAAATACTAAGTGTTTTTTTCATTTCCAACGAAACTCCATACCCAACCTGAACAGCTAGACTGAAACAAATATTAGAAAAGGTTGGGCGCAACTGAAAAGGTGTTATCACCTCTCAACTAATATTCAGAAGAGAGTGCATTCCAAAGCGAGTTTGTTGCCTTGTAGCATCTGCCTGCTAAATTGCAAGGGTTGAACTCAATGGAAGGCAATAAAAGGCTTAAAGAAATGCTGTGATCGGAAAATTACTTCTCGTTTCACCCTGCGATGTACGAAATATTTTATGTTGTAAAGCACGCCAAAATCCTTTCATTATCCGACCGTCATAAGACTCATAAATGAATTAGAAAGCGTGTGTAAAGATTTTGCACGACTCATAAATGAATTAGAAGACTCATAAATGAATTAGAAGACTCATAAATGAATTAGAAGACTTATAAATGAATTAGAAAGCGTGTCTAAAAGAATGCATTCTCTTCTGAATATTATTTACGGGAGGTACAAACATGGAGACCAGTTAAGCTAGTTCTATCTCAAGCCTAATTACACCTGGGAGGGAAACAGCTATTCAGTGTTTCAATTATACGAATTTAATGCGGCCACATTATTGTGACCAATTTTAATACAGTCACATTATTGTGACCACCAGCTAATATTCAGAGTAACCTCCGTGTGTAGCGCGGACAGCAGTTAGACGGGCTGGGAGTGGCTCAATAAGATGCTAGAAGGTGTTCACAGGAGCCATGCTAACTGCAGTGCATCTGACAGCTGCTGGAGGCTGTGTGGTGAAGGATCCATAGAGCGAACAACACGATCGAGGTGGTCCCACAGATGCTCAGTTGGGTTTACGTCTGGAGAATTAGGGTCCAAGGGAAGCACTTTGAAGTCTTCGTCGTGCTCTTCCAACCACTATCGGACATTTCTAGCTGCGTGACACGTCGCATTGTCGTGCTAGAAGATTACATCCGCCCCAGGGAAGATAATCAGCATGTATGGGTGTACGTGGTCTGCAAGGATGGATTCATAACGAATTCGGTCCATAGTGCCTTCCACAGGTATGAGTAGACCCAGGGACTTCCACGAAAACATTCCCGAGATCATAACGCTGCCCCCACCAGCTTGTGTTCTTCCAGGAATGGCTGAAGAATGTTTGTTCTCCGATATTTCTCGCCTTATACACCAACGTCCATCCGTTAGATGAAGCAGAAAACGTGAATCATCGGGGAAGGCAATCCTTTGCCAATCAGCGGAGGGCCAATTTCGACAATAGTTGTTCTCACAGCGAAGGCCAGGGCCGGATTAAGGCCTTAGTGGGGCCCTTGGGCTACGACATCTGAGTGGGATACCAAGGCTAAGATATCCTTGTGGGCCCCCAAAGAATTTATGACGGACAATCATTATCGAAGTCCGTTACAACGTGAAACTCTAGCAATATGCTTGTGATAATTAATACGTAGTGCATTCTTCAAACTAATAAATTACTGGCAGAGTTTTCATAAAGAATCATTGTATTTTTACTGTTCTCACAAGAGCATGAGTTAAAAGCTTAAGATTCCTAGATTTTGTCTTGGACTTTTTAATAATTTAGCATTATATACTTTTCTTGGCGCATCTTTTTTGTTAGGCAATGTAAAGTCACAGTGGATTTCGCCCATTAACGGTCCCAGGTGCAAACAGGGAGGTGTGGGTGGATGGATGGTAGTGAAAAAGCTGAAACTGTCTCTCCGATCTCGATACACACAGTAACATGGAACATTTACCCTTGGTGAATCGCTACCTTGAAATCTGTTCGTCTTCTAGCCACTGTTGGTTATTGAGTGGAAATCATACGAGACAAAACTAAACTATTTTACTTCTCTCTTTGTATAAATATGTAAGCTGTGTATCATTTGCTGTGTAGCGGCATGCCTCCTGTCCCCTTGGTAATGGTGGGGCCCTAAGCTATAGCCCTTCAAGACTCCACACCCCCCCCTCCTAATCCTGCCCTGGCGAAGGCACACACATGCGTCCAACCAACCTTGTTTACTTTCTAACTCCAAGGAAGTCCTGTGCACAACAAGCAGTTGTATACTTACCGTTTAATTTGAGATCGAGTTCTTTGTTATTCAGATATTTATTTTACAGAGTCATTAAGTTTTCTGATCTAGAGCTTAACGCATTCGGACTTGAATAAAAAAGAAAAGAAAACACAGAGTGGAAGAGAAAAGGGGAAAAGCCTTGTTTTTCCCTGGCTTTAAAGAAATTTAAAGAATTCTTTAACGATCTTTCTTTAAAGAAAAAAACCCACAATGTTGAGTTAACTTTTCAACTTATTTGTGCAAAATCAATTTTCAAAGTTGCAAATACTTGCAGCGCTTTAAAGCGTGGTTACATTCTCCAGGAAATTTTCGTGAAAAGTTCGATAAATCATATATGAACCAAATATTTTTTTTCCTATGAAGACCCCCTAGTGTGGGGGTCCATAAAATTCCAGAGAGGGTCCGGACTCCCGTGTCTCGCACTTTCCGCCGCTTGTGGCCTTAGATCAGTGGTCTCAAACTCATAGCTTTGGAAGTGCCACTTTCCAGTTTTGAAGGAACTTAGGGGGCAGCATGAATATTAATAAATTTCTTATTAATAAATATCAACTTTACAAAATTACACCAATGACTTGGCACTATAGTGGAATATTATTTCTAATTATCGGTAAATAGTGAAAACAAATGCTTCATCAGTCACTGAAAACAATCACTTTTACGTAACAATTATTTTCATTTAAATCTTAAAACAATCACATTTTACCAATTGAACACGGCACACGGTAGAGAAAGTATTTCATGTTCTGACCAGAAACTTGAGTTCGCTTTTCTGTCACTAACTTATCGATATTTGGAATAATGTCCTTTGATTACGCTACATTTAAAAGTGAGCATATCAGTGACTGTCACTTAGCCTATTCCTTCCAAGACATGTTACTTGTTTCATTCTTGAAAATAACTGTTTACATGAGTATGTTGTTCCGAACATAGACATAACCCGCGCAGCTAGATTATGAATGTTTACGTACTTGTCCTTTGAAACTTACTGGTAAAACTGTTAGATTGAAAGTATTGAATTTTTCTTTTAGGAAAGAATCACACTAAAAGTCTATTAATGTAAGCTGAAGTTCTTCAGATGCATTGTCAGCATTATAAGAAAATGGAGACTTGAATGTATTGAAAATATTTTTTATGTATTTGAAACAATCAAACCGCCTGTTAAAATCCTTTTTTAATATAGCTAACTTTGTAGAAAATTCACAAAAGTCGATTTCTTCTTCTTCAGCTGAAGCTTTTAAAGTGGGAAGTGAGCAAGATTTCCTGGACTGAGCTGAGCTTCCCAAAGCTGAAGTTTCCTCTGAAATGCATTAACATTATCAATAATATCAGTGACTAGCATATTTTGGCCTTGTAGTTTGATATTCGAATCGTTTAAGTATCTAGTTATATATGTGCTGAATGCTAGATCATGAAATAATTTTGGATCATCAAAGAGCGTGACGTCTTGATCTTTACTTTCAAGGAACATCTTTATTTCATCTCTCAAATCCCCAAAACTTGTTACTTGTAAAAAGGATGGCTTTGCTAAGCATTACTATGTTTATATTATATTTAATATATTTAATATATTAATATATTATAACATACTTGAAAAAAAGGTGATTTATTTTTATTTAGTAATCATTCATGCGGGCCGCGAGTTTGAGACCGCTGCCTTAGATGATACGCAAAATTTTGCCTTCTAGTCTTAGGTGATCAAACGATCGTTAGCCCCCCCCCGGCCAAAAAATATGGAAACGTTATCTAATTCACTTATTCTGTTCACAATATTCATATTTTCTGAAACATGCTTGCTTTACCTCAGAGTATCATTCCACTTTCACAGTCAATATTGTGCGATATTTCACTCAAGTGGCGTCGCCATGTGGATAATTTATTTTCACCTACTTCTGTTTTTTTTTTGGGGGGGGGGCGGTTGAGATGAATATATTTACGTATCAAAGAAGGTCCGTAACCTGACCTGCGTTTAGTTTTTTCGCTCGTCCCAGCGATATTATAGATAATAATAAAACGTCTGATATTTTGCCCAATCTGAATCATCCGCCCAACTTCTCTTCTATTTATCAGTCTGGCTACGGAAACAAGAAAGGATAATATAAAAAATGAATTATCAGAGATTCGAAAACATGATTGCGAATTGTAGAAGACATGAACGTCATGAGGGTTTTTATTGCTAAAGCGCAGAAGCCAATTCGCTACCTTGTTCTTAATGAGTGAACAGTTTATTTTTTCACACAAACCGACAGAGTTACTGTAATTCTCTTTAAGTACATGCGCATATTTTTTAATCATAGGGATATTTTATAAATATTAGGGAAGGTAAAAGTAATTTCGATAATTCGTAATCTAATGAAATATTTGCATGTTTTGGATGATAAATGCAGCTGGAAAATGGCGCCATCTGTTATAGATTGCACTAACAACAGTTCATACTCACGTATACGCATCAAAAAGTTCCGTACGTTTCAAAGAGGACATTCGGGTTTTCATGAAGCAGGATTTCAAAATTAAATAAATAAAACAATTGCTACCTATTGTCGGGCTATTTTAATTTCTCAGAAAGCGTTTTAATACACAACCTTAGGATATCAAAAACTGTAATTGCCTCTTTGTACCAAAAAATGCATGGAAATTTCCAGGCATCTGAAAAATTATCATAAAGAACAAATTTTTAAAAACTGCTAAAAAAGTAATGAGAAATTTCCTCCGACCGCATTCACAGAGTATTTCTTGGGAAAATCGAAATCTTTTTCATTACTGGAATTTTTTGCAGTTGAATATCAGAAAAAAAGAATTTAACAATTCCTGATTCCAATTCCTTGGTAGAATCTTCATGAACTTTCACTTCAGAATGGAATCCTTGGGGGAAAAAAAAGAAAAAAGAAAAAAAATCTACCTTCTTCCATTGATAAATCTGCAGAGGTTCCCTATGTATTTTTGAAAATATATGTGGGATTTGAAAAATACGTTGTTTTTTTTTTAAGAAAATCCACTGCTCTTTGTTCATAAGGAAAACCAGAAAATATGGAGTGCTGTGTAAAATATTGTTTGTCTGTTTTGTGTAATACGTTTGTTAATACTATCGTATAGTTTTAGATTATTTTATATGCATTTCCAATAATTTGCTTTTTTTCGCATTGGTGGACTAAACAGCTAGATTTTTGGTTGAGAACTACAGCAGTGAATCGCTCAGCAGATGTTATGGTATCGCCAGAGTTTAGTGCACAAGTGCACGAAGAACTGACAAATCATGCTATTCAGTTTGAATTTCTTATTGACGACTTAGGAAAGTAAGTTTTTACATTCATTTTTTGATTATGTTTCTTTGAATTTGGATGTCACTAATTACAAATTTTTAAATGCTTGCTTCAGGATTGCTACGTTTACTGTATTTCTTCATATTTGGAATTTTTCTTTTGTTTGTGCGTGTTATCACCCTTTTTTATTTGCAAAACAAAATAAATAACCTGCGTGTACTAAATTTTGTCGTATAGTCCGTTCATACGCCCCAGTCTGTCCGATATCATTGCTATATGTCAGACTAGTGGAGGTACCAGGCGACGTTGTCCGGATTTAGCAAAAAATACATGAATAAGCTTCTGGACCAGCGTTTTCCGCGCTTTCCTCAAATTATGAATATAATATATTAACGTTTAACTGAAATGTGTTCCGGTAAAGAAAAGAAACGAATAAAAACAAAGCGAACAAAATCTATACTTACAATTAGCTGAAACCAGCAGTCTTTATTAACTGCGAAAATAGGATATTTGCATTTGAAACATCTGAATTTTTCTGTCATGTTTTAATCAGCATACGTACAGTTAATTGAAAGCGCAAGTAAGACTATCCTTGAAGAGCCTTTGAGCCAAGGACGTTGAGTGTTCTTTTATTTGGAACCAAGATCAAGAGGTCTTTATTTTTACCAACTCGTGACCAACCAACATAGAGCCATAGAAAAAGCCTGAGTTTGAGTCCAAGAACTCTTACCGATTGAATCTGCTTCTTGTTGACACCCAAAGCAAAACGCAAAACTAAGAATAATAGGAACATGTATGCATTTCAATTAATATAGAGGGTCAGATGGAATGAATGGATGCGTGGAATAAAAGCAAGGTTTCCTGTGCAGCATTTCCAATCATGATAGTAGTCCCGATGACATTTGACATGAGTGCCTTGATAGTCAGCCGTGTTCCATTGTATAGAATGTTAGTGGATCTAGATTTCATCACGATAAAATAAATAAAACCTTAAAATGATATGGAAGATTGCGCCGATAGGGGAATGGAAACAAACTTAAAAAAAAATGAAATACAAGAAAATTCACATTTTCCTCTCATTTCATTTCACGTATCCAATATCCATTTTGCTGAAATATATTTCACCTCTAAAACATTGCGGAACTGCTGTTTTCCAAATAGTGGCACTATTCGCAGCGCGTAGTAACACATAGAAAGTCGCGGTGTGAAACGTAAGCAAACGCGCGGGTAGCTGCGGCGGTAAGATGCACGCCCCATTTTGGAAGTCTAGCACAGAAAACAGCAAGATCAAATTTCAAATTGTAAATCCCAAGTGCTATGTCAAATTCGAAACAATGATTGAAGAGCCTTCTTTTTTTTGCGCGTGTTATCACGGGTAAGCAAAAGAAGGTGATCATACCGACTCCAAGAACAATCGTATCAAAATCTTCCCTTCGAAATAACTTGGAACTACAGGGTTGGGGAAACGATGTGAGAGCCTAATGTGTTAAGTGAAAGATGGAGTGAATACTTCTGTGAGTTATTAGATCAGGAAAGCAAAGATGATTTAGAGGCAGATGCAGAGGATGTCACAGTGAAGGATGGAAGCACAGGAGGGATATCAAGAGAAGAGGTGTGTAAAGCTCTAAAGTCTCTTCAGAATGATAAGGCTCCGGGAGTTGACGGCATAACTGCCGAGATGTTGAAATATGCTGGTGACTCTGTAATTGATTGGTTAACTGATATTTGCCAGTTGCGCTGGGAGTTAGGAATGGTCCCTTGGGATTGGAAGGATGCTATCATTGTTCCCTTGTATAAGGGAAAAGGTGATCAGACTGGCTGCAAGAACTGTCGCGGTATTAGCCTACTAAGTGTGCCAGGCAAAGGGTTTGGTAAGGTCGTTGTTGAAAAAGTACAGGGTCTTACCTCAGAGAAAGTGTGGGATATTCAGAGGGGTTTTATGCCTGGTAAAGGCTGCACTAACCAAATTTTTGCATTACGCATGATGATTGAAAAGTATCTGTCTGTTGGTGAGAAAGCTTTTACTGCCTTCATACATCTAGAGAAAGCTTACAACCGGGTAAATGGACATTTCTGGGGGGGGTTGAATGAATATAGCGTTACTGGGAATCTACTTAATAGTGTAAAATCCATGTATACTAGCAGTAGAGCTTGTAAGAGCTTGTATACGAGTGAATGGTGTTTTATCAAAATGGTTCTCTATTGGTGCAGGAGTCAGACAAGGTTGTGTAATGTCAGCATGGCTGTTTTATATATTTATGGATGCGTGCATGCGTAATGCCAAAATAGATAATACTGGTTTATGTCTTGGTGATATCTGTTTACCAGCCCGCGAGATGTCGCTGAAGTTTTCTAAGCCGTTATCCAACCTTTCGCAGTGTTTCTTGTAACATTTGCATTTTGACGTGGATAGGTCTTTAAAATTGGTGGCATGGGGAAAACTTGACCTACATAATTTCTTACGATTGATCAAATGATTATAATTTCTAAATTATAACTAATAGCTAAAATCTAATAACTGGCAGAAAAAGAGTAATAACCAATGATTCTAAAAATATCAACTTCAAGATCATGCGCGTGTGCGGGGAAGTTGTCTGCCATTTCGGGGTCGAATACGCTGAGTCAAGCACCTTGAAATCAGTATAACTCGAGATCGCGTAGAGTGATATCGTAGAGTGATATTGGTCTCAAACGATTCGTCTGGATGAGATCTATTTAAAATCTAATAATTCATAAACATTTAATAAGTACTTTATAAATAATGAGTGATAAACGAAAAAATAAGAAAATCAAAATGTCTAAATATTTGAAGCAAAAGTCCGACTCAAAATACTACTAACGTATATCAGAAGAAAGAAGAATTCAAAAGGAATCGAATAAGATCAAAACGACTTACACAGAATGATGTAGGGCCTATAAAAAGAAGAAGAAAACCGAAGCGGTGCAACGCGTGGAGCCACAACCAATCACTTCTACAGCTAGTACATGTGAAAACCAAAGTCATGCTGTCTAAACACGTTTAATATTAAAAATTACGAACCTCACACTATAAGCAGACATGAATACATACAGTTAAAAACACACTAGTACCTCCATCGGTCACTTCCTCAGGTGTGACTACCAGTTCTAAGCAGCAACGGTCAGCATATATGTATGTACAACATGATGTGTCAGGTCACCCGGTGCGCAGAGAGACATAGAAAGAACAGGTGTTCAGAAGTCAGTAATAATTATTACAATATTTAAACCACAGTAAGTCATGTATAAGGTATTTCCAAGCATCAGGAATATGGTTAGGAATATCATCGTTGCAGCAACATCTCCGGTGAGCCAGAATCTGAAGAGCTTCTGTAAATATTAAAAAATTCTTATTCTTAGGTATAGTCAGAATAGTAACATCAGGTCATATTGGTTCAAAAGGTTTGCTTAGAAGCAAACGTGACATAGCTGTAGAGCCATTACCGACTTTAATACAATATTTGTGCTCCTGCAGTCTGACCTTTAGATTACGAGATGTGGAACCTAAGTAGGAAGTATTCCCTTCATCGGGGTCAGAGGACAGGAGAGGGATTCTGTAAATTCCATAATTACCTAATAAATCAGGTCTGTCATGATCGCTACGAACCAACGAAAATAATTTACAAGAAAACAAACCAAAGTCAATACCAAAAGGTCTGCAAATAGTTTTAAGTAGATGAGAAAGTGGTGGCAAAAACGGGATAGAACCTACAAATGTTATGGTTCTAACATCTCTGGTTAGTGTTGTAGAGTGAAAACGTTGGAATTTTTTAATAAAAGTTTAGTAACAATGTAATTAGAGTACCCAAAGGAATTAGCCAACTCGTAGATTTTCAGGATTTCCTGTTCATAAGTTTGCTTAGTAGAACAGAGAGAACGAGCTCTGTGTACCATAAAATGCAAGGAAGCAAGTTTTTGGAAGTGGCAGGGATCATTAAAACCTGAGAGGTAGATTTCCGAAAAACTGAAGTCGAAACCAAATTTGTGGTAGGAACACGGGTGAGCAGGATGTCTAGAAAACGGCAAAGTAAAATTCAATTCAGTTTCAACTGAAAATTTAATATAGACAACTTTTGACGAAAAACTATTAACCAAATCCTGCAAGTCCGAAGTTGACCCCTGCCAAAAAATTAAAATATCATCAACGTATTGAATAGGATTTTACTTTGCCATATTTAGACATTCTGCTAACCCGTTCTCTACCACAAATTTGGTTTCGACTTCAGGTTTTCGGAAATCTACCTCTCAGGTTTTAATGAACTCTGCCACTTCTAATCATCCGTATTGCCAAAAACTTGCTTCCTTGCGTTTTATGGTACACAGAGCCCGTTCTCACTGTTCTACTAAGCAAACTTATGAACAGGAAATCCTGAAAATCTACGAGTTGGCTAATTCCTTTAGGTACTTTAATTACATTGTTACTAAACTTATTAAAAAATTCCAACGTTTTGACCCTACAACACTAACCACAGATGTTAGAACCATAACATTTGTGGGTTCTATCCCGATTTTGCCACCACTTTCACATCTACTTAAAAATATTTGCAGACCTATTGGTATTGACTTTGGTTTGTCTTCTTGTAAATTATTTTCGTTGGTTCGTTGCGATCATGACAGACCTGATTTATTAAGTAATTATGGAATTTACAGAATTCCTCTCCTGTCCTCTGACCCCGTTGAAGGGAATACTTCCTACATAGGTTCCACATCTCGTAATCTAAAGGTCAGACTGCAGGAACACAAATATAGTATTAAAGTCGGTAATGGCTCTACAGCTATGTCACGTTTCCTTCTAAGCAAACCTTTTAAACCAGTATGGTCTGAGGTTACTATTCTGACTATACCTAAGAATGAGAATTTGTTACCATTTACAGAAGCTCTTCAGATTCTGGCTCACCGGAGAAGTTGCTGCAACGATGATATTCCTAACCATATTTCTGATGCTTGGAAATACCTTATACATGACTTACTGTGATTTAAATATTGTAATAATTATTACTGACTTCTGACCACCTGTTCTTTCTATGTCTCTCTGCGCACCTGGCTGACCTGACACATCATGTTGTACATATATGCTGACCGTTGCTGCTTAGAACTGGTAGTCACACCTGAGGAAGTGACCGATGGAGGTCACGAAAATACTAGTGTGTTTTTAACTTTATGCATTTATGTCCTAATATAGTGCGAGGTTCATAATTTTTAATATCAAACGTGCTTAGGCAGCATGACTTTGGTTTTAACTTATAACATGTATCTTCATCGATTTTATTCAACTCCGGCTGCTCGTTTATATTCTCTACGGTTCTACGAGTTTCGTGTCAGCAAGATGTCATGTTCTTAAAATTACGAGGGTGATCATGCAACTACCTCTACTGATTATTCACCCATTGTTCTTCTTCAACCCCATGATTATACTGAGGTATTAACAAACCTGTAAGTGCGACTACTCCAGACTTTGTTTTGATGTTTTCTAATTTTGTATACTGACTGCTCGTGTCTTTTCAACATGCCTGTTCGAGAATACGATCTCTATTGAACTGGTTACGATGGTCATTGATTTGAAATGGACTCCACTGGCTGTTTGTGGCTTTTTGAACACTGAGACTTCTACATACCTGTTTACCACATTTGGATTTTCAGCTAAATTGTGAGTTTTGTTCATTTCTAGTTATATCTATTTACCAGTACCAAATTTTTTTTTTGAAACTCCTTCTTAGTGAGAGGTACACTTCACTGATGTCACCGAAATTATGCACTACCTTATTAAAAAATTTCAATTTTGGAATAAAAATTAACCAATGAAGCTTCTCATCTAACCTTCCTTCAGAACTGTAAAGAACTAGGTGTTCTACCCAAATTTCTGCAAATTAGACATAAGCCTATTTCAAGAACTGATGCCAACATTTTCCGTACCTGTGAACTTAAAAGACTTACCTATGTTATGCGTCAAAAACGTGGCTATCTTGATTACTTAAACAGAGGCTCTTACAAATCCTATTTAGTTATGGCTGATACTATTCATACTATTCTTTTTACTAGGGCTCTTATTATTATATCGGCTACTTGTCTGTCACTTGAAGGAAAACTTCAGGCTACCCATGTCACTAAATTACGTAACTTGGTGGCTGATAATAACTATTATAAGCCCAGTTCTCCTGGACAGCTCTACGGCCATAAATCACAACCTTCTTGTACATATCTAAATATAAGTAGAATTTCCCTCTCTACAGCTCAAAAATCGGCACTTAATAGGGGACCAAAATATGTTCTTCAGACTTCACATATTGATAACTTTACCCTAATCCCTAAAATTGAAACTATTATACGTGCCTTACCTAAATTGTACAAGAACCTACTCGTTTTAAGGTTGCCGATGCTATCCGTAATATGTAAACAAGGTTTTCAGCTACAAAGATCACACATCAACCCCGTGAAGAAGTTACAGGTTTACGAGAACTTCGCAACAATAAAGACATTTCTATTATTTCTTCTGATAAAAGCTCACAAATTATTATCATCGATACGGAGGTGTATAATCAAAAAATGTTGGAGGCTATTGAACAAATCCTACACTCCATTTGCCCTCGAGACCCAACTTCTGCCACGATCGCTGCAATTAATAATCTAAAATCCTTTCCAGACTTACCTCCTGACATTATGAAAGGTTTACACCTCCATCCTGGGCCTCGCGTCCCTGATTTGTTTGGAAAGCTAAAATTACTGAAACCTGACCACCCAATTCGTCCTCTGGTCTCAGCTTTTGTTTCCCCACTCGCCCTCTTGAGTGTACTCTTGCCAAATTATTGAATCATCTCACTACCAATTCACGTTACTCTATCTCCAGTTCCTCCCAGGATTTATCTTCTATTCAATTTATTCAACCTATTCTGGTTCCATTTACGATAGTCCCATTTGATGTCATATCATTGTTTCCCAATATTCCTGTTCCCACTGTTCATAATTTGATTCTTTCCAAACTGTTGGCTTCCAATACTTTTTCTGCCTGTAACGCTAAAGCTATAATTTATGCTCTACAACTTATTTATAATAGGACGTATTTTCGTTTTAATGATGTTATTTATAAGCAGTTGGAAGGGGGCCCAATGGGTTCTCCATTATCGCCCCTCCTTGCTGAAATCCTCCGGAAGCAATTGGAAAACGAGGAGCTAAACACCTTCCCTATTAAACCACTGCTTTATATTCGATACGTTAATGATATTTTAATTTTTTGGCAGGGGCCAACTTCGGACTTTCAGGATTTGGTTAATAGTTTTTCGTCAAAATTTGTCTCTATTAAATTTTCAGTTGAAACTGAATTGTATTTTAATTTGCCGTTTTTAGACATCCTGCTCACCCGTGATCCTACAACAAATTTGGTTTCGACTTCAGTTTTTCAGAAATCTACCTCTCAGGTTTTAATGATCCCTGCCACTTCTAATCATCCGTATTGCCAAAAACTTGCTTCCTTGCGTTTTATGGTACACAGAGCCCGTTCTCACTGTTCTACTAAGCAAATTTATGAACAGGAAATCCTGAAAATCTACGAGTTGGCTAATTCCTTTGGGTACTCTAATTACATTGTTACTAAACTTTTTAAAAAATTCCAACGTTTTGACTCTACTACACTAACCAGAGATGTTAGAACCATAAAATTTGTGGGTTCTATCCCGATTTGGCCACCACTTTCACATCTTCTTAAAAATATCTGCAGACCTCTTGGTATTGATTTTGATTTGTCTTCTTGTAAATTATTTTCGTTGGTTCGTAGCGATCGTGACAGGCCTGATTTATTAGATAATTATGGAATTTACAGAATTCCTCTCCTGTCCTCTGACCCCGATGAAGGGAATACTTCCTACATAGGTTCCACATCTCGTAATCTAAACGTCAGACTGCGGGAAATGGCTCTACAGCTATGTCAAGTTTGCTTCTAAGCAAACCTTTTGAACCAATATGGTCTGAGGCTACTATTCTGACTATATATAAGAATAAGAATGTATTACTATTTACAAAAGCTCTTCAGATTCTGGCTCACCGGAGAAGTTGCTGCAACGATGATATTCCTAACCATATTCCTGATGCTTGGAAATACCTTTATACATGACTTACTGTGATTTAAATATTGTAATAATTATTACTGACTTCTGACCACCTGTTCTTTCTATGTCTCTCTGCGCAACCGGCTGTCCGGACACATCATGTTGTACATATATGCTGACCGTTGCTGCTTAGGACTGGTAGTCACACCTGAGGAAGTGACCGATGGAGGTCATGAAAGTACTAGTTTGTTTTTAACTTTATGTATTTATGTCCTCCTAAAGTGCGAGGTTCATAATTTTTAATGTTAAACGTGTTTAGACAGCATGACTTTGGTTTTAACTTGTAACACGTATCTTAATCGATTTTAGTACATGTGAACCAATGGCGTTAAATGATGAATATAATTCATTTGAAGGAGATACACATACCGAACAATTAAATGCAATTAGATCGAATGAATTTAATAAAATGTGGGCTTGGGTTGATGTTCACTTCAAGTCTGTATTCGAGAGAAACGAGTTTCGTTTCTCTTGTAATGTATGCGATCGTTTATGGTTTAAGAAATATTTGAAACCAGTAACTTCTAAATATGTTACACTTCTTACTACGAAACAGAGATGTGAATTGTATGACATATGTTTGTTACTTCTCATATAATCGCCCTTTAATAAATAAAATTGTAGTCTAACTGCATTCCTCTTTCATTTTTCAACCGATTTCTACCTCAAGCCCCTTACTGCCAAACATGTAACCACGTAAATAAAACCTGAGGGTCTGTCCCGGACACGGCTGAACCCCATTTTTATTATTTCTTTTTTTTTTTTTTTTTTGGAGGGAAGTATTTGTAATGTCTTTAAAAACTGAATATCTGAAAGAAAAAGCATTTAAACAACATTTTGTTTTCAGAATTGTTCGGCAACAACAAAAAGATCGAGGTGTGTGGAAAAGGGGCTTCTTCGAGCGTTACAACAGTTTAAACGAAGTGAGTATTTCCTTTCACCAGCTTTTAAGAAATTTCTGTAACAATGAATTAATATTTTTTCTTCAACAAATGTAAATGTTGCTTCAGGGAGAATTTTATTTTAGTCTAAGAAGGTTTTCATGCCGAAAGCCACTGCGTTAGGCATATTTTACGTAAAATCAAGGCTTTAATTCTGTGAGTTATTAAGAATCTCAGAAAAGGAAATAAAAACTCTCGTTAAGGTAAGTTAAACAAAAGTTGAGTTTTTGGATTTAAGTAAAAGCAAATATCAGACTATGAAAAACTTAAAATTTGCTAAAATTTACGGAATATCAGCTGGAAGTTATATTATTGGTATAACGGGCATAAGTAAGAACGTTACAAAAATTGCTGATATATTTAGACCTTTTATTGACACAAACCGCTGTTTGAAGGGGACAGAAAACTTAGGTTCGCTCTTTTTCTTGGTTAAGTGGGAATTAGTAGTATGTGAAAGCTAACCTGCGATTTATTAATATCTTGAAATATTGAGGCATGATTGCCTTTGCTAGTGAAAAAATCAGATTTAATTTCAGTATTTTGAGAAGTTCAAACATTTCACAGCACAATGTCCAAGGGTTCACGCAAGTAATTCTGGTTGCCTTGTTTCGCGCTTTTGTGGCACATAAGTCAAGTTTAGCTTTAGACAGCCAGCGAATAGTGTAAATTAATAATTAAAGAGTGCTTGAACTAGAGTTCGCAATAATAGGAAGCCCTATTATTACGGTAAATGTCCAACTTGGCAATTTTAACACAATCATGCTATTTTGTTTTCAGTTCGTAAGAGCAGAAATCATGTACTTACAGTGCAGAAATCATGTACTTGGTTGGTTGGTTGGTTGGTTGGTTGATGGGTTTTATTGGCGCAAGGGCCAAGTATGGCCAAAGAGCGCCAGACACGAGACCAACAAAACAAAGACGGGAAAAGCGTGGCACAATAGGTAAAATCAGGCCGATGCAGGAAACAATTTTAAAAGCTAGATGAGTTTTAAAACGTCAATATGTTTAAAAAACGAAAAGACAGCGAACGTATCACACTGGTCCCCCAAAATCTTCCCCAGCGAGAAACGGAGTTAGGACAAAATAGATTAGTACAGGACGGGGTGTGCAACACAGGAACAGTCCTGGGACGAATACACAATACAAACAGAAACCACGATGTTAGTCACACTATCAGCTCGGGAAACGTGGGGGCCCTGCTCCCCAACAGCCGAATGAACAGCCGTCCCGACGAAGTATACGTTGCCGAACTAAAAGCCAAAGGTTGAAAACAAAAAATAATTTCTACACCACAAGATGTTGACCGGTCACAAGGTCAGCTCGGGTCGTGGGGGCGCCGCTCCCCAAATAACTGGAAACCAGTTATCCCCGTGCGGGGATCATGTACTTGCAAGAAACTCTTATGACACTTCCGTCGTTCTGCGAAACTTCAGCTCTTTAACATTCCAGACGTAGCTGAGCAACGTGCTTAAGTAAAAAAACACTAATACACGCAGATACTCTGGGCAGAATAAGTTCTAAATTTTATTATTATGCCGAAAAACTGCGAGTCAAGAATTTGTACCTGTTGAGTCAAATTATAAAAAATAAATATTTGAGTAGATTTTAGGCGATATTTATTGAAAACGGACACACCCTTTTTGGATAAGAAAAACTGGTAATTCATGAATGACCGTTCACTTTCTCAGTGAGCGTTAGGAGAAATGAAGTGTTTTTACGTGATACATTTCAAAAGGTTTGTACTGAGAACCGCTAAACGATCTTCACTCTCCGCATTAGTCAGTTTCGAAATTCCACATCGTCGAAGTTCTGAAGACTGAAAGTCGTTGAGAAAGCAGTTTTCCAGATGTACCTCAAAAATTGCGTATCGGCAGAAAAACGTGGAGGTCTCATGCATAAAGTACCTAAGCGATTCTAAGGTGACACTAGTAGCACATCTTCCATACTCTCCAAACATATCTCCTTCCGACTTTCACCTTTCCGGAAAACAGAAACTGAAACATGTATGTACACATCGGAGGTCGTATTGTATCCTTCCAAAAGTATATACGGTTCATTTATTATACGGTTTCCGAAATAATTTGTGTGATTGCACGGTTTGCAAATTGTATATGATTCCATCACCCCCGGATCGTCCACCAAAACATCCAGCTTTGAATGTCACCAACTGCTGAACACCAAAACATCCAGCTCTGAATGTCACAAACTGCTGAACACCAAAACATCCAGCTTTGAATGTCACAAACTGCTGAACACCAAAACATCCAGCTTTGAATGTCACCAACTGCTGAACACCAAAACATCCAGCTCTGAATGTCACAAACTGCTGAACTGTAGCTCCGTTCTATCCAATGGCGCTGGTCAATCTCATCGTATCACCTTTCCAGAACACATAAACCCCGTGAACGGCGGTGGTTAATCACATCGTATCACATTCCGGAAAATAGAAGTCTTGTGGTAGTTGTTTCTAGTCAGCATTTTCTTCAATCTGCTGCATAAGGAACGCTCTTTTGCCACTGTGTCTCTTGGCTTCTAAATCATACCATAACTTTGTTACGGAATCTCCAGCCACTCGAGCTTCAACAATGATGCCAGTTCAAAGCACGTAAAATCTGATGTTTCCTTCGTGATGCGCTTGCACTTTGTTCTGTAAGATTGAAAAGGTATACAGAACTTTTCATCAGTTTCCACATTTATATATCATAACGATTGTAGTGGCGTTCCCGTTCGGCGGATGTTTAAAATAAGTGACTAGATAAGATATGTACATGTAAATTGCATTTAAAATTGCGCCCCATTGGCGCAGTGGTCTGAGCGTTGGCTTCTGACCGTTCGTCCGGAATGGATTCAAATCCCGATGAGGCATTGATGTTGTGTCTGTCTGTCTTATCGTACTGGCTCTCTCCCTTCCCTGGAACCAGTGACCCTGAATTAGGGACGGGCGACGTCCATCGAATTTTCACGGTATTCGTTGAACACACAAACATATATATATATCATCATCATCATCATCATCATTGTCAACCATTATCAATCCACTGCTGGACGAAGGTCTCCCCAAGTTTTCTCCACAACGGTCTGTCTTGTGCCAGTCTCCTCCATGTCACTCCCGCATACTTTCGAATTTCATCCACCCATCTTCCATGTGGTCTTCTGGGTCTTTTCCTGTCCTTTGGAATCCAATCTAAAATTTCGGCTGTCCATCGATGGTCTGTTCTTCTGGCAGTATGTCCAGCGCATTGCCATTTCAGGGATTTAACTCTGATCATGATGTCTTCCACTCTTGTCATTTTTCGGATCCACGTGTTCCTCTTCTTATCTCTCCTGGTTACACCAAGCATGCACCTCTCCATGCTTTTTTGAGTTGTCTGCAGCCTTTGTATGTCTCTTTTAGCTAAGGTCCACGTCTCTGCACCATACGTAAGCACTGGAAGGATGCATTGATCAAACACTTTTCTTTTAAGACATAATGGCATATTGCTCTTGAAAATTATGCTGTTTCTTCCAAAAGCTCTCCAGGCAAGTTTTGTACGCCGATTAATTTCTTCACCAATGTGACCCTCACTTGATATCTGCTGTCCAAGATAAACGTACGTGTCTGTTATCTCCAGCTTTTCTCCATCAATCGATAAATCTTCATTTCTTGTAAAAGCATTGAACATCACTTTTGTCTTCTGAAAGTTCATTTTTAATCCCACTTCTTTACTCTTGTCAGCAAGTTCCTGGATCATACTCTGTAGCTCTGATGGGGTAGTTGTAAAAATGACTATGTCATCAACAAAACGAAGGTGGGTTAGGTAATCTTCATTAATCTTTATCCCTTTGTTTTCCGAGTTCAGTGATTGAAAGACATTTTCCAATGTGGCATTAAAGAGCTTCGGAGATATGGTGTCACCTTGTCTCACTCCTTTTCCAATTTTTATGTGTGTTGTATTTTCAAACAGCCAAATCTTTGCACTTGCATTTTCATAGATGTTATTAATAATATTAATGTATGCATCTTCAATACCGCAGGATTTCAGAGCCATTGCAACTGCTGATGGTTTCACCGGATCAAAGGCTTTTTCATAATCGATAAAAGCCATGCACAATGGAAGTTCATATTCCCTCGCTCTTTCAATTAGTTCTCTCAGTACGTGGATATGATCTATTGTGCTGTAGCCACTCCTGAATCCAGCTTGTTCTCTCGGTTGAGCCATGTCCAGTGTCACCTTCAAGCGGTGTGAAAGAACTTTAGTGAAGATTTTATAAACCACTGATGGGAGGCTGATAGGTCTGTAGTTCCTGAGATCCTCAATGTCACCTTTTTTATGTAGCAAGATCATTGTAGCGTTGTTCCAATCCTCAGGAATTTTCCCTTCATTAAGGCATCGAGTGAAAATTTGGGCGAGTACTGTTTCGATTTCTCCACTTGCTTCTTGTATGATGTCTACAGTAATTCCTTCTTCTCCTGGAGCTTTTCCCCGCTCATGTTCTTGATTGTATGTGCAACTTCTGCTGGAAGGACTGGAAGAACTCTGGTACTGGTACCTTGCATGATGTCTGGAGTACATGTATCATCCCTTTCATATAATTTGGAGTAGAAATCTTTCACTCTTGTCAAAATTTCGCCTCTATTTCTTGTTACAGAACCATCTTCTTTTCTCAGTGCCATAATCTGTTTTTCCCCTTACTGAGATGTCCCTTTGCTATCTTTAGGCTTTGGTTGTTTTCAATTGCTTTCCTTACCAGTTCACAGTTGAATTTCCTTACGTCTTCAGTGATACTTTTTCGTACTGTCTTGCATAGCTCTATATATTCCACTTTGGAAGTCACATCTTCTTTAGTTGTCCTCATCACTCTTCTTTTTTGCATCAACATTTTGGTTTTTCCTGATAATTTGTTCACATGCAATTTGTTCTTAGACCCAGCTAATTTTGTTGCTGTTTCCATAAGAGCTTTGGTTACTTTTCTGTTAACTTCAGAAAAATCCACTTCTTCCGATGTTAGGCCTTCTAAAGCAGAGAATCTGTTCTTCAGTTCCAATTTTAAGGTATTATGGTGTTTTTTAAGGTTGGTTATGTCGATAGATTTTGTTTGTCTTATGAGCTTGCTACTTTCGAGTTTAGTGTTGAGGTGCATCTTACATCTCACCAATCTATGGTCACTGCCTGTGTTGAACTTGTTTAGCACACTGCAGTGTTGTATAACGAATTTTTTGTTACACATAATAAAATCAATTTCACTTGTCGTCCCATTTGGATGTCTCCATGTCCATTTCCTGTGTGGCTTTTTCTTGAAAAAGGAATTCAAGATGAAAAACCCTTCTGCCTCTGCAAACTCTACGAGAGTATTTCCACGCTGGTTTCTGTTGCCGTGACCGAATTTACCTACTGAAGTTTCATTCTGTTGCCGTTGCCCTATTTTTGCATTGAAATCTCCCATAATTATCTTCAAGTGCTGCTTACCTTTATTATTTAGATCACGAATTTCCTCATAAAATTCTTCAATTTCTTCTTCAGCATGACTTGTGGTGGGTGCATAAGTTTGAATAATCTGAGCCTGGTATCTTCTCGAGAGTTGGATAACGAGTCGTGCAGCTCTGTCAGAGGAACTTTCAACTTCTACAACTTTATCCTTCAGTTTCTTGTTTATTATAAATCCAACACCACTAGTTCTGACCGTATCTGTCCCACGATAGTAGAAGAGATGTGCACTTTTCAGTTCAATGAGATCTTCTCCTTTTCTCCTTACCTCACTTAGCCCGACGATGTCCCACTTGATCCTTTGTAGTTCCTCTTCCAATTCAAGAAGCCTTGAATCAGAAGATAGGGAGCGTCCGTTGTACGTAGCCAAGGTCAGCATCAGATGGCAGCCTAGTCCGGTCCTCCGGGGATTCTTAGCACCCTCTGCCTTCATGTCGCACTGGCCGCTGCCTTGGCCAGGTACATTCCAGCTGCCGGAGACTGAGGGCCAAGATTTAAGTTGTGGAGTCATTTTGGAGGGGTTTGGCTATAACTCACCACGCTGGCCAAGCGGGTTGGTGAGTGTGGGATAGCATTTCCTCTAATCCCAATGGTATAGTTATACCGCTATTGGCGGTCATATATATATATATACATATTTAAAATTCTGAATAATTTGAAATCTTTAGCATCTTGATGACTTTCGGTAATTAGCATGGAGCGTCAATTATACTTACGGCATTTTAGCGGTTCTTTCTAGCTCTAATTCATCATTCAATTCAGACTGTTATGCTCGGCTCATCTCGACCAACGAATAATCGCAATCTTTGTGTTTCCGTCCTCGCTGAGACTTAGACAACCTTTGGAAAGCTGAAACAGTGCACACGCATTACAGTGGAAAGTCGTCATCATTATATTGAACTGGGTTCTTTTTCGCGCTGCAGTTGATGATGAGTTATTTTTGTTTTGGTGGGTTTAACGACCCCCGTTGGAACTTCAGAGTAACATAAGCAGTCGACTGTCCCTGATGTGGGGTCACTGGTTCCAGAAAAGGGACGGAGCCAGCTCCATTGGACAAGCACACCACCCATGCCTCATGCGGCCTTCGAACCCAACTCAGACAGATAGTCAGATTCCAGCGCTTCAGACCACTTGGGAATGAATGAACATTGCTGTGTTTGTAGGACAGAAACTGAATCAACAGTATTGTGTGCAGCGTCAAGTAACTGCAAAACCTGTGTTGCAAAAGTTGTTTGGAAATGTCTTGGCCCTCACTCTGCCTCAACCTAAAGCTGGCATGCATGTATAGCTTCATGAAGTTTACACACAAGTCCTTGCCGTTTTCGTTCTTCGTTGTTAATTACCTCTTTCGCAAGAGTAACTTCCGATAACACTGTTTAAATATTTGAGTAAAGCGACTGATCCACTGGTTGAATCATTAGAGTGAGTGAGCTTCTTTTCTTTCTCTCTCTCTCTCTTTATTATGGGGTGAAGAGAAATTAGTTTTAGACGAGCTAATGCGGAGTATCCACACTTAATTTGTCCTCTGTGAGGAGTAATTTTGTCTTTCATTCCGACATGGTGCTGCCTATTGTGGTCATCCTTTCTAAGGAAAAGCATTTGTTTTCCATTCTTTTCTTTTCTTTTTGATTGGGGGTTTAACTACCACTGTGAGCAACTAAATGGACTATAAGCAGTCACCCGTCCCTAATTTAGGGTCACTGGTTCCAAAGAAGGGAGAGAGTCAGTGCCGTAAGACAAACACAACATCTATGCCTCACCGGGTTTCGAATCCTGACCCTTCACGGACGAATGGGTGTTCCATTTTCTGAAATTTAATGCGTACTTCACTCACAGATGTTGGTCACTGAAACACCGTTTTTTACGCCCTTCGATGACGAAAGGTTTCATCTTACGGCCGTCAGTTAAGGGATACTATGCTCTGATGTTTTTCTTCACTGCAAGCTATGAAGTCGGGCATCTTGTAACAAAACACTGAATTTGACGGCATCTTTAAGGAAACAAGGAAGGTTCGTCACTATTATACAGTTCTGATTCATTGCGCATTGTTTGGAAGAGTTAGCAATAGTGATATTTATTGTACCGTTGTCAACTCATATCTTTACGACGTGTATGTGCAACTCTTGAAGTTATGCAACAGGCACCAAGAAATTTCATTTTCACATTTATTTCCATCTTCAGAGTAACTGTTTTGACCTCAGAATTTTATACATTGCTATTCACAAGTACATATTTCGAAAAACAACCTCTGAATTCTCGTGACAAAGACCTGTTCTAGCTTTGAAAAAATAAGCGCCTTTAGTGCCTCAAATGACGCAAAGAGGTGACATTGCAGTGTGACGCATATTTCTGTTTTAACCTCCCTTTTTAGTTCCTTTCTCTTACGTAAACCCTTAGTTGTATTTGCATTCTGAACAGAACATCGGAACCTCCAAGTTTCTGCGAAAGTTTTGGCAACAACTGACAGCTAGTTCGATTGGAAATAAAGGAGCTATACTCTGTGTGAGAGAGCGACACCGATTAGATAAGATAAGACAACCAGAAAATTTGTAAAAGATGTGACACACAAACTTAATCGCGATTCAATGACACGTGATACCTTTCCAGTTTGTTACACGAGGATATTTTTTTTTATTGGATTTTTAACGACCACTGTGAGTAACTCAATGGGCTATAAACATTCGCCATCCCTAATTTAGGGTCACTTGTTTCAGGGAAGGAAGAGAGCCAGTGCCATAAGACAAACATAACATCCATGCCTCACGGGATTCGAACTTTCGGACAAATGATCAGAGGCCATCGCTTAGACCGCTGCGCCACCGGGGCGGCGCACGACGAGATGTTTTAAAGTGATGCGTGTTTCACAAAATTGTTGTTTTTCGAATTGTACATCAGCAATTGGCTACTAATAAAGACAGCTGTGAAGTTTAAGTGGCCGTTTTCTCATCCTTTCTTTAGAATTAAAGTGATTGTTTAATAGCAAGCTAATAACAACAACATAATTTAAACCATTTTGGCAGTTGAAATTTCATGTATATATATGATCAATCGAACATCTCCATATATTTTTATGTTGCTTCTAAACATTTGGCTCATTTAATAAGCTGTACATGTTACCTGGATAGCCTCTGAATAAAATGAAATGCACGTGTGCTTTTCACAGATTAATGAATTCCTGACTAAGACTGCATGCAAACATGAAGGACTCGTGTCACTCTTCGAGATCGGAAAGTCTACAGAGAAAAATCCAGTGTTACTAGTCAAAGTAAGTACAGCACTAGATAAAGCATTTTATTTTCTGAAATAATTTTCAATATTTTTATTTTATTTTATTTTCATACGTTTCGTATCATAAGACATTATAGTTCATCCAAAGTTCGTTCATCATCCTACAGCGACTTTGGAATCACTGATTTCACATGTTTGATAATTAGTATTCTTAAATAAGGATCGTTGGCTTTTGCATATCCTTTTGTGCAAACAAGAAAACTACGTTCTACAAGAAGAAACAGGGCGAAGGGAAATTTTTTTCTACTGTGCTCTAAGCTTTGGTACATTACATTTAGTTTTTAATCTTGAAAGTTAAATGGTGATTTTCATACCCAAAATTAGCATTTTGGGGAGTAAACGAGCTCTTATTTCCTGTTCTGACGGAACGTGGTAAACGCGTACTTTAAATGAAAAATATCTTAGAAATTTCAATGCGCTGGGTCAGTCTTGAGTCGTTCTGTTTCCTTACACACTGAGTTAACTTTGCATTAGAAACACCTACCTAACCTTTCTCTGCAATCACAACTCGCAGACACCCCGAAACAGATTCTACAAAATGTCGAACATCCTCCATACCTAACATGACTCATGTACGCTGCAACTGTTCCGTCAATTCACGGTCACTCCATGGAGGAGGATCAGCAGTTCTCACACCTCGTTCCAGCATATCCCATAACTGTTTAATGTAGTTATAGTCAGGGTACGTCGGGAGACAAGGCCATGTGGCGAATTCGTTGTCGTGTTCTTCCAACCGCTCAGTAGTTATACGAGCCCGATGACACAGTGCTTTGTCCTGTTGAATGATGGCACTGTCGTCCGCGTAAACCTCCTGCAGATATGTATGGAGATGGTCGGATAACAGATCCCTGTAGCGTCCACCATTCAGTGTTTGTGGAATGATAACCAACGGACCTATGGCTTGCCAGGAAAAAAAGCTCCCCAGACTAGAACACCACCGGCTCGTTGACCCCCAGTTCTGAAACTAGAGGATAGGGCTTCACGCTCTTCACGCCATATGCGAACCCGGTCATCAGTATGATGCAGCAGAAAACGTGACTCATCACTCCAGAGGATTGTCGACGTTCTTCCATCTGTCCAGAGTCCATTGTTGACGTTCTTTGGCCCCTGCGAGGCATTGTTTGAGAATACTCGATGTCGGCATGGGAACCCTTGCTGGTCTCCGGCTGTGGAACCCCAAGCGAAGCAAGGTACGTCGCATGGTGCATGGGGAAATACGTCGAACTGCATCGCTGTTGTTCTGGTGGGTGAGCTTGGTGACTGTTGCACGTCATTGCTGAGATACCAGCCGATGCCCACCTTTAGGATCAACCATGCATGGCTGACCAATGTTAGCCATTCTGCTGGATGTCTGTGCATCGTTAATCCAGTCCTGGTACACCCTTGATACAGTAATACGGGAGCAGCCAACAAGTGTGGCTGACCAATGTGAGCCCTTCTGCTGGATGCCTCTGCATGGTTAATCCAGTCCTGGTACACCCTTGATACAGTAGTTCGGGAGCAGCCAACAAGTGCGGGTGTTTTCGAAATACGGGAATCTTCCCTCAGTGACGCAAGTATCTGGCCGCTGTCAAATTGGCTTAAATCGTCACGTTTCCCCATTACTGGCTAACGTTTACTGATTACGTATACAAAGGATAGGTGTGCACAATTTATAGTCGCCGCACGTGATGTTGTTATCACGTGGTACTTCGTTATCGCTCCGAATATGTAAAACGGGGTGTGTTCCTAATGCAAAGCTAACTCAGTGTAAGTGTCAGTTATTTGAATTGCAGTGCAATGATGTACCTCGTGTAACATAAAATGACAGCTATATGTATCAGGAAAAAGAAGTTTGCAAATATTCTTCAAATGACAAACAAAAGTATTTTTAGTTACATATATTGACAAAAAAAAAGTGAACCTATATTTAGGATAGAACTGAGCCACATTTGTTGCGAATGATAGCAAGTATGTTATGCAGCATGGATTCTATGTGGTGTTTGAGTTCATTTACGTCCAAAGATTACCGTTCCTACAGAAACTATTGCGTAACTCTCAGTACTGACGGAAGAGCACATAGATGCTAATCAGGTCTTTCCAGGATCCTACACATTCTAATAGGATTAAAATCAGGGTACTATACAGGCCAGTGGAAATGACTGAAGTCCTCCTCGTCGGACTTCCTCTACCTCCGGAGTCTCGTGGTCTCTTTGTCACCGCTATTGTGTCGTGTTCACCTGCGTTTCCACTTCAGGACTTTCCTGTGTCTCTTCGTTTATCTGCTCACCTCCAGGATGCCACTTCAGCATCTACCGTTCCTGGTTCTGTAGTTTCTACGTATTTCCAAATTCCTGTCTGTTGGTGATATCGACCACGCTTCTGCCTCGTCTGTTTTTGTTGATCGCCACCTCTGCTTGTGCTTCGCTTTCTTCTTCGGATTTCGGGTCCACAAGTGTTGACCTTGGCACCAGTGTTCCTGCAGCTCCTTCTTCCGCCTGCATGGACATTCCTTCTAACATCACCTTGCCTCTTCTTGTACCCGGCTTATGCTTGAGCCTAAGCGCCACCGGAACCACTCGTTCCGTAAGAAGCAACGGAATGTTACCCCGTCTTCGAGTCCACCTACGTCTCCCGCTCTTCCCATTTCAGAGCCTCCGCCGTGTCGTGAGGATTACGTTCCTCTTCTTGATTATTACACCCTCTCTGCGGACAGGGAATCCCGCTACTGTCCGCCTCTTGAGTCCCTGTGATTTTGTTCACGTTTTTCCTGGACTTACTATCGTATTACGGACTTCCTTCTCAAGTCTCCCATTTGCCTGTGTATTTTTTTCTTGTGTTGCACCTGTATACACTTTCCACGATTTTGTGTTGTTCTCAACGCCATATGCGTCACAACATTGTACATATAAATTTTCATTTCGTACTTCCTGCTCACTCTCCATGTATTTTTCCGTTATCAAAAAAGTGATGATGACATCTCATTCAACCATCAGAGCAAAACAATGTATAGCATGATTCATTTAGTCACAACAGTTTTTCCATTGCGCTACTGTCCATTTACAGTGCTCTCAGAAGCACTGTAAGCGCGCATTTCGTTTTACTCGGAGACTAGTGACCTCTAAGACCTAGTTTCTTTATTTCCCCATGCATGATTCAGGTCGAAATGGACTACTCCTGTACTTGGTTGAATTCAGCAATCAGTTGCTGCTCACTGGATGATCTGCTTTTCCTTACTCCCTCCCCCAGCACGGCAGTTTAATTCTCTCTAAGATTTATTTTCTGGCCACATTTTAGGCTTTTCGATACTGAAGAACTATTGCCTTTTTTGTCACTAAACACTTTTGAAATGTTTGCTTTTAAGAAACTTGTTTTGTTAATCTTGGCTCCCGCTGAACGTGATCCTACGATTACGCCTTTTACGACAGATCCTGGAGTTTTCCATATTTACGTGAGTTACTGCAGTCGAGTATTCTGCATGCTCTTAATAAATAAAGGATATGGCAAAATGTTATCAGCTTATGTGACTGTTGTATTAGGTGTACAAATAAGTTTTAAAGCATCTTAAGACAACGCAACATGTAATTTCAGAGAAAACAACAATACCTTTACGAATCAAAATATGCACCGTCATTATCTATCCCCTTCCGCCATCGGTCGGGCAGCTGACGGATTCCGGCCATGAAGAATACTTCGTCCTGTAACGCGATGAAGTCGTTAACCCATTTTTGCACTTCGTCACATGTCCAGAACCGTACAGCAGACAAACCATGTTGCATCGATCGGAACAAATGACAGTCTGAGAGGCTATGCGGGACTATACGCCAGGTGCTCCAAAACTTCCCAGCCAAGCTTCAATAACGTTTTCTTGCCCGATTTCGGAACATGCGGCCTAGCGTTGTCTTGCAGTAACTTCACGGGACGCAATCCTTTGCCTGTGAATGTACGTTTCTGAAAGATTTCCTGGTTTAATCGCAGCAATTGTTGCTTGTAGTGATCAGCAGTAACAGTTTGACCCTGTTCCAATAGTTTATATTAGAGCACACCCTTCATATCCCACAAAATTCGCAGAACTTTCTTGAAGTGAATATTGCGTTTCGGTGTCGAAGTCGTTGTCTCACAGGGGTCTACCCAGTGTTTTTTGCGTTTGGAATTGTCGTACGATATCCAGTTTTCCTCACCTTTAACGATTTTCCACAGGAAATATATTTTGTGTTGTTTATTCAACAGATTCAAACACTTCATGACACTCTCATCCTTGTTCCTCTGGCTCAGGTCATGTGGCACCCATTTTCCTTCCTTCTAAATCATTCCCATTGCGCGTAGACGATTGGAGATGTTTTGTTGAGCTACCACCATTTTTTTAGCTAGTTCATTTTGTGTTTGAGACGAATCTTCACACAGCAATGCTTGCAGTTTCTCATGTGCAGGGAGCCGCTACGTTCTCGATCGCTAACATCAAAATCACCTGCTTTAAATCGTCTAAACCAAACCTCACACTGCTTTTCGATACAGTATTCTCCCCCAGAACAGAACAGATCGATGCACATGCTTTTGCAGCACTTTTTCTATGATGAAATTCGTAAAGAACGCAGTGTCGAATAAATGCAGTATCGCTTGCCATCTTTCACCTACCGATGTGCAAGTGCGTTTGATTGTTGGTCAAACTTCTGTGTCACATTTTATACTCTGGACCAGTTATGGTCACATGACAACAACGCGCGCGAATGTTGGATATGCAAATTAGCGGTATACGTCACAGAAAAAAACGCTTTAAAACTTATTTGTACACCTAATATACAGGGTGATTCATAAAGAAGTATACAGTTTCAACGCACTATAAAACAAGAACAATGTAAGATATTTTATGTTACCTGTAACAGAATTGTAGGGGAATGTTTCAAGTTCTTTTAGAGACAGTCACAGATGTTCCATGTGTGCACCCTTAGTCACACGACACACTTCGTTGCATGGCGGTGCAAATAATATCGACAACTTTTTCCGATACACGCGGTCGTCCAGGACTTTTAAGTTTGCATAAACAGCCCGTAGTTTCAAATTTTTTATGCCAATCGTAGATAGATTTTCTAGTTGGAGATTCTTTTCCGAATCGTGATGGAAAATATCGTTGCACAACAGTTACCGATTCCGTTTTGCTCAATTCAAGAACACAAAACGCCTTCTCCACTGCAGATGCTGTCATTTTGACTGACTAGTCCCATTACGCGCGCTGTCGCTTACGTCACTTCCCTCAGTAGCGGGGCACAAACTTTATGAATACATCTACCTAACGGTTCGCAGTTGTGGTCCGTGTCTTCAACTGTTACTGTTTTACAACATCTGGAAACTGTATGCTTCTTTATGAATCACCCCGTATACTGGGTGTCTTAAAAGTAAAGTCCGTTAAAGTTTCAAAACTTTATAACAAAAGAACAAATGTGGGTATTACAGCGCGGTTTGTACGAAAATCATCAACTGTAGAGGGATTTTGTTGGGCAACAGAAAGAATTTTAATTCGAAAATATGACGAGAGGGGGCGTTCACATACATGCAGACTGTGAAAGTTATGCAAATGTGATACCTTTAAAAACATTCAGTGATAAGCTGCTGCTATCAATCTTCTGTTAATTGCCTTCATCCCTCTCGCTATCAAATACGGTTTTCGAGAGAAGTGTTGCTACGATGTTAACTTTGCCGGATAGAACTTGTTAGTGAAACGTTTTATGTAAGCAAAAATTCGACAACAGAAGCTTTGCGAAAGGCCCGAACTCAGGAAGGACTAAACAAGAGCCACTATCACTTGCGCCTGTTTGCAGTATTTGGTGAGACGATCTGAGAAAACTGGAAGTTTGGTGGATCGCCCACGACGCGGGAGACCAGAATTAAGGGAGTTCCATTTGAATGCTGTGGCATCACAAATGGACGAAATAGCATCTCAAACGACAAGTGGAACAAACAATACTCGTGAAGCGGCGAGATGTTTGGGCATACCGAGAGCATCGATAAATCGTATCCTTCACGATTAAATTTGTACCCATGCAAAATGCAGATTTTACACCAACTGTTACCAGCGGACACCACACAGCAAGAGGAATTTGCAAAATAAGCTCTGGCAAAGATCGCCGAGTATCCCCAGTGATCGTTAAATGTGCTGTCGGAAAACGGAGCTCATTTTGTTACATGTATCTGTCAACATGCATAACTGCTGAATATGGGCAGAGGATAATCCAGATGCATACACAGAAGAACCACTGCATTCAACATGAGTTATGGAGTAGTGTGAATTTACTGCAGCAGTTATTCTTGGGCCTTTTTTTCTTCTAGAAACTATGCCTCAAAAATAGCTAGAAGATTTCCTTCGTAAATTCTGCATGAAAACGTGATACTATGTTTGTAAGAACAAAATCTGCAGCAAAAAATCACGTTTATGTAGGACGGATCTTCAACATCACGTCGCATCTCCAGTGAAGAACTATCTTGTCACCACATTTGGTGCAGAAAGACTAATCAGCAGACACTGAAGCATCCTGTGGCCACCTAGGTCTCCAGATCCGACACCCATGGATTTCTGTTTCTGGGGCTATTTGAAGTCCAGATTGTATTAAACAAAACCTTCCACACTACTACAGCTGAAGGGAGCCATTTGACTCAAAGTCTGTTACATTCACCCGGACATGTTACGTTCGGCGGCCACTGGAGTTGTAACAGGGTTGGAATGCTGTAATACCTTGCGGTGGATGATACGTTGAACAATTATTGTTGTGATGATGTCACCCAATTAGTGCAACATCTGTATTTTCATTGATTTTCACTCTATTTATAAACTTTTTAGCCGCTATCGCTGTCTGTCAGTGACTCTTTGAACTAAAAGTTTTCCGCTGCTAAACAAAATCCCTCTACTAGCTTACTTTTTCGTGCAAAATCGCCCTGTAATGCACGTAAACACACATTTGTTCTTTTGTTTCAAAGTGAACGGAATGCTGAGTCACCTAGTATATTCGTTTATGGTCTGTAATTGTCGTACCGTGAAGGTTCGTATATTTTGGGCCAGTATGTATCTGGAAGGGAAAGTCTGAAACATAAGATCTAAAGTAAGGCTGTAAATAACATGATTTTTTTTTATTATTGGAAGTTTAACGACCACCTTGAACAGCTCAATGGGTTATAAGCAGTCACCAGTCCCTATTTTAGGGTAACTGGTTCCAGGGAAGGGAGAGAACCAGTACCGTAAGACAAACACAACATTCATACCTCACCGGATTTCGATCTCGGACCCCTATCGGACGAATGATCATAAGCCATCGCTTAGACCATGACTTTTGAGCGATTTACTTTGGCAACGTTGTATAATGTATTGATCGTGTCCTATTTAACTTAGTGCAGGATATAATGAGGTAGGCATATCAAAAAGGTATTGAGGATTTTGCTACAGTAGCAGTACATGTCTGCCAGCTGTGCAAACATAGCAAAGTAAATTGCTTTTTGTCTTTACCTTCCACGAAACTATTGCTTCCGAGTTTGTCCTGCAATTACTTTTTTTATTGCTTCTGAAAAGTTTGTTGTTCGTTAGTGTGTTTGTTGTGAAAAATTTAGATTTACCTCTGTGTTTTGTTGGATTGCTTTTAATCAAAAAGTTTCGCAAGTTTTTTTTGTCACTTGACAGGAGTTCTTTTGTCCGAGTGTGCTTCACACACAAAGAAAATGCTTACCAGTGTGTTTTACAGGAATGATTTTTAACGCTATGGTTTGAAAATTTTCTGTTTACAGATATGTTTGTCTGTTCACCTAGGCACCTTATTTACGAGTTTGTCTTGCAAGATTTTTATCAGTCAGTTTTACGAAATTTCTATTTACTGCTGTGTATGCTATATGCTTTTTTCAGTTCATTTCGCAATATTATTTTGCTATCATTAGTTAAATATTATATACTCATGAACTTCAAAAATAGGTCACAAATTCTGTAATTTTCACTTAAGTTATCGACATCTGGAGAACCGGAGAAACCTGCTATTTGGATCCAAGGCGGAGCTCATTCTAGAGAACTTATTGGCGCAGCTGTCGTTTTATACATATTTCATCAGGTGAGGAAATTTTAAAAGCCTTTTAATGTGCTTCTTTTATTAATACATGGTTCCATTGTAAAGAACTGCAATGGGAGATTAATATAACCTTCTTGTTTCAATAACAGATGCACACTTACATCTTGATGGCACATTATTGCAGGATTCTAGTAGTACATGATAGATCCATACCATGTACGGCGAATGATTACTTTACATAAGAGTGTTTTCGAAGACCTGTGGAATAAAGTTTTTGCTGGTCTTTTTTACAGAGAGACATCAATGTGCATTATGTAAGGTAATCAATATAAAATAAAAAAAGAAATTATAAATATCATGTGAAGTGATGAATATAAATTTAATATCCCAGGTCATTTCGACGTTATTTAGCTTAGAATCATTGGAAGAGGTTTGGACTAATCGGTTTGCACAAACATTCTTTACATCATTCAAATGCGAATTTACTGCTCCTCGAATCTTAAAGTTATCAGAATCTTAAACAGGAGGTGTCAAATCTAATGCGGATCACTCTACATCTAAATGAGAGAAATAGCATCTACAGCGAAATTTGGATGTTACTGATATAGTGTTAGCTGACGTATGACTCATAGGCGCCGACTATAGAGGGGCAAGGTGAATCTTGCCTACCTAATAATTTTACAAGAGGGGCAGTGCCCACCAAATATATTTCGTCCTATTTAATTAAATAATTGCTTTGGCCCCATAAAGTGGACCAAGATCCACCTTATGAGGCCAAAGCGATTTATTTCCGAAAATTTTATAAATACATAACAAAATAAGTTAACTTTTCCCCCTTATTTAGCATTGCTTATTTGATAAGAAACTTGTTTGTCAGCCCCGTATTTTGTTCGACATGTTCTCGTGATGCTTAAAACAATTATGAAAAATAAAGTAAATAAAAATAGGGGAAACGTATAATCTCTAGCGTGTTTATGTATCTATTTATTTTTTGCAGTTATCGTTCTTTGTTTGAGCAACAGCGCTAATTTTTCATATTTTTAATAAACGTTTGGAAACAAAATCTCTCAGGATATTTTTATTAAATCGCAGGCTGAATTTCATTTTTAAAAATGTTATAGAATATTTCTATTTTCTTGTTAATTTTCTGATGAGGAATTGCAATTGCGTTTTAAAATACACGTTGAATCTCGTAGTAGTTTTGCTCCCCACCCCTTTTAATTTTAATTTTTCTCCTGACAAAGGAATCGATGTGCTCTTCCACGTTTGATCTCTTCACGCCTGTCCCCTCAATAATTTGGTGAAGTCGGCGCCTCTAGTATGACTCATTAATTGCTGTATAAAAGTTTACTGAGGTAGGAGAAGACTCGGCAGTTCGTGAAACCTTTAATTATGTTCAACTTTACAAAATGACAACAGAGGCCAAGTTGCAATGTTCGACATTGTTTTCGTTCACTCGGGGTGGTACAGTGTGTTCATGAAATCAGCTACTCATGTTGTTCTGTCCAGCTTGCGTTCCTATATAACACTGACTCTGCTTTCACGCTGACCACTTAATGTATGGGTATGTTAGGGTCTAGTTCATTTGCGCAACGATTTCTTCATCAAAGAGCCACTTGACCGAAAATCAGTTCACCCAAAAAATCGTTTCACCGAAGTATCACTTGGTCTAAAGGTACATTTCACCGAAATATTACTTCACTCAAAAAATTCATTCCGTTGAAAGATTACTTCACTGACAGATTAGTTTATCGAAACTTTGTATTTTGTTATAGGTTCTGTTGAAGTGTAGTGCTGATGCGGGAAATTGGTCACAAAGAACACATGCAATTTGAGAGCCATAAAGTTGCTCTTTATAAATAAACATAGCGTTGTTGAATTTACTTAGCTTGGATAATTATTGTACACAAGAATTATCTTTAATCTCTGCTATCGTTAAAAAACTATGACAGTTTTATAATTTTTTGGTCAAAAGACAAGGACAACTAGCCACAAGAAACACTGTTAAAAGAAAAGTGGCCAAAGTAAAGCTGTTCATAGGAACTTTGGCAACCAGGAAAACTGACCAATAAAACATTGAGAAGTCGTTTAAAATTTTCACTCTTTATTTCTCTGTATCAACTTCCGTGAAGATCGGTTTTCATACCTTTACCATAAATTACAGAACCCTTTTTAGCAATTTGTAATTTGCCGTGCTCACATTCACAAAGTTTAAATATGAAATCAGATCAATAATTTTGCACTTTAACGTAGGCACAAAACATTAATTATAAGGCCCTTGTGCTTTACTTAACAAGTTTTAATTCACCTTGCTTGTATTCATAAGGTTTACATAACAAGTCCAGTTAATAAAGATGCACTTTTGCTTAGGCCCAAAGCATTAATTATTAAGAAAGATGACACCAAATTTTCGGTTGTAATGAGCACGCCTTTTGAATCCGTTATTAGGCGAATTAAATTTATCAAAGCTATTCAAAGTCAATGGAACCAGTTAGGAAAACAATCAACCGGCTTCTACAATCATAAAACATCTAGAAATAGTAGCAGCTACTTATTTACAGCTGGGGCTAAAATTAACAATGGTAATAAAAAGTTCCTCATAGGACAAGGAAAACGTCAGAGACAAAGATAATTTCAATGCCAATAGCTAATAAAAAAGAAGAAATATAGTAGGAAACATGATTTAAGTCTACGATTGATAGTGGAAAAATTTTGCATAATGGAAAAGTTGAAAGTAGGCGAAAACTATTCTCCGTGCGGAAAGCTATGCTAAGGGAAAAGCAACTTTTCAAATACATCTCCCGGAAGCAGAGAGAGCGAAAAAAAAAAGTTTCGACCTTTACGCTCCTAGCGGGAAATATTTGCATTATTTAAAGAGGATAATGCTCTACATCTCATTGTAGCGAATGACATGCAGTAAAGACGAAATTTCTCAATAAGGTTTTTAGAAGTGGCGACACAGCTGCAAACTGAAGTACAAAAACACCGCCTACCGACAGAACAGTGAACTACAAAATTCCTCATACACTAACTTAAAATGTTCTATAAGGAAAATGGCATCCGTTGTTAAAAGGACTTTTAAATCGCACATGTAGAAGCAGAGATATTGAGAAAACAGATTAAGCATTTGCTGCACCCCTAGCGGCAAAATTGTGCACTATTTTGGGAAGAAAATACGCCCACAGAGATTGAATAGTTAGTAGTATTTGACTGAAGGAAAAAGTTTTTCAATCGGATTTTTATCCCCGTAGATATTGTTGTAAACGGAAACATGAACAACAATATCTGATGGCAGACTTGTGCGTGAAGAAAAATTTGAAATTTTATGAGAAACATTTCGCAACAGAAACGCTCTCCAGCAAAAGAAGAATTGTTCAAATCGGAATCATATATTCTCAGAAGTTTATCGACAAAAATAAGATATAGGTGAGGTGGTATCGGTTCACGAAATAGTTTTTTCAATCGAGTTTTCAGAAGCTCAGATTTTGCTGGAAATACATCAGAAACAAAAGTTAACGCTTACGCTCCCTGGTGGCCAAACCATTCTTTAACAGAAATTAGAAATTATATGCAACGCATTTCCCATCAGAAGCTGTATCCGGTGCAGCAAGAATTTATCAAATCGGCGTTTTAGAAGCAGATATATCGGGAAAACGCAATTTATCTTTTTGCCCTCTAGCGGAAAGTCCATGAATTACTTGATATTTTTGAAATTATATGAGAAACATTTCGCACCGGAAACGCTATCTAACAAAGAGAGAATTCTTCAAATCGCACTTTTAGAAGCAGAGATATTGACGAAAATAAGATATACATCTACGTCCCCTGGTAGAGAAACCATGCATTATTTTAAGAAGAAAATATTCCGAAAAGGTTTATTGATGTGAGTGATATCGGTCCAGGAATGAAGTCTTTTCAATCGAGATTTTAGAAACTCAGATTTTGCTGCAAGTACATCAGAAGCAGAAATCAAGACCAACACCCCTGGTGGCCAAACTGTTTTATACAAAAATTAGGATTTATTTGCAAAACATTTCCCATTAGGAGCTGTACCGGTGGAGAAAGGATTTTTCAAATCGGAGGTTTAGAAGAAGAGATATCTGGGAAAACACAATTTACGCCCTCTTGCGAAAAATCTATGCTTAACTTGAAAAAAAAATGACTATAGGTAAAATAGTCTTCGACATAAGTAGAATCGAATGGGAAAATATTTTTTTCAATCAGGTGTTTAGAAGCAAAAATATGGAATAAAATGTATTTTAAATGCACTATTACCTGCATTTACGCCCTCTATCGGCGAAATTGTGAATCGTAAAAAACTGGAATGCAAGGATCATCATTCGCACATTTCAAGCTTCCAAATGCAAAAAGAACTTTTCAAATCGGACTAATAGTTGCAGAAATATGGTGGTGTTCAGAGGCGGACGGAAAAACGGACAAGTCGGTAACGTGCTGAAAAGCTCTCGACCTGGGCCTTGTTAGCTAATTTTAATCCGTCGTGCTCATATGCATAACGTTTACCTAACATTTTAAGCTAATAATTTTGCACTTTTACTCAGTCGCAAAACGTTAATTTTAAGGGCTTAGGCCTAGTCCTTTTTAGCAGATTTTATTCCTCCGTGTACATATTCACTAGCCCAGTTAATATTGTTAGTCTTTTACTCAGGCACAACACATTAATTTGATATCTCTGCTTCGATAACTTCCAGTCACTGTTGTTTGGACTATTTATTAGAAGCTTCTCAGTTGTATGCTTAGAATTGTCTGACGTGAGACGGTGAAAATTAATAGTATGAAATACCAATAAATACGCCATAATCTTTTGCCTGCTTTGGAACTGTTTCGGTTCATTCAGTGCTTTTTCTCCGATTACCAGCAGTATTTTTATAGGAAGTTCTTACAATACATTTGGAAAACAAGAGTTCAGCACGTGTGCAATGTATTACATTATTATGAAATTTTCTTTGTACTAACATTCTTTTCATTCATTTCCTCTCGCTAGTTATTTTCAGCACTCAGCCGGAATGTTGTGAGTGCTATTGATTGGAGATTTCCTCAACACCTTTTTCTGATAACGCTCAGAGTGCGTGTTACAGACACAAGCCGGAAAAGAAAAGGTCGAACTGGGACAAATTATTCTTTTGGAAGACTTGATGGAAAAAGAAAGCAAAAATAATTTATATGTGCTCACAGAAATCATTGGCTGGCGGTCCAGTTTTCAGCTTTCAAACCATCAGCAGGTCGAAATGGATAATAAAAATCAAGCAAGTGCTTTGCGTAGTTTCTTATCGTACAACACGTTTTGTGACTACTATTCAACGAGATGAGAAATGTAAGAGATTGATCCACCGAAAGTCCATTTCAATTGCGAATCATAGAGAAGATTAAAACAGATGGGTTGCTCTTGGAGGTGAAAAGTCGAGGATGACTGGTTGCGCATGAAGGGATTCTTTCTCGTGCTTTCTTTCAACCTTTCTCTAAAAAGTAATAAGAGATAATAAGAGATATATTGCATGATACATAAAGCCCTTTATCGTTTGAAGAAGACATTTTAAACTATCAGATATATCGAATATCGGGAACCGGACAGCCAGCTCCGTTTGCAGTCATAAATGGTTACTGAAATTTTTTTAAACATATTTATCTTCCCGGATAGATAGATGTTTCGCTATACTTATTAGATTTGCAAAATAATTGCTTAAAATTAGGAAAGTCATTCTGAATTACCATGTATCTTAAGAAACAAACGAGTGAGGACCAAAAAGAATATTTACTTCGGTTTTGAGCCACATCGATGGCTTGATACTCAGCTCTGCCACTAATGGCATCACCAGGGGTTGTAGATCGTCAGACGGAGTCCTTCACAGGTAAATGTACGTTTTTTGCTCAGACACTGAAACACACACAAACATATCACAAAGTAGAGACCATTTACTTAGCACCCACAGATACTGCAGCATTTTCTGGAGTCCCATAAATGGTACTAAACGCTTCTTTTTTAAATGAATTGATCTCAGATTTCAGGTTGAAACTACTTAAATTATTTTTCTGATCTAAATGATTGAATTTGACACTTCTTCCTTAGGACAAATATTGATGTTCAAAATCATGTGCAAAAGGAAGTGCTAAAGGCATTACTTAAAAAAGCAAGTGCTAACCATTACTGAAGATAAAAAAATCAGAAGCTTGGTAAATAAATAAAAAAGAGAGGGTGGAGGCATGTACGCTAAATGGCGGTTTATAAAAACTGGCCGGGAATTTATTGCATACATGTACATGAAGGACATATGAGCAATATAATAAAACTGAAATTCCTATGAACGTTTTAACTGGCTTAACATTTTTAAAGTTAATCATGCTTAAGGAAGTCGTTTCACATTTAAATACATGCGAAAAAACGATGTGTTAACGCTACGATTTCGTTTTGTCTGGCCATCCGTTTGTAGACACTATATCTAATCTAAATCCGTTTGTAGACACTATATACTATATCTAAACTTCTAGGGACTAGCTTATAAAAATTTCTGTTGCTTCGTATAAGATTACACGTGACCACGATTTTTCATATACGAATACACCGGTGAGCCATTACAATATGACAACCTACCTAATAAGTTGCAGGACCCCCTTTAGCCAGCAAAACAGCGGCCACTCCGCGAGACACCGATTTGATGAGGTGGCAATAGTTATCGTGGGGTATCTGGTACCTCAATGTCAGCAGCGGTTCCTCCAGCTCCAGTACATTTCGGGGGGGGGATTTAGCGCGAACTCGCTTTTCCAAGTCGAATCACAAGTTTTCGATTGAGTTCATGTCAGGTGAATTTGAAGGCCAAGGCATTAACAGAAAGTCACCAGCATGTTCCTCAAACCACTCCTTGACGATTCTGGCAGTGTGGCATGGCGCATTATCCTGTTGGTAATAGTAATCACCAGCAGGGAACACAGTTGCTATGAATGGGTAAACTTCGTCCGCAACGATGTTCAGATACCTGATAGCTGTCAGGAATTGTGCTATTGGGATAATGGCGACTAAAGTGTCCCAAGAAAACATCGCCCACAGCATAACACCGCGGTCGCCGGCCTGTTTCCGTCCAACAGTGCATCCAGAGCCATAGCCTCCCTTGGTAATCTGAGTATCCGCGCTCGGCCGTCTACGTGATGCACCAGCAATCTTGATTCGTCAGACAAGGCCACTTTTTTCTAATCATCCGCTGTCCAATCTCGGCGATTTTGGGCCCGTTTCATGCGTTTTTGGGAATGATGTGCAGTGTGAGCATTTGGACCCGGCTGGGTCTTCATCAACGCAGGCCCTTGCGCAGAAGGCTGCGTTGAACCATGTGCTGTGACACATTGCCCTGATCACCACTGTTGTAACTGCGGACAGCATACGGATGGACGACAGTTTGTCGTTTGGCCATCTGTGCATGCCTTTTGATACGTACTCACTACGGCAGCACGTGCATCCACCCCCCCCCGCGCGCCGTAGTTTCGAGGCTCCGTGTCTTCACAATTTGTCCTTTATCAAACTCCGATAAATCGGCAGCTTTTCCCATTCTGACTCCGAACACTCTACTAACCGAAAGCCGGTCCTCGGGTTGTATATATACTGCTCTGTGAACTTCACGTGCGCCACCGTTCGGTCTCCAAGCGCTCATTTATCTAGGCTGGGGATGGTCATAATATAATGGTTCATAATATATATCTTCCACTTTCTGGATCGCAGTTCCACGCATGGGGAACAACTGCATATTTGTACTTGTCATGATATCTTTGTTTTCAGAAAGGTATTAATTTCTTTCATTCCTGCTCTCTTCCCTTCCACTTTTCTTTTCTAATATTTGCTGTAATAGATGCAAAATGAATCAAAATTTCTGATACACAGTACTAGACATAGAAAACGCAGCACTAGAAAGTATTTGTCGAAGCGTCATGCTAATTGGTGAGTATTTTTCAACAGTTTAGGTATGTAAATTATCGCAGTTGCGAACCAATTACGTTAAAGGTGAGGGAGATAAAAATACAAAACGGCTGGGAGTAACTAAGTTTAGTCGTCCTTTCCTGGGCGTGCGGACCACTGATCAGAGGTGAAAACACTTGTAAAAATGAAAATGGCTGCCCCACGTTGTCAAGAATCCTACCATCACGTGGACACCTTTACCAGAGGCTCCCTATGCCGCATCGCTTCCGAAATGCATTAGGATACCACAACCTTCGGCAGAATGTGGTAACAGTGGCTAGAGTAAAGTAATGTGCACCGACCCAGTGGGACAGGTACACGTAGGCGGACATCCCAACGACAGCAAATGACTGACTGACAGGTACACATTCCACGGCAAGCTGTATCATTCCCCACAGTCTACAGTGGACAACATACAAGAAGGTGTACAGGTGGCTATGGACATACACGCATCAACATGGACTGAGGCAGGTTTGCACTCTCGCTAGCCATTGTGATGGATGCTCATCAGCACAACACATCGTCAGGCAATGTTGCAGTGGTGCCGTACCAGAAATGCGTGGCGCTACGAATGGAGCCATGTGGTATTCACCGACGAGCCCTGCTTCTGCTTCAGCGCCGACTATCGCCGATTGAGAATCTGACAACAACGTGGTCTCTCGGCTAATCCTTCTGCGATCCGTGAGCATCATACGACTTCTCAGCCTGATGTCATGATTTGGGGAGTTATCACTTTCAACAGATGTTCATCGCTTGTACGCATAGTGGTTACAATGACAGCCCAAATACACGTCGGCGAGGTGTCCGGTGATGCCGTGTGTTTTGTTGCTGTATCGTAGTGGCATGCTTGATGGCCACTTTCAACAAGATGATGTCAGCCCGCAGATTACCGACCAACATCGGCAGACAATGAGTACAGTATATCCAGGTGCTGCACTGGCCAACGCAATCCCAAGACTTCTCCCCAATAGTGAAAGCGCGGGACGTCATTGGCAGACGACTTACCGCCTGTGCACGACCCCTGCCCAATGTGGACACATTTCAACGACTATACGTCGTTGACATGTGTCCGATACCTTAGGATACAATCATGGGACTTTCCACTGGATACTACACCGTTTTTGCCAAATGTTTAGCCCAGCACGGTGGTCATACGTCCTACTGAATCAGGATACAATATGATATCTCCTCGCCCATCACATAAATGTAATCCCTCAGAAGCTAAATAACTTCTTTCCCACCAAGTTGTTTACATGTGCGACAAGTTTCGTGTGATTTCGTGCATTCGTTCATGGTGTAGCATTTTGTACGTCGAGCAGTGTATTTTTCTTATGTTTTGTACAAATCTTGAAAACATTCGTGATCAATGATAGTGGTGCAACAGTATAAATACCGTTTTTAATGCCGAAAAAACACGTGACGAACAAAATATCCTCATGAAAATACTTTACTATTATCAAAACATTTATAGTGCATTTTTCTGTATTCCTAATTTGGGATTTTTCTGGCAGGTAGCGCAAATGCACTAGGTACATTGATATTTATCGCAACATCTCTGTTTCTATGAAACAGATGAGGATAATATTCTTTGTGTAAGGAGGGAGTACTCATAACATTTTTTATATACACTGCTGGCTACCCAAAATGCAACACCAAGAAGGAAGCATCCGATTGGCCTGAAATTCCCAGCATGCGTCACCCGCGAGAGGACATGCAAAGGATTAGCATTGCAGAGCATATGCAAATCATGTGCGACCGGCATGCCACCGAGAAGCACTATAAGAAGGGTGCACAGAAGGCGGGGTGTAAGTAATGGAAGTGTGTTGTGCTGCCGGACGTGTGCGTGAGAAGCTTCCTGATGCCTCGTCGCAGAATACGGCATTCATCCCAACACGTTTCGGAGTTCGACAGAGGACGAATAGTGGTTTATCGCGACAGCGGTTTATCGTACCGAGACATCGACGCCCGTGTGGTACGACGTGCAGCCACAGTGATGCGAGTATGGATTCGGTGGGTGCAGGAGGGACGGACGGACCGACGTGAGCGATTGCCGCAGCCGCGGCACACCACCGAACGAGAGGACCGGCATGTTGTGCTGCGAGCATTGACGGCTCTCACCGCCACATCACGAACGTTAGCACAGGGATTAGGGTGTGTTGCGCAACAACCTGTGTCAGCACGTACCGTTCGACGTCGTCTGCAGGAGCGAGAATTTGTCGCACGGCACCCATTGTTCCGATTTTCATTGACGTTACACTACCGGCTAGTGTGGCGGCAGTGGGCCGTTGAACGCCGCACCTGGACTATGGAATTGCACGACATTGTCTTCTCCGACGAATCCCGCTTCTGCCTGCAAAACCACGATGGTCGGATCCGCGTGTGACAGCACCGCGGCGAGAGACTGTATGACGCTTGCATTATGCATCACTATACCGGTCCGTCGCCTGGCATTATGGTTTGGGGCACAATTGGATATGACACCCGCACCCCTTTGGTACGCATCACCGGTACACTTAACAGCCACCGCTACATCTCCGACGTTTTGGAGACTGTAGTCCTCCCTTACCTGCAGGACCTGCCAGCGGCCACGTTTGAACAGGACAATGCGCGCCCGCACGTGGCCCGCATCGTGCAACAATTCTTCACGGCCCACCAGGTGTCACTGCTGCCGTAGCCCGCCTGTTCTTCCGATATGTCTCCCACCGGACACGTCTGGTAGCTGATCGGCAACCGAGTGTCCCTGTAAGCACCAACTGCGGCTACGCCTGATGAACTGTGGCAACGTGTGGAAGCAGCCTGGACCGACATACCCCAAGACCACATCCAAAGCCTCTTTCGTTCGATGCCGCGGCGTGTAGTGGCCGTTATTGCCAGCCATGAGGGCCACACGAACTATTGATGTCTGCGTGTTCCGCAAGTCGCACGGGCCTGTAAGCTCAATCGTTTCATCTTTGTATCTGTTGTTATGTGTACAGTAAATCTGGCTTTGCTATCTCGTGTCCTTTTTGGTGTTGCATTTTTGGTGGCCAGCAGTGTATTTCCTTATTTTTCAAGTTAAATTATTTTCGCTGGGGAATGGAATTTTTCTGATTATCCTAATATCATTTTCTCAGGAAAGTTTATTAGAATGACTCTTTTTGTAGCAGACAGACTCAAAGAGAGCAATAGGCTTGTTTAACAAATATTTACAATTTATTTGTTAATATTTGTTAAACAAGCCAATTGTTTGAGAAATATTTTGCAAGTTTTTAAGAAGCAGAATCATTTTCCAGGTGGCTGTAACACACAGAATAGCTGACAGAAAAAAAAGCGCGGCATTTAAATTTTAGTCCCAAGTAATTCTGTAAACAGAACCATTCTAAGTTTCTTTTCTTTTTTTCATATAGGATTCTCTTTGTTAAACAAGCCTATTGTCCTCTTTGAGTTTTTTTTTCTTTATTTTATACGACGGTAAAAATTGTGTTTCATGAAATTTTACTGATACATTTTCTTCGCAGAAAAGAAAGTTCCTACAGGGAAGTTTCTCCAAACAATGGCTCCTTGGCATAAGAGTTAAGCCATCAACATTAGAGGGAGGAAAAGGGGAAGCACATAATTCTATACTAGAGACAGCGTTGTGAAAGAAAAAACAAATTCTTTTCTGTTTGGTTCAAGTTGCTCAACATTCTGCGGTTGTTTGATGACATTCACTCCTTTTGTTCAAATAATAGAACAAGTCACTATCTCTTTCCCACTATCAGGATTTTTGGTTTTGTGGTGGCAGTGAAATTACACTTCTTCATCTAATTTAAGGTATTGCATTAGCAGAACAAAACGCGAAAAAATTAACTTGTAAAGAAATCACAGAATTTCTAAACCTGTATACTGCTCGATATAAAAAATGTGACACCATGAAGAACTCGATGAAATGACACAAAAATTACCACACATATAAACAAGTAGGTGAGAAAGAAGTTGCTTAATTTATGAAAGATTAAATGAGCGCCATGAGCGAGAAAAACAGTATAATGTGGCCTGATTAAAGAAGGCTGTATGGCCGCCATTCTGGCCAATCCATTCAGTAGCACGGCGTGGTATCGAGTAGAAAGTCTTCGGATTGTGTCTTGAGGTGTCGTTGAATTTTGCCCTCAATTCATCGACATTGCGAGGAGGTCGTGTAGAGGCGTTAAATTGTATACAATGACACCCAACATATTCTCCATTGGTGAGAATTCTAGTATCGCGCTGGTCAAGGTAGCAGCTGGACACCTTGTAAGAACTATCCGCTGATGTTGGCGGTGTACGCGTGGACTTTATCATATTGAAATTGAGTATAGGGGATACCGTCGGTGAGGTGATGCAGCCACGAGACATGGCTGCATCACCTCACCGACGTGTCGTTGTGCTGTATTTGTTCCCACTATGCGTAGAAGTGATGTACATCTGTTGAAAGTGATTACTCCCCAAAACATGACATAAGGTTGAGAAGTCGTATAATGCTCACGGATCGCAGAAGGATCAACCGAGTGACCACGTCGTCTTCAGACTCTCAATCGGCGATCGTCGGCACTAAAGCAGAAGCAGGGCTCGTCGGTGAATACGACATGGCTTCATTCGTAGCACCACGCGACGCATGTCTGGTACGGCACGACTGCAACGTTGCTTGGCGATGTTCTGTGCTTATCGGCAGCCATTACAATGCCCGGCGAGAGTACAAACCTTCTTCAGCTATTCTACGATTCACAGTCCGTGTCGATACGTGTATGACCATTGCCGCCTGTACACCTCGTCGTATGACGTCCGCTGTGAACTGTGGAGCTGCTACAGCTTACCGTCAAATGCCCTCGATCGAGGCTTTCGAATGTCCTCTTACATACGCTAATTCCACTTCTGCGGTGAATGTTACTTACCTCCAACCACAGTTGCCACATTCGGCCGACGGTTGTGGTATCCACATTCATTTAGTCCGCGATGCAACGCAACGACCAACGAGTGGCACGTATCCCAATGATGAAGCCTGTGGTAAATGTTGCCGCGTGATAGTTGGACTCCAGAAGACTTCACGCAGGTATTCTCACTCCTTACACCGAGATCACTGTGATGTAGTGGTGCACACGCCCAGGAAAGGACAACTAAACGCATTCGTTTTACAATCTTATTTCTTTCACCTTTTACTTGATTGGTTCGCAACTATGATCATTTACATAACTTAACTGTTGGGAAATACCCACTAATTTTCATCGCTCTCCGAAAAATACTTTCTAGGGGGAATTTTCTATGTCGGGCAGTGTACTTCACAAATAGTTTTTCAGTGTTTTAAATTTTGAAAATTATCATTCCAATGTTAGCACTAACGTTTTCAGAATTAACAAGAAGGATATCACCATAATTTCGGACGTACAGTGGCGTTCATAAATTTCCTGCCAGTATTTACTTCTTGTTAATTCTTTAAATTACTTTTATTTCTTTAGGTGTATGAAACCAATAGCTATATACACAAATGAGCCATTACATTATGACCACCTACCTGTAATAAGCTGTAGGACACCCTTTAGCCCGCAAAACAGCGGGCTTGCTTTTGCAAGAAAAATTTGTTGAAGAAGACATCTAACGACTCAAAAACAAGGAATATACACAATCAATGCCGGTGACGCTGTCATCCCTCATTGACTACTTAATACAACGGTTGCTAAGGGAGACAATCAACTTGCACGTGTTCAAAAGTTCCCGGCCACTAAGTTGTTTGCGGGTTTCCACCTGCTGCTTTCAGTCAAGACTGTTTACTGAAAGCAGCAGGCTATGGCACCTGTGTGCGCTGTTGGGCGGAAACAGGCCGGAAGTCGCAGTATTATGCTGTGGGCGATGTTTTTCTGTGACGCTTTACTCCCCATTATCCCAATAGCATAATCCCTGACAGCTATCAGGTATCTGAACATCGTTGCAGACCAAGTTCACCCATTCATGGCAACTGTGTTCCCTACTGGTGATGGCCATTACCAACAGGATAATGCGCCATGCCACACTGCCAGAATCGTCAAAGTGTGGTTTGAGGAACATGCTGGTGACTTTCTGTTAATGCCTTGGCCTTAAAAGTCACCTGACATGAACCCAATCGAACACTTGTAGTTCGACTTGGAAAAGCGAGTTCGCGCTAAATCATCCCCACCCCGAAATGTACTGGAACTGGGGGACCTGTTGTTGACATTATGGTACCAGGTACCCCAGGACAACTATCGCCACCTCAACGAATCGATGCCTTGCCGAGTTGCCGCTGTTTTGCCGGCTAAAGGGGGGTCCTACAGCTTATAAGGTAGGTGGTTATAATGTAACAACTCATCCGTGTATACAGGGTCATATCCGCAAATATACTAAGGTGAGAAGTAAGAATGAAACCAAAAAGTGTCTTAATACGAAACGTGATCACCTCGTACGGGTAGACAGCCCTCACAACGACGATACATACTCATCACAAGGTTGTTGATGAACTTTGGTGCTATAGAATTACATTACTCGATGAGAGCGGTGCGTAGTTCAAAATGTTCCGGAAGAAGGCTGACGAGCTTCTACGTGTCGTCCAAGAGCATGTCAGGTATGTTCTATAGGGTTCAGGTTCGGAGATTTGGCTGGCCAGTCCATACGTCAAATATCTTCACTCTGTGGGAAATCATTGTGATAAGCTGAGACTTGAGCGGGCGAGCATTACTAAAAGTCTGACATGGGGCTCTAGGATTTCGTCCCTATAACGCTCAGCATTCATATTGCCTCTTGCGAACAAGTGGAATGGGCATTGTAATATGTTCATTACCTTTTTTACTGTATTATTGCTGGTAATGTGAAAGGATCGTAAGGATCGTATGCACTTCTCATACTGCTGTGTGAAGAACATTAGCAAATATAATTTCCTTTTCCTTTTTAGAGGTCCTTAAACTCAGGTTTTTGGTCTTTAAGTAACACGAAAATGAGAAGTGCATTCTTCAAGGTACTTTACATTGAAATGTAACCCACATGTGACTCATACCGCGATATTTTTTATTTTATTTTGTAAAGTCTTTAATATATTTTTGATTTTCTTTTGTAAATTTCTTTTGTAAGGTTATAAACTAAGAGTCCTGGCTCAGCTGCGTCTTCCAGCACTCTAGGATACTATGCCATTGATAAAAGAATATGGTCCATTCTACATTCAAGAACGAATTTTGGAAAGGCAGCACAACCACAATCACAGAATGAGTTCACGAAACCTATGAAACACAACAAACAGGATTCTGTATATGTGAATTAAATTCGCGCTGGAATAGCATTCTCACACAATCCGGATCTAAGAACAATGCAATAGGGAGAGAAACTCGCGTGACAATCTTTGCATAGATACTGGTCCGAACTGAAGATTTCGTAGAATGCTTTCTAATGTTTCGTTTTTATTCTTTCTTTCTCATTTGAATTTTTAACGAAACTGAGAAGAAAAGGATGACTGTTCTTTTTAATTTTCAGCTTGTTTCTGAATTTAATCGATCTGAAGAAACGAAGCTCATGTTGAAAACTTTTGATTGGTATTTATTACCGGTTGCAAATCCGGATGGATATGATTATGCTTATAAATGGGTAAGTATATCATGATTAGATGTTTTCTGTTGTAATTACGTTTTGTTGTTGTGCTTCCTGATTTTGCTGTTCCCATTATTTTTGACGTAAAACTACATCTTTCTCCGCGCTGGGTTGGGGATCACGGATGCAACGAAATCATGTCACACTTTGAACGCTAATATCATCGATACTAATAACTGTAGAGTAATAAAAATAACACATTATTAGATAGTTTATAGAGTCCTATTTATAACAACACAAGTTTCAACCCTCCGCCTCTTAACCCTTCGATACAATAGTGTTAGAATGTTAAGGTAAATTTCGCGTGGTTTTGTTTCGCCTTACGCCATTTTAAGTTTGATACGAGGGGATGCTGATAAGTTCTCGGCCTCACCCAGAAGGAAATGGGCTAGAGCCATGAAACTTAGACTATTCCACATATTCACACTGAAGTTCAACACACTTGGCACAGCGATTCTGGAGTTTCTTAAACCCTTCCCCAAAAAAAATCTGAAATCTTATCACTCAAATATTGCTAAGCTGCTGTTATCACCTCCGAATCATTCAAAAAAATGCTTCCCTTTCAAACTTTTTTTAAGGTTTGAGAACACGAAATAGTCCGATGGAGCAAGTTCTGGTGAGTAGGGTGTATGGTCTATGCACTTAAACCCCAGATTCCTCAAAACGTCCGTTATCTTGCCAGCCTTGTGAGCCGGCGCATTGTCCTGCAAAACGAGAACACCTTTCCGCAGTTTATCTTGCCTTTTCCTCTTCAACGGTTCTTTAATCGGCATAGCAAGTTGGAATATTATTCACCATTTAGTGTTATACGAATATGTTTCCGAAATTCACCACAGACGAATTTCGAAAACATTGGCCAGAAAGCAATACTATTCCGGCTGGGAAAAATCATTGATTCAAATTACCAAAATCCTTTGAAATGAATTGCTGTTTCCAAACTGAAAAATACAGGCTCTTTAATCTCCGCGCGACAATTAAAAAATTCTCATGGCAGCGAAAACTTTATTTCTGTGCTCGCAAGTGTTTCGTAATAAAAATATTTTTTTCATTTTGTCAAATCACTAAAATTATTTCTGCGTAACTAAGTAAGAACTACACAGTTTTTCCCCTTCCCTTTGCAAAGTAACCATCACTTAGCAGTAGGGTAAACAGGATTAGGAAACTGTATTAAGCGCCTGTGAAAGCGATGTTTCGCATTCTAGAGTCATTATTATATACGGCATTCAGGACTTACCTACAGTATGGCATTTACCACAGACGCTTAGCATGTGGAAAGTTTCACAAATTTGATATCTGGCAAGAATCGGAAATTTCCCTTTGTCAGCAGATTTATTAGCACGTCTTTTGTAAAAAAAGATCGTGCTTATGTTATCGGTTTGCTCGTCCGTCCGCCTGTAGACACGATATCTCTGCAACTAATTGTCCGATTTGAAAATTATTTTTGCATTAGGAAGCTTGAAATGTGTGCATGATGACCCTTTATTTTGTTTCTATTTTACGATGAACAATTTTGCCGCTAGAGGGTGTAAATGCAAATGATATCGAATTCAAAATACATTTTATTCCATATATTTGCTTCTAAGCATCCAATTCAAAAAAATTATTTTGTCTTTCGATACCACTCATGGCTAAGATTATTTTAGGTATAAACACTTTTTCAAGTTACGAATAGATTCTCCGCAAGGGGGCGTAAAAGTAAATTGCGTTTCCCCCCGATATCTCTGCTTCTAAAACTCCGATTTGAAAAATTATTTCTGCAGCGGATGCAGCTCCTGGTAGGAATATTCCTTGCATATAATTTCTGATTTTTGGTATAAAACGGTTTGGCCACCAGGAGGCGTAAGCGTTACTTTCCGCTTCTGATGTATTTGCAGCAAAATATGAGCTTCTAAAACCTCGATTGAAAAAACTCTTTCCTTGACCGATACTACTCACGTCGACAAACCATTTCAGAATATTTTCTTCTTAAAAAATGCATGGTTTCTCCGCTAGGGGGTGTAGATGTATATTCTATTTTGTCAATATCTCTGCTTCTAAAAGTCGCATTTGAAAAATTTTTTCTTTGTTGGATATAGTTTTCGGTAAGACATGGTTTTCATATAATTTCGAAATTTTCAAGTAATTCATTGACTTTTCGCTAGGGGGAGTAAAGGTAAATTGCTTTTCCCCCGATATCTCTGCTTCTAAAACTCCGATTTGAAAAATTCTTCCTTCACCGGATACAGCACCCGGTGGGAAATGTTTTGTTTGTAATTTCTAATTTTTCATAAAACATGGTTTGGCCACCAGGGCTGTTTCGTAGGTATTTCCAGCAAAATCTGAGCTTCTAAAAGCTCGATTACAAAAATCTTTCGTGGACCGATATCATTCATGTCGATAAATATTTGAGAATATTTTTTTCCTTAAAATAATGCATGGTTTCTCCTCCAGAGGGCGTAGATGTATATCCTTTTCCTGTCATTATCTCTGCCTACTTTGTTAAATAGCGTTTCCGGTGTAAAATGCTCTCATATAATTTCAATTTTTTCAAGTAATACATAGACTTTCCGCTAGGGGGCGTTAGGGTAAATTGCGTTTTCCCCGATATCTCTGCTTCTAAAATTCCAATTAGAAAAATTCTTCCTGCACCGGATACAGCTGCGGATAGCAAGAATTTCTAATGTTTGATAAAGAATGGTTTGGCCACCAGGAGGCGTAAATGCTACTTTCTGCGTCTCATGTATTTGTAGCAAAATCTGAGCTCCTGAAAACTCGATTCAAAAAGTTCTTTCATTGACCGATACCGCTCACATCAAAAACTTTTTGAAAATATTTTGTTCTTAAAATAATCCATGGTTTGGTTTTTACGCCAGGGGGCGTAAACGCTAACTAATTTTTGTCGATATCTCTGCTTCTAAGAGTCCGATTTGAAGAATTCTTTATTTGTTGGAGAGCGTTTCCGTGGGGAAATGTTTGTTATACAATTTAAAAATTTTCTTAGCACTCAAGTCTGCCACCAGGGGGTGTAACTTCACGTTTCCTATTACAGCAATATCTGTGGGACAGAAAACCCGATTGAAAATTTTTTTCCTTTGGTCAGATACTATTAACTATGCAAACTGTGTGTGTATTTTCCTTCCAAAATAGTGCACAATTTTGCCGCTAGGGCGCATATGCTTATTCTGTTTTTCTCAATATCACTGCTTTTACATGTGCGATTTAAAAAATTCTTTCAACACCGGATGCCATTTACCTTGTAGAACACTTAAGGTTAATTTTAACATATGAAAAATTTTGTAGTTCACAGTTCTGTAGATAAGTGGTGTTTGTGTACTTCAGTTTGCAGTTGTATCGCCGCTTTTAAAAACGCAATTGAGAATTTTTTTCTTCACTGTATGCCATTCGCTACAACAAAGATGTGGAGCAGTATTCTCTTTAAGTAACGCAAAGATTTCCCACTAGCTGGATAAAGGTCGAACGCTTTTTCCATGAAGAATAATTTCCACCTATTTTCAACTTTTCCGTTATGCAATTTTTTTCCGCTAGCAGATGTAGACTTATATCACGCTTCCTTCTATATTTCTCCTTTTAACTGTTTGATATGAAAATCTCTTTGTCTCTGGTGCCTTCCTTGTAGTATGAGAAACTTTTTGTTCACCATTAGTTAATTTTCGTACCATGCTTTTTAGCCGTTGATGGAACTAAGTAGATGTTTCTCTTTCTGGATGTTTTATCGATTGTTGGAAATAGTTGATTATTTTCCAAACAGGATCCATTAACTTTGAATAGATTTGATACATTTAATTCGCGTCAGAACGGATTCAAAAGACGTGCTTATTACATCCGAAAATTCGGTGTCATCTTTCTTGTTTTAAATTTCTTGCCGATTTATACCTTGCGTTATTCGCATATGACGTTTGAGGTACAATCTCTGTATTCTAATTTTGACATCATTAAACGATTGTGTTGTGTGTACCACCTCCTAAACTACCTAAGATCGAAAAATATTCGTTTTTCATGTACTCTGTGGATGCAAACTTGTTAGCAGTGCAGTTATATATATATTTGGAATTAACAAATATGGAAAACATCCCACTTTTAAGTTCATAATTCTTGTTTATAAACCACGTTAATCATTTTGCCATTCCGTGCTAAAATGTTTCTATTCTCTACAATTTCGTTTCTTCTGTTTCAATAGCGCTTGCTGAAACCATGAATTTCCTCTTTCACAAGTAATTTAATGAAGATGAGTTTGACTAAAACAACCTGTCCAATCATGTACGAACCATTTGGAAATTTTTCCCAATCTACGACCCGTAACGAAATAAGAGTGATGTAAATTTGTCGCCATGAAAGATTCCTACCACTGATAGAATAACAATGCCGAAATGAAAAAAATGTTTTGCTTCCATGAATCAAGCTTTACAGAAACATTTTCAATCATATTCCATCAACTTTGGGCAGCCTTGGCAGTGCGCTAATGCAGTTTTCAGATCACATTCGCGTTCTCAACTGTCTCGCTGGTTTCCATAAAAATGGCATAGAATAGTTAGTTTTTCAAGGCTGCTAGCAAGCTTCACTTTTGGAATTTGACACTGGAACTTGAACAACAAAGAAAAACAATCTTCCAAATTTTGAAATTTTTATCACGATTTCCCAATGAGTTAATATTATACATATTTACAATAATAAAACCTTGATCTTTTATTATTGTAGATATGAACATTGATTTGCTTGACAGAAATGACTGGAAACTAAATATATTCGATATAAACTAGTTTCCATAAATTAAAGAACAGCATGAAATGTAGTGAAAGTGGATGAACGAAGCATAACAGAGGTACAGTATTTTAACTCGGCGGTGTCAAATATGGTAAACAAATTACCATAACGTGTGTCTAAACGTGTTAATCAGTTGCAGGTTAAACAGAGGCAGATGAGAGCGTCTTGACATTTCGCTTTTGAATTGCAAGCAGTACACTTTGCTTTGAAAGTTTGCATTTTACTGTTGTGGTGACATTGTTTACACGTCATTTTGAAGAAGAATTAAAATGAAGATCCACTGAAAGAGTCCAAGCAAGCCAGTCTCAAGCCCAAGTAGCCAGGTGACTCAGTGTGAGTAGTTCCGTAATCCATCAGTTTTGGGCCACGTTGCAAAGTATAGTAACGATATCAAAGTTTGGTAATGAAAGATCTCGGGCAAAAACTGTAGGAGATGACCGTTATTTAAAGCTAAGTGCTTGAAAGAGAAAGACTTCCACTCCTGACTGGATCTTGACAGCAATAGGAAACTTGGTGTGTTGTTCCACGGTGCGCAGGAGGCTTTATGTATATGGTCTTTATGCTAGGAGACCGATGATGTGCATCCCCCCTCACCTCTCGTCATAAATGAGAACGTTTTAATTGGTGTCGCAGTCATGGCAATTGGACTGATGATCTGACGATTAATGGAGCCTTGTTTCCCTTTACGGATGACTCCAGATTTCCTTTCTACGGTGACTACAGACTAAGACTTATCTGGAGAAAACCAGGGACACTTAATCATCATTTAAACGTCTTAGAAGGGGACATTTATGGTGATGGTATATGTATTTTACATTCGATATACGAGGTATGTATTTATATTTTTTTGTTCTCCAAGTAAGGCAGCATTGCTCTAATAAATAATTGTTCAGGATATTGCTGTTTAAAGAAAACGATATTATATCGTATTAGATACCCAAAAATAAAATAGAAAAAAACTTTTAAGTATATATATTTATATATATATACAGTGGTGTCCAGAATTAACGTAACAACCACAAAAAAATGAAGAGCGAAAAATCCACACGACAGAGTTTAATGACAGTTGGTATGGACTAGATACAGTTATCGATAACGCAGCAATACATAACAGAAAAGGAATGACACCGAATGAGGAGGAAGCATGCTCATAGCAGCATGGCTGTTCAAAAGTGATGCAGCAAGTGGGGCAGATTTCAACGGGTTGATAGGGAGTATGATTTCAGCACAACGACCGCTCATACTATTTGCAAGGCTGTGAATGAGAGTTTGGGAAAACAAGTGTGATTCCTTTAGCAACGGCGCGTCTGAAACCCGAGAGGGATTTCGAAGGATACTGTCGGCTTGCTATTTCTCTTCCGAGGGCATCCCATACACGCTGTATCGGTTTCAGGTCCGGAGACTTCGTGGGCCACTTCATCTTGTGAATAACTTCACTCTCCAGGTAATCGTCGATTAGTCGAGAAATATGGGGATGGCCTTTAACGTCCATAAAAGAAACTGGGAGCCAACAGCTCCTTTGAAAAGCAGTACATAGGGCTCCAGGATGTCATTCTTGTAGAGTTCAGCAGTCAGGGTGGCTCCTGAAAACACATGCAGTCACATGCGTTCATCCAACATGATGCCACCCCAATCGAGGAGTCTTTCACCACTGTGGTGGTAAATTTCCCTAATGTTAGAGGAAATATTTCGGTTTCCCGCCTATCTCTAAACTTACACACGTCGAGAATTCGTGTTTAGGCTGTACTGCGACTCGTCACTGAGAGAACACAAGTCCACTGATCAGGGGTCCTGGAGTGCCGTTGGAGGGTCCAATTCAGACGGACCTTTCCGTGCGATACGGCGAGTGGGATACAGATCAATGGCCTTCTTGTACACATACCTCTCTTGTAAAGCCTTCTGTAAATTGCTTGCCTCGATAAAGTTTACACAAGGCTCCAGGAGAGAGCTTCTGCGCGGTTCCTATAGCACAGGAGAGGTTTTGCGAGAGTTGCGTGTCTGTCAACTCCCTACGGTGGCAATATGTTAGAGACAAATACCTGTCGTTCAGACTTGTTGTGGCTTGTGGGCGTCCTTGTCCCTGCCTTATGGTTATTGTTCTGGTTTCCTGGAACTATCACCACAGACTGGAGACCACTTGCCTCCACACATTCATCCATCTCACTACCTCAGCTTGCGATTTGGTAGATTTGGCCTATTGCCAATCTACCAATCGCTCTCTACCGTAAAGAGTCTTCTAAGCGATATGGTGCGGAGCCATTCTTTCACTAACACACTAACTCAAGCTTCAATTGCCGCACCTCGTTCAGAATAACGTTTATCAAGGTCACGCGTCTACTCGCTGGATGACGCACTGTCATCATTTATATATTTCCATGGGAGCTAGCATGTACAAGGGAAAACTCTAAGTCGACGTACACAAACAATAACGTTGCTTGTGTACGTCGACTTAGGGGTTTCCCTTGTACCTGTCTGGGAAAAATCTTTACAGTCGGTCGTCTCGTTTTGGATATATTCTCGAATTTGCATTTCTCACGTTAATTTCGGATTCTAGTTTATACATGTGACGTGCAGCAGTACCGTATATGAAGTTAGAAAGGGAAAAGAGACTCGAAATCTGATAAGGACAAACAAATCGATTATTTACACAAATGAACCTGAAAGAACACTGAGAAAGCTTTTGGAACCCCTTGTTTACGAAGGGCTTTCATTCGGAGCAGAAGTACATAACGTGAAAAAATTAATCTTTTATCAGACTGGACGTAGTAAGAATTACGGGTAAAAATACTTTATGATATGTGTCTGTGCTGATATTCTGAATGGACTCTAAATTAATACTCCACCGTAAATTCCTTTAACTATCCTAGATAGCAAAACTCTTCTTGGAAAATATTTTCGACAAAGTTTTAAACTGGCGCTACAATAAGTTGCCGTGTCAGTTGCAAGATACGTGGGATTAACATGTGACAAAAAGGCTTAGTTCATCAAGTAAAACCATAAATATGTTCAGGCACTTTAAAGAACCGCCCAGGAAATTTATTTACATCCTATAAGAGATACTATATTAACTTATAGCAGAACACGACAATACTAGATATGTTGGCTATACTAGATATGTTGGCTAAATATAGTGCGAATGTTACAAAACCTTTTAATTATTTTAGCAAGCGTTTTCTTGTACAAAAGAGAGAGAGAGAGAGAGAGAGAGAGAGAGAGAGAATTCATTCAATTTGAGCAAAATAATTGACAAAAGCTTTAAGATAAAAAACAAAACAAAAAAACCTGATGCATTTACAGATATCCTCTCATTTGACTTTGATGTATTTTCCCATAGCAGCCATTATGAATATCAAATCAAAGAAATGAAATGAAAAATTCATGTAAATTCAATTACGTATGTTAGAACGTTATTCCTCTCTTCCGAACACATGCATATTAAATTTAACTTCGACGGTCCAAGAATTGTGATTATTACTATATTCCAAGAAAGTGCACAAAAATTTTATATATAAAATTATATAAATATATAACATTATAAAATATATATAGAGAGAAATTTTTCATATTTTTGAAATGCAGTCATGCTAATTTGTTTTAAACTAATGGCGTATTTTAAAAACTAAAGTTCATTTTCATAAGGAATTACTATATTCGCCCTTTCAACTTAGGATCGTTTGTGGCGAAAGACTCGTTCTTTCAATCCATTCAGCCCTCAGTGCCTTGGAGTGGACTTCAATAGGAACTGGGACTTCCAGTGGAATGGTAAGTGATTAGGTAATATTTTTTGTCACTTAGGAGAAAGAGGATCTTTAGGTTAACTAATTTAGCGTTAGAAACAATTTGTTAAATGTTGCTGGGAAGTTTCTTTTGTAGTACTTTCATAGCAAATCGAAATATTCTTTTGATTTCAAATTAACAAAATCATTTGCTGATTTTTTTTTGTTTTTTGATTGGAGGTTTAACGACCACCGCGAGCAACTCGATGGGCTATAAGCAGGCACCCGTTCTTAATTTAGGGTCACTTGTTCCAAAGAAGGGAGAGAGCTAGTGCTATAAGACAAATGTAACATCCATGCTTCACCTAGATTCCAACCGGGGCCTATCTTGGACGAATGGTCAGAAGCTAGCACTTTGACCACTGTGCCCCCGGGACGACAATGAATGGAAATTTTACATTTACAACCACAAGATTGTCTATGGCTGCGTAACAAGCATTAACGTAATTCATATTTGCCTTGAGGCCTTCTTATGGGTGTGCTGTTGTTTCTTAGTATTTCAGTTGTTCAATGGTGGTCAGTCTTTCTAGCTACACTTCCAGCCCATTACCACTTGAGGACCTTTACTCTGCTCATGATGTCACGAGCTCTTGTCATTTTCTTAATCTATGAGTTCCTTTTCTTATCTTTCCTGGTTACATCAAGCATGCATCCCTCATGCTTCTCTGCATATCTATTTCAGTTCAAGTCCATGTTTCTATTCCATAAGTAAGAACTGGAAGAAGAGGGATAGAGAGAGAGAGAGAGAGAGAGAGAGAGAACCCATTTTCTAATCAAACGCGTATATGTGAACGTGTATTTTGTGTAAACATTAATTATACATTGTTTTTATTAAAAACACGTATTGCCAAAAATGCGTATTTTACAAAATTGATTACTTATTCATATTTTTATAGATTTTATTCTTGATGATTTCTTTTGAGAATGAAATTTCTTCAGAAACATAGGGAAAATGTTGATTACTGTAGGCTGTACATTAAAACACAAAATATGGAAATTTCAAGGAGTAAAAACACATTCGCCGCTTTTAAGATTTGTAACGTACCAGGAGATGTGACGTACCTGCCAGAAGGACGCACACGACATAAAGGCAGATAGGAATCAGAATAAAATGTCCGCGTAGCTCAATTGGTAGAGCAACTTATTCCGGAATGAGTGGACCCGGCCGGGTTCGAATCCTGGCGTGGACAGAAATGACGGAGAAATTTACTTCGTTATAATGGCGCCCGAACTATCCGGATGACCCGACCGTTCAAAATCTCGCAATCTCGCAATGGTGTGATGTTCTTTCCACACCGCGAGATAGAAAAAATAAGAGAATCCTTTCTCCAGCACTTCGAAAAAAAAAATAAATAAAAAAATAAGGGGGAGATGGTGTAACGTACCAGGAGATGTGACGTACCTGCCAGAAGGACGCACACGACATAAAGGCAGATAGGAATCAGAATAAAATGTCCGCGTAGCTCAATTGGTAGAGCAACTTATTCCGGAATGAGTGGACCCGGGTTCGAATCCTGGCGCGGATAAAAATGACGGAGAAATTTACTTCGTTATAGATTCAGCCGCTTCTTAGAGACTAAAACGAACAGTTACTAACATGAGGCTTATGATCGGCTGTCATGTGCTTTATTTTGCCAAATGAAAATGCGCACTTGCATCACGTTGAAATGAATTTGCACGCCTGGAAAAAAAGAAAATGTATGAATTCTCCTCTTCACAACTGCACCCATCCGTTGTGAAAAGGTTCGTTTCAGCTTAGCCAAGCGCAGGTATGATAGAAAAAGCATTCGCCATTTAATGAAAGAATTAAGATTCAAATACAAACGCGCATTTGCGCTTTTTAGCACAAGTATAGCTATTTGCAAACTAACAAGGAAACGTGTTTCAGGAAAAGCCAAAAGTACAAAAAGAATCTTGACACAGATTCAGCTGGCTGATTTAAAAAAGAATTTTGAGAATATGTTTCTAGAAGCAAAGATGTCATTCCACATACAAATGAGCAATTAGTGAAAAGCCGTACGACAGGAAACACTGAGATACATGAATTATTATTCTTTTAATAAAACAGCTATGTGTAGCTCGTGGTTGGTCTTTCGCTGATGGAAATGGATAACGTCCACAGACTGACAGACAGATGGAAAAAGTGATGTTATGAACTCATATCATTTTATGGTATACACTCTTGAAAAAAAAACAAAAAAAAAAACGAAACATCCCGAGAAAGTTGTTCGATCCTGATGAAACTCCCCATGCAAGTATCTCAGGGCAGAATAAGCAAATGATTAAAATATAACGACCGAAAGCGAAAAAGTGGCCACCACGCATAACGGAGGCCATATCAAGAGCTATTGTGAATGCGGATTATGGTTGCATTAACCTCCACGGACTGTGAGGATGCCTCGACGTCGGATCCGTGCGCAATACGAGCAGTTGAGCGAGATTGAATGAGGACGTATAATTGGGATGAGAAATACCGGTTGCTCAAGTTACCGTATCGCCAGGCATTTGGGTCGGAGAGATGCGGCAATTGGACGATGTTGGTGACAATGGGTTGAGGAGAGCACAACCCAGCGGCACGCAGGTAGTGGACGGCCGCCAAGGGCATAGACGGAGCGCGAGGATCAAGCGATTGTGAGACCCACACGAACAGAACCGAATTCATCGCTCTCAACCATTCGTGGCCATATTGCGTCGTCTACAGGTACGGAAGTCGCTATTCGGACCGTTGCCAGACGACTTGCGACACGGGGACTACATTTGAGGAGGACACTTCGCCAACTACCACTTCCGTAACGAGCATCGCCGGCACCGGTTGTAGTGGTGTCGGGCCCGATAAACGGGGAATAGTGTCCAGTAGCGTCGTGTTGTCGTCAGAGATGAGTCACGGTCTGCACTTGGCTCCGATGACCAGCGCATACGTGTCTGGAGACAATCCGGCCATCACACGGATCCTGCCTTTACCGTGAAACGACACCCTTACATGGCCAGTCCGATCGAACATGTTTGGGACATGATGGAAGGCCACCTATGCCCATCCCGGAATGTCGGCTAACTGTCCTACAATTTGCACATCATCAGGCATGCTATATCTCAGCACAGTATCCGTGAACAATATGCGCCTATGCCACGCCGGGTGATCGCTGGTATCCTAACCAGAAGTGGCGCAACAACGTACTGACTTGTTCCGCTCATGTAACTGTTTTATCGGAATAAATGGCCTAACTGCTCTGAAATTGCAACCATTTCCATTTCTAAACACGCATATTGACCAATTTTCATCTCGATTGGATGATTCCATCTGTGTGCTTCGTCTTTTTTTAACATGTCTTTTGTAAAAAAGATCGCACCTATGTTATCGGGTTGTTCGTTTGTGGGCACCATATCTCCGCAACTATTAGCCCGATTTAAAAAAATTATTTTTGCATTGGGAATATGAGAATGACGATCTGTGCATTCAGTTTTTCTTACAATGCATAATTTCGTCGCTTGAGGGCGTAAATGCAGATGATATCGAATTCAAAATAAATTTTATTCCATATATTTGCTTCTAAATATCCGTTTGAAAAAATTATTTTAATTTTCGATTGCATTTATTTTGAAGACTATTTTAGGTACAGTCACTTTTTCAAGTTATGCATAGATTTTCCCCTAGGGACGTAAAAGTAAATTGCGTTTTCCCCGAGATCTCTGCTTCTACAACTCCGATTTGAAAAAATCTTCCTACACTGGATACAGCTCCTGATGGGAAATGCTTTGCATATAATTTCTAATATTTGGTAAAGAATAGTTTTGCCACCAGGGGACGTAAGTGTTAATTTCTGCTTCTAATGTATTTGCAGCAAAATCTGAGCTTCTAAAATTTCGATTGAAGAAATTATTTCGTGTACCGATACCACTCACGTCGATAAACCTTTTCGGAATATTTTCTTAAAATAATGTACGGTTTCCCCTCTAGAGGGCGTACATGCATATATAATCAATATCTCTGCTTCTTAACATTCAATTTCAAAAACTCTTTCTTTGTTAGGGAGCGTTTCCGTTGCGAAACGTTTCTCATATAATTTAAAAATTTTCAAGTAATTCATACACTTTCCTCTAGGGGGTATTAAGGTAAATGACATGTTCCTAATATTTCTGCTTCTAAAACAACAATTCGTAAAATTCTTCCTGCATCGGATATAGCTCCTGATGGGAAATGTTTTGCATATAATTTCTAATTTTTGGTAAATATCGGTTTAGCCACCAGGGGCCGTAAGTGTTTATTTCTGCTTTTGATGTCTTTGCAACAAAATCTGAGCTTTTGAAAACTCAATTGAAAAAACTATTTCGTGGACCGATACCGCTCACCTTCGAAAACTTTTGAGAATACCACCTGGCAAGGCCAGAAGAACACTCATTGTATGCTGATAATATTGTTTTAACTGCATCAGCTTCAAGTCGTCACACAATTCACAGTGACGTTGCAACATCATTAATCGCACTGGAACAATGGAGTGACTGTATGAAACTAGGATTTGCTCCGGAAAAGACATCTCTATTTGCCTTTCCAAAAAAAGGCACTATGAGAACGCCTTCACACTGTAAATTTAAGGGTCATGCAATAAAAGCAGTTCACGAAATGAATTACCTCGAAGTCATTTTAGACACCAAAGTTACCGGCATTCCACAGTTGGAAATACACTGCTGGCCACATAAAATGCAACACCAAGAAGGACACGAGATAGCAAAGCCAGATTTACTGGACACATAACAACAGATAAAAAAGATGAATCAATTGAGTTAACATGCCCGTGCGACTTGCGGAACCCGCAGACATCAATAGTTCGTGAGGCCTCTATGGCTGACAATAACGGCCGCCGTACGCCGCGGCATCGAACGAAAGAGGCTTTGGATGTGGGCTTGGGGTATGTCTGTCCAGGCTTCTGCCACACGTTGCCACAGTTCATCAGGCGTAGCCGCAGATGGTGCTTGCCGGGCCATTCGGTTGGCGATCAGCGACCAGACGTGTTCGATGCGCGACATATCGGGAGAACAGGCGGGCCATGGCAGCAGTGACACATGGTGGACCGTGAAGAATTGTTGCACGCCGTGAAGAATTCTTCCGGGCGCGCATTTTCCTGTTGAAACGTGGCCGCTGGAAGGTCCTGCAGGTAAGGGAGGACTACTGTCTCCAAAACGTAGGAGATGTAGCGGTGGCTGTTGAGTGTACCGGCGATGCGTAACAGAGGGGTGCGGGTGTCCTATCCAATTGCGCCCCAAGCCATAACGCCAGGCGACGGACCGGTATGGCGATGCATAATGCAGGCGTCATACAGTCTCTCACCGCGGTGCCGCCACACGCGGATCCGACCATCGTGATGTTGCAGGCAGAAGCGGGATTCCTCGCAGAAGGCAATGTCGTATCATTCCGTAGTCCAGGTGCGGCGTTCAACGGCCCATTTCCGCCGCACTCGCCGGTGGCGTAACGTCAATGGTAATCGGAGCAATGGGCGCCGTGCGACAGGTCTCCGCTCTTGCAGACGACGTCGAACGGTACTTGCTGACACAGGTTGTTGCGCAACACACCCTAATTCCTGCGCTAACGTTCGTGATGTGGCGGTGCGAGCCGTCAATGCCCGCCTCACAACATGCCGGTCCTCTCCTTTGGTGGTGTGCCGTGGCTGCGGCAATCGCTCACGTCGGTCCGTCCGCCCCTCCTGCACCCACCGAATCCATACTCACCTCACTGTGGCTGGATGTCGTCCCACACGATCGCCGATGTCTCGGTACGATAAACCGCTCTTGCGATAAGCCACTATTCGTCCTCTGTCGAACTCCGAAACGTGCTGGAATGAGTGCCGTATTCTGCGACGAGGCATCAGGAAGCTTCCCACGCACAAGTCCAGCAGCACAGCGCACTTCCACTGCTTACAATCCGCCTTCTGTGCACCCTTCTTATAGTGCTTCTCGGTGGCGTGCCGGTCGCACATGATTTGAATACGCCTTGCAATGCTAATCGTTTGCATGTCCTCTCGCGGGCGACGCATGCTGCAAATGTCAGGCCAATCGGATGCTTCCTTCTTGGTGTTGCATTTTGGGTGGCCAGCAGTGTAGTTAAAAGAAAGTGCAACCAAATCGTAAACCGCTTAAATGGAATGAGCCTGAGCGGTGAGATGAATAAACATATCTACACAAGAGGAATTGAGAGGATGATAGTTTACGGAAGTTGTGCATGGTGGTATGGGATAGTTAGAATGAAAAGGAAGCTAAATCAAGTGAAGAGAGAAATACTATTCAGCATAACAAAATGCTGTAGAACTACTTCAACAGTGACATTGCAAATTCTATCGGGCTGCGTCCCTTTAGATCTGGTAACTGGGAGAGAAGTGGCCTTTTTCAAGATTTCTAGAAGAAAAAATGCATTTGCGTTTTCGGTTCTCAACATCAATGGTAGAACTACGAAAGGGGAAGTTTCTTTCCTCTAACACATCCTGGAGTAAGATTCTGTCCAGGATGGAGTACCGAACCTCCACAGGAGAGTGGCCAAGAATAATACTCATATGGCTCGAAAATGAATGAAAGAGTTGTTGCAAGCTTTATTGCATGTTCAGAAATGAGAGAAACTACGAGAAATTTTAGGTTCTCTGACAACGCAACAATATTCCAGGATGAGTTGGCGGCAATAAAGGAACCCATGTTTTGGTCATTGACAAATTCGAGTTCAGATATACTAAAAATTTATTCCGAGAGTCAAGCGGCTTTAAAAGCAATAAGCAATTTCAATTCCAAGTTGCAACTGGTGACTGATATCAAAGAACTTGTATCCATTCTTCAAGAAAGAATACAGTTCTTTTGGGTGAAAAGACAGATGCTTCCAAGGAAATAAAGTCGCAGACACACTTGCAAATGAAGGAACACGCAAAACAACTATAGACGTCCATTTGAAAACGTCTCTAAGATGCTTAAAAATGTCTTTAAGAAAAGAGGCCCTGCGTGAATGGCAACAGCGATGGCAAGATTCCCTAATGGAAGACATACATTTGAGGCCTTTCCAAGGATATCAGTGAAGAGATACTTTTCGGATGGTTTCTTAAACCAAGAACTCATAGGCCACGGATTCTTTCCCTCGTATTATTCGAGATTCAGATTGAAGAGTGTGCCATGCAACTGTGGCTCCACTTCAGGAAATGTTTTTCACTACATTTTAGATTGTCCACAGCTTGCTCATAAGAGAGCAGAACTTCTTCCAGGTCTCAGATCCAGGAAACTCGGGGCACTATTGGCGTCCGCAACCTTGAGAAAGGGACTTTCAGAACTCCTGAAATTCGTGGTGAAGAATGTAGATAGCATTTTCCAAGAAGACTCGTTTTCTGAATAAAGTTGCTGACCAGGAACAATTCAGTTTGGAGTCACCTGAGTGTTGTGAACATGTGTTTCACACCTAGGGATGCTTTGTTGACTGCCCCTGGTGTGGAAAGTTAGTGTTTTTGTATCTGTGATCCTTGAGTTGACACCGTAAAATAAATTTTGCATATCTGGAATTTTTTTTTTGTTTGAAAAATATCTTTTTTGTCTGCATAGAAGGAAATGTGCATATGAATGTTCTTATAGATTAAACGACACAATGTCTTGATTTTTAGTAATGTCAATGCTTGCTTTGTTTGTGACCACATGCGTCAAATTTTAGTATTTCGATTTAAGTGCTTCTAGCTCATCTAAGGAAATGTTTTTCATATTTGTTTCAGTTGAGAAGTGTTTAAAAGCTTTTGCCTTCTCAAGTTTGATAATTGGAATTTGTTAACAATCTTTAAAAGTGATAATTTTGTTTTTACTTAAATTTTCTTTTCACCCAATGTATTAATTAACTAATGAAACTATCATCGATTTGTTGTTGTGCTTTTGTTTTAATAAAGGACCAAAGTGTGGTCCAAAAAAGAAAGATGTTGGCGTTCCGACAGGATCTCCCAGTCTCGAATTTCTGCCCTTAGAGCGCTTCCACCAAGAGTGCTGGCGTCAGTTGCTGGGGCTCCTTTCACTCCGGGGTGAGGAACGCTGCGCCACATTCCTTCATTGAGAACATTAATCCCTGCAATGTCTGGTAATCAGACGGAATAGGATTATGATAATATGTTTAGCCTACCTTTCTTTTTCATTCTCACTCCTGTATCTCATTGTGCATTACCCTTCGTCAAATTGAACTGGCACCGTGTGCTTTTCCCTCGTAATTTACAAAAAAGGGTTATTTGTTACTGATCCCCCGAGTCGTATGACGTAGTTTGCAATGCCCAATGAAGGATCCTCAGCGCTACAGAAGAATGCGGAAGCGTAGAATGTCACTGTAAGGGTAAACCTGAAATATCGCTGCGTGATCCTTCGTCCTTGAGAGGTTTGAGACGCATGTAGACGAAGTGTCACTTATTTCTCTGTGTGATGTGGCCACTTCAGCTATAAAAGGGATGCCGTAGCCGTATTAAACTTGTGCTTTATTTGTGGCTGTGAGAAGTTGATGTGAAGCTTGAAATGTGAATTTAATCCTGTATTTTCCGGTATTATGTTTAGTGAATGTGAATACAATCGTGATATTAAATCTTCATTTTTACAATGAATGCAGCCTTTTTCCAAAATGAAGAAGCTTTATTTTAGAAAAAGAAAGTGGATTTTTCTGTACCAAAAAGTTCGAAGTATAGTATTTAGGGTCACATCAACCTGAAGATTTTGTACTTGTCAATAGTAAAGCGAATTAGATAAACTTTAGAGACAACTTGATATTATTATTAACCTTTTAATGACCCCGATCCTAAAATGTCTTGCCGTTCAGAATACCATAATGCCAGAAAATGCTTGTTACCAAATTTAATTCCCCCTCCCTTCTGCAATAACAAAAGAAGGATTAGGGCTCGGTCACTTCTCGAAACTTCCAATTTCTAGGCTTGACGTACACTGACCTTCGGCCGTTTATGTGGGGCAATCAGTGCATTCTTCTACTGACTACTGAGAGCCTTAAGCATATAAGAGGGAGTGGTAGCAGCTAAAAAGTCTTGCTTATTTTACCCATTTATTGTTTTTTCTTGTAAAAAATATGCTGCAGATCTGTTTATCTGGTTTGAGAAAAATTAAATAATTTTTACGACAAATTTTCCCGCATAAACTCCGCTTTTGGTACAATGCAAAAAAATCACGCACAAACGAAGCACGTGTCAACAAATCAAGAGTTCTACTGAGCGATGTCAAAAAGTTGAAGGATATTGCTCCGAGATAAGTCAACTCGTAGTCCACTTCTTTGTTTAGTGGCAACAATGACGTCTGAGGGTGACTTCTGTTAATCCATCGGACGCCGTGCAAATTCAAATAACATGGAGAGTAGGAAATCCTACTCATGCTATCCGGAGGACTTGGGCACTCGTGGTTGTTTGCATGTAAGCTAACTCATTATCATTACCTGTGCCGTCCAAATGCGGACTTCGCAGGGATAGATTGAACTCTCTCGAAAAATAGTAGTGAAGGCGTTGCGAGAGCAATGGTACCAGGATCCAGCAGTCTTTCACCTAGACAGAATCGGTCCAGAGACAGGCATTGATCTGCGGCCCCCACGGGACCTACACTTCCCGCCCCATTACCATAGCCCGTACGTGTGACGCGCCAATGGGTTGGGGCTCTAATTTTGCGTCTGGCCGGGAGATTTATTCGCCAGCGCGATGGTGTATGGGGTCGAGGCCCTTTCTTAGTTCTTGGCTAAAATAGATACAAACACATATATGCACTGGGGGTCCCGTGCAATGGGAAAAACTCTTTTATTTTCACGAGTCTCCTAGCAGAGATCAAAAAGAAAAATTTACATGGTATTTACAACGCAGCACTTGGGATGCAGAAACGACCTTGCACCTCTTCATGGTCGATTTTACACCTCTTCATGGTCGATTTTACACCTCTTCATGTCTTCTGTTTTTTATCTTCATCCTTCTCGCATGATTTCTTCCTGCCTCGCAACAAAGTCTTTGACCAACTAGGAGAGTTCCTGTCGTGCCTTGGGGAACGCGAGCAGGACCGAAAGATCCTTTGTATTTCCCAGGCATGGGTCGAAGGCTTGTCTCCTACCTGCAAGAGAGACACAATCAGAAATTATGTGTGCGACATCCGCGGTCTGGGCCCCGAGCCGCACGTTCGTTCCCGAGCAGCCAAATGGCGGTAGTACTCTGGCGACACGCCATGGCCGGCGAGTACCTGGTTTAGGAACCCATCACTCTCAATACGTCTTACTGAGACTCTGGGAAAGATACGATGTGTCTTTCTGCCCGTATCCCTCTTGTCCCACCAATCCACCATCATGGCGTTTTTCAGCTGTGTCAGCACGGTTTAAAACGGCTTCCGGAACTGTAAATCTATTGCCCCTTTCCCAGCTGCTTCCTTAACCATCTGATGCGCACGTTCGTTTTCAGTGGTTCCGACATGGCTTCGAACCCAGTGGAAAGAAACCACCGTATTGCCTGCAGTATCCAGTAAAGACTTGATTTCTATGACAAGAAGAGTCTTACTCCTGAACTGACTAAGCGCTTTCAATGCCGCTTGGCTGTGAGAGAAAATTCTTAGAAACCCTACGTTGCATCTGGGCAGAGCCGGTTGCAACGCTTCTCTGATCTCAAACAACTCTGCTTGGAAGACAAAGGAATTGGACGATAGTTTCAACTGTTCCGCGAAAGTCTCGTTGTCATCCGAGAATTCGCAGATCCCGGGACCAACGCATCCATCTAATTTGGAGCCGTCCGTAAACATCTCCCTACCCTTCCCCGTGGTGAGAGCCTTGTTGCATGTGGGAGAGAGTTCATTGGCCGGGTGGCAATTTTTGGCTGGCCCAGTCAGCCTCATCCCGTTAATCCTATTCAGGATGGAAGTGCACTTTTCTCTCAGGTATCTCAGATGAGGGAGTCCCGACAACTTAGTATCTAGAATGACTCCTAGATACCGCATCTCCCTCACCGAATTAATAGTATGACCATTGAAACGAGACTTAGGGGGAGTGACCAGTTCCTTCTTTTTCGCAATCATTAAGAGAGTTGTCTTTTCGGGAGTGAAGCAAAGTTTGCACTCCTTACTCCAGCTATCGAGTTGTAAAAGAGCAGTATGAATTTTACTCTCGATCACATGCCTTCCCGATGCAGACACTATGAGGGCGAAGTCATCCGCATAGGTCTGCATTTGCACCCCGTCTTCCAAGGGAAGAGCGAGTGCAGTATCAGCGACCACATTCCACCAGAAAGGGCCCGAGCAAGGACCTTGCGGGCATCCGTTTATGTATTCTCTACTGAATACCCTATCGCCGGCTTCGAACTTTACCCTCTTGTTTGAGAGGAAATCGCTAATTAACAGGAACGAATTCCTGGAGATGCCAAGTCTTTTCAGACGGTCTAACACCAGTGGCCACCAGACGCTGTTGCACATCCAAGGGCACGAGGCAGTGCGAAGTCGTCTTTACCTGCTGAGTAAGGTTGACTAGCGCTTGGCCAGTACACCTCTCCGCTGTAAAACCGAATTGGCTGCTGGAGAGCTTACCTTGTCCGACCAGGTAATGGATTGCTCTGGTCACAAGGACCTTTTCAAGCACCTTACTCCATGCGGAGAACAGGCAAATCGGCCTGTACGCCGCCGGATCTTCTCCTATCTTGTTTTCTTTCCTGAAGAGAACGAACATTGCGGTTTACCACAATGAAAAGAAACACCCTTTTTCGAGACATTTGTTCAAAAAAGCAACGAAATACCTTGGGTTGGCAAGAAAAACTTCGCGGATGACCGCTTAATTCAACCCATCTTTGCCGGGAGCCTTACCAGAGTTGAGGCTATTGATCGCGGCACCTACTTCCATCTCCGTGAACGGCGGATCGTCCTGAGTGTCTGGTGGATCTCTGCAGCTTTCTCTGATCGTCCCCGTCTCCTCATCAGCCGGGAAGTGGTAGATCAGGAGCGCATACACGGTTTCTTGCAAGGTGGAGGTATTCGTGGCACCTTTTGTCCTGATAGAAGTCAGTAACAGTGGGCCGGTGAGGGACCTTTGCTACCTTGTACGGTATCCCGAAAGAATTCCCGACAGGGATAGACTTGCATAGCTGTCTTCAGAACTCTCCGATGCTATCACTGCTCTAAGGTAAGTAGCGACGGAACGGTTATATTCCTTTTTTAGGCGTTCCCTCTTGTCCAGGTCAAACCACTCCCGTGGCATCCTCCTCCTTCTGCGTATGGCCTTCTCTCGCTGAAGACTCAGGTTTTCTGACCACCAGGGAAGCAAGGGCCTAGGACCGCCCCCGCTCTCCTTCATCCTTCACAGATCGCTACGATTTCATCTGTGAGATGATTAAAATATTTATTTAAGTCATCAATCTCATCCAGATTTGCTACATCCCTGGCACCAAGGATATCTTCTATTCGGCTTTTGAGTTCCGCCCAGTTGAAGTTCTGGGCGGTGAACCTCGGTCTGGGTTTCTTCCCAGTTTTCTCAAATCCTACCTTGAAGGATATTGCAAGGTGGCCGCTGCAGCTCACATCGTCCAGAACCTGCCAGCCCTGGAGGAATGATAGGACCGAGGTCCTTGTTAGGGTGAGGTCGGTTCACGACGTCCCATGCGCCCATTGGGACGTGTGGGCGCTGTCGGGGTCGTTCCGGATTGTCAGATCTGAGGAAATGACAAATTCCAGAAGTTCACTACCTCGCCCATCTTCCATCTGCCCACCTCAGAGGGGGATTTTAGCATTAAAATCTCCAGCAATGATTGTTTTGTGCTGTTAGTGGGCATCCAACAGCCGAGTGATAGAATGAAGCACATCCGAGAGAGCACCGGAAGGCTAGCAGGAAGCGTAAATCAGCAGAATTTTCTCCATACCCCTCTCGATACCCAAGGCCTCCATGCTGGATGTGCATTCTAGCTCCAAAACTGCAAGGTTCGGGCCTAGAACGACTGTGGCTACCAGAGAATTCTCACTTCGAGAGTGATGCCTCCGTCAGGAGTTAGGGAACTCCGCTATCCTACCATGGGAGCGGTAGGGCTCCTGGGGGAGCAGAATTTTCGCAGCGACATCACTGATAGCCTTAAGAATGTCTCTTGTTGCGGCTCTCGTATGGTGGGCATTAAATTGAAGTACTCGAATACCTGCGTTATGCCGATCAACCATTGTTGACTCAGATTCTTAGTTGCTCTAGTTCTCTAGTAAGACTAGGGCACGACCTGCTAAAGCTATAATGGCACACATCTAGCCTTAACCGAAGCTTAGTGTTTGCAGCAGAGCAGTTACTGCATTTAGGTGTGGCTTCACACTGTCTGTGTTGGTGACCCACCTCACCGCACTTGCCGCACCTGTCATCTGCTTCCTTGCAACTACTCTTGAAATGGCCAAAGCCGTCGCAACGGAAGCGGCCCATTTCCCTTAAAAATTCTCTCAAGTGAAGAGAGACCATCCCAAATTGAGTCTGCCTCGCTTCATAAGCACTCTAAAGGCTAGGGGCTCTGCTTCCACCACCCAGTGGGCCTTGCCCGTTTTAGCCTTAATGGCGGATCTCGCCGAGATACCACCTCCGAGGTCGGGATCCTGATCTTTTACCCCAGCCTCGGAACCTTCTTGCGAGAGCTCCCCGTCCACGCCATAGACAATTAGACGAGGGAGTCTTTTCTGTGGAGTTTTAGGGAGGGTGCAATCTTTTGTCAGGGGATTACTCCTTAACTCCTCCTCCAGGCGGGTGAGGTCCCCTGGCCTCGAGCACTCGACCGCCACCTATCCCTTACGCACCTTTCTTACACCTTTTTCTCAGATCTGCAGCTTAGCCGGGTAGATTGCAGATTGGAGAATCTTCTTCATCTCGTCGGAAGCTTACTTTCATCAGTGGGGCAGACGGGAATTACGTGACTCTTGTCTTCCACCACTTTCTTCATCATTGGGGCAGGCGCCGGCCCTTGCGCCTTCTTTGCCCCCTTCCTAGTAGCTGTGGCATAGGAAGCCACTTCTTGGACAGAGCGCTTCTGCTTTTCTCTATCGAGCTCTTTTTGCAGCAACCTGGCTTCCAAGGTTAATCCCTGTAGCTCTGATCCACACAAATCTTAGTCATTTTTTGCCAACACCACCTGTACCCTGTCGGCAATCGTTTTGTGGACGGATTTGCAGGAGTCATCCAAAGTGTACTCCACCACCGCCACCAATCCTTTAATCTGGTTCGAGAAATCACCAGGAGGCCCAACACGGGTTGTCTCGGTATCCCGGTTAACTTTCGAAGAGGTCTTCGAAGGTCCGGGAAGAGACTTCCTGTCTCACCGGGAGGGCCCGGGACAAGAAGATACACCTCCTTTGGTTGCCAGGTTAGAAGGCAACTTTTCCACCTGGACAGCCAATTCCCTGGCTGTCCTGGGGATTTTAGAAGCACCTCCTTTGGAAGAAGATGACATCGCTGTGAGAGAGATGAGAACACAACACTTCAAAGTGCTGAGTGGGCACTCTGAGGTTTTGCCACTCTAGCAAAAACATAGAAAAATCGGTGAGCACTGGCTTTGACCTAGTATAAGAACGAAGAGTCCTGAGATTAGGGGGACCGGCACTACGTAGAAGTACCCGCAGTCTGACAGCAAAAGTCACTGTGCGGACTTCACAGGACTTTGCCCTTAAAAGGGCAGTTAAAGTCTATTGCACCAAAACAATTTTTTCAGAAAAAAGAAATCGGAAAACATGCGTGAGAAAAAAAAAAACACTATCGTGCGCTCGAAACCGTCAATCAATCAAGTCTCGCAATGCAGTCAAAAGCACAGTCCAAAATCACACTAACTCGCTCCCCGGCCACTGTTAGATCGGCCGGGGAGCAAGTAAAACTACTTCAGCGGGCCTTAGCCTCACGTATTGTTTTTATTTCTAAGATTTATAAAGCTGTTCAGCCTGTTCTTCACAAACTCCCCATGCACAGACATAAGGAATACTGTATAGAAATAGTTCACCAAAGGGCGTGTAAAATAAATTTTATAATATTACCTAGAAATTAACATTTATAATTTGTTAATGCAATAAGTAATTCTTTATAAAAACAGGTGCGGTCGGAGAATAGAAAGATAATAGCAAGGTATTTTAAAATAAAGGTCAAACTATATCATTGTTCGAAACGCAAATGCGTAAAGCACAAATAAGAAAACATATTGGGTTTCGCATTTGTTGAGATTATTGCCTCATGATATTACTCAGTTTATAGCAAGAGAACCTGAAGAGGAGGTAGAAAATTATGATTACGTGAAGATTCTGTTGTTTAAAAGATTTCAGCTTTGTCTAGAGAAGTTTAGGCAAATGTTTGTGAAAAAAAAACCAGAGTTGTCGCGGCGTGATTTTAGCTATTAACTTCGAATTTATTGTACTGAGTGGATAACAGGTCTTGAAATTTATATCTTTGAACAGCTACTGGAGGTGACCGATCAGATAAAACGTCAAGTACCAGTAGACGTGCGTGAGCATTTTATTGATGAATGGTCTTAAATGTCATCATCGACCAAGCTTACTGAGATGCTAGATGACTACGAAAATAACCGAAAAATAAAAAATGCGTCGGTAAACAATTAGCAAAAAGAGAAGAATGTGTCCAAATGGCGAACAAAGAGCTTATACGATAACAGAGGTAGAATTGAGCCTATAACAACTCAAAGAGATCGAGCTCATGGATAGCTTAACGTTTACAGAACTTCTAGGAATTTCGAAAATTTTGAAAGGAGGAGGAGATTACAATGTTTTGAGTGTGGAACGTATAACCATCTTAGACTTTAATGTCCAAAATTGAAAAAAAAGTCAAGAAGCAGTATCTGCAACTGAAAATAGAATTTCAGGACTGACGGAGGATGAATTGTTGACACCATTTACCACTATAGGCAAAGTAAATGGGTTCAAAATGCCTATTTTACGAGATTCTGGAGCGACTATTGATATTGTTTGTCAGAAGCATATCACATCTCAAATGCTAACGGGAGAACATGTTTGGGTTCAGCAGTCCCTTGATATCGCACCAACCTGTTTACCTTTGGCTCAACTGCAACTGACAGGAAAATTTTGCCACATCATCACGAAAGCAGCTGTAATCAGAAATGAGCTAGACCAGGGCCGATTTTTATTGGGAAATCGTTGGTGCTGTTTTATTGGATCAGATTAAGCACGATAAAATATTAGTTCATCATGAATTAAATGCCGTGCAGACTAGGTCCAAGAAAATTTTGCAGCAACAGTCTAATGTTCCAGAAATCAGTGAAAAAAAGTTTCAAGAAATGAAAGACGAGAGCGCACTCAGTAATATTGAAGTGTTGGAAATGGAGACTGAGCCGAGCGAGGAAAATGGTGTATTATTGCTGGCTGTACAAAATGATCTCTAGCCAATAATTTTGCTTTTGGGCACAGATTCTGACACTTTTGCTACTGCATAGAGTAAAAGCAAACACTTGAATCCATTATTCGAGACTGTTGCGAAACCTTCTACTGATTTGTCGAAGGAATCGTGTATTTTAAAGAATAAATTATTAGTCAAACGGAAAGTGGACAAGGCCGGTGCTGAGAGTGAGCTAATCGTAGTTCCTGAAGAATATAAGGAACGCCTCAAAGCCTTAGGTCAAGAACCTCAGCGTACCTAGGTGTGACTAAAACTAAGGATAGATTTCTCCGATGTTTTGTTTTGGCCTAGATGTTATAAAGAAGTTAAAGATTATGTGCGAACTTGCGAAAATTGTCAGAGAGCAGGAAAATCAGATGGTACGAAGAAAGATCCTTTAATTTCTTTGTACCAGTTATCAAAGAAATCTTTTCAAAGATAAATGTGGACGCGTGTGTTCTCTTATCACCGACTTCTACGGGGAAAAGATATATCATAATTGCAATGCGTTTGTCTTCAAAATATCCTGATGCCGTGGCTGTGACAGATGTTAGGTCCGTATCAGAGATCGATGCGTTACTGCAGGTTTTTAGTCGTAAGGGGTTTCCTAATTAGCTACAGTGCAACCAAGGGAGTTTTTTTATGTGGGCTTTAACAGTTTTTGAAATGAATTGGGATAAAAATAAAACATAGTTCGCTTCATAATCGACAGAGCAACCCTGTTGAAAGATTTCATCGCACGACTGCGAGTCTTGTGTTTGGAAGCAGGGTACGATTAGGAACAGCATATTTCTTCAACATCATTTGCATTACGAACTGTAAAGCATGAAAGTAATGGATTTACTCCCGTAGAATCAGTCCATGGGAAGAAATTGAGAACACCAATTACTCTGTTATGTGGATGAAACCTGAAAGAGACGAAGAAAAGAATTCAGTCGTAGAGTAAGATTTTAAGTTGATCAATCAATTAAAACAATTTCAAACACTAATAGTAAAGAAAATGAGAGGAGAAGTGCAAGTAAAAAGAAAAACCTGGCATGATAAGAATGCAGTAAAAAGTAAAAAGAAAATTTAAAGAAGTTGACTTGGTTTTAATATTGGCTACTTCTAGACCAAATAAGTTAGCTGTCCAATGGACTGGTCTAGGTACTATTGAGTGTTAAATCCCTGATACTAACTACATTGTTAAAGTTCCTGAAAAAAATACTATTCCAGATACATCATGTCAATATGTTAAACCAGTACTGCAAAAGACCAGAGTTAATTAATTTCTTATCTAATTGTAAAGCTCCGGATTATCCTGGTTTGGAAATAGAAATTCCTGGAATCGGAAATGATCCTAATATTTTTAATTTTGCTGAAATTGTTCAGAAAAGCCGTTTGGAAGAAAGGCTAGAGATAGAGCAAATTTCATAATTGCAGGACTTGCTTTGTAAATGTGCAACATCTTTTTCCAATGAACCTGGCTTGACGCACCTTGTTGAGCATGGTATTGAATTAATTAGTGGCAAGCCCATCATAGCTAAACCATACCTTATGTATCCTAGACAAACTGAAATTTTGCAAAATGAAGTAAGAAAAATGTTGCAATGCAGAGAAATTGGCATGGAAGAATTAGATTATACAACTCGAATGATTTTAGTTGAAGCTCCAGGTAGAGACCCAAGACCTTGTGTTGATTATCGTCGATTAAATTATGTTATTCGTACACAGTAGTACCCCCTGTCAAACATTGAACAAAGGGTAGAGACAGTTGCTTCCGTAACCTATATCACTGTACTAGACGTTTAAAGCTTAATTCGTGTATTAGTCAATATAAAAAACACTTGCCGTTTTTATACGATATATATAAGTCGATGATGCTGTCTACAAAACTTTAATCAAAAGTTTGTAATACATTAGTACTTTCGGGTCTACTATAGACCCATCTTCAGATTTGAATTAATCGAAAACTGAGATTACATATGGTTATATCAAGAACAATGCCAGATAACAACTTAAAACTTGAGAAGTAAAACACATGTGACGTAGTCAATCTAAAAGCCTGTGCACGAGAGTCAACGTCTTGTGAGAGGGGGCACTGTTTGTTCAAAATAAGGTTCTTCCAAACTCCCGGAATGTAATTAGGTAAATCATCGTTGCAACAAGAGTCAAAGTTCTTAAGTATAAATAAACTTTCTGTAAATAACAAATTTGATTTACATAACGGAGATGCCAGAATTGACAAATTGTCCCAATCTGGAAAAAACTTACCACTGTTAACTGCTCTTGCCAAGGCAGTCGTTTGTGATCCGTTCCGAACATTGTATTTATGTTCAACAAGTCTAGTATGAACCTTCCTAGAAGTTGATCCGATATATAGAGAATCGTTAGTTCCTGGTTCGTTTGATCTCAACGGAATACTGTAAACACCCCATTTGTCGAGGCTTGGCACAGGATCACGGTCGCTACGGATCGATGATAAGATGTTCATGGTTTTGACTCCAAAGTCGACTTGATATCTATGGCAGGCATTCTTTAGGGCATGAACAATGAGTGGAATAAAATGTACTGACCCCACAAATCTTGGCTTCTGATTCTCCTTAGGCAAGGAAGTTAGTGTCCTATTTGCAACTTTCCCAATTATACGTTGAACTGTTTTTTCGGGGTACCCATAAATTCGTGCTAAGTCTGTAATTTTCTTGAACTCTTGATTACGAGTAATTGAAGAAGAAGAATGTGAAAAGGCGCGATTAACCAAAAAGTAAAACGTTGACAATTTTTGATCATCAGGATGGGCAGATGCAAAAGGAATTAAAGAGGAATATGCTGAAGGTTTTCTGTAAACAGAAAAACTGACAGAATGTGAAACAGGATCACGTACAAGGAAGATGTCCAAAAAAGGTAACGAATTTTTATTCTCCATTTCAACCGAATACCTGATGGTTGGATGAAAGGAAGAAAGAAAGTCAACAAATTTAGGAAAGTCGCTGTTGGTCGACGGCCAGAAAACCAGGACGTCATCAACGTAACGAATAAAAAGGTAAGGGTTAACATCAAATTGGCCCAGAGCCTGGTTTTCTAAATTTTGAAGTAGAATTTCTGCCAACACAGGAGAAAGGGGGACCCCATAGGGGCTCCTTCAAGCTGCCGATAAATTTGTTTGTTGAATCTGAAATACGATCTTTCTTTAACAAGCTTCAAGGCACGGTCAACGGCCTGTATCTCCAACGGCAAATATAAATCTAAAGCAGACAATTTGGAATTAATAATATTGTGAACAACAGTAAGAGGGACATTAGGAAAAAGAGAGATGACGTCTAACGAAGCCATGAAGAAAGGTTGACCAGACCATTTAAAAGAACGAATTTTCTCAATTGCTTGGGTAGAACTGGAAATAGAGTAACTAGACGAAGAGGTTAAAGGAGAGAGAAATTTTGCTAACGCTTTTTCAAGAGACCTAGTAGGACTTGAACGGCTGGACACCAGTCGGCGAAGCGGTAAGCCTTCTTTGTGGGTTTTAACCATTCCAAATAATCCTGGGATTCTTGGACCTGCTGTTGTATACATAGAATCCACAATGCTTTTTGGAAGACTGTCCTGATTTTTTAAATTGCTCACAGCCCTTAGAATGGCAGCTGTAGGGTCTTTCGAGACAATGATATGAGGAATCCCGTTAATAGTCTCTAGCATCTTGCTTAGTTAATCTTGCTTATTGAAAATGACTATTTGTGAATATTTGTCTGTCGCTACTATAGCCAAGTCCGGATTCTTTTGTAGGAGCTTTAACTGTTTTTGTTCCTCTAGTATTGAGGTCGGCTTATGAAACCTTGCTTGGTTTTGAAAATTATTGAAAGCTCTTGCCACTTTGTGTCAACACGAATCTTGTACATCACAAGGTAATGCCCTAATGACTTGTTCCACTTGAGGAATTAAATTGAATTTATTACATGACCACTTCTGATATGCGAATTTTAAGCCTTTCCGCAAAGCAGCGTGTTGTACATTATTAAACCTGTAGTTGCTTAAGTTTATGTAAGTAGGTTTAAGTACTTCTCGAATATGAGTCTGAGTATAGCGGACGGGATATCTCAAATCCACATCTCTAGCTACCAGTGAACATAATTTTTTAATATGTGTTTGCACTAATCGTCCTACGACATTCTCGCACACTGTTAAAAAAGTCATAATTAATCTGTCGGCAAGAACTGAATGCACACTATCAGTCAGGTTTTGAAAGGCACAGTACGATTTACGTTGTAGGAAATCTATGCGTGCTCTCTTCAAGCGAATTTCAGCTCTAAGTCTTTTCTGTTCAGATATAGAAATAATTCTAGAATCACGTCTAGACCAACGGGCACTCTTAATAGTCAGATATTTAGGCACCAAATCTAGGTCTCTGCAATTGACAAGGAACGCCAAATGTGTCTTCTCTTTTTCGAGCGTAAGTCTAAAATATCGGAATGTCTTGACAGCAACTTCCATAATAAATTCGTTCTTTTAAATGGTCTGGTCAACCTTTCTTCATGGCTTCGTTAGACGTCATCTCTCTTTTTCCTAATGTTCCTCTTACTGTTGTTCACAATATTATTAATTCCAAATTGTCTGCTTTAGATTTATATTCGCCGTTGGAGATACAAGCCGTTAACCGTGCCTTGAAGCTTGTTAAAGAAAGATCGTATTTCAGATTCAACAAACAAATTTATCGGCAGCTTGAAGGAACCCCTATGGGGTCACCCCTTTCTCCTGTGTTGGCAGAAATTCTACTTCAAAATTTAGAAAACCAGGCTCTGGGCCAATTTGATGTTAACCCTTACCTTTTTATTCGTTACGTTGATGACGTCCTGGTTTTCTGGCCGTCGACCAACAGCGACTTTCCTAAATTTGTTGACTTTCTTTCTTCCTTTCATCCAACCATCAGATATTCGGTTGAAATGGAGAATAACCAATCGTTACCTTTTTTGGACATCTTCCTTGTACGTGATCCTGTTTCACATTCGGTCAGTTTTTCTGTTTAGAGAAAACTTTCATCATATTCCTCTTTAATTCCTTTTGCATCTGCCCATCCTGATGATCAAAAATTGTCAACGTTTTACTTTTTGGTTAATCGCGCCTTCTCACATTCTTCTTCTTCAATTACTCGTAATCAAGAGTTCAAGAAAATTACAGACTTAGCACGAATTTATGGGTACCCCGAAAAAACAGTTCAACGTATAATTGGGAAAGTTGCAAATAGGACACTAACTTCCTTGCCTAAGGAGAATCAGAAGCCAAGATTTGTGGGGTCAGTACATTTTATTCCACTCATTGTTCATGCCCTAAAGAATGCCTGCCATAGATATCAAGTCGACTTTGGAGTCAAAACCATGAACATATTATCATCGATCCGTAGCGACCGTGATCCTGTGCCAAGCCTCGACAAATGGGGTGTTTACAGTATTCCGTTGAGATCAAACGAACCAGGAACTAACGATTCTCTATATATCGGATCAACTTCTAGGAAGGTTCATACTAGACTTGTTGAACATAAATACAATATTCGGAACGGATCACAAACGACTGCCTTGGCAAGAGCAGTTAACAGTGGTAAGTTTTTTCCAGATTGGGACAATTTGTCAATTCTGGCATCTCCGTTATGTAAATCAAATTTGTTATTTACAGAAAGTTTATTTATACTTAAGAACTTTGACTCTTGTTGCAACGATGATTTACCTAATTACATTCCGGGAGTTTGGAAGAACCTTATTTTGAACAAACAGTGCCCCCTCTCACAAGGCGTTGACTCTCGTGCACAGGCTTTTTGATTGACTACGTCACATGTGTTTTACTTCTCAAGTTTTAAGTTGTAATCTGGCTTTGTTCTTGATATAACCATATGTAATCTCAGTTTTCGATTATTTCAAATCTGAAGATGGGTCTATAGTAGACCCGAAAGTACTAATGTATTACAAACTTTTGATTAAAGTTTTGTAGTCAGCATCATCGACTTATATGTATCGTGTAAAAACGGCAAGTGTTGTTTATATTCACTGTACAAGACTTGGTGAAGGGATATTGGCAAATACCTTTGAGTAAAAAAACAAAAAGATTAGCTGCGTTTAAAACAAGTTTTGGGACTTATCGTCCATTACGAATGCCTTTTGGTCTCAAGAATGCTCCATATTTTTCAGAAAGACGATGGTTGAATTATTACAGGGATGTGAAAAATTTACAGTGCCGTATTTAGACGATGTAGCTATATTCTCCGGCGCTTGGGAAGAACATCTGAAACACATTAAGTCTTTCGTCATTCAAAATGCCTATCTCAACATCAAGCCTTCGAAGTTTAAATTCGCTCACGGTTATGGTAGGTGAAATATTTGGGGCATCTAGTAGGACAAGGCACCAGAACCCATGGAAATCTGATAGCGAAAACTATCAGTAAATTTCCTATCTCTACTGCAAAAGGTAATGTGAGATCATTTCTTAGACTGGCTGAATATTACCACGAATATATTCCCATAATTTTGACCGCTGCCTCGGCGCTGTCCGAAGCTTTAAAAGATAAAACTAAGAAAAAGAAAATTTTATGGACCCCTCAGTGTGAGAACTTTTTTTAAGTGTTGAAAGATTAGCTCTGTAGCAAACCTGTGCTACATGTTCGTGATTATAATCGAGCATTTTTTCTCCAGTGTGATGCTCAAGATTACGGAATGGGCAGCGTACTCTCCCAGACCAACCATCAAGGAGAGGAATACCCTGTGTTGTATCAGAGCAAAAAGTTTACGGAAGTTGAGAAACGGTATTGTACTACCAAAAATGAATGTGCAGCCATCGTATATGCCATAAAACGTTGCATTGTTATCTTGGCGAAAAAAACTATGTTCAAGATACAGACGGATCACAATCCTTTAGTTTAGCTTCGTACACATGCCAGTACTAACCCTTGACCCATGCGATGGGCTTTGATTCTACAACCGTATTACTATAAAGCTGTACATCGTCTAGGGAGCGTACATAAAAATACTGATAGTTTGAGTTGCATTCTCTGGTTATAGCGAGAATTCAATAGAACAAGTTTCTTTTTTGTGTTACTGTGTTTGTGGTATTATTATAACATGTTTACGTTTTATTTTAGGTGAATCTCAAAGGTGGACCGACACCGTACTAATGTACGGTGTCGGTCCACCTTTGGCCTCAATGCATGCACTGACCCTTCGAGACAGGCTTTCGACAAGGTTTTGGAACACAGCGATAGGTATGCGCTTCCATTCAGTACATAATCTTGCCTCTAACTTTTGCTTAGTAGTAGGCTTTGGTTCAAAACTTCTTGTGCGTGCGGCGCTCTAATTCATCCCATAGGTGCTCTATGGAATTAAGATCAGGACTCTGTGCTGGCCAGCCCACACACGATTGGAAATTATCGTCAAATCACGCCGTAACAGTCCTTGATTTATGGCTCGGTGCATTAGCCTGCTGGTACCAACAATGCCCGGTTCCATAGTATTGCCACAGAGTTGGTAGGGCATAATTGTCCAGAATATCGAAGTAGACGTGCTGGTTAACATGTTTGTCCACGATAACCAACGGGCCGGGACCATACCACGAAAAACACCCCCACACCAGTACACTGCCAGCTCCAAACAGCTCCAAACTTGACCGTAGGAACAATACACTGTGGTAAATAGCGTTGCCCCGGCTGCCGCCATTGCCACACACGCCCATCAGACTGATGGATCTGGATTCATCAGTCCATAGGACCCGTGTCCTTTGATCTACGGTCCACGATAAATGTTCTTTTCACCATGCTAAACGACGAGTAGCATTCCGAGTGGAGATGAAAGACGTATGAGCAGGCGAACGACCACGATAACCCATGGAATGAAGTTCGCTGCGAATGGTACGTGGTAAGTGTACCTATCGAGGTTCCAGCATTTTTACTCACCTGAACACTGAGGTCATGTGTAGTAGAACTCCGTCTATTAGCTGTAACGACTATCTTGAGGCTTCCATGTCCTCTATCACTCAATTTCTCTGGTCTGAGCGCCTTACCCACACACAGCCATTAGACTGATAGAACGTGCATCTGAATTCATCAGTCCATAGGACCCGTTTCCATTGATCTACGGTCCACGATAAATGTTCTTTAAACCATGCTAAACGACGAGCAGCATTCCGAGTGGGGATGAAAAGCTTATGAGCAGCAGCACGACCACGGTAACGCATTGAATGAAGTTCTCTGCGAATGGTACGTGTACATACGGAGGTTACAGAATTTTACTCACCTGTACACTGAGGTCTTGTGCCGTACTCCGTCGATTAGCTGAAACACTCTCCTGATACTTCGACATCCTACATCACTGATATTCTATGCACGTTTTGCTGCTTCAGGCACGCCATGTGTCTTCCACTTATTCTGTACATCGAAAACAGCTGACTTAGGTATGTTTAAACGCGTCTCGGTTTCTTTTATAGACAACCCACTAATATAACACCCAACAATCTTTCGTTTCTCAAAGTCAGTTCTCTCCCGCCTCGACATTTTCACTCAACCTCACAGTGCGATATGATCTCGGTCAGCTGCAGGCTTGTTTTTATACCGTTTGCAGCTGTACCGCGAATCCTAACAAAGCAGCGGATCCGTTCATTTGCTTTTAAAGGGGTGCCCGGTGACTTTTGTCAATATAGTGTATGTCATCGAGAAAAGCTCTGGAGGGGTGGAGCTGTGTTGTTCCCTGTCATGTATGTGGAAAACAACAGTTGTTTGCGCGCATTTCTTAGATGCCGAACTACCTGCACACCTATTTAGTGGGGTGGACCTGTCTAGCTGACGTCAGAACTAACGTCAGAGCTAAGCTAGTTTGTGAGAGAGAACGTGGGTGAGGCTTGTTTTGAGTTATGATAGATAAATTCCAAGTAAAATAGAAATTACATGTTGGTGTACATTTTTCTATTAAATGTTTGTGCCACAAGTTGCATTGGTTTCATCCTTTAGTATTGGTTTACCCTGAAGACGTTACAATGCTTTGTTTGTCCAAACACGTGCGAAAAATATGAAAGATTTGCTCATTTTTCTACGTGTCACGACAAATGTCATTTCGTCGTCTAGAAATAACTTCTGTATTTTAGGATCCGTCAATCGTTTTCTTCACTAAGTTTGTTTGTCTGAAACTCATTTCTGATTTATCAGACCTCTCACATTTCTTCCTCGTGCTTCTATATGCGAAATACGTGAATACCATTCACTGCCTTTTTTATGCTACATTTAGAAAAGTTGATTACATAGAGCCTCTCATAATTTTCTTTCTGTGACAGAAGCCAGAGGATCAAGCAAAGACCCTTGTTCACAAAATTTCGCTGGGTCTCGGCCATTTTCAGAGCCCGAAGCTCGTGCTGTGTCGGACTACATGTTGGATCTTCGTGGACGATTGCTGATGTTTTTGGATATGCACAGTTACTCTCAAAGGTGGCTAGCGCCATGGGGATACACGACAGATCTCCCACCAAACTACGGAGAACAAGTAAGGTTTTATATTTTCAAATCTGGCATCGGCACAAAAACAGAAATGTTTCTCTTAACGATTTTTCGATATCTTCGTTCTAATTCCAAGTGTGAGAAATTTCTTTGCAGAACTACTCTACGTAACGTTAAATGCGGCAATACTACCTTTGGCTAGAACTAGTGCAGCTAGGGATTCGACAGCGCAAGTTTCAAAAGCTGTATAGAGAAATCTCAAGGAACTGATGACGTATTACAATTTAAATATTCTTTATCTCACAGTTAAAAGTTCAACAAATTTATAGAGCAACGTTCATGGAATTTGTAGTGTAAGTTCAAAGGTTTTATAACAAATATCAGGGATTTCGTAGAGATAACTGAACTGTTTGTTCCTTTACAAGTTCAATGACTCTGCAGGGCTTTAGAAAACTTCCGAACTAAATAAGACCAAGAGAATCCAGGTGATAAAACAGGAAAAAAAACAGTATTGTAACAAAACTTTGCTTTACATTAGAAATACATATATTGTAGATGAACTGTAATATCAAATAAAGCAAAATGCATCATAGCCTGAAATTCTTTCTGCAGATATTGATTATACATTCCTCTTCGTTTCATATGTCTTTATTTACATATATTTCGTATTTTAATTCTCTATAATAAGATATAATCAACGTGGACTATTCAATGACTTGGGTATAATGAGCATGTCTTTCGATAGAGCAATACTCAAACTAATGTTTCAGAACCAAGGTGAAACTTGCCATCAGTGACATTCTGTCCACAAGGCGATAATACACTGCTCGATATAGAAAATGTCACACCAAAAAGGTATGAAATGAAACGAAAGTTACCACACATGTAAAAAAGAGTGTAAGGGAAAAGTGATTTTAATCTAAAAGATTACATGAATGCGATGGATGAGCGACGTGACAGTATAATGTGGCCTGCTCAGCAGGTCATATGACTACCATGCTGGGCTTTATATTCGGAAGAACGGCGTGGCATCCAGTGGAAAGTCCCCGCATTGCGTCCTGAGGTATCGCAGACCATGTGTTGTTGACATGTGCCCACAATTCATCGAAACTGATACGAAGTCATTCAGAGGCGTTAGATCGTTTTACGATGACGTCCTATACGATCTCTATCGGGGAGAGGTATGGGTATCGCCCTGGACAAGGCAAAACCTGGACACCTTGACACCTACAAGGTGTCCATGCACTGACACTTACAAGGTTGTCGAGGTTATCCACACCTTGACACCTACAAGGTTGTCTGCAGAAAGGTGTCCAGGTTCCGCCTTGACCAGCACGATCTTGTTGAAAATAACAGAGCTAAATAATAACATCTGCTGATGTTGTCAGTGTGCGGGCGGGCGTTATCTTGTTGAAATTGGGCACAGGGAGACCACGTAGATATGGCAACAAAACGGGATGCAGCACCTTACCCATGTCTCACTGTGCTGACATTGTACCCACTACACATACGAGCGATGAACCACTGGTGAAACAAATAGCCCACCAAATAATAACGCTAGGCTGAGGAGCCATACGACACTCAGGGTGGCATCAAGATCAGCCAAGTGACCACTTCGTCTTCAGACTCTCAATCGGAGATGATCGACGTTGAGACAGAATCGAAACTCGTCGTTGAATGCAACATGACTCCATTCATGCGGCTACGCATGTCTGAAACGCCACCAATGCAACCTTGTGTGTCGATGTGCTGCGGGGAGTGACAGTCGTCGCAATGGTTGGGAAAAGCGCAAATTTTTCTCGGCATAATATGCAATTCACACCCCATGTCGGTTCGGGGATGACTGTAGTTGCCTGTACATCTCGTCGAATACCGTCCACTATGGATAATATGGCTGCTATTGCTTTCCGTAGATTGCCGGAATCGAGGCGTTCGGACGTCTGCCTGCGCGCAACCGTCCCACTACAGTGACACACGTAATCTTGCTCCAGCCACTGTCGCCACATACGACAGCCAGTTGTCGCGTCCCGATGCTACGCATGGACCGATCAGACGTATATAGCCCTATTAGAAAGGGCGTCCGTATGATGGTAGTATTCCCGATGTCGTCGCCCAAGCATTCTCAGAACTTACACGTGCATTCGCTACCGAAATCACTAAAATGCAGCGGTTCACACGCCCCGATGAAAACGACCAAACTTAGCTACGCCGAACAGTTTTGCCCGTTTATTTTCTTCACCAGTCACATGATTGGTTCGCAACTAAAATTGTTTACACAACCCACAACTATTGACACATACTTACCAATTTCCATGGCGTCAACAATTGCTTCCTGGTGTGACATTTTCTGTTTCGAACAGTGTATTCCTAACTATACTGAGAATGTTGAGAATGTTTTCATTCACTTAATTATGTAGCGACTGTGATATGATGAAAAAGGATTTCGTATCAGTTATTTGGGTAGAATTGTCTACAGTTCCTATTGAATTCATTTCCCAATGTGTCTCGCTGAAAAAAAAAGATGTAGGGCAATGTGAACTGCTATGACTTTTAGTGAAGTAACTGTGAAGCAGGAAAGGAAATATGTAGAAAAGCCTAGTCACACCCCATTTGAGGTAAAACTTTTCCTTGCCAACCCAAGTTCTAAAACTCAATATGTGCAAATCGGACAGATAAGTCAATTACAGAAGCTTTTTTTTTTTTTTTTTTTTGACGGACGTATGTTTGAGAAAGGTCTTTCCAGAGAGTAGTAGAAATTTTTACCTGTTTGAGAGAAAACGTCTTTGGATTCTTGAGTGAGACAGTATTTTTATAACATGACTGTACACAGTACGTATCCACTTTTCACATGTAGGAGTAGAAAACCTTCCCCGTGTGATGTCTCTGCATAAGCTTTATCATTACGAGTTTCATTTTCTTTCGAGATACTTGGATACTTCTTTCTCCTCGAACAATTTTGACGGCATCTTCATTCGCTGCATACTGGCCGCCAGAGTTGGTAGTGTCACAACTGATCTTCTGGTATAGAATGAATATAATAAAAGTCCGTGCCTTCTGTAAGTTTGAATTTTTTACAGAATGTCAAGCGTCTATCGCTAGAGACTAATGAATAATCTCACATAAACGTATCAATGTGATGATTGGAATCTGAATAATATCTACTCTGCTGTACTAAACAAATAGTACATGGTGGATAAGCTACGGTGATTGTTACTTTGTCTGTTTTGACCGATTTGTTAGTTGCTTTGGTATTCACGTCCAAGGTCGGAAGATGTCTTTATAATTTCATTTTCACTCTGCCCATATTTCTACCCACTTATCCTGGATACATAAATAAATGCAGACAGAAGGATAGAGAGAAAAGGAGAGGAAGAATAAGTTAAGACAGAAAAATGTGCTTAGAGACACTGACAGCAACAGCGTCCGTTTATATGAAATAAGATAGATAGATAAAATTACACTCAAAAATTATAGAAAAAAGCGATAGGGAAAAGAGAAACTGAAATGAAGGAAAGGATAATTTGATGACGAGATATATTCAGTTTGGTGTATTGGCAAAGGTACTGTTCCGTTCTGGTGAAATCAAATGCGGTAGGCCTTTACGAGAACAGTTCACAGAGGATGACCTGAAAGCTCAGAGTTACTTCACTTGTCCGCTCTACTACAAAGTCCGTACAGAATCCTTCATAACAAGACAACCCACAGACACGGATATCATGCGTTACACGACATGCAACACATTTCGCGAGATTTCCTATGATCTTTATCGTAGTGTTTCTGAAAACGGTGGATGGCATCAGCCTCTGATACCGAAGAGATTTTTATCCTGTGAATAGTGGAAAAATAAACTACTTCCGTTGTTTCAGATCAGATCAGATCAGATCAGATCAGATCATATGTAGAGGATTTTAGGAACGGGGTGTCCGATCCCAGGTCTTAAACAACCCTCTGAAATAGGAAGCTAAAAGATTTGGACTACAATGCCCGATAGGAAAGTGACACAGAAGCGAGGTAGAAAGGGGGAGGAAGACGCTCTTATTTATTACCGGGGGGGGGGGTACCCAGGGTCCGACGGCTTAACTTGCCCATCCGACAAATGGCGGATATTTAGTGGTTCGAGCATTCGCACCTGCCTGGGATCGAACCTGAGGTTTCCCCGTTGCAGTAACGAAAGTTGACCACTAGCCCATCCGCGGCCCCGTTGTTTCAGTTACATTAGGAAGCATTTAAATGGCTTGAAATCTCGTACTTTTTCCTTGTTCAAACGGAGGAAACTTTAGATAAAAAGAGTTAAAAGGTTGATGGGAAAACAGGTTGCTTCAAGATATGCAATTAATCACGAAATGTACTGTCGTCAATGCATATCTGACATCAGAAAGAATTATGCTTCAGATAAACACAGGAAACTGTGGGAATCAGCATAATCCGTCTGAAGAAATTCTCTCAATAAGCTACGCGGCACCATAGCCATAGTTTCATGTCGTAAGAGGCAAATTAACTCAGTACGTATATATTATCACACCTCCCAGTAGTGTTGGCTTTATTTTCACAGTAAAAAGGTTTACGGAGGTCATGTGACCAGTTTACATGCGAGTTTGCATGGAAGTGTTCAGCACTTGGACTCTGTACTTAGTGAAGTGTTTTGAAAATTGGAAATTACAGAAGGCATATTTTTCATACAAAAATAGCAAACATGTAGTTACGTTAGGGATGTAAGAAAATCAACAGTAAAAAATATAACACGTGAGAAGACTCGGTTCATGCGGACTTCATGTTAACTTCTTCAATTAAATACTTTAAATAACCAAAATGCAGAGCAGTGAAATTGTGAAAACACGCTGAAAGCACACCCACTCTTAGAAACCGCTAATATAATGCTCATTTACATTAGTGAACGCTACATCAGCTTACATTTTAGTATTTTGACTGGTAGATAACTAGATTAGTTTTCAATTATATTGTCATTAATACGTACTGCCTGCCTCATCGTTTTCACATGCTATGTTTAGCCTCTGCTCATATCACACCAACCAATGGTGTTTGAATTTTTAGCAAGCTCATTCCTATTTTCATATACACTGATGAGCCATTATATTATGACCACCTACCTAATAAGTTGTAGGATTCCCTTTAGCCCGCAAAACAGCGCCCACTCGGCGAGGCATCGATTCGATGAGGTAGCTATAGGTATCGTGATGTGTCTAGTACCATAACGTCAACAGAAGGTCCTCCAGTTCCCGTACATTTTGGGGTGGTGGTAATTTAGCGCGAACCAGCTTTTCCAAGACGAACCACAAATGTTTGATTGGGTTCATGCCAGGTGAATTTGGAAGCCAGGACATTAACAGAAAGTCACCAGCATGTTTCTCGAACCACTCCTTGACAATTCTGGCAGTATGGTATGGCGCATTATTCTTCTGGTAATGGCCAACACAGTAGCCATGAATGGGTGAACTTGGTCCGCAACGATGTTCAGATGCCTCCGCTGCCAGGGATTGTGCTATTGGGATAATTCGGCCTAAAGTGCCCCAAGAAAACATCGCCCACAGCATAACACCACCACCGCCGGCCTGTTTCCGTCCAACAATGCATCCAAGTGCTATAGCATCCGTTGATAATCGGCGTATCCGCGCTCTGCCGTCTACGTGATGCACCAGGAGTCTTGATTCGTCAGACGAAGCTCTTTCTTCCAATCTCGATGATCTTGGGCCTATTTCATGCTTTGTTTGCGATGACGTGCAGTGAGCATGCGGACTCATCTGGGTCTTCGGCTACGCAGGCTCATGCTCAGAAAGCTACGATGAAATGTGTGCTGTGACACATTGCCCTGATCACCACTGTTGTAGCTGCGCGGATGTGTCGCACTGCGGCCGCTGTGAACAATGCGCGACAGTCTCCGCTCCCCTCTGGCATCAATGCGATGCGGACGGCACACAGCTGGACGCCGGCTCGTCGTTTGTCTATCTGTGCACCACTTTTGATACGTACTCACTACAGCAGCACGTGAACAACCCACAACCCCAGCCGTTTCCGAGATCGTAGTTCCGAGGGGCCATGCCATCACAATTTGTCCTTTATCAAACCAATAAATCAGCAGCTTTTCCCATTCTGACTTCGAACACTCTACTAAGCGAAAGCCGGTCCTGGATTTGTATATATACTGCCCTGTAAACTTCACCTGTGCCACCGTTCGGTCTCCAGGCGCGCTCATTTCTCTAGGCTGGGGGTTAGGAGGATCAATGTAATGGCTCATCGGAGAATTCACTTCATACGAAGCGAAACACGATATTTTTATGATGTTGTAGTTATTTCCACGAATGCTTTTATTTATCTTGACCCAAAAAACTACCGGGGCCGAAAAAAGTATTTGGTAAAAGAGAGAAATTTTGGTCCCTATTGTTTAATAAAAACCTATCTTTTTCTTGTAAACTAATTTTCATATCTTTTTTATTCATTAGATAAAGCTTGCAGAAATCGCTATCAAAGCATTGGAAACTATTCACGGAACAAAATACGCCGTTGGATCTTCTGCCGGAACATTGTGTAAGTTGCAATAAAAAAATCCTCTCACGGCAAAATTTTAGTTCATAATCGAAATAAATGTATAAACCTGAAGCTTATTTTGTGCATATTTTTAAAATTTGATAAGAATTTCGCAGCAGAGAAAAGCATACGAATCGTTTGTATAAAAATAGATACTATAAAAGGAAAAACAACTGCGGGAAATATATTACTAAATTCAAAATGCGTTACATTTGAAGTTGTATCAATGTTATTACAATTATTGAAAGAAGTGATAAGTCACGTGGACCTCCGACAGGAAATTTCTGCACCTGAGACTTTTAAGCAAATTTTCACCCTTATGTGTTTTATTCCTATGCATCGGGTTTTAACATAAACACTCAATTTGTAAAATCCTGTATTTAGAAAATAAAAAATAATTATCTCGTAATATTAGTTTATTAGGAAAGAATATAATACATATATGATAAAATAAAAAAATAAGATGAAGAAATAAATATTTTAAATAAATGCATTTGAAAACTCGAGGGTGTGTTCTAAAGACTAATTACTTCTGAAACATTTGTTAAAAGTTCAGATCTTTCATCACCTTCAATAACAGATGAGTTGTACTAACAGAATAAAACACGTTTATGCATTAATACTTTTTAAGGAATTAAACACGAAAGAAAATTATAGCAGAAATGAACAAGTATCGGGAAAATCTGCAGCGAATTGTCCGGAGACCGCTGAAAAGATAGAAGCAGCATGTGTAAAGGTACAGTGATTTCAGTTATCTCAATATACATAAAATAAGCATCTAGAACTAATAATTATTTGTATAACTAATTTTTTTTATGTTAGGCTGTAGACGCAGATTTCAAAATTCACGCACACGTCGCAGCTCAGCTTAAAACTGTAGTGTACGCTTCCTATACGAAAACTTTCATTCAACTCTTTCCTTTCTTAATTAACTTCGTGGCAACTATACCGAAAATAGCAAACACGAAAATGAAGATTGTGTGTTTGCTATTTTGATGTGAACATTTCTGTAGAATATGTTCACATCACAGTTCCTAAATAAAAATGGAAATGAAATTCATATTGCATCTCATCTTAATGCATTTGTACTCCATAAAAAAATGTGAAAAGATTGGCCGCATCATTAATTAAACGTCTGCCACTGACCATGGCCAGCTGAACTAAGGCTGCCCTTAAATGCTATGGATGTTCGTTACGAGAGTCATAACACAAGTTCTACACATGTTAATCTAAAACGGAAGCGGATGATGCATTCGGGAAAATGATTGTGTCATGTTAAGGCCAGACTCTCAGCAATGCAGTGGTGTCAGAACGACGCACTATCATTTGCTGTGTGGACCTGGAAGAATTGGAAATGGAATTTTGCAGCTCCTCAGGTCGAGTCACAGCATTAGACCAGCGCTCCTACGTGAAAATAGAGACTCTGCGGGGATCCACACTGCCTTGCAAGAAGTTTGTGGGAAAATAATTCTTGATCAAAGCACAATTTCTCGCTAGACATCGCGCTTTTGGGAGGGCCGAAGCAGCATCCAAGATGATTACCGACCAGGCCAACTTCAAGCGGCGTCAGACACAACATCTGTCACCATTGTTGCAACGCTTCTCGAAGAGAATCGCCGTGAGCTGGATGCCCATCAACTCATCCCCGAGCAGAAGGCGGCCAGAAGGTTTCGCTCTCCTTTTCGAACCTCCACAGGTTCGAAAGGGAGAGCGAAACCTTCCGAAACAGAATTGTCGCAATTGATGAAACTTGGACCTTTGATTTTGAACCGGAAATGAAGTCACAATCAGCGGAATGGAAATCCAAGTTCCCCACACCTTTCAGTGTGTCGTCAGTAACAATCTAAAGTGAAGCAAGTGTTAATGTTTGCGTACGATGCCCAGAGTGTTGTGGTCTCTGATCGAGTGCCGGTAGGGCAAAATGTCTACGCACAATATTATTGTGAATTTTTCAGGACAAAGTTGAGACCGAAAATTTGCCCAAATCCCCCAACTTGTTGGAAGCAGGAGCGATCTTGTTGCATGACAACGCATCGTGTCATGGTTTAGCGTCGGTACGGGGACTTTTGACGAAATATGGCTGGGAAACTTTATCCCACCCACCATACAGCCCTGATCTCAGTCCCCCTGACTTTGATCTTTTCTCAAAGCTAAAAAATCGGTTCCGTTTCATCCGCTACGAATCGCTGGACGAACTGTCATTGATAGCCCGTAGTACCTGTAGTACGCCATCTTTGTTCAGCTACTGTATTACTCGTGACCCCAGTATTACGACAGCTAAACAAAGATGGCGTACTACGAAGCATTCAGAACCCACCTCACTGCTGGCAAGCTGTCATTAGTAGCGGAGGGAAGTTCATTGAACGGCAATAAGGTGAGTTTTCTCCGTTACTTTACACTTTTCTCAAAAATGGACAGTGTGCAGAACTTTTTAGGATTCCCGTACATGCATGACTTCTATATGTCTTCATATGAATAATTGTTAATTTTAAAAATATTGATGAAGCTGTTTCTTGAACGTCTTCTGGCATGCGAATATATGAAGATTGTTGCTTCTCCAATGGATCTGCCTGTGTGCAGGATTTCTGGCGAGCGGTTCAAAAGGTTATTTTTGCATCTGACAGAGATAAGGATGAATAAGGTTTCTCAGTTCACTTCGTGTGCCTTCCAATGAACACAATGTCCGTATTCTCAGAAGAAGGATTAGCTTTTCCCCCCCCTTTATCTACTTTTTTTCCATATGTGATGAGTGTAAACCTGCTCAACTTTCCATGTCTATGGGAATGCAATATTAGATTAGAAATGAACTTCCTAAACTGTGTGGATGGGAGCATTCTTCAGATTTTCCATGTACTTTTCATTAAGACCCGTTTGCCAGATCATTAGGACAACTGCTGTCTCCACGAAAGGACGCATCTCACAGCACGTAGTAGTTCTGTTACCGATGGATAAAGAATACCATTTTACTAGTACGAAACCTCATACAATAAGGAAAGGGAAGTACTTCCCTTACTTAAAGCCGGGAATGATCATCGGTTTGAAGAAGACGTGTTGGGGAGCGACAGCATCTCAGCAATCGCAGGTATTGTTGACTAATAGGAGGCAGCCGTATTGAAAACTTGGCGGAAATAGTCCGAAGAAGGACACACATCCACTCAATATGCCGGAATGGGGAGACCACCGCAAATGGACAGTGGAGGTTGGTTGGTTCTTTGATTTTAATGGCGCAAGGGCCATGGTTGGCCAAAGAGCGCCAAACAAAAGACATCAAAATAAAACTAAATCAATAAAAACGTACACAAGGTTAAAAACAGGCTGATGTGGTAAAAATGAAACATGAGAGTGAACAAGGTAAAATCTAGATCAGTTTAAAAAAGTCAATCTCTCGTAAAAACGAAAACACTGCATTCGTGTCGCAGGCTTCGCCAATAAGTACTTGCAGCGTAGCTGCTCCTTCGTCCAACAAATGACAATGAAAATAACGAAAACGATGATCAAAAAAACGAACACTAGTACACAGAACATGAAGGACGGTGATACGACAGTGGCACGCCTCACACATTGGGGCACTGTCGCCACACAGCAAAAAGCGGTGAGTAAACCGACAGTGCCCAATGCCGAGACGCGCAAGAACAACTTCCTCACGACGGTTCTTCCGCAAACTAGACTTCCATAGTCCGATCTGCATTTTGATAGAATGCAGCTTATTGCTGCCCTGCTGAGACCACAGGGACTGCCACTCATCCATAACAAATTTCCGGATCAATGGCCGATAATCTCGGAAAGACAGTGGCAGCCGAGCTGGCGGGACAGTGGAGGTGAACATCAACTGGAATGTGCTGTCCGGTAGATATTCGACTCACAATTCCTCAGTTAATAGTGGAATACAAGCAGGGAGCACAGAGAAACCTTTCCAAGAACACAGTCCAGCGTACGTTCTTGTGGATGGACCCAATGATTCGGGGGCCTGTCCATGTGCCCATGTTGACATACCATTATTCACAGCTCCGCCTGTAGTGGGTACGGCAGTGCCGTGACTGGACATCTAATGACTGGAAAGAGTTACGTAGTGTGTTAAGTCCACCATTACAGCTCCGCCTGTAGTGGGTACGGCAGTGCCGTGACTGGACATCTAATGACTGGAAAGAGTTACGTAGTGTGTTAAGTTCACCATTACAGCTCCGCCTGTAGTGGGTACGGTAGTGCCGTGACTGGACATCTAATGACTGGTAAGAGTTACGTAGTGTGTTAAGTCCAGATCCATTTCCAAGATGCCGATGGATGGGTCTGTATCCGTCTCTGCGCCGGTGAACAACTGCCACCAAACTTCACGGTTGGACCGAAGTAGACCAACGACGGGGTTATCATTGTTTGGGGATTATTCCCATGGAAAACACTGGATCTCCTCACTCTTTCCCGTTGAATGCATCATCATCGCCAGATCTCATCTAGGCATTGTTATGAATCACGTGTTGCCCGACTTGGTTGCCAGGTATCGAGATGACTCTGGAATCTCTCATCAAGACGACGCCCTGCGTCACAATGCCTGTACTAAGCAGGAATGGTTCAAGGATCATGTTCAAGTATTTCGTGGGCTCATTTGGCTACCGAATTATCCTTACTTGAAGCTCATCGAGCATTTGTGGGATGCATAGAACCCAGCATTTGTCGGTCAAGGAAGTGTATCGCTCTGCCGCCGAACTCTGGGTTGATATTCTCATTCTGTCCAGCTGATACAAGATACTTGAGGATAGTATTCTCGGTCTAGTGAAGTAGACGACAGGGCGTGTAACTTACTATGTTACATGACGTAGATGACGTATTACTGAGTTGATGCATGAGTTAAATTGACAATGGGGCAGCAATAAGCCTGACAGCGTAGCTCAACTAGAAGAACAGCAGTTCCGGAGTAGAGAGAGGATGGTTTGAAATCCACCACGGGCAAAAGGTTAAATTTTATATGTGGATATATGCGGTTGCTGTGCCGGAAGTTGACCCAACACGTTTTTAGGTACGTGCGCCTGGTTTTGTGACTCACGAGTGCACTTCGAGGTTAATTTTTTTACTAGTGGCATGGAGTAATACGTTTGAAACACGTACATTATCGTGTGTCCATCAGCACAGTGTATTATTTTGCCAAAATTTGCTTAGAGTCTTAACTGATTCCGAAAATTATGCAATTGTATAATTCAATTTTTTAAGATGTATTATAGAATAGTTTGTACGCAAAAGACGTGGTCATTAACTTGTCGATTTGTCAACAATTTCCTTTTCGCTCATATTCTTTGCTAATGCCAGAATATGAGTGAAACAGGCAAGATCATCAGGCAGGGAGCTTCAGAACTATCTCTTCGTTTTAATGTTGATGTTAGTGACCAAATTCTGTCTCATGTTACATCTGTTTACTATGTTATATATAAAGGTGTCGAGAGCCAAATCCGTTCCTTGAGATATGCTATTTTCCAGCCGCTAACCCTACTTCCGAATAGTTTGATCATATGAAACTATAATAAGAAATAATAAAGATTGATATAACTGGTATTATCCAATAAAAATTACATTCATGTCTGTTATTCGTGTAGAACTTGTACAGGTGTGTCGTGGTAGGTATGAAATCATTTCCTGTATCTGGGCCTTAGCAGACCGCGAGCCATTACTATTCTGTACAGCCAACAATAAAATGGCTCCTCTTTCTTCTCTTTTCATTTGCTAATTCGTACCGTGATTTACATTCTGTGTTTTTAATCACTGTACTTTTATTTTAGTTTTGAAAGCAAGAAACTTCTGCTCCCTCTTGATCCGTGTTCAGCCTTTCTGATAAGCCAAGTGACTATAATTATGTATATGAAAGCAACACCTGTGATTAATTTTAAAGAGCAGAAGATTGCAATGAAATGGACTGCATTCATTTTTTACGCGTCTTATGATTGTATTTAATTCATTTTCAGATACTGTAAGCGGTGGAGCGAGAGACTGGGCTTACGGCATTGCTGGAGCAAGATACAGTTACACAGTAGAGTTAAGAGACGACGGAAAATTTGGTTTCCTCCTTCCGGATGCAGAAATCATTCCTTCAGGAGATGAGACCTGGATAGGAGTCAAATCCATGGCTATGACTCTAATGCAGCAGCATTCAACTCAATAAGCAGTTGTGGATACTGAAGAAGCAAAAACCCCGTGATATCGATAAATGTTGGGCTCTTAAATGTCTTTTGCATATATTAAAAATCTAGTAATGCAATAATAATGGCTTTTCCTTTTACTATTTCTGCAGCTTCACATGCATTTACAGTTGTATAGTGTCAGCCTGCAGCAAAGTATAGGATATCTCCAAGTACCAGAATAGTAATTTAAGTATTTGATTGAATTTCAAGGATACGGAAGCTTAAGAACACGAAATCTGTTCTCCGTTATAGGCCGTAATTTTTTTATTTGGAGGTTTAAAAAATTATTTATTGGACTTGGTTAACAGGTACATTGGCTTACAGTATACAGGCAGATATATAAATTTTGCATTTCAACGTCAGCAACGTACATAGGTGAACAAGGAACTCAGCGAATAACTCCCGAAAGACAAACACAAACAACTATGCCTTACTCGAGATTCGAACCCAAACCCCTCCATTGGGCGAATGATCAGAAGCATCGCTTAGACCACTGCGCCACCCGGGCTGCAGGACGTAATTGGTGCATCTGAATTGCAAGCAGTACATTCAGATTGGCTTTTCCAATGCCAGTATGCAGACACTTTCAATGAAGATTTGCACGGTACTCCCCTAAACCAAGACAGTAGAAAGAAATGAAACAACCTGGGCAGCAATGTTTGGTTACCTGGAATCGAACCACAGTTACAAAGAAGATCAAAACAGGGACTCAAGTAAGCTTACCCATTTCTTACGAAAAAAAAAAAACATCGTAACGTGAACATTTTTATAAATCTAATAAAACGAGTGCATTGTTTTGTTTTTACTGTTTGTCTATGATAGCAGTCATATACAAAATGTTTTCGAAATCGTATTGACGACTAAGCGAAAGTCACTGTAATTCCAAAACTTTGCGGTACCTGTGCTTTCGACTGCTTCGATTTTTTTCTGCGGAAAATGGCTTTTCCTCTTAATTTTTTATTTCTTCTGTTAACTATCACTATTTCAAAAGTACCGTGCCATATAACCATGCCTTTTTTTGTTCTCTTAGTGATAATGCCTTTCCTAATTTACTGTACTCAATTTACATATCATATTGCATTTCTTCTGGAATGAGAACAAAACGAAACAAGATGTTTGCCGGGTACACAGGTATGCGCGCACACACGCGCTTGTGTACAAATACGCATCATTCCCATGCATCGATAGAGGTGATACAACTACCTTCAGCGCCATCGATTACATGCCGATAAGTCTCTTGATGTCACATTAAGTGCCTTATTCTTATACCTAACGGAACAAGAAGTTTGACAGGCTATGTGATAAACTGGTGGTGGGAGTTCAAAAACGGACTGACCGATGCAAAAACGGCTGGTTAGAAGTGAAATGCACTCACTCCGGTTGCAACTCTTGCGATGGGTATTGACATTCAAAGCAATGAGGGAGTGAAAGTAATTTACGATATCATCCGACATCACCCAGATGGAAAATAAGTTTGAGAGGTTTGGAATTAGGCTGTAAGAACCGAATTCTCCACTTTCTTTCATTCGAAAACAAAAAAAACCTTCTAAATTTAACACTGACATTTAGAAAATTCTTTTCTTAATGCCAATGTAACAGCCGTGTGTGTGGATTTTACTGCTACTCGCAAATTTCCGCCTTCTGCTCTGCCTCTCACCCCCCCCCCATCCATCCTCCCCAAAAGGACCAAAACTCATTTAGGATAAAATGGTTGAACTATTCTTTCTTACTTTCCCACGTATACTTGTTTATAATTCCAGGCATGTATAAAACGACACACCTGTTCTATTTTCTCACCACCTAGTTTTCTTTCTGCATTCACTGCATGTGAACTAAATACAACTTAAGCCATTTTCGTTATTTATTTTAAATATTTTTAATGCTTTTTTTAATTATTCAACAATTTCTGTAGCTCTTTTGATTTTTCAGAGTATTAGATGGTATTTTCAACAAATCTATGGTGATTCAGATTTCTTCCATTAGTTGGTAACTTTTTGTTTGTTTAGTCTATTTTTTTTATTCTTCCTTCTAAAGTCGGCGAAAACTTCCAAGTCTCTTTGATTTAAAAACAGCTCATTTAAATTTTTTCACCAGTATTTTCTTTCTTCTGACGTTTAAGATCAGACTGTCTTCAACACTGTTGATCATGTAAGTATCCTCCTCACATGGGAAGCAGTAACTTTACTTTTATTGTAACCATTCTTTATTTAAATCATAGTAATTGTTTCGTTCCAAACTCTTGCAGATTGTTTGTGTCCATAAACAAATGTCTTCAGTTTGCAATCATTACTCCCATTTCCTGTTCCTTCAAGTCCTCCGCGTTCACTGATGTATCTTCCTCTAGATCAGTGGTTCTCAAACATTTTTTTCTTCAAATACACTTTGGGAATATTTAGCTAAACTGCGTATCCCTTGTATATTAGATATTAGTGATACAACCTACTAATAAATAAAAGCTTTACTCAAGTACGTTTATGTTTATGTGTGTATGTATTTACACTATCTACCAACAAGTAATTGGACACCCCTGAAATCGACGATATCTGCGGTCCTGATACACGTCACGGCCGCCGCCGTTAAATATCGTGTGGGAAACAACAACGCAACCAGTCGCATGCAAGATGCCACGCAGTTCGGAGCTCTCTGATTTCGAGAAAGGTGTAATCGTCGGGTATCACAGAAATGGCCGATCCATACGTGACATATCCAGCGAGTTGAAGTACCCAAATTCGACAGTAGCCTACGTGATTGGCAAGTGGAAGATGAGAGGGGACTGTCGGAATGTGCCCCGACCCGGCAGACCCACAAAACTGGGAGTTAGAGAATAACGGGTGCTGGCCAGAGAAATTAGGAAGAACCGCACTAAATCGATGGGCCACATCCGCGAGGAGTTTCAACAGGCATCCGGGAGTGTTCTTTCAATGAGTACCATCCGTAAGGAAGCCCATCTGATCGGTTATCATGGACGAGCTGCCGCCCACAAGCCTTTGATCACAAAGTCCAATAGCGCTGCTCGGCTAACGTGGTGCAAAGAACGTCGACAGTGGACCTTGAACAATGGAAACAGGTTCTCTGGAGCGACGAATCAAGGTTCAGCCTCTACCGTTTGGATGGCAGGGTCTGGTTTGGCGTCTGCTTGGAGAACGCCTCCTGCCGGAACGTATTGTGCCAACTGTGAAGTTCGGCGGCTGTGGAATTATGTTATGGGGAAGTTTCTCCTGGTATGGCACGGGACACTTGGTCGCAATTCCTGGTAGACTCAACACCCAGACCTACTGCACCATTTTGGATGACCATGCGCTTCCTACGTTGTGGCAGTTTTACGGGGTGGACCCATGTTACTTTCAGGATGACAATGCCACCTGTCATGTTGCGAGGTCCACCATGGCTTGGTGTGGTGACAATGGGGTTAATCGAATGGACTGGCCTGCGCAGAGCCCGGACCTTAAATATATCGAAACCCCCTGGGACGAGTTGGAGCATCGAATTAAGGGGTGCCCCCACCGTCCGAAATCGGTGAAGGAACTGACCTGTCTTCTCCAAGCCGAGTGGAAGAAAATACGGCTAGCCGTCCTACAACGCCTGGTTCATAGTATGCCCCGGAGGGTCGCAGCTGTAATCACCGCTCGTGGAGGCTCCACCAGCTACTAAAGGTGAATAAATTTCGTTTTCCTTTGCTATCACATGTGTCCAATTACTTGTTGATAGATAGTGTATGTGGGTGCGATGTAAGGTCAAGTGATGCGTAACATCACAGCCTCTCCTTGACAAATGTCAACCCCACCTTCTCGTGGTGCATCCTGTTGCCACTAAAGGGGCTCTGACTACCGCCAATAGCAGTATAACTATACCATCGAGATTAGAGGAAATGTTATCCAACACTCACCAACCCGCTGGGCCAGCGTGGTGAGTTATGACCAAACCCTTCCAAAATGACTCCACAACTTAAATCTTGGCCCTCAGTCTTCGGCAGCTGGAATGTACCTGGCCAAGGCAGCGGCCAGTGCGACATGAAGGCAGAGGGAGCTAAGAATCCCCGGAGGACAGGACTAGATTGCCATCTGATGCTGACCTTGGCTACGTATAATGGACGCTCCCTATCTTCTGATTCAAGGCTTCTTGAATTGGAAGAGGAACTACAAAGGATCAAGTGGGACATCGTCGGGCTAAGGGAGGTAAGGAGAAAAGGAGAAGATCTCATTGAACTGAAAAGTGGACATCTCTTCTACTATCGTGGGACAGATACTGGAAGAACTAGTGGTGTTGGATTTATAATAAACAAGAAACTGAAGGATAAAGTTGTAGAAGTTGAAAGTTCCTCTGACAGAGCTGCACGACTCGTTATCCAACTCTCGAGAAGATACAAGGCTCAGATTATTCAAACTTATGCACCCACCACAAGTCATCCTGAAGAAGAAATTGAAGAATTTTATGAGGAAATTTGCCTTCTAAATAATAAAGGTAAGCAGCACTTGAAGATAATTATGGGAGATTTCAATGCAAAATAGGGCAATGGCAACAGAATGAAACTTCAGTTGGTAAATTCGGTCACGGCAACAGAAACCAGCGTGGAAATACTCTCGTTGAGTTTGCAGAGGCAGAACGGTTTTTCATCATGAACTCCTTTTTCAAGAAAAAGCCACACAGGAAAATGGACATGGAGACATCCAAATGGGACGACAAGTCAAATTGATTTTATTATGTGTAACAAAAAATTCGTCATAGAAGACTGCAGTGCGCTAAACAAGTTCAACACAGGTAGTGACCATAGATTGGTGAGATGTAAGATTCACCTCAACACTAAACTCGGACGTGGCAAGCTCATAAGACTAACAAAATGTATTGACATAACCAACCTTAAAAAACACCATAATACCTTCAAGTTGGAACTGAAGAACAGATTCTCTGCTTTAGAAGGCCTAACATCAGAAGAAGTGGATATTTCTGAAGTAAACAAAAAAGTAACCAACGCTCTTATGGAAACAGCAACAAAATTAGCTGGGTCAAAGAACAAGTTGCAGGTGAACAAATTATCAGGAAAAACCAAAATGTTGATACAAAAAAGAAGAGAGATGAGGGCAACTAAAGAAGATATGACTTCCAAAGTGGAATATATAGAGCTATGCAAGACAGTACGAAAAAGTATCACTGAAGACGTAAGGAAATTCAACTGTGAACTAGTGAGGAAAGTATTGAAAACAACCAAAGCCTAAAGATAGCAAAGAGACATCTCAGTAAGGGAAGAAAACAGATTATGGCACTGAGAAAAGAAGATGGTTCTGTAACAAGAAATAGAGGCGAAAATTTGACAACAGTGAAAGATTTCTACTCCAAATTATATGAAAGGGATGATACATGTACTCCAGACATCATGAAAGGTATCAGTATCAGAGTTCTTCCAGTCCTCCCAGCATAAGTTGCAAATGCAATCAAGAACATGAAGCGGGGAAAAGCTTCAGGAGAAGATGGAATTACTGTAGACATCATACAAGAAGCAAGTGGAGAAATTGAAATAGTAATCGCCCAAATTTTCACTCGATGATTTAATGAAGGGAAGATTCCTGAGGATTGGAACAACGCTACAATGATCCTGCTACATAAAAAAGGTGACATTGAGGATCTTAGGAACTACAGACCTATCAGCCTCCTATCAGTGGTTTATAAAAATTTCGCTAAAGTTCTTTCACACCGTTTGTAGGTAACACTGGACATGGCTCAACCGAAAGAACAAGCTGGATTCAGCAGTGGCTACAGCACAATAGATCATATCCACGTACTGAGAGAACTAATTGAAAGAGCGAGGGAATATGAACTTCCATCGTGCATGGCTTTATCGATTATGAAAAAGCCTTTGACTCGGTGAAACCATCAGCAGTTACAATGGCTCTGAAATCCTGCGGTATTGAAGATGCATACATTAATATTATTAATAACATCTATGAAAATGCAAGTGCAAAGATTCGGCTGTTTGAAAATAGAACACACATAGAAATTGGAAAGGGAGGGAGACAAGGTTACACCCTATCTGCGAAGCTCTTTAATCCCATATTGGAAAATGTCTTTCAATCACTGAACTGGGAAAACAAAGGGATAAAGATTAATGGAGATTATCTAACCCACCTTCGTTTTGCTGATGACGTAGTAATTTTTGCAACTACCCCATCAGAGCTACAGAGTATGATCCAGGAACTTGCTGACAAGAATAAACATGTTTGATTAAAAATGAACTTTCAGAAGACAAAACTGATGTTCAATGCTTTTACAAGAAATGAAGATTTATCGAATGATGGAGAAAAGCTGGAGATAACAGACACGTACGTTTATCTTGGACAGCAGATATCAAGTGAGGGTCACATTGATGAAGAAATTAATCGGCGTACAAAACTTGCCTGGAGAGCTTTTGGAAGAAACAGCATAATTTTCAAGAGCAATATGCCATTATGTCTTAAAAGAAAAGTGTTTGATCAATGCATCCTTCCAGTGGTTACGTATAGTGCAGAGACGTGGACCTTAACTAAAAGAGACGTACAAATGCTGCAGACAACTCAAAGCAGCATGGAGAGGTGCATGCTTGGTGTAGCCAGGAAAGATAGAAAGAGGAACTCGTGGATCCGAAAAATGACAAGAGTGGAAGACATCATGACCGAGTTAAATCCCTGAAATGGCAATGGGCTGGACATACTGCCAGAAGGACAGACCATCAATGGAACAGCCGAAATTTTAGATTGGGTTCCAAGGGACAGGAAAAGACGCAGAAGAAGACCACATGGGAGATAGGTGGATGAAATTCGAAAGTATGCGGGAGTGACATGGAGGAGACTGGCACAAGACAGACCGTTGTGGAGGAAACTTGGGGAGACCTTCGTCCAGCAGTGGATTGATAATGGTTGATAATGATGATGATATGTGGGTATAAAATAAAAAAATACATATACAAACAAACACACACATATACAGTATATGTATTTACAAAAATTACGTATATTGATGTCACTGAAATTTCATGAATGGTTAAAGAATTTTTATAAAACTGATAGTCATGTTCGCTAAGTAATCAATGGTATGCATGACATATTTATTTACTCTTGCAAAGTTCATTAGTATTTGGAGTTATCTTGCTTATGTACAAACGGAAGTCGTCTTCACTATACAGCTTGTTTCAATATTTTGTATTGATGTTGATTAAAGACGAAAAACCAGTTGCACACAAATGTGGTTTTGTAAAATGCAACAAATATTTAAGGCAATGATCGACGAGTTGGATAATCTGGAAGGGAGGGGAAGGGCACTCCCTCTATGCACTACCCTCACCACTCACCCTAACAAAACTAGCCGTAAATTCAGATTGTTAATTTTGTTGACATACAAATCGGTTCACTCTGCGACTCAGAATGGTTGCTAACTAATCGAGTACCCCGGTATTAGTTCCGCGTACTTCCCAAGGGGTACGCGAAACTAACATCAAGGTGAGTACGCGTACCCTACTTTGAGAACCACTGCTCTAGATATCCATACAGGAAAACAGTCTTAATATTAGGATGATTTTCTTGCATCCTTTTATGCCTTAAGGTGCAAATTGCTGTAGGCTTTACTGCCCATGAATAAATTTCTCGATTACTCGATAACCTTGACGTTGTTTACCGCTGTATAAAGCCTTGTACCCGTCAACTGCAGTATTTGCATGATACTTGGCATTAGAACTTACTTGCATTTATTTGCCTTTTTATTAGCGCGTCTTTTGTAAAAAAGATCGTGCTTATGTTACCGGTTTGTCTGTCCTTCTGACGACATTATATCTCTGCAACTATTAGTCCGATTTGAGAAATCTGGTATTTTGACGCATTTTGTTTCAGTTCTATCGGTTGCGTGATTGGTGTTGTTCAGGTCATATATGCCAACTTCTTTGGTAGTTCTCCCCTGTTGACCCATTTGACCATCAGAGCTCTGTTATTGGTTCAATTTCTCTCACTTCATCAGCATGCATAGATTCATGATTTAACTATTCAGTAAGAATACTTACCTTCTTTCCTTCAATAAGATTTAACATTTTTTGGGAGGGGGTGGGGCTTTCTTAAACTTTTGAAGGCTTTTACTGAAAATAATTTCGTTGCTGTTAAGTATATGGATTTTCTAACCTTTTAGAATATCTCAGGGAAATTTCAGTTTGAACATGAACGTCATATTTTCTTCTGATCTGTCTTAATATATAAAAATACAACTTCTGGCCAAATACACTGATGCGAGTGCTTTTTTTCCGATGCTGAAAAGAGAGGGTACGTGGCATTCCCGCCTCTCCTTCATCCAGAGTGACGCGCGAAATAACAGGGAACCAATAAGAATAATTATTTGTAGGTATTGAAACCTAAACTATTCGTGATAGGTTAGGACCATTTTCTCGTCGCCTCTGTAAGCGTGAATCCTGAAATAGCCTTGACAAACTAGCATTATTCCAGGTTTGATCACTGAGGTCTCTTGTTTCCTCAGTCCTCCTACGTATTTAACTTTACGGCTTTGGGTTGCATTCGAATCACATCACAAAACCGTCGGATAACGAAGCCGAAATGACTTTATTTCCGATTCGTTCTGTTATTGTCTTCGCAAAACTGAATTGCTTTTGTTTCACTTCATTCCTTCTTTTGTCATTAGGGCAGTTTGCTTTGCTTACCATTGTGTCACACAGTGATCCTCCAACATGTCTTATTTGTCCGCTCATTAATCACTGGTGCAGTTATAATCGAAATGAATGATCTGATTTTAAGTAAAACAATGTTTAATGTTTTCAATGCAGAAGCTATGTAAAATATGGAAAAAAGAAATAACCTCACGGCAACATAAAATCAAATTTCACGCCGAACCAAAACTGATATATGCACATTTAGTCGGATCAATAGTGTCCTTCTGTTGTTGAATAAGACGTCTGGAAAAGGTATGCTCTTTGAAAAATGTTACATAAGTAAAAGAAAGGCCAATACCCAAACTCCTTATTAGCACAATTCCGATGCCCTTGAGAGAAAAAAAAAAAGAAAAAAAGACTGAGAAAGTGAGAGAATTCCATTTTTTCTGTTAGTTAATTTCGCCGGTTCTCTCTATCTCGGTCCCAAAGACGGCGGTCCTTCTGTACCTCAAATGAATGAAAAAACTAACTGATGAGAATCACGTTTCGTGACTCAGTGTCACGTTGATAAACGACCAACGCATCGGGAAAGATTTTATTTCTTCGGGGACTGAACATAAACTTGTCTTTTCTTGTCAACGTGTATTTGCATTCTAGGACTGCTTTTCACGAACAGACATGTGTTTTATTTCTTTGCATTTTTTCCTTTGAGTGTAAGTTAGTCACGCAATCACACACCAAATTCAAAAACACAAGACACGGGCGGACGTATAAAAGGGAACACTGTTATTCACCAAGTGTCCTCAGGAGTATCAATGGAAATTAAATTAAATGCTATTTCTTCAATGTTTTGAAATGACTCTTCTACAACCGTTGGAGATTCGTTACCGGGAAATACTTTTCATTAAGTGGCCAAATTTATTTTTCCAGGGGGACTGCTGACTTTGATTGCACAAATCTCCACAAATCTCTTTACCAAACTGACCTCGCAATTTTGGTATTTCTGAAAACGCTTATGAAAGTTTTTTCAAGTAAAACAGCACTTAAAAGTTTTGGAGAACTCAAACATTTGGCTCATTTTATTGATGCAATTTTCGTACGAGATGCAAAGTTAACACTTTGGTCATATGTACTTAAAGACTTCATAATCAAAGTAACCTCACCCGGACGTTTGTTGAATTTGCAAGGATTGTTCCAAGGGTCTTTAGCCGCACGTTTCACAAACTCGTGCTGCATGTTTTGTTGATCTTTGTTCTTCGAATATATTTTTCACAGACATTTAGAGTCCTGTCTAGCTCTGGGCTACAATTATTTGAGCTTTTCAATTTCCTGCAGTCAGTCGATTTTTATATACTGGCTGGCATTTACAAAGCATCATAAAAAGTAGTACCATAGAAATTTAAAAATTTGTGACCCAAATTTGTGACTCAGAACTGTGCAAAGACAAATCAGTCTCATAACATCTGTAAAAAAAAAGCCCTGCTGTCCATCTAGCGCACCATTCTTTCCTAAAGTTTAAGAAGAAATGGTGCGCTAGATAAAAACTTCCAAAATGTCCCCTTCCCCGTTCGTTTTGGCGATTAATGGGCGGAAGGGATGAGCTATTCACACTATAATGAAATTCGACTAATACATTGAATTGAGCGAATGCTTGCTTAATATATTTCCACAAATGTATATATGTATTTCACGAAAGTAAGTGAATAATTTACTCATTTCCACATAGCAATACTTATTAGTTTAGGAAAATAATGAGTGATTTAATGTATGCATCGTTTATTTTAGTGATTTGGTACTATTAAAGCTTAAATCCTTAGAATTTCAACAGTAAAACACATTGGCGATATAAATTTCAATCTTTGGCGTTCTCTCTCTTTTTTTTTATTGGGAGGTTAAACGACCACCGTGAGCAACTCAGTGGGCTATAAGCAGTCGCCCTTTCATAATTCACAGCCACTGGTTCCAGGGAAGGAAGAGAGAACCATTTCCTTAAGAGAAACACAACATCCGTGCCTCACCAAGATTCGAACAGGGACCCATCTCAGGCGAATGGTCAGTAGTCATTGCTTAGACCATTGCACCACAGTGGTGGCCGGCGTCCCCTTCGCTTCATGTAATACTGTAGATTTACCTCCGGTAGGAGTTGTCTTGACCTCATGTGATACATTTATCTGCGGTAATTATTCAAGACAAGCGTAAGTGGTAGCCCCGGGGGCGAAGTTGTCGAAGCGCTGGCTTCCGACCATTTTTCCGAGATGGGTCCGGGTCCGTGGCCCGCGTGAGGCATGGGATGGTATGTTTATCTTGCGGCACTAGCTCTCTTCCCTGGAACAAATTACCCTAAATTAGTGAGGTCAGAAGACTATTTACAGCCGGTTAAACCCAAATTTTAAAAAGTATAGGATAGGAGATCGCCGAGTAGGACCGCTGTGCTCCACAACACTGTCTGTTAGGAGTTGACAGGTGTTTCCCTTATGCTACACTAATCCAAGATCAACGTTCTTATCTGATTTCGGGAGTTGGATGCTAGCAATTTGGTGTCATACGATGGTCTAATCTCTTTCCAGAAATAGTCTGGGAAACACTATATGCATACTAAAACGATTAGACAAGACAGATGAGACCAAATTACCGGGTGTAAGTAGCAGGCCATTTGAATCCTAAAAGTTTTAGGAAAGAAATGATCAGCGAAGAAGAAAATGCACTTATACACGTAGCAGAAAATAAGCAATTTATATGCAAAATATTCGTCAAAATAAAGTATATCCGACTCAAAAAGAATTTTTTCAAGTCGGACTTTCAAAAAAAGAGTTATTGAGAAAATAAAGGTACATGTGCCCCCTAGCTGGAAAAGTATGCTTTATTTTGACCAGTATGACCAAGAAAGAATATTTTCAATCGTTTTTTAGAAATGTAAAACGCAAGCGAATATATTGTAAACAGACATATCCTTACGTCCTCTAGAGGAAAAAATGTTCGTCACAAAAAGTTAAGAATTAGGTGCAAAATATTCTTCACAATCATTGCTATCCGATGGGAAATAATATTTCAAGCTGAACTTTTAGAAGCAGCGATATCAGGGAAAATTTCATATATATTTAGACCTTATATCAGAAAAGCAAACTGTTTGTGTAATGGCCGTAGCAGTGAAATGTATCGAAGGCCAAAAGAATTGTTTCAATCAGAATATAGTAATGATATATAATAAAATATATAGTACTGATCAAAATTAAAGCAACAACCACAAAAAGAAAGTGAACAGAAGAACCTTGTCCCGAAATCATTCGTAAATGATAAACAAAAAGCTGGTAATGTAAAGCTGCAAAGGCTGTAGCCAATAAACGAAAAAAGCCGCAACAGAAAGGAAAGGGACAGCAAAATTTGCATGTGCCACACATAAGTAGATTGTGTATTTAGCGATTGGAGTCTAATACATGAGCAATCTAGGGGTTTGCACTGTCAGGTGCAGTGATAAGATGTTATTATGTGTCAGAGTTTTCGCTTAAATGCTTCATTGTTGTGGAGAGATGTAAGGAGATTAGAAGCAGAACAGTCTCAAGATGAAATGCCAGATGATTAAATGTGGACCGATCTGTAGTCTGCTTCCTCTGGAGACAATTTCCTGACATTGAAACCATCTCGAGAAGACCTGGGGAAGCGCGTCAAAAAATCACTTATGCTCTACAAGATCGCATATTGGTGGTGTTAGCAGCTAAAGCAATCACAGGAACACGGCGCATCAGTTGGCCTAGATGCTCACTGCGACAATCGGAGTCACTGCATTACAGTTGTCTGTATGCAAGACGGCTTTTTGTGTGTGTTTCTTTGAGAGTATCTCAGAGAAGAGCTCGTTTCGAATGGTGTCGTTAACATGTTCATTGGACCCACTAAGAATGAGCGCGCATACTCTTTACCGATGAGAGCAGATTTTCTTTGCAACCAGATTCTCATTGAACATTTGTATGGCAGAAACGTGGAACACGATATCAGTCGATGAACTTTCGGAAACGAGATCATTTCGGAGTTGATGGAATATTATTTTGTGTTACTATCTGTATACACAGTCGTTCGTCTTTCCACGTAATAGCCAGGGAAAACCGTTAAGATCTATTCTCTACCTGATATCGTGACGAGGTTCTGGATCCTGATATTTTTCTTTTTAGAGATGAAGCGGGTCCTCCGTATCTTCTTTTAATGGACGACAACGCCCGATTTCATAAGGCTTTGCTGGTCAATGAATATTTTGAAAATGAAGATAATGTAGGTATCGATTGGCCGGTACACTCACTAAATATTAATCCGCCTGAGCATGTTTAGGACACTTCATGTCGACAAGTTGCTGCTCGCTTCCCTGCTCATACAACTTTACAGGACTTACACTGTTAAAAATTTTGTGGCAGGTTGCAACAAAAGCGGTACTACACCAGGTGCACGACTTTCTTGGAAAAGATACACCATTGTTGTGTAGTGCAAAAATAAAAAACCCAACAGCATAGTGCAAATTTGCATCATGTCATAGTGCGAGGTTGCACCACATTATTGTGTAAGGTTGCACCATGTTGTTAGGTTTTCTTTGCACCACACAATGGCGCATCTTTTTCCAAGAAAGTGGTGTAGCTAGTGTAGCACTACTTTTTAGTGCAACCTACTACAAAATTTTTAACAATGTTTTTTGGAAGAACGAGACTTAATATCACAGTTTGTTGTGGACACCCTCATTTAAATTAGCATGGCATGGCCCGGCGCTGGGAATATTGCGTTACTATCCATGGTGATCGCATTCGATACCAGCAGACTGTGGTACCATTTTTTTCTGTTTTTTATTTACGGGATACCTTTTCAAGTCACAAGCCCATAATTTGGGGTCATTTGTATACATCTTAACTCTTCTGTGTTCACAAGTGTGCAACACTGTACCACACAGCTGTAAAGTTCCTTTCCTTATGTTCATTACTTTTTCAGTTATAGTCTGGTAACTGGGATTTTGTGGCTAATGCTTCAATTCTGAGCATCCCTGTATTTTAAATTCTAGAGCATCTGCATTTACTTCTCGTCCCTATATCGGAGAAGTTCTGCGCCGGAGAAAGATGCAGTTCAGGCACATTCGACATAGGAGTGTCCTAGACACACAGTTCAGGCTATTCACAAAGTTCAGGCACCATATGTTTCACACAGGCATGTATTCACACAGTTCAGGCTCCCCAAAGCAAAAAGAATTCTTCAAACCAAACCAACAGGTGCAGAGATATGGTGCCCACAGAATGGCAGTCGGATATAGCAGTATTATACACACATCTCTTTTTTGATTTTTTAAAAAGAAGTTCTAATAAAACGAGGACACTGGATTTTCTGGTGTAACAAAGATGTCTTTTGAATCCTTTCCGACACCAAAATATTTTTTTCAAAGTACATTTTACTGAAATAAAAAAAAATCAGAGGAAAAGAGCCTAGTAGCAAAAGTGCACTTTGTTTAAAATACGCAAGTGTGAACAGCGTTCTTCAAAGCAAGCGGAACCAATTTCCAAACAGAAACAAATTATATAAAAGTAAAAAAGAAATTGAACTAAATTTCTACAATCGGTATAATATCCACAAACAGAAATCGTTGCGTACTCCTACTAGCGACAAAATTGCATGTCACGAAAAATCACAAATTGTATAAAAAATGTTGGTCTTAGCTGAAGATATTCGAGGCTGAAGAATATTTTAAATCAAACAATAAAAAGAAGTAATATGAAGGAAAACGTGCTATGAATTTACTAAAACTAGAAGAAAAGCTGTAGGTTATTTAACGAACAAAATATGGATAAATTATTCTTCATAGCCAAAATAGTATCTGAAAAGCTTTGTCCCTTAGAATCAGATATACTCTTTCAAGCATAAATAATCTGCCCCTGTGGCAGAGTGTCTGATACGCTGGTTTCTAACTATTTGTAAGAGTTCGGCCTGGGTTTGAGTTTTGGATGAGACATAGGTGTTATGATTGTCCAATGGCACTAATTCTGTCTTTTATGGATCAAGTGGCTTTAAAATAGGGACGGACTATCACTTGTAATCTTATGAGTTACTCATGGTCGTTGTTAAACTCCGAAACAGATGTGTGTGGTGGTGATGTGTGTGTGTGTGTGTGTGTGTCTGTGTGAATTACAATGAAGTAGAAAATATGCATACAATATTCTTTACAGCAAAATCTACTTTGGAAAAAGAATTTTTCAAGTATGACTCGTAGAAACACAAATAGAGTGAGAAAAAGTTTTATACATGCGCCCCTAGAGGTGAAAATCTGCGTTATTTAAAGAGGATAATGTTCGTAAAGGAAATGGCATTTAGCACAAAAAAGAATTTTTCAATAGGATTTTTAGAAGCGGAAATACAGTTACAAAGAGAAAGACACACTTACGCCACATACGGTCAGAACTGTGTATCATAAAAAAAAACCCTAATAGTATACAAATGTTTCACGAAGGGATTATTTTAAATCGGACTTTTAGAAGCAAAGGCAAGGAGAAAAAAGTTTACACATTTGCGCACCGCAGCGCCTGAGTGGGGCAAGAAGTCCGGATAAAATACTTTTAGAGGATGCGGTGTCTAATGGAAAAGGAATTTCTTCAATTAAGGTTTTACGCATCATGCAGATCAGCTCATTGAGCATCACTTAACGTTCGATTGAGGATCGGAATGGGTAAAACGACTAATCATAGCAATTTTGAACGTGGCATGGTAATTGGCGCCGTCGTGCAGATTCGAGCGTCTTCCTAACGGTGGCCCTCCTAAGCTTTTCCTGTGGACGAAAACATCTGATGGACCAGGGGTGTAAAATAAAACTAGCGAGAGTCGTGCAAACAAAAAGAGGGGTTACAACCTGAAAAATCAATGCGGAATTTAACACCGCACCGAAGTGCCGAGGGTCATCTTGAATTGAACGTCGTTACTGAGCTCACAAAATTGCTGTAACGCAGGAAAGTGCAGTATCAGTTACAACTTATGAAATTTAAAAAAATTGGAATGCTTAAAAATTCGGGGCGCTCCAGCGGGTTGACTGCCATGCTAAGGTGGTTAAGCAGTTCGGGCATTATTTGAAAGCATTGTTATTGCTCTTATCCGAAATTTCAATTTAGCAGAAATTTGATGAAAGATAAAAAAACAAAAAAACTAGCACGCTGGCTTGAGGAAGAAGTTACTGGCTTGAGACTTCGCAGTAACTCTGATGTTTATGAAAATATCACACGTGAACTAAACATTCTGACACAGAAGCTCGAAGCAGAATAATTGCACATTATTGATACCATTTTGATGCACATTTCAGTCTTTAGATTCAGTCTTTAGAAAGCATGATGCGAGATTCTGACGCCATAAATCAATTGATTGAGTTTGCTATTTTGCCTGCAAGAGCATTTGATGTCGATTCTGAAGCTGATTTCAACAGACATCACCGTAAAAGAATAACATCTAAATCACTGGATTCAAACTTTAGCTCTGACCGTTCGTCCGAGTGGGCTCAGGTTCTCGACTCAGATGAGGTATGGGTGCCCCATGGCACTGTCTCACCCCTTCCTGTAATCATTAACTCTAAGTTAGGGACAGGCGAATGCTTATAGCACTTAGAGTTCTTCACGGTGGTCGCTAAACTCTGAAATAAAAGTTTAAATTTTAGCCCCAAATCTACTTTCGCATTTCACTCTTCCCATCGCAAAAACTTTAAATCCGTGTTGAATAAGTTAATTATACATTATTATCAAAAACAGTTTAGGTGCAGGTGTAAAAACTGTTAAAGCCTTATTTAATGCATTAAATTCCTCTATGAGAATAGAAGCATGCGCCACTGAACATGTTGAGAAGACAATGCAGCTTTTCTCCTTGATGGTGATATAGCTGGTGTGATTGACATACTTCTGCCCAAGCACAATTCTAAATTTTGTGCGACCACTGAACAAATATTTTGCCCTTGCAGGTGTAACGAAAAAATTCGAAGTGAAAAGAATATTGCATGTACACCTCCAGTGACTGCTTCGTCAAATCAGAGAGCATCCAGCAAATTCAAATTTCTGAACTTTTTTTATTACAACATTGCCCGACAACCGTTTAGACTATTTATTGTTAACACTATTTGCTGAAAAAAGTATTCTCGATAAAACTGATACTAGCAAACTTGCTCGTGTATCCAAAAGAGCGCTGCTAAAGCAACGGCGTGTCCAGATATTTTAATGCTGAACTTTCGAATAGCAACACTCAATGCAAAATGAAATACAACTTCAAAAAAGTTCTGTTTATTTTTTAAGAACAGTAATGTGAAGATTTTTCATGTATTAATTAATATTAAAGCGGAGACAAGAAAGATAATATGATCTCACCATCTCACCAGAGACATAATAACAGAGTGGATCTGAAAATTTCTTTCTTATCACGGAAAATTAGCTGATGTAATTTACTTTGTATTAGCTGTCATTGTGTACTAACAAATTTAAACCTCCCATTTAGATGTTCTCCATAATTAAAAAAAGCAATACTTCTGTCGTATCTAGAAGGAAAGTTTTCGTTGAAAAATAATTTTTCTGTTTACTTCCTCTTAATCATCTTGTTCGAAAAGATAAAATTGAATGCCTTGAAAATATGTAATTAAATTTTAAGAAAATCAACATAGTAAACGCCAGGATACCTTTTTAAATGTACAGGTGTACCTATACATTTACAAAGATTATTGTGTTCTTTCTTGTACGAAATAGACTGAAACATTTATTAAATCAGTGCATTCATATAGTTGTTTTTAATAGGCAATGGATACAACAACATGAAGACAATAAAATTTAAAGATATTTAGTCCACGAAATTTATGCATAAATGTCTATTTAGGAAACGGATAACCGTAGTTTTCTCCTACAAGTTGTTGTTCATTTCTCACTGTCGGTAGCTTTAATTTTTGAAGACATCACTATGCGTGGCAATCAGAAAGGAATCCCCTTTAAGAATATCTAGGAAAGCTATCAAAGCAGAACACTTCTGTAGAAATAGTATTGGAGATTAAAACGAACCTATCGCTGCAGAAAGAAAAGACGTTACTATTAAGCTGAAACTGTGTAGGTCATACGTATTTATCGCTTTTTGGATGAACTTTTATTGTTGCATTATGAAAGCACTTTAAATCTGTACTTCTTGAAGACTAATCTAGAGGACAAATTTGAAATCAAATTTTGCAAACTCAAAAAACAATGTCTTTGAAAGAATGTTCGGATGTGGGAATGCAATTAAAATTTATGCTGTCTCTTTAACCATTTAAATACATTCAGAAATTCTCTTCTTTCGCCGTTACTTTCGTTTCACGAGCAACTTAGTGTCATTTTTGAGAAATTCAGTTCTTGGGCAAACATTACGCGAAGAATCAAAATTTTGGAAAGAAGAGTATTTCTCAAAACTCTGGAATTAACTCTAGTACTAAAAAAATTCCCCAGGTGAGTTCTGTTGCACTATTTATCAATTATTAGCTCCTGCACAAAATAGTAAGTTAAGGAAGAAAGAAATCACGCTGTAGTTTTAATGTCTACAAGCAGAATTTTGAGCTAAATTCTTATTTTCTGTACTGAAATTTATAATAAAAGGATTACGAAGGGTGATGAATTCAACATTTGTCTCGAGCATACAGATGAATTGCAAAACTGAGCTGTTTACGTTAAGAAACTTCTTCCTATAGAGAGCAAAGGGCGATGTCTTTCCCTTTGTGTTCATCAATGCTTCACACTTCTGACTCTGCCCACCAAGCTGTGTACAGAAAAGCTGAGTTCGAGCTCAATTTTCGGAGCCAAAACCCGTGGTATATCAGCTCGAGCCCACCCAAGCCCGAATTTTATATTGCAAGATAGAGCCCGAAAACTGGCTAACCTGTTCAACCATTGATGAAAATAGTCTTTTTTCCACAATTTCAGCCCGTCTCAGCTCTGGTTCATAGGGAAGCAACAGTTACTTCTTCACTCAATAAGCTGTAAAACGCGACCTCAGGAACAGCGCTAAGCCACGTCGAAAGCCTTTTGTAGAAAGCGAGATAAGGAAGATCTGAGATGTAGACGGGGCTTGGATGAGTATGAACAACAATACACACTGTATGTAAGTGACAAGTGACTGCACCACTTAATGTGTCACATATTCATAAATGATCTGTACTCGGATTTTGTTGGGGAGGATACTTTTCCAGTACCGTAGCTAGTAATGTTGGGGATCTGGTGCTGAATTATGCAGTGGGCACCGCTGTTCCGCAGAAATACCGTACATTATGTTAGGTGCGCCTATTCCTGCGCGAATCTTATTTTTGATACATTTTCTTACATACTATACCGGTAGCTCATCATGCAAACGGAAGTATTAGATTGCATAATATAAGGTTTCCTGCTCACCAATATTCGGATCAACACTAAAGGAAATATCTCCTTGTTTTCTCAACACTGACGGACACACACACAGTTACACGGATAAATAAATAAATACATCGCTCTTTCCACGTTCCAGAAACACATAGCAACTGAAAAATATTTTTCGGTTGCTATGTGTTTTTGGAACGTGGAAAGAGCGATGTATTTATTTATTTATTTACTGACGCCACGTATTTGAAGGATTTTCACCTAGTTACACGGATATTTGTTATCAATACGGCAGCGGTAGCCCACTGACTATGTAACCGCTTGCAACGTATGGCGGTATATAAATGATCGGCAGGATAGAGCGTGAGAACGAAGCATCGTCTCCGACAGTCGGCAAGATTACAAGAACGGCATGTATAAGGAGGCTTATAATACAATATGGTTCAAAATAGGAAAAGAGAAAGCAGGAAAAACATAAATTCACAAAGTTATTTTGGAAATGAAAATAAGTGATTCAACCTGGCGATCGGTGAGTGTTCAATAAGCGCAATAATGCACAATAATTATATTACAATTGTCTTCCATTGGATTACTGTCAGATCAATTTTTGTGACCCACCTTCCAGAATGCCACACAAAAGTCTTTCTGCAACCAGACGGAAATCTTAAGGTTATTACAATTTTGCGTCCTTTCCCTAGCTTATCGTTAGCCGGCAATGGGCTCCTCCAGCGGCTGGGCCATAGTGAAACTGCACCACCTCGCCCTGTGGTAACTACGCCACTGGATTTTACGACTTCCTTATTTAATGTAAATCGGATGCTGTGGAATATGCGTCTACAATCTGTATTTTAAAAGAAATTTTCATTTTGCGTTAAATTTGTAGCTTGGTTATGACACAAAATCAATGACTTTTTTAAAACGGTCCAATCAATATATTTTTGTACCAACTCGAATTTATACGGAAAGTATATAAATGAATGTTTTACACAGAAAATACAAGACTAGTTTATCGATACTGTTCGTAACATCAGCGGAGATTTATCAGCAGATTTGAAAATGTTAGCAGTAATATTCACGAAAAAAACCAGATATTCACAACTTAACACTTTTTTATTCACACTCTCATAAACAAAAATTATTACATAACTATATAGCTGCACGTGATGATTTAGTCAACAATAAAAAATACGTTAACAAAATATAGCTTCTTTGATTTCATTAAAATTCTTCGGGCATCACCACTTCCAGAGCTTTTTGTAGAAAAAGAGTACACTGTACTGGAAAAACAAAAATTCTTTATTTTAGCATATGTTGATTAAAAATTTCTGTGAGCAAATATTTTGTTAAAATACTTATGTGCGGCTCATAGAATTCGCAAAGACAGTTTTTTTTTCTGACACAAACATTTTTGCATACACTATATCACAAAAAAATGGGGTATGCACGTTTTTCTGCATGGAAAGGCTTATATAAAATGCAATGATTTAAAATAACAAATTCGTGACAAAGCTGATGTGAAAAAGTCTTGTATAACCAACTATCAATCGTTCTAAAACAGTTGGGTTTAATATTTTTATCCAGAAGAACATGAAAATAAAAAATGTGGGGTGTGACATATATTCTAAATTAACTTTCCTTTTTAGTTTCTTTCCTTATGTAAATTTTGAGTTTGTTCTCAGTTATACTTCACAACTTAACGTGACATCTTCTTTCTCAAACGAATACTGTTGGCAATACATTTGAGGTCAGAGTGAACAAGACGTATGACTGTATGAGATAATAACGATAGATAAAAACTACGATACAACAGTTGCTCGTGTGGGATGTTGGATGTGTGTGTTGGAGATGTGATATGTGAATTATGTTGAAATGTGATATCTGATCTATTGATATAGCCCTTGAATAAAGCCAACTTCCGTAGAATTGACTTCTGTTTAAATGTTTCGTCTGGCCCTAAGGGTTTAATTGAGAAAGTGTTCCATCGTATTCATACCTAATGATATAGATATAACGTAAGAACGACAATATTTCAACACGAAAAGAAGATTACGTTATATTGGCGCCCAAACCTCCATCGAACAGAAATATACAGGAAGTAAAAAAAAAATGGCAAATGTCACGGATCCTATCGGTCTCTTCTCTGACTACTACAGACAAAATGTTGTGCATAATGATTCTATAACAAATACTCCACGCACTCAGCGTTATAGGGTACCACCTAATTCTCCTGTCGCTCCGTACGAGGCCTGCAGTTCAGATTTGTCGGATAGTGAATACGCAAGGTACGAAAATCATGTGCCGCGTACTTCAACTGCAGTACCTCAACAGCAGTTTACCCTACCACCCCCGTCAGAAGAAGCAAAATCCTTGCTCATTATGTACCCCACGCGAGTTCCATTGTATTCAGAGGAAACGGCGGGTCGCTTAGGTTTCTTGAGGATCTCGAATATCACTTCGATTTGTACAATGTTCCTGAAGATTGTCAAATACCTATTGCCGGCACATGTTTGCAAGACACTGCCAAGGTCTGGTATAGACAGTGGCGTCGGATGAACCCAGAGGCCTCTTATCAGCAATTTAGAGCTGAATTTTTGGATGTATTTCCATTTAGCACAAATAAGGCCGGTCTTGCTCAACACATTTTTTCCAGGCGACAACGGGCGTCAGATAGTCCCGTCTCGTTCGCTCTGGAAAGAGTCAGGCTTTATAAATTATGGGATCCCGCTGCAGCAGAGTCTGACGTTATTTATACTTTACTACAGCAGCTGGACCCCTTCCTGCAGGATTTTTGGAAGTTCGCCGTCCTGTCTCCGTTCAAGAGTGCCTCAAACTCATCCGAGTTTTTGAGGAACGGCACAGCAAGGGGAAATCTTCACGAAACCCATTACCCCAAGCCCAAGAGTACCGCCAATCTAGGCAGATCCAAGAACCTTCTCTTCAAAGCCATACGTATCAGCAGCCTAAACAGAACATTCGAGAAGGACAATATTTCAATCAGCCCAGACAGGCTGCTTATCAGTCAAGAGTAGAAAATTCTCATGAGCAGTCTAAATACGTGCCGCAGCATCGTCGGGCAACAGAGGTGCGACATCCTGATTTTTATAGGAACCAGGATAACAACCAAGTTCCTTGTCTACAGGATAATTATTACCCAGTTGACCAGACATATCCAAAACACCGTGCTGGGGGCAAGGCAGGCCTAGTGATACTAACGCTACCTCTCCTGCGCGTTATTACAACTCAGCACGTTCTGGTGGTTCTGCAAATTTTCAAAGTCAACCAAGACATGGTAATCAGTTTCACTCCAATTTAAACTTCCACAGGAGGTAGATGGGTCGATTCTGTCTCCTTGTGTCTCTAAAGACCTCAAAGTATCTTTTTTTAACCATTCAAGCTCCGCAGTTGCCTGATATTCTTGTCACTTTGGGTAAAGGGGAGGTGTCGACTAAAATCGACTCTGGGTCTGACATTTCTGCTTTAAACTTTGATTTCTGTGCTGCAACCTTTCCCAATGCTTGTGTCGAGCCCTCCCAGCAATGTCTGCTAGGTGCCGACAATAATATCTGTTCAGTCTCTGGCTCAGTTCATTTACCTGCCAATTGGTAAAGTTCAACTTTAACACACTTTCTTCTTGATCCAAGGGTTACCCGTTGATTGCCTTCTGGGGGTGGATTTTATTAAAATGTTTAAACTTACATTTGATTTTGAGCATGGGCTAATCTTAATGCCTGAGGTTAGTCCTCCCACCCCAGAAGAGCCTATTGATTTTTCTGCAGTTCTTGCGAGCGAGAGATTGTTACCTGAGCACAAGAGCCAACTTGGTCAGGTTTTGAACAGCCGACCAGGGTTATTTTCAGACAAGCCAGGGTTCACACAGGTTGTGTATCATACCATTGATACGGAGGGGGCTAATCCCAAAGCATGTAAGCCTTATCCATGTCCAAACCAGAAAAAAGCTGAGTTCCAAAAACAAATTCAGGACATGCTCCATTCGGGAATTATTAAGGCATCGCTTAGTCCTTGGGAAGCACCTGCTTTTCTTGTTCCTAACAAACAATCTGGAGAGTATCGTTTTGTGATAGACTATCGGAAACTGAATGCGGTGACTAAAGCTATCAATTATCCGTTACCCATAATAAGCGATATTCTCCAATATTCATCATCAACAAACTGATTGTCAACTTTAAATTTGGCTAGTGGCTGAAAACTGGATTCATTACCCCGTTTGGAGCATATGAGTTCCTGAAAATGCCCTTTAGGTTAGCATATCCTCCCGCAATCTTTCAGCGCCTTATGGACTCAGTCTTACGTCCTGTGCTCGGACCTAATTGTCCATGGCTATCTGAATGATACTATAATTTCCTCTGAGACTTTTGAAGAGCATCTATCTCTGTTGGACCAAGTTTTCGAACTGTTACATAATGCGAGTTTGACATTAAAGCCTGACAAATGTCAAATTGGACGAGACGAACTGGTATATCTGGGATTAAAAATTACCCCTAATGGTCTTCTAACTCATGACTCAAAGGTCAAACCAATTTCTGATTTTCCGAGGCCTAAGTCAGCAAAGGAGTTGTCTAGATTCTTGGGCATGACCGGGTGGTATCAACATTTCGTTCCGGGGTACGATACTCTATGCGAATCTTTATTTGCATTAAAACGAAAGTATAGACACTTCGTTTGGTCCACGGAGGCAGAAACTGCTTTTAATGTTTTTTTACATGCTTTAGTCTCACCACCTGTGTTAGCCTTTCCTAACCATGCAGAAATCCTTAATATTTATACTGATGTCAATGTCAATCACGGATCATTCGGTATTACAATATTTACATACTGCTAAAAATCTTTCTCGAAGACTTCTGAAGTGAACACTTAGACTTCAGAAATTTAATGTCAGGATTCAGTATCGCCCTGGCAAATCTAACCAACTTCTGGACGCACTGTCTCGCTGTCCGGTCAGTTCTGGTGGCCAGGCGGATATTGAACCTCCCTCCCTATTTCTAATTTCTGAAATCACTTCAAGGGAACAGATAATTTCTGAGCTGCCGAATAATTCAGATTTTGGGGAAATATATAATTTCTTACTCGCTGGTTTTTCCGCTCCTAGTGAACCTTCTTTAGCGGGTCGTAGTCAAAATTATGAGATCATCGATGGTATTTTGTATTACAAAAAACTTGTGAATTCGAGAGCTGAGTACCGCCGTCTCTCCGCATGGCTTTGTTTCATGGATTTCATGATATTCTTCTTGCCGGCCACTTAGGCATACGAAAAACTCGTACTAAGCTTCGAGTATACTATCGTACATGCCCGGCCTACTGGCCGGGCATGTACGATAGTATACTCGCATACATTCGCTCTTGTGACTACTGTCAGAAGTACAATTATGATAATAAACGACCGGCCGGTCACCTTATTTCTAGTTCTAATAATTATGTTTTTGAAACCATATCTATAGATTTATTGGGCCCTTATCCATTATCAACTAAAACTAAGTCTCGTTATATTTTAGTTGTTACAGATAACTTTTTTAAATGGGTGGAAGCTTTCCCCATTAAAGCATCTACTGCTGATGTAACATGTGATACTCTTATACATAATATTTTTACTCGGTTTGGCTGTCCCCGTACCGTAGTCTCGGACCACGTGGTTCAGTTCATTTCAGAGTTATTCAAGCGAATGTGTGCGAGACATCAGATAAAACACAAATTTATCAGCCCATATCACCCTCAAGCCAATCCTGCTGAGCGAGTTATTCGAACCTTACTAAAGATGATCTCAACTTTCATTGGCAATAATCATGAGCGTTTGGACGAACATGTTTAAATGTTTTGCTTCGCCCTTTGCTCATCATTTCATGAGTCAACGCGGCTTACGCCCCCTGAACTTTTTCTAGGGCTCAAAATCCGCACCCCCTTTGAAGATTTAACTGGCATTGCCGATGAAATTAACCAAAGACCAACACCTCAGTATGTAAAGCAACTAGTAGAAAAGGCTCAGGCTGCTATCAGTCGAGCTCAGTTAAACCAAGCTCGACACTATAATGCAAAAAGGAGAGAACCAGATCTCGCAGTTGGGGATCTGGTATTGTTTGAAACTTATTTTCAATCCACCGTTGCAGATACATTTGTGAAAAAATGTGCACCCTTATATGACGGCCCTCTTGAATTGGTAGAACTGTACAATAATAATGTCGTATTAAAGGAGCCAGATGGCTCCCTACATTCTTCCCATGTACAGCAATGTAGGAAATGGGTTGTTAGAAATAGTGATGCAATTATCTACCCTAAATCTCGTAGGAATCCTCAGGCAGAGGGTGGGACTTCTTCACAAACCTCTATTGTTGATGATGAAACTATTGACCCCACCCCTGTCCTGTCAAATTCTCTACCTTCGTCTGAGCGGGTCTTTGCTTCCACTTCTTTCCAAGATTGTCATTCTGACATTCTTCCATTCACTCGGGGTGCTGCAATTATTTTTACTCCTCCGTCTCCTGCCTTCTCAAAAGACGAGAGTTCATCTTCAAGTACTTCCAGTTCCTCTGGATATTCTCGTAATGTGCAACGTGGTTCATTTTCATCTGCTTCTCCTAAATCAGTTACTCCATTTACTTCTTCACGCATGATGCCTCCGTTTGGTCCTACGTCTAAGACTTTAAAAAGGACAATAACTGACATTTCATCATCAGGTAGTTCTATCTCTCCTGCGGCCAAAAGAGCCGTATATCTTGTTAATACTGAATCATCAGACAATATTGTTGAGATTCTTCAGCCTCCAAGTGAGAAAATCCCTGCTTCTGTTTCCATTGAGCAGTTGTCTACTTTAGGAACATTTAATCAATCTACAGCAGGGCAAAAACGTCTTGTTTCACCATCTGTGCTCTCAAAACCTAGCAAGCGTCCGCCGCCTGAATTTTCTCCTCCTGTACCACAATCACACAGTGCAAATTCTAGTGTTGGGCTGCAACCCAGACAACAAGTCCATACCTTGCATCCGCCTGGATTTCGTCCTTGGAATCTTCGCTCGGGACGGACGGCTATTCTTCGTCGTCCACGGAAGCGTCCTTCTATTTTTACGCCGCTTCTTCGCCCGCCAAAGAAACGGACTGATCTACAGTAGTCTCAGACTCCTGGTTCGTCTGCACCTCAGCCTGGAACCTCTACATGCCATCCTGGAATCTTCTTACCCCAGCCTGATGACCCCGCTTCTTCCGGTCAACTTGCCCTGTCAACGGGAAAACCTAGCACATCCCTGAGATCCAGTGGCCTTCGATCTGAGCCTGTGAAGCGTGAAGCCTCGGATCTTCAGTCGTCTCCGATTCCTGGTTTATTTGCACTTCAGCCTGGAACCTTTTCACTCCAGCCTGATGACCCCGCTTTTTCTGGTCACCTTGCCCGTTCAATAAGGAATCCTGAGACATCCTTACGATCCAGTCATTTCCTGCGGGAGCCGGTGAAGCGTGAAGCTTCGAGAGTGCTGTTGTCGCCCCGACAACAGAGTAAACGTATCCAGACACAGATTTTTTGCCAGTAAAAGGCACTGTTAAAAAATTTTTTTATTACAATTTACCTTCTAGCTCAAAGGAACTTTTCCTGCATAGAGCTTTGCTCTATAAAAAGACCATTGATTTGATCTTTTTTCTGTACTCAAAATGTATCACAGAACTTTTATGACAGACTTTGATAGCAAAAATTATATCAAATACCTTATCTCCTAGTCAGTATATATTGTTGAAGTTTTTTTGGTGTGGCGCCATATGATTTTTTTTTTTTTTTTTTTTTTGCAAATAGCAAGTACAAATGCACTAAAATGCTTGTCAATTCATATTGTAAATGTTTCCTTTTCGGCATGACATTGATATCAGCCATTGCCTTTGTTGATATCTATAGATGTTTCACTTCCAGGTAAGGGTTTCCCAGGGTTTCCCCTATCCCATCTAAAACTCGATGTGCGAATGCATCGGAGTAGTTAGAAGTCGGCCCGGGCGCCAAGTGTTCAATTAAAGATTTTGTGTTGTTCTATGATTAACCTTTTTTGTGGTTTGACACTTGTTGTGTATTGTTCAATTTTTTTCTGCAAGTGCAGTTTTTTTCAACAAACTAAATTTAAACCATGTTTTCTGTGTTAAAATGTTCTACGATTCAATTAACTTAGTTTGAATGTTTTGTCTTCCCTGAGAAGTTATCAGGTGTGGGCGAATGTGTAAATTAACTCCACTTTAAAAATGCTGTAGTTTTTTTCCTGCATTACGCAGTTTTTTTACCACTATGCCACTTCTTACATGTATATTGATGAAAGAATAGTTTCACACGTATTGTTGTGACAAAAATATTTAGCCCGACTTGTGCTTATAATATGGATATTGGATATCGTACGGAAAGTTTGTTAGTGATATTTAACTACTGATGTCTAGAGACTTTGTGTACTGATTTGAAGTCAGCTGCTAGCAACTGGTCAACGAATATCTTCATGTATTTTTTAAGCTCTTATCTGAAAGAATTGAATGAGTGCCCAGATTATATTTGAAAGGAGACCTCTACAAAATCGATAGGTTCTTGGCACAACAAAGATTAAAAAACATTACGAGGGAGATGATGTGACGTATATTCTAAATTAGCTTTCCTTTTTAGTTTCTTTCCCTATGTAAATTTTGAGTTTGTTCTCAGTTATACTTCACAACTTAACGTGACATCTTCTCTCTCAAACGAATACTGTTGGCAACACATTTGAGGTCAGAGTGAAAGAGACGTATAACTGTATGAGATAAGAACGATTGATAAAAACTACGATACAACAGTTGCTCGTGTGGATGTTGGATGAATGTTGGAGATGTGATATGTTGAAATGTGATATCTGATCTATTGATATAGTCCTGGATTTCCGTAAGTTTGACTTCTGTTTAAATACTTTGTCTGGCCGTAAAGGTTTAATTAAGGAAGTGTTCCATCGTATTCATACCTTATGATGTAGACATAACGTAAGAACGCCAATATTTCATCACGAAAAGAAGATTACGTTATAAAGATTACGAGTATTTTCTGCAGCAAACTGATGAATACTCGGGGTATGTTTTAAAAAGCAAAAAATAATCCATACATTGCTTGCTACAAAAAACAACTCCATATTTTGAAACTCATACAGGATTCACACTTTGAATGGATTGAGTTTCCCAGGCGTGAGATTGAAAAATATCACGTGACGTCTATGAATACGTGCGTCATCATTCGATAGCAATGAAGAGCACTTTCATATTTGTATTCAGTGCTAATGAAGAGTGTCTGCATTATGGGCATATTCTACTTCGGCATCGATGCTGAAGTAGAATATGCCCATCGCTATTGGCTATCCTGGAAAGAAAAAAACATTTGCATCGCTATCGTAAATATCAATGAAGAAATAAATATGACAGAGCGAGTGTTTCAAATAGAATATTTTCAATTCAGGAACACACTTGAAAAATCTAACAATGCGAGCCAAAGATTAAATAAGATTGGCTACATCTGGAATGAATAACTGAAACAATACCTTTCATTTTTTTACACTGTTGATGATAAATATGTAACCGTTGAAATTATTCTCCCGGCCATTTTTGAAGTGTCATAAATAATGCACCGCTTAAAGATGGGAGGGAAAGATATTAAAAGTGAAAGCACGACGCTTTGTTAACAAGCTTACTGAGAAAAAGCGTCCGAAACTGGTTGACAGGTAGTCCATATTTTTCTGGCCTAATAATAGTTTTGAAAGTAGACCTGTACAAGAAATATTTGGGTGTTTCTAAGCTAACTGCTTGAAAGTCCGAAGCTGCACGTAGCACAGATACCTAACTTGACTAAGAGTACAAATGCAAATAACATTTCAGCAAATTCCTTTATATTCAAGGGAAAAAAGGGATTTTCAAAAACATGGGAGGAGAGGCTAAAGCGTTTTTATTAACATTAATATACATGCAGATTCAGGTTAACAAAAGTTGAGAACTACTGTCCAAGGGTAAGAGATCATGGGTCTGTATGTTTTTCATACTTCACAAACAACTGGTTCCGTTTCTAATTTATTTCTTGTGGGTGTCCAGCACACTAATAATGGGCAAAATCATTTAACTCCAGTTCATCAAGCTATCTTCTGTTTTTAGTATAAAAAGATTCGTTGTATTCTGATAGAATTCAGGTGGTTTTCTTCGTTTTCTTTTCTACAATGAAAAATTTGAAACCGATTATTAGTTCTGTCTCTTTCTTCATGTGCATTGAAATAAATATCAGGCTGAACTGTTGTTAAAATACCTAGGCTCACATTCAAGGATATACTTATCCCGGCAAATGTAAAACCAATGATCATGCTCAGTGAAAGGGAAAATTCCTTTGTCGTTTTTCTCGTACTTTTTTTATCTGCAACTCAATTTTCTTTACCTTCTATTCTTCTAAGTTTGCATAAGAGCCACTTTTGAAGAAATATTGTTGGGGTTTGTTACATTTTATATAGCTCGAAAAACAAAGCCTTAGAATGCGGTCTCAGATAATATTCACTTGTGTACGTCCAGTGGATTCCTTTAAGTACGAGTAAGGCGATGAGAGAAAAGCAGAAGTATTACATTTAAAAAAAAATTCTGATCATATTTTTAAAATAGTTCAAAAAATAATCCAAACTAGGGATTTAAACAGATAATGAGTCTTTTACCAAAATGTCGAAAATTTTCTCAAGCGCTACTGATAGGTTACGGATCGCTTTATTTTTTGTTTTGTATCATTTCTTTTTTGGAGGGGAACACATGAAAATGCGCCAGAAAACATTAAAAAGAAATGCATGCAAAACATCTACAGTAATCAGTTTACTTGTGCAGGCTATGACGGTTTAACGTGCGTGGAAAAGTTGCAAAAAATGCATCAGAAGTGTTACTTATAGTTTCAGAAATACAGTAAGAAAAAAATCAGTCTGTCTCTTAAAGCTGTTAAAATGTTGCCGATTTGAAAAATAAATTTGCGGTCACCTATCGAGAAATTAGTGCATCACAGATAATCGAAGCATGAATTATTATTCTCATGGTCTGCGCAGTCCTCTACAAAAGGAAGTTTCTGAATGCAAAATACATAACAGATAGAGGTATGTCACCCACAGATAGAGGGACCAAGTGACACTATATGTTTTTGCAAAAGACGCTAAAGACGCTATTTCAAAAATATTTTCAAAATACGCAGTACTTTGATTAGTATGCTGGGATGAAAGTGTGTGCGATTGTATCTCTTTAAACGGTATGTATATCGATTAGGTGTGCGAGATAAGTTTCAAAGTACTATACATAAAGTAAAAAAATCCCAATTTTTCAATTTTCAAAATATTTTGTATTGAAAGTAGTAAATGTAAGCTGTTAATATCCCTAAAGTAACGAAATAACTTATACTTTTAAGGATGTAAAATTAATAGTTATCCATGTTCAATATTAAATTATTGACCACTTGGGCGGCGTTGAATCAAAATTACACATGACATCATAATATTAGTAGTACTGCTACGAGAAAATAACGCTTTAAACGAAATAAAACATTAAATTGATGTTATTTAAAATATATGAAAATCCAATTCTTGTTTCGGAAATAGCAACAGAATTGTGCAGCTTTTTTTGCAATTCAAAACTAATAAAACTTTTTTTTTAAGTTTAAATACCCTCTTGAACAGCTAACGCTATAATTATCCGTCCCTAATTCAGGGACATCGGTTCCGGGAAAAAGGCAGACCGGGAGTCGTATGACCCGCACACTACCGATGTTCCAACCAGCTGGGCAACCAAATCAAACTTCGCTCTGTGCCGCAAACCTTGCTCCAAGCAAAATGTTATTTTTGAAATTTGTAATTACCTTAGCTCTGTTTTGCTTCAGGGACAAATTCAAAACAAGAATTATGACCATTCTCAGTGATTAAACGATACCAAATTTCTTCCTAGGCAAAATAGAAAATGATTTACCTCCTGTCTCAAACATGCTAGTCGTGATGTTAACGCCTTTAATATGTAAATAAGTTAAAACTTGAAGATGCGTCTCATAACTTGTACTTACGACTGAGCTTGCTGAGGCGACCTTGACCACGAGATTTGTAACAAGCTGCAAAATAGACAGGCACACCGGAAAGCATGATGAGCAGTGACATTCCGGCGTTCTGAGGCTCGGCGATCAAGGGCATCACAGTAAGGAAGACACAGCACAAGAGAAAAGCAATGGGGCAGAAGAGCGTCACCCGTATGGGCCGCGGCATCTCTGGTTTCGTCCGCCGCATCACAAGAAGGGCCGCCATTACTATGCCGGTCCACAGCCACTGGGCGAAGCTCAGGTAATTGATCAACACGTAGATGTCACTTGTTAACAGCGTAATCAGTGAAGCCATGCACTGAAACATAAAGGAACAATTTACTTAACAGGAGTCATAACTGACGCCTTTTCACATAAACCCAACACACTTATACATATGACAAAAATAAAACGAATAATTCAATTTATTTATTTAATTTGAAAAACGCATCTTCAATCAGTGATTCATTACCACCGTGGTTCTTTAAAGTCGCTCTTATTCAAGTTAATTGAAGCTTCACCGTCATGTAAGTCAGCTTTTCTCTCAATTCATTGAAGCGTTATTAATTTAAAACATTGTTTCTTTAAAAAATATCTGTGGTAACGTGGAATTCAACCCGTGTCTAAAAAGTGAGTGGAGAGTCAGTTTCGGAAAAGACGGGGGTAAGACCCCATGTTGCATAATATGGAGTGAGGAGGCTGCTGTGGAGGAGGCAAGAGAGAGAGAGAGGGGTGTCCAAGAAGCATCCTTCTTGCCAGGGTACGGGACATCCTGAACAAGGGGACAGTTTTGGTGAGTTATGAGACTCCCGGAGTTTGCATCTTGCAGAAAATGCTCTGATGGGATTGGCTGATGGCGAGGAGCTGGGTGAACTCACATCTCAGACCAGGGGCCCAGATATTTTGGCGAGCACTCTCTGGTTTGTCCTCCAAGCTGAAAGATGAGCAAGATTTTCCCCTGATGGCTGTGGTCATCAGGCTATAAAGAATTCTTAGAGTGGCTGAGGTCATTCTTTTAAAATCTTCATACATAGTAGAGGTCACTCTGTGCTGCGGTACAGAGAATATTGCTAGATATTTAGTTGGTGGATATAATGGAAGGCCAAGGAAGTCGGTAATCAGGCTATAAAGAATTCTTAGAGTGGCTGAGGTCATTCATTTAAAATCTTCATACATAGTAGAGGTCACTCTGTGCTGCGGTATAGAGAATATTGCTAGACAATTAGTTGGTGGATATAATTCAACGGCACCTGGCACATTCATGCTCTGAAATCTTATTAAAAGAGGAGCGGTACCTCGTCCTATGAACTCGTTGCTGAACTGTGCATCTGTTTGGGCTCTCATGAATTCAGTCAGTAGTGATAGTGAATGACTCATATGATTCCTTGTAGAACGACCGAAGTGTAGTGGATGTGTGTATATGTACAAATAGTCTACACCCCTCGAAAAATAGGGGAGGATGTTGTAAATAAATGATGTACATAGAGCCAGTGAGTCTGCTTTCGTGGATCGAACCTAGACAACTCAAAAGTAAGTGAATGAAATGGTTAAGTATTGTCAGACCAAGAAAGGCTTGGCTGGTGGCAGCAACTACTAGTGAAAGAAATCTGAAATTCCAGTAATTACCTGACGGCAACGCTACGCACCAAGGCAATACCACAATAAATAACAACAACCACAGCACAATATCCAATCCTTCTTTTTGCTCCATATGTCAAATTCACCAAATGTCAGTTTATTAGAAACTAGAATAATTGTCGCATTGATGAAGACTGTTGTGGCTATGAGAAGTCTCTCTGGTTCTTTAAAATCATGAGAAGAGTCCCTAATTCTTTCAAAATCGTTCTATCCATCCTGGTATTTGCACTGAAGAATTTCTTCTACAGTATTAACCCCACAATTCTGCCGAATCACTGTGAAGAATACTTTTCTTCACTTAGTTTTATTCCATGCAACCCCAAATCTTAAACTTTTCTTGTCCTTAAGCAGTTGTTTTAGCTCATCGAGTATCTTGAACCTTGCTTTTCGGCATCCCTGTGTAAACGAATGCCCCCGTACATTTCACCCCTTCTCAGTGCATGGCCATACAAACGCAGCCTTGCTTCTTAGCCCTTTTTGTAATCTCTAACACTTACAGAAGTTTCTGTCATGCTGTGATTCCACACTTTCTCTGGTGCACCAAGTATACACCTCAGTATTTTCCTTTTGGTGACTTAACTTCTCCAAAGGATTTACCATTAACCAAAGCAATCTTGCTCTTATTAGAGGCCTTCTATAACAAATGTATCTGATATTTCCCTATGGCCCTTTCAACCTTCCTGCATTCTAGCACTCGCTTCTTGTTTCACTTATTATTTCAATTATCATGAGCTTTTCAACGCTTCTTCCTGATACATTGATTCCGCTTCTCCTTCGCAGTACACAGCACATGCAATCTATTGTTGTCCTACATATCTTCAGCAGCCAATCTTTTACTTATGTCCTATAATCTTCAGTTGTTTTTGTTGGGTTTTCTCTTTTTGTCTTTTTTTCTATCATCCGAATAGGCATGATTCACATAGTAGGTTTCCTCACTCCAGCGTTTACGGCATCCGTAACGATGGTACATAAAAATAGGTGAATCCAAATTTTCGGGCATATTCCAAATTTCATGGTAAAATTCTCTGCCTGCGGTACTTCTTAAAAATGTACGGCAGTCTCTGTACATTTCCTGTACCGAATACACCTTATTTCTACGGCACAGCTTTCTTTGTCAGGGAATTCTGATAGTTTAATTGCATGCACTCTCCCTATCTAGAAATGTAAAGTTCACCGGTGTTTATCTTTCTTGCACTTATTCTCAAGCTGATTTATAGCAAATCCGGCATAATCTTCATTAGTGCCATGCTCAAATTCAAGCAGTTCGCTCTTAACTATCGATCTTCACCTCTACTCTCAGTCTTCTGATGTCCTTTCTCAAATACTGATGGCAAGCAAAATCAGCTCGAACGTTATAATTTTCCATCTACAAATGGGTTCCCATTTTCATTAACACAACTCTTCCATTCAACCCAAATTTCTTTAGGTTTGCACACATTCTTCATTAGACTGCAGAATTAATAGTAATCTCTGTAATTAGTTTTCTCTTTTTACTATCTAAAAAATTCTGTTTAAAAGTGTCTGTGGGGATCTTTGTAGAACTTCCTAAAACCGATGTAAATTGTGTTTGAAACAACGGTATGCAAGCAAATGAATATAATAAATAACACTTTCTAATGAATCTTTGCACAAGTCAGACTAGATTTTTAATTCATGTGGCCATCGTAGCGATTTTGAGAGCGCAGGAAGTGGGCAAAGGTCATAAAACAGCTTAAAGTGAATCACATAACGCTACGTTGTTTAAACACTATTTTTCACGAAAGCAATGAAACTCAAGACAGGCAAAGGAAAGGGGATCTAGGCGATGAAGAAGCCATTTCACAAATTCAAGGATTTTTAGGTGTCTAGAAATGCAAGGAACAGTGCGTGGGCACAAAAATAATAAATGTGATAAACTAAACAAAACCTTGCGAACTTTATTTACCTTAGATACAAGAAAAAAATACGCTCTTGAGGCTGAAATTTCTACTCAAAGGAGCTATAACGGAGGTCAAACTATCACCCAAAAAAATATTTGTCCGGAACAACTACAACTAAGGCTCGTTCAGTAAAATGATTTAAATTATCATATAACTCGGAACCGAACTCTTAGTAAATGACATTATGATGCTTGTAAACCTAATGCAGAGTAACAAAGAACATGAAAAAAAGTAACGTGAATGGTATGCAACGACAGAATGATTAGTAAAAGATACTGCTTTACTTGGAATTTACTGATGTCAGTACAAGATACTTCGCGAAACCCTATTCCTAGATAACAAATAGGTGGTGGAGATAAGGAAGAAGTAGAGTTTATGTATTCCCTAATGGTCTTTCAGACAATAGAATGGTAACGTCAAACTCCTGAAGATTGGAAAGGTAGAAAACATGCAGTTAAAAGTAAGGATTATATGACATTATTCTGGAGATGAACAGAAACGTTTTGGGGGATCATTTGCTCAATTGAAACATCATACTTATTTATTTAATAATGAACTAATAAGTAAAATTTTTGTTTCACTTTGCACGTACAATAAGAATTTCTGTTCAAAAGAAAGAAAGTATTAGATACTTACTGTAAACATTAATGCTGGTGTTGGCGTGCATCGTTTTATGTGTATCATACCTAAAATAGGAGGTAGCTGTCCACATTGAGAGCCAATGGCAAACAGCCTATAATAAAAGATAATAAAAGTGTCAATACTTTGTAGTTTTACTCAACAACGACTGAAAGCAATTACACTTAGTCACAGGAAAAATTATAAAGTGAAAAGAGGTATACCCACATGATTCTGTAGCTTACCTAGAAGAGGTAAACAGATTTCCATTGACTCCCCCAAAAGTTGAGAGAGCTACAAATATCGGCATACTCCAGGCTAGAACGCCAAACACTCGGTTAGCAAATGTCTGTAAAGCGAAAAAAAAATGACAATATAGAAATTAATTTCATGACTTACAGTAATTTTTCTTATAACTGTTCGATTACATTTCAGTCATGCTTATAAAAGAATTGAGCCTGTGTTCGAATCCCGCAGCAGGCATAAGTGGTATGTTTGTCCTTTTGGTGCTGGTTCTATCCTTCCCTAGAATCAGTAGCCCTAAATCAGAGACAGATGACTCTTCATATCCTTTGATGCCGACGTGAGGTCATTTAACACCGAAACTGAAAAAAGAAGTTTTATTGTTAGTTGCGTAGCAATATTAGCTTCTGGACAGCTATAGGAAGTTTTTAGGATCATCGATCAAACCTAAACCATTAGCGAGAGAAAGGTCTGTAATACGACAATGACAAACTCTGCTCGAAAACCTGCGAAGATATTCAAGCAACTGACAATAAAAACATCTCTGTCATTGTATCCTATCAGCAAAACTAACCACAAAATTTTACGTGTTTTTTGGACTTAAACATGTGTAAGTGGTTTTATCATGTCAAACGCGTAGTAACCAGAGATGACAACGCGACATTAAGTCAACATTACCATTAGAGTAAAGCGTCAGGGGTCAAGATCTTCTAGACCCATATTTTAGTTAGTTTTAATGGAGTTTTATTCCTCAAACGAATTAATGCTCTGCAGAAAAAAAGTAACAGAACTCTGAATATTTTTCACGATATTGTTTCCGTCGCTTTCTTCCAACATTTCCTTTTATGTTACGTAAACATAGCATCAGGATACTTTTTTAACACGATCTTATTCGTAGATATATGCAACAAAACTGAGAGTGAGATTCATACTAAAGAGTAGGATTGTGTCTGTGTATTCTGATCTTAAAATATAAATATAAATCATAAATGTAGAATAGTCCTACTTGCGTGAACAAGAACAGTTCACTATTTCAGTGACATGTTTGTCTATACTTCGATAACAGTACGGTGACCAGAAAACACGGTGTCTCTTGTGCGTTCATAAATTATATCAGGTATTATGCTTTTAAGGAAGAGATGTGCCGCAGCCACTTTGCCCTTGTAAGGTAAGAGTTTAAGAGGATCAATTTGCCAAGCTGAGGGTATAATACAGTATACCTGCATGCAGGTAAAACCACATTATGATACTTACAATTTTCAACGGTGTCTCCCGTTTAAAGTAAAAATCATATAACGTGAATTTTGGAATCACGAAATGTTGACTTGATTCCATTTCTGGTGGTTACTTCGATCACGTTTCTTCTGAGCTCTGCCGCTGAAATATATCATACGTACAAATGAAAATGTGGTATTTTCATTCCCAAAGTGATAAATGTGAGTGGTTGAACAATACAGTGAATATCGCAATTGACAATCCTAGACATTTAATGATCTCAAAAATCAATGGAGAGCGAGAAAAGAAAATCCATTGAAAAATGAGGAGTTGCTTATTATTAAAACTATTTTGTAAGGGGTCATAATTATGCATGGGTTCATCTTTGACCTTGAAGCCATCTTCGTCACTCTTAGACTCAATTTTTACAAACTTCTGGTAGTAGTTTTCAGAAATATTGCACAGACGCTGTTTGGGAATAGTATAAAATGTTGTTTTGCTGATCTGGAAACCCAGTTTTCCAAATACTGTATATTTAAAATTGATTGGGGTCGGATCTTTGTGTGTGCGAGTGTGATTGAAAGATATTTATGAGAGCTTGAAACTCAAACAAAACTCCCGTCCTTAATTTAAGGCCACTGGTTACAGGAAAATGGGACAACCGATTCCAAAAGTAAAAATACTTTCATGCCATTCCTGGGATTGGAACACAGGAGGAGCCGTATGAGAAGTCAGCTGGAAGCCTGCGCCTTTGATCTGTTGACCATTGGGCGACGCGGTGCACTTCCAGCACTGTAGTGTTTACACAGAAACCGAGTTTTATTTCATGCAACAGTATTGTGTAAGAACTTCAGTTTTTTATCCTTTTCTTCACAAGTTCAACAAACCCTAGGAGCATCTAGTAATAGGAAGAATTTCATTAATTTAAAATTTTCCGTTCCAGAGGAGGGAGAGATAAGAGCAATACAACATTAGTGTTCCGTGCGGATTAAAAACCAGGCGTAGTAGGGAAAGTAATAACCAAAAGCTTGGTCCCTAAATCACTAAATCAGCAGATGTGTTGGAAGTGAGAAAAGGCATTATGACAATATTATTTTGAATGAAGGCTTTACAGTTGTCCAGAGTGCTTATCATGTTTTAATAGTTTTAGATAGTGTGTTTTCAAGTACACAAACAGAATAAGATCAACAATAGATCTTTGAATAAGAACAACAATAACAATGAAGCCTAAGGGCGCAGGAAAATTTAACTCAAAGAAACAAAACTGTGATTACGGAAAACCGAAAGCTACTTTATTTGTAGCACAGAACTGTAAAAATTTTACGCAGTTTCACAATTAATTCTTCGTAGCTGATACGTAACAGAACGATAATCTCAACCTCACTGAGATTATCGTTCTGTTGGTGTTGTCACATCTTTTCCTTTACAACGACTTCTCGTTTTATTTTCCTTCTGACAGCTGTTGTCAAAACGTACGAAAAACTTGGATGTTCTTATGCAACATTCAGAATAGAAATTACTTGAAAGGAAACAAAATTCACATGAGAAAAAGAAACTAAGAAAAAGAAGTTGAAGGTAGAGATATACACTATCTACCAACAAGTAATTGGACACCTGTGATAGCAAAGGAAAACGAAGTTTATTCACCTTCAACAGTTGGTGGAGCCTCCACGAGCGGTGATTACAGCTGCGACCCTCCGGGGCATACTCTTAACTAGGCGTTAAGAGTATGCCAGCGGTATTTTCTTCCACTCGGCTTGGAGAAGACAGGTCAGTTCCTTCACCGATTTCGGACGGTGGGGGCACCCCTTAAGTCGACGCTCCAACTCGTCCCAGAGGTGCTCGATAGGGTTAAGGTCCGGGCTCTGCGCAGGCCAGTCCATTCGACTAACCCCATTGTCACCATACCAAGCCATGGTGGACCTCGCAACATGACAGGTGGCATTGTCATCCTGGAAGTAACATGGGTCCACCCCGTAAAACTGCCACAACGTAGGAAGCGCATGGTCATCCAAAATGGTGCAGTAGGTCTCGGCGTTGAGTCTACCAGGAATTGCGACCAAGGGTCCCGTGCCATACCAGGAGAAACACCCCCATAGCATAATTCCACCGCCGCCGAACTTCACATTTGGCACAATACATTCCGGCAGGAGGCGTTCTCCAGGCAGACGCCAAACCCAGACCCTGCCATTCGAACGGTAGAGAGTGAACCTTGATTCGTCAATCAAGAGAACCTGTTTCCACTGTTCAACGGTCCTCTGACGACGTTCTTTGCACCACGTTAGCCGAGCAGCGCTATTGGACTTGGTGATCAAAGGCTTGTGGGCGGCAGCACGTCCATGATAACCGAGCAGATGGGCTTCCTTACGGATGGTATTCATCGAAAGAACACTCCCGGATGCCTGTTGAAACTCCTCGCGGATGTTGACCATCGATTTGGTGCGGTTCTTCCGAATTTCTCTGGCCAGCACCCGCCGGTCTCTAACTCCCAGTTTTGTGGGTCTGCCGGGTCGGAGCACATTCCGACCGTCACCTCTCATCTTCCACTTGCCAATCACGTAGGCCACTGTCGATTTTGGGTACTTCAACTCGCTGGATATGTCACGTATGGATCGGCCATTTCTGCGATACCCGACGATTACACCTTTCTCGAAATCAGAGAGCTCTGAACTGCGTGGCATCTTGCATGCGACTGGTTGAGTTGTTGTTTCCCACACGATATTTAACAGTGGCGGCCGTGACGTGTATCGGGACCCTCAGATATCGTCGATTTTAGGGGTGCCCAATTACTTGTTGGTAGATAGTGTATGTCATATGCTTCACGTGGATATAGGATAAATCGTGATTCCCCTTCTCTTAGGAACATTTTTATGTTTTAGGTCTTAGAAATGATAGAATTGAATTACCATCAGGCTGTGTGATGGTTGGTTTACATCGAGAAGCTTCGCCTTGGAAATCAACTCATAAAATGAAGACTGATTTACAAAATAATCAGATGGCAAAGATCTCTGAGTGAAGCGAAAGATATAGATCGAAGTGCATCTGCCACTGATTGAGTTGATTAACAGCTGAAATGTAAGATGAAACTCTAAAATGGGAGAGCCCGGACCGTAAACTGGAAAGTCAGAGCTGAGATGGGCCATGCGGGGCTGTTCAAATTAATGCCCATGTATACAGGTTTAGAATACCTTCGATATACTAAAATTATAAACGACTGCCCTTTACAACTCGGGGATATACACAATATTGACAAACGTCACCGGACAAGAAGAGAAACACAATATAGCATTTATTGACATACATTAGTACGGTGTCGGTCCACCTTTGGCCTCAATGCTTACACTGACCCTTCGATACAGGCTTTCGACAAGGTTTTGGCACACAGCGATAGATATGCGCTTCCATTCAGTACATAATGCTGACGCTAACTGTTGCTTAGTAGTAGGTCTTGGTTCCAATCTTCTTGTGCGGCTCTCTAACTCATCCCATAGGTGCTCTATGGGATTAATATCAAGGCTCTGTGCTGGCCAGTCCACGCACGATACAGAATTATCGTCAAACTACGCAGTAACAGTCCTTGCTTTACGGCTGAGTGCATTATCCTGCTGGTACCTACAACGATCGGTTCCATAGTAACGCCACACAGTTCGTAGGACATGATTGTCCAGAATATCGAGGTAGACGTGCTGGTTAACAGGTTTTGCCCACGATAACCAATGGGCCGGAACCATACCACGAAAAACACCCCCACCAGAGTTCACTGAAAGCTACAAACTTGACCGTAGGAACAGTTCAGTGTAGTAAATAGCGTTACCCCGGCTGCCGCCATACCCGCACACGGCCATCAGACTGATGAATCGTGTATCTGGATTCATCAGTCCATAGGACCCTTTTCCATTGATCTACGGTCCACGATAAATGTTCTTTACACCAAGCTAAAGGCCGAGTAGCATTCCGGGTGAAGTTGAAAGGTTTCCGAGCAGCCGCACGACCACGGTACTCATGGAATGATGTTTTCTGCGAATGGTAAGTGTACATGCCGAGGTTCTAGCATTTTTACTCACCTGCACACTAAGGTTTTGTGCAGTTATCCGTCGATTAGCTGTAGTAACATTCCTGAGGCTTTGATGTCCTCTCTATCATTGATTTTCTTTAGTCTGCCGGTACGTTTTGCTGCTTAAGGCACGCCATGAGTCTTCCACTTATTTAGTACATCCAAAACAGATGACTTGGGTATGTTTAAACGCCTCTCGGTTTCTCTTGTGCACAACCCACTAACACCCAACAATCTTTCATTCCTCAAAGTCAGTTCTCTACCGCCGCGACATTTTCACTCAACCTCAGAGTGCGATATGATTGCGGTCAGCTGCAGGCTTGTTTTCTACACCGTTTGCAGATGTACCGCGCATTTTAACAACGCAGAGGATCCGTTCATTTGCTTTTGAAGGGGGTCCGGTGACTTTAGTCATTATTGTATGTATACACTATATGGGACAGCTGCAAACGGTATAAAAACAAGTACTGCACAAGACCTCAGTATACAGGTGAGTAAAAAATGTTGGAACTTCGGTATATACACGCACTATTCGCAGAGAACTTCATTCCATGGGTTACCGTGGTCATGCGCCTGCTCATAAGCCTTTCATCTCCACTCGGAATGCTACTCGTCGTTTAACATGGTGTAAAGAACATTTATCGTGGACCGTAGATCAATAGAAACGGGTCCTATGGACTGATGAATCCAGATACACGATACATCAATCTGATGGGCGTGTGTGGGCATGGCGCCAGCAGGGGGAACGCTATTTATCACAGTGTACTGTTCCTACGGTCAAGTTTGGAGCTGGCAGTGAACCCGTGTGGGGGTGTTTTTCATGGTACGGTCCCTGCCCTTTGGTTATCGTGGACAAACCTGTTAACCATCACGTCTACCTCGATATTTTGGACAATTATGCCCTACCAACTCTGTGGCAATACTATGGAACCGAGCCTTGTTGATACCAGCAGGATAATGCACCGAACCATAAAACAAAGATTGCTACGGCGTAGTTTGACGATAATTCCGAATTGTGTGTGGACTGGCCAAGCACAGAGCCCTAATCGTAATCCCATAGGGCACCTATGCGATGAATTAGAGAGCCGTACAAGAAGATTGGAACCAAGGCCTACTACTAAGCAACAGTTAGCGTCAGCATTATGTACTGAATGGAAGCGCATACCTATCGATGTGTTCCAAAACCTTGTCGAAAGCATGTCCCGAAGAGACAGTGCATACATTAAGGCCAAAGGTGGACCGACACCGTACTAACGTATGTCAATAAATGCTGTGTTGTGTTTCTCTTCTTGTCCGATGACTTTTGTCCATACAGTGTATGATATACAAAGTTATGAAGGGCTCTGATATACCAAGGTTATGAAGGGCTGCCTTTTGCAACTCTGGTATTTGTAATCCTCATTTGATAACTTTCCGTCAATAAAAAGTTCACAACACAAGCCCAAAATTTGAAATATGAAAATTCCGGTACACGGTTATTCTTTCGCACTATTGTAAATCAAACATTGTATTCATCTTCTGCAGACGCAGCTACAGCCTAAGCAAATTATTAAGGTGCTATTGGGAAAACTAGGTGTCATACCTTGTTTCATTTCGAATTACTCTGAGACTTATCTTCGAACATATGTCCAAAAGAGCGTCGGGTTTCATCGACATTCTTTTAACTTCAGGAATACACACAGAGTCCGAAAAAAAAAATCACAATACAGAAGTTGGTTACGAAAATCTCATATGCAAATGGTATGGGGAAAGGTACTCCACCCCTACATTATTCTGCATGTATAGTATTAGATCCACCCATCAGTTCAACAACAGCCTACACAGTGTCGCTCATCATATTGCGAAACTGCTAGACTCGAACATACACTGAAGAGCAATTGAATTACAGATACCTGTCTAGTAACGTGTAGCACCACCTTTCGCCCTGATGACGGCGGCGATTCGTCTCGGCATGGACTCGACAACACACCGGAAGTGTTGGAAAGCCATACGGATCCACGACCCCTGAACAAGCTCCCACAGTTCACGAAGATTTGATGGAGTGGGGTCAGAGCCTCGAACATCTCTCTCGATGGCATCCCAGATGTACTTGATGGGATTGAGGTCAGGTGACGTAGCTGGCCAAGGAAGCGAGGTCACGTCGGTGGAGTATTCATCCAAACATTCGGATACAATACGGGAGCGATTGCACGGTGCATTGTCTTGTTGCAGGTTGAGGCCCCCAGTGGGATGTTGAAGACGCACAAACGGAAGCAAATGGTCGTCCGGGATATCCCGGTAACGTTTACCTCTGAGCGACAATGTCACACGTACAAGGGGTCATATTTCAGTCCACGTAAACAATCCTCAGACAAGAATGCCACCCCACCAGCTTGAAGAGTACCCTGCTGGCCAGAAGGATCCATTGCTTCGTGTGGTTTGCGCCGTACTCGTATCCTGCCATCCGCATGTACCAACGTGAACCTCGACTAATCAGTCCAGGCAACATTTTTCCACATGTCTAGGGCCAAGTGGCGATGTTCCCGCACCCATGCTAATCTTTGCACCCTGTTATGTGCGGTCGTGGGACGATGGCTTCTGTACCCCATAGCGAGGAGATGGTTCTGGATGGTGTGGCTGCTTAAACGTTTTTGTGCACCAGCGTTAAATTGTCAAGTGATTTCTTGCACTGTGGCCTGTCTATCCGCTGTTACAATGCGAGCTAGCTGACGATGACCCCGCTCATCCACACGCTGTTGTCCACGGCAGTTTGCCCTTGCAGTGATGGTTTTACCGGATTCGATGTACTCACGGTGCACCCGTGACACAGTAGCTCGTAAAAATCACAATGCCTGCACGACTTCCGAGATGGAGTGACCCATTTGTTGGGTCCCGACAATTTGCCCATGATCAAATGCGCTTAGATCCTTCGTCTTACCCATACTATGTCCGACTCTTACTGATTCCCGTCGCATCACTCCTTATATTGTCGGATCGCTGCATACGCCATGTCGTTTCCGTTTACATGGCCGCCCACAGCGCCACATTTGCATAACGCCAGTTGACTCTAATTCAATTGCTCTTCAGTGTACATAGGGTCCCTTATTTCAACTTTTCTAGCAGTAAATCCAGGGAAGGTTAGAAAATCGGGTCTTTGCTGTGTTCTCTTAATCTCCTAAATCGAGAAGTCCAAAAAATATCCATGGAAAATGGATGTTCATCCCAACTTCAATAGGGAATTTTCCGGGATACTCTTTAAAGCACTGGTTTCCGTAAATTAAGCAACAAACCGAAAAATCGCAATAATTGGGCGAAATAAAGTTCAAATTGTATGAAATTTTCATATGTTACGAGCGGAGGCATATAGCATCGATGTACGGAAGGCAGATGGGTGGCACTGGTAGCGCTTTATGCAAATCGGCAAGAGCTTAAAAACCAGCTGTTTCGAAGAGAGTTGCCAATTCATGTGCGGAGATGAATCACAAGATTTCAAGATAGCGATTTCGTTAACATGGCTTCGAGACGTTATTTACCGATAGGCCGACTCGAAACAGGGCAACGGCAGGCGGACGTCGCAAGATGGCTCAACGTCTATCGCTCTGTGGTCAGCAGGATGTGGCAGGATTTCCTAGCCACGAGTGCAGCTTCCCGAAGGTACAGCGAAGGTAGGTCAAGTGCGACGACCTCCGCGGATGACCAGTATTTGCTGCTTTCAACACGGAGGAACGAAACGGCTACATCAACTCATCTCAGATCTGTGCTTGCGGCATCCACCGGACGGACGGTATGCAGAAGGTTACATACAAGAGGACTGTATGCTCTGCGACCGGTATTATGCGTGCCCCTCACACCCTGCCAAAAAAGGGAACGCTTCAATTGGGCACGAATGCATGTGAGCTGGACTCAAAATCAGTGGAGGTCCGTTCTGTTCACTGATGAGTCGCGATACTAATTACAGAGTGATTCTCGTCGAGTTTACATCTAGAGAGAGACCGGTACTCGCTATCTTCCCTCTAATATCCAGGGAACATACACCTATGGTGGTGGTAGAGTTCTAGTGTGGGCAGGTATATCTGTATGCGGCCGTACCGACCTCTATGTGTTACCACATGGAAACCTCAATGCTCAGAAGTATAGAGACAACATCCTGGACCCTATTGTTCGTCCGTGTGCGGTAGCAATTGGCGATACATTTGAACTGCTGGAAAATAACGCCCGCACTCACACAACTCGCCTCGTGCACCAGTACCTGGAACAGGATACTATAGTCCGTATGGAGCGGCCAGCACGCTCTCCCGATCTGAATCCCATTGAGCATGTCTGGAACGCTTTCGGGAGGCGTGTTGCTGGCTTCTAAGCTCCCTCCTCGAACCCTGCAGGGGCTCCGCACTGCTTTGCTCGAGCAATGGACCCAGCTACCATTGAACTGCTCGACACCATAATTAAGAGCATGGAACATCGCTGTCGGGCCTGTATTGCTCTTCAGTGTAACCACACTCTGTATTGAAGTACCTTTTCCTATGTCATCTTGATACCTATATTTTTGCATCACCCATACAAAATGTAACGCTTTGTATCACATGTTCTTACGTTTTTTTGTTGCATTTGGTCGAATAAAGCTTACCACCGAATTTCATCCGAATCGGTTGCACACTTTTTGAGTTATCACGATTTTTCCATTTGTTGCTTAATTTATGGAAACCAGTGCAGTACAATAAATACACACCTGATGTTCACAAATTTATCTTTCTATTTTCAAGGAACAAAAAACAGGAGAAGGAGATAATACATTGTAATAATTTATTCAGAAAAAAAACACGTGAACACTTAATTCAGTGGTACGTTACACATAAAGTACACAGGTAGAACCGACGATGTCCGAAAAAACATACGCAGGTAGAACCGGTGATGTCACCAGAGAATACAGTGAACTAAATTTGCAGTAATAACATTGTGAAGATACATAGAAATGAATATCCCTGGCCCTTGACTTACCTTCGATGATATTCATTTCTATGTATCTTCACAATGTTATTACTCCAAATTTAGTTCACTGTAATAACATTGTGAAGATACATAGAAATGAATATCCCGCTCACGCATTTCTTATCTGCAAAGATTTCGTTTCAACTTTTGTACGGTACTGGGCGAAAGGGAAAAGAATGTGGTTTGATGATGAACTTCAACATATAATTAACAGGGAAAACTAGGAAATATGAAAATCCTCTACTAACATTTTTATTTGATGTAATTTATTGTTTGAACACTCCAGAATATACAAATGAAGTTTGTCCTTCAGCCTAAAATGTATTAGTGATTATTTTTTTTTCCAGTTGTTGACAAGGTGACAATGCAATTTTTTGAAGGATTCTTCATTAAGGTAATCATTCCTAAACCAATGAAGTGGTGATTTCAGAATTTTTCTGTTCTTTTTTAAGATTAGATCTTACAGTTAAGTAAGCGTTTTTCCTCTAAAAGAAATTAACTTTTCCGTGTATATTTCTTCCGCGAATTGTTACCCCTTCGTTCATTTTCTGCTTCCCTGTTTCTTTCGCATTCGATTTTATTTTTTGTTTTTGTTTTAACCTTTTTCTTCTTTTTCTTCCACATTCTCGCTCTCTTTCCCACATTATTTCCAAAGTATTTTGTTTTTCTTTTTCCAATGCTTTCTTAGTCTTTTACACTACGTTTTCACTCCTTATTTTTACCCCGACTCTTTCTCGCTCAGAGCCTTCCTTTTTATGTGCAATGTGAAAAAAGTGCTTGGAAAAGTAAGTAACCTGATTCTGTTTCGCTATTGAAGTAAGTTTAAATTTATTTCTCACACTAAAAGGTGTTTATTTCCTTTTGAAATTTTACCAATTTTAAGGTATTGCTCCTACATACTTTTACGGAAATGTGAGGTTCATTCAAGGAAACTAAGGGTGGTGATAAACGATGAAGGGAGGACTCCCGCTAAAGAATCGGTATTACAGAATTAACATGTCTTTACGCAATGTGAGCATAATGCTTTCGAAATCTTCAGAAGTTATAACATTGATTCAATATTTGAGGTTCTTCGTACGCGTCAAGGTCAAACATTTAGTTCGGACTCTTAACGAAACCTTCAGATGTCCTTCAGGCACAATCAGCAGGCCAAGTTTTCAAGGATGTACAAAACTAACAGAGGCATGCCGGATTATTTAGCCTGCGGCATGTCTTTCGCTGCCACGGTGATGTACTGATGGATTTTTACTGCCCTGGCGCGTAATTACATTCCACGATAATAGCAGTAAACACGCGGAACCGGATTTAAGCACGCCGTGAAATTGGTATGTTTTCTAAAAGCAATTTATCAGTGCTGGGGAGACGCTCTTCATTAAACTCATTACTCACTGAATGATGTGCGGAACGAATCACGGAATTTGCGCTTCTCTACTGTGTAAAATAGAACTAAATTAAACGAACATGATCAGATTGAAATTAATGAAAACATGAGGAGAATAAGAAAAGGATTATGTATATGCTGGGTTATTCAAAACGATTCATTCGATTTCAGATTACTATAATTTTCGAAGTTTACAGATACAGGGTGAGTAATGATACATCAACCCAAAGAAAAACTGTCTGATTTTTGGTTCGCCCCTTTTAAGTGCTCTAAGTGGCTTCCCTTAGTTCACGAGCAACGTCGAAACGATAATCTATTTGCTCCTTTACTCGATCCAGCACGTCCGTTGTCACTGACTGCACCACAGTAACAATACGGTTTTTAAAGCTTATTTAGGGTTGCAGGAAACGGTGGCACGTACACAGTATTCTTAACGTATCTTCAAAGAAGAAATCACACGGCATACGTTTCAGTGACTTAGGCGACCAACCGCAGAGCACCAAGTCATCGGGTTCCGAGCGGCCAATCCAACGGCGACGGAACACTTCTTTCAGGAAACGGCAAAGAGCGCAGTGCCATAGAGGAGGCGTCCCATCTTGCTGGAAAATGTAGTCACCGGAATCTTCGTTCAATTATGGAAAGAGCTAGTTTTGCAGCATATCCAAATATGAGTTACCACGCACTGTGCTTTGCACGAAAAGGAGAGGGCCATAAAAGTTTTCTCGGGCAGTGGTACCGAAGACGTTAATTTTAGGTGAGTCGCGCCCATGCTCGATTGTTGCATGTAGATTTTTCATGATCCATACTCAAATGGTGTGACAGTTCACCTTGCCACTTAAATGAAAAGTTGCTTAAATTCTGAACACCAGGAGGGGAGCAAAATCGTCGTCCTCCATAGCATCCTGCATGAGTTAGCAAAAGTTATGTCACTTTAACTTGTCCCCGGGCTTTAGAGCCCGCAACAGCTGTAACCTGTATAGCTTTGCAATCAAACGTCATCTCAAAGCACTCCAGTTGCCTGAGGGATTCCCAGTTCTCGACTGGCGCGGTTGGTTGATTTCTTCGAGCAACAGAAGGAACGCTCTTTGTTTCTTTGCACATTATCCTCAGACACGCACGGTCGTTCTGTGCTCTTGCCTTTACACAAACATCCTATTTTCCCGAACTACAGATACCGCTGACGGATACTCTGAGGGGGCCTCTGGATCATTTCCGAAACGTTTACGAAACTCATGCTGCTCTGTGACTACCGATTCACACCTCGAACATTGTAGCACACAAAAAAGCCTTCTGCTGTACGGTCACCATTTTCTCACAAACTGTCTGTAGCGAAGCCATAGAGACAGTGGAGCTTTCTCGCCGTAACCTACTAAAACTCGATGATATCCTCTTTCATTTGATGTATGCCAAGGCCATACATGGTTGATAGGTATGGAATTATGCTCTTTTGAAATCAGATGAATCATTTTGAATAACCCTGTACACACACACACACACACACACACACACACACACACACACACACACACACACACACACACACACACACCTGAAGCGATATATATATATATATGTGTGTGTCGCTTCACAGCATAGGCAGCGGAACGTTTTAGAAGCTAGAGCGCGACAGTCACGTTAAGGTATTGGTCCCAGGGAACAGACTCCTCGTCCTAAACAGTTCCATGAAACACCTTAAAGTTTTTTTTTCTTACTTTGTTTTCAAAACTATTTAGTGAGATTGCCCTATCCCGTACCACAAGATTTCCATTTCTCTAACACAAAATTTTTTTTGACAAGGAAAGTACCCGAACCTCTCGCTGCGGATCAGGGTGCGAAACTTCCGCAGTTGATCGACCGAGGGAAGCCAGCAAAAACAGTCTTGCTGGCCCAGCACTGTGTTGCCGCTGCTGAACGGTCAATAAAATGTCCGGGCGGCCAACAGTTGGCACCCCATCAGTTGTCATATGCCACAACAGGGCCATCAGTGGTCCATCACAGGCAGTAGCTGCCACAAGTGGTCCTGCAAGCACGTGCCAGAAATGATGGCTAGCCTAATGTGGTCCGCTAGTGTGCCGTTAGTGGCAGCCGGCCACCACGTGACGTAACTGATGGCTTGCCGAATCTTGTCCGCCAATTTCCCAGTAGTAGTAATAATAATAAAAAAAACAACAAGGTAACCGCAGTTTCCAAAAGCTACATTTTTTTTACCCTTACGAAGCTTGTGAATAAACGCCCTGCGCTGGGGAAATTTTCTCAACAGATCGGAAAAACACCCATTTGTATCTGAGTAGATTTGAACCTGGGCCGTTGGCGTGATAGCTGAGCTCTCTACCGACCGGACTAATTTGCCACGCGCGAGCATATGCTTAAAGCTGTCTGTTTGCTCTGCAATGTGTAATCGAATGCTTCCCTCTTTCACTTTGCAATATTGCGAGGTATTTTTCATAAAAGTCAGTTTCATATAATTGATAAATTAATTTTTTCAACGTAACGATAGTTTTTTTTTTTTTACCTTAAGGGAGCTTCACTCATTTTCAAGGCGTGTACATACTTAGAGTCGCTTTCCAAAGTTTTATACTGTCCTTGCCGTCTTGAAAAGAGATTGTTGAACAAATATATATTTACCCGGGTTCCTGTCACATTCTGTTACATTTTTAACGTTGTATCTTTCCTTTCCGTTGTCCGAAGCTACATTTGTTTTAAAGAGTAAAAGATATTTTATTTTACTTCTCGTTATTTTTAGAAGCGAATTCCTCCCAGTCTTGTGTATTCAACCCATGGATGAGTACACCACATAGCGTTGCTTTTTTTTCTTTCAAACAATTAATAAATTTTTTACGCGTATAATTTTTTTCCCCAACAAACGTTGTTTTAATGGTTTTCCAGGATATTTGTTTCAAGCGGTTTAAAATTTTTTCTTGTTATTCATGGGAATGGAGTGGGTGTATTTCATGGCTGTAATCTAGTATTTCACGGCTGTAATCTAGTATTTCACGGCTTAATCTGATATCTTCGTCGACGTAAAATTTCATCAGGAAATTAATTCGCCTCTCCACATATGGATTTTTTTCTTAATATCCACTAAAATAACACGATGGCGATAGCGTCGTCTTCAACTAACTGGTACCATGAGAGACACAGCAAGTGTTGCTTCTGCGCATGCGCAGTCCCGTTGCTTCCACCTGCTGTTGGGGGTTGCATTGGTTGCCAGCAACGGGCCACTAGTGGCACTTGCTTGGAGGCCCACAATTCACGGTGAAGCTGCAGGGCCATCAATGGCTCCACCAACGGACCACTACCGGGCCGTGAACAGCAGATTTCAGCCAGCGGTGACCTATCACTGCCAGCTGGTGGCCAGCAGTTTCCCAGCACTTGTGTTTTTGCTGGGAAGATAAGAACCCGTGTAAAGTACGATGTTTCACAATAATGTGAAACACGAGCTACACAGTTTTGAATACCAACCCCAATTGCACCGTAGTTATGCAAACCCTGCAAGCATAGTTGTTGGGGTGGTTGCAAGATCTATTCAGCGGTCCCAACTGGCTACCAATTCGAGAGACATCACGTAGGACCAGTTGAATCTGTGAAATAGACCAGTAGGTTGCCCGTGACATGCCGTTACATGATGGTAATGCACAGGTGTAGAAACATGAAATGTAATCGGCATGCCGTCGTAAGGCTATTGAAAGAGCAAGTGATGCAGACATTCGAATGCAATAATGGCCGTCGAAACAATAACGACAAACGGATTTCTAAAGCCATGTGTGACGTTATTATGGACATGTGACTGGTAATGGAGGCGTTACAGGATATGTAACCCTGTGGTATGACAGATCTACTTCATTTGACAGCGAGAGTGCTGATTCTGCTGCCACGAGCACTCCAGACAGGAATGAAGCAGCAGCCCAAGTTCTTATGAACTATGTTCACCTGACGTACGGCAAAAGAACATCAGAAAGTAGTTTACCTGGGCAACGATGCAACATATCTACAGAACTTTCAATGAGCAGAACAAACCATGACCGCAGCTGCGCCAAAGTGCAACACAAATCGGAACAAAATGCGACAGATCGTTACGTTCGTCGAAAAGGGGAGTCGGAAAAATACCACCTGATCCGAACACACCTATTACAGCGTTTTCAAGAGGCACGGAATTCAGGTATATTAATATATTACGGGCATTTACAGAAATGGGTGAGTGGGGCTGTTATGCGTGTCGACCTGCATGATTTCAAAGACATTCACCATATCACTGACTCACACAAACGAGGTAAAAAATATCTTCAAGTAAAATCTCCGAACATGTGTCCAAACGTGATGTTATGGTGAGGGACGTCTCCCAGCAACTCGCTGCTGAATGTTTTGCAGCAGTGCGTGAATATATTGCTTACAACGATGCTAAGGAATCGTCCGAAGTTAATAGTGATCAATGTCGCTTTGAATAGGAATTGACTGCCAACAGAACTATGAGGTACAAAACACCAGAAGTTGTGGTATTATTAGTGTCATGTACTAACCACTCACATAAACCATTCAGTTGCTTATAGCAGTTTATGAACAACTTGGGATATTTGTTTTCATTTCTTGTGCGTGGACATTTGTTTTAAAAAACCAGCACTTAAATTTGGAAAACGAATTACTGCCCATACATTACGAAATGCGTCATTGTCCGGTTCTGAAGTTCTAGAGATAAAATGTATGTCCTGAAACTTGAATTACATGGAACGTCTCTTCTTGCGGACTCGTGGTCCCGACAAACAGATGCGGCCATGTTGGCGTCTAGAATTTTTCCGAGGGATGAGGTCAAGCTATTATACATTTCCAGATCATCCCACAGAATACAACATGGCACTGTAAGCCATTGGAAATATACTGCTTCAGAGAGTCCAATCACTTTGCAAGACCTCTGGAAGAAAACGTAAAGTGTACTAGGCAGCACGCCCCCAACCTGCATGACCGACTGCTCGTTCTAAAGATGCACAGCTTTACTTTTAACCAGATGAACTCTTTAAAATATCGTCCCGTGCTCTAATATGCTTGATATTATCTGGTTGTTTATCAAAGCAAGTGAACACAAGATTACAAAATGTACCCGATATCAGCTTCGCAACAAACATCGCCTGTGGCTCTCCAAGGTGCGAACACACTGCAGTTGTTCGCGGGTCAACACACATCTCTACTTTCCGAACTGTACACCATTGAGCCATTACATATTATGACCACCCCCAGCCTAGAGAAATGAGCACGCCTGGACACCGAATGGTGGCGCAGGTGAAGTTCGCAGAACAGTATATGCACAATCCGGGGACCGGCTTTCAGTTAGTAAAGTGTTCGGAGTCAGAATGGAAAAAGCTGCCGATTTACCAGAGTTTGATAAAAGACAAATTGTGGAGGCACGGCGCCTCGGAACTACGATCTCGGTAACGGCACGGCTTGTGTGTTGTTCACGTACCGCTGTAGTGAGTACGTATCAAAAGTGGTGCACACATGGCCAAATGACGAACCGTTGTCCAGCCGTGTGTCGCCCACAGCTCACTGATGACTGAGGGGTGCGGACACTGTCGCGCATTGTTCACAGCGACCACATGGCCACAATGCGACAAATCACCGGCATTAATCAGAGTGGTGATCACGGCAATGTGTCACAGCACACAGTTTATCGCAGCCTTCTACGCATGAGCCAGCGTAGCCGAAGACCCAGCCGGGTCCCCATGATCACTATACGTCATCAACAACAACGCATGAAATGGGCCCAAGATCGAGATTGGACTGTGGATGATTGGAAGAAAGTGGCCTGGTCTGACGGATCAAGATTCTTTGTGCATCAGGTAGACGGCCGAGCGCGGATACGACAATCACCAACGGAGGCAGTGGCACCTGGATGCACTGTCGGGCGGAAACATGCCCCCGGCGGTGGTGTTATGTTGTGGGCGATGTTTTCTTGGTACACTCTGGTTCCAATGATCCCAATAGCACAATCCCTGACTGCTGTCAAGTATCTGAACATCGTTGCGGACTAAGTTCACCAATTCATGGCTACTGCGTTCCCTGCTGGTGATGGCCATTACCAACAGGAAAATCAGCCATACCAGACTGCCAGAATCGTCAAGAAATGGCTCGACGAACATGCTGGTGACTTTCTGTTAATAGCCTGGCTTCCAAATTCACCTGACATGAACCAAATCAAACATTTGTGATTCGACTTGGAAAAGCGGGTTCGCGCTAAATCACCCCCACCTCGAAATGTATTGGAACTGGAGGATTTTCTGTTGACGTTATGGTACCAGTGTTCTGACCAACTACCCATGTACAGGTCCGGACTGCCCCGACCGGCTGACCGGCAATCGCCTGTCAAATGGGGGTCAAGTGAAATTGGGGCCAAATGGAAACAAATGGAAAAATATTCAGAATCGTTGAAAACCAGCTGTTCCACTGACTTAGCGAAAGCCAGCTGTTCCACTCTTACTAGGGGAGGGAAGATCACAAGTTCGTGATGCTGAATGGCGCAGAGTGAATGCGCGTGGACGTAATACAGCGGTGAAGTGAACGCTCGATCCTTGGCTCGAACTAGAAAGCTCCACAAGTCTGAGTGATACTTTGTTTTGTGGAGATATTAGCTGTACATGGACATTCGTTCAGTACTTTACTGTAATTTTCGCAATATGATTCGTTCAGTACTTTACTGTAATTTTTGCGATATGATTCGTTCAGTACTTTACTGTAATTTTCGCGATATGATTCGTTCAGTACTTTACTGTAATTTTCGCGATATGATTCGTTCAGTACTTTACTGTAATTTATGATTCGTTACGGAATTCAACAGTAATTTTCTTTCAGAGACAAGTTGAACGACGAGTTATAGTTGCTGCAGCTTCAGTCTGAGAGCGGATAATTATTTAATTCAATTCAGCAGCAATTCTCTAGTATTCTAACTTACTTTATATTGGTCATACAGTCATAGCACTGAATTTATATGACAACTGCAGTAGAATTAATAAATTAGTAATAAAAAATAGCGATTTGTTTTCATATTTGGTTTACGTTGCTTTCGATAGTAGAAACTTGATTGCGCTTAAACAATATTTGACATTTCTTTTCTAACGAATTTATTTTTTTTATTTCATGACTGAATGAAGCTGATAGAAAATGGACAAACCTAGTGGAAAGAAACGAGTTTAGAAACCTGGAACTGAAAAACGTTATGAAAGTAGGAAGCGTGAATTTGAGCAAATAACAGCAAATCCCTAGCAGAAGAAGCTACGTATTTGGATTTGTGATCCGACAAACAACATCAACCGATCATTATTTACCTATGGCATCTTCAAGCACAGGACAAACGAAAGATGTCAGCTGTATCCTCTTTTGTTAAAGTAATAAATTACATCAGTTGGCAATCTAATCTTAAAATTTCAATAACCATAAAATTAAATCTGAAATCTCCCTAAACTACGAAGATATAGGTTTGGATCTCGCTGCAGCATCTTCAGCAGGGTCTTCGACAAGTTCGCTATTTCAAGAACTACATCCTGACATTGGTATCCTTTTAATACCTGCTTCAGAGTGCATGTTTATTTTTCTCTCAATGATGTTTGAGAATTAAATTTCTTAGAAACATTTAAAATAGATAGAAAATAAACTTAACTTTAGAACTGTACAAAATAAACTTAAAATAGTTAATTCATTTGACCAAAGTTTTTCATCATGTTAACTCATGATTTGGTCAGATCCTGCTGAATATCAGGGTGAAGTTGTAGAATGTGCTGAAGATCCTATTGAAGAATCAAATGAAGAGAAGTCCACACGTCAGAAATCGGCGGACGAAGTTATTGATCCACAACAAAACAGCGACGACATTTAAGCAGTGTATACTGAACTTTGGAAATTGTCCCGCCCGGATTACATGCATCAATTACGAAGAAACTTGCGTTTATGAAGCACCATACAGTTCAACCAAGTGATATCGATGCACAACTTCCATTTGAGGCAAGCAAAACGTGCAAATGTTTCTGCTCGATGCCACTACGATTCCTCGTAAATGGTTGTCATACTGTCTTGAAACTAAAAACATATACTGCAGTATCTGCATGCTATTTGCCTCAGACTGAGAAAGCCCATTCATCAATGGAGTTAAAGTTGAAATTAAACATCGCTATAAACAGATTGAAACGCATGAACATTCCGTTGCACATGACAATGTTGTGAAAACCTATCTGCAAAGGTATGGATATTGAAACTCTGATCGAAAGGGATATGGCAACAAAATGGCGAAGTGACATCAAAAGCAGGAGGCAGGTGATTCACAAGTTAATTGGCATAATCTGTTTCATCGGCACGCAAAGACAAGCTATAGAGGATCCACTGAAGAAACAGATGCATCAACCTGCGGCTTCTTAGAACTACAATAGTTATGCTGGTTTCTAAATACACTATCTACCAACAAGTAATTGAACACCCCTGATATCGACGATATCTGCGGTCCTGATACACGTCACGGCCGCCGCCGTTAAATATCGTGTGGGAAACAACAATGCAACCAGTCGCATGCAAGATGCCACGCAGTTCAGAGCTCTCTGATTTAGAGAAAGGTGTAATCGTCGGGTATCACAGAAATGGCCGATCCATACGAGACATATATAGTGAGTTGAGGTACCCAAAATAGACAGTGGAATACGTGATTGGCAAATGGAAGATGAGAGGTGACTGTCGGAATGTATCCCGACCCGGCAGATCCACAAAACTGGGAGTTAGAGATCGACGGGTGCTGGCCAGAGAAATTCGGAAGAACCGCACCAAATCGATGGGCCACATCCGCGAGGAGTTTCAACAGGCATCCGGGAGTGTTCTTTCGATGAATACCATCCATAAGGAAGCTCATCTGTTCGGCTATTATGGGGGTGCTGCCGCCCACAAGCCTTTGATCACCAAGTCCAATAGCGCTGCTCGGTTAACGTGGTGCAAAGAACGTTAACAGTAGACCGTTGAGCAGTGGAAACAGGTTCTCTGGAGCGACGATTCAAGGTTCACCCTCTACCGTTCGAATGGCAGGGTCTGGGTTTGGCGTCTGCCTGGAGAACGCCTCCTGCCGGAATGTATTGTGCCAACTGTGAAGTTCGGCGGCGGTGGAATTATGCTATGGGGGTGTTTTTCCTGGTATGGAACGGGACCTTAGGTCGCACAACGCCGAGACCTACTGCACCATTTTGGATGATCATGCGCTTCCTACGTTGTGGCAGTTTTACGGGGTGGACCCATGTTACTTTCAGGATGACAATGCCACCTGTCATATTGCGAGGTCCACCATGGCTTGGTGTGGTGACAATGGGGTTAATCGAATGGACTGGCCTGCGCAGAGCCCGGGCATTAACCCTATCGAGCACCTCTGGGACGAGTTGGAGCGTCGACATAAGGGGTGCCCCCACCGTCCGAAATCGGTGAAGGAACTGACCTGTCTTCTCCAAGCCGAGTGGAAGAAAATACCGCTAGCCATCGTTCAACGCCTGGTTGAGAGTATGCCCCGGAGGGTCGCAGCTGTAATCGCCGCTCGTGGAGGCTCCACCAACTATTGAAGGTGAATAAACTTCGTTTTCCTTTGCTATCACAGGTGTCTAATTACTTGTTGGTAGATAGTGTACGATCAAATCTTTAAGACACATATAGATATGGCCATTCAAAAAAGCAAAGAGCGTAAGGAAAGTCAATATAAATCACAAGGAAGAGGTGGCCTTATTACATTCCTGTCAAAGAAGCGAATCCCGATTGCAAAGCAAAGAGCAGGAGAATTAGCTGCTGATGAGTCGAGACAAATTGACACATCACCATCCAAGAAATTCGAAAGAGATATTTATTTTGTGATCATTGATACAGCAATACAGCAAATAAAAGAACTTTTTATCTTTAATGAAGAAGTTATGAAGGACATTGCACAATTGGACCCAAGAAATTTCAAGAACCTTCAGAGTGCCGAAATGTCTCGTGAGGATCATAGGCTTCGAAAATTGGCTCAACTTACGGAAACCAATCGCGCTGAGTTGTCCAGAGAATCAACCCAATTTGCGACTCATTATGAAGACTACAATGAAGCTCAGAAAACATCAGATTCTGAAAGAGACTTCGAATTCACTGATGACCGGAGCGACAGTAAAAAATAGCCTGAGACATTCGCAACAGATGAAATCGATCATGAATAGTTTAGGTGTGAGGAAAAGACAAAGTGCAAACAATTTATACTTTGTGCTATGGAATTACTGCACGAGTTAAATGGTCACGGATCATTTTATACTACACTCTATCTTACTTACAAGTTTACGCTAACATTATCGTGTACAAAGGTTTCCTGTAAGAAAGTTTTTTCAGTTCTGAAAATCATAAAAAATCGTTTGCGTTTTTCATTGAGTCAAGAATCTTTAGAGGATTTCGTTTTGTTTTATGTTAAAAGAGATTTTAATTTCGATTATGGTAGGGTAATTGACGATATTGCTGCTAGTTCACGCGAATTATCTAGAATGCTTAAGTTGTAATGATAGACTGCGTAAGTGCATCAGTAACGATCAATGAATGAATCCTGATCAAATTAAATTTAGTGCCAAAACCAAGGTCAGTCATTGCAATACAAGTCAATGTAACGCTTGTGTAATATATGTGTTTACCGTTTAGTCATTTAGTCCATAAATAATATAATACAATTTTCCTCGATTTTATATTACTTACCAATTTTGGAGAAATATGCTGAAGGTCGGGGGGGGAGTCATTGAGCATTTGGGGCTAAAACGATACCACGCCAGTAGCCAGTCCGGCCCTGCCCATGTACTTTCTCATTTAGGATTACTTTGGCCCATAAAGTACTGTATATGAGCACTAAATTATGTTCTCTTTCTTTCAGTGATTGGGTGCTTATATGCTAATCGTTTCATTCTTACATGTAAAGTTTGACCGCTCATCTCGGCGCTCGTTTCGCATCCATACAACTGATGTTCGTAAAGCTTGTGAAACTAAGCACTTCACACTGTTTTTTCTCTTTCCTGTGTATACGACGCATGAAGGTTTCGTCTTGACCCGACGCGGCAGGTTCGGGTATTTCTCTTGTGAGATGAATAAAACTGGATGTAAATCTGCTATCCAGGAATTGTCCATCTTTATCTGAACTTCGCTACAGTAGAAAATGGCGACCAGTTGTGGTGGCGTAGCAAGTTTATGGTACGGAATATTGGGAAGAAGTGTAATTATGAGGAATTTGAAAGATTATTGGTGGCCAGAGGTTCTACTTTCACATTTAGGATTATTTCTATGTACTCACTGCGGGGATTAAAGTGTTCACAGAATGGAAAAAGGAAGGAAAACAACAGCGCAACACTCGAATTATGGAGGGAAGCTGGTCATGACAGCCCCGAGTAAGATGGTAACCAAACACCTAGTGCGTTCCGATAAGTAGACCAGAGTGAATGCCTTGACTGCCTGAAATAAACTGACTAGAAAGGAAATGTCTGTGAAAGTCGACACAGAAATTTTAATGACTCCGCATTAAAAAAAAATCTACGGAACTTATTCAGCTGTCTGTTGGTGTAACAACATTTAGCTGGCAGACATCAAGAGAGTTCATGGACAAAAGGTAAACTAAGTATACAGAGATCAAGTGTGAAGGAAAGATTGTGTAAATATGGTATAATACACCGGGATTAACTGTGCAGGTGGGAGACCGTGTGAACAGGGTTCCGTAAGAACAATTATGCGTGAAAATATCGTATGAACATGATGCGCCAAGTGCGCAATATCAAGAGAATTCCAGTAACAGAATTGCATGCATTGTGTGTTATTTTTAAAGTACAGCTAAAATGAAATAGAGATTTGAATCATGTGAATAGATGCTTCCATTATTTCGTATTAACCGTTACCAAAGAAAATACATTTAGAGGCAATCCGAGTTTTAGCTCTCCTCGTAGTGAATCCTTCGCCAAGTTTTTCGCAGTTAGGGTTCTATGAGATTTAGTTAGGCCCTGTGGTCTTCGCATATGACTGACCTTGGATAACGTTCCTAAATACCGCGAATTCCACGAAACCAAAAGACAAAAAAAAAAAAAAAATCTAAGATTGAGGAATATTAAAAGAATTTCAGCGTGATTTCGAACTGAGAACAATTACTAAGCTCTCCGTTTCGCGCCATGGCGATAGCGACGACATAATGAGAATGGTTCCCATGACTACGGCATGGTTGTAAGAGGAAAACTTAGCGCAACCTAGGAAGGAAACTATTGCGCGAAAATATCGATACTCACCACGGCTACAGCGGGGGATGACATCAACTCCGACGGGGAAACCACGGTGAAATAGGCGACGTTGGTTAGCACATAGACACATGTCACTAACGGAATTCCAATCCAAATGGCCCTCGGCAGATTTCTGAGGTAAAAAAGAAAAGAAAGCGAGAAAGCGTGTAAAAAAATAACACAAAAATGCATTAATGAAGATTCTTAACTGATCGTGAAAATAAAAAAGAAAGATTAAAATAATTTTACTTTCGCCAACACTCATCAGATAATATTGCGAAACTGAACTACAAGAAATGAGAAATTTTTGTTTTTCATTCGTCACCTTGAGAAACATTGAGCAGAATAAACCCCAAGTCTCTATCTGTTCCTACTTCTTTTTCTGAACATCTCGTCTTCTTTAAAGAGTTCTTACCTGCGCATAAAAATGGAAAGCAAAGAAAAATGCTCTAATGCATGAAGATATAACCTTACAGTGAATCAGACCGAAAGTCACATTCTAAATTGAATACAATCTTTAAAACGTTTTGCAGTCAAGTGCTGCTAGATATTTTTAAAACATTTTCTCAACATAATAGTAGATCAGAGGAAACTAAAAGTTCTGCTCTTAACGCAGAACACCCATTTTTTCTCTGCCATAAAATCAGTTCCCAGATTTCCTCTCCAAGAAATAAATGCTGGAATCATCGGTTTCAATCACTATTGAGAAGCTTTATCCTTTTAAGAGTTGAACTTTTCTAATTTAAGGCTATTAACTTCAAGAAAGGAGGGAGAACTTAAAATTAAACTGGTGACCTTATAAATCGTAACCTCAGGAAGTTTCGTGCCTATAAACAAACCAATCTTTGTGTTGGGATCAGATCTAGGTTATTGTTAAGTGATTTACTACAGCATGGCTTTCGGGATGATTTCCAAGGTTCGAATCATGGTGAAACATACGTGATTAGCATAATTCTCAGAAATACGGTTTTTATGGCAATCCGGAACTATAATTTAGAAACTTTCATTTAATACCATTAGTTTCTACAAGTTTCGTGAAAGATTGCTTTGTTGAGTTAAATGTGCTATTTGACATTTTTGACAGACACCAGAAGTTTAGTATCAACATATTTAGCGTTATCTATTAAAAGAAATATTTTAATATCAATACAGCCCTGCTGCGTCAGTTTTGTGTAAGTTCATAAGCTACATATGGTCAGTTTGGCATTTTTTGGTTTAAATGAGCTGGATAAAAAGAATTAATTCTACATACAAGATAGAAAACTGCTTTACATAAAAAGAATACGATTTTTGTGTTTGTAAAAAAAATGTATTACGTATACGTGTGAAAATGTCCTTCCAGATGAAGTTGCAGAAAGCATACTTGTAAGGCTGCCATAAAAATTGCGATAAGTGCACGAAATCAATATTAGTTTCTCACTCCATCTCTTTTGGTCATTTACTATATTTCCTGTCTGAAGATTTTTGCCTCTATCACTAGCGACTAATTTTACGTATTCATGCTGCTAACGCAAACAACTAACGCCGATCCCGAATCAACAAGTTTATTTTTTTTTATTAAGGAACAGTGGTGGGAGGCGAAAAAGAAATTTCGATTCAAACAATCTCAAGAACTGCGAAACAGACACTATTTATATTTGTACGCACCTCTGGAAAATTTCACTCTAGAAGTTACGTTGTGTGAGTTATTCGGTATTCGTTTGTGCACGTTTATGAACTTCACTGACATTTCTTGATTATATATATTAAGACAATACAACGTAGTTTGTCACAAATATTTATTTTTTCAAGTCGACCATGGTTTCTCTGTGTATTGACCTAGCTTCATCAGGACGAATGGCTCGTAAATATTCAAATTGTATATGATATCATAAACGGTGTTTACAGTCACGGGTTTTGGTTAGTTGCTTCCACGCGCTTGATAGAAATGGGTGCATTAACAAGTTGTTGATAGAAATGCAATGTCATTAACAAGTTGTGAAGACTTCTGATATATATGGAAAGCTTTCAAAATATCAAGTTTAGTGGTTGAATCTGGTTTGTCAATTAGTTTTGCTTCTTCAAAGAGAAATTTATGGTCCTTTTCGTAACAGTGTTTAGCCATCGATGACTTTAGGTCACAGTTCCGAATGTAGGTCTTGTGCTCCTCCAATCGAAAACGCAATGATCTACGGGTTTGTCCTATATACGAAGTGCCACATTCACATGGGATTTGATAAATTCCACATGAGGTTTTCTCTTCAACATAGTCCTTTGATCATAAAAACTTCATTTTGTTTATGGGTTCAAAAATCACTTTAAAATTTACGGTTTTGAGATTTTTTGAAGGCAATGTCACGGGAAAACGGAATAATGGCAAAATTATCTCGCAATGGGCGCATCACAGGAGTTAACGTGGAGATAGCTTTCGGTTTCCGGAATTTTGTTAGAGCGTTATCTATAATGGAAGGGTTGTATCCTCGCTGTACTGCAACACGTTTCAGGAAATAAAGTTCTTTTCACTGACATTTCTCTTTTGGGGCTGCTAAGCAAGCAAACCTGGGAGGAAGGTAAAAGAACCCACATGTTTCTTATACAGATAGAAGTCAGACATGCTGAACTGAAGCTAAGATAGCGGATGATTGGAGTTTTACAAATTAATGACACAGCTTCGTACACTATTCAGTGACGACTAATTATGGACTTTATACCAGATTCTGAAGCTGAGCAAACTGCAGCAGAAGTCACAGAAAAAACAGGGTATGGTTATGAAGGCATCTGTACAGACATGTAATCTGATAAGACACGCTTTGGCAGAGCATTGATTTCTGCCTATAAATTCAGCGAATATGATATCTACAAGTTTTTCAAAATTTACAAAACTTATTCCTTCTATCTAACGTCCCTCATAAATAAAAATGCATCCACTTCAGTTAAAACGATTGCATAATAATCCTAGAATAATCCATATTTTTTTAGTTTTTCATAAATGACAGAAGAGAAAATATTTCACCACCTAAATGACATTCAAAAATCTTTGCTTGTTATTCAAGAGCACGCCAAACAACGATACATGATTTTTTTAAACGACAAAAATAATAATTGTCGTATGCATAAACAAAAATGTATTATGGGTTTTCATTACATAGATGTCGAACAGAAATATATTCATAATAAAAGCACATTCCCCATCATGCACGATCAGAACTCGTAAAATAATTAAAACAATTTACAAATGGTTAGATCTTTAGGCTTCACTCTGAAGCCATCCTCACACCAACAGTGCATATTGAGTGCCAGTGTGTAGATTAAGTATTTCTCAAAGGAAGTACGGTGACGGTTATCAGAATCGTGTAAGGAAGTGTTGCCACCATTCGTGCTAAAAAAACTTCTCCCCAAAAAGTAAAAGTAAAATATCGTCCCACTGAAATCGGTTCATAAATGGAACACAGTATTTCACTTTTTAAACATAAAAAGCATTGTATCATATGGTATATGATAGTTTTTCAAAAAACAATAAGATATGAAAATAATCTAAAGAAGTTCCAAGAATTCCAAAAAGTTAGCATGGAAAGATCTTCACTTACATGCGATTTTTAGATTCTGTTTCGCCCTCTTCACCCGCAAGAAAAATCTTCCATGGGTTGGCTATTTCACAAGGTATGTAATCATTGCAACACATATCCTTTTTGGTACATACACTGAAGAGCAATTGAATTAGACATACCTGTCTACTAAAGTGTAGCACCACCTTTCTTCCTGATGACGGCGGCGATTCGTCTCGGCATGGACTCGACAAGACACCGGAAGCGTTGGGAAGCCATGTGGATCCACGACCCCTGAACAAGCTTCCACAGTTCACGAAGATTTCATGGAGGGGGTCAGAACCTCAAACATCTCTCTCGATGGGATTCAGGTCAGGTGACCTAGCTGACCAAGGAAGCGAGGTCACGTCGGTGGAGTGTTCATCCAACCATTCGGATACAATTCGGGAGCTGCATTGTCTTGTTGCAAGATGAGGTCCCCAGTAGGATGTTGAAGATGCACAAACGGGAGCAAATGGTCGTCCAGGATATCCCGTTAACGTTGACCTGTGAGCGACGATGTCACACGTACCAGGGGTCCCATTTCAGTCCACGTAAACAATCCCCAGACGAGAATGCCACCCCCACCAGCTTGAAGAGTACCCTGCTGGCTAGAAAGATCCATCGCTTCATGTGGTTTATGCCGTTCTCGTATCCTGCATTCCGCTTGTACCAACGTGAATCTCGACTCATCAGTCCAGGCAACATTTTCCCACATGTCCAGGGTCCAGTGGCGATGTTCCCGCGCCCATACTGATCTTTGCGCCCTGGGATGTGCGGTCAGCAGCGGTACCCTCGTGGGACGATGGCTTCTGTACCCCATAGCGAGGAGATGGTTCTAAATGGTGTAGCTGTTTACACGTTTTTGTGCACCAGCGTTAAATTGCAGAGTGATTTCTTGCACTGTGGCCCGTCTATCCGCTGTTACAATGCGAGCTAGCCTACGATGACCCCGCTCATCCACACGCTGTTGTCCACGGCAGTTGGCCTTTGCAGGGATGGTTTTACCGGATTCGATGTACTCACAGTGAACCCGTGACACAGTGGGTCGTGAAAATCCCAGTTCCTGCACGACTTCCGAGATAGAGTGACACATTCGTGGGGCCCCGACAATTTGCCCACGATCAAATGCGATTAGATCCTTCGTCTTACCCATACTGCGTCCGACTCTTACCAACTACCGTCGCATCACTCCTTATATTGTCGGATCGCCGCATACGCCATGTCGTTTCCGTTTACAGGGTCGCCCACAGCGCCACATTTGCATATCGCCAGCTGTCTCTAATTCAATTGCTCTTCAGTGTATAAGCTATCCAGGAACAGAAGTGATCCCGTATTCACTGGTGTAGAAATTACCCCAGCATCCTCCCAAGTTAGATAATGGGACCCTTCATAAGTTGTTCGTGCAAGCGCTGTAGACTGATTTCTAGTTTAATGCTAAATTTGTCCTCACTCAATCTGATCGCGAGATTCCACCTTGCTGAACCCAGGTAGATCCTGTTTACATCTTCGCTGTTGGTAGCTTATAGAGGAATCATATAAACTCCTAATTTTTTTTCATTTTTTACCGGATCTCGGCCCTTTCTGAGACAAGATAGAATAATATAGATAGAATCGTTTTTCAACAGAAATATATTGCTGATTATAAAAAATTTATGCGATAAAAATTTCAATTAAAAATTCAGAATTAAAATTACTTTATCAACTAAAACAAAATTAAAAAACATGAATAAGGGCATGAATGCGCATATCTTAACGATTACCAGTGTTGCTGTCTTGTAGTACATCGACGCATACATTTCGATTACACGCCTTTTTGCACTGGTTGCTTGAGAGACGTAAATGTATAAACGATGCTCCTCTGTGTTAAGAGTGCTGAATAAACTTCAGAGATCTTTGCGAAAAATGCTCTCTCGTATCATCAGATTGTGAATCACCACAAAAGTACTTGCCTTTTCCAAGCTGTAAAAAGCATATGAAAACAAGTACGCAAATAAATAATATTGAATACAGACATTTGACGTGGACTAGGGACATCAAACAGAGGTCATCGCTCTTTCCACGTTTATAAGTGAGTCACGGAAAAATTCTCATTTGCCACCACCGGGAATCGAACCTAGGGTCTTCCAGTAACGCGCCGCATATGCTTCCACTGCACCACAGCGGTCTCGAATTCCTCCAGACTTCACATGAACTAACTGCCAAGCCAATTTGGCAATTCGAGGCCGCTGTGGTGCAGTGGTAGCATATCCGGCGCGTAACTGGAAGACCCTGGTTTCGATTCCCGGTGGCGGCCAATGAGAATTTTTCCGTGACTCACTTATAAACGTGGAAAGAGCGATTACCTCTGTTACATAGTATTTAATAGATAATGTATGCAGCACCAGAATCTATGATACTTCATGATAATTAGCACAACAATCAGACATTGCAAAATTGACTGTAATTACTGTTTCACACGTGAATTAAATCACATCAGAAAATTTCTTCGCCGTTGTAGGGGAATCGAACCACATCTCCCGATTGCCGTTTGAGCGCGCTATCCGTTGCACCCCCCTCCCCCTCCCACGACGGCGAATTCGCAGGTATTCGCAAACGGTTATCGGGAGATGCGGGTTCGATTCCCGCTCCACGGCGATGAAATTTTCAAGTTTTCTGATTTGATTTAATTCACGTGTGAAATAGTAATTACAGTCAGTTTGGCGATGTCTGATTGCTGTGTTAATTGTCATGACGTATTTACCCCGTATTATGAGAAGAATATATCTTCAATTCTGAATACTATGATACTTCGTCTTCTTACAAATTTTTTTGAAGTTTCTGCTCGGTAAAAGTTGGCAGGTTTGAGGAAGAAAAAGCAACGAATGCATCCACTTGCTGGAAAATTTTACCGTGGGAACATTACCGCAACACGAAGAGTAAATAAAGGTCCTATGAGAAGCAAGATCGGAGATTATGGTGATTGGGCGGTAGTTTAGCCAAAGTCCTTGACTTTGAGACGGTTTATCTTGCCATGCGGAACCTAGCGTTATCCTAATGAAGTATGACTCCCCTTCGTTGTCCAGCCGGAGGAGATTAAGCTCCCTGACAATCATCAAATTGTCGAGCTGATGAAAATGCCGTAAATCTCAGATGTGTTGGGTTTATTTGGTGATAGTAAGTTAGAGTGAACAATTCTTTTGATGTTTCACCAAATACTCAACGTGACCTTCCTTGGGGATGGATCAGCTTTGGCTTGTGCAGGCGTTGCTATTAATCTACTGCCGTCTACGCTTAACTTGGCGCAAGTTTTTGTCCCCAGTAAATATGGTCTTCAAAAGAGAGACAGACTTCGCAACGAAAAGTAAACGTTGATTTTATAAGTGTGGTTTTACAACGGCAGTTCGTGTGAGATTGTCTGGTTTAAGTTGCACACTTTTCGTGTTGCCGAAGATGACGAAAAGTCAACTCCGGCCAGACGATTATTTCTTCTATTAATAAGCTGGGATTAATTTTCATCGTGTCCTTGAGCATGTCATCGTCGGAATACCAGTGACCTTCTTAAGTGATAGGTCGTATTCTCCAATACTGAATTTTTATAACCCATTTCTTAAAATTCTTTTCAATAAAATTATTTTCAATGTTTCTCGAAGCATGCTTAGCATCAGCTCAATCCTTAAACTCATACGTCACCGTTTGGCTGGTGAATATTGTTTTATCGACTCCAACTTTTACTTCGGGTGTTCATTTCTGTGTAAGTGGGTATACAGTACCAGCGCTTCCTATCGATATGTACAAATATTATTGAAAGTGTGTCTCTGATCCGATAGCAGAGACCACCTACCACATCTAAAGCAGCCGTCAGTTAGTTAAGGAATGAATTTAATACTACTGATTTCGTCTACTAATTACAAACCTTTGTAAACGAAAATTGTGGAACCTTTGCGAAGCTTTCATAGACGAAAGGCGCCGTGTTAAGGATAAGTCGTGTTATGATAATTATTAATTCACAGGGATAAAATTACCAGAATACGAGGTATATGATTCGAAGGCAAAATTGTAACTGAAAGTTTTGTAAAATTTGCTACATTGTTTATGTGTTACTCTAAATCACAGTGAGAGTTTTTTTGTTTTTGTTTTTTTGCTTTCATGTAACATGTTTATTGAATAAAAACATGAAATGATAGAAAAATATTCAATACATGCATCTGTCTCTTCTTCTAGCATAAGAAAATATACAGCAATCATAGGATGATGAACGTACTTGTTGATGAATTCATTCAGATTCTCACTCTTTTAAAAACAAAGCGCACATGTTTATCAAATATTTTTATATTAATTTGCCTCAAAGAAGTATATCTTCTTAATTTTTCAGAACTCTCACTTTCAAAAGAGAAGGCCGCTGATTAAGTTGAATGGTGGAAGAGGTGATCCAGTATTACACTCATCGTCAAAATTTACACAGTCGAGTCACATTATTGTGACCACCTCCTACTTTAGACATCAACAGCGCGTAGCCAATGAAAGAAGGCACGTGTCGTGAGCTGGCTTGGAAGCTATATAAGGCGTGCTGTAGGCATTCTGAAAACATATCACTTGTTGCTGTCGTGGATAAAAGGAGTGATTTATCAGATTTACAAAAAGGGATGATTATCGGCTTTCGGGCCAAGGGTGGCAGTATTTCTGAAACAGCGCAGTTTGTTAACTGTTCGCGTGCAGCTGTGGGTAAAGTGCATCGTTATTGGAGAAATGGCACCATTGCGAATAAGCGATATGGAAACTGCGGAGCGCACATTGATGTGCGCTCCGCAGTGAACGTCGGCTGCGAAGGTCCGTGATAGCCGATCGACACGCTACAGTGGAGCAACTCACTGGCCGAATGAACCAGGGGGATACCAGAAGTGTGTCTAAAACGACAGTTCAGCGAACCCTGCTGCGTACGGTGCTCCGATGCAGCCGAATGGTCACTGCACTTATGCTAACGACGGTGCATCGGTAGAAAAGGCTTACATTTGCACGGCCGTTTCGGAATTGGACCTCCGTTAATTGGCAAAGGATTACCTTCTCCGACGAGTCATGTTTTCTGCTTCATCGAACGGATGAATGCTATCGTATAAGGCGAGAAGCATCAGAGAAAAAACATTCTTCAACCATTGCTGGAAGAACACAAGCTAGTGGGGTGTGGGGAATGTTTTCGTGGCCCTCTCTGGGTCCACTCATACCTGTGAAAGACACTATGCACCGAATTCGTTATGAATTCATCCTTGCTGACCACGTACACCCATACATGCTGATTGTCTTCCCTGGGGTGGATGGGATTTTCCAGCACAACAATGCGACGTCTCACACAAACTAGAAATGTTCGAGAGTGGTTGGAAGAGCACGACACAGACTTCAAAGTACTTCCCTGGCCCCCGAATTCCTCAGACTTAAACCCAATTGAGCATCTGTGAGACCACCTCGATCGTGTTGTTCTCTCTATGGATCTTCCACCATGCACCCTCTAGCAGCTGTCAGATGCACTGCAGTCAGCATGGCTCCACATACCTGTGAACACTTTCCAGCACCTTATTGAGTCACTCCCAGCCCGTCTAGCTGCTGTCCGCGCTGCCCACGGCGGTAACTCTGGATATTAGCTGGTGGTCTCAATAACGTGACTCAACCGTGTAGTTGCACCCAGAAGGAAGCAACCAACATGAATTAAATTTGGTGGGTAGATTTGACATCGTGAGACATGCAAATGATTCAAGTATCACGCTCGGCTGCGCATATGAAGCCCGCAAAGAGGGGTCGTAGGGATGTTCCTAACCGGCTATATAAGGTCGTCCCGTTGCGCGTGCTTGCCATTCTGACTCATGATGTTGTGTTGGTTGCATCCTTTGCAAGTGAGGTATGCCTCGGAGGGAAGTTTGGAAGCAATTCGAGGAGTTAGAGAAGGGCCGCAACGTCGAGCTCCGGGAAACGTGATGGTCTTATCACAGTATTGCACACCATACCGGTCGTGCAGATATCCCCACAGCACGTTGTTGGCGGCAGTTGATAGAACAAGGCACACAGCAGCAACATGAAGGGTCTGGGAGACCTAGACGAGCCACGCAGAGATAGGACCGACAGATTGTCCGACATGCGCTAAGTGACCCAACTGCCACGATTGCGGATTTTCAGCAAGCAGTGGTGCCCTCCATGCATCCTCCGATTAGTGTCAGCACCATTGATCATTGGCAGACGGCTACACGACGTAGTATTGCACGCACGCAGATCGTTACGACGATTGCCCTTAACACCATTGCATCGTCGCAAAAGTCTGCAATGGTGTCGTGCCAGACTGTCAAGGAGCCACACAGAAGGCACCGGGTGATCTTCTGTGACGAGTCACACTTTTGACTTGCAGACGACGACCAACGAACCCTTGTGTGGAGGCACCGTGGTAAGCGCTAACATGAACGGTTTGTTGTTGAGCGTCAGACGTCCTGAAGGCCTGGTGTGATGGTGTGGGGTGCAATTGCCTACAATGCCAGATCACCTTCTGTGTTCATTACAGGCACTTTGACAGCCCAACGTTACGTTAATGAGGTCCTGAAACCAGTGGCCCTACTTGTTCTGAATGCTCACTCAGGTGCGATTTTCCAACAGGACAACGCTCGTCCGCATACTGCTGCTGTCTCGAGATCTTGCCTTCAAGATACTGACACTCTGAAATGGCCAGCAGCATCACCAGACCTATCGCCGACTGAAAACCCGTGCAATGCTATTGGACACGCTATCCACACTCCACCCCTACCGCACAATCTGCAGGAACTGCGAGAGAAGATTCAAGCTGCATGGGATGGCTTATCACAGGACACCATTAGGAATACTGCACAATTCCATGCCGAGACATCTGGCATGCTGTGTGAATAAACATGTCGGCCTGACGCCATACTGAGAGACATTACTTATTGGCGTATAACTCAATAAATATTGCCCATATCAGTCTCAAGTTTTAATAATTTATTGATCCTGGTAACCTTTACCTTCCTCCCGAATAGCATTGCAATCAGACACGTCCTTCTGGTTGCAACTATTTTTCGACGATTAGTGTATATTAGAGAAGCATCCACCAGTATTCCATGCAAAATGATCCACCTGCAAGATAGTCACAGGTAGTTGTGTTTTCTTGAGGAGTTTTGTAAATAGCTTCTGTACACAGTCAGCCGTGTTATATCTTGCAAGCAAGTTCGAGGAAAAACGTTTCCCCTCACTTTTACTCCATTTACCTAACAAAAGCATTCATTGCAAATAGGCTAGTACTGCATTTATCATTCGATCACCTTCAACTAAACTACGTCGCAAATTCATTAAAAACCGTTAGCATTTTGATTTCGTTGCAGTGAATTTGTCCGACTTATGTCTGAGCACGGTAACTACAACGCGAATCATAGAAACGAATTTAAGAAAACATTCAAATATTTAGCTGATTATATCAGCCAGTGTGCGTCGCACATAGTCCTTTTCTTCTTAGCAATTTGCATGCATCTGATTTCAAGACTACAAATCAGATGGACGAAATTTGCTTCAGCATGTACTAAGTTTTCTGAATAATATCGGCAAGGATTATAGTTCTAAGTCGTACGTAACACCCTGAGAATTTCAAAGTATTTTGAGAATTGAGTAATTTTCATTACAATTCTTGAGTAGCAGAGTTATATTCGACTGAGTTTCACTGCTTTCATTGAGACGTAATCAGAGGTGGCCTGTTTACAGTGTAATCTGAATACAGGAATTACAAATAAATCAGTTAGATAAACAAAGAATTGTTTTCTTCAAAAACATTAGGATTTCATTTTAAAATGCAGTCTTTGAGAAAATTCAATATGATATAATCAGTAAATACAGAATAAAAGAAATATATCAGGAACAAATTCTATTGTTCCTGATATGTACATACTTACATATAAGGATTTTTCAGTTCACCAGTAACGAAGTTCAAGAAATTCCTAGAATCCAAATAAATTTCACTAATAGCAAATTTTTACCTCACTGTAAGTAAAATGTCAAAACTTCTATCTAAAATGAAACAAAATCTTAAGCCTATAAAGTAAAAAAACATACACTGTACTTACAAGCTTATTTGGGGCTGAGAAATGGCCAGTAAGTCCAAACTCACGAATTTCCGGTGTCAAATATACACAGAAACTGTAGAAAAAATCAATACAAGCGTAATACGAGAAAATGTAAAATAAAGTGCCTTACTTTGCCTTGAAAAGTAAGTTTTAGGCGCTCATTAAATCGAAACCAGGAGGGGTCAGAGGGATGATTTAATATGATCCATTATCACTGTCCTTTACAGCTATATGGATGTTGATTCATTCATACCTTATATGCATGCCCTGTTCCTGTTCACGACATTCTCTTCAGTTTCGACCTTCTTATTGATCTCCATTTTCGTTTTCATCGTGATTCTTCACCACTTCTTGGACACAACCATCTCCACGAACAATATTGCGCTTCTCAAACTTGATTTACTAAAGATACAGTTCCAAACCAAATAAAATCACTGGAAGGCAAAAGTTGTTGTAACCAAACCTGCAGCACGAACAAGATTGGAGAAATCACTATCGCAGCAGCTGTATGTATGAGCGCAACATCATCTGTTGGTTCATCGCTGAAACTTTGGCGAGCTCCTTAAATATCGTTCGTATCTTTGAAAGCTCGCAAGTGGGATAACAAATACACCTTAGCAGCTCGCCTGTACTTCTAAAGATGCTTGAGAGTCAAAAAGGAAAATTGAAGGGCTTCAACTTAAAAACACGGCAATAAGATTTACAATGAGGTGCGAAAATACTAGGAAGGGTGCTACCATTTCCATTACATCCCACCACACCCATGCGGTAAATAGTATCGTTCGCAAATGACGTATATATACACTAAAGAGCAATTGAATTAGAGATACCTGTCTAGTAACGTGCAGTACCACCTTTCGCCCTGATGACGGCGGCAATTCGTCTCGGCATGGACTCGACAAGACACCGGAAGCGTTGGGAAGCCATACGGATCCACGACCCCTGAACAAGCTCACACAGTTCACGAAGATTTGATGGAGGGTTGTCAGAGCCTCGAACATCTCTTGATGGCATCCCAGATGTGCTCGATGGGATTGAGATCAGGTGACCTAGCTGGCCAAGGAAGCGAGGTCACGTCGGTGGAGTGCTCATTCAACCATTCGGATACAATTCGGAAGCTGCATTGTCTTGTTGCAGGATGAGGTACCCAGTGGGACGTTGAAGACTAACAAACGGGAGCAAATGGTAGTTTTTTTTTTTTTTTTGATTGGAGGTTTAACGACCACGGTGAGCAACTCAATGGGCTATAAGCAGTCGCCCGTCCCTAATTTAGGATCACTGGTTCCAGGGAAGGGAGAGAACTAGTGCCGTAAGACAAACACAACATCCATGCCTGACCGGGATTCGAACCCGGACCCCTTACGGACGAATGATCAGTAGCCAACGCCTTAGACCACTGCGCCACCGGGGCGGCGCAAATGGTCGTCCAGGATATCCCGGTAACATTGACCTGTGAGGGACGATGTCACACGTACTAGGGTTCCCATTTCAGTCCACGTAAACAGTCCCCAGACGAGAATGCCACACCCACCAGCTTGAAGAGTACCCTGCTGGCAACAAGTATTCTTCGCTTCATGTGGTTTGCGCCGTACTCGTATCCTGCCATCCGCATGTACCAACGTGAATCTCGACTCATCAGTCCAAGCAACATTTTCCCACATGTCTAGGGTCCAGTGGCGATGTTCCCGCGCCCATGCTAATCTTTACACCCTGTGATGTGCGGTCAGCAGCGGCACCCTCGTGGGACGATGACTTCTGTACCCCATAGGGAGGAGATGGTTCTGAATGGTGTAGCTGTTTACCCGTTTTTGTGCACCAGCGTTAAATTGCCGAGTGATTTCTTGCACTGTGGCCCGTCTATCCACTGTTACAATGCGAGTTAGCCGACGATGACCCCGCTCATCCACACGCTGTTGTCCACGGCAGTTCGCTCTTGCAGAATGGTTTTACCGGATTCGATGTACTCACGGTTCACCCGTGGCACAGTGGCTCGTGAAAATTCCAGTGCCTGCACGACTTCCGAGATGGAGTGACACATTCGTCTGGCCCCGACAATTTGCCCACGATTAAATACGATTAGATCCTTCGTCTTACCCATACTGCGTCCGACTCTTACTGATTCCCGTCGCATCACTCCTTATATTGTCGGATCGCTGCATACGTCATGTTGTTTCCGTTTACAGGGCCGCCAACAGCACCACATTTGCATAACGCCAGCTGTCTCTAATTCAATTGCTCTTCAGTGTAGAGGAAGATATCTCCGTAAGCTACAGTAGTAGCATTCGCAGTTCAGATGGCAGCTTGTGGCGTAAAGAAAGTCTTGACCTTTACGCTAACTTAAAGTATCAACATACTAATAAATTGTTCCTAAATGAAACAAACCTTAACGGCCAGACGAAACATATAAAACAGAAGTTAACTTACGGAAAAAGTACTTTATTCGGAATGGAATCACAACACTCTCCACACATTTATCTGAACACTATTCAATTCTCTCGTACAGCACTTTCTTAACAACGCTCATCATAATCGCTCACAATAATAGCTCTCAATAATCGCTCTTATCAACACACCTCAATAATCGCTCTCAATAATATCAACACCTCTCTCACATCAGATCAGTCGTCGCTTTTTATCTCTTGTTCTTATCTTATTACATGCATACGTTACGTGCATTTAACCTCAATTGTGTTGCCAAACGTATTCGTTTGAAGGAAAATATATTTCGTTAAGCGTGAAGAATACTGAGAATAAACTCAAGCTTTACATAGGGAAAGAAACTAAAAAAGGAAAGTTAATCTAGAATATACGTCACAAGCTTATTAGGATTTAAGCGATTTCGAACGTGGTATGATAGTCGGCGCCTGTGAGATGGATCACTCCATCTCGGAAATTACCGCGAAATTCAAATTTACACAGTCAACAATTTCAAGGGTTTTTATTACCTGGACTACAAAAACTCAGGGGGGAAATCCAGAGTGCGAGAACGGTGTGGCCGTAGAAAATCATTCCATCATTGTGCACAGCAGCGTCTGGCGTGCATCATAACATCCGCCTGGCGTGCATCATAACATCCGCCTGGCGTGCATCGTAACATCCGCCTGGCGTGCATCGTAACATCCGCCTGGCGTGCATCGTAACATCCGCCTGGCGTGCATCGTAACATCCGCCTGGCGTGCATCATAACATCCGCCTGGCGTGCATCGTAACATCCGCCTGGCGTGCATCGTAACATCCGCCTGGCGTGCATCGTAACATCCGCCTGGCGTGCATCGTAATATCCGCCTGGCGTGCATCGTAATATCCGCCTGGCGTGCATCGTAACATCCGCCTGGCGTGCATCGTAACATCCGCCTGGCGTGCATCGTAACATCCGCCTGGCGAACATCGTAACATCCACCTGGCGTGCATCGTAACATCCGCCTGGCGAACATCGTAACATCCGCCTGGCGAACATCGTAACATCCGCCTGGCGAACATCGTAACATCCGCCTGGCGAACATCGTAACATCCGCCTGGCGAACATCGTAACATCCGTGTGGGTTTCAGGAGCCGACGGCCCAACCGAGTGCCATTGCTGGCCCGACGATACAAGGCTGTGCCCATCTCCTGGGCTCGGGAACACAGCCATTGGACGTAAGATGACTGGAAACGTGTAGCCTGGTCCGACGAATAGCGGTACCAATTGTTTCGGGTAGACCGCCGACTCCGGGTATGGTGACAACTCCACAAGACAATGAATCCCGCAGAACTACAAAGGCCACTGTAAACCGGTGGTGGGTCTGTTATAGTGTGGGGTGTTCTGAGCTGTCACGCAATCGAGCCCCTCATACGTCTGTAGACCGCTCTGGCCGGTGGAGGCTACGTTACTTAGGTATCATTTGCACCCATTCATGTCACGCACCCATTCAGACGGGTGCGACCTCTTTCAGCATGGCAATGTTTCATCGCACATGTCCACAGTCGTCCGATTATGGCTGGAGGAACATTCCACGGAGTATAATGGTATCATGACTTGGCCCTCTTCTGTCGTCGGATTTAAACGCCATCGTACACATTTTGGATGCTGTTCAACGTGTCAATGCCAGGAAACCTCCACCGACGAATATTACGGAATTGTGGAACGCTCTTCAGGAAGCATAGTGTGCACTGTCTCCACACTATTACAGAGAGCTCATGGAGTCCACGCTTCGTTGAGTTACTTCTGAAATCGGATCCCGAGGAGGATCAACGTGATATCAGAGGTATCCCAGTTTTTCGGCACTTCAGTGTAAAAGTGTCAAATATTAATTCTACTGGAAAAGCACAACTGTAAATACACTGACGGAAAAAAATCCCAACACCAAGAAGGGGTTGTGTCAGATAAACGACAGTTGGTAGGCGGTGAGAGTACATCTGTAAGAAGACGTCTATGCAAATTTCGCGCTTGGCGCATATGTGTGGCGCTAGTAGCGCCCTCGGAACATGCAAAGCAGGTTTGATGTAAATACGCGCTCTAACGTTCGTAAGCGTTAGTTATCGTTGAGATTCGACGTAGGGCGTTGATGTTAGTCAAGAATGCCTTTAAGAAGACGAAGAAGCCATTATCAACAGCTCACGGAGTTTGAACGAGGTCGTGTAATAGGGCTACGAGAAGGTGGATTTTCTTTCCGCAATATTGCAGAACGACTTGGCAGGAATATAGCCACTGTGCATGATTGTTGGCAGCGGTGGTCAAGGGAAGGTACTGACTCAAGAAGACCAGGTTCCGGCCGGCCACGTGGCATTACTGAGAGGGAAGACCGCCGTGTACGGCGTATGGCCGTGGGGCATCGTACCGCGTCTGCGGCAGCAATTCGAGCTGCAGTTGCCACCACAGTGAGACAATGAACTGTTACAAATCGGTTACTTGAAGGACAGCTCCGAGCCAGACGCCCTGTAGCGTGCATTCCACTTACTCCAAACCACTGCCGTTTGCGACGTCAGTGGTGTCAAGCTGAGCTCATTGGAGGACGGAGTGGAGATCTGTTGTGTTTTCTGATGAAAGCCGGTTCTGCCTGGGTGCCAGTGATGGCCGTGTGTTGGTTAGAAGGAGGCCAGGTGAGCGCCTACAACCAGCCTGTCTGCGGCCGAGACACACTGGATCTACACCTGGAGTTATGGTCTGGGGAGCAATTTCCTATGACAGCAGGAGCACTCTTGTGGTTATCCCACGCACCCTGACGGCACAGTTGTACGTCGGTCTGGTGATTCAACCTGTTGTGCTGCCATTCATGAACAGCATTCCAGGGGGTGTTTTCCAACAGGATAACGCTCGCCCTCATACCGCTGTTGTAACCCAACATGCTCTACAGAGTGTCGACATGTTGCCGTGGCCTGCTAGATCACCAGATCTTTCACCAATCGAGCACGTATGGGACATCATTGGACGACAACTCCAGCGTCACCCCCAACCAGCATTAACCGTCCCTGTATTGACCGACCAAGTGCAACAGGCATGGAACTCCATCCCACAAACTGACATCCAGCACTTGTACGACACAATGCATGAACGTTTGCGTGCTTGCATTCAACATTCTGGTGGTTACACCGGTTATTAATGTACCAGCATTTCACATTTAAAATGTCTCTTCTCGCGGTTACAATAAGCTGTGATCTTGAAACCTTAATCGATTAAATATGTTACGTATACAAATGTATTGCCGCCATTTCACTCCTCCTACAACTATTTTTTCGTGGTGTTATGATTTTTTTTCAGTCAGTGTATAACAGGTAAGTATTGAAGGATATGTATTTGCAATGTACCCATGGATAAAACTGTGCACAAAAGTGTTGTTACTTAATTATTCATCCAGTAGACACAGCAGGATGCATTAAGTATGCTGCTGTGTCTACTGGATACCCAAGTAGCCAAGAGCTGACGAGGGGAAGTAAGAGTTGCAATGGTTGCATGTCACCGCGGTCGATAAGAGAAAGAAAGACTGAGCAGGAGAAAGATAGGGAGTGGATGCAAGAGTATGTGTGTATGCGTGCTTTCTATTTTGGGGGTTCAATGATCTCCATGAAAACCTAAAGGTCGAGGGAGTCACGCGTTTCTCACCTCATTGAGAACCTCCGATTCCACGGAAGAGAAAGAACCAGGGTTACATCAACGAAATGAAACGATGTATTTCCTAGGGTTCGAACCCTGATCCAGAACCAACAGGAATCAGAAGCCCGTATCCTAGAGTACTTGGACTACGTCGGAATAAAGATTCTATTCTGAAGAGCTCACGAAATGAGAGTGAGAGTTAATTGCCTGGACACCATTTTAACGTCACTACTATAGATTCAAGTGGGGAAGCAGGACTGAACTCGATATTAGATTAATTGAGTAAATTTTAAATTCGATATCATCTGCATTTACGCCCTCTAGCTGCGAAATTGCGCATCGTAAAAAAATGGAATGTAAATGTCATCATTCTCAGATTTTAAGCTTCGCAATGCAAAAAGAATTTTTTAAATCGGGCAAATAGTTGCAGAGATATGGTGTCCACAGACAGACAGATGGACGGACGGACAAACCGGTATAACATAAGCACGATATTTTTTTACAAAAGACATGCTAATAATTGACATTATAATTTCACTCTGATCACAGAGGCACGAAATATTTTCTGGAACAATATTAGGGACCAATCCTCTCACGGCTACAAGTCTGCATAATATGATCTTAATAGTTTTGTTAATGATTCGAATCGAAGATTCCTATCAAGGTTCAGTCCCTGCATACCGACGACTTGCTGAGCCTTTTGTGAGGGTAAAATAAATAATAGAAGATGGAACACATTGTCCTGACATAAAATTAACGCAGAAAAGCGAGAAAAAAATTTGAGATATAGGCTTCCGTTAAGTGAGTGAAGTTATACATATGCTAACCTAACATACAAATACTACCAGTGGCGTCTCACTTCTCAACAACACTTTGTTAATGTACAGCGTTTGTTGTTTTTATATACACTTTTTATGGTTTAAATGCTATATTTGACCAAAGAGTGCCATATTACAACACTGTATGAATAAAACTCCTCTTTCACTGTAGAGAATCAAACTCTCATCTGGAAAAGTTCATTCCGTTGGGTTACGTTATTCACTTCATAGCATCAAAATCAACAATCTCGCTTCAAAAGGTCTACTGTTAAACACTGTGCCTCCCGAACGTCGCTTCTATATCATATGTTAATAATCAAGGTGTTCTTTCCATTAGTAATCAAAGTGTTTTTTAAATACTGAAGAGTTCTCACATTTCAGCTAAACTTTCAATTTGATAAAAGGTTCAGTCTTCTTGCAACTTATCGCCTTTTTCTCTGTTCCCTTAACGACAAAAGTATTACTTTTCACTAAAGACGAGCTCCCAGTTCAACTGTACCCATTGGAATACCCACATACATCGAATTATAGCTTCCATTTTCGTTACGGCTTCAAGTTCCTTAAGTGTCTCTCTCTCTAACTCATCCTCGCCCACCGGTACACAGTGTCCTTCGTAGTGGTCAATCACAGGAGGTAGCGCAGCAGTCCGCACCCAGAGCTATACTCTGTCCTCATATCATCATTGTCAACCATTATCAATCCAATGCTGGACGAAGGTCTCTCCAAGCTTCTTCCACAACGGTCTCTCTTGTGCCAGTCTCCTCCATGTTACTCCCGCATACTTTCGAATTTCATCCACTCATCTCCCATGTGGTCTTTTTCTGGCCCTTGGAATCCAATCTAAAATTTCGACTGTCCATCGATGGCCTGTCCTTCTGGCAGTGTGTCCAGCCCATTGCTATTTCAGGGATTTAACTCTGATCATGATGTCTTCCACTCTAGTCATTTTTCGGATCCACAAGTTCCTCTTCTTATATCTCCTAGTTACACCAAACATGCACCTGTCCATGCTTCTTTGACTTGTCTGCAGCCTTTGTATGTCTCTTTTAGTTAAAGTCTTCTTGCAACTTATCGTCTATGCACCATACGTATATCGTCTATGCACCATACGTAAGCACTGGAAGGATGCATTGATCAAACACTTTTCTTTTAAGACATAATGGCATATTGCTCTTGAAAATTATGCTGTTTCTTCCAAAAGCTCTCGAGGCAAATTAATTTGATACGCCGATTAATTTCTTCATCAATGTGACCCTCACTTGATATCTGTTGTCCAAGATAAACGTACGAATCTGTTATCTCCAGCTTTTCTCCATCAATCGATAAATCTTCATTTCTTGTAAAAGCATTGTACATCACTTTTATCTTCTGAAAGTTCATTTGTAATCCCACTTCTTTACTCTTGTCAGCAAGTTCCTGGATCATACTCTGCAGCTCTGAAGGGGTAGTTGCAAAAATGACTATGTCATCAGCAAAACGAAGGTGAGTTAGATAATCTCCATTAATCTTTATCCCTTTGTTTTCCCAGTTCAGTGATTGAAAGACATTTTCTAATGTGGCATTAAAGAGCTTGGAAGATATGGTGTCACCTTGCCTCACTCCCTTTCCAATTGTTATGTGTGTTGTATTTTCAAACAGCCGAATATTTGCACTTGCATTTTCATAGATGTTATTAATAATATTAATGTATGCATCTACCACCATCCCGACTTAAAGCTGCAAAAGTAAGTAAGCGGAAGGCGTACCACGAACGGAACTTCGTTCCTGTTACACTTCCGCTTAGTTACGTAAATGTAACGTCTGTAACATGAAAAGTTTCAATTTACAAAAACATAAGACGCTTGTTTCTTCATATGTTACTTCACAACAGGTGTCCCGGAACGCATACGGTGTAATGATTGTGTTGGTATTTAATATATGATCAGTCTTGTCTTGTCCATTAAGAAGAAAAAAATATTATTTAGTCCTCATCACATTGTCGAACAAAATCGAACAAACAAAAAGAAAACAGCGAGCTCTAGCGAAAAGAAAACGACAAGAAAAGAAATTTTCTGTAAATTCTAATTTGAAAAACGAAAATGATTAAATTTCTGCAATTTTCAACTTGCAAGAAAAAAGATTCGCTTCCTGAGCGAAGTAAAAAAATAATAGCAAAAAAAAATACCCCAATGTTACGTCGTCAACTGAGAAACTTTGGACATTGCCTTGAATTATTCATACTACGTTTTAATTCGTGAGAGGTCAGTGCATGTTAATAAGGTATCAAAAAAGAATTAAAAAAAAAGGCAACTATGAGAATGATCAGCTTTCAAAAGACAGTGGGATTTAAAACTTGCATTAGATAAGAACTGGAAGAAGTGATCATGTTTCAGAAAAACCTGTCTGGAAGGGTCACACGAAAAAGCTCCGACTATTTTTGATTGGAGAGTGCCACATTAATTCAGCCTCAAGGCTTGCCAGATGTTTAAAAAGAGCTCCCCCCCCCCGTCTTTTTCCCAGAGCAGAAATTCAAATTTCGGGAATTTCAAATAACAATTATCATTGCACTTCACAGCGATGGAGTGAAATCTGCAGACACCCTTCAGTCATTACGGGAAAAGAGGGAGACGCCTTAAATGTAACCCAGACATGACTGCAACTGACGTGAAAGTTTTCTCTACGTCGTGGAAAACATTTCTATTCAGCACGAATGCTAAGCATGTTTGGAGAAAAATGCAAAACCTAAAAACCATTAGTGAACTTTATTTTGGTACATTTTAACTAGTGTCACAAGCTACAAGTATTATAATGAGGAAAAAACACTTCTCTCGCATCACTTCACGTAGAAGAAAGAAATCGGGAAACCAAATGTTGCTGTCAGACAGTTGAAACTTCATCTATTTTGCAAAGAAGCAGTTGATTTGCCGGTTCTTTAAAGAAAAACACTAATTTTGCATGATTAACATGTATCATAGGCCTGAAATAAAACTCAGGTTAGAGTTCAGTGAATTAAATGCTGTGGTTTGATAGATGTTTGGTATTTGATAGCTATAATTAACTTAAAGTTTCATGACTGTACCACAGTTGTGAGTACACTGAAGTGCCAGAAAAACTGGTACACCAGTCTAATACTCGCAGGACTGCAGAAATACGACGGGGCATAGACTCCACTAGCTTCTGGAAATATGCTGTAGGCAATGCACACCATACTTCCTGCAGAGCGTTCCACAGGTCTCGGATTCCTGTGTTCGATAGCGCGTTGCATGGCATCACAAAAGTGTTCTATCACGTTCAGATCTGGGGACTTGGGTGGGATGGCAACACCCCAAACTCAGATGAATGCTCTTCTAACCATAATGTGGTGTCCCTTCTAACCATAATGTGGTGTCCCGACCTTGTGTGGAGGTGCATTATCCTGTTAGAACAGGCCCAACCCATCAGCATAAATGCAGGACATGAATGGGTGTACCACGTCAGAAAGGATGCGCACATAGCGTTGGCCGGTCAAAGACGTTTGTAGATGTACCAGGGTTCCCAGTGAAGTCCAGCTAAACACACCTTATACCATTAGGGACCCCCCCCACCCCACCAGCCGGTACAGTTTCCTGTTGACAGGCGGGTTCCATGGCTTTATGGGGTTTGCGCCACACAGGAATCCTTCCATCTGCCCGATACAATTGGAAACGCGACTCGTCAGACCAGGCTACTTGTTTCCAGTCATCAAGTGTCCAGTGGCGGTGTTGCCGTGCCCAAGTGAGGCGCATAGCTATGTGTCGTGCACCCATCAAGGGGACTCAAGTTGGGCGTCGGCTCACAAAGCCCATATTGCGCAGGGTACGTTGCACAGTCCGGACGCTGATGCTTGTTGAGGCTCCAGCATTGAATTCCGATGATACCTGCGAGAGTGTTGCACGCCTATCGTGTGAAACTATTCTTGACAGCCAACGATGGTCACATTCACCCAATGTCTTTTTACGGCCACACTGGTATCGTAAGTTAGAGGTTTTGACGGAATTCTTGTAGTCACGGTACACCCTTGCAATGGTCGTCCGTGAAAATCCGAACTTCGTTTATACCTCCGAAATACTATGGCCCATCTCACGAGCGCCAACTATGACACCGCGTTCAAAATCGCTTAAATCGTTATTACTTCTCATTCTCATACCGAAAACAGCTCTGACAGCTGGCAAGTATGTCTATCCCTTTATATACGCACTGGCGGACGCAACCGAGTACACGTATAGGTGATGTTGCTATTTATTTTGCGTAAGCTCGTCTGTACCAGTTTTTCTGGACTTCTGTGTATATCTCAGTGATAATACCATGGCGATAGTGATAATACCAAGTACATAGCCCACTTTTCGATCAACGTGACATAACAAAAGCGCAATTGCTCATATTCTGATGCTCATTACCATTTTTCAGTTTAACATGATCGCGATTCTTAAAAGCGTGCGAAAGATTAATGGAATACTCTAGTGTAAGTACAAACATGAGTATTTTCATAAGTTTATTGCAACGTATGAAGACTTCGTTTGTAGATATATCCACTTCCTTTTCGTTTACAGAGCGAGACGCTCCAAAACTATATTATTTTGACAGTTAGCACTCGTGTACTTGAACACTGTTTCTTACTTTAACATACATCATACAGTACAACGATTTCTATAAAGAATAAGAAGTACAGCCGCGGAAGTTTTAGCTTCGGTTGCGTCCTGGGAGAAACCAGCAAACGGTTACTGTTCCGCTTTGAATAGGCAAGTGAAAAAGTTAACACTTTTCAGACCCCTAACAAGGACATGAACTTTGGACTTGGTGACATTTGACAACGTATTTTCAGTAATAACAAGGCTAGAATGTGACTAAAGTACGGCACTGCTGTTGAAACCACTAGCTGAAAAGCATTGATTATTTGAAAATTATCGAACTGCTACGGACAAGATTGGCAGTTCGAGCATGATCGCAAAACCATGCGTAATAGGGAAACCTATTACGCGTGGTTTTGCTACCATGCTCGAACTGCCCAATTTTGTAGGACGATTAGACACGCACACGGGAACATGAAAGCGGATGAATTACATGGATTTTGAAACACTTTTTCCATCAAAAAAAAAAAATAAATAAATAAAATAAAGGCCGCCCCGGTGGCCCAGTAGAACGAGGCGCTGGCTTCCAATCATTCGTCTGAGATGGGTCTGGGTTCTGATCCGGGTGAGGCATGGAGGCTGTGGCCTGTCTTATAGCACTGGCACTCTCTCTTCCCTGGAGCCAGTGGCTCCAAATTAAGGAGGAACGACTGTCTAAATCTCACTGAGCTTCTCACGGTGGCCATTAAAACCCCAAACAAGCGACAACAAAAGAACAACTTCTTAAATTTTTAAATCACTAGGGGCTGCACCTCTAGGCTCGCTACGCTCGTTTCTAGAGTAGCGCTCCGGCCTTGCAGCCCGAGCTTCAGGTATATCACATGAAATAAAAACTGGAAACCACCACCTAGTGACAGAAAAATAAAACTCCTTATATACTAACCTAAAGTGTTCTACAAGGTAAATGGCATCCAATGTTGAAAGAAATTTTTAAATCGCATTTGTAGAAGCAGAGATATTGAGAAAATCGATTAAACATTGGCGTCTCCTAGCGGCAAAATTGTGCATTATTTTGGGAAGAAAATGCACTCAGAGTTTTCCTAGTTAGTAGTACTTGACTGAAAAAGGATTTTTTTCAATCAGGTTATTAGTCCCACACACATGCTGACGAAATGAAAATGTTCTCAAAATTGTTCAATACTTTTTGCGCTGTACCGATTCCAAGGTGGCGGCTTGTTTACAGTTTTTGTTTCGCTCCTGGTGAACTCCCTGTTGGATTTTTGGGAGTTCTTTTTTCAATTTCCTTTTTTATTTTTATTGAAGGTCTTTGCTCCGCCGCCATTCCGAACTTTCCGAATTTTTTTACGGTCGTTAATTTTTGGAAAGGCGGACTTTTGTCTTTTTAACTTATAGCACTTATTAAATTTACCACTAAGGAAAACAAAAGCGGTCCAAAAAGCATTTCCGTAAACCGTTATGTTAAACCGTTAAACAACTGAGTTAGCTTTACTATAGTGGCTAGAAGAGCTTTACCTACAAAACATATGCATAACAAATTCTCTGCGTCACCATGGCAGCAGATCACGGGACCAGAACATTCCTCTGCGGTTATCGTGAAGACAGACAAGCCGTTCGTTTGTTTCCTTTGTGCCTTTAAAAATGCTTGAAAATCAGAAAAATGACTTTCTTATTTTTATTTTTTTTTTTTGTAAAAACGGGATGATAGTTGCAAGTTTATGCTGTAAAAATTGCAATGCGTTATGATTTATAGTTTGCCATATGTCCGTTTTTTTTTAAACGGATCCCATCGCGAAATAGAGAATTTTGTGAAATTTAAAAATTTAATTTCTCGTAAACTAAATCGAAATTAAAAAAAAGGCAACTATGTGTATGTGCAAAAATTCGGTCATGGCACTTCATGCCTACAAAGTTTCGTGGTTCTGTTACTGTTAGTGTCCGGAACGCGACCTGATATAACTTTTTTGTTTACCTTAACTTTAAAATACAATAGCCTTGAAGTATCGCCAGAATCGAAAAACGGTTTATTACAGCGTGTTCTCCAAACAATTCTCTACAAACGATGTAAATTTTGTATTTTTGTGTTCAATATGTTTTGCGCTGCGAGCTAGTAAAGCAAGAGTGTCACGAAATTTCTAAAACACCGGCGGTGCTTACTTTTTTTAGAATAGAGAGACAGCGGCGGCAGCAGTTACTTTTTAGCACGTCTTTTGTAAAAAAGATCGTGCTTATGTTACAGGTTTGTCCGTCAGTCCTTCAATCAGTCCATCCGTCTGTACCATAGATATCTCTGCAACTGTTAGTCCGATTTGAAAAATTCTTTTTGCATTGGAAAGCTTGAAATATACGAATGATGATCCTTTATTTCGTTCTTTTTTTACGATGTACAATTTCGCCGCTAGAGGGCTTAAATGCAGACGATGTCGAATTCAAAAATATGTTTTATTCCACATATTTGCTTTTAAACATCCGATTGAAAAAATTATTTTATCTTTCGATTCCATTTATGTCGAAGAGTATTTTAGATATAGTTACTTTTTCAAATTACGAATAGATTTTCCGCTAGGAGGCGTAAAAGTAAATTACATTTTCCCCGATAACTCTTCTTCTAAAACTCCGATTTGAAAAATGTTTTCTTCAGCGGATACATCTCCTGATGGAAAATCTTTTGCATATAATTTCACATTTTTGGTAAATAATACTTTGGCCACGGTAAGAGTTAATTTTTGCTTCTGATATATTTGCCATAAAATCAGAGTTTCTAAAATATCGATTGAAAAAATTCTTTCGTGGACTGATGCCACTCACATCGATAAACCTTTTCGGAATATTTTCTTCTTAAAATATTCCACAGTTTCTCCGCCAGGGGGCGTAGATGTATATCTTATTTTTGTCAATATCTCTATTTCTAGGAGTCAAATTTGAAAAATTCATTCTTTGTTGGATAGTGTTTCCAGTGTGACATGTTTTTCTTATAATTTCAAAATTTTCAAGTAATTCATAGACTTTCTGCTAGGAGGCGTAGAGGCAAATTGTGTTTTTTTTTTAATTGCAGGTTTAACGACCACCATGAGCAACTCGATGGGATATAAGCAATCGCCCGTCCCTAATTTAGGGCCACTGGTTCTAGGGAAGGGAGAGAGCCAGTGCCGTAAGACAAACACAACATAGATGCCACACAGGTTTTGAACCCGGACCTCTTTCGGACGAATGATCAGAGGCCATCGCTTAGACCACTGCTCCACCTGGTCGGCTAAATTGCGTTTCCTCCTATATCTCTGCTTCTAAACCTCCGATTTGAAAAACTATTTCTGCACCGGATACAGCTCCTGATGGGAAAACGTTTGCACATAATTTGCAATTTTTGTAAAAAAATAGTTTGGCCACCAAGTGGCGTAAATCTTAATTTCCGCTTCTGATGTACATGCAGCAAAATATGAGCTTCCAAAATCTCAATTGAAAAAAACGTCGTTTGTAGACCGATAGTACTCATGTCGACAAACCGTTTAGAAACATTTTCTTCTTAAAATAACGCATGGTTTCTACGCCAGGGGACGTAGATGTATCTTATTTTTGTCAGTATCTCTAGTTCTAGGAGTCCGATTTGAAAAATGCTTTCTTTGTTGGATAGTGTTTCCAGTGTTACATGTTTTTCATATAATTTCAAAATTTTCAAGTAATTCACAGACTTTCTGCTAGGGGGCGTAAAGGAAAATTGCTTTTTCCCCTATATCTTTGCTTCTAAATCTCCGATTTGAAAAATTATTTTTGTCGATATCTCTGCTGCACGTTACTAGACAGGCCTTATTGTTGTCGATATCTCTGTTGCTAAAAATCCGATTTGAAAAATTCTTTCTGTGTTGGAGAGAGTTTCCGGTGCGAAATTTTTTAACATTTAAATTCATGTTTTTCTTAACGCACAGGTCTGCAACCAGAGGGCGTAAGCTCACGAGTCCGTTTACAGCAATATCTGAGGGATTAATAACCCGATTGAAAAACTTCTTTCTTCCGTCAGATACTATTGTTTTCCATACCGGTTTCATTGACTTTGAATAGCTTTTATAAATTTTATTTGCATTAGAACGGATTCAAAAGACGTGCTTATTACACTAGATAATTCGGTGTCATCTTTCTTGTTTTAGAATAGAGACAACATACGAACAAGAACTGAAAAACATTGCTATTTTTCATGGCTAAGCTTTCGAGAAAACGAGCTTGGTGCTTTTTAAATCCCACTTTTGGATAAAAACTTACAAAAATAAATACAAGATAGTACAACTATACTAGTTATCCGAATTTATTGGCGTTTATAAAATCAAGGTTTCCAAGCTTTCGCGCATACACCAGATGGCTTTCTCAAGGAAGGTAGACAGCAAACTGCAAACTGGATAATAGAACGTTTCAATAATTTGAACGCGGTGAGTTGACTTGACAATAAACGAAGAGATGCGAACGTAATTATTCAATAAAAACACGAGACACCATGTTCGTATTGCACGCGGAATCCTTGGAGGAAAACAAAAGGCATTCATTATTTGAAGAAATGGTTCCAAATTCGTGGTAATTCTAGGGAGACGCTATCATTGCAGGCCTCATCGTTGGTAATGATCTCCAATGTTTCCCGAATGGCAGTGGATTTAGGAGTAGAGTAGGCAGCTAATTTCTTTATGTTATCCCACGAAGGATCGGTGGACTTGAACTGGACTTCTCTGGATAGGGCCGTGGTAAATTTGCCGTTCTTTATGTCCCTCTTATGCTCGTTGACTCTAATTCTAAATGAACGTTTAGTCATCCCAATGTAGTATCGCTTGGAGCCATCCGGATATTGTAGAGGGACGGCATAAACACCTGCTTCGTTGGAAAGTGGGAGCTCGTCAGTATTTCGCTTAAGCATAGCATATAAAGGTGTCTGAGATCTTATGCCGACACCGAGGTTCATCTTTCAGCTACGCTATCTAGGCTCTATTCCTTACGTACCAAATGTTTCCTATAAACTCAAGAACGCGCTCAGAAAGATGAACCTCGGTGTCGGCATAAGATCTCCGACACCTTTATATGCTATGCTTAAGCGAAATACTGACGAGCTCCTACTTTCCAACGAAGCAGGTGTTTATGCCGTCCCTCTACAATATCCGGATGGCTCCAAGCGATACTACATTCGGATGACTAAACGTTCATTTAGAATCAGAGTCAACGAGTATAAGAGGGACATAAAGAACGGCAAATTTACCACTGCCCTATCCAGAGAAGTCCAGTTCAAGTCCACCGATCCTATGTGGGATAACATAAAGAAATTAGCTGCCTACTCTACTCCTAAATCCACTGCCATTCGGGAAACATTGGAGATCATTACCAACGATGAGGCCTGCAACGATAGCGTCTCCTAGAATTACCACGAATTTGGAACCATTTCTTCAAATAATGAATGCCTTTTGTTTTCCTCCAAGGATTCCGCGTGCAATACGAACATGGTGTCTCGTGTTTTTATTGAATAATTACGTTCGCATCTCTTCGTTTATTGTCAAGTCAACTCACCGCATTCAAATTGTCGAAACGTTCTATTATCCAGTTTGCTGTCTACCTTCCTTGAGAAAGCCATCTGGTTGATGTGCGAAAGCTTGGAAACCTTGATTTTGATTTTATATACGCCAATAAATACGGATAACTAGTATAGTTGTACTATCTTATATATAGTTGGTGTACAGTTCCTTGTGTTATTATTTAAAAATAAATACATTAATTATTTACGATTTTGGCCATTTAAGAAGGAGCAATCTGCTTTAGGGGAGGGTTCGGCTTAGACCCCCCTCCAGCTGAATCCGCCACTGCAAGGCACAACAGTTGCCATTGAGGACTGCTAGCGCCAGAAATCGGCGTAGTGTTACGGCAAGGCAGCTTAAAAGAAAAGTTAGAATTGTCAGCGTCACAAATGCGTCAACTCCAAACTATCATACGACGTTTTACCTCATTCAGTTTCCAGAGTCGGAAGCATCCCTGATAACCAATCACTGCCGTCGACAGTCGGATAAATGATTTAGTCATCGGAACTTCTGAAGGCATGACTAATTTGTGCTATTTATTAACGAATCCAGATTCTGTCTCGGATCATAACATGCAAATAATTATAAAACAGACATCGGAAGCATGCAGGTGAAGGATCAGCCGATGATTCGATGTCACGATAGTACTTCAGACCATCGTAAAACCGTTTGGTGACTGGTAGAAACATCAAAACTCTCCGATGCTTTAGCGCAAATTAAGAAAAAATTACGTGGAACTTCATAAAAACGAAAAACGTTTCTTCCTTAAGCTATTCACTTTCGTATACTTTTAGTCATTTTGGTGGAATGCAGTTTTACAAAAACAAAAAAACTATTTATTCAATCGACGGTAAATTGCATCCACTGTTCGATGTAGAGAGGCACATCGCTGATCACTCGTTGTCGTACAAACAATGTTGAAACAGTAAGAAGTCGTGTAACGTCCAAATATGAAATTGTTCGCAAAACGTTTTCGATTTCTTTGTAGTGTTTCTTGTTTCATTATATTTTATTTGGAGGGGTGGGGGGAGGAAAAGTAGGAACTTTTGCTAATTTAATCAATTTCTTCATTTCTCTGTTCGCCGAAAATCAGCACATCGACATTGACGAGAAAAGCATAAAAGTTACGCGTTGTTGATTGACATAATTTCCTGCGGTTAATTTTTTTAATACATAGGTAGTATGAATGAATATTAGTTTCTGTAATTATAATGATACGATTAAATTTTGAATGAAACATTGGAATTATAAACATATACACTGAATAGCAATTGAATTAGAGATACCTGTCTAGTAACGTGCAGAACCACCCTTCCCACTGATGACGGCGGCGATTCGTCTCGGCATTGATTCGACAAGATACCGGAAGCGTTGGGAAGTCATACGGATCCACGACCCCTGAACAAGCTCCCACAGTGCACGAAGATTTTATGGAGGGGGTCAGAGTCTCCAACATCTCTCTCGACGGTATCCCAGATGAGCTCGATGGGATTGCGGTCAGGTGACCTAGCTGGCAAAGGAAGCGAGATCACGTCGGTGAAGTATTCATCCAACCATTCGGATACAATTCGGGAACGATGGCACGGTGCATTGTCTTGTTGCAGGATGAGGTCCCCAGTGGAATGTTGAAGACGCACAAACGGAAGCAAATGGTCGTCCAGGATATCCCGGTAACGTTGACCTGTGAGAGACGATGTCACACGTACCAGGGATCCCTTTTTAGTCCACATAAACAGTCCCCAGACGAGAATGCAACCCTCCACCAGCTTAAAGAGTACCCTGCTGGCAAGAAGGATCCACCGCTTCATGTGGTTTGCGCCATACTCGTATCCTGCCATCCGCATGTAAAAACGTGAATCTCAACTCATCAGTCCAGGCAACATTTTTCCACATGTCTAGGGTCCAGTGGCGATGTTCCCGTGCCCATGCTAATCTTTGCACTCTGTGATGTGCGGTCAGCAGCGGCACCCTCGTGGGACGATGACTTCTGTACCCCATAGCGAGGAGATGGTTCTGAATGGTGTAGCTGTTTACACGTTTTTGTGCACCAGCGTTAAATTGCCGAGTGATTTCTTGCACTGTGGCCCGTTTATCTGTTGTTACAATTCAAGTTAGCCTACGATGACCCCGCTCATCCACGCGCTGTTGTCCACGGCAGTTGGCCTTTGCAGGGATGGTTTTACCGGATTCGATGTACTCACGGTGCACCCGTGACACAGTGGCTCGTGAAAATCCCAATGCCTGTACGACTTCCGAGATGGAGTGACCCATTCGTCTGGCCCCGACAATTTGCCCACGATCAAATGCGCTTAGATCCTTCGTCTTACCCATACTGCGTCCGCCTCTTACTGATTCCCGTCGCATCACTCCTTATATTGTCGGACCGCTGCATACGTCATGTCGTTTCCGTTTACAGGGCCGCCCACAGCGCCACATTTGCATAATGCCAGCTGTCTCTAATTCAATTGCTCTTCTGTGTATATGGGTTGATTACTCATCATCAGATCCCAAACATTGGTCACGAAACATGGACGATTCTTCGAATTATATGTTCCTTCAACATCGAGAGGAAACATCGCTATTAAAAAACATCGATATATATTTTTCCATCTCCGTTATAAGGCATGAAGTGAATAACTGAAGCAGGAAATAGGTATCCGTATAGCTTTTGTTCATTTAATAATTTGTCTACTTGGACCATTTCATTTTCTTCCGAAATTACGATTTAAATTTAATAAATCTTTGTGAATAGCAACAAATACTGTGACATTCAACGTCTTTAAGAGTACACATTTTTCTGTCTGTACTATAAATGCTGCAGCCGTCTCTCTCCTTCCTATTTCGTAAAAAGGTTACTGGATCAATGGAACGTAGTCCAGCTTTCATTCCTTATTTCAATGAAACTAATAATCGGAAGATAACTTTCCATCAGTATGAAGCAGGAATTATATGCGTCATGGTGAAAATGAGAAGGAAGGTACGGTTACTATAAGAATTCTAAAAGAAATTCTGAGGCCAAATGAAAAATGAAGGGGAAGATAATACGTTGGTCAAAATGATTAAGGGTAATGCGTCGTCAAAAGTGAAGAAATGTGCAGTTGATGAATTTGAATTTAAAACATGTCAATCCACAGTAAGATGAATCATAAGAAGAAAGTAACAAAATGAAGTTTAATTGCAAATTTACTGCGCTAAGTGAAAGATATCAACATGAGATACAAGGATAAAAAAATTTCAGTCAGAAAAATGATAAAGAGAAATAAACCAAGGACTTCTAATATAGTGTGTGAACACCTTTAACTGCCAATACAGCAACACATCTGTGTGGCATCGCTAATATGAGGTGATCAAGGATTGTTTGGAGGATCCTTAGCCATTTTTCTTTGAGGACATGCTTCAGCACCTGAAGAGTCATTGGAGCTGTTTAACTGGCTGCAACAGATGTGCCTAGTAAGTCTCAAACATGTTGATAGGATGAACGGACCGTGTGCGCAATGCTCTACTCATCTAGCATTGTGATAACCAACTGAGCTCTATGAAAGCCAACGTTGTTGCACCTGAAGATTATTGGACTTTCAATTGCTGCCTAACTGGAAAGAACAATGGATAGCATAATTCCATTCCTTTACCTTATTTCTGTCAGAGATCCATTCTTGATGATGCAGAGGTTTGTACGCAGCCTATATCGGTGCAACCCCAAGACATTACTCACCTCCCCCAAAATGAGTCCGTCCTGAACTCAAGTAGACCTGTCGCGTGTTCCTTGTACACATCATCTCTTCGATTAAGTAGCTGGAAGCTGAACGGCGACTCGTACGTAACTGATCACTGCTCTACATAATGATCCTCAGCCCATTTTCTGCGGGTTCCATGATGACAGGGATTACAAGAATCAATGGCACTGGTCGCTGAGCATAAAGCGCTCTATGATGATAATTACTGCGTATTGTTTGCGTGGATTCGCACCTTCCCATGGCTATGGTAAACACACGCTGCAGTTCCGTACCATTTGGCGTTCGATTTTGACGGACCATCCACCGCAAATAATGGTGATCTCCGTAGGGGATTGGTTATAAGTCATCAAGCACTCGGTAACTGTTAAAAGAAACTTACTTACAAAAAGGAACAGGTATTCACAGGAACTTAAGTGGCGAGGCAAGTTTATTCCGTAACTCTAATAAACACTCGATGTTGATGGGTGATTTTAAGAAGTTTCTCTCAGAACACAATTTGCCCGGAAAAAACAATTACTGCCAAACGTTTAAAAAAGAAGGTGTTTAATTCTTAAGTAAGGGTAGAATTGCAGAATTCTTGAAACAGCGAGGAAAAGATGTCTCACACAACAGGGAAAGTTCCTACTAGAGTAAATAGCTAGTTGTATTCACATTCATGATTAATTTACTGCCGTTTTCATTTGCTTTGTTGCAACGGAAACGTAAGGAACGAAGTAGAACACGCCCAGGAAGAAATGACGATTGAACAGGCACACAAGAAATCTCCTACGGGGCTCACCGAATGGACTCAGTTATTCTTTTCTCCGCATAAACGTATTCAGTTTCTTTTACGCATGCGCACGCTTACGTCACTGGAGCGATGGAAAATGAGTGCGGTTAGATTGTCATTTCAGTACAGCTTGATGCCATGTGACGAAACTTCAACGAGCCACCAACAAACTCGTGGTGTCGTTAATGGTGGACAACCTCGACCTGGCCTTCTCAGGTTTTCTTTTCTAGCGTTTCTGTTCCTTGGAAACCATTTTATAATCGACTTACGACACTTTATCATACTCCAGTCTTGTGACACAAAACTTATGATAGCTTTCAATCCCCTTATGAACCACCACGCTCTAGATTCCGGTAAATCACACTGAGGTGATATCATTAATTTCCAACCAATGATAAACAACCGAATTTCCACATTTACAGTGCAATATAGAGGAATGATCGCGTGCTTTATTTACAGCCGGTTTTATTCCAACGTAAGTCATGTGCATGAAATAGATACTAACGATAATTTGCATATTTCCTGCTACATTTTGCAGCATACACATCTCGCTCAGATGTCATACATGATATTCATATTAATTGCCCTACGATTTCCCTGCAAAATAAAGGACCAAAGTTATGTGACGGGAGCTCATAAAAGACGACAAACCCTACGGACAAATTTTGTGTATGATGTTTGACTGTATGGTATGAATACTGGACAACGTAAATTGTCTTTGGTGTAATCATTTGTGTAAATGTAAAGCTATCAACCATTTATACTTGCTTACGCATTTAAGATCACAAGACGAAAAATTTAAATAATGCTATAACTTACCAACCCCCATAGGAAAACAAACCAGCATAGAATGCCAGTGAAATAGATTTTGCAGAAAACTCTCCGTCAAAAGGTTGTTCAAAATATTTAGTGTCACCTGAAATAAAAATATATTTAAAACTGTAAATACTGTTTTAGGAAGAAGTGAAATTTCACATTAAGTAAAATAAGGAAGAAAGCGAATTTTGGAAAAAACATAATCGAATGTCGATGAAAATAAAATTGTTCCTCAGAAACACTCATTGACTGGGAGTTCGAATTCCTTAAGTAAAATGAATTCCAACCCAGCATCGTAGGACATGCACACCACTCGTGCTTCATCGGGGTCTCAGTCTCGAGATCGTAGGACATGCACACCACTCGTGCTTCATCGGGGTCTCAGTCTCGATAATAACTGAGACGATTAGTCCCGCCTCTATTGAAACTTTGTACTCATTTGGTATGGACATAAAGTTATAAATGATATAAAGATATCCTTTTCTGTGCCACTGCATTGCTATCCTGTGACAGAGAAGCTAGAAAAATCAACTATCACGTCAAAGATAGGTTTGATTTTTCAATGGGCATGGATGTTGTACTTATTATAAGGTTCCGGTTTTTTTATTAAAGAGAACAGATCCAATATTATGTTCAGTCTTTAATCAAGACAACTCTTAAGAGAGTTGAAACTCGTAAGAGAGTTGCGAGACCTTACTGTTTATGGCCATGTAGGATGACAAAATATAAGCCATTAAGCTTTGTTAAAATCATTTTCCATAAAATGGAAATAACCACGGACTGTTTCTATAGGTCGGAATTTCTTTCCATCCATTAGGTACAGGAGCGAGGAAGAGGCTAACTGTCGGAACAGAAATGGCGAACTTCTGTTTCCGTTCAGATATTTCCTGCAAAATCCTACAACAACGTCCAGTTAATAACTACGTGATGTGTACAGAACTTCAGTATACGTCCCGTGGGCTGAGTTTAATTCCAGGAGAGTTACAGCTCAACGTTCTACATATCGCAATGTATTACAATGTTCGTTGTGTTATGACTTTCTCGTTAACATTGTGTAATATCTGAAAAAATAGTACGATCCAATATTATGTCCTGTAAGTTATAGAACAACAATATACGATTGTTTGTGATATTGCATGAAGTCTGCGAAACTGTCGCTATGGGTAACATCTTGCGAACTGAGTTACAAGCATAGACCAAATGCAGTGAAAGGATCTACTGTTTAACGGCATTCAGCGTGTTGAGATTTTTTTCAGTATATCTATCTTCACTAGAATCTAAGAACCAATTGAGTGTTTATAGTTTTCTCCCTGTCGGACAAAATTTCCAAGAGGTAGAAAGCAGACTCATTCCAAATTACGGGAGATAATTGTTACTTAATAAATAACTTGTCACATTGTTCGCCGCAAAACTATTCCAGAAACTATTTGTTTGTGATTTTTACCCTTTAAGAATATAATGATCGTTCTGGGATTGCATAATCTAAGGCGCGGCCATTTCACTGCTCTTGCAAGTATTGTTTGGTCTCGAAGCAAGGACATTAAGCAAATGGTGAATTTGTCACGTCTCCTTTCCGCAGCCTGGTGCTGTCCACCTCAGATGCAAGTTCCCATGACTTGCAGCCACTCAAGCCAAATTTTCAGCCAACTTGAAAAGTAACTTGCTTAGATGCCCAGTAGCGACCAAAGCACAGTACACAGGTAATAGAAAACGTACCGACAGACGATTGAATAAATATTATTTACAAAGTTCTACCAACCGTAGGAAGTGTGATAGTCAAACATCAATTGAACGAATTTACACCCATCTAGTGAAGCCTTTAGAAAGTTGCGGTGGAACAATAGTAAACCAGTGTTCTGTAAACGGTCTGATCTTTATCTAACAGTTGTCTATTAACAGGACAATATTAGTAAAGCAGTTGCTTACTCGCTGTCGAGCATAGGTTGAACAGTGGTCTGTTATTAGCAGCATAACACTGATCCGCAAGAGTTCTAACGCTTGTTAAACAGCGACCTATTATTAAAGGTCTAATATCGATCCTCGGTTTGATCTTGGTCCAGCAGTAGTTTGTTAGATCTTCTGTTTCTGTCTCTAACACTATGTGACCAGCATTGTGCTGCTATAAATTATCGTCTGTCTACGGATTTGGTCAAACAGCTAACATTCTAGCATTGATAAAACAGTGTTCCATCATCAGTCGACCATTGGGTAAACTTAGTGTTTGATTATTGATTAAAAAGAACTTACTGAATGCTGTTGGTTAAACAGCAGTATAACGGGCAACTATCAACGACCTATCCTTAGCTTAATAGCGGTAAAGTGAAAAGACAAACAATGGAGGAATGCAACCAAATATTACATGAGTCAGAACCACCACACGAGCTCAGGCAGCAAGAAATTATTACGAAGACAGCTGTAGGACCTGTTTAACAACATTCAATGTGTTGAACGATCTTAGGTTTATCTCGTCTCATACCCTAGCAAGAAATTGACTCCACGGTAAATCCCCAAAACACACACACACACACACACACACAGAGAGAGAGAGAGAGAGAGAGAGAGAGAGAGAGAGTTTTGTTCCATACAGTAATGTTCCTTTCACTAATTCATTGACTTCGGACAGTAACCATTGAGCCAATGTATAATTTAAATTGCTTACATATACTCTTTGCTGAAAAAAAAAAAAAAAAAAAAGCACCCCAAGAAAGCCGTCCGATCCTGACGAAACTCCACATGCAAGAGCCTCAGGGCCGAATATGCAAATGATTAAAAATAACGACCAATAACGAAATAGTGGCCCGCACGCAGGGACAGTTGTGACAGTGCATTACGGTTGCATTAACCTCCATGGACTGTGAGGATGCCTCGACGTCGGTTTCGCAAACAATACGGGCAACTGAGCGAGTTTGAGAGAGGAAGTGTGATTGGGCTGAGAGAGGCCGGTCGTACAAGTCGCATTATAGCCAGACATTTGGTATGGAGCGACGTGGCAATCGGACGATATTCGCGCTAATGGGTCAAGGTGGACACAACCCAGCGGACAGCCGAAGGCAATGACAGAGCGCGAAGATCGAGCGATCATCCCCTTCTGTCGTTGCATTTGTGAGACTCGTAGGAACAGAACATAATTTTGTCGCTCTCAACCATCTGTGGCCACGTTGCTTCGTCTACAGGTACGGAAGTGGCCATCCGGACCGTTGAGAGACGACTTGCGGCACGCGGACTACACTCGAGGAGTTAACTCCGCCCCGTACCACTGACCAGCATGCATCGGTGGCACCGGTTGGCGTGGTGTCGGGCCCGACTAATGTGGCATAGTGTCCAGTGGCTTCGTGTTGTCTTCAGTGATGAGTCACGGTTCGCACTTGGCTCCTATGACCAGCAGATGCGCGTCTGGAAACGAGCCGGCCAGCGAGTGGATCCTGCATTTACTGTGGAACTGCACCCAGTTTACATACCGTGAGTGACTGTCTGGGGAGTAATTTCCTGCGATAGCCGAACACCCTTGGTAGTCCTCCATACCGCCTTCATGACTCAACGGTACGTCGGCGACATTCTACGACCTGTTGTATTGCCATTTTTGTCGCAGCATCATCGAACAGTGTTTCAACAGAATAATGCCAGCCCACACACCGCACTGGCTGTCCCAGCTCTACCTCCGTAATATCGAAACCCTTCCATGGCCAGCCGGTTCGCCCGACATCTCACCGATCGAACATGTTTGGAACATGATGGGATGCCACCTACGCCCAACGCAGAATGTCGGCGAACTAGCCCCCAATTTGGACACTATCTGGCATGCTACACCTTAGGACAGTATCTGTGAACTGTATGCGTCTATGCCACGCCCGATAATTGCTTGTATCTAAGCCAGGGGTGGCGCTACAACGTACTGACTTGTTCCTCTCGTGTAGCTGTTTTTTCAGAATAAATGGCCCAACAGCTCTGGAACTGCAATGCTTATCTTTCCTATGCTTGTATATTTCACATATCAAATTTCATCTTGATTAGATGAATCCTTCTGGGAGCTTCGGTTTTTTTTTTTTTTTTTTTTTTGCAAAAAGTGTTTTTTGAATTCATCTTTAATCGCACCTTTAAATTGCCCCTAGATTTTTGCTGCAACGAACTCTTCTTGCTTACTAGATGTTCATAAGGTCGGGAAACACAATGCCAGTGTTGTTGCTATAGAAGCTATCTATGTATTATTCACGTTGGAAAACTCCAGATTTATATGTATTTGATGCATGTAGAAGGGCCGAACTCACCCTGTGAGCCGTGTGCCAACGATGCACACATCCACACACTGAGCAGATTTAGTAGTTAATTTTATACCTGGTCAACTTTTATTGAACAGTTTACGTATTCTTTAGTTATCTGATAATATTACAATATTCGGCTAAACAAAGATAAACTCTATCCGATGAGGCTGCATTGTTTTCCACAAGTGCAAACTGTGAGTGATGCGAGAACTAAAGCATTTATCACGAGCTTGCGAAACGAACGGAGTGGAGATAAAACGGGGAAGTTTGCGTCAGACGATGCACCAGGCAGCTCACACTTATCTTTCGTGGTGTGATATCCTTCTTCCTCTTCTGTGGGGTTTCGCAGAACGTCACAGAAATGCACGTGTTTCCGATGAACAATAGGGACTGCGTCTTCGAAGACACAATATAATGGATCTCTTCCTTTTGGGAAGAAACTTCTGAGATACTGCGCAGTTTGAAGGCCTATTTTCTTACGATAATCGTAGATAATTTTAGAGTCAAATAAAGGTGAAAAGCTATCGTTTTTGAAGACGAATACTAGCTCGACTTATCACTTCATGTTCATTTATTCATTTTCCCCTTCGAATTTTTTTTTATATTGGGAGCTGCAGTCTGTTTCACTTTTAGTTCACGTCCTTGTTAAGGTGAAATATGGCTTATGTTTTGTGTGAGTAAAGTTTTCATGAAAATACGAGAATTTAATACAATTACAGTTATGAACCTTTATAATAAAACTGATTTCACAGTTCATTCAAAGAACTAGAATCTTGTAATCAAACAACAATTTCACACTCAAAATATCGAGGCCATGTTTTTGCTCTCATAATTCCTTGTTTTAAACTCTGATATGATTTAGAATATTTTTGACACATAGGGTTCAGATCGCCTTACAGTATTTTGAGTGTATGTGAGTGTTTCTTATGCCGACAGACCAAACATTACAGTTAAAAATCACACACACACACACACACACACACACACACACACACACACACACACACACACACACACACACACACACACACAAAAGAAAAAATAACTGAAATATTAAACTTACAGAACATAAGGTAAACCTTCCTTCAAAGGGTGTCAGGACTGAATTACACAGGAAAAAAATTACACGGAATGATATTAGACAGCAAAAATTACACAAGGAAGAAATCACACGAAGAAAAAATTACAGAAGTCGGAAATTACACATAGAATGAATTTTACAACAGATTATACAAAATTTGTAGCCATGATTATACAAAATCATGAAACTCTAACTTAGACTGTAGGCGGTTTTTGGAAGGGGTCGGAGCATGGCGGGTCAGGGTCCCCCATACAAAATTTTCCTAAAATCTACAATTTTAAATTTAGAACCACCAAATTTGGTATACTATCTCATGGTACTCTAACTTAGACGGTAGACTGGTTTTCGAAGGGGGCGGAGCCCGAGAGTCAGAGCCCCCCATACAAAATTTTAGTAAAATCTACAGTTTTCAATTTAGAACCACCAAATTTGGTAAACTGTTACCAAATTTGGTCGTTCTAAATTAAAAACTGTAGATTTTACGAAACATTGGGGGGGGGGGGGCTCTGAACCCCGTTCCGTTCCAAAAATCGTCTACCGTCTAAGTTAGAGTACCATGAGATAGTATATCAAATTTGGTAGTTCTAAATTTAAAACTGTATATTTTACGAAAATTTTGTATGGGAGGCCCTGATCCCCCCCGGGTCCGACCCCTTCCAAAAACCGTCTGCAGTTTAAGTTAGAGTTTCATGATTTTGTATAATCATGGCTACAAAGTTTGTATGATCTGTTGTAAAATTGATTTTATGTGTAATTTGCGACTTGTGTAATTTTTTCTTCGTGTAATTTTTTCCTGTGTAAATTTATCATGTAACCCCTTCAAAGCAGGTTCCTTTAGAACTGCAACTATGCTGCTCCTAGCAGATCCAATTTTAAAGGAATCTCGGTAGAAAACTAGTCGAGTAATTAGTAACTTATTTTAGGGTTGGGAAACCTTAGACAGTCACTGGAATGCATAAACTTTCATGAAAATAAGACCTTATCTCAAACTTAAAAATGTTACTCTAGCAACCAACAACTAACTGCTTATCGCTTCACAATTGATAACGCTAAATTTTTTGGCTTTTCGTGTTTTCTTTTTTACCAAATTGAACAGAAAAACAACCATTAACTCTTGCCATAAAACTGTAAAACATTTTCATTAATTTACCATGATAGGAGCTTTGCGAGTGATATCTCTCGCTTCGACTGCTCTGAGGATAATTTTAGATTGGCATATCTGAAATGCTACAAATTTCCACATTTCTAATTAGAATAAGCTAGAAAGGAATTCCATGGAAAGTTTCATTTCTCCACCGATCTCGCAATCATATCTCGTGTTATATTGAATTACGCACACTTCACCTATTGATTCATCGTTTCTATTGACTGACGAACACCCAAAGTTTTGCTGCTGTAGACAGATGTCTAACCTTCTCTTATCTCTCTATATAAAACAGACTGTGTGTGTGTGTGTCTGTCGGTCGGATTTCACATAGAATTAGGCGACCTAGAGCGATCAAATTTGTTATGAAAATGCCTGTAGACATCTTCTGGTGCACCTCGAAGCAGCGATTTTTTTAAAATTTTAATTTGATTTTTAGTTATTTAATGTTACGCGTTTCTACCCGATATGAGTGTCTTTCCGCTTTGTTGACATCAACCTGATCACACCGAACGTTAAGGCGTGCAGAAAAGTAGTTCACCATAAATTTTAGGCGTTTCTTTTTTAGAATCCCGTTACGACTATTTTCATTCCTAAATATATTTATTACGCCCTTTCTTGTAAGCGTTGCTTGCCGATTGCATTATGACTTTGCGGGCGGAGATGAAAAAAGAAAATAGAACGTAGTTTTTCAATCTGCGTTATTAATTCAAAAGTGTCATACGTCAGAATGACATCATACTGTGACGACGTTGTGAGTTAGAAAATAGAACGTTGTTTTTACGTAATTCTAAAAAAGAAATGGCTCAAATTTATCGTGAACTACTTATCTTCGCGCCTTCGCGTTGGGTGTGATCAATTTGCATGTAAAGAAAGCGGTAAATATACAGAATACAGACGATGCAGTCAACTACCCAACTGAGTTTCTTAACTCTTTGGAGCCACCTGGAGTACCTTCACATATTTTAGAGTTGAAGATTGGTGCACCTATTATGCTTCTGAGAAATTTGGATCCGCCTTCACTTTGCAACGGCACGAGATTATTTGTTAAGAAACTAATGAAGAACGTTATTGAAGTTACTATAATGACTGGACATGTAGCAGGCAAAAACGTTTTTATTCCAAGGATCCCGATCATCCTATCTGATGTCCCGTTTCACTTTAAACGTCTTCAATTCCCGATTCGTTTGAGTTTCGCCATGAGCATCAATAAGGCACAAGGGCAGTCTCTAAAAGTTGTTGAACTGGATCTACAAAGTCCATGTTTTTTCCCAGGGTCACTGTACGTTGGTTGTTCCAGAGTCGGAAATGGGGAAAACCTTTACATCTTTGCTCCGAATGGAAGGACTGTTAATATTGTTTATCCCGAGGCTCTACAAGAATAAGGTACTTTTCATCTCAATCAATTTCATTGCATAAGCCTTCTGCTTTCAAACTTTTTGAATTATTTACATTGGACGTGACAACTACTAAATAATTCAAATACATTTTTATCCTAATATTCTATTCCGGGAAGTTGTATAAACCTTGATTTACCAGTCTTAATTTAATTGCAGATATAGCTTTTACTTTATACTATCACTAGCCCGTCAATGACGGGTACAACAGGCTAGCCTTTAATATTTCTTTTTCGCATGTGTTTCCATTATCGTGCCAAAAACAAATTTCGTATTTATTTTCAATCATTTTGTTTTGAAAGGAGAAAAAATACATTTACCTTCATTTAGAAAACCATAAATAACATATTTTAATAGTTTAACATTTATTCATTTCATAAATTGGTAAAAAAATAAACAGTTTTCTGTACAAACACTAAAACATAAGAACTTTATTGTCCATATATATAATACTAAGAAGTTAGTTCCATGTGATATCCTAAAGCACGAAAACCTGCGCATAACATTGCAGATAATGGTACTTGCTTTCCTTGCATTTGTTTTCTAATTCATGGCCTCACGTTTCCGGAAAGCACTGCATGTGCATCTTCTAATGGCAGTGACCGCATATAAATTTTTTTTGCTTTTAAATTACGCACAAAAAGAAACTTAACAAAGACATAAATAGAGCTCTAACATTCTGTTTGGTGGAGAAATGAAAATGGCATTGAGTAGGTGTAGCAGATATGTATCCTACCAGCTGACTCAGTTGCACGAGAGAAATGTATGAAAATAGAATCACTCAAAAAATGTGGTAATATGATATATAAAAATGCGGTGTATAGATATTTGTCATTTCGTTGGCAATTATCCTCTGGGAAGCAATAGCGGGTCACCGCTAGCAGCCCACAATAAGCGTACGTAGTGTAACATTTCTATGCATGGTTGGGAAGCATTTTTACGTATAACCAGCCACACAGTATCACTTTCAGTTAGGAAAAAAATCGGTACTGGAAGACTGGAGTCAAGAAAAACCACACTTGGCATGTTATGCCATACGAGTTTAGAATATGATTAAACGTCGTTCATGCTTCCAGAAACAGTACCAACAACTATGGGAGTAGCTTGCATGGTAAAAAAGAACTTACAGCAATCGATTTCAAAATTTCTATTTGGCGATCTCTCTCTCAGATGTGATTCGTGGTAGTAAGCGATCGGGGCACAGGACATGCTGAAGAGCATGGCGAGGGGGCTTTCTTGCTTATCGCAGTAGAAGAAATACTGTAGCTTTCTGCTCAGATCGATTCATTTAAGTGTCTTTCGACATCAAACTCAATCTGTGTGTCCCACACAAACTTTCATTACAAAAGTTTGTGCAACAAGCCGCTGGGATATACGTCGTTTACTTAGGTGGGGTGGGCATGGGCGCATTGTAAGTAAACCTGCATTACTATTAGCGCGACTGTTTAACATAAAGTCTTTCTTTAACTTTACGTTTCGCCCCATTATCATGTTACAGGCAAATTAAGAACGGGAAATATTGACATTAAATAAAAATATTGCCAGTTTCAACCCCAAGGCTTTTTTTTAATGTTTAAATAGGTAAAAATAGTTTCGCGAGAGGATCTCTGGATCCGCCAGTGCAGCGAGTCAACATCTACTTAATGCTCTGGATTTTCTTGAAATATTTTATTTTTGGAAAACATATGATTAAAGGGGACAATTCACGAAGCAGACGGTCAACCTAATTGAGGGGTGATCTCAGAAGAAAGAAGATAGAAGAGGGATGAAGACTGAGAAGAGGAACTGATGACTCGAGCCCAGAGTCATCACCACAGAATTGACCCTAGTCCTGTGGCAGTGTAAATAAAAATGCAAATAATTTCAATGTAAATATTTATCAATGTTATTCAGTGTGAGAGGGCTCATTGAGCAAAGGACTAACCTCCCACGTAAAGATGAGTTCCTCAGTGTATATTTGTGCATGTATTTTGTTTGAATAAAGGGCGGACGCCCCAAACAATTCGCGCTAGCAATAGATTCTCCCAGACAGGGGTGGAGCCATTTCCTAACCCCTGCCCGAATGATACGCACACACAGGTCATGACGGAGAGGTGAGCAGTGCCGACCCACGGTGGTAGCAGCAAGCTGCGGGTATACGGACCGATTCTGTCCGGATGGGGGAATGTCGGATCCTGGCAGGATTACTCGCAACGCAGTCCCTTTTAATATCGAGAGAGTTTGTTTAACCCTGTGAAGTCCGCAATTGGACGGTACAGGTTACTGGTCATCAGCTAGTCTTTGCTGTAGCGAGCAAACAAGACTTTCCGAGAGTTTTAACGAAGCAAAATGCGCAGGTGGCACGTAAGGTTCGCGTGCAAGGTGCAGCTGTGAATCCAAACGAGTTCGAAATCTCGAACGAAAACAGTTCTTTTAAAAACTTCACCTCTCGCCAATCCACGGCCCCGCCCCTCCCCAACGTCGTCGGGCCGGTCCCCCACTCAGCATGAGCGGGACAAGTGCGAGGCCAGACGAGCGAAGTCCATCTCGCTCGGGCCACCGAACCCCGGATGCGGGGGTGGAGGCACAGAGACAACCGTGAGTACAGGAACGGAGGAAGTATTGGGCTGTTCAGAGAGATGAACGAGTTTCTGGATAGCCTCATCACGAGAGTTTTTCATAATATGCGAGGCCCAATGCATCCGATTCCAGATCGGATGCTAGAGGGCCACACTAAACAGCTCCTGAAAACTGAGAAACTAAAGAGCCGACTGATGGAGAGAGGAAAGAGTAAGCAAAGCCAAGCAAGACAGCGAAAGTTCGCGGACGCCGTCAAAGCGAAGCCAAAGGCAGATGGAATAAAATTCCAGACCAAACACACACTTCTGCCGTACAACACTGCCCCAGAGGTGGATACCGTGGATGAATTGAAGGACAATGTCCAGTCGAGACTGCACCCTGCTAAGCTGGGAATCGGGAATCTGAAAATGAAACGAGTGAGCAGAAGTGGTTTGTTGATCGAATGTTCAAAGGCAGAAGGGGTGGAAAAGCTACTCGAGAGTTACGAACAACAAGATGATCTGGGTTCTTACTATGAACTGAGAAGGCCAGTAAAAAAAGCTTCCGAGACTGATCGTCTATGGGGATTCGGAGCATGAGATGGGTCACGTCCAGAGGACATCAAAAATGGGAGTGTCAACCTGATGTGGAGGACTCTTCCCGGTAAGAAATTCCCTCGAGAAACCAGTTGCTTCAAATGCAACGGGTTCGGGGACCATCGGGCTAAGTGCCCGGCCGTTTTCGTGAGCTATGCGCGCTGTGGCCAAGCGGGGCACAAACACTGGGATTGCCCCAACGAAGCTACCTACCCCAACTGCCAGCGAGCAAACCAGGCATACAACCTCCAACTGGACACCACTCATTCCAGTGTAGACCGAGATTGCCCTAGTCTAAAGCGAGAAATTGAACTCCTTCGAAACCGCATTGATTAGGAATGAAACCAACAGGCGAAACCATACCGGGTCTGCGAACCCCAGTGAATGCCAAAGTAAAATGTACGTTCCTTTGTGCCTGAAAATAGTCAACTTATGTGTCTCTACCATTTCGATGTGATTTTACAATTTTTGCTTATCTGTGTTTGTACTTGTGTGTGATTAAAGGCCTAGTGTCCAAAAAAGAATGGTTTGCCTTGCGAACAGATCTTCCAGGGAAGTCTCAGTGAATTCACGGTCCACTCGAGTACGACCCAGTTCGCACCACCTGTCAGTGTGTCCGAGTCTGCGGTTCCTGGTCGGGATCGTGATTCGTACCGTAGCGTTTACGGCAGTAAACGTGACCAGTGAGTTCTACTAGGCCCTGCAGAGTCCGCGATTGGACGGAGCAGGCTAATGAAATCATCTAACTTACTCTACAGACCCCCCCCGGTGGGCAGCGAGATCTTTTGACCTTTCTGATCGTGACCTAAGCGGATAAAGTGCTACTTGAAGGGAGAGAAAGCAGACGCTCAAACCAAACAACTATTTTCAGAGATTGATTGTGCTATTCAGAAACTGATCTCGCATTACACGTCTCCGGGCTCTGGTGACCTTGTCACGGTCGGGGGCTCCTTCCTAAGTTACCCCATCTGGTCGTCTATGGGCTCGATAATGAAGCACAGAAAGAGCCCATTCAATACATGAAATGGCAAAACAACTTAAAGGAGTCCGACCAGTGTAAGGTCCTCTTCTCAATCAAGGGAAAAGTAAATAAGGTTCACTGGGTGATTGAGTTGACCCCAGTGGACTTCAGATCGTTACAGAAAAGAATATGAACCTCGTGTGGAGAATCCATTCCATTCGGGAGTTCTTGAGAGAAACACCATGATTCAACTGCAATGGGTTCGGGCACTATAAGGCTAAGTGCACAGACGTATTCGAGAGCTGTGCCCGCTGCGGATAGGCATGGCACAAGCACTGGAAGTGTAATAATCATGAAATTCAAAGGTAACGGTAACATGAAATCAAACTGAAAATCAAAACAAAAGTAACATGAAATTCAAACTGAAACTTGACACCAACCACTCAAGTCTAGATGGGGAATGCTCTAGTCTAAGAAAAGGTGACTCAAAGGAATAGGGTGTACTACGGATGAATCGCACCTGACAGCAAGATAGAGAACGAACATGTGACTGCGTTTCTAATGGCAATGTAATTACGCAAGAACGTGTGCATTTATGTTTCTGTGAAATTGTACTTTTAAGGTGTGGTAAAAATTTCTAATGTTGTCATTGAACTGTGTGCTGTGATTATACTGTAATTGGATTAAAGACCTTGTATCCACGAAACGAAAAGAAAAACTGTTCGCGTGCAAACAGGTCTCTCAGTTGAACATTATCCATTGCGACCGTCCCCCTCGCACCACCCGTCCCCAGGTCCGAAACTACGGCTCCTCGAACGAGGATATTACCTCAGTAAATGTGCCAAGAGAAATCTGTTAAACCATTTTGAGTCAGCATTTTGACGGTAAAGAAAAATGGTTTTCAGCCTTTAGCTTACTAGAGACGGACAAGATAGTTTGTGTGAAAAGCTCCGCTATACAGAGATGCAATAATAATGTACGGTTAACAAGCATAAGACCAAATGTTACCTTGCCTAAAGCTCTTGGAAACAATCGCAAAATCTGTCAATATGCAAATATTAGCGTTGTTCTACTCAATCTATCACCCTAAAAATATGGCTTGCTTCAATTAGTTTATAAAAAGAATGGGAAAGCAGCATTTTTGTCATTTAATAAATACATACCTTGAACCATACGAACGATTCCAGCTATAATAATCGCAATTAAGGCAAACAGTTTGGCTCCCGTGAAAATGTCCTGCACGCTCATCGCCCATCTTACACTTCGACAATTCACATACGTCAAAATACCTGCAAAAAATATTTTTAGAATCCACATATGTATAATAAAATCACTTACTACAAAGACAAATATTTTTATTAAACTCAAATTATAATTAGTTAGCAAATCACCTGAAGCTGCACTAAGCAAACAAAACTTGAAAAACAGATGGAATCTTTATTTTAACTGGCTTGTGTGTGTGTGTGTGTGTGTGTGTGTGTGTGTGTGTGTGTACACTGTATCGGCGATTTGCCACAGTGAAATGTTTATTGTACAATTTGGAATCAATGCTGTGTGGTGCTTTAATCGAAACTTCTGAGAATTAAAACAAAAATAAGGTCAGATTTCATATCCCTTATAAAAATTCCGTGATCAACGCGTAATATGCTACGCGTTGTGTATAATCTAAATCGTAACGCAGATCCCAACTGAATTTAAATGCCGCAAGCGTTGAAATCTGGTCAGCACTTAGCATGGTTGTAGAACATACGCTACATATACAATAAGTATTATACAAAAACAAATTATGGGGGTGCCAGCTACTAATTCTTACAACACAAGTGCATGGAGGTAAAACTAGATATTTATTGTGAAAAATATAAAATTAATAACTGGCACCCATGATTGTTTTGCGTTTATTATGTTCTACAACCATGTAACCTATAACCTAGTGCCCACCCAAGCATATACTAGGTTTTTCTGCTTAAAACCTAGTATATGATTAGGTGGATGTGAGAGAAAAGTTTAATTTAAATTGTTTTTGTTTTAAACTAAAATTCCAATTAAAATATAGTCGATTATATTTTCACTAACAGACGTTCTAAATACTTAACTTCTATCGTGGTGCAATGATGTTACGACGCAAGATGGATGGGGAGATGCCACCTCGAATAAACAAAACAATCACCTGGGAAAGTGAGAGTAAGATTTTTCTTGTCATCAGTCTGATTTTTTCTTTCCGAAACCCGAGCTTGGTAACGTCACGATGATTTCCGACGACTGTCAACAGCTCTGTGTTGCTCTCACTCCTATCGTCATTACCCAGAACAGTCAACCAGGAAAAAGAAAAACAAATGCGAAGACCACACGAAGATCAAACTTAAGACTAAACCTCCAAGACGACGACTTAGCTTCTGCTACTATGATGACCCCTCAGCTTCCGAAGTTTTGGAAATTTTAGTATATTCGATTTTAGGCACATATGCTTCACTTTACATCGGGAAGGGGGTTAAATCCTTAGGAAGCATCATAGATATCACTTGGGAACAAATCCCTTGAAGAAATATTTCTTCACAAATATATGGACGGCAAATACAAATGTTACCGGCACAAATATACTGTATTTTCACTGTTTCCCATGTAGCTATCTCTTCAGAACTCTTGAAAATTACATATCTCTGGACCGGAAATGAACTCGCTACCCCCTTCCCATTTTCCGTTGGAGCATGCTGCTTTTACACCACCCAGAACAATAATCCCTACCTGTACAGGAATGGGTTGTTGACGCGACGAGGAAGCATCGGATTCCTTCGACTAGTGCAATTCTGAACAGTACTGAGATACCTAAGCTACATCTATTTGGATATTTGCTTAGAACTTGGTTGTCCAGGTTGGTGTTATTTATAGCATGCTCGAACAGAAATCGGGAGATATGGGCTCAATTCTCGTTCTAGGGCGGCGACCTTTTCAAGTTTGAAGAGGTAGCTGCACGGGAAACAGACATTTTTTATAACTCAGGGAGCTTACGATCACTGTGATTAGCTGGTACAGATTTTTCCATGTGCATGATTTGCTGTCTGGGATCTATCATCATTCCGACGGGGTAAAAGGGAAATATCGATTATAATTTATGAGTAATAACTGTCAAACTCCGGATTGCGATGAATTTTGCTCATTGTTGGTGCTCCCTTTAGAATTTCAGGGGACCTGTCACGAGACAAACAAGGGAGATTTATCGATTGTAGTTTATGTGCTAGCATCTGGCCAATCTTCTTCTTGGACAATGCTGAAATTTTGTGTACGTAATTTGAAAAACTGTGCTTTAGTCAAAGAAATATCGGAAGGTATTGTTAGGGAGGTTTTGTGAGAAAGAAAGTTAGGTCTTTGCTCAGCCCATCCCTTCCGTAGATTTCAACAGTGGGAGACAGGTTTAAACATTCCAGATGCATGACTTTTGTTATTCTCATATTATGGGCTCCTGTACTTTGTGTCGCTGATGTAGCGTTCGGGGAAAATAAATAGAGAGGTTCTAAAAGATAGGAAGCGAAAGGAAAATTCTACAGATGAAGAGAAGAGGAAGATAACAAAAGGTCGTATCCAAAAGTTCTTGTCTATTCTTGCAAATAATAAAAAATTCTTGAACTTGGTTTTTCTTCAAAACAAATGGAATCGGAACATAAAATATTTAATTTAACCGTTACATCGAACTCATGAGATTTCGTAGCAACACCATTATCAGTGATGTCACTGCTTACTGTTAGCGATAACGTAAGTTCAAAAGTAAATAAAAATAATAGTTAACTGAACGAAAATGCCGAAAATCTTTAAATGCAATTGTTATATAGCGCCTTGACTCGCTGGATCAGAATAGCACTGATATGGAAAACGAATAACTAATGTTATGTTTTGAAGTATTTTGTTCTTGTTGTCGTTGTTGTTGCTTTACAGAATGCCAGATTGTTTGAAAGCGCATTTTTGCGCATATTTCTTTTCCTTATCGCTTCTACATTGGGCCTCCGTGTCATGCAGATAATTTCCTCTGTCTGTTTAAATAGCTTCTCCTGTTTCTTCCTGTTGATTATATCAGACTTTTCGACTGCTGTTATTTCAAATGTTTTTCTTCTTTGTGCATCCAAGTGAAAGAGAACGCACCGATTGGTTGATTGCTCGCTGGGAATACTGGACGATTTTATGCTTTGCTCTCACTGAAAATCAGAATTGCGGCTGTAGTCGGAGAGCAAATTTTACAATCTATACCATCACCACCAACGTTTTTCTTTGTTCTTAATGAACTGCTTTGGAAGTGGTATTTTTTTATTAATAGAACTGTTAAACCTTATATTCAGGAAAGAAACTCTTCTGGCAACGATTCAACGTACATGAAAGTTTTCATAAGATTTATTTTGAAACAAACGTATGATATGGTAAGAACCGAATGACACACATCGTGTTCGTCCTTGGGTGGGAAGTCCTTGCAAGGGAAGCTTCACTTATGATACAGTATCAGGCAGAAACAAACAAGGCGAAAGAGCTGTGTTTTAGACCTGAGAAAATATTTCACCAATTGACACACATCGCCGAGTGAAGGTTGTTTATAAGCACAGTTGTGTATATTTATACTGGTCCAGCCTAGAATCAGACGCTGCCGATATAAATCTTAGCAACGTCTGATTCTAGGCTGCACCAGTCCGAGATGCAGACCTTGAACACGATAAACTGAGTAAAAGGCAGAGTTACAGGTGGAACGAAGAGCAAGTGGAAAAGCTTACTGAAATCTAAATAATACGAGGATTGTTTAAAACGTTCTCAGCAAGATTATGAAGGAATGGTGGCAGGAAAATACGGTAGTTCAATATTTCTACGTAGTGTCTGAATAGTACGAGGATTGTATAAAACGTTCTCAGCAAGATCATGAAGGAACGGTCGCAGGAAAATATGGATCATGAAGGAACGGTCTCAGGTCCAATATTTCTACGTAGTGTCTGAATAATACGAGGATTGTCTAAAACGTTATCAGCAAGATTATGAAGGAACGGTCGCAGGAAAATATGGTAGTCCAATATTTCTACGTAGTGTCCTTGGAGGTCCACACAACTTTTTCAGAAGCGCTCAAAGGCACCTATGGCCTCCAAATAAAATTATTTGTCAAAGATGCCCAAATAGGGTGGTCCCACAGCATCAATAACGTCTTTGCCCATCTCAAAATACACACCAGACAAGATTGTTTTGTTTTTTTAGATTTGGAAGCAGATGGTTGTACGGTGGAGCAAGATCAGGTGAGGTAGGGAGTTTGTAGTAACAGTTCAAACGAATATTCATTGATAACAGCCATGCCAACTGTTGATTTATGGCTTGGAGCCTTATTCTATTGAAACACCTCTTTGGTCAGTTTCCTTGGAGTTTTTTTTTCAAATGCTGTCAAAGTTTCCTTAGCAGGTTAACCAGCATGCTAAGGTGATAATTTGATCCTTTGCAGTGTAAGTTCCTATCGCCACTCCCTCCGCATCCCAGAAAATTTTGGCCATAACTTTCAAGTAAGAGTGACAGACTTCGTCCTTTTCGGAGTGTGTGATCCACTATGCTTTCATTGTTTTGACTTCGAAATACAGTGGTGCGCTCACGTTCTATCCACTGTTACAAATCTTTGCAGAAATTCTTCAAGATTGGATTCTAACAGTGCAAGATTGCCTCTTGACATATCCCATCTGATCAGCTTTTGCTCAGGTGTCAGAGACCCAACGGACAACAACTTTTGTCATTGCCAGATGCGCTGCCAGAATGCAATCAACTACTATTTTTGACATGTGCAATGTCTCAGTAATCTGTCTAACCATTAAGCGACTATCTTGCAATGATGTTTCGTGTACCTTGTTCATATTTTCTTGAGCGATGGCCCTAGAGCGTTTGCTTGAGCTAGGGTCATTTTTTACACAAGTTCTCCCACGCTTGAATTCCGCTGCCCATTTCTTTACAGCACTATACGAATGGGCATTTTCCGCTAATATTACCACCATATCTTCATGGATGTTCTTTAGATGCAAGAATTTTTTATTTAGATGCAACCATTTTTTATTTAGATGCAACCTTTATCAGAGATCTGAGCTCCTGCTTCTACATTTTTCCTTCTTTGGTTCACTTAGTCACCTTCTAAGACCTACAAAAAATAACGAACACAATTATAAAGCTGAAAACTGGTTCGTAGTCATGTAAAAACTTGCACTATTACGCCTAAAAACTCACGAAGTTTCGTCTTGTTCATTCATATACATACATACATACATACATACATACATACATACATACATACATACATACATACATACGTGTGATCACACGTACGGCTTTTCGCAGAGGCAAACTACCTTATCGAATAAGTAAGCAAGTGATGATTGCTGATCTCCGATACCTAGAAGTGGAAAGACAATGCTTTTGTGATTGCTTCCTAAAGAAATCAAGTAGCACTGAATAAATTTTTGTCTTCTTTATGAACGTGAACACGAGAAGATTTCGTGCAATATTTTCGCTTGAGACAAGGAATGATGAATTATATCTGATCAGAAAACCAGACACATTTAATGGGATATGGGTGTAATGTTGATCGACGTCAGGGAAATGCAAGCGGCACCGGTTGCTGAAGAAGTCATGCTCCCTATCAGAGATTATAAATATGCATGCATGCTGAGTTCATGGCGACTAGCTCCACTATTAAATCTGAAGTGAGGAACATCTAAGACTGAAGGACAGGTACGTATGCACGAAAAGTTTACCCTCACATGTAGCAGGTTTTCGCTATATGGGAAATACAAAGTAATTTTCAAAAAGGCATGCGCTGGGAGTTCAAAATTTGAAAAATAATTAAAACATTTTAATGTTTCAAATAAATCTTAAAGCCTTCATGGGAATTATTGTAAATTATGTCGGTAGATACGAAAGAGAAATATTGCATTCTTAACACGTAGGAAGTTCTAAACCTGCAAAACATTTCCGGCTCGCAGAAATGTACATTCTCAACTACAGAAAAATTGTGAACAATGCAAAGAGGGAAACGTGGGGAAAGTTTAATCGTGCTACCCCATATTCAATGCAGAAATACGTTTTATAGCCTGTGACGTACCTATTTCAGCGCTGACGCACATGTGAAGACGGCAAAATTGCAGCGACAAACTTCGTCGATGCAGCTTAATTGGGAAAACATTCGGCTCCGGAGCAGATTAATTCTAGTTGGATTCGCGCCACTGGCAAATGGCTTTCAACATTATATTGCATCCGAAAATAAAATGAATCTCCTCGCCGTTGGGTCCTTCGAAAAATGTGGGATGTTCATTCCACACCTAGTCTGGAATTAGTCAAAATTCCTTCTCCTACAGTGAACTCTCCTTCAAGCGTGGTTTGCCGGCTGACCCGGAAACCTACGATTCAGTCCCAGCCTTTTCTCATGGGTGGGGATATATCCGACGCACCTACCTCAGAGGTCACAAACTTTGTCGGTGTAGCTTAATTGGGAAAGCATTAGACTCCAAAGCTGAACGATGCGGGTTCAATTACCGACACCGGCAAGTGGATTTTTACCCTATAAGCCAGACTTTTACAAGTGAATTTATGACACATACAAGTATATACATATATATAATGTATGTATGTATGTTTAAGTATATACACTCACGGACAATGAAACTTGCGGACCTAGAAGAATACATGCTACAATCACGAAACTCTGCCAATAGCTAGAACGCGTGCTGGTATGCAAATGATCCACGTTTGGTGCGAGTACGCATGACCGCACATCCTGTGGGGGCGCTGCAAGCACGAACCGACAGCTTTATAAACTGGCGTGTAGTCGATGCCCCATTAAAGCGAAAAGCACCGGCCGACGCAAACAAGAGTACAGAGGGACAAGAATGCCGGGTAGACGCCAGAGACGTCGATTTACGCAACTTACGGACTTAGAGAGGCCTGATCATCTGGCTGAAAACCGCAGGGTGGTCGGCGCACCGTACAGCCAACCACGAGGATCGTTCTGACCATACAGTCTGACTGTTTTGGGAGCAGTGGACACGTGACGGCACTGCCACACGGCGAATCTCCAGACGGACCAAGAGGTCCACCCTTAGAGAGAATCGACGGATCGTGCGCCAGGCACGAACGGATCGCACGGGGACCCGGTCCACTATACAAGCAGATGTAGCGGCTCCTGTGCACACGAACCATTTCCCGACACCTCGCGGAAGCGAATATGCTATCCCAGCGCTCTTTACGTGTGCTACCATTAACACTGGAACATCACCGGCTCCGTGTGCGGTGGTACCAGGCCAGAGCGACGTGGAACGCCACAGACGGGCGACGTGCGGTGTTTAGCGATGAGTGCCACTTCGTTTTGGGGACAGATGATCACTTTGTCCGGGTGTGGAGGTCCCTGGGTCAACGACACAATCCCAACCTCGCTATCGAGCTCCACACCTCCCCCACTGCAGGCATTATGGCCTGTGGAGCCATTGCCTACGATAGCCCATCAGCTCTAGTAGTGGTACGTGGATCATTGACGGGCCAGTGGTATGTGGATGAGATCCCACGGCCCCATGCGTTCCCATTCCTGGCCGGGATACTAGGTGCGCTATACCAGCAGGATAATTCCTGCCCGCACATGAGTCGGGTTGCCCAAGACTGCCTACGTCATGTCCAGACACTTCCATGGCCTGTCCGCTCCCCAGACATGTCCCCTATCGAGCATGTGTGGGAACAGTTGAAATTCCGGCTGCCACCGTGCCGAACTATCCAGGTTTGGAGCACACCGTCCGACACGTGTGCCCCAGTCTGCCGCAGGACAACATCAGGCATCTGTTCGCCTCCATGCCGAACAGCGTCGCGTCGCACGAGGCGGTGCAACGTGCTATTGAAGATGACCGGACTGCGTGCCACAGATCCCTCTGTAATTATCCTGCAGCTCTGTTTTTGCCATCATGTGTATCATTCATCTGTATCATTACGTCCGTGAAATTTCAGTTCAATCCGATGCTTTTTTCTTGGTACGCAAGTTTCATTGTCCGTGAATGTATTTACTGTCCGCTTGGAAGGAAAGCTAGAAAAACAGATTTTCATGGTACAAGTTATAGAATGAAAATTTTCTTATACGACCTATAGCTGCAGAGATACATCTGCAAACGGTTGAACACATAAAATGATACTATAAGAATGTCTTTTTTCATATACATTCGTATGTCAGAAACGGCGTTGAAAATGCTGGGCAGTTTCATTTATATTAATATAGGAGCAGCAATGAGGAAAATGTAAGTCACTTTGCTGGGTCAACAGCCTGACCCCGTCATCGGTATGTTTCCCGGAGGGCACAAAACAGCAATGAAAAATTATGTTTTCATCCGCAGCATACAAAACACTCGACGCCCAGCCTCCATCTCTTGGTGAAGCTATTAATATTTCGAAGATATGTATCCACAACGACACAGTGATAAAACGGGTTTAACTGATATACCAAGCCAAAATATGTCAGCAGAAAAGTGAAAAGATTGGTGAAACGTTGCATTGCTTTCGTGTTGACATAAATATAATAAAAACATTTCAAGAATGGTAATGTTTGCTTAATTAAGATGAATGTTCGAGCTTGTTTGCCGAGATATAAAAGTGGTTTACATTAATACGACATCAACGAATGAATCAAATCGTAGGTGAGATCCATCTGATTTTCGTTTTGAAACTGATTTCTTCGAAAACTATTACGATGTAAAAAAGCTTAGTTGCATTCGTTCTTCGGTAGAGGTTTTAATGAAGCTGCATTTTAACCTCTTCATTGACAACTATGAGAAAAGTTGGAGAACTTGGCATCAGTTGCATAAGAATTAACGTTAGTTTTTGTGTTCCACGAATTGCTTCAAATTTTTTTATATTTATGTACGAAAGAGAGCTAAATATTTGACATTCTGATTTCACAATCACTTTAAATAATTAAATGAAAGCTAAATATAATGGAGTCTTCATAATTTTACCACCAGTTGAAACTCTTGCTGTTGCAATATTCTAAACACTGATCTCTCCGCTGTCTTTGTCAACACCAGAGTGGAAACAGAATATTGTTTTGTGATTTACATTTTATTTTTTTCTTAAACGTGCCGAATTTTTGGATGATACAGGAGTTTCTATATATCTGTATCTTTGAAGATAAGGCAAAGAAATCAACGTTAGGAAGCTGATATATTCTCCATTTACAGGTATTTGTATCAATGAGAAGGAAATAGATCGTAAGTGCAAAAAATTGTACAATGAGCAGGAAATAAGAGGAGCCTTAACCTTTGTGACGTAACAAGTGCAAAATTCTGTCAGCCGGAAAGAAATAGCAAAACGCACATAAAAAATTTATCTTTAATATGTTTAAAAACTGTTTTTATGTAATATTAACCCAATACACTAAATAAAAAACGATTCAGAGTGTTTTTCATGTTGCTTCGGATGTACTACAGTGCAGCCATTAAAACGTTTGAGTAAACAAATATCCTGACGTATATGATATAAAGAAAAATTCCTATTTATATCTCCCATATTTAATATTTTAATAAATTCAGCGGATAACTACGTAAATCGTGATTTTCAATCTGTAAAACTAATGTTAAAATTTACTGCATTGAGCATGTCTCTTCATTGTTTCTTCACATGCAGTTCTTAAAAAATGCGCTTCAGCTATTATCACTATTCCTTTTCTTTCACCTACTTTTATTTTAAAAATGAGTCCTATCATCCATTAAATCTTTTTACCAGAGAAATGTCCTAAAAGCATGTCAACAAAACGTCAAGAAATTCCATATGAGTTAAAAGCATCTTAAAGCTCCAAAACTTTGCACCACAGTCAAAGTTATTAAAGCTACCACTTGTGATCACTTAAGGAAGGTTAGATTTGTTAAGTAACTAGCAGTTATGCCCGTTCTCCGAACGGTGAATCTATACTTTCTTTTAACATAAAATTAAAGAAAGGAAAAGTAATTAGGGGAAACAAAAGTAATTTAAGATCCGTAACTGCTGCACGATTTAAAACAGGGTCGTGATGTCAATGCATACCGTTTGACGTAAAACGGGTCAGGCTTTGGCGCTCCTTAATTTTAAATCAAAATTTCATGGAATTTTTACAGCATTTCAACGTTTCTGTCATAACTATCTTTAAACCTATCAGCATTCTGAACAGTAAAGCTAAACCTCCCTTTTGAACTGTTTGGGTTTTTAGAGTTTTTTACGTATCCGGACCTTAAGGACTATCAGCATGCCAATTTTCAGATCTCAAGGTTATGGAGAAGTGGTCGAATAATTCGCGAAAAATTCAAGTAGAGAATGTTACAAAGCCGCCATTTTCAATTTTTTTTTTGGGGGGGGGGCTTCCCTAGGTATTTGCACGTTAAGACGTATCAGCATGACAATTTTCAAATCTGTAGGTCATTTAGAAGTGGTCAAACAATTCGCAAAAAATTCAAGCAGATAATGTTCCAAAGCTGCCATTTTTTTTGTACCGGCGGAAAATGCCGAACTTTAAAAGCTTTGTTACGTCATTAAGCATTGCGTCGTTACCAGTTTGATTGTAGCCTGCCCTTTCACCCAGTGTGAAGAGAGCTCAAAAACAGCTGCGTCACGATGGCAGCAGGTCACGGGACTAGAAATTTCCTGTGTGCTTACCGCTGAACACAAAAAAGCCGTTCGTTCCTTTCCTTTGAGTCTTTAGAAAAATGCTTAAAAATCAGGAAATTATTTTTCTTAAAAATATTTTTTCTTACAAGAGGGATGATAGTTTTAAGTTTATGCTGTAAAAATTACAATGCATTATGATTTATAGTTTGCCATATATATCAGTTTCTTTAAATTAATCCCATCTGGAAATAGAGAATTTTGTGAAATTTAGGAATTTAATTTCTCATAAACTAAATCGAAATTCAAAAAAATTGCGACGAGGTGCGAAAATTCGGCTGGAACGCGATCTGTGAGTTCGGAACGCGAAGTGATAGCACTTTTTCTGTTTACCTTAACTTTGAAATACAATAGCTCTTGAAGTATCGCCAGAATAAATAAACGGTTTATTTCAGCGTGCTTTCCAAACAATTCTTTACAAACGACGTAAATTTCATATTTTCGTGTCCAATAGTTTTCCCGCTGCGAGCTAGGAAAGCGCGAGTGTCGGGAAATTCCTAAAACGACGGCGGCAGTTACTTTTTTTAGAATAAAGCGATTCTAAAAGTTTTTTGTTTATCACAGTGAAGTTATACAAAATAAAGGGATAACATCATTCAAATATATTTAGTTCTTCAATATATTTCTGATCTAAGAATTGTGGCGACAAAGCTTAATCCTTTTTTCTGAAGTTTTATGCAGTTTCAATAGGTTACCATACATACAATGTTGTGACTGATGGAAAGCATAATGAACTACGGTTCGAGAAGCACACTGATATGAACAATGTCAGATTTTCGAATTTACGGAAATTTATTCTTGAAACAGCACATTCGAAGACTTAATACCACTGCAACTAGTTTATAGACTTCGTAAAATGCTATAGCGTGCGGTCGTAGTGAGCGATGGGTTTGCCTCCTCGGGGCGCTCCGTGGTAACAATGGCACACACAACAGCAACTAGGGCCTCTGTGAATTTTGGAGAGGTGCAAGCTAGTTCTGTGTGACATTGGCGAAAAGACCCCAACTCACTGGGTTTTGTTACAGAATCCTTAGGTTGAATGACCAACTGGAACCTTCAGCTGTGGGCTAATCCCCCACACTGATGTACTTACCTGATTAAAAATAAATATTAAGAATCACTCAAGTGTGGGATATGGTGGACCTACCACACTTGAGAAGGACGGTCCACCACGGAATCGACCTGGACTTTTTAAACGGCGTATGAGAAAGAGATCTCGACTGAGTGAATGTAAGATTGGTGTATGGAATACTAGAGGTATAAATGGCAAGATGAGTGAGGTGATTGAAGAGATGTATAAGTATAGACTGGGTGTGCTGTGTGTAAGTGAAACCAAAAAATAGGAAATTGGGGTAGAAGAAGTGAATGACACGGTGAGTGCGTGGTCTGGAGTATTGGATAATATGAGAGGACAGGCTGGTGTAGGTGTGATTTTAAGTGAAAAGATGAAGAACAACTTGATTCACTATAGTTGCGAAAGTGAGAGAATTCTCTGGATTCGTTTGAAAGTGAAACTTCAGAGAATTGTAATTGTTGTACTGTATGCTGCTTGTGACTCGGAACCTTCTGATAAGAAGGAAGATTTCTGGAATGAGCTAAAAGCTGTTTTGAGCCAGTTTGGTGCTAACGAAAAAGTCATAATAGCAGGATATTTCAATGCTGGAGTAGGTGTGCAGAATGCAATTTCTGACAATGTTCTGGGTAAGTTTAATGATCCTTGTCTGAATGATAATGGTGAAAGTTTATTGAACTCTGCATTGAGAATGGTTTGTGTGTATCTAATACATTTTTCAACCACAAGTATATCCACATATATACTTGGGAAAATCGTACTCTTGGTCAAAAGAGTGTGATAGATTTTGTTGTCTACGATCAGCGTTTGAAACACTTAGTTGTTGACATCCGTGTGATGAGAGGTGCGGATGTTGGTTCTGATCATTACTTGGTAGTGTCACGAGTGAAACTTAATGTTGGTTGGAGAAAAAGGAATAGGAAGAGACCCAGGATAGAAAAAATAAAGGTTGATAGGCTCCTTGAAGATCATCAGCGGTATTCTGACTTACTCAGAGAACGACTGAAGGATCTGTAGTCTGGTGAGAGGGATGTAGAAAAGAAGTGGGAATGTTTTAAGAACTGTGTTGTCACTGCTGCTAAAGAGGTCTGTAGCACTACAATAGTGGGTAAAAATAGAGGTGATGCTTGGTGGAATAGTGAGATTCAAGAGGCAGTAAAGAGAAAGAAGGAAGCCTATTTAGGGATGTTGCAAGGTAGAGTCTTTGTGGATAAATATCGCTGTAAGAAGCGTGAAGCTGCTAAGCTGGTTCGCCACAGTAAGGCAAAAGAGAGGAAGGAGAAAGTGGAAAGGCATGAACTGGCTTTTTGGAAAGATAGAAAGTCCTTCTGGAAGTACATGAGACTCAGGAAAAATAGGGGAAACAAAGTTGTAAGTTGTGTGAAGAATGAACTTGGGGAAATTATATGGGAGCCCAATGAGTTAAGTGACAGATGGGGTGAACACTTCTGTGAGTTATTAGACCAGGAAAGCAAAGATGATTCTGAGACAGACGCCGATGATGTCACAATGAGGGATGAAAGCACAGGAGGGATCTCAAGAGAAGAAGTGTGTAAAGCTCTAAAATCTCTTCAGAATGGTAAGGCTCCGGGAGTTGAGGGCATAACTGCAGAGATGTTGAAATATGGTGGTGACTCTATAATTGACTGGTTAACTGAAATTTGCCAGTTGTGCTGGGAGTTAGGAATGGTCCCTTTGGGATTGGAAGGATGCTATCATTGTTCCCTTGTATAAGGGAAAAGGTGATCAGACTGAATGCAAGAACTATCGTGGTATTAGCCTACTGAGGGTGCCAGGGAAAGTGTTTGGTAAGGTTGTTATTGAAAAAGTACGGGGTCTTACATCATTGAAAGTGTGGAATGTTCAGAGTGGTTTTATGCTTGGTAAAGGCTGCACTAAACAGATTTTTGCATTACGCACGATGATTGAAAAGTATCTGGCTGTTGGGAAGAAAGTTTTTACTGCCTTCATAGATTTAGAGAAAGCTAACGACCGAGTGAAGAGGACACTTTTGTGGAAGGTATTGAATGAATATTGTATTACTGGGAATCTACTTAATAGTGTAAAGTCATGTATGCTGGTAGTAGAGCTTGTGTACGATTGAATGGTGTTTTATCAAAATGGTTTTCCATTGGTGCAGGAGTTAGACAAGGTTGTGTAATGTCTCCATGGCTGTTTAATATATTTATGGACGCATGCATACGTGAGGCCAAAATAGATAATAGTGTTTTATGTCTTGGTGATATCCGTGTGTTCAGATTGCTGTATGCTGATGACACTGTCCTTTTGGCAGAGAGCAAAAGTGAGTTGCCGAGTATGTTGACTCGGATGCACGAAGTTTGCATGAAATTCAAACTGAGTATAAATAAGGGAAAAACCAAAGTTATGGTGTTTGAGAGAGGAACGGGTAGCACTGAATGTAATGTAAGTATAAATGGCACTGTGATTGACCAGGTGAGTGAGTTTGTGTATTTATGAAGCATGTTTGACAGAGAGAACAAGTTGGATGGTGAAATCAGTAGGAGAGTGAATTCTTCTTTGAAAGTCATAGCTGCTCTGGGAGGTTTTCACAGGAATGATGGGTTCTCTAGAGAGTCCCGCATGGCTGTGTATGAAACTGTAATTGTTCCTACTCTGATGTATGGCAGTGAAACCTGGGCACTGCAGAAGAAACATAGGAGTCGTTTGTGTGCTGGAGAAATGCGTTACTTACGTGGGGTTTGTGGCAAGACACGATATGATTGTGTGAGAAATGAAGATGTATTGCAGTTGTGTGATGTAAAGCAAAATGTTGTTAGCAAGGTGGAGACCAATATGCTTCGGTGGTTTGGCCATGTTGAAAGAATGAGTGATGAAATGCTTACTAAGAAAATCTTTTCAGCCCAAATGGCAGGAAGGAAAGGGAGAGGAAGGCCAAGGAAAGACATGGGTGGATCAGATTCAGGAGTGTCTGCATGAGAAAAAGATTATGAGTATGAAGTATAAAAGATCTTGTGTATGGCGTGCAATGGATATAAGTGAAGCACGAGTTGTATGTCAAGATCGCTGTAAATGGAGAAGTTTGATACGACAACATTAAGTAAAAATATCTGGAAGTTTATATTTCTTTTTGGAGCTAACCTCTGAATCTCAGAGAACAGCTTAGTGATATATATGTAAAATACTATAACTTTTTTCACATCATTTCCAGTAATTCAGCAAAAATGGATTCTTTTTTTTTTTTTTGCTCTTTCTCTCCTCAAACATACCAGAAAGTTAGATTTCTCATCACCAGAAGATTTCTTCTAGCATTGCCCAATCACATGACCTTAGACGGATCATAGTCCAATCACATGACCTTTATGTATTACGAGACGTGCTTCCGATTCTTTACTAAAACTGAAGGGAAGATTTTGTTTTCCTTTCTTCTCACTCAAGAACCTCTGGCCAAAAATAACACGTGCGTGCCATCTGTTAGCTCCCTTGTTCCAACAAAAGACGAAAGATACAAAAAACGCAAACACGCCAATGCAAATAAATAAATAAGAAGCGCTATTATGCACCAAATTCGTACAAGCTATTACAAAAGTCCGTTTTCATTGGAGTAAAACAATGAAATTAAAGACCAGTGTGTTTCGAGAAAGCTTCAGAAGAGCGCTCTTAATTTATTCAGAAAAGGAAATTAAGGAAACAGAAGTCAAAAATATTTCTAATCAATCGCTGTCTGGGGGTTTCAACAGAGACCAGATAAATTCCACCCTAAATAAAGTCAGAAGTCACATAAATGAAAGAACGCCAATCGACAATTCTCACTTAAATTTCATAACACCGCTGCCATCCATACTTGGCTTCACATTTTCCCTTAGAAACGCCTTAAAGAAGATAAGCCTAGGCATTGGCATCCTGACAACTGACTCGGTTATGAATATTCTTTTTCATAAGAGAAAAATTGACACGGACAGGAGTCTATTTCATAACTTTTGAATACCCCGATGAATTGCTAATTGGTGCATTGGAAAGACAATGAGATCAACAGGCATCCGGGTAGGGGAACAAAAAGAAATGTAAAAAGTGGAACCTTCAACACAACCCTTGCAAGAGGAGTTCCTCTGATCCATGCCATGCCCCAATGAGAAATCTATAAATGTTTGGCCCGTAGAGTACACTACTCAGAGACTTCCATCAGAGAGACTTTAGAAATACTTACAACACAGAACGTATGCAACGATTTGGTTTCTCGAGACTAGCATCACCTCTGGATGGATGTCTTGAAGTCTTAAGGTTTTTTTGTTTGCTTGTTTTTTCACGCTCAAATTTCGAATTCACATACAGATGGAAGTTAACTCAAAAGTGTCTGCTTTCAAATGTTAACGTTTCTCTTAAGTTTCTGCAGCATAGATTATAGAATTAGTTTGCTTCTATAAAGCGACGAGTAAGTGTGCGAAAGCTTGGCAATATCAGTAGTTTACGCTAATAAAAAAATGGACTTTTCTAATAGATTTTGCGCCACTGCAAATCTTTTTCAAAATTGGGAAAAAAGTAGTCACGAAGTCTCTGAAAGTTACGTCGCGCTAGCACTCAGTCTATATCGGTGTGTACGTATTCGTCAGTAGACAGGTTTCACATAAACGTATCAAATTATTAGTTACTACCTTTTTTTAAAAAAAAGAAAAGGATCGCAAAATGTTGACATATTTATGATGGGGGGGGGGGGGTAACTTACCCGTGTGAATACTTAAGGCTATAAGGAGTAGCTTATCCTATATTCAGGGTCACTTATTCAAGAAAAAGAACAGAATCAGCGTCGTTGGGCGAAAACAATATCCATCCAAGAGTGGAATATGGATACATCTCGCACGATTATCAGAAGACTTAGCCTAGTGACTCTTATTCACCAGAGAAACGAATTTTACCCTTGGGTGTATTTAGGTCGCATAAGAACTTTCTTCTTAAAAATTCAGACAAGATGGCTACATACATGGGCGGTGGAACCTAATATTTTCAGGAGGGGTTCAACTGCTCCGAGAACGAAAACAATTTTGAAAACGTAAAGAGAGAGAGAGAAATAGATATAAAACAACGTAGGGTAGATGAGTATATACTCGTACATATCATCACCATCATCATCAACCACTGTCAATCCACTGCTGGATGAAGGTATCCACAAGTACTTTCCACAACTTTCTATCTTTAACCTGTCTCTTCCAAGTCACTCCAATAGGCTTTCGTATTTCATCCACCCAGTTTTCACGTGGTATTGTTCTGCGTATTTTCCTTTCCCTTGGTATTATATCTAATACTTCAGTTACTCAAGCACGGCCAGTTTTTCTAGCCATATGCCCAGCCAATGGTCACGTAAGCGTCTTCACTGTGATCATGACGTCATCAACATTTTTCCTTTCTCTAATCCATGTGTTCCTCTTCCTATGTTTCTTGATTACACCACGCATGCACCTTTCCACGTTTTGCTGAGTTGTCTTTATCCTCTGTATGTCTTTTTCAGTTAATATCTCTGCTCCTTATGTAAGAAATGGCAGGATGCAGTGATTAAACACTTTTCCTTTAAGACATAATGTTAAACTGCTCTTGAAAAATGTACTGTTGCTTCCAAATGCTCTCCAACTAAGTTCTGTACGCCTATTTACCTGAGCGAGTCAAACGTTCGTTCCATTTTGAGCTCCACATAATGTTGGGCCTCCAATCCTGTGCAAAAAGCGCTCCGCCGTCGACTGCGTACAGTGATGACATGAACACAAAAGGTTAATGACGTGCGTTTGGCACTGAGCCCCATTGCGTTATCAGGTGAGCAGAGGATGGAGGTCGATAAATGCACTGTTTGAGTTCACCTACGCCATTATTGGAAAACTTGGCTAAACGCAGCAGCAGCGAGACAAATTTCTGCACTTGAAGGCGAGAAAACAATGGACAGCAGAACTGCACCAAAATGGTTTCAGCGTTTCAATGCTGTGGACATCAGTCCCGAACACAAATCGAGATCAGCAAGTCCATCTATCACCAACACCACGGCGAAAGCTGAGACAGCGAACCCCGGTACCAATACACAACAAATGGCAGCTGAGGTGGTGTCTTTCCAATCCATTATTGTTCGTCATCTGCACAAACTTGTTTTCTCCTCCCGGTGCAATCGAATGGTTCCCATGCATTGACACCCGAGAAGGCGAAACAAGGTGTTTCTCTCTGTCGGAGATTGTTGCCAAATCCACAGGACGATAGGTTTTGGTGGAATTGTGAGGGTCCTTAACACTCGGAACTTATACAAGATATTCAGGCTCCGGACGGAAACTTTATGCAAAACAGCTGCCACCACCCGACACTCATCAATAGAAAGTGGCCGTGGATATTACCCACAAGGCACACCTACAGAATGGTCCGCCTGAAAGTATAGGAATTGGAAGGGATTGGAATATTACCCCATCTTCCATACAGCTCTGACTTGGCCCCATCTGAATGCCACCTGCTTCGATCCGTGGACAGTTTGTTACGAGGAAGGCACTTCGCTTCATTGGTGGATGTGGAATCTCACATCAGATAGTTTCTGTCCTCAAAATTTGCCGAGCGGTACCTCCGTAAGAATGTGGCTCTGGTGGAACGTTGGCGAACTAGTGTAGGACAACGGCTTGTAGTTTGCAGAATGAGGTAAGCATGTATGGATATTCCACATCATTCAGCTTTTTAGCTGCAAACGGGACGGACTTTTAACTCACCTTCGCATTTCTTCTCTATGTAGACCTTGCCTGATATCTGTTGTTGAAGGTAAATATAGGTTTCGGTCACATCCAGATTTACCCCATCAACTTCCTAATCTTCAGGTTTTGTAAAAGCACTGTACATGAATTTGTCAAATGTAAGTCCATTTGTAAACTTCTTCTTTGCTCTTGTCAGCAAGTTCCTGGATCATACATTCTAGCTCTGAGGGGATACTCCCAAAAATGGCTATGTCGTCAGAAAAGCCAAGGTGGGTTAAATAATCTACATTAATCTTTTTCCTCCTTGTCTTCCCAGTTCAATGATTGAAACACATTTTACAAAAATGGCATTCAGGAATTTGGAGATACGTTGTCAACTTGTCTCACTCCCTATATAAGAGTTGTGTCCTTAGACAGGCGAACCTTTGTGCTTGCATTTTCATTGATGTTATTAATGATGGTTATGTATTGATCTTCAATACAGCAGGATTTCAAAGACATCAAAACTACTGATGATTTCACAGAATCAGAAGTCTTTTCATAATCAGTAAAAGCCAGGATTTCATATTCATTCTTCCTTTCAATTAGTTCTCTCAAGACGAATGTATGATTAATAGTGCAACTGCTGCTCCTGAATCCAGCTTGTTTTTTTCGTTAAGTCCAATTTCCCTTCAAGTAATGCGACAGTGCCTTCCTGAAAATGAAGTGGACAACTGACAGGAGGCTGATGAGTCTGCCGTTCCTGACGTCATCAAGGTCCAATATTTTTATGTGTTAGGATCAAAGAAGCATTCTTCCAGTCATCAGTAATCTTTTCTTCTTTGAGGCATTTAGTGAAAATTTGGGCGAGTGTAGTTTGTTTTTCCACTGGCTTCATGTCCAATACGCACGAAAATTCCATCCCCTTCTGGAGTTCTTCAGTTCTTCCCCATTCTGTGTTCTTAATGGCATGACCAACATAAGCCAGGACTGGAGGGACTACTGGCAGAACTTGCACATGTGGTTACGAACATGAAACAGGGAAGAGCTCACATATATACACTGAAGAGCAATTGAATTAGTGACAGCTGGCGTTATGCAAATATGCGCTGTGGGCGGCCCTGTAAACGGAAACGACATAACGTATACATCGATCCGACAATATAAGGAGTGATGCGACGGGACTCGAGCCCGATTGAGAATTTGCGGCGCATTCTGAAGAGAAAAGTGCACGAACGTCACCCCACAAACAAAGTGGAACTTATTAACGCAATCACTGGTGTTTGGCACAACTGTATTTCATCCGATATGTTGCGTAAGTTGTTTGACTTCATGCCCAACAGGTGTGCTGCCGTAGTTAAGGTCTGCCAACGAAATATTAGGTAAATAATTGTATTTGAATATGTTACTTTGTATTGATTTCTGTTTAGCAGCACATTTCTGTTCAAAACTTCAGTTCTGTTAAAGATATTTCCATTCTGTAAACTGATTTGGCTTCTGCATGAAATGTGCTTTAAAATGATACATAACTTATATTGTGAGTATTATCTGCATATTTACTTTTGTAGCAACACTGAAAACCCAAAAACGTCAGAAATTTTCAGAGTTGCTATTAATTTTTTCGTCACTGTATATGTAGGTAAATATATATGTGTGTGTTGATAGAATATACATATTGCAACCAAGCTGAGAGAAGAAAAAAATAAAAAAAAACTATCATTTTTCCCAGCAACTTCGAATTTTTAAGGAAAAGCAGTTTGACAATTTTTTAGCACAAAAGTGAGGAACAGACTATGGAGCTTCTAAACTGTAATAAGTTGAGAACGTTAAGTTGTACCGTAAATTTAATGCTTCAATAGAATTTGATATATAATAGTATATCATATCTTGATTTCTTTTACACTGTTTAAACGATTGTGTGTATTTAAGAATAGTTCGCCACAAGAAAAAAAATTCCTCAGTGGTAAAAGATTTCATTACTCACAATTTTAATTTAAGTACAGAACTAGCAATTAAAATTAAAGTGAAAACGGCAACGGAGCTCTTAACATTTTTTTGATAGTAAAAATTTACATGGCACTGCTAGATAAGAGAAAATGAAGTCATATACTGCTCTAGTTATTTACGTGTAATAGTCAATTAAATTAAAGGTCAAAAATTTTATCAGCTGCGCGTATGTTAGTATCGGTGTGGATAATACAATGCTGTTCATTACTGATAAATACAGAAGGTTGTGAAAATAAGCCCTTTTTGCCAGTGGTGTAATTCAAATCCACTCGCATTCTCCCAACTGAACTAGACCGACCTTGGCTTATGGCTGTAACTTAACGTTCTGACTCTTGAGTCACCTCAGTGATACGTCATATAGTGTATATCTCCCCTACCCTCCGTAAGAAAGGTAGGGGCTCGAAATCGCAGGTATAGAATCAGCCCCAAACCTGGAGTAGCTCGCTGTAGAAAAGGAACTCTTGCTGGGGTGTTTTTATCTAATCCCTTCACCGTTCATGTACATTTTATATTAGACCTGCATCGTTGATTACAGGCTTCAGTTATTTTTTCCGACATTTAACGAAATTACACAGAAAGGATTTGTCAAACAACGAATCTCAATATAACTTCATATTATTTGTTTTATAAAACTTTCAGTACTTCTTTCCGTTTATTTGTGTATTTATTTTTGTAGCACAGGCTTTAGGCACATGTAGTAACAGTACATTTCATTTCTCATAAGCAGAAATGCACAAATATGAGAGTAGACTACGTAAATAGAGAGTAAGTTAACATCGACAAACCTTGCCTATTTTGCAGAGTCAGCGACCGTTTAATCAGATTTGCGGACCTTTCTCGAAAAATTTCAAAATACCAGCAGACTCAGTGACACACTTAGTGTGGGGAGAGCCCGCCCCTTAAGATGTCGCTTGGTCCTTCGTGCTTAGTTGTTTGTCATTCGCTACTTATTTTTAAATACATGTGTATATATTTTTAAATACAAATTTTAGGAATCATTGGAAAGTCATTTTAAAATAGCGGAGATTTTTTGTTTATCGCTCCCCAATGCTTTCGGTGACGTTTTCCCGAAGTTATTTTATTTGCATCTTCAATGTTTTGGGCCACACCATAAAGAAATTGCTGTTGCGCCACTGAGCAGGTCTTTCATTTTCGAACAGAAATTTGTACCCAACCTGAACAGCTAGACTAAAAATAAATATTAAAAAATCTTGGGCGCAACTGAAAATACAGTATGTTATCACCTGTCAACTGATGCCCAGAAGGGAGTGCATTCCAAATCCATTTTGTTGCTTTGCAGCATCTGACTGCTAAATTGCAGGAGCCGGCCTCAATTGGAGGCTAAAGGTTTAAAGAGGTGCGGCGATTGAAAAATCGCCCCCCCCCCTTCCCGTTCCATCATGTGAAATACGAAACGTGTAAAGCACGCCGAAATCCTTTCATCATCCGGCTGTCAGTACATGACATAAAGGAATTAAAAAGGGTTGTGAAAACACACATTTGTTCGCGACGGACATCGAATCCCCTCACTCCGGAGTAAGTCGCTCTCCCAACTGAGGTACGCGGACAGAATGTCTCGGCCGCCCCGGTGGCCAGTGGTCTAAGCGATGGCCTCTGATCATTCGTCCGAAAGGGGTCCGGGTTCGAATCCCGGTGAGGCATGGATGTTGTGTTTGTCTTACGGCACTGGCTCTCTTCCTTCCCTGGAACCAGTGACTTTAAATTAGTGACGGGCGACTGCTTACAGCCCATTGAGTTGCTCACGGTGGTCGTTAAACTTCCAAAGAAAAAAAAATGTCTCGCTGCAGATTTCTCGTTTTGACACATGTTTCACCTCTGTAGTACGTCACAGGTTGTCTGTCTGAATTTTTCAGATGTTTACTGCAGTTAACAAACGTCAAGATCTGGTAAGCTATAGTTATACAGTATATGAATGCCTAATTGTTCCTGAGATGGCAACAACCATTTATCATTGCAATTACATATCTCTTGGATTAAACGGGTAAGTCTGTTGTTGAAATGACAGGAACCAGTTCTTACTCGGGCGTTTTGAAATTCACATCAAGCCCAGTGCCTAAACAAATCTCTTGAGTTTTCTGTACCACACACAAGCATTATGCATGAAGAAGACGGGTGAAAACACAAACATGAAGGAAACGCCGATAGATTGTTTCTACCCTCGGGAAAGACACCATCCAGAACGCCATAGAGTGTGAGAAACAAGCGATTTCGACACCCTTATTTCGACAACACTTGGTCTCACAGCAAAAGCACGCACATTCGTCCAGGATCGTTTATCTTCTATGTGAGAAATCACCTAGAATGCCCTGTGCTCTGTGCACAACAAGTAGTATACTCACCGCTTAATTTGAGTTAGAGTTCTTTTGTTCAGTTTTTTTATTTCTCGGATGTGTTTAATTTGTTTTCTGATCTCGAGTAAGACATATTCGGACTTTGAATAAAAAAATAAAAGAACGCGCAGAAGGAAAGACAGAGCCCCTTTTCTCCTCCGTGGTTATTGCTTTAAATAAATTTAAAGGATTCGTTGACGATCTTTTTTAAGGAGAAAAACAGAGCGTTGAATTAACTTTTCAGTATATTTGTGCGTAATCAAATTTCAGAATTGTACTTGAGTTTTCCAGAAAACTGAGAAGGAAATCGTAAAAAAAAAAAAAAAAAAATACGCGAACCACATGGCTTTATAACGTTTCCTCAGTGGACCCCCTCAGTGAGGGGACCATGAAATTCCAGAGGGGGTCCGGACCCTCGGGTCCCTCACCTTCCGCCGCCCATGGCTACATAACAGGAAAGACAGGAAATACATCTTTTATGAGTTGCGCTACAGGGAGATAAATGATGTAAAGCCAGTATGAAGCACTGTACGATCCATCTGTTTAATTTATCTTCATACAGACTGTTGAAATCTGTCAGAAAGATAAACGTATTTTAACAGCACTGGTTTTAACATTCACTACACTTCACTGTCTGGTTAATTAGTTTACATTCATGGAACAACGAATACTTTTTTTCTGTTATACCTGTACGTCGAAAACACGAAATATTCTTCTTTTTGTGGAGACAGATGAAGACCTTAATTTCACGCTGACGTATGACGATGCCAACATACAATTATTGAATAGCATGACTTGACAGCTTGATGACTAATGAACATAACACAGAGACCAGCTGGCCCTCAAAACCTTAAAATCGCGAGTGATACCAAGCTAGGACAAAATACTAAACAAAAAATATAATTATCGTCGTAAACTAGTTCTAGTGGTAAGAGAAGAATGCTGTCAGAGATGGTTTTCCTCATTATTAATATATTCCTGCCATAAAATGAGATTATAGACGGACAATTACGAAATCTCTTTGTCCGGATCTGCCAAAATGTTGCTAAGTGAAAAGGGAAACTGGAAATTTAACAGATTGAAAACTCATGGAAATTTAAGATTGGAAACATAATCTTTGTTACAACTAGTGAAATGGGGAAATAGAATACAGACGGCGTAATAATACGATTCTGTAACACAGTTTTAATTAACAACAAAATCAGTGTTGTGAATTATTAAACTGACGTAGCATACATTCTGCACAAAACAAATGATCCAATAAAGAGTGAAACATTTTGCAAAAAGTAAATATACTGAAAGTTCAAACTTTCATCTGCTGCAAGTTGTAGTTTCAGCACTTTGTATTTTTGAGATTTATACATTTCTTTTAGCTTGCTCAGACTTTTTAAATTGCACTCCAGCTTTTATCAAATTTTCATTCTACTTCCAAGCTGCTTTCGTCTGTTAGTAAATTCAGCCATGTTAATAATTACTCAATCATCCATATAATAGTAGATGGATGAAGCAAATTGTGCTATTCAGACATTCATTCTTTTTAACCTTTCATCATCTTCAGTTTCTACACAGCTGCCTATCCAAAATGCAACACCAAGAAGGACACGAGATAGCAAAGCCAGATTTACTGGACACATAGCAAAGATGAAACGATTTAGCTTACAAGTCCGTGCGACTTGCGGAACACGCAGACATCAATAGTTCGTGTGGCCCCCATGGCTGGCAATAACGGCCGCTACACGCCGCGGCATCGAACGAAAGAGGCTTAGAATGTGGGCTTGGGGTATGTCGGTCCAGGCTGCTTCCACACATTGCCACAGTTCATCAGGTGTAGCCGCGGGTGGTACTTATCCGGCCACTCGGTTGCCGATCAGCGACCAGACGTGTTCGATGGGCGACATATCGGGAGAACAGGCGTAACACGGCAGCAGTGACACCTTGTGGGCCGTAAAGAATTGTTGCACGATGCGTTCCACGTGCCGGCGCGCATTGTCCTGTTGAAACGTGGCCGCTGGCAGGTCCTGCAGGTAAGGGAGGACCACAGGCTCCAAAACGTCGGAGATGTAGTGGTGGCTGTTGAGTGTACCGGCGATGCGTACCAGAGAGGTGCGGGTGTCATATGCAATTGCGCCCAAAACCATAACGCCAGGCGACGGACCGGTGTGGCGATGCATAATGCAGGCGTCATACAGTCTCTCGCCGCGGTACCGACCATTGTGGTGCTGAAGGCAGAAGCGGGATTCGTCGGAGAAGACAATGTCGTTCCATTCTGTAGTCCAGGTGCGGCGTTCAACGGCCCACTGCCGCCGCACTCGCCGGTGGTGTAACGTCAATGGTAATCGGAGCAATGGGCGCCGTGCGACAAGTCCCCGCTCCTGCAGACGACGTTGAACGGTGCGAGCTGACACAGGTTGTTGCGCAGCACACCGAAATCCCTGCGCTAACGTTCGTGATGTGGCGGTGCGAGCCGTCAATGCCCGCAGCACAACATGCCGGTCCTTTCGTTCGGTGGTGTGCCGCGGCTGCGGCAATGGCTCACGTCGGTCCGTCCGTCCCTCCTGCACCCACCGAATCCACACTCGCCTCACTGTGGCTGGATGTCGTCCCACACGGGCACCGATGTCTCGGTACGATAAACCGCTGTCGCGATAAGCTACTATTCGTCCTCTGTCGAACTTCGAAACGTGCTGGAATGACTGCCGTATTCTGCGACGAAGCATCAGGAAGCTTCCCACGCACAGGTCCGGCAGCACAACACACTTCCACTACTTACACCCGCCTTGTGTGCACCCCTTCTTATAGTGTTTCTCAGTGGCGTGCTGTGTGCACATGATTTGCATATGCCCTGCAATGCTAATCGTTTGCATGTCTTCTCGCGGGCGACGCCAAATCGGATGCTTCTTTCTTGGTGTTGCATTTCGGGTGGCCAGCAGTGTAGATGAATATTCAACCCCGAGCTATTCTGTGCCATTTGAACGACAATTGCTACCAAATAAACGGAGGAGTGCTACGTTTAATTGAAGGGAATTCCAAAGAGTATTGCAATGTCGACTCAATCATCACAAATGATCCAGCTGAGAAGTTAAACATACTTTTAGAGTATCTGAATTCCATTACACCCTCCAGAATGCACCACACAAACTCACCCTGAAATTTGGCGTGATTTGTATGTTCATCAGGAATATTAACTTGGGCTCAAGCTTAGTCAATAGTGTTCGCATTTTGCCACGTGGTTTAATAGAAACATCTGTAAAACTAGAAGTTATTACAGGTGTTGGAAGAAATAATATTGCTTTTATGCCAAGAATAAAGCTGATATCCACTGATGCGTACATGCCGTTTTTCATGGCAAGATTGCAATTCCATCAAGACTGGATTAGGTAGGTAGATCCCAGTTTTCTTAAGTCTGCCCTTGCGCTTTAGTTATAGTTTTAGTGCTATAACTATAAATAAAGCGCAAGGGCAGACTTAAGAAAACTGGGATCTACCTACCTAAGGCAGTCTTTACTCACGGGCAGCTATATGTGGCGTTCAGTCGCGTGTAGGCACCCACAGACGTACAAGTTGTTATAAATCAAACGAGTGAGCAAGGCCAAAATGGTGATATATAGAAATACTATTGTAATATTACATATTCTCTATATCCCTTCTACAGAATACGTAAAGCGTGAAAAAATGGTGCAATTTTATTGCCACTTACTTGAAAACTGTGAAAAATACTTCTTACTAGATTAGGGTTTTTGCCCCACCAAGCCACTAGTCTTATATATAATTCCGTAGTGTTCTACAAATTTGCGGGACATAGATACGTCGTACGAACTTAGGAAATCGCTCATTTGAGAGATCTTGATCCCACGAATCGGGGAAAAATAAAATTTTATTTCTAAAGTTAATCAACTAATTGCTGTAAGTGCCACAACATTCAGACTGACTTCGTCATCGCAACGCGGGGCAGACGGGTAGTCGTAAGACACTCTGAGATGGCACCATACGGAGCCAGCGAGCAAAGAGCCAATTGGCTATTATCCAAGACAAATCGGATGTACGTGTTACTACTGCTATTCAGCTGTAAATTGTGTTACAGTGACGACAGATACACGGCTATGTTATGAGTAGCGTTCGAGGGAGACCACCCAAACGAGGGCGTGTTTTTCGTAATGTACGGTAACAAAGAAATTTCGAAAGCACACGTAATGATAGCAGTAATACACGCGGCATCCTATCTTTCCGAAAAGTTTTATTTAATTCCTGTTGTCATAAGGGCCTTATTTCCCTTCCAGAACTACAGAAATACGGGGCTGAAGGACTTACTTCTGAACAATACTAATTTTGTTCAGCACATCCGGAAATATAAGAGTGCAGTGTCATTCGCGTCCCTCTCGGCCATAAAAAAGAAGATTCAAAGCAATGGTCTGCACTGCTTTAAAATTCATGGACAGAATCATCAGTACATTTCGAATTTGTTACCACTTAATGGTGAAAATTGTACTTTATAGATTCCTCGGCAGCAATTGATATACGTATCGGTCGTAATGAAAATAAAGAATGAAAGCGATCGACAATGACAGCCCTTGCAGATATTCTGGCTAACAATCCTTACACCCAAGCATAGCAGACTGCAGCTGAGGCGACTGAACATGAAGTAGCAAGATGCAGCCTGGACTTGCGTTTTGCTGATAATACGTATATTTACACATTCTCTATATTCCCTCAACAGAATACAAAGAATGAAAAAATGGCGTAACTTTATTACGACTTTCTTGAAAACAGTGGAGAATAGTTCGTACTAGATCGGAGCTTTCGCCCTCTCCCCTTTCTTCCTCTCAAGCCTTTAATATATAGATATATACACTGACGGAAAAAAATCCCAACACCACGAAAAAATAGTTGTAGAGGAATGAAATGGCGGCAATACACATTGATCAAGGTTTCAAGATCACAGCTTATTGTAAGCGCGAGAAGAGCCATTTTAAAGGTGAAATGCTGGTACATTAATAACCCGTGTAACCGCCAGAATGTTGAATGCAAGCACGCAAACGTTCATGCATTGTGTCGTACAGGTGCTGGATGTCAGTTTGTGGGATGGAGTTCCATGCCTGTTGCACTTGGTCGGTCAATACAGGGACGGTTAATGCTGGTTGGGTGACGCTGGAGTTGTCGTCCAATGATGTCCCATACGTGCTCGATTGGTGACAGATCTGGTGACCTAGCAGGCCACGGCAACATGACGACACTCTGTAGAGCATGGTGGGTTACAACAGCGGTATGCGGGCGAGCGTTATCCTGTTGGAAAACACCCCTTGGAATGCTGTTCATGAATGGCAGCACAACAATTTGAATCACCAGACCGACGTATAACTGTGCCGTCAGGGTGTGTGGGATAACCACGAGAGTGCTCCTGCTGTCATAGAAAATTGCTCCCCAGACCATAACTCCAGGTGTAGGTCCAGTGTGTCTCGGCCGCAGACAGGTTGGTTGCAGGCGCTCACCTGGCCTCCTTCTAACCAACACACGGCCATCACTGGCACCCAGGCAGAACCGGCTTTCATCAGAAAACACAACAGATCTCCACTCCGTCCTCCAATGAGCTCTAGCTTGGCACCACTGACGTCGCAAATGGCAGTGGTTTGGAGTAAGTGAAATGCACGCTACAGGGCGTCTGGCTCGGAGCTGTCCTTTAAGTAACCGATTTGTAACAGTTCGTTGTGTCACTGTGGTGGCAACTGCAGCTCGAATTGCTGCCGCAGACGCGGTACGATGCACTACGGTCATACGCCGTACACGGCGGTCTTTCCTCTCAGTAGTGCCACGTGGCCGGCCGGAACCCGGTCTTCTTGAGGCAGTACCTTCCCTTGACCACCGCTGCCAACAATCATGCACAGTGGCTACATTCCTGCCAAGTCGTTCTGCAATATTGCGGAAAGAAAATCCACCTTCTCGTAGCCCTATTACACGACCTCGTTCAAATTCCGTGAGCTGTTGATAATGGCTTCTTCGTCTTCTTAAAAGCATTCTTGACTAACATCAACACACTACGTCGAATCTCAACGATAACTAACGCTCACGAACGTTAGAGCGCGTATTTACAGCAAACCTGCTTTGCATGTTCCGAGGGGCGCTACTAGCGCCACACGTATGCGCCGAGCGCGAAATTTGCATACACGTCATCTTACATATGTACTCTCACCGCCTACCAACTGTCGTTTATCTAACACAACCCCTTCTTGGTGTTGGGATTTTTTTCCGTCAGTGTATATATGTCGGCAGAAATCATGGCGCTTAGCGGCATTTGCCTAATATTTCCGCGCATTTGCCTAATATTTCCGCGCCATTTCTCTTTCCCGTACTTGTATCCTTGGATAATATCGCCCTCTTGTTTCTCCGATTTGTCTCCCTATTTCATTGACTTGTTTTGATGAACCTTCGGGGCGAGATGTTTTGCAGTTGGCTGGTTTAGCGTGGGATAAGGATCATTCTTACATCTGCATAAGAAAAGTATTTTCTCACGCTATCGTCTACCTAAATAGCCGTTAGTGTCAGTCTTCTGATTGTTTCCTTTCAGAACACTGCATTGCCTTCCTTTCTTTAGGACTGAATTAGGTTGGGGTGGGGGTGAAAGCATAATCTCTCTTGCATGGTGTAGGGATATGTGAAAGAGATATTTTCCCATTCCCTCTAAATTGCTTTAGCTGAAGTCTGAATGACATGCGTGACGAACTCGCGTAATTAATGTCACGTTTCATAATCCTAATTAATATGAAGATGTATCCGTAAAACAATGTTATCATCCGGTGGCGGTCATAATGTCGACATGGTCTTAAAATTCCCGCAGTCACAATGCAAGTCTTTATAAATACAGGGTGTCTCAAAAAGGTGTAACCAATTTCAAATGATGATAACTTTGGATATAAAATTAATATCAGCATTCTGTTTGTTGCAGGTGGTATAGGAATACCCTCAAGTTTTCTACAAATGTGCCCAATAGATCCTGCGACGAAAGCACAGATTAATTTTTTTTTTAATTTGGGGTTTAACTACCACCGTGAGCAACTCAATGGGCTATAAAGTAGTCGCCCGTCCCAAATTTAGGGACACTGGTTACAGGGGAGCGAGAGAGCCAGCGCCGTAAGACAAACACAACATCCATGCCTCACCGGGATTCGAATCCGCTCCCCTCTCTGACGAATGATCAGAAGCCATCGTTTAGACCACTGCGCTACCTGAGCGTCACAAAGCACAGATTGTGGAGTGGTTTATTGAAACCCGATCCGAAACGCAGGTTCAGAGGAATTTCTGAACAAAATATGGGAGCGAACTGCCCACACGTAACAGCATCAGAAAGTGGTATAAGTCATTCAAGGAAACTGGTAGCGTCCTTAAAAAGAAAAGCCCTGGACGACCATCGCTGGTTCCAGAAAGGCAAGAGGGTGTGAGACAAATATTCACTCGTAGCTCTCGAAAGTCAATCAGGCAAGCAGCACGACAGCTGACCGTCCCCAAGTCGTCAATGCATAGAGTGTTACGTCAGAGATTGGAAATGCACTCGTATGAACTGCAGATAACCCATCACATATCCCCAGATTATCATGTGAAACGTAAACAGTTTGCTGAAGAGATGTTGGAGAACATTGCAAGTGCTGAATCTTTCCCGAGACAAATCTGTTTCTCGGATGAGTGTACTTTCCATGTTTCTGGAAAGGTAAATAAACAGAGTGTGAGAATTTGGGAAACTGAACACCCGCATTGCACAATGAAGCATGAACATGATGGCCCAAAAGTGGATGTTTGGTATGACTTAATGGCCGACCGTGTTATTGGATCCTTTTCTTTCAGGAAGCGACCTTGAGAGCTGATAATTACCTGAACATGATGGAGCAGTTTTTGTATCCCCAGTTGGATGAACTTGCAACTCCAGTCATTTTCTAACAAGATGGGACGCCACTTCATTGAACTTTGATTATGAGGTGGTCTCCGGATACGAAATTTCCCAAAGGGTGGATTGGGCATGGTGGCTCCATTGCATGCCCCCCCCTCGACGTTCGTCGAACTTAACACCCTGTGGCTTTTTTTTTTTTTTTTTTTTTTTTTTATGGAGATTCATCAAGAGTAAGGTTTACAGCACCCCTGTTGCACATTGTTGACCTAAAGAAGAGGATTGCACACGCGCTGCAGAAAGTGAATACGGACATTCTCGAACGAACATGGTTGGAACTGGAATACCGTTTAGACATTCTTCGCAAGACAAATGGCGCCCATGTCGAATGTCTGTAAAACTTCATGATCTGTTATGACAATTAACACAAGTTGTGTATTGAGATCATTTATATTAAAACTGTTATGATTATTTCAAATTGGTTACACCTTTATGGGACACCCACTCTATATATATGTATGTATGCGTAGTATGAAGGAGCGAGGGAATATGAACTTCCATTGTGCATGGCTTTTATCGATTATGAAAAAGCCTTTGATTCGGTGAAACCATCAGCAGTTGCAATGGCTCTGAAATCCTGCGGTATTGAAGATGCATACATTAATATTATTAATAACATCTATGAAAATGCAAGTGCAAAGATTCGGCTGTTTGAAAATACAACACACATAAAAATTGGAAAAGGAGTGAGACAAGGTGACACCATATCTCCGAAGCTCTTTAATGCCACATTGGAAAATGTCTTTCAATCACTGAACTGGGAAAACAAAGGGATAAAGATTAATGGAGATTATCTAACCCACCTTCGTTTTGCTGATGACATAGTCATTTTTGCAACTACCCCATCAGAGCTGCAGAGTATGATCCAGGAACTTGCTGACAAGAGTAAAGAAGTGGGATTAAAAATGAACTTTCAGAAGACAAAAGTGATGTACAATGCTTTTACAAGAAATGAAGATTTATCGATTGATGGAGAAAAGCTGGAGATAACAGACACGTACGTTTATCTTGGACAGCAGATATCAAGTGAGGGTCACATTGGTGAAGAAATTAATCGGCGTACAAAACTTGCCTGGAGAGCTTTTGGAAGAAACAGCATAATTTTCAAGAGCAATATGCCATTATGTCTTAAAAGAAAAGTGTTTGATCAATGCATCCTTCCAGTGCTTACGTATGGTGCAGAGACGTGGACCTTAGCTAAAAGAGACATACAAAGGCTGCAGACAACTCAAAGTAGCATGGAGAGGTGCATGCTTGGTGTAACCAGGAGAGATAAGAAGAGGAACACGTGGATCCGAAAAATGACAAGAGTGGAAGACATCATGATCAGAGTTAAATCCCTGAAATGGCAATGGGCTGGACATACTGCCAGAAGAACAGACCATCGATGGACAGCCGAAATTTTAGATTGGATTCCAAGGGACAGGAAAAGACCCAGAAGAAGACCACATGGAAGATGGGTGGATGAAATTCGAAAGTATGCGGGAGTGACATGGAGGAGACTGGCACAAGACAGACCGTTGTGGAGGAAACTTGGGGAGACCTTCGTCCAGCAGTGGATTGATAATGGTTGACAATGATGATGATGATGATGCGTAGTATGTTTTTTTTGTTTTTTTCAAAAAAATGTTTTCACTTTTTTCTTACTTCAGATTATAGGCGAGTTTCGGACAAGTTGCCGCATGCAAAACTGGACACAAAGCGTTTGAAGTCCGTGATGGAGTATATATCATCATTGTCAGCCATTATCAATCCACTGCTGGACGAAGGTCTCCCCATGTTTATTCCACAACGGTCTGTCTTGTGCCAGTCTCCTCCATGTCACTCTCGCATACTTTCGAATTTCATCCACCCATCTCCAATGTGGTCTTCTTCTGGGTCTTTTCCTGTCCCTTGGAATCCAATCTAAAATTTCGGCTGTCCCCCGATGGTCTGCCCTTCTGGCAGTATGTCCAGCATATTGCCATTTCAGGGATTTAACTCTGATCATGATGTCTTCCACTCTTGTCATTTTTCTGATCCACAAGTTCCTCTTCTTATCTCTCCTGGTTACACCATGCTGCTTTGATTTGACTGCAGCTTTTGTATGTCTCTTTTAGTTAAGGTCCACGTCTCTGCACCATAAGTAAGCACTGGAAGGATGCACTGATCAAACACTTTTCTTTTAAGACATAATGGCATATTGCTCTCGAAAATTATGCTGTTTCTTCCAAAAGCTCTCCAGGCAAGTTTTGTACGCCGATTAATTTCTTCATCAATTTGACCCTGACTTGATATCTGCTGTCCAAGATAAATGCATGTGTCTGTTATCTCCAACTTTTCTCCATCAATCGATAAATCTTCATTTCTTGTAAAAGCATTGTACATCACTTTTGTCTTCTAAAAGTTCATTTGTAATCCCACTTCTTTACGCTTGTCAGCAAGTTCCTGGATCATACATTGCAGTTCTGATGGAGTAGTTGCAAAAATGACTACGTCATCAGCAAAACGAAGGTGGGTTAGATAATCTCCATTAATCATTATCCCTTTGTTTTCCCAGTTAAGTGATTGAAAGACATTTTCCAATATGGCATTAAAGAGCTTAGGAGATATGGTGTCACCTTGCCTCACTCCCTTTCTAATTTTTATGTCTGTTGTATTTTCAAACAGCCGAAACTTTGCACTTGCATTTTCATAAATGTTATTAATAATATTAATGTATGCATCTTCAATACCGCAGGATTTCAGAGCCATTGTAACTGCTGATGGTTTCACCGAATCAAAGGCTTTTTCATAATCGAAAAAGCCATGCACAATGGAAGATCATATTCCCTCGCTCTTTCAATTAGTTCTCTCAGTTCGTGGATATGATCTATTGTGCTGTAACCACTCCTGAATCCAGCTTGTTCTCTCGGTTGAGCCATGTCCAGTGTTACCTTCAAGCGGTGTGAAAGAACTTTAGTGAAGATTTTATAAACCGCTGATAGGTATATATACCTAAGTTAAAGCGCAACAGTATACATATATGTATATCATCATCATCATCATCATTGTCAACCATTATCAATCCACTGCTGGACGAAGGTCTCCCCAAGTTTCCTCCACAACGGTCTGTCTTGTGCCAGTCTCCTCCATGTCACCCCTGCATACTTTCGAATTTCATCCACCCATCTCCCATGTGGTCTTCTTCTGGGTCTTTTCCTGTCCCTTGGAATCCAATCTAAAATTTCGGCTGTCCATCGATGATCTGTCCTTCTGGCAGTATGTCCAGCCCATTGCCATTTCAGGGATTTAACTCTGATCATGATGTCTTCCACTCTTGTCATTTTTCGGATCCACGAGTTCCTCTTCTTATCTCTCCTGGTTACACCAAGCATGCACCTCTCCATGCTTCTTTGAGTTGTCTGCAGCCTTTGTATGTCTCTTTTAGTTAAGGTCCACGTCTCTGCACCATACGTAAGCACTGGAAGGATGCATTGATCAAACACTTTTCTTTTAAGACATAATGGCATATTGCTCTTGAAAATTATGCTGTTTCTTCCAAAAGCTCTCCAGGCAAGTTTTGTACGCCGATTAATTTCTTCATCAATGTGACCCTCACTTGATATCTGCTGTCCAAGATAAACGTACGTGTCTGTTATCTCCAGATTTTCTCCATCAATCGATAAATCTTCATTTCTTGTAAAAGCATTGAACATCACTTTTGTCTTCTGAAAGTTCATTTTTAATCCCACTTCTTTACTCTTGTCAGCAAGTTCCTGGATCATACTCTGCAGCTCTGATGGGGTAGTTGCAAAAATGACTATGTCATCAGCAAAACGAAGGTGAGTTAGATAATCTCCATTAATCTTTATCCCCTTGTTTTCCCAGCTCAGCGACTGAAAGACACCCTCCAATGTGGCATTAAAGAGCTTCGGAGATATGGTGTCACCTTGTCTCACTCCCTTTCCAATTTTTACGTGTGTTGTATTTTCAAACAGCCTAATCTTTGCACTTGCATTTTCATAGATGTTATTAATAATATTAATGTATGCATCTTCAATACCGCAGGTTTTCAGAGCCATTGTAACTGCTGATGGTTTCACCGAATCAAAGGCTTTTTCATAATGGATAAAAGCCATGCACAATGGAAGTTCATATTCCCTCGCTCTTTCAATTAGTTCTCTCAGCACGTGGATATGATCTATTGTGCTGTAGCCACTCCTGAATCCAGCTTGTTCTCTCGGTTGAGCCATGTCCAGTGTTACCTTCAAGCGGTGTGAAAGAACTTTAGTGAAGATTTTATAAACTACTGATAGGAGGCTGATAGGTCTGTAGTTTCCGAGATCCTCAATGTCACCTTTCTTATGTAGCAGGATCATTGTAGCGGTGTTCCAATCCTCAGGAATCTTTCCTTCATTAAGGCATCGAGTGAAAATTTGGGCGAGTACTGTTTCGATTTCTCCACTTGCTTCTTGTATGATGTCTACAGTAATTCCATCTTCTCCTGGAGCTTTTCCTCGCTTCATGTTCTTGATTGCATGTGCAACTTCTGCTGGAAGGACTGGAGGAACTCTGGTACTAGTATCTTTCATGATGTCTGGAGTGCATATATCATCCCTTTCATATAATTTGGAGTAGAAATCTTTCACTCTTCTCAAAATTTCGCCTCTATTTCTTGTTACAGAACCATCTTCATTTCTCAGTGCCATAATCCGTTTTCTTCCCTTACTGAGATGTCCCTTTGCTATCTTTAGGCTTTGGTTGTTTTCAATTGCTTTCCTCACTAGTTCACAGTTGAATTTCCTTACGTCTTCAGTGATACTTTTTCTTACTGTCTTGCATAGCTCTATGTATTCCACTTTGGAAGTCACATCTTCTTTAGTTGTCCTCATCTCTCTTCTTTTTTGCATCAACATTTTGGTTTTTCCTGATAATTTGTTCACATACAACTTGTTCTTAAACCCAGCTAATTTTGTTGCTGTTTCCATAAGAGCTTTGGTTACTTTTCTGTTAACTTCAGAGATGTCCACTTCTTCCGATGTTAGGCCTTCTAAAGCAGAGAACCTGTTCTTCAGTTCTAACTTGAAGGTATTATGGTGTTTTTTAAGGTTGGTTATGTCAATAGATTTTGTTTGTCTTATGAGCTTGCCACGTTCGAGTTTAGTGTTCAGGTGCATCTTACATCTCACCAATCTATGGTCACTACCTGTGTTGAACTTGTTTAGCACACTGCAGTCTTCTATGAATAATTTTTTGTTACACATAATAAAATCAATTTCACTTGTCGTCCCATTTGGATGTCTCCATGTCCATTTCCTGTGTGGCTTTTTCTTGAAGAAGGAGTTCAAGATGAAAAACCCTTCTGCCTCTGCAAACTCAACGAGAGTATTTCCACGCTGGTTTCTGTTGCCGTGACCGAATTTACCTACTGAAGTTTCATTCTGTTGCCGTTGCCCTATTTTTGCATTGAAATCTCCCATAATTATTTTCAAGTGCTGCTTACCTTTATTATTTAGATGACAAATTTCCTCATAAAATTCTTCAATTTCTTCTTCAGGATGACTTGTGGTGGGTGCATAAGTTTGAATAATCTGAGCCTGGTATCTTTTCGAGAGTTGGATAACAAGTCGTGCAGCTCTGTCAGAGGAACTTTCAACTTCTACAACTTTATCCTTCAGTTTCTTGTTTATTATAAATCCAACACCACTAGTTCTGCCAGTATCTGTCCCACGATAGTAGAAGAGATGTCCACTTTTCAGTTCGATGAGATCTTCTCCTTTTCTCCTTACCTCCCTTAGCCCCACGATGTCCCACTTGATCCTTTGTAGTTCCTCTTCCAATTCAAGAAGCCTTGAATCAGAAGATAGGGAGCGTCCATTGTAAGTAGCCAAGGTCAGCATCAGATGGCAGCCTAGTCCGGTCCTCCGGGGATTCTTAGCACCCTCTGCCTTCATGTCGCACTGGCCGCTGCCTTGGCCAGGTACATTCCAACTGCCGGAGACTGAGGGCCAAGATTTAAGTTGTGGAATCATTTTGGAGGGGTTTGGCCATAACTCACCACGCTGGCCAAGCGGGTTGGTGAGTGTGGGATAGAATTTCCTCTAATCCCGATGGTATAGTTATACCGCTATTGGCGGTCGTCAGAGCCCCTTTAGTGGGAACAGGATGCACCACGAGAAGGCGGGGTTGACATTTGTCAAGGAGAGGCTGTGATGTTACGCATCACCTGACCTTACATCCCTACACCTAAGTGAAAGCGCAACAGTATATATATATATTTTACCCGAGTAAAAGAGTGACATTATTTTAGTTCGCATATGAACTACATGTATAAGCCTTACTACTTGCTGAAATGGCCCAACCTGAAGCGGTGTTATGAATGCCTAGTGCAACACTTCGCCCAAAAAACAAAAAAACAAAACAAAACAAGAATGATTATATATATATATATATATATATATATATATATATATATATATATATCATTCTTGTTTTTTTTTTTTTTTTTTGTAATTTTAGTTTGGATTCCAAGGGACAGGAAAAGACCCAGAAGAAGACCACATGGAAGATGGGTGGGTGAAATTCGAAAGTATGCGGGAGTGACATGGAGGAGACTGGCACAAGACAGACCGTTGTGGAGGAAACTTTGGGAGACCTTCGTCCAGCAGTGGATTGATAATGGTTGACAATGATGATGATGATGATGATATATATACACACAATTTCGGAAAACTTAATAGCAACTCTGGAAATTTCTGACGTTTCTGGGTTTTCAGTGTTGCTACAAAAGTAATATAGCACATTTTGTACAAAACTTGAGTTCTGTTAAAGATATTCCCATTCTGTAAACTGATTTGGCTTCTGCATTAAATGTGCTTTAAAATGATTATATATATTTATGTATACACTATCTACCAACAAGTAATTGGACACCTGTGATAGCAAAGGAAAACGAAGTTTATTCACCTTCAATAGTTGGTGGAGCCTCCACGAGCGGCGATTACAGCTGCGACCCTCCGGGGCATACCCTCAACCAGGCGTTGTACGACGGCTAGCGGTATTTTCTTCTTCTCGGCTAGGAGAAGACAGGTCAATTCCTTCACCGATTTCGAACGGTGGGGGCACCCCTTAAGTCGACACTCCAACTCGTCCCATAGGTGTTCGATAGGGTTAAGGTCCGGGCTCTGCGCATGCCAGTCCATTCGATTAACCCCATTGTCACCATACCAAGCCATGGTGGACCTCGCAACATGACAGGTGGCATTGTCATTCTAGAAGTAACATGGGCCCACACCGTAAAATTGCCACAACGTAGAAAGCCCATGGTCATCCAAAATGGTGCAGTAGGTCTCGGCGTTGAGTCTACCAGGAATTGCGAACAAGGGTCCCGTGCCATACCAGGAGAAACACCCCCATAGCATAATTCCACCGTCGCCGAACTTCACAGTTGGCACAATACATTCCGGCAGGAGGCGTTCTCCAGGCAGACGTCAAACCAGACCCGGCCATCCAAACGGTAGAGGGTGAACCTTGATTCGTCGCTCCAGAGAACCTGATTCCATTGTTCAACTATCCACTGTCGACGTTCTTTGCACCACGTTAGCCGAGCAGCGCTATTGGACTTGGTGATCAAAGGCTTGTGGGTGGCAGCACGTCCATGATAACCAAGCAGATGGGCTTCCTTACGGATGTATTCATCGAAAGAACACTCCTGGATGCCTGTTGAAACTCCTCGCGGATGTGCCCCATCGATTTGGTGCGGTTCTTCCGAATTTCTCTGGCCAGCACCCGTCGGTCTCTAACTCCCAGTTTTGTGGGTCTGCCGGGTCGGGGCACATTCCGACAGTCACCTCTCATCTTCCACTTGCCAATCACGTAGTCCACTGTCGATTTTGGGTACTCCAACTCGCTGGATATGTCACGTATGGATCGGCCATTTCGGTTATACCCGACGATTACACCTTTCTCGAAATCAGAGAGCTCCGAACTGCGTAGTATCTTGCATGCAACTGGTTGCGTTGTTGTTTCCCACACGATAATTAACGGCGGCGGCAGTGACGTGTATCACGACCGCAGATATCGTCGATTGCAGAGGTTTCCAATTACTTGTTGGTAGATTGTGTGTGTGTGTGTGTGTGTGTATATATATATATATATATATATATATATATATATACTATAAAGATACCTAAGCAAAAAAATACATATATAATTTTGACTCACACCTAGTACAACATAGAAAAGGTTATGTATCTACCTGCGTGAGTAAAAGGAGAAAAGAAAAAAAGAAAATAAAACAACTGAATGTAGAAGGTGTCGAGAATACTGAGCCTTGGCTTTATCAAGGACCAGCAAAAACTCTGCATTTTCTCACTTCCACAAAGACCTAGTTGGAAATGGGTTTCTGCAAGGCCATAGATGCAAGTAACATTCCCACCTAAAATAGTTTAAAAAATATATATATAAGTCATGTCCTCCGTAGAGTAGCATGACCTAGCACTAGTTAACAATTTCGCTTGCATCCATTAACCTTCATGGCCCGACCCATGCTCTTCATCTGTTACTATTAAACAGAGAGAAGAAGATTAAAGAGAACTCAAGCTGTGAGAGTGACATAATGTCACTCTCACATGTCACTCTCACAGCTTGAGTTCTCTTTAATCTTCTTCTCTCTGTTTAATAGTAACAGATGAAGAGCATGGGTCGGGCCATGAAGGTTAATGGATGCAAGCGAAATTGTTAACTAGTGCTAGGTCATGCTACTCTACGGAGGACATGACTTATATATATATTTTTTAAACTATTTTAGGTGGGAATGTTACTTGCATCTATGGCCTTGCAGAAACCCATTTCCAACTAGGTCTTTGTGGAAGTGAGAAAATGCAGAGTTTTTGCTGGTCCTTGATAAAGCCAAGGCTCAGTATTCTCGACACCTTCTACATTCAGTTGTTTTATTTTCTTTTTTTTTCTTTTCTCCTTTTACTCACGCAGGCAGATACATAACCTTTTCTATGTTGTACTAGGTGTGAGTCAAAATTATATATGTATTTTTTTGCTTAGGTATCTTTATAGTATGTGAATTCTGAATTTTCAAAACTGCTGCGTTGCGCGTTTTGATTTTCAGGTTATTTTGCACCCTTCGTTTTAAATTCTAAAATTTTTTCCTTAGTCTTCAGTTTTGCTCTTAAGTATATATATATATATATATATATATATATACTGAAGGGATGTAAGGTCAGGTGATGCGTAACATCACAGCCTCTCCTTGACAAATGTCAACCCCGCCTTCTCGTGGTACATCCTGTTCCCACTAAAGGGGCTCTGACGACCGCCAATAGCGGTATAACTATACCATCGGGATTAGAGGAAATTCTATCCCACACTCACCAATCCGCTTGGCCAGCGTGGTGAGTTATGGCCAAACCCCTCCAAAATGATTCCACAACTTAAATCTTGGCCCTCAGTCTCCGGCAGCTGGAATGTACCTGGCCAAGGCAGCGGCCAGTGCGACATGAAGGCAGAGGGTGCTAAGAATCCCCGGAGGACCGGACTAGGCTGCCATCTGATGCTGACCTTGGCTACTTACAATGGACGCTCCCTATCTTCTGATTCAAGGCTTCTTGAATTGGAAGAGGAACTACAAAGGATCAAGTGGGACATCGTGGGGCTAAGGGAGGTAAGGAGAAAAGGAGAAGATCTCATCGAACTGAAAAGTGGACATCTCTTCTACTATCGTGGGACAGATACTGGCAGAACTAGTGGTGTTGGATTTATAATAAACAAAAAACTGAAGGATAAAGTTGTAGAAGTTGAAAGTTCCTCTGACAGAGCTGCACGACTTGTTATCCAACTCTCGAAAAGATACCAGGCTCAGATTATTCAAACTTATGCACCCACCACAAGTCATCCTGAAGAAGAAATTGAAGAATTTTATGAGGAAATTTGTCATCTAAATAATAAAGGTAAGCAGCACTTGAAAATAATTATGGGAGATTTCAATGCAAAAATAGGGCAACGGCAACAGAATGAAACTTCAGTAGGTAAATTCAGTCACGGCAACAGAAACCAGCGTGGAAATACTCTCGTTGAGTTTGCAGAGGCAGAAGGGTTTTTCATCCTGAACTCCTTCTTCAAGAAAAAGCCACACAGGAAATGGACATGGAGACATCCAAATGGGACGACAAGTGAAATTGATTTTATTATGTGTAACAAAAAATTCGTCATAGAAGACTGCAGTGTGCTAAACAAGTTCAACACAGATAGTGACCTTAGATTGGTGAGATGTAAGATTCACCTCAACACCAAACTTGAACGTGGCAAGCTCATAAGACAAACTAAATCTATTGACATAACCAACCTTAAAAAACACCATAATACCTTCAAGTTGGAACTGAAGAACAGGTTCTCTGCTTTAGAAGGCCTAACATCGGAAGAAGTGGACATCTCTGAAGTTAACAGAAAAGTAACCAAAGCTCTTATGGAAACAGCAACAAAATTAGCTGGGTCTAAGAACAAGTTGCATGTAAACAAATTATCAGGAAAAACGAAAATGTTGATGCAAAAAAGAAGAGAGATGAGGACAACTAAAGAAGATGTGACTTCCAAAGTGGAATATATAGAGCTATGCAAGACAGCAAGAAAAGGTATCACTGAAGACATAAGAAAATTCAACTGTGAACTAGTGAGGAAAGCAATTGAAAACAATCAAAGCCTAAAGATAGCAGAGGGATATCTCAGTAAGGGAAGAAAACAGATTATGGCACTGAGAAAAGAAGATGGTTCTGTAACAAGAAATAGAGGCGAAATTTTGACAAGAGTGAAAGATTTCTATTCCAAATTATATGAAAGGGATGATACATGCACTCCAGACATCATGAAAGATACCAGTACCAGAGTTCCTCCAGTCCTTCCAGCAGAAGTTGCACATGCAATCAAGAACATGAAGCGGGGAAAAGCTCCAGGAGAAGATGGAATTACTGTAGACATCATACAAGAAGCAAGTGGAGAAATTGAAACAGTACTCGCCCAAATTTTCACTCGATGCCTTAATGAAGGAAAGATTCCTGAGGATTGGAGCACCGCTACAATGATCCTGCTACATAAGAAAGGTGACATTGAGGATCTCGGAAACTACAGACCTATCAGCCTCCTATCAGTAGTTTATAAAATCTTCACTAAAGTTCTTTCACACCGCTTGAAGGTAACACTGGACATGGCTCAACCGAGAGAACAAGCTGGATTCAGGAGTGGCTACAGCACAATAGATCATATCCACGTACTGAGAGAACTAATTGAAAGAGCGAGGGAATATGAACTCCCATTGTACATGGCTTTTATCGATTATGAAAAAGCCTTTGATTCGGTGAAACCATCAGCAGTTACAATGGCTCTGAAAACCTGCGGTATTGAAGATGCATACATTAATATTATTAATAACATCTATGAAAATGCAAGTGCAAAGATTCGGCTGTTTGAAAATACAACACACATAAAAATTGGAAAGGGAGTGAGACAAGGTTACACCATATCTCCGAAGCTCTTTAATGCCACATTGGAGGGTGTTTTTCAGTCGCTGAGCTGGGAAAACAAAGGGATAAAGATTAATGGAGATTATCTAACCCACCTTCGTTTTGCTGATGACGTAGTCATTTTTGCAACTACCCCATCAGAGCTGCAGAGTATGATCCAGGAACTTTCTGACAAGAGTAAAGAAGTGGGATTAAAAATGAACTTTCAGAAGACAAAAGTGATGTTCAATGCTTTTACAAGAAATGAAGATTTATCGATTGATGGAGAAAAGCTGGAGATAACAGACACGTACGTTTATCTTGGACAGCAGATATCAAGTGAGGGTCACATTGATGAAGAAATTAATCGGCGTACAAAACTTGCCTGGAGAGCTTTTGGAAGAAACAGCATAATTTTCAAGAGCAATATGCCATTATGTCTTAAAAGAAAAGTGTTTGATCAATGCATCCTTCCAGTGCTTACGTATGGTGCAGAGACGTTGACCTTAACTAAAAGAGATATACAAAGACTGCAGACAACTCAAAGCAGCATGGAGAGGTGCATGCTTGGTGTAACCAGGAGAGATAAGAAGAGGAACACGTGGATCCGAAAAATGACAAGAGTGGAAGACATCATGATCAGAGTTAAATCCCTGAAATGGCAATGGGCTGGACATACTGCTAGAAGGACAGATAATCGATGGACAGCCGAAATTTTAGATTGGATTCCAAGGGACAGGAAAAGACCCAAAAGAAGACCACATGGGAGATGGGTGGATGAAATTCGAAAGTATGCAGGGGTGACATGGAGGAGACTGGCACAAGACAGACCGTTGTGGAGGAAACTTGGGGAGACCTTCGTCCAGCAGTGGATTGATAATGGTTGACAATGATGATGATGATGATATATACTGAAGAGCAATTGAATTAGAGACAGCTGGCGTTATGCAAATGTGGCGCTGTGGGTGGCCCTGTAAACGGAAATGACATGACGTATGCAGCGATCCGACAATATAAGGAGTGATGCGACAAGAATCAGTAAGAGTCGGACACAGTATGGGTAAGACGAAGGATCTAAGCGTATTTGATCGTGAGCAAATTGTTGGGGCCCGACGAATGGGTCACTCCGTCTCGGAAGTGGTGCAGGCACTGGGATTTTCACGAGCCACTGTGTCACAGGTGCACCGTGAGTGCGTGGAATCCGGTAAAACCATCCCTGCGAGAGCCAACTGCCGTGGACAACAGCTTGAAGATGAGCGGGATCATCGTCGTCTAGCTCGCATTATAACAGCGGATAGACGGGCCACAGTGCAAGAAATCGCTCTGCAATTTAACGCTGGTGCACAAAAGCGTGTAAGCAGCCACACCATCCAGAATCATCTCCTCGCTATGGGGTACAGAAGCCATCGTCCCACGAGGGTACCGCTGCTGACCGCACATCACAGGGTGCAAAGATTAGCATGGGCGCGGGAACATCGCCACTGGACCCTAGACATGTGGAAAAACGTTGCCTGGACTGATTAGTCGAGGTTCACGTTGGTACATGCGGATGGCAGGATACGAGTACGGCGCAAACCACATGAAGCGATGAATCCTTTTTGCCAGCAGGATACTCTTCAAGCTGGTGGGGGTGGCATTCTCGTGTGAGGACTGTTTATGTGGACTGAAATGGGACCCCTGGTACGTGTGACATCGTCCCTCACAGTTAACGTTACCGGGATATCCTGGACGACCATTTTCTCCTGTTTGTGCGTGTTTAACATCCCACTGGGGACCTCATCGTGCAACAAGACAATGCACCGTTCCATCGCTCCCGAATTGTATCCGAATGGTTGGATGAACTCTCCGCCGACGTGACCTCGCTTCCTTGGCCAACTAGGTCATCTGACCTCAATCCCATCGAGAACATCTGGGATGCCATTGAGAGAGATGTTCGAGGCTCTGACCCCCTCCGTCGAATCTTCGTGAACTGTGGGAGCTTGTTCAGAGGTCGTGGTTTCGTATGGCTTCCCAACGGTTCCGGTGTCTTGTCGAGTCCACGCAGAGACGAATCGCCGCATCATCACGGCGATAGGTGGTGATACACGTTACTAGACACGTATCTCTAATTCAATTGCTCTTCAGTGTATATATACATTTTGAGTATTATCTAAATATTTACTTTGTAGTAACACTGAAAACCCAAAAACGTCAGAAATTTTCAGAGTTTCTATTAATTTTCCCGTAACTGTTAGTGTGTATATATAAAAATTTCTAAAGAGGCCTAAGGACTTGCAATTAACATTTTGTGACCGAGTGCAAGTGCAAAATTATTATTTTAGTCTTTTATGTGACCCTTATGAATATGAGACGTGTGTTACGAAATGTCGGAAGATCAAAAAATGTAGACAGTTAAAACGTCGACAGAGTCGAAATGTTCAAAGTAACAATGAAATGTGTAATTTTTCCCTTGTCTTCACTTTTATTTTATTTTAGTTTTGACATTTTTATTAAGTTTTGAAAAATTTATACTTCGACAGCGTTTTTTTTTCATCTTTATTGTGCTTTTGACAGTATTTAAGTATTCATTACAACATTTTGGCATTGTTTTTTTGTGTTGCACATCTTACATAGCGTTTTGCATTTTTGTTATATTTTGGGTATTTTACATTTTACTTTCGGTGGTGGTCGTAATGTCGACAGGGTCAAAACATAACTACCGACAGTCACAATGCCTACTTTTTAATTTTTTTTTTTTTTGAAATATTTGTTTTCATTTTAATTTTAGATTTAAATCATATGGGGAGCAATGCTTTAGAAACCCTGTTGTTTACGGTTCTTGTCGAAATTTAATGCTGTACATGACTTCCACATTGAGAGGTTAAGGAACTAAGTAATGTACAAGGAGATCAAATTTCAAGGACACTACTTAATTCCACTGACATATTTAGAAGTATGTGAATTTACCACTAACAAGTACCAAGACATATGGCCGAGACCAACAATGAGGATTCACAGGGTATTAGCAGCCCACATGAGGGAATCCTAGTGATCCTCGGATAGAATTGACATTAAATGGGAGCAGGAGCAAATTCCTTATGTTTGTCAGTTTACTTAAGCAAAGAATTTCAACAGCTGCGTCCTAATTGACAAAAAAAAAAAAAAAAGTAATATTTAGATCCTATCGACATCATGACCGTGTCCACATTTTGATTTATGGACTGCGTCGACATTTTGATTGTTTACGTTTTTACCCTGTCGCCATTATGACCCTATGACCATGTCGCCATTTTAACTGTGGCATTTTGGTGTCGACATTTTGATTTTCGACATTTCGTACCACACCCCTCTTATCTTGCTTTTCATCGAATAATGTGCTGATTTATTTTTCTTTGGTAATCAGTTCGTCGGAGATGCTGGTAAGAATGATGCTTCAGGCTTCGTATGTTTTTCATTCTTTGAAATTGAGGTTCAACTTCAAGAGTTTAAGATTAATATAAAGTTACGTATCAGTCAAAACTTCTCGCTAAATCCCTATGTTTGTCGTTTCGCAGAAATTCCGTTCTTGACAACCTTCAATTCACTCCGCAGACTTACACATCGAAACTGAATTGCAGAGACTCCCAACCATAGATTAGGACAGCACATCATACTCTCTAAATGACCAGAGAAACTGCAGAAATTAAAATCGTTCGTTTAATAAGGCGGATTAGCAGTTACATACGCAATCTCAGGATAAAGTCCAATTTTCCTCAGTATGCGCCGTACGTGCATCGACACCATTCCCACACCAAAGAATTTTTACGCTGGCATGGTTTGCTGGCTAACGCGTGCCGCTGAGTAACCTTAAGATAACAGATTTTTGATAAGCAATTAAAGTCACCCAACTGTTAATAGAGAAAATACAATTTCCCTAGCGTCGAAATAAAATGGCAAATTCAATGAGGATTTTGCCTTATCACATAACACATTTCCATTACGTGTAAAGGCACATAACATTAAAGAAAAAAGAAAAATATTAATCACTAAAGAGAGTCTGAAACGGGAGAAAAAAATCTCAGAACAAACGATTTTGTTGCGCATGACAGTTAAGGACATACATAAAAAAAACACTGAATGAATCTCACCTGAAAGAATAGGAAGGAGGTTATGTATTCAGCAAAAAAACTTGAAGAACTCTCTGACGTATACCTCTATCTTAACTTTCTTCTCTTTTTAGTTCGTTTCCTTTATGTAACTTATGTTATCTTTCAGTCACATTTTCATTCTTATATTACCTCTTAGTTGTATTTTCCTTCTCCAAGTTTCTCCGTACGTTTTGGCAACAAATGGTAGCTAGTCAAAAGGTAAATAAAAGGTGATACTCTAGATTGAGAGGTGAACAACAATATAGTCTGCAAAAGGTGTGTCGACAATTTTATAATCTGCAAAAGGGAGAGTGTATGTTATTATTCAACGAGCTGTAATATCTTGCTGTTATAGAAATACGCATGTGATTAGCTCAGTTAATAATACAGTTCAGTTAGTTTTTCACTAATATATTTCAATTTGTGTTTGACAAGCGAGCTTGTAAGCGTCTTGAAAGGACAGAATAAAAGTAATTTATTTTGCTTTTTTGAATCCTGGCAGTTAGTGTTTTCTTCTAAGTATTAGTACAGAGGATTGACAGTGATTTTTTAACAAAAAATATATTTTTTAAAAATTGTAACTCCTCCCTCACCGAAGAAATATTTCATTGGATTGGACCTTGAAGAACTGCACAAATAAAACGAGATGTGGAAAACAGATGAAAGATCTCGATTTTTGAAACTACCTTCTATATATTAAGGTAAATGGAATAAAAATCACGCTACAATACAGAAGATAGCAATTGATATAAATACGTGTATAAGATTGCAAAATTAAAGCGAGGGACCACTTACAAACAAAAAGGTTGCAAGAAGTGTCAGTCAAAAAACAGAATTTTTAAGTATCCGGGTAAATGTTTTTCAAATGACTAAATAAATAACATGAAAATCATGTAAATATTTTTCTTTTTATTTCAGGAATAGTCAAATTCAGCACTAAGAAATTAAGTTGTACTAAGCTGCTCGAACTCCTGACCTGAACTTCTGCCCTCGATGACCTTAAAAAACCCCAGTCGTGACGGTGATTCAAGATATTTAATGCACTATTTATTTATTTTCCATTCTTTAACGCAAATGTTTTCACTGGGTAGCGTAAATGCATATTCGCGTTATATGTAAAATCTCTACTACTGCTTATGTGGCTGGAAAATTTATTTTTAGATAGCGTTGCTGGGAATGTGACCAAAAGTTATTTTCATGCTGTTTAAGGTGTCTCAGAGTTTAGAAAAGTACGGACTACACACTTTGAAGTACCTTTTTCTTGTCAAATTTCTGTATTTTAGTTTTCAGAAAACGTGCCGTTTACACGCAAGTTTCATTGTTGCTCAGTTCCTGTCTGTGTTTTTTTATCTTAATTTGTGACGTTATCATTGTTTTCCATCCGTAACAGCAGAAAAGACATCTTAACTAACAATTATATGAAAATTTTTACTTTCCAATAAACTAATCACACCTACTTACCAGTCACTTCAAATCAGTATAATAAAATATAAATGCATGTCTTGCAATTTCCCGTAATGAAGTCAAGGAATCGCAGTAAGAATCATACCGGCAAGTATTAAGAATTAAACGTGTCCACGAAGCTGCAGTTGGTCGCATATGACAGCATTACAAGTATTCTGTCATTGGCGGCATATACACTATATTGACAAAAGTCAACGGACACATAGAAGAGAAACACAACATAGCATTTATTGACATACATTAGTACGGTGTCGGTACACCTTTGGTCTTAATGCATGCACTGACCCTCCGAGGCATGCTTTCCACAAGGTTTTGGAATGCAGCTATAGGTATGCGCTTCCATTCAGTACATAATGCTGCCGCTAACTGTTGCTTAGAAATAGGCTTTAATTCCAAACTTCTTATGTTCACCCATAGGTGCTCTATGTGATTTAGATCAAGGCCATGTGCTGGCCAGTCCACACACAATACGGAATTATCGTCAAACCACGCCCTACGAAACCTGCTTTATGGCTCGGTGCATTATCCTGCTGGTACCAACCAGGCTCGGTTCCATAGTATTGCCACAGAGTTGGTAGGGCATAATTGTCCAGAATATCGAGGTAGACGTGCTGGTTAACAGGTTTGTCCACGATAACCGATGGCCCGGGACTATACCACGAAAAACACCCCCACACGAGTACACTGCCAGCTTTACACTTGACCGTAGGAACAGTACACTGTGGTACATAGCGTTCCCCCGGCTGCCGCCATACCCACACACGGCCATCAGACTGATGGATCGTGTATCTGGATTCATCAGTCCATAGGACCCATTTCCACTTATCTACGGTCCACGATAAATGTTCTTTACACCATGTTAAACGACGGGTAGCATTCAGAGTGGAGATGAAAGGTTTATGAGCAGCCGCACGACCACGGTAACCTATGGAATGAAATTTTTTGGGAATGGTACGTGTACATACCGAGGTTCCAGCATTGTTACTCACCTGTGCACTGAGGTCTTGTGCAGTACTCCGTCGATTAGCTGTAACGACACTCCCGAGGCTTCGATGTCCTCTATCACTGATTTTCTTTGGTCTGCAGGTACATTTTGCTGCTTCAGCCACGCCATGTGTCTTCCACTACTTCAGTACATCCTAAAGAGTTGACTTGGGTATGTTTAAACGCCTCTCGGTTTCTCTTATGGACAAAACATTAATATAACACCCAACAATCTTTCCTTTCTCCCGCTGCGACATTTTCACTCAATTTCACATTGCGATATCATCGCGGTATTTGTCATTTTCTTGAAAGACTTCCGTCCACAGTGAGTAGAGTATAGGTCCCAGCCACCTACAGCGAAATCGCCTTTTGGGCAGGACACCGAAACGGAAGGAATGAGAGCAAGTGTAGCGACTTTGACAGAACAGTTTGTAGTGAGATTAGAGTACAGTAGATGGCGCCACCGTACAAGTACGATGTTGCACATAGAGGGGCGAGAGAGTTTCAGGGGGTGGCATAGGAAAGGATACCCATTTAAACAGTGGGTCCAGCCTGGGGGCAGTCACTTAACCTGCTCGTCCGATGCACGGCGGATATTCAGCGATTGTTAGTAAATCACACCATCTCTGAAGGATCAGCTCAGGCTCGAAGCTGAGGACCTTGCATCGATAATCTGACCCGCTAACCACTAAGCCATCCGCGGCTCATATGATCGCGGTCAACTGCAGGCTTGTTTTTATACCGCTTGCAGCTGTACCGCGCATCTTAACAACGCAGCGGATCCGTTCATTTGCTTTTGAAAGGGTGTCCGGTGACTTTTGTTAATATAGTGTATTTGATATTGTGATCAATCATGTCCGCGGCACTTCCAGGGTTTTTTGTGAACAGTAAATGTAAATGAGAAAGTGAATTCCCTACTACTTGTTTCCCTATGGTATTGATTGAGATTCAGTTCCATTCTGAAAACAATTACCTTATATCAGAGTAGCGAGACTTTGACAATCTTGAGAAATTCTCTGGGGATGCCTAAAAAATTGCAGAACAATCAGTACCAAATTCACTACTGCGCCAATTCTAGTGATTTAAGTTAAACAGATGAAAAACAGCGTTCTACAGGAAAATTAGATACTGTCGATTATTTAAGCTACGAATTTTTGAGTCTTTACTCTGGCTACGATTTTCGCAAACATGTGATTTGCTATTGTGCGTCACGTCGCTGCACGTCGCTCGATTTCAAAATTTTCACATCTAACTTCTGGACCAAAAAGGTAGAAATAAAAGCAACCGAAAAAAGAAAGAAAAACTGAAAAGAAAAACATTATATCATCACTCAAAAATTCAAGATTTCAGTTTATCTTAAAATTGAGTGTGAATCTAAAAGAGTTGAGAACGGGGAAAATAAGAATATTCGACCCCTCTTCCCCCTGATGTATACTGTTGTTTATGTAAGGGATGTAAGGTCAGGTGATACGTAACATCACAGCCTCTCCTTGACAAATGTCAACCCCGCCTTCTCGTGGTACATCCTGTTCACACTAAAGGGGCTCTGACGACCGCCAATAGCGGTATAACTATACCATCGGGATTAGAGGAAATGCTATCCCACACTCACCAACCCGCTTGGCCAGCGTGGTGAGTTATGGCCAAACCCCTCCAAAATGAATCCACAACTTAAATCTTGGCCCTCAGTCTCCGGCAGCTGGAATGTACCTGGCCAAGGCAGCGGCCAGTGCGACATGAAGGCAGAGGGTGCTAAGAATCCCCGGAGGACCGGACTAGGCTGCCATCTGATGCTGACCTTGGCTACATATCACGGACGCTCCCTATTTTCTGATTCAAGGCTTCTTGAATTGGAAGAGGAACTACAAAGGATCAAGTGGGACATCGTCGGGCTAAGTGAGGTAAGGAGGAAAGGAGAAGATCTAATTGAACTGAAAAGTGGACATCTCTTCTACTATCGTGGGACAGATACTGGCAGAACTAGTGGTGTTGGATTTATAATAAACAAGAAACTGAAGGATAAAGTTGTAGAAGTTGAAAGTTCCTCTGACAGAGCTGCACGACTCGTTATCCAACTCTCGAGAAGATACCAGGCTCAGATTATTCAAACTTATGCACATACCACAAGTCATGCTGAAGAAGAAATTGAGGAATTTTATGAGGAAATTCGTGATCTAAATAATAAAGGTAAGCAGCACTTGAAGATAATTATGGGAGATTTCAATGCAAAAATAGGACAACGGCAACAGAATGAAACTTCAGTAGGTAAATTCGGTCACGGCAACAGAAACCAGCGTGGAAATACTCTCGTAGAGTTTGCAGAGGCAGAAGGGTTTTTCATCTTGAACTCCTTTTTCAAGAAAAAGCCACACAGGAAATGGACATGGAGACATCCAAATGGGACGACAAGTGAAATTGATTTTATTATGTGTAACAAAAAATTCGTCATAGAAGACTGCAGTGTGCTAAACAAGTTCAACACAGGCAGTGACCATAGATTGGTGAGATGTAAGATGCACCTCAACACTAAACTCGAACGTAGCAAGCTCATAAGACAAACAAAATGTATTGACATAACCAACCTTAAAAAACACCATAATACCTTCAAATTGGAACTGAAGAACAGGTTCTCTGCTTTAGAAGGCCTAACATCGGAAGAAGTGGATATTTCTGAAGTTAACAGAAAAGTAACCAAAGCTCTTATGGAAACAGCAACAAAATTAGCTGGGTCTAAGAACAAATTGCATGTGAACAAATTATCAGGAAAAACCAAAATGTTGATGCAAAAAAGAAGAGAAATGAGGACAACTAAAGAAGATGTGACTTCCAAAGTGGAATATATAGAGCTATGCAAGACAGTACGAAAAAGTATCACTGAAGACGTAAGGAAATTCAACTGTGAACTAGTAAGGAAAGCAATTGAAAACAACCAAAGCCTAAAGATAGCAAAGGGACATCTCAGTAAGGGAAAAAAACAGATTATGGCACTGAGAAAAGAAGATGGTTCTGTAACAAGAAATAGAGGCGAAATTTTGACAAGAGTGAAAGATTTCTACTCCAAATTATATGAAAGGGAGGATACATGTACTCCAGACATCATGAAAGGTACCAGTACCAGAGTTCTTCCAGTCCTTCCAGCAGAAGTTGCACATGCAATCAAGAACATGAAGCGGGGAAAAGCTCCAGGAGAAGATGGAATTACTGAAGACATCATACAAGAAGCAAGTGGAGAAATCGAAACAGTACTCGCCCAAATTTTCACTCGATGCCTTAATGAAGGGAAAATTCCTGAGGATTGGAACAACGCTACAATGATCTTGCTACATAAAAAAGGTGTCATTGAGGATCTCAAGAACTACAGACCTATCAGCCTCCTATCAGTGGTTTATAAAATCTTCACTAAAGTTCTTTCACACCGCTTGAAGGTGACACTGGACATGGCTCAACCGAGAGAACAAGCTGGATTCAGGAGTAACTACAGCACAATAGATCCTATCCACGTACTGAGAGAACTAATTGAAAGAGCGAGGGAATATGAACTTCCATTGTGCATTGCTTTTATCGATTATGAAAAAGCCTTTGATTCGGTGAACCCATCAGCAGTTACAATGGCTCTGAAAACCTGCGGTATTGAAGATGCATACATTAATATTATTAATAACATCTATGAAAATGCAAGTGCAAAGATTCGGCTGTTTGAAAATACAACACACATAAAAATTGGAAAAGGAGTGAGACAAGGTGACACCATATCTCCGAAGCTCTTTAATGCCACATTGGAAAATGTCTTTCAATTACTGAACTGGGAAAACAAAGGGATAAAGATTAATGGAGATTATCTAACCCACCTTCGTTTTGCTGATGACAGTCATTTTTGCAACTACCCCATCAGAGCTACAGAGTATGATCCAGGAACTTGCTGACAAGAGTAAAGAAGTGGGATTAAAAATGAACTTTCAGAAGACAAAAGTGATGTACAATGCTTTTACAAGAAATGAAGATTTATCGATTGATGGAGAAAAGCTGGAGATAACAGACACGTACGTTTATCTTGGACAGCAGATATCAAGTGAGGGTCACATTGATGAAGAAATTAATCGGCGTACAAAACTTGCCTGGAGAGCTTTTGGAAGATACAGCATAATTTTCAAGAGCAATATGCCATTATGTCTTAAAAGAAAAGTGTTTGATCAATGCATCCTTCCAGTGCTTACGTATGGTGCAGAGACGTGGACCTTAGCTAAAAGAGACATACAAAGGCTGCAGACAACTCAAAGTAGCATGGAGAGGTGCATGCTTGGTGTAACCAGGAGAGATAAGAAGAGGAACACGTGGATCCGAAAAATGACAAGAGTGGAAGACATCATGATCAGAGTTAAATCCCTGAAATGGCAATGGGCTGGACATACTGCCAGAAGAACAGACCATCGATGGACAGCCGAAATTTTAGATTGGATTCCAAGGGACAGGAAAAGACCCAGAAGAAGACCACGTGGAAGATGGGTGGATGAAATTCGAAAGTATGCGGGAGTGACATGGAGGAGACTGGCACAAGACAGACCGTTGTGGAGGAAACTTGGTGAGACATTCGTCCAGCAGTGGATTGATAATGGTTGACAATGATGATGATGTAACTATATCATTAAACGATTTATAGAAACCCTCCGACAATTTTATGGTAATAAATAAGGAAAGTGCAGAAATATTTTCTCACGACCGTTGGCATTCATGCACTGGGACGCGCATTTTGCATAAAGGCAATAAATAATTCACACACATCTCCAGACCTTTTGACCTCCACTAAGAGCAGATACCATGATATTAAGTTATAGAAACAAGTAGTTATCGGGCAATTCGTGCTTCGAATAACATCTCTGAATATTTCTTTATTCTAATAACCGGTAATGAAGATAGTCGGGCCATTTATTGAATTAGACCTTGACATGCTATCAACGGAAAAATCACAGGATTCAAATTACCTTGCTTGATCTCAAAGTGATAAAAGTTTCCGGGAAAACTTATCAAACACTACATAAAAAAGGACTTCCAAAAGATTTTATTCCTAGAGACTGACATTTTTCCAGGAAGTAACCTGCAGTCATGATAAAAAAAAAACGGCATTTTGTAAATATTTTCACATAAAAAAAGAAAATAAATTCTGAGGAAAATATCAGAAAAATTCAGGAATATCGTTTTTATTTAGTTTTTGCTATAAAAAATTGATGTATTTATTTAAGGCGATTAATTTATATAGCTGAGTAAAATTTGTACAACTTCTAAATCTGATAATGCTCAATTGTTTATCGCTACTTGATGTAACTTAGAAATTTACCGCACAACAAAATGTTTTATATTGCTTGTTTTCGAAAGCACCAACTTTAGAAGAACCCTGATCCCTTTATCTTACAAAAGAAAATTTTCAAGAAAATTAAGTTTTTATAAATATCGAAATCGGTTGGGAAACCTTCACAGAACCATTGTCAATAACTGACAGAATACAGTGAACCATTTCGGACTGCTATTTATATTCCTTTCCTCGATTTCTATTGTAATCGCAGACATATATTCTTTGAAGTGAATCAAAGGCCTTTGCCAATTCTTTTTTTTAATACTTCAGAGTATACAAAAGAAAAATTAATCTTTATAAGTTTTTTATGTTTTTCTTCCGGAAGATCATGATACCGTGCTTGCTATTCCAATCCTTAGATCTCTCCTGCCCATGTCCACAACAGTGGAACAAAGAAGTGATCAATAATATTTATGACATCAGAATACGAAGTTTGTATATGTATAATAATCGAACAGTTATCAAACTTTGCACTTTTGTACGTTTGAAAATAATAATTAGAGGTTAGGGCCTCGTACCGCAGAGCCGTTGGCTCTACGGTACGAGGTTCTAACCTCTAAATTATGCATCTCAAATGGGTCCGGGTTAGAGTCCCGATGAGGCATTGATGGTGTTTATCTCGCATCACTGTCTCTCTTCCTTTCGTGGAGCCAGTGGCGCAAAGTCACAGACAAGTTACTGCTTATAGCGCATTAAGTTTGAAATGCTGGCCCTTAAAGTCACCCCAAAAAATACACCCGATAACTAAGACGTTTAGATCGAAAATCAAAGCTTCATCAACAGTAAAAATCACGCTATATTTTTTTCGAAGTGGCAAGAAAACAAAACTGCCAATATTAGGGTCTTACAGAAGATTCGACGCTGAATGGAATGTCCTTTGAAATTCACCAAGAAAAAAAACGACACCAACGATAAATCCAAGATCGTCATAGCACCTGAAAAAAGTCGAGGAACATCGACCAGGAAACAGGTTTATAGATTTAAGCGAGTGAAAGAAAAACATCGCACCATGAAACGAGTTTATAGATTTCATCGAGTGTACCATCACGCGCGTGAAAAGATGCTCAGATTATTAGGAAAAAAAAAAAAAAGACTATGAAATTTGTTCAAAGGAAAAACTCCGAAAACCAAAACTTAAAGATAGATTGAGATATCAGGAGCCCATGAATCAAATTTTGTATGATACTGTATATGCACCTCCAAAGGTAAAAATAAATAATAAAACTGTATATGCACTTCCAAAGGTAAAAATAGATAATAATAAAACAAAAAACATCAAAACATGCCACTACCGAAATAAATAGACGATGAACAATGGCAGAGAAAGAAAAAAAAACGTAGGGGGGGGAAGAAGAGCTCTTCGTTGTGCATGGAAAATTCTAAAACCCGTTTCCGAAATGATGTTACATGTTAGGGCATTTAGAAGTAGTGATAAAGCCTGGAATGGAATTCATAGATGGCTATTCTTATTGATGAAAGGAAAAACTCCACTTACGCTGCGGAGACTCGTCGAAATTGCCGAATTTGAAGTAACGTTTTTATTGCTAATTTATTCAAAATACACTTTAGTGCTAACAAATCATTCTAAAGCACTAAAATTTTGTGTCAGTTGTTTAGAAAAGTGGAATAAGTTGTTTACGCATCCAAATTTAACATCAGTTGTTTCCCATAAAATGAATCCAGATTAATATAAGTTGTTTACCAAAGTGTGCATCTGCTCCCAGATTTAGCATCAGTGTCTTACCAGAGTTTATCATTAGTGTATCCGGATTAATACCAGTTTTTAACAAAGCTCGCATCTCTAAATGTAGCATTAGGGTTTGCAATGTTTTTTTAAAGAAATAACGTATATGCTAATCTAAGAAATAAATGCCTGCTACCCATTTCATAGATTATGACACCAAAGGGATTTTTCTGGAAAGAAACACAAGAAAACACACACAATAATTCATTTAACGCTATGATTTAGTTTCTACGTTTTTTTATTTTTATTAAAAATTAGAAGAATATCGTTGAAGGAATAAATTTTTTTGCTTCTATGTTTTTAAAATTAATTTTATATAGGTAGAAGTTTCCATATCTCTAAAATTAATTTCATCGTCTGAGGTTTCACATTCTGGGAACTAATTTTAGCACGTCTTTTGTAAGAAAAAAAGCACGTGCTTATTGTAGCACTTTGTCCGTCCGTCTGTCGACACCACATCTCTGCAAATATTAAACAGATTTCAACAATTCATTTTACGTTAAGAAGCCCCGAAGTGTGAGAACGACGATTCTTGCTTACCGTTCTTTTTTCTTTTCCGATGCACAACTTCGCCCCTAGAAGGCGCAAATGTAGATGCTATTGAATTCAAAATACATTTTATTCCATGTAATTAATTGCTCCCAAATATCCTACAGAAAAAATTCTTTCTTCCATTTGATACCATTTATAACGATAACTGTTTTGGGTACAGTTTCTTTTTTTCAAGTCATGCGTAGTTCTTCCGCTAGGTGGCGCAAAAGTAAGTTGCAATTTTCCTGTTATTGCTTTCTAAAATGATCGATCTGAAAAATTCTTTTTGCATCAAATAGAACTCCTGGCGTGAAATGTTCTGCGTAATTATTTTTCATTTCTGGTGAAGAATGGTATTGCCACTAGGGGGAGTAAGTGTATATTCCTGTTTCTGATGTGTTTGCAGCAGAATCTGCGCTTCTGAAAACTGGACTAAAAAAATTATTTTGTGTGGTCAGATAACACTCATTACAGAAAACCTTTCCAAAATATCTTCTGCTTAAAACAACGCATAGTTCTTCAGCCAGGGAAGTATATGTATATCTTATTTTTCTCGATATCACTGATTCTCTTAATACGATTTAAAAAATAATTCTTTGTCGGAGAGAGTTTCGGGTTCGAAATGTTTTGCATATAATTTCAAATTGTTCTTAAAGTACAAGTTTGCTTCCAGAGAGCATAAGCTCGCATTTGTAGAATATTTACAGCAATTTCTGCGCATCTAAAAACCCGATCAAAAAAATCCTCCTTCAGTCAGATTCTACTTTCTACGAAATATATTTGTGCTCATTTCCTTCCCCAAGTAATGCACAATTTTCCCGCTAGCACAATGTTGCATCTGTTTTTCTCAATATTCTGCTTCTAAAAACTCTTTTCACGCCGGATGCCATTTACCTTGCTGAACACTTTGCTTGTACTCGTAGGGTTTTTGTAGTTCACAGTTCTGGCGTTAGGTGGTGTTAGTCTGTATTTCTGTTTGCAGCTGTACATCGCTTATAGAAATCCTATTGAAAAATGTATTTTTTATGATATGTCATTCGCTACAGTAAAGGTGAGAAACATTATCCTCTTTAAAAAATGTAAAATTCTCTCGCTAGGGGAAAAGCAATTTCAAAACCTTTTTCTCGTTATTTCTGCTAGGTTTCAGCTTCTTGGAACTGCAGCGTCGAGGGTGATATAACAGTAGGTTAATCGGACTGAAATCAGGATATTTGGGTTCGATTCCCGCTTTAGGGCGATGCATCTTTGTATCTTCTGCAGTGCTGCACACAGCGCTGAATGTTAATCCCGATATTTCTACGCAATGGAAGAACAGATTTTGTGAAGTTCTTTGGTACACCTTTGAGTAAGTTATGGAAGGTTTTCCCGTTCGCAGCTGAGCAGTTTGAGAACATAATGACTAAGGAATGTTATCCTTCAGCTGTGTATAACTCTCTGAAGATCTATTATTGTCCTGACAAAATTAGTCTAACTGCTAGGGTTTTGAACCCTTTGTGAGACAATGGAAATACTCAGGTTCAGATGCTCCAGATTCCGGTCCGCTAATCAAAGATGCTGGTTTCTAATCAATCGACCTAGATGGACCTAGGTTCAAGTCCCAGATGACGCATGGGTGGTGCGTTTGTGTAATGACAATGGCTCTCTCCCTCTCCTAGAACCTACGTCTCCAAATTAGGGAAAGGTATCTTCTTATAGCCCTCCGCGTTGCTCTTGGTCATTAAATCCCGAAACAAAAATCGAAAGAATCAGAGATTCTACAAATCTGTCAGCTTGCCTATCAATTCTTCCTGTTTTATTTCAAGTGTTACAGAAAAAGAAAAGAAATCACTTTTCTCCTAAGATAAGTCCTAAGTACATAAACTGCCTTCTGTCTGTATTGCTAATTGTTCAAATTCAAATTTCGAGGAATTTTAAGTCCTCTAATTTTAAAAAAATTTATTCATTTATTTTCCATCGTAAAAAATAAATTTGCATAAATCATTCGACCTGTTTACGTTCCACTCTCTTTTTTAAACTTAAATTCCACACCCTCAGCAACAGAAAGTGGCTAGTGAGAAAATAATGAAATGTGCAATCTGCACTTTTTGTCTGGATACATGCACACAAAAGATAAATAAATTGGAAAAAACTGTTCTGACATTTTCCGGTTTAGAGTTTATTTGGAAAGATTTGAGATTCCTCGAATGTTTGCTACGTTCTTCCACGATTCGAAAGGAAATGTGAGCTTCAGAAAGGAAGCAGCCAGTTGTTTTACTCGGCACTTGGCGCTTTTCTTATTTAAGCTTATAATTGCTACATTCTCTCAGAATCAGATACATGCCGCAATACATTTCTAAGATGTACCCTATTCCGTATTTATGTTGCCTTTGAAAATGTCTTCGCAAAAAAGCTAAAAGTTAAGAGAGCTTACAGACAATCACTACCAAAATATATACAACTCTGGGAGACCAGCACAACAGCAATAACGTATCCTATCTCTCTCCGTTTTTCTGATGCCTCAAGTACAATATAACTAATTAAAGCATACAAATATTTAAATATTTCGCACTTATACAGTGGCCACTTTATTACGATCACCCGACAGTTTTAAGCAAATGAGCTATGGCTGCACGCTGTTGCCGCCAGAGGGCGAGGCTAGTATAAAAAGGGAAAGCTTAGTGCTTGCGACAGTAGTAGAAGTGATTTTTGGGTGACGAGATGGGTAAAAAATGCGATTTCACGGACTTTCAACGTGGGATGACTGTAGGAGCTCGGAGCCATGGAGCGAGTATCACCGAATCCGCCGCATTCGTGAAATGTTCCAAAGCAGCTGTTGTTAAAGTGTTTAAAGACTGGACTGTCAGCCAAAAAACTGTTTCTCTACGTGCAACGTGTGGTCGTCATCGACTAGTGACTGCTCGGGGAGAACGGAGAGTGCCCAGACTGGTAACAGGCAACAGAAGGGCAACAGTGCAGCAAATTACACAGCATCTTAATCAAGGATCCCCTCAAATGATCTCTGCACGCGCTGTTCGCTGTACACTGCATCGGATGGGATATGGCAGCAGAAGGCCTGTTCGAACACCTTTGCTGTCTGCAGTTAACAAGAGAAAATGTCTCCAGTGCGCACAGGAGCGCAAGGATTGGACAGTCGATAATTGGAAACAAATTATGAGATCCGATGAATGACGTTTTCAGTTGCACCATGCAGATGGCCGAGTGATAATTTGGCGGAAACAGCACAAAAGCATGGACCCCAAATGCATTGCTACAACCCTTCAAGCTGGTGGAGGCAACGTTATGGTTTGGGGAATGTTTTCCTGGCATACTTTGGGCCCTTTAATTCGTGTTGATCAACGTCTGACTGGCACATCATATCTAAACATCATTGCGGACCAAGTATGTCCTGACATGTGGATGGTTTATCCCAATGGCGATGGCTACTTTCAACAAGATAATGCGTCCTGCCATAGTGCTCGTATTGTACAAAATTGGTTTCAGGAACATGCCGGTGAGTTTACTTTGCTTAGGTGGCCCCAACAATCTCCAGACCTCAACCCCATTGAGAATTTGTGGGATTAAGTTGAACGAGCCATCAGATAGCTGGATCCACAACCCTGCAATCTCACACTCATGGAAAGTGCTATTCATCAAGCATGGTCTCAGATTCCACAAACCACCTATCAACATCTCGTGGAGTCCTTGCCACGAAGAATCGACGCAGTATTAAAGGCAAAAGGTGGCCCAACGAAGTACTGAGGGGGTGGTTACAATAAAGTGTCCACTCAGTGTATATCAGTGGCCTTCAATATACTGCACAGCCTTTTGCACTACCTCTGGTTAGGTTTTATAAAAAGTAGAAAGATGCTTTCGCTTTATTTGAATAGCTAAAAACCAAATTATGTGAGTAACATACCACCAATTTCTAAAAAAATCCGTTAAAAAAATATCTGGCGTTGAAGAACTGAAATTAATTCAGTAGTACTTTTTAGCACGTCTTTTGTAAAAAAAAAAGATCGTGCTTATGTTACCTGTTTGTCCGTCCGTCCGTCCGTACCCACGATATCTCTGCAACTATTTGTCCTATTTGAAAAATTATTTTTGCATTGGGATGCCTGAAATATGCGAATGATGATCATATATTTGTTTTTGTTTTTACGATGTACAATTTCGCCGTTAGAGGGCGTAAATGCAGATGATGTCGAATTCAAAAATACGTTTTATTCCACATATTTGCTTCTAAACATCCGATTGAAAAAATTATTTTATCTTTCGATCCCATTTATGTCGAAGAATATTTTAGATACAGTTACTTTTTCAAATTACGCATAGATTTTTCGCTAGGACGCGTAAAAGTAAATTACATTTTCCCGATAACTCTTCTTCTAAAACCCCGATTTGAAAATTTATTCTTCAGCGGATACACCTCCTTATGGAAAATCTTTTGCATATAATTTCAAATTTTTGGTAAAGAATACTTTGGCCACCATGGGGCGTAAGTGTTAATTTTTGTTTCGGGTGTATTTGCAATAAACTCTGAGCTTCTAAAATATCGATTGAAAAAAATCTTTCGTGGACTGATTCCACTCCCATCGATAAACCTTTTCCGAATATTTTCTTCTTAAAATATTCCACAGTTTTTCCGCCAGGGGGCGTAGATGTATATCTTATTTTTGTCAATATTTCTACTTCTAGGAGTCCGATTTGAAAAATATTTTCTTTGTTGGATAGTGTTTTCAATGTGACATGTCTTTCATATAATTTAAAAAATTTCAAGTAATTTATAGACTTTCCGCTAGGGGCAGTAGCGGTAAATTGCGTTTCCCACTATATCTCTGCTTCTAAATCTCCGATTTGAAAAATTCTTTCTGCACCGAATGCAGCTCCTGATGAGAAATCGTTTGCGCATAATTTCTAATATTAAAAAAAATGGTTGGCCAACAGTGGGCATAAATCTTAACTTCCGCTTCTGATGTATTTGCAGCAAAATATGAGCTAATTTCACGATAAAAAAAAACTTCGTTCGTAGACCGATACTACTCATGTCGACAAACCTTTTAGAAACATTTTCTTCTTAAAATAATTGATGGTTTCTACGCCAGGGGGCTTAGAGGTATATCTTATTTTTGTCAATATGTCTACCTCTAGGAGTCCGATTTGGAAAATTCCTTCTTTGTTGGAGAGTGTTTCCGATGCGAAATGTTTTTCCTATAAATTCAAAATTTTCAAGTAAATCATAGACTTTCCGCTAGGGGGCACAGAGGTAAATTGCGTTTTCTGCGTTATTTCTGCTTCTAAAACTCCGATTTGGAAAACGCTTCCTGTATCGCATGCAAGACCTGATGGAAAATATTTTTCGCATAATTTCTAATGTTTGGTAAAGAATGGTTTGGCCACCGGGGGGCATAAGGGTTAATTTCTGTTTCTGATGTATTTGTAGCAAAATCTGGGCTCCTGAAAACTCGACTAATTTTTTTCTTGGACCGAGCCGCTCATATGGAAAAACCTTTTGAGAATACTTTCTTCCTAAAATAATGCATGGTTTTCCCCACCAGGTTACGTAAAGTCGCATCTTATTTTTGTCGATATCCCTGTTTCTAAGAGTCCGATTTGAAAAATTATTTCTGTGTAGGAGGGCGTTTCCGGTGCGAAATGTTTCTCATATAAATTCATGTTTTCTTAACGCACAAGTCTGCAACCAGAGGGCGCAAGCTCACGATTTCGTTTACAGAAATTTCTGAGGGATTAAAAATTCGATTGAAAAACTTCTTTCTTCCGTCAGATACTATTGTTTTCCCTACCGGTTCCATTGATTTCGAATAGCTTTGATAAATTTAATTTGCGTCAGAACGGATTCAGAAGACGCTTATTATACCCGAAAATTCGGTGTCATCTATCTTGTTTATATTTAGTACGGAAAAGTGATCCCAGTTGTGAACAACAGAATAAAAATCAGAAAACTGACAATATTTGCCATCATTAAATTTCCCTTGTTTACTTAATAGCTACAATAGCTAATTTCCTTTGTTCACTAACAGCTTAAATAGCTACGTACATTGCTCTTTTTGATATAGAGTTGCTGTCAGCTACTATGACAACACCTTAGGAAACTGGAGTTGTATCGCACCGCAGCAAGAATACTGTCACTTCGCTTTCCGAATCTTCTGATTTTCGTGCGTGAATGCTACTAGGATAACAACATTTCCAAGAAACTGAAGCATAGACCTCTGAACAAACAGACTGTATTATTCGAAGCGTCCGATGGCTCCTCTTGTCAGCGATCATTCTAAACTGGAAACTGATCTTGGCCATATATACACTATATTGACAAAAGTCACCGGACAACCCTTCAAAAGCAAATGAACGGATCCGCTGTGTTGTTAAAGTGCGAGGTACAGTTGCAAGCGGTATAAAATCAAGCCTGCAGCTGATCGCGATCATATCGCACTGTAAGGTTGAGTGAAAATGTCGTGGTTGGAGAGAACTAACTTTGAAAAAGGAAATATTTTGGGTGTTATATTAGTGGGTTGTCCATAAGGGAAACGGAGAGGCGTTTAAACATACCCAAGTCAACTGTTTTGGATGTACTGAATAAGAAAAAAACACATGGCGTGCCTGAAGCAGCAAAATGTACCGGCAGACCAAAGAAAATCAGTGATAAAGGACATCGAAGCCTCAGGAGTGTCGTTACAGCTAATCGACGGAGTACTTGCACAAGACCTCAGTGTACAGGTGAGTAAACATTTTGGAACCGCGGTATTTACACGTACCATTTGCAGAGAACTTCATTCCATAGATAACCGTGGTCGTGAGGCAGCTCATAAGCCTTTCATCTCCACTCAAAATGCTACTTGTCGTTTAGCATGGTGTAAAGAACATTTATCATGGATCGTAGATCAATGGAAACGGGTACTATGGGCTGATGAATCCAGATACACGATCCATCAGTCTGATGGCTGTGTGTGGGGTACGGCGGCAGCGGGGGAACGATATTTACCACAGTGTACTGTTCCTACGGTCAAGTTTGGAGCCGGCAGTGTACTCGTGTAGGGATGGTTTTCGTGGTATGGCCCCGGCCCATTGGTTATCGTGGACAAACCTGGTAACCAGCATGTCTACCTCGATATTCTGGACAATTATGCCCTACCACATCTGTGGCAATACTATGGAAACTAGCCTTGTTTGTACCAGCAGGATAATGCACCGAGCCATAAAACAAGGACTGTTACGGCGTGATTTGACGATAATTCCGAATAGTGTGTGAACTGGCCAGCACAGAGCCCTGATCTTAATCCCATAGAGCATCTATGGGATGAATTAGAGCGCCGCACAAGAAGTTTGGAACCAAGGCTTACTACTAAGCAACAGTTAGCGGCAGCATTATGTACTGAAGGGAAGCGCATACGCTGTGTTCCAAAGCCTTGACGAAAGCATGTCTTCAAGGGTCAGTGCATGCATCAAGGCCAAAGATGTGCCGACACTGTACTAATGTATGTCAATAAATGCTCTGTTTTGTTTTTCTTCTAGGTGTCCACAGACTTTTGTCAATATAGTGTATATCTGTATATTATAGACATAAAATAGTGTACAAAATAAAAGCATTTTTTCTTTAACTAAACAAATGCGCAGTGTTTCTTTTGCCTACACAAAAAAAGATTGCTTTTATTAGCAATTCCTGACTAAAAAGAATGATAATGCTGATGAAGACATCGCTTTTACTATTTACTAAAATTAGCCTGCGTTCAGGTATGACAGACCAGCTGGTATTTACAGTTTAGCTTCTGCATAGAATGTTGCAAATTAAACTGTAGGATTCAGAAGAAAATGGTCTTGTTTTTTTGACGCAGAAATGTAAGACCTCGGATAATTTTCTATATAGGATTTACGAAACATACTGACATTTTCGCTTCATGTTTGTTTAATACATTTTACTTAAAAGTTAGTACAGTCCTTGCCATTCTGAGACAGAATAAGGCTTCGGTGTTTTTGGGCATATGATTTAGCTCATTTTTTATGAAAAATTCATATTTCTGTATATCTTCAATCATATGAGGGGGGCAAATTCAAGCTCTGAGGGACTAAAAACTAGAAATGCACAAAGAGTGAATAAATTTCCTGGGATTTGCAGCTCAAAAAGAAAGTTATACACTTAAGCATTTTCTTTTTAAAGTTAGCCGCATACAGTATTCCGCTCAGCTAAACAGATTACACAGTACAGCACTCTGTGGACCCCACAGGCATGAAAGGAATTGTCCGAAACAGCTGAGAAAAGCATATAAAACAATGTGCAGATATGCTTAACCTCCATGACCTTTCCGAACATGCAGTAGTAATGAAGATCTAATTAGTCATCAGTGGTCTGTTGCAGAAAGTCCTGAGAGTTTAACCTTGAACTGAATTTTTCCAAGCCCTTCTCCGAAAGCTTCGTATACAATTAGGAAACGAATTTCCCCGAATAAATAATTCTTCAATAATACACGTTAGGCATTGTAATGCTATTTGGCATATTTTAATAAATAAAAGTTTTATTTATTAAAATAAATTATTTCAAATAATTTATTTATTTAATAAAGGTTTTGTCGATGATCGCAAAACTTTTATGTTCTGCCACCGGGTATCTACTTGTTTTCACTAAAATTATTTCAAAAACGAGAAGTGTGATTTTTAAGCGAATATGTACTGAATACCTTCCTGTAATGGATGTACGTATAATAAAGTAAAAACGGCTTACTCTTTGAGTAGAAGTGGAAAATGTTTGAACTGGAAGTGGCGTAATTTCGTCTCGTCCTACCGATAAAGAAAGCTTGTTTGGGCCCTGACTAGAAGTCTTTTTAAAGGGCAAAAAAAGATAAGCACTGATGCGCTTTAATGCGTTAATATGCTAAACCTGCTTGAAAAGAATCACAAAAAGAGAAATAAAAAAAACTACCTTCTCTTCCTTTTAGTCTCTACAAAGCAGGTATTATAAGAGTGAGTTGCAGGGTTTGTGAGAACTAACCGCAGGTAAAGCTCTATTATTCAGTATTTTAATTTCATTCGGTGTGCCAGGTTCACTCTGGCTTTCTTTTTCAAAAATATAAAAGCGCATAGTGTAAACAGCGGAAGAACTCAAAAAGGTCTGCCCACTTTCCTTTATGCTTACCGTTTAATATCTGATTGCATATCTTTGTACCACAGTCACGTTCACTGATATCGAATTCTTCGGTATTGAAGATTCTGTCACGTTGCACAGCGGCGCACCAAGTAGCCTAATTTTGAATAAGTGTGTTTCTGGGTTATTTGCAAAATTCAGTACGTAAAATTAAGATATACAAGGATTTTGAAAGTGCGTTTAAGAAACAACAAGACAAAAATAAATGCTCATGGCAATCACGTAATGAAAATCTTGATCGGAGGTATCTGCATTAATTAAAGTATGCAGCGGGAAATTGCGAATCATGACGGTAGCTAAAAGTTGTTTCAATTTCTGTCAATATTAATTGTGTGTGTGTGTGTGTGTGTGTGTGTGTGTGTTTGTGCGTGCGTGTTTGTGCGTGCGTGTTTGTGCGTGCGTGCGCGTGTATTTCTTCCGCTCCCCAGTAATTCTGGTAAAAGTTATTTTTTTGTTTTATATAGTCTCTAGATTAAAGGTTAAATTTCAAACATCGGTGTGTAAAGACATTTTGTGTACTTTACTGGATTCCTCTCGATTTGTTCTGAAAGATTACAGAGCATTAAGATCGTTTAAAAGAGAAATTTTCTTTTAAATTAAGAATCATCCAGCTCATCTTAATAAAACTGTAGAGAACTCTCCTGTTTATTTCGTTCACAAGCCCTAAAACGATCTGTCTTCCTTTGGTTATGCATTAAAATTCCTCAGACGTAAAATGGCTGCAGTCAGGGCTGGCACGGTGATTTCGTTTTCGAAACCTGAATCCGGATTCCCAGTTTTATCGTTTGCGTTACTTTGAGTTCAAATACTCATCGACAGAGAGGTAATTTATCACGACGCATTTTTTTGTTAATGTAGAGTATCTCTGTTCTCAAATCTTTATCATGTCCATCTGTTTCTGTTAACAAATATTAAGCGATAATTTTGTTTGCGATGTTCTGACAGATAAAGACAAATGTATTTCGAAATTTTGCGACTAAATGCCTTTACAATACGTATTTTCCAAATCGTGACGATCTTTCCAAAGATACGACGACTTGTTTTTTTACAGCACACTCTAAAGTTTTGAATGTTTATAAATGTCTACAAATAAGTCACCCGAGGGTCGAGCGGACTAAGACGCAGAACTGTGATCATTCAAATTCGGAGTCTGATTTCGCCTCTCGATACCAAACGGGCGGCGCGTTATCATTCACCGCGTCTCCCGAACTAGCGAATGAATTTTAACGCATACACTTTATAATCAGTTAGTTTTATAAATTACTTAAAACTGATTGGATGGGTGAAACCTTATCGCGCGCAGGTGTTGCCCACAGTCAAACAAGATTACAACGATGTTAAAATGTTTTTTCATATTAGAAAGTTTTTATTACTTGCTGCAAAACAAAGCAAATGCATGTGGTAGATATGTTTACAGAAATTGAGAAGTCTTGTATTATTTTTATAAATAGATGTTTAACGTACTGCAAGTGTTAGGTTTATGATTCTTATCGTTTTGTAATAAATATTATCCCATGCCAGTGTGGAAGGTATGATGAAAATTAGGAGATTATGAGGGTGTAATGTTCTTGTGAAGGACATAATATTGTATTTATCATTTGTAATGACAGAGCTTCAGCCCCAAAAGAGAGCAATTCTAAATACAGGGTCATGCAAAAGTAAGAAAGTAATATTTCTGTTGTTACATACAGTTAGATAATAACAATGTGAGTCACAGTGAACGCAAATTGCTGTCGAAGAAATTATGGAAATAACAAAAATGTGGGCTTTGAAAAGAATTATTTAAAAGCATGTCCATTCAAGTCCATTTTTCATTTTATGTCTTCCTGCAGATCATCTCGTTGATGCTGTTCGCCACATACATACACTATATTGACAAAAGTCACCGGACACCTAGAAGAGAAACACAACATAGCATTTATTGACATACATTAGTATGGTGTCGGTCCACCTTTGGCCTTAATGCATACACTGACCCTCCGAGGCATGCTTTCGACAAGGTTTTGGAACACAGCGATAGGTATGCGCTTCCCTTCAGTGCATAATGCTACCGCTAACTATTTTGCTTAGTAGTAGGCCTTGGTTCCAAACTTCTTATGCGGCGCTCTAATTCATTTTATTGGTGCTGTATGGGATTAAGATCAGAGCTCTGTGCTGGCCAGTCCGCACACGATACGGATTTATCGTCAAACCACGTCGTAACAGTCCTTACTTTATATGGCTCGCTGCATTATCCTGCTGGTACCAACAAGGCTCGTTTCCTTTGTATTGCCACAGAGTTTGTAGGACATAATTGTCCAGAGTATCGAGGTAGACGTGCTGATCATGAGCGGCGGAACCTAATATTTTCAGAGGGGGTCAACTGCTCCGAGAGCGAAAACAATTTAAAACAAGAAAGATGACACCGAATTTTCGGGTGTAATAAGCACGTCTTTTGAATACTTTCTGGCGCAAATTAAATTTATCAAAGCTATTCAGAGTCAATGGAACTGGTATGGAAAACAATAGTGTCTGACGGAAGAAAGAAGTTTTTCAATCGGGTTTTTAATCCCTCAGATATTGCTGTAAACGGAATCGTGAGCTTACACCCTTTGGTTGCAGACTTGTGCGTTAAGAAAAATGTGAATTTATATGAGAAACATTTCGCACCGGAAACGCCCTCCTACATAGAAATAATTTTTCAAATCGGACTCTTAGAAACAGGGATATCGACAAAAATAAGATGCGACTTTACGTCCCCTGGTGGGGAAAACCATGCATTATTTTAGGAAGAAAGTATTCTCAAAAGGTTTTTCCATATGAGCGGTACCGGTCCAAGAAAAAAAAATTAGTCGAGTTTTCAGGAGCCTAGATTTTGCTACAAATACATCAGAAGCAGAAATTAACACTTATGTCCCCTCGTGGCCAAATCCTTCTTTACCAAACATTAGAAAATATGTGAAAAACATGTTCCATCAGGTCTTGTATGCGATACAGGAAGCGTTTTTCAAATCGGAGTTTTAGAAGCAGAAATAACGCAGAAAACGCAATTTACCTTTGTGCCCCTAGCGGAAAGTCTATGAATTACTTGAAAATTTTGAATTCATAAGAAAAACATTTCGCATCGGAAACGCTATCCAACAAAGAAGGGATTTTTCAAATCTGACTCCTAGAAGTAGATATATTGACACAAATAAGATATACATCTACGCTCCCTATCTTAGAAACCATGCATTATTTTAAAAAGAAAACGTTCTTAAAAGGTTTATCGACATGAGTAGTATCGGTCAACAAACCACTTTTTTTTCAATCGAGATTTTAGAAGCTCATATTTTGCTGCAAATACATCAGAAGCTGAAATTAAGACTTACGCCACCTGGTGGCCAAACCATTTTTTACAAAATTTAGAAATTATGTGCAAAGGATTTCCCATCGGGAGCTGTATCCGGTGCAGAAAGTATTTTTTCAAATCGGAGATTTAGAAGCAGAGATATTACCGCTACGCAATTTACCGCTACTGCCCCTAGCGGAAAGTCTATGAATTAATTGAAAATTTTGAAATTATATGAAAAACATGTCACACTGGAAACACTATCCAACAAAGAAAATATTTTTTAAATCAGACTCCTAGAAGTAGAGATATTGACCAAAATAAGATATACATCTACGCCCCCTGGCGGAGAAACTGGAATATTTTAAGAAGAAAATATTCCGAAAAGGTTTATCGATGTAAGTGGCACCACGAAAGAATTTTTTCAATCGATATTTTAGAAGCTCAGATTTTATGGCTAATACATCAGAAGCAAAAATCAACACTTACGCCTCCTGGTGGCGAAAGTATTCTTTACCGAAAATTTGAAATTATATGCAAAGCATTTTTCATGAAGAGGTGTATCCTCTGAAGAATAAATTTTTCAAATCGAAGTTTTGGAAGAAGAGTTATCGGGAAAAATACAATTTACTTTTACGCCCCCTAGCGGAAAATCTATGCGTAATTTGAAAAAGTAACTATATCTAAAATACTCTTCGACATAAATGGAATCGAAAGATAAAAGAATTTTTTCAATCGGATGTTTTGAAGCAAATATGTGGAATAAAACGTATTTTTGAATTCGACATCATCTGCATTTACGCCCCCTTGCGTAAATGAAAACTTTACATCGTAAACGAAAACGAAATAAAGGATAATCTTTCGCATATTTCAAGCTTCCCAATGCAAAAAGAATTTTTCATATCGGACTAATTGTTGCAGAGATATCGTGAGTACGGGCGAACGGACAAACCAGCAACATAAGCACGATCTTTTTTTACAAAAGACGTGCTAAAAAAGTAAGGAGAGAGAGAGAGAGAGAGAGAAATAAAACAACGTAGGGTAGATGAGTATATACTCGTGCATATCATCGTCATCAACCACTGCTGGATGAAGGTCTTTGCAAGTACCTTCCGCAACTTTCTGTCTTTAACCTGTCTCTTGCAAGTCACTCCAGCAAACTTTCGTATTTCACCCACGTATTTCACTCACGTGGTCTTGTTTTGCGTGTTTTCCTGCTCCTTAGTATTATATCTAATATTTCTGTTGCTCCAGCACGGCCAGTTTTTCTAGTAATATGCCCAGTCAATTGTCACTTGAGCGTCTTCACTTTGGACATGACGTCATCAACATTTTTCCTTTCTCTAATCCATGTGTTCCTCTTCCTATCTTTCTTGATTACCCCAAGCATGCACCTTTCCACGTTTTGCTCAGTTGTCTTCATCCTCTGTATGTCTTTTTCAGTTAAGGTTAATGTCTCTGCTCCATATGTAAGAAATGGAAGGATGAATTAATCAAACACTTTTTCTTTAAGACATAATGGTAAACTGCTCTTGAAAAATGTACTGTTTCTTCCAAATGCTCTCCAACTAAGTTTTGTACGCCTATTTATCTGGACGAGTCAAAAGTTTGTTTCATTTTGAGCTCCACATAATGTTGGGCCTCCATTCCTGTGCAAAACGCGGTCCATCGTCAACTGCGTACATCGATGACGTGAACACAAAAGGCTAAAGAAGTGCGTTTGGCACTGAGACTCATTGCGTTTTCAGGTGAGCAGAGGATGGAGCTTGATAAACGCACTGTTTGAGTTTACCTACGCTATTATTGGAAAAATTGGTTAAACGCGGTAGCAGCGAGACAAATTTTTGCGCTTGAAAGCTAGAAAACAGTGGACAGCAGCACTGTACGAAAATGGTTCCGGAGTTTCAATGCTGCAGACATCAGACTCGAACACAAATAGAGATCAGGAGCTCCATCGATGATCAACACCGACACCGCGGCGGAAGCTGCGACAGCGAACCCCGGTATCAATACACGACAAATGGCAGCTAAGGTGGTGTCTTTCCAATTCATTTTTGTTCGTCATCTGCACAAACTTGTTTTCACCTCCCGGTGCCATCGAATGGTTCCCATGCATTAACACCCCAGAAAGCGAAACAAGGTGTTTCTCTTTGTCTAAGATTGTTGCCAAATCCACAGGACGATAGTTTTTGGCGTCTTATCGCCACAGGTGATGAAAAGTGTATAATCCTACGTTATCCTACCACTGGATACGAGTGGCTGAGGTCACACCAGGAAGCACAGCCAGTGGCACAAAGAAGGAACCTCGAGTGGAAAGTCATGCTGTACATTTGATGGAATTGTGAGGGTTCTTAACACTGGGAACTTGTCTAAGATATTCATACTCCGGACGAAATCTCTATGCGAAATAACCCCGCCACTCAGCACTCATCAATAGAAAGCGGCCGTGGATAATACCCCCAAGGACACACCTACAGAATGGTCCGCCTGAAACTATAGGAATTGGGATACTACCCCATCTTCCATACAGCTCTGACTTGGCCCCATCTGAATGCCACCTGTTTCGATCCGTGGACACTTTCCTCCGAGGAAGGCACTTCGCTTCATTGGTATATGTGTAATCTCACACCAGATAGTTTCTGTCCTCGAAACCTGCAGAGTGGTACCGCCGTAGGAATGTGGCTCTGGTGGAACGTTGGCAAAGATGTGTAGGACAACGGCCTGTACTTTGCAGAATAAGGCGAGCATGTATGGCTATTCTGCATCATTCAGCTTTTAGCTGCAAACGGGACGAACTTTTGACTCACGTTCGCATTTCTTCTCTATATGTAGACCGTGCCCGTGCTTGATACCTGTTGTTAAAGGAAAATGTAGGTATCGGTCACATCCAGATTTGCCCCATCATCTTCTTAATCTTCAGTTTGTTTAAAAGCGCTGTTCATGAATTTGTCAAATGCAAGTTCATTTGTAAACCCCTTCTTTGCTCTTGTCACCAAGTTCCTGGATCATACACTTTAGCACTGAGGAGGTACTCCCAAAAATGACTATGTCGTCAGCAAAACCCGGGTTGATTAAATAATCTACATTAATCTTTTTCCCTTGTCTTCCCAGTTCAATGATTGAAACACATTCTGCAAAAATAATGACATTAAAGAGTTAGTTTGGGAGATATACTGTCAACTTGTCTCACTCCCTTTCAAATTTTTGATAAGTGTTTTGTCCTCAGACAGTCGAACCTCTGTGCTTGCATTTTCATAGATGTTATTAATGATGGTTATGTATTGATTCTCAATACCGCAGGATTTCAAAGACATCAAAACTACTGATGATTTCGCAGAATCAAAAGCCTTTTCATAATCAGTAAAAGACAGGATTTCATATTCATTCTTCCTTTCAATTAGTTCTCTCAATACGTATATATGATTATTAGTGAAAATGCTGCTCCTGAATCTATCTTATTCTTTTTAAGTCAAGTCCAATTTTCTTTCAAGTGATACGACAGTGCCTTCAATTCACGTGTAAGATGTTCTTCCACTATACTACTGACAGATGTCGCCACAAATAATGTTTACTTTTGATATGTCGTTCGAAATAGCTTCGGAGAGAAAAAGAATTTACCGCAAAACTTGCAACTTGCAAAACTGCATTTCATAGTATGGTGAAGTAGAGGTAATACAAGAGATTAACAGCTGGCGCCATATCTTTGACGCGTGTATTTTTTCTTGTTTTCCTGAAATAACACTGTTTTATTTTCTTTTGAGTTCAACGACGATCCCGATGAGCACATAAGGCTACAAGTCGCTCATGTCAAATAGAGTGTACTCGTTCAAGGGAAACAAACGAACCAGCACCACCATTGTAGATACCATAGCGATTTCTTAACAAGATTGAAATCCCCGCCCAGCAATTAGACGTCTCCACCCTAGATCCCATTTGACCACCAGAAGACATTAAAACTATTTTGTGTGGGTTTGTCGTTCGCATTTTCTGCCTGTTTAACTGTTCTCCAAAATTTGGCCATCCAGCCTAACATTTTTGAGCTTCCATGCTGGAAATTCCAAGAGGTAATTAAAAGTCATAAAACCGACATTACTCGTGGAACTGATTTAACTGGTGAAAAGCATTACAAAAAAAGGGAACTGACAGTAATTGTAGAGTTGATTTAACTGGTAAGTAATATCTGGTGAGGGTAAAAAAAGGGTGTACTAAATATTTCGTCATAATAACAGCACAAGAGGTAAGAAGCTGCGTTAATAATTAGCCTTCCGCAAGGTCGTCTGCTCAGAACTGATCCAATTTTAGAAATGAACGCTTGCTGTTTACCCTGTTCGAAAAAACGCAGTCCCTTTAGCAATCAAATTGCTTTGCTGTGTTGAGATTCATTAACGACAGCAGTATGACTTTTAGTCCGTATATGCCATCGATCGTTAATAATTTTTTTCTAGGTTCTTGAGCATATAATGATACCTTTTGTGCAGTAGTTGGTGTTTTGGCACACCAACACGTAAATTACACATTCCGTTGACCCGAGTCAGAATAAAAATTAACCTAAGGATTTGAGTTTAAATGTCAAAACCTACACTCACTCATTAATCTTAATGGCAATTCACTTCTTTTTTTTTATCGGGGTTTTACGACCACCGTGGGCAACTAAATGGGATATAAGCAGTCGCCCGTCCCTAGTTTAGGGCCACTGACTCCAGGGAAGAAAGAGAGCTAGTGCCATAAAACAAACAATATCCTTGCCTCACCGGGATTCGAACTTATCTCGGACGAACGGTCAGAATTCAAATGGTATTTATTGAGAAACAAATATATGCAAATACAAGTATTTGCAATCATCGGGTTGTCGTCGCGCGTAGGCGATCCCATCATGCTTTTAACCTGACAAAGCAATTAACAGAAGTAACAAAGAAGCGACGCATATATAGGACTGTTCATAAAAGTCAGTGAAAGTCAGTCGGGAATGTTCAAATTTCGGAGGAACAAAAAACAAAGTGATGAATTGTTGAAAAAATGTGGGAAAACCACTGATGAAGAAAAAAAGTCAGCTTGATGTTGGGTGCCGGCTTCGCAGAAAAAGCCCGTCGTGGAAAGTGCAATGATTCATTGTGAAGGAAGGAGCTCATCATAGGAAGACGCAAAAAGTTCAGAGATGACTACGTACAACACGATGCGTCACGTAACACAACATGCGACATTCTCATCACGAGAAAGAAACGCTAGTCACACTTCCTGGTGATGAAAGAAAAAAAAAACCACGATAAGCACATACTACAAAAAGAAGTTAACAAAAAAAAAAAAAAAAACCTTGGTTCCTCCCAAAAAAGAAAAAAAGTGTGCCCGTCCATTTGTATGGACAAAAGAAGAGCGTTGAAACTTTGCTGCAGGCGTATTTTGCCTGTAGCCTCTAAACAAAAAAAAACTGATTTGTATAAAACGGAGCATCATTGGGGTGGTTGAAGATGGCTGTAAGTTTAGACATGAGAACCTTAAGCATATATTTTGTCCTTCTACCATATTGGATGGCCCAAGACGGCAGAGAGACATTACTAAAGACTTCCTCGAGCGCTGCGAGTTGTTGAACCATTTCGGGAAGGCGCTGTAAATTCCTCCGCACACATGGTATCTGCATAATGTTGCTCTTTTTCGGACACTGATAGAGAGATATTAATTCAGGGAGAGTAAATGGCGAATTGGGGACAGTGCTGTCCTGGAAAACTTCTGGAAAGTCAAGAAGGGTGTGGGGAGGGGTGCATTCACCTTCTGAAGAAGACTGCGATTCACTATCATGGGCAGTTTCCATGCTTTCTTCTGCCGAATCGGTAAGTATGCCATAGGTGTTGGATGCGGAAAAAGCGTATTGACTGCCCTGGCTAGGTGAAGCAGAAGAACGTCGAGAGTGCGGGGTTAAAGGGCGTTTTTTTATAAACTGGAACGAGAAGACGCACGAGTACATCGTGGTGAAGCTGGAGAAATGGAGCATTTATTAGCTATCTGAGACTGGGTGGCCTGTTGAGGTGGTAGCAGATGTGGAAAATTTAAAGTGTCCCTGTCAAGGGGATTATGTAGACCCACTGCAGTAGAGAACAAAGTCTGATATGATCGAACATTATCAAATTGACGAGATCCAAGATCTGAAGCACCAGGATTACCAGTAGAAGATATTACAGGTGGTTTTCCTGCAGTTTCTGGTTGAGCAGCAAATAAAGCCGATGAAGGTTCCTGTAGGCTGGAAATAGAATTAGCAGCGGCAGCAGAACTGTCCGGTAGAACACGATGTGGGCATTCAGACACGACGTGCCCTTCAGCCTTGTACTTAAAAAGCACTGGACACCCGCAAACACATTAAAAACTAATGTGTGGGCGCCAATGCTGAGTTCCGTGGATGTGGGACGTTCAACAATAGCTTCATCACTAGGGAATATGAAACGGTACTGTCGACGTCCTCCTTGCACTGAACTGTAGTTCGAGTCGCGACCTAAAGCTGGAAGAATTTTCATTTTACCAATCACTCGTCGGCACCGGCGAGAGGGTAACAGTAATAAGCCAATGTGAAGCAGGAATAGGTTGTAAATGGAAATGTCTAATATCAATTCCCGACTGAAGAATTTTATCAACAGTAGTGGGGTCTGTAAATTGCCCTATAATTCCCCCTCCCATACGAATAACAGACACTATCTGCTTTTCGGGAACAACTTTATAAATAGCATCTAGATAAAGTGGGAGCGGACACTAAGAAGTAATGCAGAGTTATACTGCTTACTTTCATGAGATTCTTCAGAAACCAAAATCTTCAATATTTTATCCACTCTGGTAAGTTCAGTGTTACCATGGAAGTGAAGTAATCCGCTGAGATGAGTCACCAACAACAATTGCAAGTGGGGGTGGTGGTGGGCCCCCATCACTAGCCCTAACATTAGAGTTGGTTCCATCAGTATATGGGACGTTGCTTATAGAAGACATAGTAGAGATATCAGGAAGCACAGGTGAGGAAGCAGGTACATTCAAAGCTGATGAATGCAAAGTAGTAGAACTAGAAGACGATGAAGCAGCATGTAAAGCGGTTGAGACGATAGTAGAGGTTGCGGCCATCTCGGCCACGAACCCTAACGTGAGCAAGTGCTGCACCTCGCAACACTCAAAGATAAAACCACAAACCTGTGGCTGTCCACAATCACTGCTTGTGAAGCGGAAACTAGTGTAGAACACAGCAAAACGATACCACGAACACTTAAACCAACACAAAAATCCAAGGTCAAGCAAGAATCGACTATCACTCGGGAGCTCTATGAATATGCGACTTGTCCTTATCAGAAGCGATCGCTTAGACCATTACGCCACCGGGGCGGCGCAATTCACTTCTTTCGGTCTCAGGTGGTAAAATAGGCCTAAGATGAAGTTTTACGTGAAGATCAGTAAATAACAAGAAGAGACGTGCGAAGACAAATAACGAACTAGTGAATTTTTAACCTCTGCACAAACATAACTGTAAAACAAATTTTGGTAATAAAGGAAGTAATAATTGGAATAGTGAAGGTACAAACATGCTACTTTCATTCCTACAAGCGCTCTTTCTTCGGCTGGCACCACTTTCCTACCAGGTGGTGGTCTCATGTTATGCCTTTACCAGGTGGTGGTCTCATGTTATGCCATGTTATGCCAGGTGGTGGTTTCATGTTATGCCTTTACCAGGTGGTGGTCTCATGTCATGCCTTTACCAGGTGGTGGTCTCATGTTATGCCATGTTATGCCAGGTGGTGGTCTCATGTTATGCCTTACCAGGCGGTGGTCTCATGTTATGGTTTGACTTGCCACCCAAATCGTCCTGTGGGAAAGATATTTTGAGAGCAATCTGTCGCTTAGGAGGTTGAGGTTCGAATACAGTTCAGTTTTGGGGCTATTCTCCCGTTTTCTATGTCTCCTGCAAGGTGTACACGTAAATGTAAGAAATTCTAACTCCTTTTAGCCACAAGTGTTCATGGCAGGAGTTAGAAGGAGCCAAAAAATTCCATTCTTGTGGTCGAGTGCTCAGAGGCGCTAGCTTCCGGCCAATAGTTTGATCTTGGACCTTGCTTGAGATCCCGGAGGAGACATGTGTGATGCGCTTGCCTCAAGGTGCTGTCTCTCTTCCTTCCCACGAACCAGTGGCCCCAAATTAGGGACAGAGACTGCTTTTAGCCCTTAGAGTTGCTCAAGATGGTCGTTAAACCCCGAAAAAGAAAAAAATATGTAAAAATCAACTGGGAAGCAAGGCTTTTCTCTGCCGTAAATTCCGGCGTTCCATGATGTTTCAATAGTAATCGAAAAATATGTATGTGGCAGAGTCGTATTAGTGCAACGTTACGTTTGGAAACAATGCATTCCGTGGAGGATACCAACAAACAAAGTGCCTTAACTTTGATTGCTGACTCTTCAACTTACAAAGGCGTTGGCTATTCAAACAAGACAGATTCCATCGACCATTTGGGTCTTTCGAATCAAAAGAAATTGTAATAATGTAAAATTAAGAAAAACATTATTTACTGCCATATAAAATCTTACAAATCAGGGATCAGAGATATGATCACAAATCAAAATACATATTTACAGTCCTTATAAAAAAATGCTTCATTAGAAGTCGAAAACGTACGTAAACATAAATCATAGCGACTGGTTTCTGATTGGTTGTTAGTCACCCAAACTGTCACAGAACGGTTATGCAATGGCTAAATGGTCTGGGACTAGGTCCTAAAGGAATTGGGTGTATACTTATTTATAATGATAAGTTTTTGCCAATGACAAACAGCTTAACGCGATATCCAGGTGTTTCAGAGCAGCGGGGTACAAACCAGGGATCTTCCTGCTGCCGAGTATTGCGCGTTAACCACTAGATTACCGGCGGCAATGTCCGACGTAAACATGTTTCGTCAACCAACAATTTAGGAGCTTCAAAATAGATGTAATCACAAATGTAGAATATGCTTTTACGCTCCTTAGAGGGGGAAATGTTCAATGTTTAAGTGGAGAAAGCCTGCAAAATATTCTTCACAACGAAAGGTATCTGATAAAAGAAAATGCTTCTGATTTTTAAAAACACTGGGTGGGTGAAAATAAATATTGGAGTAAATATCCACATGCTTTTGCGTTCCGTACAGGCAACAATTGCAAGTGGGGGTGGTGGTTCACTGGAAAGTGCCAAGAAATGGATAATTATTTTCATTTTTCAAGATGCCCAAGACGAAAACAATTTTTAAATCAGGATAACTACAGAGATACGTACATACAGACGGAAGAATGGGCTGATATTTAGATATTACAAGCACGAATTTTTTCTGACTTCGAGAACTCAAAGACATATATTTTAATCTCCTTGCTAATATTTTATTTACTGTATTGTGCTTGTTAAAAATTTTCTGACTCGTGGTTTTCTGCACTGTAGCTGATGCATAGCGTGCTGTATCAAATCAAATAAGGTACTAAAAAATTGCATTAAAAAAGAGCTGCTTGTTTTAAACACTACTCAATAATCATCCGTATATATATATATATATATATGTTGTTTACATCAGGTGCCACTCTACAGAATATTTTATGACGCCTAATGATTTCATATTTAAAGGATTCTCCGACTCGGTGGCATAGTGGTCAGACACGTGGATTTCTTACTAGTCGTCCGAGCTAGGCCCAGGTGGTACGTTTGTCTTAAGGCACTGGCCTTCTCACCTCCCAGGAACAAATGGGCCCCAAATTAAGAACGACCAACGGCTTATAGCCCATAGAGGTGTTCATGACTGTCGTTAAATTTCGAAACAAATTAAAAGATTCTTCTTTATTACGAGCTTATAGGGCATAGGCTTCAGACATCAGACGCAGAGTTTAGCTTACGTTACAATCTTTTTGAAGTCACTTCATGGTGAGGGTAGTTTTGGCACGGAATTTGGAAACCAATGTTCCCCTTCTTTCGGATGAGTCTTCACGCACTGATTGTTACTCCTCCAAAAGTGAAGCTGCTACAAGCTCAAGAAAACTTCCAACAGCAGATTCGCTGAGCTTTTTGGAGCGTATCAGCACATTTAGGACTGCATATGACTTCAACAAATTTTTCGACAAAAACATTGTGTTGCATTGTATAACATTCTCGTTCACTAACAAAAAAGCCTGCATTTGTAATGCTGTCGTTCATAACAAGTAAAACTCCAAAAGAAATCCAAAGGCATTTGAGTCTAACCAGCTTCTCAAAAAAATCGATCGGCATCAATTTCGTATTCATATCCCTCAGCAAGGAAACTCACATCTTAGATAACTCAGCAACAACCTGGAGCTAACAAAAGGCTTCTGATGGCTACAACTTCCAATGACAGATCCATGTGTACATGCAATTTGCGTGTGTGCGCGAGTGTTTGATCGAATTTTGCAAACATTCATTAAGACTGCCTGAATTTCATCCCTTATGTGAGCATCGATTTTTATTCAAATAACACATTTCCACCTATACAATAAACCACTTAACGGTGTATTACTTGGCTGGATCGAAACTTCTGCTGGGAAATCCACTCTAGGGCATTTTACAAATTACCCACAACAACAACGGCAAGACTACCAACATTTTTAGGTTTGCTTGATTCAACTCCAAAACGAAGTGATTTTTAATACTTATCATGAGCGTTAGGTAATAAGATATGTCGTCCATTCCTAGTTAGTGGTTACTGCTTCAAGGGCGGACACAACACCTCTCTGCCACTGAACGATCCAAAGATGTGATCTTTATCCAAGCTACTCAGTTTGGTCACTTTATTCATCAGGAAGCTTTGTTAGTTTCACGTTAACTTACGCCTTTATTTTAACAGTATTCTGAGCTTTACATGACAGAAAATTATTTATTATCAGGACACATCAACAAATTCTTAGTAATAGAGTGCGGTATTAGGATAACGTGGAATAATACGTCTTTGTGGCTACAAAAATTTTTATAGGCGGGGGTTCCGAGCTCGCATTCTCAAGGACATTACAGACGTGCATCAGAAGCCGTAGACCTTTCTACTTATAGCTTGGTCCAAAACTTTTTGAGTAGCCACAAACTGAAAAGAAAAATTACTGTAGAGAAATGAAAGAAAAAAAATAACGTTAATACAAAGCACCATTTACAAATCTTTCGCTTTCTTTCTTTTTTAACTTTTTGTTTTGTTTTTCAGCATGCGTGTCATCCTATGATTTTGGTTTTACAGAAGCGAACAAGGCAAGCCTGAAAAGACCGGAAAGTCACTGATATGAAACAGGAAATTTAAGCACATACGTGCGTTTCAGAGGAACTCCAAGAATAAACTCCACAAAGTCGGCATCATAACCGGAGCTTCCTCGTGATGGCAGAAATTCGCGCAGAGAGTTTCAGCCCCGAATAGATTTTTAATAAAACAGCATAACAGCGGTTAACCTTTTGTTCCCAAACTTTACACATCCCGATCACACGGTACACAGAAAAATAAGGTAAAACATTATCTAAGTGTTCTGAACTTTGGGCTAAAACATAGGTGTTTATTTCACTTTCAGACAAAAGCCAGTTCTAATGGTTGCATGAAACTTACAAGAAAAAAATACTCTAACACGAAGGACGGAAGGAGGGAATACAGTTATCAGTTAGGTACAACTGTTGAACAATGGGTCGGAGCTCATACGTAACATCGGTTGCAGTTACCTATTAATGTTTTTATTTACTCTAAATTATGGATGAAAGGTCATACATAGTTGCCCTGAAAGCTAAAGACCAAGATGCACTCTTTGCAAAAAAAAAAAAAAAAAAAGATAGTAAAAAACGAAGCCCTCAGAAGGAATCATTCTATTGAGATGAAAATTGGTATTTGCAATGTACATGCATAGGAAAAAAATTATTGCAGTTACAGAGCAGTTGGGCAATTTGTTCGGATAAAACAGCTACACGAGTGGAACAAGTCAGTGCGTTGCAGCGCAACCTCTGGCTCGGATACCAGTGGTTACACGGCGTGACATGGACGCATACAGTTCACGGATACTGTCCTCAGGTATAGCATGCCAGATGGTGTCCAAATTGAGGGCCAGTTTACCAACATTACGGGATTGGCCTAGGTAGTGTCCCATCATGTTCGAAATATGTTCGATCGGTGAGAAGTCGAGCGATCGGGCTGGCCATGGAAGGTTATCGACGTTACCGAGGCAGGCCTGGGAGAGCCGTACCGTGTGTGGCGTGGCATTATCTAGTTGAAAAATTGCTCGGAGACGCTGCTACAAGAATGGCAACACAAAAGAACGTAGAATGTCGTCAACATACCGTTCAGGCAATAGACTGGTAACGGAGGACTACCGAGGGTGCCCAGCTATCGTAGGAAATGGTTCCCTAGACAGTCACACCCGGTGTGCGAGCCATGTGCCGTCCCACGATGAAAGCAGGATCCGTGCGCTGGCCGGTTCGCCTCCAGACAAGTATGCTATTGTCATAGGTGCCATGTGCAAACCGTGACACGTTGGACACTATCCCACGTTGATCGAGCCTGACAGCATAGCAACCGGTGCCGGCGATGCACGCTGGTCAGTGGTAGACTGAGTGGCCGCCTCTAACGTTGTCTTCGTGCCGCAAGTCGTCTGGGAACGGTCCAGATGGTCACTTTCGAACCTGCAGACGAAGCAACATGAGCCACGAATGGTTAAGAGCGACGAATTCAGTTCTGTCCGTGTGGCTCTCACAATCACTCGATCCTATCGCTCTGCTGTTGCTCTCGGCCGTCCACTGCCCCTGTGTCGCTATGTTGTGCCTTCCTCGACCCATTGGCGACAAGATCGTTTGAGCCGCGTCGCTTCGTCAGGGATTTGGGTCGAAGCGACGCGGCGACTTCACCAGCCGGCCTCTTTCAACCCAATTATATGTCCTCTCTCAACTGCTAGTCTTTTACACCGAGCCGACGTCGCGGCATACTCACAGCCCATGGAAGTTAATGCAGCCGCAATCCACTGTCACAATTGTATCTGCGTGCAAGCTTTGCTTTTGATAAACCCTCCTGGATGTGTGGTTCCCACGCGCTGTGGCGGGCAGCCATTTTTAGTTATTTGCATATTCGGCCCTGAGGTCCTTGCATGCGGACTTTAATCCAGATCGAACGACTTTCTCTGGGAGTGCTTCGGTTGTTTGGCAAAGAGTATGTGTATTTATGTATGCATATGTATATAAAGTAGGTATGTGTGTATATATGCGTTATGGGTGTGTGTACTTACATTGATATAGAAATAGTATAATTTATGAATTGTAAAAGAAATGTATTTGGACTATAGATTACTTTAGGTATACAAATGGAGATGAGCCTTGCCACATTCAGTTATTCTGAGCATGAGAATCTTCCTTTATTCCATTGAGCTATTTGCTCATACTAGAGATACAGGTTGCCTTATTATTTTTTTTTCTGAGGGAGGTTTTCAGTTTTTAGGTGGTTGTACAACTTTCAATGGCTTCATTTAGTTTTTGGATTTCAACCTAAAGTTACTTTTGCTGAACGTTAACGGTATGGGGCCTGTTCTTTTAATTTTAGCAGATGTAATGAGCAGCATACTGAAATATTTAGCTTCGATATTTTCTAAATGATACTGCATGTTTCTGCTTTAACTTTTTGTTGATCTTACTAGTTGTTGTCCTGTTTCTTTTTCTAACTGTTCTTATTGTAGATTTTTGTTTTAGCGTTTTTGAGTCGCCTTTTGACTTCGCCATTTAGTAGCTTTTTGCTTTGCTTGCCAGAAGAGAGTCACCTTAGTTTTCAATCCCTAAGATATCTATTTTAACTCATTTTCCATATAAAATTTAGTAACCACTTGATGTAAATATTGTTACGTTCTTTGTTATGTTTTTATTCAACAGTAGGCTTTGTCTGGTTCTGGACGTCGGGTCGAGCCACGTATGAAGTATTTGTATATGAATTTTGTTTAAAATGAGTTTGAAAAATAACGTTTTTATGTAGTTAATAAGATGTTAAGATAAACCGTTAGGGTATATTTACTGGGATAATTCCTTTTTTTTTTTTTTTTGGTCCACATACAAATGTGTTACAGCAGAAGCCCACGTTTTTACTAGATCTCTTTAGAAATGAGAGAGGGTTATCTTTGCTGGTTCTTGAAAAATCCATGGATAACATCTTTCAAAATTTCTGCAATCCTTCCTATTCGTTCTAATACAACTAAAATAGCTTTGCTGTTTTATTGGGTATTATTTTTTGTTGTCATTGTTGTTTCAGCTTGGTTTACACACACACACACACACACACACACACACACACACACACACACACTGAAGTGCCAGAAAAACTGGTACACCAGTCGAATACATGGTAGGTCTCCCACGGGAGCGCAGGACTGAGGAAATACGACGGAGCATGGACTCCACTAGCTTCTGGAAATATGCTGTAGGCAATGCACACTATACTTCCTGCAGAGTGTTCCACAATTCGAGTGTATTCCGAGGTCTCGGATACCTGTGTTCGATAGCGCGTTGCACGGCATCCCAAATGTGTTCTATCACGTTCAGATCTGGGGACTTGGGTGGGAATGGCAACACCCCAAACTCAGATGAATGCTCCTCTAAACCATAATGTGGCGCCCCGACACTTGTGTGGACTTGCATTGTCCTGTTGGAACAGGCCCAACCCATCAGCATGAATGCAGGACATGAACGGATGTACGTCGTCAGAAAGGATGCACACAAAGCGTTGGCAGGTCACAGACGTTTGTAGACGTACCAGGGGTCCCAGTGAAGTCCAGCTAAACACACCCCATACCATTAAGCCCCACCCCCTCCCCAGCCGGTACAGTTCCCTGTTGACAGGCGGGATCCATGGCTTCATATGTTTGTGCCACACTTGAATCCTTTCATCTGCCCGATAGAGTTGGAAACGCGACTCGTCAGAACAGGCTTCTCGTTTCCAGTCAACAAGCGCCTTATGGCGGTGTTGCCGTCCCCAAGCGAGGCGCATAGCTCTGTGTCGTGCACCCATCAAGGAGACTCTAGTTGGGCATCGGCTCCCAAAGCCCATATCGTACAGGGTACGTTGCACAGTCCAGACGCTGATGCTTGTTGAGGCTCCAGCATTGAATTCCGATGCGAGAGTGAGAGTGTTGCACGCCTATCGCGAGAGTGTTGCACGCCTATCGCGTGAAACAATTCTTGACAGCCGACGATGGTCACGTTCACCCAATATCTTTTTACGGCCACACTGGTATCTTAGGTTGGAGGTTTTGCCGGAATTTTTGTAGTCACTGTACACCCTTGCAATGGTCGTCCGTGAAAATCCGAACTTCGTTTCTACCTCCGAAATACTATGGCCCATCTCACGAGCGCCAACTATGACACCGCGTTGAAAATCGCTTAAATCGATATTACTTCTCATTCTCATGCCGAAAATAGCTCTGACAGCTGGCAAGGATATTTATCGCTTTATATACGCACTCGCGGACGCAACCGAGTACGCGCATAGGTGACGTTGCTATGTAATTTGCATTAGCTAGTCTGTACCAGTTTTTCTAGCACTTCAGTGTATATAGTATGCAAAACCTGAAAAAGTTCCTCGGACAGAGCTTCACGACTTTTTATCAAACTCACACAACGTACCAGATTCAGATCATTCAAGCAAATGCTCCCATCACGATTTATTCTGATGAAGAAATTGAAGAGTTTCATGAGGAAATTTGATATCTAAGCAAAAAGGTTAAGTAGCACTTGAAAATCAATATGGGTGATTTCAATTGCGGGAATAGGTAGCAACAACAGAATGAAACTTCGGTAGGTAAGTTCTGTAACGGCAACAGAAACAAGTGTGGAAATACACTTAAGGTTTTGCAGGGCCGGACATGTTTTTCATCATGAACTCCTATTTAAAGAAAACTCCCCATAGGAAATCGACATGGATGCACCCAAATGAAGCAACAAGTGAAAATGAATTAATTTTGTGTTATAATAAGAAATTTTTCATCGAAGACAGCAGTGTGCTTAACAAGTCCATCATAGGAAGTCACCGCAGAATGATCTTAACACAAAACTTAAACATCGCAAGCTCATAAAGCAAACGAAAAATATTAAAATGACAACTCTTAAACATCATGAAACTTTCAAATTAGAACTGAGAAATCGAATCTTTCGGTATATGGTCTAACAACTGAAGAAGCAGACATAAACAGAAAAATTAAAGCCTTTGTGAAAAAAATGACAAAACTATGTGGTCCTAAGAACAAAAACCACACGAAGAAAATATCAGAAGCAAAAATGCTGATGTAAAAGAAAAAGAAAGATGAACATAAATGAGGAAAATGTTACTTCATTTTTTCAGCGTGGCACAGTACCGATTAGCGTTGTTGGTGCGTCCGTGCTCTAAGAAGCCCACCAAAAGCACACACGAAGAATCCCAGAAAATGGATGCCATGATTTTTCCACCAGACTGTGTGACTTTAAACTTCCGGGCAGTGAAGCAGAGTGTTTCTATTGCATGGAACCACTCTTGCTGGTGGGAGCCAAGTGGTAGAGCCACGTCTCGTCATCAATCACAATACGGACAAGAAAGCTGTGTCTGTCTTCAGCATAACGCTGATGAAACGTCAAATATGCCATCATTCGTGCAGCCTTGTCATCTACGGTTAATGAACACGGTACGCATCTGGCACAAACCTTGGAGTACTGCAAAACATCCACCACTAGGTGTTGAACAACGCCATATCTCAATTCGAGCTCCGACGCAATGTGGCGCAAAGTTACCTTTCAGTCGTCTTGAATCATTTCGTCCACACGTGCCATGTTGATTTCTGTCGTCGATTAACTTGGACATCCATTGTTTGTGTGATGTCGTTTCTCCCAGTCGAATTGAAACGAATGACCCCATTTTGCCACGTGTTGTCGATACATCACGTTGTCACCATAAACTTCGATGAGCTGCCGACGAATTTCGAGTGCGGGCATGTTTTTGGCCGATAAAAACCTTAACAACTCTCATTTCGACCTGAGACCACGTTAACAATCGCATCGCCATTTCGAAATGTCACTGAGAATCTTACGCTGGGCACAGGAGTTTACAGGAGGTACATAGAGCACTAGCGCCATCAACTTTTTTCCTGGTCGATCTACGTGTGTGTGCACGCACGCACGCACGCACACACATACACAGAAATAAATATAAATATTTTTTTTATTGGAGGTTTAACGACTACCGTGAGCAACTCAATGAGCTATAAGCAGTCGCCCGTCCCTAATTTAGGGTCACTGGTTCCAGGGAAGTGAGAGAGCCAGTGCTGTAAGACAAACACAACATCCATGTATTACGGGATTCGAACCCAGACCCCTTTCCGTCGAATGATCACAGGCCATCGCTTAGACCACTGCGCCACATGAGCGGCCATAGAGAACTATGAAAGGGTGACAAAAAGTATCACTGAATGCATAAGGAAATTCAGTTGTGAATTAGTGAAAGCATTTTCGGGGTCACAGTGGTCTAAGCGCTGACTTATGACTATTCGTCCAAGATGGGTCTGGGTTTGAGTCCCGATGAGACACAGTTGTTGTGTTTGTCTTACAGCACTGGCCCTCTCCCTTCCTTGGAACCAGTGGCCCTAAATTAGGGACAGCCGACTGCTTATAGCTCATCGAACTGCTTACAGTCGTCGTTAAACACCTAAACTAAAAAAAAAAAAAAGAACTAGTGAAAAAAAGAACAACAAAGAGGCCGAAGAAAACAAAGAAAGAAAACAGATTATGTCACTCAGAAAAGGAGATGGTACTGTAACCCAAAATACAGGCGAAATGATGAGGAAAATTAAAGAGTTCTACATTAAATTACATGAAAGGAATGATATATCTCTCGCACGTACAAAAAATTGTACCAGCTGTAAAGTGCCTCCAGTACTAGCGGCAGAAAGCGCGGAAAGCTCGAGGGGAATATAAAATCACTGTGGACACTTTACAAGAATCCAATGAAGATGCAACAACACTCGCCCAAGTTTTCGCCAGATAGTTCAATGAAGGAAAGATTCCTGATGACCGGAACAGTGCCACAGTGATCCTGCTGCACAACAGAAAGGAAGGGGTGGGCCTCGAGGATTTCCCGAACTTCAGACCCTTCAGCATCCTCTATGAGTTATTTACAATACAAAATCTTCACTGAGGCACTGTCACATAGATTCAAGGAAACACTGTGTATGATTTCAGCTAAGATAAGCTGAAACTAAGAGTGGCCACAACGCTAGTGATTATACTCATATACTGAGAGAACTAATTGTAGGAGCAAAGGAATATTGTCGTCCCGATGCCAGAGTGGTACGAATCACTTTCCTCTAATCGCCTGTTGCGAGATGAGTTCGGGCTCGAATCCAAGGGTGAGGCATAGATGCTGGTGTGTTTATCTTACTGCACTGGCTCACTTCCTGCTCTGGGACCAATGGTCCCACATTAGGGACGGGCGAGTGCTTATAACCCAATGAGTTGCTCGCCGTGGTCCCTCTCTCGTTAAAGCCTCAAATAAACAAAAAAAAAACATAATAGAATCGCCACTATGTACGGAATTTAATTTATTATAAAAAGTAGTTTGATTCTGTGAAACTAACAGCCGTTATATTTTTGAAATCCTGCGGTATTGAGGATGCATACTACAAAAGTATGCATACTACAAAAGTGTTATTAACATCTATGAATAAACAAATATCGCTCTTTCCACGTTTAGCAACGCACAGCAACCGAAAAATTGTTATTCGGCGGCCGCCGGGGAACCGAATAACAATAAAATTCGGCTGCCCCGGGGAACTGAATAACAATAACAACAAATAAGGCGGCGGCCGCCTTATTTGAAGTAGGGGAACCGAATAACAATAAAATTTGGCCACCCCGGGGAGCCGAATAACAACAGATAAGGCGGCGACCGCCTAATTTGAAGTAGGGGAACCGAATAACAATAACAACAAATAAGGCGGCAGCCGAATAACAATTTTTCGGTTGCTGTGCGTTGCTAAATGTGGGAAGAGCGATATTCGTTTATTCACCGACACCACGCCACGTATTTGGAGGATTTTAGCATCTATGAAAATGTAAAGTTTCGACTGTTCGATGGCACAGCACGTCTAAAAATTGAATAGCGAATGAGAGATAATGACACGAGATTCCCCAAGCTCTTCAATACCACAATGCAGAAGGTCTTCCACTCAAACTCCAGAGACAAGGGGACAAATATTCATGGGGATTATTTGACCCACCTTTGTTTCGCTGGCGACACGGTCACTTTTGCAAGAACTCCAAAAGACCTGCTGAGTGAGATCCAGGGATTGCTGACAATAACCAAACAGTGAGATGAAAGATGAACTAATAGAAAAAAACTGATGTACAACCATTGGTCCCACATCTCTCACAAGAAGTGAGTATTTAGATGTCGGTGGACAAATTTAGACATAAATGATGCTTACATTTACTTTGAACAACAGACATCAAGTGAGGGCTATATCGATAAAGAAATTAATAAACCACAGATTTTGGCGGGAGGGCTTTTGGAAGAAACAATCCAATTTTCATGAGCAAATTACCATCAATATATTTAAAACGCAAGGCCGCCACCCACTGGTGCGATTTTCAAGATTTGTTTTTAAATGAAAGCTACGGACCCACAGATTTCTCATCGCTAATTTTTATTGGCATAAGCAATTGTTTTTATGTTACCCTGGCATTTTCTTTGTATAATCCGCCGTTCGTTATTCTGACGTTTGTTCTCGCTTCAGTACTTGCAGCGCCATCTGCCTTTCTGTGGTGATCGGACTTGGAACTAAGCCCTCCGCTATCAACCACGTAGTTGTAATTATCCGAATCGGTTCAGTAGTTTTCGAGATTAGTAAAAAAATCCATATATTATCGTGAACTACTTTCTTTCAAGTTGGGTGTGATCAGGGTAAAACAAAGAGGAACAATGCACGGGAAATCGGGAACTACTTGAAAGCAATCTGATTCAGTAGTACAGCCAAAATTAATAAAAAATAAACGAAATAGTCTATGTCCACTGGAAAGAAATAAGCTTCCCAACGGTGAAAGGATTATCCAAATCGGTTCAGTAGTTTTCGAGATTACCTCAAACACATAAACAGACTTTCTGTCTTTATATATTAGTACAGATTATATAATGATACAAAAAAAAATTGTTAAAACCAAAATTGTTAAACAAAACACATTTTTAACCCCATTGTGTAGGTATCTAGGCACGATATCATTTCAAGTCACTAAAAGAATGCCTCAATACTTCAATGCAAGCCCGTCAACGACCGGTAAGCACATGCTTATACAGTAATGAGGAACGTCATGGTTAAATACGTATACGAGTAGTTGGAAAAATTAATAATTAATGGGAATATTACGAAAACTTTGTTGTTGGTGACCCATCTTATACACTGCCCATTAATATTGTAATTCAACCGTTTATTATAGTTATGCATTTTGTTACGATTCGTGTTATATGACAAGAAAAAGTTCCAGTCACAGATTTTTCAACCGTGCATGACACGGGGGACGGACTAGTTATGTCTTGAAATAAAAGTGTAATCAGCGCATCCCTCTAGTTATTACTTATGGATCAGAGATATGGACCTTAAACTAGAAGAAGACTTACAAAAGCTGCGGACAATTCAAGGAAACATAAAGACATCCATGTTTGTTGTAACAAAGAAAGAAAAGGAACTCATGGATCAGAAAAATGGCTAGAGTTTATGACATCATGATTTAAGTAAAGACCCTCAAATGGCAATCGGCTGGACACATTGCTTGAAGACGTGACCATCTTGGAACACTTGAAATACTGGACTGGATACAAAGAGACAGGAAAAGACCTAGAAAGAAGGCCAAGTGGGAAATCGGTGAATAAAATTCTAATGTATTCCAGAGTGATATGGAGGAGAATTACTCAAGAGACAAATGCGGAAGAGACTTAGGGGAGGCCTTCATCCAGCAGTGGATTCATATTGGTTGATTATTATTATTATAAATAGCTATGAAGTATGTGCTCATATTAATTTGATGCCCAAATATATTTCTCCCCATGTTTTTAGTTCTCAATCTGAAAAGTCAGTAGAAGAATGACTGAAATCAGATGAAAAATGTCCTCTGCATTTCTCACACTCCCTTAGCACGAACTCAATCACAACCGTTTTGAGATCAGCAGTGACCAATTTCCAGTATTCCCTGAGACTGAGTTCTTTGCAGTCATCCTAGCTGTTATGGTCACCAACATACGAATGGGAAGAGTTCGTGAGATTACCCGCAGAATCACGCTTTTTAAAAATTCAGCAAGGAACTTTAATTTTGTTGACAAATGCGCCACAATTTGCATGTACACCGATGATCCATTACATTATGACCACCCCCAGCCTAGAGAAATCAGCGCGCCTCGAGATCCAACGGTGGCGCACGTGAAGTTCACAGAGCAGTATATAAACAGTATATCGAAACCAAGGACCGGCTATCGGTTAGTACCGTGTTTGGAGTCAGAATGGGAAAAGCTCCCGATATCGGAGTTTGATAAAGGACAAATTGGGATGGCACGGCGCCTCTGAACTACGATCTCGGAAACGTCGCTGCTTGTGGGCTGTTCACGTGCCGCTGTAGGGAGTACGTATCAAAATTGGTGCACAGATGGCCAAACGACGAGCCGTCGTCCGCAGCTCATTGATGCTAGAGAGGAACGCAGACTGTCGCGCATTGTTCACAGCGACCGCAGAGCCACAGTGCGACATATCATCCGCAGCTACAACAGTGGTGATCAGGGAAATATGTCACAGCACACAGTTCATCCGCATGTGCTTGCGTAGTCGAAGACCCAGCCGGGTCCCCATGCTCACTTCACGTTACCGCCAACAACGCATGAAATGGGCCCAAGATCATTGATATTAAACCATGGATGATTGGAAGAAAGTGGCCTGGTCTGACCAATCAGGATTCCTTCCTGGTGCATCACATGCGGCCGAGCGCGAATTCGCCGATTACCAATGGAGGCTATGGCACCTGGATGCACTGTTGGGCGGAAACAAGACGGCGACGGCGTCATACTGTGGGCGATGTTTTCTTGGGACACTTTAGGCCCCATTATCCCAATAGTACAATCCCTGATAGCTGCCAGGTATCTGAATATCGTTGCGGACCAAGTTCACCCATTCATGGTAACTGTGTTTCCTGCTGGTGATGGTCATTACCAACAGGATAATGCGCCGTGCCACACTGCCAGAATCGTCACGGAGTGGTTCGAGGAGAATGATGGTGACTTTTTTGTTAATGTCCTGGCCTCCAAATTCACTAACTCATCTAATCGAACATTTGTTGTTCGACTTGGAAAAGCGGATTTGCGCTAAATCACCACTACCCAAAATGTACGGAAACTGGAGTACTTGCTGTTGACATTATGGTACCAGATATACTTATCGCTACAATAATCGAATAGATACTTCGCCGAGTGGCTGCTGTTTTGTGGGCTAAAGGGGCTCCTACAGCTTATTAGGTAGGTGGTCATAATGTATTGGCTCATCAGTGTATGTCTGAGATAATAGAGAAAAGAGTAAAGGGGCTAGATCACTAGAATTTTAGACTTTGGTACCACATGCTTTCCAAATTTCATCATACGCGATACATTTTGAACAGCTCTGTTTCAACTGCAGTACCCAGGTTCTTCAGTTATTGCCGTGTATGTGCTTCCGAAAACCAGGAAGTAAAATGAAGCTAAGCAAGAATTAGATTTCTCACGAAGTATGTCAGTTGTGCGAGAGATGACTTTCACAATATTGTTTTCGTTGCTCCTGTAGCGTAGCTTGAGGGCAATTTAATGATCCTACGGAAGTATGTAGGGTTTGTTTTCATATCTAATTAGTCTTGTACATACATACCTGAGGAAATTCTGTCACTTTCAGACAAAACCCCTCCCCCGCTGTCCTACCAAAGTATTACCGCATCCATTCGTTCACCCTGCGGCTATGTAGTTAATTTTTTGTTTCAAACATCATTTTTCACGAGAAAAAAAGGAACTCAGTTTTAGATACAGTCTTCCAGGAGACTTAGCACTACTGTATACAAGTTTGGTCCCTATTTCTCCTTCAGTCTACGTCTTGTACTCACGCCGTGAACAGTGAAATAATACAATCCAACAACAATGTACGAAATGATGCAGAGAGAGAGACAGACAGAGATGCTGCTGCTGTTTTAATGCTAGTCACTATAAATATTAAAAATCGTGGCAATAACGACACATGATATTCTGTGCACCGGGACTTTCGTTAGAGGTATCTTCCCCGGGACCTTAATTAGAGTTACCACTTAGACTTTAGGTGAAACTAATCCGATGTTGAAACGTAACATAGGACAGCGTTACCCGGATATCCCAAGTACTTCAACACATTGTATTTTGCAGTTTTACCCAGTTGTTCTTTAGTCTTTGGGTATCACAATTGAAACCAATGGTGCCAAAACATTTTACACAACCCAGAATCTAAAATCACATTAGCTATGCGCCGCGAATCCTGATAAATCATGATTTCCAGTTTCAGTCTGATGCATGCTTCATCATCTCTCTTTCTGTCCGCATATCCCCTGTCCAGTGCCATGTAGCTCAGCTTCAGCTGGTCGATTCCGCACCAGTTCACTAAACCATTATCACATTCTCTGTCCAGTGTCACGTGTTGCCTTACCATTCTTGGTCCATACTCATGTGGTTCAGCTTCTGTAGGGCAATCCCGCACTAGCCAAGCAAAGCGTCAGTTCATTATCTGTCCAGTGTCATGTAGCTCAGCTTCTGTAGTACAACTCCACACCAATAAAACGGACCGTCATTCCATTCTTTGTGAGGTGTCATCTATACATATATTTACACTAAGTAGACAAAACATTGGAGATCGGGGTGATGGGCAAATGACATGGGCATCCCCCACGCAGAGTGTAACAGACCCAAACCGAACGTAGGCAATAAATAAGCAGACAGCAATGTTGGGTACAACAGTGTATCGCAATCGACGAACATAGGTAAACGTGGTGATCCAAGAGACTTTGATCATGGACGCATTGTCGACGTGAGGCAGATGGATCTTTCTATTGCCCAAGTGATAAGAACCATCAGGTTCCCGAAGACAACCGTATCAAGGGTGTACCGGACGTACCAGCGCCCAGAGAGCATGCGGTAGCAGACTACACGCCATTTTTGCTTATTAGGGTTTTGACGATCACCGTGAGCAACTAGATGGGCAATAAGCAGTCGTTCATCCCTAATTTAGGGCCTCTGGTTCCAGGGAAGGGAGAGAGCCAGTGCCGTAAGACAAACACAACATCCATGCCTCACCGAGACTCGAACCCGAACCCTTCTCGGGTGACTGGTCAGTAGCCATCGCTTAGGCCACTGCGTCGACCCCTGTCATCAATGGCATCATAAGTTCATTCTGATGAGAGCAGACCAAGACAGGATGGCTGGATTGGCTGAAAGGGAGCGTGAACGCGAATGTATTATTGGAACACATTTCGCGTTTTTTATGTAAAATTTCGGAACTTCGAGCCTTCGGTCAGAGCCGAATAAATTAACTGATTGGAATTATACTTTTGTTTTTGATGTTTATTAAAACATTTTATGCGCTAAGGCATTTCGATTTGAGTAATTCTGGTATTTTCGACGGACACTCGAAAATTTCTTTTTTTCTTGGTTGAAATTTCCAGATTTTGAGCCTCTGGTCAGAGCCAAAGATATTAACCGATTCGAAAAATATTTCACACAATTCTTAGTGGTGCTCACTCAACTTTTCAGCACTAAGGAGTTTCGATCACGGAAATTCGAATTTTTTCGACCCACCCTAATGGACAACGCTGCAACAGGCATGGTTGGCATTTCCTCCGGGAACCCTCCAGCATCTGGTGGAGTCGTTGCCTCCGATTGTACAGGCTGTTTTTTGCGTTAGAGGACCAACACACTATTAGGTAGGTATCTCTAATGTTTTGTCAATTGACTGTATATATATATATATATATATATATATATATATATATATACATACATATAAATGCGGAAGTTCGTGAGTTGAAGGAAAAACTTTAACAAAAATAGTTCAGACTAGTATTACATCACACAAGATTATACCATTTATTATATATTAGTACTGCAGATATTTCTATATGCATACTTACAATGATTCCAGTCACCAAGTTATTTTGATTATATGCGGATTCCGCGACAGAAATTTGGTGTTTGCCTTTGGTTTGGGAATTCCTGGAATGTACACCACAGACACTGTGGTGTATATTCCTTTTCAACCCTTTTTCACAAATATTTTTAAGGCGTTACTTCTGGTTCTTCAAACCTGCTGACTCACGTAAAAGTTGATTGCAGCAAGTCATGAGGTCTGTTATTCGGGATAGTTTTTATTTTATTATTAAAAAGCATACGAAGAAAGTTTTATTCGAATCTGCGCACAAGACAGTATTCATTCGCAAGCACAGGCGTTCAGTTGGTTAACTGAATAGCGTTTTTATCGTAATCGTCTTTGTTCCACCAGCGTTTTGACCACCTGTGAGGAAGAGAATAAACAAATAAATAAACGCCAGCTTTATTAACTAGCAGAGAGAGCGATAGAAAGAGTGGCCTGCGAAAGTTGTATTTCTTTCCAGGTAATTAAATTGTTGTCGGCTATTCAGGAAGACGCCGACTACTTTGTCTTCCAGGAAGGTATTAATGAAACCACTTCCCAGAATTATTTTGGATGCGGCAATGACTGGACGGCTTATTACTTAAGACAGCATCACGAGAGTTATTCTAATCGAAGAATAAAATTGTTTTCCCTGAGAATTTAAATATATTTTCTTTTCTCAGAGATAAAGGTTAATTACAAGTATATAAGAACCCGTTTGAGAGCTTCTAATATATTACAAATACAGCGATTAGCCATTACATTATGGTCGCCCCCAGCCTAGAGAAATCAGCGCGCCTGGAGACCGAACGGTAGCGCAGGTGAAGTTCACAGAGCAGTATCTATGCAATCCGAGGACTGGCTTTCGGTTAGTTGAGTGTTCGGAGTCAGAATGGGAAAATCTGCCGATTTATCAGAGTTTGATAAAGGACAAATTGGGATGGCACGGCGCCTCAGAACTACGATCTCGGAAACGGCGCGGCTTCTTGACGTACCGCAGTAAGGAGTATGAATCAAAAGTGGTGCACAGATGGCCAAACGACGAACCGCCGTCCAGCCGCGTGTCGTCCGCAGCTCATTAATGCCAGAGGGAGCCGGAGAATGTCGCGCATTGTTCACAGCGACCGCAGGGCCTCAGTGCGACAAATCACTCGCAGCTGCAACAGTGGTGATCACGGCAATGCGTCACAGCACACAGTTTATCGCAGCTGTCTGCGCATGGGCCTGTGTCGCCGAAGATTCAGCCAAGTCCCCATGCTCACTGCACGTCATCGCCAACAACGCTATAAATGGGCCCCAAGATCAGAGAGATTGGACAATTTAAGATTGGAAAAAAGTGGCCTGGTCTAACGAATTAAGATTTCTGGTGCATCACGTAGACGGCCGAGCGCAGATTCGCCGATTACCAACGGAGGCTATGGCACCTGGATGCACTGTTAGGCGGAACCTGGCCGGCGGGGCCGGTGTTATGCTGTGGGCGATGTTTTCTTGGGACACTTTAGGCCCCATTTTTCTAGTAGCACAATCTCTGACAGGTATCTGAACATTGTTGCAGACCAAGTTCACCTATTCATGGCAAGTGCTTTCTCTGCTGATGATGGCCATTACCAATAGAATAATGCCCCAGGCCACACTGCCAGAATCGTCAAGGAGTGGTTAGAGAGAAATTATGCTGACTTACTGTTGATGCCCTGGCCTCCAAATTCACTTGTGGCGCTCTTTGGCCAAACATGGCCCTTGCGCCATAAAAGTCAACCAGCAAACCTCCAAATTCACTTGACATGAACGAAATCGACATTTGTGGTTCGACTTAGAAAAAAGCGGGTTCGTACTAAATCACTACCCCGAAATGTACGGGAACTGGAGGATCTGCTGTTGACATTTTGGTACCAGATACCCAGGAATAGCTATGGCCACCTCATCGAATCCATACCTCACCGAGTGGCCGCTGTTTTGCAGGTTAAAGGGGGTCTTACAGCCTGTTAGGTAGGTGGTCATAATGTAATGAATCATCGGTGTGTATAATAGAAGTATTCTTATATCACTACTTTGTCAGTCTTTCTATCCCATTCGAGACATCTCGGCACCTACATCTAATCGCATTAGAAAGTACGAAAATGTGATTTCTATATATTTCACAGATTTTTTCTGACAAAATATTTCCAAAGATCGCAATGTATGCTTTTATTGGTTACGATATTTTTTGGTAGAAGAGTCTGGAAAATGATAGTTTTGATAGGACAGAGGTATACACGCAAAGATTTTTCTACAGGTTTCCAGGATGCACAGTTTTTTAATTGCTAACGTTAATACTCACCTACGGTTTTTCCCAGCATATCTATCTCTAGTAGACTGACTGGAAGAATCCTTTTGCTTTGGATAGCGGACCGGATTTCTCAGATTTTTAGCACATAATGTTTTTTCAAGGTTGCTAATGCTGGGTACGCTAAGTAGTTCCTGAACGTTTTAGTAACAGATCATTTTGAATTCTAATATTCTGAAAAAACGCATACGATATTATCTGAGCTTAACTGTTCCTTAACTGTAACAATTCCCCCTTCGAAACAGCTGAAATTTATGGACCTCAAATGATTTTTTTTTTTTTTTTTGATTGGAGGTTTAACGACCACCGTGAGCAACTCAATGGGCTATAAGCAGTCGCCCGTCCCTAATTTAGGGTCACTGGTTCCAGGGAAGGAGAGAGCCAGTGCCGTAAGACAAACACAACATCCATGACTCACCGGGATTCGAACCCGGACCCCTTACGGACGAATGATCAGAGGCCAACGCCTTAGACCACTGCGCCACCGGGGCGGCACTCAAATGATTAAAAATGCAAACTACTTTGCGCTAGTTGCATTATACCGGGCGCTGCCTAAGTGTAACATTTGAGATGAAATCTATATATTCTGATTTTTACTACGTGTGAATGATTGTGTTTTACCATATCTAGAACCCCTTAACTACAAAAAAAATTTCGTTTTTATACACTCTATGTAAATCTTTGTTAACCGTGCAGTCATGTATTTGAAAAAAATCTGTTTCATAAGTACAAAATTCCTCTCTCCCAACAATGTTAATTTTTCGCTAGGTGTCGAAATGTTTCTCTTCTCTACCTTTTCTCTTCTTCTATTTCATAGTTTTAGCCGCAGTCATAAATTTTCTTTTTCAGAACGAATGTAATGAAAAAGAGTTTGACAAACACTATATATTCCTTCATGAACCGTAGATAAAATAATTTGCTCAGTTTGAGACCAGTAGCGAAACACTGCAAGCACCAGGAGAGTGAAACTGGTTCGTTGCTACGAAAGAGTGCGACCACCGCTCGAATAAAATGCTAAAGAAGTTGCTTTGCTTCTCGTGATGCACACGCGACCGGAACACTTAAATGCCGGCGCCAAAAGCAGAACATGCACAAAAGTTCTATGGCACATGCTTCGGCTCATCTACCTTGTTCATAACTTCTTATTTTCCGTAGAAGGACCTTAGCAGGGTAAATTTCTGCTTTTATAGCTGCAGTTAACGTTTTTTTGCATCATTAAAGTTTTCGACATTTCCAGTCAACGGCACATAGCCCTTGAGGCCAACTGCCTCAGGTGCGAAGCGTTCTTTTGAAGAGTGAAAATGTAAAAAAAAAAAAAAAAATATGCAATAACGGCATGCATAGAAGGGCTGAGCTTCGAAACTTTTAATCGGGTGCAGAAATATCTTGGTCTAATCACATCTGTGATTCCATTTTCCTCTTGAAGCGAAAAATTGCGAAAACCCTGATTGCCAGAAACAGGATGCAACTAAGAAAATCATTGTTTATATAGTTGCTCATCTTAAAATATATTCCTAACTTTCTCACCAAACTGAAATACACAAAGGGGCATCTTTTGAAATCGTATTTGCTCAGCGGTGTCAGAAGAATGGATTACACTTTTTCAAATAAAATACATTCTTTGCCCCCCCTTCCCAATAAAAAAAACACCGAAGCATCCAGGAGGAATCATCGAAGCAAGATGAAAATTGGCATGTGCAATGTGCAAGTATAGGAAATGATTGCAATTCCAGAGCAGTTGGGCCATTCATTTGGATAAAACATCTTCACGAGTGCCAGATCTGGGTCGGATACAAGCGGTTACCCGGCGTGGCATTAGGCATGCAATTCATTGATACTGTCCTCGTGTATTGCATGCCAGAAGGTGTGCAAAATAAGTGCCAGTTTCCCGGTATTCTGGAATGGACGTAGGTGGTGTCTTACCATTCCCCAAACATGTACGATCGGTGAGCGGTCCGGAGATCAGGCTGGCCATGGAAGGCTGTCAACATTACTGAGGCAGGCCTGGGACAGCCGTGCCGCACGCGGCCGGACATTATCCTGTTGAAAAATTGCTCGGTTGTGCTGCGACAGGAGTGGAAACACAACAGGTCGTAGAATGACGTCGATGTACCATTCAGCCGTGAGGGTGGCACGGAGGATCCGAAGTTTAGGCATCCTCACTGTGCGTGGAAGTTAATGCAACCGCAATATTCTGTCACAAATGTCCCTGCGTGCGAGCTTTGCTCTAACATACCCTCCTCGAGGCGCGGTTCCCATGTGCTGTGGCGGGTCACTATTTAGTCATTCGTCGTTATTTTTAAATCATTTTCATATTCGAATCTGAGGTACTTGCATGCGGATTTTCATCAGGATAGAACGACTTTCTCGGAGTGCTTTTTTTGTTTTTGTTTTTTAAAAAGAGTATATTTTATCATTTCAGCAGTGATAGGATCAACAGTACAGTGATAATTCCAGCTTCGGAACAAAAAAAAAAAAAAAAAAAAAAAACGGTCCTCCCAGTCATATTCCAGCAAAGGTATATGATTTACGAAACGAATTTTTATAACATTTCTAATTCAAAGTTAATTAAAATAATTTTTCGTGAGTTTTTGTAGCAGCGGCGTGTCATTTTCTTAATATTCCTAAGAACTTCGCGAAATCTCTTAAACTGCTAGTAATTCACGAGGACGTCGAAGTCAGGAGACTGACTAGTGTGTAGCTGGTATTCACTAAATAAAACACGACCAGTATGTTTTTTTACCGAAGCTATCTGAACTTTTCTCTGAGAGTGTAAGGTAAAATGCAGTAAGCGTTCGTGAGTAGCATTATACAAGTGCGATGAGTAACAAAACAAGAAAGAAGACAGAATTTTCGGGTGTAATAAAAGCACGTCTTTTGAATCCGTTCTGACACAAATTAAATTTATCAAAGCTATTCAAAGTCAATGGAACCGATATGGAAAACAATAGTATCTGACAGAAGAAAGAAGTTTTTCAATCGGGTCTTTAATCCCTCAGATATTGGAGTAAACGGAATCGTGAGCTTGCGAACTCTTAGAAACAGAGTTATCGACAAAAATAAGATGTGACTTTACGTCCCCTGGTGGGAAAACAATGCATTATTTTAGGAAGAAAGTATTCGCAAAAGGTTTATCCATATGAGCGGTATCGGTCCAAGAAAAAAAATTTAGTCGAGTTTTCAGGAGCCCAGATTTTGCTTCAAATACATCAGAAGCAGCAATTAACACTTATGACCCCTGGTGGCCCAACCATTATTTACAAAACATCAAAAATTATGTGAAAAATATTTTCCATCTGGTCTTGTATGCGATACAGGAAGAATTTTTCAAATCGGAGTTTTAGGAGAAGAAACGCAATTTACCATTATGCGCCCTAGCTTAAAATTTATGATTTAGGTGAAAATTTTGAATTTATGGGGAAAACATTTCTCATCAGAAACACTATCCAACAAAGAAGGAATTTTTCAAATCGGACTTTTAGAAGTAAAGATATTGACAAAAATAAGATATACATCTACGCCCCCTGGCGTAGAAACCATGCATTATTTCAAGAAGAAAATGTTCCTAAAAGGTTTGTCGACCGTGAGTAGCATCGGACAACAAAAGACTTTTTTCAATCGAGATGTTAGAAGCTCATATTTTGCTGTAAATACATCAGAAGCGGAAATTAAGACTTACGCCACCTGGTGGCAAACCATTTTTTTACAAAAATTAGAAATTATGTGCAAACGATTTCCCATCAGGAGTTTTATCCGGTGCAGTAAGAATTTTTCAAATCAGAGATTTAGAAGCCGAGAAATAGTGGGAAACGCACTTTACCTTTACGCCCCCTAGCGGAAAGTCTATGAATTACTTGAAAATTTTGAAATTATGTGAAAGACATGTCACACTGGAAACACTATCCAACAAAGAATGAATTTTTCAAATCGGACTCCTAGAAGTAGAGATATTGACAAAAATAAGGTATACATCTACGCCCCTGGCAGAGAAACTGAAATATTTTAAGAAGAAAATATTCCGAAAAGGTTTACCGATGTGAGTGGCATCAGTCCAGGAAAGAATTTTTTCAATCGGTATGTTAGAAGCTCAGAGTTTATGTCAAATACATCAGAAGCAAAAATTAACACTTACGCCCCCTGGTGGCCAAAGTGTCTTTTACCAAAAATTCGAAATTATATGCAAAAGATTTTCCATCAGGAGATGTATCCGCTGAAAAAAAAAATTCAAATCAGAGTTTTAGGAGAAAAGTTATCGTGAAAAATGTAATTTACTTTTACGCCCCCTAGCGGAAAATCTATGCGTAATTTGAAAAAGAAACTATATCTGAAATACTCTTCGACATAAATGGAATCGAAAGATAAAATAATTTTTTCAATCGGATGTTTAGAAGCAAATAAGTGGAATAAAACGTAATTTTGAATACGACATCATCTGCATTTACGCCCTCTAGCGGCGAAATTGTACACCGTGAAAAAAACGAAATGAAGGATCATCATTCGCATATTTCGAGCTTCCGAGTGCAAAAAGAATTTTTCAAATCGGACTAATATTTGCAGAGATACCGTGGGTACAGACGGACGGACGGACATACCGATAACAGAAGCACGATCTTTTTTATAAAAGACGTGCTAAAAATAGTTATTAAGGACACGTATTCTCCTGTCAATAAATTATCATTTTTACAATTTACAATGTTAATGAAAACGAATCTCACCAAATGTCACATTTGAAGGAAAATTTATTGTGAATATCAAAATATATTGTAATACATACTGCCTTGGAAGTTGTTGGATTATTTGAGAACTGACCTGATGTTATTTGCATATCTCACTAAATTTCTGTTCATGCATTTTTTTCCCTTTGTGGACTACATACAGTAGCTTTCGTTTTCAGTATAATGACTATAAAACGTCCACATAAGGGCTCTTCTCCAAAATCATCAATATATATTTGATTTGCTGATGAAAAACCATGTTTCGTGGAGTTCTAACTACAAGATTTACTTTGAAAGGTGACATGTTAGCAACAGAAATGCCGCCAAATTATGAGCATGATTTTTGATCAAAAAAGAAAATTTAACATTGTGAATTGTAAAAATGATCATTAATTGGCATATGAATTCTCATAGTAAAAAGTTTGATTAATAAAGACGTTCACCACGGAGAATGGAATCTGGTGCAAAAATAATTGTTTCAAGCTGCTCTTTAAAAGCGAGATAATATCAGAAATATAAACAAATATTTGTGATCCCCTACCGAGAAACAGTACTGGAAGAAGAAAATGTACGCAGGTGTTAATCATAAGGAGAGCTGTCCGACGCTAAAGAAGGATTTTTCTCAGTTGCCCTTTTAGAAAAAGGAGATGTGGTCGCAAGCAGAGCTACTTTTCTGCCCCTAGAAATAAAGACCATTTCTATAAAAAAAAAGTTCCTACTGCTTATTTTAGTAACAAGTACACAACACAAACAGAATTTCTTCTTTTCGCCTTTTAGAAGTGAAAACAATGCACCAAATAGAAATACGTGCAGATCTTTCCTATCCCAGCGGCAGAACTGTGGATCGCGAAAAAGCAGGTAAGAACATAAAATGTTTCTCTTAGTGAATGCTATCCGATTCAGAAGGAAAATATTACATGTAGCGCTTTTGGAAGTGAAGATGACCAGGGAAATAGAATATACATTTAAGTCATCTAGAGAGAAAATCTGTGAATCCTTGAAGTAGAAAAATGCACGCAAAATGGTCGTGATGATGAAAAGTATTTGGTTAAAAAAATTAAAAAAATTTGAATCGGATTTTTAGAAGCAATGTCATGCAACAGCGAATATATCGAAGCAGTCAGGTGCATTCACGCCACCTAGCGACAAGGTTCTGCATTGAAAAACGAATAAAAGTAAACATCATTCTCGGACCTGAAACAACAGAAGAAAAAATTATTATAGCATCTGACAAGCACACAGGTGGCCAAAGGAATGGGCATACTGATCAGCAGGAAATCTTACGCGTACTTCATAGTGCAAAAGAACTTGAAAAAAAAATAATAAACATCTCGCTGTGAAATGTTTTCTACGGTAGTTTACAGTAAGTCCTTTCACGTCAAGTAAAAGCAACCCTATCTGGATCAATTGCTTGCCATTATCAAACAGAATGATGACTAATTTATGATGCAATAATTAGCTTATGTAATTCTGAACAGTAATGCTAATAACTTAAGTTTTATAAAACAAAGTAATGCTTTCGCCATTTTAAGAAATGTTCCTGGATGTTTGAACACTTGCTTATTTAAAACTTTCTTATCTGAGTTTCTGGTTCGCAGTGATTTTTTATGAAACGTAGAAATTATACTGGACACTCTGCACTTGGATAAGCAGATCTTCCTCCGAAACCTTTATAATAACAACAATAGCTTCTGCTCGAAACTTTTAACAGAGGAGGCCTGGAAATACGATTTAGAGTAGGTAAGAGATTCCTGTGACCAAACCAATTCGGTCTCATTTACCAATAGCTGAACTTTAAAAGCGCAAACCCCTTAAAGATCTTACAAGGCCAACTAAGAAGTTTGGAAAATGATACGCCGGGAACAGCTAAAGCTATTTCAAATCGTTAAGATATTCTCTGAATTTACTCTCAAAATGACGAATCCACCAGCTTCTAAAAAGTCAACATATATTAAGTTTTGCTCAGCCTTCTTACAAAGGGTAAAAATTTGCCCTTTAACACTCTCGAATATCCGTTAAGCTAAGTTCATAAGCTGCTCTATGTCAGTTGCTTTAAGTTTGGGTTTTCTAAAGCGATCAAAAAATTACTTTGCAAAAAAGCCAATCCCCGAGTGAATACCAAACTTCAATGCGAAGGAAGTCAATTTTTTCATCAGTGCGAATAACATATTTGCGATATTTCCTTAAAGGAATCTTAACAAACTTGAAATTGTGTTAATTACACATAAAATCATGTTAGTAAATTGAATTAGTAGGATCAGTAGTGACCTTCATATTACCTATGCCAGAGCATCACGTGAAAATCACTCAATTCATGATTTTTTTTTCCGTTTTGTTTCAGGGTTTAATAACCACAACGATCAATTTTTAGGGCTGTAAGCGGGCACTTCAGTGGCTAGTGGTCAGAGGCACAGGTTTCTTTCTAACTAGCCGTCTAACTGGATTCAAACTACAATCCCGGATGAGGCAAGGGTTGTACGCGCCCGCCTAAATGCGCCGTTCGTCGTCCCATCACAGCCAGTGACCGAATCGGAGACGGATGATTGCTTACAGTCCTTAGCTGCTCATGGTCGTCGTTAAGCAACGAAACAAACAAAACAAAAAAAGTCTATAAGCAGTCTGCGTACCCCAACCTGGAGCCAATGGCTCCAGGGAAGGGAGAGAGTGCGCCTCATGACAGATGCCACTCAAACCTCATCTAGGGCCAAACCCAGACTATCATCTAGCGCCGCTGTCCACTAGGTCACAGAAGTGGCCTTAGTTTGTATTTAGAAACATCACTAGTGTCATAGGCAGTATCTATCCCTTCACAACGAGGCTCTACTCTGCAAGAATACAAACAGGCTGTGACAGGTATTTCAATTGGTAACATTTCTGCTAAAACCGTAGTAACTTTTTTGTCCTCGGATAAAACGTTTAGCCTGTAGCACTACCTCCAAGAATAAAACTTCGATTAAACAGTAATTTCTCTTCGAAAATAGGTATCAGAAATACTTGGATTTATTTAAGTTATGACTCGACACCACATCACAGCCATTTATATCAGTTTCCTCTGAAGTTCAGTATTTTATCATACCTAAAAAGCATAGAATGTTGCCTATATACCAACGGTAGAAACAGCAACTTACTCTTACCCTTCAGCCTTAATAAATCAGTTTCCACGAGATGCAAATATCTCTCTCAATTTCCCACTTCCGAGTGATTGGTGTTGGCCCGGCTGTCCAAGTAACAGGCTATTTTGATGTGGTCATTTTGATGTAAATAGCCTGCTGTCCAAGTAACAGGTCATTAACTTTAAAATCACCACGCAAAAACGATCTGTGATACTCACATTTCACTCCAGTTAGTAAAAGCCTAAGACTTGCATAAGCTTCTTTTAAATGCACAGAACGTGCCACTGGAATAGACGCAATATAAACATTCCCATTAAGTAATAAAACACCTTTTAAGCTTCTCTTAGAAGAGTTAATAAATAAACGCCATTCAGAAGGTATGTAAACAGCATCAAAGGATTCCATTATTTCAGCAATGCTATTGTTAGGTATACAAATAAGTTTTAAAGCATTTTTTGTGTGAAGTATACCGCTAATTTACATATACGACATTCCCCCGCGTTGTTGTCATGTGACCGTAACTGGTCCAGAGTATAAAAAATGACACAGAAGTTTGCCCAACTGTCAAACGCACTTGCACATCGGTAGGTGGTGAAAGATGGCAAGCAATACTGCATTCGTTACGAATTTCATCAAGGAAAAGGTTCTGCGAAATCATGTGCATCGATCTGTTCTGGGGAAGAATATTGTATCGAAAAGCACGTGTAAGTTTTGGTTTAGGCGGTTTAAAGTAGGTGATTTTGATGTTAGCGGTCGAGAAAGTAGCGTCGTCCTGCAGAAGGTTGCACATGAGGAACTGCAAGCATTGCTGGATGAAGATTCGTCTCAAATGCAAAAAGAACTAGCTGAACAACTGGTGGTAGCTCAACAAACCATTTCCAATCGTTTACGCGCATTGGGAAAGATTCAGAAGGAGGAAAATGGATGCCACATGACCTGAGCCAGAGGAACCAGGATGAGTGTGTCCTGAAGTGTTTGAGTCTGTTGAATAAACAACACAAAAAGTATTTCCTGTGGAAAATCGTTACAGGTGATGAAAAGTGGATATGGTACGACAATCCCAAAAAACACTGGATAGACCCCGGTGAAGCAACGACTTCGACACCGAAACGCAATATTCACTCCAAGAAAGTTTTGCTGTGAATCTGGTGGGGGGGATATGAAGGATGTGCTCTATTATGAACTATTGGAAGAGGGTCAAACTGTTACTGCTGATCGCTACGAGCAACAATTGCTGGAATGGAATCAGGATATCTGTCGGAAGCGTCCATTCACAGGCAAAGGATTGCGTCCCGTGAAATTACTGCAAGACAAGGCTAGGCCGCATATCGCGAAATCAGTCAAGGAAACGTTATTGACGCTTGGCTGAGAAATTTTGAAGCACTCGGCGTATAGTCCCGACATAGCCCCTTCAAACTATCATTTGTTCCAATCGATGCAACATGGTTTGTCTGTTGTATAGTTCCGGACATGTGATGAAGTGCAAAAATGGGTTAACGACTTCATCGCGTCACACGACGAAGTATTCTTCATGGCTGGAATCCGTCAGCTGCCCGACCGATGGCGGAAGGTGATAGATAATGACGGAGGATATTTTGATTCGTAAAGGTATTGTTTTCTCTCTAATTACATGTTGCGTTGTCTTAAAACTCTTCTTTAAAACTTATTTGTACACCTAATATAATTACCAAACACTTTTCTTCAGAAAAATATCGAACTAACTATCTTCACGATATCTGTACAGTGAAAAATCTGCTCCGGGTGATATGCCTGTACTGTAACAAACGTGTTGCTGGTGGCAAGGAGCTCATCACTTGCGGTAAGTTCAGATCTCGCACAAGATCAAGTTCGGTCTACGTACGTATATCACTGCAGGGGGGGGAGACAGAGATCTTACTAACCTCAGACAACTACACCTTCTGTCTTCCCTCTGATTCAGTATTCTCTGTAATTATATTGTCCAAACGAGTTTGCGGACAAGAAATAGGAAAGTAGTCTCCGTGAGGCATTGGTCATTGTAGAGCGAATGTTAGAGTAAACGAAATCTTTATTTGTTCCGCTGTATCTGACAACTTTTACTAAAAAAAAAATAACAGTCATCTATATGATTTTTAGACTCTCTTCATACCATAGGAAATGCAAACGTTGCAGCTATTTTCTTAGCATTTTTCCAAAGTCTTAAACCTTCAATACAAATACCGCATATTTTGCGAGGTGCCCACGGTTTGTCTTGATCTTCTAATTTAATTTTAAAATAGGCAAACTATATTCAAAAATTCTGTAATGCATTGTCTTTGCTTAACCACAACATAGCTTGCATATATGTACCAATATATGTCATAATTATTTCAACTTCCACGGGAAGAAATTTACGCAGCCAATCTGTCACTTAATGCGCAGCATTTCACATTGCAGTTTCTTTGTTAAAGATGTTTTAACGTCTTTAACAAAGAAACTGCAAGGCTTACATAACGGCTTAAAAAAACTGAGCTGTGGAGGAAAATTCAAAGTCAACTGGCCATGTGACTGAACACTGCGTCATCTACAGGCTAATTTTGAACTTATTGCCGAAACATTGTATCATGAATGCCTTTTTGCTAAGTTTGTTTAAATAAGTACTAATGCTATTAAAAAATCTTGACATGATAGAAACAAACAGAATGAATCTCCGAAATCAGCAAAACAAATATTGACTTAAAGACACTATATTTCAATTGGAAACGTCAAAATTAATCCAGGCCAGTGCTTTTGTTGGAGTTCAGTGGCATGAACCTCTTTAAAAGCCATGAATAGAATGCCAAATAGCATACTGAATTCAAAACTTTTGAAGTTAAAACTATAAAGCTTTTGACAAAAATCACAGACAATTTCTCCTAACCTTGCATTAAATTATGAGCTACACATAAGGAAGTCCATGTTCCTCATTTGAACTAGCAACCTATTCAAAGCAAAGCATTTCTTCACAGAAACCTTATCTCTTGAAATTTTACACTGAGCAAGAAAAATGTGCTTCTTCAGTAGGAGACCTGAGTCCTTAGATCTAATACGTTGGTGCTCAGAAGCATTATTAAAGTCCCAGCGGCAATATGTTGTTTTACAAACTGGTTTCTATAGAATACATGTTCCTTTTTCCACGCTCTTGAAGATCAATACATATGGTCTCAATCATTTTAAAGTACTCGGCTTGGTCACTACAATTATTTTCACATGCAACAAAACATCATATACTGTGTATGCATCAAGTTTCCCTTGCACTTGCGATTAATACCTATTTCTCTTAATTTTCAAAGATTTTTCTATGACAGGGACTTCTACGCATAAGTATTCTAGCTGGTTGCACTTCAGCCTGCAGTTACGTCGTGGTAGAATCGAGTGCGAATGTTTTTTTCTATGTAACTTAAAATACCTTCATGGATACCATTGACTCAGAAGAGTCGCGTAGCATGTACACATACCGGCCACTGTATTAGAAACTTATTCAATACCCGGTTGACCTCTTTTAGCCCGAATTATAGCACGTGTGCGGTTTGGCATAGATTCCATAAGATGCTGGAGTGATCTACGTCTACAACATACCAGACGTTTACCATACAGTCCCTTAATTGGCTGAGATTTGACCGAAGAAGACTTTGCTCCTGGATCTCTTTTTCTAACATGTCCCATACATTCGCAATGGGATTCAGATCCAGACTTTGTGGTGGCCAGGGAAGATGGTGGAAGTCGCTGTCATGCTCTCTGATCCACTGCTGAACGTATCTTGCTTGAGTAGCATTGTCGTTCATGAAACAGCAGTCACCTGCCAGATTGCGACAATATTCAGATAATCCTTGGAGGGCACGCGACCTTCTAGCAATATCAGAGGATAAGTTCCATACCAAGAGAACGTGCCCTGCAGCACCTTCAGAACTTTGAGTTGTGTTTACAAGGCAAGCTAGGTCTATTGTTTCATGCGGCGCGGCTCCCGCCAAACTCTCTCTGCCTTCCGTCGTTACAGAACAAGGTGAACCGCGAGTTGTCGGATTACACGACTTTTCTCCTAATCATCCAAAGTCCAGTCAGCGCGTTCCTGATATCTCTATGGACAAACTTTCCGGTTCTTTGCAGAAATCAGTGGTTTCCACATAGGCATGCGACTGCCAGTACTGATTATCTTCAATTACCTGAGCCTAGTTCGCCGAGATGTGGTATGGCAACAGCCTTCAGTGAATACTTCGGTCAGTAGCTGCACACAGGAGGTCCTGTTTCTCAGTACATGCCTTTTCAAACTACGGCGATCTCATTCTTGACAAACTGTCGTCGCGCCACAGTTAAGTCTCTTAGACAAGCGATGTAGGTTATTTTTCCACTGATTAAAAACTCGGGATATCTCACCTTTTAAGAAACCAGCCAGCTTTGCTGTTTCCAAAATAGTCTCTTCAGCCAGATGGAAACCCACAATAAGCCCTTTATCGAACTCCAGCAGATTCTTTGTTTTTCCCATTGTGATCAGCACTACTGACGACTAGGAACAAGCAGCAGGCCTAAATAGTTTCTTAGATCACGTGGAATACACGTGACCACGTATTTTGCATATGCACTGCGTGAGTGACGTTTACGTACATCTTTATAAAGGTTTTTAATTCAGTGGCCTGTGTGTGTAGTTGCTTACTCAAGAAAAGGAGAGAAATCGAATCGACAGATGAGTATCCTGCATTTTCCTCAGCAAATCGGCATAAGACCTAGTAGCATTTTATCTGCTTTTAAACTTGTGGCGATCAACGTGCTAAGCGTCTGGTAGAGGTCGGACTTTTTTGTTTGTTTGGAGGTTTAGCGAAAACAGTGAGCAACTCGATGGACTATAAAGCAATCGCCCGTCCCTAATTTATGGCCACTGTTTCCAGGAAAGGGAAAGAACCAGTGCAGTTGGACAAACACAACATTCATGCTTCATCGAGATTCGAACCGGGCCAAACTCGGACGAATGTCAGAAGCCAGAACTCAAACCACTGCGCCTCCGAGACTGCGGTCGAGATCGGTTTGCTCCCTGGTTTTTAATGTTTTGTGGGACAAAAGCCTTTGGAGTGCCAACCACAGGAGTACTGTTGAAAACAAGGTGTTAGAAAACTATAAAGTTTTCTGAATTTTAATCAAGCTCTTTTGTTACAAATACACGACCTAAAGCTCTTTAACCAACCAACTCGCCAAAGAATGAGCAAGCAACAGCCCTTTATCCACATTCTACGAAAACGCTAGAGACCTATATCCACGTTCTACCAAAAAGCAACATACGTCCGTTACTATTTCCCGAAATTATTAAATGCTGAAGTCTCACTATCGTTTAATGACAGAATTTCAAATTTACATTTCTGGGAAGAGAAATATCTTCACTGGTGAATCACAATACGGAGTTGATAAATTCCTTTCAGGATGGCACAGGCTGGTTGTTTGTTAGGATGTCGATGAATGCCGGGATGGATCAGGCTTCGTTTGGAAGGGCGTTAGAAGTACAATTTCATATCTTTGTGCGTATGTGTGTGTGTGTGTTTTATTGAATGTTTAACGACCACCGTGAGAAACTCGATAGACTATACGCAGTCGCCAGTCCCTAATTTAGGGTCACTGGTTCCAGGGAAAGAAGAGATCCAGTGCTGTAAAACAAACACAACATCCATGCCTCACCGAGATTCGAAACCGGACCCTTCTCGGACGAATGGTCATAAACCAGCGCTTAGATCAGTGGGCCACAGGGACGGCGCGCTCACGTTTGTTCGTGTCTGTGTGAAAAATGCTAATTCTAGCCAACGTCTCAACTCTTCTGGTATTACGGAATTTCACGAATTTTATAAAATGCTGCAATTTACACAAGATTTCATCACATACCAACTTTTACAAGTTTTTTGCCTCTCAAGTCGCAATTAGGAATACAATTGTTTGCATTTTGCATACCGGTAATATTACTTGCTGTTACACTGTGCTTCATTTCTACTAGTATGAAAGGTAACACTCCACACAAAGATTGTTTGTTCGCTTACTAGGAAAATCTGGCGTTAAGACCATATTCAGTGGTGCACTGATAGGGAGTCCAACAGGTCAAGATCCTCCCCCCTTAAAATATTAATAATGACCCTAAGTTTGGAGGTTTTTGTGTTATGAAGTGTTTTACGAAGTAAGAAAGAAGCCAAAGAGATTTGATTTTGTACGGTTCATCGTACAAAATCAAACGATCATTTGATTAATATACTTCTTTATGAACATAAATACCTCTGCCTGAAATGGTTCTCTAAATATTAATCGAAGCGTATGAACAGACAGTCGTACAAACGGGCAAAGTGCTCACTTGGGGCAAGAGTTACATTACGTCCATGAAGGCTATTTATCTAGAAATTTTCAAGTCATCTCAAACTGATTCCAAGACATTCATCGCAAACATGGGACAGAGAGATGTATGGGAAAATGGACACACACACAAAGTGCAAACACAGTTACTCTCAGTTCTTGAAAGCCATTCAGAAAATTTCATATTTATCTCAAACGACTGCCGAGAGCTCAGTTTTACATTCAAAACAAGTGGACGTATGGACAAACTGGCAGACGGACAACTAACGTGGTATTATAAAAATGTATAGTGATATCGAAGACTATATTTTCTACCTCCCCTTACGCATTAAAAATCCTGGCCCGATTTGTCCAAAGAGCGCCCGATAATGACATTTATGCAAAAGGTTTAGCTTCCGCACAAAGATTAGGGTATTTCCAGAAGAAAATGAAAGTATGGTATACAAACATTTCGTTTAAACTCACGCTTTCTTCAGCTGTATTCTCACTATTACAGTGACATTTTACATTATAGTTGTGATCGTTACGTTTACGTTTTTATAAATTTATCGCTGAATACATACATAGTGCCAAAATGTACAAATGTCGTAAATTTATAAAAAAGCAATGATAAGGCTGTTACAGGTCTTTCGGTATCAAAACGGTATGCTAACTAACATATAATTAATGCAGTTACCCCAACAGTAATTTTCCGTCGTCGTCCTGATCAGTGTAATTCAGTTTCAAAGAGAGTAACACAAATAGCTCGGTACAAACACTGTTTAACATCCTAATCACTGGACACCGTATGTGTATTACCTACAAGCATTTCCACTGGTTTACAACTGTCAAGAGGAAAACACTAATTCATAGTTTTCAAAAGTTGAATTATGAATTACTTTCTCTTTCTAAAGTTTCGCATAAGAAACACTTATGATTTATTATTTACCTGCCCAATCTGAAGAAAATATTTTCCTACATTTCTAGTTATTTCTGAATTTGCACTTTTTCTAGGTTACTTATAATGATTTATGATCATAGTCAAGCAGCACACTTTTAAATATTAAATATTTTTACGCACTTTCTGTAATTTTTGCTGGAATACAATTTCAAATTGAATTGAAATGTTATTTGAAAGTAAAATCGCTGTAAGGTAACTAAACATACAGAACAACTGTGCGGAAATCGGCAGATTCTGGTTCGGTTTCTGTTTATTACTTGAAAAATAATTATTTGGGTCATTTCTGTGCCGCCAGTGATAAGCTTATAATCATGCCGTATACTGTCCTATGTTTGCCAAGAAGCCTTCGATTTATACGATATTTCAAAAGAAAACCACTGCAATTCCTAAATAAGACTGAAGGCTTCTCAATTATCTTAGCTTTTTTTAAATGTATAAGTGCCCTTTTATAAACGCAACAATTTCAATTATACCACCTATTCGGTATTTTGTTCATAAGCTGTCTATTACTTTTTTACGTGCTGAACTGGCACTTAAGTTATTATTTTGCCATTATTCAGTTTTATGCATGGATAAATTCCCGGTCAAGTAGAAAGAAACTGGAGGAAAAAAAAAAAGTCAGAAATTCGACTTACATAGACATATAGCTGCCAGTAGACGAAGAAGTGCATCGGGTGGTTTGCAGTTGGGATACAGAGGGTCCAGTATGTAATGTCCGAAAGTAAGAGCCAAGATCGCTTGCGTTGTGGGTCGAATAATCACCACTGCTACCCAGAGTCTGAGGAAGGCCAGTTTAGGTCCGAATGCCTCCATAATATAGGCATAGTCCCCTCCAGATCGTGTAATACAGGTGCCTAGCTCTGCATAAGCGAGGGCACCGAACATGGAAAAAATTCCGCACAGAGCCCATATCACCAGGGAGACACCGACGGATCCTGAGTGTTCGTACACCCCTTTAGGAGTAACGAATATACCTGAACCAATGATCGTTCCCACAATTATGGCCACACCGTTTATAAGAGTTATCTCCTTACGAAGCTGAACGTCACCTTTATCATTTTCGTTCTTCTTGACTCCATCCCGGTTCATCACTTTTAGTTCTTCCGTCTGATGCAGGTTTTCTTCTGCGTTGCTCTTCATTGTTAAAAACTACCGCGCTTTAGAGAAGCAACAGTTTTAATCCTCCGCGTTATGTAAGGCTTCTCCTGACAGGTGGAAGACGAGAAATCGGGTGGTGAATGGGAGAGAAAAAAGCTTCCTTTCAACGCAGACACCTGCGGAAAACTAACTGTCGCTCTTCAACCCTTTTCTTTCAACCTCATCTCGATGATCAGATGTTGAGACGAGTTCTGATGTCCTCATCTTGAAGCTACCGGCGTTTGTGAGTGGGGAAAAGGTGCGCATGCGCAGTCAGTACTACCGCTTGTTGCGTTCTCCTGTTTGGCTGTTGCGTCATTCTGGCGATGTTTTTCTGAATGCGATCGCCGCCGGATGACATCGCGCCTTCCTATCCGGAGTTAGTTGGACTGATGATGAAAATGATTGTCAGTTTCCTTCGCTGATATTATTGGTTACGTTAATGCTCAATTCAATATAAGTGTTTCATTTTTTTATATTAACATTAAAATTACGCCGAAGCATTAGAATTTCTATATGATTTCCTCCATCCCCTTTCCCTTTTTAAAAATCTTTTTACATTTCTCAGTTACAAGCATTGTGTATTCTCGTCCGCAGAAAGTTCGGTCTGCCACATTCTGTAGTAGCAGAGCTGGGTTCCAGTACCGGATGAAATATCGCTGATGCATCTGTTCTGCTTCCTTCCGCTCTCTGGAGTTAGCAGCCCTAACTGTAAGGGACATCTACTTCTAGACTTTGATGCTTAGAGTAACATAGTGTAAAATATCAGAACAATAAAAATAAATCGTCGTGACACTAACGAAGGCGTATATCTCCAGGAGGTTCATAGCAGGAGGTTCAACAGCACAGTTTTCTACCTGCCTCTTCACAGTTTTACTGTTATTTTCTGCGCATGCTTGCGTGAATGGTGATTCATCCGTAAGCATTTGTGCTTTCTATGAATAAGTCGGAACAGCAGTACTTTAAAAATACTTGTACTAAAATTTGAACTGAAGGAAAATAAAAAACTGCTTTTTATTTCACACGTTGTATCGGAACAAACATTTCAGAACGTACAAATGAAAGAAGAATGTTTCATGTGATGCTGAAATTTTTTCACCCCGTCTCAATAATTCTCTGGCAAACTACAAAATTGGTATTTTATCCACGACAAAGTCATGAACAATTGTAACCTTTTTTACGCTTTCCAACCGTAGGTTGAAGAAGCGTATATGCTCCAGCTTTGTTCGTCAGTCCGTCCGCACGATAACTCGCGTAAAAATCATTCGATTTCTATGAAATTTTAGTATGTCGTAGGGAAACACCTGGGGACGAACCCTATTGAAAATGGGATTAATGGGGTCAAAGATCACGACACAGGAACGGCATTCATTCCATTGCCCTTATGCGTAATTACTTGCGTAAATATCGTTCGATTTCAGTGAAATTTTAGTATGTGGTAAGGGACCACATAAGGACGAACCCTATTGAAAATGGGGTTAATGGGGTCAAAGGTCACGACATAGGAACGGGATTCCTTCCATTGCCCTTATGCGTCATTACTTGCGTAAATATGGTTCAATTTCAGTGAAATTTTGGTATGTGGTAAGGGACCACATAAGGACGAACCCTATTGAAAATGGGCGAACTGGATTCAAAGCTAACGACATAGGAGCGGGATCCATTCCATTGCCCTTATGCGTCATAACTTGCGTAAATATGGTTCGATTTCGGTGAAATTTCAGTATATGATAGGGGATCTCATGGAAACGAACCCTGTTGAAAATGGGTGAAACGGGGTCAAAGGTAAGGACATCGGAGCGGGATCCATTCCGTTGCCCTTATGCGCCATAACTTGTAAAAATGGTTCGATTTCCATGAAATTTCAGTATATGATAGGGGATCACCTGGGGACGAACCCTGTTGAAAATGGGTGAAATAGGGTCAAAGGTCAGGACATCGGAGCGGGATCCATTCCGTTGCCCTTATGCAACATAACTTGTAAAAATGGTTCGATTTCGATGAAATTTCAGTATATGATAGGGGATCACCTGGGAACGAATCCTATTGAAAATGGGTGAAATAGGGTCAAAGGTCAGGACATCGGAGCGGGATCCATTCCGTTGCCCTTATACGACATAACTTGTAAAAATGGTTCGATTTCGATGAAATTTCAGTTTATGATAGGGGGTCACCTGGGGACGAATCCTTTTGAAAATGGGTGAAATAGGGTCAAAGGTCGTTCAGAACAGCGGAGCGGGATCCATTCCATTGCCCTGCGCCATAACTTGAGAAAAAATGCTTCGATTTCGATGAAATGTCAGTATATGATAGGGGATCAACTGTTGACGAACCCAATTGAAAATGGGTGAAATGGGGTCAAAGGTCAGGACATCGGAGCTGGATCCATTCCAATGCCCTTATGCGCCATAACTCGAGTAAAAATGTTTCGATTTCGATGAAATGTCAGTACATGATAAGGGATCAACTGGGGACGAACCCTGTTGAAAATGAGTGAAATGGGGTAAAAGGTCAGGACATTGGAGAGGGATGCATTCCGTTGCTCTTCTGCGTAATAACTTTAATAAAAAAGGGTTCGATTTCGATGAAATTTTAGTATGTGCTAGGGGACCACCCGGGGACGAGCCCTACTAAAAATGGGTGAACTGGGGTCAAAGGTCTGGACATAGGAACGGGATTCATTCCATTGTCCTTGTGCGTCATAACTTACGTAAAGATGCTTCGATTACGACAAAACGTTTTCGTGTTGTTCCGGAGGTATACTGAACCAATTCTGTTTAATATCATCGACATGGAGTCAAAGGTCAGGGCACAGGAGCGAGATTTATTCCACAGCCATTATCCTCATAACTTGAGTAATGATTTCCGGTATGTTGGAAAGCGTATCATAATCAATGCATTGCATGATGTTACTAACTTGTTTATTTCTGTTTCTGGGTTTAACTTCCACGTGAGCATTAGGCTATAAGGAGTGTTCAGTCCCAAATTTAGGGCCACCTGTTCCAGCTTGATTTACACTCAGGCAGGGAGCAGATCGGACGATTAGCCTTAAACCCAAGCCTTTGACCCCCTTTCGCAGTATCATAGCAGATGACAAGTGGCATTTATCAGCAGGTGTTGCACACGATTTCTACGAGTTAGAATGAAGCGTTTATGACGAAATGAATGGAATCGAAATGTTAGCAAATGGTTAACGGGGCAGGGAATCAATCACATACACACATAATAAGCGGCCAGAAATACTAGGACAACCAGCAAGCTTGTTGCATCAGTGAGAAAGCATATAGAAAGTCCGATAAATTCTTTAATGAAAGTTTTTGAAATATTAGCACGGAGAAAAAAATTCAGAACGAAATGTAAAACATATAAACATCAAAATATGCCGGAAAACTGAAACAAAAGGTTTAATAAATTCGTCATGTGGTGTACGCTCGCTATTTCAGTGTAGCCAAGCACGCCAAGACTGTATACCTAGTAAGGAAGACGCGTGTATGCACCATTTGTAGTAATATTTTTTAATTTAGGTTCAGGGCCTTTATTTTGTAAAATCATAAATTTTAAGATGAAGGGCATTATTCGAAACCAAGAAATTTGAGAACATGAAACTCAGTACACATACTAAAATGGCTTTTTTTTTTTTTTTTGCTATATTAGCACAGTGGTATTTTTATTTATTGGTGCTGTGATAAGTAATGATTGATATCAATTTTATCGAAACGCCGTTTTAGTATGAACAAAGGCAGACTGTTTTATATACATCGTGTGTACAGGCAGAATAAAAGTACGATATGTTCTGCCTGTAAACACAATGAATTCATAGCGATGTTTCTTTCTTTCTTTTTTCTTCTTTCCTTTCCTTTTCAATAGGTTTCAGTGACACTTTAGCATGGTGCAGCATTCTTAATGGGACCTTTCTGACAGAACCATATTCATTAGATCCGGAACTTTGGTCGCCTCGTTATTAAGTTGTTGAACCATATTCATTAGATCCGGAACTTTGGTCGCCTCGTTATTAAGTTGTTGAACCATATTCATTAGATCCGGAACTTTGGTCGCCTCGTTATTAAGTTGTTGTTTTTTTAATAAATAGCATCAATAAATAGATCAAGGCTGGGGCAATTCAAATTAGCTCTAAGCAGAGCGCCATTCATAAACCTCCGTCGTTCAGGACAAGGAATTTCTGTTCATAGTCCGATAGATTTTTTTTTTTTTTGATTGGAGGTTTAACGACCACCATGAGCAACTCAATGGGCTATAAGCAGTCGCGCGTCCCTAATTTAGGGTCACTGGTTCCAGGGAAGGGAGAGAGCCAGGGCCGTAAGACAAACACAACATCCATGCCTCACCGGGATTCGAATCCCTTTCGGGCGAATGATCAGAGGCGATCGCTTAGACCAATGCGCCACCGGGCCGGGTGATGTAATTTCATCTGATCCTGCTCATATTCTAAAAAGGAGTGTCGAAAAAGAAATGTGAATATGAAACGAAAATTTGAATATGGAATGAAACGGGGAAGCAAAATAAATAAGCGATCGTGTTTCTTCCGCTGAATTAAGGTTTTTCGCTTAAGTTGACATCGTGAAGCGTCTGAAGTGTCTACCTATAAATACTGTGCCGAAGAAAAAGGTTTGTTTCTGTTTAGCTATGAGCCGGAAAAGAACCAATCTTTTGCGGTATCTCATGTGAGGTTTTGCGGTATCTCATGTGAGATCACTATTCATTTGTCAGCTGTTCTTTTGTGCGAGTGTTTCTGTTGGACAGCAGCTACTGACATTCACGGCATCAAAGAACACACAATCGCTGTTTTTTCTCCCTTAGAAAGTTTTTTTTCCTTTTGTCTTCCTGCTTTGAAAAGTGTCTCGAAGATCCTGCATTATCTGATCTGGGTTCGGGGTCCAGGTAAAAGAAAATATTTCTTTATTTTATAAATATCATATGCTTCGTTTAAGGGCCACATGAATGCGAAGTTTCTTTGTCGATGAAAAAATGGTCATCTTTGGTCTAACTTGATTTTACATGTTTTTCGACACACAAAGCATGATAAAAAAAACATCCACCGTTAGTAATATGGTATCCGTCCTGTGGGGTCCATATATGTGCACCCATTAATAGGGTTTAGATATATGGACGTAGCAGTAGGGTAGTTTGTGTTGTGAGGACAATAATCCATCCCTCAGCGCCTTTTCGATGCAAAACTTAACTTTATGTCCGTGCCGAGCTTTTGAATATCTTTTGTACACCTGTTTGTCTATTTTAATTCATATTAATTTTATTCCATATTACTGCTTTTAAAATTCTGATTAAAGATCTTTTTCTGTGGGATACCATTCACCCTGAAAGATATTTTGCATATACACTGCTGGCCACTCAAAATGCAACACCAAGAAAGACACGAGACAGCAAAGCCAGATTTACTGGACACATAACAACAGATACAGAGATGAAACGATTGAGCTTACAGGCCCGTGCGACTCGTGGAACACGCAGACATCAATAGCTCGTGTGGCCCACATGGCTAGCAATAACAGCCGCTACACGCCGCGGCATCGAACGAAAGAGGCTTTGGATGTGGGCTTGGGGTATGTTGGTCCAGGCTGCTTCCATACGTTGCCACAGTACATCAGGCGTAGCCGCTGGTGGTGCTTGCTGGTCCACTTGGTTACCGATCAGCGACCAGACGTGTTCGGTGGGCGACATATCGGGAGAACAGGCGGGACACGGCAGCCGTGACACCTGGTGGGCCGTGAAGAATTGTTCCACGATGCGTGCCACGTGTGGGCGCGTATTGTCCTGTTGAAATGTGGCCGCTGGCCGGTCCTGCAGGTGAGGGAGGACTACAGGCTCCAAAACGTCGGAGATGTAGCGGTGGCTGTTGAGTGTACCGGCGATGCGTACCAGAGGGGTGCGGGTGTCATATCCAATTGCGCCCCAAACCATAACGCCAGGTGGCGGACCGGTATGGCGATCTATAATGCAGGCGTTATACAGTCCTTCGCCGCGGTGCCGCCACACGCGCATCCGACCATCGTGGTGTTGCAGGCAGAAGCGGGATTCGTCGGAGAAGACAGTGTCGTGCCATTTCGTAGTCCAGGTGCAGCGTTCAATGGCCCACTGTCGCTGCACTCGACGGTGGTGTAACGTCAATGGTAATCGGAGCAATGGGCACGGTGCGACAAGTCCTCACTCCTGCAAACGACGTCGAACGGTACGTGCTGACATAGGTTGTTGCGCAACACACTTTAATTCCTGCGCTAACGGTCGTGATGTGCGGTGCGAGCCGTCAATGCCCGCTGCACAACATGCCGGTCCTCTCGTTCGGTGCTATGCCGTGGCTGCGGCAATCGCACACGTCGGTCTGTCCGTCTATCCTGCACCCACCGAATCCATACTCGCCTCACTGTGGCTGGATGTCGTCCCACACGGGCGCCGATGTCTCGGTACGATAAACCGCTGTCGCGATAAGCCACTATTCGTCCTCTGTCGAACTCCGAAATGCGCTGGAATGACTGCCGTATCCTGCGACGAGGCATCAGAAAGCTTCCCACGCACAGGTCCGGCAGCACAACACACTTCCACTACTTACACCCCGCCTTCTGTGCACCCTTCTTATAGTGCTTCTCGGTGGCGTGCCGGGCGAACAAGATTTACATATGCCCTGCAATGCTAATCGTTTATATGTCCTCTCGCGGGCTACGCATGCTGCGAATTTCTGGCTAATCGGATGCTTCCTTCTTGGTGTTGCGTTTTGGGTGGCCAGCAGTGTATTCTCTACTTCAAATAATGCAGGTTTTCTAGGGGACATAAATACATATTCTACTTCTGTCACTATGCCTAAAAGTACAATTTGAAACATACAGTTATCTTAGAACGTTCTATGCTATCAGAAAGACTGTCATACATTTGCTATTTTTTCACAATGCAAAGTGTTTCCTCTAGGGGACATAAGTGTATGCATGTATCCATTAGCAACCGTATCTGTGCCCCTAGAAATCCAATTGAAAAAAATGTCTAATTACTTTTGCTATGCATAACACTTTGCTCACATCTGTTCCAAATAATGCACAGTTTTCCCATAGAGGGGGCTTTATTCTATTTCCCTGATTAGCTGTGCTTCATAACGACTGGTACAAAAATTCCTTTCGCGTCAGATATCTTCTGCTAAGAGAATCATTTCGTGTAGAATTCCTGCTTCCTTATAATACACATTAACTAAAAGGAGGTATACGCATTAATATCGATTTTAAGCCATATCTCTACTTTCGAAAACTCAACTGAAAAAAAAAAAACCATTCTGCATCGGATAGCAATTACTATGAAAAATACTTGTTTTCATTTCCTACTTCCTACAATGCACAATTTCCAGCCAGGCTCGTTTAGTATATTTCCATTTCCGGCCGTTTCCACTCGTATTTCGCAGCAGTCGAACTCCATTCTATATGACGATTTTTTTATAATTATCTATATATTAATTCTATAAGGTTTTTTACTGTGAGTCCTATTTTGAGAGAACGGCTGAACGTAAAGATATAGTAGAAGTATCAAAGTCTTACAATGCAGATGTGCCAGTCGAAGAGAAAAACGAAATGAGATTGGGACAACGGTTCAGGCGTTGTGGGGAGGCAAAGTTTCCATGTTAAATCTACGGGAGAAGCGTGCGTTTGACATTCGATCGCCTGCGGTTGACTCACGTACTGTTGAAGGCGGCAGCATGGAGGGACTGAGATAGTCCAAAGTCCGAAGTCTTCTCTTTTCTGAGCGAACCGTTGCGCACAGCAACGCCAGCAGGCGTTGCTATGTATCAAAGTTCTTCTCATCGGAACAGCGAACACTCTCGAAGACCTGATTGCGTTATGCCGTTGGACTGTGTGATGTATATATACAATTTAATATTCATTCGATCCAGTTTATTCACGTAGGTAAGACGTTTCCCATTATGTAAAGATGTAAATAAACATTCCGTTGACCATTGTTAGTGAAAATATACTGCTGGCCACCCAAAATGCAACACCAAGAAGGACACGAGATAGCAAAGCCAGATTTACTAAACACATAAGAACAGATACAAAGATGAAACGATTAGGCTTACAGGCCTGTGCGACTTGCGGAACACGCAGACATCAATAGCTCGTGTGGCCCCCTTGGCTGGCAATAACGGCCGCTACACGCCGCGGCATCGAACGAAAGAGGCTTTGGATGTGGGCTTGGGGTATGTCGGTCCAGGCTGCTTCCACACGTTGCCACAGTTCATCAGGCGTAGCCGCGGGTGGTGCTTGCCGGGCCACTCGGTTGCCGATCAGCTACCAGACATGTTCGATGGGCGACATATCGGGAAAACAGGCGGGCCACGGCAGCAGTGACACCCGGTGGGCCGTGAAGAATTGTTGTACGATGCGTGCCACGTGCGGGCGCTTTCATTGTCCTGTTGAAACGTGGCCACTGGCAGGTCCTGCAGGTGAGGGAGGACTACAGGCTCCAAAACGTCGGAGATGTAGCGGTGGCTATTGAGTGTACCGGCGATGCGTACCAGAGGGGTGCGGGTGTCATATCCAATTGCGCCCCAAACCATAACGCCAGGCGACGGACCGGTATGGCGATGCATAATGAAGGCGTCATACAGTCTCTCACCGCGGTGTCGCCACACGAAGATCAGACCATCGTGGTGTTACAAGCAGAAGCGAGATTCGTCGGAGAAGACAATGTCTTGGCATTCCGTAGTCCAGGTGCGGCGTTCAACGCCCCACTGCCGCCGCACTCGACGGTGGTGTAACGTCAATGGTAATCGGAGCAATGGGCGCCGTGCGACAAGTCCCTTCTCCTGCAGACGACGTCTAGCGGTACGTTCTGACACAGGTTGTTGCGCAGCACACCCTAATTCTTGCGCTGACGTTTGTGATGTTGCGGTGTGAGCCGTCAATGCCCGCCGCACAACATACCGGTCCTCTCGTTTGGTGCTGTGCCGCTGCTGCGGCAATTGCTCACGTTGGTCCGTCCATCCCTCCTGCACCCACCGAATCCATACTCACCTCACTGTGGCTGGATGTCGTCCCACACGGGCGCCGATGTCTCGGTACGATAAACCGCTGTTGTGATAAGCCACTATTCTTCCTCTGTCGAACTCCGAAACGTGCTGGAATTACTGCCGTATTCTGCGACGAAGCTTCAGGAAGCTCCCCACGAACATGTCCGGCACCACAACACACTTCCACTACTTACACCCCTCCTTCTGTGCACCCTTCTTATAGAGCTTCTCGGTGGTGTGCCGGGCGCACATGATTTGCATATGCCCTGCAATGCTAGTCGTTTTCATGCCCTCTCGCGGGCGGCGCATGCTGCGAATTTCTGGCCAATCGGATGCTTCCTTCTTGGTGTTGCATTTTGGGTGGGCAGCAGTGTATTTATAATGTACATATTGAACTGCGCCATGTATACCTTTATTCTATAAGTTTTTTTTTACTGTGAGACCTATTTTGAGAGAACGGTTGAACATAAAAATATAGTTCAGGTATCAAAATAAAGGTGTTACCACGTAGATGTGCCAGTCGAAGAGGAAACTGAAATTGAAGCAACGGTTCGGGCGTGGCGTAGCGGCAAAGTTCCCATGTACAGTCTATAGGAGAAGCGTGCAGGCCTTATCTACATCAGGCCCTAAGTTCGGTGTCAGGACTTGGTGTGTGCATGGTGTTCTATGATCATTCCTAAAGTAAGTAAATACATTATTGCATACTTACCCTTAACAGAATGTCTCTTCCGAAGAAAAAGTAAAATAAAATAATATTTATAAACGCAAGAGCCTTCTGGAAGGCGTGAGCGATCAATGAATCGCAACTATATGACTCTGACAAGAGAGAATGAAGAGTATTCGCAACGCGAATCTCATTCCAACAACATTTACGAACACAGTTGTGACTGAAGATGAGAGTGAAAGAGTGCGCTATTCAGTTGAATTTTTGCACTCGATCAAGATGAGGGGACTTCCGCCTCACATTTTACGACTGAAAAAGGGTGCAGTCGTAATGCTCATCACGAACCTGGCAGTCCCGGTGGTGCAACGATCTAAGCGATGGCTTCTGACCATTCGTCCAAAAGGGGTCCGCGTTCGAATCCCGGTGAGGCATGGATGTTGTGTTTGTCTTATGGCACTGGCTCTCTCCCATCCCTGGAACCAGTGACCCCAAATTAGGGACGGGCGGCTGCTTATAGCGCATTGAGTTGCTCACGGTAGTTGTTAAACCTTCAGTCAAAAAAATCACGAACCTGGAGTATTGTCTTTACTGAAGTGGTTGAATGAATTTGTCAATCAAATGAAGTTTACATTTGTTGCTTCATATGAGTTTATTCTTTTCAAAAAGAAAAGAAAAAAAGAACTAACCGTCGATTCTGACGGGTTTCATCTAGTCTTCACTGGTTCCAGGGAAGGGAGAGATCCAGTGCCGTAAGACAAACACAACATTCATGCCTCACCGGGATTTCAACCCTGACCCTTCACGAACGAATCATCATAAGCCAGCGCTTAGACCACTGCGCCACCGGGGCGGCCAGGTTTGTGATGAGCATTACGACTGCGCCCTTTTTGAGTCGTAAAATGTGGGGCGGAAGTCCACTCATCTTGATGGTGTGCAAAAATTTAACCGAATAGCGCACTCTTTCACTCTCATCTTCAGTCACAACTGTGTTTGTAAATGTTGTTGGAATGAGATTTGCGTTGCGAATACTCTTCATTCTCAAAATAAATTTCATGTGCTAATAAGTGTTTGATAATTCCTGGTTTTTCGTTATGATATTTTCGTTTGGGTGAAAAGAACCGAAGGACTTTAAATAAATGCTACACTCGGTGGCATATTTCCTGTTTCATATAAAGACAAGAATTTTCGAGATTGATTTAAAAGCTGTACGCAATGCCCTTTAATAACTAAAAGTGGTTTGATTTGACCCCTCTGATCCCCTAGGTGTTTTCGTGCACAGGATCGCCGATTATCGGAAATTTTCTCTGTATCTCACCATTCGCAGCCAACCCTTGTCACGGGTGTGCTCAAAAAGTCCATCAGCACGTCCTTTGGGAGATGCTCGAACCTGCACACATGGCGCGAAATATTATGCTACGTTCAAAGTCGCTCAGATCACTCATTTTGCTCATTGCAACCCTCAGTCGAATGGCAACTGATGCTCGACGAGTTGGTCTTCCTGATTTGCACCTCACACTGCCTACACGTGCGATGTTACATTCTCGAGTGAGTCACTTATGTAACCAGAGCAAGTGTACCTAACAAACTGCCATCTCAAAGTATAACTGAAAATCTTTGTCAAGCTTATATACTTTACACATGTATGTACAAGGTGAGACAATTAAATTCCCGTAACGGTCCCATAGAATCTCTTTCGTGGGGTGATCGGACAGAATCACGCGACTATGCTTTCTGGGCATGTTTCAAGTAATGCATGAGTTAAGGTGGTTCCACCTAAAATCTCAGCCTTATGTTTCCAATGGTAAAACTTCCTTACATAGTTTCTTTGAAATTAAAGTATTCCCAAGGATGAAAATTTGTACATCGATAAAACTAACTTTAAGTTATAGCATGGGATACTTAGTACTTGCTAAAACATAACCATAATTAAGTAATCCAACATTTGTTTGTCTACTGACGTCATCAATGTACAGGTCCCGCCATCTATTAACAGGTCTGGACATTACTCAAATTACCCAAAGAAAAATGATTGGTTTTTAACATAATTAGGGTTATGTTTTAGCAAGTATTAAGTATCCCATGCTATAACTTAAAGTTAGTTTTATGAATGTGGAAATTCATTTTTATCCTTAGAGATCAATAATTGCGAAGAAAATATGTAACGAAGTTTTACCATTGGAAACATAAGGCACAGATTTTAGGTGGAACCACCTTAACCGCAGACCAGTAGAACCATTCGTGAGTAAGCAGTTGCAGAAGCAATGCAAGTCTGTGTGTGAGTTTTGAGGTAAAAATAAATGATAGAACTTTAGAGAAGCTCATAGGCATCAAATTCTGTGTGTGAAGATCGGTAAAAGTGCTACTGAAACATTAGAGCTGTTGAAAGTGGCGTACGGTGAGGATGCTATGAAAAAGTCACGTGCCTTTGAGTGGCACAATGTGTGTCACGCTCGCAGTTCAAGACCGCATGCTTGTGTGCTTTTTCGATCACAAAGTAATAGTTCATGACGAATTCATTGAACATGGACAAACGGTCGATCAACAATGCTATTTACCGGTGCTGAAAACTTTTCGAAAGAAAAGAACGGAACTGTGGCCTCACAATGCCCCAAGTAGTGATGCGCTCAGTGTTCGTGACTTCCTCGACAAGAAATCGATTACCAAATTGGGTCACCCACCCTATTCACCTGACTTAGTCCCTTGTGATTTACTGCTGTTCCCAAAATTAAAAACTGCCATAAAAGGACAAATATTTTCAGACATTTCTGTCATCCAGCGTAACTTGACAAAGGAACTCAAGAATATTCCAGAAATAGAGTTCCATGTATGTATATTTCCAGGATTGGTAACAGCATGTAACTAAATGCATAGCTGCGGAAGGGGATTACTTCGAAGGTGACAGTAGCCTCTATTGAACAGGTACGCACACATTTTTTCTACAGGTGCATTCCAGAAATTAGATTGTTACAACTCGTGTAAGAATTTTCCGATCATGTTTTCTACAAATAGTGATTCGTAACAAGAACAGACATATACGGCAAAACTCGAAAAAAATATGAATGGCCCATGTTTAGCAACTTTATCGGATAAAATAAGATTTTCAGTGTGTCTTGTAGAGTCGCAGGTACCACTGATGGATGGCTGGGCTAACTCAAACGGGAGAAAAAATGGACAGGAGGACGAAGGGAAGACTTTCTGACATACATACTCATCTCAAAAGTTTTGCTAAAATGGAATAAAAATTACAAGAAATTATGAGATGAGTATGCAAATATACACGCCGCCCCGGTGGCGCAGTGGTCTAAGCGATGGCCTCTGATCATTGGTCCGAAAGGGATCCGGGTTCGAATCCCGGTGAGGCATGCATGTTGTGTTTGTCTTACGGCACTGGCTATCTCCCTTCTCTGGAGCACTGACCCTAAATTAGGGACGGGCGACTACTTATAGCTCATTGAGTTGCTCACGGTTGTCGTTAAACCTCCAATCAAAAAATATATATACAGAAAACATGGTTTTACTTTTTTTTTACTTTCGAGAATATTTCATAATAAGGAAAAACTAAGAGTAAAAGCTTGTAAAATAAGATAGCTAACAAGAAAGAAATGTGTTTAACAAGAACATAAACTTCATTAGACGGAATATTGTGCGTTGAATATGGCAGGCATTCCAAACATCTCAGCGGACATTTGTGAACATCTTTTGTTACACAGTGATCTTTGGTCAAACCTGGCCTTTGCACTAAAATCACTAATATCTAGAATCACGCGATACGTCTAAGTAAATATATGCGAATTATAGTTACAAACGTTTACTAACCCACGAAGGTTTGCTGAAAGTTATGCCTCTAGTATTTTTTAAGCTAAGAAATGAACCCAAGTAACAGCACTCATTCAGTGAAGCTTTCCTTTGCTTCGTTCTGACATTTTACAAGCATTCCGTTAGATTAGAGGTATTTCTATTACAACAAGCAAAACAGAAGTACCGTAGCGAATGTGAATATTAATTTACATGTTGGGAAATGATATCAGAGCTGAGTAAACTGCTCATAGTAGTTGAGCTGACCAAACAAATTTAGCTTTGTCGATTGATATTCACCGGCGAAAGAGACGCTACTTTTAGCTACATGCTTGCTGAGGCAGAAGTATTTTATTTCTCGATGTTTCATTGCACGTGTCCCTGATGCAGACATTGGACTTGCAAAGCGAAATGACAAACATAACTGAGCAGGCTCATCGAAATCTGGTTGATAAATTGATCGGATTGAATGTACACAAATAATGATACTTATCGAGATATCTGAGGTACAATCCCAGCGGTGTCCGGATAACAATTTTTCGGTTGATGCGTGTTAATTAAAGAAAACGTGGAAAGAGCGATGACTTTGCCTATTCATATTATCTCCACGTATTTGGAAGACTTTCATTATCACTCTCGCCCTTTGGATTTATTAGCTATAATTTAATAGCTTGTACCGTTAAGCCCCACCAGATGGAGACGTCTCAGTTGCTGAGCCCATCACTACGAAATGGTGAAGTCAGATGCTGACAGATAACACACGTAGAGCCGTGAATTATTGGCCACTGTAACGTAAGGTGAACGCACTCAGCTAGTTATCGAGAGATCTGGGGTATGATCTCGGCGGTGTCTGGATAACAAATTTTCATTTGAGCGATGACTTTGTCTATATACATAGATAAGCTGTCAATAAATCATACACTTTTGTTTCGCGTGAGTGAATGCAAGCAACGATTGCTGCTCAGTAATGATGTGCCTAGTCGATGTCTGCATGAGCCTTAATTTGGAAAGACCGGCCCGACCCGTTTCACACTTTCATCATGCGTTTTCCCACCACTTATTGCAAACAACGCAAGACTTTCTCTAGAAAAGCGGTCTTAACTTGTGTCTTGGTGGCTACTAGTGGTCTGCGAGACGTTGACCGCAAAGGAAATTTTAAAATGGAAAAATGCATTTTCAAATGAAAAGCTGAATACCCAGGTACATGCTGCGATAAACTACATAACTGAAATTTTTAAATAGTTAAAAAATGTAGGCATATCAGGTACCCACATTGTATTTATTTGTAACATAGGTATCGTGTAAACTACATCGCTGCGTTTCTCGAAAGTTAAGTTTTAGGATTCAAAACCTCTCTGAAATAATCGATATTCATAATACACACGAGCATTTTTACTCTGCTTTTTCATGCTTTCCGCGAGTCCTATCTCATTTTGTCATGCGGCCAGCAATTCAGAAAAGGAAGACCCCCCCCCCTTCTAGAAAAGCAAAATTGCTCTACTGAACTAAACTACCTCCTTACTACTAAAGGAAATGTAAAGCAGAGAGAGACGTGCCATTTTTCGTACGAGTTCCTCCAAGAGATGAGGGGCTCAGACTTGTGTTAAAAATGTAAATGCCTCTCCTCTTCTGCCCTTCAGTATAAATGAGGTATCTCTTGATCCCCAAATATGTAAACAAATACTGTACTTTAAACTTCCTCATCTCCATTGCAGCAACGAATCACGCCAGAAGCTCGTTTTGGTTTCGTGTGGCTGAAAAATCTGTTTGTGTGATCATTTCTCGAAAAGAAAAAAAAACCTCGTGTTTTAGTCGCTAACGCCAACGAAGGAAAAAAAATTTGATTTCAACTTTTAAAGAAATCAACAGTCCCATTTCAGACTCTTATCTTACTGCCCAGCTTGTTGGTTTCAGCTATATTTAATCAATGCATCTGGTCGGATGGGGTCTTTCGTTTCCCTCAGTGAACTTTGCTATCTGATTATTTAACAAGTCAGTATTCATTTTGTGCGACGAAATGTTTTTCCTGGGGATTTTTTGTGTGTGTGTGTGTGTTTTCGTTTTGTGAGACGGCCGGGCCAGGGCTTTACGGCATGAGTCGGGCCTGAACAGACCTAGTACGAACTGTTCATTCTAAAATTATAAAAGGTCAGAGCTCAGACTCTGGAAGCGTTTCTTACATAATTTTGGCATGATGGTTGACAAGGCGGTAGTTTTCAAACCTCAGGGTGAACAAGGTGTTCTGCCAGCAAAAAATTACTAAAAATGAATCTTAGATGTGCCAATGCATGATTGGTTGTTCTCCGCATTCCGACTTAGGAAATAAACTGAAGCCGCCATGGTGGACGAGTGGTACAAAGCACTGGCTGCTGATCATTCGTCCGAGATGAGTCTGAGCCCGAAACCTGGATGGATGAGCATGGAGAGAGGACAACTGTCGTAAAGCAAGCGCTCTTCCTCAGCTTTCCGGAACTAGGGGCCCTAAATTATGGACTGGCGACTAATAATAGCTCAATGAGTTGCTCCTGGTGATCGTTTAAACTCCAAACAAACAAAAATGTAAATGAAACGAACACAACATTTACTGTCGGTTGTCTTTGCCGACGAAATTAACGAATTCTCTCTTGAATTCCTGCGTCGCGTGTTTACTAAATGAACAAAAGAAGAGAGGAAAAGAAGCTTGGCGCATCTTTCGGACCAGAAAGCAACAGACATTAAATAGAATACCGTCGCAAAAGTTTTCTAGAACCACAGCCGTAACTAACGGGCATGAAGGGTATACAATGCAGAGAGGCCCATCTCCCAAAGAGTAAAATGTTTTCTTCAATTTTTGTTAAATGAAACATTAAATTTTTTTTCATTACATTATCACAGAGTTTAACGAACACTCGGTGAACCGGAGGAAGTACAAGAACATATCTGTACAATTAATGAACTTATAAGAAGAAAAATAACGACAATATAATTTATATAAGAAAAAAGAGTTTACCCCTTCCTCCCTGTTATGCAGTTCGTTCTGCTGTCAGATATTATTGAAAGATACTGCAAGTAGCAAGCCGGCGGAGAAGAAATACTGAAAGGCGGGCGCCGTGAGATGACTGTATGTGCATTGTAGTCCGAAAAGTCTGTCAGATTTTAGTTCTTGCAAGCATTTTTTATGTACCACCTACGAAATAATAATTAACATAACTTTGTACGACTTTAGGTTTCTTTTTCGCCAAATGGCGTTAGACTAGATATTGTTTTGTTTACGCTGTGGATTCTTAAACAAGCTTTAATGCAAAAATTGCCATTCTCTTGCGTGCGGCTATAGGGTCAAATACGAGTATTTACCGAAACCAGCCAGTGCGGGTAAGAGTTAAAATCAAGAAACGTGGCCCAGGCATTTCTTTCTGTTTGCTTAACGTTTCCTAACTGAGAGGGAGAGATATTTTACGCTGCTTGTAATACTGATTAAATTTAAACTGAGAAAGATAGATTTTTTTTTGTTCATGGAAGATCTTGGATTCCTCTTCAGTGCACAAAAATAAAAGAAGAATCACTTTTAGCAAGTGATATTTCTTTGAACTAAGACGCTAAAAGTACATGAAAATGTGAATGTTTGTGACGATGGATCTACCAAGCACGGAAATAAGAAAAACAATACTCCGGAAGTAAATGATAACACAACTGAAGGCCAATCTACAACCACTAGGGAGATGAGAATAATGCCTTTGGTTGGAACATACAAAAATGCAAATGTCTGTGAAGGCCAAGCTAAAACTCTGCATAGAGAGGAGATAATGATACAACAGAATTAGTTAATAATGCATGTAAAAGCATTCGAATATGCAAATTTGCCGGGAGAGGAGAAAAATAACACTGCTGATGCAGATGAAAATGTTTGGCAAAGCAAATTTACAATCAAGCAGGGAGATAAAGAAATTAATACCAACAAGTTTGAAGATATTTTAAATTGAGATAACCCAGCTGACCGAGCTCATTTTTCTGTCATCCTAACAGATGACAGACTCAAGCACTCTATCATCGTTATGGCTCCTGTAGGCCGAAGGGACCTTTTCACAAAGATAAAAATCAAAATTTCCGCAGTTTTTCTGGACATTGCTATGAAAGAACAAGTAAAGCAGGTATAATGTAGCAGCTAAGAGAGTTCTGTTGGAAGTTTGAGAGCCAGAAGTTCTGTTTATTTTGACGAGTTATACTATGCGTAGAGATTAAAAAAAAGTTGGTCACATGCTCAGACTAGTGGTCATTTTTGAAAAATTGCTCCTATCTTGACTCCCCCACCATTTTTTCTTGAAAATGTATTGAATATGATAATAACATATAAAAAAGCATTTTTTTATTTTAATTTTTTACGCTTTCCAACCGTAGGTTGAAGAAGCGTATATGCTCCAGCTTTGTCCGTCCGCACGATAACTGGCGTAAAAATGGTTCGATTTCGATGAAATTTTAGTATGTGGTAGGGGACCACCTGGGGACATACCCTATTGAATGTTGACAAAATGGGGTCAAAGGTCAGGACATAGGATTGCGATCCATTCCATCGCTCTTATCCCATATTATTTAGGTGGACGTCAAGTAATTTTGCTTCCTATACTTCCAATGGAAAAACTTTTGTACACATTTCCTTCACAATTAATGTGTTCCCAAGGATGAAAATTTGAACATCGATTAAAATAACTTTATTATAACTTGGAATACTTAATATTTTCTAAAACATAACCATAATTATATTAAAAATCAATAACTTTTCCTTTGGTGGTGTTGAAACCAGAAAAAGTATGGCGCGACCTTGTACATTGATGACGTCAGTAGACAAACAAATGTTGGATTGCATAATTATGGTTATGTTTTAGAAAATATTAAGTATTCGAAGTTATAAAATGAAGCTATTTTAATCGATGCTCAAATTTTCATTATTGTGAACGCATTAATTGTCCAGAAAAAGATGGCGCGGCCTGTATTTTCATGACGTCAGCAGACAAAAATATGTTGGATTGCATAATTATGGTTATGTTTTAGAAAATATTAAGTATTCCAAGTTATAAAATGAAGCTATTTTAATCGATGTTCAAATTTTCATCCTTGGGAACGCATTAATTGGGAAGAAAATGTGTACAGAAATTTTTCCATTCGAAGTACAGGAAGCAAAATTACTTGACGTTCACCTTAAAGGAGCAATTCTTGTATTATAACGAAGTGAATTTCTCCGTCATTTCTTATCCGCGCCGGGGTTCGAACCCGAGGCCGCTTATTCCGGAACAAGTCGCTCTACCAACTGAGCTACGCAGACATTTGTTCTGATTCCTATCTGCCTTTATGTCGTGTGCGTCCTGCTGGCAGGTACGTCACATCTCACCTCCCCCCCCGAAAGAGGGCCGGGGGCATGGCCCACGGGTCCTCTTTCGGGGGAGATGTGACGTACCTGCTAGCAGGACGCACATGACATAAAGGCAGATAGGAATCAGAATACATGTCTGCGTAGCTCAGTTGGTAGAGCGACTTGTTCCGGAATAAGCGTACTCGGGTTCGAATCCCGGCGTAGACCGAAAATGACGGAGAAATTTACTTCGTTATAGTATGTATGTAAATTTTACTTTGAAAACGGCTCAAAGGATTTGGATGAAAGTCGTTAACCTACCGTTTTCTGGTACTAGAAATCAATTTAGCTTGATCTCGACTTTAAGAAAATTTGTTTAGTGGGTTAAATAACCACCCCGAATTACGAAGTTTGTAGTGTGGTGTCATAGCGTTGCCCCATTAGATGTTGGCGCGCGGTCATGCCATCTATCTCATTACGTTACGCGTTGTTTGTTGATCCTATTAAAGTTTTATGACGTCACACCTTGCTAGCAGATGGTCGCGATTCCCATCTGTCTCATTACGTCACGTGTTGTGTGCGTATGTTCGTCCGCACGATAACTCACGTAAAAATCGTTCGATTTCGATGAAATTTTAGTATGTGGTAGGGGAATACCTGGGAAGGAACCCTATTCAAAGTGAAAGAAATGCGGTCAAAGGTCAGGACATAAAAGCGGGATCTATTCCACTGCTCTTATGAGTCATAACTAACGTAAAACAGGTTCGATTTCGATTAAATTTTAGTATGTGGTAGGAGACCCCCTGGGGACAAACCCTATTGAAAATTGGCGAAATGGGGGTCAAAGGTCAGGACATAGAAACGGAATCACTTCCATCGCCATTATGAGTCATAACTTACGTAAAAGTGTTTCGATTTGGATGAAATGTTGGTATGTTGTAGGGACCTGTCTGGGGACGAATCCTATTGAAAATGGGCGAAATGGGGTAAAGGTTAGGACACAGGAGCGGGATCTATTCCACAGCGCTTATGCATCATAACTTCCGTAAAATTGCTTCGATTGCGACAAAACGTTATCATGTTATTTCGGAGATATACTGAACCAGTTCTGTTGAATATCATCCAAATGGATCAAAGGTCCGGGCACAGGGGTGAGATTTATTCCACAGTCATTTTCCTCATAACTTGAGTAATACCTTGAGTAATGATTTCTAGTATATTGGAAAGCGTATCATAATCAATGCATTGCATGATTTTACTAACTTGTTTTTCTGTTTCAAGCAATTTGTAATTGTATTTGAATAACATAAAAATGGACACTGTGAAATTGCAACGGTCTTTCCCAAAGAAAAAGAGAAAAGAGTCTGGTGAAACTAGTGTTTGTAATTTGCGCAAATCGCAGGGCGAGAAAAGCTGTATGGGATAGACTCTGGCCGTCAGCAAGTTAAAGCAGCTAGTGTTCTGTTAAATGATGGTGTAATTTTAGAAATAAGTACTATTATTTTTTACCACATGACATGCTATAGACCTTACATTCTAAGGTCAAAAAGAACAATCAAAAGGACAGACCAAGAATCACCACAAGGTACGTCAAAATACATAAAAAATCCACAAGAAAGAGAACGCACGCCCAGATTAAGTGGAACTAAACTACAGTCGTCAACAGTATGTATTATTTGCAACCAGTCCAAACGCAAGAAAGGTACACAACTTTTCCACATCTGTGAACCTGGAAGAGCACAGGAATTTCTGGTCGCAACGAAATTTTTTCAAGCTGAAGTTTTTGAAAGATCTTGCACTTTGACTGACATATCAAGTGTGTTTGCCTCAGATATTATGTATCATTGTAATTGCATGAAACCATATAATAACAAATTCAAAACCGCGAGCTCAACAGAAAGTGTTCTCGCGCGAAACAAAGATAACGACGATCTGAGACGGTTTGTGGAAAGTGTGAATTTTCACACAAAAGGGTATGCACTTTCTGATCTTCGGGACGAATTAATGAAACAAAATCCAAACAATACCACAACAAACAGGGAAATGAAGTCTATGATCATTGAGGTGTACGGTGACCGTGTAGGTTTCTCGTACACAAGGGAAAAGGCATTATCCCAGCTTGTGTATCCATCAAAAATTGATTATGCTTTGGTTGTGGATAAAGTACGATCTACTGATGTAATTAGAAAATGTGCTACTATATTTCGCGAAGAAGCACAAGGTTATGACTTTACATTAAGTGGGAAGTTTGGTGATACAGCTGACCTAAAAAAATCTGAAATGGAGTATGAACAGTCATGGCCAAAGCAATGGGAAAGGTTCCTACAAGAATTAGCACCTTCATTCTGTAAATCAGCAAGTAGTCAACGCAGATGTGATACTTTGTTTCAGATTGCTTATTTCCTCATTCCCAACGGCTTAAAAAAAACATCACTTCATATCGCTAATGCTCAAGCGATACACAATTTAAGTAGATCGAAAACACTCATTACCATGTTCAACCGTCAAGGACTATGTTACAGTTATGATGATGTACTTCGTCAGGACTAAATGCTAGCAAATAGAACTATCATCAGAGCTGAAGAACACCGTGTCCCAATACCACTTTCAATAAAACCTGACATCCTTTTCCGTGGTGCTATGGACAATTTTGACTGGGAAGAAGCGACAATGTCAGGCATGCATGGTACACATGACACAGTATTGGTTTTGTTCCAAAATCAATACGTTCGTGATAACCAATTGGATGTTTTGTTAGAAGAAACTGATGGTCCAGAAAAGTACACAGGAACGCTAGGTATTGATGTTACAAAACGAAGTCTCAATAAAGAAAAAGGCGCTCAAAAACTGCTGTACTATCAAAAGCCGAAAAAAGGTGCACTGTTCCCAATATCTTCATTCCAAGCAGTGACATAAACACAGCACATGAAGTAAAAAAGTCAGGCCAAGACTTGGATCTTGTATGGTTTCTATCTCGATTTCTTACAAAATCAAATGTAACTGAACTAGATTTCCCTGAAGAAGTTGACATTCCATCCAGAAATGCTTTTATGAGTGCACTGTCTAAGCATTCATTTCACAGGACAGTTACAGGATTTACCCCAATCTTGCCCTATCCTGCCACTCAGTATGATTCTATATATACAACAATGTATAACTCCCAAGATATTCTGTACCAGTTGAATCTTCAAGAGGGTTCATTGTGGTGCGATGAAGGAGTATATCACATAGCCAAAGAAATTCAGCTTCTTCATCCAGAGAAATTTTCCAACATATTCATTGGCCTTGGAGGGTTTCATCTCCAAAATGTGATACTCTCATGTATTGGGATGTACCTCAAAGACAGTGGGGCTTCGGAAATCCTTGTTCAGACTGAAACGATGGGCCCACACTCTGCTGAAAGCGCTTTAAAAGGCAACCACTACTCCAGGGGAGTTAGAGCAATTGGAATGCTTTGTGAAGTAATGCAAACACTTCAGTGGAAAGCATTCATGAAACAGAATGATAAAACTAAGTACTCTGAATCGTTTTCAATTGTGAAACGCTTACAGTTATCAGTGTACGAAGAGCACCGTTTGTTGGACGAAACCAAAATTCCTATCGATAACTTGAGTGATATGAAAAAAGATTATGAGAAATTCAGAGAAAATGGCAAACACAGGAGTAAGGTATTTGCTCATTGGGACCAGTTTGTGTCTACACTGGCACCTCTTCTTTGAGATCTAAACCGAGCAGACAGAGAAAATAACAGGGACCTACATGTATGCAGTATAAGAGAGTGTTTGCCACTTTTCTTCTCCTTTGACAGAACAAATTATGCTCGATGGTGCAATCTATACTACAATGATTGTTTGAAGCAGGAAGAAGAACATCATATGATTTATAATGACTTCAAGAATGGTCATTTTACGGTTCAACATACTAACAATAGATTTAGCAGTGTTGCCTTGGATCGAACTCAAGAGAAACTCTATAATAAGCCAGCAAAAGGATCAGGAGGCATAACCGGCATTACGAGACGAAAAGAAGCCGTGACAAAGCACGATCTTATTAAACATGAAAAAGAAAGCCTTACACATTTTTAAGAACTTTTTGTGGTCTACACGAAGACGACGAATTTGCTCTTTATCACGAGTATGCTAAGTCTCTAACAATTCAAGACCAACAGAGTATTTCCAATATGATAACGTTTGTGCTTGATCGAGGAAATCCCTTCTTGAAAGATGACAGTTGTGAGATATCAAACCTCATAACTGGAACGAAAAATGCTCCACTAGTAGCTACAAAAATTTTGTTAAAGAAAGACTTACTGAAAACTCCAAAGCTACCTTAGATCCTATACACAAGGAATTTCCCAAAAAGAAGAAAGACAAGTCTGGAGCTGAGTCTGCACTCCCAGCAACGAGTGATACTCTTCGGTGAGTAGAAGTAGCACGTTCCAGAGGTTTAGATACAGAAACATTATCAAAATACGAACTGACATTCACATCTTACTACCTAATGTGTGATGGATATTTGAAGAAGCCAGACAAATCTCAATTAAGCAAAGAACTTGAACGATAGTTGTCAAATAAGGATGATGTAATTACTTAGCTACAAACATCACTGGAGAAAATAGCTGTGGTGATTGACTTCATGGCATACGCGCGAAAAGTGTACGTCAAACGGCTATTGTGCAAGACATTTGGAGACTACTTTGACTACTTGTGGAAAAAATTCTTAAAACTTTCAGAAGGCTGTTTGCGCATTGATATTGTTTTTGACTTTTATGAAGAGAAAAGTATTAAAAACTGAGAACTACTCATGCGGATAAAAGTTGATCCTATCGATGTAACTACCAACAACCCAAGCACGCCGCTTCCTGTCCACATGGATACCTTCTGGGGTTCAAGCTAGAACAAAACCTGTTTTCAGGAACTATTCATTGACTGGATTAAAAATCAAGGAAACAGCGGAAAACCGTTGTATTTAGGAGGAGGTCACAAACATAACCGAAAAATATGCTTGAAATTGGTGGAAGGTTCTGTAAGTTTGGTACCATCACTTTTTTGCGAATGTGAGGAAGCTGATGATAGGATCATTAAACACATTGGAAACATCGTTGAAACAGGATCGGTTGAAAGAGTAATGATTGCTTCAGATGACACAGATTTCATGGTCTCTGCACTATACCATTTTAAAGAGAGTTTTAAAAAATGTGGTCTTAAGGAACTGTGGATGATCAAAGATACCCGAGCATCTGTCTGATACATGCCATTTCACAAAATGATGGAAAATATAGACGACATTCTTTTATCCATTCTACCTGCCGTACACAGTTTAACTGGTTATGATACAACAAACAAGATAGGAACAAAATTTATGGCACTTAAAACAGCAATTTCATCAGGAAAACTTTTGATAAATTTTGGGGTTGCTCCTCTTGATAGAGAAATGATACAAAATGCTGAACTGTTGATTGCAAAAGTCCTTGGTTCGTCATAAAAGAACTGTGATGGGGTTCGATTTGAACAGTACCACAAAGCAAAGAATATAAATTTGTCGCAACTGTGTCCACTTTCCTCAACAATGCTGTTTCATATCAAGTGTGCATACATTCAATGCTACATATAGATCAATGTGCAGAAGGGAAACCCATCACTGGACCCTCTACAATATGGTTACACAGCAGAAGACGGAGCTTTTAAACCGATCATAACGATGGAACATTTAAGACCCCTGAATTTTACCTTGCTGTCCGTTTTGTAAATGTAAAGAGAAGAATCTTTGTTTAAATATTTAAACAAAAGTGAAATTAAAAGAATGTATTATATAATTTTGTGTTTTACTTTTCCGTTGTCATGTAAATGAAATGGCAACTTGTTTATTTGAGAATTTCATATAAAAAGGTTTAAAATATGATTTGGTATTACATTTGGAGCACATTCAATGCTATTTTTGAACTTAGCATGCCTGAAAACATATAAATTGATATACAACAATCCCATACTGCGCATCAAGTTTATTTTTTTAAATCATTAATTATTCAAGATGGCGGACATTCCTGAAATAATGACCACCATTTTGAACATGTGACCAACATTTTTTTATTTACTATACATAGTAGAAATAGCCAAAATGAACAACACTTCTGGCTCTTAAAATTCCAACAGAAATTTCCTAGCTCCTAGACTAGTATAAAAATGACATTTCCTTAAATCTGCTATCCTCCTATACTAAGCAGTGTTCATTGTAAGCCGTGCTGGCTATTTTCTGACAGATCTAAAATTACGACGTACATACAATATAATGTGGCTTCCGGCGTATGCACATGGCGAAATTTATCAGCGAAAATTCAGAAACATGAGGTTGGTGAAAGACACGTGGACTCATGTTTCATATTTGAGCAATGGAAATTAAAGGCCGCTGTGGACGATAGGCCTTTGAAAGGACGGAAGAAAAGTATTCGGTGAAAAGTCATCCCAGTGGCGTACTCAGTGTGTGTGTGTGCGGGAGAGGGGAGGTGTCTTAGGGCCCGGCCCACCCCACGAGGTATCACTTGGTCCTTCGTTCTTTGTTATTGGTTGCTAATTTTTAGCGTCTTTTGTAAAAAAAAGAAAAAAAAAGAGATCGTGTTTATGGTACCATTTTGTCCGTCCGTCTGTCCATATATATATATATATATATATATATATATATATATATATATATATATATATATATATATACTATCTACCAGCAAGTAATTGGACATCTGTGATAGCAAAGGAAAACGAAGTTTATTCACCTTCAATAGTTGGTGGAGCCTCCACGAGCGGCGATTACAGCTGCGACCCTCCGGGGCGTACTCTTATTTTATGCCTAAGAGTTCAATAAAATTTGTTAATACTCAACCAGGCGTTGTACGACGGCTAGGGGAATTTTCTTTCACTCTGCTTGGAAAAGACAGGTCAGTTCCTTCACCGATTTCGGACGGTGGGGGCACCCCTTAAGTCGACGCCCCAACTCGTCCCAGAGGTGCTCGATAGGGTTAAGGTCCGGGCTTTGCGCAGGCCAGTCCATTCGATTAACCCCATTTTCACCATATCAAGCCATGGTGAACCTCGCAACATGACAGGTGGCATTGTCATCCTGAAAGTAACATGGGTCCACCCCGTAAAACTACCACAATGTAGAAAGCGCATGGTCACCCAAAATGGTGCTGTAGGTCTCGGCGTTGAGTCTACCAGGAATTGCGACCAAGGGTCCCGTGCCATACTAGGAGAAACACCCCCATAACATAATTCCACCGCCGCCGAACTTCACAGTTGGCACAATACATTCCGGCAGGAGGCGTTCTCCAGGCAAAAGCCAAATCCAGACCCTGCCATTCGAACGGTAGAGGGTGAACCTTGAGTCGTCGCTCCAGAGAACCTGTTTTCACTGTTTAGCTGTCCAATGTCGACGTTCTTTGCACCACGTTAGCCGAGCAGCGCTATTGGACTTGGTGATCAAAGGCTTGTGGGCGGCAGCACGTCTATCATAACCAAGCAGATGGGCTTTCTTACGGGATATTCATCGAAAGAACACTCCCGGATGCCTGTTGAAACTCCTCGCGGATGTGGCCCATCGATTTGGTGCGGTTCTTCCGAATTTCTCTGGCCAGCACCCGTCGGTCTCTAACTCCCAGTTTTGTTGGTCTGCCGGGTCGGGGCACATTCCGACAGTCACTTCTCATCTTCCACTTGCCAATCACGTAGGCCACTGTCGATTTTGGGTACTTCAACTCGCTGGATATGTCACGTATGGATTGGCCATTTCTGTGATACCCGACGATTACACCTTTCTCGAAATCAGAGAGCTCCGAACTGCGTGGCATCTTGCATGCGACTAATTGCGTTGTTGTTTCCCACACGATATTTAACTGCGGCGGCTGTGACGTGTATCAGGACCGCAGATATCGTCGATTGCAGGGGTGTCAAATTACTTGTTAGTAGATAGTGTATATACATATATGTATATAAATGCAGATGATACCGAACTCAAAATACATTTTATTCTACATATTTGATTCTAAATATCCGATTGAAAAAATGTTTTTCCTTTCAATGCCATTTATATCGAAGACTATTTTATTAATAGGTACAGTCTTGTTTTCAAGTAGTGCATAGATTTTCAGCTACGGAACGTAAAGGTAAATTGCGTGTTTCCCGATATCTCTGCTCCTAAACGTCCTATTTCAAATATTCTTCTTGCATCAGATACAGCACGTGATGAGAAATGCTTTGCATATAACTTCTAATTTTTGGTAAAAGACCGTTTCGCCACAAGGGTATGTAAGTGTTTATTCCTGTTTCATTTGCAGCAAAATATGAGCTTCTAAAAACTCGAATGAAATATTTCTTTCATTAACCGGTACTACTCACTTCGGAAAACTTTTAAGAATCCTTTCTTCTTAAAATGATGCAAAGGTTTTTCCGCTAGAGGGGAGCAGATGCACGTCTTATTTTTGTCGATATCTCTGCTTCTAAGAGCCCGATTTGAAATATTATTCCTTTGTTAAAGAGCGTTTCAGGTGTGAAATGTTTCTCATATAATTTCAAAATTTTCAAGTGAAGCATAGATTTTCCGCTCTAGCGTGTAAAGGTAAATTGCGTTTCCCCGATATCTCAGGTTCTCAAACTCCGATTTGAAAAATTCTTTCTGTATTGGATACAGCTCCTAATGGGAAATGTTTCACATATGATTTCTAATTTTTATAAAGAATAGTTTGGCCACCAGAGGGTAAGTATTTATTTCCGCTCCTAATGTATTTGCAGCAACTCGATTGAAAAAACTCTTTTGTGCACCCATACCGCTCAACTCGGAGAACCTTTTTCAGAATACTGCATTTTCTCCTTAAAATAATGGGTAGTTTTTCCATCATTGCAGAGGCCGTAGATGTATATCTGATTTTTGTCGATATCTCTGCTTCTAAGAGTCCGATTTGAAAAATTGTTTCTTTGTTGGAGGGCGTTTCTGGTGCGAAATGTTTCCCATATAATTTCAATTTTTTTTTTATCACGCAAGTGTGCCACTAGAGTGCGTAAGTTTAGGTTTCCGTTTACAGCAATATCTGCAGGATTAAAAACCCGACTGAAAAAAATCTTTTTCGGTCAGATACTATTATCTATGAAAACTTTTTGTGCATATTTTCTTCCCCAAAATAATGCACAATTTCGCTGCTAGGGGCTTAAATATTTAATTTTATTTTTCAGAATATCTCTGTTTCTACATGTACGATTTAAAACATTTGTTTAACACCGGGCCATTTATCTGGTGGAACACTTTTGGCTTGTATTTGAGGAGTTTTACAATTCACAATTCCGTCGCTAGAGGTGGTTTTGTGTACTTCTGTTTGCAACTGTTTCTCCGCTTCTAAAAACCATATTGAGAAATTTCTTTTTTTACTGTATGGCATTCGCTACAACAGAGATGTGGGGCATTCTCCTCTTTAAAAAATGCACAAAGTTACCGATAAGAGTCGTAAAGGTCAAAACCTTTTACTCGCTATCTCTGCTTCCGAGAGACATACTCGAAAAGTTCTTTTTCTTTAGCATATTTTTTTCACAAAGAGTGTTTTTCGCCTATTTTCAATGTTTCCATTATGCAAGATTCTTCCGCTAGAAGGCGAAAAATTTCATAATGTTTTCTTCTTTATTTTTTCTTTTAACTGTTTGATTTGAAAATCTCTGTTTGTGATAATTCTGCTATGAGAAACTCCTTGTGGGCCATTTGTTAATTTTCGTAACATAGTTTTAGTCGCTGATGGAAATAAATAGCAGTTTCTATTTCTGGATGTTTTATCGATTGTAGAAGTCCGGTTGATTTTTCTAACAAGTTACCTTGACTTTGAGTAACTTTGCTAAATTTCATTCGCGTCAAAAAAGATTCAAAAGACAGGATCATTACAACCAAAAATTCTGCGTCATCTTTCTTGTTAAATATATTTGTATAAGATTTTAAATATATATTTCATGAATCACTAAAAACGCATTTTAATATGGCGGAGACATTTCATGGCTTCCCAATATTTCAGATGTTTTCCCCGGAGGATTTTTATTTGCATCTTCAGTAGTTTAGGTCATCCCCATAAAGAAATGCTGAGTGCGCCACTGAGTCATCCATTGCATAACGAACGCGTTTTTGACACATGCCTTGCGCCTTTCAAGGATATACAAAGATGATTGGTAAACTAAACTGAGGGAACTTTCTGTCAATTGCAGAACTATACTACAGTTTGCGAAAATTGCGACACCGAAAAAGAATCGTGCCATTCAAATGAAATTTATATCACAGGTTCCTCATGTTACAAGAATAACCGATTACATTTGTAGAGTTATAGAAGATTTTTTGGCTGCAAAACTCAGTGTCGTGTGAAGCCTCCTCGAACAAAAATAACAGCCTGTACACGGCGTGAAATTGAATGGAAAAGGTTTTTCATATCGTCCTGGGGAATAGCCTGTTAAAAATAACAGCCTGTACACGGCGTGAAATTGAATGGAAAAGGTTTTTCATATCGTCCTGGGGAATAGCCTGTTAGGCTGCTTCTATGTGAGACTAGAGTTCATTTGTGGTGAATGGCGGAAGCGCTTGACGGGCTATTCTCTTTGCTACTATGTCCCAGACATGTTCGATCGGAGACATATCCGGCGAACATGCAGGCCAGGGAAGAAGTGCTATCTGCCGTGCATGGAAGAGGTCTTGGAGATTCCGGGCCACACGTGAATGAGTATTGTCCTGCTGGAATATAGCGGCAAGAAAACTCTGAAAGACGGGTATCGCATTTGTCTCTAAAACATCCCTAATATATCGCTGGCTTTTGAGAGTTCCCTCAATATGTATCAGGCGAGATTGCGAATTGGACCCAATGACGCCTAAGACCATAGCGTTGGGCCGGTATGGGTATGACCCTGCAAGGTGCCGTTCACCACGATGTCTTCGAACACGTATACGACCATTATGCATCAAGTTGAATCGTGGCTAGTCAGAAAACCCGATCTGTTGCCAATCAGCGCGCCAATGTCTGTGTCAGAGACCCCATTACAGACTGAGGCGTCTGTGGTTGAGGGTCAAAAGAATGCGCAGCAATGGGCTGCTAGCGATCACTCCTCTGTTAACCCTTTAACGACCATAACGCCCAAAACGCTCGTACATGCAAACGACCATAGCCGTCCGAAACGCCTCTCTCGAGTGAGTCAGATTTCCTACCTTTATCTTATCTTTAAATTTGACAAGCTATGAGGGATCATCAGGGTCACATTCAGTCATCAGTATTGTTACTAAACAAAGAAGCGAACCAATAGACAGTTTTGGCGTTATGGTTGTAAAGGCGAAAAGTAATAATGAGATGCATATCAATTAAGATATGATCTAGTGCTAATTTATGTACATAAAAAACAGGAAATAACTTTATTTCATTAACTGTGTGCATATACAATGAACAAGGTTGGAAGGGCGCCAGCCTGTCTGGGAAGACTGAATACGTCCTTTATGTGAAACAATGTCAGTATTGTTGTATGTTTTGTTCTGTTTGTATAGAGTCTGGTTTCCACGTGCAGAAGTCCGTTAGAAGGAATGTGAAGTATGCGGTCGTCGGGCACGGAGACAATAAGCGAGGGCGAGCGAGTTCTCAGAAGCAGGAGCGGCTGGGGTGCGGATTCGAAGAAAGTTGGCCTGCGGACAAAGGTCAGGTTCGCTCCAGGACCTGACAAGGACAGCGCATCGTGGTAGAGGGAGGCCGAAAAGAGAAAGTAGGGGTCTTCTGGAGCGAGGGGGATAAGAGATTGCTTCGGAGAGGGAAGGAGGATTGCGAGGTGCGCTTGGACGGCGGGTAGACGTGCGGCGTCTATGCTCCAAGGAACGCAGTTCCTGTTATTTGCGTGAAGCTGGAGGCTTCGGGAGAAAGTGAAAAGAATTTGCAACGAGTGTCTGGAAGACGGATAGACGTGTAGAGATTTTATGCTCCGAGGAACGCAGTTCCTGGTTTTTAGCGTGAAACAGAGTGTTTCGAGAGACAACGAGGAGTCGGAACGACTCGGATATTAGAGTGGCGTTAGGGCAATGGATTTGAGATTGAACAATTCGTGACGGACGACGCATGCCACAAATTCGTCGACGCGGACATTGACACCGGAACCAGACTCTCACTAGTACTTTGATTCATTAAATTTATTATCTTTCTTATTCACGAAGTATTTATTGAAGTTGATGAAGGGTCTTACAGCCATTCTCTCCCTTCCTTGATTCGCGGATAATTACACAAAAAGGCGGAGGAGGAGGGGCCTGGATGATAAATTTATTATTAATAAATTACTAGAGTGAGAACCTCAGATTATTTGCTGTAGGGGGTAGTTGTTAAATTAACTCACGGACGCCTATCGGAAAGAAGGCGGGACTTAGCACGAAAGGCTATGTCTCACCCCTACAGAAAAGTAATAAATGGCGCAGTCGACAGGATGAATGCTTGATACCAGGTAAACCCGAGGAGGAGAAGGCGAGGCTAAGAAATAAGTGAATAAGTAATTCTTGTTGTGAGGAACAACGGAAGTCAAAACCTGGACTCTATGTACAAAGAAAAGTGGTGATTTCATCGACGGCAGTGACAGGGAGATCCGTAACCAGGATCCACGGACGAGACCGACAGACGGCAGTGACAGAGAGATCCGTAACCAGGATCCACGGACGCGACCGACAGACGGCAGTGACAGGGAGATCCGTAACCAGGATCAACGGACGCTAGGCGCGTTACCAATACACGACGGAGAGAGCCGACGAGGCTCGGACCCAGTGTGCAAGGCCGAATTTCGGGAGACCACGTCTCACGTCGCCAGTGAGACCGGACTTTCCCTGTTTAGGGAGTCCCATCGCGGGCCGCAGTTTGGCTGCAACAGAGAAGCTGAGGGGGCCCAAGTAGCACGGTAAGTACTACTTTTGAAGCCGCAATTTGATTACCTGTGTCGATACCTGTGTATAAGTTAGAAATAGCTGAATAAGTTTCATCAGGACACTAGGAGTACTAGAGATAACCTTTCTAAGAGAAATTTAACTTAAGAGTAGTGAGGATATAGTAAGAATAATTTGAGATAATAAATTGTGAAAAGTATATTTTTCTATGTGGAAGAAAGAAAATAGCCGACAGAGAAGGATAGGTACTAGCCGAGATAAAAAGAAAAAGTAAAAGGTAAAGGTCAAAATGATATTCAACTAAGTATCTTACCGAAGTAGATAGAAAATAGTAGTGTGAGAGCAAAGGCTAACCATCGGGGAATTGTATTACTATTTTAGTGTATATATATTTTTGTATTAAGTGTATATTATTGTTTCATGATAATGGCTGAACAATTTTTGGAAGGGAAAATTAATGAAGAACTCGGTGACCGGAATTCCGAGGGAAGCAAAAGAGAAAATGAGGGAGGAACAGATAAGGAATTGAATTCTAGCAATGAAGTAATAATTAATGACAAAGGAATAGAAGGGAATTCGATAAGTCTGGAATGGGAATATAAATTTTGGGTATTGGAAATGGAACAGAAAAAGCTAGATTTAGAACAACAGCGAATTGAGATGGAGCTAGCCGATAGAAAAGAGGCTAGGGCTTATGAGATAAAAAAATTAGAGATAGAACGAGAACGGGGCGTATCATCAGCGTCAGGGAGACAGTCAACGAAGCTGACCGACTATATCAGAATTCTAGAGAGGAATTTACCCAAAAGCCCTACAAAACCCGAAGAGATTTTGGATTTTTTTGACACCTTAGAGAGAGCGTTTATTCTGCATGACATACCAGAGAGCATGCAAGGGCGGTTAGTGATTGCGTTATTGAATGCGGATTGCGTAAACCATTTGTTCCGGCGTCTGACCGTAGAGCAATATGATAATTATGATACCGTCAAGGAAGCTATTCTAAGTGAATGTCATTTGACTCCAGATGTATATCTGAAGCAGTTCGATGCGATACGCCGGAACAAGGGGGAGAGCTTCCAACAGCTAGCGGGACATATTGGCATGTCACTCAGGTATTATGTAGCCAACTGCGGAGTAACCGAGTTCGACCAATTAGTAAATCTGCTAGTGTGTGATAAGTTTAAAGGATTATTATCCCCATCCTTAAAAACCTATTTACTGCAGAGAGGTGCGGTGGGTAAACTAGTCTTGGCTAAAAAATTGGGATAGTTATGTGATTCATATGAGAATCATGTGGAAGCACTAGAGATAGGAAAGGTGAATGATAATTTTTCGTCGAATTACAATGCCAAAGGGAGTCAGTATATTTTTACGGGAAGCGGATTCGTGAGGAGGGAGAGTGGGAATAGTAGTGGGCAGTTTCAGAAGGAAAAATTACAAGCGCCTGGTAGGAAATTCGGGAGTAAGGTAGAAGGAGAACGACCTATGAGAAGTCAGGATAACCTTAGTTTAGATCGAGGCATAATCTGTTTTTATTGTAGGAAGCCGGGTCATCGGCAATCATTATGTCCCCAGAAGGGTAGCGTAAGACCGGAGGGCAGGAGTAATTCTTATTATTGGCGGAACGACGGGGGAAAAAGTAGGAAGGGTAGCTGTGGAGAATAATCAGGAAGTAGAGAAACCCAGAGAGGAGACCGGAGTAAAAGTAGAACAGGAGGTTAGAAAGATGAGCGCAAAGATGGGAAGAGTTTTCGGGTCTAACCAGATAGAGATTAAAAAGATAGAAATACCTGTAGGAGAACAAATGATGGTAACTACAGAAGCAGGGCTCCAAGCCAATATACTGGTAGATAATGGGGCGGAATTGAATTGTTTAAAGAGAGGATTATTGGGAGAAGAAAAATTGGAGGAAATTGGGAAGGTAAAACTAACAGGATTTGATGGAAGGACAGCCATTTTCCCCATAAAAATGGTTGGAATTAGGATTATGGAAGCAGGTCTAGAAAAGGCGGGGAGTAAAACGATAGGAATCAGTGAAATTGTTTGTGCCATAGTACCTAATTTGAGTAATGAGTTTATTATTACTCCAGAAGATTACATAAAAATGTCAACGGTTAGAGACTGTAGTCCCGAGTGGGCGGTTAGTTTACAGAAAGCGCTGGAACCTAAACAGGAGAGGGAAGAGCGAAAGTACGAAGAAAGGGAGGATTCGATAGTGGAGAATGAGAGGACAGAAGGCCGTACCCATCGAGCGTATTAACGCTAATATCGCGGTGAATCAGGTAGGGGTCAAGGAGGAACCGGAAGCGCCTGAGGCGAAGAGGGAGCCGCCGCCGATAGAGGAAGGCGTGGTCCAAGAGGAGGCGAAATCTGACAGCCAATCAGGAGACGAAGAGGCAGGCGCACGGGGAGAAGGTAAGCAGACGGAGATAGCTCGTTCGGGCTCCGGCAAGGATATTGGAGATTCTCGGCAAGTAAGCAGATCCGATCACGCGGTATTCGCAGACCAACAGGAGGAAGATAGGACTTTATCGGAAGCTCGTAGATGTGCTAGAGTGGGAAAAGGAGGTTATGTTTACATGGAAGGGATGCTCTACCATAGAGAAAGGGTATTAGGGCAATTGACAAATCAACTTGTAGTCCCGGAGATTAGGAGAAAACGAGTGCTAAGCCTGGCCCACGATTCAGTATTTTCGGCGCAAATGGGGCACAAAAAGACGCTAGAGAGGATTCGATATTCGTTCTATTGGTTAACCGTGAAGAGAGACGTGCGTCAGTACTGTGACGTATGCGAGGGATGTCAATTACGACGTCCTGTCACAAAAGGAGATAGAGTACCTATAACTGCAGTTAGAAGGCCCGCTCTACCTTTTCAGGTCGTCAACGTGGATCTGATCGGCCCAATAGAACCGCCTTCTAGCAAGGGTCACAGATGGATTTTGGTGATGATGGATCAACATACACGTTGGCCAGAGGCCGTATGTCTGACCTCCTTGAACGCGAAGAACACTTGTGATGCGCTTTTGAAGATCTTCCAGCGCACGGGCATTCCGGAGGTGGTGGCGATGGACAGGGGCACTATTTTTGTGTCGGGGCTGACACAAGAGATCTCGAAGAGGTTGGGTTCGACTCCCAGATTCTCGGTGCCAGGAAATCCCTCCTCCAATGGGTTGATCGAGCGTTTCAACAGGACCCTCAAGGGGATGTTACACCACATAATAAGGGAGGAGCCAAGGCAGTGGCATAAGGCACTACCTTATCTTTTATGGGCGTATCGGGAGGTGCCCAACGTGACCACGGGCATAGCGCCGTTCCAATTATTGTACTGTCGGGAACCAACGGGACCGCTAGCAATCTTGAAAAAGAACTGGGCCGGGTAGTGCAGGCTACCCATTGGTATTTCAGTGTCTGCGGGGCAGTACCTCCAAGAAATGAAAGAAAGGATGGAAAAGGTGGTGCTCCAAGTAGAGGAGGTGGCGGAGGAGCAGCAGCGTCGGTACACTTCCTACTACAACCGACGACTGCGGCAGAAGTCCTTCGAGGTTGGGGATCAGGCTATAGCTCTCATCCCAGATTCCCGGAACAAGCTTTATGCCAGATGAACGGGCCCCGTGCATATTGTAGAAAAAAAGGGGGCAAACAGCTACGTGATTGAGGTAGGCAACGGGCAGAGGCGCCATGTTCACGTAGGCAAATTGAGGGAGTTTAAACCCCAGATGAATGTGGTAGGGGTAATTTTTGAATCAGATGGAGAGTTCGGGGAGATTCGGGAGGTGCCCATGGAGCCGGAAGATGGAGAGAGGAAGGATCCCAAGCAGCTGAACATAGAAAGTCCAGAGATCACGCAGCAACAACTTTGGGAGCTACAGGAGTTGGTAGATCGCTCGAAAGTATTTTTCTCGGGGGAAGTAGGAAGAACCACGTTAGGTAACCACGAGATAACGGTTAAACCGGGGAGCGTGCTACGTACTCAGCACAGATACAAAGTGCCCCAATCTATGCAGCGGGCGGTGGATGATCAGATTCAGGAGTTATGCGACAGAGGGATGATAGAAGAGTCGGGGAAAGAGTATAGTCATCCAATTGTTTGTATTGCTAAACGTACAGGGGACGTCAGATTGTGTTGTGACTTTAGAATGCTCAACGCGCACACCGTCGCAGACGCATTTCCCATGTCACACATCCCGGATCTTTTAGCCAAGGTGGGGGCAGCAAAATACATCACAACTTTGGATATGCTGAAGGGGTATTATCAAATACCAATGGACTCCGGAAGCAAGAAATACACTACGTTTGCTACCCACCGAGGATTGTTCCAGTGGAACGTAATGCCTTTTGGATTATCGGGGGCCGCTGCAACATTCCAGAGGATAATGAACAAAGTATTAAGCCCTCATTTGGATTATGCAGTAGCTTACCTCGATGACGTTGCAGTGTTCTCCAAGAATTGGGAGGAGCACTTGCAACATTTAGAGAAGGTAGTCGGTAGCTTGGTTGAAGCGGGGTTTACGGGGAACCTAGAGAAGTGCTGCTTCGCTAAGGAAAAAGTGCATTACTTAGGGCACGTGGTCGGTTCTGGGAGTCACCAGCCGGACCCGGAGAAGTTACAGGCGGTCAGGGACCTGTTACCGCCGAAGACTAAGAAGGAAGTACGTAGTTTCCTGGGACTCTGCGGTTATTATCGGGAATACGTACCGAAGTTTGCCGAGATCGCGAAACCACTAACCGATTTAACGGGAAAGAAAGCGGCGGAGAAAGTGAGTTGGACGACAGAGATGGACATCGCATTCAAAAGGCTAAAAGAATGTTTATATACCGCACCAGTACTAGCGACGCCAAGCTTCGACCGTCCGTTCTTATTGTACACGGATGCGAGTTCATTTGCCGTAGCCTGCTGTTTAGCTCAGAGAAGTAACGGGGGAGAAATCCGACCGGTAGCTTACGCCAGCCGGAAGTTAAACGGCACGCAGGCTAGGTGGGCAACTAGTCACAAGGAAGCCTACGCCATAGTATCGGCACTCCAGAAGTTCGAAGGATGGATTTTCGGGCATCCAGTGGAAGTAATGTCCGATCACAATCCGCTAGTTTATTTGACTAGCGCAGCATCCCAGAGCTCTAAACTACTGAGATGGAGTTTGGCCATCTCACAATTCAACCTTAAAATAACGCACATAGCAGGTAAGCTCATCCCTCACGCTGATGCTTTATCTCGGTTATCTTTTGAGGCAGGTGATCAGCGTCCTGATGAACACAAGAGTATCACTACACATGTAGAGACTCAGTGAGGCTGGAAGGTGGTACTGTTGTACGACAAATAAAAAAAGAGAAAGGAACGGGGGAAGTGATATTATTTTCGCCTGTTTGTGTCTGTATGTGTGGTGATAAACTGGAAAAAAAGAAAAGAAAAAAGAAACTCAAGTGAACAGGACTCACCATGCGAAGTAAGGACCCCGCATGTTTCGTCTCAGGGGCCGAGGATTGTAAGGGCGAAAAGTAATAATGAGATTCATATCAATTAAGATATGATCTAGTGCTAATTTATGTACATAAAAAAAAAGGAAATAACTTTATTTCATTAACTGTGTGCATATACAATGCCCAAGGTTAGAAGGGCGCCAGCCTGTCTGGGAAGACTGAATACATCCTTTATGTTAAAGAATGTCAGTATTGTTGTATGTTTTGTTCTGTTTGTATAGAGTCTGGTTTCCACGTGCAGAAGTCCGTTAGAAGGAATGTGAAGTATGCGGTCGTCGGGCACAGAGACAATAAGCGAGGGCGAGCGAGTTCCCAGAAGCAGGAACGGCTGGGGTGCGGATTCAAAGGAAGTTGGCCTGCGGACAAAGGTCAGGTTCGCTCCAGGACCTGGCAAGGTCAGCGCCTTGTAGTAGGTCAGCGCCTCGTGGTAGAAGGGGCCGAAAAGAGAAAGGAGGGGTCTTCTGGAGCGAGGGGGATAAGAGATAGCTTCGGCGAGAGAAGGAGGATTGCGAGGTGCGCTTGGACGGCGGGTAGACGTGCGGCGTCTATGCTCCAAGGAACGCAGTTCTTGTTATTTGCGTGAAGCTGGAGGCTTCGGGAGAAAGTGAAAAGGATTTGCAACGAGTGTCTGGAAGACGGATAGACGCGTGGAGATTTTATGCTCCGAGGAACGCAGTTGTTGGTTTTTAGCGTGAAACAGGGTGTATCGAGAGACAGCGTGGAGTCGGAACGACTCGGATATTAGAGTGGCGTTAGGGCAACGGATTTGAGATTGAACAATTCGTGACGGACGACGCATGCCACAAATTCGTCGACGCGGACATTGACACCGGAACCAGACTCTCACTAGTACTTTGATTCATTAAATTTATTATCTTTCTTATTCACGAAGTATTTATTGAAGTTGATGAAGGGCCTTACAGTAGCCATTCTATCCCTTCCTTGATTCGCGGATAATTACACAAAAAGGCGGAGGAAGAGGGGCCTGAATGATAAATTGATTATTAATAAATTACGAGAGTGAGAACCTCAGATTATTTGCTGTAGGGGGAAGTTGTTAAATTAACTCACGGACGCCTATCGGAAAGAAGGCGGGACTTAGCACGAAAGTCTATGTCTCACCCCTACAATGGTATTTAGAGTAATACAAAATTTTAGGGTTATTGTCGTTAAAGGGGTAAACAGACTACGTCGAACTGTGCTTGAGGGCAATGTCTAACCTGTGACCTTGCTCCACTGCTGAGTTAACCTCGCTGATGTCTCTGTGCAATCGGTCACTATTATCCCATGCAGTTGTGCAAACTTGCTATACATTTCCCGGATTTCTGTGCGTCCGAACCTCATCTGTCCACTGACGCCACGTCCGCATCACTGTGTCGGCGTTCCGTCCCTTACAAGTGGCAATTTCACTGCAGAAAAATCCTGCTTCTCTCATCCCTGCAATCCTTCCTCGCTCAAAGTCCGTCAGGTGTTCATAATGTGACATTCTTTGGCGACGGGGCATAGTGAGACACAAGAAACACCCTGTCGGCTCTTCACTGATTGCAACATCTCGTTTGAGCCAGGTTTTTACACCCAAGACCAGACAGTTCAAAGGGCACAGCACCGAAACCGCATGCGCATTTTTACTGACATTTTAATCATTTACATAACCCTACCTGATTTTGATTGGGGGTTTAACAACCACCATGAGCAACCTATAACGAAGTGAATTTCTCCGTCATTTTTATCCGCGCCGGGGTTCGAACCCGGGTCCACTCATTCCGGAATAAGTTGCTCTACCAATTAAGCTACGCGGACATTGATTCTAATTGCTATCTGCCTTTATGTCGTGTGCGTCCTTCTGGCAGGTACGTCACATCTCCTGGTACGTTACAAACCCAGTGGGTTATAAGCAGTTGTACGTCTCTAATTTAGGGCTTCTGGTTTCAAGGAAGGGAAAGAGCCAGTGCCGTAAGACAAACACAACATCCATGCCTCACCGGGATTCGAACCCGGACCCATCTCGGACAAATGATCATAAGCCATCACTTAGACCACTGCGCCACCGGAGCGGCATATTCCAACCTGTTCCGCAGATCCTGTAAGTTTCAAGCTAATACCAAGAGTCTTCATGGTGTAGCAATTTTCACAAACAGTTGTGTGTATTATACTTATATATAGTTTCAGTCTTACTAGCTCATTTGCGGATGTATAGTATGTAGCATTACGCAAATTTTCTTAATGCTTTTTGTCACATTGACCAGACAAAGAAGTCTTTTTCGAAGTTAAAATCTTAAATTTAACCTCCAAAGCAGTATGTGTGTTAAAAAATACAGTGACTTTTTACTTTCGGTCATTGAAATGGCCAAGGAAAATAAACCTCGACAAAACTGTGGAAGAGTCTGTTGATTATTAGGTCCGCCGACGAAGATTTTAGTGTGAACTGAATTAAAAAAATAAGATGAAAACTGTAGAAATGCGGTCATGTATTCAAGTTACGAATGATAAGGTATGGGTAAGACACGGATTATGTGTCATCATGAAAATTTTATCCAGTGTTAACGTGCTCGAAATGGGCCAGTATACGCCGGTATGGGATACCGGCATTGCTTTTCTCCTAGTATTTCAAACCGGCACTTTTTTTACCTGGAATTTACATACCAACACTAATTTTAGTGGTGGGAACTGCAGAAATAATTTTTTTCCCTGACTTACGAGAGCGCATTTTTAAACATAGAGACCTTATGTGTCTCATGCTCTTGAGAAATAGCTATGTGGGAACCGTAAAGGGTAGGGGAGTGGTGTAAGCTCTTGGAGAGGGCTATGAGATTGCTATTAATTTAAGACTAAATATTTATTCTTATTGAGGAGGCTCTAATTGCCCGACATTTTACTACAAGAAAATCCGTCTTTCAACGGGACTGCCTGCTCTGCTCGAGACTTTAAAGTTCTGCTAGTCCAGATAAAGTCTCATTTATCCGTTGGTCCCGGGGTAGAGACTCCTCGTTACAAGTTCAACCCCAGTCCTCAGTGTAGCACAAGTAGTGCCCGCTGGGATCTATAAACCAACCAACTGTAATCGACTGCCATCGTTGTGCCGCGGATGGTCTAGTGGTCAACGTTCGTGACTGTCCCGGGGAATCTCAGGTTCGATCCCAGGCAGGTACGAACGCTCGAACCACTAAATATCCGCCGTAAGTCAATGGGCACGTTAAGCCGTCGGGCCACGGATACTGGCCCCCGGTAATAAATAAAGGCTTCTACTTCGCTTCCGTGTCACAGTCGTCGTTTTTATCTCTCGATCTTATCTTATATCAGGCATACGTCACGTTCATTCAACCTCAATTATGTTGCCAACAGTATTCGTTTGAGAATAAAGATATCACGTTAAGGGTGAAGTATAACTGAGTATAAACTCAAGATTTACATAGGGAAAGAAACTAAAAAGGAAAGTTAATTTAGAATATACGTCGCATACCTTTCGACAGCTTTCCTTACTTGCACTCTGAAAATATGCTCTAACTCATTAGGGAAACGTTTCCTACCCAATGTTCATAGCAACTTCTTTTATCACTATGTGCAATAAAACACGCAATCAAAAACTGACTATGCATTTTGGAAACATCCTGTAGAGAGAGATTTAAAGCAAAAGACTGTCATACGTAAATATTAGTCTTTTTTTTTCTTTCTCTATTTTTTTTTTGGGGGGGGGGTTCAAAAACTAATATAAGACAGATAGATACAATACCCTGATGAGCGATAACATTTTGACCACCTACCCAACAGCGTGTTCTGCTCCGGTAACTGCTCGCACCCTGCGTGGCATCAACTTCACTAGATTGTGGGTAGCCACAAGTATTCTGTACTAACTAGAGAGAATGACTTCCCGCAGTTCAGAGACGGATCGAGGCAGCACTGCAACATTCGACAAACGTTTATCGCATACCATCCAAGGGGATTTTGTGGAGAAAAGAGCATATAAAATGCTTGGACATAATCCTTTTCTCTCACCCCTTTTATAGTTCCGAGGTTTAGCAGCATGCTGGTTTAATGCGAGAAAATGGTCCTTGAAACATTGCTGCACAGGGCCAACCTTGTGACACGGGGCGTTGCTTTTCTGAAAGAGTCATTGCCATGAGGATACACGGTCACCATGTAGGTCAACACTTAGTCCGGATCAACGCCTTCGTGCATCTGGCGGTGAGGACTAATTCAGCGGGAAAGAGAGGACTCATGATGCCCATAAGAACAATCTATTATACCTACCATAGAACTACCACCATTAGCCTGTTTCCGTCCAACCGTGCAGTCTTGTTGTACTCGTTAACCCGTGTGGCGTCGAATACGGACCGGTCTATCGGCATGTTGGAGGTGGAACTGGACTTCCAGGTCGTATTTTTTGCGTATATTTCGCATGAGATTTGGAGCATTTGTTGATTCTTCCTCCTGATTGCACATTAAAAATTATTTACCCGTTGCATAGGTATTGAATGTGGAAGGAATTTTTGTGGTGCATACATAACGAGCAGGCGAATAATATAAATAAATAAAATAAATAAACAAAGACATCGCTCTTTCCACGTTTTATAAACACATAGCAACCAAAAAATTGTTATCCGGTCACCGCTGGGGATCCGAATACAAGATCTCTCGATATATACCCGAGATAGATATTAACTGACGCCACGTATTTGGAGGATTCTCGCTAAGGCGAATAATACTTGACCATCACAACCAGGTAGAAAATTCCTTGTGAAGGGGTTTCTTTTCCTCCTTTATTTTCTTTCATTTTTTTTTTGAAGACCACAGATTTATTTTGATTAGCCTAATGGATTGATTGCAACATTTAACTTAATGGTGTGATTACGACACATGAATGGATGGAATTGCAACTGACGAAGGTAACCCAGCAGTGCCGCACGAGCAGAGGGACGCAATGTCACAGTATATACTATCTTTCGTCAAGGCGCTTTTCGTACGAGTATCATACGTGCTCCACACACCTCCAGACTTCTTTTCAGGGACATTGCATCCCTTGGATATCTTTGCTTTCTCAGGTACATCCAAAATTCACCAGTTGATCTCTGTTCCTTATGTACAATATGTTCAAATCTGCAACTGAACTTTTGTGCACTATCTATCATATTTTCGGTCGGGGAGCTCAGTTCTTGGATTCGCTGATAGGAGCACTGATGAGATCGGTCCACCGACACTTGCGCTGGTAACATTGGTTCCACTTCGTTAGCCTGTGAAGAGCCCACTAAAGGGGCTCTGACGACCACCAATAGCGGTATAACTATACAATCGGGATTAGAGGAAATGCTATCCCACACTCACCAACCCGCTTGGCCAGCGTGGTGAGTTATGGCCAAACCCTCCAAAATGACTCCACAACTTAAATCTTGGCCCTCAGTCTCCGGCAGCTGGAATGTACCTGACCAAGGTAGCGGCCAGTGCGACATGAAGGCAGAGGATGCTAAGAATCCCCGGAGGACCTGACTAGGCTGCCATCTGATGCTGACCTTGGCTACGTATAATGGACGCTTCCTATCTTCTGATTCAAGGCTTCTTGAATTGGAAGAGGAACTACAAAGGATCAAGTGGGACATCGTCGGTCTAAGCGAGGTAACGAGAAAAGGAGAAGATCTCATTGAACTGAAAAGTGGACATCTCTTCTACTATGTGGGACAGATACTGGCAGAACTAGTGGTGTTGTATTTATAACAAACAAGAAACTGAAGGATAAAGTTGTAGAAGTTGAAAGTTCCTCTGACAAAGCTGCACGACTCGTTATCCAACTCTCGAGAAGATACAAGGCTCAGATTATTCAAACTTATGCACTCACCACAAGTCATCCTGAAGAAGAAATTGAAGAATTTTATGAGGAAATTCGTCATTTAAATAATAAAGGTAAGCAGCATTTGAAGATAATTATGGGAAATTTCAATGCAAAAATAGGGCAACGGCAACAGAATGAAACTTCAGTAGGTAAATTCGGTCACGGCAACAGAAACCAGCGTGGGAATACTCTCGTAGAGTTTGCAGAGGCAGAAGGGTTTTTCATCGTGAACTCCTTTTTCAAGAAAAAGCCACACAGGAAATGGACATGGAGACATCCAAATGGGACGACAAGTGAAATTGATTTTATTATGTGTAACAAAAAATTCGTCATAGAAGACTGCAGTGTGCTAAATAAGTTCAACACAGGTAGTGACCATAGATTGGTGAGATGTAACATGCACCTCAACACTAAACGCGAACGTGGCAAGCTCATAAGACAAACAAAATATATTGACATAACCAACCTTAAAAAACACCATAATGCCTTCAAGTTGGAAATGAAGAACAGATTCTCTGCTTTAGGAGGCCTAACATTGGAAAAAATGGATATTTCTGAAGTTAGAAAAGTAACCAAAGCTCTTATGGAAACAGCAACAAAATTAGCTGGGTCTAAGAACAAGTTGCATGTGCACAAATTATCAGGAAAAACCAAAATGTTGATGCAAAAAAGAAGAGAGATGAGGACAACTAAAGGAGATGTGGCTTCCAAAGTGGAATATATTGAGCTATGCAAGACAGTACGAAAACGTATTACTGAAGACGTAAGGATATTCAACTGTGAACTAGTGAGGAAAGCAATTGAAAACAACCAAAACCTAAAGATAGCAAAGGGACATCTCAGTAAGGGAAGAAAACAGATTATGGCACTGAGAAAAGAAGATGGTTCTGTAACAAGAAATAGAGGCGAAATTTTGACAAGAGTGAAAGATTTCTACTCCAAATTATATGAAAGGAATAATACATGTACTCCAGACATCATGAAAGGTACCAGTACCAGAGTTCTTCAAGTCCTCCCAGCAGAAGTTGCACATGCAATCAAGAACATGAAGCGGAGAAAAACTCCAGGAGAAGATGGAATTACTGTAGACATCATACAAGAAGCAAGTGGAGAAATCGAAACAGTACTCGCCCAAATTTTCACTCGATGCCTTAATGAAGGGAAAATTCCTGAGGATTGGAACAACGCTACAATGATCTTGCTACATAAAAAAGGTGACATTGAGGATCTCAGGAACTACAGACCTATCAGCCTCCTATCAGTGGTTTATAAAATTTTCTATAACGAAGTAAATTTCTCCGTCATTTTTATCCGCGCCAGGATTCGAACCCGGGTCCACTTACTCCGGAATAAGTTGCTCTACCAATTGAGCTACGCGGACGTTTTATTCTGATTCCTATCTGCCTTTATGTCGTGTGCGTCCTTCTGACAGGTACGTCACATCTCCTGGTACGTTACATCATCTCCCCCTTATTTTTTTTTTTTTTTCTTTCGAAGTGCTGCTCTTATTTTTCCTATCTCGCGGTGTGGAAATAACATCACACCATTGCGAGATTGTGAACGGTCGGGTCATCCGGATAGTTCGGGCGCCATTATAACGAAGTAAATTCTCCGTCATTTTTATCCGCGCCAGGATTCGAACCCGGGTCCCCTCATTCCGGAATAAGTTACTCTACCAATTGAGCTACGCGGACGTTTTATTCTGATTCCTATCTGCCTTTATGTCGTGTGCGTCCTTCTGACAGGTACGTCACATCTCCTGGTACGTTACACTTCACTAAAGTTCTTTCACACCGTTTGAAGGTAACACTGGACATGGCTGAACCGTGAGAACAAGCTGGATTCCGGAGTGGCTACAGCACAATAGATCATATCCACGTACTGAGAGAACTAATTGAAAGAGCGAGGTAATATGAACTTCCATTGTGCATGGTTTTATCGATTATGAAAATGCCTTTGATTCGGTGAAACCATCAGCAGTTACAATGGCTCTCAAATCCTGTGGTATTGAAGATGCATATATTAATATTATTAATAACATCTATAAAAATGCAAGTGCAAAGATTCGGCTGTTTGAAAATACAACACCCATAAAAATTAGAAAGGGAGTGAGACCAGGTGACCCCATATCTCCGAAGCTCTTTAATGCCACAACGGAAAATGTCTTTCAATCACTGAACTGGGAAAACAAAGTGATAAAGATTAATGGAGATTATGTAACTCACCTTCGTTTTGCTGATGACGTAGTCAATTTTGCAACTACCACATCAGAGCTGCAGAGTATGATCCAGGAACTTGCTGACAAGAGTAAAGAAGTGGGATTAAAAATGAACTTTCAGAAGACGAAAGTGATGTTCAATGCTTTTAGAAGAAATGAAGATTTATCGATTGATGGAGAAAAGCTGGAGATCACAGAACACGTACGTTTATCTTGGAGAGCAGATATCAAGTGAGGGTCACATTGATGAAGAAATTAATCGGCGTACAAAACTTGCCTAGAGAGCTTTTGGAAGAAACAGCATAATTTTCAAGAGCAATATGCCATTATGTCTTAAAAGAAAAGTGTTTGATCAATGCATCCTTCCAATGCTTACGTATGGTACAGACACGTGGACCTTAACTAAAAGAGACATACAAAGGCTGCAGACAACTCAAAGCAGCATGGAGAGGTGCCTGCTTAATGTAACCAGGAGAGATAAGAAGAGGAACTCGTGGATCCGAAAAATGACAAGAGGAGAAGACATCATGATCAGAGTTAAATTCCTGAAATGGCAATGGGCTGGACATACTGCCAGAAGGACAGACCATCGATGGACAGCCGAAATTTTAGATTGGATTCCAAGGGACAGGAAAAGACCCAGAAGAAGACCACGTGGGAAATGGGTGGATGGAATTCGAAAGTATGCGTGAGTGACGTGGAGGAGACTGGCACACGACAGACCGTTGTGGAGGAAACTTGGGGAGACCTTCGTCCAGCAGTGGATTGATAATGGTTGACAATGATGATGATGATGATATATATACACTGCTGGCCACCCAAAATGCAATACCAAGAAGGACACGAGAGAACAAAGCCAGATTTACTGGACACATAACAGCAGATACAAAGATGAAACTATAACAAAGTGAATTTCTCCGTCATTTCTGTCCACGCCAGGATTCGAACCCGGATCCCCTCATTCCGGAATAAGTCACTCTACCAATTGAGCTACGCGGACGTTTTTTATTCTGATTCCTATCTGCCTTTATGTCGTGTGCGTCCTTCTGGCAGGTACGTCACATCTCCTGGTACGGTACATCATCTCCCCCTTATTTTTTTTTTTCGAAGTGCTGGAGAAGGGATTCTCTTATTTTTCCTATCTCGCGGTGTGGAAATAACATCACACCATTGCGAGATTTTGAACGGTCGGGTCATCCGGATAGTTCGGGCGCCATTATAACGAAGTGAATTTCTCCGTCATTTTTGTCCACACCAGGATTCGAACCCGGATCCCCTCATTCCGGAACAAGTCACTCTACCAATTGAGCTACGCGGACGTTTGTTCTGACTACTATCTGCCTTTATGTCGTGTGCGTCCTTCTGGCAGGTACGTCACATCTCCTGGTACGTTACATCATCTCCCGCTTATTATTTTTTTTTTCGAAGTGCTGGAGAAGGGATTCTCTGATTTTTCCCATCTCGCGGTGTGGACGTATGATGCTTGGACTTGCACCTGTGTACGCTCGCGTTAAAAGTCATTAGGCCTATTACGCCGCTGATGATTTTCGTGATAAGCCTCCCGGGGTACCCGAGCATGTTGAGTTGGACCATGTTTGCCGTGTCGCTCCTCATACGTTCGTATGAGGCGAAGGCATTCATGAATTGTAGCAGGGTGTCGGACCTCAAGAAAATCCTGTAGAAATGAATCGAGCTGTTGCAATAGGGTGTCCAACATGTCGACATGACTGGCATGTGGATCCCATAATTTATACAAGCGTGTTGTTTCTAAAGCAAACGCAACAGGGCTATCGTTGGGTTCTTGCTTACAAGAAAAAGTTGTTGTGCAAGGCCAGCTCGACTGAGGCCGAAAGGAAAGACGTCCAAAAATTCCGCTCGGAAATTCTCGTAACGAGAATCCGGGTTCGATACTCTCTACTGCCGATACCAGGTCTTAGCGGTGTCTTTCAAGCAAGTGCCTGCTATTTGCACTTTGCAATCTTGAGGAATATTGTATAAGTCGAAATGATCCTCCAAATCCTCGAGAAATTTCAAGGACCCCTCCAAACCATTGACAGAAATTGCTCCCCCATGCGGCACGAAACGTGCAAGCATTTTGCTTCTGTGAGAGGATTGAAATACCTCAGGTACGACCCGCGACTCAGAGTGATATGAAGCTGGTGAATGACGAAATTGTGAGGAATGCCTGGGTACTTGCAAATCATTGATATCAAAATTAGACCCACAGACTTCTTGCAAATTGTCTAAAATAACCCCACCTCCACCGAAACTTGATTCAGGTTGAAATAGGGAAGTTTTCTCAGGTAATGAAGACATAGTCACTAATTGTCAACACCTCGTGTTCAAGAAATGTTCGGGCGCCAATTATAATGAAGTGAATTTCTCCGTCATTTCTGTCCACGCCAGGATTCGAACCCGGATCCCCTCATTCCGGAATAAGTCACTCTACCAATTGAGCTACACGGACGTTTTTTATTCTGATTCCAATCTGCCTTTATGTCGTGTGCGTCCTTCTGGCAGGTACGTCACATCTCCTGGTACGTTACAAAACGATTGAGCTTACAGGCCCGTGCGACTTGCGGAACACGCAGACATCAATAGTTCGTGTGGCCTCCATGGCTGGCAATAACGGCTGCTAATGCAGAGGCATCGAACGAAAGAGGCTTTGGATGTGGGCTTGGGGTATGTCGATCCAGGCTGCTTCCACACGTTGCCACAGTTCATCAGGCGTAGCCGCGAGTGGTGGTTGCCGATCAGCGACCAGACGTGTTCGATGTGCGACATATCGGAAGAACAGGCGGGCCACGGCCGCAGTGACACCTGGTGGGCCGCGAAAAATTGTTGCACTATGCGTGCCACGTGTGGGCGCGCGTTGTTCTGTTGAAACGTGGTCGCTGGTAGGTCCTGCAGGAAAGGGAGGAATACAGACTCCAAAACGTCGGAGATGTAGCTGTTGAGTGTACCGGCGATGCTTACCAGAGGGGTGCGGTTGTCATATCCAATTGCGCCCCAAAATATAACGCCAGGCGACGGACCGGTATGGTGATGCATAATGCAGGCGTCATACAGTCTCTCGCCGCGGTGCCGCCACACGCGGATCTGACCATTGTGGTGTTGCAGGCAGAAACGGGAATCGTCGGAGAAGACAATGTCGTTTCATTCCGTAGTCCAGGTGCGGCGTTCAACGACCCACTGCCGCCGCAGTCGCCGGTGGTGTAACGTCAATGGTAATCGGAGCAATGGGCGCCGTGCGACAAGTCCCGGCTCCTGCTGACGACGTCGAACGGTATGTGCTGACACAGGTTGTTACGCAACACACCCTAATTCCTGCGCTAACGTTCGTGATGTGGCGGTGCAAGCCGTCAATGCCCGCCACACAACATGTCGGTCCTCTTCCGTCCGTCCCTCCTGCACCCACTGAATCCATACTCGCTTCATTGTGGCTGGATGTCGTCCTACACGGGCGCCAATGTCTCGGTACGATAAACCGCTTTCGCGGTAAACCACTTTTCGTCCTCTGTCAAACTCCGAAACGTGCTGGAATGACTGCCGTATTTTGCGACGAGGCATCAGGAAGCTTTCCATGCACAGGTATGGCAGCACAACACACTTCCACAACTTACACCCCACTTTCTGTGCACCCTTCTTATATAGTGCTTCTCGGTGGCGTGCCGGACGCACATGATTTGCATATGCCCTGCAATGCAAATCGTTTGCATGTCCTCTCTCGGGCGACGCATGCTGCGAATTTCAGGCCAATGGGATGCTTCCTTCTTGGTGTTGCATTTTGTGTGGACAGCAGTGTAGCTTCAACATTGGAATTCGAATAGTTGAATAAGCTTTAATAAAGATCATGGAGCTCAATTGGAAATCTAATCGTAGCTTATGAATTTTGCATTGACTTGAAAGTCTTTCCTCTTGCTGGAAAACATCAAAAGTGGTTCCAATGGTGCAAAGGACGGAAAATTGGATGAAAAGAACGTATCGTGTGGTCCCATAAATTTATGTTTGCTGCAGCGAAGAGACGTAAGGTGTGGAGGCAGCTCCACGATACCATGGACCCCTATGGTCGCACTGTACAAGAACTAGAGGCGCAATGTTCTCGTCTGGGATTAATTTCTGAGGAGTGAATGGGCCCCTAACTTCTTGGAAGAACGTACGCTTTCTTGACAGCCACGAGCATTCCATGACACATGAATTTTGTACTCGCGGAGATCGTGTTCTTTCTCGCATCGTGAACAGTTGTTTCGGAGAATACTGATCCAGAATTCACTCTGCCCTCTCTTGATCTACCCAATAACCGGGCCCTTATTCAACCGAAAGCAGTCATAAGATTAAAGTGCCATTTGAGGTACCTGCTCGTACTGAACTCACTTGTGGCCATTATGGAGAATGGGAGAGTTAAATACCATTTCATGGGGGTATATAATCAGAATTTCATGGATCCCCTGTGGATGTGATTGTCGCCAGGTGGTTTAAGTACTTAAAAGGAAGTCGTATTAATACTCATAATACATCGTGCATAAATAAATCGTTGTTTAAGTATTCATAATAAATCGTGCAGGCCCTGCACATAGTTCATGCACGTGTTTCCTTTTTTACACTTTCACAGCCAAATTGTGGTATAATACATTATGAGGATGATTATACGATGTATTGGAAGTTCCTTAACTAAATGAAACACATTGATTTTAAGAATTGAAAGTTTTTTGTAAGTACACGGTACGCGGTTTTCAAAATTTGTGTTTTTTCAGGCACAGCGCTAAATGAATTATATGACATGACCGATCCATGTGGACAGTTGCACTACAACTGTCCATATCCTGGCTTGTGTGCCGGCATTGCTCATAATGGAGATATCGTACGATAAATATGACCATGCGCTCTTAACCATAACAGTCAACACCTATGAGATGTACGCAATTACGCTCTTACTGATGAGGCGTAATAGTCAAGTGCTTCTATTAAAGATTTCGCCCTAAGTTTCTCATCGTGACAGCATTTTGGTATTTTATGCATTTACTAGATGTGCTTTATTATTATTCCAGTATTTTGCTTTAAAAAATTTACATTCACCTGCAGTATTACTTATCGGCGAGTCATGATTAAATCTTCATTTTATGGTTTGCTCAAAATCCATCTCTCTTTAACTGAGTTAGTCGCTGGTTTCTTTCTTTTACCCTTTCATTTGAGCTTTCTGGTACATGTCTTGTTGGATCGCAAGCCTTTGACCCATTGTTCTACTACCCCATCCCTTACTGTAAGTAATAAATATAATTTCCTGTTCGGGAACATCACTGTTTTGGAGAAGATCCATGACGAACAACTGCAAAGAAAATACAACTTTGCGGACAAAAACGATGTATAATATACATAAGCATTAATATTTTTACTTACCCTGCATTTAAAATCGGTGTAACTTTGATGCAAGGATCAGTGAATTCGGATACTTCCGCTTCCATTTTCTTACGCTTGAATGCCACGCATATAACTACGTAAATAATAACATTAGTATATTGGCAATTTTTTTTCAGATGTGTTCTGAAATAAACGACAAAATATTCCAAGTGTTTTATAAAAATTGCAGAAATATGGAATTTAGGCATTAAGGGGCATATTTTTCGTCGATGAGAGAAGCATGACACATGACAGCAGTGATTGGAAAAATTATTGAGATCAGTGTTGTGAGTGAGGAAAGTATGTGAACATTACCACATCTGTGCAAAGGAAGAAGATGACATTTTCTCGAGGCCGGATGCTGATGACAATTGATAAATATCAGTCCTTTTTATGATGACATGAAAGCACAGCTGGGCCTGTCACTCTGACTCTCAAGATCTTCTCAAAGTAGATTTGAAATTAGTTCGATGTGTTCTTCGATCGTCAACGAAGGAGGCAATTAATTCTGACCTATTGTGCACCCTTGTTTTTGTGATTAGAGCTGTCGGATTGAAAAAGAATTCCCAGGAATTACATTTACCTTTCAAAATTCATACACAAACACCCTTTTTTCCAGTAATAACTTATAGCTCATGGGCTTATAGCAGCAGTCTGTCCGTCGGTCTGTCGTTTGAAAGCACGATATCTACAGAGCTATAAGTAGGATTCGAATATTTTTTTTCTCGCCTTAACGTATATGCGATGAGTATGATGATTTATGCATTCTGTAATTCCTGTCATGCGCAATATTTTACTGATGGGGGAAGGGGAGGGGAGGGTTGAAATAATATTTTTATGTTTGGCACGATACCTCTGTTTGCAGAAATCAAGTTGAAGAACATTTTTTTTTGCATTTAGCCATTACTACGTGCAAAAATGTCCATGCAACTTTGAGCAATGACAGGTTTACCTGCGGATGACGCAAAAAAATATGTCGTCTTTAAAGCACATCTCGGCAAGGCGATATATCTATATATCTGCATTTTACACAATATCTAATCTACCAAAAATTCGATTTGAAATATTCTTATTGTAGCTCATAGGCATAATTGTTCAAACGAAATTTTTGTACATTTCTGAAGCTTTTTTTGATGCAAAGTGTTCCTCGTCAGGTGGCGTAAATTTTGATTTGTAACTAAGAAATATTTTCTTTTCTAATTGTCGAATCTGTGAAATTGCTTTAATTTCAGTTGGTTTTAATCATGTGCAAATATAACACGCATATCCTTTTAATTTTTCAGACGACCTATTTTTCTTCTGTAACACCGGTGCACATAGCAACTATATCCAAATTTTTAAACTTTCGATTCGAAAAGAAAAAAGAAAATTTTCAGGTTCCTGCCGCCAAGACCATAATCTCGTCTGTTTTCCAGCATTTATAACGAAATTTTTTCCCGGTAAGGAGCACAATTTTGATTTATCATTCGACGGTGTTTAGACGTTGACAGATAAAATTTGAAAAATTATTTTACTAGTGGCTGGTTCTGACTGAAGTTAATATTGTCCAGATGCGCTCTGGTTTTTTAAAAGCAATATTTCTTTACTACAAAGCGTAACAATACGGCGTATATTCATATCTGCGATTTGTAAAAGTTGCGTTTCTAAAATAGCGTTTTCAAATCGTTGCTGTAATCAAAACCAGGAGTTTCCATGCATTTCCAAGATCTTCTTTTGCAAAAATGTTTACTAGATGGCGGAAATTTAGCTTTTTTGATCAGAATAATAACAAGAAAGATGACACCGAATCTTCGGGTGCAATAAGCACGTCTTTTGAATCCGTTCTGACGCAAATTAGATTTATCAAAGCTATTCAAAGTCAATGGAACCAGTATGGAAAAGCAATAGTATCTGACGGAAGAAAGAAGTTTTTCAATCGGGTTTTTAATCCCTCAGATATTGCTGTAAACGGAATCGTGAGCTTACGCCCTCTGGTTGCAAACTTGTGAGTTAAGAACCGGAAACGCTCTCCAATACCGAAATAATTTTTCAAATTGGACTCTTAGAAACAGAGATATTGAGAAAAATCAGATGTGACTTTACGTCCCCTGGTGGGAAAACCATGCATTATTTTAGTAAGAAAGTATTCCCAAAAGGTTTTTCCATATGAGCGGTACCGGTCCAAGAAAAAAAAATTTAGGCGAGTTTTCAGGAGCCCAGATTTTGCTACAAATACATCAGAAGCAGAAATTAACCCTTACGCCCCCTGGTGGCCAAACCATTATTTACCAAACATTCGAAATTATGCGAAAAATATTTTCCATCAGGTCTTGTATGGGATACAGGAAGAATTTTTCAAATCGGAATTTTAGAAGCAGAAAAAACGCAGAAAACGCAATTTACCTTTGTGCCCCTCAATGGAAAGTCTATGAATCACTTGAAAATTTTGAATTTATAGGAAAAACATTTCGCTTCGAAAACAATATCCAACAAAGAAGGAATTTTTCAAATCGGACTTCTGTAAGTAGAGATATTGACAAAAATAAGACATACATCTACGCCCATTGGCGTAGAAACCATGCATTATTTTAAGAAGAAAATGTTCCTAAAAGATTTGTCGACATGAGTATAGTATCGATCAACAAATTATTATTTTTTTCATTCTAGAATTCAGAAGCTTATATTTTGCTGCAAATACGTCAGAAGCAAAAATTAAGATTTACGCTTCGTGGTGGCCAAACCATTTTTTTTAGAAAAATTAGAAATTATGTGCAAACGATTTCCCATCAGGATCTGTATCCTGTGCAGAAAGAATTTTTCAAATCGGAGATTTAGAAGCAGAGATATAGGGGGAAATGCAATTTACCTCTACGCAACCTAGCGGAAAGTCTATGAATTACTTAAAAATTTTGAAATTATATGAAAAACATGTCACACTGAAAACACTATCCAACAAAGAAGGAATTTTTCAAATCGGACTTCTAGAAGTAGAGATATTGACAAAAATAAGATATACATCTACGACCAATAGCGGAAAAACTGTGGAATATTTTAAGAAGAAAATATTGTGAAAAGGTTTATCGATGTGAGTGGCATCAGTCCACGAAAGAATTTTTTCAATCGATATTTTAGAAGCTCAGAGTTTATGTTAAATATATCGGAAGCAAAAATTAACGTTTACGCCCCTGGTGGCCAAATTAATATTTACCAAAAATTTTAAATTATATTAAAAAGATTTTTCATCAGGAGGTGTATCCGCTGAAGAAAAAAATTTTCAAATCGGAGTTTCAGAAGAAGAGTTATCGGGAAATATGTAATTTACTTTTACGCCCCCTAGCGTAAAATCTCTGTATAATTTGAAAAAGTAACTATATCTAAAATACTCTTCGACATAAATGAAATCGAAAGATGAAATATTTTTTATATTTTTTTCAATCGGTTGTTTAGAAGCAAATATGTGGAATAAAATGTATTTTTGAATTCGACATCATCTGCCTTTACGCCTTCTAGCGGCAAAATTGTACATTGTAAAAAAAAAAAACGAAATGAAGGATCATCATTCGCATATTTCAAGCTTCCCAATGCAAAAATAGTTTTTCAAATCGGACTAATAGTTGCAGAGGTATCGTGGGTACAGACGGACGGACGGACAAACCGGTAACATAAGCACGATCTTTTTTTACAAAAGACGTGTTAAAAACTGCCTAGATAAAAGCATTAATATGTAATAAAATTAAAAAAATACTTGAAATTGTTTAACGGTGAGCGTCTGAGATCTATTCCGGGTGCGTTTGCTCCATCTTCTGAGCCCCGCTTCAAAAATGGTGTTCCTTCTATGCTTGGAGAGCAGAAACCACACTTTTCATCACCTAGCGCTCACGTGTCGTAATTTTGTTACTCTTATAGCTGTACGCATAATTGATGAACTACTATTGACAAAGGTACCCAGGGTCGTTGCCCGGTGGTATTTGCAAATTCACTTGTGAAGTTACCTTGTGCGTAATTTATCAAAGATACTTCACGTAGCCACCGACTGAAATAGTGTCGCCCCCCCCCCCAACAGCCTTATCTATTAATATCTACTGTGTGATTGTTACTACAGAAAGAAGCAGAAATTATGTTTGTGCAACGAAATATTGGGTTTAAATTGAACATTTAAGAAAATGTTCAAAGAGCGCTCTAACACATGTATTTGCCGTGTAACCATTCGAAATATCAGTTAAATATCACATTGGGCTATTATTTTAATTATTTCTAGGAAACTTTTTGTTTTTATTTTTGTCAAATTCATATATTCAGAAAAAATCGAATTAAGATCTGAAAGAAACTAATGGTGTGGACTGCATAAACATCCCCGACGCCCGCATTTCTTACCCTACTACACTGAAGAGCAATTAAATTAGAGACAACTGACGATATCCAAATGTGACGCTGTGGGCGGCCCTGTTAACGGAAACGACATGACGTATAAAGCGATCCAACAATATAAGGAGTGATACGACGGGAATCAGTAAGAGTCGGACGCACTATGGGTAAGACGAAAGATCTAAGTGCATTTGTTCGTGGGCATATTGTCGGGGTCCGACGAATGGGTTACACCATCTCGGAAGTCGCGCAGGCACTGGAATTTTCACGAGCCACTGTGTCACGGGTGCACCGTGAGTACATCGAATTAGGTAAAACCCTCCCTCCAAGGGCCAACTGCCGTGGACAACAGCGTGTGGATGAGCGGGGTCATCGTTGGCTAGCTCGCATTGTAACAGCGGATAGATGTGCCACAGTGCAAGAAATCACTCGGCAATTTAACGCTGGTGCACAAAAACGTGTAAGCAGCCACACCATCCAGAACCATCTCCTCGCTATGAGGTACAGAAGCCATCGTCCCACGAGGGTACCGTTGCTGACCGCACATCACAGGGTGCAAAGATTAGCATGGGCGCGGGAACATCACCACTGCACCCTAGACATGTGGGAAAATGTTGCCTGGAATGATGAGTCGAGATTCACGTTGGTTACATACGGATGGTAGGATACGAGTACGGCGCAAACCACATGAAGAGATGGATCCTTCTTACCAGCAGGGTACTCTTCAAGCTGCTGGAGGTGGTATTCTCGTCTGAGGACTGTATACGTAGACTGAAATGGGACTCCAGGTACGTGTGACATCATCCCTCACAGGTCAACGTTACCGGGATATCCTGGACGACCATTTGCTCCCGTTTGTGCGTCTTCAACATCCCACTGGGGACCTCATTTTGCAACAAGACAATGCACCGTGCCATCGCTCCCGAATTGTATCCGAATGGTTGGATGAACACTCCGCCGACGTGACCTCGCTTCCTTGGCCAGCAAGGTCACCTGACCTCAATCATATCGAGCACATCTGGGATGCCATCGAGAGAGATGTTCGAGGCTCTGACCCCCTCCATCAAATCTTCGTGAACTGTAAGAGCTTGTTCAGGGGACGTGGATCCGTATGGCTTCCCAATGTTTCCGGTGTCTTGTTGAGTCCATGCCGAGACGAATCGCCGCTGTCATCAGGGCGAAAGGTGGTGCTACACGTTACTAGACAGGTATCTCTAATTCCATTGCTCTTCAATGTATATTTGTAAGTCTGCCACCACACTTCGTTGCCCATGAACTTAGCGAGTGGTTTAATCACAACAGAAATACGTTTAGAGCAATTCTGTTTTTGTTGTTGTTGTTAGGTTTTTTTGCTTTTTACTTTTGTTTATTTGTTTTTAATGTATTTGCAGTCTTGTTTCTCTTTCTGTTTGATTTAGTATATTTATATTGGTGAAGAGATCTCATGGAATGGGTAGTGTCCTTCAATATATCGCAAATGTCCGTGGAAGAAACATAAACGTTCCACCTATCAGTCTAGAAGTAATAAAGGAGGGCGAGGGAAAAGTAAAAGGCAGATGAATAGTTTTCTCATGATACACGGATGAACAAAGCCTCGCAACCGAAATGTTTATTGAAAAAATTCCACCCATAACGGGTGCGTCTTTGAACTCTAAATGCTCTCAATGTGAAACTTGACATTATAAATGTACTCAAATTAATAATAATTAATAATCGATGTAAATTAATTATATGATAATAATTTACGATATTTGCTTATATTGGCAATATTTGCGTTACAAATAATTTCTTCAAACATCTTTCCAGATTTAGAAACCATCCCCAAATCACTGCCGATTGTATTGGTTATTCCAGATGGATGTAATATGGCGGTTATAAGAAGCGGAATGGTCCACCAAGACATTTCCTAGCGGACCCATAGAAAAATGGCCCACTTTCTCATATTCTTTTGGTTTGGAATTTTTGGAACGAACAAATAATGATTTTGGTACTTATGAATAATAATCATCGTTACCTTGATTTGAGCTTTATTTCTGTCTGAAAATTTATATCCTTAAAAAAAGCAGGAACGTTTCTTTCTATCCATATTCTGGGGCGTTTGCTTTGAAATTGCATACAAGAATTTTCTGTACTTATGTGAGAAAAGTGCCGCAGGCTGTTATAAATTTATTAATCTAAGGCTAACTACAGTAAAACATAGATTGAAGACATGGAGCCCAGGATCATAGGTATGCCCTACCCTCCATTTACAATCTTGAAGGAGACGCTAGTACTCATTGTGATGGCCCATCACCCCCAATCTTGTATCCACAGACTGACAGAAAGCACAAAGCGACTGTCAGGCAGAGATATTCCGAAATCCATATCCCACCACATTCGTCTTAAATATAAACGTTTAACCAATACTAGTTCATAGGTAAAAATAATGAATAGGTAAACATTGGAAAACGTGTGTACTCCAGGAAAAGATACCAGTACCACTCAGCAGTTCGCGATTAGTGATCAAATAAATATGAAAATTAATTCAGTAGGAAAATTGCTATGTGACATTTTCACATTTCAACTTTCAGAATGATCTTCAAGATGATTTAATTGGAAATAGGGTCACCAAAAGACTCGTGCCTTTTTTTTTTAAACCAAATATTTCGAAGAAAAAAACTATCTGTTACATCAAATTTTCAGCTTGTCTTGATACAGCATTCAATACATTCAATCATGAGGGGATTTTTAAAATTATTTCAGAGTAAAATTGTTAAAATTTGTTCACGATTGAATTCGTTTTACAGTGCATATTTTAACTGTTCACTTTCGTCCAGGATCTCACAGAATTTGTTTTATGAGGGAATTTTTGAGGTATTTCCATGTAGGTACGTGCTTTTTTTTTTTTTTTTTTTTTTTTATAATGTAAGACTAAAACTACCGGCCTGGATTGGTCGTCCAAATCCGCCCCTGGTAACCACCAGAGGTGGAATAAGAATATCTTGATGATCTAGGCGACTTTAAAATATCTTCATCTAAAAATATCGTTTTCTTTCTTTTTCTTTGAAGGAATGCAAAGTAATACAAAAATTCGAAGTGCATACGTTAACGGTGAAAATAGTTTAATATATGGCTTGTCCCAAAACAACCGAGAATGTTTTATAAAAAATGTGCGATACTGCGTTCAACCTCGGCATCAGTCTCGATAAAACGGTAGTCGTTGTGGCAACCATAGCAACCGGCCACGCCTGTTTATTACGCATGCGTCGTCGGTAGTGAGCAGTTTAATAAGCCTCGCAGTTTAACAACCCCTTAGTTATAAGATTTCATACGCCAGTAAATGCTCGATGATTACTGCATTTTATGTTATCACACATCCGTTTTAGTTAATAGACGTGCTCATTACACTCAGTGGTTTAATGTTATCATTCTTGTTTTTGTTTTGTCTCAGCCAATTATTGAATCACTATCGCTAGCAGGGGCGGATTGACCCACCGGGACACCGGGACATCTCCGGGTGGGCCCCTTCCGTATATTTTGTCTCTTTCTTTCTTACTTTCTTAAAAATGTTTTCAGTTCAGTTGTTTTAAACACACAACTGAACCACAACACTTTTTTATAAACGAAATACACATAATGTAATTATAACAAGCTGGGAAAAAAACCTTATATTTTGAATTAGGGAAAAAAATCCCCTCACCAGGCAACTGCTAGAATCCCAACTACAATAGATGGGCCATGTGTGTTTGCGAACTTCTGGGTTCACTTAGTACGTAGCTGAGGAACGAGAATGTATGTACCGTATGTTGCGAGAGGGCGGAGGTTTGTGCAAGATGTTCTACATATTCTCCAAGGAAGAATATGTAGAACATCTTACACACACCTCGTTTTTTTTTCGTTGGTTCTAGGAAGCATTAGTGAAGTGCTCATAAGAGCTGAGTTCTGGCACAATTTTAAGAGCCCGAGCCAGTCCGAGCCTGAAGTATGTCAGCCCTAGCCCGCCCGAGCCCGAATTTTATATTGCAAAATGAAACCCGGACCCGAACGAGCCCGAAAACTATGATTAATCTGTTTAGGCATTAAAAAAAATATCCTCTTCCAAACTTCTGCTCCTTCCTCCCCGTGCAATTAACCGATGTCTTTCTCAACTGCCGAGTGGGGAAGGGGTGTGTGTCTATCTATTTCTATAGTTTCTTTGAACATTCATTTCATCCTGAAATGTTTCGAGGGGCCCAGCATCAGGAAAAATCGGAAGGCACAACAATTTACGTATGTTAACAGCATTGGGGTGGGGGATGAACAGGGCTAAAAAATGTTCACTACTTTAGTTAATGTAGTGAAAATACTCGCCCATGTTTGATAAAGTTGCAGAACAATGTTAGATAATGATCATTACGGGATGTACTATCCACTTTATGACAACACAGAATTCAGAGTAAAAGCTAATAATATCAAGAACTTATTTTGAAATAACTGTAAGATTATTGTGGGGGTTTTCATATACGATCCCTTTCCCCCGAAATGTTCTACCTACGCTACGCTTCTTGTGATAACTGACAAATGCTGCAGATGAAGGCATTTACGGAGATATCATTTTAACATGAAGTTGCAAAATGTTTTGTTTACGTTATTTAGTAAGGTGTGTTTACAATACATAAAAAACAGGTTTTGTAATGGAAACACATACGAAAATCATCATCATCATTGTCAACCATTATCAATCCACTGCTGAACGAAGGTCTCTCCAAGCCTCTTCCACAACGATCTGTCTTGTGCCAGTCTCCTCCATGTTACTACTTTCGAATTTCATCCACCCATCTCCCATGTGGTCTTCTTCTGGGTCTTTTCCTGTCACTTGGAATCCAATCTAAAATTTCGACTGTTCATCGATGGCCTGTTCTTCTGGTAGTATGTCCAGCCCATTTCAAGGATTTTACTCTGATCATGACGTCTTTCACTCTTGTCATTTTTCTGATCCACGAGTTCCTCTTCTTATCTCTCCTGGTTGCACCAAGCATGCACCTACCTCTCCATGCTTCTTTGAGTTGTCTGCAGCCTTTGTATGTCTCTTTTAGTTAAGGTCCACGTCTCTGCACCATACGTAAGCACTGGAAGAATGCATTTATCAAACACTTTTCTTTTAAGACATAATGGCATATTGCTCTTGAAAATTATGCTGTTTCTTCCAAAGCTCTCCAGGCAAGTTTTATACGCCGATTAATTTCTTCATCAATGTGACCCTCACGAGAAAATTATCACTAAATGAAGAATCTGTTCGCCACGATATTTAAAAATCTTTAAATTTCTAACTGTAATTTTCCACAATAGAAAAATTACAAAAATTGCAGTACAAATAGAAAATTTTACAGTGTAAACTTCCTTTTTTTTTCATTTATTTAAATTTAAAAATCATATCTTATGCGAAAGGATTTTTCGTTCAATTCCAACATAATACGTATTTTGGTAGTAGCAGTTCTCTCTCTCTCTCTCTCTCTCTCTCTCTCTCTCAAATATTTGCTGGAATTTCAGCCCACTTCGTTGAAAATTTAAGAACTGGAAGCTCAAGGGTATGAACATCAAGATTATTTTACGATCTGTCAAACATAAAACGGCTAAACAAACAATTTAAAAAAAATTTAATGTTTTTACTTCAGCGTTCTTAAGAGAAAATTTTAAACAAATATAAATATTGAGTGTGTCCAAAATTAGAAGCATCTCCAGCATAATTGCATACATAACTAACTAAACTAGCGATTTAAACCTGGTTATTTCCTTTTTCAACGTCGATTAAGTGAGTTTGCCAAGATATTTAAATACCTTGAAATTTCTAACTGTTATTTGTCCACAACAGAAATATTGCAGTACATTTTTTCTGCAGTAAAATCTTGGCATGAGCCGATGAAAATCTTTCCGCAACACCTACTTCAATTTAATTATGACGGGTGTACTTTTCTTAACCCCCCCCCCCCCCGCCACCACCACCCCCCAGTACTTTGCTTGCCACTGTCCCCAGAGCAACTGTACTTTTTGTTTTGTTTCTTAAATGAAAAAAGTGATTTTCAGTTCTGATACAAGAGTACCGCAGAACTACAACTGAACGGGCCCATTTGCAAACATTTTCCCGGGCACTTTTGCGACCGTCAATCCGCCCCTGACCGCTAGGGTGATAATCTTTTATATATCTTTAAGTTTTCCACATTTCAAAAACCTTAACTTCACAGTAGTTTTTTCCTAAAAAATGCAATTAAAAAAATTGCAGCTGGTATGGATGTGCCATGAGGTTGTTCCCAATAACTAAACAAAGTTTGGAATTTCTTGAAAAAAATTAAAAGCATATTAACAAATCGTGAGAGGTAAGTGAACTAGGAGTTTCAACAGTTCAGACAGAGTAGGCGGAAGCGTGCGAAAGGAAATTAAATCTATGTTAGTGTCGACATGTGTCGAAATATTCTTTTCCCGTTCGTATGCGAACGCGCCTCATGACCGATGCAACTGAAACGTTCGGATGACTACTTTAAGTAATCGCATATGTTAGAAACAAGAAAAAAAAGCTATTCATAGGTTTCGTAATCAAGTTCTATTGAAGAAGAATTGAGGTTTCGGGTGAAAATCAATTTGCGACCTTTTGAGGTGGGCGTGTTCTTAAACTTTGCCACTGTAGGTGATAAAGGAAATATTACGTAAAAAAATCAATTTCTTAGCCTGGATAACGATAATATTTAAAATTAGACATAACATTTTCCTGGAGATTGTCGTTGTTACTGTAACCAATTTCGACTCTTAACTCAACTGACCAAAGTGTTGAATAATATGTACTAGAGGGGTTGCTCTTACCGTTAACATTTACCGTTAACAATTAACAGTCAGTGAATTCAGCAAGTTGGATATACGTGATACCAATAATATATTTCGCACGAAAACTGTAGAATTACTATATGCACATGCTGTCGAAACGTACGATTAATTGAAACTGTGCCTCCAACTGCAAATTAAAATACATTTATTTACAATTAAAAAACACTATTTACAATAAAAAGGCAAGTACTTTCCCCATCATCAGGCCTATGTGCCACGAATCATGAGGAGCTATCCCATATATATACATCACAAGAAAGCCCCCGTCACACGTCTGTTTTACATTCCTCTGTTGCCAACTTTAAAAGACACAAACTATAATGTTTAAAAATAATTATACAAGTCAAAGTTTCATCTAAGTTTCATTCTCGATGGCTGTGAGGGTTACCAGCCGTCTCCATGGGTTTGGTATATAGGTAGGCAAGTCAAAATTACAACACTTTTTACCATATGAAATTATATGTAAACTTTCGGACACAAATATTGTATTTTTTGTTACATTTGAGCTGAGAATTTTAGCATTATTCCAGTCGGGGGAGTACCCACCTTGCCCAACAGCAGTAGTAAGGGCTGTGTTTATAGTCCCTGTTCGTAGAGCATATTTATGTTCACTCACTCTCTTATCCAAAGTCCGAAGTGTAGAACCTATATAGTATGTAACGTAGGTATTGGGGTTCTCATGAATAAGTGGAATACTATAGACACCATGTCTACAAAAATCTGAAACCTTATCACGATCGTTCCGAATTAGTGAAAAGATATTTCTAGTGCATATACCGAATTTCAAATCATATTTTCGACATGCCTTTTTGAGGATAGAAATAATTGGGGGAAATATTCCACCTTACCAACATACCTAAGGGTCCCGACCTCCGTAGCCAATGTCGTGAATCTCAAATTTGTGAAGTTTTTCAACCACTTACAGAAAACCCGATCTGCAAATCCAAACGACCGAGATATAGCCTTAATAGTAGAAAGTTCCTTATTTCTGGCTCTACAAGTAGAAGAATGAGTGAAAGCTCGTCTTATAATGAAACGAAGGGCTGAGACCTTTTGCTCATTAGGGTGTGAAGAATCAAAAGGGATAATACATGGTGTAAACGTAGGTTTTCTATAAACTGAATATTTGGCTTGACGAGACGAAGGGTCCCTTGACAACATAAAATCCAAAAAGGTAATTTTCCGTCTTGTTCCAATTCTCTAGTAAATTTAATAGTGGGAAATTGTGAAGAGAGGTGTTCCGTAAATTCATCCAGGAGAGTAATAGAATGGGGCCAAAAAACCAACATATCGTCCACATATCTAACAATGAGAGCAGGATGAAATGGGAAATTCAATAACGCTTGGTCTTCCAGAGACTGAAGTAAGATCTCTGCTAAAATGGGGGACAATGGTGACCCCATAGGTGCCCCTTCTCGTTGTTGAAAACAATTCCCGTCGAATATGAAATACGACCTCCTGGCTACCAATTTAAGAGCGCCATGACAAACTGAATCCCCTGAGAGTCAAAAGCTCTGACACAATTCAAGGCCTGGATAGAACTCCTAATCAAGTAGAGGAATGAACTCTTGGTCCAATTGGGGCCGCTGCTTCAAGTGGAGGAATGAATGAATCAGCCCGTAATTTGTCAGCAATAATGGAATGTACTTGGGTAAGTGGAACACTAGGAAACAAAGAGACAACGTCTAAAAAAGCCATAACAAACTGAATCCCCTGAGAGTCAAAAGCTCTGACACAATTCAAGGCCTGGATAGAACTCCTAATGGAAATCTGAGAGTTTAACGTTAAAGGTTTCAGGTAAGAAGCAAGAGCAGTCTCCAGGTTGCGAGTTGGGTTAGCATAACCCGAGACCAAAAGCCTAAGTGGATGACCTGGTTTATGAATCTTCAGTTTCCCGAAAATTTCCGGAACTCTTGGTCCAATTGGGGGTTTCATCCTAGAAGAAACAGAAGTTGTCAGAAAACCTTGGTTACGGAGTTTACTCAGATCCGAAACCGTAGCAGAGGTTGGGTCGGACCTGAATACACGGTGAGGGACTAAAGCGATAGCTTGTAACATTTTATCGCAATAGTCTGAACGGTCCATAAAAACGACCTGTTGAGTTTTATCAGCGCTAATAATGGATAGGTTAGGGTTATTCGCCAACTCCAATAATTGTTGTTTTTCATACCTTATTTTTGGTGTGGTCTGAATTTCTCGTGAAATAGATCCTGCCAACGAGTATCTAATGGATTCACGTTCATCCTCCGGAAGTGCCCTGATAACATTTTCCAGAAGTGGTATTGTATGTAGAGGTCGAACCTTGGAAACAGGGAAACTAAACTTTAACCCTCTTTTGAGGGCAGAAACTTGGCTGGCTGATAATTGAACTGAACTTAAATTAATAAAAGGTTCTGGATGGCGACATGAGATCCCTGAAAGTACTTGCTTTTTTATTGTAAATAGTGTTTTTAATTGTAAATAAATGAATTTTAATTTGCAGTTGGAGGCACAGTTTGAATTAATCGTACGTTTCGACAGCATGTGTATATAGTAATTCTACAGTTTTCGTGCGAAATATATGATTGGTATCATATTTTTCAGCTGCAAAAACTTGATTTGTTACAGTGTGGCCATTAGAGGCTACACAGTTTATAAAAAATTTGTGCACGGAGAATGGAGAGAGCTACTAAGATCTTTTGTGTAGTACGTCGCAAATTAACGATCAACGAGGCCCACCTGAACTTCCTGACTAATTGCCGTTCTTTACAAGTTATACCAAAGTTCCTCAGGATCCACTGTTGTGCAGTGTCACAGAGAGACGCCCGAGTCATCGTTAACGCAGAGAAGAAGCGATTGAATTCAGAGATACGAAGAAAAAGAAGTTTCATTGATTTACTCAGCCGTCAAACCTATAGAGAATACGTTAAATTGACGGAACTTACCCCTCCTATTATATTAGGTAAGCTACTGATGAATTTTTTTACCTCACTGCAAAATAAATTGAACAATGCTACTGACAAACACATAGAAAAACTTCGTGAACTGGTTTCAGGGCGTACTTATAGACTGCAACCTTCAGACCTATCTATTGGTTTTCATCATGAACTCACACATCCAGAACCTTTTATTAATTTAAGTTCAGTTCAATTAACAGCCAGCCAAGTTTCTGCCCTCAAAAGAGGGTTAAAGTTTAGTTTCCCTGTTTCCAAGGTTCGACCTCTACATACAATACCACTTCTGGAAAATGTTATTAGGGCACTTCCGGAGGATGAACGTAAATCCATTAGATACTCGTTGGCAGGATCTATTTCACGAGAAATTCAGACCACACCAAAAATAAGGTATGAAAAACAACAATTATTGGAGTTGGCGAATAACCCTAACCTATCCATTATTAGCGCTGATAAAACTCAACAGGTCGTTTTTATGGACCGTTCAGACTATTGCGATAAGATGTTACAAGCTATCGCTTTAGTCCCTCACCATGTACTCAGGTCCGACCCAACCTCTGCTACGGTTTCGGATCTGAGTAAACTCTGTAACCAAGGTTTTCTGCCAACTTCTGTTTCTTCTAGGATGAAACCCCCAATTGGACCAAGAGTTCCGGAAATTTTCGGGAAACTGAAGATTCATAAACCAGGTTATCCACTTAGGCTTTTGGTCTCGGGTTATGCTAACCCAACTCGCAACCTGGATACTGCTCTTGCTTCTTACCTGAAACCTTTAACGTTAAACTCTCAGATTTCTATTAGCAGTTCTATCCAGGCCTTGAATTGTGTCAGAGCTTCTGACTCTCAGGGGATTCAGTTTGTCATGGCTTCTTTAGACGTTGTCTCTTTGTTTCCTAGTGTTCCACTTACCCAAGTACATTCCATTATTGCTGACAAATTACGGGCTGATTCATCCATTCCTCTACTTGAAGCAGAGGCTATCTTCTCCGCTCTTAAATTGGTAGCCAGGAGGTCGTATTTCAAATTCGACGGGAAATTTTTTCAACAACGAGAAGGTGCACCTATGGGGTCACCATTGTCCCCCATTTTAGCACAGATCTTACTTGAGTCTCTGGAAGACCAAGCGTTATTGAATTTCCCATTTCATCCTGCTCTCATTGTTAGATATGTGGACGATATGTTGGTTTTTGGCCCCATTCTATTACTCTCCTGGATGAATTTACGGAACACCTCTCTTCACAATTCCCCACTACTAAATTTACTAGAGAATTGGAACAAGACGGAAAATTACCTTTTTGGATTTTATGTTGTCAAGGGACCCTTCGTCTCATCAAGTCAAATATTCAGTTTATAGAAAACCTACATTTACACCATGTATTATCCCTATTGATTCTTCACACCCTAATGAACAAAAGGTCTCAGCCCTTCGTTTCTTGATAAGACGAGCTTTCACTCATTCTTCTACTTGTAGAGCCAGAAATAACGAACTTTCTGCTATTAAGGGTATATCTCGGTCGTTTGGATTTGCAGATCGGGTTTCCTGTAAGTGGTTGAAAAACTTCACAAATTTGAGATTCACGACATTGGCTACGGAGGACGGGACCCTTAGGTATGTTGGTAAGGTGGAATATTTCCCCAATTATTTCTATCCTCAAAACGGCATGCCGAAAATATGATTTGAAATTCGGTATATGCACTGGAAATATCTTTTCACTAATTCGGAACGATCGTGATAAGGTTTCAGATTTTTGTAGACATGGTGTCTATAGTATTCCACTTATTCATGAGAACCCCAATACCTTCGTTACATACTATATAGGTTCTACACTTCGGACTTTGGATAAGAGAGTGAGTGAACATAAATATGCTCTACGAACAGGGACTATAAACACAGCCCTTACTACTGCTGTTGGGCAAGGAGGGAACTCCCTCGACTGGAATAATGCTGAAATTCTCAGCTCAAATGCAACAAAAAATACAATATTTGTGTCCGAAAGTTTACATATAATTTCATATGGTAAAAAGTGTTGTAATTTTGACTTGCCTACCTATATACCAAACCCATGGAGACGGCTGGTAACCCTCACAGCCATCGAGAATGAAACTTAGATAAAACTTTGACGTATAATTATTTTTAAACATTATAGTTTGTGTCTTTTAAAGTTGGCAACAGAGGAATGTAAAACAGACGTGTGACGGGGGCTTTCTTGTGATGTATATATATGGGATAGCTAATCATGATTCGTGGCACATAGGGCTGATGATGGGGACATGAGATCGCTGAAAGTACTTGCCATTTTATTGTAAATAGTGTTTTTAATTGTAAATAAATGTATTTTAATTTGCAGTTGGAGGCACAGTTTCAATTAATCGTACGTTTCGACAGCATGTGTACATAGTAATTCTTGGATATACATACTTCTCAAAACCAGTAAACATGAAAGCAACCAAGAGCGGGAAGTGAACGGGAATAAACGCGACAGATAACAAAACCAGTGGGCTCCAATACCTCGAACGACAACACTGGAGCATATTCAACATGCAAAAATGCTGCCGGGCAAGCAGGGGACATAATATCAAGTAGCGGTATCGCGCCAGTGGCATTAAGTGCACATTTGAATGTTAACATAGGAAAATATATATTATACAACAAGGTGTATTGCTCAGTGGGCGTTACTTCTATTCCGAAATTGCTTTCACAAAGTAGACATGTGTTAATAAATTATTAAGATTTATGCAACTGCATGAGCAAAGAGACGTTCTTTTTGTTTGATTAATTGTCGGTCTAACCCAGTGCAGTTACCTCCAATATTTCCAAAGTTTAATGCTTTAAAACCAGTTCGTTAAAATGTCTTGTATGCATGAACCAAAAGCATGTATCGTGTGTGTGTTTCTCTTTCTCTCTCTCTGTCTCTGTTATGAGTAAGATATCCGTAAATAGGCAATGAAATCTCAATAGGACGTACAATAAAAACACATTCACTCCCGGAGCCCTTTACCTCGACGTCGCAGGGCAGAGAGGACTCCGGTCGTATATTGAGTGGCAAATACAGTTAGAGCAACTGGAGAATTTTTTTGGTTGTTTATAAATTTTTCAGAACGCTTCCGTACACCTTTATCCGTTCTGGGACATTGAGTACGTTTTCCACATTTGTGAAGTTTGGGACTGAATTACAGGGCACGCAGTGTAACGGTCCTTCAGTGGATTTCGAAAATGAGTAGGGACCTGCTGCTGTATTTGTTATAATTCCCTAGGACTACTACTGTGGATGTACGGTGATTTTTAAGAAATTTATCTCTCTTTTTTACCCTTTTTTTTTTTTTTTTTTCGTTCTTTCCTCCAGTTTCTTTCTTACGGCGTTTAAATCATTCCGTGTCAAATCAACCAATCAAATGGTCGTTTTCAAACTCATCTCTTTTGGTTTCCTTGAAATTTGGTGTGATTGTTAGGCATGTAGACTTATGCATTAATCTGAAATTTTAGCTCTGCCCATCCACCGGTTTTCAGATGCCATGACCTTGAAGACTAGAAAATCGAGACTTTCGGAAAATCTTCGAGCAGTTGTATCTCGTTACCTAATTCGGCTAGAAGGTGAAAATTTGTTTCATTTTATGTATTTTGTATGACATTTTATAACATATACTGAAAAATAAAATAAAATTTTGTTGACTTTTCAAGGTCACAGAAATAACCTTTAACCTTGAATATGAAAAAAAAAACTACTTTTATTAGAATTTTGATTATCGTATGCCACCTTTTAAGTTAGGACAGCAATGGGATCATTATTTGTAAAATATTTAACTGAAATGAATCTCAACCAAAAATTCGCCAAAAGTTATGAAATGACATTTTGCAAGTGTTTGACAATTAACAATTTCAACCTGATGCATTCCATAAAATGCAAATTTTATCGGCAGTATAATACACTAAATGCATCCTTTCATCGCAGGTGCTGTGTGTGTTGAGGGGAGAAGACTTCTGGGAGTTGAAATGAAGGAGCCGTGCTAAAATATCTGCTTTTTTTCTTTGTTTGGGGGTTTAACAACCACCATGAGCAACTCCAGTGATTTAGTTCTAAAAAAATAGCGCCTTAGCGGTGAAGAAATTATTAAAAGCATCCCTGAAAGAAGTCCCTCATGGCCATTGAAATTTTATTTAGTGATTTTACTATTTTACAAATTTGTATTATTGATACTTTTTGTTGCTTTTATTAATAATTTCATTTGAACAATCATGAGTAACAAAAACGTTACGACAGAAACGTTACGCTGTTTGGAGTTTTTCAGCTGAAATCTGATGTCTGTATCTATATGTCATAAAGATCTTCGGTGGGCGTGAATTTTGGTTTGTCATAGTCAAGAATTGTTACCAGATTTTATTTTTTCAACATTCCGATTTTTGAAAGATATGATGTACTTGTCACTTTAGTACAAGTAGGTATTACAATAAATTATTAATACCATTTATGTCAAAATTTGGAATTACCTACTTTAAAAAAATGTCATTACGTAGAAGGTTTTTTTAAATAGCGAAAATAGGTGCTTCTCTTCTGATAATGACATTAATATAAGCCTGCCATGTACTGGGACAGGTTCGGACTTTGGAGAACAGACCAGAGGAAAAGTGGCCACATCAAAACTAGCCCCAAGGAAAACTGAAAACATTGCAATTTGAGAGGCATAAAGTAGTTCTGCATAAATATAGACTTAAGTAACGAATTAGTAGGAACACCTACTTAATAACGCTTTTTGGCCGTCCTTGGCCTTCAAAATAGTTTCGATTCTATGTGACATGGAGAGTCAGGGAGGTACTCATACCATTCTAACGATATGTTCGGCCAAGCGGATGTGGTGGTGGCCTTTAATTGTCGAATGTTTACTGGGGGAGGATCTCTGTTACGAATGGCTCTCTCAATCTCATCCCACAAATGCTCGATTAGGTTACGCTCTGGGGACTGTGGAAAGCGTTTTAGCATTTTCAAGTCACTACCGTGCTTCTGAAACCACTGTCTGACGATTCGAACCTTGTACTGTGAAGCATTATCCTGCTGGAAGTAGCCCTCCTCATCAGCAAACACTGTGCACATGTATAAGTGCGTCTGGTCCGTAGTAGTGTTAAGATACCTAGCGGCATCCAAATGCTGTTCCAAAAGAAATACACCCCAGACCATTACACCACCTCCACCAGCTTGTGTAGTTAACGCTACGCAGCTTAATTCGTGCTGTTGACTCCATATTGTGGCCCGTCCATTGTCGTGTATTAACTGAAAAAGTGGTTCATAAGACCAGGCGACCTTTTTTCCAGTCCTCAAGAATCCAGATTTGGTGCTCTCGTGTCCACTGCAGACGAATTTATGTTTTTCTAGAAGATATGTTTTGCACATGAAGGAGACGTCCGCAGTTTTAGCTTATTCACACCAATGTGCGACGGGCTAAGCTTCCTGAAATTCTCCTCTCGATGCCGCTGTTCTACTGCGCAGTTGCTTGACGCAATGGAGCTTGTCTGTTACTTCGTACAATCATCACCAGCCGCCGTTGCCCTTAACCATCGACCAGTCGTTTTCGCCAACAAGATGACCGCCGACTACTTGTTCCGCTGTTAGGCATTTTCATTGTACACCCTTCATACAGTTGTTCTTGCATAGCCGAGAAGGTTTGCCGTTCCTGAGATGTTGACACCTGCTTCCCAAAGTCATAGTTACGTACGCATGTGAGGATTGCACGTGTCTTATTTATATTGAGTGTTCTTAAAACTTTGCTACTTCAATTTATATACAATATGTACATGCATAGCATCGTCGATTTGGAAAACTATAGTGCACAAAAAAGTGTTTTTCATATATCATTATCATTAGGAAAAAGTGAAATGCTTGTATGTTTTTCTGACCAAACGTCAAAACGAAGAACTGGCCACCCGAAAAACTTACACAAAAGCGTTAAAGGTATACATAAAATTTCCCTTCTGATTTCTTTTACTCAGGCTCAAACCTAAAATTATGAAGCCCTAGACCGGATCCTTTATAGTAATTTGTAATCCACAGCTCTTACATTGGTTATGTGTTAATCGTCGCCGTCGTCAATTCGTCGCGTTCCCAAAGTTTAATTACAAATCGCATACAGAAAAGCGTACGATTTGAGTTGTCATTCCTTCCGTCTCTCTCTCTCTCTCTCTCTCTCTCTCTCTCTCTCTCTTTCCTGCAAGAACGGTACTTATTTTCCGTCTTTTCTCTCGTCAGTATTTTTTTTTTAGTTCTTCCTTCTGCAAAAATTACATTTCTGCTTCTAGGAGACAGCGAATAAATTCATTCTGCGACTGATAGATACATGAATGAGTACCAGATTATCAGTGTCTGTCCTTACGTCCATCCGTCCGTGCGTCCGCAGAAAGCATATCTCCCCTTATGATCAGTTTGAAGAAATTATTTCTCTGATTGATTAATAGAGACAGGTAAGATTACTGAAATCTGTTCTTCCGCTCATCAGTCTGTTTGTTCGTCTGCAGAAACGATAGTACTGCTTCGAAATGTTCATTAGAAAAATTCTGTCTCTTCTCTGAAGGAGAAAACAAAAGCATAAGATTTAAGAAGTCTCTCTTTCCATTCAACCATTCCTCAGCTTGTCTTTCGGAAGAACTGTATCTTCGCTTTAAAAAGTCGGATTTATAAAATGTTTTCTTTGCGTGATAGATGTCAACGTGAGCAAGAGGTATCCGTAATCTCTCCGTCCTGTCTGTCAGTTTGTCATTTTGGTTGTCTGCCTGCAGGTCCTACGTCCGCAAAAATTCTGTCCTTGCGTCTGACGGCCAGATCGAGAGAATTCGTTAAGTGGCTTATAGAGACAAACTCGACCACGGTATTATGAATATTTCGATCTCTCCTTTTCTCAGACTGTCCATCCGTCAACAGAAACTGTATCTCTGCTTGTAATAATCAATTCAAGAAATTCTGTTTTTGCACGATAGGGAAAAACGTGAGCGTAAGATTTCAGAAATATTTACGTCCCTCCGTTCGTCAGTTTGGCTGCCCGTCTGCTGAAATTCTGTATCTTTGTGTTTCTGACGGCCACATCGAAGAAATTCACTTTGTGTATGTTCACGTTTATCAAGAACAGAAAGCATTTTTTCAAATCATGATCTTTGGGAGAAGAGATGCGATTTTTTCTGTTTGCAGAAAGAAAGACAGACTGATCAACTTAAGGAGAGATTTTTTTAATCTTACGCTCAAGTTTTCTCTTAAAGGGCAGAGAAGAAATTTTTATTAACCGACATTTCGAACCAGAACCGTTGTTTTGCTGACGTACGGAGAGACAGACGGAAGGACGTAGGTAGGAGATATCTGAAATCGTGTACTCATGATAATCTTACACGCAGGTTTTCATATGTTGCTTTTAGGAAGAATTTCTTCAATCCGATCATCAGAAGTGGTGATATCATTCTTACAGGCGGGCGGACAGACCGAGCAAAGGAGGGAAAGACATTGATAAATACCGTGGTCAGGTTTGTCTCTAAGTCACTCAACTCTTTCGGTCTGGCTGTCAGGCGCACGGATGGGATTTCTGCTGGCTGACGGACTGGCAGACAGATAGACGAAGCGACGGACTGGCAGACAGATAGACGAAGCGACGAATTGGCGGACAGATAGACGAAGTGACGAATTGGCTGACAGAAGTACGGAGACATTGCTGAAATCTCGCGTACACGTTATCCCCTATCACGTAGAGAAAGAATTTCCTAAATCGTGCATTTTTAAAGCGAAGATGTATATTCTTGGGAAGGTCAGACTGACAGACAGACAAACTGAAGAATGGTTGGTTGGAAGGTGAGACTTCTTAAATATTATGCTTTTGTTTTCTCCTTCAGGGAAGAGAGAGAATTTTTCTGTTCAGCATGTCAAAACGGAAATATCGCTTCTGTAGACAGACAGACAGACGGATTAGCGGAATAACAAACATCGATAATCTTGCCTGTCTCTATTAATCAAAGAAAGAATTTCTTGAATCTGATCATAAGAAGACGAGATATGGTTTCTGCAGACGGACAGACACCGATAATCTTGTACTATGTATTAGTCACAGAATGTATTTCTTCGCTGTCTATTTGAAGAAGAAATATAATTTCTGTGGAAGGAGAAACAGAAAAACTGACGAGAGAAAAGACGGAAAGATTATGTCTGAAATCTTATACAGTTCTTTCCGTTAATGAGAAAAAAATCAGCGGATCAACATTTCGAAGCTTAAAAGCCGTTCTTCCAAGGGAGAGAGACGGAAGGAAAGAATTTATCGTATGTGATTTCTATATGAAACTAAACTTTGAGGACTGGCGACAAATTGACACGATACAGTATATACACTGCTGGCCACCCAAAATGCAACACCAAGAAGGAAGCATCCGATTGGCCTGAAATTCGCAGCATGCGTCGCCCGCGAGAGGACATGCAAACGATTAGCATTGCAGGGCATATGCAAATCATGTGCGCCCTGCACGCCATCGAGAAGTACTAAAAGAATGGTGCACAGAAGGCGGGGTGTAAGTAGTGGAAGTGTGTTGTGCTGCCGGACCTGTGCGTTGGAAGCATCCTGATGCCTCGTCGCAGAATACGGCAGTCATTTCAGCACGTTTCGGAGTTCAACAGAGGACGAATAGTGGCTTATCGCAACAGAGGTTTATCGTACCGAGACATCGGCGCCCATGTGGGACGACATCTAGCCACAGAGGCGAGTATGGATTCGGTGGGTGCAAAAGGGACAGACGGACCGACGTGAGCGATTGCCGCAGCCGCTGCACACACCCGAACGAGAGGACCGGCATGTGGTGCGGCGGGCATTGACGGCTCGCACCGCCACATCACGAACGTTAGCGCAGGAATTAGGGTGTGTTGCGCAGCAACCTGTGTCAGCAGGTACCGTTCGACGTCGTCTGCAAAAGCGGGGACTTGTCGCACGGCGCCCATTGCTCCGATTGCCATTGACGTTACACCACCGGCGAGTGTGGCGGCAGTGGGCCGTTGAACGCCTCACCTGGACTACGGAATTGCACGACATTCTCTTCTCCGACGAATCCCGCTTCTGCCTGCAACACCACAATGGTCGGATCCGCGTGTGGCGGCACCGCGGTGAGAGACTGTATGACGCCTGCATTATGCATCGCCATACCGGTCCGTCGCCTGGCGTTATGGTTTGTGGCGCAATTGGATATGACACCCGCACTCCTCTGGTACGCATCGCCGGTACACTCAACAGCCACCGCTACAGCTCCGACGTTTTGGAGCATGAAATCCTCTCTTACCAGCAGGACCTGCCAGCGGCCACGTTTCAACATGACATTGCGCGCCCTCACGTGGCATGCATCGTGCAACAATTCTTCACGGCCCACGAGGTGTCACTGCTGCCGTGACCCGACTGTTCTCCCGATATGTCGCCCATCGAAAACGTCTGGTCGCTGATCGGCAATCGAGTGGCCCGGCAAGCACCACCCGCGGCTACACCTGATGAACTGTGGCAACGTGTGGAAGCAGCCTGGACCGACATACCCCAAGCCCACATCCAAAGCCTCTTTCGTTCGATGCCGCGGCGGGTAGCGGCCGTTATTGCCAACCATGGGAGCCACACGAACTATTGATATCTGCGTGTTCCGCAAGTCGCACGGGCCTGCAAACTCAATCGTTTAATCTTTGTATCTGTTGTTATATGTCCAATAAATCTGGCTTTGCCATCTCGTGTCCTTCTTGGTGTTGCATTTTGGGTGGCCAGCAGTGTATTAAGGTTTACGTAATTGCTGAAGTTAAAAGTGTTGCACTTCCACTAAGGCACCAAACATGATTATAAAACACAAGGTATAAGTCTTTTAATAATTTCTTGCCCACTGTATTTCATGTCCATAAGATTTTTATTTTAATTATAGAACTGCAGGCCTATGACTTGTTTAGCACACGTAACACATGGTGTTTCAGTCGCAAGTTTTTCATAGCACATTTTCAGTAAGGTGCAAAATCTTAATTATATGACATCACAGTACAATGAAACTATTAATTATTAGCTTTGGCCTTTTCACCTTTTTCCTAATATAGCATCGGCCACTTTGTAAAATCTACACTGTTAAAATTTTTGTTGTTGGTTGTTACACCAGCTGCACTACTTTCTGAGAAAAGATACACCATTGTGTAGTGTAAACAAAACCCAACAACGTAGTTCAACTTTCACCACGTCATGATACAAGGTTGCGCCATGTTGTTTGGTTTATTTTGCACCACAGAATGGTGCATCTTTTCTAAGAAAATGGTGCAGCTGGTGGAACCTACCACAAAATAAAAATAAATAAATATAACACCAATTCTTGGTGCAACCTATCACAAAATTTTTAACAGTGTCTAAAGTCACGACAATTTCTGTCTCCAGGTGAAAGTACAATTTTTTTATGGCCTAAAAACGCTGTCAACAAAGAAACTTTTCCATTTGTAGAGCAGTAACTTATTTATTTCGATGGAGTTTTCACTTCAGTTATGATTTTATATGGAATATTGCTATTTGTCACGCACGTCAAATCTGCACAAAAATATCGCGTCTCATGTGTAAGAGAAGTTTAATACGCAAGAAAAACTAAAGGCCTAAAACGTGTAATTTTTTATGACTTCTTAAAGTGTGTGTGACCAGTTTTCCGTGCTGCCAGCTTTACTGTGAACACTTTTTCTAAATAAATCGATTTAACAGCCCTACAATTCATTAGTATATAATTCAACAGTGAAGTTCGAAGGCCGAAATGAAATCAGAAGTAACAAGTTTTTCACTATATACTGCGATTTACAATTAGTTTGCTTATTGATTAAATCAAATTACTGACCTGTGCGTGGGATTCAGAATCCTTTGCATAAGCTTCAGGAATTTTAGAATTCATATATCTTTCTGGGATTCAGAATCCTTTGCTCGTTGCATTATTTTACGCATTATTAGTCACAATATCTGAAAATAAAATATTATTGCAGAGCATATATACGAGTATTTTGCAAATATCATTACATGTGTAATCTTTGAAGAGCACAGAAAAAAGCCAAAACAAATTGAAAATAGAAATTCAGAATGCGGTAGGGATCGCGAATGGTCATCAAGCTGTTTTCTTTAGGCAATAGGATAGGTGGAAAGGAAAATTCTTGGTGTTATTCCTTAAAGAATTAGAGAATTAGCTCCGGGGATTGCTATTATTGGATCTGGTCACCGGATGCAGTTGTTCTGCAGAAATATCCTTCGCGACAGTAAAACACGCATCACTAAAGCCCCTTTCAACTTTTCAACTTTTCTTTGCTGTCCGGTGTTTCTTTCAGGCGTACATCCAGGGGGCAAAGCCCTCCCGGAAACGACCATTCGCCCCCCCCGAGACATTTTACGTTTCCGAGCCAAATTTTAATAAATTCAGGCTATGATGAAAAAGGAAGTTTTGTTTCTTTTTATGATACAAATATTTCTTCAATTTGATTTTTTTAAATATTTGTTCAAATGGTACTAGTTGTAGTTTATTTTATTAAAAAGTGTATTATGACGCATGGCATTCTTCAAAATATAATAAGTAGACTAATTATACCTAATTGCCTGGGAATCGTGATTCAGGAACAAGAGTGTGTTGAATGCATTTTAACAGATAAAAATTTCAAGCCTGCGGAACCTCTCCCTTCCCTCCTTTAGCTGAAAACAGTTTGTTATTCCCGAAATGTTTGAAGAAGTAATTACTATATCAGGTATGTTTATAGAATTTTTCCGGGAGGGAGGGGGGGAGTTTTTGAAATCCACCATCTGGAACAAAATTAAAGTTAATGAAAAATTGAAGAAAAAATTAAAGCATTTTTTTCTAATGCATTTTGATACATTTTTATTAAATTAAGGCATTTTTTCTAATCTAAGTCGCATTTTAACCAAAAACAAAAAAATAAGCATTTTCTGGGGGGGGGTTGAATGCGCCCCTGTGCTAGATATATAGTAATTACTTCTATATATATAAATATATAGTAAAATTATATCATTATCATCATTGTCAACCATTATCAATCCACTGCTGGACGAAGGTCTCTCCAAGCCTCTTCCACAACGGTCTGTCTTGTGCCAGTCTCCTCCATGTTACTCCCGCATACTTTCGAATTTCATTCACCCATCTCCCATGTGGTCTTCTTCTGGGTCTTTTCCTGTCCCTTGGAATCCAATCTAAAATTTCAACTGTCCATCGATGGTCTGTTCTTCTGGTAGTATGTCCAGCCCATTGCCATTTCAGGGATTTTACTCTAACCATGATGTCTTCCACTCTTGTCATTTTTCTGATCCACGAGTTCCTCTTCCTATCTCACCTGGTTACACCAAGCATGCTCCTCTCCGTGCTACTTTGAGTTGTCTGCAGTCTTTGTATGTCTCTTTTAGTTAAGACCCACGTCTCTGCACCATACGTAAGCACTGGAAGGATGCATAGATCAAACACTTTTCTTTTAAGACATAATGGCATATTGCTCTTGAAAATTATGCTGTTTCTTCCAAAGTCTTTATATATACACTGCCGGACAATTGCTAAGGACGGATGACAATAGCAACGATAGCAACCATAAAATGGAAGGCAGGAAAATGTGGAAATTAGCATAAGTGCGGGATACAGTAAGACGTGTTGTGCGTATGCAAATTTTGGATTGCCGAACTTGTTCGTGATGTCATAGCGCTGATAAGAAATATAAAGAATTTGACGCGTATTGACCGTTGTTGTTCAAACGCAAAGTTGAAAGGGAAAGAATCATTTGACGAACTTGCAATTTTCATTATGTCTTCCCGACATCACCTAGATGATTTTACGCGTATCCGTATTATTGGCAAGATTGAAGAAGGGCGAAAAATAACAGATGTTTCCAGGGAGTTCGACGTCAGCCACAGTGTTGTTTCAAGGCTTTGGAAATCATTTCAAACAAATGGAGAGTGTAGCAAACGTCACGGGGGAGGTCCTGTTCACAGTACGACACCTGCAGAAGATCGGTACATAGTGCTATCAACAAAAAAACACCGGCGCAGCACAGCTAGTGAGGTAGCAAATCAGTTTATGGCTGCTACTGGCAAGCGGATCTCCCGAAAAACTGTCGCCTGACGTTTGCATGAAGGAGGACTATACGCCCGCCGTCCTGTTGTGTGCATCCCATTGTCCAGACGTCACCGTACCGACCGTTTGCAATGGTTCCATCAACATCGCAATTGGACTGATAACGACTGGTCTGCTGTCCTCTTCTCAGATGACAGTAGATGCAGTCTATCGTCTGATTGTCGACGACAACTGATCTGGCGTGATAGTGGTACTGCATATTGTCCATCAAACATACAGGAAAGGGACCGATATCCGACATGTAGTGTCATGGTATGGGCTGGCATCATGATCAATGGCCGTACGTCCCTCTATGTGCTTCCAATCGGGACTATGACTGGCCAACGATACATTAATGATGTTCTGCTACCTCATGTTCGCATGCTCCGTGGTGCTGTCGGTGATAGATTAATTTTCATGGACGACAACGCTACATGTCCTCGAACAGTCGCTGTCCAGGAGTGTCTTGAGAGCGAGGATATTCAACGCCTCGTATGGCCAGCACGTTCTCCAGATCTGAATCCCATTGAAAATGTGTGGGATGCTTTGGGGAGGAGTCTTGATGGTAGCCAATGTCCTCCAATAAACAAGGACACCCTCATCCGTGCACTGACAGAGGAATGGGATAAATTACCCCAACAGCTGCTTGATAATGTTGTGCAAAGCATGACACGACGTGTGGAATCTTTCATCGCCCTCCATGGTGGCCATATCCCGTATTGACATCTTACGCCGGAACGCCTGCGGACGGTAATAGCATTTTTTTCACGTTTACGTATTCTGCACAAAATGGCCTGTTTGTCCCTTGAACACGTTCCAAAGCCTTCTGGATTTCAGAGCACAATAAATTGTCTTTCTTGTAATGTCCTGGCATTCTGACATTATTTTACTTCACTTGGCATCCAACCACACTTACTTTTTTATGCGCTATATAGCCGTTTATGATCCGTCCTTAGCAATTGTCTAGCAGTGTACATATATAGCAAATGGAAAACTTGCCCCCTCTAAGGCTCCATTTGCCCCCCTGGCCAAAAAGTCCCGAAAGAAACACTGCTGCTGTCTTCCCTACGGGCAGTACAGTTTTAACCCACATAGAAGTTACTCTGTAAGTTTTTGACGGCTGCCATTTGAACAAAGAGATTCACACCCGTTTTAAACTGCAATTCATTCGAGATGCATCTTACTACGTGATTTGAATATTTAGTTTAATCCCTGCAATAAGAACTTTGGGTTACCATACACAAAATATTTGCATATAGAATACAAAAGTGAACTATTTTTCCATGCATTCAATTAAATTTTTTTTTATCCTTGCCTCTCAACCATCTAACCAAAAAAGTGTCTTATCGCCGTTAAGGCTCTTCGACATTCCTGAGCAACTCAGTGGGCTATAAGCAGTCGCCCGTCCCTAATGTAAGGCCGCTGGTCCCAGGGAATTGGAAGAGCCAGTGCCGTAAAACAAACACAGCATCCATGTCTCATAAAGACTCGAACCCGGACCCATCTCGGACGAGTGAAGAAGCCATCGCTTGGACCACTGCGCCACCAGAGCTGCGCTAAGATATGAAAATGGGTGTTTTTGTGACAAACACGACTTCTTTTTTTATATTTTGTTTCCCTTAATAGCACCGGATTTCAAATTCCCTGATTTTTCCGAGTTTTTAACGAAAATATTCCTTTTTTCCTGATATTTTGCTCATCCTTTGGCACGAATCTCCCCCCCCCGTTATATTTAACTGTTTTCATGTGGTGGCATACAAATCCTGCTATCCCTTCTGAACCAGAAACACTTGGGTTTTGACCAATAGCAGGTTTAGTTTTCAGCTTACTCTTGGCTTTCATCACGCAATTACAGCTTTGTTTAAATTCAATAGTCAAATGCCGTAGTCAGCAACAAACATCTCACACTTCTGGTTTCATTCTATTACTTGGTAAGGGAAGTCTTCAATATGGTATGCTTTTTTTCTTCTTTTCGTTTTCTCTTCTGGACTTGAAATTTATTGTGTGTAAATAAGTAGTTTCTTTAAAAGAAATAGTGCTGATATTTTCCCGGGAAAATTGTTGTTGAATATTTACCCTTTTTGTTAAAATGTCACAGATTTCATCCCTTTGTTGTAACTCTTTTCAAGAAAAGTGACACTATAATGTGAAAAAGAATAGACTACCTGTTTCTCAAAGTGGAGGATTAAACTTTCTATTCATAAAAAATAATCTGCGACAGGTTACGAAAAAAACTTTAAAAGACTAAATATGCCAGTAAATTTGGAAACTGACGAGAGCCAGTCATGCTCATATGTTGATGAAGCTGATATTCAACCTAGGATAAGCCGGAGTAGTAGTGAAGGTGAGATAAGTAATGAAATTTCTGAAAGTGCATTACGAAGTTTGACAGTCATGCCCATATGTCGATGAAGGTGATATTTAAGCTAGGATAAGCCGGAGTAGTAGTGAAGGTGAGATAAGCAAAGAAATTTCTGAGCCGCCCTGGTGGCGCAGTGGTCTAAGCGCTGGCTAATGACCGTTCGTCCGAGAAGGGTCTGGGTTCGAATCCCGGTGAGGCATGGATTGTGTTTGTTTGTCTTACAACACTGGCTCTCACCCTTCCCTGGAGTCAGTGGCCCTAAATTAGGGACGGGCGATTGCTTATAGCCCATTAAATTACATACTCACGGTAGTCGTTAAACACCAATAAAAAAAAAATTCTGAAAGTGCATTGCAAAGCTGGAATGTATCTGAAACTCATGTAAAAATGCAAGAACAAAATATCCTCATGCAAGTTTGAAAAATTTACCCGATTTCTACAGAAGAGAATTATGTTAATCTTATCTGACCTGGAAACAGAAATCACTGCTCAGCTTAAAGAAATGACCAATGACCCAAGGCGAAGAGCTTAAAAGCTAGAAATTCTTACTGTACTATTTACTGTACTAAAAAGTTTGAGTTCGCAAAATTACAGCATAAGTTCAGTATTACATAGAATCCTCCCAATTAAATTTGCTATTTAACCCTAAAACACTTTCAGCTCTTCTTACGTCATTTTGGCGACATTTTTGGTGAGGGTGTACTTCATTTTAATATCTTTTTATTCTAAAAAAAAGTAACTGCCGTTGCCACCGCTGTTTTAGAAATTTCGTGACACTCGCGCTTTCCTAGCTCACAGCGCAAAAACTATTTAACACAAAAATACGAAATTTACATCGTTTGTAGAGGACACTCTGAAATAAACTGTTTTTCGATTCTGGCGATACTTCAAGAGCTATTAATTTTAAAGTTAAGGTAAGCAAAAAAGTGCTATCAGTTAGCGTTCCGGGCAAACTAACAGCAACAGAACCACGACACTTTGTAGGCATGTATTTAGTTTACGAGAAATTAAACTTTTAAATTTCACGAAATTCTCTATTTCGCGATGTGATCTATTTTAAAAAACGGTTATATGGCAAACTATAATTCATAACGCATTGCAGTTTTCACAGCATAAACTTACAACTACCATCCCTCTTTTTAAAAAAATTAAGAAAAAATCATTTTCTGATTTTTAAGCATTTTTTAAAGACGCAAAGGAAAGGAACGAACGGCTTTCTCTGTCCCTAGCGGTAACCACACAGGAAAGTTCTGATCCCGTGACCTGCTGGCATGGTGACGAAGCTATTTTTAGCGCTCTCTTTTTACTGGGTGAAAGGACAGGCACAATCAAACTGGTAATGACGCAATGCTTAATAACGTAGCGACGCTTTTAAAGTTCGGCGTTTTCCGCCGGCATAAAATAAAATTAAAATTAAAAAGGTGGCTATGGAATAGCTATCTGCTTGAAATTTTCGCGAATTGTTCGACCACTTTCAATATGACCAGGAGATTTGAAAATTGTCATGTTGATAGAGGTCTTAAGGTCCGAATACAGAAAAATAAAAATAAAAAAATAAAATGGCTGCTTTGAAACATTGTCTACTTGAATTTTTTGCGAATTGTTTGACCACTTTTAAATGGCCTATAGATTCGAAAATTATCATGCTGATACGCCCTAAGGTCCAAATGCCTAGAAAAGTCCGAAAACCAAATAAATAAATAAAAAAATAAAATAAAATAAAAAATGGCAGCTTTGGAACATTCTGTGCTTGAAATTTTCGCGAATTGTTCGACCACTTCTCAATAACCTTGAGATTTGAAAATTGGCATGCTGATAGTCCGTAAGGTCCGGATACCTAAAAAAGTCTAAAAACCAAACAGTTCAAAAGGGAGGCTCGGCTTTACTGTTTAAATTTCTGATAGGTTTAAAGATAATTATGCCAAAACCGTTGAAATGCTGTAAAAATTCCATGAAATTTTGATTTAAAATGAAGGGGCGTCGAAGCCTGATCCGTTTTACGTCAAACCGTAGCATTGACGTCACGATCCTGTTCTAAATCGTGAAACAGCTACGGATCTTAAATTACTTTTCTTTCCCTTAATTACTTTTCCTTTCTTTAATTTTATGTTCAAAAATTTATTGATTCACCGTTCGGAGAACATAATTGTTAGTAACTTCAGAAAGAAAGAACGTTGCCGCGGGTATTTTCCCCATGGGAACAGACAGATGGCATTTCAAAGAAATCCTTTACTGTCCAGTTAATTTTCAAAGAGCCCGATATCGTGTAAATGCCTTTTAAATTTTTAGTAGAGTTGAGAGCTGCACAACAGGGATGGTGCTAAAAAGGACAATGCAAGAAAAATGTATTAAGGAAAGAAAACTAACGATACACTCTGATCTCCGTTTCTTTCTTTACTTCACGACGAATTCCACATTAACGAGATACTTACGTTGCCAATATTTTAAAGACCATTTATTAAAAATTACATGTAGGCATTCTATACGAGTAGGCGAAATTTAAACGGAAAGAAGTAGGAGAGGGAGGTATGGGTGCTTGAGCGCATCTGCAATCGAAACATATGCTAAAATGTGGGAAAATGGTAATTTTATCAACTAAATATTCAGAAGAAAACAGAGGCACATCTGATATTTTTAGTATGTTATCATTTTTAAAAATAACAGGAAAAGGATGCAATGGCGAATTCATAATCATTACTCTAGCTGGGATTCTCCCTTCCCCCTTTATATACACAAGAAATCTAGCTTTATAAATAATAATATAATTCTTTGTCTCAACTTGAAAGTTGCATAGTGTCAATCAAAACTCTAAGAATTGAAAAGATCAACATAATTTTTTTTCTGCACGTAACATAAAAACTCATATAAAAGTAAGCTGACCAGACGTCCCCAATTCTTGAGGACAGTCCTCGAACTTAGTTTACTGTCCCCAAAAACGTCTGAAGCCTTTGGGGACGCAAATTGTCCTCAAATTTTAATGTTTGTCCCCAAATGTCCTCGAATTTACACTTCCTCATGAACCCTTTAGATTTTCAATGAAAAATGTTCTTAAAAGTAGTTTCCATTGTACTAATTTTCCAACATGCTTTTTTGTGAAAACTAATTTTGACTTTTTTCTTCTTTCTGTGTTTAACGACCACTACGAGCAACTCTAAGGACTATAAGCAGTCACCTGTCTCTAATTTGGAGACATTCGTTCTAGGGAAGGGAGATACCAAGTGCTGCAAGACAAAAGCACCACCCGTGCTTCATTCGGGACTCGAATCCGTACCAACTTGTAAGAATGGTCAGTAGCCAGCACTAGGTCAATGCACCACTGGCGCGATCAAATTTCGACTGTACTTGTCCTGAGTTTCTCTAAAAACTTTGGCAAAATGAAAAATTCGCCATGCAATTACTATGGTGTGCAGCCTAATTTTAATTCAGCACATGTACCTAAGGTAAAGCATTTCACTTTTGCTAATATGTTCTCACCATCATAGTTCTGCTTGGTCAATACAAACTACCAACATTCTACAAGATATATCCTTTTAAGACACAGATTTTAATGTGTAATATCACACTTATTGAAGCAATGCAGTTTTGTGACAAAAAGATTTGCATATTTATTTTGAGAACGTATGTGTCCCCAAATGAACTACCGATTTGGGGACGCCACGCCCTTTTGTCCTCAAATCGGTGTCCCGATATCTGTCACCTAAAAAGGCACACATTTCAACCTTCTGGCTCAATTAGGTAACCAGATACTACTCAAAAATTGTCAGGTCACGATTTTTCTAATATTCAAGGTAATTTAATTTGAAACCTCGCGGGTGAACAGAGCTAAAATTTGAGATCTATGCATAAGACTGCATGCATAATAATCACACCAAATTTCATGGAAATTAAAAGAGGTCAAGTCTTTGCAATTTTGCTTTCTCTTTGGAGTTTTTGACACTTTGGCTGGTTCCGGCGTCGCACAGTGGTTCCAAATACAAATCTAGCTGGACAAAAGGTATAACTGTTAGAGCTTCAAAACAACTTAAATATTGTGGTACTGTAGTCCTAAACGGTTCTGTAGCTATGTACGACTCCCAATCAGTTTTACAAAAGAAATAATTGGGTATGAGCAGTAGCAGGTAGATGTCACTTATTTAGTGTAACCATCGTTTTCTCGTTAGCATCACCCAGCAGTTGCCTTCGGAACTACGATCTGTATACACGCAATATATTATCGATCCTATTCGGGTCTTCGACGAATAAAAGTACAGGTATCTTTCGACATTTTTAGTGCATTTTAAAACTTTAACATTGTGTTATTTAGTTCTTATGTTCATTCATTATAACAGACGTATTCCATGAAATTGTTTTAAGATGTAATTGAAGTAAAAGGCTTGCAAAAGCCGTAAAAGTCCGTTGTGAAAGTATATTCAGCGTTTGAGTTAGTCATTTAGTTATGTAATTATAACTGTTTTATGACCAACTTCTTTTTTTTATTAATATTTTAGTGACGGCGGACAGATTTCCAAGAAAAGAGCTGTTTGATGTTTGGCGGCATGAAAAGAATATTTCAAGAAGATTAGCCTGTGTGTGGGATTATATATTGACGAAATATGGCGTGGAAGATCTTGAGGGACATATTCGTGAACTAATACAGAAAAAAAGTACTGAATTTTGTAAGAAACTTAAAGAACGGTGGATTAGCTGTCACTATGTATTGAAGGAATTCTTACGAAAAAACAGTGTTAAAATGACTTTTTTAGAGCCACAGTGCTCAAGAAAGAAAAACATAGGTCGTCCACAAAAGTTGTTCCATGAGTGTGCCGGTATTAGTCGAAAAAGGAAATTGAAACCATTGTTGGAAACACACATAGTTGGTGAGATTGTTCTTGTCGCGGAAATGGGTTTGCATGCAGGTAGGCGTGATGCATCACAAATACGTAGTAAAGCAAGTATCAAGTTTTTCCTCAGAAAGGCCAACGAAAATAAAAAAGCCTATCAATCTTAAAGTAACCAAACGCCCATTAAAATGACATGTGACGAAGCATTAGTCTTTTTTGTGGATAAAAAGCTCACAAAGAACTAGTACATATCTATGGGTCAGATAGGCATAACTCACTATGCTAATATTTTCCCAAATTATCAATATACTTCTTGAGGCAAAAAGGGAGGTTATCCAGATAAAATGGAGATCACTGACTACTCTGCAGAAGTGCAACTGCAGCCATTGCTTGATCATACTATACACCGTTTAGTGTCAGTACAGCTGGAGATGTTACAGCAAGTGCGAGTAGGCATAGATACACTTCGAACACTTAATATGGTCGTCAAATGGGGCTGTGATGGCGCCTCTGGATAAAGTCAGTATAAGCAACTATATTCGGCAACTCAAGAGGGTATTGATGATTCATATACATTTATTATCAATGGTACCACTGCAGATTACCAAGTATTCTTCCGTTGGTAGTAGTACAAGTCCAGAGAAAAAAGTAATCCTTTGCCTTCGTCGACAAAATACTGTCGGTCTATCACAGTTGTTCTAAAAAAGAAAGTCCAGAGTTAACAAGGATAGAGTTTCACCGCGCCCCAATTCTTCTACCCCAGGGTACCTCCCTTCAACCGTATTTTTTTGTCATTCTGATATTTCTTCCTTTTTTTAATTGAAGGTTTAACGACCACCGTGAGCAACTCAATGGGCTATAAGCAGTCGCCAGTCCCTAATTTAGGGTCACTGGTTCCAGGGAAGGGAAAGAGCCAGTGCCATAAGACAAACACAACATTCATGCCTCACGGGATTCGAACCCGGACCCTTCACGGACGAATGGTTACAAGCCAGTGCTTAGACCACTGCGCCCTCTTAGGTATACATCGGGGTTGTCGTTTTCGACAGCTAACGCCCCTTTGTAGCAACTTATGTAAGATCAAAAGCACGTATATTTCAGATTAACGAAAACAGGCAGACTTCCCTCAATTTTAATTCCTTTTCCATTATTTTACCGTGCGCTCTTAAGTTAATCTTCTCGTCCTTGTTTCAGGTGTTCCTCCCACTCTACTAGACTCTATCGGCAGCGCATGCTAATTTTTGCATGTCGCTTCTGGTAGGATGCCCGACTACGGCTTTGTTATCATTATTATTTTTACCGAATTATACATTTAATATGCCTTATATATCTTCGAAATTTGTAACTGTAATCGAAACAACATTACGTTGATGCTTGCTATTCTGCACCATCTCACTATATAAAAGGCAAGACTTGTGACGACGTGTGTAGGGGTGGAAGCTCATTGTGTTAATTAATGGCTCATCGGCCCAACAACACCGGCTTCCCTGCGCTGATGAAAATTCCCCACAGCAGGAAGGAAAACTATTTATAAGGTTCTTTTTGTCTGGAGAATGTCTATCAACGAAAAATTGAAGACAGCCCGGCGTTCTTTCTCTCCCAGCTTTACTATAAATATGCTATTCAGGAGAGGGGAAGTAAAAATAATAGCAAGACAATTCCAAGCATGAATTCACTCTCAGGGTTGTTGAAAACTTAACAAAACATTTAATCAAAAGTAATCGTTCTGGCAGCTATTGTTCCTCTACCCGAGTTCCTGCAAATGCAGTTCCACGAAAAATGATCAGTTTCATTAAAGAATACTCTTTGCCCGTTCTTTTTCTATCACAGACGTGAAAGGTTTTAATCGTCGTAACCTTCCGTTCGCCTCCCTTCCTTTGTTCCGGAAGCTATGCCTCGTGTTTTGTCTCGAACACGGGTCCTTTAAAATCGCTTTTTCCGTACGTCGTTCCAGACCCACGTGTCTGCTTCCAACTACGATCGTTTTCCCGGTGCTCTAGCTGGCACGTTCTATCACCAACTTTTCTTTTTCCCAGCGCTGACACCCAGCACTGTCCAACCGTTCCCCGGTTTCGCTGTCCGTGCTGTCTCCCAGCACCCCTCAACCGTTTCACAGCCTACGCTGTCCGTCGACCGTTCTCCGAGCTCGCTCTCCGTCAACTGCCCGTTCCTCGACTCCTATCCTGAAGTTTTTCCATCGAAACTTCTCCTCGCCTCTGATTGGCTCCTGCCTCCCTTGCCTGAGGCGCTCCTCTTCTTCCTAATCGGTACAAGCGATGAGCAGGCGACCCCCTAACCGCTTCTAGGTGCCCCCTCTTTTTCCCTGACCTGTGCCTTTGGCCGCTGACCTTGGGCTATTCTCCCGTTGACCTCTAGCTACAGTGTGACCTGCAGCTTGCATTTCCCCTGGCCAGGAACAATAGCGGTGCTTCCGTGAATACAATCGTCATGACAAAATAGGCACATCGGAATGTCGCCTGGTCTGGTACATTTCCACGTTTTACATCCGTTTCTAAATAATACACGTGGAAATAGTTGTTCTGGAATGTTCATATCTTGCACGATCGATGGGATTTAATGTCCATCACACAATTTACATAGGGGCGACAACGTGGTTAACTTTTTAACCATAAATAAACAACTACATACGCTGTTTAACAGAAGACGAACATTTATATTCCGTAATCTTTTCTGTTTAATGTTTTGTTTACATCTTTTTTCTTTCGTTCGAAGCTGGGTTTTTTTTACCCGGGTGCAATGGAAGCACACAATTGTAGGTTGTAAGATATTTTACTTTATTGGCGCAGAGTAAGGCAAGGACGAACGTTACTGTCCTTCGCGAACTTGACTGTTGTATTAAATTTCGCCTATGCCGCGTCAAAAAAGAAAGCTACCTCTTTTATTAGATCAAGAGATTGAAGCTAAACGCCGCAAAACCGATTACGACCGAGCAAGGCGGCAACAACGCACTGCAGTAGAAAGACAAGAAGTTAACAGCCGCAATGCAGAATATGCCAGAAAAAAGAAACACAAATGTAGTGTATTTGAAAGACATGTTGATATTAGACGTTCGCGTGATCGTCGAAGTAAAATGACGCCACAAAATATTGAAGCTGAATCTCAGCGCATGAGAAATGTACATATTGCAGAGGCACAGAATATGATCCCGAATAAAGTAAAGAACGCTGCGCTCGAGAGGTTCAGGGGCAATTACCGAACCGACAACAAAGAAATGCTACAAGTCATGTGGCTTTAAAAGTTACAGACGATGAAAAGACTGTAGAGAGAGAGAGAATCGTGTGGCACTCGAGCAAATTTGTGAATTTTGTAAAGCCAAACACTTTCCAGGAGAGAGACCTTCAGATATCACAGACAAATCGCAATACCAAAAAAAAAACATAGGGTGGCACGCGAAAGGGCGTTCACGTCCCTTACTACGGGAGGATTATCATCCGGCAAACGCATCCGTATTTCTATGCGTGAACACTGAAGCACATCAAGGGTATGTTTCAATGCACACTCATTATTTACGATGACTCCGCAAAAGATAATGATAAACACTTGAATAGCAATAAGGATTTCTAGAACCCGTTGTATTCTTATCTCAACGGGCTTTACAGCTAGTGTTTGTATATTTTCAATAAATAAGCACAGTTCAGTTATAGTTACAAAAATCAGCGGAAATTTGCCAATGCATTTCTCAATCATATTTTTAAATGTCAGTAGTCCAGATAAAAGAGTTTAATTATGAGTCAATCATTTACCGCAAGCAGCAAAATTCTGCACACTCTATGCCATCCATCGCCCCAGGAACTGTAGCGCACATTTCAGAGACTAAGAGTTTCAGCAAGCAACTGAGTCGATGTCTGAGGTGCATAATAAAGTTCTTATTACTAAGATTTAACACAAGTATAACATAGATGTGCCAAATTAGCGGAGATCACATCGAAAAGTAATGCTGCGTTTTTGCCAAAATACGAAGTACCAGTACGCTAGTGCTTTGAACTCATTAATCGCTCCTCGTGTATTTGGAACATTGTTTCAGGTATCAGATAAACAAATCTTGAGGAGAAAAATCGGCATTCATTTAGTTTGAGCCATCAAAATTCAAAACTAAACCTTCGATCTTTTTTCTGCCACTCTTATACTGTGTTAAACCCTTGCACAACAAAACTACGCGTTGCATATAGTTTTTGAATACGAATACTGAAGAAAGTTTGGCCACTAAGGATTTTATCATAACATTCCGAAGAAAGAGGCTGGGAGAGGGATTGCTCCAAATGTCAGCGATTCTTTTTTTTTATTGGAGGTTTAACGACCACCGTGAGCAACTCAATGGGCTATAAGCAGTCGCCCGTCCCTAATTTAGGGTCACTGGTTCCAGGGAAGGGAGAGAGCCAGTGCCCTAAGACAAACACAACATCCATGCCCGACGGGATTCGAACCTGGACCCCTTACGGACGAATGATCAGAGGCCAGGGCCTTTTTTTTTTTTTTTTTTTTGATTGGAGGTTTAACGACCACCGTGAGCAACTCAATGGGCTATAAGCAGTCGCCCGTCCCTAATTTAGGGCCACTGGTTCCAGGGAAGGGAGAGAGCCAGTGCCATAAGACAAACACAACATCCATGCCTCACCGGGATTCGAACCCGGGCCTCTTACGGACGAGTGATCAGAGGCCATCGCTTAGACCACCACGCCACCGGGGCGGCTCCAGGGCCTTAGACCACTGCGCCTATCAGTGATTCCATCCAGTATTTTCATTGTACGCGTAAAAACTCCTTTATAAATTTCAGAAGATATGAGGCCACCACAGACAAACTAATTTCTGAGAGGTTCCGTATTTAAGACTCGATTTCATTAAAATTACATTAAGGACTAAATAAAGAATATTTGACATGTTTTAATAAATGCAAGGTGTTTTGAAAAATGACATTGATTCATTTATTAAATTTGAATTTTTTTTCGTTTTCCCAGTGGTAAGGGTCTTTTCAGATTTTAGTTTTCCTAGTGGTAGCACAGGTGTGCAACATTAAGACTCAGCTTAATGTTGCACACCAGTGCTTCGAGATTGCCAATCATATCTCTTGCTGCACGTTCGAGATCCAATTCGCTCTTTAAAGGAAGGTGTACCTGCAGAAAAAACGCATTCACGCGCGTAGATGGAAAGTATATCTTTTTTTTTTTTCGTAATCGGTTACCTTCTTTAAACTGTACTGTAAATTCATTGAAATTCAAGATGAGACCATCGGAAATTTGCTTCTCACAGCGGCCAGCAACAAAACATAACTTAGTCAGTCCCACACGCAGCTAAACTTCCAAATGTTTCATAATTTGTGTAACTCATACGATGTTTAATTACCAAAAATGAAACCGGAGTTGTGAATTATTCTTTTTTTAATGCCTTTAACAAATCGTAAATCAATCAAAATTACTTTTCGTAAGTGTTACGAATAATGATCTGTTTAAGGAAACTGCATTGGATCCAGACCGATGGTTTTTTTTATCGGAGGTTTAACGACCACCGTGAGCATCTCAATGGGCTATAAGCAGTCGCTCGTCTTTAATTTACGGCCACCGACTCCAGGGCAGGAAAAGAGGCAGTGCCGTAAGACAAACACAACATCCATGCCTCACCGGGATTCGATCCCAGACCCATCTCGGACGAATGGTCAGAAACCATCGCTTAGACCACTGCGCCACTGATGGGTTAGGAAGTACAAAATAATTCGATGCAGGAAATGGCTTAGAAGAGCTAAATTACATTTAGAAATGCAAGATGTTTTGAAAAATTGAATGAGATACAAAATACCAGTTTCAGAGTTAAAAAGACCCCACCTCCTCAAGAACATCTAAAGCTATAAGGAGTATCCTTTCTCCGATTTAGAACTACTGATTCTCAGGAAAGTGACACACTCACCACTCGTGCCTTTCCCGATACTCGAATCTATGCCTCCTCTGTGACCGAATGGTTAACTAAGTAGGCATCCTTGCCTTCAAACTCGTACATAATTTACTTGGCATTACCCAAAAGCATTAATAAAGCCTGTGCATAAAATTCCTCCCTTTGTAAAATTTTACTTTAGTTTCCCGCAAATGTATTTGAAAAAATAAATGTCAGGTGAAATAATTAAAGCATAGTGAAAAAACACGATTTTTTGTAAAAATCTTTAATAAAAAAACTGGATGTGGTGAATATTGGTTTTCCCATACAAACATATTCAAAATATATAAAAATACTGCACTGAGTATCAATACGTTATATAAAATTCGTTTTTACAATAACAGTATAAATGAGATTTGAAAATATAATTCACTATCTTTAACAGTGAATAAATAATGGTTGACATTATTTGCTACACAAAGAATAACAGTGAACAAGCTTAGATTCTTCAGGAGAAAACCAGGAACTTGCTTCTGACAAATTAAAGGACTAGAAATAAATTTTACAATGAATATGCACAGTATCTGTACTTTAAAAAGTAACAATATGATTTAAAGAGATAACGCTTGAATTAGTACTCCTAAACTGGGAAGCAATTACCAAAGACTTAAAAAAGAACAGGAATTTGAAAAGGAGAAATGCCTAATGCCCATCAGTTAGTATTTTTGCATGCAAAGAAATCAGTGCAGAATTGGAAAAGGACAGGCATATGAAAATGAGAAATACAGATCAGTAAGGCAACATTACAGACACTGATTCTTAGCAAATGTATATTATACAAGAGCTGTTCAATCCACATTAAGTAAAAACGTGACAACACATATACAGAATAGGCTTCACAATTGAAATAAAGCGATTAACCCATTTAATAGCATAATTTAAGAACCACTGCTTAGTTTTTAAGTTTCAAACATAAAGTACAGAGTATCAAAGTAGGAATAATCATCTGAGATCCAAACTGTACGTCAAAATTTCACACACACACTTTGCAGTAAACTGCTTTTTGAAATTCAGTTTGGGACCTCTCACAAAAGAATACCCTACAAGATCTTTATTAATGTTTATATATCAAATTTCACTATTAGTCCTCTGGCGTACTACATTCCTCACAAGCTACAGTATATTTGTAACTAGAAGTATGCAAATAGCAATAAATCGGCTCGTTCATCAGAAGGGGGGGGGGGTGAACATTTTACTAGTCATCCTCATAGTCCAGGCTGTTATATCTCTCTCTCTCTCTCTCTCTAGAGCTTAAGCACGCACATTAGAATTAATTTAATTTTCCGGAAAAATATGTTACATCATTATCCTTTGCAACATTGTGTCCGTATATAGCAAAATGCCCTGTCCCCACTGAAGACAAACATTCACAGGCAACATAGGGTGAAAATTTAATTTAGAACTGAATTGTCATTAACATGTTTAGTCACTGCTGGACTCAAATGTTTCTTAATTCATGTAAGTGTGTAGCATATTTGTTTGAAAATTTATAACTGAAAACTTCCTTTACACAGATTAGTAATGAGAAGATTTGGTTGCTTTCGCAAAATGGTTCTTTAAGATAGTGCCAGTAAAATGACACGCGAATGCCTGAGTCACATGACCAATTGAAGACTATTGGTAATAACATCACTGTCAAATTTGTTGAGCTGCTGCTGAATTGGCTTTTTTGTGTCGTCACTTCATGAATTAGATCAATCGCTAATGATTTAACTTCATTCACCAGATATGAAGATTTTTTAAACAAATAAATCTCCATCCTTGCTGTGTATCAGCTCAAAATCCAGGGATGTCTTCAGAGAATTAGAAACCCACTGTAGATGGCTAGTTTCTGCAGCTGTTTTGTAACATTCATTAATCTTCTCTGTTAGACATGCCTGAATTTGATCTTTCCATGAATTCAGATCTATTTATTTAAATCTTCTTTAACGATTTAAGTGGAACACATTCTTTTGATAGCACCTTTTCATTTAAAGAGGACCCCAAGAGAAAATCTATCCTACATCTGCAACATTAACTCATTCTATACACATATGTTCTCAAAGACTACTGCATTCCAGTCTTCAAAATTCTGAGTGCAAATAAATAAAGTACTTAGCTAATATATACTGCAGCTATGATTTCAAAAAAATTGTCAGAATTTTTTTAAACTTCAGTTTATCTCAATCAGTGTTAAATCAAAATACTTCCCGGTTGAGATCATTTGAATTAAAAAAAATTTTTGACAAATGTTTCGACATCACAGCTTTATTCACCTGATATGAAGACTTTAATTGCGCTCAAAATCTGAAGACCAGAACGCAATAGTATTTGAGAAAATGTGTATAGAACGAATTAACACTGCAGGTATAGAGATTTTTCCTTAAGCTTTATATGCATTTAAACCACTTCCAAACATTACTACTACGGAATTAACAAACTGAAATATTGTTTTTATTCTTTCCATGATCCTGTGACATGATTCTTATTATAAGTCCTCTGTAAAATGTATCTGTTATAGCAACAAAATTCAACTCTTGACTGTTGTTGCCGATTTTCTACATCCATGACGTAATCCATCAAAGGGATGTCTTGTACTGCCATCGCCGCATTTGATTTTTGTAAAATTGGGGTAATGCTGACACAGTTGGGTTTAGTTGGATAATACATTGCAAGGAAGATTTCCTAGAATTGCTAACTGGAATAGAGGGGTCTTTGTTGCACGCTCGATCATTGGTGGTAATTCCAATAGTTTCACACAGAAGAGAACCCACGTTTCTGTCCCGCACATTGTTTCTTGTCTAGAAAATGATTTTGACATCATTTCAAGCAGGTGTAAATCCACCATCAGTGACAGTTTTAAACACATTTGTAGTTTTTTTGTAACTGTTTAAATTGCACTTGTGCTCTTTTAGCTGGATAAAAAATGACCTTTTAGTCATTCCTATGACTGTGTGTAAGTGTTTTTGTGTAATCACCTGATAAAAAAAAAAAAAGGTATGTAGAATAAACCCTAATCTAGTTCTTCCTTCAATATTTAGGTATGTCCAACTGGATACAAAAGAAGGTTAAAAAACAAAATATTAATATTGGCATCAGACAAAGGCCCTCAATCAAGTGCACAACTAAGGGGCAGCAAAGACCCGTTGAAACCTGAGGAGCAAAACCGGGTTTACAATGGCATAATAACACAATTATTTAGGCCATTTAGCAGAATTATATATATATACACTCACTTCCAAAAGTTAAGCACGAAGCAGTAAGATGTGAAAAAATGGAGAAGTACTGCTTAGATTGACACGCAATGCGGCAGGAACGTAGGGAATATGTTTATTAATGAATCAAAACAAAGAAATACAGACAGAGATGAAAATAATATTGAATTTTCAGAAATTATAAGATGACGTCAAATTGGAGTCATTTACAAAGTGAGTAATAAAGTCACAACAAACAACAAAACCCGACATTAATAGGGTATGTGAGCACCCCTCATATGCATACAAAGTTTACAACGTCTGACCATGCTTTTTATGAGGTGATCAACCACCGCAAAGTCCAGTAATCGCCATTCCTCCTGTAGAGCAGTTTCCAAAGCTGTGAGAGTGGTTGGGGGCAGGAGACGTGAACACACAGCACGGCCGAGGACATCCCAAAGATTTTCAATGGGATTAAGGTCGGGCGAGTACGCCGGCCACTCCATACGCGCAATCCCCTCACTCTCCAGGTAGTCGTCGACGATGGCAGCTCCATGGGGACGCGCATTATCGTCCATTAAAACGAAGGCAGGACCAACTGCTGCAACGTATAATCGCACAGTGGGGTTTAGGACTTCATCCCGATACCGTACAGCCGTCACAGAACCCCGTCTGTAGATGTGGAGGTCGGCAAAATATCCCAACGAAATTCCTGCCCAGATCATGATGCTTCCATATCGGAATGCATGATGTTTGGTGATGTTCTGGCGTCGATTGCGTGTGCCTTCTTCTCTCCACACCCGTACACGCTTGTCATCGGGTTGCAGGGCAAATCTGGACTCATCCGTGAACATAACGTTGCCCCAATCAGACACAGTCCAATTGACATGTTGGCGCCACCACTTTAATCGTGCCCCTCTGTATTGGACGGATAGAAGAACACAAACCCGTGGTACCCGGGCGTACAGTTCCTTCATGTGTAGCCTTCGACGCACAGTAGTGGCAGATATCGTCTTACCAATGGCCGCCGTAACCATAGATGTCACACGTGTGGACGTCGCTCTTCAATTCTGCTTGGCTACAACAGCAATATGTCGGTCTTCCGCGGGGTCGTAACCCTTGGACGACCGGCCACAGGTCTACGGACAACTGTTTGGCTGGTTAGAAATTGTTTCCATAAACGTGAAATGACGGAATGATTCACGCCGAAGAAACCAGCAACATCTGTGATTGACTGTCTTGCTTCAATGCATCCGACAGCACGCCAGCGCTCTGAATCTTCCAATCATCTTCTGGAAGCTATAAAATCAAGTCTGTCTTCAAAACAAATCCTCCGACAGTTCTCAACACCTTGCAGCAGCACTTGCATGCAACTTCTGTACCCCTTCAGAGTGCTGGCTTCTTATACGACTGCCTGTTTTGCATATTTCTCGGCAAGACACCGTGATTCGCTGTTACCTACCACATTTGAATACTTCCATCTACCGCTGCGGCGAATTGTAGCCTCTCGAATTCCGATTGGCTTCCGGAAATTAACTTCTCCCTCTGCGTGCTTAACTTTTGGAAGTGAGTGTATATAAAAACAGTTGCTGCTGTATTCGCAACACTAACAAAAAAAATAAAAATACATATATTAAAGTAAAAAATCTTTCTTTATACTTTTTGCATTGAAAAAGTCTCAAATTAAATTTTTGGTATTTAAATTAATTTACTTGCTTCTTGAGCTTCAGTGGCAGTAAGATATTTCAGTCATTCCTGATATATTCTATTTTACAAATAATTTTTGGCTATTTTCAGCTATCTGGATGATGATCTTTTAGAAGTGGTGACTGTAACAGGTATTGTTAGATATAAAATAAGTGCTGTACAGACATCCAATCACTAAGTGACAATTTGTAAGTTTTTTTATTGGAATTCTTGATTAATTTCTTTTGTAGTTACTGAAATTTTCACTTAAGATTCTTCATATTTTTTTTTTCAAATTGTCTGTATATTGAAATAAACAGGTGGGTAGTTACACCAGATGATAACGATTCTTGTGAAAATCCGTTTATTTTGGCGTAATATACAGTAAAGAAACGAGCGAGCTTTCGCTACCAATGGGTAGCTTCTTCAGGCTGGAATAACGTCTAAAGAATATATATATAAGAATTTACAAGAATTATTGTTATCTTGCATTTAAATTCTTGTATATATATTCTTTAGACGTTATTCCAGCCTGAAGAAGCTACCCATTGGTAGCGAAAGCTCGCTCGTTTCTTTACTGTATATTACGCCAAAATAAACGGATTTTCACAAGAATCGTTGTCTGTATATTGTCTGCTTAAGCATTTTTTAGGCTCTAAAAATGCTAACTATTGACAATTTTGTGCACATCGATAAATCTTCCTCTGATTTGTTTTATACACGTCTAAAATTTGGTAAAACGCATTTACTTTGAAATTGCCTTCAGCTCTTTTAAATCTGTAATCCAGTGTTTGGTATATATATATATATATATATATATATATATATATATATATATATATATATATATATATATATATATATATATATATAAGCAAGTGGAGAAATTGAAACAGTACTCGCCCAAATTTTCACTCGATGCCTTAATGAAGGGAAGATTCCTGAGGATTGGAACAATGCTACAATGATCCTGCTACATAAAAACGGTGACATTGAGGATCTCAGGAACTACATACCTATCAGCCTCCTATCAGTGGTTTATAAAACCTTCACTAAAGTTCTTTCACACCGCTTGAAGGCAACACTGGACATGGCTCAACCGAGAGAACAAGCTGGATTCAGGAGTGGCTACAGCACAATAGATCATATCCATGTACTGAGAGAACTAATTGAAAGAGCGAGGGAATATGAACTTCCATTGTGCATGGCTTTTATCGATTATGAAAAAGCCTTTGATTCGGTGAAACCATCAGCAGTTACCACGGCTCTGAAATCCTGCGGTATTGAAGATGCATACATTAATATTATTAATAACATCTATGAAAATGCAAGTGCAAAGATTCGGCTGTTTGAAAATACAACACACATAAAAATTGGAAAGGGAGTGAGACAAGGTGACACCATATCTCCGAAGCTCTTTAATGCCACATTGGAAAATGTCTTTCAATCACTGAACTGGGAAAACAAAGGGATAAAGATTAATGGAGATTATCTAACCCACCTTCGTTTTGCTGATGACGTAGTCATTTTTGCAACTACCCCATCAGAGCTGCAGAGTATGATCCAGGAACTTGCTGACAAGAGTAAAGAAGTGGGATTAAAAATGAACTTTCAGAAGACAAAAGTGATGTTCAATGCTTTCACAAGAAATGAAGATTTATCGATTGATGGAGAAAAACTGGAGATAACAGATACGTATGTTTATCTTGGACAGCAGATATCAAGTGAGGGTCACATTGATGAAGAAATTAATCGGCGTGCAAAACTTGCCTGGAGAGCTTTTGGAAGAAACAGCATAATTTTCAAGAGCAATATGCCATTATGTCTTAAAAGAAAAGTGTTTGATCAATGCATCCTTCCAGTGCTTACGTATGGTGCAGAGACGTGGACCTGAACTAAAAGAGACATACAAAGGCTGCAGACAACTCAAAGCAGCATGGAGAGGTGCATGCTTGGTATAACCAGGAGAGATAAGAAGAGGAACTCGTGGATCCGAAAAATGACGAGAGTGGAAGACATCATGATCAGAGTTAAATCCCTGAAATGGCAATGGGCTGGACATACTGCCAGAAGGTTACCACGGCTCTGAAATCCTGCGGTATTGAAGATGCATACATTAATATTATTAATAACATCTATGAAAATGCAAGTGCAAAGATTCGGCTGTTTGAAAATACAACACACATAAAAATTGGAAAGGGAGTGAGACAAGGTGACACCATATCTCCGAAGCTCTTTAATGCCACATTGGAAAATGTCTTTCAATCACTGAACTGGGAAAACAAAGGGATAAAGATTAATGGAGATTATCTAACCCACCTTCGTTTTGCTGATGACGTAGTCATTTTTGCAACTACCCCATCAGAGCTGCAGAGTATGATCCAGGAACTTGCTGACAAGAGTAAAGAAGTGGGATTAAAAATGAACTTTCAGAAGACAAAAGTGATGTTCAATGCTTTCACAAGAAATGAAGATTTATCGATTGATGGAGAAAAACTGGAGATAACAGATACGTATGTTTATCTTGGACAGCAGATATCAAGTGAGGGTCACATTGATGAAGAAATTAATCGGCGTGCAAAACTTGCCTGGAGAGCTTTTGGAAGAAACAGCATAATTTTCAAGAGCAATATGCCATTATGTCTTAAAAGAAAAGTGTTTGATCAATGCATCCTTCCAGTGCTTACGTATGGTGCAGAGACGTGGACCTTAACTAAAAGAGACATACAAAGGCTGCAGACAACTCAAAGCAGCATGGAGAGGTGCATGCTTGGTATAACCAGGAGAGATAAGAAGAGGAACTCGTGGATCCGAAAAATGACGAGAGTGGAAGACATCATGATCAGAGTTAAATCCCTGAAATGGCAATGGGCTGGACATACTGCCAGAAGGACAGACCATAGATGGACAGCCGAAATTTTAGATTGGATTCCAAGGGACAGGAAAAGACCCAGAAAAAGACCACATGGGAGATGGGTGGATGAAATTCGTAAATATGCGGGAGTGACATGGAGGAGACTGGCACAAGACAGACCGTTGTGGAGGAAACTTGGGGAGACCTTCGTCCAGCAGTGGATTGATAATGGTTGACAATGATGATGATATAGAGAGAGAGAGAGAGAGAGAGAGAGAGAGAGCTCTTCTTTCCATATAGCTTGTTGTTTGCATTTATTTTTCTTTTGACTCATACCTCTCACCATTTTTTATTTTTTTTTATTTTCTGGACGTTGGATTTAAGTTATAATTTTTTGGGGTTCCCCTAATGCCGTGGGCTCTTAAGCATCACTTAACTGCGCTTAATAGCAGTTGTGCAACTGATTTTATACAGTATCTCTTTCTTCACCAGGTGGTTGAATGCAGAAAGAGTGCATAGGAATGATTAAATGGTCATTATTTATCCAGTTAAAAGAACTATTATAAGGACAATATTAAATAATTACAAAAAGCTACAAATCTGGTTAGAGCTATCATTGATGACGGATTTACACCTGTTTGGAATGATGCAAAAATCATTTCTAGATATGTGGGATGGAAACATTCTCTTCTCTGTGAAACTATTGGGATTTCTCTATCAGAATTAAAAATAACTGGGAAAACGTCCCAGCAACATATTAGCAAATTAAATCCAAAACCGAGTTGTCATTACCTCATTTTTTTAATAATCTGAGCAAGAGATTGCAGCACAAAACAACAACCCTTTGGTGGATTACATCAAACACTATATACGGCCATACTCTAACGGCTGAAACCATGTACCAGATGGTACTCTTTAATGGCATGACATTTAACACAAAACCAGATTTGATTTTAAGCAACGTTTTTCCAATAACTTTAGGGTTACACAATTCTAGCTTCAAAAAGAATTTAACATTAATGAAGAAATTAGTGCATTCAGAGCTGATAAAAGCAAAACCATAATACTAATGGCAAAAGAAAAATGCATAACAAATGGAAGAGATATTAAATAAGAAAACCTCTATATGAAACTCTAAAAGAGAACCCGTTTGAACTGTTAAAAAACTATGCAAAATTAAACAAATCACTCAAGAGAAAAAATAACCATGTGATAACTGCAAAGTATTTTTAAAAATATGCTACAGGAATTCTACAGTAATATAGAACAATAAACATTTATACGACAAATATTCTCATTTGTCCTGTAGTTGAAACAAATCATTCCCTTCTTTCTAACCTCAGTTACTATCTCTTTGATCATTGGAAAAAAATATTTTTCTAAGACCCTTTGCAATAATCAAAAACTGAAAAGAACTCATTGATAAGCTAAACAGTTTCCTTGTTAAGGAGCACCACATTATGGCAGTACCAGACATTAATTTGGACTTCATTCTTCTCCCCCCCTCCCGGTTTTTTTAACAACCATTATTGTGCCACTTTAAAAGCTATAACAATAAATCACATACATACATATCACTAAGCTGTTCTCTGAGATTCAGAGGTTAGCTCCAAAAAGAAATACAAACTTCCAGATATTTTTACTTATTGTTGTCGTATCAAACTTAGCCATTTACAGCGATCTTGACATACAACTCATGCTTCACTGATATCCATTACACGCCTTACACAAGATCTTTTATACTTCATACTCATAATCTTTTTCTCATGCAGACACTCCTGAATCTGATCCACCCATGTCTTCCTTGGCCTTCCTCTGCCTTTCCTTCCTGCCACTTGGGTTGAAAATATTTTCTTAGTAAGCATTTCATCACTCATTCTTTCAACATGGCCAAACCACCGAAGCATATTGGTCTCCACCTTGCTAACAACATTTTGCTTTACATCACACAACTGCAATACATCTTCATTCCTCACACAATCAGATCGTGTCTTGCCACAAACCCCACGTAAGTAACGCATTGCTCCAGCACACAAACGACTCCTATGCTTCTTCTGAAGTACCCAGGTTTCACTGCCATACATCAGAGTAGGAACAATTACTGTTTCATACACAGCCATGCGGGACTCTCTAGAGAACCCATCATTCCTGTGAAAACCTCCCAGAGCAGCTATGACTTTCAAAGAAGAATGAATTCACTCGCCTACTGATTTCACCATCCAACTTGTTCTCTCTGTCAAACATGCTTTCTAAATACACAAACTCACTCACCTGGTCAATTACAGTGCCATTTATACTTATGTTACATTCAGTGCTACCCATTCCTCTCTCAACACCATAACTTTGGTTTTTCCCTTATTTATACTCAGTTTGAATTTCATGCAAACTTCATGCATCCGAGTCAACATACTCTGCAACTCATTTTTGCTCTCTGCCAACAGGACAGTGTCATCAGCATACAGCAATCTGCACACACGGATATCACCAGGACATAAACCACTATTATCTATTTTGGCCTCACGCATGCCTGCGTCCATAAATATATTAAACAGCCATGGTGACATTACACAACCTTGTCTAATTCCTGCACCAATGGAAAACCATTTTGATAAAACACCATTAACTCGTACACAAGCTCTACTACCAGCATACATGGCTTTTACACTATTAAGTAGATTCCCAGTAACACCATATTCATTCAATACCTTCCACAAAAGTGTCCTATTCACTCGGTCGTAAGCTTTCTCTAAATCTATGAAGGCAGTAAAAACTTTCTTCCCAACAGCCAGATACTTTTCAATCATCATGCGTAATGCAAAAATCTGGTTGGTGCAGCCTTTACCAGGCATAAAACCACTATGAACATCCCACACTTTCAATGATGTAAGACCCCGTACTTTTTCAATTACAGCCTTACCAAACACTTTCCTTGGCACACTCAGTAGGCTAATACCACGATAGTTCTTGCATTCAGTCTGATCACCTTTTCCCTTATACAAAGGAACAATAATAGCATCCTTCCAATCCCGTGGGACCATTCCCAACTCCCAGCAAAACTGGCAAATTTCAGTTAACCAGTCAATTATAGAGTCACAACCATACTTCAACATCTCTGCAGTTATGTCATCAACTCCGGGAGCCTTACCATTCTGAAGATATTTTAGAGCTTTACACACTTCTTCTCTTGAGATCCCTCCTGTGCTTTCATCCCTCATTGTGACATCATCTGCATCTGTCTCAGAATCATTTTTGCTCTCCTGATCTAATAACTCACAGAAGTATTCACCCCATTTCTCACTTAACTCATTGGGCTCCCATATCATTTCCCCAATCTCATTCTTCACACAACTTACAACTTTGTTTCCCCTATTTTTCCTGAGTCTCATGTACTTCCAGAAGGACTTTCTATCTTTCCAAAAAGCCAGTTCATGCCTTTCCACTTTCTCCTTCCTATCTTTTGCCTTACTGTGGCAAACCAGCTTAGCAGCTTCACGCTTCTTACAGCGATATTCATCCACAGAGACTCTACCTTCCAACATCCCCAAATAGGCTTCCTTTTTCTTTACTGCCTCATCAATCTCACTATTCCACCAAGCATCACCTCTATTGTTACCCACTATTGTGGTGCTACAGACCTCTTTAGCAGCAGTGACAACACAGTTCTTAAAACATTCCCACTTCTTTTCTACATCCCTCTCACAAGATTTCAGATCCTTCAGTCGTTCTCTGAGTAAGTCAGAGTACCGCTGATGATCTTCAAGGAGCCTATTAACCTTTATTCTTTCTATCCTGGGTCTCTTCCTATTCCTTTTCCTCCAACCAACATTAAGTTTCACTTTTGACACTACCAAGTAATGATCAGAACCAACATCCGCACCTCTCATCACACGGGTGTCAACAACTAAGTGTTTCAAATGCTAATCGTAAACAACAAAATCTATCACACTCTTTTGACCAAGAGTACGATTTTCCCAAGTATATGTGTGTATATACTTGTGGTTGAAAAATGTATTAGATACACACAAACCATTCTCAATGCAGAGTTCAATTAATCTTTCACCATTATCATTCACACAAGGATCATTAAACTTACCCAGAACATTGTCAGAAATTGCATTCTGCACACCTACTCTAGCATTGAAATCCCCTGCTATTATAACTTTTTCTTTAGCACCAAACTGGTTCAAAACAGCTTGTAGCTCATTCCAGAAATCTTCTTTCTTATCAGAAGGTTCCGAGTCACAAGGAGCATACACTACAACAATTACAATTCTCTGAAGTTTCACTTTCAAACGAATCCAGAGAATTCTCTCGCTTATGCAACTATAATGAATCAAGTTGTTCATCTTTTCACTTAAAATCACACCTACACCAGCCTGTCCTCTCATATTATCCAATACTCCAGACCACACACTCACCGTGCCATTCACTTCTTCTACCCCAATTTCCTTCTTTTTGGTTTCACTTACACACAGCACATCCAGTCTATACTTATTCATCTCCTCAATCACCTCACTCATCTTGCCATTTATACCTCTAGTATTCCATACACCAATCTTACATTCACTCAGCCGAGATCTCTTTCTCATACGCCGTTTAGAAAGTCCAGGTCGATTCCGTGGTGGACCGTCCTTCTCAAGTGCAGTAGGTCCACCATATCCCACACTTGAGTCATTCTTAATATTTCTTTTTGTCTTTTTAATCAGGTAAGTACATCAGTGTGGGGGATCACCCCACAGCTGAGGGTTCCAGTTGGTCATTCAACCTAAGGATTCTGGAACAAAACCCAGTGAGTTGGGGTCTTTTCGCCAATGTCACAAGAAATCACCCATTGCTAATTTAGGGCCACTGTTTTCAGTGATGGAAGAGAGTCAGTAATATAAGACAAAAACACCACTCATGCCTCATCTGAGAAACAAACTGGGGCCCACTCAGACAAACAGTCAGTCAGAAATCAACACTTTAGACCACTGCCTTACCAGGGTGGCAATCTAGAGGTCTGGAAATAGGAGAGGGATCCATTTCATCGCGCTTATGCGTCATAACTTATGTAAAAATGTTTCGATTGAGATAAAACTTTATCATGTTGTTCAGGAAGCATACTTAACCAGTTCTGTTTAAGTATCATCGAAATGGGGTCAAAGATCAGGGCATACGAGTGAGATTTATTTTATAGCCATGTTCCTCATAACTTGAATAATGATTTCTGGTATGTTGGAAGGCGTATCATAATCAATGCATTGCATGATTTTACTAACTTGTTTACATAAGCTTGTATGAAGTTGCCCGCGCCTGCATGGCCTATACAACATCATGTTTAACTTTTGGGCCACGTCAGTCACACGCAACTTCTGCATGTTTTGCTATAAATGGACTTATGGTCAGCCAGCTAGTAGGTGGTATAAATATTTTGGGAATCCCATTACTGGAACTTCGGATATTTACTTCTGTTTATCTGGTCCCCCCAGGGAGATTTATACAGAAGGCGTGTGCGCCGCTGGCAGCGAAAGTGTTAAGGAACAACCTAAGCATTTATACCTGGCCTTAGAGCAGATAAGTCAGGCCGTGAAATTATTTTCAGTTTTGAAGCAGATGTTGGTGATGTAATTTATGGTGCCAGTCAATATAACAACTTTAGTGATGGTATGTGTCTAGGACGTGCAGTAGCTATATTACGAAGAGAACTCTTTAAACAATTTCCGAAATTTGAAATATCCTTCAACAATGAATTTACTGTTTCCAAATATGTACCAGCTATATGTTTCATTCTTTACATATATTATTAGAGGGTCCCAAAACTGACTTGGATGTATTATTTGTAAAACCTGAGCATAATGCAACATTGCCAATCGCACAACTTATTATATTTAACAGCATCAAACATGAAAGAAAAGCAAATGTTTAGAGTGTACTTCACGTCCCAGAGAGAGAAACATCTCTCCCACTGTATATAGGACTCATGATTCATGCTGTCACCAAGAAGAAAAAAATTACAGATAAACTGCATAATCTGGGCCCGAGTGCTACATATAATCGAGTGCAAGAAGTATCAGCCACAGTAACGAATGTTTTGTGTAAACAATACATGGAAGATGATGTGTGCCTGCCAAAGCTGTGTCCCAGTATGTTTGTAACATCAGATATAGATAACATTGATCACAATCAATCATCTTCTACTGCCATAACTTCTTTTCATGGTTCAAGTATTACAGTTATCCAGCATCCTCAAAGTGAAGTAGATACAGAGATTGACGGCGACAGAATTCGTATCTAGCAGTGGAGCCCGAAAACAGTCAATCCCCCCCCCAGAATATTACAATACTCTTCCTGCAACTGGTAAAGTCACAAGTGGCTTTACCAGTTGCTTACCGACTGTTAATCCATGGTGCACTGATCATGATCCTGCCTTCACCCCTAGGAAAGTTTTATTCTAGGCTGAACTCTGTTTTGGAGAGAATGCATGTTCAGAACACACAAAGAATGGAGGAAGTACCTAGAGCACCATTTGCTGCACTTCATGCAAAAAATTAACATGGAATAGGAAAACTAAGATGCAATGCAACATTGCTTCCACTTTTAAAAGACAAAATTGCAATACCAGCAATGGTACTTCATATGATGGATATCATAGTAATGGCAACAGCTAAATTAAATGGAAATCAAATGCCAGTAATTACATGTGACCAACCAATGTATGCAATTGGGAAGCAATTGCAATGGAAGTTTCCTGACAAGTACAGTGAGGATCACATCATATTCATGATGGGTGGCCTTCATATTGAAATGATGGCCCGTGGACATTTGCTTTAGATGCAGTCCATTATTCTCGTTGGTTGCCAGTATTTGTATGCAATCTTCAAGACCTTCCAGAAAAAACACCAAGATATACATGCTGAATTTCTACATGGGTGCTTTACGAGCAACAAAACTGCTTCACAATTTTCTGCAATATCTGATGATCAGCTGCATGAACACAATAACAAAGCAATAAAAGGGTGACAGTGGAGTTATCGGAATCCTTGATAATGAAAGTGCTTTGCTGAAATGGATGGTAACAGGCCTTAGGGTCAGTTCTTTAATAGAGGCATTTGAAAAAAGAAATCATATTTAAAAGATGCAAAGCCATTCGTAGGTGCAAGGCATCATGAAGATAGTAATGCATGCACATGAAAATATATTCTTGGACCATGTCAGAGAAATGATCAAGTATTAACGGAACAAGGAAATCCATTTGAAGAACATGATTTGGAGTCAATTGGGAGCTCAAAATTGATTCTAAGTGTCGAAGTTGTCAAGTGTGTTATACAGAAGCATTTACTGTAGGACTGAAACAGTACGCAGAATATGTTATGTACCATCTCAATCGAGTTCGAAATGCAATTCATGAAGTAATTCCAAGGAGCAGCGTTCACATCTTCAAGAATAAAACAAAAAGCACCAGTAAGACAAAGTCAAAGATTACTAACTTGCGTAAAGACTCTTAACTTGTTCTGCAGATTGTATGTCACATCTTAATCACTGGGTGGTTATGTTGCTGATTTCTTTTCTCGTGAAAATCAACTGTACTCACCCTCCATTTCAGATGATGGAAAACTACGAAAACCAACCAAGTCTAATATTATAGACTGTATTCGAACAAAATGTGGTGACATTAACTTTGATCACAGCGAACCATGTGTGACAGTTAAAATATTTGATGGAGCAGCTGTAATCCACATGCTCAATCCAGGCATTGCTAAAACATTTTCAGAATAAACAAATATAATATCACAGGTATTGTTTACCTATATTGAAAAGTATTTTGCACGTTGTCGCTCCATGAGGCATGTTCTCCCACCCCGAGAGAGACCTATATTGTTACAAGTTTTTGTTAGTTAAAAAATGTTTAACAAATAAAACAATTTAGTTAAATATTTTCAGTTAAACATTCATTCAATAGCATAAAGAAACATTTAAAATTTTCTATTAATTAAAATAATTGTATTATAGCAGGCTATACTCATCAGGTCGGGAGACACGGCTCACATAAAAGCTCTTCGTCTACAATATCACAGCGAGCGCTTTCTGTGCTCCGAGAGCACCGTCATCAGGCCATCTACTATCTACACGAGGGTTCCTCGCATGTGTGTAGACACAGGAGTTGCATGTCGGGAAGCAAAGAAAGCGAGGAACTCTCATGTAGATAGTAGATGGCCTGATGACAGTGCTCTCCGAGCACAGAAAGCGCTCGCCGTGATATCGTAGACGAAGAGCTTTTATGTGAGCCGTATCTCCGGACCCAATGAGTATAGCCTCCTATAATACAATTATTTTAATTAATAGAAAATTTTAAATGTTTGATTATGCTATTGAATGAATGTTTAACTTAAAATATGTAACTAAATTGTTTTATTTGTTAAACATTTTTTTAACTAACGAAAACTAGTAACAAAATAGGCCTCTCTTGGGGTGGGAGCACGTGCCTCACGGAGTGACAACATGTGAAATACTTTTAAATATAGGTAAACAATACCTTTGATATTATATTTGTTTAATCTAAAGCACGTTTTAACATAAGACAACCCTTAGGGATTTGTCTCATGATATGCATATTCAGAATACTATGAAATTGTTTTTAAATCATATTTCAATAATCAACTGAACTTACTGAAGGATGTTTCATGACTAGATACTGTGTTCGACAGATACACTAATAACAGTTTGAAGGCAGATACCCAAGAATCAAGAGAAAGTGGCATCACTTTTCAAGTCAAAGACTCCACAACAATTCCAAAGCAATTTTTATGTGTTAACGAAAACAAACAACAATTGTTCCAGTTGCTAGCTAAGAAAATGATGCGAAATGAGTTTCCAGGAAAACTTATTGTTTGTACCTATGATGGCAGAGTGCTCACATCACCTATTACTGATGTAGACAGCATTTCCCCCTGCACTCATGAAGAAGCAGATGGTTGCCTACTTCTCCATGTTAAGCATGCAGTAGAAAGTATACATACACATACCCTCATCAGAACTGTGGACTCTGATATATCACTATTCTCACAAATGGAAGATCTTAAGAGCTACGGATTAAGTAGTGTGGGAAATTCAGGAGATTCATTCCAATTCATGAGATTTGTGTCAAACTTTCATCAGGAATTTGCAGAAATTTGGTAACTTTTCATTCTTTTACTGGCTGCAACACAGTTTTGACATTTTGTGGCATTGGCAAGAAGACAGGTTGGAAGGTCTGGATGTCATTTTGTGGGGTTGACTATGTGTGGCATCAGCTCTGTACAGGTACCTCTGATATTGATGACGAATGTCATGATATATTGCAGCAATTTGTAATTCTCCTCTATGATCGAGCGTTACATCTACACAGTGTTGACGAATGCAGATAAGTGTTATTTACAAGAAAGAACTCTGCAATCAAAAACATACCTCCAACAGCAGATGCCTTAATACAACATGTCAAACGAGCTACCCTCCAAGCAAGATTTTGGAAAAACAGCCTTACTCAATACCTTCACCAGGCAACTGGGCATGGATAAAACCTCTGGAGGATATCAGCCTGTGTGGACAACAATTCCGGAAGTTTCAAAACACTGTATGGAACTGACCTTCTGCACACATCGCAAGTGATGCGTATCTTGTAAATATGTGAAAATGGGAATGCTATGTACAAAACTTGGTGTATGTGAAGGAAAATGCTCTGAAAGTGATTGGTAATCAGTACTCAGAATTAACAGCAATCTGCCTCCCCAGCCTTAATATAAGTTTAATATTATTATATTTAAAAGTTGTTTGTTTCTCATTCTTGTACTGATGTACACTGGTGTGCAAAAATTAAGGGCAAAGAGGAGAAATTAGCATAACAGCGGAACGAGCAGGCAGAACGGCCCGCAAGACCACTCAGGAGATAGACTAGGGTCCGGTACGGTAGGAAATGCGCATATATGCAGCATGACCCGGGGGGGGGGGTCGGAAGGGTATAAAGCACACGGGCAGTGTACGCTCAGCAATTCGGTGAAAGCTATTGCACGGTGTACATTGGTTTGAACGACATCGAGTTGCTGCCACCGTGTGATATGGCCAACAGGCAATCCAGTAGACGACATCTGGATGACTTTACCCGAGGTCACGTCATTGGGAAGTTGGAAGAAGGTCGAAGTGTGACTAGTGTGGCCGAGGAGTTCAGGATCGCTCACAGCATCGTTTCACGAGCTTGAAGAGCATTTCAAATGACGGGAACAGCTGTCCGAGAGTTTAGCAGTGGTCGTCCACGAGCAACCACGGCAGCGAACGACCGGTATATTGTCCTACAGGTGAGAAGAGACAGGCGGCAAACAGCGGGAGAAATCGCAAGGCACATGCAACAGACAACTGGACGTCCTTTATCGTGTTTTACCGTGGCCAGGAGGCTGCACAAAGGTAGTCTATTTGCGCAACGACCAGTACAGCGTGTGCCATTAACGCCTGCTCATCGGAGACGGCGGTTTCTGTGGTGCCAGGAACACAAGAACTGGACACATCAGCAATGGGGTCGAGTTCTCTTTACGGATGAGAACCAATTTACTCTGACGAGCGATTCTGGACGTATACATATCTGGAAAGAGCAGGGAACACGCAATCACACCTCCAACATCATTGAAAAAGAACCGGTTTCGAGGTGGCGGAGTTCTCGTTTGGGGCGGTATCATGCTTGGTAGCCGTGCAGACCTCCACATCTTCCAAGAAGGTTCAGTCACTGGTGTCCGCTATTGTACCGAGGTTCTCCTGCCTCATGTGAGTCTGTTTAGAGGTGCTGTGGGTCCTGAGTTCCTCTTTATGGACGACAATGCTACACCTCATCGTACAGTGGCTGTCGCAGAGCTGTTGGAGAGAAGATATTGAACGCATGGATTAGCCCGCAAGGTCCCCGGACCTAAATCCAATCAAACACGTGTGGGACCTTCTCGGGAGATGCTTGGCAGCACGTCACCAGTCGCCAGCAACGATTCCGCAGCTGCGATTGGCGTTACAAGAGGAATGGGCCGCGATGCCTCAACAGCTCCTTGACAACCTCATCCTCAGCATGGACAGACGTTGTAAATCCTGCAACACAGTCAGGGGTGATCATATCCCTTATTAAAGACTGGATTTTTCTTGGCAGCCACCTGTCACATGGAAGTCTCTGTCTTCTGTCCAGTTGTGCTCGAAGCTACCTTTTCAATAAAGTGCCTTTGTATCCTTTGGATTCCTTGTTTGGACGGTTTTGCTCACTTGTCACATATTCCTACATCTTGGGGATCTTATGGTATGATTTGAGTCGATGTGGAGCACTTCTGCACGACGTTACATTCGAGAAACTGTATCGTCCTTAATTTTTGCACGCCAGTGTATTAAAATTACAGTTATGCCTTAATGGTGCCTCTTGTCATTTATTACAGGAGTGTGGGGGGGGGGGGTGAATCATTTATGGTCATATTTGGAGGATCATACTGATGTATATTTTGCTCTAGGAGGCTAAGTTTAGTCAGAATCGAGTATGTACTTTCAAAGTAAATGATGAATGAGGTACTTTAGGGAAATGTGCCTCCATAGCTGCTAGAAGGCCATTAAAACTTTGTGTCCCGGGGTTTTTGGATTCGTCTACTCATGTACTATCTGAAATTAAAGGGGAGCATTGGTTGCCAGATGTGAAATATATTTTCAGCTCTCCCACTCCACTACAACTGCTGTAATGGACTCTGGAGTCACTACTGTGTACCTGATCCGGTCGAGGAAAATCTGTCACAAAACTCACAGCGTTTCGGAACATCTTAGTCCATTCACACACTTGCTGGAGCGACAGACATGCATCACCATTCTGCAATTTCATTCGATGATGAATTTCAATAGGTTTCACACCTTCACTACTCAAAAAATGGATAGAATGTTGCTCCTCTTTAAAAGTGCATGTCTCAAGTGAGAGTGGCCATCTGCTACTGTGACGTCACTAAGCTTCTTGTCTTACCAACCTTTTTGGGTTTGGTAACAATATTGCCAAGTTACAGGGTAATGACACAGTATTTTGAACTTTTTTATTGCACTTTTAAGGTTTTCATTTAGCTCATGTGATAGATAACTTGCTAGCCAATATAATTTTTTGAGGATACAAAAAAGACGGATTTACAGGAATTTATGAACTGCTTTTCTTTCCCTTTTATATATATAAGTATTTGTGTGTGTGTGTGTTTTTTGCATTTAAAAACAAGTTCTATAAACAGGCCACTGGGTTAGCAATGGGTTCGCTATTGGGTGCCACTTTTAGTTAACTATTATATGGAAAATCATGAAGAGAAATCAGTTGTGAATCATCATTTTATATATATATATATATATTTCTTTTGATTGATTGAAGGTTTAACGACCACCGTGAGCAACTCAATGGGCTATGAGCAGTCGTCCATCCCTAATTTAGGGCCATTAGTTCCAGGAAAGGGAGACAGCCAGTGCTGTAAAATAAACACAACATCCATGCCTCACCGGGATTCAAACCCAGACCCTTCACGGATGAATGGTTATAAGCCAGCGCTTAGACCACTGCACCATCAGGGTCCCCAGAAAACATTTTCAACATGTTTAACAGTTTTGTGATTCCTCCAAACTTGCACAAGAACTTCAACATAAAAGTAGCCTTAACATCCTTGACTTAACCCTTTCGGGTTTAGAAAGAAATATCCACATCAAATTACGTGAATAAAAAAGCTGATCAATATTAATAAATTCCCAGTCTACCATACTAACAATCCCACCTTCTTTAAATTTAATTTGGATTTACAATCATGGAATACAATTAACTCTGAATTCTTTAAATAATTTAAAAAGGTTTCATAAATTAATACACACAATTGACATGGATTAGGAACATCAAACAGAGGTCATCACTCTTTCCACGTTTATAAGTGAGTCACGGAAAAATTCTCATCAGCCGCCACCTAGTTAATTGTTCAGTTGCTACTTATCATCTTTGGTGAATACACAGCATTGTGCGGGGCTCCAAGAAGCAACCTGCCATGTGGTTTGGCAGTTACTCGTATGCGAGTTTGGAGAATTCGAGGCAGCTATGGTGCAGTGACAGCATGTCCGGTGCGTAACTGGAAGACCCTGGGTTCGTTTCCCAGTGGCGGCCAATGAGAATTTTTCCGTGACTCACTTATAAACATGGAAAGAGCAAGGACTTCTGTTTGAGGTTTCATAAAGAAAAATGAAAGTTACAACTGAAAAAAATTATTGCCCTTCATTTGTGATCGAAAAAATATTTAAATAAAGAAATGACGTTGCTTTTATGGTTCTTAATGTTCACTTGTAGCTTTTATTCATCTTGAATTGTTTTCTGGTTCAACTTTAATGAGGTTATCTTGCTTCGTTTCTGCTAATTTAATTTTAATATTTTTAGTGTCTTACCATGTTTCATCTCAGTGCACATGCACTTAAACACTGACTGGGATGAACTTCTACGGGTGAGTCTAATTGCATTATTTTTATTATTTTGCACATTGTATTATTGGTATCAACAGTTTGTTCTTTGATACTCTTACGCCCATGGAGTCTCATATAATGTGCAAAACAGTATTCTGAGTTATTAATTTAGCAATATTATATTTAATTAAAATCAGCCAAAGCATTAAATTTCTGATAAAGGTTTATTTGAAAGACTGCTGAGAATAAACAAAAGTATCCAAGTTAGACCTGTACCAGGTGTTAATAATAAAATTAATAAATTTTTCCCTATCATAAAATAAATGAAGGCAGCATCCTACTTCAAAATGGAGTAATCAGTAACCTACAGTAATAATTGCAATTGTGGTGATTCCTACATAGGTGAAATTGGAAGACAACTTCAGACTTGTGTAGCAGAATGAAAGACTAATAAACATAAATAGGACTTGAAACACACATTTAAAACAACAGACATGCAATTTTAAGAAAGTTCCAGTTAATTGTATCTCATCAACAGCCCCCTTGTGAAAAGGAACTTGAAAGGGCTAGAAATTGAAAGATTAGGAGTCACAATAAACAACCAAATAAGTTGGACATTACCATATGAGTGGCAACATCTACTCTGCTGAATCAGTCTCACAGTTCGGAGTACAATCAGAAAATCGTTCAAGGTGATGCTGTTTGTAATTCCACAGCAGCCTATAATTTAATAATATTCTAGTTAATTGATCATATTTCATTCTGTGAATAAATAGTTTATGGCTCAAAATATTATGAAGTTTCTGAAATAGTACTATTCATACATATATGTGTGAAACTTCTATACATGGGGATACATTTTAACATGCTTGTTTTAACTAAAAACAAAATAGTTTTGGCTAACACTTCTTGTACTATCTTAAAGACATACCTCAAGAGGAATAGCAGTGATCTATCAAAAACTCACATGACACTAAATATTACAAAGAGGTACCAGAATTAACTTTCATCCATGCGGTCAGCTCTTCAGAAAGCTTGAAAATTGTATCATTGCAAAGAGCAGGAATCAAACCTGTATTTACTTCTTTCCATTTGAGTATACTAGCATTACATTCTCCTAGACATGACACTTCCAAGCAGTGAAAGATTATAACAAAGAAACGAGTTTCAGATTTGCTGGATTTTTTCTCAGGATGGATGAGGTCCTTTGCTATAAGGCGAGAAGCACCTTGACTAATGCAATTTAGCATACTCACATGGACATACATACATATAAGAAATAGATAAATTATAATTTCAAAGCTTTTTACATATTAAATTTAATGGTCAAACAATAAGCATTTTGCACAGGTATTGTCAGAAGTACCATTACACATAGCTGAAGTGAATTATTCCTCAGTTAAACTTTTACAGTTCTCAACATTTCATAAAAATCATGTTTTACTTTGTAGTTATCACTTGCTGGATAAAACAGTGACTAGTCAAAGAACCATGAAACTCCATTTTAACATTTTCATAATTAGAAAACAAAATGAAATTATACAGTAATTCTTAATATATTTTATACAATGTCTATATAACTGACACTGCCTCATTTATTAGAGGCAGAAAATCAAAATTTTGTGTACAGAGTTGTACTTCTAAACAATGTTATTATATCTTCCAAAAATATAGGTATCAGGTGCTACTTCCTGTACCAGATTCTTAAATTCCAAAATGACAATGTATCTCATGTAATAAATCTTTATCACAATTATAACTTTTTTTCTTATTTTGAAAATTTGTTATTAATACTGTTAGTCTAAATCAATGTTAGGGAATAATTAGGAAAACTATCTTGAAATCTGTTAAGAATGAAAAATGAATTAATAATAAAATGAATTTTTACTTAACATGATCTGACGACTAAGCCTTGGGAAATGAACTTACCCAGCTTGCTACTGGCAAGCAAACTTTTCTGACATTATAAATAGTCTACTCTTTATTATTATTATTATTATTACTATTACTATTATTGTTATTTCAATGGTTTCCAAACTATCTGAGTAACCTGTTATAAAGAATACCCTGAGTGGCTTTCAATGTAAACTAGAACTATTCAGTTTTGCTGAAATAGCAGCACAAAGCATTGTAACCTCTGCAATGCAGAATAGTTATAGTTTTCTAGGTATGGCAAGGCAACTCTTAATCTATTTCCACTAAATGGAGATTGTTTGAATAACATTTATTTTACCATACCAAAGAAACAACTTCTAAGCACAACTGATCTGTATGGTCTTATATAGTTTACTTCTACAACAGTCTGTAACTGTATTACAGATATAAATGCAGTTGTGTAAGTTGTCAAGATTTTTTGGCACCTCCTCAAATAGTTTCTTATTACAGATTTGGAAGAAAAACCTATTCATCCATAAACATTGTTTGCATTTTAAGAAAACCAATGAACTCAGTTCATTTCTGGCAATTCAATGCTTCCATACACAGAAAAAGTGAAAAAAAAATGTTTCAAATGCCTACAGACATACTACACATACAGACATGTGTATGCCTGCTGGACACATACATACACAGTAAAACTACTTACTTGGAAAACATCAGTTTAATGAAATGAATAATGTGTTCAAAACAGGAGAAAAGGGTAAAAGTAGAATAAATAGTGGATATTATTAAAGCTCCATAAAATCATGCAAAGAAAAGATTATAGGCACCAAGGCTTAGTTAAATGGCCATGTCTGCTAAAACAACATGAAATGAATAATGTGGAAAACAGAAATAATTCAAATGATCACACATCCTATGCTAATTAGTTTCAAAATTAGTAAATGCAATGCAGAACTCAAAACACTGTAAATATGAATTTTACAAAAGAGAATATTCACACATTTTTATCAAATATCATTGAGAACATTTTTAAGAATACAATACTTAACTCTTCAATAGCATTCCTCACCACAGTGCCAAGTTCAAAATATTGAAATATAAGTTTCACCTACATTTCAACAGCACTCATCACCACAGTGCCATGTTTAGAACATTTAAAATGCCATATATATATATCAACAAAATAACAAGATAAAGATTTACATATACATATACAAGATGCTTAAATCATAACTAAAGAAAAGAACCAACTGCAATCTCGAACAGTTAACATCTGGAATTGAGCAGATAGGAACACACAGAATTCCAGTAAGTTCTAAGCCTTAGCATAATGCATTAATGTGTGAGTGTTGTTAGTACTTGTATGAGTAAGAATTAATACTGTCATCCTTTGGTTGCATGAAAACATTAACGAAGCCACTTTATATAAGTTGTCTGATTCCAGGAAGTTGATTTGCTACATCAGTCAGTAATGGTAAAGCAAACTGTAAAGGTGAATCACCAGACAGTGAATAAATTTTTAATATAAGAAATAATTACACTGACCAATATTTAAAAGCCTGTTGAGATTCCATGCCATCCTATGACATCCAAGAGCTCTTCATAATCTCTAAAACCATGGAACTTCACTAATGATGAAGAGCTCTGGAAAGCAACACAGGCATGGTTAGCAAATGTGATGAAACCCTCTATTAATGAAGATTCACAGAGCTAATTACTGTCAATAAGTAATAGCACAAAACTGCTGGAATGCAGATATGCTATGCTTAGAACTTACTGAATATCCATTGCAGTTAGCAAAATATTATTCTCCTGGCACGACAATGAAAAATATGCATGCTATTATATAGCACTATGGCATGGACTGATAACTAATATATTAAAACACATCAATGGAGATGAGCTGATAAAGAATTTGATAAAGCTACGTAAAAAGTGAAGTGAATGTTCTTAATTTTACACAGTGTACAATTAAGAACGTTCACTTCACTCTTCTCAATGCTATGGGTTAGTGACTATTCTGCTGGCTGGCTTGTTTGTAACAGACCATATGAATGGGCTGTGTTTTGTTTTCATACAAGGTATACATGACCTATTCTAAGTCAACTTAATTCTATTTTATGCACTTTTTAATGCTGGTTTCATCAGAAGAAAAAATTCCTAACAACAGTTATTAAATTTGACATGAAAAACTCACAGTGGCTGTTTTTAATTATAATTCACTTGCTTTTTAGATATGACTCCTCTTCTCTTTTTGACACTTTTACCATATCACTTTGTTTTTGTAGGCTATTAACATTTTTAGATTTCCATTAATAATACATTAATTTTTATTTTCAAGTTTAACAACTCCTATGAGTTTTAAGGTTAGAACTATAACTGCCAGTCCCAAATTTTGGGCCACTGATTTCAGGGAATGGACAGAACTGGGACAGTATGTACAAAATAAACAACATCTAATATCTCTTGGAATCTAAACCTACGTCTACCTTGATGGGGAGCCAGAAACCTACACCATAGATCACCCAACAGCTCAGTGATGCACTGTTATACAGTCACAGAACATGAAACAGTAACTCCACATAATTATTAGAGCTACTTTCTCCAGCAACAAATACAAAGTAACTCAAAACAAAATGCATACTATTTAGCTATAGAAAGGTATTGTTTTAGAAAACTGAAAACACTACTCACAGGTGTTTTGCAAAAAAGCAACTATTATTAAATCAATGCATCTTCTGCCATTTCTTGCTGACTCTCTCACATTGGGACAATAAATTGATTTTCTCTTTAATACTTCTTCCCCATGTTTGTTTATTTCATGTGAATCTTTTCGTACAACTGAAAGGCCACCAACATTCTGGAAAAGGTTTTGCAAGTTGCAGAAAAGAACAAGCTATTTATATTTTCATAATAATAACAATCTTAGTTAAATGTTCTGCTTCACTAGTGATTTTCAAAATAGTGCAGGCACAGACACATGAATGTGCAGAGGGGTTGTGAGTTTTACACTCTGCTGTCTTGACTAATGGGATAACTACAATTGTTTTCATATTAGTAGTTGGGGGGGTGAAAAACTGCAGCAAAATTCAATAGCACAACTGCCAGAGCTTTAGGGACATGCATACCTTAAGTGATATGGCCAGTCTACAAAGATAAGTAATGATCATCATTGGATCGAATGTGCTTTTCTATGTGTTTATTCTTTCATCATTCAATGCTTCTGTTTCTTAAAAATAAATGCCTAAAGTTTTCTGTGATGAAGTTTCCATTTATTTTTTCCTTAACTCACCAATGAAAAAATGTGAGTTCTTTAATTTAGTTCTTTGAATGCTTGTTTCTTTACATGCTCCAGTAGGAAGAAAAAATATCCTCCACAAAATATGTACCATCTATATGATTGCATAAATAAAATCCAAAATGCAATGCTCTCAGAATTTAAATCAAGTAACACATTTTATTGTGGTGAAAATAGAAATGATGAAAAAACTGAGTTTGAGCTTTTCCTTAATAAAAAGTTTTTTAAAAAAATCATTCACGAATGAAATATCAACATGTGACTAATTAATTTATAGAACACAGATTGTGTTTTCCGGAAAAAAACATTTAAATATCACAGACGTATGCATACTTTTACAAGCCATGATCATGTAAAATTTTGAAGAATATCAGCAGAATGCTTGCTAAAATTGTCCTCAAATCATGAAAACTGTGCAGAAAATTATATCCGTTACAGGAAGGTGACACAAAATATCACATAATGCATTTTAATAGCAAGTCTCAGTTCATGTCCTGGAAATTCCCACATGTGCACGTTGTTGTAAGCTGATGCCACAGTCCCCTGTTGTCTAAGAACAAAAATGAGTTGCAGAGCATGTTTTCCAGAATAAGCAAAGTATGCATTAAATTTAAACTAAGGATAATTTTGAAAAAAAACCCCAAGAAATAGTTACTGAGTGATGATCTATTAGTACTCAATACATAATCAGTCTAAATGGTACAGATTTACACCAGGTGAATGTGTTTCTGTATTGAGGAGGTATATTTGATAAGGGTAACACATTAGATGGTGAAATTAGTAGATGTGTGAATTCAACTTTGAAAGTTGTAGCTGATTTAGGAGGGCTTTGTCAAAATGATCCTGAATCACTGTGTGAAAACCCGAATTTGTCTGTAATCTCATGCATGGTAGTAAAACCTGCATACTAAGGAAGAATGCAGGAACTGTTTGCATGCTGGTGAGATGGTTATTTATTGGGGGTGGTATCAAAACTCATTCTCATTGTGTGGACAGAAATGCATGGTAGATGTGAAATAAAATGTTGTTAGAGTGGAGAACAATATTTTGAGGCTGTTTAGTCATGTTGAAAGAATGAGTGATGAGGGGCTAACTAAGAGAATTTACCCAACCTAAGTGGCAAGAAAGAATGGTCGAGGAAGGTCACAGAAATCATGGTAGGACTAAATTCAGGAACACCAAAACTGGAAAAAAGATCATTAGTACGGAATACAAAAGGTCTTGTGCAAGATGTGTGAAGTTCAAGCTGTGTGCTAAGATAACTGTGAATGGAGACATTAGATGCATCAACAGTTAAGTAAATTCTAACATAATCAGTAATAAGATGACCTTGCTTTGAGGAGCTAACATCTGAACCTCAGAAAGCACCTTAGTGATATGTACATTTGTAGGTGATGAATTTATATTACCCAAAGAACACTGAATGCACTGAAGAAATAATTTTCCTAAGCATTATCTGATGATAGATTTGCTGAGTTACTTACAAGTAACATAAATTGGACAAAATCATTGTAATATGATATTCAATACCAGCAATTCCCCGTTTGAATGATCTGATTTACATGAAGGTAATGAACACACACTGATTTTACATATGACTGCATAAATTTAATAAATTTATACACACAGCCAAAGTTTTATAAGTGTGGTTACAAACCACAGCATGTATTTTTTGTACAACATGCCCAACTGGTCATGTTACAATTCTGAAAATTTTCTGGCCTTAAGATCTTTAATATGACACTGATGATGGAAATCCTTCATAGAAGTCCTTTATGCCAATTGTCTTCATTGCCACCAAATGACACTGATGGCAACAGTAAACATACTTGCAATGTTTCCAAGGTGAAATTACCTGGTATAAACATACATGTCAGTCAAGACAAGACAAGCTAATTTTACTTAAAATTCTGTTCAAATAATGACAGATCATTATTTTTGAAGAAAGTCAACAGGGCCTGAAATAAAGTTGTTCATAAAATGAAAAAGAAGAAAAATAATACAGGGTGATTCATAATGAAGTATACAGTTTCAACGCACTATAAAACAAAAACAATGTAAGATATTTTATGTTACTTGTAACAGAATTGTAGGGGAATGTTTAAAGTATTTTTAGAGACAGTCACAGATGTTCTATGTGTGCACCCTTAGTCACACGACACACATTGAACCGGTAATCCATTTCTGCCCAAACGCGAGGTAAGATATCTGAATCAAGTGCAGTGATAGTGGCTGTGGTCCTGACTTAACACCTTGAGAATTTTTCCTGCGGGGGTACATAAAGGACAAGGTATTAGCCCCTCCTCTTCCTGTTGATCTAGCGGAGCTGAAACAGTGCATCACAGCCACTATCACTGCACTTGATTCAGATATCTTACCTCGTGTTTGGGCGGAAATGGATTGCCGGCTCGATGTGTCGTGTGACTAGGGTGCACACATACAACATCTGTGACTGTCTCTAAAAAAACTTGAAACATTCCCCTACAATTCTGTTACAGGTAACATAAAATATCTTACATTGTTCTTGTTTTATAGTGTGTTGAAACTGTATACTTCTTTATGAATCACCCTATATTAACAATAATAAAGGTTTAGCAAGATATAATCTTCACTAATACATTTAGCATATTCTTGGAACAATATTTACATTGTTCCAAGTATGTGCAAGTATTTTTCAGTTTTAAGTTTACAGCCCTAAATGTCTCATGATAAATTATTCTTGGGTCTGTTCATTATTCATGTTTGGTAACAAATCTTAAAGCCCCAAACATAAATTTTTAGCATGAAACAACTGAATTATGACCTTATATTTGGATCAAAATATGCAATATGAATGAGTGGGGTGAATCCATATCTATTTTCAAATAAAAAAACTGCCAAATTTCAACCATTTCGAGGATGTGAAGCAAAGACATATTATTCAAAAAGAAGTTCACTTTCAGCAGTTTTTTTTTTTTTTTTGCAATGAATATAAATTGGCATAAGCTAGATCAATCATGCAGACACAAATTATTATTCTTTATTAGAAATGTTCACTTCCAAATGAACCTTGTTAAATGTTTATTTAGAATTTTGGAACAATAGTATTCTGACCTCTTTTTTTTTTCTTTTATAGATATATATATTGAAATTTAGGTACTCAACTTCTGCTTAATTCAATCAGCTTTATTTTCTGGAACACTGAGCAAAAGCTTTTGAGTCCAGAGGGTAATTTTTCCTGAAAAAGAAAAAAGTTATATTCAACAGCCATTCAAAATGCAACAAAACAAATAAATAAAAAGTGAATTTTGAGAGCACCTGGTGAAACTTCATAATAAAGATGCTAACAGTTGCATCTTCAATCAATCAATCAACTACAATAGACTTTACAATAAAACAGAGAAAATCTCCAAAGTCTCCTGAAAAATATTTTTACTTCTTACTTAAAAATCCCATAAAAATTTTAACAAATAAAGTTGAAATAAGTGGGCTCCAGAGAGGTACTAGTACAATACTCTCCATACTACAATTGTGACCTGAAAAAAAAAAAAAAAAAAGTCCTTACCAAACATAATGCCAGCAGGAAAGCAAGGAACTGGACCAAGTAAAAGGGGAGGTAATTAATGAATTAATGTCTCCTTCTGAAGTGCATTAAATCTTTTATTTTCCTGATGGTGGCAGAATCAAGGTCTTCCTCTTATGAAGATGATGGAGAATGTTTTCTAGAGCAGTTAAGAAAAATCCTGAAATCGGGAAGAAAATGAATTTGAAGAAAAGGCCTTGTAGCAAAGGCCCTTTCCCAAACGATCTTTGCAAAGCTTCATACTGAAAAGGTGTAACTGAATAGCTCAGAGATTTGTGGAATCTTCAAGGAACAGTTGGATCTTTACTACCTGATTAATTGTGTAGTGTTAGCCCAAAGATGCCAGATAAGCATCATTTGTCAAAGCATAAGTGAAGAACTTCAAATTATAAAGAATCATGCAGCATGTTGTATAATTCTGACATGGTCTTCAGCCTTACAATTGCTTTTTAATAAGTTGCTGATCTCAAGTATTCCAGGGGTGAGTCAGAAGTTCATCCAGTTTGCAGCTAAAAAAGGTTAATGATGCAAGAAAGACATACACGTTCCCTTATTCTGCAAAGTACAGGCAGTTATTTTCCATAGACCTTTGCCAATGCTCCACTGGAAACATGATCCCTTGGTGGTATCACAGTCTGACCATCTGGCATGAGTACCCAGTGCACAGGACCCTTCACAATCTCACCAAATGCACAGCATGACTTTCCTCTTGAACTGCCACCTTTACACTGCTGGCTGTTCTACCTGTTGTGGCCTCAGCCACCAGTTCACAGTGGAAGGATAATGCACCCAGTAGGAATATCCACTTTTCATCACCTGTAATGATATAGCATCATCATAGATAGTGTCAACATAATCAAAACCTATCATCCTGTGGATTTGTCAACAATCTGTAGTAGAGAGTAACACGTTGTTCTGCCTTCTGGGCTGTCAATTCATTGGGAACCATTCAATGGCACCTGAAGAAGAAATCAAGGTAGTGCAAGTGACAATCAATGGTGGATTGGGAAGTTCTCACCTCAGCTGCCAATTGTTGTGCGCTTTTACTGGAATTCACTGCTACAGATTCGACCACGATGTCAGTGTTGATGGTCATTAGATGTCCTGACCTCAGGTTGTCTTCTAAACTGGTGTCCCCAGCATTGAGGTGTAGGAACCATTTCTGTGCAGCGCTGCTGTCCACAGTTTCCTCGTCTTAAACTACACAAGTTTTTCTCGCTGCTGCCACATTTAACTCATTTTTCCAATAATGACATAGGAACACCTGAACAGTACGTTTCTTGACCCCCACCTGCTGCTCATCTGATAATACAATGTGGCTCCATGAAAAAAAAAAAAAAAATTGCAAGTCATCAGCCTCATGTGTTACATGTTATCAAGGTACCCAGTCATGCTGGTGTTATATACAATTATTTTATACGTTATTATCATAAGAATAATCATATGTTATAAACAAATATTTAACCAATTCACCATAGTTATCTTCAAACGTTAATCGGTACCAACGTTACATTCTAATACGGAACACGTGTTAAAGTTATGAACAATGGCTCACGTGTTAATGCTATTCACTGGAACACGTGTTACTGTCATCAATGTTAAATACAAGGTGTTAATTTTATTGTTATATTTATTATTATGAACAAATTATAGGTGCAGCAATTACAGATCATTTACCGATTAAATTTACTTTATCGTGCCTTTTTATAACTATGGGACTTTTGTTCTACAGTGATCGTATATGGACAAAAACGTGCCCCTTATATGTACTGGCATATAATAAAGCACGGCGTTGTGATTCACCTTTATCCCGTCACTGGAATGGTGGGGGAGTAAAGGTGCCGCTCGTGAAAGAAATCAGAAACATAAACACATATCTTAGTTTACACATACCTTAACTTATGTCTTGTGTGGTTATAAGGAAAACAAACAGGAATCTTATGTGGAAGTAATCAAAATAGTTTAATACGTGAGAATTAGGAACACTAAGGTACCACGTGCGTGGGTGCCGCCGTTAGCAATACCTTACACATAAAATTTACTCTTATTACGATTTTTCTCTATAACGTCTCCGGACATTTCTGCATACATCTATCTATATATATAAGTGCAAAGCTTAGTGATTCATTTTACTTCTAGTTCCTTTTCTCCTATGCTTTACTTAAATGTTTTACCTAGCTAACTGGGTTTTCATTGTTTGATCATGACCAATACACACGCCACGTGCTCTGAATAGGGTTATGAATTAATTTAAGCAAGTACATGCAATAACAGGGAAAAGAAAAATAACTTATCTGGTATCTCCATATGTCTTTCAGGTTTTCAACACTGGGCATATCCACCTAATTGAGCTGACTGGCGCTATCCGAACTCGGTTCTCCGTTTGTCAACGCTGGGCATACTTCATCTCTCTCTCTCTCATCATACTCGGCACTCACTACCCACGTCTGTCCCTTGTCGCTACACGAACTCCACTCTTGACCAGTGAAGACCTTCTGAGCTTCACCTTGTCCGCGGATGCCAAGGTCACTTGACCAGTCTGGAATTCATCTAATCCGTCCGGGGAACGTCACTTCGCTCCCTCCTTGGGAACTGACCCTTTAACTTTTCCGACCCCCTATATCCCCTGGGGCCTAAGTATCGTCACAAGGCTTGAGATTGCCTCCCGCTATCCCCTGGGGCTATCTATGCACGTGCATGTTGGACTAAATTTATTTTAAATAATTTTATTTCCAACATTCCTCCCTTACCAGATGTAATCTTTATGGGGGGGCCAAAAGGAATGCTGGGGGGAAAAACTACACGCACGGATAGACTACTCCATCCTTACCTAGTAATCCTCTATCTTTTTCCTCATGTGCACTTATATATACATATAGCAATGAAATTATATAAAATATTCATAATCACACATATACACAATACACTTTTCAAACACAAAAATTAATTAACTGTTACGGTCCTGCACCCACAATACATATCTAAAAAATATCAATTCAGTGATACTGCTGGCATCTGAAGCTTACATGCACGTGTCGTTTAGTACACTTTGAGCTGTTGCTGACCAAGTATCAGTAACACATTTAACTGCCAAACGCTTTTCCGTTTGTTTGTTTGCTTGCTTTTATATTCAAATTTTTTTTTTTATTGTCATTGTCCACGTCCACCGATTCTTGAGTTTTATTGTTTGACTTAATTTTTTTTTTCTGGTGGAAAGTAAGACAAGGTGAAAAGTTATCAGACATCAAACCAATATCACTGGCAGTTCGCAATATTTGGAGAACATTGTCACCTGATTTGTGCTTTTTATATGCTGGTAATAAAATTAGCTGTAGAACACTTTGCTCTGTACGTATATGTTTATCTAGTATTATTCGTCCACAGTCACCTATAACATGGGTTATTCACCAAGGTCTCTTTGACCAACACAATAACAGCAAAATCATTTCACATGTGTTTTATTCATCTCTGCATGCGCCCTCATCGACACTGTCCTTTGTGCTTTTAAACACCACACCGCTCATTGGCCATACCGTTTTCACTACCTGTTGACCACATAGCACAACAAAGTCTTCGCTGTCAATGTAGCACTTTATTTAGTCTGTAGGTCATCCACATGAAAAAATGCGTTGCATTCACAGTAATTACGACCGTCTTTGGATACACCAGCACGCTTACATTACGCATGCCACGTGCGATCCGTTCATTATTTTCAAAAGCTTGCATCATTACTTGAATATCCTCCTGTTGTTTGAGTTTGGGAAAAGAAAACGGTGTTTCAATCACTGCTGCACTCTAGTTCCCGTAGGAAGCATAGTTCTTTTGTTCACCAACGCATGGTTCTTTTTGTTCACCAACACAGGGTTCTTTTCGTTCACCAACACGTGGTTCTTTTTGTTCACCAACACGTGATTCTTTTTGTTCACCAACACGTGATTCTCTTTGTTCACCAACACGTGATTCTCTTTGTTCACCAACACGTGATTCTCTTTGTTCACCAACACGTGATTCTCTTTGTTCACCACCACATGGAACACACTGACTTTACTCACACTTTGATTTATTTTTTTCTTCTATAACCTTCTCTCTTCCCCTGATTACGCACTGTACCGCTCTGTCATTACCCAGACTAGACGCGGCAGTGTGATCCGTCAATCGAAACAAAGTCAATTACCCAGTGGTTTAATTTTCATTTACCCTTATCTACATTCATTATCATTATTTTTTTTTTCAGAATAGCTGTATATCTAATATCTTAGATTTACACTATTCTTTCCTTCCCAAGCAAAGATAGATCTGCTCAACCCAATAAATCATTACCTTCACGCTGCACCTAAACATTATTAACATTAATATCTAAAGTTACACTTGCCAATATCACTATTAAATTTTTATTTGACGAAGTTTTCGTGCATACACCTCCACAAGAGATAACCAAGTGTTCCTGGGGGAAATATTCGGATAGAACATAACGTTAGTTAACCAGTTAAGAAATTTCTTTATTTTTTTTTTTATTTTTTTTTTTCCACCTTTCTATGAACTAACCACACACAGACTTGAAACATACTTGAAATACGGACTGGAAAATAATACCCGAACTCGAGAAAATTTTATACATATATATTACACAAAATACTAGTGAATTTTCCACCTTTTGCTTTAATATTATGAGATATATGCTAATCCTATAATAAAACATTCTGACTTACTAACTTCCGTTTAAAATGCCTTCTAACTACAATAATGAATTACTAAATCTATCAAATAAATTTAATAAAGATCCGAATTAGATTTGCTACTGGAATTGGGGCTGGGGCTGGGGGGGGGGGTGTAAATGAAATAAACTGCAGCTCTTCTATTGCTTTGCACCTTTCTGTCTCGAACAAGATTTGCTTGGCTGCTTTAACTTAAAAGGATCTTTATCGTCCTGTACTCCTAATAACTGTGAAAGATCAAATGGCGATTCTGCAGTTTGTTCTTCACATTTTTCGTTTGGTGGATTATGAGGATTTGCGAATGACTGTGAGGAAGAACGAACTGGAATCGTTACAGACTTCTTCTCTTTACTGTTCTTCACAATCTGGGGGGATTCTAAGTTGTCTTTTTCATTTTTACGTTGCTTATGTACAATTTCTGTAGTGGATTCAACTGTTGCAATTTTATCTACGCTTGCTTTGATCTTACTTCGGGAATCAACTATTGTCAAAACCTGGACCTTCTCTTGAGCCTCTTCATTTTGAGTAACACGTGGCTTTGGGGAACTTTGAGCACGCTGGTGTCTATTATACTTATTGTAAAAATGCCTACAATGACTAGGTCTTGAGGGAAATGGATTTCTGTAATTATTTTTCCCTCTGCAAAATCTCACTTTGTGGCCTACAGCTCCACATCCAAAACAACGGAGGTTGTCATAAGCCTGACGTTGTTTCTGATTTGTTACGTAATGTGGTCTAGTATTCCTATTTGTTTGATCAAAATGCTTATTCTGCTCTAACGGAAAACTTCTATGTCTCTGGATGTGGAACGTATTGACAACTGCACTGTTTACATTTCCCTGGTTGTTATTCCTGTTTTGTCTCTGGTACAATTTTCCGCGAGGATTAAAATGACTCGCGCCATTTGTATCCCGCGCTCCATGACCTGAAGATTGGGGGACACGAAACGGGGCTCTATCTCCCTGTCTTTGGTTTCCAAGATTTTTTGATGGCTGATTACATCTGCTAACTGGGTGTCCTAATGCACCACATCCGAAACATCTAACATTAACAAAATTTCGCCTAGCCTTATATCTGGAATTCTCATAATTTTGACTTTCATTAATTTTTGATAGCAATTTTGATAGCTCATTCTCTGCTTTCATTAATCTTTCACTCATTTGTTGTGATTCTTCTCGTAAGGTACTGATAAGTGCATTTTGCTGCACGATGTACTGCTGAAACATGGGACAAAGTTCTGAAATACCATTAGCATCGCCTGGGGCGCTTTCTCGAGGGATTTGATCTGCATCATCGGCAGAATTGACACTCTTTGTGATGATATGTCGATTTGCCTCAGCAAGCAGTGCATCTTGTACTGCTTGATCGAAATTTTCAGGCCCTTTCGAAAGTACCTCTGTTTGAATACTTCTTTCCACACCTGCTAAAAATTGTGATAACATAATTGAATCAACCAGTGCCTTAACCTGCTCATCCCCTGAGACCGGTGCGCCCAGATAAGAATGTGCTGATTCTCTTAGACGCGATTCATACTGGGCGACCGACTCTTCTGGTCTTTGATTGCAAGAATTAAAATTTTGTATTGCCACTACTAGAGATTGGTTATTGGTAAACCTTTTTATCACTGCTGATTTAAACATCTTGTAATCATCAAGCTGTCTAACATGGGGAGATTCACTCAAAAATCCTAAAGCTGCTTGCGTCATGCGAGCTTTTGCTACAAAAATGTTTATTTTTTCTGACCAATTAGTGACTGATTCTAATCAATCTATTGCTTCGAACAAGAAATTAGCTGAAATAAGCTTATCGTTTCCAGAGAATTCGGGAATCAGGGGAAGTACTGATGCAATAAATTGCAACTCCTGCATGGAATCTTGAACGGAGGAGCCTGACATTTTTAATAGAAGTTTAATACCTAAGTTATACACTAATACCAATTAAAATAATACCTTTATCCCTACAACATGCAATTGCGCTTTTACCTAACTCTTAGTAATGAAGTTGTCAAAATAACACCTTAAGAAAACTATTGCATGATGCATACAACAAAAGAAAATAATGAACTGCTACACATGAAGAAAAGAAAACCCATTCAATCCGTACTGCGACGGGGAAAAATACGTGACAGCACGAATGGCTCAAAAGTCACGGCACCAATGTTATATACAATTATTTTATACGTTATTATCATAAGAATAATCATATGTTATAAACAAATATTTAACCAATTCACCATAGTTATCTTCAAACGTTAATCGGTACCAACGTTACATTCTAATACGGAACACGTGTTAAAGTTATGAACAATGGCTCACGTGTTAATGCTATTCACTGGAACACGTGTTACTGTCATCAATGTTAAATACAAGGTGTTAATTTTATTGTTATATTTATTATTATGAACAAATTATAGGTGCAGCAATTACAGATCATTTACCGATTAAATTTACTTTATCGTGCCTTTTTATAACTATGGGACTTTTGTTCTACAGTGATCGTATATGGACAAAAACGTGCCCCTTATATGTACTGGCATATAATAAAGCACGGCGTTGTGATTCACCTTTATCCCGTCACTGGAATGGTGGGGGAGTAAAGGTGCCGCTCGTGAAAGAAATCAGAAACATAAACACATATCTTAGTTTACACATACCTTAACTTATGTCTTGTGTGGTTATAAGGAAAACAAACAGGAATCTTATGTGGAAGTAATCAAAATAGTTTAATACGTGAGAATTAGGAACACTAAGGTACCACGTGCGTGGGTGCCGCCGTTAACAATACCTTACACATAAAATTTACTCTTATTACGATTTTTCTCTATAACGTCTCCGGACATTTCTGCATACATCTATCTATATATATAAGTGCAAAGCTTAGTGATTCATTTTACTTCTAGTTCCTTTTCTCCTATGCTTTACTTAAATGTTTTACCTAGCTAACTGGGTTTTCATTGTTTGATCATGACCAATACACACGCCACGTGCTCTGAATAGGGTTATGAATTAATTTAAGCAAGTACATGCAATAACAGGGAAAAGAAAAATAACTTATCTGGTATCTCCATATGTCTTTCAGGTTTTCAACACTGGGCATATCCACCTAATTGAGCTGACTGGCGCTATCCGAACTCGGTTCTCCGTTTGTCAACGCTGGGCATACTTCATCTCTCTCTCGTCATACTCGGCACTCACTACCCACGTCTGTCAATTGTCGCTACACGCACTCCACTCTTGACCAGTGAAGACCTTCTGAGCTTCACCTTGTCCGCGGATGCCAAGGTCACTTGACCAGTCTGGAATTCATCTAATCCGTCCGGGGAACGTCACTTCGCTCCCTCCTTGGGAACTGACCCTTTAACTTTTCCGACCCCCCTATATCCCCTGGGGCCTAAGTATCGTCACAAGGCTTGAGATTGCCTCCCGCTATCCCCTGGGGCTATCTATGCACGTGCATGTTGGACTAAATTTATTTTAAATAATTTTATTTCCAACACTGGTAAGCCTTTCAAACAGGAATGGAGGCCCAACATTACTAGAAGTTTATTGGGATCTCTGTCTTTAAGGATAAGGTTAAGAAGATGTGGAGGTGTTTAACAGCAATCCTGTAGCCAAAAGACTTGAAAATGGAGCAAACTTTATGAGTGAACGCCAGGCTAAAGGGCAAAGTGCCGACAAACTGATGAGTGGTTTCAAGTTCAGGCAGTAAACTATTCTATTCAAGATCTATTCTGTGATTCAAATTTCTTAATTAGCCTATGTACTAAGAGGAGTGGCTTTAAAGCAGCCAATTTGTGTTTATCAAAGGTACAGGAATGGTAAGGGATGACATTATGGGTGGCCGAAGGTTTCCTGTAAACAGAGAAACCAAGTGAGAAGTCTGGGTTGATGTTAACATCCAGAAAACTAATGTTGTTGTCGACCTGTTCTTGAAACGAGAATCTTATATGAGGGAATTTGGAAGTTATAGAGGACATAAGTTCAAACAGAGTGTTTCTGGTGTGGCCAAATGATGTCATCAATGTACCATAACCAAATGGAGGGTTTTAATCCCTCTTAAAACCCTCTATTGTTTCATCCCTCTTAAAGCCCTCCATTTGGTTATGGTACGTTGATGACATCTTCATCATTTGGCCACACCAGAGACACTCTCTGTTTGAACTTATGTCCTCTATAACTTCCAAGTTCCCTCATACAAGATTCTCGTCTCAAGAACAAGTAGACAACAATATTAGTTTTCTGGATGTTTACATCAACCCAGTCTTCTCACTTGGTCTCTCTGTTTAAAGGAAACCTTCTGCCACCCATAATATAATCGCTTACCATTCCTGTACCTTTGGTAAATACAAATTGGCTGCTTTAAAGGCATACATCCACAGAGCTAACCTTATTTGAAACAGCCCTTCTGCTCTTCAAAACGAATATCAGGACATCATCAACATTGGCAAATTGAATGGCTTTCCACCCCTCTTAGTACATAGGCTAATTAAGAAATTTGAATCACAGAATAGATCTACTAGTTTACTGCCTGAACTTTAAAAAACTCATCAGTTTGTTGGCACTTTGCCCTTTAGCCTGGCCTTCACTCACAAAGTTTGCTCCATTTTCAAGTCTTTTGGCTACAGGACTGCTGTTAAACCACCTCCACATCTTCTTAACCTTATCGTTAAAGACAGAGATCCCAATAAACCTCTAGAATTACAAGGTGTCTACTCTGTCCTTGTCAACAGTTCCACAGGTGTTACCCACTATATTGGTAGTACCTACCAAAGCATCAACTGGCGATTGGTGGAACATATCACTGATGTTAAGAAAGGCAACCTTTCCACCTCCTTTTTAATTTTAACCATCAGCGATATGTCCACGATTGGCAAAATGTTAAATTATCGCTTTATTCAGCAATCAGAAAGTCCTTGGGCACTGCGAAAGCATTGAAATCTACCTTACTCTTAACACCTGCAATACAGACCTACCTTTTAACATACCTATCATTTGGAAAGCCATTTTGAAATCTAGCAACAACTGATGCTTATACCACGTGTTTCATTCCATGGCTGATGAAGGTCGAAGTCACTACCGAAACGTCCCACCACTTATAATTTTTAACGTAGCTTATGCGTGATATGAGGGCATTATGAATTATTCTAATGTTTTGGGTGTTATGTGTTTCACTGCCAATTATTCTCACTATGAATTTAACAATGACGTTCCTCATTATTGTATAAACATGTGATTACCCATTGTTGACGGGCTTGCATTGGAGTACTTAGGCATTCTTTCAGTGACCCAAAATGATATTAGTGTCTAGATAACTACACAATGGGGTTAAAAATGTGTTATTTTGCCAGTTTGGTTTTAACAATTTTTTTAGTATTATATAATCTATACTAATATATAAAGAGAGAAATTTTGAAGATGACAATCCATATTTTGGAGTAAATATGACAAGGATGGTAAATCAGATAATATCCAAAAACTTGAAAATTCCGTCGTCCTGGAACGGGAATCGAATCCGCGTCTCCCACATAGCTCTCGGGTATGCTAACCACTACACCACCCAGAACAACCAAGTCTCAAGTTTCCGATTAATTTGAATATAACCATCACAGGATTCGCTAGTCGAATCCGGCATTCATGATCAGCGAAATTTTTAAGTTTCCGGATATTATCTGACTTACACCATCCTTGTCATATTTACACCAAAAAATGGACTGTCATCTTCAAAATTTGTGTTATGTGGTGTAATCTCGTATTTCATTCATGATTTATCTGCTCCTCCAGGCAATCACAGGATAGGATTCTCAACCTCCAGATTCGCTAAACATGAATGCTGGTTGCTTCGACTAGCGAATCCTGTGATGGTTATATTAAAATTAATGGGAAACTTAAGACTTGGCCGTTCTGGATGGTGTAGTGGTTAGAATACCCGGACGCTATCTGGGAGAAGCGGGTTCGATTCCCGCTCCAGGACGACGAAATTTTCAAGTTTTCAGATATTATCTGACTTGCCATCCTTGTCATAGTTACACCAAAAAACGGATTGTTATCTTCAAAATTTGTATTATATGGTGTAATACCGTATTTCATTCCAGATAAGGAGAGAAAGTTTGTTTGTGTATTTGAGGTAATCTTGAAAACTACTGAACTGATTTGGATAATTCTTTACCCGTTGGGAAGCTAATTTCTTTCCGGTGGACATAGGCTATTTCGTTTATTTTTTATTTTATTTTTATTATTTTTGGCTGTATTACCAAATCAGATCGCTTTCAAGTAGTTCCCAATTTCCCCGTGTAATGTTCTACTTTGCTTACATACTACCTGATCACACCCAACATGAAAGAACGTAGATCATGATAATATACGGCATTTTTTTACTAATCTTGAAAACTACTGAACAGATTCGGATAATTACAACTAGTTATAGTTGATAGCGGAGAGCTTAGTTGCATGTCCGACCACCACAGAAAGGAAGATGGCGCTGCAAGTACCGAAGTGAGAACAAACGGCAGAATAACGAACAGTGGATTGTACAAAGAAAATGCCATGGTAACATAAAAAAAGTTGCTTATGACAATAAAAATTAGCGATGACAAATCTGTGGGTCAGTAGCTTTCATTTAAAAAGAAAATAATGAAAATCGCTCTAGCGGGTGGCGCTGGCAGATTGTAGAAAGAAACAGCCTTGTGTTTTAAAGATATAGATTACATCATGGTAGGGCACTATTTGAGAAACTATTATAACTAACAAGCTGATTGCCAAAGGTCTGACATTACTACATTTCTGTGCATAAAAAGCAGTTCAGTTTCCAGTTACTTGTGGAAACAATGTGAGTCACTTTGTTCATAAATGAAACAACAATTTAAACTTACATACAATTGGCTCTGTGTAGTGACAGTTCTCATGGCATAAAATGAGAGCTCATCATGTGCATTTTAAACTAATAGAATTATTAAGGTTAAAGGGGTAGAAAACTAAACAACAACATGTGCTACAAATATGCACTTAACTGTGACATCTGCAATTGCTCAAAATGTTTCATCTAATACTAGTAGAGTATGCTGCTGCAATGAAATGAAAGACCTATGTTTGCAGAATTATGTGTCAGCATTTTAACATGAGCAACATCACTACAATACACTTATGTGCTTGATAATGACCTGATATACTCTAATTAACATGACTGCCACCTTCATAGGTATCAGGACTAATATACTCAATATGAATTAAATTTGAAATTCCTTTTTTTTTTTTTCATTTCTGTTTTTCTCTTTTTGCAATTTTTATCTGCTATCTCTTGTGCTCTTATAAATGGGTGTAACACATTTATAAAATTTATTTAAATGGGATATAAGATAAACACTCATTGAAGCAGCTAAAAGCCTAATGAGTGTCACAACACATAGACACTATAACATGTAGGTAATCTTTGAGAAATATTTACAGTAACTCCCACTGAACTAATAAATTATAACAAATAAATAACAAATAAAATGTGAAATGGAAAAATAAAATTCTAAAGAATAAGCAACACAATCTAAAAAGATAAGGATTTGCGAATATTACCTATAATACGTCTATATAATTTTGGTTTCTTTTTCCAGTAAATTGTCAGGTAATAAATAGGAACACCAGACAATGTAATTGCAACTCCCATCCCTGTATCCCATGGTTTAACATAGAATGGAAATGTCACCAGGAAGAGGCAAATCACTAGGAATGATATCGGCAACAAAATATTGACCTGCACAAAACAAAATATTCACACATGAAAATCAAAAGAATAGGAATACCCAAGAGACAATAAATAAACATCATATTCTATACTAAACAAAAGAATTTGTTTTTAGGATACAAGATATAAGGATATATAGTTCATATAGCTCTCTCTCTCTCCAAAGTAGAAAAATAAATTGACTCTTCAAAGTGATAACATTACTGAAACATCCATTTCTATATCTCATTGCTTCAATCAGCATGAAGATGTTACCATGGAGATATTAACTGCATGGAATGATAACAAATTATACACTGATTTGTAAAATGAAAATAAACTGTAAATGTAGTCATACACATGAGTGAATTTATGAGAAAGTACACTGATAATATCTACAGACAATTAAAATGAGACTACTAGTAAAATTCTAGCTCCATAATATTAAAATAATAATTTTATGTAACTTCTTTACTCAAAATTATATATATATATACATATATATTTGTACTGCTGTACTGGAGACATTATTCAACGCAAAAATTTCTGATTTTCTCAAAATTTAAAATGACAGATGTTTTCAACCTGTCACAACAAATAGGAATTCCCTGCGGCAGTTTCAGGAAAAACAAAATCTGCACTTTTAAAATTGAAAGACAATCAGAAATATGTATGCTAATTTTTATAAACAAGAAAGACACCGAATTTTCAGTTGTAATGAGCACTTCTTTCGAATCCTTTCCAACACAAATGAAATTTATCAGTTATTCAAAGTCAATTCAGTTTGAAAAAAAATCAACCAGATTTCTACAATCGATTAAACATCCAGAAATAGAAACAGCTATTTACTTCCTCCAGTAGCTAAAAAGTATGTTACAAAAATTACCAAATGGCACACAAAAATTTTCTCACAGCAGAAGGAAGGTATCACAAACAAAGAGATTTTCAAATCGAACAATTAAAAGAAGAAATATATAAGGAAATATGGTATAACTTTACGCCTTCTAGCAGAAGAATTTTGCATAATGGAAAAGTTGAAAATAGGCGAAAAGTATTTTTCATGGCAAAAACTATGCTAGGGAAAAAACTTTTCAAAGACATCTTCCAGAAGCAGAGATAGTGAGAAAAAGGTTTTGACCTTAACGCCCCTAGTGGGAAAGATGTGCATTATTTTAAGAGAATAATGCACCACATCTCTATTGCAGCAAATGGCATACAGTAAAAAAAAAAAAATTCTCAATAGGGTTTTTAGAAGCAGATATACAGCTGCAAACAGAAGTACACAAACACCATCTAGTGACCGAACTGTGAACTACAAAACTCTTCTAATACAAACATAGTGTCCCACAAAGTAAAGGGTATCTGGCACTAAAATAATTTTTTAAATCGCCCATTTAGAAGCAGAGATATTGAGAAAAACAAATAAACATTTGTGCTTTTTGTGGCAAAATTGTGCATGATTTCGGGAAGAAAATACACAGAGTTTTCATAACAAGTAGTACCTGAAGGAAAGAGAATTTTTTCAATGGGGTTTTCAGTCCTGCAGATACTATTGTAAACAAAAACGTGAACTTGTGCATCCTAGTGGCTCACTTGTGCATTAAGAAATATTTAAAATTAAACGAAAAAACATTTTGCACTGCAAAATCTCTCCAACAAAGAAAGAAATTTTCAAATCAGATTCTTAGAAGTAGAGATATTGACAAAAATAAGGTTTACATCTACACCTACTGGCAGAAAAACTATGCACTATTTTAAGCAGGAGGTATTCTCAAAAAGTTTTCGAAGGTGAGTGGTATCAGTCCATGACAGAATTTTTCCAATTGAGTTTTCAGAAGTACAGATTTTGCTGCAAATACATCACACACAGAAATAAATCTTACAAACCCTGGTGGCCAAACCATTCTTTAATAAAAAGTAGAAGTTACATGCAAAACATTTCCCACCAGGAGCAGTATCTGATACAGGAAGAATTTTTCAAATCGGACTTTTAGAAGAAGAGATATCGGGGGAAACGCAATTTGCCTTTACGCCTCTAGGGAAAACCTATGTGTTACTTGAAAAAGAGAATGTACCTGAAATAGTCTTCAATATAGATGGCATTGAAATAGAAAAAAAAATTTAAATCTGATATTTAGAAGCAAATATATGAAATAAAATGTATTTGGAATTCGATATCATCTGCATTTACAACCTGTATCTGAGAGGTTATGTATTGGGGAAAAAATGGAATGCAATGATCATCAATAAGTAGTACCAATTATACTCAAAGTAGTATAACTATACTAATAATTCAAAATTTCTTGGTGTGGAATACAAATGAGTTTCCAATCTTTCGCACATCAACCAGATGGCTTTTTCAAAAAAGGTAAACAGCTAACTGCAAACTGGACAATAGAACATGTCAATCATTTGAACACAGTCACTATATGAGGTCTGATCAAAAAGTTCCGAGACTAGGCTGATATACACTGGCGTGCAAAAATTAAGGAAGAGATGGTTTTTCGAATGTAATGTCGTGCAGAAGTGCTCCACATCGACTCAAATCATACCATAAGATCCCCAAGATGTAAGAATATGGGACAAGTGAGCAAAATCGTCCAAACAAGGAATCCAAAGGATAGAAAGGCATTTTATTGAAAAGGTAGCTTCGAGCACAACTGGACAGAAGACAGAAACGTCCATGTGACAGGCGGCTGCCAAGAAAAATCCAGTCTTTAGTAGGGGATATGATCACCCCTGACTGCGTTGCAGGATTTACAACATCTGTCCATGCTGAGGACGAGGTTGTCAAGGAGCTGTTGAGGCATTGCGGTCCATTCCTCTTGTAGCGCCAATCGCAGCTGCGGAATTGTTGCTGGCGGCTGGTGACGTGCTGCCAAGCGTCTCCCAAGAAGGTCCCACACGTGTCCGATTGGATTTAGGTCCGGGGACCTTCCGGGCCATATCCATGCGTTGAATATCTTCACTCTCCAACAGCTCTGCGACAGCCACTGTATGACGAGGTGTAGCATTGTCGTCCATGAAGAGGAACTCAGGACCCACAGCACCTCTAAACAGATGCACGTGAGGCAGGAGAACCTCGGTACAATAGTGAACACCAGTGACTGAACCTCCTTGGAAGATGTGGAGGTCATTACGGCTACCAAGCATGATACCGCCCCAAACGAGAACTCTGCCACCTCCAAACCGGTCTCTTTCGATGATGTTGGAAGTGTGATTGCATGTTCCCTGCTCTCTCCAGATGTGTATACATCCAGAATCATTCGTCAGACTAAATCGGCTCTCATCCGTAAAGAAAACTCGACCCATATTTACCTGAAAAAAAAACTGAAAACTTTGCCTGAGAAAAAACATGCATATTTTCCTGAGAAAAAACTGAAAACTTTGTAGTGACCTTGGACATAATATCAGTTTTCCACAACAAACACAATTTTTTCAGATTGGACTTTCAGAATTGCAGATGGAGGGAACCATAAATATATTGTCATGTCCCATAGTAGCAATTTTTTTTTATCAGGAAAGCTCTGTAATGTGTGGAAAATTATACATTTATAAATAATCATGGAACTCATAATTATTAATATTATTTTTAAGCATAAAAATATTCAGTTTACTTGGTTGGAAGGGGCTATAATTATGTTATATTATACTGTATATCGCAGAAAAGTCTTTAAGAAATATAATTCAGGACACTGCTTTCCACAGACGTTTTGAAATAAGCAGTGATCACTGTTTGGTGGCATCTACTTTTAGAGTAAATTGCCATGAAGTTAAGAAGCCACCTAAATCACTAAGACACACCAGAGTTAAGAAACTATCATAACAATGTCAGACAGGGTTTTCAGAAGAGGATTAAGGGAAGGCTATGCTAAAATTGAAACCCATCTTGTAAGAATATTGAGGATGAGTGGAACAGATTTAACATTCATGGTCATTGACGCTTCAAAGACTCATACAATAATTGACGAAGGAGCCGATGACACCAGAAGGTGTAATCTGTTTCTAAAACCTTTAGCATTGAAAAAACTTATATGTATCATTATTATTGGCATTGATAATGAGCCTCTAACTGTTTAGAAATGACTAGTTTATGGGTAGTGGAGTTTTTCCACATGGTTTAAGGAAGGAAAACTAAGTGGATTCCCTGTAGGCATAACAGAGTTTGCTTTACACTGCAATGTTTGTTTTTCTTTGAATCTCACTGGTTTTGTAGCGAAGGGAACTATCAATAAATAAATATTTGAGTGCCAATAAAATGTATTTGCTAGTTAGTACTTATAAACTGAAGAGCCAAAATATGACCAGCATGTCTTTATGCAAATTGATACAATAGCAGGTGAATGAACAGTGAGTGTAAATGTCATGAAATGGTATAAATAACACCCGATACTGAGCTCTGTTAATCAGTGTTATTCTTGTTCTTCAGATGGAAAAGGCAGTGGACTTAAACGAGTTTGACAAAGTCCATATTGTAGGTCAGAGCATTTCCAAGATGGCAAAGCATGTGGGGTTGCTCATGGTCAGCTGTGGCTAGAACTTTCAAAAAGTGGTCTGAGGAGTGAAAAACCATAAACAGCCTACAAGGTGTGGGCCGACCATGGATCATCTGTACTAGACATGACTGAAGGCTATCCTGTATGATACAACCAACAGAAGGAATATTGAGGCTCAACTCAACTGTAGTTTGAACTGGTGTGTCATGTTGTAACAGTTGGCAGTGGTTCAGGAGCTCTCTTGGGGGAAACTGTCCCACTCCTGCTGCAGAGCCCTGATAAGTGGTGGAATGGGTTTTTGGTGGGAAATTCCTTTGTGCAAACACATCTCCCCAGAATGTCCCATGCATGTTTGATTGGATTCAGATCAGGGAAGCATGCTGGCCATGCCATCTGATGGATATCCTTGATAGCTAATACTTCATGCATAACTGCTGTGTGGTGATGACAGCTGTTTTTGCCTTTAAAAATGAAATTTGCACTGACAGCACCATGGAACATATGGATGTGGTGAAGAATTGTGTTGTTGCGGTACCACTGCAGGCGATTCTCCCTTGAATCAAATCATCTCCTTGACCTGCAGTTTGGTCATCTTCTCCTTGACCTGCAGTTTGGCAAGTCCATTGACCATGATACTGGCCCACACCGTGAAGTGAAAACTGTCATATTTGTCCCATTCAAATATGGCAGTTTTCCTGGCATCAAACTCAGTTCCTTAATATTTCTTTTTTGAGAAAGCTTACGACCGAGTCAATAGGACACTTTTGTGGAAGGTATTGAATGAATATGGTGTTACTGGGAATCTACTTAATAGTGTAAAAGCCATGTATGCTGGTAGTAGAGCTTGTGTACGAGTGAATGGTGTTTTATCAAAATGGTTTTCCATTGGTGCAGGAGTTAGACAAGGTTGTGTAATGTCACCATGGCTGTTTAATATATTTATGGACGCATGCATACGTGAGGCCAAAATAGATAATAGCGGCTTATGTCTTGGTGATATCCGTGTGTGCTGATTGCTGTATGCTGATGACACTGTCCTGTTGGCAGAGAGCAAAAGTGAGTTGCAGAGTATGTTGACTCGGATGCACGAAGTTTGCATGGAATTCAAACTGAGTATAAATAAGGAAAAAACCAAAGTTATGGTGTTTGAGAGAGGAATGGGTAGCACTGAATGTAATGCAAGTATAAATGGCACTGTGATTGACCAGGTGAGTGAGTTTGTGTATTTAGGAAGCATGTTTGACAGAGAGAACAAGTTGGATGGTGAAATCAGTAGGCGAGTGAATTCTTCTTTGAAAGTCATAGCTGATCTGGGAGGTTTTCACAGGAATGATGGGTTCTCTAGAGAGTCCCGCATGGCTGTGTATGAAACAGTAATTGTTCCTACTCTGATCTATTGCAGTGAAACCTGGGTACTGCAGAAGAAACATAGGAGTCGTTTGTGTACTGGAGAAATGCGTTACTTACGTGGGGTTTGTGGCAAGACACGATCTGATTGTGTGAGGAATGAAGATGTATTGCAGTTGTGTGATGTAAAGCAAAATGTTGTTAGCAAGGTGGAGACTAATATGCTTTGGTGGTTTGGCCATGTTGAAAGAATGAGTGATGAAATGCTTACTAAGAAAATCTTTTCAGCCCAAGTGGCAGGAAGGAAAGGCAGAGGAAGGCCAAGGAAGACATGGGTGGATCAGATTCAGGAGTGTCTGCATGAGAAAAAGATTATGAGTATGAAGTATAAAAGATCTTGTGTACGGCGTGTAATGGATATCAGTGAAGCACGAGTTGTATGTCAAGATCACTGCAAATGGCGAAGTTTGATACGACAACAATAAGTAAAAATATCTGGAAGTTTGTATTTCTTTTTGGAGCTAACCTCTGAATCTCAGAGAACAGCTTAGTGATATGTATGTATGCAACTCAGCTCCATGTTCCCTCCAGTTCAATTGCTATTTGTAATTTGATGAGACTAAAGCAACTTTCATCTGTGAACATTACATTTTGGCTAATTGATCTGAAAACCAGTCAACATGAGACAGACATCACTCATGGTGAGCTGTACGATGAGTTTTGGATAATGGTAGACATTGCACGAGTTTCTGGGCATATCTTGCTGCCTTTAGATGTCTTGAAATGGTTTGGTGTGAATTAAAACACCTATTCTTGCTTGGTGATGATTAGCTAACTGGCACACAGTAGCTTTTCAACTCTGTTTTGCCATTATAGAAAAAGACCTGCCAACCTCTCAGAACCAAAAAATGTAACACTCAAACAGAAAAATCATAACATGATGTGTGCTGATAATTTTTAAAGCCTATTTCAGTTATATAATATAAATTCCTGATGGTGTAAGGTGTATCTAAATAAATTCTTGATGGCTGCAGGTGAATGGGGAGGGAGGTAGCTTCGAATAAACAGACGCTCATCCACATTCCAGCAACGACCACTCAGCAGCTTTAAGTATGACGAAGATTCGAAAATATGAATCGGTCTCGAACATTATACGAAACGGATTGGGATTCATCCACTGGTTGCTGATTACACTTGACTTACTTTATTTCCATTTGTTAAGAGAAACTGGAAACCTCTCTGAGAAAAAAAAATTCGAAGGGGGGGGGACAGATTACACGTAAAATTTCCCCTACTTCTGACTGAAAAGGGGAAAAATGGGGGAAAACATGATTTTAAAAAAATTGTATTTTTGGCGGCAAAATCATATTATCGTACTGCAGCATAATTTATCGTACTAAATATGATAAAATTGTAACAGTTGGCAGGTCTGTGGCCAGGTAACAGTCATCCCACTGGCTCATACAGAAGAGACAACCTCCAGCAAAACATTTGGCGATGGTTCTGTGTCCCCTGAACACTGACCAAAGCAGCAACATTATGCTGTGTGCTACTCTAAACTCTCTGACATCAGTCACAGCCCGGTCTTCTTTGAGTTTGCCAATAATTTAGCCTTGGGTAAAATCATTCATGTGATGTCTGTGAGACATGCTTTTGTTACCTCAGATATACAGTTTCTCACTCCATCACTTGAAAAACAGAATGAACTCATATGAAGCATCACTTGGCCTATAGGTAGCTGTATGCAACCTCAGCAGCTGTCACATGGTCATAGAAAATTTTCATATGGGCTGCGCATCATGGAATATCTTCATACATCACATCACACTCATGTGCACATGTTAGCCAGCTCTTTTAGCCTTGTAATGTTCCATAATCATCAGATTTCATGTTTGTCCTCAGCGTATTTAATTTACACAAAAATGTAAGCAACTATCACAGATGCAAAGCATAATACAACTGAAATCATTATATCAATTAATTAAAATAAAGATAACCACATTTATCTGACTGATGGACAAAATATAACAATAGGATAAGCCAAAAATATTTTTCTTAATGACTATTCTGCCCATAAATACACAGAGCTAAAATTTCTGATTTCATTAAAGAGATGTATTTTAGGGAAGTGAATATTCACCTTTATAGGCCTTTTCAAGTCTGGCTGCTTATACCGAAGCCAAAGCATTCCTGCCACTGAGAATGCCACAAACAATGATTCAGTGAAGGCTGTGTAGTTTATGAGCACAAAAACTTCTGTAGTAGACAAGTACGCCAAACTAAGAATACACTGAATAAAATATGGTGAAATAAGGCAATATTTTACAGCACATATTTTATACAAAGCTGTTATATTTAGTTTGAACAATACACAAGAATTCAGTTATAGGGTACAACATACACTTAACATAATACAAAAGATTATATTCTTATTTAGTAGAATAAAATGGAACACAACTATGTTCCAATAATACTTATTTTTCTATTTTTAATAATTTACTAATAGTTAGCAAAAGGGAATCAGATGGATCTAAAGTTACATCCAATACCTATGTGAACATAGACAATTTCTTGACTCTTGATTGGCATAAAAAGAGAAGACAATACTGATTCTGAGTTTACTGATTCATTTCAACCTAAAATGTTACAACTGTAACTCATTCTCAGCTGATCAACTTAACAAGATAATACTTTCCAAAAAAAAAAGCCTCATGTAGTTATAGTCATTTGCAAATGTTTGAGACTACTTGTTGGTATTAGGAGCTTTCTGCCTATTGCATCAGCTACTGTCTGTTTTACTCAACTTCCTGTTGGTATTGCATCATCCTACAGCAGCAGTTGTTGATAGAGTTGGGGAAGTATGCCACTGTCAGTTTGCTTCTGGTTTTCATGATGACAGATTTTGTACGCATTTTCTATACAGTATAGCGTGATTATATCATTTACAAACAGTGATTTTATGTCATGAAGGATACTCTGAACGTGACATAAACAGAAAGGTGAATGTGAGTAAGATTGCTATTCATAATATGATTATGAAATATCAAGATACAGGTGAATTTAGCGACCGAAAAAGAAGTAAACTTCCAAAGAAAACAACCCCACGTAATAACAATACCATAAGGTGAATAGTTATGCATTCTCCATGAAGTTCGTGCAAGAAAATCAAAGCCTTTCTACATTCAAAAGGGTATATTAGTATCAGCATTATTTCCAGATGTCTTAGCAAAGATTTTGGATTAAAGTCTTATAAACTTGCACATAAATCTAGATTAACCTCTGCCATGAAAAAGAAGAGACTCCACTTTGTGAAGCGTCATCAATCGTGGACTGCTGAAAATTGGAGCCAAGTTCTTTATTCCGATGAATCAACTCTGTGTTAATTTGAATCATGCGAAGCACATGTTTGATGACCAGAAGGCAAAGGGTTTGATGAAAAGTAATACACCGTTAGCAATGTGAGACATCCAACTAGTCAGATGACATGGGGTGTTGTGTCAGCATCCGGTACTGCTTCATTATCCTTTTTGCGGATAGGCACTACTACCATGACTGGTCCTTTTTATGTGGAAATGCTACTTGAGAAGCTGCTCACTCATATGCAAGTCGATGCAGAATATAGTAATCCTTCTTACTTTTAGGCTTGTTCCAAGTCTCAAAAATTTGGAGATAAATCCAAAGTCTCTGCAAGTCACAAGAAAACCCTCTTGAACTTCAAATTTCATATTTTTGATTTTAAGACGTTTGAATTTGGCGATTGTTTTTAATTCACGGTTCGAAAAAAGATTGTGATAGTACATCGTGAAGCCTAAACTGCCCTTGAAATAACCACTTGGAATATTTAGTGCGCTTCAAAGTTTCAAGTACTTCTAAATATTGGATTTCTTTAGTAAAAATCCGCTATTGAAGGTTAATTTTTTGACGTGCATTAATACAATTGCATTTTGGACTTACCGTTAATTTGGTGAAGATTCCAAGTTGAACACTTCCACAGCACGTGGATTCCAGGTTTTGCACTTTGCTGAGGACTGTTATGTTATACTGCAAAATGAAATCCAAGCATACCACTGGGAAAATACAACCCAGAAGTCAATATTCACATGTGCAACATATTACAAAGATTTTTTTTTTTTTTTTTGTAGTTTCTTAGTTTCTGATGACATGGTACCTGTTTCTTCTATGTTATGCTTTCCATCAGTAACACTGAAGAGTAGATTAAATCCAATGATCAAATTGAATTTAGGCAAACAGTTCATATTTTTGAAGGAGCTGCTGTACATATTAAAAAGAGATCAATTCATTCAGTTAAGAAAAACTGTCAATAAAAGGAATTGGTTACTCAGTGCTAGTAGCCATGGAAAAGGATGTTGTGATGGTGAAGGGTGTCTTGTGAAGTACTAGGCAACTCAACACAATCTTTTAATCCAGAAATGTTTGACAACATAGAAAACAGCAATTCTTTTACAAACATTGACAGTAAGAAGTTATCCAATAAAAGTATCTTGACATTCGGTCCTACAGATTGAAAAGAAAATGTGTGAACATCTGGGAATTGAGTTTTCATGTATGTAGATTGCCGACAAAATAATACAAAAAAACGACACTAAACCATAAACAGGTAGAAGTGTTGATAGAATCTTCCCCTAAAACTAAGAATGAAGTAGCAATTAGTAGCTTAGCAAGAGATAATTTTGTTGCATGCATTTATGAAGAAAACTGGTAGATTGGGCAAATAGTAAGTTTCATATGGAAATAAATACATAACAGTAAAATTTGTGCATCCTCATTGCCTGTCAAATAGCTTTAGATGGCCTTTACATGATAACACATCTATGATGTACCAAATGACAAAATTTTGGCAATTATACCTCCACTATTTCCTGTTTTACCTCTGGAAGATCATATGTTATAGATGCTGCAGATTAGTCTTGTATAAACTCCCTTTTGGGGGAATCATGGAAGTATTTGATAAAGCAATATGCAATTCCTAAATTTTGAGCATTTCATACATATAATATAATTTTTCTTATGCTTATACATATATATGTATCATGATCAATATCAGCCATTATCAATCCACTTCTGGATGAAGATCTCCTTAAGTATTTTCTATCTTGAGCCTGTCACTCCAGCATACTTTCGAATTTCATCCACCCATCTCTCACATGGACTTTTCCTATCCCTTGGTGTCAAATCCAGTATTTCAGTTGTCCAATAGTGGTCAGTTCTAGCAATACGTCCAGCCAATTGCCACTTGAGGGTTTTTACTTTGATCAAGATGTCATCAACACTTGTCATTTTCCTAACCCATGTATTTTCCCTTGTATCTTTCCTGGTTACACCACAAGCATGCATCTCTTCATATACACATATTTCTTTTTATAATGCAGTTTTTACTGAGCTACCATTAGACTTTTCACTACAAAAAATTTTCCATATGAAACATACCATTTCAGACTGAGTATTAAAAACTTACAACTGAAATACTACCTTTTTTTATCTTAAACAGCATACAAATAATGTCTACCAATTTTTCAGGTTTTTAAAACTGACCATTTTTATATTAATTTTTGAAATTTACTTTTTGTTAATTTTTTTCTAAATTGGATTTTTTACCATTACAAAAGTAAAATTGAAATACAGGCAAAGCATTTAAAAAAAAAACATGAGCAAAGGGAAGAACCACTTAACCACTTATACAAGAATTTTTAAGGTGAAACAATTGCATAATTTTCTTTAAAAAATTTAGAATTGCATTTTCTGTTTTTACACTTTGATATTTTTTTAAATATACATGAGCCACAGCCACATTAAAGGTAATTGTGCATACTAAAGCTCCTACATCATGCTTCCTACAGGAAAAAAATTCTCAGCTGTAGCTTTAAAATTTCAAGTGTTATTAATTCCTAAAAATTGGAAATTTTTTTCTATTGTTGAAGGCCAGCACACCATTTTAAAAATGTCACAATTCACATATGAATTTCTTTTTTTTTCAATAATAAAAGTGATATTTTCTGTTATCTTACAATTAGGACTTTCAAATATAGTTTTTCCCAGGAAAATTTCTGAGGGTCACCTGACACACTTTTTGCAAAGTTGCCTGAATTGAAATGGGATGGGCCTTGTGCCCAATTTAAGGCCACTTATTACATGGAAGAGGAGTACACCATCCATGCCACATTCACAACCAGAAGCCCAGCTCAGATGACTAGCCAGAAACCAGCACTTCAGTCCACTCAGCCACTGGGGCAGTGTCTCCTTCTTTGAAGTTATGGCTAGGAAGAAGCATTAAGTTCCACTAATAAGGGAATGCCAAATCTGAGTGGTCACTGATATGTGTGCATTGATGTACTCTCTTTTTCTTTTCAGGTTAAAGTTCTTAATTTTTTTTTTCATAACTTGTTATTGCTAATTTACAATTTCAAGATTCTGAATTCATTACATGTCCAGTGTAATGAGCCATGTGAGTGGTAGTTTGAGATGGCGTTTTTTCAGAAATAAACAATTGTTTGGACTGGAACTTGTTTATAGGTAAAAAGAGCATTTCATGGACTATCAGAATTTGCTTTGGTGGTGGACATGAATATGAATTAATTGTGTTTTTTTTTTCTTTGCTTTCAGAACATGGATAAAAAAATGGCTGTTCAAGTACTGTTGCATCATTATTAGAAAAAAGGAATATTTGTGCATGCTGCGGTAACCGAAATTTGTGCAGTGGAAGGTGTGGGTGTAGTCAGCTATGCCACAGCAAAAAGATGGTTTGTTCACTTTAAGAAGGGGGACACCAGCCTTCAAGATGGGCCTCATTCTGGCAGACCCCCAATGGTGGATTCGGAAGCCCTGCGTGAAGCCGTAGAGGCAACACCAACCACAAGCACTTGCAGATAGTCGAACGAGATTGGGGTATCACAATCCAGTGTGGTTCGCCATCTCCACAAGCTTTGGAAGGTCAATAAATAGGAGCTGCAAAGTGGTTCCCCACGAATTGACCACAGCGCAAGCTCAAAAGGCGGATGGAATTTTGCAGAGAGCTGCTGAACCACTGCATGAACCAGCGTTTCATCAGGTGAATTGTTACGTCTGATGAAAAGTGGATCTTTTTATGTAATCCCGACATGCGAAACCAGTGAATTAACTTGGGTCAGCTTCCAGAATCCATCGCTAAGCGAGACCGCTTCGAACACAAATTCATGTGTGTTTGGTGGAGTTTTGAGGGGCCCATACACTGAATTCGTTTAAGCTGGGCGAGGCGTCACCGCTGCACTCTACTCTCAACAACTACAGAGGATGTATGAAGCTCTGGTCCGTAATTACTCGGCCCTGGTCAACAGAAAACAGATTCACCTTCAGCCCGATAACGCACCACCCCATACCGACCGACCGTTCAATGAGGGATAAGATCCAGGAGCACGATGAAATCGAACTTCTTCCACATCTTGCCTATAGCCCAGACCTTGCCCCAAGTGACTACTACTTGTTTTGGACGATGGCACATTTTTTCCGTGGCAGAACCTTCTAAAACCGTCATGAAGTGGAAGGGGTCCAGGAGTTTTTCACCTCAAAACCCAAGAAGTGGTACAGAGAGGGAATTCACATCTTTTTTTTTATTGCAGGTTTAACGACAACCGTGAGCAACTCAATGGGCTATAAGCAGTTGCACGTCCCTAATTTAGGGTACCAGGGAAGGGAAAGAGCCAGTGCCGTAAGACAAACATAGCATCCCTACCTCACCGGGATTCGAACCCAGACCCCTTTCGGACGAATCATCAGAGGCCATTGCTTAGACCACTGCGCCACCAACGCGGCAAATTCACAATTTGACAGACCACAAAACATAATGGCTTGTATTTCGAAGATTTAATTGTATTCATTTGTACTTTACACAAGTTTGAAGTTTTACTATCCAATGGTTCATTACTTTTGACTTACTCCTCTGTGTGTGTGTGTGTGTGTGTGTGTGTGTGTGTGTGTGTATATAGTCATAAGAAGAGTTAAGGACATAATTTACACCCTAAAATTTACCAAATTTTACAATTATCTGAAGATAATGACGTGCAACGCAGCAGTGATGAATATTCAGAAATTAAAAACTATAAATCAGAGACAGAAACAAAAACAATTTTACAAGGACAAAATATACAAATTTAAACTCAATACCCAACAGGCATGAGTTATGAAAAAATTAATAGCAAAACCAGAATGCAGAAAAGTGTCGAGAATGCCGAGCCTTGGCTTTATCAAGGACCAGCAAAACTCTGCATTTTCTCACTTCCACAAAGACCTAGTTGGAAATGGGTTTCTGCAAAGTCATAGATGTAAGTATTAGTCCCACAATAATTTGTAATTAATTACCATAACCACCTTCAATGGCACGGGAAAATAATTTAGCTAAAGTTTTTGCATACATCTATAACTTTCCTGGCCCAACCCATACCCTCATCTGTCACAAAAAAACAGAAAATAGTTATCAAAAAGACTCACAAGTTGTTAGAATTCTTAAGCAAACCTACAGAATAACTCAGTTAAAGCACTTGGCTGAGTAATCATACCACCAAGGAAAAGTTCCAAACTTGAAACAAAGCACTAAAAGTGCTAAAATTATGTCATCCTTTGGGGTAAAAAAAACGAGGTTTTCCGAAAATACAATAAAAATAATAATAAAAGAATAAAAATTACTACTAAGACATGTAAATAAAAGGAACTTTTGCACATACAGCTTCCACAAAAACGGACATCAAAAGAACAATTAATTGAAAGTATGCTTTGAAAAAAATTACATAAAGTAACAAATAGTTGCAATATTTACAAAATATTCCAGGAGCGCTTTAAGTGTACTTAAAGGGAGAAATTTTGTACCAACCAACAACATCAATACATCGTTGACTGCTAGGTCGAGCAAATGGCATACTACTAAAATGAAGAACATTAAAAACGCGCACGATTTCCAATATTAAGTGAAAGAAAATACTCAAAATGTTAGAAAAACAATTTGCACCAAAACCTAATAAGAAAAAATATGTAATTACCACTATTTACGCTCTCAATAAAATCAAGAAAGAAAAATTCTCAAGCACAATAGCAAGAGCCAACTCACAATGTTGCGTCTTACACTAAGGAAAATAAAATGGCCGACCAACTCCGCATTGCTTCCAATAAGGAGGGTGTGCGTGCCTCATGGCTGCCCCGCATAAAATGACGCTACACACTAAAGTCCTCCAAGATAAATTACAAACCTTAGAATGAATACCTGCTTGTCCAGTAAGAGTAGAATATCTCTCCAGAATATACGAAAATTATTATCAAATATACTCGTAGTGTATTTAATAATTTTTACATGTATTTAAGTACCTTAGTGTACTTCTACAGACACAACCAGTAACCTATTTATTTTAACTTAAGTTTTACCATTTTTAGGTTAGCTATTCTAGTGAGAGAATACCTAGTTTACTTTTTATATTCTTTTATTTAATTTTTAATTAAATTCTAAACTTTTTTTGTGTGTTTTTATTTGAATTATTTTTATTTTTAATAGGACTGTCCTATCCATAGCACTAGAGGTTCCAGTTTTTAGTTAATATGCATCCTCCAGACCAACTTCCAATAAGGCTTTCATTGGCCAGAATCATTTTATTAACTTTGAAGAAATTATAACATATCTGCTAACTTAACTCTATTATTCAGAATGATTTTTCTTAATACTCTTTTAATAAAAAGAGCTGGAATCTTGTTATCTAGAAAACTGTTTAATAGAATACTTATGTGGTTATTGAAATCCAAATTGTCACTGCAAATTCTGGAAATTCTTAGTACCTGAGAAATAAGAACATTTTCAATTACTTTGGTTGATATGTTATTGTACCAGTGCAAACATTTTATTACCTTGAAAGGAAAATTTACTCTTATCAAAAAGGCTGATGGATGGGTTACCTCTATTAAGTTTAATGCTTAAGTCTAAGAAATCAAGTTCTTGATTATTTTGGTTAGTTTTACACAAGTTAAGAGAGCTGGGGTAGATATTAGCAAAATCACTTTCTATAACTTCAGAATTATTTATACAAAGCAAATTGTCTATATACCTATAAGTGTATAAGTAGTTATCTGAGCTTGAGGATCTATTTTTAATGAACTTATATTCCTTGAAGAACAAAAATAGATTACTTACGCTGGTTGAATGAGATCCTCCCATAGGGATCCCTTTTACTTGCTTATAGAGAGTATTATTGTATAAAATATGGTTATTATTTATGCAACAATTAAGATAAGAGTTCCAAGCATTTACATTAACAAATTGGTTAAGCTAATACAAATTTTGAAGATGACAATCCGATTTTTTGCGGAAACGTGACAAGGATGGTAAGCGAGATAATATCCGAAAACTTGAAAATTTTCATTGTCCTGGAGCGGGACTCGAACCCGCGTCTCCCAGAAAACGTCCGGGTATGCTAACCACTACACCACCCAGAACAACCAAGTTTCAAGTTTCCGATCAATTTGAATTTAACCATCACAGGATTCGCTAGTCGAAGCAACCGGCATTCATGTTTAGCGAATCTGGAGGTTAAGCTTAAATTCTACATACAGTTCTTTAAAAAGGTGTTAATGATATCTGAAAGAGGCAGATTAGTATATAGGTTCTCGAAATCATAACTATTAATATCTATGGGATTTATGCTAAGTATGGTGGAAATCACTTCGGAATTATTATTTATTATCTAAAAATCTCTGTACTGCAAGTTGGTACAATTACGAATGTGTTCCAAGACCCCCTTTCAAGAGTGCTTCGAAAGCCTGATAAATTTTCTTTTTATGACTCCTGACTCCACTAGCTATGAAACTAAATTTTACTGGATCTTATGAAACTTAACAGTTGCAAAAGAAAGGGAACTCAGGTTCATATGTCCTAAATTGTGGAATTTTAAGCTTCTTGAAGAAGGCCTTAAAACGATTTTCAAGATGTTTGGTAAAATAACTTACTGGCTCATAGGTTACTCTATTATTAAGTTCTAGATTTAACAATTCAAGATTGAATTTCTTGCAGATAATTGCAAAATTATTGCTAGCTTTATCTGTGGCTGTAAAAATATATTTATCTTGTAGTTTAGGGAGAGACTTTTTAGCATCTCTTGAGAAAAATAGATTGCTGTCAAAACATAAATCAAGACCAGCTAACTTTCCAGAGAAGCTACGAATAACATTAAACTTCCATTCTGTAAAGGCCTCAATAGGCTGATTGTAAGCTAAACTTGTCTTAATAATGTATCTATTAACATCTTGAGTAAAATTCTCAAGAATTTGTTTTTTAGAAATATGAAAAGAAGGCCTGAATTTAGTACCCTACTCTAACAAACTTCTGAGCTTTACATTTTCAACAAAATTTAAGTTACCAGTGATTATATGTATGTAATGCCTATTATAGTGAATTGTATCCTTAAGCTCTTCACAAGAACATGCAAAATCTACAGGTAAGAAACACGAAGAACCAGGTTTGTAGTTTTTAACTATAGACCCTAAGGTCCTAACATACTTAAAACTTACTACAGACTGGTGCCTGGGAATGGGAAAATAAATTGCATTGTTGTAGAATAGTTTCCTAACATTGAGATGATCATAGCTTCGGTTAAGAAATCTGATAGTTACAAAATTACTGGAAAAACCTTTAAGAGAAATTTTTTCTTTAAGAATATGCTTCAAGAATATGCGGCATTCTCGACACTTTCTGCATTCTGGTTTTGCTATTAATTTTTTCACAACTCATGCCTGTTGGGCATTGAGTTTGAATTTGTATATTTTGTCCTTGTAAAATTATTATATTTGTTTCTGTCTCTGATTTGTAGTTTTATATATATATATATATATATATCTTAGCAGTTACAATGGCTCTGAAAACCTGCGGTATTGAAGATGCATACATTAATATTATTAATAACATCTATGAAAATGCAAGTGCAAAGATTAGGCTGTTTGAAAATACAACACACGTAGAAATTGGAAAGGGAGTGAGACAAGGTGACACCATATATCCGAAGCTCTTTAATGCCACATTGGAGGGTGTTTTTCAGTCGCTGAGCTGAGAAAACAAGGGGATAAAGATTAATGGAGATTATCTAACCCACCTTCGTTTTGCTGATGACATAGTCATTTTTGCAACTACCCCATCAGAGCTGCAGAGTATGATCCAGGAACTTGCTGACAAGAGTAAAGAAGTGGGATTAAAAATGAACTTTCAGAAGACAAAAGTGATGTTCAATGCTTTTACAAGAAATGAAGATTTATCGATTGATGGAGAAAAGCTGGAGATAACAGACACGTACGTTTATCTTGGACAGCAGATATCAAGTGAGGGTCACATTGGTGAAGAAATTAATCGGCGTACAAAACTTGCCTGGAGAGCTTTTGGAAGAAACAGCATAATTTTGAAGAGCAATATGCCATTATGTCTTAAAAGAAAAGTGTTTGATCAATGCATCCTTCCAGTGCTTACGTATGGTGCAGAGACGTGGACCTTAACTAAAAGAGACATACAAAGGCTGCAGACAACTCAAAGCAGCATGGAGAGGTGCATACTTGGTGTAACCAGGAGAGATAAGAAGAGGAACTCATGGATCCGAAAAATGACAAGAGTGGAAGACATCATGATCAGAGTTAAATCCCTGAAATGGCAATGGGCTGGACATACTGCCAGAAGGACAGATCATCGATGGGCAGCCGAAATTTTAGATTGGATTCCAAGGGACAGGAAAAGACCCAGAAGAAGACCACATGGGAGATGGGTGGATGAAATTCGAAAGTATGCAGGGATGACATGGAGGAGACTGGCACAAGACAGACCGTTTGTGGAGGAAACTTGGGGAGACCTTCGTCCAGCAGTGGATTGATAATGGTTGACAATGATGATGATGATATATATCTTATTTTTGGGGAGATGCAAAAATTCCTCTGTGGTAATAATTTTACCGAGTTCTGAGTTCAATGTTTGTACACTTTTGGGGGAGAAAAGTTCAAGGACTTTCCAGGACTTATCCAGGACACACAAAAAAATTACAGGATGATTATTACGTTTTACAGCAGTGGCGGTTCGTGGCAACTGAAACAGGTGGGGCCAGTAGCCGAAGTCAAACAATGAAATAAAAAAAAAACTGTCATCATTAGGCCAAATATTCAGACCCCCACCCCACCCCCAAGATTCCTTTACTCTGCCTCTGTTTACCCCCTTGACTCACAATAATGCTCAAATCAGGTAGGAATGTGTCAACTATTGTATTGCACATGAAAAAATTTCCTCAGAATAAAATGCATAACTATTAACAGAAAAATGTTAAAACCCCTTAAATAAAATTTTTACCTTAAAACATATGAGCATTAATTTATGTTAGTTGTGCTTTGTGTTTCTTCAGATTTCTGAACTGAGGAATAATCACAGGATTCACAGGATTAAAAAATGTAGTGAAAAAATAATAACTCCAAATATATGCAGGGATGGAATGTTTCATGAATTTCGTCCCATATAGAATGAGTACCATACTACCATTCGCATTATTTTAAAGATCTAACCTTTTTTTTTTTTTTTTTTTAAAGAATTTGTGAAAAATAAAAACATATGTACTCATGTGCAAATTATACTTACAGGTTTTCTCATTTATTTATTTATTTTTAACGTAGAAAATCCTCTTAGTTAAAACTGAAATTAGTTCTGCAAAGCGCTTTGTAAACTTCGTACTCTTGGAAACTCAAATTCTTGGGCTGATAAAAGCACAGTTTTTTTAACTGAAGCTTTTCGACTCAAATTCTTGGGATGATGAGCGCTGTGTTTTTTTAAGTGAAGCTCAAACTAAAAATTATTGGGGTGATAAGCACTGAATTTTTTAGGTGAAGCTTTTCCTCCAGATTTAAAGCAAAGAACGGAGATTTTAACAAAATATCCACTCCATTCATTGTACTCGACAAGCAAAAAAGTCACGACACAAAGGGACAACACATCATCAAGAGAGACACACACAGAAAAAACAACTAACTGAGCTTTGCTACATTTGAAACCCTCCCACCACCATTGAGCTTGGTCGGGGTAAGCTTCTCTGTCAGCCCACGGCATTAAGGAAATGGGTACTCTCCAGGCCAATCAAATCAGCGCGGGGCCAGATCTTTTTTGCACACGCAGTTAAGACAGTGTTGTATGTAAGTCTTCATTCTGAATGAGACGGTGAGGAAATCGTCTCCTCTTCGCTTGCGTAATGATGTTACTCGGGCCTGTTGGAGCTGGCCCCAATAACCTCACACTCTGAACGTGATCTCTTTCCTCAGGGAATAGTTTTTCATTTTTGAAGGAAACTTTTCCCTTAGGTAATGGTTTTTGAAGGGAAAGGTTTATCACCATGTAGTTAAGAGACAGAATAAGAATCAGGGCAAAAAAAAAAAAAAAAAAAAAAAAAAACCCACATATTTCTAGAAATAAAAATTTTTTAGGTGGGGTCTGGCCCTTAATGACAAACCGATCCTGTTTTACAGTATCATGGTCAAATTATTTTGAAAAAATAATTTTGGTTTTAAGTAATAAAAATGATGAAAGATTTATATGCACGAGTGTGCTTTTTTACTCATTACATTTCTTTTCAATGCTTTTCATTGGAGAATTACCCAATAATGCAAACTGAATTATGGTGGTGCAATTACCACAAGGCCACTATCTCAGAAAATCCTTTCCCTCAATCTGAAAATGTCATTTTAGCTGCATCACTATTCTTCACTATCTTCCCATGTAATCAGTCTATTATTGACAACAATTGAAATTATGATAAAATAAAGCAAGGGCAGATCCAGAATTTAAGATTGGAGAGGGCACACATCTAATCAGTTAAAAGTTGAAAATAGGTTCTTCATGGGAAAAATTATTCCAACAAAAAAGAATTTTTTTCAAATACTCTCCCAGAAGCAGAGATAGTTAGAAATAAATAAATAAATAAATAAATAAATTGACATTTACGCTCCTGGCAGAAAATCTTTGCATTACTTAAAGAGGATAATGCTCCACATCTCTATAGTAACAAATGACATACAGTAAAGAAGAAATTTCTTAATAGGGTTTTTAGAAGTGGCAATACATCTGCAAACTGAAGTACAAAAACACCACCTAGCGACAGAATTGTGAACTACAAAATTCCCCATATACTAGCCTAAAGCGTCTACAAATTAAATATCATCTGGTGTAGAAATAATTTTTTAAATCACACATGTAGAAGCAGAGATATTGAGAAAACAGATTAAAAATTGCAGACCTCTAGAGGTAAAATTGTGCATTATTTTGGAAACAAAATATTCACACAGAGTTTGCATAGTTATATTTGACCAAAGACAGAATTCTTTGAGTAAAGCTCATGTTGAGAAATGGCTTCCTAGTTTCTCAATTCAATTACTAATCTAAAACAACTATTATGGGAATTTTACTAGGAAATTTTTTCATGTAATTGCAAATTTTTGGAGAAAACTCTTCTCCTTCTTCAGGCTGTCTTTTTGTTGTCACTTATCCTGTCAATATTGCGGTTACGGTTAACCTTGACGGTTTAGGCTATTTTTCAACAAATCCTGCCAGCTGGGAAAATATTTTGCAGTCATTGATGAGGAAAAGACAGAAGTTTTTCAATTGGATTTTTAGTCCTGCAAATATTGCTGAAAACGTAAACTTAAGCACTCTGGTGACAGACTCGGTATTAGGAAAAATTTGAAATTATGTGAGAAACATTTCTCAGTGGAGATGCTCTCCAAAAAAGAAGGAATTTTTCAAATAGGACTCTTAAAAGCAGAGATATCAACAAAAATATGATATGCATCTACGCCATGGGTGCAAGTTCTGAGATGTCGCCAAGACTGAAAATATTTTGAATATCCCCCCACCCCCTCCCCATGCACACTCAGACATAAACACAATATACATTAAATATTATATGTGGTTAAAATTCATTATTAAATCAAAAGAGCATAAAACGACCGAACATTAATGTATATACATGTAAACAAAATTTGATGTCCATGCAAATTGTAATCTGAAAGTTAAATTTGATTATTAGGTAGGAACTACCAGTTGAAATTTAACAAATCTCCAAAATTCCTTATCTTGCAAAAGAAAAGAAAAAAAAATCTTGCATAATATTAAAGTCCAATCTACATATTTGCTGCTTATATAGCATTTTAAGCCCATAATAGAAATATGTTAACCAAATTATTGAAATTGTAATAATTAATACATACATACCATGGGAGATGTTTAATAATCTTTAGTAAATTCTGTTGAATCAAATAAGTGTTGCACACTTTTAAAAGTCATTTAAATTGTAAAATTACATAAGGATAAAAAAAATTATAATCAAGATTATGCATGTCCAACTGTAGTTACGTACACAGAGAGCTTGTTTTATTAATTCACTTCACCATGATCACAGTTTTATAGTAACCATCACAAATTTTCATAGGTGAATTATTTCTTTGAACAGGAGCGACTCCAGGCAATGTTTGTGTATGCTGCTGTGATCGTACACACTTTTGATGATCAGCATCCTTACTGTGTCTGAACAGCACTTTTTTACCATTGCTTCCATAGTTTAACTTTCTGCTGCAGAAAACACAAAAGCTAAATCCTGGTTCCTTAATTTTCCGGCACCAAGAACCAAATTTGACGTCATGGGCAGAGATCATGCTAGGATTTTTCAAAAGAGTAAAAATACTCCTTCACAATTTTTGAAGGAGTATTTTTTCTTTTCAAAGGAGTAATTTTAGAGAACGAACAAATTATCGCATTAGATTTTTAGCTAAATAATATTTTATATTAAAACAACTAATTATATCTATATATAAATATGTAAACATGAATTAGCATGTAATTGATTTTCTTTTATATAAAATAAGTCTTAATTTATCAAAATCTTACCTACTTGTCTTGTTTTATCCACGAGGCTGCAAAAAATTTTGTTTTGCTTTCGAAAGACTGTACCAAAACTTGTGTGTGTGTGTTGCTTCACAGATTCAGATTCTACACACTCAAACTTCAAAAAGAGTTCTATTGTGGAGGAAGGAAATCTACAGTCTATCTCAATCACAAAAGATAAAATAAACCTTCATTGGACATTGTGATGTGCAAGTTTAGTATTGCAAAGGTCAACTAATTTATTATTTTTGAACATGTTTTCCTTCAGCTCTGAAAAAAAAATATCTTCTTGAATACTATGTATGAGATGTTTACAGTTAACATAATTGAGAGTTGGTTGATTCAACCATTCTTCTGATATGAGGAATGTCCAATTTCTCCCTTTGCAACTATTTATAGAGGGAAAATAACATTTAACAATAATTCAGGACAGTGGAAACATCGCGAAAAAAAAAATTACGAAAAAATCTTCGCTTTGTCCGACTTCCGTTTTCGGAAATTTTCCCTCCGTTTTCAAGCTGAAACACAATCGGTTATCAAACAAAGTTATATTTTACAAAAAAAAATGAGCAGAGGAAATATTGCGATTACAGAATAAATCTGCAGTTCGTCTAACTTCCGTTTTTCAAAAGTTTTGAAAGACGAAATTCCGTCCCAAGCCGGGAACCCCCCCCCTCCTCCACCACGCACGCACGCACCCCCCCCCCAAAAATATCTTCAGGTTTGATGACAACAAAGAGTTACTCTTCGAATCCGCGAAAGAAACTCGTGCTTACAAGGAAATTTTTTTAAAGTTTATAAGGAAATTTTTGCTCCGTCGAACTTCCGTTATCGGAAACTATTGTCTACACTTTCAAACTGAAATGCAAACATTTATGCAATAAATTGATATTTAATAACAATGCTGGACAGGAAACTTCGGGAAAAAAAGAAATTAAGGTTCGCGGGAAAAAATTTCACTCCGTTTAGCTTTCGTAAGTTCTGAAAAACGGAATACCGTTCCCCAGGCGGAAAACGAGTCCCCCACCCACACTAATCCTCCGAAAATAAATTTTTTTTTTTTTTCATCGCTCGGGTATAACCGAAATGTGGAATTCCGCGAATCCGAAGAACAATCTCATGCCTGATTCGTAACAGTCTGCGATATGCAAAATGAACTGCTCATACCGGTCTAATATTGCGATTACAGAATAAATCTGCAGTTCGTCTAACTTCCGTTTTTCGAAAGTTTATATATTTATATATATTTTCAGACCCAAGATTTTATATTTATATATATATTTTCTTAAAATTTCGTAAGGTAGGAGAATCCCGCCCTGAAATGGCAATTAAACGAACTTCAAAACACGTAGCTTTTCACTTCCTCCACGCCAAGGTTTAACGGCACCACGCTGCACCGATACACTAGCGCGAAGCGTTTATATTCTTTGACACTAGTCTCAATTCCGACGCGGCTGAAATGCGCATGCCCATCGGTTGAGCTGCTCTTTACCACACTGCCTGAAGGTTCTTCCCGATGATTGCCGAAAGCCGATCCCTAGCTGAACAGCTCGGCAATGGGAACCAAATCATGATTTTTTCATAAACTGCGCCATAAAAGTTAAGATATAATTTCTTGATAAAAAAAAAAGTCATTTTAATGACAAAATCACGATGTAATCACAGATTATAAAAGGAAATTTCATATGGAAAAACAATGCGTAAAAATACGCATTTCTAAATTTTAAAGCGTATTCGGCGTTTTAAGGCGTTATCGCGATCTCTGGTCATGGGAATCAGTCTCATCTAACCATTCCCACCGCCACTTATTTTTAACACTGCTATCGTTCAACGCCAACATATTTTTCGAATCTATGAATTCGATAGCTGACTGCATGTTGAAAAAAAGGAATCACAAATTTACCAATACTTAGTTAATTTCGCATACGTAAATTAATATAGAAATGCGTACGCATACACGCGTAAAATACGGCAAGATCGACTGGTACGACTCACTCCAAAGATTAGCTGTGTCCTATGGTGGCAGAGCCAGTGGTGTCTCCACCTAATACAAGCTCAATGGATGAACCGGTTATGGTGCGTGACGTACCCGTAGCGAACAGAAAGCCAGGGACGGGCGAGGTCAGCCAGGGCCAAACTAGATTCTGACGGGCCAGAGCATTGGAGTAATGTTTGCGTTATGACGTCAGCAGAGGAGTCCGTACAAGAGAGCCCCAACGCCTGCCTGACGAGAGTAGAGCGGTCGCTTTGATTCCACATTTGAGTAGCGATTGTTTTTTTTTTTTTGTTTTTTTTTATTGGAGGTTTAACGACCACTGTGAGCAACTCAATGGGCTATAAGCAGTTGCCCGTCCCTAATTTAGGGTCACTGGTTCCAGGGAAGGGAGAGAGCCAGTGCCGTAAGACAAACACAACATCCATGCCTCACCGGGATTCGAACCCAGACCCCGTTCGGACGAATGATCAGAGGCAGCGCCTTAGACCACTGCGCCACCGGGGCGGCGAGTAGTGATTGTGACTGTGTTTTGTGATTTCTCACAGCAGTTTTAATTGGTTGGATACACAAAAACTTCGACATTAAAGGTAAGTTAATTGAGGTTAATCGAGTCGTATTATTGTGTTGCTAACGATAAACAGACGAATCTGATAGCTTATCGTTTATTTATGTTGAAGCACATGGTTAGGCTTACCGTGGGGCAAAGCGTATACTCGCTTTGGCCGTGGGGGAACGCTACTCACTGGTGAATGTCTCTGTGGTAATAGAAAATCAGGAATGAATATTTCTTTCTCTTGGCTCAAAGCTCTCGAACGTTTTTATAACACTATCATGAATAACCTGAAATTGGATTATCGTGAGACTATGACCATTGTAAAATAGCTTTCTTAGCAACATGAAACAGCAAAATGTTTCATCAAAACCCAATCCATTTTAAAGTAACGCCTTGATAAACTGCTGTCTTAAAATGGTTTTGCATGTCTGTTTTTATGAGCATTAATAGGGTTTTCTTCCCCAAAATAGCACAAAAAGAATGGGAATTTTGCTAGGAAGCTATGGTATTACTCTTCTCTATATATGCTTAGTAATATTAACAACAAAATTGAATGTAACTGTTTACTAAATGAGTTTTCTAATACAAAGGGAAGACTTCAAGTTAATTTATATGATATACATTCTGTAGCTGCCCCAGTGATGCAGTGGTCTAAGCACTGCTTTCTGATCCATTCATCCAAGATGGGGGTTTGGGATATTTTAATATGTTATGATGCACGCATTAATTCATGCATCATAACATATTGTGCTCAAATCCTGATGAAGCAGTTGATGTGTTATGGCATTGGCCTGTCCCCTTCCCTGGAACCAGTGGCCCTAAATTTGAGATGAGTGACTGCTTATTTATTGCCTATCAAGTTGCTCATGGTGGTTGTCAAGGCCTCAAACAAACAGGATAGAGCACAGACATGTAAAAAAATTCTGCCTCAATTTTAAAAATATTTTTAAGACTTAACTTGATATCGTATGATAGACTTCATATCATATAATTTAAAATGAAACCCCATGCAATTGCAATAATTTTATGTTTAGTGTTCTCCCTAGAGCCTTTTTACTGGGCGGCCCTGTCACTTAATTTTGTCTGCTGCCCAGCTATATTTCCTCTAACGAATGTTTTCACATATACACATAATAGTAAGAATTAAAAACTTATTTGCACATACACCATCAGTGTTGATGAAAACTGGCTAAAATCTGTGTTACCGCCCTGGTGGCACAGTGGTCTAAGCGCTGGCTTATGACAATTCTTCAGAGAAGGGTCCAAGTTCGAATCCCAGTGAGGCATGGATGTTGTGTTTGTCTTACGGCACTTGTTCTCTCCTTTCCCTGGAACCATTGGCCCTAAATTAGGGACAAGTAGCTGCTTATAGCCTATCAAGTTGCTTACTGTGGTAATTAAACCTTTAATATATATATATAAAGCCACCTCGGTGATGCAGTGGTCTGTGATGTCCTCTGATCATTTGTGGAACCATTGGCCCTAAATTAGGGACAAGTAGCTGCTTATAGCCTATCAAGTTGCTTACTGTGGTAATTAAACCTTTAATATATATATATAAAGCCACCTCGGTGATGCAGTGGTCTGTGATGTCCTCTGATCATTTGTCCGAAATGGGTACGGGTTCGAATCCTGGTGCGGCATGGATGCTGTGTTTGTCTTGTGGCGCTGGCTCTCTCCCTTCCCTGGAACCAGTGTCCTAAATTAGGGACGGGCAACTGCTTATAGCCCATTGAGTTGCTCATAGTGGTCATTAAACCTCCAATCAAAAAAAAAAAAAAAAAAAAAAAATCTGTGTCAAATGTTATTTGTTAGTAAATACTCATTTTTTAAACCATTTTTGCACAATTTTTTAACTGTTTACTATGTTATGTTGCATTAATGCCTACCACACCACTTAAGATGTTTAATAAGTATAATAATGTTAAGGAAAACTTTTTTTTTTTTTATTGGAGAAGGGGTCGTTAAAAGTACCACCCAGCTAAAATTACTTGCCACCTAGCTGTAAAAAATCCAGGGAGAACACTAATGTTCATCAGTTTTATGCATTAATAAATTTATTTCTTGATATTTGTTTATTTAATGTGTAGATGCCTAGGAGATGTGTTCCTGGATGCAAATCCAACTACACCTACCCGGGGAAAGCAAGCGCTTATGTTTCATCTTTCCGTTTTCCAAAAGACCCAGAACTTCGAGCTCAGTGGATCCGCCAAATCAACCGGAAGGATTTTCAACCCAATGACAATTCTGTTGTGTGCGTTGAGCACTTCAGTGAGCAGTTTGTGAATAGGGAAGATCGTATTACCAGGGGTGATGGGAGTTTATTGGTTGTGCCGCGTACGCACCTGGCATTAGCCAAAGATGCTCATCCAACAATCTTCCCTAACCAGCCCTCATATTTATCATATGAGCCACCCCCCAAAAGAAAAACACCAGAAACACGCATGCTTCAAATGCAACAACGTGATGAACACAATTTTAAAAACTGGAATGAAAATGATATAATAAATTCATTTAATGATTTTGTTACTCATTATGGAAATAAAAATTTAAATGGTTTCTTCATAATCAATAATCTAAAGCAACTTATGGGAATTTACTAGGAAATTTTTTCATTTATAGCAAATTTTCGGAGAAAACTCTTCTCCTTCTTCAGGCTCTCAGTTTGAAAAATGATGATTTCATTCTTTTTTATAAGATTGATTATTCTGACTGCCCTAAGATACCCATTTGTTTTAAAATATTTTCTGATTTGCAATTAGATGTTTGGTATGATGGCATACCATATAATGTTAAAAATTTGGTATGGGTTTTGGGTCATGAAAAAAGTGTGATCGATGGACAAAATTTGAATGTCTGTTATTACACCTCAGTTCCTTTTCTTCACAGGCAGTCACACCTGTGGCTAAACTGAATACATCACTTTCATTGTTAAAAGCATATGCAGATGACATACAACAAAATGAAGAATCTTCTAATTCAATTATTTTGAAAATACTGTTTATCATAGAGCAATTAAAACTTTTAACTGCTAAACAGTACCGCTATAGCCCTCAGTTGTTACTGTTTGCTGCAAAAATTCATTTTTGTCATCCATCTGCATATGTTATGTTACGAAACAGCGAGTCTCTAAGCTAGCCCCATCCAGTCTATTTGAAAAAAATTGGTTCCACGTTAGATACTTGTGGCAGTGGTATTATTAATAGGCATGTGCTTTATCTGCAAGAGAAATCAAAACTTCTTGAGGAAAGAGAACTGGTAGTAAATGTTCTACTGGATGAAATTTATGTTTCCCCTGGTGTGGGTTTTAAAGGAGGGAAAATAGAAGGCATTTCTCAAAACATCTCTTCTGAAGCCACAACAATACAAGCATTCATGATAACATCTGTGTTTTCCAAAAATAAAGACATTGTTGCACTTATTCCTGTAAAAAAATTAACTGCTGAACAATTACAGACATTCACACTTAAGGTTTTGAAAATTCTTAATGATTCTGGATACCAGGTACTTGCATTAATATCTGATAACAATAGGATTAATCGCAATATGTTCACACTTCTATGTGGTGGTAACCTTGTATCCAGTATCATTAATCCCATTAATGAGAATTTGCACTTGTTTTTGCTGTTCGACAATGTTCATTTGTTGAAAGCAGTTCGTAATAATTGGCTCAATCAGTCAAATACAAATCAGACTTTCTTTTATCCATCTATGAATGACTAAGAAAGTTTGTGTTGCTAGTCTCACACATCTTCAAAAAATATACAATAAAGAACAAAATCTTGACATTAAACAAGCACCAAAACTCTCCCGGAAAGTTTTGTACCCAACATCTGTTGAACGGCAAAATGTTAAACATGTTGTTGACATTTTTCATGAAACAAATATAGCTGCTTTAGAATGTACTGCAAAAGAGTTTGGTAGTGATTTATTACAGACCAAAGAATTTATTACGATAATGAGCACATGGTGGAAAATTGTAAATGTAAAATATCCTACTAAGGGAAAACATTACGTGACAGTAGCTGTGATCCAGTACACAACATACTTGACAACAATATTACATTTCTAAAGAAGTTCAGTTCATGGCTACAAGCTTGGATCAATATATATAGATGTAAAGATACATCCACTTTATCAGGCTTTGCTGTGCCTGAAAAAGGTGGTTGTTTATCCAAAGAAACACAGTTTGCACTTCAACATACTACAGATTGTCTTGTTCATTTAACAAATTATATGTTCGAAACTTTAAAACCATCATACATTTTGTTTGGGAAATTTCAAACAGATTGCTTAGAAGCTCGTTTTGGACAGTACAGGCAGTTGAGTGGGGGAATTATAATATATCTGTGATACAAGTTTTTGAGTCAGAAAGAAAATTAAAAGTCATGAGTTTGGTTCAAATGCAATCATACAAAGTGGTGAAATTAAACTGAAACAGTTCTCCTTTCCCCAAGAAGAAGTAAATGATGAGCAGCATTGTTTCTCACACACATTTGACAATATTTTGCACTTGTGTGATAGTGTAGATATATCTGAATCAGTTATCAGTTTTAGTATACATAGCTGGTTACATAGCAAATAAAGTTCAAAAAGAAATACAGTGCTTAGATTGTAAAAAAACTTTGGCCTGCGATAGGAAATTGGATTATGAATGCTCTGATGAAGTTGCCAAATATTTACAGCTTATAGATAGGGGGGGGTCTCACATGGCCAGAGGAGTTCACAGTGAAGGTTGTATTAAAAACGTTTCAGGTGTTTCAAGCTATTCTTCAGGAAGAGCACGAGCAGGCCTTCATTGAACTTGTTTGTCAACTTACTGTAGAAAAGCTTGAAACTTCTGATACCACATCAAAATTTAACTGCAGTTGTAGCAATAGTCCACTAAAGTTGGCCAAAATAAGCATAAACCATATGGTCAATATTTTGCTAAATAATTATTGCAAAGCACGAAACGATCAACTGAACACATCAAAATTGAAGAGAAAATTGTCTACTCTTAAACCTGCCACTGCATATAACACAAGTGGTCAAGTGCAAGAGAAAGTCCCTAAGAGGAGGAATATAACTGCAAACAAAGAGAAAAAAAACAAGTAACACGTAAAGCAGCCTATGATAAGAATGTGGCTAATCACAGAAAATAACAAAAGAAATTCAAAAAAGAGAAATAAAACAACAGATTAAGAATGCAAGTAGATATGCCTCCAAAAACTTGAAATTTATGTTGTCCTGGATTAGGAAGTTAACCCGCATCTCCAGATTTATGTATGAGTATGTGTTACTATTACCCACCCTGAACAAGGAGCTCCCAAGCTACTGTGGATGTGTTTTGATTAAATTGGCACCCATCTTCCTGTAACATCTTATTTAACAAATTAAAAATTCAAATGGCTGCTCTTACAGTTTGCTTGTGTAGCTGAATACTACATAATTCACTGCACTTTACTACTTGATACTGTTGCAAATAATTTTTTAGAGAGTGATCATGGTAAAGCATGCATGGTGAGCTTTCCGAAATATCCTAACAAAGCAACCTGCCCCCCACCACCACCACAAAAACGGTCCCACTAAAACATTTAAATAATTGTAATAAGTGGCTTTCAAAAAGCCAAATAGAACACAGCTTTTTTTCTTTAATATTTTACATAAAGTGCTGGCAAAATTTTACAATCATGACATCTAGTTACTAACTTAATTCCATCTGTTTTTTCATATCCATGTGACAGACTTTTATATGGATGCGTGTGTATGTACTGTAGCCGCTTAACAGACCTTCATATGGACATGTGTATGTTTTATGTATCAGTGATGCTCCACATGATTTTTGTTAAGTGGGGGATCATAAGAATGAAATAATTTTTGACTGAAAACCCAAATCTTGTGTGAAGGCTGTGAAGTTGTACTTAAAGGGATATGTATACATATAACACCCAGTTTCAAACTTAATTCCATATGTATTTGTCATATCCATGTGACAGACTTTTATATGGATGTGTGTGTATGTATTGTTGTATCCGCTTAACAGACCTTCATATGGACGTGTGTATGTTTTATGTATCAGTGGCACTCCACATGGGTTTTGTTAAGTGGGGGATCATAAGAATGAAATAATTTTCCCAGATGTCATCTGAAAAGGTGGCGGGAAACCCAAATCTTGTGTGAAGCCTGTGAAGTTGTGCTTAAAGGGATATGTATACATATAACATAACACCCAGTTTCAAACTTAATTCCATATGTATTTGTCATATCCATGTGACAGACTTTTATATGGATGTGTGTGCATGTATTGTTGTATCCGCTTAACAGACCTTCCATATGGACGTGTGTATGTTTTATGTATCAGTGGCACTCCACATGGATTTTGTTAAGTGGGGCATCATAAGAATGAAATAATTTTCCCAGATGTCATCTGAAAAGGTGGTCGGAAACCCAAATCTTGTGTGAAGCCTGTGAAGTTGTGCTTAAAGGGATATGTATACATATAACATAACACCCAGTTACAAACTTAATTCCATATATATATATATATATTTGTCGTATCCACTGCACATGAATTTTATTAAGGGGGTGAATATAAGAATGGGGCAGTTTTCCCCACATGCCCTGTGTAAAGGTGATGAGGAAAATCCAAGTGATTTTCCTCATCAATAATACACAGTCATACCTGAATTTTTATACACAGTATCACCTGGATTTTCCTCGTCAAAAACAGTCATTCAAATATCTTTTGTGTGGCTTTGTTTTGAGACTACTAGAAAGAAACTCTGAAGTCCAAACATTTAGTAAGTGCTTCAAAATATATAGACCTTTGCAGGTAAAGTAAAATAGTAAATCAGTTTGTGTCATGGCAAGGAATTGTGTGTGTGGTAACAAAGTTATATAGAAAATTGTCCTGCATTCTTATTGTCCTGGTATGCTAAATGAAGTATTCCTAACGATCAGTGTAATACTGATTTTTTTTTTTATTATTTTTTTTTCCTGTTTCTGAAATTTGTGTTCATTACCCCATCTTTTATTTCTGAACTGAAATAGTCGGAAATAACGGAATGAAAAGTCGAGTGCGATAACTTTGTTATCTTCATTCCTGATATTAAAATTGCGTACTGAAAATCAATTGCTCAGGCAGCTGTTATGTTTTTGATTAAAAAAGAGTAAAGCAAGGCATGATTATGTACATCATTTCATCTGTTTAGTCATATTTTCCAGATTTGTTTTCTTGGTGTGTGGGTACACAAATTAGGTTAACATTCATACCTATATAAACGATGTAAAAATTACTCCCGTTGTTTATGCTGACATATTCAAATTGTAATAGGTAAAGAAATAAGTCGACTGTATCCCGTTATTTTGAAAATAAATCGTAAGAATCGGAGAAAATTTTAACTAAGCGACGACACAAAACAAGTTTATAGCGGCGAAAATACCGCTGTGATCTTTGGCGATCGGACTCCTTTCGACAGTGGGGGCGTGGCAGGCTCAGGCCCGTAGACTCTAGCCGGCCCTGGGTCAGCCCTGGCGAGGTTGGGTTGGGGGTTATGACGTAGGCGAAGATCGGCGTAGAAGCTCCAAGGGACTGCTCCTCGATTCCTCTTCAACCAGAATGCCCCTCTTACCCAGAATGCATCAGGTGTCGCTGCTACTCCGAGTTTACGATAAACTAGGTACTACGGTACGAGCGTGGTTGCCGATGGCGTACTTACTTTCCGGAGTAGAGCGTATGGATAGAAACGGGGAAAAAAAAAGAAAAATGCATATTTGGAAATTTTATTTTTACTGATATTTTCTTCCGTCCCGCTTCCGTCTTCGGATATTTTCAAAAGACGGAATTCCGTTGTCTGGACGGAAAACTTGCACCCATGATCTACGCTCCCTGGCGGATAAACTATGCATTATTTAATGAAGAAAGTATTCTCAAAAGGTTTTTTGAGATGAGCGGTATTGGTCCACAAAAGAATGTTTTCAGTAGAGTTTTCTGGAGCTCTGATTTTGCTGCAAATATATCAAAGCAGAAATAAACACTTATGCCCTCTGATGGCCAAACTATCCTTTACCAACTATTAGAAATTTTATGCAAAACATTTCCCATCAGGAGCAATATCTGATAAAGGAAGAATTTTTCAAAACAGAGTTTTAGAAGCAGAGATATCGAAGAAAATGCACATTACCTTTATGCCCCCTAGCAGAAAGTCAATGAATCACTTAAAAATTTTGAAAATATATGAAAAACATTTCGCACCCGAAATGCTATCAGACAAAGGATTTCTTCAAATCTGACTCTTATAAAGCAGAGATATTGACAAAAATAACATATACATCTACGCCCCCTGGTTGAGAAACCATGCAATATTACATACATACATACATATCACTAAGCTGTTCTCTGAGATTCAGAGGTTAGCTCCAAAAAGAAATACAAACTTCCAGATATTTTTACTTATTGTCGTATCAAACTTCGCCATTTACAGCGATCTTGACACACAACTCGTGCTTCACTGATATCCATTACATGCCGTACACAAGATCTTTTATACTTCATACTCATAATCTTTTCCTCATGCAGACACTCCTGAATCTGATCCACCCATGTCTTCCTTGGCCTTCCTCTGCCTTTCCTTCCTGCCACTTGGGCTGAAAAGATTTTCTTAGTAAGCATTTCATCACTCATTCTTTCAACATGGCCAAACCACCGAAGCATATTGGTCTCCACCTGGCTAACAACATTTTGCTTTACATCACACAACTGCAATACATCTTCATTCCTCACACAATCAGATAGTGTCTTGCCACAAACCCCACGTAAGTAACGCATTTCTCCAGCACACAAACGACTCCTATGCTTCTTCTGCAGTACCCAGGTTTCACTGCCATACATCAGAGTAGGAACAATTACTGTTTCATACACAGCCATGTGGGACTCTCTAGAGAATCCATCATTCCTGTGAAAACCTCCCAGAGCAGCTGTGACTTTCAAAGAAGAATTCACTCTCGTACTGATTTCACCATCCAACTTGTTCTCTCTGTCAAACATGCTTCCTAAATACACACACTCACTCACCTGGTCAATCACAGTGCCATTTATTCTTACATTACATTCAGTGCTACCCATTCCTCTCTCAAACACCATAACTTTGGTTTTTCCCTTATTTATACTTAGTTTGAATTTCATGCAAACTTCGTGCATCCGAGTCAACATACTCTGCAACTCACTTTTGCTCTCTGCCAACAGGACAGTGTCATCAGCATACAGCAATTCTGCACACACGGATATCACCAAGACATAAACCACTATTTTCTATTTTGGCATCATGCATGCATGCGTCCATAAATATATTAAACAGCCATGGTGACATTACACAACCTTGTCTAATTCCTGCACCAATGGAAAACCATTTTGATAAAACACCATTCACTCGTACACAAGCTCTACTACCAGCATACATGGCTTTTACACTATTAAGTAGATTCCCAGTAACACCATATTAATTCAATACCTTCCACAAAAGTGTCCTATTCACTCGGTCGTAAGCTTTCTCTAAATCTATGAAGGCAGTAAAAACTTTCTTCCCAACAGCCAGATACTTTTCAATCATCATGCGTAATGCAAAAATCTGGTTAGTGCAGCCTTTACCAGGCATAAAACCACTCTGAACATCCCACACTTTCAATGATGTAAGACCCCATACTTTTTCAATAACAACCTTACCAAACACTTTCCCTGGCACACTCAGTAGGCTAATACCACGATAGTTCTTGCATTCAGTCTGATCACCTTTTCCCTTATACAAGGGAACAATAATAGCATCCTTCCAATCCCGAGGGGCCATTCCTAACTCCCAGCACAACTGGCAAATTTCAGTTAACCAGTCAATTATAGAGTCACCACCATACTTCAACATCTCTGCAGTTATGCCATCAACTCCTGGAGCCTTACCATTCTGAAGAGATTTTACAGCTTTACACACTTCTTCTCTTGAGATCCCTCCTGTGCTTTCTTCCCTCATTGTGACATCATCTGCATCTGTCTCAGAATCACTTTTGCTCTCCTGATCTAATAACTCACAGAAGTATTCACCCCATTTCTCACTTAACTCATTGGGCTCCCATATCATTTCCCCAATGTCATTCTTCACACAACTTACAACTTTGTTTCCCCTATTTTTCCTGAGTCTCATGTACTTCCAGAAGGACTTTCTATCTTTCCAAAAAGCCAGTTCATGCCTTTCCACTTTCTCCTTCCTATCTTTTGCCTTACTGTGGCAAACCAGCTTAGCAGCTTCACGCTTCTTACAGCAATATTCATCCACAGAGACTCTACCTTGCAACATCCCCAAATAGGCTTCCTTCTTTTTCTTTACTGCCTCATCAATCTCACTATTCCACCAAGCATCACCTCTATTGTTACCCACTATTGTGATGCCACAGACCTCTTTAGCAGCAGTGACAACACAGTACTTAAAACATTCCCACTTCTTTTCTACATCCCTCTCACAAGATTTCAGATCCTTCAGTCCTTCTCTGAGTAAGTCAGAGTACCACTGATGATCTTCAAGGAGCCAATCAACCTTTATTCTTTCTATCCTGTGTCTCTTCCTATTCCTTTTCCTCCAACCAACATTAAGTTTCACTCGTGACACTACCAAGTAATGATCAGAACCAACATCCACACCTCTCATCACACGGATGTCAACAACTAAGTGTTTCAAGCGCTGATCATAAACAACAAAATCTATCACACTCTTTTGACCAAGAGTACGATTTTCCCAAGTATATGTGTGTATATACTTGTGGTTGAAATATGTATTAGAAACACACAAACCATTCTCCATGCAGAGTTCAATTAATCTTTCACCATTATCATTCACACAAGGATCATTAAACTTACCCACAACATTGTCAGAAATTGCATTTTGCACACCTACTCTAGCATTGAAATCCCCTGCTATTATAACTTTTTCTTTAGCACCAAACTGGCTCAAAACAGCTTTTAGCTCATTCCAGAAATCTTCTTTCTTATCAGAAGGTTCCAAGTCACAAGGAGCATACACTACAACAATTACAATTCTCTGAAGTTTCACTTTCAAACGAATCCAGATAATTCTCTCACTTATGCAACTATAGTGAATCAAGTTGTTCTTCATCTTTTCAGTTAAAATCACACCTACACCAGCCTGTCCTCTCATATTATCCAATACTCCAGACCACACACTCACCGTGCCATTCACTTCTTCTACCCCAATTTCCTTCTTTTTGGTTTCACTTGCACACAGCACATCTAGTCTACACTTATTCATCTCCTCAATCACCTCACTCATCTTGTCATTTATGCCTCTAGTATTCCATACACTAATCTTACATTCACTCAGCCGAGATCTCTTTCTCATACGCCGTTTAGAAAGTCCAGGTCGATTCCGTGGTGGACCGTCCTTCTCAAGTGTGGTAGGTCCACCATATCCCACACTTGAGTCATTCTTAATATTTCTTTTTGTCTTTTTAATCAGGTAAGTACATCAGTGTGGGTGATTAGCCCACAGCTGAGGGTTCCAGTTGGTCATTCAACCTAAGGATTCTGGAACAAAACCCAGTGAGTTGGGGTCTTTTTGCCAATGTCACACAGAACTAGCTCGCACCTCTCCAAGATTCACAGAGGCCTAGTTGCTGTTGTGTGTGCCATTGCCACAAAATAATTTTTCCCACCGTGATTTTAGAAGCTCAGATATTGCTGCAAATACATCGGAAGCTGAAATTAATGCTTACACCCCACTGGTGGCCAAACCATTATTTACCAAAAATTGGAAATTAAATGCAAAACATTTTCTATCAGGAGTTGTATCCGGTACAGGAAGAATTTTTCAAATCGGAGTTTAAGAAGCAGAGATATCAAGGAAAACGAAATTTACTTTTACACCCCCATAGCGGAAAATCTTTGCATGACTTGAAAAAGTTACTATACCCAAAATAGTCTTAGACATAAATGAAGTAACTGGTTGTTTAGACAGGTAAAAGAATTGTTTCAATCGGATGTTTAGAACCAATATATGGAATAAAATATATTTTGAATTTGATATCTTCTGCATCTACGCCCTCTGGCGGAGAAATTGTACATCGTAAAAAATATCGGAATACAAAGATCATTCGCACATTTCAAGCTTCCCAATGCAAAAAGAATTTTTCAAATCGAACTAATAGTTGCAGATATGGTGTCGACTGACGGACAAATCGGTAACATAAGCAAACACGGTTGTTTTTACAAAAGACGTGTTGAAAAAGAGGTAACACTGATTTCCTAAAAGAAATTCAAATATATATTTTTAAGCGCTAATTTCAAATTTCAAGGCATTTTAAGACAGCTTTAAAAAAACACCATTTTTCCAGGATATTCCAGGCCTTGAAATCATGTTATGATTTTCAAGGCCTGAAATATCCTGATTTTCAAGGCCTGGAATAACAAATGCAAAGTAACTTAACAACAACATAAAAAAATATTTCCTAGAATAATACATAGAATTTTGCTTCGAGGAGAAGTAATTTTCAGCATAGATTGTAACAGTGGACTTACACTGCTCGACATAGAAATTGCCCCACCCAGAAGGAGTGAAGATAGAGGAGTGAAACTGAGCATGCAAATAGGAATACATAAGAGTTTACATTGATGTTATTTTCAGCCACATACAGTGTTTATCAGATGAGATAATGCAGCACAATAAGTATATCTCAGCAAGTGGTTGCACTGCCATAGATGGCAATACAGGCAACAATACGGCACAGCAATGAGTCATAAAGTCTACAAATATCATCATCATTGTAACACCAAGCACGGTTTACTTGCTCCCATAATTCATTGTGATTATGCACAGGCCGACTCGATTTCAGACGACAACCAATGTGGTCGCACAGGTTTTTGATTGGGAATAAATCAGGCGATCTTGCTGGCCATGGGAGTGTTTGAACATGTTGCGAACATTGTCTGGAGACACAAGCAGTGCGTACATGGGCATTATCTTGCTGGAAAATGGGGTGCTGTAGGCCATTCAAGAAGGGTTTCAAAATAGGCTGCAGAGCCACACTCTTGTATTGTGCAGCTGTCAGTGTGCCTGTGATGTGGACAAGAGATAACTTGCTGCCATGTGCAGTAGTACCCCATACCATGATGCCTGCATGACAGGCAATATGGCTGTTATGAATGAAACCGGGATCCATCCACTCACCAGGGTGTGGCCAGAGAGAAACAGGATTCATCACTGAAGCCCACAGTGGCTTCAGTGATGAATCCTGATACCAGTTTGCATGACTTCGGCAATAAGCCAGACGAGTGCTGCAATGGCTGGCAATCAATGGCAGTCGATGTAACAATTGCCTACTGCGCAGGTTTAACAGTTGTAACACTCAGTGATTATGGCGAAGTCCATGACCAATGACACAGCACGTGGAATATCGGCTACTGTGCTTTCTGGTGACAAACTAGCATGTCAAACAAACTGCTGGTGGTCCAGGCATGCTGACATTTGTTGGACTGCACCACTGCTGCTCTGACTCAGGTATGAACCTTCCTGTAGCCACTGGTGCCAACAGCATCCAACAATTCGTGCATCTCAATGCATATGCCCAGTCATACGACATGTAGACCAGCCAGTTTCACAAAGGCCTACAATTCTTCCTCTCTGAAATGCATCCAAATGGTGATAAACCTGCTGACTGCATGTACTCAGCATTTTTGGCATTTGCTGAACAGTTTCCCAGCACAAACAACAAATCTGAAACATCCATGACACTTACACCAGCAACCACACATTACCATTCCTGTTGTTGCTGGCACCTTCATCTCACAAATGTGTGAAGTCATCAGCTCTGATTTAACATCATTTGCATATCTTGAGTGGGTACCCCCGCCCTGCGATTTGCACGTTTGTTGCTCACTTCCTTTTGGGTGGGGCAATTTCTATATCGAGCAGTGTATATATGTAGGAGAAATCAACAGGCAACTGAAAACTAGGCTGGCAGAATACAAATCAGCAATGAAATTGATAACTAACACAGACTATATGCACTGGTGAATGCAGCAGTTACTTAACGAGGAATAGAAGTTGCAGCAAATTAAGTTTCATATGAAACTTAAACTGCAAAACAAAATATAGGAAGATAATAATGTGTGCATAATTACAATTATGAAAGGAGATTTTCTCCTCCCTGCCTAACCAGAAAAAAAAAAAAAAAAAAAAAAAACCATATGGACATCATGTGCAGAGCTCCTGACCCGTATATGCACACCTACTGCCTCAATGGTGAGTAAGCATACTTGAATTTGTTTTGGGGGACTAGCTGACATATGAAATCTTTTAATCATTCCATGTTTTTACAGATTAATTAAAAAGGGAAAGCCTTGACATCAAATTGAGATACTGACCAGGGCATGATTTCATCTTTTTTGCTCACTTGCAAATTTTCCTAGTGGCCAAATAACTTGCTAGCATAATATTTGCATGACTAGCAAGTGAAACTAAATCACACAGTAACCCATTTTCTAACAAAGTTACACAGAAATTTTAATATACAAGTATTTTGACTTACCTGTTTTACAATAAATAGTGTCTTAGACAAGTTTAGCAACTGATTTGGTATTAATTTTCTGTAAATTGTCATACCATATGAAAACATTTCACCGACATTCCAATGCAGATATCTTGCCATATGGTGTTTATGCTCAGGGTGTATGATTTTTTCATCATTCCACTTCATAACTGCTGACTGTGGATTAAAAATCTCTTCTTTTGGTCCTTTCAATTGTCATCAGAGCACTTAAAGTTTTAACCATCAACTATATATACAGGTAAACTGCGAATGACATCACAATTTCTGGCTCCAACATCAAAATGGGAAATATCACGTAATTTTGGGCAACAATGTTAAAAGAAAATTCTACAACTTTTCACTGGTGAGAAATGAATTAAATAATCAAACAGATTCTATGTGTTTCTGGTGATAAGTGATTCCAATTTTTCATACATTTTTATTACAGGTAGTAAGGGCGACCATTTCACCTAAGATTTTCATATTTGAGATAATAGTTATCGTATATGGGAAGTAATAATCAATATTGAGATTAAACTTCTAATCTTAGAAAACATGTGCCTATTAACAAAATAACACAATCATTCGCAATAAAAAATAAATCTAAGTGTTTCAAATTTTTCACAAATATTCTTCACAATGCTCTAATCACTGCCTATAATAAAGTGTATATATGCACATATACTGTATATTTTAAGTAAAGTTACCCTGGTCATGGCAATGTCATTGCTGTATATACCCAGCTGGCCACTCAAAATGCAACACCAAGAAGGACACGAGATAGTAAAGCCAGATTTACTGGACACATAACAACAAAGATGAAACGATTGAGCTTACAGGCCCGTGCGACTTGTGGAACACGCAGACATTAATAGTTCGTGTGGCCTCCATGGCTGGCAATAACGGTCGCTACACGCCGCAGCATTGAACGAAAAAGGCTTTGGATGTGAGCTTGGGGTATGTCGGTCCAGGCTGCTTCCACACGTTGCCACAGTTCATCAGGCGTAGCCGGGGGTGGTGCTTGCCGGGCCACTTAGTTGCCGATCAGCGACCAGACGTGTTCGATGGGCGACATATCGGGAGAACAGGTGGGCCACGGCAGCAGTGACACCTGGTGGGTCGTGAAGAATTGTTGCACGATGCGTGCCATGTGCGGGCGCGCATTGTCCTGTTGAAACGTGGCCGCTGGCAGGTCCTGGAGGTAAGGGAGAACCACAGGCTCCAAAACGTCGGAAATGTAGCGGTGGCTGTTGAGCGTACCGGCGATGCATACCAGAAGGTAGCGGGGTCATATCCAATTGCGCCCCAAACCATAACGCCAGGCGACAGACCGGTATGGCGATGCATAATGCAGGTGTCATACAGTCTCTTGCCGTGGTGCCGCCTCCCGCTGGTCCAACCATTGTGTTGCAGGCAGAAGCAGGATTCGTCGGAGAAGACAATATCATGCCATTCCGTAGTCCAGGTGTGGCATTCAACGGCCCATTGCCGCCGCCCTCGCCGGTGGTGTAACATCAATCGTAATCGGAGAAATGGGCGAGGTGCGACAAGTCCCCGCTCCTGCAGACGACGTCGAACGGTACGATGCCGACACAGGTTGTTGCGCAACACCCCCTAATTCCTGCGCTAACGTTCGTGATGTGGTGCTGCGAGCCGTTAATGCCCGCCGCATAACATGCCGGTCCCCTCGTTCGGTGGTGTGCCGCGGCAATCGCTCACATCGGTCCGTCCGTCCCTCCTGCACCCACCGAATCCATACTCGCCTCACTGTGGCTGGATGTTGTCCACATGGGCGCCGATGTCTTGGTACGATAAACCGCTCTTGCGATAAGCCACTATTCGTCCTCTGTCGAACTCCGAAACGTGCTGGAATGACTGCCGTATTCTGCGATGAGGCATCAGGAAGCTTCTCACACACAGGTCCGGCAGCACAACACACTTCCACTACTTACACCCTTCTTATAGTGCTTCTTGGTGGCGTGCCGGGCGCACAGGATTTGCATATGCCCTGCAATGCTAATCGTTTGCATGTCCTCTCGCGGGCGACGCATGCTGCGAATTTCAGGCCAATCGGATGCTTCCTTCTTGGTGTTGCATTTTGGGAGGCCAGCAGTGTATGTATATATTTTTTTTGTGTTAACTGTATACATCAGAATTTTCACATTATACATAATACACATGAAATACTGTAGCTCTGTATAATAAGTTATTAATGAGAACATCACTTGACATGAAGTATCAAGTAGAAATGCAACCGGTTCACACAAGAACACACACGAAAAAAATGGCCTCATTTATCCTAGAGATATCCTGTAATATTGAAATGGTTGCAATTCATTTTTTATAAATGACAATTTATTAATGAATATATCTTTAGGTTTATCATTCCTAAAAACCACAATTTTACCTTACATGATTTACCAAGTGGTAATATTTAAAAGCAGCATGTCAAGCCATAGGAAAGAATTGAAATTGGATAGAACAAAATCACTTCTGCCTAATGTCACGTGATCTGACGGCTCTCATGTTGGGATCACGACAGTTCAGTGGCAGCCATTATACACTGCCGGACAATTGCTAAGGACGGATGACAATACCAACGATAGCAACCATAAAATGGAAGGCAGGAAAATGTGGAAATTAGCATAAGTGCGGGATACAGTAAGACGTGTTGTGCCTATGCAAATTTTGGATTGCCGAACAAGTTCGTGAAGTCATAGCGCTGATAAGAGATATAAAGGATTTGACGTGTATTGACCGTTGTTGTTCAAACGCAAAGTTGAAAGGGAAAGAATCAATTGACGAACTTGCAATTTTCAGTATGTCTTCCCGACATCACCTAGATGATTTTACGCATGGCCGTATTATTGGCAAGATTGAAGAAGGGCGAAAAATAACAGATGTTGCCAGGGAGTTCGACGTCAGCCACAGTGTTGTTTCAAGGCTTTGGAAATCATTTCAAACAAATGGAGAGTGTAGCAAACGTCACGGGGAGGTCGTGTTCGAAGTACGACACCTGCAGAAGATCGGTACGTAGTGCTATCGACAAAAAGACACCGGCGCAGCACAGCTAGTGATGTAGCAAATCAGTTTATGGCTGCTACTGGCAAGCGGATCTCCCGAAAAACTGTCGCCAGACGTTTGCATGAAGAACTATACGCCCGCCATCCTGTTGTGTGCATCCCATTGTCCAGATGTCACCGTACCGCCCGTTTGCAATGGTGCCATCAACATCGCAATTGAACTGATAACGACTGGTCTGCTGTCCTCTTCTCAGATGAGAGTAGATACAGTCTATCGTCTGATTGTCGACGACAACTGATCTGGCGTGATAGTAGTACTGCATATTGTCCAGCAAACATACAGGAAAAAGACCGATATCCGACATGTAGTGTCATGGTATGGGCTGGCATCATGATCAATGGCCGTACGTCCCTCTATGTGCTTCCAACTGGGACTATGACTGGCCAACGATACATTAATGATGTTCTGCTACCTCATGTTTGCATGTTCCGTGGTGCTGTCGGTGATAGATTCATTTTCATGGACGACAACGCAACATGTCATCGAACAGTCGCTGTCCAGGAGTGTCTTGAGAGTGAGGATATTCAACGCCTCGTATGGCCAGCACGTTCTCCAGATCTGAATCCCATTGAAAATGTGTGGGATGCTTTGGGGAGGAGTCTTGCTGGTCGCCAATGCCCTCCAATAAACAAGGACACCCTCATCCGTGCACTGACAGAGGAATGGGATAAATTACCTCAACAGCTGCTTGATAATGTTGTGCAAAGCATGACACGACATGTGGAATCTTGCATCGCCCTCCATGGTGTCCATATCACGTATTGACATCTTACGCCGGAACGCATGCGGACGGTAATTGCATTGTTTTCACGTTTACGTATTCTGCACAAAATGGCCTGTTTGTCCTTTGAACACGTTCCAAAGCCTTCTGGATTTCAGAGCACAATAAATTGTCTTTCTTGCAATGTCCTGGCATTCTGACATTATTTTATTTCACTTGGCATCCAACCACACTTACTTTTTTATGCGCTATATAGCCGTTTATGATCCGTCCTTAGCAATTGTCCAGCAGTGTACTAGTGCAGGGTCTATCACTATATATAACAGAAGGTTTCAATAGACAAATTGTTCCCCTAATCACCTTGTGTTCTTTTTAAAAGAACTGAATCTCACTTCACAGCATGCAGTACTAAGTGGAAATATCATTCAAATTTCTGCTTCATTTAATATGTTTTTATAGAAATCATATTTTTAAATTTCAAAATACACCAGAGCGTGCACACCCAGAAATGCTCATAGCATAATACATCCATTTATTCACTGCCAGGGTTCGTACTCTTTTTGGGGGAAAAAATTCAAGGACTTTCCAGGCCTTTTCCAGGCCATATACAAAAAATTCCAGGATGATTACTACGCTTTACAGTATCATGCTCAAATTAGTTTTTAAAAGCAATTTCAGTTTTAAGTAATAAAAATGATGAAAGATGCAAATGGATTAGGGATGATAGGGGGGAAGGGAATAGAACTGTCCATAATTAGCATGTTCTCGTTGCGCTAGGCGCTTAAGCACTGCTGAATTCAGTCAGACCCCCAATGGTCAAATGATTGAAATGTGCTGATGTTCATGGAATGAAATGGTTGATCAGCTATGATAACCGCATAAAAGTTCGAAGGGGGGGGCGATTTCTTTTTTACGTTATGCAACATTCTACATTACTCCAGTATTTATCTTGTCATCATCAACAATAGCAATGTAACTACCACTTACGATCGCGGATATCGGCCAACTGAAAATCTGCCATACAACTAAGGGATACAACACACAGGTATCATGTTACAGTGTATTGTAATTGAAAAAAAAAAAAAGATTTCAGAAATTAAAATCGAAAAAAAAAAAAACTTTCAGAAATTAATATCATCAAGTCATGGTGTTTCAAAAATCCGCTTTCCTTTATAATGTTTAAAAACATGTAATGTTTTTTCTTTTTTACCTGTCGTGTATAATAAAATGGGTTGATTTTTTTATGGAATCAGACGTCCATATGTCCAATTGTCTTCGTCTGAGTTCACACGTTAGCTACTGTGTACAAGTAGACATATTTTTTCAGCTCAAAAATATGTAGTTTTGTATGTATTCACAGTATAACTCATTCCGTATTCCCACAGAACAAAATTCAGCAGATACAAATGAAGAACATCAAGACCCACCCAACACCATGTTTCCGATTGTCTGCTGTTTATATTCAAGAAATGCGAATATGGATCAATGGTGAATGCAGCAACTATGGTTTTTATTTATTACCAAGAAAAAAAAAAGGAGCCTGAAAGCTGTAAAGCTGAAACGGATATTTCTCCCCCTCCGAAAACATTCCGATTAAGTTCAAACAGCAGGAGCACGCGTCCACGCACACTCAACCTCTGGAATGTCCTGATGGAACGGCTTCTTTTCATTTGGCACATCGCCATAAATCACCACCTGCAGCTCACTGAAGTGTCTTCCTCCTTCACCCTAACTATAGGAGAAAACGCAAAAAAAAAAAAATGCTGCCCAATTTTCGACAAAATGACCAAATTTACGTCATAACGTTGCAATTTACTAAAATACGTTTATCTGCTGAATTTCGCTAAATCCATTGAAAACTTTTTAATTAGATTTTTTATTAAAACAGTAACTCAGACATCTGAATAAAAATGTATGTTTGTAATTAAAAGAGAGTCCATATCATCACAGAAACAAAATTTAAGGATCACTCTGTTTAAATAAACCATGGCATCTAAAAAAAAATAATTTGCTTGCTTTTCCCGTAATTTATAATTGCCGTTTCTTTTTTGAATCCGATTTTGCAACGGAAGATTTTTTTTTTTTTTTTTTGCATCTGCTAAAGTTTCAAACGGAATTCGGCGAAATTTGCACTAGAACTTTATTGTGATGTATTTTAACCACTGTAAAAATTTTACTGTGTTATTTTCAAAATTCCGGAAAATGGATTTCTGAAAATATCTCTTAGTCCTTTTGAGCCGTGGAAGTGATAAACAGGTGTTTGCTTTCTTCCCAACCAAGGGCTTCGGATCAGCGCTCCCAGCTGTCAATCAACCGTTGCTATGGTAACACCCTTTCTGCTCAAGGCTCACTGTCTAAAGAGGCACACATAATAAAAATTTCCAATGCTAACTTTTTAAGTTTTAAACCGATTCAAATGGAATTTTGGGAGTGAGCTTCTGTAATCCAATTATAGTAAATGTAAAAATTTCAGCCACTTTTGTGAAAAATTCGCAAAGATAGTTTTCTTATTTTTTATCATAAGTAGCCGAAGTCTCTTGAGGGGTGGGCCGGAAGCAAGCGTCTTAATGCAATAAACAAGGAGCAGATGAATGTGTTGTTCAGGCATACTCTTCACTGGTGGATGCCAGCTGACTTGTAAACACGCGACCCCCTTGCAAATGCTAAATGTCTCTTCTTTCCCCTTCTGTTGTTCTCAGTAGTTGTCGGACGGACATCAAGCTCAGGGCTAGAGAATGCATCAAGCTCCCCTTCCCTAACAGACCTGCTAGTAATAATCCAATTTTATTGCACTGGAAGTAGTGCTTCCCCCAGCCAAATTAGGATTTGGGCACATCCGAAACACCACTGTAGCCGGCGGTTTCTTTGAGAACAGAGGAGAGGAACTTAAAAAAAATTAAGGGGTAACAGTCAGTAACACGATTTCCTAAAAGGGCATTTTTTTAAGCACTAATTTCAAATTTCAAGGCTTTTCAAGACAGCATTAAAAAAATACCGTTTTTCCAGGATATTCCAGGCCTTGAAAACGTAATCATGATTTTCCAGGACTTTCCAGGTTTTCAAGCACGCGTGCGCACCCTGACTGCTGTAAAGCACAAAGTTGCGACAAGCATTCACACTCCACTGGGAGGCTTTTTCAAGGCAATGGTAGACATTAAAAGGCATTTTTAGATATACTATTGCCTTGAAAAAGCCTCCCAGTGGAGTGTGAATGCTTGGCACAACTTTATGTGCTTTACACCAGTGAATAAATGGATTTATTACGCTATAAGCATTTCTGAATCATATTTTTGTTGGGACATCCTGCTCTAAAAATGTTTTGACCCTTTTTTTCATGTCACTTTGACTGTTGTTTTTAGCATACCCTTTTATTTCTCTAAATTCTCCAGTTATGTTGAACTGAACCACAGACTTTTGCAGTGGTTCCTTCAAATGCTGAGCCAGTGCTAATATTTTCCATATATTTGCTTCTAAGCATCTGATTGAAAAATGCTTTTACCTTTTGATTCCATTTATGTCGAAGAGTATTTTAGGTATAGTCATTTTTTCAAGTTACGCACAGATTTTCTGCAAGGGGCGTAAAAGTAAAGTGTGTTTTCACTGATACCTCTACTTCTAAAACTCTGATTTAAAATTTTTTTTCTTCAGTGGATACAGCTCCTGATGGAAAATCTTTTGCATATAATTTCCAATTTTTGGTAAAGACTGGTTTGGCCACCAGGTGGTATAAGTGTTAATTTCTGCTTCTGATGTATTTGCTGCAAAATCTGAACTTCTAAAGTCTCGATTGAAAAGGTGTGCACAATCCCAAGCTGTTTTTTAAAGAATGGCATTTACTACATAAATAATTTTTCTTTTATTTCTTTTTAAGGAAAGTATACTTTCCTTCACATGCTCTGTTTGTGCCAAGTTCAGCTACAAAAGATGGTTGCATAACTGAGTTTGATATAGGAAATGTCTACTCTAGGTACTGCACTGTAACTACACAAATTATATACCTATCTCATGCTTTTTCTTTTTTTCTGGAAATGCAATAAAATTGTTCTTCCTTTATGCACGCTGTTTCTGCTAAATTACACTGTAGATGGTGATTTAAGTTCAAGTATGAGCATGCTTTTTGAAGAGGAAAAAAAGGTGACCATTGCACATGCCTCTTGGGCGTAAATAAAGCGAAAGATGGTAAGTGGAGTGAGCTATCGGAGTTCTTTCTGAATTGGTGAAATCCTTGAAAAAAGAGTTGAAAGTGATGCATATTATTGGGTTATTCTTATGAATCCAGGCTTGTATAATTGTGTATACCAATGCTATCTGTCATCTGGTGGACAAGGCTTCAAAATGCTAAGGAGTCAGTGGAAAGTTTTTTTTTTTTTTTTGGAGGGTTGGCTAGTGCATTTGCTCTCGAAATTTCATCCCCTGCAAATGTGAGAAATGTCAACCCATTTGAAAAATGTTTTGAAGTTTCACAGCACTATCGAATTTTGACATGTTCATTCACTGTGAATATTACATTACTCCACAGGAGTAAAGGTATTTTGATTTCATCAACACCAAAAAATGACAGACAGCAACATGTAAGCATAGAGCAGGTGTTCCTTGCAATACTTTTCAAAGCTCTAAGCAAAGTAAAATCTTGCGACTTACCATCACAAAGAAATGCCAAAATTTATAATAAAAAAAATAATTAGCAACATACTCGACAGAGGAAACATCACAAGAAAAAAAATTACAATTTCTGGAGAAATTATTTGCTCCATCCAACTTCTGTTCTTGGAAATGTTTGCCTTCATTTCTATGTGGAAACAGAGATTTATGGAAAAAATTGATATTTAATAACAATACAGATGAGAAAGAACATTGCGAGAAATAAAAAAAAGATTTGTGGAGAAATCTTTGCTGTCACCTTCCATTTTTGGAAAATTTCTCCCTCCATTTTTGATTTTAAATACAAGCATTTATGTAATTAAATAGTATTTAACAACAATGTAGCACACAGTGAATAAAATATGACCATCGAGAAATCTTTGCTCCCTTTATCAGAAGTTTTTGCCTCTATTTTTAAGTTTTAAGCTGAAACAAACATCTGTACAACAAAATGATGTTTAGCAACAATATTTGAACAGAGGGCAAAAACAAATTACAATTACAGGGAAAATCTTAATTCCATCCAACTTCAGTTGTTGTTGTTTTTTTATTTTCCTTCACTTTCAAGCTCAAATACAAATATTTATGGAATAAAGCATTTAACAACAATACAGAGCAAAGAGAGCATCGCAAGAAAAAAAAAACTGAGATTGCAGCTCTCACTTCTTCTAACTTCCACTTTCAGAAATTGTTGCCTTCATTTTCAAACTGAAACACAAACATTTATGCAATAAAATGAAATTTAACAGTAATATGAACAGTGTGAACATCATGAGAGAAAAGAAACTACAACAATGGAGAAAATCTTTACTTTTAGTTGTAAATGCATTTTGTTTTTTTTAATTCCCTGCAGGATCAAAATTAAGGCTCTGAGGATATCATCTACAGGACCAAAATGAAGGTTCTGTGGTTAATGTTTTTGACTGCAGGACCAAAATATAATCTGTGATGTATGTTGCACATTGCAGTGATTCTACTTTGGGGATTTGTAAAAGGAAAGAAGTTTTGCTATGGATCAAAACAGAGAGGGAGAAAGTTTGTAGATAATTCACATTAATTTTCATTTTTATATTTACATTTTTCAATTTCTGCTCTATTCATAGTTTGCATTGTGATCTACCTCCTTGAACACCTTTAAAAAATAGATTAGATTGAATAATAAATGAATTTATAACTTTGCTATGACATGAATACAAGTTAAGACTTACCAGAAATATTAAACTGGGTGCTGGTGTTAAATGTTGCAGATTAATCATAGCTAGACTTAATGGTAAATGGCCTTCGCGAGCACCAACAAAAAATAACCTGCAAGAAAAAAAACAAGGAAATTTAATTAAACAATAATTAAATTAAAAATATACAAAATTCATCAAAACTTTGCATCAATAGTTATCTTTAAAATATATTTTGTTATAGCACTTTATCTTATGCACCAGCACCAACAAATACATGAACTCGGAGCCTGTTCATAAATTGAAACACAAAAACACTGATTTTTGCACATTAAAAAAAATAGCTATACAAACAACTCCTTTAATTACTTGTAGAATATTAACATTATTTATACAAATATGTGTCACACATCTTAATAATTAACAAAATTTTCCAATGTGTGCTATAAAAATTCATTTAAATTAAAAGGAAAAAGACAGCTTAAAGGGACTGTTATTCTATTCTGTACGTATGGTTGAAGTAAAACGAAAAAAAAAAAAAAAAAAAAAAGGAAAAAAAAAAAAGAAGAGGGGAAGTAGTGCTGCATGAGCAACTTTTAAACAGTACTGTAAACACGTATCAGTTTTGAGGCAGTGCGACATAATAAAAAAGCAGGTGCATTACCACTAAAGTTTCAGGTGTAATGAAAACAATTTTTGAAAACATTTTAAACATCCCATGGGCACTCACTCCACAGCTGCATAGAGCTTTCCATGAAATTTCTGAGCAACAGGGACAGATGCAAACAGGCAACATCATACAAACCCTCCTTTTCTTTTTCTTTTTCAGATATTATGCATTACTGCAGCTTTAAGCAAAAACCTCAATCTGTAATGAACTGAAAAATCTTTGTCATGCTTACCCCAATGTAATCTAAAAATATTCTTCTCAGTCTATTTGCTACAGCAAAACTACCATAACAAATATAGAAAAACAACACCATGCAGAAAAGATGGAAATAAAGAAAATCTTTGGTATGCTTAATACAATCTTACATAAAATATTTTTTTTTACAAACTGTTTTCCAGAAATAGAAGTCACTAGGACAAATGTATTTTTAAGGTAACTAGCAGAAAAACTGTGCAGCAGGAAAACCAGAAAAATATGGAAAACTTTGTTGAAGGAAAGAAAAGTAATAAAAGCTTTTTCAGTCCATTACATTCCCAGAATTTTTATAACCTATCTTATGATGTACTTGGGCAAATACAGTTGTGCAGTACATGTATGCCAAACAGAAAACCATTGTGCTTCAAGAAATGCAGAAAATACTGTATATGAAAATTTTTGATCATGGTATTTATGTTTATCCAACATAAATGGAGGTTTTGGCCTGTCTGTAAAAATAGTTTTTGTGTTGGAAAAACATTGTGTCACATTCAGCACTTTTTGGCCAAATGTGGCCCTTGTGCTAGTTTTTTCTCAAACAAAACAAACAAAATATGTAACTTTTAATATAAATATAAGTACAAGTTGAAACCTAAAAGCACATGCTTCAAATCTAAATATCAGTTAATTTGCAACAGTTTTGAAGAAAATATTTGTCATTCATCTATACTTTACCTTGAAGATGCAAATATGTTCCCATTTAAACCACCAAATGTAGAAAGTGCTACAGACAGAGGCATGATCCATGACATCACACCTAAGATTTGTTCTCCAAATGTCTACAATACAACAAATTGCATTAGAGAAAACCATTGCTGCACAATTATACAGCATAGCTGTATATCTTAAAGGAACAGTCATATTAATACATAAAATAAATTTAAAAAAAATACTTAAACTATGTAACCAAAAGTCTTGCTATACATTTGTAGTTTCAGTTGGTCTGTTTCACTAGTTACACTGCACAACAGGCTATAACTGGCATGTTTCACTAGTTACAGGGCACAATAGACTATAACCAGTCTGTTTCACTAGTTACAGTGCACAACAAGCTATAACTAGTCTGTTTCACTAGTTACAGTGCACAGCACGCTATAACTGGTCTGTTTCACTAGTTACAGTGCACAACAGGCAATAACTGGTCTGTTTCACTATGCTATAAATGTGCATAAAGAAGCATATATGATTAGAGGTACATTTGCAGTCAATACGGGTTCATATCAGGTCTCCACGCTTTAATCTAACAGAGGTATAATAATTTAATGCTACATCTTTGTTATCCACTCTCATTCTTGTTAAATGTCAGCAAATCAACGATGGATTTTGTAGCAGTACCAACAACATCCTACATACTAGATGTGAAAAACTCAGCAATATGCAGGAGTTAAAAGGTTAAATTTGTTATGGACTCATTTTTAGGGCTTCATCTTTTCTGTAATCATTTGTTAATCATCTAAGTTATATGAAACAATCAAACTAAAAGAGTACAAATTATTTTCAATAATTAAGGATTCCATGATTATTCTATTATGTCATAATATTAATAAGAGAACTAAGCAGTAACATTAACAAGTAAAACAACAGTTAATAGAATAATAGCTATATACTATATTCACTACTGTTTCACACGTTCTGTGCGTTGTGTGCACATTTGCAGCAAAATCATCCTGGCATTTATATATCATATGAATAGGAATAATATTATAAGTTTTAATTATTATATTATCAAGGACTCACCTTGTATCGGCATTCCAGCTTAGTAAGCTTCCTCTTGTATCTTGAAAAATATGTTTATCTAGCGTGTCATTAGCCACGTAGAATCATCGTATTAAAAATAGGCCCAATTGAAATTTGCGACCAGGGTTTAAATTCAAATAAAACACGACTATGGATATTATACAAAGAGAGTGTGAAAGAATTATATACAATGTAATTAAGAAACGTGTGTCTAGCGTGTCATCAGCCACGTAGAATCATCATATTTGCCAATAGGCCCAATTGAAATTTGCGACCTGGGTTTAAATTCAAATAAAACACGACTATGGATATCATACAAAGAGAGTGTGAAAGGATTATATACAATGTAATTAAAAAACCTATACCATCAACAGGTATTGTCAATCTTTAAAAGAATGAATGGATAAAATCAATGACATTACAAACAGACCTCAAATAAAATTTTCGTCCATTATTGAACAATGCCAGACAATCTCTGTAACACGCACAAAACTCCAACGTAAACCACCGGACATGTTTCGGCACGACTGACTTTCGGCCATTATCAACGGTATGCATCCTGGATCAATGTTCAAAGTTGTTATATATCTAGGTCACCTCCGCATCACCTCCGCTATAGTTGTTCTACGTTTACTTTTTCCGTCATCTTTACATATACTGGAATTGCTGTCGCTGTTTTTATTTCGTAAGTATATGTTATTTCTTTTATTTTCCTTTTTGTTGTTATATTTCGTATTATTTCTTGTTGTATTAGATATTTCCATGTGTACGGGATATCTTTCGGAGTAGACGTATTGCAATTGGATTTTTGGGTTTTCTCAATTGTTATAGCCTCAGACCACAAAATTTGATAACAAAAATCCAATTGCAATACGTCTACTCCGAAAGATATCCCGTACCCATGGAAATATCTAATACAACAAGAAAATAATACGAAATATAACAACAAAAAGGAAAATAAAAGAAATAACATATACTTACAAAATAAAAACAGCGACAGCAATTCCGGAATTAACCCAATAGATGGCGTGGATGTGACTTGCACGTGAATACACGTATATGTAACGATGACAGAAAACGTCGACATAGAACAACTATAGCGGAGGTGATGCAGAGGTGACCTAGATATATAACAACTTTGAACATTGATCCAGGATGCATACCGTTGATAATGGCCGAAAGTCAGTCATGCCGAAACATGTCCGGTGGTTTACGTGGAGTTGTGTGCGTGTTACAGAGATTGTCTGGCATTGTTCAATAATGGACGAAAATTTTATTTGAGGTCTGTTTGTAATGTCATTGATTTTATCCATTCATTCTTTTAAAGATTGACAATACCTGTTGATGGTATAGGTTTTTTAATTACATTGTATATAATTCTTTCACACTCTCTTTGTATGATATCCAGAGTCGTGTTTTATTTGAATTTAAACCCAGGTCGCAAATTTCAATTGGGCCTATTGGCAATGTGATGATTCTACGTGGCTAATGACACGCTAGACACACATGTTTCTTAATTGCATTGTATATAATTCTTTCACACTCTCTTTGTATGATATCTATAGTCTTGTTTTATTTGAATTTAAACCCTGGTCGCAAATTTCAATTGGGCCTATTTTTAATACGATGATTCTACGTGGCTAATGACACGCTAGATAAACATATTTTTCATGATACAAGAGGTAGCTTACTAAGCTGGAATGCCGATACAAGGTGAGTCCTTGATAATATAATAATTAAAACTTATAATATTATTCCTATTCATATGATATATAAATGCCAGGATGATTTTGCTGCAAATGTGCACACAACGCACAGAACGTATATAACGTGTGAAACAGTAGTGAATATAGTATATAGCTATTATTCTATTATATAATACCACGTATTTTAATTTTGGTTATTTTACTAACCAAAATCAATTAAAAACAACAGTTGCTAGTTCACACTAACACAATGCATTTTTCTATGCTGATGAAATATCAGTTCATTTAAACCAGTATTTATGTTAAACATGTTCATGTTAAAAGAATAAAAAGTACTTAATATATTTGAAAATGGCCTGAGAATCAAGAAATGATTCCTAGTAAAAGTAATCGGCATTAAGAGTGTCCACACTGTTGAGGTCTAACTGTAACACACTATATATACTCTTATCCCATCTTTTACTTCTTTACATCATTCACAGCTGCAACACAAACTCTAAATTTAACTCTCCTATGGTGTTCACTTCATACCTATGCCAATGTGTTTGGGTCTAAAATTATCCACTGGGCTAAAAGTAAAATTTATTCACTAAATGTTGAAATTTAAGGTATTTATCTTTATTTAAGTTGTTGTTGCAATATAAGTGATTTGGGAGTAATTAAAAATTAAATATATTTTTTAATTATTCTCAACATTTTAGCATTTTTTCATAATTTGTTGGCATTAATTCTTACCACAACACAACGCTAAGAAAGTATGCTTACTCACAATTTTTGGAAATGTTTGTTAGATGGTTCTTGAAAATAAATTTGTCACATGCTACACACTTGACTGAACTTTCAGTGTCAGTCTTCCTATATTTTTGGCACTTTCTATGTTTCTTGCTTTCTGGTTGTGAATCATATGAGGGCAACTAAATTTCAGGTTTTAGAATTGCTTCCTTAATATCTCTAACAGCAATTGCACTTGACAGGTGATCTTGTTTTTGAACATGCCATTTGATCAGCTTATCGCCCAAATTTTCCAGAGTCTTTGCTTAATCAATTTTGTTTCTAAGAAGAGTTGATTTTTGAGGAGAGAACATGGGCACTGTAAGCCAATATGCCAAGAATGTTGGAGAATACAACAATTGGTCATTAGTTTCACATTCTTTTTTGAAGTACAGAGAGTAACAATTTTATCTAATGTACTAACAGTTCCTTTTTAGCGATGTTATAGTTCAACACTATTTGAGAAGCGGGGGCATTGGTATCAATTGTTTTAGCATCACTCTGGAGAGTACTCTGTAGAACAATACACTTTATTTTTAGGAGGAATGTATGAAATGGGTGTTGTATCCTTTGCAAAAACGAATACAGAAGTACAGATAGCTTTCTCTTTGTTTGAAAAATTTGTAGGAGGGGGATTGATAATTTGGTTTTTCAGATGGTGCCAATAACTGTGTTTCTCTTTTTCAACAGCATTTGCCCTAGTTGACACGATATAAAAAAGTTGTTGTAGGTAAGATTGTGCCATCTGGGACCATACGATAAATGAACAACTCTTAATCCCCGATTTCTTTAAGGTGCACAACCTCACTGCTTTCCTTTGTATGGCTGAATATTTCAAACCTGACTAGTTTTATTAGCACCAAGAACCAAAGCTTTAAACTGTACTTCCTGGTCAATTAGGTATACATTAGTGGAATGGACAGTTACCCTTTGAATGAAACAGGATGTTCATCTATGGTAGCAAAGGAATCTGGATTGTAGAGTGCAAATAAAATTGCTACCCATTCATCCAATCATTCTCTTATGGCTGAAAATTTGTCTTGTCTTTGCCGAGTCCTGCTATCATCAAATCTAATAAGCTCTTAATATAATATAAAAATTTTCTAACTGCATTTTTGCTTTGTCTTTCCTATGCATGCCACAAACATATACACTGAAGTGCCAGAAAACTGGTACACTAGTCTGATACTTAGTAGGTTCTCCACGGGAGCGCAGGACTGCAGAAATATGACAAGGCATGGACTCCACTAGCTTCTGGAAATATGCTGTAAGCAATGCACACCATACTTCCTACAGAGTGTTTCACAATTCGGGTGTATTCCAAGGTCTCCGATTCCTGTGTTCAATAGCGCGTTGCATGACATCCCAAATGTGTTCTATCACGTTCAGATCTGGGGGCTTGGGTGGGAATGGCAACACCCCAAACTCAGATGAATGCTCCTTTAACCATAATGTGGCATCCTGACACTTGTGTGGAGGTGCATTGTCCTGTTGGAACAGACCCAACCCATCAGCATGAATGCAGGACATGAACGGGTGTACCTCGTCAGAAAGGATGTGCACAAAGCGTTGGCCGGTCACAGATGTTTGCGGACGTATCAGGGGTGCCAGTGAAGTCCAGCTAAACACCCCCCCCCATACCATTATGGATGCCCCACCAGCCGGTACAGTTCCTTGTTGACCGGCGGGATCCATGGCTTCATGGGGTTTGCGCCACACATGAATCCTTCCGTCTGCCCGATACAGTTGGAAACGTGATTCGTCAGACCGGGCTACTTGTTTCCAATCATCAAGTGTCCAGTGGCGGTGTTGCAATGCCCAAGCGAGGCGCATAGCTCTGTGTCATGCACCCATTAAAAGGACTCTAGTTGGGCATCAGCTCTCAAAGCCCATACAGTGCAGGGTACGTTGCACAGTCCAGACGCTGATGCTTGTTGAGGCTCCAGCATTGTATTCCGATGATACCTGTGAGAGTGTTGCACGCCTATCACGTGAAACTATTCTTGACAGCCGACGATGGTCACGTTCACCCAATGTCTTTTTACGGCCACACTGGTATCGTAGGTTGGAGGTTTTGCCAGAATCCCTTTAGTCACGGTACACATTTGCAATGGTCGTCCGTGAAAATCTGAACTTTGTTTCTACCTCCAAAATACTATGTCCCATCTCACAAGTGCCAACTATGACACCGCGTTGAAAATCGCTTAAATCGTTATTACTTGTCATTCTCATGCTGAAAACAGCTCTGACAGCTGGCAAGGATGTCTATCACTTTATATATGCGCTGGCGGACGCAACAGAGTACGCGCATAGGTGATATAGCTATGTATTTTGCATAAGCTTGTCGGTACCAGTTTTTCTGGCACTTCAGTGTATATATATATATAAATTAATAATTCACTCAAAATCAAAAAATAGAACTTTCCCCAGAAATCACCAAACCACTGGGCAACCAAGCATCAAACCCTCCATGAAGAAACAGACATAAACTGAAACACATACAAGCACATACATACATTTAAAACAGCAATAATAACAGTAATAAAAGATAGGGGGCCGGGAATCAATCATCAGGGATAGACATCCACGACACCCATTCAGGTTTCATGAAAGGTGTCAAATTAACTTAAAATGTTCCCAAAAATAAGGGTTAGAAATTTTACTAAAATGTACAGCTAAACACCTGGTCTTTCCTACCTGAACCAAAGACGCACACACAAAAAAAAAAAAAAAAACATAAATTCACCTTGAATGAAATGAACCACCAGCATTGCTACAATCTCAAGGTAAAAATAAAATTCCAACACCCTTGAAAATTCCAAACACAGCAAATCCAGTAACCAACCCAAGCAGACTGGCAGAATAACATCTTGAACCCCAAAGAGGAACACTGGTAATATCCAAATTAAACCATCAAAACCACAGTGGTGACCCTTGTTGGAATCCAAAAACATGAAAATTGAATGCATGTAAATCTAGTGGATGAAAGCTAGTGCCATATTAGATATTCCGGGGTGGCTCAGAAGAAAATAATATTGATTGTAGTCCAAAAAATTGATTAGTTAAAAGCAGGGTCTATGATAATGTTACAGAGTCTAATCTTAGAGGCTTTTCCAGAGATAAAAGAAGTTAATAAATTCTCAAGGTGAAAAAGACAATATTTTAATGGATAATGATTTTTTAAACTAGAAGAAAAAAGAACCTTTAATTGTTTTGTAGTGTTTGATCTGTTATTACATATTCCAGTAACTCTTAAAAATTGGGAAATGATAATTTTCCCAAGAACATTACTTAAATATTCAAATACCAATCATTCATAATATTGGTGGTAAAACTGAAATGAACTCTTTTATTAAAAACATCCAAGCTAATGCCATGATTATCCAAATGGATGTCTAAATCACGAAAATGTACATGATATTTTAGTACCAGTTTTGCATATTATCAACTCTAGACCATCCGGATACGTTTTGTTATGTGTGCGGTGAATTGACATTCAAACTTCAAAGGCTGAACTTTACCCCATTAATACGAAAGTGCCGTCAGCTTTACTTTAGTTACAAAGTAGATCAGGACAAGAGTTGGGCCCCACATATTTGTTGTGTTACATGTTCAAGACTTTTAACGGGGTGGGCAAATGGTTCTCACCATATGCCATTTACAGTTCCCATGGTGTGGTGAGAGCTGAAAAATCATTCTTCAGACTGTTATTTTTGTATAACAAATACAAAGGGAATCACAAGTAAGTCGAAACACAGTTTAAAATATCCCAACTTACCTTCAGCGATGCAACCTATTCCCCACAGTGATGATATGCCAATACCACCTCACCCTGTATCAGCGGATATAAATGAAAATTCAAGCTCTGAAGAGGATCAGAATGAAGATCACGCTGATCGCCCATGATGCATGTTTCAACATTTCTAATGAGCCTCATTTATTGACACAAGGAGACCTAAATGATTTAGTGTGTGATTTAAATTTATCTAAAAAGCAGGCAGAACTTTTGGGATCATGACTAAAAGGGTGGAACACCTTCCTGACTGTGGAACTAGGGTAGGCTACTTTCGAAATCGTCAAGAAGATTTCAATCAGTTTTTCTCACAAGAAGGAGATATAGTGTACTGTAATGATATTTCATCAGTGATAGACATTATAGGACATGCTCATAACCAACAGGAATGGCGCTTGTTTATAGATTCATCAAAAGTTCGCCTAAAAACTGTTCTTTCGCACAGTGGAAACAAATTATCATCAGTTCCACTAGCACATGCTATTAATATGAAAGGAAAAATATGAAGATTATTCTAAACAAGATACAGTATGAAAAAATTAATTTGGAACACACGTGGAGACCTCAAGGTGATCGCTATGCTGCTCGGGTTACAGTTTGGATACCCAAAATTTTGCTGTTTTTTGTGCGAGTGGGACAGCCGGGATCGTAAAAGTTATTTCAAAAGGAAGACATGGCCTTCACGTAAATCCCTTACACCTGGTGGAAAAAAAGTAAGGAAGGCTCCTTAGTTGATCCCAAAAACATCTCTCACCTCTTCATATCAAAAGAGGTTTGATGAAAAATTTTGTGAAAGCCATGGACAGAAATGGAAGTGGTTTTTTGTACTTGGAGAAGTTCCCCAAAATTAGCGATGGGAATTTTTGTAGGACCACAGATTACAGAACTAATGAAAGATTAAACTTTTGAAGGACGTTTGAATGACTTAGAAAGATGCGCATGGGTTTCTTTCAAGAATTTAGTGAAAAACCTTTTAGGCAACAAAAAGTCGGACAACTATATGGATGTAGTACACGAGATGCTGAAAGCATATGAAGACTTAGGCTGCAATATGTCTCTGAAGATCCACTTCTTTCACTCTCACTTAGATTTCTTTCCCAAAAATCTGGGCACCATAAGTGGTGAACGTGGTGAATGCTTTCATCAGGACATTTAAAGCATTGAAAAAAAAAAAGAAAGAAAGTGGAGTTCAAGTATGTTAGCAGCTGGACTCTCAAAAGGGACCTTCTTCCTGAGACAAAGTATTCCAGGAAATCTTCAACTAAGACCTTTTAAGTACATTGAACATTAATTAATTTCTTTAGTGTACATGTTATTAATGTGAAATATTTATGCAACTGTCACACAAAAACCTTATGTGATAGAGAAAAATGGTTTTCAGTATTGAATTCAGTGCAACAAATACTTTAAAAATTGGCTAATAACATCTTTGGGACAGAAAAAAAGTTTTTTTTTTTTTAGTATTATACAAAGCTTGGTAGAAAAAAAAACAGTCACAATTTGAGGTTTAGAATTCCATTCAATGGTGATGTATTTTGATAACATCATGATGTTTAATTGCTGTTCTGAAACATTTTCTATTTTTTAATCAGATAATGAGAAAAATATTTCTAGAACATGACCTTCCTGAGAAATATATAATTCTTTCCTACTAATGCCTTCTAATGAATACATTATCAGCACAAATACTCACGCAAAAAGAAACACTACGAACAGTAGAACTGCTTGATAAGAGCACTTGATCTCAGTGACCCAAAGATGTTTTCCAAGGTCATATATAGTTGATTGGTTGGTTTGTGTTTAATGGCGCAAGGGCCAAAGAGTGCCAACTAAGGTCATATACAACTACTATCCTTGGCTGATCTACTATCATGTGGCAAAAAAATCACATATTTCTTCTGTGCCCTATGATAACTTGACTTCTCCCATTTCACCCCTAGGTCATCAACTCCTTTTGCTACACCTCTAATTAGTTTCTGGGTGAAATGATTTTCAGTATAAAGGGGCTCACAACACACACACACACACACACACACAAATTATTTGATTAATTAATTTGCAAAATTGTATTGTTGAGTATTTTCAATAAATTTTACTAAAAAATTCAAAATTAATAAGATCAAAAGTGGCCCAAACAACTTGTGTGCTACTATTTTCACTGCCACTACATTAAAAAAATTACATAAAATATTTAAATAAGCATTAAAATAGATAAAATGAGAAAAAAATATTAACCATATTGAACAAACTACGTGAGAGCTAGAGTGAAAGAAAAAACAAATTGGGTCAAAAATTACCCAAACTCCATAGAGGGTTAAAAGTAACAACATTAACAACAAAACAAAACAAAATCTAAAGCAACTGTATCAGCTCACATACAGAGGAATACTAATCTAAGCATCTGACCTTGAAGGATGAAGAAAAAATGGTAGGTGGAACAATGAAGCCATTATGTAATCAAAGCATGTTGTTGAAAGTCAGGGAGTAAAGAAAATCTTTGACAAGAAAGAGCATGACAAATCACACAAAAAGGCAGAAGAAACAAGTGCTGCTTCAAGTTCAAGAGTAGATATATGCAAAACTAATTTGCTGTTGCTACCACCATGAATGATGAGTTGGTAACTAAGTGTAACCTTTTTTTATCTGTGTTTTTATCTGTGGTCTAAAAAATATCTGTCAGGGATTAGACATTGTACAGGCATACTACACAGCATAAAAACAGAGATACAATACAATCAGTTATTAAGAACAACAATCAGTGCCAGCTGAGAGTCATGCAAAAAAGCTGCAATCAAATGTGCAAAGGTAAATATGTGTGAAAATGAATGCTTTCAATACTTGTAAAGAATAATGGGTTAAGTTTCTCTCTTGACCACTTAGCTTAGATAAACACTAAGAATTGCATATAATCACTCATGTAATAATATACATTGGTTTTACAGAGAGATGAGCCATGCTTGAGAATTGCATATAATTGCAGAAAAGGTAACAATTAGAACTGTATATGATTGGGTAAAAGGTAACAGTTAAAATTTCACATGTTATTACAATCAGATATTGTAGTCAGTACATGCATATACGAAAGACACAAATAATAGTAACACAACCATATACCAGGTCATTTAGAAAATTATTTTCTCATTTGGAGGGTAAAAATGGAAGAGATATACCTCATAGCACACAACCATTTTTTATTCGAAATAGGTGTCATCAGCAACTTATACACCTCTGCCAATAAGTGACATACATACATACATATCACTAAGCTGTTCTCTGAGATTCAGAGGTTAGCTCCAAAAAGAAATACAAACTACCAGATATTTTTACTTACTGTTGTCGTATCAAACTTCTCCATTTACAGCGATCTTGACATACAACTCGGGCTTCACTGATATCCATTACACACCGTACACAAGATCTTTTATACTTCATACTCATAATCTCTTTCTCATGCACACATTCCTGAATCTGATCCACCCATGTCTTCCTTGGCCTTCCTCTGCCTTTCCTTCCTGCCACTTGGGCTAAAAAGATTTTCTTAGTAAGCATCTCATCACTCATTCTTTCAACATGGCCAAACCACCGAACCATATTGGTCTCCACCTTGCTAACAACATTTTGCTTCACATCACACAATCAGACCTTGTCTTGCCACAAACCTCCCGTAAGCAACGCATTTCTCTAGCACACAAACAACTTCCATGTTTCTTCTGCAGTTTCATACACAGTCATGTAGGACTCTCTAAAGAACCCATCATTCCTGTGAAAACCTCCCAGAGCACCTATGACTTTCAATGAAGAATTCACTTGCCTACTAATTTCACAATCCAATTTGTTCTCTGTCAAACATGCTTCCTAAATACACAAACTCACTCACCTGGTCAATCACAGTGCTGTTTATACTTACATTACATTCAGTGCTACCAGTTCCTCTCTCAAACACCATAACTTTGGTTTTTCCCTTATTTATACTCAGTTTGAATTTCATGCAATTTTCGTACATCCGAGACAACATACTCTGCAAATCCCTTTTGCTCTCTGCCAACAGGACAGTGTCATCAGCATACAGCAATCTGCACACATGGATATCACCAAGACAAACCACTATCATCTATTTTGGCATCATGCATGCACACGTCTATAAATATATTAAACAGCCATGGTGACATTACACAACCTTGTCTAACTCCTGCACCAATAGAAAACCATTTTGATAAAACACCATTCACTCATACACAAGCTCTACTACCAGCATACATGGTTTTTACACTATTAAGTAGATTCCCAGTAACACTATATTCATAATACCTTCCACAAAAGTGTCCTATTTACTCAGTCGTAAGCTTTCTCTAAATCTATGAAGGCAGTAAAAACTTTCTTACCAACAGCGAGATGCTTTTCAATCATCATGCGTAATGCAAAAATCTGGTTAGTGCAGCCTTTACCAGGCATAAAACCACTCTGAACATTCCACATTTTCTCTGATGTAAGACCCCATACTTTTTCAATAACAATCTTACCAAACACTTTCCCTGGCACACTTAGTAGGCTAATACCACGATAGTTCTTGCATTCAGTCTGATTACCTTTTCCCTTATACAAGGGAACAATAATAGCATCCTTCCAATCCTGAGGGACCATTCCTAACTCCCAGCACAACTGGCAAATTTCAGTTATCCAGTCAATTACAGAGTCACCACCATATTTCAACATCTCGGCAGTTATGCCATCAACTCCCGGAGCCTTACTATTCTGAAGAGATTTTAAGAGTTTTACACACTTCTTTTCTTGAGATCCCTCCTGTGCTTCCATCACTCACTGTGACATCATCTGCATCTGTCTCATAATCATCTTTGCTTTCCTGATCCAATAACTCACAGAAATATTCACCCCATCTTTCACTTAATTCATTGGGCTCCCATATCATTTCACCTATCTCATTCTTTACACAACTTACAACTTTGTTTTCCCTATTTATCCTGAGTCTCATGTACTTCCAGAAAGACTTCCTATCTTTCCAAAAAGCCATTTCATGCCTTTCCACCTTCTCCTTCCTATCTTTTGCCTTACTCTGGTGAATCAGCTTAGCAGCTTCACGCTTCTTACAGCGATATTCATCCACAGAGACTCTACCTTGCAACATCCCCAAATAGGCTTCCTTCTTTCTCTTTATTGCCTCTTCAATCTCACTATTCCACCAAGCATCACCTCTAGTGGTACCCACTATTGTGGTGTCACAGACCTCTTTAGCAGCAGTGACAACACAGTTCTTAAAACATTCTCACTTTTTTCTACATCCCTCTCACCAGACTTCAGCTCTTTCAGTTGTTCTCTGAGTAAGTCAGAATAATGCTGATGATCTTCAAGGAGCCTATCAACCTTTATTCTTTCTATCCTGTGTCTCTTCCTATTCCTTTTCCTCCAACCAACATTAAGTTTCACTCATGACACTACCAAGTAATGATCAGAACCAACATCAGCACCTTTCATCACACGGGTGTCAACAACTAAGTGTTTCAGATGCTGATCGTAGACAACAAAATCTATTCACACTCTTTTTGACCAAGAATACAATTTTCCCAATATATGTGTGGATATAATTGTGGTTGAAAAATGTATTAGATACACACAAACCATTCTCAATGCAGAGTTCAATTAATCTTTCACCATTATCATTCACACAAGGATCATTAAACTTACCCACAACATTGTCAGAAATTGCATTCTGCACATCTACTCTAGCATTGAAATGCCCTGCTATTATAACTTTTTCTTTAGCACCAAACTGGCTCAAAACAGCTTTTAGCTCATTCCAGAAATCTTTTTCTTATCAAAAGGTTCCGAGTCACAAGGAGCATACACTACAACAATTACGATTCTCTGAAGTTTCACTTTCAAACGAATCCAGAGAATTCTCTCACTTATGCAACTATAGTGAATCAAGTTGTTCTTCATCTTTTCAGTTAAAATCACACCTACACCAGCCTGTCCTCTCACATTATCCAATACTCCAGACCACACACTCACTGTGCCATTCACTTCTTCCCCAATTTCCTTCTTTTCGGTTTCACTTACACATAGCACGTCCAGTCTATACTTATTCATCTCGTCAATCACCACATTCATCTTCCCATTTATACCTCTAGTATTCCATACACCAATCTTACATTCACTCAGCAGAGATCTCTTTCTCATACACCATTTAGAAAGTCCAGGTCGATTCCGTGGTGGACCGTCCTTCTCAAGTGTGGTAGAGGTCCACCATATCCACACAAGAAAGTCTTCGAATTTCAGTCTCCTCTCAGCTTCTGAAGGTCCGGACTTTGAGGTAATTGCTCAAATGCATGAACAGGTGGAAGCCAAGTCAGGCGAGTAGGCTAGATGAGGGAGGGTTTCAACCACAGGCACCGACTAGGGGGAAGGGGCAAGGTGAATCTTGCCCTTCCAATAATTTTACTGAAGGAGGGGTCAGTGCCCACCCAATATTTTTTGTCTTGTTTAATTAAACAAGTTTTTTTTTTTTTTTTTTTGTATGTATGTCATTTTTGAAATGCGGGAGTAGAAATATTTCTATAGAAAGAAAATATTTTGTGCGCTAATCAGGTTGTGTGCTGTGCTGATTGTTAAAAATGCACTTTTCTTTATGGAAATGTATTATTCTTTATGAGATGGACCAAGCTCCACCTTATGAGGCCAAAACAATTTCCAAAAAATTAATAAACAAAAAAATAAGTAAGAACTTTTCTTATTCAGCATTACTTATTTGATAAGAAACTTGATTACCAGCCCCGTAATGTGTTTGGCATGTTTTTGTGATATGTAGTAAATGTTTAAAACAATTATCAAAAATAAAATCAATAAATAAAAATACAGAAACAATCTCTTGCGCCTTTATTTATCTATTTGTTTTTTGCACTTCTCGTTCTTTGTTTGAGTAACTGCGCTAATTTCTGATATTTTTTTATAAACATTTGGAAATAAAATATCTGGATATTTTTATAAAATTACAGGCTGATTTTTTAATTTTTTTAATATTAATGTTCATTAAAGTAATATTTCTGTTTTCTTGTTCAATAGGTGATGAGCATTTGCGTTTTAAAATATACGTCAAATCTCGTTCACCAAAGATAGCTGTTTGGAACACAACTTCTGGTGCATTCAGTCAATTTATTCACAGTATGCAACTTAGGTAGTGCTTTCACCAGGATTCAAGAACCTGTAGTGTATGACACTGTGAACAGTCTACCACACTGCCAACAAAACCTTCTTTGGGGTCAACCTTGGTTTAGGATGTTGTTTCGGTGGTTCAGCCACTGTCCAGATTGCTTACTGTTGTCGTAGAGCACACACTTTTCATCACAGGTTACAATGCAATGAAGTAGGGGCTCCTTTTCATTGTGAAGCAGAAGCTTACTGAACATCTCAAACCATTGTTTCTGATGCTCCATCAGTTCATGTGGGGCCTACGTATCGAACTTCTTGACTTTAACAATTTGGTGGAGATGTTCGGAAATGGTTGACACTGACATACTGTACTGTTTGACAAGTTCCCTGACAGCTGTGATGCGAGGATTTGCCTCCATCCACATTTGCCTTCAGAGTGTCATTTATCAATGACTGAATGTTGTCCTCTGCCCTCCTCATCTTGTATGCTCATGTCAAAGGAATGAAACTTTTCAAACCACAGACGAACAGTACAGTCAGATATTGCCTCATGCCTTGAACACGTGACAATAGTTTTGTGCCACATTACAACCTAATTTGAACTCGTGAAGCAGAATCACCCACAACTCACTTCTTCCTAACCTGTTGTACAGACCACTCTCACATGAGTAGAAACGACTGCAGCTCAACCAATTATGGCGTGTATGTGGCATCTGAGTCGCCCTTCAACTCGTACAAATGGCGCTGAGAGCGGGGTGGTCTGCAAGCATTGTAGGCAAGTTGAATGTGGTGTCTCAGAAAATCTACCATTATTTTCCGAATGACCTGATGTACAAGTTTTCCTTTTAATTTGATATTTAATCTTATCCATATAATGAACTGTTGTAGATTAACATGAAAAAAAAAAAGTGTGCGATGATTTTTTGTGCGTGTGAAATCATGCTGGGTCCACGTGTTATTTTTGAAGACACACTTCCCAATTGCCACTAGAGATGGATGACACAACAGTCTGGAAGGTTTCCCTATGCACTGAAAAGCTTTTGATTCCATTTTCAAATCACATTCTTGCTTCCAATGAGCTACTGTACACTGTCACACTATGTCATTATCCTCTTATTTGTTTGAGCACATGCATATGTGAATGAATATATTGGTATTGATGCAAGCATTGTGTTGTGGCCGAGCAGAGTTGTTTCTTTGACTATTGGCAAAGAATCAATTGTTTCAAGTTGCAGGTCATCATATTCTGTGCACATCTACAACAGGCCACCATTCTGCATTACATTTTCTATGATGCATTTCTCAAAAGGTGATGTCCTTTTTTTTTTTTATAATTGAGACAAGATCAAGAGGTAATTGTATCTGAAAACACTATATTACAGTTTTTATGAGTCATGGCAACATCAAACAGATGGATCTTGCAACTTCTGTAACTGTAAAAACTCAGTGCCATAAAATGCAGCTTGTATTAATGTGATTTTAAACAATACAAAGTGGTTAAAACTAACTATCCAATGCAGAGTTCTCACACCACACCAAATATATTTGAGATGGAAATGGAACATCTAACAGGGAAATAATAGTATACCCCTTTTATACCATGTGGGTGGTAATAGATTTACAGGAGTGCAATATTCCAGCAGAGTATACCAGCTTTGGCTGTGCACTGGGATGAGCTCATGAAGATTTTCAACAAAAATCCACTTTCTAAAAAAGTGACAGTCTTAACTAAATTAAGTGGGTAAAAAATACTATTTCATATGCATTTTAAAGCTATTACTTGATACCTAGCTGCTGGTCAGAAAGAGTAATTTCATGGAAATAATTTCTTAACATCAAGATTTTGATGCCAGAAAAACATTCTGATCACTTTACAGATACACACATGGTGTGCTTATGGGAATTGTAGTAGCACAAGCAGTGTACAGTTTGCATTTCTGGACTGGCAAGATATATCAACAGAAAAAAAAACATCATTATCATTTTGACTATGAGTTCTGTGTGCCACACAATTAAAAAACAAAAAAAAAAAACAACCATAGTTCATTGTCAATAAGAGCACTCTTTCACAGTTAGTCATTATGTCAGTAAGCCAACAATTTTCTGAATGGGTAATATGGAATGATATTGAACTCAATTGCACGACTTCAAATGGAAGACATGCCTGATATCCTACAAAGAACTCTCAGCATATGTGAAGCCTGTTCAGTTCAACAAACTTTGGTATGCAGATTGTAAATATTTCTGCATTCTCTTCAATATCTGTCTAATTGAAAAATATTAAAATCTTTGTGAAAAATACATATTTCAAAATGCATGCACACATACTTAGTTCGGTACAATTACTTCAGTACATGTAAGGATAAATAGATAGAAAATTGAAAGAGCAGAAGATAACAGAACTTTCCACTTTTGTCTGAAGAGGAGTCCACATATTAAATGTTATGAAACCTCAATCACCTAGAACCCTCTGATGCACGGTGATACTGAAGTGTTAGTTTTTGTACACATTTCACTACTAACCTATACAGTTGAAAGCAAATGTTCAAAACGTTTACAGGAAACGCCAAATTTTGAGTAAATTTTTTTAGCCAGAACTGAACTGATATGTGCAGCTAAAATTTTGATCATCCATTGCCATACTAATTGATTCAAACGATTGAAAACTATCATTAGAATGCAAAATATTAAAAAACCCATCAGACCAATGTCATAGTAATCCATCAAACTTGGAAAGGGTTCCATCTGTGCACGTAGGAAGAAGTAAAAGGAATAAATGTTGGAATTTTAAAGCTCAAGCATCAGATGTGAGTATGCTCACCATGTCAAAACTTCTGCCTGAACAGGAATCCAGATATTAAATGTTATGGAGCCTCAATCATCCAGAACTCTCCGATACACAGTGATACTGAAGTGTTAGTTTTTGTAGAAAGACCTATGAATAACAGTGGTTACCCAGAATAATGACAGGTTCCTGTTGCAAGATCTGATGGCTTTGGATATCTTTAGTTGAGGCTGATGGGAATTTTTGTTAATATGTTAAGAAGGAATATTCAAATGGCTTTTCCCATTCACTACAGTCCATTAAAGAGTCATTTTGAAAGTGTAACAGTGATGTTTATATTAAAACAATACAGACATCATGAGACATATCCTGGCAGAAGGACTGTTTCTCTACAATGATGTCCATCTACATATATGCTACTACAAAAACATTTAAATTTTGTAGGGAAACAAGACATTTTTTTTAAGTCAACCACTCTGACACTATCATAACTAATGATTGTTCGACTGATTTATCTATAAATTATGCTCAGTTAAAGATATTTTGTTCTCGAAAAAAAACCACGAGTCTAATTACAGGCTTCTTATTACTTAAGACTCAACTTAAATCAAAAATTTTAAGATTCTGTTACAACTCATTTTGCCATATCTTTACTTTAACATATCAGTAAATGATAATCAGTATTGTTAAAAATTATTTTACTTTACAAATAAACCTCATTGAATGTAAGTGACATAGATAGCAACAGGGTTTCTAAGCAGAGTGAAAAGTCTGTCACTATTTCACTTGAAGTCCAGAATGCAAACTTTGCATAGTTTTGGTTGGGAAGTGGTGAGTTCATACCATACACTTAAGTTATTTTAAACTCTTCTTACATTGCACCTCTCCCCTTTTTTGCTTTTTATGCCCTTTAAAAGGTGGAATAAAAATGCACTTACTGATTCTGTGTGTTTGGTTTATATCTGTTGGAACCCTTCTTGTCAAGTCCAAACCAATTTATACATTTTGTAAATCATTTATCTTTTAGTTGTTGAAAATGCTTCTATTGCTCTCTTCTACTTTTCACGATATAAATAAAAAGTTTAGTTCATTTTTTATGTTGGAATCTGTGTTTTGTGGTGAGTGTGTGTTACAAATATTGTAGCATTGAAATCATCAGCCGAACAAGACCTTCACCAAGTTAAAACCCTCCAGATTATTTTAAGAACAATTTCGAACCTGCACTGGCTGGTAGCTGGCACCTGACATAGTGGCGTCTGCGACAGGACTGAGGTTCTGAATAAGGTAAGCCTTTTGAAATGGTAAATATGGAAGACTTAAGAAATTCACAGAAGCTCAGAAAGGTTTTTCGTACTGCTCTCACCAGAAATTTAAATAAGTTTAAACCGGAACTAGATGCTGGGGTGGATAGCAGTACACTAGAGATAAGCCTAACATTATTAAGGAATAAAAATAAAGAGTTGCTGGAACTGGATAACAAAATACTGTTATTAAAATTAGAAGTTGGTGAAGGTGATGATTTGGATGAGGAATGTAAATTAGCAGAAGAATACCAGAGGAAGATTTAGCAGTAGAGTAGTGTGTGAATGACATAGCAAAGCCAAATGTTGTTGATACTGTTTCAAATGATACCACAAGTGGTAATAATGAACTGAGCAGTAAAAGAAGATTTAAATTGCCAAAGTTAGAGCTTAGAGCTTTTAATGGTAATGTTAAAGAATGGCTAAAGTTCTGGTGTCATTTCGGAAAGATACATAATGACGCAGACATAGTTCCTGAGGATAAATTCCAGTATCTGATACAGGCTACTGAAAAGGGTTCTATAGAGCAACAGAAGTTGTTGACACTTTTCCCCCTTCAGCTGATAATTATGAGAAAGCAATTGAATGCTTAAAATCTAGGTTTGGCCATGAAGATGTTTTAGTAGAAGTGTTCATTAGAGAACTGTTACAGCTAGTTTTAAAAAATACATCACCACATACAGATTCACGTTCCATGTGCACACTTTATAACAAGTTTGAAACACACATTCGGGCACTTGAGACATTGGGTGTTACAACTGACAAGTGTGCTGCTATGCTGTTTCCAATAGTAGAATCCTGTATGCCAGAAGGCTTACTGAGGGCATGGCAGAGATGTGCTACTTTTGCACATACAAGTAAACCAAAAGCTAGACTGGATAACCTAATGTCATTTTTAAAGTCAGAAGTTGTGTCTGAAGAAAGAATTAGTTTAGCCGTGGCTGGTTTTGGTATAAAAAGTGAATCTAAAGCAAAAAAAAATTTAAAAAAAAAATCAATAATGTCATAGAACACAAAGTACCAACTGCTGCTGACTTACTGAACACAAATTCTGTTGATAACAGGAACTGTGTATTTTGTGATGGTACACATGACAGTGTAAACTGCTTTAATGCCCAAAAGATGAACCTGAAACAAAAACACAAAATTCTGAAGGAAAAGAGTGGTTATTCCAAATGTTTTAAAAGGGGACATTCCATTGCCAAGTGAAAGACACATGTGAGATGTGTTATTTGTTCCAAAGGACATGTAGTGATCATCTGTCCTGAGCTTCCAATAAATAAAGACACTAAACCAAAAAATGGTTCTGTTAGTCAGAATAAGGATGAAGACACAGGTCAAAAGCCTGTGTTTAACATGACAAATCTAGCAAAAACCAAAGTGTTCTTACAAACTTTACAATTAACATTAAGGGGGCCTAATTCCTCCATACGTGCTAGAGTATTAATTGATTCAGGATCTCAGAGGTCTTATATGTTGAAGACTACAGCTTTGAGAAGCATAACTGCTATAAAGCTCAATTGGAAACACTGAATGGTGAATTTCGTTTCAGATTTGAAGTACTTGATTAGCCAATTATTTGTGACCACATCTCTTCTGTAAAGCCAGGACCTTGGAATAGTGAATTGAAAGCCATGCACATCAAGCTAAATGATGTCGAAGAATATGACAAACTAACTGAGGTATTAATTGGAGCTGATGTGGCTGGAAAACCGTTGACTGGGAAAAGGAAACTTCTGGCCAGTGGGTTAGTTGCCATTGAAACCTACCTGGGGTGGACTCTGATGGGTAAAAATCCTTTGCCCACTGCTGATGAGAATTTAGCCATGGCAGTGACTTCAATGTTCATCAAAGAAGCCACAATTTCAGCTTGTGGAGTCTAGAAGTTCTTGGCATAGCAGACCCTGTGAAAAAGAAGATTGATGAAGAAAGGGATCTTGCAACTAAGATGCAATTTGAGCAGTTAGTAACTGTAAATGATGAAAGTCAGTATGAAGTGGCATTGCCTTGGTTAGAACATCTTTCTCTTCTGACATGTAAAGATTTGGCTCTGAAGAGACTGGACTCTGTAACTACTAAGAAGCTGCACTGGAAAACCTTGTTCTTGCCTTACAATGAAGTTTTGATGGAATGGCTCAAATTGGCTATCATAGAAGAGGTGCCATTAGGAGAGAGCAGTGGTAATGAACACTATTTGCCACATAGACCTGTGGTCAAAGAGAATGCTACCACAAGAGTGAGGCCCGTATTTGATGCTTCTGCAAGAGAGAAGTCTTCACCATCCCTGAATCACTGCCTCAAGTGTGGACCTAATTTGATTGAGTTAATTCCTGCAGTACTTCTGAGGTTTAGAGAACATAGATATGGTGTTGTAGCTGACATTGAAAAAGCATTTCTCCAAATCAGTATTAGGCCTGAAGACAGAAATTTCCTGAAATTTTTCTGGTGGTTTGATGGTAAAAAACAAAACAACTAAAGGTGTTTTGTCATGCCAGAGTTGCATTTGGTGTAAAGTGTAGCCCTTTCTTATTAAGTGCAGTATTACAATATCACTTAAACAGGTGTATTGGTATGGGATATTCCAAACAAGTAGTAACTAGACTTCTTGACAGTTTTTATGTTGACAATTTGGTGAGCAGTTTGAATACTAAAGAGGAATTGCTGCAGTTTGTTGCTGAAGCAAAGAAAATCATGAATGTGGGTAAGTTTAATTTAAGAGGGTGGTATTATACAAATGATGATCCTCAACAAGAACCCCAAAATGTACCAGTATTAGGCTTAATGTGGGACTGTAATAATGACACACTAAATTTGAACATGACCTGGCGCATCAACTTTGAGATAAATGGGGTCACAAAAAGAACTATACTTTCTGTTGTACATAAAGTATTTGATCCCATTGGTCTAGCACATCCTGTATTTTTGCTTTCTAAGCTGCTGTTGCAGAAATTATAGAAAAGCAAAATTTCTTGGGAAGATGAGGTTGAAAATGTCTCAAGGAATGAATTCTTACATTGGTTTAATGACCTCCACTTTTTGAAAGAAGTGTCTGTTAAAAGGTGTATATGTGCCTCTCATAAGGAGGAGGAGGTATACATTAGCCTTCACACTTTCTGTGATGCAAGTAAACATGCATATTCGGCTGCTGTTTTTATAAGAGTACAAGCAGTCGAGAGTATTGAAGTGCATTTTTTGGCTGCAAAATCAAGAGCCGCACCTATCAAGCTTATCTCGTTTCCATGACTTGAATTGCTCGCTGCCACGGCAGGAGCAAGACAATGCACCTCAGTTTTAGATGGCCTTAAATGGGAAAATGCAGAACTGCATTTTTGGACAGATTCGTCTACAGTTTTGACCTGGATTCAGCTTGAGGAACCTTGGAATGTCTTTGTGAATAATAGAGTCCAAGAAATAAGAAAATTGACAGATTCTAGGTCATGGCGGCATATCCCTGGAGACTTCAATCCAGCAGACCTTCCATTACGTGGCTATTCTGCCAAATAGCTCTTAGCACTTAGATGATGGGAGGGACCTCCATGGCTTAAGGGGCCTGAGAATAAATGGCCAAGCTCTGCTGTCGTTTACAATGAAGAAGACATATTGCAAGAGAAGAGAAAAACTGACATCAGTCATGTGTGCCTCGTGACTGAGGGTCTGACAAGTACCCCAGGCATTTGTGAGTGGTGTGGTTGCCCTGAACAGGAAAACAGCTGCACATGAATGTACCATGGATGTAAATGGCATTATCGATACTTCTCAAGTTATGATAAGATGGTATGCATGGTGGGTTGGATGTTGAGATTTACCAGCAACTGCAGAAAACTCGAACACCTTATACAAGATGGGGAATTAATGTACAAAGAAGTGCAAGCTGCTGAAAAGATTGTGATTAAGCTAGTGCAAGAATAATCATTTAAATCTCTAAATGAAAAAAGGCTGAGCTCCTTAAATGTTCATAAAGATGAGTTGAGACTTATCCGATTGAAGACAAAGATTGTTTATAGTAATGATACAGATTATTTTTGAAATCCCATGGTTCTCCCATCTGATCATCCAGTAGTTAGGAGACTTATAATGACAGAGCACAAAAAGCAGTCTCATGTTGGAACCCAGATGCTAATGAATATTATAAGAGAGCATTATTGGATATTGAATGTAGGAAAACTATTAGATCTGTGATATCTAAGTGTGTTGTATGCATAAAGTACAAAGGAAATAATTTAAAGGTTGCCCCTGCTCCATTATCAGAAAATCGGATAAAAGATGTTGCAGTGTTTAATGTGGTAGGAGTAGATCTGGCAAGACCTTTGTATTGGAAAGGTGATACCAAGGCTTGAATTTGTCTTTATACTTGTGCGATATATTGTGCTATTCATCTGGAGTTGCTGTCTTCTTTATCGATTTAGGTATTTCTTCTGAGTTTTCGACGATTTATTGCATGACGAAGAATGTCTTTTTTTTTTTTTTTTTTTTTTTTTTTTTATTGAAGGTTTAACGACCACCGTGAGCAACTCAATGGGCTATAAGCAGTCGCACGAAGAAGGTCAAGTGTAGTCTACTGTGACAATGATACACATTTTGTAGGTGCCTCCAATGCACTAAAGTCAGTGACTGGGATCATATTAGACAATTTTGTACTATCAAGAAGATTGAGTGGCTGTTTATCCCTCCAACTGCTTCTTGGTGGGGTGGATTCTTGGAGAGAATGGTTGGAGTAATAAAAACAGTCTTAAGACAAACCTGCCTAACCTACGAAGAAATGAGTACAATCTTATGTGATACTGAATCTGTAATCAATTTAAGACCTCTTACATATATTTCAGATGATGGGGAGCTTGTGCCTTTGTCTCCAGCTATGTTCCCAGGAGATATACATGCCTCTGATATTCCAGATTTTGACAGTATGCATAAAGCCGCCTTCAACAAGAGGCAGTACAGAATAAAAATCAGGAATGATCTGCGCAAAAGATTTTGATCTGAGTACTTGGAACTACTGATCCAACGAGCACAGATATCACAGAGCCAGCAGATTTGTCCTGGAGATGTCGTTCTCATTGGTAATGACAATGTAAAATGTGTCAACTGGCCGTTGGGTCGAGTTATCGAACTGATACCAGGCAAGGATGGAGTGACCAGACTAGTTCATCTATAAACCTCCACGATTGAATTGCTAAGACCTGCTCAGAGACTGTATCCACTAAAGGTGTCCTCAACTTGGGTGACTGACCTCAAGGCACAAGAACATCCACAAGGACCGCCAGATGTGGCAGATAAACAGTGCTCACGAAGTGGATGTGTGATTAAGATGCCAATGAAGCTTGACTTATAATGGACTTGTACTAGAGAGATGCGCTGAGTTGACTACCGCCAACTCAAGGTGGGAGGATGTCAAGTCCAGACCAATTTAAACATTTTGTAAATAATTTATCTTTTAGTTGTTGGCAACACTTCTATTGCTCTCTTCTACTTTTTACAACGTAAATAAAAAGTTTAGTTAATTTTTTATGTTGGAATCTGTGTTTTGTGGTGAGTGTGTGCATTTTGCTGCAGTATTGTAACTTCGAATACAATATTTCGAAGCTACAAATTTTGGAGCTACAAATACTGTAGCTTTGAAATGCTTTAGAGTGTTCATCAACCAAATGAGACCTTCACCAAGTTAAAACCCTCCAGATTATTTTAAGAACAATTTCGAACCTGTGCTGGCTGGTAGCTGGCCCCGGACACTTCTGGTAAAGGAATGGTTCAATGATTCATTGCTTTGAGCATTGGAGTTATATCTAAGTTCCAAATGAAGTTAAGATTAATAAAATTATGATTGTTAAGAAGACATGATGATGATTATCAGAATTTTTTAAGTGCATCTCAGTTGAAAAAAGCAAGATCATTAAATGAAATTAAAATAATTCAAGAAGACATGAATGATGTCTAGCAAATCTGTTTGAGAGGTACCATATTATGCAGACATCTATTTGCCATTTGAATGCCAGAAATATTTGACGGCACATATAGATTTGAAAATTGCAGCTTTTACAGTTGGTTAGATAGAATAATTATGTTTATTATTATATATAATATGACACCAGTAACCCTAAAATAGAATTCCCAAACTTTTGATAAAATATGTGGCTTGAAATTATTTTTACATTTTTATAAAATTTTATGGACTACACATATTTATGGGATAGTAATAACATATTGATTGTCTCATGGAATACAAAAATATGGACTATAGCACTTACCACAGCAACAGCATTGGATGCTAAAACTTCAAACGGAGTCAACACAGCAAAATAGGCAACATTTGCTAAAACATATATTATGGTAACAACAGGAAGAGAAATGTAGATTGCACGAGGTAAGTTTCTAGAAACAGAAAAAAAATGTGAATTTCAAAAATAGACAACACTCCAAAAGTTCATGATACAAAATCCTTTTACAAACCACAGTAATAAACATAATGAAAAAACATGTAAAAAATTACTCTTTGCCTTTGTCAAAGTTACATGCATATCTGAATTACACAGCTAAACATAATAATAAACATGGAAGATGACTAAGTTATCCAGTCTAATGAGCACATCTCTTGAATTCTCTCTCTCTCTCTCTCTCTCTCTCCCTCCCTCCCTCACACACACTTTAAAGATGATTTTTAGAGAAAAAAAAATCAGCAATAAAGAGAATGCATTTAATGCCTCCTAGAGAAAATCTGGGCATAATTTAAAATGAGCAATGTAAGCAGTGTTCTTCATAGTATACTGAACTGCTTACAAAATAAAAAAAGAAAAAGAAAAGATGACACCTAATTTTCAGGTATAATGAGAGTGTCTTTTGAATGCTTTGACATAAAAAAAACATTTAAAAGCAGTCATTTAGAAGAAAAATGCAACAAAAAAGGGGGAATGCACTCATGTCTCCTAGAGAAAACCTGAACATAATTTTAAAACTGTGACATAAGCAGTGTTCTTCATAAAATATTAAACAGGTAACAAAAAAAATCAACTGGATTTCTGTACAATTAGGAAACACACGTGCAAACAGAAATAGGTAGCTACTTCTGTTGGCCACTAGCAGTTTGAGATGTGTGCTATGGAAAGTCACAAATTATGCACAAAGCTTTCTCAAAACTAAAGACAACCAAGGTAAAAGGAATTCTCTAAATCAGGATTTTAGAAATGAAGATATAGTTCCAAATATGGTACAAATAGAAATGAACACTTACACTCCTAGTCGCAAAATTGCAAGGTATAAAAATTGACAAATATTTCCCACCATAAGTACTATCAATAGCAAAAATTTTTTTTTTTTTAAATTGGACTTCAAGAAGCAGAGATATCATAATTACAGATATATATATGAATGCCTCCTAGTGGGGAAAACTAACAAAAAAATTTTTTTGAAAAAAATAGGCTACGGTTTTTTTTGCTGTGAATGGCGTCTGACTGAAAGAATAATTTTAGAAATGAAGATACGATTGCAAACATGTCAAAAACAGAAATATGCTCTCATGTCCTTTAATGACTAATAAAGCCTTTTGACACAAAATATTTTAAACTGCATGCAAAATATTCAGCATCATGACCTCAATCAAATTCCAAAGAATTTTTCAAATCTGATTTTTAGAAGTAGAGATTTGGGAAAAAACACGATATACATTTATTCCTTCCAGTAGTGACCACGTGCACTATTTCAAATGGAAACTGTATATAAAATGGCTTTCATGGTAAAAGGTACTAGAGCATAAAAAGATTTTTTTTTAATTGTTTTTATTGAAGAAATTGTATAAAAGTAAAAAATATTTTTATTTTAATAGCATGTCCATTTACACCCCTAGAGGTTAGGTTATGGCACTGGAAAAAAGAACCAAAATGGATCATAATTTTCACAGTTTAGGTCTTTGGTTGCAAAAAAAAAAAATGTTTAAAATTGGATTAATAATTGCAGAGATATGGTGTCCATAGATGAATGGACATACTGATAAGCATGTACTTTTTTTCTAAAAGACATGTTAAAAACAGAAAAGAGGTGTCATGATGTTATTAATTACTGCAATGGCAATTTCAGGACAGGTTACTGATGCAACCTTTTGACATGAGTGTCTTGGATGATGGTATAGGAACTTACAGCAAAATATCTTTCTGTATCACCTGATTTGTTGTTGAAAAACAAAAACTTAACAATGATGGCATCAGTAAGATTTATCATGATTTGATCCAAAATAGAACACTGCTCATTGTTACTCTGCCATTTCATCAGCATTAAATTTTTGGCTATCAACAGTGATATTAATATCACAGAGCTTGGTATCTATTGTGACTTATTCAAACTCCACAATCTTCTAACAATTTAGCTTAACTATTTAACCAGTTTTCAGTTTCTGAAAGTGCATGCATTTCATTTGTAACATCACACACATACACACGTCTTGAACATTTCTCACACATTTTAGAATTGCTTCTTTGCACATTTTGATTTACTTTGTTACACATAAATAAACATATATTTTTTTATTCTTAAATACTTTTTAACATACCTAAATGGATCTTTGAGCTCTTCAGTAACAAAGTTAAGGAAGTTCCTGAAAAATGAAAATGGAACAAAATAAAATTGAGATCAAAGCACTGGGGAAAAGTATACACAAAATACAAGCAAATCAATTCATAGAAAGAAATTCTATTCAGCTGCATTTTGCTAATTGATCAGAATGAATGTTCATTTAGATTACCTAAGAATGATACAACCTGCTCTTGAACTTTACAAAAAGTGTTATTCAAGAAGGAATGTTAATTTTGATTTCTATTTGGGACCTGCAGGAAAATTTATTTTGCTTTCTAATTGAACTTCTAAAGTGGATTTTAAAGAATAATCTAACTCATTGACCGTTCCTAGAATTTTTTTGACAATTTAATATTTGACAAATTAAGTAGTCAAGATAATGCCAGGACAATAAATCCACATTTACCCCTAAATTCTAGGAATTTTCAATGAGTTAGATAAACCTTTAAAATTCCCTTTAGAAAAAAAATATACATACTATCTAAGGTATTTTACCAGATATTGTCAAAGTATTTCTCACATTGTTTGCTCTGTGAGGCACATGCTCCCGGCCCCGAGAGGTCCCTTACGTTACAGACCTATGGTTAGTTATAAAAAAAAAATGTTTGCCGAAATAAAACATTTAGGTTATATATTTTCAGTTCCACATTCATTCACTTGCACAAACGTACGTTTAAAATTTACTATTAATTAAAAGGTTTTAGTAGAAAGAGTTATACTCATCGGGTCAGGAGGCGTCTCACAAGAGGTTCGTTGTTACAGCGAGCGCTTTCTGTGGTACATAACCGCTATCTTCGGGCCACTATTTCTACACGAGGGTTCCTCTCGCGTGCGTGCGTGTGTGTAGTTTTGGAATTGCATGTCGGGACTCGATGTGAAGGTTTGCTGCCTGTATGTGTTAGGTGATTTGTTTCCAATGTGTCGCCATCTATTGGATGAGTTGGTAGGTATCAGTCGTAAGTATAATTCTTTTGTGTAGATATTTTTGGGCTATTATTATTTGTTCGTAGAAACAGGTGTATTTTTATTTATTTTTTTGTTCGTTCTTTGTTTATTGGTGTGATGTTTTGTAATGGTTTTTTTGGCCTTTTTTTTTTTTATGGATTTTTTTCTTTTTTTATAAGTGATTTCCAGGCTGTGTCAAGTGTGGTGGGGTCTTGTAAGTTGCATATTTTATCTTTTTTTTGTTCAATTATAATGCTTTCAGAAATTCTTAATTATTTTTTGTTTGTGTGGGTGGTTAGTAATTTAATATTTTCAAAATCAGGGTATTGTTTATGTTTAACACAGTGTTGGATAAGCAAAGTTTTTTCTTCTTTTTTGTTCCAGTTTTTTATATGTTGATATAATCTTTTTATTAATCTATTTTTTGTGCTGCCAATGTATGATATGTGGTCTTCAGAACTCTGTGAAACATATCATAAAAGCCTCACTTAACCGAAAGTTCTTGGTTACTTTTTTTTTTTCTTTACACTTCAAGCACGTTGATTATAAACATGATGTAATGTAGTTGGCCTTCAAAGTTTGAGAAACTCCTTGCTTATAAGATTCGTTCTTCTGTGAAACAATAGGTATTTCATATACACCTGCTGATTGTAGTATATTATTGTTACTTTTTTTCTTTATAATTAAGTCACCAATATTCTGAACTGAATGTCCAAAAATAATGTTGTGTTTCTTCATTAATCTTAAAAATTTTCCACTTAGTCCTCTAATAAAAGGGAAAGAACCTGAAAATTTGTATTTCTTTTTCGGGATGTTTTGTCTAGACTCTTTTAATTTCATCTTGTATTCAAAAATCAGCTTTTTGACAGTTTTTGTGTCATATCCAAGGTTGTGTTAATAATCCACTGGATTTGTTCTTCTCTGGATTTTCTATTTGAGGAATGTGTGAAGGCTCTTTTTACCCAATTCCTAATACCATTTACTTTATGAGTTTTTGGGCGTTCAGATTGATATGGGATCATTATAGGTACATAGGCTGGTTTTCTAAAAACTCTGTATTCAAAATTTAAGTCTTTTTTTATTATTTATATGTCTAAGAAGGAATTTTTTTCATTTTGTTCAAATTTTAAAGTTAATTCAATCTCTGGGTAACAAGTGATAAATTTATTCTTCAATATTTCAAGTTCTTCTTGTTTTAATTTAGATAAAATAAAAATGTTGTCGACGTATCTACAATAAATAATGGGTGGGTTTGGTAGTTTTTTAATAATTTTGTTTTCTATATCACTCATGATTATTTCTGAAAATAAAGAAGATAATGGGGATTCCATTGGGGCTCCTACTTCTTGCCTATAGATTTAAACTCAAAGTAATTGTTATTAGAAATATAGGATAAAATGTTAAATAACTCTTGTAAGTGTGTATTACTAAAGTGAGATTTATTTTTTAACTCTTTAATGATAATGTCTATGGCTTTTGGTACAGGGATACTTGGGAATATTCAGATTGATATAGGATCATTATGTACCTATAATGATCCCATATCAATCTGGACACCCAAAAACTCAAAGTAAATGGTATTAGGAATTGGGTAAAAAGAGCCTTCACACATTCCTCAAATAGAAAATACAGAGAAGAAGAAATCCAGTGGATTATTAACACAACCAAACAATTTGGATATGACACAAAAACTGTCAAAAAGCTGATTTTTGAATACAAGATGAAATTAAAAGAGTCTAGACAAAACATCCCAAAAAGAAATACAAATTTTCAGGTTCTTTCCCTTTTATTAAAGGACTAAGTTGAAAATTTTTAAGATTAATGAGCACAACATTATTTTTGGACATTAAGTTCAGAATATTGGTGACTTAATTATAAAGAAAAAAAGTAACAATAATATACTACAATCAGCAGGTGTACACAGAGTTCTGAAGACCACATATAATACATTGGCAGCACAAAAAATAGATTAATAAAAAGATTACATCAACATATAAAAAACTGGAACAAAAAAGAAGAAAAAACTGCACTTATCCAACAGTGTTAAACATAAACAATACCCTGATTTTGAAAGTATTAAATTACTAACCACCCACACAAACAAAAAAGAATTAAGAATTTCCGAAAGCGTTATAATTGAACAAAAAAAAAAAAAAAGATAAAATATGCAACTTACAAGACCCCACCACACTAGACACAGCCTGGAAATCACTTTTAAAAGAAAAAATCCATAAAAAAAGGCAAAAAAAAAAAAAACATTACAAAAAATCACACCAATAAACAAAGAATGAAAAAAAAATACACGTCTGTTTCTACGAACAAATAATAATAGGCCAAAAATATCTACACAAAAGAATTATACTTACGACTGATACCTACCAACTCATCCAATAGATGGCGACACATAAGAAACAAATCACCTAATACATACAGACACACAATAGAATTATACTTACGACTGATACCTATCAACTCATCCAATAGATGGCGACACATTGGAAACAAATCACCTAACACATACAGGCAGCAAACCTTCCCATCGATTCTCGACATGCACCTCCAAAACTACACACAGGCGAGGAACCGGAACCCTCGTGTAGAAATAGTGGCCCGAAGATGGCAGTTATGTACCGCAGAAAGCGCTCGCCGTAACAACGAACCCCTTGTGAGACAGACGTCTCCTGACCCGATGAGTATAACTCTTTCTTCTAAAATCTTTTAATTAACAGCAAATTTTAAACGCTTGATTGCGCAAGTGAATGAATGTGGAACTGAAAATATATAAGCTAACTGTTTTATTTCGGCAATTTTTTTTTTTATAACTAACCAAAGGTCCGTAACGTAAGGGACCTCTCGTGGCCGGGAACACGTGCCCCACAGAGCAAACAACGTGAGAAATACTTTGACAATATCAGGTAAAATACCTTAGATATTATGTATATTTTAATCAAAAGCACGTTTATAACATAAGACAACCTATAAGGTTGCCTCATGAATTGCATTTTTCGTAATTCCCTTTAGAAGTTCAAATTGAGAGAAAAATAGATCTATATTCAATGAACCAAGGAGAATAAAAAAAAAAGGAACATGCTGAAGCAATTAAATCTGCATTTAATAATGATATTCCTGCATTTGTTACCGTTCACTGGGACGGTAAACTGTTGCCAGCATTAAATGTCAGAGATTCAAAAGAAGGAAGACTTCCAATAGTTGTTACATTTGGAGATAACGAGCAAGTAGCTCATTGCTGTCCCAAAATTAACAAATTCGTCTGATAAAGAGCAAGCACAAGCTATTTGGATTGCATTAAAAGATAAGGGTGTGGAAGAAAAAGTGAAAGTTCTTTGTGGTGACAACTTCTTCAAACACTGGCCATTTCAATGGTGCTTGTGTACTCACTGAACAAAAACTAGATAGAGAGCTGTTGTTTTTCCACTGCTGTCATTCACATCTATGAACTAGTTTTGAGTAGCATGTTTGAAACCAAAATACATCAGGTAACAAGCAGTCCTGACATACCTCTTTTCAAACACTTGAGAGAAAGCTGGAAAAATCTAATTTTCAAAGTGGTAAGAAAGTTGTAGAAGAGTTTTTTTTATGTTAGAAATTAAAGAAACATTAGAATTTTATAAAGCTGAATTACAAGAACAAATATTAAGAAGTGATTTGTAGGAACTCATAAAACTGTGTGTAATATTTTTGGGAGGAGATATGGGGAAGAAACTAAAAATCAGGCCTCCTGGTGTGATGCATCAAGCCTGGTGGATGGCAAGAGCAATTTATTTCTTGAAAATGTTTTTGCTAAGGTCTGAACTTAAACTGTGCAACAAACAGAAGGAAGCTTTGAAAGACATTTGTCTATTCATTGTTATGGTTTATGTTAAATCATGGCTTCAGTGCAGTGCAGCTGTAAAAGTTCCTTATCAAGATTTGTGCTTCTTAAACTCACTGATATCATATGAAAGGGTGGAAATCAGTTTCTAGAGCAGCTTTGAAATTTTTTTGTCAGCACTTGCGGTATTTACCTCACGATGTGTCAGTTTTATCACTGTTTGATGATGAAGTTTATGTACAAACAAAAATTAAAATGGTGGCAAATTTGGAGAGAGAGAATCAGCACATGGAAAGGAGATATGTTCTCAAGCCGGCACGAGTTAACATCATTTGATTGAAATGAAATTTCATATCTGATAAGTCTGAGCTAATGGAACAAAATTAAGGAGTATGCACACAAATTTGAGCAAAAAAAATTGTTTGCCCAAATAAGGGGCACCCTAGCAAAGTTTGAATTATGAAATAAGCTAAAATTACATATAACATAATTATAATGCCTGCTGCATACACAACTATTTAGAGTTTTACAAGAAAACTTACCACCCAGCATAAGAAAAAAGTCCTGAGTAAAATGACAAAGCTATGTAACCTGGTTCTGTTCTTGTTCCTTGGAATGCATTTTCAAAGTTCTGCGTGTTTCCTACAATATGTATTAAAAAATAGGAAAAAGATTTTAGAATATAAGTTATCAAAAACTCAATTATAACATGGAACACAAACAATTTACAAATAAATTTAGTCAGCCACTGTATTAAAACATTCAAAAATATATTTCAGTTGATAAACAGAGTACTTCCAAAGTTAATTTTATCAATCCAAGGATGTTGGGATGATTCTCCCTTCTTCAATCCAAATTTCTCTCATATTGATCTTCAAAGCTCAATTAAATACTCAAACAGCAATCTGTTAGCAGGATATAATAGCACAAAAGAAAATGTTTAGAACATATGTTATTAGTATTACAAAATAATGACATATCAAGAGGCACCCAGAAGCAATGGAAAAAATAAAATGCAGTTACTGAACCATTCATTTCCTTTTTGTGGAAGAGTGTTTTTTTTTTTTTTCAGGGTTTAACAATCACCATGCACAACTCTTAGGGCTATAAGCAGTCACTTGTCCCCAATTTAGAGCCACTAATTCCAGGGAAGGAAAAAAGCCAGTGTCGTAAGACAGACACATCACCCCTGCCTTATCCAGGACTTGAACACAGTGTGGGTTAAATATGAATAATTAATTTGTTTATTATTTAGTGAGTACCAATTATTTCAAACTGAATTTCTCAGTTAATATTTACAGCACAAAAGTTCAATTAATAGACATTGCAAATATGCATTAAATATAAATTAATTGCAGCTCTGAAAGTTATTAATGATTATTCTTTGCTCATATCAAGGTTACAGTTTGGTTGCAGTCATTTTGCATCATTCTCATTAGAAATAGCAACTTATATATTGTATACATAAATTATTCTTCAATAAAAAAAGGCAAACTTCAGTGAAAGTGCAGCAGAATTTTGTGCAGTTTAAGGTGCCGCTAACACAAAAAGGTTGGGCACCACCGCTATAGGTAGATGTTTCTTCTTCTCATGCCTTCTGTACTTTGCATGTCCTGCTTCTCACCTTTATGTTTTGCATTCTGTTTATTTTTCTTGTTCATTTTTTAGTGTTTCGTTATACCTTAGTGTTGACCTGCAATCAATTATTATGAAGAGCCTTAACAGGAAGTCATTTTTTTCTTTTACTAAGTTTTGAAAACTTTTGCATGTGCTCTGTGTAATGCAGTATTCTACTAAAAACCATCCAACAATATAACACTAATACAACCATGGCATTTACTTATATTCAGAAATAGCTCTTGCTCAATTTGGAAGTTTTTTTTTTTTTTTTGTTTTTAATTTCCTTGCCATAATTTGTCAGTTTAAAAAAAAATCTTCAGCTGTCATTCTTTTATTTTAAACAGTCAAGTAAAGACTCACTACTTTAAATGTTTAAGATGACTGTCTCAACTTAGAAATAAATTTAATTGAATTATTTTACTATACTACAGATGTAAACATTAAACAATTTATAATTTTGTAGTTCTTGCAAAATATAATATATATGAACATGATGTGTTGATGTTTTTTTCTATTAGTGGTGTCGAAGATTAGGGCCCAGTCTTTGGTTCCACTATGCAAAAAAAAAAAAAAAAAAAAAAAAAAAAAAAAATCACACATCCACGCATTTTTGTCTCCAAGAATAATTCTTTAAATTTTTCTTCTCATTAATATTTTTCTGAATTTCATTCTTTGAGGCAAACTGAGCGACATGAAAAACATTTTTTCCCCACTTTCTTAAACATTCGTTCAAGGATTTTAGTGAAAATTGTGTAGTTATAGTTTTTGTGCGTGTACTGTATATGCATGTGTCTTTGGAACGAGAGCTAGAAAGAATTTGAACATATATAAATGGCTTAAAATTATTTTTAGTCTATGAGTGAAACTAAAACATGTGTGAACTAAATTATTCACTTCATTTTAAAACTTAAATTTATATCTATATATATATATGTAGGAAATTATGAACATTGGAATCATAAAGGGAACTCGTGCATAATTAATTAAATTAAATTAAGCTTACATTATGACTGAGACTAAATAGTGTGTGGTGAGAAGCATTTATTGGTACAAAAGTTCAGGTGTGTTAGCAAGACACAAAATTTGGTATAGAATCGTGCACTATGTCAGTAGAATGATTTTTTTTAAGGAAATTATTTTTTTCTCCCGAATAAATGAAATGTGAAAATTTTTGAATTGAGTTTCAAGAAATATTAATTGTTCATGATGTAAAATTTCTTGTGAATATTAGGGATCCCCTGGATTTGCACCATTTCGTTTTTTTTTTTTCACTAGACAGGAAGTCGCCAAAATCAGAGACAAGAATTTCACTTCCTGTAAGCCCAGAAATTCCTTTGGAAGAGGTCACTTTACAAAACTTGAATACAATAGAATCCCCGGGGCATAGCAGGTGGAATTTCAAGAATTTTTGCAAAATCATGGTCAAGAGCCATGGAGGACTAACAGGTCATTCACCCCCCCCCCAACACACCCCTCGTTAACCCTCTCCTCAAGTTACAGAGAGCATGAAAAGATGACTTTCAGCCAATAGCGTAGCTGAAAGCCATGGCGTCCTTTTTGGCGCATGCGTGCTAGAGCTTTGAAAAGTTTGAGCTAGGGGGAGATTTCTCTCTCTTCACCCTTCACTCACTTACTTGCTCCTTGGTTTTTCAGAGGGTAACACCTCACTTGCTTCGTGTTGGACTGAGGTCAGCAACTGCTGACCGGCAAAAAAGAAGTTCATGGGGCGAACTTATAACTCACTCTGCAGTTGACCGTGATGTGAGATTTCACCTCCCGCGCCCGCTTGCCTCTTGGGGTTTTTTTTTAGGAAAATTGGTCATACCAAGCTCGTATGCTGACAGCAGCTCCAATCCTTGCTACGTTCTAAATGGACAAGACTGCATTATCGGTTTCTACAAGCTGAGCTTAACTGAGGGACGTGACGCCTAACGCTCTCCGCTTCTAACAATGGAGTCATATAAAGAGCCGCATTGCTAACCATCTCACCGACGCTAAACCAAGGCTGGAAGAAGCCTCGACGGCCATTTTTTTCTGGCTGCACTACTCTACCCAAGAAAAATGAAGAGAGCCAAGACCGCCATTCTCCCTTGAAATACCACTGCCCAGAGAAAGAAAAGATAAACCTTCTGATCTAAATTCACTTTACGGCCTCCTGTTTCAACAGACTTTTTTTTTTCTTTTTTATCAGGAAAAAAATACTTGGTAGAGGATAACAGGGTTGTCAAAAGGATGTAATTATTGTTGAAGTCTATAATTATGTGAAATTATTAGGGTGCATCAGAAAATCTTAATGTATCGAGTAATGACGCGGAGAACATGAGTGATAGTTGTGAAAAACAAAATTTATCGGGCATTATAAAATGGGGGAAGAGTTTAGTTCTTTTTTTAATTAACACAAATAATATAAAAGCAAAGAAAAAATTCAGAAGCAGTTGTAATGCATTACACGCTGAGAAACCTCAGTGCTTGTTTTATTTTTCGCCAAAGTATTATTCTTTTGCATTGTGCATGATGTTTTGTGAAAGTACCTAAAAAGGGAAATATCAAGTGTAGAACACATATTTTTCTTACTAAACAAATGATAATTGAATAACACTGAAATTTTAATAAATAAATTACCAATTGAAATGTTAAAATTTTGAATACCAGGCAAATCAGAAAATTGTATAATCAATCTGAAATATACACCCAACAAAATTGAAATTAGACTCAAACTCATTTTTGGCATTCCTGGGTGCTTTGTGAAAATAAAATAAGAGAAACAAAAATCTGTAAAATTCTCAACAAAATTCCGATCAGTCGAGAGGCCTGATCAACATTAAATGTAACTGCTAGCTAGTCAATTTTTACAAAAAAAAAAAAAAGTTTGAGTTATTTTGTCAAGCTCATAAATCACCTCTGCACTTGGCAGAGTTCTTGAATCTGAGCCGGGTAAGGTTTAATTAACATATACTTTGACAACGCAACTTTTAATGTCTGTGCATACATATTTTTCTTTTGTTCTTCCACTAGTTATTTTTTATACATCACGTGCCATATTGTACCACATTATTCGATAAAAGTATATTTACACTATAACACATGGTCATAGTGACCAAGATTTATAATTGAACAAAATTCCTTTATATCAAACATCTGGTATTTTATTGCAAAAAGAAACACTATTTTTGTCACTGTTAATTCTATTATTTACTGCAGCAGTGTTAGAATTAGAAATAAATATTTTACTAGCCCAGTGGACCACTAGAATTTGCAAACCACTGGTCCACCAAAATGTCCACTGGTCCATAAAAAGCAAAACAAAAAAAACCTTAGACATTTATAATATATGCAGAAAATAATGTACATCATTTCAATGGAATTATCTCCAGTATTTGTTTTTAGAACATCTAATTTCAAAGCACAACTCACAGAACAAAGATTTATTGTAGTTAAATTGTGTATTACGGGGATTACTGGGATATAAGTTTTCACTTTGTCAAATTTTCGGGTTGTACCCCAACCCTTCGTCAGGACTGACTGGGGTGCAACCTGAAAATTTGACAAAAAGAAAACTTATATCCTAGTAATCCCTGTAATACACAATTTAACTACAATAAATAATTCTTCACTAGGATTTGCCATGTCTTCATTGATTCACAAAAACAAAGAATGTTTTCAGAATAAGATTCTGGTAGATCAGTGATATAGCAGAGAAACGCAGTGCATCCCCCCCCCCCGTCTGTTTCTAAGTAAGAAAGGAATGAGGAGACTTCAAGGGTACAAAAATTCACATACATTAGCAACATTTTTTTTCATATGTTTTATCATTTAGGGTTTAGCTTCTTTTTCTTATTTTAGCCTTACTGCCCATCCCTCCTACTTTCAAATGAATTTAGTTTCAGTCCCTCATTGAACACTGTTTCGTGTGAATTGTTCTTTTACAAAAATTACATTCACACATCCAATTTAAGTCCTCCACTAGTGTGTTTTCTTGTGGAAGAAACAAAAGCTGGCTTGTGCCTGGTGTCCGTATCTGCAGCATTCACAAGGGTGGGTGAATCCAAGGAAGAGCATATTATTTATTGTGCTTACTTCCGCTCATTACGAATGGTGGGGATGGAGGAAACGAAAAGCATTACAAGACAAGGACTGGGAAACTGCCTTTCTGTATTTGTTGTTTCTTCCACTCTTTAAGAATCATGAGGGATAAAAAGAATAGATGTTATCCAATAGCATTTCATGAACCTATCACTAGTTTGCACAGCCTAAAAAGAAAACCGTACAGCAAGGTAAAAGAAATAGAAATTCATTTTTTAACTAGTGACAACTTAGGGGGAAAAAAACTTACTGGCCATCTGGGTCAATAAAATCAATAGTTCAGTGGTCCTGCAGAAGTTTGGGTAATTCGAACGCTGTGCAGTAAGGGAACTTATGATGTAAGAGTACATTTGCTGGTACAAATCATCTGTCGAATTTGTGAAATCATATTGAGACAGAACAAATACATGCACTGTTTACATTACTGCTATCTTACAAGCTGGTCTTTTACTGTGATACTTAAATAATTTTTAAAATGCCATACAAAATTTGAAAAAGGCTGAACTTTCAAGTGTTATGTGAATCCTCCAGCTACAGTTGCCTGCAGGTGTTTATATGTTTTAGTCTGCCACCTTCTACGTGTCACTACGCAATAGTTTTCTGACCATCTGTCAGTTATATATTCAGCTGCGATATTAACACTACTATGGATAATAACTGGCATATAAGATTATTCTGCTCCCAAGACATTGTAAATAAACAGCACTCCTTCCATTAAACCAGCGGCATACATGTGCCGCAGGAGACATTGATTTCTCATCGAATAAGTAAAGAAATTATGATTTCAGAGATTTTTCACTTTCCATTCTACATATTCTCCTTGTATAAAATATATATGTAGTGGAACCTCGGTTATACGTTTTTACTTTTATACAAAATTCTAAGCAGGTCCTGATATTATACTGTGGTTTCTACCACTTTTTTCAATTCAGTTATAGAGATTCGTTAATATACTTTTTTTGATCATACATTAAATTTTGGAATTCAGATAATTAAAAATATATGGTTCTTTTGATTCTTTTATACATAACCTGATATGTTACAACTTTCAGAGAATTGAGACAGTGTTTTATTGCAGCCAGGAAATAGATAATGCAACTGAAAATTTATTAAATATCGTTCACAGTTCTCTTTTTTTCTCTGAAGTCAAGAAATTTGAAACAAGAAAAGTTAGTGAATATTTTACTTGGTACTAATGCTAAATCAACAAGTGGATAAATTGTTTGGAAAAGATCGATCCTTATAAGTAAGGGATGTGCGATATGTATTGCAGACCTGCCAACTTTCAAGAAGCAAAATCCATAAAAAACTTTCAGAGAACCTTTAATTGATATATATCAATTTACTGATGCATCAAACATACTGATTAAATGTATCAAATGATTTTAACTGATTTCATATCCTATAAGAAAGATGTCTCCCATTATTGCATGCTTAGACCAATTAAAATGCAATCAATACATAATAATTACTTCGTCAGCATACAGAGGTTGCCCTGCCGATCGCATTCTTTGCAATTTGTGAAAAAAAAAAAATCATTTGGTGATGGGGGAAAAAGCTTTGGGGATTACCTTTTTGTACTGTTATAACACTTTGGTGAAAAAAAATTGAATTTGGCTAATAAATTGGTGAACACTTTTAAAAAGGCAAGCACAACCACCGAGTACATTATTCTTCTAACTTAATTATAAAAACTAGGCTATACACACATCAAAAGAAAAAAAACTTCATTTGCAACTGCGAAATTATTACGACATCACTGTAAGCTTTTACTTTAATTTAACTGAGGTTCTGACCTTAAGTTTTTGTGCCAACATGTTAGAATACCTTTCAAAAATGCGATTTCAAGTCTGTGCAGCCTTTGATTTCTCTCTTCTTTTAGCAGTTATTCCCAATCCTAATCTTACAGCATTTTTATGGAGTCTTCCCCACTAACCTGCCAGAAAAGGTTTGGGGTAGGTGTAAATGTGACCAGGTAAATAAAAATATACAGACATGGTGATGGTCCTTGGGGACATTTATTCCACTCTCAAAGTTGCATTTTCTAACTGCAAAAAAATTCTGTAAAATATGTCGTCCGTAGAATAACTGCAAAACAAGTAAAATATCCATAAATTTTACAGGTAAATCGTAAAACCTGGCAGCTATGGTATTGAATATAAAACAAAATCTTATTCAGATTTACTACCTGCATTTCAAAGGTAAAGAGTTTTTTTTTTTTTTTTAATGGAATTGTACAGTATTTAAACCTAGTTTTTATAATTAGGTTAAAATAAAACATTAATATAAAAATCAAAATAGGCACCATCTTAAGCAGCAAACACAGTACTTACTGATGTTTGTCTACCCAACATTTTATATATTAGCATAACCTAAAATATGTGGTTCTGTTTAACTTTTTCGAAGCATTCAAGAATTTACAATAGTATTTCACATTTTGAAATTTCTTTTATGTTTTTTAAGGCAATTCCTTAGAAAAATATACAACCAAAGGGGGAAGGGGGTTCCACTGTGTGTGTATATACACTACTGGCCACCCAAAATGCAACACCAAGAAGGGCACGAGATAGCAAAGCCAGATTTACTGGACACATAACAGATACAAAGATGAAACGATTAAGCTTACAGGCCCGTGCAACTTGCGGAACACGCAAATATCAATAGTTCGTGCGGCCCCCATGGCTGGCAATAACGGCCACTACATGCCGCGCCATCGTACGAAAGAGGCTTTGGATGTGGGCTTGGGGTATGTTTGTCCAGGCTCCTTCCACACGTTGCCACAGTTCATCAGGCGTAGCCGCGGGTGGTGCTTGCCGGGCCACTCGATTGCCGATCAGCGACCAGACGTGTTCGATGGGCGACATATCGGGAGAACATGCAGGCCACGGCAGCAGTAGAACCTGGTGGGCCGTGAAGAATTGTTGCACAATGTGTGCCACGTGTGGGCATGCGTTGTCCTGTTGAAACGTGGCCGCTAGCAGGTCCTGCAGTTAAGGGAGGACTACAGGCTCCAAAACGTCGGAGATGTAGCTGTGGCTGTTGAATGTACCGGCGATGCGTACCATAGGGGTGCGGGTGTAGTATCCAATTGTGCCCCAAACCATAGCGCCAGACAACGGACCGATATGGCGATGCATAATGCAGGCGTCATACAGTCTCTCGCTGTGGTGCCATCGCACGCGGATCTGACCATCGTGGTGTTGCAGGCAGAAGCGGGATTCGTCGGAGAAGACAAAGTCACGCCATTCCGTAGTCCAGGTGCGGCGTTCAACGGCCCACTGCCGCTGCACTCGCCGGTGGTGTAACGTCAATGGTAATCGGAGCAATGGCTGCCGTGCGACAAGTTCCCGTTCCTGCGGACGTCGAACGGCACATGCTGAAACAGGTTGTTGCGCAACACACCCTAATTCCTGCGCTAACGTTCATGATGTGGCGGTGCGAGGCATACATGGCCGTCACACAACATGCCCGTCCTCTCGTTTGGTGGTGTGCCATGGCAATCGCTCGCGTCGGTCCCTCCTGCACCCACCGAATCCATACTCGCCTCACTGTGGCTGGATGTCGTCCCACACGGGTGCCGATGTCTTGGTACAATAAACCGCTATCGCGATAAGCCACTATTCGTCCTCTGTCGAACTCCGAAACGTGCTGGAATGACTGCCGTACTCTGCGACGAGGCATCAGGAAGCTTCCCACCCACAGGTCCGGCAGCACAACACACTTCCACTACTTACACCCCCACCTTCTGTGCACCCTTCTTATAGTGCTTCTCGGTGGCGTGCCGGGCGCACATGATTTGAATATGCCCTGCAATGCTAATCGTTTGTATGTCCTCTCGCAGGCGACGCATGCTGCAAATTTCAGGCAAATCGGATGCTTCCTTCTTGGCGCTGCATTTTGGGTGGCCAGCAGTGTATATAAAGCAGATATTCACATTATTGCATTTTGTATATAAATACATATATATATATATATATAAATTTTATTTTTTCAGAAATACAGTGAAACGTTCTATCACTGGAAGTTCTTGTACAAGGCAAGCCTCAACCAGAGGCCTAAGCCTCGGACAAGTATCGACGAATAATTGCTACAGTGCCGATGATTGCAGTCATTTGTAACTCTGCAGTTGTTATTATTGTTGTTCCAAGTCTGGTACAGTAGTCCATGAATTTGGGTGGAATAGTCCCTAGTGCGCCGATTATTATTGGCAGCACTGTTGTGTTTTTCTTCCAAAGTTGGGTAGTTTCCATAGCCAGAGCCCTGTATTTGTCTATTTTATCCTTCTCTTTTTCAAGTACTCTACAATCTCCAAGGATAGCAATATAGATTAGGGTCACTTGTTGATTTTTAATCACGGTGATGTCGGGTGTATTTCAGTCTGTATTCGAAAGTCCCATAAGATTTTCACCTGGCCATTATCCAGGACTTTATCTGGTGTATGTTGCCAGGCCTTTTCAGAAGTCGGGAATCCAAATTTGTTGCAGAGTGCCCAGTGGACATTTTAAGCCACATCGTTATGCCTCTTTTTGTACTCTGTGTGGATCATGCACTCGCAAACCAAATGATTAACTGTTTCTTCATGGTTGTTACACAGACGGCAAAAGTTGTTACACAGATGTCACTTGAGCCCTGTATCTTGGCCTTCACGTTTGTCTGAAGGGCCTGCTCTTGTGTAGCAAAGAGCAAACCCTCAGTCTCCCTTCATAAAGTGCCTGTCTTAAGCCATGTCCAGGTTAAGTTGTTGTCAAGTTTGTTATTGATTTCTTTGAAAAAGGCCCCGTGTAGGGGGCTTATTCTTCCAATTTTCTAGGCGGGCTTTCTATTGTTTTTTGTATATATATATATATACACTGGCGGAAAGTGAAAAAAGAACACCAAGAAGGAGACGTCCGATACCAACGAAATTTATACAGCATAATAACGGAATACAGAGGATAACGTGATCAAAACATTATGGAAAAATACAGCTGTATTTGCTGGTAAACTGATAAAAAAACATTTCTATGTAATATGGTTAGTACAAGGTTGAACCGCCATGAACTGCGTCGCACTGTGCAATTCTGGCATGGAGTCTGTCATACAGATGTTGGATGTAAGTTTGGGGTATTGAGTTCCAAGCATCCTCAACCTGGACGTGTGAATCGGGGATGGTCGTGGAGATCGGATAAGTCGTTGTCCCATAAAATCCCACACGTGCTCAATGGGGGACAAATCCGGTGAACGTGCAGGGATGGAAGTTGTCTCACACCCTGAAGCGCATGCTGCGTTGCACGTGCCGTGTGTGGGAGTGCGTTATCTTGCTGGAAAACATCACGATGGATCGACCTTACAAATGGCACAACGGGCTGAATGATGTTGTTGATGTAGGTGCTGCTTAATGTACCCGGTACAAACACTAGTTGTGTACAAGGGTGATAGCTGATCGCTCCCCACACCAGGAGACCAGGTGTAGGCCCTGTGTGTTGCTGGCGGATGGAAGAAGGGTGGAGACGCTTCCCTGTGCATCTGAGAACACGCATACGGCCATCGGAGGCTCCCAAGCAGAATCTGTTTTTATCGCTGAACAAGACAGATCGCCATTGCGTTCTACAGTGCAGACCTTGGCAACACCACTGAAGCCGTTCCTGACGGTAGGCTGGAGTCAGAGGTACACATGCCAGATGCACACGTGCACGTAGTCCTGCATCCATTAGGCGGTTGCGGATTGTTAGCAGTCACCTCAGGTGCAACGGCTGCTCGGATTTGCATCGCAGTGGATGTTCTGCTCGACAACGCCGCTCTTCTTATGCGTCGATTGGTCCGCTCACCAGTCCGTCTGTGACTCCCGGTTCCACGTCTTTTCGTGTGGGAATGTTCCTCGGACCATCTACGCCACCATTGTACCACCACCGATACTTCCCGTCCAATTCGCTCCACAACACTACGTACGACCACCCGGCCTCGTGGAGTCTGACTAGACTACCTCGCTCAAAGTCCGATAACTGCTGAAATCGTACACGTCTTCCATGTCCAGGCATTGCAGCTTCTTCAGGATCTTCACACGTGTACGTACGCCGACTGATTACATTCACTTCGCCGTACTCCTTAAATACCACCGACAATAATTTGCATATTATGCCGTGCTGTGGCATAAGCACTAACCAGTTGGTCCCGAAATTAACATCACACCTACGTAAACTCGACCCCATTAACATATGTAAATTTCATGATCGTCCGCCAATTCCTTCTTGGTGTTCTTTTTTCACTTTCCGCCAGTGTATGTTTATATATATTTAACATGTATAAACTTCTGGATTATTAAAAGCAATGCTGAGGTCATTTCGGAAATTCTTGATAACACGCCAGCAGAGGCTAGTTGCTACGACTTTGAAAACCTATATACCAGCCTTCCACTACAAGACATTATCAGTACTTTCAAGTTACTCTTTAATGAATTTCAAATCTCTAACATCATTTCGGAAAGTTCTCGGCATACATTTCTAAATTGCTGTATTAAAAATAATTTTATCCTCTACAATAACAAGTTTTTCAAACAGGTTAATGGAATACCTATGGGGTGTTCACATTTCACGAGCGTATGCAACTTGTTCTTCAAAGAATTTCAATTCATGAAGTTTAAATTCATCCAATCAGGAAAGTTACTCTCATACCTACAGGTACATTGATGACCTACTTTGCTTTAATAATTCAGGAAATATCGAAAAAGACTTTGCAGCTATTTATGCTATATGCCTTAAACTTAATAAAACCAATGATAATAACCAAGTCCTCAATTTTTTGGATTTAGCTATAAATCTCAATGCAGGTAACCTAATCATAAGCCTTTATGATAACAGAAATCAGTTGAAATTTAAAATTGTCAATATGGTATGTGGTGGAGCAATATTTCCAATAAAGTAATAGAAAATGTATTTATATTACATGTTCTAAGGCTTTCTAGAATATGTAGCTTAAACTCTGAACTAAAAAAACATGTTATTTTAATCAAACAGTTTCTCGAAAACCAAGTACCTAGAAACTGCTTAAAAATCGAATTAAGAAAAATAGTGCTCAAGCATAGAATTAGGATGGAAGGCTTAATTTAATTTAAATCTTGTTGACCGAATGAATTGTCTAAATTAAAGCTAATTTTTAGTTTGATTGTCAAAAAAAAAAGTTTATGATTAAAAAAACTTACACAAAAAAAGCATAAAACCCCTAAGGAAAAATTTCTTAAAAATATCTATAAAAATAAAAACCAAAAAAAAAAAAAAACAGTAATACTTAAATTTCAAAGGTTTGGGAGGAATGCTGCTAATTAGGCTATATAATACTCTTTGAACTCTTGGGAACAGAGATAAAATTTCCCTGCTCCCATTTATCATTTTGGTCTGCACTGAAAACTCGTAGCAGTTTTTTCAGAGCATTAAATCTGCTTTTTGAAGTTTACTCAGGGAACTTCACTAATTACCCCCAGGAAGGTTCTAAAGTTGGCCGCTAGATGGCGCTGCAATGGACATGCCCCTGCAGTTAGTTTCTTGCACCCCAAAGGTGAAGATGGTTTGTACCATGCAGTTCTCAGGCATGGTAAGTCATTTTTATGTTTTGTTTGCTCATTCTTCTAATTTAACTTTTTTTTCTAGGAATTATTTGGGGGTGGGGGCTGTTTTCTCTTTGAAAGTTGGTTATTTGCTTTGGCCACGCTTCAAGTTTCCCGCGAAACTTTTAGTAGCATTTTGTGTCCCTTTGTAGGTTTTACAAAAGTTCATTTTAGTGGTTCTGAGTCTTCTTGTGGGCTAAAAGATTAGTACAATATTTTGCAAATATGTGAACTTATAAACAGAAAAGCAACACCTCACAAGTAATCTCATCTTTTAACTGTATGTAAGTTTTTTTTTTTTTTATTTTATTATTTTTGTAGGAATAAGTGAACTTTCGTTTTTTTTTAAATTTGCACTAAACTTCATTTTTTATGTTTTCTTGTGTGTCTTGGTTATATAATTTGCTTCTCTGTGACTCGCAACCTAGCACTTGTGCTATTCAACTTTTATTTTTCTAAAGAATTTTTCTTAAAGAATTTTTTGCTGTGGGTATTGGGCATTTACCTTGCCATTCTGAAACATGCAACTTGGTTATTTGGGTTCACTCTCGGAATTTGCAACTGTAAATTGCTCCTCGTGCAACTTTTGCTTCCTTTTTTCCTTAATTTGTTGCTTGGTTCTTTTCTTTTTCAAAATTGTAATGTTGCTATTTTTTTTTTTTTATTTATATGTTATTTTTTTCTGGTGTTTCCTGTTTTTTCTTTTTATCACTTTTTCTGTGACAAGCTTAAAGATATCCTTTCACAGTACCTTTCATTGGTTGGATTTTTCTTGATTTTTTTAATACTAATTTCTTACCTGTTTTTTTTTGGTAGGGGGGAGGGCGCTCGGCTCCCTTTCTTTTTATTTACCCTTTCCAACCGTAGGTTGAAGAAGCGTATATGCTCCAGCTTTGTCCGTCCGTACGTACGTACGTCTGTTCGCACGATAACTGGCGTAAAAATGGTTCGATTTCGATGAAATTTTAGTATGTGGTAGGGGACCACCTGGGAACTAACCCTATTGAAAATGGGACAAAAGGGGTCAAAGGTCACAATGTAGGAGCGGGATCCTTCCATTGCCCTTATGCGTCATAACTTGCGTAAATATGGTTTGATTTCAATGAAAGTTTACTATGTGGTAGGGGACCACTTTGGGACAAACCCTATTGAAAATGGGACAAATGGGGTCAAAGGTCACAACGTAGGAGCGGGATCATTCCATTGCCCTTATGCGTCATAACTTGCGTAAATATGGTTTGATTTCGATGAAATTTCAGTATGTGGTAGGGGACCACCTGGGGACAACCCCTATTGAATGTGGATGAAATGGGGTCAAAGGTCAGGACATAGGATTGCGATTTATTCCATAGCTCTTATCCCATATTATTAAGGTGGACGTCAAGTCATTTTGCTTCTTATACTTCCAATGGAAAAACTTTTGTACACATTTTCTTCACAATTAATGTGTTCCCAAGGATAAAAATTTGAACATCGATTAAAATAACTTTATTATAACTTGGAATACTTAATATTTTCTAAAACAACCATAATTATATAAAAAATCAATAACTTTTCCTTTGGTGGTGTTGAAACCAGAAAAAGGATGGCGCGACGTGTACTTTGATGACGTCAGTAGACAAACAAATGTTGGATTGCATAATTATGGTTATGTTTTAGAAAATATTAAGTATTCCAAGTTATAAAATGAAGCTATTTTAATTGATGTTTAAATTTTCATTCTTGTGAACGCATTAATTGTCCAGAAAAAAGATGGCGCGGCCTGTATTTTCATGACATCAGCAGACAAAAAATTGTTGGATTGCACAATTATGGTTATGTTTTAGAAAATATTAAGTATTCCAAGTTATAAAATGAAGATATATTAATCGATGTTCAAATTTTCATCCTTGGGAATGCATTAATTGGGAAGAAAATGCGTACAGAAATTTTTCGATTCGAAGTACAGGAAGCAAAATTACTTGACATTCACCTTAAAGGAGCAATTCTTGTATGTATGTAAATTTTATTTTGAAAACGGCTCTAAGGATTTTGATGAAAGTCGTTAACCTACCGTTTTCTGGTACTAGAAATTGATTTAGCTTGATCTCGACTTTAAGAAAATTTGTTTAGTGGGTTAAATAACCACCCCGAATCACCAAGTTTGTAGTGTGGTGTCATGGCATAGCCGCATTAGATGTTGGCGCGCGGTCATGCCATCTATCTCATTACGTCACGCGTTGTTTGTGGATCCTATTAAAGTTTTATGACGTCACACCTTGCTAGCAGATGGTCGCGATTCCCATCTGCCTCATTACGTCACGCGTTGAGTGCGTATGTTCGTCCGCACGATAAATTGTGTAAAAATCGTTCCATTTCGATGAAATTTTAGTATGTGGTAGGGGAACACCTGGGAAGGAACCCTATTGAAAGTGAATGAAATGGGGTCAATGGTCAGTACAAAAGAGCGGGATCCATTCCACTGCTCTTATGAGTCATAACTAACATAAAAAAGGTTTAATTTCGATTAAATTTTAGTATGTGGTAGACCACCTGGGGACAAATCCTATTGAAAATTGGCAAAATGGGGGTCAAAGGTCGGGACATAGGAGCGGAATCACTTCTATCGCCATTATGAGTCATAACTTATGTAAAAATGCTTCTATTTGGATGAAATGTTGGCATGTTGTAGGGATCTGTTTGGGGATGAATCCTATTGAAAATGGGCGAAATGGGTGAAAGGTTAGGACACAGGAGCGGGATCTATTCCATAGCGCTTATGCATCATAACTTACGTAAAATTGCTTCGATTGCGACAAAACTTTATCATGTGATTTCGGAGATATTCTGAACCAGTTCTGTTGAATAACATCCAAATGGATCGAAGGTCAGGGCACAGGGGTGAGATTTATTCCACAGCCATTTTCCTCATAACTTGAGTAATAGCTTGAGTAATGATTTCTAGCATATTGAAAAGCATATCATAATCAATGCATTGCATGATTTTACTAACTTGTGTTATTAATCAAGAGGCTGAGAGTGGTGTTGCCATATGGGTCTGCGGTTGGTTCGTTTGACGGAGGCTATTTTATGCATTGCCTGTGATGTCGGGACTATTTTTTGTCGAGGTACCGTAATGTTGTACTAAGTAATATTACTCGTAAAATTATTATTTTGTCAGCCTACATTTATGTTAGTGAATTAGTACTTGTAGGGGAATACTTTGAGTTCGGGTGGAATATCGATTTCCAAACCTATAGCAGCAAATTTATCCCCCACTGTATGGCGGGGGGGGGGTTGCGAGAAGAAAAATGGAAAAATAAGAAAAGAAAATTTTAAAAATTGCTATTTGGGGATCCTTCCAGCATCACAGGACCACGCGCTTGAACTTCGTAGGCTTCCCTGTACAATACACACTTTTTTACGCTTTCCAATCGTAGGTTGAAGAAGCGTATATGCTCCAGCTTTTTCCATCCGCTTGTCCGTCGGCACAATAACTCACATAAAAATGGTTCGATTTCGATGAAATTTTAGTATGTGGTAGGGGACCACCAGGGGACGAACCCTATTGAAAATGGGTGAAGTGGGGTCAAAGGTCACGCCATAAGAGCGGGATCCATTCAATTGCCCTTATGCCTCATAACTTGCGTAAATATGGTTCGATTTCAATGAAATTTTAGTACGTGGTAAGGGACCACCTGGGAACGAACCCTATTGAAAATAAATGAAATGGGGTCAAACGTCAGGACATAGGAGCGGGATCCATTGCCTTTATGCATCATAACTTGCGTAAAAATGGTTCGATTGCAATGAAATTTTAGTATGTGCTAGGGAACCACCTGGGCACGAACCTCATTGGAAATGGGGTCAAAGGTCAGGACATAAAAGCGGGATCCGTTTCATTGCCTTTATGAGTCATAACATGCGTAAATATGGTTCGATTTCGATAAAATTTTAGTATGTGGTAGGGAACCACTGGGCACGAACCCTATTGAAAATGGTCAAGGGTCAAAGGTCAGGCAGGGCATAAGAGCGGGATTTATTCCATTGCTCTTATGCGTCATAACATGCGTAAATATGGTTCGATTTCGACGAAATTTTAGCATGTGGTAGGGAACCACCTGGGCACAAACGCTATTGAAAATGGGCGAAATGGGGTCAAAGGTCAGGCAGGACATAAGAGCGGGATTTGTTCCATTGCCCTTATGCGTCATAACTTTCGTAAAAATGGTTCGATTTCGATGAAATTTTAGTATGTGGTAGGGAGCCATTGGGGACGAACCTTGTTGAAAATGGGCGAAATGGGGTCAAAGGTCAGGACACGAGTGGGATCCATTCCTTTGCCCTTGCGCATCATAACTTACCTAAAAATTATTATATTTGCACTTTTAAGGTATTATATTAATACCTTAAAAGTGCGTATTATACCCCTGCAAAGTGCGCATAGTTTACGTGCAATTCATAAATTAAATACTATTAAAAAGCACCAATAACTTACCCTAAAGATCATGGTAATTTCTATTGACAACACACTTCCAGCACGTCAATTATCGTAATGTTGTTGGCCTTCAAAGGTTTACAGACATCTTGCTTACGATTCCTTCTTCCGGGGATGAAACATAGTATTTTTTTTTTTTCTTTTAAGCCATATGAGATGTAACTATAAGCTTGTCAATTCCATAAAAACCACACAAGCATACTACTCATTCATACAATTCAATTAAAAAACTATGTACATATTTACACAACCTTACATTCCTAGGTGGTTAAACCTTTGTCCACCTGTGAGTAACAAACTCGTTCCATCTGTTTCAAACCCCTGCCACACCCAATGCAAGTGTCACACTCATTCAGCCCCCTCACACACAATCCTCTAGCGCTTTCAACAGACTACTGTCATTATCAGGAGGCAGGTGTGTCTCACCCGTCCACCACAGCTCAAGTGAGCAGAGCCATCGAGGCACGGGCTCCAGTCGCAATCTCTGAATCATTGCGTCTCTGGCGCCATCTATTGTCATTGCTGCTTTTTTTTTTCTTTCTAAGCTGTTGTTCAATTTTTATTAGGGCCTTCCATTGTTCGTTTAAGTTGCTAGGCTCATTAATGTTGCATAATCTTGATCTGTTTTTTTCAATTAACACTGACTCTGCAATTCTTAACTGCCTTTCGTTTTTACAGCTCTTAATAATTTTAATATCCTCAAACCTTGGACATTGTTGATTTTCCATACAGTATTGGGTTAATGCTGTCTTAGCTTCTTTTTTATTCCAATTATTTATATGCTGGTTCAATCTATACTTTAATTTATTCTTGGTGCTGCCTATATATGACACAGGTGGTTGCTGGTTTATAGGGATTTAATAAATTCCTGCTCTATCTAATATCCCAGTACTTATACCATTTCAGTCATCGCATCCATTAACACATAAAAGAAATAGTGTTAAAACACTAATTAAAAGAAGTTTAACACACTCATCAATGGAACAATATAAAAAAGAAGAAATTGAATATATTGAAAAAATTGCATATGATTTTGGTTACCCCAAACAGGTATTAAAAAATGGATTTATGAAGTAACTGAAGCTAACAATAAAGCCAAGATTGATAAAAAAACTTGTAAAATATGTAGGGGCAATACCATATGTAGAAAATGTTTCAGCAGAAATTAATAAAGTTTGTGGCAAGTATGACATACAGGTAAGAAATCAGGTACTTATTGTAAAAAATTCAGTGATTAAAAATGAAAAAATCAGCCAATTAGAGCAGGAATTTATGAAATCCCTATAAACCAGCAACCACCTGTGTCATATACAGGCAGCACCAAGAATAAATTAAAGTATAGATTGAACCAGCATATAAATAATTGGAATAAAAAAGAAGCTAAGACAGCATTAACCCAATACTGTATGGAAAATCAACAATGTCCAAGGTTTGAGGATATTAAAATTATTAAGAGCTGTAAAAACAAAAGGCAGTCAGTGTTAATTGAAAAAAACAGATCAAGATTATGCAACATTAATGAGCCTAGCAACTTAAACGAACAATGGAAGGCCCTAATAAAAATTGAACAACAGCTTAGAAAGAAAAAAAAAAAGAGCAGCAATGACAATAGATGGCGCCAGAGACGCAATGATTCAGAGATTTCGACTAGAGCCCGTGCCTCGACGGCTCTGCTCACTTGAGCTGTGGTGGACGGGTGAGACACACCTGCCTCCTGATGACGACAGTAGTCTGTTGAAAGCGCTAGAGGATTGTGTGTGAGGGGCTGAATGAGTGTGACACTTGCATTGGGAGTGGCAGGGGTTTGAAACAGATGGAACGAGTTTGTTACTCACAGTTGGACAAAGGTTTAACCACCTAGGAATGTAAGGTTGTGTAAATATGTACACAGTTTAATTGAATTGTATGAAATGAGTAGTATGCTTGTGTGGTTTTTATGGAATTGACAAGCTTATAGTTACATCTCATAAGGCTTAAAAAGGAGGAAAAAAAAAAAAAAAAAATACGATGTTTCATCCCCGGAAGAAGGAATCGTAAGCAAGATGTCTGTAAACCTTTGAAGGCCAACAACATTACGATAATTGACGTGCTGGAAGTGCGTTGTCGATAGAAATTACCATGATCTTTAGGGTAAGTGATTGGTGCTTTTTAATAGTATTTCATTTACCTAAAAATGTTTCGATTGCGACAAAACGTTATGTTGTTCCGGAGGTATAGTGAACCTATTCTGTTGAATATCAACGAAATGGGGTCAAAGGTCATTGCACAAAAGCAAGATTTATTCCACAGCCATTATTCTCATAACTTGCGTAAAACTGCTTCTATTGCGACAAAACTTTTGTATGTTATTCTTGAGGTATACTGAACCAGTTCTGTTGAATATCATCGAAATGGGGTCAGAGGTCAGGACACAGGAGCGAGATTTATTCCACAGCCATTATCCTCATAACTTGAGTAATAATTTCTGGTATGTTGGAAAGCGTATCATAATCAATGCATTGCATGATTTTACTAACTTGTTTTATGTGTGATTTTCTTGGCTGTTGTGCGGTCGGGCAACGTGTTTTAGTTTGCTGGGTTTGGATTTTTAGAAATCCCTTTTATTTTGACAATTTTACCCCTAAATTTAATCGGTCCTTATAGAAATCTAAAATAGCAGAAACCCACAATTCTCTGTTCTCAGTAGATTGAGTGATTTTCTTATTGCTTGCCCTTGACAAAGCCAACAGAGAGTCAGTCATTAATATGCTTCCCTGCATTCTTCTGTTGGTTAAATTTGCATCGTTTAAAGCTCGCCTGCTTCGGGTGGTTGGAAAGTGGCGATTGTTGTTCTGCATCTCGTTCCCTGAATTTTTGTTTTTTTTCTTTGTTCAAAATTTGCTCTTTAGTTTCAACTTTCTTCTATACAGCCTCTGGCACTTTGAAATTTCAAATTTGTTCTTGTCTTTTTGCTTTTTTCCTTTATCATCATCATCATTGTCAACCATTATCAATCCACTGCTGGACGAAGGTCTCCCCAAGTTTCCTCCACAACGGTCTGTCTTGTGCCAGTCTCCTCCATGTCACCCCTGCATACTTTCGAATTTCATCCACCCATCTCCCATGTGGTCTTCTTCTGGGTCTTTTCCTGTCCCTTGGAATCCAATCTAAAATTTCGGCTGTCCATCGATGATCTGTCCTTCTGGCAGTATGTCCAGCCCATTGCCATTTCAGGGATTTAACTCTGATCATGATGTCTTCCACTCTTGTCATTTTTCGGATCCACGAGTTCCTCTTCTTATCTCTCCTGGTTACACCAAGTATGCACCTCTCCATGCCTCTTTGAGTTGTCTGCAGCCTTTGTATGTCTCTTTTAGTTAAGGTCCACGTCTCTGCACCATACGTAAGCGCTGGAAGGATGCATTGATCAAACACTTTTCTTTTAAGACATAATGGCATATTGCTCTTCAAAATTATGCTGTTTCTTCCAAAAGCTCTCCAGGCAAGTTTTGTACGTCGATTAATTTCTTCATCAATGTGACCCTCACTTGATATCTGCTGTCCAAGATAAACGTACGTGTCTGTTATCTCCAGCTTTTCTCCATCAATCGATAAATCTTCATTTCTTGTAAAAGCATTCAACATTACTTTTGTCTTCTGAAAGTTCATTTTTAATTCCACTTCTTTACTCTTGTCAGCAAGTTCCTGGATCATACTCTGCAGCTCTGATGGGGTAGTTGCAAAAATGACTACGTCATCAGCAAAACGAAGGTGGGTTAGATAATCTCCATTAATCTTTATCCCCTTGTTTTCCCAGCTTAGCGACTGAAAAACACCCTCCAATGTGGCATTGAAGAGCTTCGGAGATATGGTGTCACCTTGTCTCACTCCCTTTCCAATTTTGACGTGTGTTGTATTTTCAAACAGCCTAATCTTTGCACTTGCATTTTCATAGATGTTATTAATAATATTAATGTATGCATCTTCAATACCGCAGGTTTTCAGAGCCATTGTAACTGCTGATGGTTTCACCGAATCAAAGGCTTTTTCATAATCGATAAAAGCCATGCACAATGGAAGTTCATATTCCCTCGCTCTTTCAATTAGTTCTCTCAGCACGTGGATATGATCTATTGTGCTGTAGCCACTCCTGAATCCAGCTTGTTCTCTCGGTTGAGCCATGTCCAGTGTTACCTTCAAGCGGTGTGAAAGAACTTTAGTGAAGATCTTATAAACTACTGATAGGAGGCTGATAGGTCTGTAGTTTCCAAGATCCTCAATGTCACCTTTCTTATGTAGCAGGATCATTGTAGCGGTGTTCCAATCCTCAGGAATCTTTCCTTCATTAAGGCATCGAGTGAAAATTTGGGCGAGTACTGTTTCGATTTCTCCACTTGCTTCTTGTATGATGTCTACAGTAATTCCATCTTCTCCTGGAGCTTTTCCCCGCTTCATGTTCTTGATTGCAAGTGCAATTTCTGCTGGAAGGACTGGAGGAACTCTGGTACTGGTATCTTTCATGATGTCTGGAGTGCATGGATCATCCCCTTCATATAATTTGGAGTAGAAATCTTTCACTCTTGTCAAAATTTCGCCTCTATTTCTTGTTACAGAACCATCTTCTTTTCTCAGTGCCATAATCTGTTTTCTTCCCTTACTGAGATATCCCTTTGCTATCTTTAGGCTTTGGTTGTTTTCAATTGCTTTCCTCACTAGTTCACAGTTGAATTTTCTTACGTCTTCAGTGATACTTTTTCGTACTGTCTTGCATAGCTCTATATATTCCACTTTGGAAGTCACATCTTCTTTAGTTGTCCTCATCTCTCTTCTTTTTTGCATCAACATTTTCGTTTTTCCTGATAATTTATTTTACATGCAACTTGTTCTTAGACCCAGCTAATTTTGTTGCTGTTTCCATAAGAGCTTTGGTTACTTTTCTGTTAACTTCAGAGATGTCCACTTCTTCCGATGTTAGGCCTTCTAAAGCAGAGAACCTGTTCTTCAGTTCCAACTTGAAGGTATTATGGTGTTTTTTAAGGTTGGTTATGTCAATAGATTTTGTTTGTCTTATGAGCTTGCCACGTTCAAGTTTAGTGTTGAGGTGCATCTTACATCTCTCCAATCTATGGTCACTACCTGTGTTGAACTTGTTTAGCACACTGCAGTCTTCTATGACGAATTTTTTGTTACACATAATAAAATCAATTTCACTTGTCCTGCTGAAATACTTTGTACATATTGCAACTAATTGTTTATGTCATATAACTTTCACAAAGCTTTTCTTTAGTTAATTATTGTCTTTAATTTATTCTCGTTTTTGTGTTGTCAGAAGTTGCGGAGTAGGGGGTTTTAGAATAAAGTTTTCTTTCAAAAATCTGAGTTTTAAAAAATTAATATTTCCTTTTTAATTGCAATGTAAAAATTTGGAAATCTTTTGTATTACTTTTCAGGTTTATATTCTCTCTCAGGCGAACTTGGCGTTTCGTTATAGCTGAAATTTATTTCTAATTATTATGTCACTCTCACAACTTGAGTTCTCTTTAATCTTCTTCTCTCTGTTTAATAGTAACAGATGAAGAGCATGGGTCGGGCCATGGAAGTTATGGATGCAAGCTAAATTGTTAACTAGCGCTAGGTCATACAACTCTGCGGAGGTCATGACATATATATAAGTTTTATAACAATTTTTGGTGGGCTTATTACTTGCATCCATGGCTTTGCAGAAACCCATTTCCAACTAGGTCTTTGTGGAAGTGAGAAAATGCAGAGTGTTTGCTGGTCCTTGATAAAGCCAAGGCTCAGTATTCTCGACACTTTCTACATTCAGTTGTTTTATTTTATTTTTTATCTTTTCTCCTTTTACTCACACCGGTAGACATATAACCCTTTCTATGTTGTACTTGGTAAGAGTCAAAAATATAAATTTTTTTTTTTTTTTTTTTTTTGGGCTTAGGTCTCTTCTTAATAGAATGTGAATTCTGAATTTTCGTAACTGCTGCGTTGCGCGTTTCGATCTTCAGGTTAATTTTGCAACTTTCGTTTTAAATTCTAAAGTTTTTCCTTAGTTTTCAGCATTGCTCTTCAGAATATATATATATATATATATATATATATATATATATATATATATATATATACATATTATATACACTCAGTAAAACATATTTAAGCCTGTATAACATATTAGAGCCTTATAAAATGAAAACCTGCCCAAAACGGAATTGGGGGGGGGAATGAGGGGGGGGAGACCAAAATAAAAGATAAAAAATTATGTACTGAGCTATTTATCCTGTCCAAAATGAAACCTGCTAAACACAAAAAATGGCAAGAGAGTTAATGAACCTTGTAACAACAAAAAGCTCCCAGATGTTCCTGTGCTGTCAGGTATTTTAATTGAATACAAACAAAAATACATGACAAAGTCCAATTACAAATTTGAAAGAGTAATTACAAATACAAATTTGCTTGAGGTTGAAGATAATCAAATTAAACAGAGAAATTGCTTTTTGGTTGTTTACACAAACACACACTGCAAGCACATCCACTGTTTGGCTTCTTATACACATAGCACAGCTTAGGTTTAGGTCATGTAATCAGTGCTGCTCTCTTTGCTGAATGCAAAGTCCTAAGTCTTCAGAGCTGGCTGCTTCACATGGATTTCAATGAGATGCTCAGATTAATTTCTATAATATTTATTCACTGAAATGATTCATTGCTGATTCATTCACGGCCTTTGCTTGTTGGGAGTTGCATTAGTTTGTTTGCTTCTTGCCACGGCGCCGAAGAAGTACATTCTCGATTTAGATACAAAAGCTCAAGTTACTGAAATGCAGGAAAGAGAAAGTTTGAGTATCGAGTATTTGGCAGAGAAGTTCAATGCCAGGAAAACACAAATTCATGACATTTTAAAGCAAAAAGATGAGATAATATAGCACTGGAGCAAAGGTAAAGGATCAACAAAGAGAAAAATTGGAAATGAAGAGTTGATATAGAATAAAATAGTATCCTATCTGGATATCACAAGTTTTGTAATCCTAAAATATATGAAGAGTTGAATACCAGTGGTGTATATTCGAGGCTAGCTGCAAAGCCCAGAGAATACATAAATAAAAGTTAATTAAATATACACAAATAAAAGTCAATTAAATATACACAAATAAAAATCAATTATCAACGGTATTAAGATATGTCAATGCTTTCGGTGCGAAAAAAACACTAGCAGATTCGCTTCTTTCGATTATGAGAATCAGTCTGGCGAGTGATGATCAACGGCATAATGTAGGTCTTCAAGAGACTTCGCTGTTCTGATGCGAAGAGCTTCACTACTATCTCCTGCTAGCGTTTCCATGACAACATGAATGTGCTACAGAGCTCGTGAGTGGCCATTACTTTGGCAAAGTGTTCACTCTGAAAAATTGAAGCCTTTGGACTACTTCGTTCTCTCCTTGCTTCCAGCGCGTTTTGCGAGAGTTGTTAGTTTGTGTGAAATGTAAATTAATTAAAATCAGTTATATTATATCTGAAATTTGAGGCTTTGTTGGATTCGAACTATTTTGATAAATTTTGTGAAAGCTTCCCTGAACATCACTATCAGAGCTTAAAGAACTCTATGCTTCAAATTTTGATACAGCTCAATTAAAAAATGAACTGAAGGTGTTTAATTCCCCTGCTGAATACAAAACAAATCAGTAAGAAACATTACTTGTTACATAAAGTTGAATAATTGGACATAGTGTTTATTGAGGTGTACAAATTAGCAGATCAATATTAAACTGTTCATCAACAACTGCAACTGCCGAAAGAAGTTTTTCCGTATTAAAAAGAATAAAGATATATCTTAGAGCCACACAAGGACATGCACATTCGAGCAACTTGGCTGGTTTGTTAATAGTGAAAAACATTATTTTTAAATATGAAAAAGTACTCTGAAGAAACATTTTTGTGAAAACATAACACTCAAGTTCACAAAAAAAGAAAGAAGAATGGATGTGTACAAATAAGTGTTCAAATCCTAATCCTCATAATTATTTGGTATCATGTTAGCAATAGCATGTACCTAAAATTTAGAATAAAAAAATGTTTCTACTACTTAACAATTAAAAAATAAACTTATGCAATTTTAAAAAAAACAGTACTGTATGGGGGCAGGTGAGATAGTCCAGGTCTCGGACCCAAGATACGCCACTGTTGAATACGATTGTCTGGGTGTGGTTTGTTCACGCAAGAATGAGAAATTTACCAACTTCAGGCCCTATGCTGCAAACATGGGCAAGAGAAGTAGCCAAAAAACTTGCTTCTAATGGATGGTTAGAGTTGTAAAAGAAGCACATCATTTTGTTCAAAGGATTTGTGGTGAAGCAGTAGACATCAACTGGAAAATCATTTAGGACTGGATACAAAAATTTTCAACTCTTGTTGAAGGGTATAAACCTCAAAACTTGATAATGGTGATGAAATAGATTTGTTTTTTCAGGTACTGCCAAATAAACCTTTGTGTTTGAAATGCAAGACCTATACAGGAACAAAAAGCTCCGAGGGATGCCCTACAGATTTTCTTTGGGCGTTTTATGTCTGGGAAGATGGAAAAACCATTAGTGAAAGACAAAACTGCCAAATCACATTATTTCAATAACTTGGATTTGAAAAAACTTCTTGTTGAGTGGAAATTGAACAAGAAGGCATGGACAGCAGCTCAAATTATGGCTAACAAGTTTTAATTCAAAGATGAAAAGGCAAAACAAACTTTAGTTTTTCATAATGCACCATGCCATCCTCACCTTGATCTATCAAATGCAAAACTTTCCTGGTTCTCACCAAACACAACCACCATTTGTTATGGATCATGGGATTATTTAATGCGTCAAAATTCATTACCAGAAATTTGTAATGCAGTTGTCTCTTGCTAATATGATATCTACATTCTCTTCTAGCAAACTAAATTCATAATTGTTTTTGATGCTATCGGATGGCTTGCAAAAGTATTAGAAGAATTCTTAATATCATATCACGCAGAAGTTACGTTAAAAATTATATGTGGTGGGACGTTTCGGTAGTGACTCTTACTTTCATCAGCCATTGAATGAAACACGTGGTATACGCATCAGTTGCTGCCAGATTTCAGAATAGTATTCCAAATGATAGGGATGTGAAAAGGTGCGCCTGTATTGCAGGTGTTAGGGGTAAGGTAGATTTAAATGCTTTTGCAGTACCCGAGGGCTTTCCAATTGCTGGAGCGATACGTTTAACATACTGCCAATCGGGAATTGCAGACATATCGCTGATAGTTAAAATTGAAAGGGAGGTGAAAGGGTTGCCTTTCTTAATGTCAACAATATGTTCCATCAATCGCTGGTTGATGCTGCGGTAAGTACTACCAATGTAGTGGGCAACACCTGTGGATGTGTTGACAGGAATAGAGTAGACTCCTTGTAACTCTAGGGGTTTATTGCAATCTCTGTCTTTAAGGATGAGATTAAGATGTAGGGATGGTTTAACTGCAATTCTGTAGCCAAAAGATTTGAAAATAGAGCAAACTTTATGAGTAAAGGACAGGCTAAAGGGACTAAGTGCCAACAAACTGATGAGTGTTGGAAGGTTCAGGTGGTAAACTAGTAGATCTATTCAAATGTATTAATTAGTCTATGTACTAAGAGGGGTGGAAAGCCATGCATAATTTGCCAATGTTGATGATGTTCTGATATTCGTTTTTAAGAGCAGACGGGCTGTTGCAAATAAGCTTAGATCTGTGTATGCAAGACTTTATAGCAGCCAATTTATATTTTTCAAAAGTGCAAGAATGGTAAGGGATGATATTATGGGTGGCAAAAGGTTTCCTGTAAACAGAGAGACCAAGTGAGAAGTCTGGATTGATGTTAACATCCAGAAAACTAATATTGTTGTCGAACTGTTCTTCAGATGAGAATTTTGCAAAAGTATCACGTCGAGGTGTTGCAAGAAATGATTAAGTCATGTTTCAAGAAAGCAAAATGTCTTTTGAGGACTTGCCAGACGTGTGTGGTGAAAGCACTGATGATCTTCAGGCAGCACTTAGAATCTGTTTTCCAACCCTCAGTGCAAAGTGCTGTGTAAACATTGACAGCAACTTTGTGATCGAAATTTGTAATGAAGATATTAGGAGAATGAAGATCTTGATGAAATTATTGAGCAACATCAGATTGAAGAAAAAATTATAACGGTGAGGATGATGAAACAGAGGAGGTGAATATGAAAATCATATCTAGAATAAAAACATAAAATCAAGCACTGCAAAACATTTAGGATATTTGAGATTTTGCGCTTCTCGGAGGTGACTGAATTATTTCTGTTAATAAGCAGCACACATGCTCTTTTCACTGAGCGACATATTGTAAGTATTACTGCACAGAAATCAATGTTGGATTATTTAAAAAAAAAAAAAGTTTGCGATTTTTAGTTGACTATGGTTTCCTACAAACAATACACTCACTTAAGTAATCACGAATTATGTAGAATCTGCTATTAGCATGACAAAAATCCATATGTTTACCCTTCAGTGGCTTCCATGAACACACCTGTATAAAAATAAAACCCTACAGGTCTAAAAAGAAAAATAATTCCAGTCCCTAGAATTCAGTCTTCGACAGGTTTCACTGTGTATGTATTCTTAAAACAATCAGACCCTGTTTTAAATTTCATTGCAAAATTACTTAAATCATGTAGTGGGCACACAGAGAACCACAATCTCAAACACAAACAAACACATTGGCAACTATTGTAAGAGGATTCACATAATACTTCAAAAGTACTTACCTAAAAAATACTATAATCTGCTAAATAGAACACACTTACTTTTTAGTGAGTGAAAAATGATAGGAATGTTTTGTTCTCGTAGTTAAAGAATTCCCACAGAGTTGCAGGTACCAGGGAAAAAAACAAACTGGTAAATGTTCAATATGCTTCTTTTGCACGAGAATTTTTTTTTATGATACCTGATGCTTTCTTTCCAAGCAGCCCTGCATGCTGGTGAAGAAAGTGAGCATACCGATGTGATCTTGGATGCCTATAAGGCATGAATCAATAAAATCTGCAGAGCGCATTAGCAGAGGATCGTGAGGAGTCCGATTTCATGAAATAAAGCGGGATCACAGAAAAGACATTTGCTGTCTTGTAGAGAAACAAAAACCAAGCTTTGCCAATTCGTGGAAATCTGAATCGAAAACAAAGAGGTTAGGTCATAAATCATTGTATGTGACAAGTGATGAAAAATGTTACAAACTTACCTACAAATAAAATCGTTGAGATTAAGGCACTAACGTCAAACAATGAGGAAGCTGACACCAGACTCTTTTTGCATGCAAAGCATGCTGCTGAAGCTTTCAACATTATAGTCCTCATAGCACATGACACCGACGTTCTTACAATTTCTTTAGACACGAGCCAATTCATCAGAAGCAAAATTCTAATCAGGCGTGGTACGAAATCTTGTGTCAGGCTGATTGACGTCACAAAATTGACTTCAGCATTAGGAAAAGAAGTTTGTTCAGCACAGCTAGATTTACTTAGTTGGACTGCATGCGATTCAGTGAGTGCCTTTACGAGTCAGGGAAAGATGAAATCACATAAGCTTTTACAGAATCATATAGATTACCAAGAGACATTTACTTCTCTCAGTACTTCTTGGGAACTAACATAGTAACTATACAACAGCATTCAGAGATTTACATGTCAGTTCTATTGCAAAACCACCAAACTTACTACTGCCAATGATCTGAGTCATTATATGTTCATTGAAAAAAAGGGTTGCATTGAATCCGGTCAATTACCACCTTGTGAGGATACTTTAAAGCAACATGTTACGAACAAATTATAAAGCAGCTATCTGAAGATGCAGTCTAGATAATTGTCCACACATTCCAAAACCAACATAGGTGACATGTTTGGGAAGTAAATGTGGAAGTAAATTTAACTATTAAGTGGATGACTGGCTTGCCAGCTCCAGATGTTGTACTCACTCTGATATCCTGCAGGTGTGCAAGAACTTGCTGTCCATCTGACTGTTCATGTATGTTTGATGGACAGAAGTGCACTGCTGCCTGTAAGCTTCTAACATGTTCAAATATGGAACAAGATGATGAAAATGTAAAAAACTTTTGTGAGTGATAATGATGAAAATGAGTAATATGTAATCTTGTCATCAATTAAGATAGTGTTCACACTGTTGGCTATACCCGTTTTTTGGCCTTGTTTCAGCAAACATTTTGTAATACTTTCATTGTGCAATTCTAATATACATTATTAAAGGTAGAATTTCATGCTAATTTCTTTTTATGTCTACATATTTTTTACCTTCAATCCTTAGATTTTGTGCTACAATTGCTTTTGTGACAAATATAAATTGTGTTTTAAAACCACAGCCATTTTTTACAAATGGGGTCCAAAAATAATTTAGCTACACATTTAAAAAGTCCATCACGCATTTTCTAACTAACTAAAAAACATTGTTTGAATTTTTCCAAAATTTTGATGTCTGGCTCATGAACTATAAGAACAGGAGAGTATTGCAGAAGAGTGGATATCCAAATTTCTCCGATTACACAGTCAAATAATATGGCCACCCCGGAATCGCCGTGTACTTACCCAGGTGTGTCACAGAGTCCATGTGACAATGTCAACCACATGGAGATAAAAGCGGCTGGCCAGGACAGATGAGCCATAGTGAGTAACATGAGCACAATGGGCAGATGTAGTGATTTGATGGATGTTCAAAAATGAATCATTGGTTACCGCGCCAAGGATGGAAGCATCTCAGAAACAGCAGACTTTAGGGGCTGTTCGCATTGTGTTGTAGTAAGGGTGTACCAAGATTGGACTGCCAGCACACACAGTACCTTCCAACATCAATTGTGGAGCCCCTAAGGCCTCATCAACCCCAGAAGAGAATGTCATCTCCGTCAGCTTGTAAAGGGCATTCTACATGCAACAGCGCAGCAATCGATCACGCAAATGAAGGCTGGGGTACCCAAGTACGTGTCCCAGATAACAGTAGAGCAAACTCTGTTATGCATGGGTCTCTGGAGCCGGCACTGCGTCAAGGCACCCATGTTAACCCAGGGCCATCGGCAATGATGTCTGCAGTTCGCATGGGACTACCGTCACTGGACAGTGGAAAAAAGGTTGCCTTCACTGACAAATTGAGGTTTCTACTTCACAGAAGTGACGGGCTGTGGTGGACACGGTATCAGACACACGAGAACCAACACCCGGACACACTTGTTGGTCAAGTACAGGCAAGCGGCGGCAGTGTGCATGTCTGAGGGATGTTTTCCTTGTATGCCGTGGGACCGCATGTACCACTGGCTATCTGTCTGTTCTTGCAGACCACATGCATCCCTTCACATTGGATGCTTACCCTGGTGGTGATGGTATCTAAAGCACACTGCACTCTGTCAAGTCGCTAGGGCAGGGCCTGACTGGTTCCAGGAACACAACAGCGATGTCTCCGTTTTCCCTTGGCCGGTGAAATCACCCAACCTCAATCCCCTAGATCACTTATGGGATAATTTAGATCGACAAGCTCGGCATGCCGGCCCACAACTACATCATCTCCAGAGCCTCCATGCTCTGCTGCAGTCCGAATGGACACGTGCCTCAGGCAACCTTCCAGGGCCTCAGCGATTCCGAACCACGACATCTCGCCGCTGTCATCCCATTATTAGGTAGGTGATTATATTATTCCGATACGACCGTGTATTTGCGTGGTGTAATGGCTTTTAAAATTAATGATAGACTGTCACCTAACATCAATGATGAAAGAAAGTGTCATCAGCCAGTTTTCTTCCATAAAAAGATGGAAAGTCATGGCAAAAAAGTCAGAAAAGGCTTCAAATTCAAAATTGCCTGCAGGATTTTCTAACTTTGTATGCCACATTCAGCACCAGCTTCGTCTGCCTCCATTGATAGAATTTTCTCTGTTGCAACTAGTTGGGAATAAGTTACAAAATACGTTTGAGATAGAGAAAGGCACAAAACTTGTTCGGTTTATACCTTTTTCGATCAAAATTTCCTGTAGATTAGTAGCTTTTTTCTGACTAAAACCCCCGAGATTACATTAATTATTTAAATGTGGCTATTTTACAGAAAAACTTAAGAGATTTGAAAATTGCGTAGGTCAAGAAACTATAATTTCAGACTGCTTTTGAGGTTCTAGTAAAACACAAAGCAAAAATACTTTATCTGTACCATTGTTTAATTTTTAGGCAATCTTTGTAAAGAGTCAAAAACCATTGCAGTTTACATACCGCACACAAATAATATCTCAGGCAAACTTTTTTTTTTCTATAGTATGTATAGAAAATGTTGGTCTATTCTATAGTTATTCTTTATAGGAGGAAAGCTATTTGTATGCAACCATTTATTATTTTTGGGATTATTGTTTAATTTTCTTATTTTAGATCAGTTGCTTTGTCAGCTGATCTGAAAGGATTGTTTTGTGTGGATAAATAATAAAATCGGTCAACCATCACCTTTGAGAAGGCAAGAAAGAGAATCTAGTCATTATTCCTATTTTTATTAATTATAAAAGAAAATATTTTATTGGGTGCTGATTAAATTTGGAATATTGTAGAAGAAAAAAATAGAATCTAATTTTGAAAAAAACCAGGTGGGTTTTTCAACTGGGCCCAGCCCGAAAAGCCCGGTGGAATACTGCGTAATACGGCCCTGATTCCAGGGCCGTATTACGCAGTATTCCAGTAGCTGATGATCACAATTTTTTTGTTTAGTTCCTGATAATTTCATTTCAGATTGATAGGATTTTTTTTTTTTTTGCTTACAACTCTTATATAAAAACACTTATGACATGACATGGGTTTGCCCAATTTGTTCAATTGTGCCCTAACATGTAAATCACGCCACTAAATATATATGTCTTATGCAGGTGTCTGGGAGATATTTCATTATTTCTGGGTAAATTTTAATCATGGAATTCACGAAGTTTCTCGTAATCCCAAAAAACCTGTAGAAAGAATGCAAAAAACAGTTCTACTCTGTTAATTGCAAAGCTCAAGCATGTATTTGTATAATCCAACATGCAGAATGAATGCAAAATGGAACATTTATATTGTTCGTACCAATTATAAATTACAAAACATAACCCTCAACACTAACTTATTAACCTTTAAAATGAATTAATCATTTCTATACTTTAAAATTAAATTTTCTTTTTATTGTAATGTTGAATACAAGCAATTAATCATACCTTGAAATACATTATACTAGCTGTAAAGCCCGTTGAGATAATACAATGGGTTCTAGAAATCACTTATTGCTATTCAAGCGTTTATTAACGACATTGGAAAATACCCTTGTACACGATATTTTTTGTAAATATTTTTTGGAATCTGGGAGTAGTTTTCCTTGTTCTGGCCCATGGCCATGGACTACTTTAACTGTGACATCATCAAACCGTCGAACTCTTGACAATGCAACATAAAAGTTGTACATGGCTAAGCACTGGTTCAGGAAGGTAGATAGCTACTTTCTTCAGTGTTTGACCTTGAGACTTATTAATGGCCATGGCAAAGGCGAGTTTTACAGGAAAGTGTAGTCGTTTTAATGTGAATGGGAGGTCTATAACAGTAGGTGTGAGATCAATTCGTGGAATAAAAACAGTTTTACCATATACTGAGCCTGCAAGTACTTCTGCAATGACCAAATTGGGTTTTAGTTCTTTAATTATCAGTCTTGTTCCATTGCATAAACCTTGTTGTGTATTGAGGTTTCTGAGGGGCATGATAATAGCTCCAATCTTCAACTTCAGTCTGTGAAGTGGCATTCCTGATTAAGTTTGCTCATTTGAAAACTCTATAAGATCAGTATTTTCTTCACCATCGCCATCAATTGAATCACAGCTTAAGTATGTTCAATAATATAATAGCAACCTCCTTAGATCTTGGAGCATTACAATGCCTTTGATCATTTCTACGATCTTGAATAATGGCCATTGCTACATTAGAAGGAACAGCATTATTCCTTTGGGCATCTTGAATACTCTCCTGCTAGACTTCATAAAGCATTTTACATGCTTCCACAAATGGATTATTTTCTGTCGTGAATGTATTCAGTGTTTGTAACAGATCTTTATTGCCCCCGCTATTTTCTTGCATTTGCACTCTTTGGGCAGCAGCCTCATTAGAATCCAATATGTACAATTACGCGTATTTCCGCTGTTCACCATTATCAGGATGCAATGCTCCTGCATGATGATAGATTGATCCATTTATTCTAAAACAATAAGGCCCATAACCTGGTGGAGGAGCCATTTGTGCTCCCATCGATGCAAATGCAAGAGAACTATTAATCGACCGTATGTTAACCATTAAGTTTTTTGAATGCTCATGCTGATTTCATAAGTTGTTCAATTAATGGGGAAGTGCGAATAGGATCAAATTTTACTGCTCCTTTCGAGCAACATTTAAATAATTTATCATCTGAAGATCTTTCTTCGGCAAAGTTTTTGGCTTTACAAATTTCCTCAAGCGTTTCACGAGTGTCTCACTAGTCTTTTCATCATCTATATGGTGTAAGGCCGTGACATTTAGCATTTGTTTGTTGTTGTCAGTTCGTTAATGTCCTCTGAACCGCTTGAGCGCAGCGTTCATTCCTTTGTTCGGGGGTCGTATTTTGTGTCTCTGCAATATGTACATTTGTCATGCACCGAGATTTAGCTTCACTAGGTTCCGGCATCATATTATTAGTATGACAATGGCGCAAACGTCGAATTTCACAATTTGTTTCAACCACACAGCATTTTCTTGTTTTGTTTTTCTGGCATGTTCGGCATTTCGGATGTTAACTTCGTGTGTTGTTTGCATCTTGCTCGATCGTCATAGGCTTTTTTGTTTTTCTTATTGGGGGGTTTAACGACTACCATGAGCAACTCCAATGGGTTATAAGCAGTTGCCCGTACCTAATTTTAGGCAACTGGTTCCAGGGAAGGGAGAAACCAGGTGCCACAAGACAAACACAACATCCATGCCTCACTGGGATTCGAACCCGGACCCAGCTCGGACAAATGAGAAGCCATCGCTTAGACCACTGCGCCACCAGGGTGGCAAATAGGCTTTGCAGCATTAATCTTCAATCTCTTCATCTAATGAAGGAGGAAAATTTTTTTTTTTTGACACGACATAGGCAAGGTTTAAAACAACAGCCAAGTTCGTGAAGGACACTTAACATTCGTCCTTGCCTTACTGAAATAAAATTTATTAGTATGACAATGGCGCAAACGTCGAATTTCACGTCATTGCAAGAACGTATTAAAATTTAATAAATTTATAAGTATTAACAGCTATTAAACATTTTTAGGAGGAAAATGCATGAAAAAATAATAATCTTGTATGTTTAAATATATAAATAATAAACATCTGACAGCCTAGAACTGTATTCTTCCACTTCAAACACACTGAAAAAAAATAAAAATAAAATGACTTTGAACAAAAGAAAAAAGATATAAACAAAATGTTAAACAGGAATGGTTACGGATAACAGGGTGTGAGCACCGGCATATAAATGTTCCATCGTTTTCTGATAAACAGCGTAATAAAGCATATCAAGAGTATCTAAAATAGAACCAAAATTCCTGACGTAGTTTTCCTATTTCGAAAAAATTGACCGTGTGACGTAACGCATCTCTGACATCATGTGAGAATGATTTTGATGAGATGACGTCACACCAGGAGCTGTGTTCTTTGTTGCTATGACAACAAAAGAAAGTGATGTGCACATGTAGGTGATGTCACCTGCACAAAAACCTAATCGTGAAGTCCCAAACATTTGTTTCCCAGTTGTTGCTATGACGACTTAAAAAGTTATCCACATCATCGACAACTTAGCCTTTTATATATATTTTGATAATTGTACACACTTTTTTATTGGAGGTTTAACAACCACAGTTAGCAACCCAATGGGCTATAAGCAGTTGCCCGCCCCTTATTAAGGGCCACTGGTTTTAGGGAAGGGAGAGAGTCAGCACTGCAAGACAAACACAACATCCATGCCTCACTGGAATCCGAACCCATCACAGACGAATGATCAAAAGCCATTGCTTATAGCACTGCACCACCGGGGCAGCATACATTTTTAAAAAATATATAGTGTGCCCATTAAATAATGAGACAAAAATTACTATATCAAAACAACAAACTATATTTTGAATTGTCACTTGCACAGATTCTAAATAATCTCCCTCAAACTCCACAGAACGGTGAGATTTTTTTGTACACGGGTTCAAAGATATGGTGGAAATCCCGAAAAAAGTATGCGAGATCCAAATCTGGCGAGTAGAGTGGATGTTCAATCACACACATTGACTTCCAAGCCAGAAACTACTTCAAAAAGGCTGCTTCACTGTGTGTGCACGCTGTCATGCAACAGAAACCAATTGTTTTTGTGGAACAGTTCTTTCCTGACACATCACATATGGGTCTACAGATGTTGTAATACTCTAATGCTGACTATTCACTGTGGTGACCTCAGGAACAAATTTGCAGTGGACAATTCAAGCAGTGTCAAAAAAAAAAAAAACATTGTCCTTACATGTGATTTTTGCAAGTGGACTTTTTCCTGCCAGGGAGATGATGTTCCACACTCAGGCATTTGATTTAGTTTCAGGATCAAACGGAAAACACCAACTCTCATCACCGGTGACAATTCTTTGCAACAAATCACGGTCTGGATAACTTGCATGGACGAAATTTTGTCAGCATGGAACTCGATGCTCTCTCACAAACAGCACAAACCTCAAACAAATCTTCCTTCTGTGCTGATCATTTTCTAAGATTAACCTGGCCACTTCCTTATCGGCACCAAGCTGTTTAGCGAGTAGCCTAGCAGTTATTCGCCTGTCATGGGCAACAATTTTGCTAGCCTTCACCACATTTTCATTTGTCTGTGCAGAGGCTGGATGTCCTACGAGTGGTTCATACTCAAGGGACTCACATTTTTAAATGTTGAAAACCAGCAGAACACCTGTGCACACGGCTCAGTCATCGCCGTAAACTTTTTTAGGTCTTAGTACAATCCCGTGGCAGTTTACTCTAATTTACAGAAAAATTATATCACAGCTCCTTATTCCATTATGTAACTTCTGTGACACGCTCAACTCACATGGTCTTACTTCAACGGTGGCCAAACAAAAACTGCTGTCATCTGACTCGAAAGTTGTCCCAGAGATTACAGCACATTCTAGCAATTAAAATTATAAAAACATTTGTTACTTTTATTCAGAGGGCTGTCCCATAAAAAATCCATCTCACTACTCAATGGGCACAGTGTGTAGAGTAAGAAATGATTCATTTAAAATTTTGATAAAACACCAAAATTCAAAGTTCCCTAGTAAATTTTTTAATGCAAATAAATACAGAACTAACAATTTGACAATTTCTATTTTGCCATTTTAAGCTGAGAATCAATGTTTGATTTATTATACTTAGCTCCTCACTTCAGTCTTTTTCTCCCATTCAACACATTTTACTTTTTGTGGTAATTTTAGTCTTTCAGCTTTTTTCTTATTTCTTCCTGAATCAGTTTTATTTTGTAAATATTCCTGATACCTTTTTCATGAACTGTCATACATAATTCATCATCTCTTTATTGATATCAATGTGCTGAATGCTACCTGCTTTGTGAACTACATCATACACATATTGCTGATAAACAAGTCTTTTCATACATATTCTCAACAAGAATGGACTTATTAATGGGAAATCCACTTTCTACCATCGCATTATCATGAGGTAAAACGAAGCACAATTTAAATGTTTCCCACATATTTTTATAGTTTCCTTTTTCTGCCAAGAATCTGCAGTAAAATTTGTTGAGTTTTGTGCCTTCTGTGGAGTTATAATGCTTCAACATGTTTTTTAAAGCAGCTTTTGGTACACTCACAAACAGGGACATTGCTAGACTTCGAAATCAGGATTGGCGGCGGGTGGACGAGCGTTATTTTTGGTGGGGCAAGATCAGTAATTTTTTTTTTAATTTACAAAACACTGAAATAACTCATTTTTAATGCTTTTCACTACCTGCTACAAATAAATTTGTGCAATCCTCCCCACCCTCCACCTAGACACACACCCACACGGGTCTGATAGTTACATCACTGGTTAAACATGCAAGTGTTGCTAGAATGTCGCTTTCAACTTTTTGCTGCCTCTGAACGAGTCATCTTAAATTGCTTTTTAAATTTTTGCATTTTTCCTTATGAAAATAGTACCCTACTTGAACAATTTAAATGAAAACATCGTTTTTGTTAATCTAAACATTTTAAGTTGTGCCATGCAGATACAATACCCCGCCCCCCAACACTTCCTTCAAGCCAGCGACTTTGCCTTGTACTCCTCTCTTACAAAGCAGTCATCAGCCACTTCCTGCACTTTCACTGTCCCGGGGCAGTCTTAAGAGCGCTACTGTATTTTTAGACTCCACTTTCCGTATTGAAATCCCCTATTTTGTAAAAAAAAAAAAAAACAGCAGTGCAATTAGTAATGACCCCCTCAGTTAATATCTATGCACCCTTCTCATTAGTCCCCCTTTTCATACAAACATGAAAAAGAAGCTTAAACTAAGGAATTGGAAGAGTGGAGGGCAATTGAATTTTCATGGCCCTACGGATGCTATGTATTTTGATAACCCTTCTATGGAGAAGTAAACAACGCACTTCCAATGGAAAAATTCGTAGGGCTACATGTAATAAAACACAAGACTTATTACTTGGGAAAGTCCTGATTATATTTTAAAGTTAAATATACTGATAAATGGCCCATTTTGAACTAGGTGGGCAGATACTTTTTTGCTCGCAATACTTTTTTTTGGAATTTTCCGCATCATCATCACTGATTTGCCCAGCAGCATGCATGTAAGCAAGCAAAACAAAAAAACAGCATTTCAGATATTTTGGGGGAAGTCTTTACAATATCAGGATATGGTGATAGCCAGAACAATTTTGCAATTAACTAAGGATTTTACCATAGAAACAACCAACTTGCAGAAGTGAAGATGAAACTGCATTTTAATATTGTTTTTCATCGTAACTTTTGACAAAAGGCACTTACAATGAAATCCAACATCTACATCTTTCATAACATTAAATTTTTGTTTGTAGTTTTAAGGTTAACAGATATCAATTTTTGAACTGACGAACGTTTCTTCGAAATATCTGACTTAACACACCTATTCATTGAACTTCGTAACAAATGATGAACATCATGTATAATAAGGCGACACGGCTCACAAATTTTAAATTTACATAGAAATGACATATTTTAAAGAAATCTCTCTTAAATATAATAGTAAGCTTTTAATCAATTATATAGATTTTCAATCGCTAACACCAACGTTTTACAGGTATAGATGATTATTGTTCATTTACAAGATTTATTTATGATTTTCCATTTTGATTTCTCACCTTCCATCAATTCCCTGACTTTCCCGAATTTATGAACTCTGATCTAATTCTTTTGCAAGCTACATCAAGGCATTTGTTAAGTAGTGGTACTAATTTGTATGTCCTCAAAACCATTAACTTAGAACAGAAGCTTCATGTGATAAAACACCATATACTATGAAGAAGGCCAAACAACCAGATATCCATGTAGTTAATTTAGAAGTGAACATGTTGCAAAGCAATAGATAAAATACAAGGAAAGTAAAATGCTAAATTAATGCAGACTGTATACCTTTAATTTTGTTTAAAATATTGCCTTCTTGGGCAAGGATGATAAAAAAAAAAAAAAAAAAAAAATGCTGGCCACAAAGCTTCAAGAGACCAATATGTCATAATATGACTCTACAGTTTGTACAAAGGCACAATATATTTAAATGATCTCAAAGGCAGTAAGTGATCCAAAAGCTACAAGTCAGTCCTGAATATAGGTTGGTGTGACTGTGCAACCTGACAACTGGAAGTTTCATCCTAGTAATTCCAGTAAAACTAAAGTTTACAGTAGTTAGTCACTAGTATTTGCCATTTCATTAAAATTTTTGCTAAAAATCATGGCTTGCTTCCCAATTTTAATGCCTGTCATCAGTTTGAGACTGTAAAAACATGTGTACTATATCAAATACTTCAATGCTGGAAAATTTTTTCCCAAAAAACTAACAATACCATTGAAGAGAATAGATATATCATGAAGCAAGTGTTTAATGTGGATCAACTCTAGTACACTGAACACTACTAGAACCTTGCTAGACAAAATATGTTTGTGGAAATGTGCAACAATGGTTGTGCATTTAAGCACACCAAGAGTGCATCTCACCTAACTTATACGTCTAACTATAGGAAAGCTAATTATGGATTAGGCAAGTATTTTGGAATCCCTGATAAAATAAAACCGTCTCAAGAAATTCCATTAATGCAAACTCAAGTAATTCCATAAAACCAACACAAAAAGTACTTACAGAAACATATTCTAAAAACTAATATTTCTTCTGCTAGGAAAATCTATCAAATTTGCATTATAAGAATTGAAAACTGTTTAAGAACACACAGAAAGGTAAGCTGCAGAGAGCCAAAAACAAGTAACAGTGTAGAGATAATGGCACAATAGATAATTTCAATTACATTTCACACTTTCAACAAAATATGCACAATCTCTCTAAGTTCAAAAATACACAGAAAGGAGAGGTGAAGAGGTATGAAAACAAGTAACAGCACAAAGACTTTGGTAGAACTGACAAATTTAATTACTCAATACACTTAACAAAACTTGCAGAAAATCTCTATTTCTTCAGTACCCCACCTGAACTCCTTACAGTTTTCATGCTCATCATAAAAAAGTATTAAGTCAATGTAACAGGTTTTAGTTGGTTCCAAATCACATATGTACTGCTGAACAGCACCCACAATATCAACACCATCATGTGTGTCCCTCCCAGTATGCACAGAACTAAAATATTTCTGTAATGAGGCTAATTTATTTGGAATATGAAGGGACATTAAAGATATATAAAATGGTTTTGGATCAGACAAGTTTTCATCCTTTTCACTTTTGAAATTTTGATCAAGGTTCACCTTCACATCATTTTTCACATTTTGAGATATACGGTAGTTCAACACATTTCTGAAATCTTCTGCCAACTGAGCAATGTCACTACAGTGCTTGCAAGTTTGGGGTTGTCCGATGTAATGAGCAAATGCGGGGTACCCACCAACAGTTATCTGAACAGGTATATGCCTTTCTAGTAAAATGTCAACATTCAAGTCACATGACCTAATGTGATCAGAATCTGGAATACCTGAAAACTTATGAAACACTTCTCGGATTCCACATACTGCTCCAAACTTGGATAAAAACCTTTTTATCGTTTTGTTTGGCAGATATGGAGGTAATTTCCTTATTATGACACGAACTGTATCAAGTGTACTAATTGTTAAATAGCTGTCTTCTCGAAGATCAATTTTCTTCCTTTCTAGGACTTTAGAAGCATCGCTTTGATTTTTAAAGGTCACTAGCAATTTTTTATCAGACAAAATTTCGATACAATCAAAAGGATCATCTGGAAAAATACCCTCAATTTCTTCTATAGCCTTGCGCTTGTCCATACCATTATACTGCACAACGACACGTCTTTTATTAACATCCTGGCTGTCTGCCTCCATTGAAATATGTTCGAAAACAATGCTAATTTTAAAAATAAAGTTAAGTACGCAGTACGTTGCATACAATGAAATACCTCTCTCGAAGTTGGTAACTAAGAACGAGAAATGGAGCTAACTATTGTTGCCATCCAACGTTATTAAATAAAATAATATAGTAACATGACCTGGCTCGTTTGGGCGTGAAGGACCCAAGATCAACAGATGAGGGATGAGACATTCGCTTGCGACTGATCTTGATCTATCTGTTCAAGTCGAAGCGTTTATATTCTTTGGTGCAGTGTTCCATCTTCCAAGCGGTTACCGAATGACCCGGCCGACAGAGTGAACGAAAAGATCCGTTCAGTATTTCCAGCAGATCTCGTTCGCCTTTCGCTTGACTCCATGGTCGGAACTCGGAATTTTGTTTTTTGTTTTATTGGAGGTTTAACGACCACCGTGAGCAACTCAATGGGCTATAAGCAGTCGCCCGTCCCTAATTTAGGGTCACTGGTTCCAGGGAAGGGAGAGAGCCAGTGCCGTAAGACAAACACAACATCCATGCCTGACCGGGATTCAAACCCGGACCCCTTACGGACGAATGATCAGAGGCCAGCGCCTTAGACCACTGCGTCACCGAGGCGGCCAGCTCGTATTTTGTGGCACATTAATTTGTTACGGTATCGAAATTTTTTCGTGTTACCAGAAGCATTTTATAACCATTTCATCTTCGATTTTATTTAATACGTAGTTTTGCAGCGAAATTAAGGTATAGCGCATTTTTTAAATTCTGTTTTTTTCATATTTTGATTTTTTCATTACGGTTTCACACAAGATGGGGAAAACTCTGACCGCATTTGTTGTTCTGTAATATGTAGATCGTATTCGTTAATATTTAATTTTTTTTTTTTTTTGATTGGAGGTTTAACGACCACCGTGAGCAACTCAATGGGCTATAAGCAGTCGCCCGTCCCTAATTTAGGGTCACTGGTTCCAGGGAAGGGAGAGAGCCAGTGCCGTAAGACAAACACAACATCCATGCCTCGCCGGGATTCGAACCCGGACCCCTACGGACGAATGATATTTAATTTGGCAACGTATTAATAAATATGAAAGGCAGTGTTTGTACTGCCACAGAGTAAAACAATTAATTATAAAAATCGCCACACATCAGCCTAAAACGTTTAATTTATGAACAGAAATCATCGCTTTTTCCATGATTTCTGTTTGATGTTCCTAATCCACGTCGATTACGTGTGTTTAATTTATGGACAACTGCTAACTTTATGAACACACACCGTCACCAACAAGAAGAGACCGCCGCCTCGGTGGCGCAGTGGTCTAAGGCGTTGGCCTCTGATCATTCGTCCGAAGGGGTCCGGGTTCGAATCCCGTCAGGCATGGATGTTGTGTTTGTCTTACGGCACTGGCTCTCTCCCTTCCCTGGAACCAGTGACCCTAAATTAGGGACGGGCGACTGCTTATAGCCCATTGAGTTGCTCACGGTGGTCGTTAAACCTCCAATCAAAAAAAAAAAAAAAAAAAAGAAGAAGAGACCTCACACAACGACCTTACATTAGGTGGAGACAACTCTGCCGCCATAGATCACAGTTAATCTTTGAAGTAGAGTCACATACAGATAATACAGGCAAAAACAAACTAAATTATACAGTTGGTGAAACAGTAAGCTTGCATAATTGGTAAAGATTATTAAATCCATCATTTTATTTGTATATAATCAGCGAAACTTTTTTTCCATTGGTTTCAGTAGTTTCAAAGCAGCTTTTTGCCTGCACATTGCTTGGATATGACGTCACCTGCAGCACAGGCGGTGACTAATAGCGGCCAATGCTGCGTGGAAATGAGTGGTGACTCCCACAGATATCGTACAAGGGACTAGATTCGCTGTCTGCTCTGTTAAGCATGGGCTAGCGCTGTGAGAAGCATGGAGCCACATTGAGCGGGTCAAGATGGCGGCGGAGCATGGCACGTTACGCAGGATAGTTTGGACTTGGTTATTGTATAAATCATGGTGAAAGCTTCCTCAGATAAAAATCTTACGCAGAGAGACAAAAATATAATTGCTGTTACTTATTTGCCTCTTGCCCAATGCTGAAAACAATATATATATTAAAATTTAAAGCTGGTATTGTATGCAAGTATAGAAAATTATTGGAAAACATTTTTAAGATGGTAATGCGGCAACGATTTAAAATAATGTGAACGCAAATAATAATTTATTTAAAATCAATAAGTAGCTATTAAATCCAGCAAACTATCGATTTGAACCCCCCCCCCCAAGGCTTCCACATGCTTTACATAGAAAAGCTGAAAAAATGTGTATCTTTTTCCTTGTTGTTGCTATTACCTCTGTCATTCTGATTTATTTATTATGTTTGCTCAAAAAGTTTTGAATTTCACCAAAAATTTTGATATTTCGTCTTGTTATGCACTAAGGAAATTTCAGTTTTTAACATTTCACATTTATTTGGGCAATATAGCAACGAAATGGCGTATTAAATGTAAGCATTCATTAACAAGGAACGTCAAAATCATATCTCTCAGCAAATTAAAACCAGCGTGATATTTTTTTATATCGCAGATACCGGAATGTCTTCTCTAGAATTTAAGACCTGGCGGAATCTGAAATAATTCAATATTTTGCAAGACCCTTGGCATTCTAGTTAGCACTAAGGAATATTACTGTTTTTTACTTAAATTTTATAACTTCCGCCGCTAAATGGGTACTGAATGCTTTGAATCTCAATATAAATAGAAAATCACAGTACCAAACTCGTATTTCTTTGACTTAATGCAAAGTAGCCTTGCTTAAATGGATCGTGATGACCCGCTGAAAATGGCGCCTACCTTCTCACGCCTCATGGGCTGGGTGTCCAATCTAGCTTCTTGTATATGATATCTGTGGTGACTCCACTTAATATAAACTCGATGACCTCACACTACTTCCTGTTTCCAACGAACGAAAGGAACGGGTCTTTGAAACGGACCACTTTGATGATCCGATCTGAAAGATCCGGATCGCGTAAACGACCGAATCTTCCCGCCACTATAACACAATAACAGACACATAGGTTTCCTCGTACGGGATCAGCTTTCCTGTAAAGCATTCCCTCTGGCGTGACCTGTGTTACAAGAGAACACGGCCTGTGCGATGAGAAGAATAACAATGCATAAGCCAAGAATCACCACTTTAGTGAGTAGTTCTGTTTTCTTGTGTCTCGTGGCGCTGTTAACCTAATGTTATTAGTCTGAGTGGGTGATGTGAATGTATTTTGTATATGGATTTCGAAGCTTTCCTCGACTTCGAAGGTTTTGTTTGTTTTTTGATGGGAGGTTTAACGACCACCGTGAGCAACTCAGTGGGCTGTAAGCAGTCGCCCGTCCCCAATTTAGGGCCATTGGTTCCAGGGAAGAGAGAGAGCCAGTGCCGTAAGACAAACACAACATCCATGCCTTACGGGATTCAAACGCGGACCCCTTTCGAAAGTGGGATTTCAGAGGTGTCGTTCCAAGCAATTGGATTAAGACACGAACACATGATCACGTCAAGATCATGAATATCAGATTGGCTTTTCAATGGTGTTTTTTTTATTATTTATCTCATTATTCATTTGTTTTTACTCAAGTAGTCTTACATTAAATGTTTACACAGTTGATATTTACATCGTAATTTTTTTCATTAACGATGAATAATTATTAAAAAAACACGCTCACAATTTGGGGCACCCGAAAGGTGAGGCCCTGGCCCCTTGTGCCCCTCCGAAAATCAGCCTCTGGATATAAAGGAAGTATGAATAAAATTTTGGGAGATGCCCTGGGTCTCTTAACCGCGAAGCCACAAAGTTTGGGAATTTAATATTGTTTACATGAAACCCACGGAGTTTCAGCTGTGTGCATCTTTGAATTGCGAAGTTTTGGTTTGCAGAAACCATGTTAAATCCAAACCGGAAAAAGTTAGGCTGCACAGACGAGTGAAGCTTTCAATTCCAATGTTTATTTTGTTTTGAAATTTAACGATTCATGCATTTCAATTTAAAATATAAATGGGAAGCTGATTCAAAATAGTTAAGAATTTTATAGATCCAGCATTTTCCGCATATTCAGAATAATAAAACTAATAAAAATTCCGAAGAAAGTGCTTTTCGGCCAACATAAAATGCATTGTAATAGCCTTAACCATTTTGGGACCACATACAGCGCCCAACGTGTCCTTACATTCAGACAACCAAAAGCGCCCGAGTCGCTCGGATAGGATGAGTAGGATTTCCTACCCGCCATGTTCTTTTAATTTACACGGGGTCCGAGGGATTAGCAGAAGTTACCCTCAGCCATTGCTATTGTCACTAAACAAAGAAGTGAACCAGGAGTTGACTTATCCCGGCGCTATATCATTGAGCCTCCTCACATAACTCAGTTGAACTTTTGCTTTAATGACACGTGCTTTATTTATCTGTGATATTTTGCATTCTTCCAAAAGCAGAGTTGATGGGGGGGGGGGATTGTAAAAATTATTTCATTTTGCTCTATCCAAATAAATAGATTTATAGAATATTTTTTTACAAAAAAGAACAAGAAAGGGGTAAAGTAGACAAGATTTTCCAGCTGTTACCACTCCTTCCTAACTGCCAAGGCTCTCAGTAGAAGAATGCACTGATTGTCCCAGTGAAACGTCCGAGGGTCAGTTTATGTCAAGTCTAGAGATCGGATGCTTCGAGCAGTGAACCAACACTAAACTTTCTTTTGTTAATGCAGAAAGGAGGGTGGAATGAAATTCGGAAAAGAGCATAAGATATTTCCAGGCGTTATGGTATTCTAAGCGACAAAACATTTTTTGGTCCTGGTCGTTAAAGCGTTAAAAACCACCAGCTTTCTCACTCTTTAAAGACCTTCACTTGCGGTTATTGACTTCACGCAAAGTGGTACTGCTCTATTGCTGAGGGCATCTCCAGATATTTTATTCTAACTTCCTTGGATAATGCATACAGTAGGTAATCAGCACCCTTGAGTTGGTGGAAATATTTAGAACTAGGAATGATTTCTGCTTTCAGATGTCATCGCACAGGCCGTACAGTCAGGCCGTGATAGTACCAAGCATTTAGCTCAAAGTGAAGAAGAGCAAACTCTGAGGAATATGTTCCATACAGGTTAAGAGAAACTAGCTGACTCGAAGATCAGAGTCGAACAGTGCATCAGTGGACGGCATGCAACTAATACACCGTAACCGTCGAAGTCCATCTTTTCATTTCCTTTTTTTCTTTCAAGAGCAACAACTCTCACCATAATGCTACTCTTTTGGTTTCGAATCATCCGTCACACGCTAATGAAGTTTCATGTCAGAACACTGGAGAGCCAGTCAAAATCACAAGATGAATCTCTGTCTCTTCTCCTCTGGGGCACAAAGTACAATGCTTGGTATAATGGGTCTTATTCATGGGAGGTCAGGAGTGGGCTGTTGGGAACGAACTGTTGGACGAGCTCAGGAGTGGGCTGTTGGGTGCCGATTCAGCGTTGTAGCTATTAGATTGCCTTTATCAAATTTTTAGAAATTTTCAAAAATTTTAAAAATCTTAACGTCTTGGGGTGTGCCAACGAATTAGTAGAACTACAGAGTAAAAAAGGTAAAATGAATTTCTTAAGAGAACAAATATCAACGGTTCAAAAATGCGCCAAGGCAACTTTATATTCGATGTTTATTTCAAAGAGATGCAGAACAATATCGCCGTCAGTCTCTTCTCCTGACTTTGATGACGCATTTCTCATACACGGTAAATTAAATTTCCGCGTTCTTATTGTAAGATATTGGCGAACATCTGAAACATAAATTTGGGAAATTATTTTTGCAAAAACAAGATATTTTGACGCGCAGACAAACACGTAATATGGAAACTGGGGTGAAAAAACAAAACAAAAACTTCCCAATGCCTCACGCTTGATGATTTACTTAAAATTGAAATGAATGCTTAACATTAAATAAAAGAAAACTTATCGATATGTTTCATACTTTGGGAGAACTTAATTGGCAACTTACTGATCCAAATATACAATCAGTTTTCACCTTCGCCCAGATTTTTGGAAATCGAAATTCCAAGGAACACTACCAGATTTTAATTGCCTTCGATTCCTTCCTCTAGTGTCATAATATTCAAAATCTTTCTCGTTAAAGGGAGCAGAACATATTCGGTACTGCACACTGGGATGGAAATTGTCACGTTTCATTTTAGGCAGCCATTCCTTTAACAGTTGCGGTCTCTTCAGAGGAAACTTGTGAAAAATGACCCATATCTCTATACATTTTAGGTGACAGGATTTATTAGCACAACCGTACGATGAGAAAAAGTTAGGAGAGTCTTTAATAAACATATGAAAAATTGCAAATTTTTCTGAACCCCTGCAACGTAACTCCTTGTTGACAAGCAATGGAAAAACGAATGTAAACAAACTATTGCAGATCCGCAACTACCCAACATATTTCCCAGGATGGAATGTGAGGTGAATAACGTCCATTCACTACACTATCTAACAACAAGTAATTTGACACCCCTGCAATCGACGATACCTGCGGTCCTGATACACGTCACGGCCGCCGTCGCCGTTAAATATCGTGTGGGAAACAACAACGCAACCAGTCGCATGCAAGATGCCACGCAGTTCGGAGCTCTCTGATTTCGAGAAAGGTGTAATCGTCGGGTATCACAGAAATGGCCGATCCATACGTGACATATCCAGCAAGTTGAAGTACCCAAAATCGACAGTGGCCTACGTGATTGGCTGGTAGAAGATGAGAGGTGACTGTCGGAATGTGCCCCGACCCGGTAGACCCACAAAACTGGGAGTCAGAGATCGACGGGTGCTGGCCAGAGAAATTCGGAAGAGCCGCACCAAATCGATGGGCCACATCCGCGAGGAGTTTCAACAGGCATCCGGGAGTGTTCTTTCGATGAATACCATCCGTAAGGAAGCCCATCTGCTCGGCTATCATGGACGTGCTGCCGCCTACAAGCCTTTGATCACCAAGTCCAAGAGCGTTGCTCGGCTAACGTGGTGCAAAGAATGTCGACAGTGAACCGTTGAACAGTGGAAACAGGTTCTCTGGAGCGACGAATCAAGGTTCATCCCTTACCGTTTGGATGGCAGGGTCTGGGTTTGGCGTCTGCCTGGAGAACGCCTCCTGCCGGAATGTAGTGTGCCAACTGTGAAGTTCGGCGGCGGTGGAATTGTGCTATGGGGGTGTTTCTCCTGGTATGGCACGGGACCCTTGGTCACAATTCCTGATAGACTCAACGCCGAGACCTACTGCACCATTTTGGATGACCATGCGCTTCCCACGTTGTGGCAGTTTTACGGGGTGGACCCATGTTACTTTCAGGATGACAACGCACCTGGCTTGGTATGGTGACAATGGGGTTAAACGAATAGACTGGCCTGCGCAGAGCCCGGACCTTAACCCTATCGAGGACCTCTGGGACGAGTTGGAGCGTCGACTTAAGGGGTGCCCCCACCGTCCGAAATCGGTGAAGGAACTGACCTGTCTTCTCCAAGCTGAGTGGAAGAAAATACCGCTAGCCGTCGTACAACGCCTGGTTGAGAGGGTCGCAGCTGTAATCGCCGCTCGTGGAGGCTTCACCAACTATTGAAAGTGAATAACTTTGTTTTCCTTTGCTATCAAAGCGTCTCTGTCAGTTGACTGTTTTGTCTCAGTCAGAATGAAAACCAAATTTATTATGCAATAAAAGATAACTGCAATATTGTAACTTTAAAAAAATTCTTATCCCAGGGGTTATGTGTCTCGGTTTGGTTGCATAAATTTATGAGACATCCAGATGATAGATTTAATACTGATCCACATATTTTATAATAGTATCACGATGATTTGATAACATATAATAGCCTTCAAGAACGATGTCCCCAGGCATCGTTAGATTCTGTTCGCGTTTTGTTCCAGTTTTGAAATCGAAAATATGGTAACCCTAGGTATAACTCTCGGTAGGCCGCCAACATATCGGCGTTCTCTGTCCTAGTAGAACGTTCGAGCGATATCAGCCAATAACGAAGGCGATAGCGTATTGATGACGATTTTCGAAAGATGAGACTCCACCTGCTGCTTCCGGTCATCCCAGATCTGGATGGGATATCCTTCGTGCCATAGGCGTTGCCAAGGGTGTGGTCCTTGCTTCCGGACCCCCTTTCCCCTTCAGGGGAGCTTCTGTATGAATTTAAAGCAATATATATGTATAAATGGGGATGTAAGGTCAGGTGATGCGTAACATCACAGCCTCTCCTTGACAAATGTCAACCCCGCCTTCTCGTGGTGCATCCTGTTCCCACTAAAAGGGCTCTGACGACCGCCAATAGCGGTATAACTATACCATTGAGATTAGTGGAAATGCTATCCCACACTCGCCAACCCGCTAGGCCAGCGTGGTGAGTTATGGCCAAACCCCTCCAAAATGACTTCACAACTTAAATCTTGGCCCTCAGTCTCCGGCAGCTGGAATGTTGGAATGTATCTGGCCAAGGCAGCGGCCAGTGCGACATGAAGGCAGAGGGTGCTAAGAATCCCCGGAGGACCGGACTAGGCAGCCATTTGATGTTGACCTTGGCTACGTATAATGGACGCTCCCTATCTTCTGATTCAAGGATTCATGAATTGGAAGAGGAACTACAAAGGATCAAGTGGGACATCGTCGGGCTAAGTGAGGTAAGGAGAAAAGGGGAAGATCTCATTGAACTGAAAAGTGGACATCTCTTCTACTATCGTGGGACAGATTCTGGCAGAACTAGTGGTGTTGGATTTATAATAAACAAGAAACTGAAGGATAAAGTTGTAGAAGTTGAAAGTTCCTCCGACAGAGCTGCATGACTCGTTATCCAACTCTCGAGAAGATACCAGGCTCAGATTACTCAAACTTATTCACCCACCACAAGTCATCCTGAAAAAGAAATTGAAGAATTTTATGAGGATATTCGCCATCTAAATAATAAAGGTAAGCAGCACTTGAAGATAATTATGGGAGATTTCAATGCAAAAATAGGGCAACGGCAATAGAATGAAACTTCAGTTAGTAAATTCGGTCACGGCAACAGAAACCAGCGTGGAAATACTCTCATTGAGTTTGCAGAGGCAGAAGGGTTTTTCATCTTGAACTCCTTTTTCAAGAAAAAGCCACACAGGAAATGGACATGGAGACATCCAAATGGGACGACAAGTGAAATTGATTTTATTATGTGTAACAAAAAATTCGTCATAGAAGACTGCAGTGTGCTAAACAAGTTCAACACAGGCAGTGACCATAGATTGGTGAGATGTAAGATGCACCTCAACACTAAACTCGAACGTAGCAAGCTCATAAGACAAACAAAATGTATTGACATAACCAACCTTAAAAAACAGCATAATAACTTCAAGTTGGAACTGAAGAACAGATTCTCTGCTTTAGAAGATCTAACATCGGAAGAAGTGGATAGTTCTGAAGTTAACAGAAAAGTAACCAAAGCTCTTATGGAAACAGCAAAAAAATTAGCTGGGTCTAAAAACAAGTTGCATGTGAACAAATTATCAGGAAAAACCAAAATGTTGATGAAAAAAAGAAGAGAGATGAGGACAAGTAAAGAAGATGTGACTTCCAAAGTGGAATATGTAGAGCTATGCAAGACAGTACGAAAAAGTATCACTCAAGACGTAAGGAAATTCAACTGTGAACTAGTGAGGAAAGCAATGGTAAACAACCAAATCCTAAAGATAACAAAGGGACATCTCAGTAAGGGAAGAAAACAGATTATGGCACTGAGAAAAGAAGATGGTTCTGTAACAAGAAATAGAGGCGAAATTTTGACAAGAGTGAAAGATTTCTACTCCAAATTATATGAAAGGGAAGATACATGTACTCCAGACATCATGAAAGGTACCAGTACCAGAGTTCTTCCAGTCTTCCCAGCAGAAGTTGTACATGCAGTCAAGAACATGAAGCGGGGGAAAGCTCCAGGATAAGATGGAATTACTGTAGACATCATACAAGAAGCAAGTGGAGAAATCGAAACAGTACTCGCCCAAATTTTCATTCGATGCCTTAATGAAGGGAAGATTCCTGAGGATTGGAACAACGCTACAATGATCCTGCTACATAAAAAAGTTGACATTGTGGTTCTCAGGAACTATAGACCTATCAGCCTCCTATCAGTGGTTTATAAAATCTTCACCAAAGTTCTTTCACACAGCTTGAAGGTGACACTGGACATGGCTCAACCGAGAGAACAAGCTGGATTCAGGAGTGGCTACAGCACAATAGATCATATCCACGTACTGAGAGAACTAATTGAAAGAGCGAGGGAATACGAACTTCCATTGGGCATGGCTTTTATCGATTATGAAAAAGCCTTTGATTCGTTGAAACCATCAACAGTTACAAAGGCTCTGAAATCCTGCGGTATTGAAGATGCATACATTAATATTATTATTAACATCTATGGAAATGCAAGTGCAAAGATTCGGCTGTTTGAAAATACAACACACATAAAAATTGGAAAGGGGTGAGACAAGGGGACACCATATCTTCGAAGCTCTTTAATGCCCCTTTGAAAAATGTCTTTCAATCACTGAACTGGGAAAACAAAGGGATAAAGAATAATGAAGATTATCTAACCCACCTTCGTTTTGCTGATGACGTAGTCATTTTTGCAAGTACTCCATCAGAGCTGCAATGTATGATCCAGGAACTTGCTGACAAGCGTAAAGAAGTGGGTTAAAAATGAACTTTCAGAAGACAAGAGTGATGTACAATGCTTTTACAAGAAATGAAGATTTATTGATTGATGGAGAAAAGCTGGAGACAACAGACACGTACGTTTATCTGGGACAGCAGATATCAAGTGAGGGTCACATTGATGAAGAAATTAATCGGCGTACAAAACTTGCCTGGAGAGCTTTTGGAAGAAACAGCATAATTTTCAAGAGCAATATGCCATTATGTCTTAAAAGAAAAGTGTTTGATCAATGCATCCTTCCAGTGCTTACGTATGGTGCAGGGACGTGGACCTTAACTAAAAGAGACATACAAAGGCTGCCGACTACTCAAAGCAGCATGGACAGGTGCATGCTTGGTGTAACCAGGAGAGACAAGAAGAGGAACTCGTGAATCCGAAAATTGACAAGAGTTTAGACATCATCATCAGAGTTAAATCCCTGAAATGGCAATGGGCTGGACATACTGCCAGAAGGACAGACCATCGATGGACAGCCGAAATTTTAGATTGGATTCCAAGGGACAGGAAAAGACCCGGAAGAAGACCACATCGGAGATGGGTGGATGAAATTCGAAAGTATGCAGGAGTGACGTGGAGGAGACTGGCACAAGACAGACCGTTGTGGAAGAAACTTGGGTAGACCTTCGTCCAGCAGTGGATTGATAATGGTTGACAATGATGATGATGGTATGTATAAATGGGGCTTTCACTAATGAACGAAACCCATGGACTTCCTCCCTTAAGAAATTTCTGGCTATGCCACTGCTTGGTGCTATTTGGTATCAATTGTTCCTACGATTTTCCTGGTGTTTCAAGTATGGAGTCAGTTAGCAAAAACTTTCCGGAGAGATTTCACTATGCAATTGAGTGCATCAAATGAGGAGCGAATAGTAGGAAGAGTGAATTTGAAATCAATGAATGATATAAATAGTTGCGTACCAGAATTTTCCATTAAGTCAAACCCATCGGGGGAAAGGTTTGTGTTCATGTAATTTTTCCAAATAATATGCTCAGCCTCATCTAAATTTAATATATTTCACTGACTTTTCTTAAAATTACGTGTTCTTAAATCTCGTATGAATTTAATAAACTCCCTATCATACATCTATATTGTAGCATTTGGGGTTAAAATGACCCCGCGTTGCCATAACATATTTTTCAACAATGCTGGAAGATTATCTTTCGTGTTTACAAACATTTTCAGTACAACTATTAAATAAAAATTAAGTTTTTTTTTTTTTTTACATCTTCGCTGTATTAGATAAAGGTGTTCATGTAATTTTTCCAAATTTTGTGGTTTGGTGTTTCAAAATAACCATTAGCTTTTCAATAATATAAATATTTAAAATCACTGGTATTTTTTATTCTCCATTTTACGTTTGGCAAAGTTCTCATAAGAGTCAGCAGTTAAAATTTTCTTTACCACTGACACATAAGTTTGCGCTTTCTTTGATATCTGACTTGTGCAGCCTAGCATGTGTGGATACTATTTCAGATCTGCTTAAATTTGATACGATTCTCCCCCCTCGCTACTTTACTATAGTTACGGGCCTGTGTCACCAGGAGATAAAGATCATCTTAGTTTCACATTAAAATCTTTCTTTTAGAAAAATTGCCAAAGCTACTTACTCTGTGAATTACAAAACACACCAAAAAAGTGTTGTTAACGGGTAGTTGCTGCTCCTCACTATGCAAATCTGATAAAGAATATGCAACATAATGAATATATGATTTTTTTTATTGGGGGTTCAACGACCATCGTGAGCAACTCAATGGGCTATAAGCAATCGCCCGTCCCTTATTTAGGGCCACTGGTTCCAGGAAGGTATAGAGCCAGTGCCGTAAGACAAACACAACATCCATGCCCCACCGGGATTCGAACGCGGACCCATCTCGGACGAATAGTCATAAGCCAGCGCTTAGAGCACTGCGCCATGATTGACGAATAGTCATAAGCAAGCGCTTAGACCACGGCTATGAATTCTTTGCACTACGAATCTCACAACAAAGATGCAATACAAATACACCAGCGTTTTTATGCTGACCATGGAATAGAATATTTTACAAACATGATAGTGTTTACCATGGTATTCAAGCGGTCACGGCGGTAAATGTACTGACTACATAGGCGGAAGCAGTAGGTGAAGCCCCACCCTCCGAAAATCGTCACCATTTCGCTATCGTCGTCGTGATTGGCCGAAATCGGTCGATCGTTCTACTAGGACAGATATTTCCTATATCCCGTCACGGTGGCTTAGTGGTCACTAGCTTTTGATTATTCGCCCAGTTGAGTCCGGGTTCGAATCCTGGTGAGGCATGGATATTGCGTTTCTCTTACGGCACTGGCTTTCTTCTTTTCCTAGAAACAGTGGCCCTAAATTAGGGAGGGGCGATTGCTTATAGCAAATCAATTTGCTCACGGTGATCGTTAAATCCCCAAATAATACAAAAAATAAATCCGTAATTCAGTTGTTACTTCCATCTCGGTCCTCGCGCTTCTTTCTTTCCCTTCTCGGTACCTTACAATCGTTTCTTGTACCTATAGAAAGCCATTACATCACGGGTGACGGTAGCAGTTCAGAACTGGAAAGAGGGGTTATTACCAAGGAGGTTAAAATAATACTTCTGGAGATGCCCTGAGTGTCTTAACCGTGAAGCCGCAAGGTGTGGGAATTTGACGTTGTTTACATCATACCTATGTAATTTCAATAGTCTGTATTTTGGAATTGCATGGTTTTTAGTCGCTGAAATCATGTTAATATCAAACCGGAATTAAGTATACTTCTTACACGAGTGAAGTTTTCAATTTTAACGTTATGTTTTGTTTAGAATTCGCACTATTTTAGTTAGTGTATTTCAATTTAAAGTAAAAATGGGTAGGAGTCTCAAAATAATTAAGAATTTTATAAATTCAGCATTTTCTCACACATCGGCAGCAAGTAACGATGCAAAATCAGAAACATTTGGGACGAAAGAAGGCGATTCGGCCAACACAAAACGTGCCATCACTCCCGAATTGTATCCGAATGGTTGGATGAACACTCCACCGACGTGACTTCGCTTTCTTGGCCAGCTAGGTCGCCTGACCTCAATCCCATCGAGCACATCTGGGATGCCATCGAGAGAGATACTCGAAGCTCTGACCCCCTCCATGAAATCTTCGTGAACTGTGGAAGCTTGTTCAGGGTTCGTGGATCCGTATGGCTTCCCAACGCTTCCGGTGTTTTGTCGAGTCCACGCCGAGACGAATCGCCGCCGTCATCAGGGCGAAAGGTGGTGCTGCACGTTACTAGACAGGTATCTCTAATTCAATTGCTCTTCAGTGTATCTTGAAGTGCTTGGCAGAAATTTTGCCAAAAAATTCTGTTTTTATAGATGTAACCCTACGCTGACGATACTATCCCCAGTAAGTATAATAACAGTCTTCAGGCACATCAAGAGTGGCTATGTACATGAAAACAATTTTCAGGTACAACCAGCTCTATAGTATATAGAGCTGGTATGTACGCGAAAATACATATACCAGGGAATAGAATTTTTTCATCTGGAGCGGTGAGACTTGAAATTATGCACTTTCGAGTTCAAAAGTTACCTACTCTCACTCAATTAGTTCAATATTTTTCCTTTCTCGTGCGTTTTTTTATTGGGGGTTTAACTACTACCGTGAGCAACTCATTGGGCTATAAGGAGTCACCCGTTCCTAATTTAGGGCCCCTGGTTTCAGGGAAAGGAGAAAGCGAGTGCCGTAAGACAAACACAACGTCCATGCCTCACCAGGATTCAAACCCTGATCCAACTCGGACGAAATGTCCAATAAGCGGTTAGACCACTGAGGTCTAACTCCGTTGTAGTTATGACCGTTAAAAATCGCACATCCTGTTTTCGACTTAATTTTACTAAAAATGTAAAAACCAGGTAAATATTCAATAACCAATGGTTGTAAATATCAAGCAAAACGGAAAATTTATTTGTGAACTCCAAGAACACAGAATGCCGCAGAAATGCAGAATGAAAAATGAACCAGCACAGAACGAATGAATATCAGATAGTGAACATAACAATGGACCTTATTCATGTGACGCTTCAGAAGTGGATTTCTGCTACCAACATGGCTGCTGATTTAATGTTTTCACTATGAGATTGCCCCTTACTGTTGAGTAATTTTAAAATTTTCAATGTCTTGGAGTACGCCAACGAATTAATAGAGCTACAGGGCGAAGAAAGAAAAATTAATTTCTTAGAAGAATAAATCAAGGTTACAAAAAGCCCCGAGACAATTTTGAAGCCCAAGACAATTTTGTACTCGATGCTTACTTCAAATGATGCAGGGAAACATCGTCATTAGTCATGTTGAAATTTCGAATGAAGCATTTCCACTTTACGGTATATTAAATTTTCGCGTTCTTATTATCATTTTTATTGGCGAGACATCTGAAACGTATACCTAGGAATTTTTTTTTTTTTTGCAAAACAAAATACTTTGAATAGATATGTTTCGTTCTTTGGGAAAAGAACGAAGAACTTAATTCTCAAATACGCAATCAGTTTTCTACTTCTCCCTTTTTTTGAAATTAAAATTCCAATGAAAACTACTTGGTTTTAAGTGTCTTCGACTCGTAGTTTCATAATATATTTTTTTTTAGTTGGAGGTTTAACGACCGCCGTGAGCAACTCAATGGGTTATAAGCAGTCGCCCGTCCCTAATTTAGGGTCACTGGTTCCAGGGAAGGGAGAGAGAGCCAGTGCCGTAAGACAAACACAACATCCATGTCTCACGGGATTCGAACCCGGACCCCTTTCGGACGAATGATCAGAGGCCATCGCTTAGACCACTGCGCCACCGGTATGGCACTACATAATATGCAAAACCTTCCTTGTTAAAGTGGGCGAATATATTCCCCACCGGGATTCGAACACGAACCTTTTCCCCACCAATTCGAACACGGACCTTTTACCACCCCATTCTTCACCGTGATTCGAACACGGACCGTTCTCGAAAGAATGGTCACAAGACAACGCTGGCCTTCTAACAGTTAGCCCTTTTCACAGGAAACTCATGAAAATTTATCTTTTCCTATATGTACTTTAGGTGGCAGGACTTATTTAGCACAACCATACGAAGTGCAAAAGTTAGGCATGTCGTTAATAAATGTATGAAAAAACGTATTTTTCCTGAACCTCTGCAACGTATTCTTTGTTAAACAATGGAAAAATGATGTAAACAAAGCATTGCTGGTCCGCAGCCACCGAACACATTTTCCATGATGGAAGGCGAGGCGAATGAAGTCCATAGAGCTATACTTTTGGGGTAAGCCTTGGAAAAATTCTGTTCAAGGTTATATAAACGCTCAATGGGGCTTCCTGCGACAAAATATAGATAACTAATTAGCACTTCACAGAGCTGCAGCTGGAGAAAAATTCAAGGAGAGGCTACTAGTTGTATAGAAGAGCCTACAAAGATTTTAATTACTTCGTTAAATTAATTTTAATTTAATCTAATACGTATGGCATTGGTTGTTTGTTCTGTATGTAAACTTTAAGAAGCCATAAATGGTGGCGCAGAAAATCAGCAGGGGAATTGGCTGATTATTAATTTTACAGGGTAAATGATTAATTAAAAATTTATATTTTTTTCTGATTTAGTAGTTGAATGGGCTTATGAAAGCATCCCGGCTACCATTAAGAGCACCAAAAGAAGTAACCATGGATTTATTTTTCTAATGAAATGGCTCAGTTGATATTTCCAAGCTTAGTTAAAAAAAACAAAAAACGATTACTGTCCTTTTGGTTCAGACTGGCCAAAAGTAGGCATTACATACAGTTATACTCTTGTTTGTTTCCTTTAGGCGATTTAAAAAAAATGGAGAGGAAATGTTTTTGAGAACTCTAAAGGAAAATCATCGGAGGAAGACTGAAGACAACATATTGATTAATGTTTTATACGACGAACAGTTGACTATTATTTTGAAATCATATTTATGGCACCTCTAATGATCAAATCAATGCCATAATAGCCGTCCCCGGTGCAGCAATGGTCTAAGCGATGGCTTCTGATCACTCGTCCGAGATGGATCCGAATTCGAATTCCGGTGAGGCATGGATGTTGTGTTTGTCTTACGGCACTGGCTCTCTCTCCCTTCCCTGGAACCAGTGGCCCTAAATTAGGGACGGGCGACTGCTTATAGCCCCTTGAGTTGCTCACAGTGGTCGTTAAACTTTCAATAAAAAAAAAGTTTTAAAAGTACTTCTAAACAGTTGCAATCTTTTATTGTTCTGATTATTAAACTTGTTTAAACGAATGGTGAGAAGAAATGTTGGCTGCCCCAGTGGCGCAGTGGTCTAAACGATGGCTTCTGATAGTTTGTCCGAAAGAGGTCCGGGTTCGAATTCCTGGAAGCATGGATGCTGTGTTTGTCTTACGGTACTGGCTCTCTCTCTTCCCTGGAACCAATGGTCCTAAATTAGGGACGGGCGACTGCTTATAACCCATTGAGTTGTTCACGGTGGTCGTTAAACTCCGAACAAGAAAAAAATTCTCAGATGCAAATGGAATCAAGTTTGCTATTCGTTGGTGATGTATTGCCAATCTTTGTGGACAATGGTTAAATTTAAAACGCTGATTTCACACGTAGCAGTGCTGCATTCTAACGTTTTCGCAGTTGCCTGTAAATTAAAGGTCACTTTACAAAAACCTTTTCAAAACTTTCCTGAAAAGCTGCCCTGCCTTCTTTCTTTTTAGTTTGATCTTTTATAATTTTACTGGTGATGGAGGTTTAATGTCGAGAGATTCCAACTTAGCCCTTTTTTTTTTTTTTTTTTTTTTCCAAATCATTTTAGATTTTGCACGAGAAATAGCAAGTATCAACCAGTTGTTGATCATTATCAGTAAATCTTCGTTTAATTTTAGGTAAAACAATATCGACGATCAGACAGAATGATACTTTTAAATGCTTACTTGGTTTATGGTCTACTTCAGATCTTTCTCATATGCTATCTGTGATATTGAGAAAGGCCTGTGCGCGATCTAGCTGCGCTAAAAGGCGCTTTTCCTGATTAAATAGTAAGAGAAGCATTTATGATCAAAATATTTTTTAGAGGCTAAGTAGACAAAAATAGCTATTGCTACTTTCTATAGGCAAGCATATTCATATCTTCGAAGAATGTTCGTATTACAGGATGAGGCACAAGAGGAGGTTCACGCAGCAGGTCGTTTCATGAGTTACAAGAGTTCTGGTGTAAAAAGAAAGACTATACCTTTGTCAAGACCGCAATTTTCAAAAGAATGTTGGCTATAGGTGGTGGCATCTCCGTGTGTTAAAACTGCACTGCTGGATGAGAAATAAACAAAGAAAAATTATACAGGCATGTTGATTGCCTGACAAGTGCTTTATGGTTGTAATGGGCATTTCTGATAAACTCGACTCTGGCTTCAATCAAGACAATACATTGAACCCATTCCTTGATTTCTTTGGGTAACACAAAAGGTTGCCTTGGTGAGTGAGTAGTCATAAGCACTGGCTTCTGGCTAATCGCTGGAGCATGGGACAGGCTCCAGCCCAGGATGAAGATTGGGCTGTGTACCGGCCCCACGACATGGCCCTCTCCCCACCCTGGAACAAATGGCCTCAAACCAGTGAAGTGCGATTGCCTATGTCCCTAAATGCTTAAGGTGCTTTTTAAACCCTGAAACAAAAAAACAAAAATAACACAAAAGATATCTTTTGCTGCCACCCCATAAGCTTAGATAAAGCTGCCCGTAAGTTACACAAGTGGTGCACCCGCAGTATCGATGTGCCAGGAGCCCTCGCCCTCGCCCTCGCCATTAGATAGCACTTGGTCTTTCGTTCTCTGTTATTGGTTGTTTTACTGTGGAGAGCATTTGAACTTTCGTTGTTGCGATGTAATTTGCTTGCTATTTCAGCGTAACAGCCTTCGTAATTTTTCCATTGTTTAGGTTGTTTTTGTCCTAATAGGGACTACTTTACTAAACTGGTGTTTTAGGTATTGGGAACTTACACCGATGAGCCCATTACACTACGACCACTTACCTAATGAGCTGTAGGACCCCCTTTAGCCCACAAAACAGCGGCCACTCCGCGAGGCATCGATTCGATGAAGTGGAGATAGGTATCCTGGAGTATCTGGAACCATAATGTCAACAGCAAGTCCTCCAGTTCCCGTACTTTTCGGGGTGGTGGTAATTTAGCGCGAACCCGCTTTTCCAAGTCGAACCACAAATGTTCGATTGGGTTCGTTTCAGGTAAATTTGGAGGCCAGGGAATTAACAGAACGTCATCAACATGTTTCTCGAACCACTCCTTGACGATTCTGGCAGTGTGGTATGGAGCATTATCCTGGCCATCACCAGCAGGGAAGACAGTTGCCATGAATGGGTGAACTTGGTCTGCAAATGTTCAGATACCTGACAGCTGTCAGGGATTGTGCGATTAGGATAATGGGGCCTAAACCGTCACCAAAATGCATCGCCCACAGCAAAACACCACCGCCGCCGGCCAGTTTCCGCCCAACAGTGCATCCAGGTGGCATAGCCTCAGTTAGTAATCGGCGTATCTGCGACCGGCCGTCTATACGTGATGCATCAGGAATCTTGATTCGTCAGACCAGGCCACTTTCTTCCAATCATCCGCTGTCTAATCTCGATGATCTTGGGCTCATTTCATGCGTCGTTGGCGATGACGTGCAGTGAGAATGGGGACCCGGCTGGATCTTCGGCTACGCAGGCCCATGCGGAGAAGGCTGCGATGAACTGTGTGCTTTGACACATTGCCCTGATCACCACTGTTATAGCTGCGGGTGATTTGTCGCACTGTGGCCCTGCGGTCGCTGTGAACAATATGCAACAGTCTCCGCTCTCCTCTGGCGCCAATGAGCTGTGGGTGACACACGGCTGGACGATGGTTCGTCGTTTGGCCATCCGTGCACCACTTTTGATATGTACTCACTACAGCGGCACGTGAACAACCCACAAACCGCGGCGTTTCCGAGATCGTAGTTCCTAGGTGCCGGGCCATCACAATTTGTCCTTTATCAAACTCCGCTAAATCGGCAGCTTTTCCCATTCTGACTCCGAACACTCTACTAACCGAAAGCCGGTCCTCGGGTTGTATATATACTGCTCTGTAAACTTCACCTGCGCCACCGTTCGGTCTCCAGGCGCGCTCATTTCTCTAGGATGGGAGTGGTCATAATGTAATGGCTCATCGGTGTATTTCATAGTATATTTATATAATTCGTATAATATCACACTAAAATGTTTTGTACACTGTGCAACTTTAATTTTTATTTGGTCTACATTTTATTTGGAAGGTTTGGAAGTCTGATCTCTTTGACGTAGGATCGGGCCTGTATATCACATGTGTATCTGGTATATAAGAGAAAAATTTGTAGCTTAGCAAAATGAGAATTATTTAAATACAATTTTCTTAGATTAATGAGTTTTGGTTGGGTTCTGTTCCCAGGCAGTTAGGTGCTGGATAACCAAATTATGAGGTTTTGAGGATTTTTCGTCTCTTCTCTTTTCTTCGTGTTATTAACGCATGCTTTTTAGGCCCAACATACACTGAGTGAATACTAAATTATGACCAGAGAAGTAGCCAGGGGGAGGTGGGTCCTCGATCTTTTTTTTTTTTTTTTTTTTTTTTTTTTTATTGATTGATTGGGGGTTTAACGACCACCGTGAGCAACTCAGTGGGCTGTAATCAGTCGCCCGTCCCTAATTTAGAGGAGGGAGAGAGCCAGTACCGTAAGACAAACACAACATCCATGTCTCACAGGATTCGAACCCAGACCCATCTCGGACGAATGATCAAAAGCCATCGCTTAGACCACTGCGCCTCCGGGGCCGCATCCTCGATCTTGAGCGGGATTGCGAATGAATTTAAAGCGATATATATATAAATATATACATGACAACAACACGACAAAACATAACTGACAACACCGAAATCAATTGAAAAATTAAGAACCCAATAAGCTCTCGTGAAGTAAAGGCGAAAGCAAAAGGAATCCCAACATAGGCCGCCCCGGTGGTGCAGTGGTCTAAGGCGCTGGCCTCTGATCATTCGTCCGTAAAGGGTCCGGGTTCGAATCCCGGTCAGGCATGGATGTTGTGTTTGTCTTATGACACTGGCTCTCTCCCTTCCCTGGAACCAGTGACCCTAAATTAAGGACGGGCGACTGCTTATAACCCATTGAGCTGCTCACGGTGGTCGTTAAACCTCCAATCAAAAAAAAAAAAAAAAAAAAAAATCCCAACATAGCCAATAGCGCCTACAGCTAATCGAACTAGTCGGTATATAAGTTAATAAAACATACCAAGCAAAAAAAAAAAAAAAAAAAAGAAAAGAACACCACTTTAATCTTCAGGGGAATGCAGGTGGTTATAGTTGCTTTCATATTCCGTACAAGGTAAGATAAGTCACCCAAGGGAATCATTCCCAAAGCCACACTTGCCATCCCGGTGGCGCAGTGGTTTAAGAGATGGCTTCTGATCAGGGGTCCGGGTTCGAATCCCAGTGTGGCATGGATGTTGTGTTTGTCTTACGGCACTGGATGTTGGATGTTTGTCTCTCTCTCTCCCTTACCTGGAACCAGTGACCCTAAATTAGGGACGGGCGACTGCTTATAGCCCATTGAGTTGCTCACGGTGGTCGTTAAAATTCCAATAAAAAAAAAAGCCACACATTGCAAAAACAAGAAAACCGAAACAAGATAGCGAACAACAGACAGTTCACCTTCAGGCAAGAGATAAGTAAGACACAGATAATTCGAAGGCAAGATGTCACCGTTCATGTAGACGATCACGGTTAGGTCTAGTATGTAGGTGAGGCATATAGCTGCATAATTACAAAGGTGTAAGCTGTGTTTGGAGTTAATGGGGAGGGACCGGAATTTATCTATGTCTTGCCTCGAGGCGAACTGACTGTCTGTTGTTCGCTAACTTGTTTCGTTCTTCTTTCTTTTGCAATGAGTGGCCTTGGGAATGCTTCCTTGGGGTTATGACGTATAGTATATCATCATCATCATCATCATTGTCAACCATTATCAATCCACTGCTGGACGAAGGTCTCCCCAAGTTTCCTCCACAACGGTCTGTCTTGTGCCAGTCTCCTCCATGTCACCCCTGCATACTTTCGAATTTCATCCACCCATCTCCCATGTGGTCTTCTTCTGGGTCTTTTCTTGTCCCTTGGAATCCAATCTAAAATTTCGGCTGTCCATCGATGATCTGTCCTTCTGGCAGTATGTCCAGCCCATTGCCATTTCAGGGATTTAACTCTGATCATGATGTCTTCCACTCTTGTCATTTTTCGGATCCACGAGTTCCTCTTCTTATCTCTCCTGGTTACCCCAAGCATGCACCTCTCCATGCTTCTTTGAGTTGTCTGGAGCCTTTGTATGTCTCTTTTAGTTAAGGTCCACGTCTCTGCACCATACGTAAGCACTGGAAGGATGCATTGATCAAACACTTTTCTTTTAAGACATAATGGCATATTGCTCTTGAAAATGCGTAACATCATAGCCTCTCCTTGACAAATGTCAACCCCGCCTTCTCGTGGTGCATCCTGTTCCCACTAAAGGGGCTCTGACGACCGCCCATAGCGGTATAACTATACCATCGGGATTAGAGGAAATTCTATCCCACACTCACCAACCCGCTTGGCCAGCGTGGTGAGTTATGGCCAAACCCCTCCAAAATGATTCCACAACTTAAATCTTGGCCCTCAGTCTCCGGCAGCTGGAATGTACCTGGCCAAGGCAGCGGCCAGTGCGACATGAAGGCAGAGGGTGCTAAGAATCCCCGGAGAACCGGACTAGGCTGCCATCTGATGCTGACCTTGGCTACTTACAATGGACGCTCCCTATCTTCTGATTCAAGGCTTCTTGAATTGGAAGAGGAACTACAAAGGATCAAGTGGGACATCGTGGGGCTAAGTGAGGTAAGGAGAAAAGAAGAAGATCTCATCGAACTGAAAAGTGGACATCTCTTCTACTATCGTGGGACAGATACTGGCAGAACTAGTGGTGTTGGATTTATAATAAACAAGAAACTGAAGGATAAAGTTGTAGAAGTTGAAAGTTCCTCTGACAGAGCTGCACGACTTGTTATCCAACTATCGAAAAGATACCAGGCTCAGATTATTCAAACTTATGCACCCACCACAAGTCATCCTGAAGAAGAAATTGAAGAATTTTATGAGGAAATTTGTCATCTAAATAATAAAGGTAAGCAGCACTTGAAAATAATTATGGGAGATTTCAATGCAAAAATAGGGCAACAGCAACAGAATGAAACTTCAGTAGGTAAATTCGGTCATGGCAACAGAAACCAGCGTGGAAATACTCTCGTTGAGTTTGCAGAGGCAGAAGGGTTTTTCATCTTGAACTCCTTCTTCAAGAAAAAGCCACACAGGAAATGGACATGGAGACATCCAAATGGGACGACAAGTGAAATTGATTTTATTATGTGTAACAAAAAATTCGTCATAGAAGACTGCAGTGTGCTAAACAAGTTCAACACAGGTAGTGACCATAGATTGGTGAGATGTAAGATGCACCTCAACACTAAACTTGAACGTGGCAAGCTCATAAGACAAACAAAATCTATTGACATAACCAACCTTAAAAAACACCATAATACCTTTAAGTTAGAACTGAAGAACAGGTTCTCTGCTTTAGAAGGCCTAACATCGGAAGAAGTGGACATCTCTGAAGTTAACAGAAAAGTAACCAAAGCTCTTATGGAAACAGCAACAAAATTAGCTGGGTCTAAGAACAAGTTGCATGTGAACAAATTATCAGGAAAAACCAAAATGTTGATGCAAAAAAGAAGAGAGATGAGGACAACTAAAGATGTGACTTCCAAAGTGGAATATATAGAGCTATGCAAGACAGTAAGAAAAAGTATCACTGAAGACGTAAGGAAATTCAACTGTGAACTAGTGAGGAAAGCAATTGAAAACAACCAAAGCCTAAAGATAGCAAAGGGACATCTCAGTAAGGGAAGAAAACAGATTATGGCACTAAGAAAAGAAGATGGTTCTGTAACAAGAAATAGAGGCGAAATTTTGACAAGAGTGAAAGATTTCTACTCCAAATTATATGAAAGGGATGATATATGCACTCCAGACATCATGAAAGATACCAGTACCAGAGTTCCTCCAGTCCTTCCAGCAGAAGTTGCACATGCAATCAAGAACATGAAGAGAGGAAAAGCTCCAGGAGAAGATGGAATTACTGTAGACATCATACAAGAAGCAAGTGGAGAAATCGAAACAGTACTCGCCCAAATTTTCACTCGATGCCTTAATGAAGGAAAGATTCCTGAGGATTGGAACACCGCTACAATGATCCTGCTACATAAGAAAGGTGACATTGAGGATCTCGGAAACTACAGACCTATCAGCCTCCTATCAGTAGTTTATAAAATCTTCACTAAAGTTCTTTCACACCGCTTGAAGGTAACACTGGACATGGCTCAACCGAGAGAACAAGCTGGATTCAGGAGTGGCTACAGCACAATAGATCATATCCACGTGCTGAGAGAACTAATTGAAAGAGCGAGGGAATATGAACTTCCATTGTGCATGGCTTTTATCGATTATGAAAAAGCCTTTGATTCGGTGAAACCATCAGCAGTTACAATGGCTCTGAAAACCTGCGGTATTGAAGATGCATACATTAATATTATTAATAACATCTATGAAAATGCAAGTGCAAAGATTAGGCTGTTTGAAAATACAACACACGTAAAAATTGGAAAGGGAGTGAGACAAGGTGACACCATATCTCCGAAGCTCTTCAATGCCACATTGGAGGGTGTTTTTCAGTCGCTGAGCTGGGAAAACAAGGGGATAAAGATTAATGGAGATTATCTAACCCACCTTCGTTTTGCTGATGACGTAGTCATTTTTGCAACTACCCCATCAGAGCTGCAGAGTATGATCCAGGAACTTGCGGACAAGAGTAAAGAAGTGGGATTAAAAATGAACTTTCAGAAGACAAAAGTGATGTTCAATGCTTTTACAAGAAATGAAGATTTATCGATTGATGGAAAAAAGCTGGAGATAACAGACACGTTCGTTTATCTTGGACAGCATATAGTATATATACATATATATATATACTATACATATTTATATATTAACTTATATATATATATATCATCATCATCATTGTCAACCATTATCAATCCACTGCTGGACGAAGGTCTACCCAAGTTTCCTCCACAACGGTCTGTCTTGTGCCAGTCTCCTCCATGTCGCCCCTGCATACTTTTGAATTTCATCCACCCATCTCCCATGTGGTCTTCTTCTGGGTCTTTTCCTGTCCCTTGGAATCCAATCTAAAATTTCGGCTGTCCATCGATGATCTGTCCTTCTGGCAGTATGTCCAGCCCATTGCCATTTCAGGGATTTAACTCTGATCATGATGTCTTCCACTCTTGTCATTTTCCGGATCCACGAGTTCCTCTTCTTATCTCTCCTGGTTACACCAAGTATGCACCTCTCCATGCTTCTTTGAGTTGTCTGCAGCCTTTGTATGTCTCTTTTAGTTAGGGTCCACGTCTCTGCACCATACGTAAGCACTGGAAGGATGCATTGATCAAACACTTTTCTTTTAAGACATAATGGCATATTGCTCTTGAAAATTATGCTGTTTCTTCCAAAAGCTCTCCAGGCAAGTTTTGTACGCCGATTAATTTCTTCATCAATGTGACCCTCACTTGATATCTGCTGTCCAAGATAAACGTACGTGTCTGTTATCTCCAGCTTTTCTCCATCAATCGATAAATCTTCATTTCTTGTAAAAGCATTGAACATCACTTTTGTCTTCTGAAAGTTCATTTTTAATCCCACTTCTTTACTCTTGTCAGCAAGTTCCTGGATCATACTCTGCAGCTCTGGTGGGGTAGTTGCAAAAATGACTACGTCATCAGCAAAACGAAGGTGGGTTAGATAATCTCCATTAATCTTTATCCCCTTGTTTTCCCAGCTCAGCGACTGAAAAACACCCTCCAATGTGGCATTAAAGAGCTTTGGAGATATGGTGTCACCTTGTCTCACTCCCTTTCCAATTTTTACGTGTGTTGTATTTTCAAACAGCCTAATCTTTGCACTTGCATTTTCATAGATGTTATTAATAATATTAATGTATGCATCTTCAATACCGCAGGATTTCAGAGCCATTGTAACTGCTGATGGTTTCACCGAATCAAAGGCTTTTTCATAATCGATAAAAGCCATGCACAATGGAAGTTCATATTCCCTCGCTCTTTCCATTAGTTCTCTCAGTACGTGGATATGATCTATTGTGCTGTAGCCACTCCTGAATCCAGCTTGTTCTCTCGGTTGAGCCATGTCCAGTGTTACCTTCAAGCGGTGTGAAAGAACTTTAGTGAAGATTTTATAAACTACTGATAGGAGGCTGATAGGTCTGTAGTTTCCGAGATCCTCAATGTCACCTTTCTTATGTAGCAGGATCATTGTAGCGGTGTTCCAATCCTCAGGAATCTTTCCTTCATTAAGGCATCGAGTGAAAATTTGGGCGAGTACTGTTTCGATTTCTCCACATGCTTCTTGTATGATGTCTACAGTAATTCCATCTTCTCCTGGAGCTTTTCCTCGCTTCATGTTCTTGATTGCATGTGCAACTTCTGCTGGAAGGACTGGAGGAACTCTGGTACTGGTATCTTTCATGATGTCTGGAGACCATATATCATCCCTTTCATATAATTTGGAGTAGAAATCTTTCACTCTTGTCAAAATTTCGCCTCTATTTCTTGTTACAGAACCATCTTCTTTTCTCAGTGCCATAATCTGTTTTCTTCCCTTACTAAGATGTCCCTTTGCTATCTTTAGGCTTTGGTTGTTTTCAATTGCTTTCCTCACTAGTTCACAGTTGAATTTTCTTACGTCTTCAGTGATACTTTTTCTTACTGTCTTGCATAGCTCTATATATTCCACTTTGGAAGTCACATCTTCTTTAGTTGTCCTCATCTCTCTTCTTTTTTGCATCAACATTTTGGTTTTTCCTGATAATTTGTTCACATGCAACTTGTTCTTAGACCCAGCTAATTTTGTTGCTGTTTCCATAAGAGCTTTGGTTACTTTTCTGTTAACTTCAGAGATGTCCACTTCTTCCGATGTTAGGCCTTCTAAAGCAGAGAACCTGTTCTTCAGTTCTAACTTGAAGGTATTATGGTGTTTTTTAAGGTTGGTTATGTCAATAGATTTTGTTTGTCTTATGAGCTTGCCACGTTCAAGTTTAGTGTTGAGGTGCATCTTACATCTCACCAATCTATGGTCACTAAATGTGTTGAACTTGTTTAGCACACTGCAGTCTTCTATGACGAATTTTTTGTTACACATAATAAAATCAATTTCACTTGTCGTCCCATTTGGATGTCTCCATGTCCATTTCCTGTGTGGCTTTTTCAAGGAGTTCAAATATATATATATATATATATATATATATATATATATATATATATATATATGGGATGTAAGGTCAGGTGATGCGTAACATCACAGCCTCTCCTTGACAAATGTCAACCCCGCCTTCTCGTGGTGCATCCTGTTCCCACTAAAGTGGCTCTGACTACCGCCAATAGCGGTATAACTATACCATCGGGATTAGAGGAAATGCTATCCCACACTCACCAACCCGCTTGGCTAGCGTGGTGAGTTAAGGCCAAACCCCTCCAAAATGACTCCACAACTTAAATCTTGGCCCTCAGTCTCCGGCAGATGGAATGTACCTGGCCAAGGCAGCGGCCAGTGCGACATGAAGGCAGAGGGTGCTAAGAATCCCCGGAGGACCGGACTAGGCTGCCATCTGATGCTGACCTTGGCTACGTATAATGGATGCTCCCTATCTTTTGATTCAAGGCTTCTTTAATTGGAAGAGGAACTAGAAAGGATAAAGTGGGACATCATCGGGCTAAGTGAGGTAAGGAGAAAAGGAGAAGATCTCATTGAACTGAAAAGTGGACATCTCTTCTACTATCGTGGGACAGATACTGGCAGAACTAGTGGTGTTGGATTTATAATAAACAAGAAACTGAAGGATAAAGTTGTAGAAGTTGAAAGTTCCTCAGTCAGAGTTGCACGATTCGTTATCCAACTCTCGAGAAGATACCAGGTTCAGATAATTCAAACTTATGCACCCACCACAAGTCATTCTGAAGAAGAAATTGAAGAATTTTATGAGGAAATTAGTTATCTAAATAATAAAGGTAAGCAGCATTTGAAGATAATTATGGGAGATTTCAATGCAAAAATAGGGCAACGGCAACAGAATGAAACTTCAGTTGGTAAATTCGGTCACAGCAACAGAAAGAAGCGTGGAAATACTCACGTTGAGTTTGCAGAGGCAGAAGGGCTTTTCATCTTGAACTCCTTTTTCAAGAAAAAGCCACACAGGAAATGGACATGGAGACATCCAAATAGGACGACAAGTGAAATTGAATTTTTTGTTACACATAATAACTGCAGTGTGCTAAACAAGTTCAACACAGGTAGTGACAATAGATTGGTGAGATGTAAGATGCATCTCAACACTAAACTTGAACGTGGCAAGCTCATAAGACAAACAAAATGTATTGACATAACCAACCTTAAAAAACACCATAATATCTTCAAGTTAGAACTGAAGAAGAGATTCTCCGCTTTAGAAGGCCTAACAACGGAAGAAGTGGATATTTCTGAAGTTAACAGAAAAGTAACCAAAGCTCTTATGGAAACCGCAACAAAATTAGCTGGGTCTAAGAACAAGTTGCATGTGAACAAATTATCAGGAAAAACCAAAATGTTGATGCAAAAAGAAGACAGATGAGGACAACTAAAGAAGATGTGACTTCCAAAGTGGCATATATAGAGCTATGCAAGACAGTACGAAAAAGTATAACTGAAGACGTAAGGAAATTCAACTGTGAACTAGTGAGGAAAGCAATTGAAAACAACCAAAGCCTAAAGATAGCAAAGGGACATCTCAGTAAGGGAAGAAAACAGATTATGGCACTGAGAAAGGAAGATGGTTCTGTAACAAGAAATAGAGGCGAAATTTTGACAAGAGTAAAAGATTTCTACTCCAAATTATATGAAAGGGATGATACATGTACTCCAGACATCATGAAAGGTACCAGAGTTCTTCTAGTCCTCCCAGCAGAAGTTGCACATGCAATCAAGAATATGAAGCGGGGAAATGCTCCAGGAGAAGATGGAATTACTGTAGACATCATACAAGAAGCAAGTGGAGAAATCGAAACAGTACTCGCCAAAATTTTCACTCGATGCCTTAATGAAGGGAAGATTCCTGAGGATTGGAACAACCCTACAGTGATCTTGCTACCATAAAAAAGGTGACATTGAGGATCTCAGGAACTACAGACCTATCAGCCTCCTATCAGTGGTTTATAAAATCTTCTCTAAAGTTCTTTCACACCGCTTGAAGGTAACACTGGACATGGCTCAACCGAGAGAACAAGCTGGATTCAGGAATGGCTACAGCACAATAGATCATATCCACGTACTGAGAGAACTAATGGAAAGAGCGAGGGAATATGAACTTCCACTGTGCATGGCTTTTATTTATTATGAAAAACCCTTTGATTCGGTGTAACCATCAGCAGTTACAATGGCTTCTAAAATCCTACGGTATTGAAGATGCATACATTAATATTATTAATAACATCTATGAAAATGAAAGTGCAAAGATTCAGCTGTTTGAGAATACAGCACTCATAGAAGTTGGAAAGGGAGTGAGACAAGATGACACCATATCTCCGAAGCTCTTTAATGCTACATTGGAGGGTGTCTTTCAGTCGCTGAGCTGGGAAAACAAGGGGATAAAGATTAATGGAGATTATCTAACACACCTTCGTTTTGCTGATGACGTAGTCATTTTTGCAACTACCCCATCAGAGCTGCAGAGTATGATCCAGGAACTTGCTGACAAGAGTAAAGAAGTGGTATTAAAAATAAACTTTCAGAAGACGAAAGTGATGTTCAATGATTTTTCAAGAAATAAAGATTTACCGATTGATGGATAAGAAATAAGATTTACCGATTGATACGTTTACCTTGGACAGCAGATATCAAGTGAAGGTCACATTGATGAAGAAATTAATTGGCGTACAAAACTTGCCTGGAGAGCTTTTGGAAGAAACAGCCTAATTTTCAAGAGCAATATGCTATTATGTCTTAAAAGAAAAGTGTTTGATCAATGCATCCTTCCAGTGCTTACGTATGGTTCAGAGACGTGGACCTTAACTAAAAGAGACATACAAAGGCTGCAGACAACTCAAAGAAGAATGGAGAGGTGCATGCTTGGTGTAACAAGGAGAGAAAAGAAGAGGAACTCGTGGATCAGAAAAATGACAAGAGTGGAAGACATCATGATCAGAGTTAAATCCCTGAAATGGCAATGGGATAGACATACTGCCAGAAGGACAGACCATTGATGGACAACCGAAATTTTAGATTGGATTCCAAGGGACAGGAAAAGACCCAGAAGAAGGCCACATGGGAGATGGGAGGATGAAATTCGTAAGTATGCAGGAGTGACATTGAGGAGACTGGCGCAAGACAGACCGTTGTGGAGGAAACTTGGGGAGACCTTCGTCCAGCAGTAGATTGATAATGGTTGACAATGATGACGATGATGATGATATATATATATATATATATATATATGTTGATCAATGTCTGACTGGCGCATCATATCTAAACATCGTTGCGGACCAAGTGCATCCTGTCATGTGGATGGTTTATCCCAATGGCGATGGCTACTTTCAACAAGATAATGCGTCCTGCTATAGTGCTCGCATTGTACACGATTGGTCTCAGGAACATGTCGGTGAGTTTACTTTGCTTAGGTGGCCCCCACAATCTCTAGATCTCAACCCCATTGAGAATTTGTGGGATGAAGTTGAACGAGCCATCAGACAGCTGGATCCACAACCCTGCAATCTCACGCTCCTGGAAAGTGCTATTCATCAAGCATGGTCTCAGATTCCACAAACCATCAATTAACATCTCGTGGAGTCCATGCCACGAAGAATCGACGCAGTACTAAAGGCAAAAGGTGGCCCAACGAAGTATTGAGGAGGTGGTCATAATAAAGTGGCCACTCAGTGTATATACTGTATATATTAAAACTTTTTTTCAGTAATGTGTTCTTAATTTTTTGATTTTTAAAGATTTTAGGCTTTTTCTTCCTTGGAGTATCTTTTCCGGGAGGCTTTCTCCAATGAACCAAATCCATGGACTCTTCCCTCTCCCCTTAAGAAATTTCTGACTACGCCATTGATTATGACTACCTTCATAATACTTCATAGGTCCTCCTTTCGCCCTCAGTACAGCAGCTATCCGAAGTGGCATCGATTCAGTAAGATGCCGGAAGCAGTTGGGAGGTATGGCCAACCAAGTTGTGTATAATGCGGCCTCCAATGCAGGTATGGAGGTGACTGCTGTATTCAGACGCCTGATATGCCGTTCTATAGTGTCCCACAAGTGCTTTATAGGGTTGATATCGAGGGAGTTCGGGGGACAATCGATATGCTGGAAGTCTGAACAAGCCGCCCTGGTGGCGCAGTGGTCTAAGCGATGACTTCTGATCATTCGTCTGAAAGGGTTCCGGGTTTGAATCCCGTCAGGCAGGGATGTTGCGTTTGTCTTTCGGCACTGGCTCTTTCCCTTCCCTGGATCCAGTGGCTCTAAATTAGGGACGGGCGACACTTTATAGCACATTGAGTTTCTCACAATGGTCGTTAAACCTCCAATAAAAAAAAAATGCTGAACTGTATTTCTCAAACCATTCCTGCAGAACATTGGACCTGTGGCTGGACGCAATGTCAACTTGGAAGACACCGTCGCCATTCGGGGAAAGATGCAATATTCTCGTGTGTACAGAGTCAGCAAGCAATTCGCGATAGTGGGAACCAGTCACGCGTTGTTCTACATTCACCAAGGATCCAAGTTCCTGCCAGGTAAGCAAACCCCACTTCATACAACCGCCTCCACAGGCTTGTACTGTGGAGGCTAAGCAGGATGGATCCAGTTCCTCATGTTGTTTGCGCTAAATACGTACACAGCCATCCACGGAATGGAGTAAACACCGCGACTCGTCTGACAAGCACATTTTTTCCCAGTCCTTCGACGTCCAACCGGTATAATTTTTCCACCAGGCGAGTCTTTTGTGCCGATGAACCGTGGTTAGGTGAGGATGTCGTTGGGTCGTCTGCTGTTATAGCCCATACGTGCGAGCGTGCGACGTATGTTCATAATAGATACTGTTTCCGGTTGACATCAGTTGAACTGGGTAATCAACTGTTCAACAGTTGACTACCCAATTCAACTGATGGGCCTGTACCAGTCGTTGGATCCGGCGCTCACTTCTCCCATCAATCTTTCGCTGTCCTGTGTAGTTTTGTCTCCGGGTTGTTGTTGGACCATTTTCACGGGCAGTCGTGATACACTTTAACTACTGCTGCTCGCGAACAACCCACTAGTTCAGCCATTTGAGAAATCGATAGGGGTGAACGACGGTGCGTGTGAAGGTCAGTTTGTTGAGCGGTCTTGTTATAGCAGAAACTCACGTTCACTAGGGCATTATGGAAATGAAGGATGGGGTGGTTTATGCTGGTCCTTGAAAAAACCCCGTGAATTGCTGCTGCTCTTGGCATTTTCTGTAATTCTTAGTTTTAATTTATTTTCTTGTATATATTTTTATGCCTGGCTTGTTTCGAATTTTCGTTGCATTTTTTATTTTTCAATTTATATACGCTTCTTACTGTTTTTAATTTTAAGCTATATAAATTCATCGTCCAAAAAATAGTTGCACTCAGAAGGAACTGTCGGATTGCAATGCTATTCAGGAGGAAGGTAAAGGTTACCAGGGACAATACATGATTAAACATTGAGACTGATATGGACAATATTTATTGAGTTACACACCAATAAGCAGTGTCTCTCAGTATGGCGTCGGGCCGCCATGTTTGCTCACACAGCATGTCAGACTCAGCATGGAGTTGTACAAGTTCCTAATGGTGTCTTGCGATACGCCATTCCATGTAGCTTGAATCTTCTCACGCAGTTCCTGCAGATTGTACGGCAGGAGTGGAGTGTGGATAGCACGTCCAATAGCATCTCACACATTTTCAGTCGGCAATAGGTCTGGCAAGGCACTGACATGGCAGAATGTCAGTGTCTTGAAGACAAGCTCTCGATACAGCAGCAGTATGCGGACGAGCTTTGTCTTGTCGGAAAATCGCACCAGAATGAGCGTTTACAAAAAGGTAGAGCCACTGGTTTGCAGGATCTCATCAACGTAACGTTGGGCTGTCAAAGTGCATGTAATGAACACTAAAGGTGATCTGGCATCGTAGGCAATTGCACCCCACACCATGTTCTAGACGTCTGACGCTCGGCAACAAGCGTTCGTTGTTGTCGAGCGTCAGAAGTCCAGAAATTCATCTTGGAGCTAACCACGGTTCCTCCACACACGAATTCGTTAGCCGTCTCCTTAAAGACAAAAGCGGGACTCGTCACTGAAAATCATCCGCTGTCATTCTGCGTGGCTTTATGACAGTCTGGCTCGATACCATTGCAGTCTTTGGCGACGATGCAATGATGTTAAGGGCAGTCGTCGTAATGGTCTGCGTGCGTGCAGTACTACGTCGTGCAGCCGTCTGCCAATGGTGCTGGCACTAAACGGACGATGCATGGAGGGCACCACTGCTTGCTGAATATCAGCAATCGTGGGTGTTGGGTCATTACGCGCATGTCGGCAACCCGTCGGTTCTCTCTCTCCGTGATTCGTCTAGATCTCGTAGACCCTTCCTGTCGTTGCTGCATGCCTTGCTCTATCCACTACCGCCAAAAGCGTGCTATGGTGATATCCGCACAACCGGTATGGCGCGCAATATAGCGACAAGGCCATCCCGCGTCCCGGAGCCCGACGACGCGGCCCCTCTCGAATTCCTCCAACTGCTCGAATTGTTTCCGAACTTTTCTCCGAGACATACTTCACTTCCAAAGGATGCGAAAAACACAACAGCACGAGCCTGAATGGCAAGCAAGCGCAACGGGACGACCTTATATAGCCGGTCAGGCACAGCGCTGCGACCCATCCTTGCTTGCGTTACATGCGCCGCCGAGCGTGATACTTGAATCATTTGCATGTGTCACGATGTCAAACATACCCACCAAGTTTCATTCCTGTCAGTTGCTTCCTTCTGGGTGAAATTAGTTTTTAACGATGAGTGTATATATACCGAAGGGGTCTGGTACGATTCGTCCAACGACGATTGGTCCAATGCCGATTCGTTCAAAGGTACGTTTAGTCAGATTCCGCCTGATCTGTCCGAAGAGCTACTCGTGCGAAATAAATCTCATTCGTTCTGATTCTGTCTTCCAGTAATCCAAAGAATGTAAAATAATGATACATTTCATGCGTAATATTTTGGTTATAGATTTTTTTCGGAATCGGTTTATACTGTTCTCGCTACCGTATGAAGTTACTGATGTACGAGCCATTCAATCAATTTCGATGTTTCTCTCTTGCATTAAATAACTGGGAGGCTAGTTTTCCGTTTCTGTTTGTAGCATGCAGTGGGGTTCGGCTAATTGGCCACTGGAAAACTGGACGGGGTTCGGACCTAGGTCTTTTTAACAGTTTTTAATAGTACCGATATCATATTCTTAACGTTTACATATCAAATTAAGTTAATAATATTTCGCCTTTACTTAGGCACTCAACATTAGTTCCTAAGGCCTAGACGTAGGCCTTTTTAACAGTTTTTATTCTACCGATGTCATATTCATAAAGTTTACATATTAAATAAAGTTAACAATATCGCGCCTATACTTAGGCACTAAATATCAATTCCTAGGTCCTAAGCCTATGTCTACTTAGGCACTAAATATCAATTCATAGGCCCCTAGGCGTAGTTACCGATGCCATGTTCACAATGTTTACACATCAGGTCAAGTTCATACTATTGCGGTGTTATTTTGGCACTAAATATTAATTCATGATTTTTATTCTACCGATGTGTCTCGTAAAGAGCTAAGAAATGATTCGTTGAGTGCCTTTTATTAGGTTTTATAACATGTTTACAAATATCAAATTTCTAAGTTGTAACTTAAAATCTTCTGAAAAGTTGTAACTTAAAATCTTCAGTTCTTTGTAAAGAACTGAAAAATGATCCGTTGAGTGACTTTCATTAGGTTTATAAAATGTTTACAAATACCAAATATCTAAGTTGTAACTTGAAATCTCCTAAAAAGGCCTGCGGCCTAGGTGCCTCGTAAAGAGCGGAGAAACGATCCGTTGAGGGCCTTTTTTTAGGCTTTATAAAATATTTACAAATACCAGATATCTAAGTTGCAATTTCAAATCTCCTAAAAAGGCCAGCAGCCTAGGTGTCTTGTAAAGAGGCGAGAAATAACCCGTTGAGTGCCTTTTATTAGGTTTTATGACATGTTTACAAATACCAAATATCTAAGCTTTAATTTCAAATCTTCTAAAAAGGCCCACGGCCTAGGTGCCTTGCAAAGAGGTGAGAAATGTTCCGTTGAGTGCCAATCTTTACAAATATCAAATATATGTAAATCATTTTCAAAAGGATATAAAGAGGAGAATAACTTATTCCTCTCTTAAAAATAAAAAAATTTGACTGTTGGAAGGATGTTACCATTGGACGAATCGGCGTCGGGCCAATCGTACCATTGGACGAATCGGCATTGGAGTAATCGTACATTGGACGAATTGTCCCTTTGGACGATCGGCCTTAGACGAATAGTTCGGGACTGATAGCGAAGAGCTAAAACATTATGACCATCACGTCTTTATGCAAATCGAAGCAACTGCAGGTAAATGACACTGGGTGTGAAGTTCATGAAACGGTATAAATAACACCTGATACTAAGCTCTGTTAATCAGTGTTGTTCTTGTTCTTCACATAAGAAAGGCAGAGGACTTAAAGGAATTAGACAATGGCCAAATTGTAATGACTAGACGACAGGGTCGGATGATTTCGGAGACGACACGGCTTGTGGGATACTCACGATTAGCAGTGGTTAGTTCCCTCAAAAAGTGGTCCGAAGGACGGACAACCCACGAACCGTTGGAAAGGTATGGGCTGACTACATCTCATCGATACTAGAGGTGAGAGAAGACTATTATCCCTTTTGGTTCTAGCTAGCAGAAGAGATACTGGGGCGCAACTGGCCGGTAATTTGAATGCTGGTGGCGGGACTACATCGAACTCTGTTGAAAATGTGACTGCGTATCGGCAGTCTTATCCGACTGCCTATGCCAACTTCGGTTCGCCGTGGAATGCGCCTACATTCATTTCTCAAACCCGCGCAGATACACGCACAGTATTGAGAGAGTGGTTTTAAACGGATAATGAAAGCAGAACGCTCTTATTGCTGCACGACTACTTGACAAAAGTTATCCATAGTCTTGTTAATCAGACATCAGGCAATCTTATATACCAAATTAGTCCTGCTTGATGAAGGAAGTTCGTCGGACAGGAGGCTTTGTAAATCGGCGCTATATGAACACAAGGACAATGTAACCGCTACGTCCATATTGACTATGGGGAAATGGATGCACTTTATGCGCTCAGTCACGAGTAGAATCTGCAAATCATATTCGGAATCACACTGTTCGATGACGATTTCAGGAAACGACTGGACTGGTTAAGATTGAGCTGATAGCTAATGAATCCGTTGTGATAGATAATACATTAGAAAAAATTATTTCGTGCAAAAATAACCCAAATAAAGGCACCAGTACGCTGTCTTATGCACGTTAATAACACACAGATGGAGAGACAATGAAAAATTTTTATGAGTGAAGATTCTAAAGTATTTAAAAGTTAAAATCACACATCATGAAGGAAATTACACTAGATCTTTCGTAATGGCGTCCATTACATCATCAGGTGAAATACTAAAACCGTGACACACCTAATTACCTGATTGCGGTCCCCAGGGTGCATATATTGCGATCCCCAGAGTACCACGGTTTTAGTATTTCCCCTCATGATGTAATGGATGCCATTACGAAAGATCTAGCGTAATTTTATTTATGATGTAAAATTTTAACTTGTAAATATTTTAGAATCTTTACTCATAATTCTTTTTCATCGTATGACCATCTGTGTGTTATTAACGTGCATAAGATATCGTATTGGTGCCTTTACTTGGATAATACATTTGCTAGTTAATACATCTTCTCGCCTGAAACCCGTGAAAGTAACGAACATTTTGGACATCAATTCATACTGATGTCTTGCTACAGTGAAAACAGTGGAAAAACGGCGTACTTATGTGATCGAGTGATATTGCGTAGAGCTGGGCTACATTGAAAACAGTGGGAAGACGGCGTATTTGTGCGAGCGATGTTGCGTACAGCTGGCTACTTAGCTCCAGTTGCGTGGAGCTGGCTACCTTGTAAATAGTGGAAAAGCAGCGTATTTGTGCTAGCGATGCATTTAGCAAATAAGTTAAAATTCCGTTGGGTGCATTTGAACTTTATATGGTGACGGTGCCATCAGTGGCGGATCCAGAAATTTTTGACAGAGAAGAGCCCGGATTTTGGCAAGTTTATCTGCAGGACGCTCCTGTCATTTTTGTACATGTTTTTATTTTGTGCTAAAACAACTGTTCTAAGTAAAGGAAAAAATGTCACACTAACACTGAATGAAAAAATAAGCTGAATGTCTTCCTGGTATGCAGTGCACATAATATTTATTCATTTACAAAGTTTGGTTTGTATTCTGCCCTCTAGTTCACAATATCAAACTCAGTAGAGATATGTACACATACAACAAATACGAAATTACATAATGTTGAAAACATTTAGTTACACAAGTGTTTTTCATGAACAATTCTAGGCTGCTGCTCTTATGTTTAGCAATATTTTTAATTTATGTATGTAACTAGATGAAAGCCCGTCAATAATGATGGAGAAAAATAAGATATGTAGAGTCATTTTAATAACCAGGTATTCTTTTTGTTTGTGATGTCCAAATGTGAAATTATGTTTCATGAACATTACAACAATAAAGAAAAGTACTACGTCGTACAGTTGTTACGTCACATGTTGAAATAATTCGCAGTCTCCATTCACGGAATGCCTGCCCAAAAATACGAAAAATTAAGCGTGACGTCACAAACATACAAACATTTATTTGTTGGTTGTTGCTATGGTGATGACTCTTTCCAGTGCGCCACTAAAGTGGAAAAAACGTTCAGACAAAGCAAATTATAATTTTTGTGATAGAATACGAACAGAAATAAAAACCCGAACAAGAAAGAACGATGAGACTTACGCGAATCAAAATCAAATGCTTTCTTTTCCTTCTTTTTTTAATCGAATCTTTAATATCACACGAATAAAAGCACGCCCGATTCTTTAAATTTTGATTAGAGGAAAACCAAATATTCCAATCATCTTACAGTTGTTAAAAAAGTGTCAGGATTTATAAGGAATCCACTTTATTTGAGCTTTAAGTTTTGAAAATACCATCCTTCCTCCTTTTATGCCATTATGATTGATAAGATATCTTTCATGATTTTTTTGTTCTCTCACATCAATATCTCACATAATCTCACATCAATCTCATATCAATTGCAAAAAACACATAATCTCACATCGATGTTTTTGTCCTTTTCCATTTCTTAATTTTGTCTAGCTGACGTGCGTAGAGCAAATGGATTGGAAAAAAAGGACAGCAGAAGAGAAACCGTACTTTCTCAAATCGTAAGAACTTTTCTTAGGTGAATGTTGTATGTGTAAATATCTGTTCAATGTTTGAGATAGTGGGCTAGAGACGGCACAATACAGACCAAACTTTGTAAGTGAATAAATATTAAGAGAACTACATACCAGAAAGACATTCAGCTCATTTATCATTCAGTGTTGGAGTGACATTTTTTCTTTGCATAGAACATTTGTTTTAACACAAAATAAAAACACGTGTAAAAATGAAAACTGACGTGGGCTCGCCTCACCCCCATGTATCTGCGTCTGTGTGCTACTAAGGTTTGGATTCAACAGAACGAAGTCCAACAGTACATCATGTTCTAGCACCGCCTTTATGCCAGAAATGAAAGTAAAGACGACATCAGTGCTATCTCTTTTAGTGATGTTTCCAGTGAGATCGCCTGATGAGGCATCTATTGAGTTTTGTCCTTTAGATTTCCAAAACTGTTTAATGGAAATCCTCGACCTTGTACAGTCGAGGATTGCAGAAACTTTGTCGTAACGAATGAGGCAAATTTCATGGGATTGTCCTGTGACACGCAGTTTTACAATAAAAATAACGTTGTAGGATGTGTGTATGCACATCTATAATATGCTCTCCATCACTAATAGTGCTCAGTGCAGAAGGGTATAGTGAGCAGAGTCGGTGGTGAAGACATGAATTTTCTTAAGCAGATAAAGTTTGACAGTTCGTTTCCGTAAGCGTGTATCAAAGTCTGAACATAACTTTGTCTTTCCAATAGTCATTCCAGAAAATTCAGGTTGCGGACACTACGAATTTTGAATGAAACCAATTCTAACTGACACTAATTCAGAAATAAATATAACGTATGGCAGTATACGAATACGAAACTATTTTTGAATTTATGCAAAAGTCAATAATTATTATATCAAATTTTTAAATACAACTGAAAATCTATGTCTCGACTTAAAACTCCTCAGATTAAACCTCACGGTAAAGGAATACCTTCAATATCAAATAAGGATCTAGCTAAAGTTTATGTGAAGACTTGCGAAGTTTAGTATCATACCTATAAGAATCAAACACCCGGCTGAAGGATACTTATGACATGAAAAGTTAGCCAGCAGGATACTTAGGAAAGCAATCTGGGAGGAACAAAATTATGATCCATCAAATTCACTGAGATAACAGTCAAAAGCTAAAAACAAATACTATGTTTCATTTCCCATTTACTCTGATATTTTGATGTTAGAGTCTTAATATCTTAAAGTAAAATGATCGTTGGTTAAATGTGTTGAGTTTGACAAAACAGCTCAGAACACATTCTGATAAAGCCTAGTCTTCGGCCGGTACAATCCACTGCTGGACGAAGGACTCCCCAAGTTTCTTCATCTACTCTTTGCCCCGAGCCAGACTCCTAAACGTCACTCCAATGCTTATGAATTTAGTCCACTCATTTTCTACATGGTTTTCTTTTGGGTCTCTTTCTGTCCATTGGAATCCGTATATACACAGGAGAGTCACATTATTGCGACCAACTCCTACTTTTGACGTCAACAGCGTGCAGTCAATGAAAGAAGGCACGTGTCGTGAGCTGGTTTGGAAGGTGTATAAGGTGTGCTGTAGGCAATCTGAAAACATATCACTCGTTGCTGTCACGGATAAAAGGAGCGATTTATCAGATTTGTAAAAAGGGATGATTATTGGCTTTCGGGCCAAGAACGGCAGTATTTCTGAAACGGCGCAGTTTGTGAACTGTTCGCGTGCTGCTGTGGTTAAAGCGTAAAGTGACTGGAGAAATGGCACCATTGCGAATAAGCGACGCGGAAACTGCGGATCACCACGTGCCATTGATGTGAGAGGTAAACGTCGGCGTCGAAGGTGCGTGAGTGCCGATCGACACGCTACACTGGAGCAACTCACTGGCCGAATGAACCAGGGGACTATCGGAAGTATGTCTAAAATGACAGTTGAGCGAACCCTGCTGCGTATGGGGCTCCGATGCAGACGGATGGTCACTGCACCTATGCTAAAAAAGAAACATCGGCAGAAGAGGCTTACATTTGCACGGCAGTATCGGAATTGGACCTCCGCTGATTAGCAAAGGGTTGCCTTCTCCGATGAGTCACGTTTTCTGCTTCATCGAACGGATGCACACTGGCGCAAAAGGCGAGAAACATCGGACAACAAACACTCTTCAACCAGTGCTGGAAGACGAGCTGGGGGGGGGGGGGGCAGCGTCATGATCTGGGGAATGTTTTCGTGGCATTCTCTGGGTCCACTCGTACCTGTGGAAGGCCCTAAGGACCAAATTCGTTATAAATCCATCCTTGCAGACGACGTACACCCACAAATGCTGATTGTCTTCCCAGGGGCGGATGTGATCTTTCAGAACGACAATGGGACGTGTCACACAGCTAGAAATGCCCAGGTGTGGTTGGAAGAGCACGATGAAGACTTCAAAGTACTTTCCTGACCCACTAATTCCCCAGACTTAAACCCAATTGAGCATCTGTGGGACCACCTCGATCCTGTTGTTCGCTCTATGGATCCTCACCACGCACCCTCGAGGAGCTGTCAGATGCACTGCAGGCAGCATGGCTCCACATACCTGTGAACACCTTCCACCTTCCAGCACTTTACTAAGTCACTCCCAGTCACTTCCACTATATATATATATATATATATATATATATATGGATTCCATATACACTGCCGGACAATTGCTAAGGACGGATGACAATAGCAACGATAGCAACCATAAAATGGAAGGCAGGAAAATGTGGAAATTAGCATAAGTGCGGGATACAGTAAGACGTGTTGTGCGTATGCAAATTTTGGATTGCCGAACTTGTTCGTGACGTCATAGCGCTGATAAGAGATATAAAGGATTTGACGCGTATTGACCGTTGTTGTTCAAACGCAAAGTTGAAAGGGAAAGAATCAATTGACGAACTTGCAATTTTCAGTATGTCTTCCCGACATCACCTAGATGATTTTACGCGTGGCCGTATTATTGGCAAGATTGAAGAAGGGCGAAAAATAACAGATGTTGCCAGGGAGTTCGACGTCAGCCACAGTGTTGTTTCAAGGCTTTGGAAATCATTTCAAACAAATGGAGAGTGTAGCAAACGTCACGGGGGAGGTCGTGTTCGCAGTACGACACCTGCAGAAGATCGGTACATAGTGCTATCAACAAAAAGACACCGGCGCAGCACAGCTAGTGAGGTAGCAAATCAGTTTATGGCTGCTACTGGCAAGCGGATCTCCCGAAAAACTGTCGCCAGACGTTTGTGTGAGGAGGACTATACGCCCGCCGTCCTGTTGTGTGCATCCCATTGTCCAGACGTCACCGTACCGCCCGTTTGCAATGGTGCCATCAACATCGCAATTGGACTGATAACGACTGGTCTGTTGTCCTCTTCTCAGATGAGAGTAGATACAGTCTATCGTCTGATTGTCGACGACAACTGATCTGGCGTGATAGTGGTACTGCATATTGTCCAGCAAACATACAGGAAAGGGACCGATATCCGACATGTACTGTCGTGGTATGGGCTGGCATCATGATCAATGGCCGTACGTCCCTCTATGTGCTTCCAACTGGGACTATGACTGGCCAACGATACATTAATGATGTTCTGCTACCTCATGTTCGCATGTTCCGTGGTGCTGTCGGTGATAGATTCATTTTCATGGACGACAACGCAACATGTCATCGAACAGTCGCTGTCCAGGAGTGTCTTGAGAGCGAGGATATTCAACGCCTCGTATAGCCAGCACGTTCTCCAGATCTGAATCCCATTGAAAATGTGTGGGATGCTTTGGGGAGGAGTCTTGCTGGTCGCCAATGCCCTCCAATAAACAAGGACACCCTCATCCGTGCACTGATAGAGGAATGGGATAAATTACCCCAACAGCTGCTTGATAATGTTGTGCAAAGCATGACACGACGTGTGGAATCTTGCATCGCCCTCCATGGTGGCCATATCCCGTATTGACATCTTACGCCGGAACGCCTGCGGACGGTAATTGCATTTTTTTCACGTTTACGTATTCTGCACAAAATGGCCTGTTTGTCCCTTGAACACGTTCCAAAGCCTTCTGGATTTTAGAGCACAATAAATTGTCTTTCTTGTAATGTCCTGGCATTCTGACATTATTTTATTTCACTTGGCATCCAACCACACTTACTTTTTTATGCGCTATATAGCCGTTTATGATCCGTCCTTAGCAATTGTCCAGCAGTGTACTTTGAAGTTAGTGCACAGGGTGATTCAAAAAGGATTTTACAACTTTGAAAGCATGTAGAATTTTTTTCAGAATACTTAAAAAAATTTTGGAGGCCTTAATGTGCAGCAAAACACATTAAGCTTTACCTCAATTAGTACCATAGCACCGAATTCCGTAACCGTGACCTCCAACGGCGTACATTTCAAAATGGCTGCTTTGGCAGGTGATTTCGTTTCTTCAAACCAAAACACACAAGGAACAAGTGGTTTGGTTTCATTCCTGTGTATTTTGGTGTTACCTGTGTGTTTTGGTTTGAAGAACGAAATCCGCGACAACTGTGCAACGGAAATTGTGCGCCCAATATAGTAGGGATCCTCTCACCAGACCTACAATTTACTCTTGGCATAAGAATTTTGTTGAGACTCATTGTTCTGTTCGCCATGAGAAATTACCTGGTGGCCCTCTTGTGTTCCTGCTGTTGTCGTTAAAAAAGTGAGGGAGAGCTTCGTTTTTGCTACAGATTGTTCCACGAAATCAACACTACGTAGATCTCGTGAAATGGGTATTTAACAACCGACGGTTTGGCGAGTGTTACGAAAACGACTGCACTTTAAACCAAACAGATTTACTACGACGGTTCGAGAAATTAGTAGCGCAGACTGCGTGACTCGTCAGAGATTGTGTGCGGAAATGCTGCATCGGATAGAAGAAGACAAGACATTCCTGGACTACGCAATATTCAGAATTTGGGGGACCAAAAATCCACGCAAATCTCTGGAACAAGTTCGTGACAGCCCACAGGTGAATGTGTTTTGTGTACTTAGCAAATACACTACCTAACAGAAAAATGCCACACCATGAAGGAATGTTCGAAAACAGACCAAACTGCTCACACAGATAGCCAAGTTGGTCCTGAACAAATGATTTAATTATCACATACAGATTAGGCTCCATTGGCTGAATATACAGAATGATCAATAAGGAGTGGGGCCCCCATTTTGGGCGATACAGCGTTGAATCCGACGTGGCATCGAGGCAATGAGATGAGAGTCCGAATAGAGTCCTAGGGTATCGTGGACTATGTGATGGTGATCCGAGTCCACAGTTCATATTCATTTTTCGGGGGTGGAAGGGTACTCAACCGACGCCCGATCGTGTCCCACAGATGCTCGATAGGCGAGAGGTAGGGGTATCGTGCCGGCCATGGAAGCATCCGCACACCATGTAAAACATTCAGGCTGATCAGAGTGGTATGCGGCCGGGTGTTATCCTGTTGAAAAACGGCGTTTGGGATACCCTGCGGATACGGTAGTGCCACGGGCCTCATCACCCCGTCAGCATAGCGGCGTGCCGTCAATGTTCCCGTAATGCGTACCAGCAGTGAGCGGCTGTTGGCGCTGATAGCACTCCACACCACGATTCCACGTTGCAGGGCCGTGTGGCGCTCCATAATGGCGGAAGAATTCGCCTGTTGGCCACGTCGCCTCCAAACTCTCACACGGCGATCATCCGTGGTGAAACAGAACAGCGATTCGTTGCTGAACATCACACTGTTCCATTCGGCATCCCACACAGCTCTGGTGCGACAAAATGCCAAGCGGTGACAAAATGCCAAGCGTTCGCCGTTAAGGGTAGTCTTCGAAACGGACGACTGGACAGCCCACCAGACGCAGCCAATCGGCGCGACACTGTCCGTGTCGATATCGGAGCATCCAAGCCTCCCCGTACTCTCCGCAAATTGTCGTCCGCTGTGGCTTGTGGGTCCACTACGGCATGACGTTGGATGCGACGATCGGTCCGCTCGGATGTCCGTCTCTGTGCTCTGGGCCACTACGACGTTGCACAGATACTTCCTGGGACCACTGTCTCCAAATGCAACCGACGGTGGTGGCATCACGTTGCGTTTCTTCCACAATGCGACGCAAGGACCATCCGGCGGTACGAAGATCTACGATGACACCACCCGTGAACTCATCCGTTTGCCGAAATCGCGTACGACGGCATCTTAACGGCGTTGGCACCCCTTGTTCGTTCTCCAGACAGTGTTACAGCAGAACCACTCACTTCTCGAGGCCGTGACGACGTCTCGACTGATGGCCACGGGCTGGTTATACGGTTATATCCTGTGCGCCGTTCGTGTGATTGGTCTGCAAGTGCAATCTTTGTCATGACTTGTACATGTGCACCCACCCTGCAATTTGCCTTGCTCTGCGTTCACGTCTTCATAGTGTGGCATTTTGTCCGTCAGGCAGTGTATAATTTTTCATGAGGAAACCATCAACGGTATCGTGTATCTGGAAGTGCTCGATAATTATCTCACTCTACAGTTGGACGATGATGACTAAGAAGAGTGCATTCACTTTCAGCAAGACGGCGCACCACCTCTCTTCTGTGCAAATGTCCGGGATTTACTCAATAAACGTTTCCCAGGCCAGTAGATTGGTCAAGCAGAGCCGATAGCATGGCCACCTCCTTCTCCCGACTAAACAATTCTTCGATTTTTTCCTTTAAACTTCGAGTGTTTGTTTCAAGATTACTTGCAAAGCTCCCTGAACTCAAAACTCGAATCACCGTTGCAGTTGAAGAAGTGACAACAGATATGATGCTTCGAGTTGGAGAAGAAATTGACTTCAGGTGGGATGTCTGCCGTATCATCACTAGCAATCCCATCGAACCAAAATGACTATATGGAATAAAACTTGATGTGTTTTGCTACAGATTAATGCCTCAAAAAATTCTGTATGTATTCTGAATAAATTTCTATACGCTTTCAAATTTGTAAAGTTCTTTTTGAATCATAAATGCATTACATTAAGCTTTACATATAACGCACGTTTGTTTGGATGTACATTTACGGTTATTACTCTGCACTGATGATTAAGAAAGGATTAAGTGTATGCTTCCATTTATTGAACTTCGTATCTGAAGCGAGGGATCAGTTAAATACACGTTTCTGTTTATCATTTCACTTTGAAACTGAAAGAGAATCAGATGTGCATTTCTATTTACTGCACTGTATTCACGATTAAATCAAGAGCCCATTTCTGTTCACAGCGTTATTATCAAGACAAGAAGAGATCCAAATGCAATCATTTATTGTACTGTATTTGCTACCCATGAATCAGATGAATAATTTAATTCATTTCACTTTGTTGAATCAAATGAATAATTTAATTCATTTCACTTTGTTGAATCAAATAAATAATTTAATTCATTTCACTTTGTTGAATCAAATGAATAATTTGATTTATTCTTTGTACTATACTTTTCTGTTTACTACAGTTTGTTAAAGGTCGAAAAAATCAGAAACCCATTTCTAGTCATCTCAGTGTATGCTAGAATGAAAATGAAACAACTTATATTAATATTACGCGTAAGATTTTACTGTATTCGAAATTAGAGAATCGGGTGTATATTTCTATTTAACATTACACATTAGCGATTAAGGTAGTCAATGTATATTGTCAAATGGAAAGGTAAAATCTGATATTCATTTCTTCAGATAATATAGAATGTATTATGTGAAATAGAAAACATAATCTGATGTTCATTTCTATTTATTGTATCGTATTTGCTATCAAAAGAGAATCCTTTATTAGTTTTTACTTTTGGCAGTGCCTTAGGGTCTGGAAAAATTTGTGGTGTGTAAATATTTATTTATTGTGACGTACTCGCGATCGAAAGAGAACCCGACGTAAGCTTCTGTTCATCGCTTCAGGAGCCGTCATAGAAATCCTGCAAGCTCAGCGCTAAGAGAGACTTACTTACCCATACACATATGCGCAAAGCCAGCGAGAATGACGATGATTAGTGCGATGACCTTTGCGAAAGTGAATACATCCTGTACTTTGGTTGCCCACTGAACATTGTAACAGTTGATGAAGGTGAGGAGACCTAAGGAATAGGTACAGACATGTTAACAGGATTGAAAGAAAAATCTGATTACATTTTTAAAAAAATCTACAAGTAATATAAGAGTGGAGTAGAAAATTGCTTCATATTCTTGTGAAATTAAAAACAAATTTAAAAGAAAATTGAAAGGAAATCATGGAAAGCTTGAAATATGGTGGACTTTTGAACACACAAAGAAAACAAAATAAAACACGTGTTCCACTCAGTTTTTATAAACAGTTGTTTCTAAGTTAGAAACATGTTTAGAGTGTGGTCGAAGCGTGCTAAAATTTGTATTCTACATTTCCATACTTTTTCTTTTCGATTCCCATAAACATCGAATGCTATAAGAATATACCTTTTACTGTCGCAGAAGCGAGCGACAGAGCCACAGAACAAACGCAGCAATCATGTCTCATCAAGTACTCGAACTCATAGATTTCGTGAGATCTGAAACGTTTAAAAACAAAAAGACTGCCTGTAAGACATCATGACACTTCGTCTCGTGTTTTATCCTCAATTTTTTTGTTCTTTTGTTTGGAGGTTGAACGATTGCCGTGAGCAACTCGTAGGGCTAAAAGCACTCGTTCGTCCTTCATTTGGGGCCACTTATTCTAGGAAGGTAGAAAGCTAGCGCTGTAAAACAAATATTCCATCTTGTTTTACTTGGACCCATCTTTTTTTTTTTTTTTTTTTTTGATTGGAGGTTTAACGACCACCGTGAGCAACTCAATGGGCTATAAGCAGTCACCCGTCCCTAATTTAGGGTCACTGGTTCCAGGGAAGGGGAGAACCAGTGCCGTAAGACAAACACAACATCCATGCCTCACCGGGATTTGAACCCGGACCCCTTTCGGACGAATGATCAGAGGCCATCGCTTAGACCACTGCACCACCAGGGCGGCGGACCCATCTTGGACGAATGATTAGGAGCCAACAATTTTTTTTTGATTTTTTTTTATTGGAGGTTTAAGGCCACCGTGAGCAACTCAATGGGCTATAAGCAGTCGCCCGTCCCTAATTTAGGGTCACTGGTTCCAGGAAAGGGAGAGCGCCAGTGCCGTAAGACAAACACAACATCCATGCCTCACCGGGATTCGAACCCGGACCCCTTTCGGACGAATGATCAGAGGCCATCGCTTAGACAACTGCGCCACCGGGGCGGCGCCAACGTTTCGTACCACTCGATTATCGGAGCGCACTGAAGTTTTCTAAGTGATGTCAATACAACCGTTATCTTCATGCAAAGATAACATCTAAAGACGGCTTTGGATGTCGTTTTATCTTTTTGTTTTCTTCTGGGTTGACTGTGATACTAACGTCAATACGACAATAATCCTTACATAGACTACTTTGTACATTTTGATGCAACTTCTTTGTTTTTTCCAGAGTTGTTATTGATATCAATATTAATAAGACAGTAATCATCATAGGAAATTTCATTGGCTGTTTGTTGACTTTTTATGACTCTAGAATCATACTTGTCTATAGAGAGCTATATATGTACAAATGTCGGCTCAGACCATGAAGACACCATCCTCAGATCAATAGAAAGCCAGCAAACATGGGGCGCTAAAAGAAAAATTTCGCCTAGTTATTTCCATTTGTACTTTTATTTACTTATTTACTTTTGTTTTGGAGTTTAGGAGCATCTATAAAGAGTAGCCCGGCTCTAATTAAATATACGAGAAAACAGAAACAACTGGCTGCAAGATTTCTTTAACTGCACAAAGTAAGCAGATTTTCCAGTTGATCAGAGGAGAACTATAAAGAGCTACCTGTTCCACATTTAGGGCCACTAGTTCCGGAAAGGAAAAGTACTAGTGCTAAAGGACACATACTGTATAACACCCGAATTTTTTTCTTTTTCTTTTTGATTAGAAATTTAACGACCACCGTGAGCAATTCAATAGGCTATAAGCAGTCGCACGTCCCTAATTTAGGGCCAATGGTTCCAGGTAAGGGAGAGAGCCAGCACCGTAAGACAAACAAAACATCCATGCCTCACTGGGATTCGAACCCGGACCCATCTCGGACGAATGATCAGAAGCTATCGCTTAGACCACTGCGCAACCAGGGCGGCCGCCCGAACTTCATCCGTGGCCCTAACCCATACCTAACTCGGACGCTTTGAGGTTTCTACCATATGCACAAGGCTAAAGAGTGGAGCAGTAACCAAGTATGGCTGAAGCCTTTTAAGGCCAACGAAAAAAAGTAGAAAAATGGATTTACTTGAAAAAAGAATCAAGAAGTAACCTGAGTTACTTATATTTAATCACTGTTAAATTACAAGAATATCGACAAATCTGGAATCTTTGTTCTGGGAAAGAAATTTTTCCGCGAGAACACGTATCTGAGTAAAAGCTTAAAACTTCCATATCACATCGAGAAATACAAACACGTCTGTGTGTGTGGTTTAACAACATCGTATTAAAACTAGATTTTTTAGTGCACTGCTCATTGATTGAACTGCTGGATTTATTCTGTGCGCGATCTGTTTTTCCTTTACTGCAGAGCAAAGTGATTTACGTCACGTAAAATCACGAGGAGCAGTCGTCTAGATTCAATCACAAACAATGCTTAATTGTAACTAATTTATTTTTCACTCCAGAGCCCAAAGATAACAACAATGACACCTAGAATTTGAACCAAAACAATCGATGCGAAAGGTTACTAATTTAACGGGTGGGCTACAGAGCTACTTCAGTTTCCTTGGAGCTATCCTACCTCTTTTATGCACATTGATACATACACAATATCATTCATGTATCTATCTATGTTCGCCATTCAAAAAAATAAATATCCTTAATAGAAAAAATAAACTTCAATACACATTAAACTTTTAAATTGGACATTAACTATATATAGGCATTTCTTTAGCTATATTACGATTTACAGTTTTATTCAATTTTGTATTTCAGCCGCCAGAGGGCAATATTTAATTAAGCCTGGAATATGGAACACTGTACTCTAGATTTCTTGTTACTCATATACATCAGAGTGTGAATTCAACGCTTTTTGTGTGCTCTGTTTTCTTCGAGTGATTGTTGTTCCATGACGCCGACAGTGCTTCCCATCAATTAGAAATAGAAAAACTGGCTACGATGATCGGATTGGGATCATACAAAAAGGTCTTGCAGTGTTGTTGTCAATGGGTCCAAAGATTTCATCGATCAGCTTCAAGGGAAGAACTATTCCTCTAGCAATGTGACTGAAAGTAGAAACTGTTCTTGACAAACATCTAGCGGATGATATAATATAACATGTGTCGAATCCAAAGTGGTCTAAGCGCTGGTGGTTGTTTGGGTTTGGGAGTTTAACGACCACCGTGAGCAGCCGCCCCGTCCCGAATTTATGGTCACTAGTTCCAGGGAAGGGAGAGAGCCAATGCCGTAAGACAAACACAACATATATGCCTCACTGGGATTCGAACCGGGACCCAACTCGGACATATGGTCAGAAGTCAGCGCTGAAACTGCTGTGCCACTCGGGCGGCTCTACGCGCTGGCTTGTGACCATTCGTACGAGATGGGTCCGGGTTGAAATCCGGTTAAGGTATAAATTTTGTGTTTGTTTTACGGCCCTTCCCTGGAACCAGGGGCCCTAAATTAGTGCATAACGAAATCTTTTGTTATGCATTACACTTAAACCACTGCTGATAATGAACGATGACGAACAGTCCAGCGTATTTTTGACAAGATGTATTTGAAAATAATGTCCTCTCTTTCACTATAAATTCTTTTAAATATATCAAATCTTTTTGCTGAAACATGAACAATGCTGTAAAATGAGTTTTCTACATTGATAGCATTTTGTCGTGGTTTTACTTTATCACAAAAACGAATCAAGGTCATGACATTAGATATGACATTAGAATACAAGGTCATGACATTAGATAGGTGAGTTCTCTCTTTTGGTAACGTCACAAACGCAGGGAACTCATATCTCTAACGTGATGGACTTGTAATTTCTAGGCGGCTTTGGTACCTGTGCATGTGTGCGTGTATGTGAGTTTGCAAAGCTCCTTGTTTTTCCTCTCTGAAAACTCCATTAAGCCTCCTATTAATATTTGCCCAGGAATTTAAATTCTGTAAAGCATTTTTCTTTTATTTTTTGTTGTTTAAAGACCACCGCGAGCAACTCCATGGGCTATAAGCAGTCGCCGGTCCCTAATTTAGGACCACTGGTTCCCGGGAAGGGAGAGAACCAGAGCCGTAAGACAAATACAACATCCATGCCTCACAGGATTCGAACCCAGACCCATCTCGAACGAATAGTCATAAGCCAGCGCTTCTTTCAAAAGTTGGGAAGACACATGCCTCTCTGTGCCCTTTCTACGCTACGCTTGTGGTTGAAAAAAATTATGCACAAATCGACAAGGAAGCACTTAGTGCCTGCCCGATGGCGCAGTGGTCTAAACGATGACTTCTGATCATCTGTGTCCGGGTTCGAATCCTGGTGAGGCATGCATATCGTGTTTGTCTTTCGGTGCTGCTCTCTCCCTTCCAGGAATCAGTGGCCCTAAATTAGGGACAGGCGACTGCTTATAGTCCACTGAGTTTCTCACGGTTGACGTTAAACCTCCAATAAAAAAAAAAAGAAGTACATAGTATTATCAAAGGGTGAAAGGAATGTTATCATATCCTGCACGGACATCCTTTGAAAAACGTAATAGTGCCAATCGCAAAAAAAACAAAAACAAACAAAAAAAAAAAAACTGACAGAAATGTAGCATTTGTACGTATTTCGAGTGCATGTATATGTAGATGGCGTCACTATACATACAGACTTCTTTTTTTTTTTTTTTTTTTTTTGATTGGAGGTTTAACGACCACCGTGAGCAACTCAATGGGCTATAAGCAGTCGCCCGTCCCTAATTTAGGGTCACTGGTTCCAGGGAAGGGAGAGAGCCAGTGCCGTAAGACAAACACAACATCCATGCCTCACCGGGATTCGAACCCAGACCCCTGACGGGCGAATGATCAGAGGCCAGCGCCACCGGGGCGGCCATACAGACTTCATTCTCTCAGGTTAGAAAAGTTGTGCAAAGCAAGACAAGGTTTTTGTTCTTTCCTTTGAAAGAGAGTGTGGGTTGCACTCATTGGGGCCGACTACGCGGGTGCTTAAGGGATTAAGCGCCCCTCAAAATTATTTGAGTGGTACTGAGAAGCCATCAAAAATCTTGTGTTATGCACTCAATCCATACTTAAATATTTGTTTTCACGTTACAGAAAATGAAATCGGAAGAATCAAAACGGAACTAAAAAATTTGGTTACTATAAAAAATGAAATATTGTTTTCAGGAAATGTTGCATATATGCGGAATGATTTCTTACTAAACAAAATTGTCAAGAAAGAGGATAGTCGGAAGTGTAATAGTGTATGTTTTTTGTATCTTCTCTTGCTAATTATTTAAATTGTCCAAACTACCCGTCTTTTATACATAGTAATCAATAAATGAAAAAAAACTAAAACAATATGAAAACTGAAGTAATTTTTTTAAGATACCGATGTTTTTGTGATAATTTATGCAGAATGATTCAAACTCTGAAATTTTAAATTTGCTGTAAATACTTCAATTTTCATAATCAGACGATTTAGACTCAAGGATGAAAGCGAACTTAACCTATGAGCCAAAATTTAAAGTGAAATTAACGTATTCGATGAAGAAAAAAACAGTTAAAAATGTAAAAAATGTTGCTTATTTTTTTGTGGTACGAGTCTAGTAACCCGCCGTACGTGAGCTCTGCGCGTGCTTAGGGCATCTGTTCCTATTAATCGATTGACTCATTGTTCTCAGGAGGAAAAGAAGTTCCGAGGGTACAATTTTCGGCCCTTATGGGCGAACTCGTTTGGAGAATAGTAATGTCAGAAGGCAAATTTCATTTAAATTATGTGGTAATCTGTTTAATGACATCGTGGATTCGAAAGCGAGACGAGCTTAGATGACGTAGCTCCACTTTGTTAAAAATATACATATAACGCTCGTTTGACATTTGTACAATATATCGATATACGGCGAGGAAGCTTGCTGAGGCATCAATGCTTATAAACACACCTGGAGACAAAATTCTCGGCTTGATGCTCTTTAGGACCACAAGAGAGGAACGCAGAAATAATAATAATAAAAAAAAAGGAAAGGAAAGTTGTCCTAAGATTAAAATCAAGGAGATTATTTGGAAGGGGGGGGGGGGGTTGATCGCAGTTCTTGATATCAATTTCAGAATTCTCTGTAAGAATTTACAAAATGAGTTCTTACAGTGTTCAAGGGCAACAAGGGCGAATATTTTAATGTTTTTTCCTTTTCCACCGGATTTGTGTTTTGGATGTTACTACGGACAAAAATAAATTAAATGATACCAGCAGAGACTGGATAAAGACGTTTTTTAACACTTTTGGTTAAAGTAAGTTGCTCTGATTATTAAGATTTTTCTAAAAATTGTTTAAAGTGAATAGAAGCAGCACAGGGAATTATAACGGGCTGAATTTGTATTTTGAAAAACACATGTCAAATAACTGTGGCCAGATGTTTTCCAAATCAACACTGAATTATTATTGAAAAACATATACAACAACATGGAAATTTGGTTGAAATCCATTCAACAACGAACTATCTCATATACGTAGAACTACAAGAGTAACGCTTCAGCGTTAGAATGCGGGGTAAGACATAAGATCCTTCTTTTGTTATGTGTGTGTACATTAAAACCAGGAGCATCTCCCTGTTGTAGCGCAGTGCCGGACGGTGATCAATGAACGGCCCTGAAAGCAGAATTTTTGCTGCCCACTTTTGGGGAAAATTTTCAAGGTACCCCGTTTCTAATTTATTTAAGAGCAAAATTGTTTCCGTTGCTGAAGCAATAGATATGGAACGTTCTCTGAGAGAGAGACTGCCGAAAATTTTATTGCGTTCTAGTGAATTTTGCTGCCCAGAATATGGGAAATACCAACCCAGAATATGGCGGCCCACCAGGAATTCTCCCGGTATTTCAGCGGCCCATTCCACGCCTGAAGCAATACCATATATTCCACGGGAAACAAAGAACCAATGCGCAAGAATGAGCATGACGTCTTGTAACGTACTGTATATTCTATTTTCACTTTCCTTTTGAGTTTCTTTTTCTATGTAAATTTGAGTTCGTTCTCTTAGACATTGCAAACCTTAACGTTATGTCTTTTCCCTCAAACGAGAATGATGTTGGCAACACACTGATGTCGGAAAGAGTGACGTATGTGTGGCCGGATAAGAACGATGGATAAAAAAGCAATGCAGCGGTTGTTTACAGAGGGATTGATGTTATTGATGGTAGACATGCTGTTATACTGCGATTGGATGTTAAATCACTGATACTGTATTGAGTACGCCAATAAACCGGATGTGAGTGTGGAGTACAAACCATGCAAGCAAAATAAAGGTATTTGTAAGTACTACAATTGACCTTTTCCTTGTAATGCGTATGGGTATCTTTTAATATTACATTTACTTTAGCATATACAACGTAACAACGTAAGTACTGACGTAAGGAATAAGTTACAGCGGAAAGACAAATTACATTATAGTCTACCGTATGTCTTACCCGATTCTCGCACCCCGGCATACGAACGACATGTCCATGCTTCGGATCACTGTATCGGCGAACAATCGCACGAGATTTGTGTCTGTTCTAAACGTACCGGTCTCTCCTTTTTGCTACAATACTTGCTCTAAATTAGGGATGAACACCTCCCATTGCTCACGGGGGGTCGTTGAACGAAAATAAAAGGGAAAAAATACTGGCTCTTTTTATTGCAGTAAAACGTACTGAAAAATAATTTTCAGTCCGTTATTTAATGACGGATGATAAAGGATAATGATGACGACGTGAGGCAATTTTTCAGGAAGTTAACGGTATGTGTGTGAAACGTGCGTAAACTGCACAATGGCTAACTAAACCTTGATTTTCTTTTGCATAAAATTGCTCTCAAGAAAAAAAAATACCAAATATAAACGAATGACATTATTTACTGGCCGTATACTCACGATCCAAGGTTTCATGTGTATGACAAAAGCAGCTTCTATTGAGAAATTAGAGGCGATCTTGTTAACATGGTTTACGCAATGCATTAAAAAATGGAACAGCCTAGAGATAATTTGTCTTCTTGAGAAATGCTGATGTTTACACTCGATACGGTCAATTGAATAAGTAGGCTGTCTTTCAATGATTCAGTGTCAAGTTTAACACGAGAATTTCGAATTTCGGAAAGACCGAATATTTTCTATTCATTTCAGAAGTAGGAAAGTTTGAATGTACTTTCACAGAATAACTAATCTATTATTCGCAAAATTAAAAAAAATATTTTAGGCGTTATATGAAGTACGATCAACAGGGGATGCAAAGATTTTCCTTCAACAACAAAAATTGGGAAGGCTTTTACCCGTTTGGAAAGCAAAGTGAACATTTTATAGATCCTGAAGTGTTTTAGAGATATTGTGAGTTGTCTACATACAATTTCAAGTGTTCTCCACGAAGGAGAACTTTTTACAAGAAAGAACGCGTTATGTGCAAGTTGTAGTGATGTTGTTGTGGATTATGAGCATTTATTATCAAAATAAATTGGCTCAACAGGGGAAGGGGGAGAGGAGAATTTTTTTCAGATCCCCAAATCACCCATGGAAAATTAAAGAATTAAATCCATAAATCCTTGGTTCTTTGCAATGTTGGTCCACCGATACGTCGGTATATCTGTCCTGTCTGAAGCGAAACACTTACTGAGGCATGGTGCCAAAATCTAGAACTTATCATAATTCACACGCTCTCAGTGTTTTTTGTTTCATGAGAATGCTTAGTATGCCGTGTGTGTGTGGTAGTTCATGGCTGAAAAACTCTCTTTTCACAGAGCTGTTGTCGGAAGATGCGATTTCTCTTCTGAGAACTGATTACTTGACATAAGATCTGTGATCAGCGATAACTGAATTACACACATGCCTTACCAGTCTTCGGGCAAGGTTCACGAAAAAGTCGGATCGTTCAGGCGGTACAGAATATGACAGTCGTTCGAAACTTTTTAGTTTTGCATGATCATTTAGAATTCCTGTGATATTTTAAAAGAGTATTGTAAATCTTCGTCAAACGCAAATAATCAGCCACTGAGACTCATTATTTTTATTTTAAATGTATTCGCAGTAATTTTTTGTATTACGAAAGCTTCTACGTCTTCACGGTGTTTCTTTTTAATTTAAACTACATGTGCCGAATGAGGTTTTGTCCAAACTGACCCATGTTAATTTTTTTCATGAGAGCACTAATCATTTCTTTTTGCAGGTCTTACTATACTTTTGCGTGATTTTAACAGACTTTTCTCAAAAAGATTATTTGAAATTTAACATTTTAAGAAATATCGGCAACGCGCTGCGACAAAATTTCTATCTTCATTTATTTTGAAAGAATTTTCAAAACTCATGACAGCTGTTATTAGAGAAATGAATTAGGCCTACTACATTTTATTAAAAAATCTGGAAGCATTTGTTGCATTATTGTAACCATGCTTTTCACCTTCGTATTGCAGATATGTTTCTTTTTCATGTGTGAACAAGACGGGATATAGTTAATTTTAGCATGTTAATGTACTGTGTTTTTTTTATCTTTGTATGCAGAGGAACGAAGGGAAGCTTATGTTGTGCATTTCTGTACACCCATTTAGCTGAATGCTGAAAGACGTTCGTTTGCACTTTTCCAATTCTATAGAGATGTACATTAGTAGAAGTTCGCATTGTTCTTTTGTCGATCTGCTTAGATTAACGCTTATAAAAGTTTGTTTCACGTTTCTTCTATCAGTACAGATGAACTTTAAAGAGTTCGTATTTTACTTTGTTTGCCTCTACTGATGACTGATCAACTTTAAAAAGATTCCATGTTGTTCTTTTATCTTGGTCTAGGATTAGTGCGGTCCATATGATGACTCCTAGGACGCCTGCGGCCCGCGGGACGAAATTTTGGTTCCCACCATTGAAAAATAAACCAAATTTTATATCTGACTGAAAAGAGATGGCATAAAATCTGAAATGTATATTGAATTGCACACCAAGCATTATGTGAGTCTTCGATGAGACTATCAAGTACAATGAGCAAGGCAACGAAAATAATGAATTTAATTAGGGGAGGAAACCGTGCTCTTATACACAGAAAATTCAAAACGTTTTTAGATGGAAATGATGCCGAATATCATCATTTGCTTCTACACAATCAAATCCGTTGGTTGAGTGCTGGAAAATGTTTAGTGAGATTTTTCCAACTTCGAAAGGAACTTTGACTCTTTTTACTGGGAGAAATAAAATGTATGATAATGATTTCGCTTTTCTTGGATCACTAGTTTTCCTATCTGATATAACACAGCATTTCAATGCGTTAACCCTCCAGCTGGAAGAAGCTTTGGAAGACGAAATGCGGAATTTTAACACATGTATAACAGGAGATTCCCCTAGAAGCGTCCTATCTTTCTGTAGTATTCGTCGGGCTCATCTCAGAGGAATATATGTGTCCTCACCACTGTGAGCCTGAAAATTTTTTCAACGCAACATCGCGTTCTGGCAGCTTTTGAACAGTTTTTTTATGAACGTATTATTGCGTCGTCGCCGCTTTGTGCACAGAAATCTCCGAGCGTATGTATGCGTACTTACCACCCGGAAGGTTAAATATTGCTGTGGAAGGGAAAGAAAGACCAAAATATGTGTAATCTTGACAGTCATATAACTAGTTTTCCTACCAAGCTGCCGTTTTAAAAATCAAATCTAGAAAGAGAAACAATTTGACTCGCTTCAAATCCTCTTTTGATGAAATCACAGTACTTTGTGAAACCATGGATTTTAAAATATGTGTTCCTTTGCTACACCCTCTAATTAAGAATTCCAATGACAGTTATTCATGTAAACGATTTGATGAACTCAAACCACGCATACGGTAGTTCATTAATCCAAGCAATATTGGCATAGAAAGCACAAACGCCATTTATCAAATGGAATTATGTGAACTTCAAGCAGAATAATTTGTCAGAGCTCGATCAGAGACTGGAACCGAATTCTTGAAACTTTTTTCAATAAGAAATACTCAAAGATAAGAGATTTGCGATTAAAAATTATTTCAATGTTTGGAAGTACTTTCTTATGACAGAATGCATTTTCTGACATGAATTACATAATTTCAAAACACAGGGAAATGTGAATGACTCTACTCTTGAAAACATTACTTCCAATTTTAATGACAAGGACAGAAGTACACGCAAAACAACTTTAAGTAACGTTTAATTGACCACAGTGCTCTCATTAAATATCATTTTTTTCAAATTTTAAATTTCATCTGTTCAATAATAACTAAACAAACTGAAAAGTTTAATAATAAATTAAGCAGGACATCATATTTACATCATCTTATGTATATTTTTAAAAAAATATAAAAACTTTGGCAGGTGGTGTTATAGTAGCTGGACAGCACTGGTCAAGATTTTCAGAGGAACTTTAAGAAGAGTAGTTTGTCTCCCTGTACAGATGAAAGCAGTTTGTCTTTCTGTGCAGATGAATGTTAAGCACATATTTTACGTAGAGATGAGCTTTAAAGAGAGATCGTATTGATTTTTCTTAAATTAAAAAAAAATATTAAAAGGAGCTTCTACCAAACTTTCGTTTATCTCTACAGAACTGCTGTTTCTGCAACTGAAAACTGAAATATTTAAGGCTAAACCCTCTGAGACATTAGTTCTTTCAAAATACCCACAGTAATGCTCACCGTAAGTGATGCCCACAGTACAAAGTCTTTAGCTGTTTGAATTTTCTAGTATGAAATCCGTAGAGCTAAAAATTCTGCACCATCAAATTCTGTCGTATTTGAAATACTTACGCGGACGATACCGCTCAGAGTAGTGACGTACCAGGTCCAAGAAAAGTCCAGGTGCCAGATGAGTTAATGAAAAATTACCCGGCCTGGTACCAGGTAATTTTTTAGTCCATTAAATTGTGCAATGCAGTTTTATCTCGAGGTGAAGCAAATGGAAAACACTACGGAACATCGACGTTAATGAAATATTTATGATTAAAACACCCAAACGAGCTCATTCGAGAATATGAGAAGAAATCAGGCGTTCAGTTAAACAACAGGCACAGGTACAGTGTTTCTTCAAAATCAAGTTATGGGACATTAATAACCTGAAAGCAAGTGAATTTCATTACAAAACTGGCGAAATGATAGCTGTGGACAACTAAACTTTCACAATAGTTGAACATATTAGTTTTACTAATCTCGTAGAATCATTGGAGCCTCGGTATCAAATATCAAAATATCATCAAGACAATATTTTTCACAGAATATCATTCCTACTATTCATAATGAATATTTAAAATGTTTTTAGATTTAACTGACATTGAAAAATCGCAGAATAGTTTGATCTCTTTAACATCTGTCATATGGACCTGCTCAGAAATTGATGACAGCTCACGGAAAAATTTAAGAAAATGTGGAAGTGTTAAATGCTCGCCATTTTCCCGGAAACCACATGGCATTGGCATCCGTGATGCATTAAGCGAAATGCTACAATTCTGGTTAAGTGCTGAACACAATAAACATCTGTTGCTTCGGAATTACGTGTGTAACATGATGTAAATATTGCCACCTACTTTGAGAAGTGAGTCCTGCTTCATCCGTGTTCTCCAGTTGGCACGCCACAATAGCATCTTTCCTCAAAAATCTATTTCAGATTTAACATCAACGTGCGATAGTATAATTTTTTATTTTAATCACTAGAAAGAAGCTTGACCGTTCATGAAAATCACACAAACCAATTTTTCACTTTCACAGCATAAGCTCATGCAAGGCGTAATAAATGTAAAGGCATTCTAAGTGTCATACGTTGAAAAGGATATCAGAACAAAAATAGGCTATCACATTATACGTATTTATCAGATCACAATATACCCAAATGGATTTATGCCAATTTTAAGCTGACTAAAATTGAGATTATATTACTGAAACAGTTTTTCACAGTCACAGTTGAAGCCAGTTCAGAAGAATCGGATATTTCGAACCAACAGTATGGAATAAAGTGCATTTTGGATTCGATAGCATTTTCATTTACGTCCTCTAGGGGCAAAAATTATGCATCGGAAAACGATCAATGTGCAAGGATCATTCTCACATTTCAGGTTTTTCGATGCAAACAGAATTTTTAAAATCTGAATAAAAAGTGCAGAGACATGATGTCCACATGAACGGACGGAAGAACGAACACAGTGATACTATCAGCAGGTAGTTTTTTGCGAAAGATGTGCTTTTTTTTAGAATTACTAAAATCTTTGTAGGCAAAATTTGATAACGTGGAATTAAATTAATCGTATGTGATTCCCACTGTTTTTGATCCACGTTACGAACTTACATGTTTGAAACACAATACAAACAAGAGAGATGGCACCGAATTTTTGGTTATAACGAGCACGCCTTTTGAATCCGTTCTGACGAGAATTACATTTATCTATTCGAAGTCAATAGAACATGTATGGAGAACGGTAGTATCTGATTGAAAAAGATTTTCAATCGGGGTTTTAGTCCCGCAGATAACGGAAACGTGAACTTACGCTCTCTGGGGGCAGACTTGTAGGTTAATTTTTTTAAAAATAAATGAGAAACATTTGTAGCAGAAACGCTGTCCAACAAAGAAAGAATTTTTCAAATCGGACTCTCAGAAGCAGAGATATTGACAAAAATAAGATATGCATCTGCGCCTCCTGGCGGGAAAAGCAGGCATTATTTTGAGATGAAGGTATTCTTAAAATGGTTTTCGATATGAGCGGTATCGGTCCACGAAAAAAAGTTTTTAAATCGAGTTTTCAGGAGCTCAGATTTTTGTTGAAATTACATCAGAAGCAGAAACTAACACTTACCTTTCTGGTGACCAAACCATTCTTTACCAAATATTAGAAATTATATGCAAAAGATTTCCCCTCAGGAGCTGTATCCGGTGCAGAAAGAATTTTTCAAATCGGAGTTTTTTGGAAGCAGAGATATCGGGGAAAATGCAATTTACTTTTACGCCCCCTAGCGGAAAATCTATAAGTAACTTAAAAAAGTGACTATACCTAAAATAGTCTTCACAATAAATGGAATCGAAAGGTAAAAAAAAAAAATTCAATTAGATGTTTAGAAGCAAATATATGGAATAAAATGTATTTTGAATTCAATATCATCTGCATTTACGCCCTCTAGCGGCAAAATTGTACATCGTGAAAAAACAAAACGAAATGAAGAATCATCATTCGCATATTTCAAGCTTCCTAAAGCAAAAAGAATTTTTCAAATCGGACTAGTAGTTGCAGAGATATTGTGTCCATAGTCGGATGGACAGACGGACGGACGGTCGAACCAGTAACATAAGCACGACCTTTTTTGCAAAAGGTGTGCGAAAAAACCGGATTATTGAAGAAATAAAAACTCTGTCTCCAGTATTTGAAAATAAGAAAAATGTGACAACGGAGCAACAGAACCTTCAAAGAAAAAAACGGGAAAGGATGACGATAAAATTCAAGATGTGTGGCCTACTTACATGACACTTCATTTGAAAATGAAAGCAAACTAGGGTTTCTTACTGAAACTATGTCTAATGAAAAGGAACATTAAGAAAATTTCCTGAGGTGTCCTATCATGTCTCATAAAGCCCCTTAACTTGGAGGCAAAAACTGCAGCTATCTATCCGGAAGTGTTGAAGGTGGCGCAATGGTATCAGCGCTGGCTCCTGAACATTCGCCCGAGATGAGTCCGCGTTCGAATCCTGGTGATTCACAGATGCTGTGTTTATCTTACGGCACTGACCCTGCTGGAACCAGTGATCCTAAATTAGAGACGGGCAACTGCTTATAGCACATCGAGTTGCTCACAATGATCGTTAAACCCCTAAACAAACCAACCAACAAACAAAAAAAATCGTTAAAGTTGTCTATACGTTACTTATATACAGGGACGTCACTAGACTTCGAACTCACGATGAGCGATGGGTGGACGAGCATTATTTTGGGTGGGGCAAGCTTGATAGCAACTTTAAAACGAATTTCTAATGCTTTTTTTTTCTTTTGATTGAAGATTTAACGATCATTGTGAGCAACTCAATGGGCTATAAGCAGTCACTGGTCCCTAATTTAAGGCCATTGGTTCCAGGGAAGGAAGAGAGTCCGTGCCGTAAGACAAACACAACATCCATGTCTCACCGGGATCGAATCCGGACTCTTCTCGGACGAATGGTAATAAGCCAACGCTTAGACCACTGCGCCACCGGCGTGGCGTTAATGCTTTTCACTACCGGCTACAAAAGAATTCGTGCAATCCCCACCCCTCCAACTGGACACACATACACACATAGATCTGACTAGTTACGCCACTGGTGTAAGATACAAGTGTTACTAGAATGTCGCCTTCAACTTTTTACTTGCTCTTAATACGTTGTCTTAAAATGCTTTTCAAAATTTTCCAATTTTTCTTATGAAAATAGTACTGTACTTGAACAAATTATTTAAAACAAAATGCCGTTTTGGCTTATCTAAATAAAATTTTAACGTCGTACCAAGCAAACACAATACTTCTCCCTTCCTTAACTTCCTAATGTGTCTAACGGGCCTAATGTGTCCCAAGAAAGCATCGCCCACAGCATAACATTCCCGCCGCCGTCCTGTTTCCGCCCAACAGTGCATCCAGGTGCCATAGCCTCCGTTGGTAATCGGCGTATCCGCGCTCGGCCGTCTACGTGATGCACCAGGAATCTTGATTCGTCAGACCAGGCCACTTTCTTCCAATTATCCACGGTCCAATCTCGATGATCTTGGGCCCATTTTATGCTTTGCTGGCGATGACGTGCAGTGAGCATGGGGACTTGGCTGGGTTTTCGGCAACACAGGCCCATGCTCAGACAGCTGCGATGAACTGTGTGTTTTGACACATTTTCCTGATCACCACTGTTGTAGCTGCTGGTGATTTGTCGCATCTGGTCCTGTGGTCGCTGTGAACAATGCGCGACCATCTCCGATCCCCTCTGGCATCAATGAGCTGCGGACGACACACGGCTGGACGACGGTTCTTCGTTTGGCCATCTGTGCACCACTTTTGATATGTACTCACTACAGCGGCACGTGAACAACCCACAAGCCGCGGCGTTTCCGAGATCGTAGTTCCCAGGCGCAATGCCATCACAATTTGTCCTTTATCAAACTCTGCTAAATCGGCAGCTTTTCCCATTCTGACTCCGAACACTCTACTAACCGAAAGCCGGTCCTCGGGTTGTATATATATTATTACTCTGTGAACTTCATCTGCTCCACCGTTCGGTTTCCAGGCGCGCTCATTTCTCTAGGCTGGAGGTGGTCATAATGCAATCGCTCATCAGTGTACGTAGAGCTGCATGAAATAAAACACAAGACTTATTACTTGACAAAGTGCAGATTATATTTTAAAGTTAAACATATTGAAAAATGTCACAATTTCAACTGGGTGAGCGGCAGCGTGGGCAAGACAAATTTCAGGATGGGCTCAAGCCCACCCTCGCACCTCTTTGGCGATGTAACCACAAATCAGCATATCCAGTGAAAGATCACCACCAATCAGCATATCCAGTGAGAGGATGTTTAGCGAAGTCGGACTCACATACTTAGAGCGACGGAGTAAACACTTTCCACGAAATACAGAAAGAGTATTGTTTTTTTCACCGTAATCTCCCATTGATGGAATTCAAGTATTAAAATTAACTTTAAGTTTGTACGGTTAAGAATATTCAGGGTGGGCAAAAGGTTCTCGAATTCTAAATCAGAATTTTTTCTGCCGTATGCACTTGCGTCCACTTACCTCAATGCTAGTGTGTGTCTTCTTTTCAGAATATATTTTTGTCTCATAGAAGGTGCTGGAATTGATCTCCTCCTTGCTCGAGGCACATGTTTTGAAATACGAGCTTTAGCACTGAAGCGGAGGTTTCCATTATGCAGTGACTAATGTTTCATTTCAAAGTCTCCAGGTCAGATGGAATTATCTGCCTACACGCTTTTTTTCAAGCACCTCCCACTCCAGAAAAAAGTCTGAAGGCGATAAATTGGGTGATCATGGAGGCCAAGATCTCCCTGAGATGATGAGGTTTTCGAAGGAACTTTACAAGAGTTTCACTGATCCGCTTGTGATGTGGCATATCGTCTCGTTTTGCTGAAACCATGAAAACGTTCCTGTTCTAACAGAAGATCCACAAACTGAAAAAATTAATCCTGAAAAGCGTTAGAGGTGACGGTGGTGTCGGGAAAGAGCGGTCCCAATATTTTCCTTTGGGAAATGGCACACAACACATCGATTTTTCGAGAATGTATAGGAACTTCATGTCGAATATAGGGAATGATCTCAGACCCGTACCCCATATTTTATGAGTTCACATATCCACTCGAGTGGAACCTCACTTCATATGTGGAAAGAAAAAAAAAACATTCCGAAACCAGCGAGAGTAACGCACCCTAATTCATATCAAGGGGGTTCCAACTTATGAATCACTGGAATAATGAGTTGGGTTCGAACTCATGATTCCTTCGGTACCACGGATGAAGTGGGGGTAAGGGTGCGGTAGGATGTCTCATATCTGCTGAGTCCACTTTTTCCTTTATCAGTTATTTTGTACAGAATTCAAAACACGTTCGGTTGATTACAAAGAAGATGCAATGCCTTTGAAAATACCCGTAAATAAAATGACTAATCTGTCACCTCTGTCTTGAGGTCTGCACGGGCTTTATATGGTAAGCCCCGCCTGGCTGAAGCCCGTGCGTTTAAGGCCCGGTCTATTTCAAATATTAGACACTCGGCAAGCCCCGCCCGTGATGTGCCATTTTGTACTATTTTGTCTTTTTATTGTATTTTTTAAATTGTGAAAATTAAATAATGAAATGCGATATTAGTAAAAATGTTAAGTTGAATGTAAGCCTAAAAATATTAAATAAATTTAAGCAATTACCGAAGAATATAATCTTTAAAGAGAGGGAAAAAAAAAATTTTGCGCGTTCAAAATTTCCCTTTCTCTGAACTAGCAAGAGGTAACACTACAAAAGTCAATCCCTAAACAGATTAGGGGTAGGATAAATAATCAGTGTCGTCGCACTGTATCATACAAACACACACGCACACGCGCACACACACACATACTCACACACATACATACACACACGCGCGCGCACCACACCACACCACTGCAGCCCCCCCCCCCAGAACCCACTCCACACAACACACACTGGCTCAAATCTTTTTGTTGTCAACATGCCCCAAAGTGTTTTTACCAACTTAACACCTACAGATGGTAAAAACACTGTAAGCGCCTCTCCTCGCCTCTGTCAGTACGCACTGGGTTATGTCCTGAAAGTAAAGCCAGCAACACAGTTAAACAGTCCAGGATATCGGGGAAACACTGCTTTTTCCTTTCTTTACCATTGCGATAAAAAGAATGGGTCGACTAAGCCCGGCCCATTGCTTTTTTCTATAAACTAAAAAAAGCTCGACCCTGCCAGTGACGTAACTGTAGCACAACGTGCGCCCCCCGCAAGATTTACTTCAGCGTCCCTAAGCACACTAATTTCCCCAGGATTTCCAACACGAGGGAGGATGCATATTTCGCGGTGTGTGTTTGTGGTGGCTTTTTTTGGGGGGGGGGGGGTTAGGAAGTCAGGGAGAGTGTCTGCAAAAGTAAGGGACGTACTTAAAGCCCTGTAGTTTAAACTTTTAAAGTAATATAGGGTTGTCGGAAAAGTCGTGGCGTATTTTGGCAACCGATGGCGGTTGGGCGGTTTTGAAAGTACTACAGGCATGCGCAGCTCTGTTATCGCTGTGGCATTCGACAGGTGCCAGTTCTAGCTGCAGTCTAAAAGGAATAGTGAGTGATTTGGTTGATTTGCGGAGATTTTACATCAAGTTGAAGATGGAAGACGAAACTGTGCATTTTCGCCATATTTTACTGGTTTACTTCCGTAAAGGGAAGAACGCGCGTCAAGCTTGTGAAAAGTTGCGTAAAGTGTACGGTGATAATGCACTACAAGAACGTCAGTGCCAGCGGTGGTTCGCAAAATTCCGTGCTGGTGATTTTGACCTAAACGATGCTCCTCCGTCGGGGAGGCCCACCGAGGTTGATGACGACCAAATCAAGACATTGATTGAGTCAAACCCACGTTACACGACACGAGAGATTGCAAACACATTGCACATTCATCATTCAAGCGTTCACGACCACCTGAAGAAGCTGGGATACGTAAGCAAGCTCGATGTGTGGGTTCCTCATGAACTCAAAGAAGCTCAATTAACGGCGCGTATAAACATCTGCAATATATGCTCATTAAACGTGAGGAAAACGATCCTTTTTTGACGCGACTGATAACTAGTGACGAAAAGTGGATTGTGAACAACAATGTGCTGCGCAAACGGTCTTGGTCCCGACATGATGCTTTGCCTCAAACGACATCCAAAGCAGGCATTCATCAGCGGAAGGTTCTGGTCTCAGTGTGGTGGGATTTTAAAGGTGTCGTGTTTTTCGAGCTCCTACCGCGGAACCAAACAATCAATTCGAATGTGTACTGTCGGCAATTGGACAGTTTGAACGAATCCATCATCCAGAAACGTCCAGAGCCAGTTCATCGTAAAGGTGTTGCGTTCCATCACGACAACGCGAGATCACACACAAGTTTGATCACCCACCAAAAATTATTGGAGCTTGGGTGGGATGTGTTGCCACACCCAGCATACTCGCCTGACCTTGGGTCGTCAGACTTCCACTTGTTTCCCTCTCTTCAACAGTCCTTGCGTGGTATAACGTTCAATTCAGATGAGGCTGTAAATCTGCACCTTGTACAGTTTTTCACCACGAAAGACAGGTCCTTCTATGAACGAGGCATTCTGCAGCTCACTGAAAGATGGCAAAAGGTTATCGAACAAAACGGGCATTATATCATTGATTGATCTTTGTTCTTTCTATCAATAAATGACCTTTGCAAAACATGGCTAAAATACGTTATGACTTTTCCGACATGTAATTGCTTTGTCCAAAACTAAAATAAATCACTTAAGAAATCACTCTTTTACACATAGCAGATCTGCGGCTGCTGTGAATAAATATTGACGCCTGTCGTGCACGTAATCCTTGGTAACTGACTGTTTTCCCTCATCCTCCACGGGAAATTCCACTGTGGTCCCGCGCTTTTCCTCAGCAGCGCAGAGAGAGGGCGATTGGAGAGCGATCGTATTATTTACAACCCATTGCAGAGCAATCGTATTACAACCCGAAGTCAAAGAGCCGAACACTTTCAATCTGTAGGACATTCAGTGTTTTAAAAGTGAAACCAGGCATTTATTTAGGCATAGCCAAATATATCTTAAAGCAGAATATGAAACTTTGGGTTAATTACTGTGCGTATTCGATTTTTTTCATAAAACTATAACTGGCAGCTGCAGTGCGCCACTTTGTTATCTGGCGCCCCCGCAATAGCGGGGGCTGCGGGGATTTTAGTTACGCCACTGGATTCGGCCGGTGCAGACCTCTACTACTGTGTACTTGCGACGAATAGCGAAACGCAGTTCTTTGGGAGTCGTATGAAATCGCATCAGAGTTTCAATTAAGCTTTCGGTTTTGATATGACGTCAAACTGTCCCACACTCAGGTCATGGGCAGTATATGAATGTTTTTAGAGAGGAGCTATCGCAAAGATGTATTTCATACGCATTTAAAAAATGCCTGAGGATTTTTTGAACTTTCAGCTCTGAAATTTTTTGCTCATGCTGTATTATAAATAAGGTATGATCCGTTTATGTCGAAAAGAGAACAGAATCGTCTTTCAGAATGCCTTACTATTAATAGCCAATTACTAAACTCAATTTAACACACTAATTAGTACAAACAAAATCATTAGCCCTGATACTTATTTATTCTTTTTTAGCACGTCTTTTGTACAAAAAACAAGAAATATGACACCGAATTTTCGGGTGTAATGAGCACGTCTTTTGAATCCGTTCTGACGCAAATTAAATTTATCAAAGCTATTCAAAATCAATTCAACCGGTATGGAAAACAATAGCATCTGACGGAAGAAACTTTTCAATCGGGATTTTAATCTCTCAGATATTGCTGTAAACGGAATTGTGAGCTTACGCCCTCTGGTTGCAGACTTGTGCTTTAAGAAAAACATGAATTTATATGAGAAACATTTCGCACCAGAAACGTTCTCCAACATAGAAAGAATTTTTCAAATCGGACTCTTAGAAACAGAGATACCGACAAAAATAAGATGTGACTTTACGTCCCATGGTGGGAAAACCATGCATTATTTTAGGAAGAAAGTATTCGCAAAAGGTTTTTCCATATGAGCACTATCGGTCCAAGAAAAAAAAATTAGTCGAGTTTTCAGGAGCCCAGATTTTCCTACAAATACATCAGAAGCAGAAATTAACACTTATGCCCCATGGTGGCCAAACCATTCTTTACCAAACATTAGAAATTATGTGAAAAATATTTTCCATCAGGTCTTCTATGCGATACAGGAAGCCTTTTTCAAATCGGAGTTTTTGAAGCAGAAATAAGGCAGAAAATGCAATTTACATTTATGCCCCTAGCGGAAAGTCTATGATTTACTTGAAAATTTACCCACGATATCATCATCATCATCATTGTCAACCATTATCAATCCACTGCTGGACGAAGGTCTCCCCAAGTTTCCTCCACGACGGTCTGTCTTGTGCCAGTCTCCTCCATGTCACTCCCGCATATTTACGAATTTCATCCACCCATCTCCCATGTGGTCTTTTTCTGGGTCTTTTCCTGTCCCTTGGAATCCAATCTAAAATTTCGGCTGTCCATCTATGGTCTGTCCTTCTGGCAGTATGTCCAGCCCATTGCCATTTCAGGGATTTAACTCTGATCATGATGTCTTCCACTCTCGTCATTTTTCGGATCCACGAGTTCCTCTTCTTATCTCTCCTGGTTATACCAAGCATGCACCTCTCCATGCTTCTTTGAGTTGTCTGCAGCCTTTGTATGTCTCTTTTAGTTAAGGTCCACGTCTCTGCACCATACGTAAGCACTGGAAGGATGCATTGATCAAACACTTTTCTTTTAAGACATAATGGCATATTGCTCTTGAAAATTATGCTGTTTCTTCCAAAAGCTCTCCAGGCAAGTTTTGTACGCCGATTAATTTCTTCACCAATGTGACCCTCACTTGATATCTGCTGTCCAAGATAAACGTACGTGTCTGTTATCTCCAGCTTTTCTCTATCAATCGATAAATCTTCATTTCTTGTAAAAGCATTGAACATCACTTTTGTCTTCTGAAAGTTCATTTTTAATCCCACTTCTTTACTCTTGTCAGCAAGTTCCTGGATCATACTCTGCAGCTCTGATGGGGTAGTTGCAAAAATGACTACGTCATCAGCAAAACGAAGGTGGGTTAGATAATCTCCATTAATCTTTATCCCTTTGTTTTCCCAGTTCAGTGATTGAAAGACATTTTCCAATGTGGCATTAAAGAGCTTCGGAGATATGGTGTCACCTTGTCTCACTCCCTTTCCAATTTTTATGTGTGTTGTATTTTCAAACAGCCGAATCTTTGCACTTGCATTTTCATAGATGTTATTAATAATATTAATGTATGCATCTTCAATACCGCAGGATTTCAGAGCCGTGGTAACTGCTGATGGTTTCACCGAATCAAAGGCTTTTTCATAATCGATAAAAGCCATGCACAATGGAAGTTCATATTCCCTCGCTCTTTCAATCAGTTCTCTCAGTACGTGGATATGATCTATTGTGCTGTAGCCACTCCTGAATCCAGCTTGTTCTCTCGGTTGAGCCATGTCCAGTGTTACCTTCAAGCGGTGTGAAAGAACTTTAGTGAAGATTTTATAAACCACTGATAGGAGGCTGATAGGTCTGTAGTTCCTGAGATCCTCAATGTCACCTTTTTTATGTAGCAGGATCATTGTAGCATTGTTCCAATCCTCAGGAATCTTCCCTTCATTAAGGCATCGAGTGAAAATTTGGGCGAGTACTGTTTCAATTTCTCCACTTGCTTCTTGTATGATGTCTATAGTAATTCCATCTTCTCCTGGAGCTTTCCCTCGCTTCATGTTCTTGATTGCATGAGCAACTTCTGCTGGGAGGACTGGAAGAACTCTGGTACCTTTCATGATGTCTGGAGTACATGTATCATCCCTTTCATATAGTTTGGAGTAGAAATCTTTCACTCTTGTCAAAATTTCGCCTCTATTTCTTGTTATAGAACCATCTTCTTTTCTCAGAGCCATAATCTGTTTTCTTCCCTTACTGAGATGTCCCTTTGCTATCTTAAGGCTTTGGTTGTTTTCAATTGCTTTCCTCACTAGCTCACAGTTGAATTTCCTTACGTCTTCAGTGATACTTTTTCGTGTTGTCTTGCATAGCTCTATATATTCCACTTTGGAAGTCACATCTACTTTAGTTGTCCTCATCTCTCTTCTTTTTGCATCAACATTTTGGTTTTTCCTGATAATTTGTTCACATGCAACTTGTTCTTAGATCCAGCTAATTTTGTTGCTGTTTCCATTAGAGCTTTGGTTACTTTTCTGTTAACTTCCGAAATATCCACTTCTTCCGATGTTAGGCCTTCTAAAGCAGAGAATCTGTTCTTCAGTTCCAACTTGAAAGTATTATGGTGTTTTTTAAGGTTGGTTATGTCAATACATTTTGTTTGTCTTATGAGCTTGCCACGTTCCAGTTTAGTGTTGAGGTGCATCTTACATCTCACCAATCTATGGTCACTACCTGTGTTGAACTTGTTCAGCACACTGCAGTCTTCGATGACGAATTTTTTGTTACACATAATAAAATCAATTTCACTTGTCGTCCCAATTGGATGTCTCCATGTCCATTTCCTGTGTGGCTTTTTCTTGAAAAAGGAGTTCAAGATGAAAAATCCTTCTGCCTCTGCAAACTCAACGAGAGTATTTCCACGCTGGTTTCTGTTGCCGTGACCGAATTTACCTACTGAAGTTTCATTCTGTTGCCGTTGCCCTATTTTTGCATTGAAATCTCCCATAATTATCTTCAAGTGCTGCTTACCTTTATTATTTAGATGACGAATTTCCTCATAAAATTCTTCAATTTCTTCTTCAGCATGACTTGTGGTGGGTGCATAAGTTTGAATAATCTGAGCCTGGTATCTTCTCGATAGTTGGATAACGAGTCGTGCAGCTCTGTCAGAAGTGGGACATCGTCGGGCTAAGTGAGGTAAGGAGAAAAGGAGAAGATCTCATTGAACTGAAAAGTGGACATCTCTTCTATTATCGTGGGACAGATACCCACGATATACCTGCAACTATTTGTCCGATTTGAAAAATTCTTTTTGCGTTGGGAAGCTTGAAATATGCGAATGATGATCCTTTATTTCGTTTTTTACGATGTACAATTTCGCCGCTAGGGGGCGTAGAGGTAAATCGCGTTTCCCCCTATATCTCTGCTTCTAAATCACCGATTTGAAAAATTCTTTCTGCACCGGATAGAGCTCCTGATGGGAAATCGTTTGCACGTTATTTCTAATTTTTTTTAAAAAATGGTTTGGCCACCAAGGGGCGTAAATCTTAATTTCCTCTTCTGATGTATTTGCAGCAAAATATGCTTCTAAATTCTCGATTGAAAAAATTCGTAGTTTGTAGACCAATAGTACTCATGTCGACAAACCTTTTAGAAATATTTTCTTCTTAAAATAATGCATGGTTTCTACGCCAGGGGGCGTAGATGTATATCTTATTTTTATCAATATCTGTACTTCTAGGAGTCCGATTTGAAAAATTACTTTATGTTGAATAATGTTTCCAGTGTGACATGTTTTTCATATAATTTCAAAATTGTCAATTAATTCATAGACTTTCCGCTTGAGAGCGTAAAGGTAAATTGCTTTCCCCCTATATCTCTGCTTCTAAATCTCCGATTTGAAAAATTCTTTCTGCAACGGATACAGCTCCTGATGGGAAATCCTTTGCACATAATTTCTAATTTTTGTAAAAAATGGTTTAGCCACCAGGTGGCGTAAGTCTTAATTTCCGCTTCTGATGTATTTGCAGCAAAATATGAGCTTTTAAAATTTCGATTGAAAAAAGTGGTTTGTTAACCGATACTCCTCATGTCGACAAACCTTTTAGGAACATTTTCTTCTTGAAATAATGTATGGTTTCTACGCCGGGGGCGTAGATGTATATCTTATTTTTATCAATATCTGTACTTCTAGGAGCCCGATTTGAAAAAATTCTTGTTTGTTGGATAGTGTTTCTGATGCGAAATGTTTTTCCTATCAATTCAAAATTTTCAAGTAAATCATAGACTTTCCGCTAGGGGGCACAAAGGTAAATTGCGTTTTCTGCGTTATTTCTGCTCCTGAAACTCCGATTTAAAAAATTCTTCCTGTATCGCATACAAGACTTGATGGAAAATATTTTTCACATAATTTCTAATGTTTAATAAAGAATGGTTTGGCCACCAGGGGGCGTAAGTGTTAATTTCTGCTTCTGATGTATTTGTAGCAAAATCTGGGTTCCTGAGAACTCGACTAAATTTTTTTTTTCTTGGACCGATAGTGCTCATATGGAAAAACCTTTTGAGAATACTTTCTTCCTGAAATAATGCATGGTTTTCTCACCATGGGACGTAAAGTCACATCTTATTTTTGTCGATATCTCTGTTTCTGAGAGTCCGATTTGGAAAATTATTTGTGTTGGAGAGCGTTTCCGGTGCTATATGTTTCTGATGTAAATTCATGTTTTTCTTAACGCACAAGTCTGCAACCAGAGGGCGTAAGCTCACGATTCAGTTTACAGCAATATCTGAGGGATTAAAAACCCGATTAAAAAACTTCTTTCTTCCGTCTGATACTATTGTTTTCCATACCGGTTGAATTGATTTTGAATAGCTTTGATAAATTTAATTTGCGTCAGAACGGATTCAAAAGACGTGCTTATTACATACAAAAATTCGGTGTGATCTTTCTTGTTTTGTTTATGCCCACGTTTTTATATTTGTTCTCGTGGGCTAATTTCAAAACTCAAACAAATCGGCAGTATTCTAATAAAACATTCATTTTTACAACGAATAAGCAACATACTCTAATGAAATGTATAGGTTAAAACATGGACGTTTTAAAATCCCCACATTTAAAAATCCTACAGTTTAAGATTACCATAAAAGAAAAATTCTCACAATTCAGTACATGAGAGTTAAGTACCCACTTGCGTTAAAATCGTCACACCAGAAAATGTCAGTTTAAAATCATCACACAAGAAAATGTCAGTTTAAAATCATCGTTGGAACAACAGAAGTAGAAAATGGGAATAAGAAAATCCGGTACGTAAGTATAAGTGGGTGTTTAAAGGAAACGTTTGGCTACTTCACACTGAATAGCAAACCAATTAACGCAATTAAAATGCATCTTCGCGTACCATCAAGATTAGCAACTCAAAGGAGTTCAACCAAGGTGATCTTCTTCCGGAAACTGGAGTAGAACCCTGAGTTATTTTATAAACACGTAGCCTTTATAGTTATTTTTCATTCAGTGTTTATGATAGAGAAAACATGTAGCATTGATTACAATTTGCAATTACTCAACTGAGTGTAGATTTCTTGAAGGTTATGCAAGACAACCTTTGATAGAGCTATTTTGTCCTTCAAGGAGCTTTTTTCATTTATCGTTTCTGTTCTACATTAATATATCCTCAGAACATAAGGAAAAATAAGAAAGCGGTGTTCAATAAGCAATTTGTTAAAACGAACGTTCTTCAGGTTTGCTTGCAAATTTATTTCTGGTTTACAAGTTAACATTTTTCAGTAAAACAATATACTGTATTTGCTTTGTTCGAGATAAGGACTATTTTTGACTGCTTTTTTTTCTCAGTAGACATCCTTTTTGTTTGGGGGTTTAACGACTACTGTCAGCAATTCGATGGGCTGTAAGCAATCGTCCGTTCTTAATTTAGGGTCACTGATTCCAGGAAAGGGAGATGGCCAGTGCTGTTCTCTCAACTGGGACTCGAACTCTGACTCATTCGAATGGATAGTCAGAAGCCATACCACAGTCTTAGACCACTGCGCCACCGGGACGTGGTACATGTTTATCAAAACTATATGTCAATAAATTCATAGAATGAACTCTTAGGTTCTTACATTTTCATAGATTAGAAGTATGAGACGTCTTTTCTAAAAACATCCATAAAAAATTTATTTTTTGTATCAAGGATTTTCCAGAAACGTTTCCAGTATGAAGATATGCAGTGAAAATAATTCTGGCATAAATTTATGTTTTTTTTTAATCTTAGCAACTTACACAAAGTGATTATGGAAGTTCTGTTTTAAACGACACAGTAAAATTGACAAGCTTTAAAGCAATCGAGATCTAAACTTACTGGATATTTTATAGAAAACACTTAAAATACTTGAATCAAAGATGGAGAGTTGTTTTTTTCTTTATCCAGCGAAAAAAAATTCTTAGGTAAAGACATTCGTTCGACGACGGTACAAAATATCTTTCTCCTACAGTCTGAAACACTTTTTCCACCATGTTTTTCATCGGTTTTCGTAATTGTAAGAAACTGAATGTTCTACATTAATACAATTGTAATTGTAAGAAACTGACTGTTCTACACTAATACAATTGTAATTGTAAGAAACTGACTGTTCTACTTCTGTTGGAGGTCGCATACATTCTTACTTCCCGAAATTTTGTACCCTTGGGCTAACACCTTTTAGTCTAGTCACTTACAAAGCTTCCATTCTTAACAAGTGCATTTTTTATGCTTTGAACTTGCTGATATTCAACCGATCTCAAGAAAAAAAAAGAAAAAAAAGAAGACTCATCTAAATATTCTTTGTTTTCATAATTCTGACGTCAAGATATGGATCGTGGGCAAATACCGACCTGCGGAAATTTTAGAAATAGTTAGTCTAGATGTTAGACTCGTAATTAAAAAATTATACCAAACTGTAATCAGTAGTCAGAAATCATTCATGGACACCCTGTATTTTATAACACTGTGCTGCAGTGTTATACAGGATGTCTTTTCTTTTGTGGGGGTGTTGTAACACTCTCTCAGAACCACTGTGGGGGTCTGAGAAAATGTTAGGCTCGAGGTGTTAAAATTAAGATGGGGTGTGTTAAGACCCCTCAGGGGTCGTCTGAGAAAAACCATGACTATGCCTTTCCTATCTTTTCCGGAGCTTAATCTTCTCACAGAATTTTCCCCAGATAAAAATGGGAAACATTTCTTTTTTTTTTTCCATTTACGAGATGGATGAAATTAAGATTAAGATGTTCGTACACTTTTCATTTTACTTCTAACAATGTTTTTATTAAACTCTAAGAAAAACTGGGCAACCAACTGAAACTTTAACTGGGCAAAAACAAAAAAAAAATTGTCCTAGATCTGAATATGAGAGAATACATAATTCCTATCACATGAGTAACTAACTGGCTCGCTTGTGCTTCGGAAATGTTAGCTTACGATACGAGCATGTAGAATTCGAAAAAGAGAATACGGGGTAAGATTAGGGCAATTTGTTAGTATATGATAAAAGAAGAGTATCAGCACAAGCGGCGACAACAACAACAGAAATGATTAAAGAGAGGAAGTATAAGAACCCGTCATTGTATATGAAAAGTTTTTCTAAACACAAAACCGCTCTGAATAACGCGAAGAATTAAGGACGGAATGCACGACATAATATCCGCATGAGAGAGAACCATCAGCAAGGAGAGGTCAAAGGAAACGGATGAAACCTGATATACCCAGGAAAACATTTTGTAAAACTGGAGCAGAACTATGGTCTGTGATCGTGATGGCTGGCATGCAAATGAAATATATGCGTGCTATACAATATATACACATAAATGTCCATACACGCACACGCATACAAGATACAGAACATATCTATATATATACTGTATATATATGCAAAATCCGGTGTCAAGATGTTGCCTATTTTTTCTTCCAGCAGCAAAGGAGAAGATCCCTGCACAGAGAGAATCTCTGCGAAGTTTCTCTATGAGCTTGCCAGTTCTCGAAAAAATGGTAGTGGCAGGTCAGCACTAGAGATATTCAATTTTATCTCTAACGAAAAAAATAAGCAAATATGAAAAAAAGTCCCTCTTTGGAGTATTTGGTATTCAGGTATAGATGACGCACAAATGCTTTTATTCCATGGTTTAGCAATCACCATGATCATCTAAGGCTATAGGGAGCCCGTTCCTAATTTAGAGCCACTAGCTTCAGAGAAGGACAGAGCCTGGCGTAGCCCTTCCCTGTAAGACACAAATTCCGTGCCTCATTCGGGGTTCGAACCCGTGCCCAACTCGGACGATTAGCTAGAGACCTTAAAATTTTATTACTCGGCCATAAATATTTGCATCCTTATTCCTACTTGTTCTGTAACTGGAATGGCTTTTTAAAGAACACTCAGCAATGACTTGTGGTAGCATTTGATGGGAAAAGTTAAATTAAAGAAAAACTTATCTCAAGAAAAATCTATATCACACAATTTACCGTCAGCTTTTGTTTTGTTTACCGCCAAAGTTCAGAACGATGGTAACAGAATTTCTTTCCCAGCTAACACCAGGAGCTTCCTCATTAGTTATCAGTTGTCTAAGAGTCCAGAGAAAGCTAGCAATCAGAATTTAAGAATAAACACAAAACGTTAGCTGGCTCCAAATCCGTCCTTCGAAGGAGCTAAAGCTCCTTGAACAGATTTACATATCACTCCCTCAAAACTAGATTAAAATTATAAACAGAGAGCAGAGATATTGTTCGTGTGGGTCGCCTGAAGGTTTAAAAATTGAGTTGTCAATTTTTTTCTTGTAAATTAACACACAACTGGCAAACAATTTGGGAAATTTTGATGGAAATTATCAAGCACAGACTCTACGCATTACAGAATATCCTGCTGTTTCTGTTCGGTGTAGTTTTAATAACGAAATTGTAATTTAGAAGGTCACAGAACTTTTTAGTATGAAAACTATTATGAAGAAGAGGCTCGAACTCATGCTAATTACTGATCCGTTCAGCGAGTTGTTTTTTTCAACTTTCCAACCTGCATTTCGTAACAGTATTTTTTCTGAAAGTAGTGGAAAAAGAAATGTGAAGTTCGGAAATTTTTCAAAATATGTTCGATATATCAAAATTTGATGGTGTTTCGTAAGGTTAAAAATTCTGCCTGTTGCAGGTCGCCCAGTGCGAGGGTCATCAGTGACCTCAATATTTTCGTGGACGATTTCTGTAAACACCTAGGAAGTTTTGTATGATGATGTATCATTCATGTTAATTATTATTATTCTCTGCAGCGTCCACCAAATGTTGCTGTGCTTGTACAAATGCAATCTCCTCAGTTAAAGTGGTCTCTTCGTTGAGAGACGGGCATCCCTTGCTGAACTATTGACCTTATTAGGTAGCACGCATGCATCGTATTCGATAACGTGCCAAAGACTGACACACACAAATGCAGCCAGTTTTTTGCTAGCTGAAAGGTTGTATTTGAGTAATTTCTAAGGAAGAAACGAAGATACGTTTCAGCAATCAGTATTTGGTATCTCTTCTTTATCTTGATTCTTATACATGCTGCGACGACTCCATCTTTTTTCATATATTTTTTCTGTTTCTTACTAATTTGGTTCAAAAACTGAAGTATCAGAGTGGATGTAGATGACAAAAGAAACTGAAGGTTTCTATTTTGAGACCTAACTCATAAATCAAGCACAGTGAGGAAATGTAAGGTCAAGGTTAAAATCCTCACATTCAGGGTCACAGTTTAGAAGTGAAATAGCTTAATCTGCCGTGATATAAATCAAAACCACCAGCTCTTACATAAGATATTACATGTCAGAAAATGAATGAAATGTTGTTTCATTCACGCTAAATGAAGAGCTATTGTTATTCTTGACAGGCGTTTATCTAACGAAATAAGAAAGTAGAGGGTGTTGGGGGGGGGGGAGAAATATGGTTCCCTAGAATTGCTCTTTAACTAACGCAGTGTTTGTTACATGTGAATGTGCAATCGCGCAGTTGATAATAAATCTAGTTATTCATTCATTTAAGCTTTCATAGCTTAATTTTATGAGTGAGCATCGGAGGAAGGTTTCACTAACTGGCTCTATGGAAGGGTGAGATCCGGAAAAGAAAATAACCTACTTACTACCTATGTCTCATCCTTGTCCCGAAATTACATTGTCGTTATTAAAAGCTGTTACCTTAGCCTTCAGGCTGTCGGTGAGCAAGAGTTTATCGTAACGATGGGCCACTGGTCTTTGACCATTAATCCGAGATTGGCCAGTGTTCGAGTCACGGATCAGGTATGGGTGGAGTGTTTGTCCGATGGCACTTGCTCTGTCCTTTTTCTGGAATAAGTAGTTCAAAATTAGAGACGAAAGGCTAATTATAGCCCTCGGAGTTACTCAAGGTGGTCTTAAACTCAAAAAAAAAAAGCGAGTGTCTGTTGTTCATTGAATTTCAAATTTCTTCGCTTACCCTGAATGTTTTCGGGTTTCAGTAAAAGTCAAGCAGCGGGACTCACTACTTGGCATACTGAGTGAATATGATCTCGTATTAAATCTAAAACATAATTCTGTGAGTGTTAAAACAAAATGAAGACAGTGGTAACACATTGTGGTACAAATTAAGACATGAGGGATAAAACGATGGCCTTGCTTGTGCAATCAAATGTTAGGAATATTCAAGACGAACGTGGAGAGGTCTTGTGCTGCTGCGAACAGATCTTTGTGCTGTCGAGAGACTCCACTGAGCACAGTGTAGAGTGTATGTCAACAGTGCTCATACAAAATCGAGGCTCGACACAGAAGTGAGTACAATAGGGAGTTTTGTGTCAAAATTAAAAATGGGGTTTTATCGTAAGATCTACATTAGCAGGGCTGTATTCTCGTGTTGTCCAAAATGGCACGTGTATGGGGCAGCATATTTTGTTTGAAGTAAATATTTTCTTCAGTATTTTTTATACCTATGACCCAGAAGGCAGTTTAAGAATTGATTTACTACATCATACCGTGTAACTAACAAGAGCCTTGAGGTGGCTAATCGCCAACATACTTTTCAGCATTTAAATTAACCAAAAAAAAAAAGCTATTTAAAAATACACCAGAAGTTTTATTCATTTTTTCTGTTGCAGCTAGATTAAGCAGAAAGCATCCGGAAAATGAGAACCCTTTTTTCGATCGTCGGTAGACCCTTTCACATTGCTAAGTATTTTTACTCCCAGATGTTACCTGTTAACTCATAATTTTTCTTGGAAGAGTAAGAAATTCCGGTAACCAGCATAGCACATAGAAGTTACTCTTTTTTAACAACAGTAGCTTCGATTCAATTAAAATTCCCCAGTCAATGAAATTTCGAACAATATGTTTCTGCTTTTATGAACAGCAGACTTTTCTGTTGATTCGCTACATTCCAAGTTTAATGTTTACTAAATACGATCACCAGAAAACGATGGGAAAAAAATCCGTCATGTTTCATTCAATTTTCAAAGATTTTCTTTAAGTGAGATATATAGCTCCACTCTTTTAACGAGCATTGAAAAAATATCAGTAAAACAAACACTGACTCAGTGTATCTAAATGACCTAAGAACCACAGAAGTTCATACAGCAAATTGAAAACAGTGATTGTTTTTATTATCCCATCTTTTGACAATTTTCTAAATAAGAGATCAGATGTTACAACAAGGATCAGATACCTGAGGAGTGCTCAGAAAGTTCTAAGCCTAACACACTTATAATCTGACACCCTGGTAAAATTAGTTTTCGATAATTTTAGTGCACTTGGTACACGTTTGTTCAAACCGTAGTTCTTCAAAGTATGACCTAGCGGGGGTGGCGGCAGATGAAATTCATTCACCGAAACAGAAATTTGGAATCTAAATATTAGATCGTAGTAACAGCTAAAATCTTAATAACATTTCAATTTTATTTAATTGCAGAAATTGTTAGTCCTTACTACTAAGTTTACCTGTTGTGAGAAACGTTACCTCATATTCGTCTCTTAGGGGTTTGGCTGGTGAACAATAGCAAGCACAGACAGTACGCCATTGTTTAAAAAAGGAAAAATAAATAAATCAATCAAAAGCAGATCGCAAGGTAAAATATAACGGTGTCGAATTCATTAAATCGCAATTATTGTCTTACTAAAGAATTCTGTAAATTTTAGGAAATATATTGAGTCAAAAATCATTGCAATTTATTTTACTTCACTGTGTGGTTGTAGAAATTAAAATGAGACCAAGAAGACATTTTATTTAATCACTGTACTCCTCCCTACTTGAGTCCTGCTCTTGTTTTGACTTGGGAAGTCCAAACGTGGGTGCCCAGAAAATGTACTTAAGACATACGCTCAAAAAATGATTGCATGTAAAATACACATGATAAGAAGCCATGCACACATTGAAAAAAAAAAAAACATTTTCTCCTATAATAGTACAACGACTGAGGAATTACGATCTGACTTTCCGTTGTAATTCAGCACAGTTTCAAGAACTATCCACGACCGCATTACTCATTCTGTAAACATTCCTGAAAAGGTTTACGGTGAAAAAATCTTCAGGGCACTTCATTTCATAAAAGATATCATAGATGTTGTGACAGGACGGTAGGGGCGAAACTGGAAAGCAGCAACATGGTTAGCCTTTTGGAGAAGCATTGCACAAAAATTTAATTTTCACTTATTCTTAAAGTGATTTACAAAGAAACATAGGATTTTACCTCTTTACATGTGATTTTATGTAAAAAGGTAAAATCCATTTTTACATGTGATTTTCAGTTTTTTAATTCTTCTGGTATTAAAGTGTAGATAAGACATTCTACAATACACGGCTAAAGTGGTTTTATGTTATAAAATAGGATGAGCGTTAGGGTTTGCCTTTGCAATTTGTTCCAGTTTTTTTCTTAATTGAATATAAGTATAAAAATATTCCTTAATAACCACTGATCTAATTTGTAACGTGAAATAACTCCAAGATATTACAACATATTTACAATTTAGAAAGTGATAAAAAATATGGTAATTCCAAACTCGTGACGATAGGGTTGTCAAAAATTTACAGTGCGAAAGGTCATTTCATTTTTAGAATTGCTAGAGTATTTAGCTTTCAGTGCTACTAGCTCCTCGGATTTTTTTATCCAATCGTTTGAATTCTTCATCGATATTACAGACGTGGACGATTAAAATGTGACAGATGCAACAAGCCATATTTTATTTAAAACTTAAACCCGTTTTTAGCCATTTTCGGTTTCCTCAAATATTTGTTGATAAAACTAAATCGAAAAATAGGTTAGATAATTGTCCTTTCTCCTTGAAAACCACCTGCGGAAATAAATACCGGATTTCAAGCAGAAAATGCCCTGCGGCAAGCACTTAGATGAAACGCCCATGCGGTATTTATTAATTCTGCAGGATTCTTCACATTCTAGATAAGAAAACATTCTGTTTTAAATTTCTGAATAGGTAGAATTTATCATTCTTTAGTGATTGAATCGACAAACCAATAGTTCAGAGTAGTGAAATGAAATTAAATTTCTGCGATGAAAGGATTCTGAAAGCGAAAACGGTAACAATTTTACTTTGCTTTCATGAAGTGTTTAAGGAAAAAATTCTAATTGTTTGATTTCAGATAAATGCAAATAGTTCTAAAGTGCTCATTTAACCAAATCATAAATTTCGAGGATAGGTTTCCTCTTTTCTTTTAAGTTTGCATAGTGCATATTTTTTGCTGTATAACTCACCAATCACTAATGCGTTTGTATCTCCGAAACAAAAAAAAATGTAAATGCATGGAAACAAACTGGTTTATGGCAAATGGATTCCTTTGTTGGTAAAATAAGAAAATACACGCCTTATGCAGGTAGAGTCAGTACATCGCTACATGCTTCATACAAATGTTGTTATTTTAGCACAGTATCTTGTTCAACATAGAAAGATTTCATGTAGGTTGCGTTGCGATCATACAGCATTCAGTGAATGGAAGTTCATTTTTAATTTGGTATGAGCTTTATTAATTAACTGTAAATCACATGAAGACACTAAATTACAAACCACATTTGCTGATACTTAATGAAAAACGTCCAATCTCTATGCTGTCCACCTAAACTACTGTCCTCAGGAATACTCCCTTCACAGAGGATGTCTAACTCAAAAGTTTGAGGGTGGCTGAGTGGTCAGAGACGCAAGCCTCTGGCAAATTATCTGAGCTTGGCATGTGTGTCCTGGATGACGAATGAACATACTCTGGTCCTACAGAAAGAGCCTTGACCCCTACCAGGAAGCACTGGCCCTGAATTACACACAGAAGGTTCCTTATAAAGCCTGACTCTCACTGTGGCCACCAATTCTCGAAAAAAAAAATGCAAAATTTGGAAAAACACAAATACAAACACTGCAAAGAACGGGACTAGGTACCGGATTCAGTTCCTTTCTTTTTTCTTAATTGCTCGTGAAAAAAACTTACACAAGCCCATTTTTCAAGTAATTTATGTGATCACGCCACTTTTTATTAAAAGCGCGTCATACACTGAAGTACCAAAAAAAAAAAAAAAAAAACTGTGATATCCCTCCAATACGCGGTTGGTCCTCCTCGCGATTACGCGATTAGATAACGGTAGCAACGCTACGGGACATGGACTCCACGAGCTCTCTGTGGTATTGTGGAGACAGAGCATACCATGCTTCCTGAAGATCGTCCCACAATTCCGTAAAGAAACTTCCAAGGATAATTGTCTATGGGGTCACCAGCGAAGACTCGGAAGCCGTCGACCCCGACTTCCTCAGGCAAAACGAGCTCAGGGACCCTGAGAGGTGCAGGGTGCTGTTCCCCGTTAAACCTCGTAGAAAGAGTGGTAAAATCCACTAGGTGCTTGAACTGGCCCAAAAGGATTTCAAATCAATTCTTAAAAAAGCCAAAGAAAACTGCAAAGAATTCTTGAGAGAGACCCGTTGCTTTAAATGAAATGGGTTCAGTCACCATAAAGCCAAGTGCCCAGAGGTGTTTGAGTCGTGTGCTCGCTGCGGCCAGGCGGTTCTCAGGCACCAGAACTGTCCCAACGAAGCTTGCTGCCCCAACTGCCATAAGGCTAATGAGCTCTTCCGTCTGAAACTCCAAACGGACCACTCGAGCCTGGGTACTGAATGCCCTAGTCTCTAGCGTGAACTTCAGCAACAAAGACGACGTATTGATTACAGCTAAACACCAGTCGCTGCTTCCAAACGGATCTGTGCACCCATAAATTTGTTTGTGCAACGCGGATTGTGCGTTCTCTGAGCTTGCATGCCATCATTCAGATGTGTCTTGTCCTAATGTGTTTTTTGCCTTTTGTCTGTGTTGTGTTTGTGCTAATTAAAGGCCCTGAGCCCACAAGTTCGCGTGTGATGGAATCTCCCAGGAATGTCCCAATGGACACACGGTCCATCTGGGCACGTTCCCACTTCGCGCCACCCATCCTTGAGTCCGAGCCCGCGGTCCTTCTGGCTTTCCAATGGGATTGGTATCATAACGTTTACCGCAGTAAACGTGCACAGTGGGATCCATCTTTCCTTGCAGAGTCCAATGATCGGATGGAGCAAGAACGATGCAAATCAGTGACTTACGTCCACAGCGGCCTCGCACGCTCGATTTCCTTCTGAGTTTGCGTAGTCCAGATACATCTTTGAAATTGTTGACCACATAAATCCAAATTTCGAGGTAATTTCTGAGATGGTGTGATCTTGGGCGCCGACTATCATACCATGTTCGAAGTCGCTTAAATCCTGATAAGATGCCATCTGAACTGCGAATGCTACTACTTGAGCTTGCGGAGATATTTGCCTCTATATATACGTCGTCTGTGGGCGATACCATTTACCGCATGGGTGTGGTGGAATGCAGTGGAAATGGTAAAGCTCTTCCTCGTTTTTTGGGTACATCAGTATATTAACTGTAAATTAAAAGAAAACGCATCTGTCAAAACAGCAATGGAAAGAACTAAGGGTAATATTTGAACCTTACAAAATGCATAGGCAGGGGTTACGCTGGCTTTTTAAAAGTTTTCGCCAACCCATTCGCCAAATTAAATTGTTTTTCGCCAAATGTAATCTGAAATCGCCAATTTTTTTTTCAATCTGCATTGGAAATGTAGAAACAATAAAGTTTACAATAGTACAAAAGCAATAAGTTATAGATTGTTTGCAATTAAGCAGCAAACTATTATGCCATATATCCTGAATCCTAATACAAAGAAATACGGAAACTAATTTTCAATTTTGAACTCATTATTACCTATAAAATTTCTAAACAAAGAATTGTTGACAGGATAAGTTTCAAATTGATTGAAAAATTGGGTATTACATTTATTCTGTGGCTTGGTTCTAAAAGGGCCTGTGTAAAAAAAATACAGATATTGTTGAAATATTGCACTTTATTACTTATAGAACTTTCATCTAATAGCTATTTTCATATAAGTCGTGCAATATTGGTTGATGATTCACATCAAAACATAAGAAATCTACAAATATGATCGCATAAAAAGATTCTATATTAATTTTTAAAATATCATTGGCATTTCCAAAGCAAAATTTGCATTTGCCTGTTTAGTACCAAGAAACAGAATTATTCAAAATGCATAATACATAAATACATAAATCAAGCATAAACTAATCAAAATACTAAATTCTGTGGGCAAAGTTCAGCCCATTTTCTGTACGCTTCCTCAAAATTGAATTCTTCCATTTTGGAACCATTAATGTTTATAGCCATTAAATATTCCAAATTTATCACTTTGAGTCTGCTCCTTAAGTGAGTCTTTATCAAGTTTTGGTGTGAAGAGTCCCTTTCACAGTTTGCTCCTTAAGTGAGTCTTTATCAAGTTTTGGCATGAAAAGCCCTTTTCACAGTCCACTGTTGATTGTAGCAACGTGAGGAATATGTTCGCAAGACTAGCTAAAATAGGATGCATCTCGTCATTCTTTAGCACAAATCTAGTATTTTCTAAAACCGAAAAATCTTTGTTGCTGTTGCACAACACCTTTTCTATACTTTGGACCTCAGTCATAAGTACATGTTTTTCTCCTAAAAAAATATCAGAGTGTTTGAAGTGTTCACAAACAGTACGCACACATTTCTCTTTGTCTTGGAAAGAAAGGACCATTGATATGCTGCGGGTCACTTCACAGTATTTTTCTTCAAAACGTGCATGTAATTGTTCAACAAGCTTTTGCCCAAACAATGAACATATACCCTCAGACTTTAATTTAAAATCTTCACTGTATTTAACTGTATGCCCATGGAATGATGCATTTCCTTCATCATCAACCACAATTTCTTCCAGAAAGGTTTTCAGTTTTAAACCTTGTTTTGATGTGGTTAATTCTATGATAATATCTATAGTAGAAGACAACAACAGTTGAAGATCTATTTTTGAACTTTGAAAGCTTTTACATAAAATGGCTACATGGTTGAGGACATCACTGAGGAAACATGTGACATAAAGAAACACGTATGTGCTAATACTTTTTACCAAGCTGGCTGATTTTGCTGACCTGTCTTCCAGAAAAAACAGGTCAACAAAATCAAAACACCAACGAACGCATCATAATTTCCTAATATTGCCCGCACGGCACCCTCAAATGATAACCACCGAGTGCGGAATATTTGTTTGAATCTGGTTGAACATTCTTCCTCTTTCAACACAGTTTGTACTTTTTTCACTGGGACATATTCTTCAAGGACAAATGAAAATAACTGAAAATACAATTCACAATCTCTTAGAATTTTATAAGGTAGAGGATGGAGTCAGCAGCAACAGATGCAGACAATGCTAGCCTATGAGCAATACAATGGAAGCTCAGCAGATGAGGAACCAATGTCTCAAGTCTCGTGGTAACACACGATTTTCTACCGCTCATTGCGGCTGCACCATCAGTGGCAACTCTACATAAATATTCCAAAGGAGGATTTTTTCTCTTTCAAACACTTCAGCAGTTCTTCTGTAATGTGTTCTGCAGTAGTATTCTCTGACTGCCTTATAGATCGGAATTTCACCACTGGTTCAACGTCTTTCGTGTAGTGAATATGTACGATCACGTTTTGATGAACAGTAGATTCATCTATCATTAAACGGAACAATTTTGCTTCGAAAACTTCCCTTAGAATTTTTTCCATAATAATGCTAGAAATAGCCTTTTGAAATTGGTAACACTCGAATGATGTGTATAATTTGTGTGCTTATCAATATTCAGGGATTTTAATTGTGTTACGCCTTGAATGATGCACAAGTTATTCAAGTCTCCCAAGAGACTATTCGGTAGATAATTTTTGGCCATAAAATATACATTTCGCAGTGCAGAAAGTATTGCTTCCTGGCTTTCTGAAATGCTTTTCATAACAGCTTTTTTCATATTTTGCTTTTCAACCAAAGCGTTTTCAGCAGCTCCATGGCTGTTGAGATTAAAATACTTTCCATGTTTAACTACATTTTTTTCTTCAGAATTGCACATCCAATTGTGAAAACATTTTGAACTTGAGAATTTATGCAAGTTTCATATAACATCGCCCTTTGCTTCGAATCGTACCGTAACCATGGTCTGTTACGAGTCCATTCTAGTCTTAAACCTCATTCGTCCCTTTTCCGTAACTTTGTTCTTAATTCTTGTGTTGGTGTAATACCCAATAATTCCTAATAATTTTGTAATTTATCGACATTGTCAGTTTATGAAGAAGTAGAAGCACACGGTATTTCGCAAAAAGCATGTAATGCCGGTGGATTGGTTAATTCATCATTCGTTTTGGTTCTTGAAGTAGATGTCGATGATATTCCGCATGTAGAATCTTGTAATATTGGAGGAGAATCGGAGATCTGGCACAGAAAAAAACTTTTATGGAATGTGCACCGGCTTCCGGTAGCCTTTTCCTTTTCTTATTCATGGAGATATACAATCAAGCGTGCATAAAACTTCAATAGCGATACAGGCGGAAAGTTAATATCGGAATGACCACTTTACCGGAAGAAGTGCGAAACAAATCACATGACGTCATCGATGGCGTCACGAGACTAAAACTTCTTGTAGTGCTCAATAGAAGCGAAGATGAGACACGAGGGTCTACCACAGAATTGGGTCAACGCGAGATATGGATATTGGACAGCCAGGAGCATAAAAGAGAAGGGACAGGCAGGAGCGATGACGCCAATCTTTTCATGCAATTGCTTTCCGTCTCACACGCAATGTAAAAAAGAAAAAAGTAACTAACATTCGAATTTAATTTTTCAAGTACCAAATCGAGTAAAAATTAAAGATTGTTTTTGCTTGGACGTCATTAAAAAAGGTAAGCGCCCATATTTTCGCCAAAACATTTTATCAGTCGCCAAAACGATTTTGTTTTCGCAAATTGCGAGAATGGCGATCTGCAGCGCGACTCCTGCATAGGGATTATCCAAATTTAACTTTAGTTATATTTTATTATTTTCAGCAAAATACAGTCCTGCTAGATTATAGTTGTTGCCTTACAGATTCTGTCTCCGAATCAGCTGAGATGGCACATTTTCCAGTAAGTTATTATCTGCACAAATTGGTCACATGCAGTAGTATACGACTAATGAACTTCCTCAATAATGTCGAAAAAAAACCACTGGACAAATCACCTGTGTCTATTTTGAATTCCCCGCTATTTCAGTGTAATGAGTGATGTACTGCGCTGTAGCTTTTAATGTCTATATTAAGAGCACTATGTCCAAACCGTTAGGAAACTGAAAACTGAAACTTAGCTCTCTGCGCCAAAGTTCTGTTAGGATTTCTGCCTCCGGATGTCTCTAAAGGACTTACCAGTGGTAACTCTACATTTAGTTACAAGCAGTGTTGCATTCAGTGTTGCGTTTTTCCGGGGGTGGGGGCAATTACGAATCTGGAGGGTGCTAAAACTTGTTGACTGATTATATATACATATATATATATAATAAGGGATGTATGGTCAGGTGATGCGTAACATCACAGCCTCTCCTTGACAAATGTCAACTCCGCCTTCTCGTGGTGCATCCTGTTCCCACTAAAGGGGCTCTGACGACCGCCAATAGCGGTATAACTATACCATCGGGATTAGAAGGAATGCTATCCCACACTCACCAACCCGCTTGGCCAGCGTGGTGAGTTATGGCCAACCCCCCCCCCCAAATGATTCCACAACTTAAATCTTGGCCATCAGTCTCCGGCAGCTGGAATGTACCTGGCCAAGGCAGCGGCCAGTGCGACATGAAGGCAGAGGGTGCTAAGAATCCCCGGAGGACCGGACTAGGCTGCCATCTGATTCTGACCTTGGCTACGTATAATGGACGCTCCCTATCTTCTGATTCAAGGCTTCTTGAATTGGAAGAGGAACTACAAAGGATCAAGTAGGACATCGTCATGCTAAGTGAGGTAAGGAGAAAGGGAGAAGATCTCATTGAACTGAAAAGGGGACATCTCTTCTACTATCGTGGGACAGATACTGGCAGAACTAGTGGTTGTGGATTTATAATACACAAGAAACTGAAGGATAAAGTTGTAGAAGTTGAAAGTTCCTCTGACAGAGCTGCACGACTCGTTATCCAACTCTCGAGAAGATACCAGGCTCAGATTATTCAAACTTATGCACCCACCACAAGTCATGCTGAAGAAGAAATTGAAGAATTTTATGAGGAAATTCGTGATCTAAATAATAAAGGTAAGCAGCACTTGAAGATAATTATGGGAGATTTCAAAGCAAAAATAGGGCAACGGCAACAGAATGAAACTTCAGTAGGTAAATTCGGTCACGGCAACAGAAACTAGCGTGGAAATACTATCGTAGAGTTTGCAGAGGCAGAAGGGTTTTTCATCGTGAACTTCGTTTTCAAGAAAAAAAGGACATGGAGACATCCAAATGGGACAACAAGTGAAATTGATTTTATTATGTGTAACAAAAAATTCGTCATAGAAGACTGCAGTGTGCTAAAGAAGTTCAACACAGGTAGTAACCATAGATTGGTGAGATGTAAGATGCACCTCAACACTAAACTCGAACGTGGCAAGCTCATAAGAGAAACAAAATGTATTGACATAACCAACCTTAAAAAAACACTATAATACCTTCAAGTTGGAACTGAAGAACATATTCTCTGCTTTCGAAGGCCTAACATCGGAAGAAGTGGATATTTCTGAAGTTAACAGAAAAGTAACCAAAGCTCTTATGGAAACAGCAACAAAATTACTGGGTCTAAGAACAAGTTGCATGTGAACAAATTATCAGGAAAAACCAAAATGTTGATGCAAAAAAGAAGAGAGATGAGGACAACTAAAGAAGATGTGACTTCCAAAGTGGAATACATAGAGCTATGCAAGACAGTACGAAAAAGTATCACTGAAGACGTAAGGAAATTCAACTGTGAACTAGTGAGGAAAGCAATTGAAAACAACCAAAGCCTAAAGATAGCAAAGGGACATATCAGTAAGGGAAGAAAATAGATTATGGCACTGAGAAAAGCAGATGGTTCTGTAACAAGAAATAGAGGCGAAATTTTGACAAGAGTGAAAGATTTCTACTCGAAATTATATGAAAGGGATGATACATGTACTCCAGACATCATGAAAGGTACCCGTACCAGAGCTCTTCCAGTCCTCCCAGCAGAAGTTGCACATGAAATCAAGAACATGAAGCGGGGAAAAGCTCCAGGCGAAGATGGAATTACTGTAGACATCATACAAGAAGCAAGTGGAGAAATCGAAACAGTACTCGCCCAAATTTTCACTCGATGCCTTAATGAAGGGAAGATACCTTAGGATTGGAACAACGCTACAATGATCCTGCTACATAAAAAAGTTTACATTGAGGATCTCAGGAGCTACAGACCCATCAGCCTTCTATCAGTGGTTTATAAAATCTTCACTAAAGTTCTTTCACACCGCTTGAAGGTAACACTGGACATGGCTCAACCGAGAGAACAAGCTGGATTCAGGAGCGGCTACAGCACAATACATCATATCCACGTACTGAGAGAACTAATTGAAAGATCGAGGGAATATGAACATCCATTGTGCATGGCTGTTATCGATTATGAAAAAGCCTTTGATTCGGTGAAACCATCAGCAGTTACAATGGCTCTGAAATCCTGCGGTATTGAAGATGCATACATTAATATTATTAATAACATCTATGAAAATGAAAATGCAAAGATTCGGCTGTTTGAGAATATAGTACACATAAAAATTGGAAAGGGAGTGAGACAAGGTGACGCCATATCTCCGAAGCTCTTTAATGCCACATTGGAAAATGTCTTTCAATCACTGAACTGGGAAAAGAAAGGAATAAAGATTAATGGAGATTATCTAACCCACCTTCGTTTTGCTGATGACGTAGTCATTTTTGCAACTACCCCATCAGAGCTGCAGAGTATCATCCAGGAACTTGCTGACAAGAGTAAAGAAGTGGGATTAAAAATGAACTTTCAGAAGACAAAAGCGATTTTCAGTGCTTTTACAAAAAATGAAGATTTATCGATTGATGGCGAAAAGCTGGAGATAACAGACACGTACGTTTATCTTGGACACCAGATATCAAGTGAGGGTCACATTGATGAAGAAATTAATCGGCGTACAAAACTTGCCTGGAGAGCTTTTGGAAGAAACAGCATAATTTTCAAGAGCAATATGCCATTATGTCTTAAAAGAAAAGTGTTTGATCAATGCATCCTTCCAGTGCTTACGTATGGTGCAAAGACGTGGACCTTAACTAAAAGAGACATACAAAGGCTGCAGACAACTCAAAGGATAATGGAGAGGTGCATGCTTGGTGTAACCAGGAGAGATAAGAAGAAGAACTCGTGGATCCGAAAAATGACCACAGTGGAAGACATCATGATCAGAGTTAAATCCCTGAAATGGCAATGGGCTGGACATACTGCCAGAAGGACAGACCATCGATGGACAGCCGAAATTTTAGATTGGATTCCAAGGGACAGGAAAAGACCCAGAAGAAGACCACATGGAAGATGGGTGGATGAAATTCGAAAGTATGCGGGAGTGACATGGAGGAGACTGGCACAAGACAGACCGTTGTGGAGGAAACTTGGGGAGACCTTCGTCCAGCAGTGGATTGATAATGGTTGACGATGATGATGATGATGATGATGATATAAATAACAAAATTGTGATTATATATACATATACATATAATCACAATTTTGTTATTTATATATACAGTATATTAATACATATAAAAATTGTAAATAGAGTACAAAAATTTTCTTATGCTCTTATTTCGCAAATGCAGATTCCAAGACATCTACCTATACAAGTGATTAAAAGAGTAAAAATGTTATACCTTTGCTTTAATTCAGTAATGCACCACGGATTTCGTCATGTGGTGGTGTAAAATATTGAGGACGCTAGTAAAGATAAGGTTGTGCTGTAGAAAATCCCTCCAAGTCAATAGGAGTGGTAAAAATGTCCTCGCCTTAAAGCAAGCGTGTTTCGGATTATTAAGGTACCATTACAGTGTTACTTGTAAACGTATGGTGTAAGCCATTCTCCTGCCATTTGATTTCATCCCCTTTAGATTATTTAGATTAGCAAATAGTAGAAAAAAAAACAAAAACTAACCGTTTCGATGTCAGTTTGAGGTGCCTTGATTATTTTTTGTCACAGAGTGTAAACCACCACCGCCAGAAAAAACAACGACTTTATTATGGGAACAATTTCTAATAATTTGATATTGTTAAAACTTATGTATCAAATATTTTGTTGTATTGGAAGCACTAACGTCACGTTAGCTACACTGAGGCTTAACCGTAAACATGGAAAGTCAGCTTCCAGAAGACTGAAATAAAACTGAATATCAGCTTCCAAAATATGATGATGCATTGCAGTGCAAGCATCTCTACTCTGTGGAATTAGGTTTTTATTGTAGAAGTAGTCCGTGTTGTCAGTGCTTGAAAAATTGCCCCTTCAGCGCGGACTGTTTAATGTTTTGTTGAAGGATGATAGAAATTTTTGATTGAAGTTTATGTTTTTTTGTTTATTATTATATTTCCCACCATTTTCTTAAATTTTTTTTAGTTAATTTCTCAAAATATTTAGTTATAAACGAACACAGTTAGACTAAACATAAGGGGAGATCGCCCAAAAACCTACGGGGAGGGCCATTTATAGATTTTCGGGGGCTAAGCACCCCGAGAAGACGCCTGAATACATCACTGATTACAAGCAGTGTGTATAAGAAAAACTTTAGATGCACCTAATGAATTTATATTGGATATCATTGCCAAATTCTGAATAAAAGTTTAAGACCCTAACCATTCTATCTTCTACAAATTATTGTTAAAGTAAAGTAACTGCTGCCAGTTCCTGAAAATTTATCAATTTTATTAATTATCATTTTCTACCAACCACTGAAAACAGAATAATAGGTTGTACGGATCCGCGAATTTCCTTTAACAAAATATTTTTATATGAAAGATTTCCGATTCAAATTTATGCTTGGGAGCCTGAAGCTACTACTTCAGGTAGAGCTTTATATTAACAATGAGTTAGCTTTACATTAGTAAACACCCTCCGTTTTACATATTCGGAGCGATAACGAAGTACCACATGCTACCAACGTAACGTGCGACTACTATAAATTGTACACACTTATCCTCTGTACGTAATCAGAAACGCAGCAACGTAAGCCAATTTGACAGCGGCCAGATAGTTTGGGCACGGAGGCCAGGTGCCAGCATTTCGGAAACAGCCACACTTATTGACTGCCCATGTACTACTGCATCAAGGGTGTACTAGGAGTTAATCAACAGTTCACAGATATCCAAGAGAAGGCCTCACATTGGTCAGCCACGCGAGGTTGATCCCAGAGATAAGTGTGGGATGTCATGACTGATATCTCAGCAAAGACGTGCAAGAGTTACCCAGCTCACCCACCAGTACAACAGCGGTGCAGTTCGACGCATTTCCACATGCACCGTGCGCCGTACCTTGCTTCGCCTGAGGTTCCAGAGCCGAAGACCAACGAGAGTACCAATGATGACACCTAGTCATCGCAAACAACGCCTCGCACGGGTCAAGGAACGTCAGCAATGGACCTTCGACAGATGGAAGAAGGTCGTCTTGAGTGATAAGTCCGGTTTCTTGCTGCCCCATTCTGATTTTCGGGGTTACTAATAGGGTAAACAGCATGAAGCCCTATTCCTTGGTTTCGCAGTTGGGGTTCAACAGGCCGGTGGAGGTGGTGTTCCGGTCTGGGGAGCTTTTTCCAGGCAAGCCCTAGGTCCGTTGATTATCATCGTACAACCACTGAACGGTAGACGCTACAGGGACCTGTTAGCCAACCATCTCCATTCATATCTGCAGAAGGTTTATCCGGACCAAAGTGCCGTCTTTCTATAGGACAACGCACAGTGTCATCGGGCTCGTATAACTACCTAGTGATTGGAGGAACACAACAACGAATTCGACACTTTGCCTTGGCCCCCAAACTTCCCTGACTGTAACCCAATTTGACAATTGTGGAATATGCTAGAAGGAAGTGTGAGAACTGCTGATACTCCTCCACAGAATGAGAGTGACTGACAGAGCTGCTGCAGTGGACATGGGTTAAGTTATACATGGAGGATGTTCGACACCTTGTAGAATCTGTTCCTAGGCGTCTGCGAGTCGTGTTTGCACAGAAAAGTGGACCAACGCGTTATTAGGTAGGTGTTCCTAATGCAAAGGTAGCTGCGTGTGTACGCAATACTACAGTTAAAGTTCCACTTTGGGAAGCGTCAGTTGTACTTTATTTAGGTTCTTTAGTTTTCTCACAATCAGTGTAATGTTTTGCTTATTCCAGGGCAATCACATTTTGAACATACTTTTCATACCAAATACATATAATCTACGGTGTTTCGGACTTATATAAGTTGTTTTCAGTTTCTCTAGTAGAGACTTTTTTTTGCAATGATCTTAATTCTGTTACTTAATTTTTCATAATGTCTCCAGTTAAGCTTGCCTACAGAGCAGCTAAAATTTACAATTTGAGAAAAAACAATTCAAAATTTTTTCTGACACCATCAGATCATTTAACCTCATGGTCCTAAATCAATAAGAATGCATGGTTACTTTATTAAGATGATGAAGGCTGACGAATGACTCTTGAAGTGGTATGAACAAGGACGAGATTTAGCCATAAAACGCTGAAAAAGAGTCATTTTAGAAAATTGGCAGTTTGGTTGTGAAAAAGCCACCACCCTCAGGAAACAGGCGAACTATATGACTCATGTGAGGGAGAAGACCATGAAGGTGCTTCTAACCAAGTAACAAGCCAGTGTGCACAAACACACACAAATGTGTGCATGCATAGTCGGTTACCACGATGAGAATTCGTAGGATTACCCCTCCTCCCCTGCTAAGAATGTTTCTGTTGCATTTTATTAGCTATCGAGAGTTTCGGTTACTACAAATAACGGCCATAATTTGGACTTTTGATACCGATTTCCCATTTTACTTGACGAGGCACTTAAAAATCGAAAGCAGGAAACTGATGAGGCTCAAGAGGTCGCTCACCTGATGTTTGAAAAACGAAAAGAAGATACGAAGAGACGTTGTAAACATGGTACAGAAAAGGAAAAGAAAAAGAAAAAGAAAAAGAATGATTGCCTTACTGCTCGAAAATTATTTCGTGATGGGAGGAAGCACGAAATCAGGTGTTAAGTCCAAAAGAAACTGCTACTTAGTCTTAACAAAGTTTAGAATCAAAAACACAAAAACAACGAAGGAGAGAGACTTTCGTCAAATGCAATATTAGAATAACATTAAAAATTTCTTCAAGTACCTTTGAAAGAAAAATGATCTTTTTGTTTAATTTCGGGTTATGATTACCACCATGAGCAACTCAAACGGCAATAAGCAGTGGCCCGTCCGTAATTTGGGCCACTGGTTCCAAGAAAGGAAGAGCCCAGGACTATTTAGGACAATGATCAAATTCAGGACCTCAGACTACGCTGCCACCGGGGCAACGCAAAACACTCTAACATTTAAAAGTGAATTTTAAAAGGTGACTTTTGTTACATGGAAATTATTTTCTAGCATTAACCCATTTCAAAGTACATATTAAAATTTCATGCTCATGTAACATCCTGTTTCTCTTTTTTTAGTAATGCATCAAGCGAACCATTTAAATAATTAAATGGATCATGTGAAACGTAATTAAAAGAACATGTCATATTACGCCGAATAGCTTTTTTCTTTTCGAATACTGATAATGATACGAAAATGAGAAATTTATTCGTTCCAAACGAAGTTCAAAAAACTCGAAGTTTCATTCATCAGGGTCTCATGTTACCGAACATTCATTTACAAACCAGAGGGAGCAAACCCAACGTCCAAGCTTTACAGAAGTACGAATTATATTGGATGATGATGTGACACTGCAAAAGGATGATATCATAATCTAGTTAGCCAAAAGATATCTCCTAAGTATAGTTTTCAATGCAGAACGTATTAAATGTACCAAGTGACCAAAGAGCATATACGAGACGTTTTCAAGATTAAATTATCGTTCTGACTCAAAAGTATTTAAATAATTCGTGGTTATAAATCAGAGACTAGACATAACGAGTCTTAATCTAATCAAAATAGAGAGGGTACACTCAAATCAAAAGAGTCATGGTAAGATACGAGACGATCGTAACAGAAAAGGTTGGGCTAAAATTTACTCCTGGTAAAATTAGAGTTACAGCCATGACATAATTACTATAAAAGCATGAAAGAGTAATGAATAAACTGTTCACATTACTCGAAGGACGGACTGTGAACAACAAAACATGCTTAACTGGAATCGAACCACTGAAAGCTTATGAAGATGTCCGTATGGGATAAAAAAAAGAAATCAGCATGAATGGGCTTGGAAGACAGAAAGTCGTAGAACTGCTCAAGAGAGGGAGTTTGAGAAAAGGCCGACAGGTTTTTACAACACTGGATCTAGAATGGTTGAGTCGTACAAACGCTGGAGCAACTTCCTCATTATTCTACTAAGTTACATGCTGGCCGCATTTCTTGAGTTTGATGCGTCCAGGAGATATACACGCTAGTGGGATAACGAAGTGTAATGCAGTTTTTGCGACTCCAGAATGTAACAAACCCTTATCTTTGCAAAATAACATCAGTGAATGCTTTCCTGTCTTTCATATGTTCGAAACCACTCAGCATAGCAGACGAAAACGATTTGGAAATAACACAATTTCGTATTTTAAAATGTCGTGTAAACAGTCAGCAACGATGAATGCCGTATTAGCATAAGACTGGGCTCAAGTACATTATCATTATCATTATTGCTTTGAGCTCCTTAGGATTGTTTGTTAGAACCCATTTGAGGACTCGGACACCGAATTCGACAGGTTTTTGAAGTCACCTTCCTTGTCCAAATGTAACACGAGCATTTTGACTACTTAATGCAACAAGCGCCTATATTGTTCAAGTTTTTCAGCGTCTATTGCATTCGGAACTTAATTTTCTACCAACTTATTTCAACCGCAAAAAATGCTGGCCTTGATAATCATTATATCTCATATATAATTTCCGTTGTGATTCCGTATGTAAATGCTGTACTTTGTTGCCATAGCAACTAAACCCGGTTTTACCACGTTACGTCTGAGAATCAAAATAGTTTCAACAACTCCTTAGAAACAGGGAAACGTTACGTCGCAAAATTGTATTCTATTTTTTCATTTATAAACGACTTTTGGAGAACAAACACATGGATTTATAAATAGCACTGGGCAGCAAATGTTTACAAAAGTTTTGCCCCAAAGATTAAATTGATCATCTCTTATAGATTTCGAGGTGCTGAACGCGAATATGACAACGAAAATGAAAAATTGGCTACCGTTTCTAAGAGATCCGCCACAGTTTTTAATGCGTATTTACCACATGTATCGGTAAATGTCCACTTCTGCGTCCGACGTTGCTTTGCCTATCGCTTGTATAGCTGCTTAGGATCATCTCTAGAGACCGTTCAACAGTAGTCAGTTGGTCAACATAGAAGTGGACAACTTTCCCTTGTATCGTTTCTCCATCATTGCAATTTCCTGACGGAAACGTTAATCGTGCTAATCGTTAACCATGCCGCAGTTGTCGAGGAAGAAATCCAAGTAGGAATGGATCAAGTGTATCCTTAAGGACAAAATGCTGCCATGTTTGTGATACAGAGACAACATGTCCTCAGCCAGTTCCTAGTTTCCTGCCCTGACATTTCCGAGGAAGTTAGTTGACACCAGACGAAACGCGTCCCAAGCTTTTTCTCATTATTCTGTAGCAAGTTAGGGAACATTTCGTCAATGAAGAACTCTCGGATCTGAGGACTCACAAAAATCCCCTCTTTAATTTTCACTTCCATGAGTTGAGGGAATTTGTCAGCCAACTACTTGAAGGCTGATCCAGTCTAGTCGGTGGCTCTCACGATTTTTTTGCCAGACCGAGTTTGACGTGTAGGAGCAGTAGCAGAATGTGTGCGTTTCTGCCAGCGCTGGATGTTGAAAATCCTTCTCTCCGACATTCAGAGATTTTCTGGTCGGCCAGTCTCTCTTCACATAGTGCAGATTCTTTGCTCGGCTGTCCCATTCCCACAAAAAAAAAAAAAAAAAAAACCGGCAGTACTTCGTATATCCCAGCTGCATACTCAACCACACAGACACTACCTTCAAGTCACCACAGAGATGCCAGCCATACTTACTGTATTAAAGATAGTCCAACAGCTGTTTTTAGGTTTTCGTGGGTTTCTTTCATGTAGACAGTGTGTCCGACTGGAACAGATAGCAGCTGGTTTCCACCATGCAGCAACATCGCCTTGAAACTCAACTTCGACGAGTCTACGAATAATAATCGCCATTTGTACGTGTCATGTTTGATTCCAAGGGCATTCATCAGGCCATCTGCATCGAAGCAGAACACGAGGCCATCTTCCTTTCGGAAGTAAGGTGCAAACTGCTCATGACGAGTGCGAAACGAAGTCGCTCGGACATTTCCCTTGAGAAGATTACATTGTAGAAGTCTTGTTTCCAATATCTCCGCTTTGACCCTGTACAACTCCAGTTCAGGAACACGATCGTTTAGTTCTTGTGAGAGAATGTGTGGCGAAGATAACGCACCGTGGCCGACATATGGATCATCATTAGACGCTGAAGGCTCAAAAGAATCCGACATCAGTTCGCTTCCGTCCTCATCGTCCTCTGAATCGAGGGAAAATTCTTTTGGAAGTTCAGTAATGGAAAGTGCTTTGCAGTGCGGAACTGGTCGGATAGCAGATATGTTCGGTTAGGCTATTATAAACTACTTTTACCTCAGGAGGCCTCCCGAAACATGTAGTACCATGCAGAAGTAGCAGCCTCCCGAAACATGTAGTACCATGCAGAAGTAGCAGTCATTTACATAATTGCTTGGCTCCACCAAAACATATACGAACAGCAAACGGCATCGACACTGGACCGCCTTTCAGTCACTTCGAACGATTTCAAGCACATGTACCTCAGCATATGTGTGGGGCCCATAACTTGTCCTGGTCCCAGATCAGATCTTGCATCCGAAATAAAGCTGGTACGCCTTTTTCATTATTGGAGTGATGGCCTTTTTCCGGCTTGCAAACGTCACCTCCCCTCAAATACCGGATGATCCAAAGGTCGCGCAAAACTTTATAAAACAGTAATTCGCACATTTTCTTCAGTAGCGCAATTTGCACAGAATAAAATGGGATTTTTTTCTGAAATTAAAACATTTATTGGACAATTCATGGTCACCACACATGGCTTTATCGGAGGTGATATACACTCACGGACAATGCAATTTTCGCACCAAGAAGGAAGCATCGGATTGAACTGAAATTTTATGAATGTAACGATAAAATGAATGATACCCATGATGGCAGATACAGAGCTGCAGGACAATTACAGAGGAATCTGTGTCACGCAGTCCGGTCATCTTCAATAGCGCGTCATACAGCCTCGCCTCGTCGGCGAAAATGCTGCAATACGGCCCGGCATGGAGGCGAACAGGCTGTCCCACACGTGTTGGACAGTGTGCTCCAAATCTCGGATAGTGCGGCACGGCGACAGCCAGTGTTTCAACTGGTCCCACACATGCTCGATAGGGGGCATATCTGGTGAGCGGGAAGGCCATGAAAGTATCTGGACATGACGTAAGCAGTTCTGGGCAACCCGTGCCGTGTGCGGGTGGGCATTATCCTGCTGGTATAGCGCACCTGGAATCCCGGCCAGGAATGGAAGCACATGGGGCCGTGGTATCTCATCCACATACCACTGACCCGTCAATGACCCACGTACCACTACTGGAGCTGATCGGCTATCGTAGGCAATGGCTCCCCAAACCATAATGCCTGCAGTGGGGGAGGTGGGGCGCTCGATAGTGAGGTTGGGATTGTGTCGTTGACTCAGGGACCTCCACACCCGGACACGATGATCATCTGTCCCCAAAACGAAGCGGCACTCATCGCTAAACACCGCACGTCACCAGTCTGTGGCGTTCCACGTCGCTCTGGTCTGGCAGCACTGCACACGGAGCTGGCGATGTTCCTGTGTTAATGTTGGCACACGTAGGGGGCGCTGGGATCGCAGATTCGCTTCCACGAGATGTCGGAAAACGGTTTGTGGGCACACAGGGGCCGCTACATCTGCCTGTATAGTGGACCGAGTCCGTGTGGTCTCCGTTCGTGCCTGGCGCATGATCCGTCGATCCTCTCTACCGGTGGTCCTCCTCCTTGTCCGTCCGGAGCCACTCCACCGTGTGACAGGGCCGTCACGTGTCCACTGCTCCCACCAAAATATGACGGTAGGGACAGAACGACCCACGTGGCGGGCTATATAGCGCGCCAAACAGCCTGTGGTTTTGAGCCCGATGATCCAGCCTCTTTCAAAGTCCGTACGTTGCGTAAATCGACGTCTCTGGCGTCTACCTGGTTTTCGTACCACTTGCTTGCGTCGGCCGCTGCTTTTCACTTTCATGGGCGATCGATTACACGCCGCTTTATAAGGTTGCCAGTTGGTGCTTGCAGCATCACAACAGGGTGTGCGGTCATGCGCACTCACACCAAACGTGGGTCATTTGCATACCAGCACGCATTCTAGCTGAAGAAGAAATTGAAGAATTTTATGAGGAAATTCGTGATCTAAATAATAAAGGTAAGCAGCACTTGAAGATAATTATGGGAGATTTCAATGCAAAAATAGGGCAACGGCAACAGAATGAAACTTCAGTAGGTAAATTCGGTCACGGCAACAGAAACCAGCGTGGAAATACTCTCATAGAGTTTGCAGAGGCAGAAGGGTTTTTCATCCTGAACTCCTTTTTCAAGAAAAAGCCACACAGAAAATGGACATGGAGACATCCAAATGGGATGACAAGTGAAATTGATTTTATTATGTGTAACAAAAAATTCGTCATAGAAGACTGCAGTGTGCTAAACAAGTTCAACACAGGCAGTGACCATAGATTGGTGAGATGTAAGATGCACCTCAACACTAAACTCGAACGTAGCAAGCTCATAAGACAAACAAAATGTATTGACATAACCAACCTTAAAAAACACCATAATACCTTCAAATTGGAACTGAAGAACAGATTCTCTGCTTTAGAAGGCCTAACATCGGAAGAAGTGGATATTTCTGAAGTTAAAAGAAAAGTAACCAAAGCTCTTATGGAAACAGCAACAAAATTTGCTGCGTCTAAGAACAAATTACATGTGAACAAAGTATCAGGAAAAACCAAAATGTTGATGCAAAAAAGAAGAGAGATGAGGACAACTAAAGAAGATGCGACTTCCAAAGTGGCATATATAGAGCTATGCAAGACAGTACGAAAAAGTATCACTGAAGACGTAAGGAAATTCAACTGTGAACTAGTAAGGAAAGCAATTGAAAACAACCAAAGCCTAAAGATAGCAAAGGGACATCTCAGTAAGGGAAAAAAACAGATTATGGCACTGAGAAAAGAAGATGGTTCTGTAACAAGAAATAGAGGCGAAATTTTGACAAGAGTGAAAGATTTCTACTCCAAATTATATGAAAGGGATGATACATGTACTCCAGGCATCATGAAAGGTACCAGAGTTCTTCCAGTCCTTCCAGCAGAAGTTGCACATGCAATCAAGAACATGAAGCGGGGAAAAGCTCCAGAAGAAGATGGAATTACTGTAGACATAATACAAGAAGCAAGTGGAGAAATCGAAACAGTACTCGCCCAAATTTTCACTCGATGCCTTTAATGAAGGGAAGATTCCTGAGGATTGGAACAACGCTACAATGATCCTGCTACATAAAAAAGGTTACATTGAGGATCTCAGGAGCTACAGACCTATCAGCCTCCTATCAGTGGTTTATAAAATCTTCACTAAAGTTCTTTCACACCGCTTGAAGGTGACACTGGACATGGCTCAACCGAGAGAACAAGCTGGATTCAGGAGTGGCTACAGCACAATACATCATATCCACGTACTGAGAGAACTAATTGAAAGAGCGAGGGATTATGAACTTCCATTGTGCATGGCGTTTATCGATTATGAAAAAGCCTTTGCTTCGGTGAAACCATCAGCAGTTGCAATGGCTCTGAAATCCTGCGGTATTGAAGATGCATACATTAATATTATTAATAACATCTATGAAAATGCAAGTGCAAAGATTCTGCTATTTGAAAATACAACACACATAAAAATTGGAAAAGGAGTGAGACAAGGTGACACCATATCTCCGAAGCTCTTTAATGCCACATTGGAAAATGTCTTTCAATCACTGAACTGGGAAAACAAAGGCATAAAGATTAATGGAGATTATCTAACCCACCTTCGTTTTGATGATGACATAGTCATTTTTGCAACTACTCCATCAGAGCTACAGAGTATGATGCAGGAACTTGCTGACAAGAGTAAAGAAGTGGGATTAAAAATGAACTTTCAGAAGACAAAAGTGATGTTCAATGCTTTTACAAGAAATGAAGATTTATCGATTGATGGAGAAAAGCTGGAGATAACAGACACGTACGTTTATCTTGAACAGCAGATATCAAGCGAGGGTCACATTGGTGAAGAAATTAATCGGCGTACAGAACTTGCCTGGAGAGCTTTTGGAAGAAACAGCATAATTTTCAAGAGCAATATGCCATTATGTCTTAAAAGAAAAGTGTTTGATCAATGCATCCTTCCAGTGCTTACGTATGGTGCAGAGACGTGGACCTTAGCTAAAAGAGACATACAAAGGCTGCAGACAACTCAAAGATGAATGGAGAGGTGCATGCTTGGTGTAACTAGGAGATATAAGAAGAGGAAGACGTGGATCCGAAAAATGACAAGAGTGGAAGACATCATGATCAGAGTTAAATCCCTGAAATGGCAATGGGCTGGACATACTGCCAGAAGAACAGACCATCGATGGACAGCCGAAATTTTAGATTGGATTCCAAGGGACAGGAAAAGACCCAGAAGAAGACCACATGGAAGATGGGTGGATGAAATTCGAAAGTATGCGGGAGTGACATGGAGGAGACTGGCACAGGACAGACCGTTGTGGAGGAAACTTGGGGAGACTTTCGTCCAGCAGTGGATTGATAATGGTTGACAATGATGATGATGATGATATATATATACTTGGTGTAACCAGGAAACATAAGGAGTGGCAATGAGCTGGACATAAGGAGTGGCAATGAGCTGGACATAAGGAGTGGCAATGAGCTGGACATAAGGAGTGGCAAGGGACTGAAAAAGACAGAAGAAGACAACGCAGGAGATGGATGGATGAAATTCGAAAGCATGCCGGAGTAACATGGAAGAGAGTGGCTTAAGACAGACAGTTGCGGAAGAAACTTGGGAAGACCTTCATTCAAAGTGGTTTTGACGTCAACAGCGCGTAGCCAATGAAAGAAGGCAAGTGTCGTGATCTGGCCTGGAGGGCATATAAGGTGTGGTGTAGGCAATCTGAAAACAAATCACTCGTTGCTGTCGTGGATAAAAAGAGCGATTTATCAGATTTGCAAAATGGGATGATTATCGACTTTCAGGCCAAGGGTGGCAGTATTTCTGAAACAGCGCAGTTTGTGAACTGTTCGCGTGCTGCTATGGTTAAAGTGTATCGTGATTGGAAAAATGGCACCATTGCGAATAAGCGATGTGGGAACTGCGGAGCACCACGTGCCATTAATGTGAGAGGTGAACGATCGATACGCTACAGTGGAGCAACTCACTGGCAGAATGAACCATGGAACTACCGGAAGACAGTTCAGCGAACCCTGCTGAGTATGGTGCTCCGATGCAGACGGATGGTCACTGCATGTATGTTAACGAAAGTGCATCGGCAGAAAAGGCTTACATTTGCACGGCAGTATCGGAATTGGACCTCCGCTGATTGGCAAAGGACTGCTTTCAACAATGAGTCATGTTTTCTGCTTCATCGAACAGATGGACGTTGGCGTATAAAGCGAGAAACGTCGAACAACAAACATTCTTCAACTATTGCTGGAAGAACACAAGCTGGTGGGAGCAGCGCTATGGTCTGGGTAAGGTTTTCGTGGCATTCTCTGAGTCCACTCATACCTGTGGAAGGCAATATGAACCAAATTCGTTATAAATACATTCTTGCAGACCACGTACACCCATACATGTTAATTGTCTTCCCTGGTGCGGATGGAATCTACCAGCACGACAATGCGAAGTGGCACACAACTCGAAATGTTCAAGAGTTTTTGGAAGAGCACAATGAAAACTTCAAAGTACTTCCCTTGGGGCCTAAATCCCCAGACTTAAACCCAATTGAACATCTGTGGGACCACCTCGATCGTATTGTTCGCTCTATGGATCCTCCACCACGCACCCTCCAGCAGCTATCAGATGCACTTGAGTCAGTATGGCTCCACATACCTGTGAACACCTTCCAGCACCTAACTGAGTCACTCCCAGGCCGTCTAGCTGCTAACCGCACTGCACACGGAGGTTACTCTCGATATTGGCTAGTGGTCACAATAATATGACGGCCGTGTGTGTATATGTATGTAATTTATATATATATATATATACACACACACACTATATTGACAAAAGTCACGGGACACCTACAACAGAAACACAACATAGGACATAGTGACATACATTAGTACGGTGTCGGTCCACCTTTGGCCGTAATGCATGCACTGACCCTTCGACCCATGCCTTCGACAAGGTTTTGGAACACAGCGATAAGTATGCCCTTCCATTCAGTACATAATGCTGTCGCTAACTGTTGCTTAGTAGTAGGCCTTGGTTCCAAACTTTTTATGCGGGACTCTAATTCATCCCATAGGTGCTCTATGGGATTAAGATCAGGGCTCTGTGCTGGCCAGTTCACACACTATACGGAATTATTGTCAAGCCACGCCGTAACGGTCCTTGCTTTATGGCTAGGGGCTTTATCCTGCTGGTGCCAACAAGGCTCGGTTCCATAGTATTACTACAGAGTTTGTAAAGCATAATTGTCCAGAATATCGAGGTAGACATGCTGGTTAACAAGCTTGTTCACGATAACCAATGGGCCGGAACCATGACACGAAAAAACCCTACACGAGTACACTGCCAGCTCCAAACTTGACCGTAGGAACAGTACACTGTGGTAAATAGCGTTTTCCCAGCTGCCGCCATAACCATACACGGCCATCAGACTGATGGATCGTGTATCTGGAATCACCAGTCCATAGGACCCGTTTCCATTGATCTACGGTCCACGATAAATGTTCTTTATACCATGCTACACGACGAGTCGCATTCTGAGTGGAGATGAAAGGCATATGAGCAGCCACACGACCACGGTAACCCTTGGAACGAAGTTTTCTGCGAATGGTACATGTGCATACCGAGGTTCCAGCATTTTTACTCACCTGTACACTGAGGTCTTGTGCAGTACTCCGTCGATTAGCTGTAACGACTCTCCTGAGGCTTCTGTCTATCTATCTATCTATCTATAGATAGATAGATAGATAGATTGATAAATTGAAGTTTAGAAATTCCCATGAACAGGAAATAAGGAGTTTAGAATCGGAAAATAGACAACATATCTGGGAGTCCCTTCAAATTTAGTAACATTAGATAGCGGAAAAGCAGAAAATCACAGCCGTAAGAACGAAAGCGGAATTCATGTTGTCGGAAGAACAACAACTCCCGAAGAGAAAAGATAAATAAAATCCGAGCAGCTGTAGAGACAATTCTGATAGAGGGCGCTGTCACTCCGTGGGAGGCGAGAGGAGAAAAAATCGAGTGATTTGAACTCGGAAAAGGAGAGGTCGTGTGATTTGAACTCGGAAGAGGAAAGGTCATGTGTTTTGAACAAGATAGAACTCAAGAGGAAAAATAACGCCGGCGCTTTATGTTACGTGTCTTTAGTATGTGTGCGGTCAGTCATCTGTTAATTATATGTTAGATGTTTATTTGAGTCTCGTGTGAATTCATTGTGTCAACAACAGCGGAAACACGAATTTCCTTTGGATTATTGTGCTATTGTCAACTGATATATACCGACCTCAACACCCGCGATTCCAGAGCCGTCGTCCAAAAATGAATGGAAGGTAAGGTCTTTTTTCTTCAATTCTGTGCATTCCTGATTGATTTATACGGCGACACATTACACATGTCTTTCCCAATATTAGAACCGATCCCCAGAAATGCTGTCTATTTCCCGATTTTCAATTTTTTTCATAATCAGAAAAACATTACCAAAAGGAGGCATCAGAGAAATATTCCTGAGCTTTTTGTAAAGACGAAGGTGCATTAAGAGATAGAATTTGATTAAAGTCATACATTTCTGATATAGCTGCTTTTTCTCAGTCTTTTAATTTCATCTCATATTTCCAGGGTAAATGTATTAACTACACCACTTGAAAATTTATCCCTGATTATGACAAGCTTTCTGCTCTTTCCTGGCAATTAATATCTAAAAAGTTAAGAAGGACTATAGAAGCTAAGAAGGACTATGATGGGTACAAACCGCTAAATCAAAACGTAGCTCATTTATCAAAAGTGAGTACAACAGTTTTGTTAAATGAGTTAAGTTTTTCAGTTTTGTTAAATGAGTCAAGTTAAAATGAGTTAAGTTTAGCGTTTGTACCCATCACTTGTTCAGTTAAAAAATGCACATTAAATGCACATTAAAGTAATTAAACTAAGAAATAAATAATTAAATAAATAAAGTCAAAAATTTTCCTCTAATACTCAGATGAACTGGCAAGGACAGCAAATTTTTGCTACAAATAAGATTATCAGAAAACTCTTAAATTCTTTAAATCTGATTGTAATTTAATTAATTTTGTGACGAAATGTTAAAACAGATTTTATCTGAATGTGACGAAACATCAACTATATTACTTAAGTCAAGATAAAGGAAAGGGAAGAGTGACGACGTAACTTCCTGCACTGTCATTCAATAATACAATAGCTGAAGCGGATAATTTTTCCTTTTCAGAGTCAGTTGGTTTCCTTAAATAGTTTGCCTTTCATGCTCCGCCGTCGATGTCCAGACAGAGCTAAATAACCAAAGCACAGAGTGACGCAATACAAAAAACGCTGCAGAAATCATTTCCATTTATTTCAACTGAGCTCTGTCATCACCTTTTCCGTCTGCCGCATACGCTAGATTTCCTCTCAAGCTTGCACTTTTAACACACCCACTACACCACCAGTAATCTCATCAGAAGAATGCTGTGCACACCACACATACACAGTATAGCAGAAACAGGAAAGTTCATCAACCATGAAATGCAGTTTCGCTGCTTTAATCACCCTGTTGCCTTTTTTGTTTTATTTTAATTCTGAGTTTAACGACCGTCTTGAGCAGGTCTACGGAAAATGGGCGACAAACCTAATTTGGAGACACTGGTTCTGGGGAGGGCCAACGCCGTGGAACAAGTGCATCACCCATCCTTCATCCGGGACTCGAACCCAAGTCCATCTCCGATGGACAGCTAGAAGCCAGCGGCTCTGACCACTCGGCCATCCACTGAGTTTCTAACAGCGCTCAAAACGGACTGTTCTCCCATCGATATGCTACTCCTGCAGCAACGTGAAGCACTCACCTTCTGCCTAACAGGCTCTTGTCTGTTTGCTTAATCATAATTTTTGGTGCAGGGAACATGTTTGATCAAAAGCACTGAAACATAATGCACACACATACACACAGAGGTCGGCTTGGACCGTGAGGGTGCCTACTCCCAACATAAGAAAAAAAAACAGCTCACTGAGTGCTTTTCTAGAGGACTAGAGTGCCAAGTGCATGGCCTTCCCTGAATTTGCTTGAACCTTTACTTTCTTGGATCGGGGACTGTGTGGGTGTTTTTATTGGGTGCACTAATGTTTTGTTTCTGGATCGAAACGTTAGAAAAATGTTTCATCACATGTGATGACTCGTTCCAAAAAGTGTGGCTCACGTCGTAGCCGACACTTCCATTGGCGACAAGTGTTCATCCGTGGACAAGTGGGGAATCCACTTTGTAGCGATTTTTCGGTATCCCAACCGGTTTCTCATAATATCATCAATGGAACCAACGGATCTCATAATATCATCAATGGAACCACGTTAGCAACCTCCTCAATGGCCATCCGGTGGTCTTCACGCAGGAATGTATCGATGGTATTGACATTAACTTCCGTAGTAGATATCAAAGGCGTACCGGAGCGTGGCGCACCTTCCAAACACTCTTCAACATTCACAAATTTTTTGTGCCACTCAAAAACTCTTTCACTGGGCAAAGCACCTTCCTTATAAGCTGTTTTAATAATTTCGTGAGTCTCTGTGGCAGTTTGATTCAAATGCACGCAAAGTTTTATAGCTGCTTTTTGCTCCAGTTTTAAATCCATACTGAGTTGCAGGAACACGTCTGAACTCTACGTCGTATACTATAAGAATGAACTAGCGTTACGCTGTAACGATGCGTCATACGGTGTTTCGAAACAGGCAGCTGCATTTTTCTGCGTAGGCTTGTTTTGGCGCTATGACGTCAGTCTCGTTACTTTTTGAACGACGTACGTACATACGTGCAGACACACAAACGAAGCACCAATTAATTCTTTTGGGGAGGTTCAACGACCAATGTGAGCAACTTGATGGGGTATAAAGAGTCTCCCGTCCCTAATTTAGAGCCACTGGTTCTAGGGAACGGAGATAGTGCCGTAAGACAAACAAAACATCCATGCATCACCGGGATTCCAACATGGGCTCGTCTCAGACATCTGGTCAGAATCCACGCTTAAGCCACTGTGCCACCGCGGCGGTGCAACTTATTGGTGTTGGATCTAATACATATACAAAATTTATTTATGAAATATTTGTATTATCTGGCTATTTTATTAACTCTATAGCCCGAGCGTAAAAATAAATTCTGGAAAATTTTCTTAAACTTATTCTTTTGTTTCTCTTAATGGTATGCCTACTTCCTTCATCACTCCGTAAGTTGCTATTCATGCCTCCATTTTCAGAATAATCTCTAAATTATTTTAAAATGCAGTAGTTTGAATTTCATGTTTCTTTTTTTTTCTTCTTTTTATTACCAGCCATTAACATGAGAGACAGCAGAAATAAATAAGAAATTGGTAAAATATTTGCAGGAGATTAACATTGTCTATTTGTCAGTCATCAATCGACTGTTGAATTAGGGCAAAAAGTACTTGCTATTGCTGCAAGATGTATATCGGATCGAGGATGGATTCAGGTTAAATGGGGCACTACATAATTCTATATATATATATAGGATTCTATCCAGATTGTTGTGAGCAATGACTTTTTAGTTTGAGTTAAAATTAAGCGTAGCTTATTACAACAGATGGAAAAAACTACAGAAACACCCTTCTTTTTGTTTGCAAAACTTGTGAAAACACTTTCATAAATGGACGTATATATGTAATGGATGAATTCCTTTTTTTACGGAATATAGTTTTAAGTGATTCTTCAAAATTATCAGAATCAATATTCGAGAGGTATAAGAATTTACACGAAATAATAGAATGAGGGACCTTACAGTCTTCAAAAAAAAAGTAAACTTTTCCTGCTGTTATTGTAAGGAATTTGAGAAAATTTATGGGAGATATCAGGGATTTGTGGACTACTGAAAATAATTGAACATCTTATGCGAGACACGGTACACAAGGTTACTTCAAGACAGTATTTTGCTTTTCATTCCTATTTCCCGCGGGCGATCTTAGTGAAAGATGGGTTTGCCTCCTCGAGGCGCTCCGTGGGCAACAATGGCACACAGAACAGCAACAAGGGCCTCTGTGAATCTTGGAGAGGTGCCATTTCTGTGTGACATTGGCGAAAAGACCCAACGCACTGGGTTTTGTTCCAGAATTTTTAGGTTGAATGACTAACTGGAACCGTCAGCTGTGAGAGTCACCCACATTGGTGCACTTACCAGATTAAAAAAACACAAAAAATTAATAAACAGGACTCAAGTGTGGGATATGGTGGACCTACCACACTTGAGAAGAAAAAGTCTACCGCGGAAACAATTTCGACACGAAAAAAGGAGAATGAGGAAGAGATCTCGGCTGAGTGAGTGTAAAATTGGTGTATGGAAAACTAGAGGTATAAATGGCAAAATGAAGGAGGTGATTGAATAGATAAATAAGTATAGATTGGATGTGATGTGTGTAAGTGAAACCAAAAAGAGAGAATTTGGGACAGAAGAAGTAAATGGGACGGTGAGTGTGTGATCTAGAGTATTGGATAATGTGAGATGACAGTCTGGTGTAGGTGTGATTTTAAGTAAAAATATGAAGACAACTTGATTCACTATAGCTGCATAAGTGAGAGAATTCGTTGGATTAATTTGAAAGTGAAACTTCAGAAAATTGCAGTAGATGCTCCTTATGACTCGGAACCTTCCGACAGGAAGGAAGATTTCTGGAATGAGCAAAAAGCTATTTTGAGCCACTTTGGTGCTAAAGAGAAAGTTATAATAGCAGAGGATTTCAATGCTAGAGTAGGTGTACAGAGTGCAATTTCTGACAATGTTCTGGGTAAGTTTAATTATCCTTGTGTGAATGGTAATGGTGAAAGATTAATTGAACCCTGCATTGAGAATAGTTTGTGTGTATCTAATACGTTTTTCAACCACAAGCATATCCACACATATACTTGAGAAAATCGTACTCTTGGTCAAAAGAGTGTGACAGATTTTGTTGTCTACGATCAGTATCTGAAACTCTTTGTTGTTGACACTCGTGTGACGAGAGGTGCGGATATTGGCTCTCATCATTATTTGGTAGTGCCACGAGTGAAACTGAATGTTATTTGGAGGAAAAGGAATAGGGAGAGGCCTAGGATGGAAAAAATAAAGATTGAAAGGCTCCCTGAAGATTATCAGCGTTATTCTGACTTACTCAGAGAACGACTGAAGGAGCTGAAGTCTTGTGAGAGAGATGTAGAAAAGAAGTGGGAATGTTTTAAGAACTGTGTTGCCACTGCTGCTGAAAAGGTCTGTGGCAACAGAATAATGAGTAATAATAGATGTGATGCTTGGTGGAATAATGAGATTGAAGAGGCAGTAAAGAGAAAGAAGGAAGCCTATTAGTGGATATTGCAAGGTAGAGTTTCTATGGATGAATATCGCTGTAACAAGCCTGAAACAGCTAAGTTGGTTCGCCAGAGTAAGGCACAAGATAGGAAGGAGAAGGTGGAATTGCATTAATTAGCTTTTTGGAAAGATAGAAAGACTTTCTGGAACTACGTGAGACTCAGAAAAAATAGGGGAAACAAAGTTCTAAGTTGTGTGGAGAATAGAATCCGGGAAACGATATGGGAGCCCTATGAATTAAGTGAAAGATGGGGTGAATACTTCTGTGAGTTATTAGATCAAGCAAGTAAAGGTGATTCAGAGGCAGAAGCATATGATGTTACAGTGAAGGACGAAAGCACAGGAGGAATTTCAAGAAAAAGGTGTGTAAAGCTCTAAAATCTCTTCAGAATGGTAAGGCTCTAAAAGTTGATGGCATAACTGCTGAGATGTTGAAATATGGTGGTGACTTTGTAATTGACTGGGTAACTGAAATTTGCCAGTTGTGCTTGGAGTTAGGAATGGTCCCTCGGGATTGGAAGGATGCTACTATTGTTCCCTTGTATAAGGGATAAGATGATCAGACTGACTGCAAGAACTACGGTGGTATTAGCCTATGGAGTGTGTCAGGGAAGGTGTTTCGTAAGGTCATTATTGAAAAAGTACGGGATCTTACATCAGAGAAAGTGTGGGATGTTCAGAGTGGTTTTATGCCTCTTAAAGGCTGCACTAACGAAATTTTTACATTACGCATGACGATTGAAAGGCTTTTGGTAAGAAAATTTTTGCTGTCTATAGATTTAGAGGAAGCTCACGACCGAGTAAATAGGACACTTTTGTGGAAGGTATTAAATAAATATGGTATTACTGGGAATATACTTAATAGTGTAAACGCCATGTATGCTGGCAGTAGAGCTTGTGTACGAGTGAATGGTGTTTTATTAAAATGGGTTTCTATTGGTGCAGGATTCAGACAAGGTTGTGTAATGTCACCACGGCTATTTAATATACAGGGTGATTCAGATATGCGTGTACAAACTTCTGGGAAGGGTAGGTTGCACAAAGACAAATCGGAATCACATAGCAATGCAGGGTCGGAAACGCCATCTTCATGCGATAGATGGCGTTGTTCGGCTAAGAGACTTCTCTTGCGTTCTTTCAGGATACCGTGATTTGTAAACCGCCCGCAGAGATAGTAGGATGGCTGAGTTCACGAACGTGGAAATGGTTGATATGTACCTCGGATACGGAACAGCGGACTGCAATGGACGAGCCGCCGTGCGACTGTACGAGGAATGATACCCGATGTGACGAGTGCCAAACCACCATGTGTGTTTGCACTGCTGCATCAGAGCTATTGAACGAACAACAGATCCCTCAGTAGCTGCGCCGTGCAATATGGTTCCAGCACGATGGGACCCCCGCCTATTTCAGCAATGACGTTCGTCATCACTTAAACATAACATTTGGATATCAGTGGAACGGTGGTAGTCCCGTTCATTCTCCTGCAAGAATGCCGGACTTAACATGCCTTTATTACTTCTTCTGGGGTTACATCAAAGGACTGGTGTACGACACCGCCGTTGAAAGTGATGAGGATTTTGTATCACGCATCTCTGTAGCTGCTTCGGAAATCCGAGACACGCCAAGAGCTTTCCAAAACGTACGTGATTCCACGCGCCGACGATGTCAAGCACGTGTTACAGCTCATGGCCGCAACTTTGAACACCTTCTGTAACCTCAATGCATTTCGTAAATGTCTTGTGAGTAATAAAAAGCATTTAGTTCTCTTACGCGCTTCTCTTTCATTTCTCGTCCTCTCTGTACACTAACACATGAAGATGGTGTTTCCGACCCTGCATTGCTAAGTGATTCCGATTTGTCTTTGTGCACCCTACCCCTCCCAGAAGTTTGTACACGCTTAACTAAATCACCCTGTATTTGTGGATGCGTGCATGCGTGAGTGATGCCAAAACAGATAATACTGGTCTATGTCGTGGTGATATCCGCGTGTGTAGATTGCTGTATGCTGATGACACTGTCCTGTTGGCAGAGAGCAAAAGTGAATTGCAGAGTATGTTGTCCCGAACGAACGAAGTTTGCATGTAATTCAAACTGAGTATAAATAAGGGAGAAACCAAAGTTATGGTTTTTAAACGAGGAACTGGTAGTACTGAATGTAATATAAGTCTAAATGGAACAGTGATTGACCAGGTGAATGAGTTTGTGTACTTAGGGATCTTGTTTAACAGAAAGAACAAATTGGATGGTCAAATTAGTAGGTGATTGAATTCTTCATTGAAAGTGATGGCTGCTTTGGTAGGTTTTCACAGGAATGATGGATTCTCAAGAGAGTCTCGCATGGCTGTGTATGAAAGTGTAATTGTTCCTACTCTAATGTATGGCACTGAAACATCGGTACTACAGAAAAAACATAGGAGTCGTTTGTGGGCTGGAGAAATGCATTACTTACGAGGGTTTTGTGGTAAGACACGTTCTGATTGTGTGAGGAATGAAGATGTGTTGCAGTTGTGTAATATGAAGCAAAGACTAATATGCTTCGGTGGTTTGGCCATGTTAAAAGAATGAGTGATGAGATGCTTACTAAGAATATCATTTTAGCCCAAGTGGTAGGAAGGAAAGGCAGAGGAAGGCCAAGGAAGTCATGGAAGGATCAGATTCAGGAGTGTCTGCATGAGAAAAAGATTGTGAGTATGAAGTGTAGAGGATCTTTTGTACGGCGTGTGATGAATGCCAGTGAAGCCCGAGTTGTATGTCAAGATCGCTGTAAGTGGTGAAGTTTGATACGGCAACAGTAAGTAAAAAATATCTGATAGTTTGTACTTCTTTGTCGAGCTAACCTCTGAATCTCAGAAAACAGCTTAGTGAAATGTATGTATGTGTGTATTCCTATCTCCCAAATATTTGTTCAAGCATTACTGCAATATAATGATAAAAGTAAAGTTAACTCTATTTCTTATTCTTGATGAAGCCAAAACATTTTTACGAAGAATCACTCACGAAAAACAAAACTTATAATTGGTATTATCATGACCGTTTTATTTTACCTATTGTAAAGTATGGACTTTCTCAAAAGAAATTTATAGTCATTAATTCAAATTGACGAAGAAGTAAACTTCAGAAAAATGTAACTTGGCAAGGGATTTTAAAATGCTCATACATAAAGAACGAGAGAATCGCCAAAGCAATTAGTGTGGCTCTTATTCATCTTTGCACAAACGGAAAAAACCACAGGAAGTGAACAAGGTCTCACAACGTTTAAGCAGATAGTACCAGAAAACGCTACCATTGCCTCTTGTGGGAAAATGTCTTAAACGAATCAATGAGGAACAGTTTCTTAATCTTAAAAAACGCCCACTTTTTTCAGCATCTGGAGATGCTAAGGTTAATTTGGTTGCATTTACACCAATGAGGAGAACAACACTCCAGAGTTGGACTAGTTAGCGATTTAAATCGTGTTAAAAGTTGTTCAGAGAAAAAATATCATCAAACGAGAAAATGCCAGTTTTCTTAAAGCATGTTTAAAGAAGGAAGAAATGTGGCTACTCCAAGAAAAGCTGCGGAAAATGCACGGTCGAGTCATATAACTGTGACCACCAACTAATATCCAGAGTAACCGCCGTGTACAGCGCGGACAGCAGCTAAATGGCCTAGGAGTGACTCAATAAGGTGCTGGAAGGCGTTCACAGGTATGTGGAGCCATACTGACTCAAGTGCATCTGATAACTGCTGGAGGGTGCTTGGTGGAGGATCCATAGAGAGAACAATACGATCGAAATGGTCCCACAGATGCTCAATTGGGTTTAAGTCTGGGGAATTAGGGGGCCAGAGAGGTACTTTGAAGTCTTCATTGTTCTCTTCCAACCACTCTCGGACATTTCTAGCTGTGTGACACTTCGCATTGTCGTGCTAGAGATCCCATTCGCCCCAGGGAAGACAATCAGCATGTATGGGTGTACGTGGTTTGCAAGAATGGATTCACAACGAATTCGGTCCATACTACCTTCCACAGGTATGGGAAGGCAACTATGGACTGAATTCGTTAAAGTGCGTTGACAGCCCCGGTGTCTACCCAGAAAATGCCACGAAAACATTCCCCAGACCATAACGCTGCTCCCACCAGCTTGTGTTCTTCCAGCAATGGTTGAAGAGTGTTTGTTCTCCGATGTTTCTCGACTTATACGGCAATGTCCATTCGTTCGATGAAACAGAAAACGTGACTCATCGGAGAAGGCAATTCTTTGCCAATCAGCGGAGGTCCAATTCCGATACTGCCGTGCAAATGTAAGCCTTTTCTGCCGTGAGCATCCGTCTGCATCGGAGCACCATATGCAGGAAGGCTCGCTGAACTGTCTTTTTAGGCACACTTCCGGTATGCTCCTGGTCCATTCGCAAGTGAGTTTCTCCTCTGTAGCGTGTCGATCGGCTCTCACGCACCTTTGAAGCCGACGTCCACCTCCTATATTAATGGCAAGTGGGCACTCCACAGTTTCCACATCGCTTATTCGCAATGCTGCCATTTCTCCAATCACGACACACTTTGACCACAGCAGCACGCGAACATACCTATATCAGAATTCGTATTGCATTTTGCACTGACATTTCCATTTGAAACACAGCCGGCGATGAATATGAAAACAAAGAATAAACGGAAAAACGAATCTGGAAATTTCTTATCATGTTATATTGGAAAATATTTCATAATTAAAGCATTCCATAATTCGATTTCCTTTTTCGACCGAAACATTATTTGAAAAGTCGTTTAGCACTTTTTTTACATTACCAATAGAGAATGGTGCTATAATTCTGCCACTGGGTGTTCACGAAATCAAGTGATGGCAAATTTTGAAGTGAAGAAAAAGAAAACTTAATTAGAAGACTCACAGCACTTCATCACTGGTGTTTCACTTTTTAAATGTTAGATTACCAAAGCTTTGTTAAAAGGTTTGCCTTTGGCATCAGTACCGAAATAATTCTAAAACACTTTTTGTTCGTAATTTCTGTAATCAGCAGAACACACAGAAACCTTGATGCAAAAGCTATCATCTAAGACTTCTCTACTCCCGAACAAGAATGCTGGCACCTGGATGTTCTCTTTGTGTCATCTCTGCAAATACATATTCTTTATTGAGACACAAATTTCAGCAGCAAATGAGCTTTTCGAAATGCTAATTAAAGTCCCAGTTGAAGCAGATAAGAAATCACGCCGTTCGCATTACTATTATAGTTAAAAAGAACATTCGTTTCGCATCGTATGGTATCGTCGTGTAAACAATTATTGTTTTTCCTGAAGTATTTTGATACTGCTCAGAATCACTGTGTTTTTTTGGCAGCTTTCCCTTGCTTGTTGAGCAACAATCCGAGAACGAACTTCCGTTTCTGTCGTAACACATAGCGTACCCAAACAAAGAAATTAATTTCTTTGCTGTAATAAAGAAAGTGCTGTACTCGACGCAGTTCCCTAAAAATTAATGGGGTAAAACCGCTAGTCTAAAGGTTCTTTCCTAATAGCTACGAATCTTTTGTTTGAATAGCAATAAAAAGCGATCTTTTTAATGACTATAAACTTTTCCTTTTAACAACTACGAACTTTTTCTCTTAGTAACAATGACAGGTTATCTTTTCTAATAAACCTTTGTTGCAATTAAAAAGCTGTTTCTGATAACGGAAAGCAATTTCGTTTCTTTCAAATTATGACAGTCATGCCTATGTTACCAGCTAAAATCGATATCACTTATCTAACCACATTTATTTTCTGAAAATGTTTACAAAAGGGTGAAATTTGCAGAAAATGTTGAAATACTCGATAAAAAGATGAGGTTGAAAATTTTTGAAGGCGACCAAAGGAGAAAAACCCAGTCATTTCCAAGGAAATTTATAAATCCCAGCAAGTATCTGTACGGAAGTCCTTGAAGAAAAATCAGATAATAAAATTATGTTCTTACAGAGCTAATAATGCTCGTACCTTTTCCTTTCTCGAAAGGATAAATATATTGTGAATCTGGAAGCGACATTCCGGTGATAACGTCGCTTCCATATTCACGATATATATATTCTCAGACAACTTATGAAAAAGTTGAGCAACAATGCACAGGAAGAGATTTTTGTTGGCTATGAAGATCGAGAGCATACAGACTCCTTGTGCCTGGAACAGAAGATTTCATAATTAGCAGGAATGTCAAATTTGTTGAGAGGAAAAATGTAAGCACTATCTGTGATCATCCTGCTGTAATGACTTTGAGCAGTGAAATGATAGATAGCACTACTGTCATTCACTGTTGGAATCGTTATCGTCCAACAACCATGACCTCAAGATAAGGATCCGTATGACGCCCACGGATGGCAGCAAGATCGTTCCGGTGATAACGTCGCTTCCAGGTTCACAATCGGCGATCTCGGTGTTGATACAGAAGAGAAACTTGTCACTGAATACGTCATAGTTCCATTTATAGCACCACGCATGTTTGGTATGACACCACTGCAGCCTTGTGCGACTATATGCTGCGGTGAGAGGCAGTCGTCGCAACAACTCGCGAGAATGCAAACCTGCCGCAAACAATCTGCGATTCACAAAACGTGTCGATACGGGATGTTCAAAATTGTCTATACACCTTGTCGAATCCATCCTCCGCAGTGGATGGTAGGGCTTCTATGTCGAATGCGGCGATCGAGGCGTTCGGAAGTCCACCTACTAACACCAGTCCCACTTTGGCGACACGCGTTACCTTCCTGCAATCACTGTCGACACATTCGGCCGAGAGTGATTGTATCCTCATTTTTTTCTGCCGATAAAGGTTTCCGTGCGATGCTAGGATCCCGATGACGTCGCTCAAGCATTCTCACACCTTACACGTGCTTTCGCCCCAGAAAGCACTTAAATACAGTGGTCCTCATGCCTAGGTGGGGGCGACCAAATTTAGCTACGCCGAGTCGTGTTGTCTTTTTATCTCACTCTCCTCGCAACTACAATCAGTTGTACACTGAGTGGCCACTTTATTATGACCACCCCCTCAGTACTTCGTTGGGCCACCTTTTGCCTTTAATACTGCGTCGATTCTTCGTGGCATGGACTCCACGAGATGTTGATAGGTGGTTTGTGGGATCTGAGACCATGCTTGATGAATAGCACTTTCCATGAGTGTGAGATTGCAGGGTTGTGGATCCAGCTGTCTGATGGCTCGTTCAACTTCATCCCACAAATTCTCAATAGGGTTGAGATCTGGAGATTGTGGGGGCCACCTAAGCAAAGTGAACTCTCCGGCATATTCCTGAAACCAATCCTGTACAATATGAGCACTATGGCAGAACGCATTATCTTGTTGAAAGTAGCCATAGCCATTGCGATAAACCATCCACATCACAGGATGCACTTGGTCCGCAGCGATGTTTAGATATGATGTGCCAGTCAGACGATCAACACGAATTAAAGGGCCCAAAGCATGCCAGGAAAACATTCCCCAAACCGTAACGTTGCCTCCACCAGCTTGAAGGGTTGTAGCAATGAATTTGGGGTACATGCTTTCGTGCTGTTTCCGCCAAATTCTCACTCGGCCATCGATATGGTGCAACTAAAAATGTGATTCATCGGACCACATAATTTATTTCCAATTATCGACTGTCCTATCCTTGAGCTCCTGTTCGAACTGGAGACGTTTTCTCATCTTAACTGCAGACAGCAAGTGTGTTCGAACAGGCCTTCGGCTACCATATCCCATCCAATGCAGTGTACGGCGAACAGTGCGTGCAGAGATCATTTGAGGGGACCCTTGATTAAGATGGTCTGTAATTTGTTGTACTGCTGCCCTTCTGTTGTCTGTTACCAGTCTGGACACACTCCGTTCCGCCCGAGCAGTCACTAGTCGATGACGACCACACGTTGCACGTAGAGACCCAGTTTTTTGGCTGACAGTCCAGTCTTTAAACACTTTAACAACAGCTGCTCTGAAACATTTCACGAATGTGGCGGTTTCGGTGATACTCGCTCCATGGCTCCGAACTCCTACAATCACCATACGTTGAAAGTCCGTCAAATCCAATTTTTTACCCATGTCGTCACCCAAAAATCACTTCTACTAACGCAAGCCCTAAGCTTTCCCTTTTTATACTAGCCTCGCCATCTGGCGGCAACAGCGTGCAGCCATAGCTCATTTGATTAAAACTGTCATGTGGTCATAATAAGGTGGCCACTCAGTGTATAACCTAACTGTTGACACATATCCACCAATCTGCATGGTGTTCCGACAAACACTTCCTGGTGTGTCATTTTCTATGTCAAGCCGTGTATATATACACTATCTACCAACAAGTAAATGGACACCACTGCCATCGACGATATTTGCGGCCCTGATACACCTCACGGCCGCCGCCGTTAAATATCGTGTGGGAAACAACAACGAAACCAGTCGCATGCAAGATGCCACGCAGTTCGGAGCTCTCTGATTTCGAGAAAGGTGTAATCGTCGGGTATCACAGAAATGGCCGATCCATACGTGACATATCCAGCGAGTTGAAGTACCCAAAATCGGCAGTGGCCTACATGATTGGCAAGTGGAAGATGAGAGGTGACTGTCGGAATGTGCCCCGACCCGGCAGACCCATAAAACTGGGAGTTAGAGACCGACGGGTGCTGGCCAGAGAAATTCGGAAGAACCGCACCAAATCGATGGGCCACATCCACGAGGAGTTTCAACAGGCATCCGGGAGTGTTCTTTCGATGAATACCATCCGTAACGAAGCCCATCTGCTCGGTTATCATAGACGTGCTGCCGCCCACAAGCCTTTAATCACCAAGTCCAATAGCGCTGCTCGGCTAACGTGGTTCAAAGAACGTCGACAGTGGACCGTTGAACAGTGGAAACAGGTTCTCTGGAGCGACGAATCAAGGTGCACCCTCTACCGTTCGGATGGCAGGGTCTGGGTTCGGAGTCTGCCTGGAGAATGCCTCTTGCCGGAATGCATTGTGCCAACTATGAAGTTCGGCGGCGGTGGTATTATGCTATGGGGGTGTTTCTCCTGGTATGGCACGGGACCCTTGGTCGCAATTCCTGGTAGACTCAACGCCGAGACCTACTGCACCATTTTGGATGACCATGCGGTTCCTACGTTGTGGCAGTTTTACGGGGTGGACACATGTTACTTTCAGGATGACAATGCCACCTGTCATGTTGAGATGTCCACCATGGCTTGATATGGTGACAATGTGGTTAATGGAATGGACTGGCCTGCACAGAGAACGAACCTTAACCCTATCCAGCACCTCCGGAACGAGTTGGAGCGTCGACTTAAGGGGTGACCCCACCGTCCGAAATCGGCAAAGGAACTGACCTGTCTTCTCCAAGCCGAGTGGAAGAAAATACCGCTAGCCGTCGTACAACGCCTAGTTGAAAGTATGCCCCGGAGGGTCGCAGCTGTAATCGCCGCTCGTGGAGGCTCCACCAACTACTGAAGGTGAAAAAACTTCGTTTTCCTTTGCTATCACAAGTGTCCAATTACTTGTTGGTAGATAGTGTATATACGCACAAATTTAATGCTACTAATCCAACGCATGTAGAAATATCAGTTTGTAAAGAAAGTATCCGGAAAATAAAAATGCTTGTATTTCAAGCTTAAAAAATCCTACAAAAAACTTAACCTAATCATCCAGGTAGACCCAATTAGAACTGATAATCTTGTTCCACCGATCTGCGAGTTGAAATACCTCATTGTGATGGAAGTCTGACAAGCGGAAGTTGAAGAAGTCATCCATGCAACGTTTCACATTATCGACATTAGCAAAGTTTTCCTCAACAAGAAAATTCGACAAAGACCGGAAGAGATGAAAATTGGACATGGTAAGGTCGAGGAAATAAGGGGTGTGCGACACTATTTCCCATTCCACCTCGTGCAATTTTTGCTGGGTCCGTAAAGGGACATGTGGACGAGCGCTATCCTGGTGAAAAACAACTCCATGGCGATTCAATCAACGCTGGGAGCTTTTCTTGCAGCGCAGCATGGAGACGGTCCAGCTGTTGGATATAAGCATCCGCTCTAATGATGCTGTTTCGCGGAAAGATTTCATAGTAAATAAAAACGGGACAATCCCACCCGCAACTCACAGCATCACCTTGCGTCTATGAAGCGGTGGCTTAGCGACCTTCTGTAGGGGATGGTCCTTGCTTGGTCCATGCTCTTTGTCGCGTAACATTCACATATGTGATCCATTTCTCGTCACCCGTGACCAACCGATGCAAAAAGCCCTCTCGTTTTTCTCTTTCACGCAGAGCAACAGCAATGGAGTAGCGTTGCATCTGATTCTGTTCAGACAAAGCATGGGGCATCCATTTGAACAGTTTACCCGAATGTCTCAATTTCCGAAGTCGGGTGTTGATGGTCGTATGGGAGGACTTCAGTTCCTGTAGTGTTATCAAGCCTGGTCGATAGCACGTGTTGCAGTGTATCATCACCAACCTTGCTGGGCCTGCCACTTTTGGGCGCATCACACAGATCTCGTACACCAGTGACGAATTTCCTGTACCAGTCATAGCAAGCACTCTGCCCGATAATGTTTCGCAATTTTCCAAGTGAGTGCTTCCGTAACTTTCACGCCATTCAAATACCCATAGAGCAATATTGCACACACACCTTCCTTCGATATCGCCATCGTATCGTTGCTATGTGCAACCAATCTTCAACACAACAGCATACGTTCTGTTCTTAGAATTTATTCTTTCGCGCACAGCACTCTGGGATGTTTACGTCACCGCATGCCCGTAGTATCTTGAATTACACACACCACATACGATTTTTCCGGAAACTTCCTTTACAACTTGATACAACACAAGCCCACATATACATCGCAACAGAGTTCTAAGGGCAATTGAACTAGGAAAGCGAAACATTTGTTCTAAGACTAGCATACCTTTTCCTTTTATACTGGCAATACTGAGCTATTATTTTCCAAATTAATATCCGGAACTTTCATACGCTCAACACATCCTTTTTGCTACTGGAATAATATTTGGTAGTGAAAATCATCACCATGCCCTTCAAGCTATGCTTGTGTGGCATCATGGAACTTTTCCTCATCTGTTAAACGCATTCCTTGAGATGCTTCTTCAAATACCAGGAGAAGGAAAATCACAAGAAATATAATTCGGGGAATACAGAGGACGAGGACGTAGGGAAACACACCTTTCCAGAAATCAGCCAGAAAAAGATTAGCAGTGTGCTGTGGGGTGTTATGAGGAGAAGCAGCATACCGCATCTCAGATTCTCATGAGCTATTCTTCAGTTATTTATATTCGTCTCTCTTGAAATAACAGGCTAGCATAAGCCAGTTGCAGCCGCCTCGGTGGCGCAGTGGTTTAACCGCTGGTTTCTGAACATTCGTCCGAGATGGGTCCGGGTTCGAATCCTGGTGCAACATTGACGGTGTGTTTGTGTTGCAGCACTGGCTTTCCCACTTCTCTGGAACAAGTGGTTTTAACTAGGACGGGCGACTACTTATAGCTAGGGTAGTAATTTTATCGTGGAAAAATAAAAGGCAAAATTAGCGGGGTATATCGCGAAATTTCGGGATGTACCCCGAAATTTCACGATTTACCCCGCTAATTTTGCCACAGAAAAAATTGTCGTTTTTTTAACGCACGAAAGATTTAGTGTTTTGATAAAAAAAAATTACGGGAGGTAAAGATGTATCTTTTTTAAAAATCACTTCGTCAAAGCTTAAGGGAAATAATGTAACAGCATTTTCTCGCCCCATTAACTTTCGACGTAGCGGGAATAGGCGAATGTGGATGTAACCTTCCAGCGGGACAGAATAAACGCCTGCCTCCTGCTCAGTCTCAGTTTGCTTCCTGAGGGAAAGGATATTCATAACCACGGCAGTTGCCAGTGCCTAGGCCTGTCTCCGTTAAGGCGTTTTTAAAGAAAAATGTGAAGATCGCTGGCATACATACCTATGTATGGCAGCGATCCTATGAAATTTAAATGGGAATTGACGATCGGTGTTCCTTCATTCATGTGGTTTCTGATCTGACGTTATCTAATGTAGAATACCAGACCTCTGTTGAAGATCGCTTGATTAGAAATATTTTTGATTCCTATTTGCTTAGATTCCCTTTCTGAGGAAATTAACTGTGCTCTTTTGAAACGTGCTCGAAACACCCTGGCCCTGCATTTCATCAGCGAAAGAGAGTCTGCTGAAGCGAAATTTGGCACAGCAGAAAGCACGGATATTTGTAAGTCTGTATCAATTTGATATATAATTGTTCTCCCTATTTTTTATTCATTTCTTTCTTTCTTTCAAGTACACCAGTGCGTTATTCTGGCTTTACTACTACTCTTCTTTCAAGAAAATTGCAAATGCTCTTATGAAAGCCAAGCAAAATTAGAAAATAAAAACTCTTCCAAAGTACGTGGATATCGTTAAAAAGTGTGTTGAAATGTTTTATAATTCGCATCGGCATCGCTGGCTATGTAGATTTAGGACTGGCAAGTTACCATTAATGTTATCATCTAACTTTTCTCAGTGTGTGTCTTTTTGTTATCATTTTACTTTTCTCAGTGTACGTCAGTGTGTGTCGTTTCTTACTCGCATGTCGTTTTTTGCAGTTGAATTGTCATTCCTTCATCTGGTTACTTCAGTAAGGTTGTTTTTAATCTCACTGAGGTCAGTTCCAGCAAAGTGATTTGACCATAAGATGATCACCAAACCACCCAACGCTTAGTGAGATTTGCACATTTTTATTTTCATCCCGTTACGTGTTTTGTTTGAATATTTCGTGTTTTGCTACTTTATAAACAAGTTTCTTGTGTTTAAAGGATCTTGTACAGGGCTTGTTAAATATCGATATTGATATATATATCGATCTTGTACAGGGCTTTGATTTATCGATACTTTGGAATAACTGTCGGGAACAAGAGCGCCCTACGGGTCTAAAATCATACTCGGAAGTGTGTAAAGAACAGAAATGTATAGCATGTGAATAAATATGCGAAAATTGCAACTGAAAAAGTAAGTTATATATTTTTGTTTTTGAAATATTTTAGTTACCTGCATACAGTATTTTCTATGCAATTGACCAGGGTACAGAATAACATACTTTGCTATATGTGAATTTCTTATATGCACCAAGAGGTCCGAAGCAGCGGGAGAGGCATATAAACTGACATATGGATATTCCTAACCTCTGTGACCTTCCCGAATGCGTCGAAAAGAAGAAGAGCTAGTTAGTCATCATCTGTGCCTGTCCTCTGAGCATTTAACGTTGTAAATAATTTTTCGAAGCCCCATCCCGAAAGCGTCATCCTACTGTTACGTTCACTAACTGATACACATTCGTTCTATGCTAGCTCGTAATCCATTCTGCATTTGTTCGGAATGTTATGTTGCTGGCGCTCACATAACGTTTAGGTGAGTAGTTTTCTCATTTTTAGTAAAATTATGTCGAAAACCGGAAGTGCTGATTTTGAAAACGATCTGAAATTTTGCTGTAACGGTAGTATGAGATGGAAAATACGGTGAATTCAGCTACACTTTTTCAGACACATTCCAGTTTGTTGGGCAATTTTAAAGAAATGCGATTTCATAAATTCATTGTTTTGAATCTTTCAATAAAATGTCAACTGAAATAACATAAACGAACTACGAACATAAGAGGAGTTCACCGAAGTGAAAGAAAACAAAACTCACGCTTTTGGAAAGTTAAATCTCTACGGAATTAACAAGAATTTTCAAATAAGAATGTGAAAAAGAACGAAGGAATTTTGATACTGTAACCCATATCTTCAAGAAAACGAGATCTACCTGCGTGAAAGTTTCAGAACAGAAGTTAAACAAGAAAGATGACATCGAATTTTCGATTGTAATGAGCACGTCTTTCCAATCCTTTCTGATGTGAATTAAATTTACTAAAGTTATTCAAAGTCAGTGCAACCAGTAAGACAAAAAATCAACCGGATTTTTACAATCGATAAAAGTCCAGAAATAGTAACAGTTAGGTACTTCCACTAGCGGCTGAAAAGTATGTTAGGAAAATTAACAAAGGCGTACAAAAAGTTTTTCATAGTAGAAAGAAGTACCGGAGACAAACAGATTTTCAAATCGAACAGTTAAAAAAAAGAAATGTAGAAGGAAACATAATATAACTCTACGCCTTCTAGCGAAAGAATTTTGCATAATGGGAAAGTTGAAAATAGGCGAAAAATATTCTTCATAGAAAAAACTATTCTAAGGAAAATTAACTTTTTAAATACGTCTCCGGGAAGCAGAGATAGCGAGAAAAAAGTGTTGACCTTTACGCCCTCTAGCGCGAAATCTATGCATTTTTTAAAGAGGATGATGCTCCACATCTTTATTGTCCTGAATGGAGTACAGTGAAAGAAGAAATTTCTAAATATGATTTTTCTTCTTCTTCTTCCGCTCATGGCGGGTTGAGTTCTTCAAAGACGAAGTTTCGCCATTTCTTTCTGCCTGCTGTCCTTTTGAGTAGTTCTATTACTGAGTTTAAGTGGGTGCTTTCTTTAATGTTGTCAATCCATTTATTTCTCGGTCTTCCTCTACTGGGCAGTTCTTCAATTCTACCATTTAATAATATGTTTGGTAGTCTTTCTGGGTTTATTTTTGAAACATGTCCAAACCAGCTTAGTTGGTTCTTTTTTAGTGCTACAAGTATCGTTTCTTTAAAGTTAAGTTCTTCCCTGACTTTTTCCTGTCGAGTTTGTTCTATTGATTTTCCTTAGGTATTTTATTTCAAAAGCATTGAGTTTATCCACTTCCTTTTTTTCTTAAGATCCAGCATTCTGAGCATATACAGTATATCTTTAGTTTGAATTATTTGCTTTATTTTTTATTGCCCCATATTTTTTCTAGTCTGCCCATTGTTATCCATCCATTATTGATTCTGTGTTTTATGTTTAAAAATAGCCATCAGTCTTAAGGCCTATTCCGCATGGGGAAGACCTTAGTATACCAAAACCTCCATTGAACTGTGAAGATATAGGTAAAAATTCATCCAATGATAATATGGACGCACATGAAGATCCGGATCCTACACAGACTTCTAAACACTTAGACGAGCCCTACTTGGTTGAGCAAAATGAACTGAATGATCTCGTTCGAGACCTACATCTTTCAAAGCAAGCTGAACTTTTAGGCTCCCTACTGCAAGAGTGTGGAACCTGCTAGAGTACACGTGTGTCTGTGTTCAGAAATAGATATTTGGGTCTATGTTCTTTCTATGAAATGCAGGATGGTATGTGCTTTTGTTCAGATATTCCGGGGCTAATGACAGAATTAGGAATATTTTACGATCCTACGGAATGGCGTCTATTTATCGACTCATCCAAGGTTTGTTTAAAAGCTGTCCTTTTGTCCAACGGAAACCAGAAGCCTTCCATACGAATAACACATGCTGTAGGAATGAAGAAGACGTATGAAAGCATGGACAAAATCTCATTGCAGTACAATATGACCAGTTTATATGGTCAAAATGCGGTGATCTGAAAGAGATATCACTCTTGTTCGGGCTTCAAAGTGGCTTCAGCAAATTTTGTTGTTTTGTTTGTATGTGAGACAGTAGGGTCACACAGAGCACTATGAACGGACAGACTCTAGACGAGATGTATTCATTCCTAAAGAGAGTAACATTCGTCACAAGCCCCTAGTTAATCCCTCTGATGTGCTGCTTTCACCTCTTCATATCAAACTGGGGCTGATGAAAAACTTCGTAATGGCTATGGACAAAAGTGGCCCAGGCTTCTTGCACTTAAAGCAAACATTTCAGCAATTAAGTGATGCAAAACTTAAAGAAGGCATCTTTGTTTTTCCTCAGATACAAAAACTACTGCGTGATTCTGCTGCTACCGAAAAGCTAAACAGCACGTAGCTCGCTGCATGGAAATTTTTCACATCTGTGGTCAAGGGATTTTTGCGTAACTACAAGGAGGACAACTGCAAAAGTCGTTCCATTAAAACTGAGAGTATTTTTTTTTGAGTTGGCAACAGTACGAAGGGCGAAAATAATCACGCAGACGACTAACTGAATTAAAAAGGTATCTATGGCAACAGTTATTAGGCGTGGCAGACAATTCTGGTTTTGTTATTGCGCAGTTGTTTAAGGTACGTCTGTATTTCGCCATACAGCTATAGAGGTGAGTGATTCAGAGTTAAGAAGTGAAATGCGTTGTGAGATAAAATTTTGCTATCGTTTGGGTAAAACTGCTCCAGAAAAGTTGATTCAATGAAAAAAGCTTACAAAGATAAATGGCTGGGTGAGTCAACGATTTTTAGATGGCACGCTGATTTTTAAAATGGGCGTTTATCGGCAGAACTCGCTCCTACGCCTGGTCGACCCGAAAGTGTTTTTACGGAGCGTATAACACTGTTTGGGCAATCTTGCAAGAAGATCGACGAATGACGTGTGAAGACATAGCGGCGTCAACTAATATTTCGAAAGCGCCGGCATTCTGCATTCTACGCGACAAATTACTGCTGCATCGTATGTGTTACAGATGGGTACCTCATCACCTGATGAGAGAACAGTTGCTAGCCAGAGTTCAGGTGTGTCATGAGTGGAAACAAATGATAGCAAAGGATCCAAACTTTTTTGACACAATAATAACTTCCGGTGATAACATGGGTCCACTATTTCGACCACCTCACGAAACGCGCAACGAGTGTCTGGAAACACACAGGCTTGCCTCTTCCGAAAAAAGTCCACAGAACCAAATAAGCTGGGAAGGTGATGATGATAATATTCTTTGATCATAAAGGTGTAGTCTACCAGCATGCCGTTTCTCCACAAATTACTATCAATGCTGAGTTTCAGTCTTGAAGCGTCTGCGACGACACATCGATTAAGCGACCGGAACTGGTGGACAAATGAATCATACACCATGATAACGCCGGCCCACATGCGGCTGTTTGTGTTCAACAGTTTCTTACGAAATGCAGTACTGAAATCATGCCACAGCCTGTCTACAGTCCTGAACTCGTCCCGTGCGATTTGTGGTTGTTTCCAACAGCGAAGGAAAAGTTCCATGGAGCAACATTCAACACAGATGCTGACGTTATGCTAGCAGCACAGGCGTCCCTAAAGCAGCTTCCACAAAATGCCTTCGCCACATGCTTTGAAAAGTGGACTGAACGATGGGACCGTTGCATACCATCCGAGGGAAGATACTTTGAGAAAGAATAACATACATTTTGCTGTGCCTATATTTCTTCATTTTGTGTTATTTTACTCTCAGTTTTTATGGAACGGCCGTTGTACAAACAGCTGATTCACGTCCTTCTCAAAAACTATAAAAAATCTTGGGTGCCGGATGTCACTAAAAATACATTTTCTCCATTCGCATCTGGACTTCTTCACTGACAACCTAGGAGTAGTCAGCAATGAATAAGGGGAAAGGTTCCACCAAGATATGCGAACGATGGAGGATAGGTATCAAGGCAGGTGCGATCCCTCAATGATGAGTGATTACTGCTAGTTTTTGCAGGAACACAACACGACACAGAAAAAAATGAACTACTTGTACGGGTATACAAAAGAAAAAATGAACTACTTGTACGGATATACGAGTATGTGTGTATACATTTACATTTGCGTTAATATTATTTACTCTATTTCTTTTTTCTTTTGCTGTGTCATATATGCAGTGATATATGAATATGGTATTTATACTTTGTAACACTGATTCTATAGCTAACAAGACACATAAATGCTGTAATACATTGCAATGCGAAGCTGTAATACATTGCAAAGTGAAGCTGTAATGTGTGCATTTTGCATTGTATATACGTATCTGGAACTATAGCAAATGTTCATACACAAGAAACTGTACGTGATGGAGAATGTTTACAGTCATATTTGAATTCAGCACCCCGAAATTAGTCAAAAACACTTTATTTCACCCATGTTATGAAAACAAAGCTGAAAAATGTTGACTAGTGAAGTTAATGAAAAATAGAAGAAAAAACTAAAGCATTATTTTCTAACGAAAGTTGATGCATTTTTATTAAATTAAAGCATTTTTCTAATGTAAGTCGCATTTTGAGAAAGAAATGAAACACTTTCTGAGAGGGGCAGGCAAAGCCCCTTGGAACCCCACTAAATACGCCCCTGGGTACATGATTTATCGATATTCAAAACGGGCGCACATTTTAGTTATTTCTGTGCTAAATTCCATTATTTGCTCTTCAACACTTTCTGAAATAAGGTAGGTAACTTCCTTTTGTACTTAAATGATTTCATGTCCCCAAATTTTTGCACGTGTTAACAAACAATGTTTCGCTCAAACAATTCTTTCCTATTGCTTAACAGGTTAGTAAAATCATGCAATGCATTGATTATGATACGCTTTCCAACATACCAGAAATCATTACTCAAGTTATGAGGATAATTGGTCGTTTAATAAATCTCGCTCCTGTGTCCTGACCTTTGACTCCATTTCGATGATATTAAACAGAACCGGTTCAACATACTTAACTTTTGTCGCAATAGAAGCATCTTTAGTCAAGTTATGACGATAATGGCTGTGGAATAAATCTCGCTTCTGGGCCCTGACCTTTGACCCCATTTCGATTATATTAAACAGAATTGGTTCAGTATACCTCCGGAACAACAAGATAAAGATTTGTCGCAATCGAAGCATTTTTACGTAAGTTATGACGCATAACGCCGATGGAATGGGTCCCGCTCCTATGTCCTCACCTTTGACCATATTTCGCCCATTGTCAATAGGGTTTATCCCCAGTTGTCTCCTACCACATACTAAAATTTCATCGAAATCGAACCATTTTTACCTGAGTTATCGTGCGCACGGACGGACGGACAGACAAAGCTGGAGCATATACGCTTCTTCAACCTACGGTTGGAAAGCGTAAATAAAAAGACATACGGTAAGAAAATGTGCAATGGTTTTTCTGTCCTGATTTTATTATAGTTTGTAGGGAGCCAAGTATCATACTATTGTTATTTTTCTATGTGCTACAATGTCTTAGATTGGGCCGGCTGTTAATATACAACTTGCACATCATTTTGGGACAGAAAAACACTGCTTGATCGGAGTAAATTTTCATTATTTTAAGACAAAAGGGAGAATTCAGATACTGATGTAGTTCCACTTGATTAAAACAGAAGCAAATCATTTCCCCGCTTAAATTTGTTGAAGAAGAGTAGTTATGTAAGCTGCGATAAGAAGTTTTCTTCGCACATTATTTATTTTCAGCAAGTCTCTCGAAAAAGGAAGTGCGTTCTCATAACATCACTTTGCTTGCCAGTCTGCTTGTAGACACAATATCTGGCGATTATAAGTCACATCTAAAAAACATACTTCTTCATTGGATGGAGATAACAATAAGCATGATTATTATATATTTTTGAATTTCTGTGATGCATGTTCCTTCCGCCAAGTGGCCAAAATGTCGTTTATATTTAAAAGTCATACTGAAATTCTCTTAGTCAAAGGAAAATTATTTTGCATAAACTAACTTGAACCATGGTCAATGTACTTCACATTTTGATTACTGTACTCGTTATTTTTACGCCAGAGCATCACGCAATAGTCGTTAAACCTTCAATAAAAAACAATAAAAAAATCACGCAATATTTGCATGTGGAACTATATCTGCGCCTTCTAAAACTCCGAATTGAAAAAAAAAAAATATACTGCGTTTTAGACATTCTTACAATTTTCCAGGTTTTTTCCAGCATTCCTCATTCAAACATTACTAGCCAAGTGGCCAAGTTCAAGACTTTTAGTCTCATTACCTGGTGCTTAGTGTGGTTGATATCTGACCTGTCAGAGGAAATTTTTCTATTAGGTGGCTAAAAAAATTATTTTCGTTTGACACTACATTTAGTTTCTAGATGTCATATTTTAAAAATACTAGTTTCTTGCGATTGGTGTAACAACAACTCAAATTTTTCGTGCACTTCCAGTTTTTTCTCATGTAAAATTTCCAGCTAACAGACTTCAAATTTCATGTGTTTCAGAAAACTACTGACTGACGTTTGAAATTTAAAAGGAAAAAAAAAAAAGAACTTCGCTTTCTGGGTATGCCGGAGAAATTGGTAACATCCTTACTGCTCACCTGTAGGGGAGAGTGGAAGTTTGTACAAGAAACCTTGGCAGCTTTTGAATAATTATTATTATCATTACTACTATTATTACTCTTATTATCATCATAAATTCAAAACCTCAAGAACTGTATTGGAAACAGAGAGCGAAATAAAGATTATTTGACATCTTAACTGCAAATCATTATTCAGCATTTCTTTATGAACTTCGAACGTTTCGGTTAGCAACAAGAGTCCTTGGGTCATTCATATTTAGTTTCAGAAAGAACTACGATCTAGTGTAACGTGGCCAACCGGAGACGCATTCATTAGCACTTCGGTTAGAAGGTGTGCTACTGCACCAGCCGGTCATCGACCACTTTCCTATAGTTTTTCGTAGGAACTTCAAGTTAGAGTCATATCTTCTGTTATCGACTGCTTTATTGGCGTTTCAGAAAGAATTTCGATCTGTTTTAACCGCTAATTGCTGACGTTTTATTCTGAAGCGTACATATCTCATAAATTACGAACTGAACGTTGAATTTGTGACTTTTAAACAGATTTATTGAACTCTGCAATTTCTCATTAGCATGAAAATTTTACTTTTGAGCCAACGGCGAACGCTCTCAGTTGTACTCTACAACTGAAAGCGTTTCTCAGCAAAGTGTTTTGCCGACTAAATGCAGGACCTCCACGAATAATAAAAATTTACTACGCCAGAGAAAATTAAGAGTGAAAGCATCAGATATTCACAACGAGCTTCACAGGAGGATATGTTTTTATTTGTTTCCTCATGAAAGGAAAAATGTGCGCAAAATATTCATGTGTAAATATTTTCGTGACCAGAATTTTTACATATATGACAGAAAAATGTACCCGAAGCTGTGACATCTTAAATAAAATAGAAAGGAGTTTTATACTTACATATGACGGATGCCGCGATGAGTCTGATAGCATTGATTGGCGGCGAACAAGTGGAAAAAATAGGCTCCAGAATGTAATTGGCGAAAGTTATGGCCGAAATTGCATTTCCTGCAGGAACAATGATCACTAGCGCTACCCACAGAATGAGAAAAGCTGGCAGAGGTCCGAAGGCTTCATAAATGTACGCGTAGTCTCCACCTGATTTTGGGATGGACGTTCCAAGCTCAGCGTAACACAGGGCCCCAATCATAGACAGAGTTCCACACAGGGCCCACACAATTAAAGCGAGACCAATGGACCCAGCCTCCTGTAACACTCCCCTGGGCGATACGAAGATGCCCGAGCCCACTATGATGCCCACAATAATCGCCACCCCATTCCACAGTCCAATTTGTTGCTGAAGTTTGACGTCGGTGCCTCGGTCGGAGTTTTTGTGCACATTTTTTGGGGCTTTGTCCGCTGCCGTCGCCGCCACCGCACTTCGAGCCATTGTTTCACTTCTTTATTCCTCAAAATGAGATTAAAATAACTTCGAACTTTGGCTTTCAGTCAGCCAGGAGGAGTAACATGTGACCCACTTGCATCCTGTTTCTTTCGCTTCCACGTTGTCGGGCTGAGCGCGGGAGAGGAGACGACCACGCCGTTCTTGCATCACTTCGAACCCCGTTCTGCCTTTGTAATTTGCTCCCCTTTTCTTTAAGTGATTGACAGCGCCATCTGATGATAATTGAAGGAACTCAGCGGAATTCCAACTTGACTACACGGTTATGTCACCATGTATTAAAAAAAACTTTTCGTACGAAAATTATTTTAATATTTTTATTTCATTTTTTTAAATCAATTAAACAGTCATATATTATTATAAACTTAGGTATCGCATAGACGTTTAGAAATACTGCGTTTATCTTTAAATAAGTATTTCGCCTAGTTTTAAAGCGTACGCGCATAACGAAACCACGCGACGAAGCAGGATTTCACTAACGGGGCAATGTGTAAAAATTATGATCATAACATGCGTTCACTCGTTAATTCCATTTTTCAGAGGCAATTTTTCTTTCGAATCTTAGGTTTCAATTTTCAATGATGAGAAGAAATATTTTTATAATAATCACTTTCGCTTTCAACAGCGCATAGGCCGGTTTATTTTTTGGCTATTGAGCCAGAAACTAAACACGCGATTTACTGTACTACAAAACTTTGGCATCCAAGAAAAATGCGTCTTAGCAATGTCATTATTGTTGAGATAGATGCTGCAAAAATATTTTCGTGCAGCTTCAGTCGCAGTTATAAATTTCTAGCAAAAACGTTGCTCAAAATACGCCACAATGATTTCAGTTTTATCAGTTACGCGCTGACGATGAAGACATGTGCTATTTCTCATGCTTACCTGCGTTGTTTCTTTCAGTTCGAGATTCGGGATGGACTTAGACACGAATTAATCTGCATACCAGAAGATGCATAAGTCAGCATTGCAAGTTTTTGCCCGGGAAAGGAGGGGGGGTTAGGGGGTCGCGCCTATTCGATGATTAAGGCTTCAAGAAACGTCTGTGTTTAATTTAGGAATACTGGCGGGGTAAATGCAAATTCGAACCTAGCTGCATGAGTAGAGTTTGTGCCCAACAGCGCTGCTCTCCAACATTTGTAGAGCCGCGCGCTTTTAAAACATATTAGATGGCGGGCCACATTTTTTATGTATGTAAGACGATGCAAATGTAAAGTTGTTCTGCTTAATTTACTAAGTCTTTAAGCTCTTCTTATTAATATCAGAACAGCTGAAATTTAAAATAAAAACAAAAAGCAACTTACACTAAACGATTAAACTCCTCTAAAAGTCGCTGCATGTGTACACACCTCATGCTTCTTGTTGAAAGTCGAAGTAATTTGTTCAAAAGCAGAATCATTCATATTCTTCCTGTGTTTTGATTTTATGTATTTCATGTCAGAAAATGCCCTCTCGCACATGTAAGTATTTTCAAACACTGAAATAATTTTTTTAACCCAAATCTCTTATGTTTGGGAATTTCACAGTAAAATAAAGTTTAAACAGTTCTGTTCCGGCTTCTGATCTAGTTGTATTAAATTCATCTGTTTAATGTTCACACAATTCCATTTGGTAAATGGAGATAGTGCTTTCAATGCTAACATTCAATTGATTGCTGAACAGACGTATACTTGGTTTGAGTTCACCAAATTGTTTATACTTGTCATCAAAATTCTTAATGAGAGTATCTCTAGCTGAGTATTAACTGCTGTAAAATCTCTAGTTTCACCAAGTATCGTCATTTTATCAAAAAAGCTCCGTACAGGATTTGAAGTGAATCAAGCTGTCTCTTTCTAGGTTTGCTTTTAACAATGACAGCTTGTAACGAAAAATCAGTTATATAGTTATGACTAGCAGGGGTATCCGGTATTTCCCGGGTAAATACTACTATTCCGTAGAATCACCAAATTCAGGGGGCAAAAGTTAATGAATGAAAAAAGATATTCCTGTTATTTTCCAGTAAATTTATTTTAATTCACTTAGGTTAGTGCTTTTTGGTAAACAATATTTTTAGTTTTTCCACTGGGAGCGAAAATGTAGAGATTTTTAGGATTGCTAACCCTTGAGCAGGCGATGTAGAGTTGTCCGTGTGAAAAGCAGGGTTCCTCCAAATTAATGCCAGCCACTGCCAATGACTGGCTGATGCAGTAATATTTCTGCCAGAAAAAAAAAACCCCCCAAAAAAACAAGTTAGTGAAATCATGCAATGCATTGATTATGATACGCTTTCCAACATACCAGAAATCATTACTCAAGTTATTACTCAAGTTATGAGGATAATGGCTGTAGAATAAACCTCGCTCCTATGACCTGACCTTTGACCCCATTTCGATGATATTCAACAGAACCGGTAAAGTATACTTCCGGAACAACATGCTAAAGTTTTGTCTCAATCGAAGCATTTTTACGTAAGTTATAACGCATAAGGGCGATGAAATGGATCCCCATTCTATGTCCTGATCTTTGACTCTATTTCGCCCATTTTCAATAGGGTTTGTCCCCTACCACATACTAAAATTTCATTGAAAACGAACCATTTTTACGCAAGTTATGACGCATAAGGGCAATGGAATACATCCCTCTCCTATGTCCTGACCTTTGATCCCACTTTATCCGTTTTCAACAGGGTTTATCCCCAGGTGGTCCCCCTACGACAAACTAAAATTTTATCGAAATCGAACCATATTTACGCAAGTTATGACGCATAAAAGCAATGGAATATATCCCGCTCCTATGTCCTGACCTTTGACCCACTTCACCCATTTTCAAAAGAGTTCGTCCCCAAGAGGTTCCCTAACACATACTAAAACTTCATTGAAATCGAACCGTATTTACGCAAGTTATGACGCATAAGGGGAATGGAATGGATCCCGCTGCTATGTCCTGACCTTAAACCCCATTTGCCCCATTTTCAATAGGGTTCGTCCCCAGGTGGTCCCCTACCACATACTAAAATTTCATCGAAATCGAACCATTTTTACGTGAGTTATCGTGCGGACAGGCAGACAAAGCTGGAGCATTTACACTTCTTCAACCTACGGTTGGAAAGCGTGAAAACTGAACTAATCATATTTTAGCTCAGCGGATACGCTCGTCATCAGGTAATTATTCAAAAATGTAACAAAAAAATGCTGTATTAAGTTTAAATTTTGAAGGGAAAAACATTGGAAATCAGCGTTCCGCTGCTTATACTGTACTATGCATCAACTCCAAGCAACTGACATAACTCACTTTTTGTTCTAGAAGAAAATAGAAGTAATGCGTAATACGCGCACAACGCGTGACGTAATGAGGCAGATGGCGTGACCGCGCGCCAACATCTCAATCGCGAGTCGATCGCGAGAGTGTGACATCAAAAGATTTCTAAGAATGAGAAACATTAATAGGACGACGCCATGACACTAAAAACGTGGTAACTCGGGGTGGTTACTTAACCCACTAAACGAATTTTTCCAAAGTCGAGATCAAGCTAAATCGATTTCTAGTACCAGAAAACGGTAGGTTAACCACTTTAATCAAAATCCTTAGAGCCGTTTTCGAAATAAAATTTACATATATAAAAGAATTGCTCCTTTAATAAGATGTGATGTGAGGGAATGCATCCCGATCCTATGTCCTGACCTTTGACCCCATTTCACCCATTTTCAATAGGGTTCGTCCCCAGGTGGTCCCCTACGACAAACTAAAATTTCATCGAAATCGAACCGTATTTACGCAAGTTATGACGCATAAGGGCAATGGAATGCATCCCGCTCCTATGTCCTGACCTTTGACCCCACTTCACCCATTTTCAATAGGGTTCGTCCCCAGGTGGTCCCCTACCACATACTAAAATTTCATCGAAATCGAAACATTTTTACGCGAGTTATTGTGCGGAAAGACGGACAGACGGACGGACGGAAAAAGCTGGAGCACATACGCTTCTTCAACCTACGGTTGGAAAGCGTGAAAAAGGAGCCGGGATGGCTGCAAATGATTAAGTTAATTACTTTTACGAAACAAAAAAGAAAAAAAGAAGAGGAATGGAAATATTTACCTTCGAGGAGACATCTATAGAACTGCCGTATATCTGGCGTATGCTTGTGAGAATCCTGCGACACTGAAGTGCAATGTACCTATGTCATGTCTCGTGCATGCGACTTGACATTGTCATTGATCATCCTTTTGTTTACCGTTTTGAATTTTAAATATCTGGAACTATATACTTACATTACATTGCATTTCTTCCTGATGAAGCCGCCTATTGGTGGTGAAAGCTATTCATTTGTGTTTATAATACGCCATTTAACGGATACTTCTTCACTTTATTGTTATCTATGGTCTCTAACTTAGACCATCGATCGGGTATTGGAGTGCTGAATTGTATTGCAGTTCTTAAAAGTAAACAATGAAACTTTTTACGAAAATTTTGTATGGAGGCCCTTTGACCCCGGGCTCCGACCCCATCCGAAAACTGTCTACGGTCTAAGTTAGAGTACCATGAGATAGTATACCGAATTTTGTGGTTCTAAATTGAAAACTGTAGATTTGTATAGCGGGCATACAAGCAAACATTCCATTTTATATATACAGATATCACGCAGCATTCGAATGCGCTAATACACACTAAGGAGCAATTGAATTAGAGATATCCATCTAGTAACGTGTAGCACCACCTTTCGCCCTGAAGAATGCGACGATTTTTCTTGGCAGGGACTCGTCAAGACACCGGAAGCGTTGGGAAGCCATGCGGATCCACGACCCCTGAACAAGCTCCCACAATTCACGAAGATTTGATGGAGGGGGTGGCGAAGTCAGAGCCTCGAACATCTCTCTCGATGGCATCCCAGATGTGGTCGGTGGGATTGAGGTCAGGGACCTAGCTGACCAAGGAAGCGAGGTCCTGCCGGTGGAGTGTTCATCCAACCATTCAGATACAATTCGGGAGCGATGGCACGGTGCATTGCCCTGTTCAGGATGATGTGCCCAGTGGGATGTTGAAGACGCACAAATGGGAGCAAATGGTCGTCCAGGATATCCCGGTAACGTTGGCCTATGAGGGACGATGTCACACGTACCAGGGGCCCCATTTCAGTCCACGCAAACAGTCTCCAGACAAGAATGCCACCAACACCAGCTTGAAGAGTATCCTGCTGGGAAGAATTATCCATCGCTCCATGTGGTTTGCGCCCTACTCGTATCCTGCCATCCGCATGTACCAACGTGAATCTCGACTCATCAGTACAGGCAACATTTTTCCACATGTCTAGGGTTCAGTGGCGATGTTTCCACACCCATGCTATTTTTTGCACCCTGTGATGTGCGGTCAGCAGCGGCACCCTCGTGGGACGATGGCTAATGTACCCCATAGCGAGGAGATGGTTTTGGATGGTGTGGCTGCTTACACGTCTTTGTGCACCAGCGTTAAATTGCCGAGTGATTTCTTGCACCGTGGCCCGTCTATCCGCTGTTACAATGCGAGCTAGCCGACGATGACCCCGCTCATCCACACGCTGTTGTCCACGGCAGTTGGCCCTTGCAGGGATGGGTTTACCGGATTCGATGTACTCACGGTGCCCCCGTGACATAGTGGCTCATGATAATTCCAGTGTTGCACGACTTCCGAGATGGAGTGACCCATTCGTCGGGCTCCGAAAATTTGCCCACGATCAAATGCGCTTAGATCCTTCGTCTTACCCATACTGCGTCCGACTCTTACTGATTCCCGTCGCATCACTCCTTATATTGTCAGATCGCTGCATACTTCATGTCGTTTCCGTTTACAGGGCCGCCCACAGCGCAACATTTGCATAACGCCAGCTGCCTCTAATTCAATTGCTCTTCAGTGTAGTTATGTGTAAAGATTGCAAATATGTTAGATTTTCCTTTGCAGAGCAGTATTTAGCGCATTTAAATGCTGCGTGATATCAATTAAGAAAGTTAATGATCGAAGAAAAGTGACACAACTAAGAATCATGGTTAGATCAGTAGCAAATTTTGTTTCTTCCAGTAAAAGTAAATTCATATATACACTGAAGTGCCAGACAAACTGGTACACCAGTCCAATACTTGGTAGGTCCCCTACGGGAGCGCAGAACTGCCGAAATACCACGGGGCATGGACTCCACTAGCTTCTGGAAATATGCTGTAAGCAATGCACACCATACTTTCTGCAGAGCGTTCCACAATCCGGGTGTATTCCGAGGTCTCGGATTCCTGTGTTCGATAGCGCGTTGCATGGCATCCCAAATGCGCTCTATCACTTTCAGATCTGGGGACTTGGATGGGATGGCAACACCCCAAACTCATATGAATGCTCCACTAACCATAATGTGGTGTCCCGACACTTGTGTGGAGGTGCATTGTCCTTTTGGAACAGGCCCAACCCATCAGCATGAATGCAGAACATGAACTGGTGTACCTCGTCAGAAAGGATGCGCGCATAGCGTTGGCCGGTCATAGACGTTTGTAGATGTACCAGGGGTCACAGTGAATTCCAGATAAGCACACTCCATACCATTACGGACCCCCCCCACCAGCCGGTACAGTTCCCTGTTGACAAGCGGGATCCATGGCTTCATGGGGTTTGCGCTACACACGAATCCTTCCATCTGCCCGATACAGTTCGAAACGCAACTCGTCAGACCAGGGTACTTGTTTCCAGTCATCAAGTATCCAGTGACGGTGTTGCCGTGCCCAAGCGAGGCGCATAGCTCTGCGTCGTGCACCCATCAAGGGGACTCGAGTTGGGCGTCGGCTCCCAAAGCCCATATCGTGCTGAGTACGTTGCACAGTCCGGACGCTGATGCTTGTTGAGGCTTCAGCATTGAATTCCGATGATACCTGCGAGAGTGTTTCACGCCTATCGCGTGAAACTATTCTTGACAGCCGACGATGGTCACGTTCACCCAATGTCTTTTTACGGCCACATTGGTATCGTTGGTGGGAGGTTTTGCCGGAATTCTTGAAGTCACGGTATAACCTTGCAATGGTCGTCCGTGAAAATCCGAACTTCGTTTCTACCTGCAAAATACTATGGCCAATCTCACGAGCGCAAACTATGACATCGCGTTGAAAATCGTTTAAATCGTTATTACTTGTCTTACTCATGCCGAAAACAGCTCTGATAGCTGGCAAGGATGTCTATCGCTTTATATACGCACTGGCGGACGCAACCGAGTACGCGCATAGGTGATGTTGCTATGTATTTTTCATATGCTCGCCTGTACCGTTTTTTGGTACTTTAGTGTATATATATATATATATATATATATATACTTAAGAGCAAAACTGAAGACTAAGGAAAACATTTTAGAATATATATATATATATATATATATATTGACAAAAGTCAACCAACCCCTAGAAGAGAAACACAACATAGCATTTATTGGCATGCATTATAGTACGGTGTCGGTCTACCTTTGGCCTTAATGCATGGACTGACCCTTCGAGACATGCTTTCGACAAGGTTTTGGAACACAGCGATAGGCATGCGCTTCCATTCAGTACATAATGGTGTCGCTAACTATTGCTTAGTAATAGGCCTTGGTTCCAAACTTCTTATGCGCCGCTCTAATTCATCTCATAGGTGCTCTATGTGAATAAGATTAGGGCTCTGTGCTGGCCAGTCCACAAACGATACGGAATTATCGTCAAACCACGCCGTAACAGTCCTTACTTTATGCTGAATAATGATTTGCAGTTAAGATGTCAAATAATCTTTATTTCGCTCTCTGTTTCCAATACAATTCTTGAGGTTTTGAATTTATGATGATAATAAGAGTAATAATAGTAGTAATGATAATAATAATTATTCAAAAGCTGCCAAGGTTTCTTGTACAAACTTCCCCTCTCCCCTACAGGTGAGCAGTAAGGATGTTACCAATTTCTCCGGCATACCCAGAAAGCGAAGTTCTTTTTTTTTTTTTTTCTTAATTTCAAACGTCAGTCAGTAGTTTTCTGAAACACATGAAATTTGAAGTCTGTTAGCTGGAAATTTTACATGAGAAAAACTGGAAGTGCACGGAAAATTTGAGTTTTTGTTACACCAATCGCATGAAACTAGTGTTTTTAAAATATGACATCTAGAAACTAAATGTAGTGTCAAACGAAAATAAATTTTTTAGCCACCTAATAGAAAAATTTCCTCTGAAAGGTCAGATATCAACCACACTAAGAACCAGGTAATGAGACTAAAAGTCTTGAACTTGGCCACTTGGCTAGTAATGTTTGAATGAGGAATGCTGGAAAAAACCTGGAAAATTGTAAGAATGTCTAAAACGCAGTATTTTTTTTTTTTTTAGACAGAGGGTACTAAGAATCCCCGCAGGACCGAACTAAGCTGCCATCCGATGCTGACCTTGGTTACGTTCAATGGACGATATGTATCTTCTGATTCAAGGCTTCTTGAGTTAGAGGAGGAGCTACAAAGGATCAAATGGAACTTCGTCTGCATAAGTTAGGTAAGAAGAAAAGGAGAGGATCTCACTGAACCGAAAAGTGGACATCTCTTCTATTATCGTAGGACAGATACTGGCAGAACTAGTGATGTTGGATTTATACTAACGAAAGCTTTTTTGTTTTCGACGAAAAAAATAAATAAAAATGTACAGAAATCATGAGAGTCAGCTTTAAACAGCGATCGGCAATAAAACAAAGGCGGTTCAGAGCATCGTTAGGTCCTTGATCAGGAAACGCAGACCTCACACTAAATAAATCTGACAAGAGAACGCTTAGTAGATTAGTTGCCAAATACTGTACACTAAAGTTAACAGTCAGAGTAAAGGAATTATATGTTCAGCATGCATATTACATCCATACTTCGATGATTTTTGTAATCAAGAAATCGCTAAGAATGAAAGGCGATGAAAAATAATAGGGTATTTCGAAACCTTTGTAAGGTGCGAGGTGTCCTATATTGAAAGGTCTGATTGCTGTTAGCCCTTTGGGATATTTTTAGTGGTTAGGGAAAATAGGTTTTTTAGGTTTGGTCAATCAAGTCGGTAAACATTTCACAACCGTTTTTTTAGGTGAAGGGAGGGTTTAAAAATACAGTAAATAACTGTAGGAACTATGAGCAATCCCATGCTCCCCGTCCTTCAGCACATTTTGCAGAAACTTCGTTCAATTCTTGAATGTATAGTACCCCATGTGTTTCTCAGTTTCATTTACATGTTCGGTTGTAAAACCACTATTGCAGTCAATGAACATTGTACTACCGAGTATTTTCACCTCGCACCACAGAGCTTCTAGTAGTTTAAATGAGTAGTAAAATCCGAAAGCCTGAAACCACTGGAATATCCGGCCAACGGTTAAGCCGTGGATGATGTGTTTCCGACAACGTCACAAAAGACGCCGCTGCGTTGAGACGCTAGTCACTTGGGGAAGCAGTTGGAGACCCTGCGCTTACACCACTGCGCCACCATAACGGCTTTCACAACTACACAAATGTCATCTGGAAAGAAGTTGAATCACGCACACTCTTTCTGCTTTTCGTTTTCTTCTCCTCTTTAACCAGCCACATATTTTGATGATTGATTAACCATGCTGAAACTTCGTGCAAAGTAGTTGTTAACGCAATGAATTTGTCGAAACGCAAACGGAAACTGATATCATAATCAGCTTCCCTATATTAAGGAATCGTTGCGAACACTTCATATATTGAAACGCATTTCCAGTTAAATTGCGTGAGACACTCGCTTTCCTGTGATGTAATAGTTTCATGATTTTCTGGCTAATAATCTTTGCAGAAACTCGTGGCAAATTGACATCATTATCGGAACAAACTTCAGGCTGAAATTCACATTTATTCCGTTCTTTCATATTCAGTTCACTTGATGTTTACTTATGTACTGACACATGATGAAGTATTCGGACGTACTTACATATTGTTAATTGTGTGTGTCCTTCTTCGATGTTCCTTTAGTGCCACTAAGGGGCTCAAGGTATGACCGAAAATTGAGTCACACTAATTTGGAGGAGTTGGGCTTTATCGGTCAATGTGACGAAGCGTGTTTAAACAGCGTCATTTCTGTTACCCGTACATTTGTTTTCACAGCAAAGTAAGAAACAGCATTTTGCATTTTGAACTTTAATTTCGCTGAAAATGAATGTTTTTCCATTTATTTGTTGATGTTTGCTATATTAAGAACCAAAAGATACAGGAATTGTTTCTCTTGTCTGCAGAAAAATTAAAGTTCAAAATCGAACTTCCACTGTCCGTTGCCGTCTATCATTTTCAAGCATTAAATTCGTTAAGATAATGGTAAAATGCCTGCTCTGTTCCTCGATATATTATAGTAAGAGGTTACTAAGAGGTGAAAAAAAGTCTGCCGGCTGACTTACATCTCGTGGACATCCAGCAAAGTAGAGAAATCCAGTAAACAGCATTCTCCAACGGGAAGTCAAGAGAAAAATCGGGAAAACATGGTAGATATGCAATTTCGTTAAAATTTTCAGAACGTTTGAACACTTTAAAACATCTAGTACAACTCCACAATTTCAGTGATCACAGACATATAATTTTGCATAAACTTCAGAGGAAAAAGAAAAGTAAACGGAGGAACAGATTTTTTAAAATAGTCTGGCAATCATAAAAGGCCCCCAAAATTTTTCCAAGATGGAAGGAAGAATGGCAGCCATGCTGTAGGAACTTTTGCCATTGGCTACGATAAATGTGCTATAAAATTCTAACCAAAGCAAAAAGTTCCCAGTCAAGCGTAGTTTTAGTATGCACTAGAGTAGCAAATTATTAGGATCACCCGATAGTAATCAGACACGTGCCATCCTCACTTATGTACGCAACTTTGACGAGGCGATGGATTTATGAACAGCTCACTGCGAAGGTTACAGACTGTACGAAGAGCAGACAGAGGCAATACGGAAAAGATTCGTGACGGTGGGTGCAAGCATGGCAGAAACGGCAAATCTTCTATGCTATGTAAAAACAGCTACTGTATGGAGGGTTTACAATGAGTGGTGCAGAAACAAAAAAACAACGAGTCAACGGCCTTCCTGTGAACAAGAAAGACTGGTCGAAGTTTGAGGGCACCGGCGATAGCAAAGGATTGTACGAGGTAACAGACGAGCTTTATTGGTAAAGTAACCGCGCAGTACAACGGTGGTATCGAGATGAGAATTTCAGTATACATAGTCCGCCACACATTAGTAGGAGAGGATTGCACGAGGTAACATACGAGCTCTATTGGTAAAGTACAGTCGCAGCACAACAGCGGTATCGAGAGAAGAATTTCAGTATACACAGTCCGCCACATATTAGCTGGAGAGGATTGTACGAGGTAACAAACGAACTCCGTGGTGCCAGGTAACCACGCAGTACGACACGGTATCGAGAAAATAATTTTAGCGTACACAGCCCGCCGCACATTGGGGCGAATGTGTTGCAACAGCAGACATCCCCTTTGAGTAATACTAGTCTCTGCAAACATTCCATAAATTAGCGAACAATAGGCACGAGATCTAAAACTGGACCCTTGAGGTCCTGACAATGCCGCTTGTTCTGATGAATCGCTTTTTGAGTTAATACGAGTGCACGCAGATGGTCTAGCAAGAATATGGTGTCAACTGCACAAACCGATGGATCTCAGCTATCTAGCAGTAATTGTACAAGCTGGTGGAGACAGTGTATTGGTTTTGGGACCTGTTTGTGTGAAAAGCATTGAGTTCCTTAATACCTCTAGAACAACATTTCGATGCCACGAAGTATCTTAACATTATTACCGATAGGGGCATACACGTACATGCGCATGATGTTTCCAGATGGAGAGAGCTGTTTCCAGCTGTATAATGAATCATGCCATGGGACTTCGACCGTAACACAGTGATTCCAGGCTCTCCAGAGTGATTTCAAACTGATAAAAAGGCCCTCAAATTCCTCAGAGCCCAATTGAAAACCTGTGGGATGAGATTGAGAGATCCATTCGTAACAGACATTTTCTTTCAGGAACATCCAGAATTTCATGGGCGCCATGCCATCACACTCGCTTGGCTAAACACAGCTATTCGATGTGGCACATCAATGAATCCATGGTTATTTTGAAGGACTAAGGTAGCCAGACTAACACGTTCCTAAGAATTTGAAATTTCACTGTATGTTATTACACTCTTCCATTATATTTCCACTTCAAGAGATGCTCAGATTAGATGTATTAAAACAAATGCTTATGTTATGAAAAATATTTTTCATATCATATCTGTTCAATTTAACTGCTGGAGATATTTTGTTTCAGACACTGGAAGTTGTAGAAAATGGCGCCAAAACAGACGGAAGGAAGGTAAACAACCTGATATAGAGACTGTACCGAAAGAGGCTCAGAAAGAAAATTTAAGCGGCCTTTCAGCAAGTAAGTGAAGAGCAAAGACGTTGTTAATTTAGGCTGAAACAAAGTTATGACTGGCGCATGAACAACTATAGTTCTTTTTAAAATTAAAATAAAAGGACAAAAAGCTCAAGAAAATTAGCCACGTCTGTGGCCGACTGGTTTCTCCAAAGGAGCAGTTAGAGTGTGCATTTCATGGCGTGGCTCTAAATTATAGAGACAGACGACTCCTTATAGCCTTAGATGCTCAAGTGCTTCGTGCCTATGGAATAATCAACAGAAACAATTGTTCAACTTCTTTTCCTGGTGGAGGAGCTGGTGACACCCCCTCCTCGAAAAAGAAACTGCACAATTGCTTTTATTTATCATTTCGTAAGTATTTGTCGTTTTCTAAGGAGCAAACAACACATACCAATAAAACAAAGCGCAATCACACACACACAGTATTTAATCGAAGAGATTCTGTTTTTACGTTTTGCTTCGGGGTTTGACGACTACCGTAAGTGATTCACAGGACTACAAGAAATCGACCGTCCCTAACTCTGGGCACACTGTTTCCAAGGAAAGGACACGCCATCACCATTAGAAAGGCACACCATCCATACCTCATCCGAGACTCGAATACGGGCTCATCTCGGACGAATGGTCAAAAGTCAGCGCCGCAGATCACTCGGCTACCGGAGTACCCAAAAAAATTTCTATCATCGCAATCGATGACATTTTATTATCTTACTAATGTAGTTTTCAATTCATGATTAGTAAAAATATGCAAGTTCGGAGAAGAAAAAAAAATAGGAAACTTCACTTGCTGAAATGTTTCACTATCGATACATTGCTAAATGGTAAGAAGCCGATGGCGCAGGTCTCTTCAAATACGCTTTATGGGACATTAGCTCCCCACCCAAATCTTTCATTTTTCGGACTGTCCTGCTCGCCATTATACGGAAAGGAGGACAGTTCCCCAAAACCTTGATGAATCATGTCTTTTCTGTGATTGACCAGTCGGGGCTGATAACGCTTTAAAGCAGTCTTCAGGCAATCGAGCTGCACCAGTAATGTAATAATTTGGTGGTAGCAACTAAAATTTAACGTCTATAAAGATGAACCAGTACATTATGATCATTCCAAGCCTAGAGAAATAAGCGAGCCTGGAGGCCGAACGGTGCCGCAGGTGAAGTTCACAGAGCAGCATATACACCGATGAGCATTACATTATGACCACCTACCTAATAAGCTGTTGGACTCTTTTTAGCCTGCGAAACAGCGGTCACTCGGCGTGGCATCGATTCGGTGAGGCGGAGATAGATATCCTGGGTTATCTGGTACCATAATGTCAACAGCAAGTCCACCAGTTCCTGTACATTTCCAGGTGGTGGTGATTTAGCGCCAACCCGCTTTTCCAATCGAACCACAAATGTTCGATTGGGTTCGTTTCAGGTGAATTTGGAGGCAAGGGCATTAACAGAAAGTCACCAGCATGTTCCTCGAAACACTCTTTGACGATTCTGGCAGTGTGGCATGGTGCATTATCCTGTTGGTAATGGCCATCACCAGTAGTGAACACAGTTGCCACGAATGGGTGAACCTGGCCCGCAACGATGTTCATATACCTGACAGCAGTCAGGATTGTGCTATTGGAACAATGGGGTTTAAAGTCTTCCAAGAAAGCATTGCCCACAACATAACACCACCGCCGCCGGCCTGTTTCCGCCCAACAGTGCATCCAGTCGCCATAGCCTCCGTTGGTAATGGGCGTATCCGTACTCAGCCGTCTACGTGATGCACCAGGAATCTTGATTCGCCAGACTAGGCCACTTTCTAAAAATCATCCACAGTCCAATCGCGATCATCTTGGGCCCATTTCATGCGTTGTTGGCGATGACGTGCAGTGAGCACGGGGTCCCGGCTGGGTCTTGGGCTACGCAGGCATATGCGCAGAAGGCTTCGATGAACTGTGTGCTGTGACAGAGTGCCGGAGACTATGGCAACTGGAGGCATTGCTGGGCGGAACAGGCTGGCGGCGGCGGTGTTATCATGTGGGCGATATTTTCCTGGGACACTTTAAGCCCCATTATCCTATTAGCACAATCCTGACTGCTGTCAGGTATCTGATCATCGTTGCGGACCAAGTTCACCCATTCATGGCAATTGTGTTCCCTGCTGGTGATGGCCATTACCAACAGGATAATGCACCATGCCACACTACCAGAATCGTCAAGGAGTGGTTCGAGGAACATGCTGATGGCGTTTTGTTTATTCCCTGGCCTCCAAATTCACTTGAAACGAACCCAATCGAACATTTGTGGTTCGACTTTGAAAAGTGGGTTTGCGCTAAATCACCACCACCCGGAAATGTACGGGAACTGGAGTACCTACTGTTGACATTGTGGTACCAGATACCCCAGGATACTTATCGCAACATCGCCGAGTGGTTGCTGTTTTGCGGGCTAAAGGAGGTCCTACAGCTTATTAGGTAGGTGGTCATAATGTAATGGTTCATCGATGTACTTCTGTATTTCACAAAACGATCGGCATCTCCTTCTACAGGTACAGACCACGTCTGGTTTATTAGGGTTGAACTTCGGAGAGAGGAAATATGAGATATATTATTCCCGTTAGAGAGGGAGCGGGAGTAGAATATGAAATATATTATTCCTGCTAGAGGGAGGAAATATGAAATATATTACTCCAGCTGGAGGAGGGAAATATGAAATACGCTATACCCGCTAGAGAGAGGAAATATGAAATATGTTATTCACGGTAGAGGGTGGAAATATGATACATATATATATTTGCCGCTAGAGGGAGGAAATGTGAAATATATTATTCCCTCTTGAGTGAGCAAATATGAAATGTATTATTCTCGCTATCTTCGCTCATAAAAGCGAATTTGAATTCTTTTTTAACGTGGTATACCATTTGCATTGTCAAACGTTTTGAATATACTCTAAGATCTTTGAGTGAACTGCGTGTATTTCTGCTTAAAACTGTATCTCTGTTTCTAAAAATCCCATTGATTTTTTTTTCTACTATATACCATTAAATATGGTAAAGATTGCAAACATTATCAGTTTCAAAGCTAGGAGAGTACATGCTGAAACTTTTAACAAGCTGTCTCTTCTTCTAGAGCTCGTATCTGAAAAACTGTTTTCCGATCGTATAGGTTTTTCAATAAAGTATATTTTGCGCATACTATCTTGTTTTCATTTTGGAGGGGTTTGGCCATAACTCACCACGCTGGCCAAGCGGGTTGGTGAATCCCTGAAATGGCAATGGGCTGGACATACTGCCAGAAGAACAGACCATCGATGGACAGCCGAAATTTTAGATTGGATTCCAAGGGACAGGAAAAGACCCAGAAGAAGACAACATGGAAGATGGGTGAATGAAATTCGAAAGTATGCGGGAGGGACATGGAGGAGACTGGCACAAGACAGACCGTTGTGGAGGAAACTTGGGGAGACCTTCGTCCAGCAGTCGATTGATAATTGTTGACAATGATGATGATGATGATCTTGTTTTCATAAATCGCAATTCTGTTGCCACACGGCGTTAGAGAAAATTTTCTGTTTGTGAAAGTACAACATCTCCGATTTTAAAAATCCCTTGGGAAAATCCTTTCTTGGTAGGATACTCTTCATTGTGAAGAATATTTATCCTCATTTGTTTTTGCAAATGATGCTTGGTTTTTCCGTTAGGGCATAAAGTTGCATCACATTTTCGTCCATGCCGCAACTTCTAATTGCTCGATTTGGAAAAAATCCTTCGGCCTTGAATATCCTTCCTTATGAGCAACATTTTTTGGACAATTTACAATTTTCAACACACATTTCTAGTGCCAAAGGGCAAAAGTAGCTATTTCTATTTGAAGATGTGTTACCGAAAATGTAGAAATCCTGCTGTGTTTTTTTACCTTGTTCCATTAGCTATGAATAACACTGCTAACACTGAGTATTTCAATAAATACGCAGTTTTTTCCCCTTGGGGCGTAAATGTAGTATCTTGACCACTGAATTTTTTCTTTTTCTGATAATCAAATCTACTTTGAAGCAGTTTTTGTGTGTCTTTTTTGTATAAAAACAATGAGCCAAAAATATTGCTCCAACTCTTGCAACCAGTTTTGTCAAACAGTGGAATGCGCGACTCCTTAGTTAAACTAAGATAAATGTTTACAGACTTATTTTCTGTCTCAATGAGTACTTTTGTGTCCGAAGGGTAAAACCCACAGGTTAGCCGCAAGAATACAGTTGAATACATGGGCGGCGTAAGGTAGGGGACACGGGGGTCCGACCCCCCCCCCCTTGAAATTTCATGGTTCGCTTCACTGGGAGTGTTTCTAAGAAAGATTTCTGGTTCACATATAATTTATTGTTTTTCTAGGAAGATTTCCTGTATACCACCACCACATTTTACAGTTTCCTGGTAAACGCTTCAAGTACAGTTTAACAAATTGATTATGTACAAATGAGTTGAACATTTCAAAAATTGTCTTTATTCTTCAAATAAACAGTTAACTCAGCGTTCCGTTTTTCGCTTTAAAAAAGATCGTTAAAGAATTCTTTAAATTACTTAAAAGCAAATAACCAGGGCGGTTCTTTTTCTCCCTTCCCCCCTTTTTGTGCTTTTTTTTCCTATTTTTTTTACCAGTCCGAATGTGTCCTACTTGCGATCAGGAAGCCCAATGCATCTACCAAATCAATAATGAACAAGAAGTAACTCGAACTCAAATTAAGCGATAAGTATACTACTGCTTGTTGTACACAGGTTTTTCGTAGAGTCGTGTCACAGAGAAAATACACGAGGCTTGACGAATTTGTGTGTGTTTTTGCTGTGAGAACAACTATTGTCGAAAAAAGGAAGAGAAACTGCCGGTCACGAAAATGGCATGAGTTGATGACATCATGATCAAAGTGAAGATCCTCAAGCGGCAATGAGCTGGACGCATTGCTAGAACTGACCACTGCTGAACAACTGATTTTAGACTGGACACCAAGGGGCAGGAAAAAACCCAGAAGAAGACCATATGAGAGATGGGTGGATAAATTCGAAAGAATGCTGAAGTGACACGCTCGAGATAGAATATTGTGAAAGGCACTTGAGGAGACCCCCCAATAGCGGATTGATAATGAATTATGATATGTGCGATTAGATATCACAGTGGCGTCGGGTTATTGTGGGCATCCGGGGATAAACCATGCATCAAAATGAGAAAAAAAATCTTTTAATTGGAAAAATTCTGAAAGAAAATCCGTATTAGTAACCAGTCCCCAGATTTTCTGAATACAAATGAGAGCCATTACAATAGTTGAATAACTGGGCAACACATTACAGTTCTCCATAACCCTTTGCTAGAGCGCACTGAATACCGCGTGGGTGTGAGAGGCGACTACGTCAACTCGTCGCCTTGGCGAAGATTCGAAGAACAGTAATGAATGAGCAGATGCGCACTGAACTGCGCATGCGTAAAACTGTCTTGCAGGGCTGGTCGCTCTTCTGTTTAACAGTCACAATTTTGCTTTCGCGTCGTCCGCCAGTGAGTGGCTAATTTTCTTTTGTGGAGTTTAGCTGTAATATTCACTCGTGTAAGCAAAATGAACAAAGTGCACTTTTTATTGGAACACTCTATTAGTTTATTAATGGGTGAAGAAAAAAAGTTAAAGACTTGGACCCACATCAATCAAATATTTACTTGGTGCACAAACATAATCAGTCTAGAACTTTTAATGTGGAGTGGTATAGCAAAATATCCTGCTTTAGTGGAAACAAAAGCAAATATACTTTGTTTCGTTACCGTTGTTTATTACTGCTTTGTTTCCTCTGCTTTTTTTTCTTTTTTTAATGTTATACAGCACTGCGTATATGGACAGTTGAGTGGCATTATTGTGACCACCTTCTGCTTTTGACGTCAACAGCGCGTAGCCAATGAAAGAAGGCACGTGTCGTGAGCTGGCTTAGAGGGCATACAAGGTGTACTGTAGGCATTCTGGAAACATATCACCCGTTGTGTCATGGACAAAGGAGCGATTTATCAGATTTGCAAAAAGGGGTTATTATCGACTTTCGGGCCAACGGTGGCAGTATTTCTGAAACAGCGCAGTTTGTGAACTGTTCGCGTGCTCCTGCGTCTAAAGTGTATCGTGATTGTAGAAATGGCACCGTTGCGAATAAGCGACGTGGAAACTGCAGAGCACCACGTGCCATTGGTGTGAGGGGTGAACATCGTCTGCGAAAGTGTATGAGGGCCAATCGGCACTACAGTGGAGCAACTAATTAGCCGAATGAATCAGGGGCTATAGGAAGTGTGTTTAAACCGACAGTTGAGCGAACACTGCTGCGTATGGGGCTCCGATGCAGACGGATGGTCACTGCACCTATGCTAACGAAGGTGCATCGGCAGAAAAGGCTTACATTTGCACGGCACTACCGGAATTGGACCTCCTTTGATTGGCAAATGATTGCCTTCTCCGATGAGTCATGTTTTCCACTTCATCGAACGGATGGACGTTGGCGTATAAGTCGAGAAACATCGGACAAACACTCTTCAACCATTGCTGGAATAACACAAGCTGGTGGGAGCAGCGTTATGGTCTGGGGAATGTTTTCGTGGCATTCTCTGGGCCCATTATGAATCCATCCTTACATGCCACTTACACCCATACATGCTGATTGTCTGATGAAGACTTCAAAGTACTTCCCTGGCCCCCTTATTCCCCAGATTTAAACCCAATTGATCATCTGTGGAACCACCTGTATCATGTTGTTCGCTCTATGGATCCTCCACCACGCACCCTCCAGTAACTGCCAGATGCACTGCAGCCAGCATGGTTCCACATACCTGTCGTTTTAGACACACTTCCGGTAGCCCCCTGATTAGCCCCCTGATTCATTCGGCCAGCATCTTATTGAGTCACTTCCAGCCCGTCTAGCTGCTGTCCGCGCTACACACGGCGGTTACTCTGGATATTAGCTGGTGGTCGCAATAATGTGACTCGACCGTGTATAAATAAAATTTCTATCTCATTGTATGTGATTAAGTACAGTTTCAGCACGTAACGTTTGGAAACCTCACAATCCACTGAAATTATATTTCAGAGAACGGAAGCAGTTTGAGAGCAATTTTAAAAATATTCAACTCCGGATAAATTTTAAGTCACCCTACGCCATTGATATATCCTGCGAGGTTTTTTTCTCTCTCTGGGTCACTGTCTTTTTCTTTTTTTATTGTTTTAGCTTTCAAAGAACTTGGACCCCTCTGAATTTGTTAGGTTCCGCCGCCTGTGGTTGAATCATTAACTTTATTTAATGCAGAGGGAAAAGTGCATCGCTGATAATAAAATGTGTTTGAATTAGCAGAGTTTTTCTTTTAAATACAACAGCCCAAATATCACTGCAAATACTGTACTTAAACAAGAAGAATGGCATCTAATTTCGGGGCGCAATGAAACACGTCTGTTGTAGATACGTCAAAAAAAAAAAAAAACGCAATTTATCGCCACCGCGTGGTAAATATTTGCTTCAGATGAAGCCGGGAACTGTATAAGAAACCTTGCTCTTCGTTATGTCATTCAGATAAAAACAGATTTTTAAAAATAATGCATTTAGCGGCTGAGACATATCGGCATTAAAAAAAGGCATGCACATAATATTGAATTTCGTTAGAATTAGCCACAATCAACATTAACCATGTCTTTTGATTTTCCCAGGAAACGTATGAAAAATATGGCAATGGCTGCAGCAGTCTGGGATGCCAAAAGCGATTTTTTTAAACTGGTTTCTCAGAAACGCGGGCATTACTCTAAATATATCTACTTCATGGTTAGTATTTTCCGATGCTAAAAGTAATATCACAATTTCGAATCAAAAGCACCGATACCGTGTCTGCAGGTAACTACCATGTCTAGCGTGTGGGCAAAATTATGCCACAAGTATCTATCCATTTTCTAACAACTTAGAAATGGTAGCCTATGAAGTGGAATGTTACCGCAGCTAACATAGGTACTTTTATTCCGCCATATTAAGTAGAAAATAACAGGCATATATTTTTATAAAGTATCAGCCAAGGTTCGAACCCAGACCCAGGGGAACGAAGTATTTGTGCTAAACTACTCGACCTTCTTACCTCATTCAGACAAGAGTATATACAGGAGAAATGACTTGTTTCGTGCTTGCAGCCCAGTTGTGCAAAAATAGATAACATTTTTGTTTTACTATCTTTGGATTGCTTCTAGAGAGTAAGATTTTCTATGTGCGGCTCTGAAAAAGACGCTGGTGCAAAGTTTCGAGATTCATATCTAATACTCAAGTAAGTATTGATTTTATGTCGCCCAAAACCTTATCAAAGAGCTATCTGTACCGATTTATCTCGCTCCAAAATAAAATAAACATGACCCCTGAAGAGACCATTACCACCCTTAGCAACAGTATCCGCAGCTCAAGGAAGAAAGTAAACCATCTCATCCACCTCGAGATTACTGTTATCTGAATTCTTTGCTCTAGACTATGAAAGCAAATTAAATATTATGATTAAACATATACCTAAACCTTGTTGACAGTTCCGGGAAAACGAGAGGGAAAACGTAAACTGTGTCGCGGTCAGATAAATTCTAATGAGTTTTAAGTGGTGACTGACGCGTCTTGCTGATAAATATTAGTTTCGCATCTCCTTTAAGCCCGCCGCATTGCCACAAAGATAACCTCCTATTTTCTGGCTCAACACATGCGAAAGGAGCGTTCAGTGTTCCTTCAACTAGTCATCAAATTCCGTTCCTTTTGATTTATTTTTGAAAACCAACGGAAGTTCACACTTCGAGTTTTGGATACTATTAAGTGTTTCGTTGTTCTTGTAGGTTAAGTATGCTGATTGGCTCTGCATATGCCCCAGTTTATTTTATAAACAACAGAAGTGTCTTCCTACGAAGTCTCGGTGGTGTTTAAAATTATGAAATAACGCGTGCAAGCATGGAGTATGACCGAAATGGTCATACTAGCTGTGAAGAAGATTCCCTTGGGCTACTGACCCCAACAAAAAATAGAAAAGTGAAATCTTTACTACATATTATTTTTATTACATTTGTTAGAAAGATTAGACCCTTTCGGTTTCTAAATAGTAACATTTAATTAATTTTGAGCAGACTGCACACAATAAAACGATATGTTATTGTAGGCAAGATTTTTATGGAGAAAAAACTGAATAGTTTTTTACCAGAACGAAGAGCCATTCATTCACAAGCTATTTTTTTCCTTGATTAAAAGAAAATGTTCAGTAAAAGCCTTATGTAGGAGAGAATTTCTGTATATAAATGCGACATGAATAAATGACGGAATGAACGAGTTGGCCAGAGCGATTTATGTAATATTTACGGAGACTGTATCAATGCCAAACGACTGCGTTACTTGAAGAGTGACGAAGAATTGCAGGTTCTAGAGAGTACTGATTGTTATATAGACAATCCTTAGGACGGTACGGGTAAATATTCACTAAGCTTACACTACCAGGCTAACTGAAATTCACTGAAGAGAAATAATGAAAGGCATTTCATAGGGAAATCCTTTCGTCTGCTGTTTATTAGAGGAACTTAATTTTTTGTGCAACAACAAAAGGGTTTCAGAGTTGGTTTGGGTGAATTGCCGCAAATGACAAACAGATGATAGAGTTATTCGTAACGAAAGCGGAGAAATCATTATTTTTTTCATAGGGTTATCTTGGAATGATAACGGTTGGGAAATTTTAGCATCTGTTGTCACTTACGAATAACAGAAGTGACAGAAGAAGAAAAACGCAGGTAGTTGGCTTGAGTTTGCAAGAATTGAACTCAATAAAATAATTATCACAACAGTAACAAATGGTCCTTATATCATGTTTGATGGTGCTTTTCTGGTGTTTATTGGAACTCGTGAAAAAACTAAGGCGTCAAATATATAAGGAATGAAGGGCTTCTATTTCATAGCAGTTGTGTACTTAATTAACGAGAATGAATAACAGATCACATCACTCACACGCAACAGAAAGCGACATGGTTATGCAGATAATCTCCTGATTTGTACTAGTAGTCGTGAAAAACGAATCAGGAGGCGTGCTCTAAAAATGACGAAACAAATACGAGTTTTACGAGAAGACGGAGAAGTTATGTAGCGGTTGGCATAAGGAAGGATATCTGTACCTTATGATTCAGGATTATATGAAAAACTTTGACGCCTAGCTTCATCACAAGCCTTTAAAACATCAAATGTTACTATTTGGATCTCAGACTTCTCCACACCCATAATCACTAAAACTAGCATATGGAAACAAGAAATGAAAGCAATTCAGGTGTCACCAGTCAATTCGGGGGAAAAGGTTAGGGGAAAGGGTTTTCTGAATGTATTTCAAAATATTCAACAGAAGTGAATATTTACAAATTTAAAGGACAAGCTATTTCGCAGTTTTTGACTCGATATTGTTTCATCCTTTGATATGTAGTATTTTCTTTTCGTGGTTTGATGGCTCTAAGGGCTATAAGCAGTCGCCCATCTTTAATTTGGGGCCACTGGTTCCAGGGACGACTGAGGCCGTGAGGAAGTGGCATACTACATGGGGTGGCTCCATGTAGTATGCCGACAAGCCAGTTCTGCTATATCTTCACTGTTTGATAATAATAGAATTATTGTTCTATCTGCATATTAATAAATTCCGCTATTCTTGTGCATTTTCATATTTAATATACCTTTTACATGAATATGTATTGCTTTCAGCAAAAATTGCGTTATATGTTTAAGATTAATGACATTTCTTTTGTTAATGTTCAGAAGAATTGTGTTTCAACTTTCTCTCCGTACCTAGCATTTTGTCTTACGGTCTAAGTAAGAAATATTCGCATTGTTCAGTGTCCCATATTTCAAGTGCTTCAATTTTATTTCTGTCAGATTCTTTGCGAATACATTCTTCATACACGTAAGTGCCCCCCGCGAAGTAATTGAATCTGTCGTTCTCAGTTTTGTCTTCATGAAAATAACTTTATCAATACAGTAAGTTTTATCCGTTTAGCATTTTTACTTTGGGAGCTTTGTAAAAAAAAAAAATGAACGGGTGGAATAAACCGAAATGATTTGCTCAGTTGTTTTTAAACCTGTACAGAATAATGAGGTCTAAATGCTTGTAGAGCTATCGTGTTTAAAGTTTACTTCAACTTCAGCTTGTCACTTATTGACTTGAACTGAATTCGATGAAACCCTATTCTTTAATTCGTATCGTTGCTTGAAGATATGATAGCCGTAATATTTCAGTCTTAATTAAACGTGTACTTCAGAAACTAATAAGCTAGTTAAAACGGCCAGGTTCAAGGATCCAGCAGAAACAGTACTTACGAGTTGAATATGAACTTTTATTTGATCAGAAGGACACGCCAAGATGAATAGCTTGGCATGTACTGCATTTCGTAATAATGAACTCCTTACAGAAATCAAGTACTTCAAACTATCAACTTCAACAAGGCGTAATATTCACGACTTCTAGCTTGCTATATACCAAACGTTATTCACATAGAAATCTAATCGTACAATCTTATTATTCTCTCTTCACCTAACACATATCATATCGCACTCAGAACACTGCTCTCCTGTTGCTCGTCGTTTTACTCGTACCCGGATTTACCGTTCGACTCTCTGTCAGGACTCCAACTCTGAAGAACTTGTCGAGAAAAATAATGTGCCATTAGGTGAGAAAATGTTTAACGAGAAGAAACAAGATTTATATGAGAACACAGAAACTCAAAAGGAAGGTTAAGTTAGAGGAATACGCCACACTTCTTTTCCTGTATTTTTTCATCGAGGTTGTTTTGGATGTGTAAACGACTTTTAGAAAGTTTATAGGAATACATAACAAATAATACATGCAGACTTTTCTGCAAATACATTACAATGAAAAAACTGAATGATCAGTGATACGGTATGTCGGCTGCAATTTTCTCTCTTTAAAATGGATGTCCTACACGTTTCGAAGTTTCATGCATTATTCGTAAAGATTCCATGGCGTTAAACATAAGTACGAACATAACTTATTTTTTCAAATACTGTTTTGAAATATCGTTAGAATGTCTTCGTGGTGTATTTACAAGAGGAGAGACGTTTTGTTTTGGTCTTGTCTTCAGCCCAGATTGTTACGAAATGGGGCTGTGAAAACTCCAGAAATCAATTTTATACCACGTATATTTTGTCAGTATTAAAGAAATTTATCCATCAATTACTTGCTGTACTTTAGTGAATGACTAACAGAAATAAAAGCGATACGTATAATCCTTCTATGATAACAAACTAAATCATGATTTTTATGACATGTTTTCAGATTCCCTATAAATATTAAAATATTAAGGTGACTTTTTTAGTTATTAATCTTTAATATTTTACAGTTTCCGAAATTTATAACACAATTTTGTAAGTTTTGCAGTGACGTGAGTCAATAATCCTGATAAGAAAAGGAAGAAAAATGACAACAAAAAAGAAAAAAAGATTAAATTAAACATACCATTGCATATGTGTATGTAGGGATGATATGTAGCAAATTCGGCAGAAATGTTTGCTAAAATCCATACGGTTCGACGAACCCTTTGCTAAATTAAACTTTCGGATGGGAAGTATGAAGACAGAGGGTGGCTGGTTCACGCCTTTGAACCCTCATGATCGCCTGCAGCCCCTGGAGGAACACGTCGTTGGGAACTTCTGATTTCACAAGCAGCGGTCCCTCCGCATGACAATCTGCAGCACGCTGAAGGAAGAAGAGGAAAAGAAGCTTGGGATTTCTTCCGGGAAGTGTAATGGGTTCAAATTACATTTTAATACAGAAATACTGCGGTGACACCTGCGTTTGAAGATGACGAGGGAACGTTATCTGGGTCAAAGTGCCTTATGCCTCTGTTGTAGTGTTTGATGAAAGTTTTATCGAAAGTTTGTGTTTTATATAAGATGTACCTTATTCGTGAGCGAACGTTAGGAATAGTCCATGAAATATGGTTCAGTCTTGCTCATAGCTTTTAAATCTTTTAATCTCCCCCCCCCCGAGGTTTAAGTGTGTGTGTGTGTGTGTGTGAGTGTCATTGTTTGCCGTTTAGAGATTATCCACGTGTTAAAACTTATAGATTGAAATGCAAAATGTCACAACGTTTTTATAAACATAAGCTCTGATCCTTATTAAATGGACTCTATTTAAATACCTTTAATATCTAGAGCAAGAGCCAGATCCAGATGCAGATATGCGGAACCCCTGGGCCTACTTACAAATCGGGGCCCTTACATTTAATGGAACGACATAGAACAGTATATATTTGTTCGACACAACGCACCTTGAAGAAATTTTGGAGCTCCCTAAAAATGAGGGGCCCAGAACTCGGGCCTTGTCGACTCGTGCGTTAATCAGGCCTTGTCTAGAGCTGAAACTAAACTTAATAAAAGATTCCGTTTAGGACAATACGTGTAGTTCTTCAAGAACTGCAATTAACTTCTCATGGTAAATGCAGCGTGTTCTGTGTATTTTTGAAAAACGTAGTGCATTATTCAAACTAATAAGTTACCTGCTGAGTTTTCACAAAAGTCACTGTATTTTCCATTTTTCTCACAAGGAAATAAGTTCAACGCTTCAGATTCCTTGATTTTATCTTGGATTTCTTAATGATTTAGCTCTGTATGCTTTTCTTGGTGAATCTTTTTTGTTATGCAGTGTGAACCCACAGTGGATTTCTACCATTAATGGTTTCAAGTGCAAGTAGGGATATGTGGGTAGATGGTAGTGAATGGTTGTGAAAAAGCTGAAACTGTCTCGTCGACCCCGCTGTACATAGCGATATGAAATACTTACCCCTAATGAGTAACTGCCTTGAAATCTTTTAAGTCTCCTAGTTTCTCTTTGTGATCCAGAGGAAATGATACGAGATAAAACTAAAACTATTTTATAAACTTCTCTCTCTCTAAGCTGTGTATTATTTGTGGTGTGGCATAATGCCTTCTGGGCACTTGCCCCTTGGTGATGATGGGCCATTAGGCTGTAGCCCCGTGAGCTCCCCTTAATTCGGCCCTACTTCCACTACTATCATTCATGCTGAGGCTCATGCGAATCGGTTATTATCCATTTGACACATCCCCTCTGTGTGCGTGTGATCAACAAAATAAGTGGAGAGTGAGAGAGCAGTAGATTGTTTTACGAACAATATCTTAACTTTAGCATACACAACACAACTTCTACAAAACATGCTGCTGTGAATAGAAACTTGAACACTCTTAGAAATGAATAGAAACTTGAACACTCTTAGAATTGTACGAATAAATGATCAAGTTTTCAGACAATGGAATATGCAGGAACGGAGATATAACGTTGTTCGTGAATAAATATTGGATTTGAAATTCCTGTTTGAATATCAAGTGACAGACGGAGCTGGGGGGGGAGGGAAGCGGAGGCGGCACGTGCCCCGGGCGCCGGTGATAGGGGAGGAGTCGAGCTGGGCGACATGGAGAGACGGCACGCAGACGCTCATAAACCCCTTACGTTTTTTTGAATTACATATCAAATTCCCCAATGTATAAAATTTTTGAATCAAAAGCGAGTAATGGCTCGAGTGCAGTAGTCGTAAACTTTGGTAAAATATACAGCCTTCACAACTGTACGACTAAGATCACTGAGCCAGTGGCGAACTGGCGATCCATAAGCGGCCCTGGAAGTTATTTTGTGCTGCATCCTTTGGGAAAAATTATCGAGGTATTCCATCCCCTCACCCCCAACAAAACACTGTATGCAGCATGACCGTTTGCTATTTAAATATTTTTTCAACACAAGCCTACCAATCACTGAAGCTTTTTGTATTGAGGCAATAATTAACATTTTACCCATTTTCCTGGACAGCAGATCTTCAGTGCCATTCAGTGTCGGAACGAAATTACTTCCGTTGCTAAGAACCAAAAGGCAAGGTACATTCTTTGAGAGAAACTGTAGAAGACTATTCCATTCTTATGAATTTTATTGCATTAACTGAATTCAAAATTTGTAATATAGTTTCTTCGCTTTCTGTGAAAACGGAAATCTAAATGCGTCAAAACATAATTTCTTTCTCAGGACTTACTTATCATTAATTAAATAATTCCCAAAATATCTCTTGAGAAACCTGAAACTGTCTGGAATTGCAAGAATTTCAGTGCAAATTTATAAAATGAGAAATTAAAAAATGCGAAAATTAATTTTTATTTATTTACTTCCAAATTGAAAAATTACTTTTGCGTAGCTGAAGCAGACATTCCAGAACTGCAGTTCCAGAATTCATGTAGCCGTGAGGCCCAACAAATAGTAAATCAGATGCTAATCTCGTGAGAAAAAAATACATAAACAAGAAAGATGACACCGAATTTTCGGATGTAATAAGCACGTCTCTTTTGAATCCATTCTGACGCGAATTGAATTTATCAAAGCTATTCAAAGTCAATAGAAGCGGTTTGGAAAACAATCAACCGGTTCCAACAATCGAAAAAATATCCAGAAATAGAAAGATCTACTTAGTGCCACCAGCGGCTAAAAAGCATGTTACAAAAATTAACAAATGGCGAACAAAATCTTTCTCACTGTACAACGGAAGGTACCAGAGACAAAGAGATTTTAAAATCGAACAATTAAAAGGAGAAATATAGAAGGAAACATGATATAAGTCTACGTCTGCTAGCGAAAAATTTTCATAACGGAAAAGTTCAAAATAGCGAAACTTATTCTTCATGGAAAAGGCTATGCTAAAGGAAATAACTCTTCAAATACGTCTCCCGGGAGTAGAGATAGCGAAAAAAAAAAAAAAAAAAAAAAAAAGTTAGTAAAATCATGCAATGCATTGATTATGATACGCTTTCCAACATACCAGAAATCATTACTCAAGTTATCACTCAAGTTATGAGAATAATGGCTGTGGAATAAATCTCGGTCCTGTGCCCTGACCTTTAATTCCCTTTCGATGATATTCAACAGAACCGGTTCAGTATACCTCCGAAATAACATGATAAAGTTTTGTCGCAATCGAAGCATTTTTACGTAAGTAATGATGCATAAGGGCTATGGAATAGATCCCGCTCCTGTGTCCTAACCTTTGACCCCATTTCGCCCATTTTCAATAGAATTCGTCCCCAGGCAGGCCCCTGCAACATACTAACATTTTATCCAAATCGAATCATTTTTACGTATAAGTAATGGCGATGGAAGTGATTCCGCTCCTATGTCCTGACTTTTGAACCCATGTCGCCCATTTTCAATGAGGTTTGTCGCCTGCTGGTCCCCTAACTCATACTAAAATTTCATCGAAATCGAACCTTTTTTACGTTAGTTATGGCGCATAACAGCAGTGGAATGGATCCCGCTACTATGTACTGACCTTAGACCCAATTTCGTTCACTTTAAATAGGGTTCCTTCCCAGGTGATCCCCTACCAGATACTAAAATTTCATCGAAATCGAACGATTGTTACGCGAGTTATATTGCTGACGGACATACGCACACAACGCGTGACGTAATGAGGCGGATGGGAATGGCGACCATCTGCTCGCCGCAAGAGTGTAACGTCATAAAACTTTAATAGGATCCACACACAACGCGTGACGTAATGAGACAGATGGCGTGATCGCGCGCCAACATTCTCAAACGCGAGATTGTGATGTCATAAGATTTCTAAGCATTGGTAACATTAATGGAACGACGCCATGCCAATAAAAACGTTATAATTCGGGGTGGGTATTTAACCCACTAAACGAATTCTCCTAAAGTTGAGATCAAGCTCAATCGATTTCTAGTACCAGAAAACTGTAGGTTAACGACTTTCATCAAAATTCTTAGAGCCGTTTTCAAAATAAAATGTACATACATACATACAAGAATTGCTGCTTTAAGGTGGACGTCAAGTAATTTTGCTTCCTATACTTCCAATGGAAAAACATCTGTACACATTTTCTTCACAAATAATGTGTTCCCAAGGATCAAAATTTGAACATCCATTAAAATACACTGACGGAAAAAAAAAATCCCAACACCACGAAAAAATAGTTGTAGAGGAATGAAATGGCGGCAATACATTTGTATAGGTAACATATTTAATCGATTAAGGTTTCAAGATCACAGCTTAATGTAAGAGCGAGAAGAGCCCTTTTAAATGTGAAATGCTGGTACATTAATAACCGGTGTAACCGCCAGAATGTTGAATGCAAGCACGCAAACGTTCATGCATTGTGTCCTACAGGTGCTGGATGTCAGTTTGTGGGATAGAGTTCCATGCCTGTTGCACTTGGTTTGTCAATACAGGGACGGTTAATGCTGGTTGGGGGTGACGCTGGAGTTGTCGTCCAATGATGTCCCATACGTGCTCGATTGGTAACAGATCTGGTGTTCTAGCAGGCCGCGGCAACATATCCACACTCTGTAGAGCATGTTGGGTTACAACAGCGGTATGCGGGTGAGCGTTATCTTGTTGGAAAACACCCCTGGAATGCTGTTCATGAATGGCAGCACAACAATTTGAATCACCAGACCGATGTATAACTGTGCCGTCAGGGTGCGTGGGATAACCACGAGAGTGCTCCTGCTGTCATAGAAAATTGCTCCCCAGACCATAACTCCAGGTGTAGGTCCAGTGTGTCTCGGCCGCAGACAGGTTGGTTGCAGGCGCTCATCTGGCCTCCTTCTAACCAACACACGGCCATCACTGGCACCCAGGCAGAGCCGGCTTTCATCAGAAAACACAACAGATCTCCAATCCGTCCTCCAATGAGCTCTAGCTTGACACCACTGACGTCGCAAACGGCGGTGGTTTGGAGTAAGTGGAATGTACGCTACAGGGCGTCTGGCTCGGAGCTTTCCTTCAAGTAACCGATTTGTAACAGTTCGTTGTGTCACTGTGGTGGCAACTGCAGCTCGAATTACTGCCGCAGACGCGGTACGATGCGCCACGGCCATACGCCGTGCACGGCGGTCTTCCCTCTTAGTAGTGCCACGTGGCCGGCCGGAACCCGGTCTTCTTGAGGTAGTACCTTCCCTTGACCACCGCTGCCAACAATCATGCACAATGGCTACATTCCTGCCAAGTCGTTCTGCAATATTGCGGAAAGAAAATCCACATTCTCTTCGCCTTATTACACGACCTCGTTCAAACTCCGTGAGCTGTTGATAATGGCTTCTTCGTCTTCTTAAAGGCATTCTTGACTAACATCAACACACTACGTCGAATCTCAACGATAACTAACGCTCACGAACGTTACAGCGCGTATTTACAGCAAACCTGCTTTGCATGTTCCGAGGGGCGCTATTAGCGCCACACGTATGCGCCGAGCGCGAAATTTGCATAGACGTCATCTTACAGATATACTCTCACCGCCTACCAACTGTCGTTTATCTAACACAACCCCTTCTTGGTGTTGGGATTTTTTTTTCCGTTAGTGTAGCTTCATTTCATAACTTGGAATGCTTAATATTTTCTAAACCATAACCGTAATTATGCAATCCAACCTTTATTTGTCCACTGACGTCATCAAAGTACAGGTCGCGCCATCTTTTTTCTGGTTTCAACACCACCAAAGGAAACGTTATTGTTTTTTAATAAAATTATGCTTATGTTTTACAAAATGTTAAGTATTTTAAGTTATAGTATGAAGTTATTTTAATCGATGTTCAAATTTCCATCCTTGGGAACACACTAATTGTGAACGAAATGTGTTAAAAAGGTTTTCCATTGGAAATATAGGAAGCAAAATTACTTGACGTCCACCTTAATAGTGTGGGATAAGGGCGATGGAATGGATCCCGATCCTATGTCCTGACCTTTGACTCCATTTGTCCCCTTTTCAATAGGGTTACTCTCCATATGGTCCCCTACCACATACTAAAATTTCATCGAAATCGAACCATTTTTACGCACCTTATGACGCATAAGGACAATGGAATACATCCCGCTCTTATGTCCTGATCTTTGACCCCACTTCACCCAGTTTCAATAGGGTTCGTCCCCAGTGGTTCCCTACCACATACTAAAATTTCATTGAAACCGAACCATATTTACGCAAGTTATGACGTACAAGGACAATTGAATGAATTCCGCTCTTATGTCGTGACCTTTGACCCCACTTCACCCATTTTCAATAGGGTTCGTCCCCTGGTGGTTCCCCTACCACATACTAAAATTTCATCGAAATCGAACCATTTTTACGTGAGTTATCGTGCCGACAGACGGACGGAAAAAGCTGGAGCATATACGCTTCTTCAACCTACGGTTGGAAAGCGTAAAAAGGTTCCAACCTTTACGCAGCTAGAGGGAAATCTTTGCGTTATTTAAAGGGGATAAGGCTCCACATCTCTGTTGTAGCGAATGGCATACAGTAAAGAAGAAATTTCTCAATAGCGTTTTTAAAAGCGGAGATACAGCTGCAAACTGAAGTACGCAAACACCCCTCACCGACAGAACTGTGAACTACAAAACTCCTAAAGTGTTTTACAAGGTAAATGGCATCCGGTGTTGAAAGAATTTTTAAATCGCACATGTAAAAGCAGTGATATTGAAAAAGACACATTAAGGCTCTACGAGACCTGACCCCAAAATCATACCGTCCAGGGCGACGAGCTATAGAGAGATCCAAATGGGAGGAGCAATGAAGTGTCAATCAAACGAGTCCAGAAGCTCAAAGCACTGGGAGAAAAACCCCTCTGACCACAAACAAAGCAGGAGAGGGATGTATGATGTAGATAACTCACATAACCCCCACACCCCCGATACCCGTGGTTCTTATAGCATTTGATGGCACCAGTGGGGAGAGCAGGGGGGGGAGGGTCCGGCCAACAGCGAAGAGGATTCACTACCAAGCAATCTATGTCGTCCGTTGTTCCAGTGAAGTAAAAACTGATTGGGGTGATTATTTGTTTTTATAAACATTTTTGCTTTAAAACTTTTACCTAACCCTTTTCGCACAGGGTCAAAAAACATAATTAAGAAAATATTACTTTTTTTTATGAATATGTCAAACTTCGTTAATTATTTTTAATTTTTTTTCGGAGTTTTGGGAATTATAGGCGACAAATAATATATAAGCTTGGGTGGCGGAAGGTAGGGAACATGGGGGTCCGGACCCTCCATGGAATTTCGTGGTCCTCTCACTGGAGTAGGGTCTTCATATGAAATATCTTAAAAAGTTATGGTTCATATGAAAATTTCTTGGAGACCATCACCACGTTCAGCAGTTTTCTGGAAAACGCTTCAAATGGAACTTTGAAAAATGATTTTACACAAAAGAGTTGAAAAGTTAACTCACCTTTGTGTTTTCCAATTTAAAGAAGATCGTTCAAAAATTCTCAATTGACATTAGGCTGGAAATGCAATGGGTATGAGGAAAGAATGCCCACGGAAAAAACGCCCACGGGAAGAACGCCCACTTCTCGAAAATAGGAAAAAATGCCTACAAGTAACTGCAATGTAAAGGGCCCCGACACAAAATTGAGGCCCATTTATATAATTCTAACAATTTAAAAATTAATGAAGAGCTAATCGGAGTATTTATAAATAAATAATCTTACAAAGTGAAAACGCAGAAAGCGATAAATAAATGAATAAATAAATAATACTGCATCCGTTACAAACTATTCATTCCACTTCGTTGTGATCTCAGAAAAAAATCAGAATTTTTATTACATTTTTGCATACTGCTGTATACAAAAATGGATTTGTTCGCCTTCCGTCATTAATTCTTTTTAGCTACCGACCAGCGAAAAAGACCTGCAGATGTAGGACACCGAGCTACTTGGATTTCTGTGGTATCGTGCACAACAAGTCTAATATCTAGTTTACGTAAACGTAACTACAAAATCTGTAGTGGCCTCCACTGGACTTTTTCATACATAAACTGAGATGCGCAGCTGCATAGCAAAATTGAAAAACTGCTAAGGGAACTCCCACTTTTGGTTTCCCGATTTCTACCAAAATTTAATCAGCACAAGAGAATATAACGTTATTCCTAAATATAAATTTTCTTGTCGACAGCTACAATAGTTTTTCAGCTACATAGAAAAGTAGCAAAACCGATGCGGGGAACGCCCAGTTCTGGTTCCCCCAATTTTACCAAAATTTTATCAACACATGAGGTTATCACGCAATTCCTACATACAAATTTTCTCGTTGATAGCTACAACAGTTTTTCAGCTGCACCGAAAAATCGCAAAAATGGTAATGGAAACGCCCACTTCCGGTTCCCTCGGATTTACCAAATTTTTATCACCACTTATAACAGAACTCGTAAATATAAATATTTGAGTTGATACCTATAATACTTTATGAGATTCATAGAGTAATCGGAAAATTGGTGTGGCGAACGCTAACTTCCTGTTTCCCGGTTTCTACCAAAATCTAATCAACACGTGAAGGTACCACAAAAATCCAAAATATTAAATTTGGTGTTGATAGCCATAATAGTTTTTGAGTTATGGTAGACATAAACCACACACACAGACACCACGGCGAAAATAGTGAAATGGTATTCCGGTGGCCATAAAACCTGTATTTCCATTGAAATCTCGAAGTCGATCTTTTTCACGATTACAATACTTCGTCATACTACGTAATGTATGAGAAAGTAAAAACTCAGGGATAATGGCTCGGATAATTCTACAACGAGAAAAATCTGTAGTGCCGCCACAGGACTTTTTCGTACATAGATTAAGATGTACAGCAGCATAGCAAAATCAAACAAGAAAGATGACACCGAATTTTCGGGTGTAATAAGCACGTCTTTTGAATCCGTTCTTACTCAAATTAAACTTATCAAATGTATTCAAAGTCAATGGAACCGGTATGGAAAACAATAGATCTGACGAAAGAAAGAAGATTTTCAATCGGGTTTTTAATCCCTCAGATATTGCTGTAAACGGAATCGTGAGCTTACTCTTACAAGCAGAGATGTCGACAAAAATAAGATGTGACTTTACGTCCCCTGGTGAGAAAATCATGCATTATTTTAGGAAGAAAGTATTCTCAAAAGGTTTATCAATATAAGCGGTATCAGTCCAAGAAAGAAAAAATTAGTCGAGTTTTCAGGAACCCAGATTTTGCAACAAATACATCAGAAGCAGAAATGAACACTTATGACCCCTGATGGTCAAACCATTCTTTACCAAACATTAGAAATTTTGTGAAAAATATTTTCCATCAGAATTTTTCACATCGGAGCTTTAGGAGCATAAATAACGCAGAAAACGCAATTTACCTTTGTGCCCTCTAGCGGAAAGTCTATAATTTATTTGTAAATTTTGAATTTATAGGAAAAACATTTCGCATAGGAAACACTATCCAACAAAAAAGGAATTTTTCAAATCGGACTCTTAGAAGTAGAGATATTGACAAGAATAAGATATACATCTACGCCCCCTGGCGTAGAAACCATGCATTATTTCAAGAAGAACATTTTCCTAAAAGGTTTGTCGACATGAGTAGTTTCGGTCAACAAACGATTTTTTTTTTCAATCGAGATTTTAGAAGCTCATATTTTGCTGCAAATACATCAGAAGCGGAAATTAAGACTTACGCCACCTGGTGGCCAAACCATTTTTTACAAAAAATAGAAATTATGCGCAAAGGATTTCCCATCAGGACCTGTATCCGGTGCAGAAAGAATTTTTCAAATCGAAGATTTAGAAGCAGAGATATAGAGGGAAACGCAATTTACATTTACGCCCACTAGCGGAAAGTCTATGAATTACTTGAAAATTTTGAAATTATATGCAAAACATGTCACACTGGAAACACTAACCAACAAAGAAGGAATTTTTCAAATCGCACTCCTAGAAGTAGAGATATTGACAAAAATAAGATGTACATCTACGCCCCTGGCGGAGAAACTGTGGAATATTTTAGGAAAAAAATATTCCAAAAAGGTTTATCCACAGAGAAGAGAGGTACAGAGTGTGCACTCTAGAAGATCGTAAAGGAAATTCTCCACTTTGTCCGATGGCAACAGCATAATGTTAAACTCACATAGACGTTGGCGGCCCCACGGCCTGTTAATGAGAACTAAAAGTGACGTCACAACTACGCTCCTCCCACTTGTTTACAAATGTCTCTCTCGACTTTCCTTCCCTGCGAGAGCCGCCATTTTCCTTACTTCCCGAGTTGGTTAGGTTCACTGTAGCGTGATTGACCGAGGAATTTTGCGGTAGGTGTAACGGAATTAGGCGTATATTCTTAATCGTAAGAACAGCACTTTGCAGTCGGGAATTATACTGAGAAATAAAGTACTAACTTTGACTTAAAAGAAACTAATAAATCTGTAGCAGCTTTCATTCTCAAAATGCAGATCTTCGTCAACGCAACATACTACTGCCGGAATTTGAAAATAAACAACGGAGAAATATCAAAGCAATGGCAAATAAAAAGTAACAAACTGACATAATTGTATCACGAATCAAACATCTGTAAACATCTGCCTGAAGGATCAAATGGAATTACGAAAAACAAAATACAGTAAGGGCTCTACTCTGATAAAAATTTTACTTATATCGATTTTTAACAGTTAAAAAATAGACAAAGATTTCCTACATATAAAAGATGAAATAATTATCCGCCGAAAATAACTTCTACGTTGTTATAATCACAGAATCACACAGTGGTAACGGTAGTAATAACAAGCAAAGTAACCAATTTCGAATTATGAGCGTTACAGTAGGGACGTTACGTCAGAGAGCACGTGGGGTTTAGTTCCATAAAGCGCCGACGGTGCTCTGCTATCGTTCTTTTTCCACGCCCACCAATTTCCATAACTCTGGCTTGTGCACGCTCTGTCTCTCCATTCTCTTTTTTCTTTTTTTTTTTTTCTTTTTTTTTTGAGGTTTAACGACCACCGTGAGCAACTCAATGGGCTATAAGCAGTCGCCCGTCCCTAATTTAGGGTCACTGGTTCCAGGGAAGGGAGAGAGCCAGTGCCGTAAGACAAACACAACATCCATGCCTGACCGGGATTCGAACCCAGACCCCTTACGGACGAATGATCAGAGGCCAGCGCCTTAGACCACTGCGCCACCGGGGCGGCCTCCATTCTCTGTGGGTTTATCGATGCGAGTGGCATAAATCCACGAAAGAATTTTTCAATCGATATTTTAGAAGCTCAGATTTTATGGCAAATACGTCAGAAGCAAAAATTAACACTTACGCCCCCTGGTGGAAAAAGTATTCCTTACCAAAAATTAAAAATTATATGCAAAAGATTTTCCATCAGGAGATGTATCTGCTGAAGAAAAAATTTCAAATCGGAGTTTTAGAAGAAGAGTTATCGAGAAAAATGTAATTTACTTTTACGCCCCCAAGCGCAAAATCTATGCGTTATTTGAAAAAGTAACTATATCTAAAACACTCTTCGACATAAATGGAATCGAAATATAAAATAATTTTTTCAATCGGATGTTTAGAAGCAAATATGTGGAATAAAACGTATTTTTGAATTCGACATCATCTGCATTTACGCCCTCTAGCGGCGAAATTGTACATTTTAAAGAAAAACGAAAGGAAGGATCATCATTCGCATATTTCAAGCTTCCCAATGCAAAAAGAATTTTTCAAATCGGACAAATAGTTGCAGAGATATCGTGGGTACAGACGGACGGACGGACGGACAAACCGATAACATAAGCACGATCTTTTTTTACAAAAGACGTGCTAAAACAGCTAAGAGATTTCCCACTTCCGGTTCCCCGATTACGACCAAAATTTAAGCAGCACAAGAGAGTATAACGCAATTCCTAAATATAAATCTTCGTGCTGTTAGCTACAATAGGTTTTTAGCTACTCAAAAAATAGCTACAGTATACACTGAAGAGCAATTGAATTAGAGACAGCTGGCGTTATGCAAATGTGGCGCTGTGGGCGGCCCTGTAAACAGAAACGACATAACGTATGCAGTGATCCGACAATATAAGGAGTGATGCGACGGGAATCAGCAAGAGTCGGACGCAGCATGGGTAAGACGAAGGATCTAAGCGCATTTGATCGTGGGCAAATTTTCGGAGCCCGACGAATGGGTCACTCCATCTCGGAAGTCGTGCAACACTGGAATTATCATGAGCCACTATGTGACGGGGGCACCGTGAGTACATCGAATCCGGTAAACCCATCCCTGCAAGGGCCAACTGCCGTGGACAACAGCGTGTGGATGGGCGGGGTCATCGTCGGCTAGCTCGCATTGTAACAGCGGATAGACGGGCCACAGTGCAAGAAATCACTCGGCAATTTAACGCTGGTGCACAAAAACGTGTAAGCAGCCACACCATCCAGAACCATCTCCTCGCTATGGGGTACAGACGCCATCGTCCCACGAGGATACCACTGCTGACCGCACATCACAGGGTGCAAAGATTAGCATGGGCGCGGGAACATCGCCACTGAACCCTAGACATGTGGGAAAATGTTGCCTGTACTGATGAGTCGAGATTCACGTTGGCACATGCGGATGGCAGGATACGAGTATGGCGCAAACCACATGAAGCGATGGATCCTTCTTGCCAGCAGGGTACTCTTCAAGCTGGTGGGGGTGGCATTCTAGTCTGGGGACTGTTTACGTGGACTGAAATGGGACCCCTGGTACACGTGACATCGTCCCTCACAGGTCAACGTTACCGGGATATCCTGGACGACCATTTGCTCCCGTTTGTGCGTCTTCAACATCCCACTGGGGACCTCATCCTGCAACAAGAAAATACACAGTGCCACCTCTCCCGAATTGTATTCGAATGGTTGGATGAACACTCCACCGACGTGACCTCGCTTCCTTGGCCAGCTAGGTCACCTGATTTCACCACAATTTACAGTAAAAACTGGTCTTACAATTAGCAGGATATGGTGGGGGAATCCCATCGAGCACATCTGGGATGCCATCGAGAGAGATGTTCGAGGCTCTGACCCCCTCCATCAAATCTTCGTGAACTGTGGGAGCTTGTTCAGGGGTCGTGGATCCGTATGGCTTTCCAACACTTCCGGTGTGTTGTCGAGTCCATGCCGAGACGAATCGCCGCCGTCATCAGGGCGAAAGGTGGTGCTACACGTTACTAGACAGGTATATCTAATTCAATTGCTCTTCAGTGTATTACCTGAGGAATCAACGGGTACCACTTACCGAAGTGAACGGTAGACGCGCGATTTGTTTTGAGGGTGTCAGTTATCCGCGGTAAATGCTCTAGAGGTCAGTTGTCTTGCGTAAATGCTGTATAGGTCAGTTCACTGACAGTCTGTTATCAGCGCAGTTATGAAGCGCGTGCTTTATCCAAAGGACTGCGCATTTAGCCATATAAAGTTCATCTGAAATAATGTTACCCGTAGAAGTTCGTTTTTTATCGCACATGGTAGCAGTGTGGTACATTTGTTTAATAACTCCAATGTTAGGATAATAATGCTGTTATGAGTAACACAGCGTCATTCTTATAACAGCAAAGATAAAAAAAAAATTGCGTATAAATATTATCAGGGCCAAACAAACGAAATGCAGATTTTTTTGCTAGATTACAAGGATATAATGGAGAGTGATTTTTTTCTTTCTTTTCAATATTATGTACCTACTAAGAAAGCTATTTATACTGGATATAAATGTAAAATATAATGATTAAATATTTTGAAAACTAGCTTTTTTTGAAGTTTTGTCCCTTGTTTCTTTTCCTGTTTTTAGACAGGAAGAGCTTACCGTTCTTATTGTGCCTCATGACGAACAAACAATGTATATAATAAGAACACAAGGAATATATGGTAGAAATACCAAAAACAAAGAATGAAAGTAAAGGATACTAGAAACAAGAACAGTGCACATATTGGTAATCGGAAAAGTCCTCCACAGGAAAAGTCCCCCGTATTGGAAAAGGTTCCCATAGGAAAACTCACCCACAGGAAAAGTCCCCCACCTTTTTCAGTCAGGAACCGTGCACAAATTGCAGATAACACAAAATATCGAATGTAGGGGAGATTTCCGGGATCATCATTTCAACTTTTACCGCTATATATAGTAAAGAAACGGTCTTACAAGTTGCTGGATGAGGTAAGAGAAATTTCTGGGTTAGCATTTCGACTGTTACCGCGGGTTTTAGTGACAAACGGTCATACATTTAGCAGGGTCAGCATTTCGATTTTCACCACAATTTACAGTAAAAACTGGTCTTACAATTAGCAGGATATGGTGGGGGAAATTTTCGGGGTCGGCATTTCGACTTTTACGCAGTTTAAAACAATATGAAGCCGTACAAGTAGCACAGATATGTGGGAGAAATTTCCGGGGTCGGCATTTTTTATTCTATCATGCTCATAACGTTTACGTAATATTTCAAATTATTAATTTGCGATATTACTCAGACAGAAAATATTGTTCTGTCTAATATGGCTATTTACGAAGGCTCCCCTAAAAGTTTTCATTCTGTCATTCACATATTCCTAAAATTTACATAACAAGTAATGTAAATAATATTGCGCTTCTACTTATGCACCATATATTAATTAATAGGCCTACGGCCTATGCCTTTTTAACACTTTTTTCTTCGCCTATGTGATATTCGTAAAGTTTTCAAAAAAGTCAAGTTAATGGCTTTGCACCTTTACTTAGGTATTCAATATTAATTATTAGGCCTAAGTCCTCTGGACAGTTTTTATTCTTCCGATGTTATATTAATAACCTTTACACAACAAGTCAAGGTAGTACCTTTTTCTTTTACTTAGGCACTAAATATTAGATCATATGCCCTAGGCCTAGGCCTTTTAACAGTTTTTATTCTAACGATGTCATATTCATAACGTTTTACATAAACTGAAGTTAATCATATTGCACTTTTACTTAGGCACTAATTTTAAATTCATTGGCCTTAGCTCTAAGGCCGAGTAATTAATATTGAATGCTAAGTAAAAGCGCAAAGCTAATAACTTGACTTTCTTTGTAAACTTTACGAATTTCACATAGGCGAAAAAAAAAAAAGTGTTGAAAAGTCCTAGGCCTACGACCTAATAATCAATGTATGGTGCATAAGTAGAAGAGCAATATTATTGACATTACTTGTTATGTAAATATTAGGAATATGCGAATGAAAACTTTTAGAAGAACGTAGACGTTAGATCTTTTTTTTTTTTTTTTGATTGGAGGTTTAACGACCACCGTGAGCAACTCAATGGGCTATAAGCAGTCGCCCGTCCCTAATTTAGGGTCACTGGTTCCAGGGAAAGGAGAGAGCCAGTGACGTAAGACAAAAACAACATCCACGCCTCACCGGGATTCGTACCCGGACCCCTTTCGGACGAATGATCAGAGGCAATCGCTTAGACCACTGCGCCACCGGGGCGGCGACGTTAGATCTAATATTTCCTGCCTGAGTAATATCGCAATATTAATAATTTGACATGTTAGGTAAACGTTATGAACATGAGAACGTCGGAATAAAAAATGCCGAACCCGGAAATTTCCCCTACCCCTGCCTGCTAATTATAAGACTGTTTTTTGCTACAAACTGCGTAAAAGTTGAAATGACAACCCCGGAAATTTCCCCCACATATTTGTGTTCATTTTATGGTTGCATCTTATTTCAAACAGCATGGAAATGGTGACCCGGAAATCTCCCCTACATTCGATATTTTGTTTAAACTGCAATTTGTGCACGGTACCTGACTGGAAAAAAAATGGGGGAACTTTCCCTGTGGAGGAGTTTATCTATGGGAACCTTTTCCAATGTGGGGGACTTTTCTTGTGGGGGACTTTTCCTGTGGAGGAGTTTATCTATGGGAACCTTTTCCAATGTGGGGGCATTTCCTGTGGGGGACTTTTTCGTCCACACTGCACATATTACGTAGAAAGAATAAAAAAAAAAGAATAAAGTAAGGAAAATAAAAATCAAATAAGAATAAGGAGTAAAATTCAAAAGAACGATAATTTTTTTTTTTGTTAAATGCAATAAAAAAGAAAGGAACGAAATAAGATTGAGGAATAAACTAAAAGTATGGAATATATATGTATAATAATGAAATACAAAATCAGAACAAAGAATAAAATAAGAACGGAAAAATAAACCGAAATCAGAACAAATTACCAAATACCAATATAACACCAATGAAGAATAATAAAAATATCTATAAAAACCAAATTTGATGCACGAAAAGACAGAGTTCGAAGAATGTCAGCTGAACACAAATGCCTTGTGTCTTGTGTGACGAATGTCGCTGAAGCTTTTCTTGAGATAACTTCTTTTGCCCCATCAGTTCCCCTGCAGGGTCATTAAGACACCCCTCGACGGCTCCGTATCGCAGGGAGGGAATTGCAGTCACCCGCGGGGGAGGGGAGGTGTTAGTGGGCGTGACCAGTTGTTGAGATGTTTGAACCATCTTTTTTCAATACGTAGTGACTTTATTTCACAAATTGCAGCTAATATTTTTTACCAATTAAGTAAATTATAGTATTTTCAGAAAGTGAAGAATCGTAGAATTGCTTCTCTGGTTTCAGAATTTTTATTGACCTTTCCCTTCATTTTTTATCTGCAGCGAAAGTCGTACCAAGGCGTCTTCCATAGTTTTATTAATTAATAAAAAATACTTAAAGGGTCCAAAATGAAAATCTGAAACCAGAGAGTTCTTTATTTATCATATATCTTGCGTAGCCACAAAGAGCTTTCCAAAATGTGCAAAATTGCCCGAGCAATTTGTGAAATACGCTTGTCCATTGGTTAACAAGAGAAGGCAGAATACAAGATGGCGGGTCTCGTAGAGTCTTAAGCATTTGCGCCCCTAGAGGCGAAATTGAGCACTATTTTGGAAAGAAAATACACACACAGTTTGAATAGTTAGTATTATCTGACTGAAGAAAGAAGTTTTTCAATCGAGTTTTTAGTCCACTTGATATTGTTGTAAAAGGAAACATGAACTTACGCCGTCTGGTGGCAGACTTGTACGCTGAGAAAAAATTTAAAATTATATGAGAAACATTTTGCAGCAGAAACGCTCTCCAACAAAGGAATAACTTTTCAAATCGGACTCTCAGAAGTAGAGATATCGGTAGAAATGAGATATGATTTTACGCCCCGGTATTGCTCCACGAAAGAATTTTTTCAGTCGAGTTTTCTGGAGCTCCGATGTTGCTGCAAATACATCAGACGCAGAAATAAACACTTACGCCTCCTGGTGGCCAAACCATTTTTTATCAAATATTAAAATTTATATGCTAAGCATTTTCCATCAAGAGCAGTATCCGGTGCAGAAAGAAGTTTTCAAATCGGAGTTTTAGAAGCAGAGATATCGGGGAAAACGCAATTTACGTTTACGCCCCCTAGCAGAAAGTCTATGCATTACTTGAAAATTTTGAAATTATATGAGAAATATTTTACGCCGGAAACGCTATATAACAAAGAAATAATTTTTCAAATCCGACTCTTACAAGAATTGTGCTTGTCTTATTGACAGAAATAAGACATATGTCTACGCCCCCTGGCGGAGAAATCATGTATTATTTTAAGAAGAAAATATTCCGAGAGGGCTTATCGACGTCAGTAGTATCGGTCCACGAATTAATTTTTTCAATCGAAATTTTAGAAGCTCAAATACATCAGAAGCAAAAATTAATGTTTACGCCCCCTGGTGGCCAAATTAGAAATTATATGCAAAATATTTTCCATCAGGAACTGTATTCGCTGCAGAAAGAAGTTTTCAAATAGGTGTTTTAGAAGAAAAGATATCGAAGATATTTGTCCCTCGAATCCCGATCTCAGACAGGGTGGTCCACAAAGATAGAAACTGTTAGAAGTGAAAAAAGACAAGATCCTTTTTCCACAAAGATAGAAGATTTTCCAATGAAAGAAGTTTTAGTAAGCTGAAGCTTAACAAAACATATCTGCGGAGCACAGCTTGCCAACAGACATTAACAAATTTAAGTGTGATCTCCATAGAATATGAGTTTGCATCAAAGCTTTCTTAAGGTGATATCATAAAGACTTTTGCTGCCAGAAAAGCCAGAAAAGTCAAGCTGTAGACATGCCTCTTCCTGAAAATCTTTCTCGAAGTTTATAAAACTGGGTTTCATGTTAAATTTTTATGCACAGTTGTAGTCAAATGTTTAAATGTTTATGTCATATAAATGTTTAAAACGTAAAACTCAAAGGTTTGTACATTGAATAAAAAATTGTTTGGTATTGAATGAAGTGTTATTTTAGTGAACAGTATATTAACGTTACAGTTATTTATTTAAAAACAAAGGGATAGAACAGTGTGGTGAAAGACCAGTTGACCAGTTTTTGGACATGGAAAACTCATTAATTACTTCGGACTAAAAGATTAAATTAATTATTGTTTTTACTGTAAAAGAACTTTTGATTTTATAAATTGTTAAGATTCATTCAAAGAATTAGTGGTTTAAGAATAAACTGGTCTCCCCAGTGGCGCAGTGGTCTAAACGCTGGTTTATTATCATTCGTTCTCGTGGGTCCTGGTTCGAGTCCCAGGAAGCACGGATTTGTGCTTGTCTTACGGCACTGGTTCCCTCCCTTCTCTGGAACCAGTAGTCCTAAATTAAGGACGCGCAATTGCTTATAACCCATTGAGTTGCTTACAGTGGTCGTTAAACCTCCGAACAAAAAACAAAACGTAGGAACAAGCTGGTAATTTCTTTAATAAGTCGTCTGTGCTCAATATCACAAAAACCCATGATTGTTACAATATTAATAAACAAGTTTTATTTATTTTGAACCTCGAAAAATCAAAACCGCAAATCAAGTGCAAATGTAAAATTCAAAGAAATGTTAGCAGATGTAATCTCAAAAAATTAAAAATAAATTTTATTTAATATGTCGCGGATGAAGGGAAAGTGGAAATCCTAGCTCCGCCTCTGACCACTGACCTAGTATTTAAAATTCTCAAATTGAAATATTTTGAATTTACACACGCATGCAGAGAGATAAGGAAATTGTTCTGAGTGCCTATGCACAGATTTCAAGGAAAGTTTCCGTCTTACTTCGTTACTTCTCAACAAGTTTGCCCTGGGGTGTTGACGGCTCATCGATGTCGGTAAGAGAAAAACACAGTGTCGCACACACAAAAGGTGAACCAGCTCATTCTTTCTGAGTTTCTATTTACATAAATCGCCCAAGGATGGCGCTACGTCTCTTGTGGTAATGGGGTCGTACACTCAGGAAATAGAGATCAATTTCTAGTCTGAAATATAGATCTCAGGGAAGAACTACCGAATTATGTGTATAATACCTGGGAATCGAAAGCTGCTTTTTGAAAGTAGCCAGCTACAAATACATTCTTGAAAAAGTAGCTTGCTACTAGAAGCGGATCCAGCGGAGGACGACTGGGCGATCTTCTCCCTAAAGCAGGTTTTCCCTTTTCAAATGGCTAGTATCTTAAATAATTAATGTATTTATTTTTGTAAACTTTTAGTAATAAATGCACAGATTTTTGTAAAAAGTTTTTAAAACAGCTAAATTTTGACGTGAATTTGGAGATAAAATGTTCTGTTCTAACTTCAGCAGAAAAAAAAGTACTAGAGGTTCAGCAACAGAAAGCAGAAGTGAAAAGAAATTTTGACAAACCATGAAAAGAGAGGTGGGGAGTGGTGTAGTGGGGCCGGAACGGCGTTCCTGTACCTTTTTTTATTTTTTTTTCTAGCCGGCACGCGTTCTGGTAAACCCTATACAGTATAATTTGCTTTTTTTAAAATGCGAACGTCTCATAATTTTTTTCCAATAAAAAATGAATCAGAAAAACTGCACAGTTAGTGACGTCCCATGTTTGTTTGAAGGTATACCTCTAAATTAATTCTCACTTAAGTGAGAATGATTTAAACATTTTCTACCAATTGATAGTCCCTTGAAACTCCTTTTTCTACTATTATTAAGAACGTAGAGGTGGGGATATTGCAATGGGGAAATTATTGAAACTGAGAATTTAATTAATCTAGTCATGTGTAAATCCGGAAGTCTGATTTCGACCGATTATTATACTTTCTTATACTATAAATATAAGAAAGCACAAAGGAGAAGACGGAATGGGGAAAGTGAGTGTGAAGGGAATAGTATTGAAGACATAAAGGTACCGTGCTTTCCTATACTTTTTCAATTAGCACTATACCACTGCATGTGTATGATTTGTTCTGTTCTTTCTAGTCTAGTAGAAGAAAAGAAAGTCGCAGTGTGTGGGTAGTCTTCGAAATGTGAGTGAGGTAGTGTGGGTGGCAGCGAAATACGTACCTATGGCTTAATAGCCATAACTAAAAGCCAGTGACAAATTTCCAAGCTGGAAATTTGTCTAATAAATTTACCCACTTGAATAAAAGGGATTAAACTTTATTTCGAAAGATTTTATCCAGACCTGAGATTTAAAACGATCAAGTTGGTTTCTTCCAAAAGCTGGTAATTGAATGTCAGGAAAATAGCTCTGATTCTCCTGTTCGTGTTCGCAGTATGTGATTAAAAAATTTAGAACAATTATTTAAATAGAAATGCTTAAAAAGCCTTGCAGTGACAGGAAGGCGCAGAGCTCCAAGTTAATAGTGTGTATCAATGCCCTCCACGAATCCCCCCTCTGTCTCTCTTTTTTAGACAAGTACAACCCCCTTCCCCCACCGCTTAGGTAAGCTTCTGGATCCGCCCCCGCTGGACGTTCAGGTATGCAATAATAAGGTTTTCTGTGTTTTATGCACAAGGATACTAGTATAACATTTACTTGTTTTATATACGAGCACTCTCGTATTCCAAGGATGATATTAAGCAGACGGGTCATACAGCTGGGCGTCCCACGAACCCATAGGTTCTAGTGTAAAGAGAACATGAACCCTTTTGTCAAGACAACAGTTCTCAAAATCAAGTTATAGTAGATGCCTTTTCCTTTACTACACCACTTCAATAGATATCAATTCTCGAGAATTAAACAGGCACATAGAGATTTATGTAGAGGATTTTTAGGAAGGGAGTGTCTGACCCCAGGTCTCAAACCACCTTTAGGCTCAGAAAGCTAGGAGATGCAGGCCCTGTGACGCAGTGATCTAAGCGATTGCGTCTGATCATTCGTCCGAGACAGGTCCGGTTCGAATCCCGTGAGGCATGGATGTTGTGTTTGTCTTACGGCACTGTTTCTCTCCCTTCCCTGGAACAAGTGGCCCTAAATTAGGGACGGGTGACTGCTTATAGCCCATTGAGTTGCTCACAGTGGTCGTTAAACCCCCAATTCAAAAAAAAAGCTAGAAGATTTGGACTAGCATGCCGGACAGGAAAGTCACAGGGAAGCGAGTTAGAAAGTCAGTGGGAGGGGGGTTCAATGCCCCGGGACTGCCATTAGAGTGCTTTCTAAGGCAGTGTGAACATTAAGTGGTTAGGCAGTCGGGCTTTGGATCAAACCCCCGGCCATATGTTTGGGAGTTGTACTAAACATTCCAACGGGTCCAACAAAATAATCCCCTAATCCAATTCTCTGATTCCTTACAGGTAACACAAAAGCACGCTCCTGTGACAGAGTTCCTGGCTATCTCTTGAGCTGGGCCTGAACCCTAGAAGAGACAGTCCCCTACAAAAGCTGGTTATCGTACTTCCCAGCGATACGAGAACAAGTCATGCTCACGACAAAGACACTGGAGGATCTCACCAAGTCTTTGGCTCACGGCGGTCGTTAATATACGCCGTAACAAACAAAAAATATCCCGCTTCATATTCTTAGCAAAAGCGGCGTGTAAGTCATCTGTATTGAATGTGACTAATTGTAATTATTCACCCTGAATATTTGGAGTCGTATGGAATTATATAGCGCAATTAAAAAAAAAAAGACAATGCTCTTAGCATCCGACTTCTTCTTAAAAATGAAAATTAAATAAAAAAAATCAACTTTTAAATTGCTTTGAACATTTTAGGGCCTTCTTTCCGGGCCGATTTTTACCTCATCCGGCCACAGCTAAGGCACTTTTTTCTTTAACTGGCAGCTTTTGCTATTTTTTTACGTTTAAGTTAACAGCGCATATTCTGAGGATCATCTTTATATTTACATCCTTTACATATGGAACCATATGGCATTCAGTTAAAGAAAAAAGTAGTGAAAGCAATGCCGTGATAATTATTTGTGTGCAAATTACACAAATAATTTATCATGGAATTTACTTTTTGGCTCTCATAATTATTTGAAACATATTTTAACATATTAATTTATCTATAGGTTTAACGACCACGTAAGCAACTCGATGGGCTATAGGCAGTCACTCGTTTCTAATTTTAGGTCACTGGTTCCAAGGAAGGGAGAGAGAGCCAGTGCTGTAAGACAAAAAATAAAAGAAATCCATGTTTCACAGGGATTTAAACCCAGACTCATTTCAGACGACAATGCTTAGATCACTGCGCTACCGAAGCCGAACATATTTATCCCAAAAATACTGTTGTTTGAGGACTAGTACATGTAAAAATATATGATAGGGCAGGTATGTGGTTTGAACATTAGGTGTTTTGTTATCCATCATCTGGTTCGTACAGTTCTTCTGTACATGCACATTCATTCTTGTCTGCAACGTCGCCCCGGTAGACGCGTGGTCTAAGGAGCGGTCATAGGATCAGTCGTCAGAGAAAAGCAGGGATTAGGCATGAGTGGTGTGTTTGTCAAATGGCTCTCTTCCCTTCGAGGAACTCGTAGACCAAAATGAGGGACGGACGATTTCTTATAGTCTTAAAGCTGCTCATGATGGTGGTTAAACGTAGTAGTAGATGAAAAGTTTTTATCTCACTGTTTAGGGAGAGGAAAAATTTATCTCGACATTTCCATACAAATGTTTCTGAGTATGGTTTCACTACTTCTGTTATATTATCTTCCGTGGCGGATTTAGAATTACCGGGTTCCTGAGCACAGCATCAGTTTTGAGGCCCCCTTACTTTAACCGCCATCCTTAAAAAATTCCCTTTTTTGTTGCCCTACCCCATCCCCCTTTTTTTAACTTTGTCATATCTCATACATTACATTACAATCCGAAGAAAAAAAATCGATTTCCAGATTTCAACTGAAATGCACATTTTGGGTTTTCTGAGCATGATTTGATTATTTTCAAGGTGAAATCTGTGTGCGTGTGTGTGTTATTTATTGCCGGCACAATCCGAAAACTATTATAGCTATCAAGACAAAAGTTAATATTTAGTAAGTGTGTGATCCACTGATGGAGAAGAAATATCGGAAGTTCCATGTAAGAAAGATTTTGTTAAAGAAAAAAAGTCGGAATTTTTAAAAGGATTGTAACTGAACACAGGACTATAGCGTTTAACATATGTTTACGGTAAGTTTATGCAGCAACTTCAATTGGAATTTTTGCTACATGCAGTATCGAGACTGTTGTCTCATATCATCAGTTTTCACCCCTCTGACACTTTCCCTAAAAATCTATTAGCATGTCTCGCAAAATCAGCCTGCCCAACAATATTTTACTCGTACAGTAACAGTCTAATTAATGAACTACAGGCAAAATAGTATTTCAATATATTATGAGCAAATCGACCAGAAGTAATATCCCAATTTCTTAGCTCACTTGTAGTGATGTATTAAGTAATTAATGCTAACAGACGATACCTCCAAGTTCAGGCGGAATCATGCTTTCAAAACTCAGACCAGCGAATTTATCCCTCACTCAATGCCTCCCCGCCCCTTTTTTTTTTACTTTTTAGAAGCAAAATGATAAATTACAAAAAAAAAAAAAAAAAAAAAAACACACACCAAAAAAACAAAAAACAAAAACAAAATACAGATCGATATTTTGGGGAGCCCTCCAGCAACGAGACGACCCACGCCTAGGCTTCATGGGTTTACCAGTAAATCTGCCCCTGATTATTTTTTATTTTTGTAAATAGTAAATACACTACTGTTTGTGAAAATTGCAGCACCATGAAAGACAGCTGGTATTAGCTTGAAACTTACAGGATATAAGCAAATGATTAAAATGTCAATTAAAATGCGCATATGGTTTCGCAGCAGCGGCCTCTTGGGTATAAAGAGCTGGCTCAAACGACATGTTGCAATCAGTGAAGAGCCGACACTGAGTCGAAAAGGTGTTTCTTGTGTCTCACTATGCCCCGTCTCCGAAGAAGGTCGCACAACGTACATCTAACAATCTTTGAGCGAAGAAGGATTGTAGGGATGAGAGAAGCAGGATTTTCCTGCGGCGAAATTGCATCTCGTACGGCACAAAACGACAGTACAGTGATGCAAACATTGCGTCAGTGGACAGATGAGTCTTGGGCGCACAAAAATACGGGAAATGGACCACAAAGTTGCACGACTGCACGGGATGATAGACACCTCTACTGCATGGCAGTAACCGATCGCACAGCGACATTCACGAAGTTAGCGCAGTCACAGGTCAGGCTTTGTCCTCCAGCACAGTTCGACGTCGTCTGCTTAAGAGAGGACTGGTCGCTAGCAGCCCAGTACTCCGAATTCCTTTGAACCCAACCCCAGACGCCTCGGGCTGCAATGGGGTCTCGAATACAGACATTGGTGTGCTGATTGGAAACAGGTAGTGTTTTCTGACGAGTCACGATTCAACTTGATGCACCATGATGGTCGCGTACATGCTTGAAGTCATCGTGGTGAACGGCACCTTGCATTTTGCCCAACTCTAAGTGCCATGATTTAGGGCGCCATTAGGTTCAATTTGCGTTCTCGTCTGATACAAATTGAGGGAACCAGCGATACTTGAGGGATGTTTTATAGACAGAGGGGATAGCTTTCCTTCAGAGTTGCTCGGGCACTATATTCCAGCAGGACACTGCTCTTCCACATGTGGCCCGAAATGTCCAAGACCTCTCCTATGCACGGCAGGTACCGCTTCTTTCCTAGCCTGTACATTCACTAGATATGTTTCCGATCGAACATGTCTGGGACATGGTAGCTAAGCGACTGGCCCGTCAAGCGCCTCCGCCGTTCACCACAAATTAACTCTGGTCCCGCATAGAAGCCGCCTGGCAGGCTATTATTACCCAGGGCGATATCAAAAACTTCTTCCATTCAATGCCAGGCCGTGTAGAGGGTGTTATTGTTGATCGATGTGGCTTTACACGATACTGAGTTTTTGAAGCGAAAACATCTTGTATAGCCTTACAAGTGTAATCAGTTATCTTCTATAACATTAGGATCTGTGATATGAATTTCATTTAAATAGCGCGATTCTTTCTTGGTGTTGCAATTTTCACATACAGTAGTGTAGGCTATATATGTTCAGCAGGCAAAATACTACATCTAGAAAAAATATTTAAGTTTGGCTGGCCTTCAGAATATAAGTCAGGTATGTGATTGTAGAAAGGGCACCCTCAGTCCCTGTTCCAGCCAATAACGCTTCAGGAAATATGGTCACATGATTTACAGAATATTTAAAAGTGTTCGTTTCAAAGTAGTTCAATTTGTGGCTTAATTTTCCTCTAAAGCTACTTTATTTTGTAGCGTGCTACTGCTACAACCACATTTTTTATTTGCACCCATGCTACGTGCGACGCTACTATAACAGTAACGGGTTACAGTAGCAACGCTACTTCTTATCATTAAGTAATACTTGAGAAATAGTGGTTTAGATGTCTTAAGACACCCACATTTTTTGTCGTTTTTGGGGCACTAAAGCCATGCTCGTGGTTAAATGGTAACAGAAGTTGAGCAAAGTAATTATTGTAGATCATACATTCGAAAATGGGGCATTCTGTGTTTCATATAAAATCACACTCCTTTCTTTAACGAATGTTCATATTACAGAGATGATGAAAAACAGTAGGGTTAGTCAGTTGGGCGTCATACTAATTATTTTAAGGGTTCCAGTCAAAGAGAAATAGAATACCTTTGTCAAGACTGCGAAGTCTTCAAAATTAAGATACTCGTATTTCTGAACAAAATGGAAAAGGAGACAAATCATTTCTTTCTCTCCCTGCAAGCCGAATAATAAAGCACATACCGGTGCTTTATATTATTCGTGTGCTGATGCTGTTATATACCATACCGGTCTGATGCTGTTATATACCATACCTGTGCTGATGCTGTTATATACCATACCTGCGCTGATGCTATTATATGGTTTCGAACCACGAGTAGGTGTCTACTCTGTGGTTCGTATATGCACTACTGAGGGACAAATGTTTTACGGTATCGAAGAATATTTCTGATAAACAAAAAGTCACTTCCTGTGACCAAATAAATTAGAAGTAATTCACTGTGCTCTTTTTCTGTTTTTTTCAGGGGAAACACAAAATAAATTCCTTACAAATCGCTTCATAATCTTAGGAAAAATGGTGTAGTAATCACAAAGAATATTTGGTGTTATGTAGAATGATAGAACTGTATGTAAAGTAAAACTCAATGATCAATTATCTTAACCAGTGCTCGAATTGGAAATTTTGCAGTGCCAATATGCTCATATTTAGCTAAAAAACATAAAAAAAAAAATACCTTCGCAAGAAAATCTCAAAAACTGAAAAAGTAAAAAAATCCCTGAAAAAAAAACTCTTCTGTTTGTAAATGTAATTGATATTTCCGTGAAATACTATTGCATCATAATCAAGAAAACCAATGAGAGCAATCGATTTCTGTTGGTTGGTTTATGGATCCAGCGGACACTACTTATGCTACACCGAGGACTGAGGTTAACCTTGTTTATAACGAGGAGTCTTTACCCCGGCACCAACGGATTAATGACACTTTCTAACCTTCTCGGCTCGTAACCTTAAGTGAAGTCCATGAAAGTTCCTTCCAATAGGGACTTTCATGAAGTCGAAAATAGGGCAGTTAGAATTGCCGCAATCAGAATGAATATTCAGTCTGAAATTAATAAATTAATAGTAACCTTCAAAAAATAAAAAAATAATAGAAAATCCGAAGTGGAAAAGATTATTGCTGCAAAACTAAAATTTATCTTTAATCTATTAGTCCCAATTCTTCATTCTATGAAGAAGCTCTTCAAATTGAATAATTAAATTCATGATATAAAAAGAATTACTGACATTTTATATAGGCTTACTGAGATAATACAACGTTTATCACAAATATTTATTTTTTCAAGTCGACCATGTTCTCGCTGGGTATTGACCTAGCTTCATTAGATCGAATGGCTCTTGATGAAGCTTGGTCAGTACCCAACGAAACCATGGTCGACTTAAAAATAAATATTTGTGACAAACGTTGTATTATCTTATTATGTATAGTCTTTGAATTCAGGAATTACAGACATTTTTAGTGGGATGATCAGAGCTTGGGCAAGACGTGATCAAACGCTTTGAGTAGCTTCATTTCCATCCCTTGAAAGATTGAACTTAGAGCTCATGTGTACACCCAGCACTCCTCTACCATTTACGGTTCCCCCCACACAGTTCTTAAGGGCACGAGGCACATTAGGTTTCTATTCGTATGTTTAAGAATGTGCGCTTGTAAGTCAGAGACAAATATATATATATATATACATATAATTTCTGCAGTTTCCACTAATAAAATTAGTGCCGGTTTGTAAATTCCTTGTAAAAAAAGAATCGGTATGAATTACTAGCAAAATATCGGTATGACATACACCGGCGTATAAAGGCTCATTTCGAGCACTGAATTTTTAACATATGATTCCTACGTGCAGCAAAAAATCCTACTGCTGCCTACAGGAAATAAAATCCCCCTTTTAGAGAGGTGGCGTCATCTATAGGCATTTGGGATAAATGAAAACTCCAGGTGGATGGAAAGAACTGTAAACTAAGCCTGTAGATGACCTCGAGAAGCAACATGGAAAAACACAACCCCCCGTGTGCCGACGATGACTTTGGTAAACACGTAAACAGCATCTGTTCAAATACGTCGTGCTCTCTTTTTACAAAATCTGTTTCCTCAAGCAATTTTTTTATGAATTTGTTGCCTTACAAACAGAAAAAATAATTTTCCTTCTAGGATTTGTGGAAGTTGGAATTTTGAAATATTTGAAGTGACGCTGCGAAGAGGTCTCAGTCACTGGGAAAAAAGAAAAAAGATTGTTGACAAGTTCGGAAAGCTTTAATAATTTGTGTTCTTGTTTTCCGTTAGAGGGCTTAAAGACGTACACATTCTTGAGTAGGTGTATTGTAGGGACTATTTAATTACAGGAAAATGAAATGAAAATTGAAAAGAGGCTTTCTCGTAAAAATAATTTTTTTTTATTATATAAGGTACAGCCACTGCGCTGCTTGTGTACATTTCTGTTGAGACTCGGTGAAACGCTTGTAATAATCTTCGTGTAGTGATTTATTATTAAAAGTTTCTAGGATAAAAAGTTTTCAAATGGAATTCAATTTTAGGCAAACACATATTATTTGATTAATGGATTGCTGGGAATGTTATAACATTTCAGAGATATATAGGAAATGTTGGTATTACGGAAAGCTAATGATTTTTATAAAAATTCGGCATATATTAACCTAAAGTTAACATAAGGCAATTTCGTACGCTTTCCTTGCTTGGTGATGATTTGCGAGTATACATCGCAGCGGCCGGTTCATAAAATTCGGACTGATAAGTAAGTACTTACAACTGTAAGTAAAAGTTCCGTAAGGTCTCTCTTGGTCAAAACAGAGTGGTACCTTGATTTGATGATTTTTTGGACTGAATAAAAGAACACACAAAAATAATGGAAACCAGTCTCTGAGAAAAAATTTTTTGGTTTTAATATACTTTATTTCTGGAACATGTTTCCAAAATTTTATAGATGAGAATTTTTTAAGTATGCCTTCCGAAAACGTCAGTTGAAAATGCCATATCTCTTAACATATTTGTCGAGCTCCAGATGATGGGAAGAATTAAAAACTAAGTTTTCCGGCAGGGGAAATTTATAAGTTAACTGCATTGCAAGTGTACTAATATTAAGAATCTGAAGAATAGGAAAATTTACAGGCCTTGAGGAAAGGCGATTTACGATATTATTTCGCACTTTTCCGCGTAATAAATATATCTTTCCTCTGGTCGTTTTTTTTCCAGACATTTGTAGTATCATGATTAGAAAAAAAAGGGGGGATAAAAGCGTTAGGAAGATGCAGCCGAGGGGATTTTTTTTATTGTGAAATTGTATAGTGCATATAAAAAAAAGAGAAAAAATCCTTGTGATAATTGTAATTCGAGACGATAAACAATGATGATTGGAGACGATGAAAGGACTTGCTGTCACTGGAGCAATCCAAATCATCACAACAGAGTATTGCTACGATGAAGCATAAAAAGAAGCATTGTTTTGTTTGTTGAATTTGCTTTACACACAACTATTAATTTATATTTTATATCTTTTACATCTGGCTGAAAAACCATACAATCCAACACACACACACACAAAGATTGAATAGTGCCAATAAATATTTTCTCAACTGGAGCCACGAATGCTAAGGATGGGCCTGAAAGACGTCAATATGGGAAAAACAACAAAACTGTTTGGCAAAATGAAAAATCGAAGTGCAGTTCTTCAACCAGTCTCAACCCCACTGCTGCACGAAGGTCTGCCTCACCCTCAATCTCTTCCACAACAGTCTGTCTTCAGCAATTCTCTTCCATTTCACTCCGACAAGTTTCCGAATTTCAAACCCAACTTTCATATGGTCTTCATCTAGATCTTTCCCTGTTCCTTGGTAGTACTTTCCTGTTCTTGTCTACTCAGGGCAATAAAAAAAATTCTGCCTCAATCCCAGATCTTTCTACGAGGAGTGGGAAGCAAAAAAGTAATACATTAATATTTGTTTTGAAAATTTGGAATAACTGCACAGACATGTTGCATGTGGCCGTACTATACTATATATAAATACACTGCAGTACATGAAACTGAGGGATTTTTGTATGCAGCTGTACATAGCATCTAGATAGGTATATAGCAAAAATAATTCTGTGCACAACTGCCGAAATGGCTTTACTTCATTAAGGTTTTGAGAATATAAAAGAAAACAATTGTTATGGTGGGGTTTACTAACTTGTTTGATTATGGGTTATTGTGGAATTTAAAGTGAAAACATTAAAATTAGATAAATATTGAAAATATGATCAAAAATTGAAATTTGCAAGATGCGTGGATGAAATCTGAAACTGAAAATTTTTCTAAGGCCATGATGAATAAAAATGATTCACCACTGCTTCTCAAAACCAAAATACTATTGTTTGTGTTGTTTATGATTGAAGAGATGAAAACCCGAAAGTGAAAAGAAGTGATATTGTTTACATGTGTACCAAAATGTATCACTACAATATTCATGGTAGCATTGTACACGTGTAAATAGATATCAGCAGTGAATCAATCTAGAGGTTATTCCTGGGACACGATTGCGATTGCATTAAAAAAAAAACATCAATGTTCTTATCTTCTCCTTAGGTAAGCTAATGTGGATAACATGAGACAAAGTGATAAAATTCAGCCTCTTTACACAAAATTGTCACTGCACGAAGTTTTGGATTTTTGAAAGGCCACTTGGCCTGCATTTATTTATAAAAACTTAACCATAAAAAAAAAAAAAGCATTTCATTATGTCGCTAAAAAACTTCCACAGAATGAACAATCAAATCAAATGCCGCCCGAACAATCGAATCATTTTTCACATTCCTAACTTTGGCCATTAGGCTCTATACAAGAAGATTAGCTCACGTACTTCAACATTCGAATAAAATTGTGTCCGCAGGGACCACAAGGTGTTTTCACTCTCAAATTAAAGTCCAACTAATACTAATCAGAAAGGCAGCCTCCTGTCACAACACTTTCCGATATGAAGCAGAATTTGAATTCAGTCCCTTTCGGGTGCTTAAAGACATATTTCTTTTACTGCATGATTTTTAGTACATATTTGACTAATGACACCTTAAAATTTAAATTGCACACACGGTGAGGTAAGATTTCGCAGATGAAGTGTAATTTCCTTCCACTCGGTTGTTATGTTTAATCTTAATTTTTTTTATGTAATACAGAATACATGCAACGCTTTCAAACACAAACCTCTCAAAAATAAAATACATCCTTCTCAAAATTAAAACACCTCTGCAGCGAACTCTCTCAAACCAGATTTCAACATGCCTACATTAATATTTAAATTACAACTGCGCAAAAATTATAGATAATCAAAAATTACATTAGTAAACAATCCCACACTACCAGGAAAATTTGCTTTAAAATCTCATTGCACTGAACAGTAGCATTTACTGATGCAAAATAACTTCTGAACCAGGGGTGGCCACTACAGTACCTTTGGAAGCCACATTTCATGAAGGAATATTTGAAAGAGCCATTTATTTATTTTTGATAACAAAACAAACTGAAAATTAGTTACATTTTTTAAAGTTTACTCACAGATCCTCCCCCCCCCGGTCAACCTGATTCATAGCTGAAACACAAATATGTGTTGCTTTCTTAGCTGAAACAACTTTGACTCAAAGCAAAAGATTCAGCATAAGAAATGCGTGAAAAATATCACGATATCGCTTTGCCGACTGAGCGCTGGTTTGACAACGTAAGTCGCACGAGTCTTGCACGTAAAAAAGCTCACAAACGTAAGCAATTGTTGTTTTGTAATATCTTTTGCTTACTTCAATATGAGTGTAAAAGAGAAGGGCAACTTTGATTTTGAAAGTTGTTTTGTTTTTTCATTTCCTCCTCAAAAGAGAATAGCCAACGAAAAGCACTGCTGCTGGTGCGCTCTCAAAGCGATTGCCGTAAGGGTGTTGTAAACGAGGAAAGCAACGCAGTTTTATGTTTCGGCTATCAGCCTCTCGCAGATGCCCCCCTCGGACGCTTGGACCCAATCAGACGGAGTGCTCAGCACACGTGATTCAGCACGCCATTTCGTGGTTCATAGTAGACATACGACCGCAACGGTGAAAGTCAGCAGTACATCAGTGCGTGCCGTAGATTACTAGGCGTGTGGCTTAATAGTACTTTTTTACATTCCGTGAGTTAACTTGTGTGGAAAAGAAAATTATAAGTTTTTTACAAAGATTCCTATCTAATGTAAGTAATCATGCTATCTGGAAAACGCAAATATGAAGACGAGAACAGGAGATTTAAAGCGGAGTGGGAAGAAGAATTTGTTTTTGTGGAGAGGAACGGGAAACCAATGTGTCTTTTATGTGAAGTAACACTGTCACAGTTCAAGGTCAGTAATCTTAAGCGACATTATGAATCAAATCACTGTTGTTTCAGCCAACAATTTCCTGCAGGTTGCGAGTTAAGACGAACTAAAATATTGTCTTTAAAAGCAAAACTAAATAACCAAACCAAGGTTACGTCAATGTTTATTAAAGAGGCAGATGTAACAACGGAGGCCGGTTTTATTATGGCCTTCAATATTGCTCGGGCAAAACGCCCCTACACAGAAGGAGAGTTCATAAAAAGAATAATTGCTGAAGTAATTTCTGCTTTAGATCCAGAAAATAAAAAATTGCTCAAATTGATTGAACAAATACCTGCATCTAGACATACTGTGGAAAGGCGATGTGAGAGCGAAAGTACTGGTCACGTGCCGTGACCCGCCTCCTACTTATGCCTCTGAAGCGGCCACGTTATAGGTGCTACTCATAGACACAAGGAAGTGTTTCTGTTTCACTGAAACACTCCATAAACTCTATTCAGGCGAAAAAACGAAGCCTTCCCCACTTTGTCATGAAATCTGTGATTCAGGAATGTGGATCGAAACAGCTGAACGAACAGAATAACAATCACAACTAAATATAAGGATCTCGAGATGATTTACTAATACAACACAAAACATTTATTAAATAATCAGTTAGGTTTCGACGGCGGTGGATTAATCTTCCTCTAGCGTCGGTTTTCCTCTAGGATCAGATCTGACTAGGCCTGGACATGAAATCTAGGAGAATCACTTCCGAAGAAAAATATCTAGTCCTTGGTTTAGGCGTTGACGGTCTAGAGAGAATCTACCTATTATTAGGAAGATCTGTATCTCTGAGAATATTCTGATTAACTATACTTCCCTGTTGTTACTGCTTGAATCTTAGCCTGTGCTAAGAATTGACTTACTGTAGAGGAATATCTGTTACATAAGCGGGATTCCCTGACCGGGACCTGTACCGCTACAACCCAAAACCCTATCTCTCCAAAGATAGTGCACTGGCTAATCCCATCCAGAGCCTCGGACCTCCGTAACTGGAGCGTCCGTCTGCCCACAAAAAAGGAAACGCTTCGCGTCCCTTTTTCGGAGAACTACTCTCTCCGCTAGACGAAAGCAGACTAACTAACAGGTTCTTTCTAAGAGACCTGCTCCTTCTCACCTCCTCCGCGCTACGCATGCGCCAAGCCCCCAGCGTCGAAACTGCTCTCTTGGCGCTCTTCTCTTGCCTCACCTCCCTCCTTTGACGTCACGCGCCTGCTTAATCCTTGGCGTCGGTGAGGCGTACTTAACTGATGGGTTTTAATCCCACCTTTCATGTCTCCGCGGTCTGTCAGATCTATCCATTAGGAAGTGCCCCTATGAGAAAGTAATCCTACCGCCGAAGTACATTCTTACAATAACACAATACACACTGTTGTATCTACACAAGGGTGGATGGCTGGTTTTCCAGACTTTTAGGCGTCTGTGCAACGCTGACAATGTACAGCGAAGGTCGCGGTATCATTGAAGATGTTATCAGTTCGTTGGAAAGGCCTGTCAATTTCTAAGGCGCGAGAAAACTTTGGTTCTTTGTCTGTGGCTCTCGACATCAGAAAAAATGTTCTCGAACGTTCTGTCGCCTTCTAGGGCTTTGTACTGCTTTACTTTTCTTTGTTAAAAAGTAACATAATGTCCAGTTCAATATATTTTAACATAATTAATATGTCCGTCCTTACAGACCCCTACTTCCGAGATGAAACATGTGGGGTGTCATATTTCACATGTAGAGTCTTAAACAAAATAAGCAAAGTTTGCTCTGTAATTTCTCTGCGACGTCTCCTTAAGTGGACACGCCCACAAGTTCCTTTTTTCTTTTGCGACATACACATATACATATATACACTGGGCAGTACCACCAAAGAACCACGCTGGGTTACTACCTGAGTGCTGACTACTCCCCCTTTCAATTACCTAGGGTGCGAAACCCTCCTCCTTCTTCACTGAAAGCCGAACGTGACAGTGCATCTGCATGGGAAATTAATTTCCCTGCCATATGTGATATGGTCAAGTTAAACTGGGCGATGGCTAAGCTCCACCTTTGTAGCTTTGAATTTTGTGAAGCCGCGCTGGTCAAATTAGTTAGAGGGTTGTGGTCAGACATAATCTCAATCTGATGTCCGAAGATCCAACCCTCGAACTTTTGTAACGTCCACACTATCGCGCAGGCTTCTTTATGGCTCGCCACCCAGCGTCCCCGAGTGCTGGTAAGTTTTTTACTAGCATATGCTACTGGTCGGACTTTTCCCCTTTCATCTCTTTGCCCCAAGCAGCACGCTACGGCGTAGGCGCTGGCGTCCGTGTGTAATACGAACGGTTTATTAAAGTCTGGGGTAAACATTACGGGCGCCGTACATAGTAGCCCCTTTTAAAAAAGAAAACGCTCTCCGTAGTGATACATCAAATGTCTTGCTTCCAATGGAAAGAGAAAAGTTCGTAATCTGCCAACCTATCAATTGGCGCCTATCATCTACCGATATTCTTGAACTAGAGAGAGAGCTTTTCTCGATAACGCCTAAGACCTATATTTCTCCGTGGTTTCCTATCTATTCGATGATCAACGCAATCTGTGAGAGTCCCCGTCTCGGGTGCCTGTTTCACCAGATTTCTAAGTTACACTCTCCGGCTAGCGGAAGAAATCGCAAGAGCCTCTCTTTCTGAGACCTGTGTCGCCGTTTTTCCTTAACCTAGGAAATTATAATTCCTTCACCGTACATGGTATGACTGGACCATCTAGTACCCCTACTCTGGGTACACACGCACCCAAAAAACCTTCGAGCCACGTCTCTTGGAGTTGCTCCCCACTCCTCTTGTTCCGCGAACAACCGACAGACTACCTCTGGCGCATGGCGCTTTCCCTCTTTCGCCTCCTCACTCTGATACGTCACTGCCGGTTTCCTGGCCCGGGGGCATATTACTCCTCTCCCTGTTGGCAAGCGACATCATTGTGGCCAGCGCGTTTGCTGCTTCCCCCTCCGACAGCGTCGAAGCGCCTATCAGTTCGGCGGGTGTTTGTTCTTTCCACTGAATAGCCAGACCGTTTGACGTATCGCATCGGTGGGGGTTCTTAGACTTGCTTAACCTACTGCCAAAGATACAATCAATGTGTACACAATACATTTTTCTGCTCACATACAATTCTGATGTGCAGACAGCCAAAGTTCTCGGCGCCTGTCCTTCGTTAAACAATGTTTGCTGGATGTCATTATCTTAATGTGTCGATCTTTATCGTACCCTTGAAAGGTGTCTCTTTTCCTAAGCGCGAGGACATCTGACTTTCTTTGTAGCCTCCAAATGTTTTACTAAATGTTCTGGAACTTTCGAAAGTTCTTTGTCTTCGTGGAATACATTCCAGGTTCCATTAGAAAAATGCATATATAGGGGTTTTTCGTCGTACGCTCACACAACATACATTAATTTTGGTATTACATTATAAAACATAATGTCCTTGTTACCAGTTCATTTAATGAGTGATTTTCTGATTACGCAGGCATAATGTTCCATTAATTATGAGTCGTGCATCGCTAATGTTCTCGCTCTCACAGGCCCCCCTTGGGAAACAATACATTCGGGATGACTTATTTCACATGTAGAGTCTTAAAAGAAAAGTTTTTCTTATTTGTAGTTTCTCTGTGACACATAATTACGTTAATACACACACATCTTTCTCCTGCGATATACACACATCTATATTTACATAGGCAGTACCACCGTAGAACCCCACTGGGTTGCTACCTCCGTGGTTACTACCCACCACCCTTTTAGTTATTTAGGGTGCTGCGCCCCTTCCCTCTTGCTGAAAGCTAGACGTGATAGAGCGTCTGCGTGAGGGATCAGTTTCCCGGCGATGTGCGATATGACCAAATTAAATTGCGCGATGGCCAGACTCCATCTTTGTAATTTCGAATTTGGGAAGCTGCGCGAGTTAGAGGATTGTGATCTGACATAATTTCTATCTGATGCCCGAAGATCCAACCCTCGAACTTTTGCAACTCCCACACTATCGCATATGCCTCTTTGTGGCTAGCTGCTCAGTGCGCTTGACTATTACTAAGCTTTTTACTCACGTAGGCTGCCAGTCTAACCTTCTCTCTTTCGTCCCGTTGTCCCAAACAACATGCTACCGCCTACGAGCTGGCGTCCGTGTGTAACACAAGTGGCTTGTTAAAATCTAGAGTAAACATCACTGGTGCTGTGCATAATAACTCTTTTAGCAATTCGAACGCTTTACCCAGCTCTGGTGTCCAATTAACCTTGTCCGACGCCTTCTTTCCTGTTAGGTCGCTCAGCGGTTTTGCTATTTCCGCAAATCTGGGCACGTAACCTCGGAAATAGCTGCAGAGTCCCAGGAATCTCCGTACTTCTTTTTTGGTTTTGGAAGGTTCTAAGTTTCGTACCGCCTGTAACTTCTTGGGATCTGGCTGATGGCAGCCCGACCCTACTATAAGTCCTAAATAATTTACTCTTTCCTGGGCGAAACAACACTTCTTTAAATTACCCGTAAACCCGGCTTCCTCTAGACACCCAATTACTAATTTCAAATGCTGTAGGTGCTCCTCCCAGCTCCGAGAGAATATCGCTACACCATCGAGATGTGCTACGGCATATTCTTGGTGCGGGGTAAGAACCCTATTCATGATTCTTTGGAAGGTTGCTGAGGCTCCCGACAATCCGAAAGGCATCACCTTCCATTGAAATCACCCGCGGTGGGGGGCGAACGTGTATACCTTTTGCTCTCCGGGTCTATCGGTATTTGATAATACCCTTTGAGCATGTCTAAGGTAGTGATGAAATTCGCCGCCCCCACCTCAGCAAGCAGGTCTGGAATGTGCGCCATCGGGAAAGCGTCTGAAATGGTTTGTGAGTTTAGAATCCGAAAGTCTACACACAATCGGACCTCACCCAAACGTTTCAAGACGCAAACTATGGAATGACTAAATTCTTCCTTCGACACCTCTATAACTTCTCGGTCACCCAACTCATGTATCTGACTCTCCACGGCGGACTGCTTGGCTTGCGGCACTTTACACTGAATTACAAGAAAAACTGGTACACCAGTCTAATATTTGGTAGGTCCCCCACGGAAACACAGGACTGCAGAAATACGACGGTGCATGGACTCCGCTAGCTTCTAGAAATATGCTGTAGGCATTGCACACCATACTTCCTGCAGAGTGCTCCACAATTCGGGTGTATTCCGAGGTCTCGGATTCCTGCGTTCGATAGCGCGTTGTATGGCATCGCAAATGTGTTTATTTACGTTCATATCTGGGAACTTGGGTGGGAATGGCAACACCCCAAACTCTGATGAATGCTCCTCTAACCATAATGTGGCGTCCTGATACTTGTATGGAGGTACATTGTGCTGTTCGAACGGGCCCAACCCATCAGCATGAATGCAGGAAATGAACGGGTGTTCCTCGTCAGAAAAGATGCGCACATAGCGTTGGCCGGTCACAGACGTTTGTAGATATACCAGGGGTCCCAGTGAAGTCCATCTAAACACACCACATACCATTACAGACCCCCCACCAGCCGGTACCGTTCCCTGTTGACAGGCGGGAACCATGGCTTCATGGCGTTTGCGCCGCACACGAATCCTTCCATCTGCCCGATACAGTTGGAAACGCAACTCGTCAGACCAGGCTGCTTGTTTCCAGTCTTCAAGTGTCCAGTGGCGGTGTTGCCGTGCCCAAGCGAGGCGCATAGCTCTGTGTCGGCCCCAAAGCCAATATCGTGCAGGGTACGTTGCACAGTCCGGACGCTGATGCTTGTTGAGGCTCCAGCATTGAATTCTGATGATACCTGCGAAGAGGTTGCACGCCTATCACCTGAAGCAATTCTTGATAGCCGACAATGGTCACGTTCACCCAATGTCTTTTTACGGCCTAACTGGTATCGTAGGTTGGAGGTTTTGCTGGAATTCTTGTAGTCACTGTACACCCTTGCAATGGTCGTCCGTGAAAATCCGAACTTCGTTTCTACCTCCGAAATACTATGGTCCATCTCACGAGCGCCAACTATGACACCGCGCTGAAAATCGCTTAAATCGATATTACTTGCTATTTTCATGCCGAAAACAGCTATGACAGCTAGCAAGGATGTCTATCTCTTTATATACGCATTGGCGGACGCAACCGAGTACACGCGTAGGTGACGTTGCTGTGTATTTTGCACAAGCTTGTCTGTACCAGTTTTTCTGGCACTTCAGTGTATATTTGTGCTAGGTGCGTAATACAATCCCTGGTGTGATAATAATTGAATGCTCCTCCTCCGTGGTCAGCTCTACTTCTCAGGAGAAAAATTTCCTTGAGCTACTCACTAACTCTTGTAGTTCCCGCAGTTGCTCCTCAGTTATCTTTGGGCTCTCTACCTTTAAATCACGTAGATGCGTCCCCTCATCTTCCGATTCCCTCATGGGTACTTCCTGGATATCCCCGAAGTCCTCATCTGACTCGAAAATGAGCGTGGCGACATTAATCCCTGGCTTAAATTCTTTTAACTTCCCCTCCTCACAAAGAAATTCAGCTTTACTTTCTGGCTCTATTAGCTGGCTGACTGATTGACCCAAACCTTATCTATGTTATGTAACAAACCATCCTCAAAGAAATATCCGTTTACCCTTCCGCGCCCCCGTTACGAACTTCCCTTAGCGTCTCATCCTGCTCTTGCTGTTTTTTAAAATCTGCGTAATCTGAATTCTGATTTTCCCCGCTCAACGTGTTCTCCTCACGGTATGTCGTTATCTTGCGCGCCGTCGAATGCGGATGCCCCGTCTCTGGCTCGGATTGGCTGCTCGCTGCCTGCTCCGCTAAGGACTCCTGTTCGTTCTAATGCCTGCGGCGATACAACCTCCTTCAATGATTCTTTCGCCCCGGCTTCTTTGGTTACGCGAATCTCCCGGGCTTCTTCTACTCCGATACCTGTATATTCTATCTCTTCTGTTAAATTCCCTTCGGCGCTCCCATCTTCTGAAATAGTAACAGCTTTACTTGCCGAAACTGCCCATTCTGGACAAGGGAATCTCGCTTCTTTCATTTTCACATAATCCATGGGGGTAATTTTCGCATTGTTACTAAGTTGGGGTACGATTGCGCAAATAATCTCTGTCATTTCTACTTCTTTATTCCCTGGCTTTTTTAAATCGGTGTCTACGAACCTAGTCTGCAGCTGCTTTATGGGAAAATTGGCGGTCCGCCCGTCTAATCCTGTTAAATTCACCCGGTCAATTTCTTCTTTATCTTCTTCCTCTAATTCTCCTTTTCTCACCCATTAAAATTCGGCCCCACTATCAACTATCATTTCGGCCTGATGTCCTCCTTCTGTTTCTATCATTAAACGGCTTCCACGGGTATCTCGATCACCTCACGCTTATCACTCGCGAATCCCGATATCCTTCCCATTTTTGCGCTTAACTTCCTAGCGCCCTCTTCGGGGTTTTCGTTGGTACCCCTTTCTCCTTCTACTCCCGTTTTCTCTGCTCTCGTCGCCACCCGGCTCACTTTCTTATTCCCGTCGTTCCTCCAATAACCTGACGGACCGTTGTTATCTTACCCCTGGGTAATTCTTTGAAGGCATTGCGCTTTGCGATGCCCTACCTTGCCACACTGGAAACAGATCACGTCCTGATCAAAACTTGTACTCCCGGGCGGTCTCCTAACCATCCCTCGGTTCCTGAACCCTTGTTCAGCTACCGGCAATTTCCCTTTCGGAGGTGGCCTACTACTGGTCTGGTTCTCCTTCTTTATTGTGGCCATTCCTCCCATGCTATATGAATTTCCCTTAAAATTAGACCCCGCAGAGTAATTACCTTTCGGTTTCCCTTCTCCCGAATCCATCGCTACGACGTGAGTCTCGTAGAGGTCGCATAGCTCCCCCAGTTCCCGAGCGAAAACTAGTTTTTCTACGGAACCCCTCTGTAACAAACAAGTTTATAGACTTGGTGAAAGTAGACCCTTAAATTTGTCGCACACTAACAAGTTCATCAATTGGTCGAATTCCGTCACGCCGCTCTTTTCTACATAATACTGAAGTGCTCGCCCAATACGACCTGCTAATTGCTGGAAACGTTCCCCCCGATTTCTCCTAATCGACTTGAATTGTTTGAGGTATATGTCGGAGGTCAAATTGCTTCCTTTACTGTATTGAAACAGTCATACTGTTCCCGGGCTAGTCGCCTGAACAAATGATTCACGCATTCCGCGTTAAGTAAGGCGATGACTAACCTTCCCTGCATTTCTCCTGGAAGAGCATGTAACAAAAACGCCCTCTCTATCGAGTCAAAGAAATCCAGAATTTTCTCTGGGTTCGTAGGGCTCTTTGATATGGACCTTTCCATTATCCTCATGTAGCCAGCAAGTTTACTCTGATCTTTCCCTCGTGTCGTAGGAGCCTGACTTTCCTGAGATAATTGTAATTTTTTCAATTGAAAATCCCTCTCTTCTTTCCTGTCTGCTAATTGTAATTGGAGCATTCTTTCTGTCCTTTCGGCTAACTCTGTTTTTTTTAATTCCCTCCCTGCTTCCAGCTGCTTTAATTCCCTCTCTGTTTTCTTTTCTTCTAATTGTAGCACCCTAATTTTAAATTCCCACTCAAATTTGGAGGTATCCCCTTCCATCTTTTTCTCATTAATCAGGACCTCGTTACTGGAATCTAACCTTTTATCTGTTTCTTTGTCACTTTCTATTTCACGGCCCTCTACATTTTGCTCATCGTGCTACTGACCCTCTTGCCCATCCAAAAACTGCTTCATTTTTCATGCACTAATCACAATAAATCACATATAAATCAATAAGTATATAATCATACAATCAAATATTTCCGTGACAGCCTTTGCTCTCAACCTTGAAGACTACTAGCTCCTAACATTTCTATTTCCATATTTGTCTTTCTTTAAAACACAAAAATATAATATAACGATTTTTTTCTCTTAGATAGTGACCTCAAAATTTTACACATAAATACACTTTAGAATTTCAATAGATGTGAACACTTTTGACACTTTGGTCTCTAACTGCCCCCACCCTAACACGAATTCTGTTAACTATTAATCCCTAAAATACTACAGGTAGTGACTCAGGAATTAAAATTGCTGTTCTAAAGTGGTACTTACCTGATGGAGCTACTCGGGCCACCATCTGCTTCATTCTGTATCCTGGAGTGTACGATCCTTCATCATATTATGCAGGTCAATTTTTCACAAGAAAGTTCTGGAGTACGTGAGGCATTCTGGTTTCGAACCCTCTTCACGACCTTTCTGTCGTCTCGTTGACCAATGGTGTGCCCAAGGCGTCTTGGTTGCAGACCCTTCTCGGCGTTGAAGTTCTCCTCATCGAAGTTCCGCGAAAAGTCCGTAATTCTTTATTTCACCTGGTCGTTTACTCACCTGTACATCTGCGCTTTTCCGCCTTCCTCCGATGAAGTTTCCTTGTTTTGTTTTTTTCTTTTTTTTTTCTTAACAGCTAGTCTCTCTCCTTTAACGTTCGTCCGTTCGGATCCTACCGACTGCGCCAAATTTTTCTATTGCTGTAGAGGAGAACGTACTCAGCTAATTCTATGGGCACCCCTAAATTATGTTTCTCAGTCGTCCACGTTATAGGACCCCCTCACAGCCAATAGAAGCACAAGGTTCGTTCCTAAGAACTTACCCCAATATTAATATTGCGTGAACGGACGCTCCTACCAACTTTACTATAACGAATATCTGTAAAATAGAAGGATAGATTGAGACGGCCGAAAAACTACAGATAAAAACTACCAATGACTACAAAGTAATTGCTGAAAGACTTGATTGAAAACGTAACAACATTTAATGAATAATATAGGAGGCTTTTGCACGTAAGCTTGTCCGTAGAAAAAGAAATCGAATGTCTTACTTCCAATGGAAAGAGAAAAGTTCGCAATCGGCCAACCTACCAAATCGCGCCTATCATCTACCAATATTCTTGAACTAGAGAGAGAGCCTTTCTCAATAACGCATAAGACCTGTATTTCTACGTGGTTTCCTATCTATTCGATGATCAACGAAATCTGCGAGTGTCCCCGTCTCGGGTGCCTGTTTCACCAGATTTCTAAGTTACAATCTCCGGCTAACGGAAGAAATCGCAAGAGCCTGTCTCCCTGAGACCTGTGTCACCGTTTTTCCTTAACCTAGAAAATAATAGTTCCGTCACCGTACATGGTATGACTGGACCATCTGGTACCCCTACTCTGGGTACACACGCACCCGAAAAGCCTTCGAGTGACGTCTCTTGGATTTGCTCCTCACTCCCTTCGTTCCGCGAACAACCGACATACTACCTCTTGCGCATGGCGCTTTCCCTCTTTCGTCTCCTCACTCTGTGTACGTCACTGCCGCTTCCCTGGCCCGAGGGTATACTACTCCTCTCCCTGTTGGCAAGCGACATCATCGTGGCCAGCGCGTTTGGTGCTTCCCCCTTCGACGGCGTCGAAACGCCTATCCGTTCGGCGGGTGTTTGTTCTTTTCAATGGATAGCCAGACCGTTTGACGTACCGCATCGGCGGCGTTTCTTAGACTGGCTTAACCTACCGCCAAAGATACAAGCATACGCGAACACAATACATTTTCCTGCCGACATACAATGCTGATGTGCAGACAGCCAAAGTTCTCGGCGCCTGTCCTTCGTTAAACAATGTTTGCTGGATGTCATTATCTTAGTGTGTCGATCTTTATCGTACCCGAGAAAGGTGTCTCTTTTCCTGAGCGTGAGAACTTCTGGCTTTCTTTGTAGCCTCCAAATATTTTACTAAATGTTCTGGAATTTTCGAAAGTTCTTTGTCTTCGTGGAATACATTCCAGGTTTCATTGGAAAAATGCCCATATGGAGGTTTTTCGTCGTACGCTCATACAACCTACATTAATTTTTGTATTACATTATAAAACATAATATCTTTGTTATACCAGTTCATTTAATGTGTGGTTTTCTGATTACACAGGCATAATATTCCATTAATTATGTGTCTTGCATCGCTAATGTCCCCGCTCTCACAACTTTGTTGACAAGATACGTTAGGCTCACTGTTCTTAGAGACATCGAGAAGACAGTTACTTGTCACCGTGATCGGGAAAAACTCTGCTAGACACTTGAGCTGGATCCAACAAAGGGCAGTATGCACTGAATCCACACTTGAGGCATATCCATAGCAGATCTTCGTGGTTGCTTCATAACTTCTTCAAACGACGACGACACCAGACTTTGTCGACATCTGACTTCGACTCTCCAGGTCATACTGCACAGATCATACACCGAGACATACTCCTGGTTATACTCCGCCTCTATCCGAAGTCTTTATAGCGGTTTGATAACGGTTATTGACGTGATACGTCAACGTCGCTGCTTTGCATGATTGTGAATGTTATTTTTTTTTATTTTTGAGCCGGCTGTGAAGCACTGCGGAAATTTACTGTTTCCATATGATATTCACTTCAACATATAAGCATTTTGTTCCACATAGTTCCTACTAAAAATCAAATTGATAACGTTCCTTTTTTCTTTAAATACATTTTACCACATTTTGGCAAGAAAACCATTTTGCAAATACTTTCTACTTCAAATAAGGCACATTTTTCGGCTAGGAGAGTAAATGGATATTCTATTTCTTGTGTTATTTCTTTTTCTAAAAGTTTTATAAGAACATTTCTTTTTGCATCGCATAGTTTCCACTGTGAGGAATATTTTTAGTATCTTTCTTACTTTTTCATAACGATCAGTTTTGCCACTAGGAAGCATAAATGCATATTTTTATCTGCAACGGTAACTCTGCTTCGAAGAACTCCATTGAGAACTGTTTTTTTCTCAGGTGCCGATCACTTACAAAAATATTTCACACTTGATTCGTGCTCAAAACAAAGAGCAGTTTTCCCAGAGTAAATCAATGTGCTATTTCCCTCGATTTCTAACTACTTCTAAAAGCTCGATTTGAAAAATTATTTTCTTGTTGAAAGGCATCTATTACGGAAAAGGTTTCTTACACGCTTTTTACTTTTCCATAAACTGCAGTTGTGTTGCCAAAGGGCAGAAATGCATGTTTGTGTCTGCACTCATAGCTTTTCTTCGAAAATATCATTTAAAAAATTCATTTTGCATGTACTAGTCAGTATGACTGATATTCACGTTCATATCCTGCTATGCTACTAGTGATGCACATTTTTCTACTAGGGGCGACAATATTTTTTTCCATTTCCTATGATATCTTCGTTTTTGAAAATCCAAACTAAAAAATGTTTCTTGCATGGGATAAAATTTTTATCTAAGTAATCTTCTCAAACTTCTATTTCTATACTCTTCCGGTAGGAGCGCAAGCCGATATTTCCATTTACAACCATTTTTCATCTTCTAAAGTATAGATTTCAAACGTCAATTTTCGTGACGTACTGCATTCTCTATGAAGAACACTTTGTTAGTTATTATAAACTCTTAGTTATAGGATTTCATGTGCCAAGAAATATTCAACGATTATTGCATATTACATTATGATGCATTCTGTTGGATTCAAAATACGTGCTTATTACACCCGATAATTCTGTGTTGACTTTCTGTTTTTCCCCCGCAAAATTAATTATGATTTAAATGGAAGTAAAGCAAATACTTTCAGTTGTAGGCGGTTTAGAATCTATGCAAACCACAAACTTGGATGCAATTTTTTATAACTATATACATCAGTGTTTGCATTTTTTCATTTTTTCATGTTCGACACTCAATATGACCACATCTAAAGATTAACTTTGAGCCATAATTTTTTCAAATAATTTCTAATTATTTTCATTTTGAAGAAGCAGTTTTCTGCAGTCGTAAAAGTGAATGTCATTAGCAAAAACCACACGAATGATATGGAAACATTTGGGAAATTTGTAGATGAAAACTAATGTTCATTCATTAATAAATATGCTTATTCTTTGGCACTGTAGATATTTTTGATTTCTCATTCAATGTTTACTTAAAACGAACAAGTTGAATAGAGAATGTTTCTTCCAAGTCTTGCTACAAAAGTTCACAAGTAGGCTTCCAAAATATTTTATGAAACTGGAAATGATGCTTCCTCTAAGTTTTCTAAATAATTTACAATGCCTACGCGGTATCGAACCCGAAGATTAAACAACGAGTAAAAAAAAAAAAAGAAAGTCGACAGAGGTATTACGGCAATTGTGATGGTCGCTTTCACTCTCATTAAGGTAGTAAAAATTACAACGTTTCTACAATGCTTTTCAGGAGCTCTTAAACTTTCACGGGGCCCACGTTGCTGGATTTTCAGGAGTGATGGTTACTGTCCTGATGGCAAGAGGTCACTGCACTTTGGAGATATGAATGAACATGACAGAAGAAGGGATGGCTAAAATTCTTTCAAGGTAACTAATTCTATTCCCAGAAAATCTCCTCACGCGATCTGAGATATATTACCCCCATGCTATTAAAAACATCAGCGTTCTGAGTAACAACTGCTTGAAGCCATGGGTAACAGGCAGCCTTAATCTACGTTTTCTGGAGAGTGTGGCTGTTATAAACAGTAATGTGCGATGCTTTCTTTCTCTGAATCTCTCTGATAAAATGAATAAGAGCATTCCGGTCTCCGACACATTATATGTTACGTTATGCGTCACTGAATTTGTTTCTGATTTTCGATCCCTCTCCTGCATAAACACTTTTCGATGGCACTATAGTACGGAACCAGAAAAGTGGGGACGGAACTGCAGCGATTACAGGTATTCAAGAGAAACAAAGTTTTTGTTTGTATATACTGTATTTTCTTATATAACACGTAAACCGACAAGTTGAAAAGGGATGGTGGGAATGTGGCTGCTGGTCAGCCTTGCCAACCCCAAAATACAGCAAGTAACTTAAGGAGGAAACCGCTTTCAATACCTTCCGTAATCCAATCATTTTCCTGTTTACTAAGATCTTAGTCGATATCAAAATTCTTGTTTCCTTTTCAGCAGCAAATTATCGTATGGTACGTGATTATTAGGGGCCACATGCCAATGATTTTGTACTGAAATACCATTTAAAAATTATCAGCTTCGTCAGTTTTAAATCCTTCGAATGGTATTTTCTTCTTTAACGTTTTGTCAAAACATCTTTTGAATTTTTTCACGAAACATTTAGAGAATTTTAAGGATATCTCCGAAGTTTTATCTAGAAAACAGTAAGCATTCACCCTAAATTTATCAATATTTATTTTTATAGCATTTATCAATTTGAAAATCTTAAGTGCAACGTTTACTGTTAGGATCATTGTACAAATTTCGCTAAAGAAATAACTTTTTGTGTAAGATTAAACTGATTACCGAGCTTTGAAGAATTAGTTTTAAATTGTTAACATACACTCAACCTAAGAAACTATTTTACTGTGAAACTGTAGCATACACAGTGTGGCAAAGAATTTTTAAGACTGGGTCTGTAAAATGAAATAGAAACAAGAAATTATAATTTGTTTCGGTTTGTTATTCAAAACAAGTACCTCCGGCTTCAATACAATTGTTACAGCGATTTAATAATGATTCAAATTTCTGTTCCAGTTCACTTTGCGGAATTGCCTCCAAAGCACGCGTCGAAGCTGTTTGTATGGTCGAAATATCATCAAAATAACACTCTTTTAACGTCATTTTAAGTTTTGGGAACAAAGAAAAGTCGCTAATCAGGCGAATACGGTGGATGATTCAAGACACAGACGTTATTTTTCGCCAAAAATCTACGAACAAGAAGTGAGGTGTGACTGGGTGCATTATCGTGCAACAAACACCAACTGTTTTCATCCCGATATTCTGGACGAATGCGACGAATTCTGCCCATCAAACGCCTCAAAACATTTAAATAAAACTCACCAGTAATTGTTTGTCCACTTGGAACAAATTGTTTGTGGATAATACCCTTACTATCGAAGAATGTAATGAGCATTGTTTTGATTTTCGATGGAACTTTTCCTGTTTTTTGGCTTGTGGTGAGCTTTTTGACTTCCATTCCGCACTTTGTCGCTTTGTTTTAGGATCATATTGAAAACGCCATGCTTCATCACCGGTAACAATCGATCTTAAGAAGTTTGGATCATTTTCAGCGGCTGAAATGATGTCTCTGCAATGTGCACTTCTCCTTGATTTTGGTTCATTGATTAACGTGTGTGCAACAAATTTAGCACAGACTTTTGTTTTGCCCAAATCTTCATGCAGGATGGTTCGAATCGTTTCTTTGTTGATGTTTAAATACTCTTCCATCATTCTTAGTGACGCACATCGATTGTTTGCCAAGAAATCACGCACTTTTTCAATAATCTCAGGTGTCCTAGATGAACTTGATCTTCCAGTATGCTTATCATCTTCTAGCGTATCTCTTCCGTCCAAAAAACGTTTGTGCCACAGGAAAACATTTGATCTACTTAAGAAAAACTCACCGTAAACTTGTTTCATCATTTGGAACGTTTCCGAGGCACTTTTACCAAGTTTTGCGTTTAATTTAATAACAGCCCTTTGTTCCATCTTAATAATTCAACATGAAAAAAATTTTACTTCTCTAATGAACGGCCGTTTCGTTTGGGTTACTTTAACAACTGCGCAGTACATTTGGCAGAAAGCAAGCAGATGGTCACGGTTTATAACGCATTCGCGATTACACTGGTGGCGCCACAGTAGGCTGAAATCTAGCGCCAGTCTTAAAAATTCTTTGACGCACTGTGTATATCGTCAACTGAATTAATTTTTCATTTTGATATCACATGTTTATGGCAAAGGAAATCAACGTTCCATTAGTTTGCTTCTCAACGGGTGTTTGATAGATGTTTTGCTTAACGTTCTATGTATTAATGGATTTAGAAAATTAAGTGTACAAGAGCTGCGACCTTTTGAAATAAGACCGCAACAGCCGTTACTAATATGTAAGACTGCCTTTGTCATACAAGAAAGAATAATTTTCCTTAAAAAAAAAGGAGAGCTTCTATTTCATTTGTTCTGCTTTTCTGTTTTGAAGTTTCATTCGGCATAAGGAAGAAAGAAATTGGATAATTTAATAAAAATGATTGCTATCTGAATTGAATAAGTGTGTGGAAACTTCATCATTAGTCGAACTGCCGGAAACTTGGTAAAAAGGAACTTGTGTCCCATAATACCGGATGGTTCTAAAAAATTCCGTTATTAACAAAATTTTTGGGGAAATGCCATGTTTTCGTCCTCAGTAATCTTTCCTTGTTGGTTGTAGTCCAATATCGTTCCTTTTACATTATCACACGGTTTGACTTTCGAAGAAGCAACATAAAACTTTCTGTAATATTTTTGAAATAATCTAATTACATCTGAAAATAATATTTTATGGGAAAGGCTAGTTATATAGAGAACTGTTTGGGTTTTGATATCAAAATATTATTTGGAATAAAATGATTAGCGCTTCACTCCCTTGACCAACTTTGTAAATCACAGTTGTGCTAGTGACGTTTCCCTATCAACCCTCTAAGAATCAAGCTATGTTCAAATACTGAAAAAGTACTTTTATCATTTTAAATTTTTTGTGGTTACATGCCAGCAAATTTTGGGGAAAACACGAACTGGAAATTTTTTGTTGCCTCATTTTCATGAAGAAAGAACGTTCATGAGCGGTAAAAAAGATTCTGAAAAATTAAAATTAAATTGAACTTTGTCGCATTTCATTAATATGCTATTTATATTTCATTATAAACCTTTCCTTCGTAATTCATAGGTTCATCAAATTATTCATCTGATACAAAGGCAGCAGTCGCTTTGTCCAGGCCCGGTCCGAAATTAAATAACCCCGGGGGGGGATAAATGAAAAGCGCCAACTGAAAAGGACAAAAGCCTGAAAGTATATCGTCCTGATAAAACTCCGCACGTATGTACCTCAGGGCGAAATATGCAAATGATTAAAACATAACGACCAATGACTAAATAGTGACCCGCCACAGCGCATGGAAACTACGTATCGAGGAGGGTATATTAAAAGCAAAGTTCGCACGTAAGGACGATTGTGACAGCGGATTGCGGTTGCATTAACCTCCACGGACTGTGAGGATGCTGTGACGTCGGATCCGTGCACATTACGAGCAGTTGAGTGAGTTTAAGAGAGGCCGTACAATTGGGCTCAGGTGAAGTTCAGTTAACCAAGTGGCCGTATCGTCAGGCATTTGTACCAGAGCGTCGCGGCAATCAGACGATGTTGGCTCCAATATGTTGGGGAGGGCACAACCAAGCGGCACGCGGGCTGTGGACGGCCGAGAGCAAAGACAGACCGCGAGGATCGAGCGATTGTGCTGGCATGGGTAGCAATAGTGTCGGGCAAAGCGAGTACAAGAGTAAGCGAGGCAACTTAACGCTAAAGCCGAGAGTCTCAAGATCCAAGAATTCTCCGATTGCAGCGCCAATTGAAGCAGCGGCCAGAGTGAAAAACAGAATCCGCGCAATGCGTTGTGGGAGCACATGCCTGCCGAGCCGGAGCTAGGGTCACGTGTGTATTACAATTATCATACTTTATTGATTATTCTTTTTGATACTGCAAAAATGCTTATTCTTCTTGCGGATAAAACTTCTACAGCGACTTTTGCTTTTCGAAGTACGCTCACAGAATTCAATTTGGATTCAATACTATCAGCTTCACACAAACTTCACGTGAGTTCGTCAACACTAACAAATAACTATTACGAAATAAATAAATATCAAAGAAACACTTGACGATCTCTTTGCTTTGGAAATCGAAAAAGGCTCAATTTGTCATCATCTATAATTGAACAATCCTTAAAATGACAATGTTTTCACCATATTGATACACTAATTTAACAGATCGCATGCAAAACGTGCCCTTCCAACCAAAGATCTGTAATCTGTTCCTACTGGTTTAGGACTGTCATGTGACCATGTTGGTTTGCCCCTTTAACGCCAGATAGCACTGCGATTTCGGGTACCCACTATTTCCATTGAAGTCCCTACGTTTACCATGTACTCGCTTTGGTGTCGGACCCAATCAACGTGGGATAGTGCCCAGTGGCATTGTGTTGTCTTCTGTAATCAGTCATGGTTTGCATTTAGCGCCGATGGCCAGCGCATACGTGCCTGAAGATGATCCGGCCAGCGAACATCTCCTGCCTTAACCGTGGAACGGCACACTGCTCGTACACCGCGAGTGACTCTCTGTACAGTCATTTCCAACGATAGCCGGATACCCTTAGTAGTCCTCCGTACCACCTTCACGGCTCAACGGTACGTCGACGACATTCTACGATCGTTGTGTTACCTTCGCAGCATCACCGAGCAATTTTTAAACAGGTTAATGCCCGGGAACACACAGCACGGCTCTCTCAGGCTTGCCTGCGTAATGTCGATACCCTGCCACGACCAGTGTGATTGCCAGACCTCTCACCGATCGAACATATTTGGGACATGATGTGACGCCACCTACGCTCATCCCGGAATGTCGGTGAACTGTCCCGCAATTTGGACACCATGTGTCCAAATTTGCTATACCTCAGGACAGTGTTCGTGAACTGCATGCGTCTATGACACGCCGGGTAATTGCTTGTATCAGAGTCAGAGGTGACGCTGCAACGTACTGAATTGTTTCGCTCGTGTAGCTCTTTTATTCGAATCAATTGTCCAACTTCTGTGGAACTGCAATAATTTCCTTTTGTATACATGTACATTGGACATACTAATTCTCACCTCGATTAAATGATTCCGTCTGGGTGCATTTTTTTTGTGGCAAAGAGTGTATAAACATTAATTGCATCCCCTCACACACTTCGCTTCAAAGGCATTGCTTTTTGAATTTTCGAAATTCGATTTCAAATTTGCCCACTCAAATGGGCTTTAAAAGGTACTGGTGTCAAGTGGCTTCGTAATTCAGTAAGTCACCATAAAAATAACTTCAGATTACAATCAATACGTATGGGCTACATAGAGTCTGCTTAATTTTGACATTCTTTTTTCATCAAAAGTTGAAGCCAGGCATGTGTTAGCCTAGTAAGACAACCCAACAGGATTTAGGGGTTTGCAAAATTTCAAGTGTTTTATAGTAATTCAGGTATGCTGATCACGAACGTCACATCCGTTTTTCGCTGTCATCCACATATTTTTCACAATTTCTCATGTTAAAATTTGTTTATATATGACAAAAATGAAAAATATTATGAAGTAATCTGTTATTTTTGTATTCTAAAAAATTAAATTTACTAGATAAAACAGATCGCGACAGTTGGAAAATGATACAATAGGTGGATAAAATTGAATTCTAAGGTGATACAATAGATGGCGCCTCTATATCAATGAATGAAACATTGTGTGCTTTTGCCATTCTGAACACTGTGTTTCAAGCGATAAGACCAACGTGTATTTTGCTCATTTTAACTGTTGTGTCGCTCCTTATTACTGCGTTATGGCGTCAAGAGGCTGTGTTAATAATCCTGATTCATTTTGTTATATATGTGGTAGATTTGTGGTGAAAAAAAGGCAACGCAAAGTAACGGATTTTGTCAAAAAGGTGTATCAGGCTTATTTTGGTATAAATCTGGGAGACCAGGACATGAAATGGATGCCATATGAAGTTTATTACACGTGTGCTGAGCAACTGAGAAAATGGACTCAAAGTAAGAAAAATTCTCATCCATTTGCTATTACAATGGTATGGCGGAAGCCAGTGAGTCATGATGAATGTTAGTTTTGTTTAACCACACCAGTAAAGGGCTACAATTGCAAAAACATAAATAATATTGTCTACCCAATGACTCCTTGTGCTATCAGACCTGTACCGCATGGTCTTTACTTACCTGTTCCATCACCTACTACATCAACAGATTTTTCATCAGCTTCAGAAGTTGAGTTAAATTGCAGTGAAACTGAGGACTTGTACAGCAATAATGAAACTAGTAGTGAACCACAGACGTTTACACAAAGTGAATTAAATGCCTTGGTACGGGATTTAAATCTGCAGAAGGAAAGTGCACAACTTTTAGGATCAAGACTCAAAAACAAAAATCTATTTGCTCCAGGAGCAACATTTTCATGGCACAGAAACCGAGAAAAGGAATTTGTTGAATATTTCGCCCAAGAAGAATCACTTGTATTTTGCAGAGGTATTTCTGGACTTATAGTGCATTTGTCTTCCCCGGTTTCTGACCTATCACAGTGAAGATTGTTCATTGATTCTAGTAAGAGAAGCTTAAAAGGAGTTAATTTGCATAATGGCAACATTTCCCCCTCAATACCAGTTGCTCATTCAGTGCATCTGAAGGAATCTTATGAAAATCTTGACGTTCTCCTTAATAAAATAAGATATCAGGAATACAACTAGCAAATCAGTGGAGATTTTAAAATTCTGAGCATGATATTAGGGCAGCAAGGTGGCTACACAAAAATGCTGTGTTTCATCTGTGAATGGGACAGTAGAGCTTAGAAGCCACATTGGATCACAAAAAAAAAAAAAAAAAAAAATTAGCCTAAAAGATAAAACTTCATTCCAATATCAAAGAACGTTCTCCACTCGAACTTAGTGGATCCGGAAAAAGTTATTTTACCACCCTTGCATATTAAATTAGGATTGATGAAACAATTTGTCAAGGCTCTGGACAAAAATGGTGAATGTTTCAATATTTGATTAATGTTTTTCCACATTTATCAGAAGCAAAAATTAAAGAAGCGTTTGTTGGCTCAGATATAAGACGATTAACTAAAGATTAAATTTTTGAGGAAAGAATGACTACAACATAAAAAAAAGCATGGGTCAGTTTCAGAAATGTCATTCAGAATTTTCTAGGCAACTACAAAGATCCTAATTACAGAGCCATCGTAGCGACTATGCTAGAAAAATTTAAGAACCTGGGTTGCAACGTGAGCTTGAAAATTCATTTTCTGCATTCTCACCTTGAATATTTTCCCGAAAATCTTGGTGCTGGGAGTGAAGAGCAAGGTGAGAGATTTCACCAAGATATAAAATGTATGGAAAAACGATATCAAGGACGATGGAATGTAAATATGATGGCGGATTACTGCTGGGGTTTAAAGAGAGTTTCTACTTCTGAAATTTCACGGTATAAGAAAAGCCGTAAACGTTTATTTGACGGAAAACGAAAAGGATTTTGTAAGAACACATTAATTTTGATTAATTTTCTTTTTTATATTTTTTTTCATTAACTATTTTTTGTCTTCACACAAGTGATTTTTATTTACACTGCTGGCCACCCAAAATGCAACACCAAGAAGGACACGAGATAGCAAAGCCAGATTTACTGGGCACATAACAACAGATACAAAGATGAAACGATTGAGCTTACAGGCCCGCGCGACTTGCGGAACACGCAGACATCAATAGTTCGTGTGGCCCCCATGGCTGGCAATAACGGCCGCTACACGCAGCGGCATCGAACGAAAGAGGCTTTGGTTGTGGGCTTGGGGTATGTCGGTCCAGGCTGCTTCCACACGTTGCCACAGTTCATCAGCCGTAGCCGCGGGTGGTGCTTGCCGGGCCACTCTGTTGCCGATCAGCGACCAGACGTGTTCGATGGGCGACATATCGGGAGAACAGACGGGCCACGGCAGTAGTGACACCTGGTCGGCCGTGAAGAATTGTTGCATGATGCGTGCCACGTGCGGGCACGCATTGTCCTGTTGAAACATGGCCGCTGGAAGGTCCTGCAGGTAAGGGAGGACTACAGGCTTCAAAACGTTGGAGATGTAGCGGTGGCTGTTGAGTGTATTGGCGATGCGTACCAGAGGGGGCGGGTATCATATCGAATTGCACGCCAAAGCATAACGCAAAGCGACGGACCGGTATGGCGATGCATAATGCAGGCGTCATACAGTATCTCGCCGCGATGCTTCCACATGCGGATCCGAACATCGTGGTTGTAGGGGTGAGACATAGACTTTCGTGCTAAGTACCGCCTTCTTTCCGATAGGCGTCCGTGAGTTATTTTAACAACTTCCCCCTACATCAAATAATCTGAGGTTCTCACTCTCGTAATTTATTAATAATAAATTTATCATCCAGGCCCCTCTTCCTCCGCCTTTTTGTGTAATTATCCGCGAATCAAGGAAGGCAGAGAATGGCTACTGTAAGGCCCTTCCTCTACTTCAATAAATACTTCGTGAATAAGAAAGATAATAAATTTAATGAATCAAAGTACTAGTGAGAGTCTGGTTCCGGTGCCAATGTCCACGTCGACGAATTTGTGTCGCATGCGTCGTCCGTCACGAATTGTTCAATCTCAAATCAGTTGCCCTAACGCCACTCTAATATCCGAGTCGTTCCGATTCCACGCAGTCTCTCGAAACCCTCGGTTTCACGCTAAAAACCAGAAACTGCGTTCCTCGGAGCATAAAACTCCACACGTCTATCCGTTTTCCAATATCAAATCGCAAATCTTTATCGCGTTCTCCCGAAGCCTCCAGCTCCACGCTAACGACAGAAACTTCGTTCCTCGGAGCCTAAACTCCACACGTCTACCCGCCTTCCAACTCCAACTCGCAATCCTGCTCCCTTCTCCGAAGCTATCTGTTATCCCCCTTGCTCTGGAAGACCCCTCCTTTTTTTCGGGACCTGACAAGGTCAGCCCCCTCTACCACGAGGCGCTGACCTTGTCAGGTCCTGGAGCGAACCTGACCTTTGTCCACAGGCCAACTTTCTTCGTATCTATACCTCAGCCGTTCCTGTTTCTGGGAACTCGCTCACCCTCGATTTTTGTCTCCGTGCCCGACGACCGCATATTTCACATTCCTTCTAACGGACTTCTGCACGTGGAAAGCAGACTCTATACAAACAGAACAAAACATACAACAATACTGACATTCTTTCACATAAAGGACGTATTCAGTCCTCCCAGACAGGCTGGCGCCCTTCTAACCTTGGGCATTGTATATGCACACAGTTAATGAAATAAAGTTATTTCCTGAGTAAAAGAAACATTTTTCTCGGGTGACATTTCGCCGTCCTCTGCACGTGACATAGTCCCTTTTCTGTTTACTTGTTTGTATGTACATAAATTAGCACTTGCTGATATCTTAATTGATATGCATCTCATTATTATTTTTCGCCCTTACAGGCCTCGGCCCCTAAGGCGAAACATGCGGGGTCCTTACTTCGCATGGTGAGTGCTGTTCACTTGAGTTTCTTTTTTTTTTTTCAGTTTATCACCACACATACTGACACAAACAGGCGAAAATAATAATAACACTTCCCCCGTTCCTTTTTCCCTTTTTTTTGTTGCACAACAGTACCACCTTCGAGCCTCACTGAGTCTCTACCTGTGTAGTGATACTCTTGTGTTCATCAGGACGCTGATCACCCAGCTCAAAAGATAACCGAGATAAAGCATCAGTGTGAGGGATTAGCTTGCCTGGTATGTGCGTTATTTTAAGGTTGAATTGGGAGATGACCAAACTCCATCTCTGTAGTTTAGAGCTTTGGGATGCTGCGCTAGGCAAGTAAACTAGCGGATTGTGATCGGACATTACTTCCACTGGATGCCCGAAAATCCATCCCTCGAACTTCTGGAGTGCCCATACTATGGCGTAGGTCTCTTTGTGACTGGCGGCCCACCTAGCCTGCGTGCCGTTTAACTTCCGGCCGGCGTAAGCTACCGGTTGGATTTCTCCCCCGTTGTTTCTCTGCGCTAAACATCAGGCTACGGCAAATGAACTCGCATCCGATAAGAACGTACAATAAAAACGGACGGTCAAAGTTTGGCGTCGCTAGTACTGGTGCGGTACATAAACATTCTTTTAGCCTTTTGAATGCGATGTCCATTTCTGTCGTCCAACTCACTTTCTCCGCGGCTTTCCTTCCCGTTAAATCGGTTAGCGGTTTCGCGATCTCGGCGAGCCCCGGTACTTATTCCCGATAATAACCGCAGAGTCCCAGGAAACTACGTACTTCCTTCTTCGTCTTCGGCAGTAACAGGTCCCTGACCGCCTGTAACTTCTCCGGGTCCGGCTGGTGACTCCCTGAACTGACCACGTGCCCTAAGTAATGCACCTTTTCTTTAGCAAAGCAGCACTTCTCCAGGTTCCCCGTAAACCCCGCTTCTACCAAGCTACCGATTACCTTCTCTAAATATTGCAAGTGCTCCTCCCAGTTCTTGGAGAACACTGCAACGTCATCAAGGTAAACTACTGCATAATCCAAATGAGGGTTTAACACTTTGTTCATTATCCTCTGGAATGTTGCAGCGGCCCCCGACAAACCAAAAGGCATTACGATCCACTGGAACAATCCTCGGTGCGTAGCAAAAGTAGTGTATTTCTTCTTCCGGGGTCCATCGGTATTTGATAATACCCCTTCAGCATATATAAAGTAGTTATGTATTTTGCTGCCCCCACCTTGGCTAAAGATCCGGGATGCGTGACATAGGAAATGCGTCAGCGACGGTGTGGGCGTTGAGCATTCTAAAGTCACAACACAATCTGACTTCCCCTGTACATTTAGCAATACAAACAATTGGATGACTATACTCTTCCCCCGACTCTTTTATCATCCCTCTGTCACATAACTCCTGAATCTGATCATCCACCGCCCGCTGCATAGATTGGGGCACTTTGTATTTGTGCTGAGTACGTAGCACTCTCCCCGGTTTAACCGTTATCTCGTGGTTACCTGACGTGTTTCTTCCTACTTCCCCGAGAAAAATACTTTCGAGCGATCTACCAACTCCTGTAGCTCCCAAAGTTGTTGCTGCGTGATCTCTGGACTTTCTACGTTCAGCGGCTTGGGATCCTTCCTCTCTTCATCTTTCGGCTCCATGGGCACCTCCCGAATCTCCCCGAACTCTCCATCTGATTCAAAAATTACCCGATCGTGTGCCAGGCTTAGCACTTGTTTTCTCCTAATCTCCGGGACTACAAGTTGATTTGTGAATTGCCCTAATACCCTTTCTCTATGGTAGAGCACCCGTTTCATGTTAGCATAACCTCCTTTTCCCTCTCTAGCACATCTACGAGCTTCCGATAAAGTCCTATCTTCCTCCTGTTGGTCTGCGAATACCGCGTGATCAGATCTACTTACTTCCCGAGAATCTCCCATATCCTCGCCGGAGCCCGAACCACCTATCTCCGTCTGCTTACTTTCCCCCCGTACGCCTCTTCGTCTCCTGATTGGCTGTCAGATTTCGCCTCCTCTTCGACCACGCCGTCCTCTATCGGCGGTGACTCGCTCCTCGCCTAAGACGCTTCCGGTTTCTCCTCGACCCCTACCTGATTCACCGCGATATTAGCTCGTTGGGTACGGCCTTTGACCCCCTCATTCTCCGCTATCGGATCCTCCTTTTTCACCCCATCGTTCCGCCAATAATAGGAATTACTCCTGCCCTCCTGTTTTATGCTACCCTTCTGGGGACATAATGATTGCCAATGACCCGGCTCCCTACAATAAATACAGATTATGCCTCGATCTAAACTAGGATTATCCTGACTTCTCATAGGTCGTTCTCCTTCTACCTTACTCCCGAACTTCCTATCAGGCGCTTGTAATTTTCCCTTCTGAAACTGCCCACTTCTATTCCCGCTCTCTCTCTCTTCACGAATCCGCTTCCCGTACAAATATACTGACTCCCTTTGGCATTGTAATTCGACGAAAAATTATTCTTCACCTTTCCTATCTCTAGTGCTTCTACGTGACTCTCATATGAATCACATAACTCCCCCAATTCTTTAGCCAAGACTAGTTTACCCACCGCACCTTTCTGCAGTAAATAGGTTTTTAAGGATGGGGAAAATAATCCTTTAAACTTATCACACACTAGCAGATTAACTAATTGGTCAAACTCGGTTACTCCGCAGTTTGCTATATAATACCTGAGCGACCTGCCAATCCGTCCCGCTAGCTGTTGGAAGCTGTCCCCCTTGTTCCGGCGTATCGTCTCGAACTGCTTCAGATATACATCTGGAGTCAAATGACATTCACTTAGAATAGCTTCCATGACGGTATCATAATTATCATATTGCTCTACGGTCAGACGTCGGAACAAATGGTTTACGCAATCCGCATTAAATAACGCAATCACTAACCGCCCTTGCATGCTCTCTGGTATGGCATGTAGAATAAACGCCCCCTCTAAGGTGTCAAAAATTCAATATCTCTTCGGGTTTTGTAGGGCTTTTGGGTAAATTCCTCTCTAGAATTCTGATATAGTCGGCCAGCTTCGTTGACTGTCTCCCTGACGCGGACGCCCCGTTCTTGTTCTATCTCTAAATATTTTAGCTCATAAGCCCTAGCATCTTTTCTATCGGCTAGCTCCATCTCAATTCGCTGTTGCTCTAAATGTAATTCTAGCTTTTTCTTTTCCATTTCCAATACCCTAAATTTATATTCCCATTCCAGACTTATCGAATTCCCTTCTATTCCTTTGTCAATAATTATTACTTCATTGCTAGAATTCAATTCATTATCTGTTCCTCCCTCATTTTCTCTTTTGCTTTCCTCGGAATTCCGGTCATCGAGTTCTTCATTAGCTTTCCCTTCCAAAAACTGTTCAGCCATTATCATGAAACAATAATATACACTTAATGCAAAAAAAATATATATATACACTGAAACAATAATACAATTCCCCGATGGTTAGCCTTTGCTCTCACACTACTATTTTCTACCTACTTCGGTAAGATACTTAGTTGAATATCATTTTGATCTTTACCTTTTACTTTTTCTTTTTATCTAGGCTAGCACCTATCCTTCTTTGTTCGTTATTTTCTTTCTTTGCACATATAAAATACACTTATCACAATTTATTATCTCAAATTATTCTTACTATATCCTCACTAATCTTAAGTTAAATTTCTCTTAGAAAGGTTACCTCTAGCACTCCTAGTGTCCTGATGAAACTTATTCAGCTATTTCTAACTTATACACAGGTATCGACACAGGTAATCAAATTGCGGCTTCAAAAGTAGTACTTACCGGGCTACTCGGGCCCTCTCAGCTTCTCTGTTGCAGCTAAACTGCGGCCCGCGAAGACACTCCCTAAACAGGGAAAGTCCGACCTCACCGGTGACGTGAGACGTGGTCCCCGGAATTCTGTCTTGCATACTGGGTCCGAGCCTCGTCGGCTCTCTCTCCGTCGTGTAGTGGTAACGCACCTTGTCGGCTTTTCTCGTTTTGAATCCGGTTGCGATCTTCGTAGTTGTCTGTCGGTCTCGTCCGTGGATCCTGGTTACGGATCTCCCGGTCACTGCCGTCCATGAAATCACCACTTTTCTTTATACACAGAGTCCTTGTAGCAGAGGTTGACTTCCGTAGTTCCTCACAACAAGAATTACTTATTCACTTATTTCTTAGCCTCGCCTTCTCATCCTCGGGTTTACCTGGTATCAAACATTCATCCTACCGGCTGCGCCATTTATTAATTTGCTGTAGGGGTGAGACATAGACTTTCGTGCTAAGTCCCGCCTTCATTCCGATAGGCGTCTGTGAGTTATTTTAAAAACTTCCCCTACAGCAAATAATCTGAGGTTCCCACTCTCGTAATTTATTAACAATAAATTTATCATCCAGGCCCCTCTTCCTCCGCCTTTTTGTGTAATTATCCGCGAATCAAGGAAGGCAGAGAATGGCTACTGTAAAACACTTCATCAACTTCAATAAATACTTCGTGAATAAGAAAGATAATAAATTTAATGAATCAAAGTACTAGTGAAAGTCTGGTTCCGGTGCCAATGTTCACGTCGACGAATTTGTGTCGCATGCGTCGTCCGTCACGAATTGTTCAATCTCAAATCAGTTGCCCTAACGCCACTCTAATATCCGAGTCGTTCCGACTCCACGCGGTCTCTCGAAACCCTCAGTTTCACGCTAAAAACCAGGAACTGCGTTCCTCGGAGCATAAAACTCCACACGTCTATCCGTTTTCCAAGATCAATTCGCAAATCTTTATAGCGTTCTCCCGGAGCCTCCAGCTCCACGCTAACGACAGGAACTCCGTTCCTCGGAGCCTAAACTCCGCACGTCTACCCGCCTTCCAACTCCAACTCGCAATCTTGCTCCTCTCTCCGAAGCTGTCTCTTATCCCCCTCGCTCTGGAAGACCCCTCCTTTTTTTCGGCCCCCCTCTACCACGAGGCGCTGACCTTGTCAGGTCCTGGAGCGAACCTGACCTTTGTCCGCAGGTCAACTTTCTTCGTATCTGCACCTCAGCCGTTCCTGCTTCTGGGAACTAGCTCACCCTCGCTTATTGTCTCCGTGCCCGACGACCGCATATTTCACATTCCTTCTAACGGACTATTGCACGTGGAAACCAGACTCTATACAAACAGAACAAAACATACAAGAATACTGACATTCTTTCACATAAAGGACGTATTCAGTCCTCCCAGACAGGCTGGCGCCCTTCTAACCTTGGGCATTGTATATGCACACAGTTAATGAAATAAAGTTATTTCCTGAGTAAAAGAAACATTTTTCTCGGGTGACATTTCGCCGTCCTCTGCACGTGACATAGTCACTTTTCTGTATCCTTGTTTGTATGTACATAAATTAGCACTTGCTCATATCTTAATTGATGTCGCCCTTACAGCGGTGTTGCAGGCAGAAGCGGGATTCGTTGGAGAAGACAATGTCGTGCTATTCCGTAGTACAGGTGCGGCGTTCAACGGCCCACTGGCGCCGCCCTCGCCGGTGGTGTAACGTCAATGGTAATCGGAGCAATGGGCTCCGTGTGACAAGTCCCCGCTCCTGCAGACGACGTCGAATGGTACGTTCTGACACAGGTTGTTGCACAACGCACTCTAATTCCTGCGCTAACGTTCATGATGTGGCGGTGCGAGCCGTCAATGCCTGCATCACAACATGCCGGTCCTCTCATTTGGTGGTGTGCCGTGGCTGCGGCAATCACTCACGTCGGTCCGTCCGTCCCTCCTGCACCCACCGAATCCATACTCGCCTCAATGTGGCTGAATGTCGTCCCACACGGGCACCGATGTCTCGGTACGATAAACCGCTGTTGCGATAAGCCACTATTCGTCCTCTGTCGAACTCCAAAACGTGCTGGAATGACCGCCGTATTCTGCGACGAGGAATCAGAAAGTTTCCCACGCACAGGTCCGGCAGCACAACACACTTCCACTACTTACACCTCGCCATCTGTGCACCCTTCTTATAGTGCTTCTCGGTGGCGTGCCGGGCGCACATGATTTGCATATGCCCTGTAATGCTAATCGTTTGCATGCTCCCTCGCGGGCGACCCATGCTGGTAATTTGTGGCCAATCGGGTGTTTCCTTCTTGGTGTTGTTTTTTGGGTGGCCAGCAGTGTAGATTGTATCAGTATCAGTGGGTCGTGTATTGCATATTCTCTCAAGAAAATGAAAGAAATTAAATAAATTACTGACAAAGAATATATACGCTATATTGATAAAAATCACTGGACACCCCTTCAAGAGAAAATGAACCGATCCGCTGCGTTGTTAAGATGCGCGGCACAGCTGCAAACGGTATGAATACATGCCTGCAGCTGACCGCGATCATATCGCACTGTGAGGTTGAGTGAAAATGTCGCGGCTGGAGAGAACTGGCTTTGAGGAAGGAAAGATTGTTGGGTGTTATATTAGTGAGTTGTCCATAAGTGAAACCGAGAGGTGCTTAACCTATCCAAGTTAACTGTTTTGTATGTACTGAATAAGTGGATGACACATGACGCACCTGAACCAGCAAAATGTTCAGGCAGACCAAAGAAAAGCCGTGATAGAGGACGTTGACGTTTCAGGAGAGTCGTTACAGCTAATCGACGGAATACCGCACAAGACCTCAGTGTACAGATGAGTAAAAATGCTGGAACCTAGTCATGTAGACGTACCATTCGCAGAGAACTTCATTCCATGGGTTACAGTGGTCGTGTGGCTGCTTACAAGCCTTTCATCTCCACTCAGAATGCTACTCGTCGTTTAGCATGGTGTAAAAATATTTATCGTGGACCGTAGATTAATAGAAAGGGATCCTATGGACTGATGAATCCAGATACACGATCCATCAGTCTGATGGCCGAGTGTGGGTATGGTGGCAGCCGGGGGAACGCTATTTTCCATAGTGTACTGCTTCTACGGTCAAGTTCGGAGTCCGGCAGTGTACCCGTGTTGGGGTGTTTTTCGTGATATAGTCCCGGCCCATTGGTTACCGTAGACAAACATTTTAACCAGCACATCTAAATTGCTATTCTGGACAATTATGCCTTACCAACTCTGTGGCAATACTATGGAACCGAGCCTTGTTTTACCAGCAGTTTAATGCACCGAGCCATAAAGCAAGGACTGTTACGGCGTGGTTTGACGAAAATTCCGTATGGTGTGGACTGGTCAGCACAGAACCCTGATCTTAATCTCATAGAGCACCTATGGGATGAATTAGTGCGTCACATAAGAAGTTTGGAACCAAGGCCTACAACTGAGCAACAATTAACGGTAGCATTATGTACTGAACGTAAGTGCATACCTAACGCTGTGTTCCAAAACTTTGTCGAAAGCATGTCTCAAAAGGTCAGTGCATGCATTATGGCGAAAGGTGGACCGACACCGTACTAATGTATGTCAATAAATGCTATATTGTGTTTCTCTTCTAGGTGTCTGGTGACTTTTGTCAATATAGTGTACATATACAGCACATTCATGAATTTGTGTTTACGATTGTGAGAAATCCTTACGTGACAGAGAAAAGCAAATGTTATTTTTGAAATCAGCATAGCAAAGTTAATCTAAATCACTTGAAGTAATGTAAATCCCAGTCGAAAAGTTAAATTTTGTAGAGTAGGTGTAATCTGTGGTGTCATTCAGCCAGTTCGGGTGAACCGTTTGTTGACGTTACCGATTTTCAGGTAAGCAGGGAAAGTCTTTCTTTCGTCCCATTGTTTTTACATTCTGTCTCCCTTTGTTTGCTTTCCTGCGCTATATATTCTTTGTTTCGACAGTGACGTAGCAACATTTTGAAATTCGTTAGCCACGTCAGTGCACAATGAACTTGATTTGATTTTACGGTGCTGAAAATGCGCGGAACGTAACTTCTCTTTCTGGTTAACTTTGGTCCCAGTGTTGCGAGACCGTAGGAAATTTCTTGCCCTTCAATCTTCCGATTGTCATGCGAATTAAGCGTAATTTCGAAAGGAAGAGTACTTCTATAGTTCTACTTCGACTATTAGTCAGTGTATTCTCACACAGCAACCAACGCTAGAATGAAAACAACAGGCGATGAAAAACACTTAAAAAATCAAATTGCCATTTATAGCCTATTGTGAGAAATACATTTATAAGATTACAGTGTGCAGACTATTATGCAAATATTTGAATTTTCTGCATCTTATAAGAAACAATAACAAAACTTTTTATTATTTATGTAACATATTATCCATCCCCCTCGAATACACTTTTAGGCTTACGCTTACGGTGTATCGTAATGAGACATCTAGACAAGTATATAGAACAGGTGTTAAATTTTTTCGGATGTTGGTCGTTGACATAAATGAGGAACGTAAATGTGTGGGTTGGGTATCTTAATAGAGAAGTATGAAATAAAGGATTCAATGTTACCTTAATAGAGAAGTATGAAATAAAGGATTCAATGTTACCTTAATAGAGAAGTATGAAATAAAGGATTCAATGTTACCTTAATAGAGAAGTATGAAATAAAGGATTCAATGTTACCTTAATAGAGAAGTATGAAATAAAGGATTCAATGTTACCTTAATAGAGAAGTATGAAATAAAGGATTCAATGTTACCTTAATAGAGAAGTATGAAATACAGGATTGAAGTTTTATGAGGGAATGCTCGGCGTGCAGAATTTTTCTTCATATTTAAACTGTGTACATGTGAGGGATATGGAAAACGGCGCAGTTTTTTTAGCGATTTTTTAACTGACATTTCTGGTAAAGGAAACTTTTCTAGTGTGGTGGATCATAAAAAATACGAAAGTAGTGAGATTGTATTAATCAGTGATCGGCGCGCATCCAATTTGAGGCAGAGGTAATTATTTTCAATGTATAACACATCAAATTATACTGTGTCAGCTGCTCATCCAGTGTAAAGGTACATACCATTTAGCCATGCATAGGCTGAGGCTGAAGCCATTAAAAAATCAGCTTCATCTTTTATAGGGGAGCCAATGCATTTTTACAAACTAACCACCCGATCTAGTAGATCGGAAAGTCTTTGCGATATGCCTTCATTGAAAGCTTTTCTGATTGCCACATACTGATGTCTTCAGAAATTCATGCAACCGATAGTGAAAAGTGAGCAACAACTTGATGGCGCAAAATGCGGTTATACGTTTTTTTTAACAGATATTTATGTATAAATGTACTAAATATCTTTAAGTTTCACTGAAATATCTTTAAGTTTCACTGAAATTCCGCATGAAATGTTTTTGTATTCATTACCTATTAGAAACAATTATATCAGTGCTTTGATTTGTTAAATGCTTACATCCATTTCATTACAGAAAAATACACGACTTCTGTATGTTTATATTTACTCTAGTACATTGAAAAAGTATCATGACCTTTGCTGTTATTTTTTCTAAAATTTAATTACCAAACACATTTTGAAATGCTTACATAATTTTTTTCATTTCTTTCTGAACAAGATGATTAAAAGTCTGGTTCACATATTTATTTAATCAGAGAATTCCCGGACTTTTCAATATTTTACCAAGACACGGAAACCTAATACTCCAACTTAAACTATAGCAAAACCGCAAGTTTGTTCGACGTGTAACTATCAACCCCTTAAGGTTTGAGCAAACAGAATGCAGAATTTTTAAACTGATATTTGCTGCACCAAATAAGAAACTTAGAATTATAGATAAAAACTGAAATACTAAAACTGTCACTGAAAATTGTACCAGGTTTAATTTCTACAAAACTTTTATGCATACTACGCTATAATGATTTTGAAACAAATTTGTTACCACTGTGGCTTTAATCAAATTATCAAAAGAAATTATAGAATAAAAAAACTGCAATAAAAAACATGTAGGTAAAAAATTGTAGTTAGACCATAAATGTGACATTACTGTTGAAATGCTTTCTTATACCACACAGTAAAAACATAAACTAAATACTCGCTGTATTTAAAAATTTTGAAATAATACTCGCATTGGAAATTTTGTCTTCGTTAGAAGCGGCACCATTTCCCTGACCTGTATAGTTGTTTTCACGGCATTGCCGCTTCATAAAGTTTAACTTTTTAAATGCAACACTATGTTAACTGCGAGATTAAAATGTTTTGTGCAGTTTAAAAAGCTTATTATACCTATGTATAACATACACATTTTGAAATTTTCTTAAAAAAATTTCATTTTTATTTTTTTTTATTTTTCCCATTTGGGAACATTCGCGTTTGGAGTTAATAATTTTGTTGCAATTTTATAGAAACTGATTTTTTTCGTTATCACCATAACTAAAGGGTCGCTGATATATATTAGGGATTATAAAAATTATTATTTTAGTTTTAATAGTTAGTTTTGCGCTTTTAATTTACGATAATAATTGATTAGCTGTAACTTGCCACAGAGTAAGGTCACTTGCTGTAGAGTAAGGTCTGACCTGCTGAGATCGGATTCGGCATTCCTGCTTGTCCCACATATGTTCTATGAGATTTAGATAGGGACTTTAGGTCAGCCTATCCAACACCTGGACGTCCTACCCCTGCTCCACAAACCCAGCCTGGGCAGGTGTTGTAGAGTGGAAAGGTGCCCGAATTAGCTAAAACAGACAGGGGTCTGTACCGAAGTGCTGCCACAGCAGAGGTAGTGCAGCATTGATCAGAATATCTTGATAACTGGCAACCGTTAAGTTGATCACCATAACCAAAAGTTTCAGTCCTTGTTGGCAGAAACATCCGCACACCATCACAGAGCCTCCTCCAAACTTGAGTGTAGTGCCAATGCAGTCCACCTGATAATGTTCCATGGGCAAATGCCACACCCAAGTATTATCCAAACAAAAGAATGAGTAAGTAGTGTGTCATTTATCCACATGACCTTCTTTCACTTTTCTGTTGTCCATGAATGGTGAGCGAGACAGCACTGCAGTCTCAGTCTGGCATTACCTGGAGTGATGTAGGTCTTGTGTGTAGCTGATCAGGCACGGTAACCTTCATCACAATGCAATCCAGACTGGTTTGTTCTGGTGCAAATAGATGTTCTATGTGGCTTATTCAACATCGCTGGGTAGGCCTGTGGCCAAGGATGTGCAGGCCTTCACATTCTACTGTAAGATCCTCATGGCATGATGATTCAGTTTGTGCGGCCTGTAAGAATACGGCTTTGGTGTAGTTTCCCACTCAAAACATTTCTTTCTGGTATTTTTCTGTCAAATTACAAAGCATCCTTATTCCTTATAAAGGAGGGTACAAAATAGTGGGTGTGAGATGTTCGAGAAGCATATGAAGTTCTGTGGGTGTGGGGTGTGTTGACAGGCTTTCTTTTCGGTGAAGATTCATAGTGATTTTTTTACTTCTTCTGAAGTTCAAATGTGAAAGAACATTTTTTATGGAGTTCACAATACAAGATCCTGCTTGCCACCGAATACATGCCCGGTGCATTAGTGAACCAGTTCCACCATAATTTTTTACTGCATAGTTTACAACGATAGCTACCGAGAAGACTATAGAGATCAACCCATTGCATTTCTTCATTATGTCTCTGAATAAGGTAATGTTATAGGATGTCAATCTTATTTTTCTTGGCCCTTGAAAATAGTTTGGCTATTCTGATGGATTCACGTGAAGAATGATTTGATGTAACTGTAACAATGTCATTGCCAGTACACTAGTGTTTACATAATTATCATGCCAATCATCGCAGATTTTATGGATTTACCCAATATTAAGTGTTAAAGTTCAGTTACAATTGCTTTGGTTAAAGAGCTAAGAGGAACTGTGCATCAATAACAGACACTCTCAAATATAAACATGTCATTGTATGTAGCTGCTGAGAGATTTATAAAGTAATTTGAACTTCTTGATGCAAAATGATTCACAATACCTGCCAATGTTTCCATTTGGGAACATCGAAAAAAGACAGTGGTTCCCACTTATGAATTAAGAAATGTAAAATTTTATGTAATCAGAACATAAACTCAACCTTTCTGCATATCTCCAGTGAATATAAAATAAATTAAATGTATTTTATGGATTAAAATTATAAAGTGTTCATAACAGGTATAAAAAGAAGAAAATCAGGAGTTTGGGGAAATTTTCAGATTTGTATTTTTTGAGTGGAGGGCAAAACAAAAATAGTCAACAATTATAAAGGATATTCAGCAATTTAAAGAAAAATGTCATTACCGAATGCTTTCTTCCGATTTTTTTTAAATTTTAATTAAAAAGTTTATGTACCCAAATGGGAACATTGGCAGGTAAAAGATTAATTTCTCTGAAAATGCATGATTTCCTGTTGTTTAGTATCTTCTTGCTAAACCAACAGACAAAAAGAGCACTCATTTTCCCTTTTGCTTTCACTGCCTCTGCATTGCCCTTCTAGATAAAAAAAACAGAGAGAAAAATAAATAAATAAAAGAAGCTCGCTCTGGCACTGCTTAAGTCCATGGAATTCTTTCGGTCGGTCTCTAATTCCGACAAATAAAAAAACTGCCCGATAGAAAGTGCTTCCAATTTTAGTTTCATATTATTTCGGGGATTGACGACTGCTCTAATAGCTACATTTAAGAGCCAAAATGTTACGATCAACGCGTCGTTATGCAGATCGAAGCAACTGCAGGTAAACGACGGCTCGTGTGTGAGTCATGAAACGGTATAAATAACACCTGATGCTGAGCTCTGATGATAATCAGTGTTATTCTTAACCTACAGATGCGAAAAGCAGCGGAGTTAAGCGAGTTTGTCAAGGCTCAATTGTAATGACCAGACGATAGGGTCAGAGCATTTACGAGACTGCAACGCTTGTGGGGTGTTCACGGTCAGCCATGGTTAGTACCTTCAAAAAGTGGTTCGAGAGGGAAAAACCACGAACCGCCATCAAGGTGTGGGCCGACCACGAATCGTCAATGCTACAGGTGAGCGAAGGCTTTTCCCTATGGTACGAGCCAGCAGAAGAAATATTGACTCGCTGGTAACTTAAGTGCTGGTGACGGGGTAATGCGTCACAACACACAATACATCAAACCCTGCTGGAACTGGGCCCGCATAGCCACAATTCGTTCCAAGTGCCAATGTAAATTTCGGTTCACTATCGAAAGCGCCTACAAGGGGCTGGCGAGCATCAAAACTGAACCTTGAATGATTGAAAGGTGATCGTCTGGTCCGATGAATTTCGTTTCCTGTTGCACCACGTGGACGGCCGGGTGCGTGTGCGTCGTTTATCTGGTAAGTGTTGGTATCAGGGACAAAAGCAAGTGTCCAAAATAATAAATGTTGGCACCTGTGGGGCAAAAACGCGCCGGTGGTGGAAGTGTAATGCTTTGGGCAATATGTTCCTGGGAAACCCTGGGTCCAGTCATTCATGTGCAGGAAACTATGGCGTCTGCCAACGACCTAATTATCATTGCAGACCAGGTACATCCTTTCATGGCAACGATATTCCCCTCTAACAGTGCCTTCTTTCAGCAGGATAATGCGCCATGCCACACTACCCGGATTATTCGAGGATGGTTCGCGGAACGCGAGGAAAACTTCCAGGTATCGCCCCGGCCTCCAAATTTCCCAGACATCATTCCAATTGAACATTTGTGTTTTGTGTTGGAGCAGCAAATCCGATCGGCCGGTGCTCAACCACGTGACTTTTAAAAGTTTAAGGATCTGGTGGCAACGTGTTGGTGTGAGATACCACAAGACACATTTAGAAATCTTGTAGCGTCCATGCCTCGCCGGGTAAGAGCTGTTTTAGCGGCTTATGGTGGACGAATATCATATTAGGCAGGTAGTTGTAATGTTTTGGCTCTTCGGCGTATAAGCAGTAGTTCGTTACTAATTTGAGTCTATTGGTTCGAGAGAGGGGGAGGGCCGGAACCCTAAAGCCAACCATAGTGCTGTGCATTGTTGGCACTGTAGCGTGAAGCGAACGCGCCCGGCTAGTTATCTGGGGTTCGATCCCAGCGGTGTCGGATGTACAATTTTTCAGTTGCTATACGTTGTTTATGTAATAACGTGGACTGAGCGATGTCATAGTCTAATTGCATTATCTCCACGTCTTTCAAATTTATTCACCCTAAAACCAACGAATCACCCATGCTTCAATCCAGGGCTCATACCTCGGTACAGTTCGGGCGACTGGACAGAAACCTGCACTTCTAACCACTCACCACCGGGCGACCCCAAACTTATTTTAAGCATTCCTATATTTCATTCGTAGTAATTGCTATTGCATTTGGCTGCATTGGATGAATTTTGTTCAGCTCAGTAATGATGTTTAACTCAATTTTTAACTAAAATGGAATATGACAAGATATTGAGCTGTGAAAGCTAATACCATTAGTGTGTCCGCAGACGTCTTGGTACTGGCTGAGTATATGGGTGCATCCCAAAAAATGAATAAAACGATAAAAAAAAACAGCTTGTACTTCTGTTTTTGCTATTTGATGAATATTTCCTCTTTTATGACTGCGCATGAATCGCAACCTCATTCAAACAAATCCTATTTCTTCTTGGAGAAAAATAAAATGTTTGTTTTGCCAGTAACCAGTAGTTGATGTTGGCTGCTTCATACCTGTTGATCTTCGTCCTAGACTTGATCCCAGGGATCATCTCAATCTGCCAAATTTTGAAATGTCTATACCATGATTTCCGAATTAGTTATGGCTTCTTCGAACACAGACAAACACAGACATTTTCTTTGTGTATTTATACATGAGTAAAACGACAAGCAGGTCGAAACAGAATATTTGGAAAAACTGAATCATTTGTTACATGCACGCATATAACTTGACAATTATGTTGGAAAGTTTCTTCTATAAAACGGGAACTTTTCGCATCAACATTATGCGGCGGTTTTTATTCTTCAGATTTGGACGAATAAAATTTAGTATGCAGTTATCCATTACCCGGTCAAGAGTGGTCGATTGCACTTTAAATACTACAATTCGAAGTGCGCCTCTGCGGCTTACATGCGCATTCCTATTCATCTGCTCCTTACAGCTGTCTGTTTATTCTTATTTTAAAAATACCTTTATATAGCGCTTTAAAAATTTCCTGGAAAACCAACAACAAGAATAAAACATGCAGTCTATTTCTTTAAAATTTCCAAATGGTACAGTTCGAAGAGCATATCTGCTAATTTTGGAGATGACAATCCAATTTTTGGCGTAAATGTGACAAGGATGGTAAGTCAGACAATATCCGAAAACTTAAATATTTTCATCGTCCTGGAGCGGGACTCGAACCTGCGTCTCCCGGACAATGAAAATTTTCATCGTCCGGGAGACGCGGACGATGAAAATTCGAGTCCCGCTCCAGGACGATGAAAATTTTTAAGTTTTCGGATATTGTCTGACTTACCATCCTTGTCACATTTACGCCAAAAATCGGACTGTCATCTTCAAAATTTGTATTATATGGCGTAATCCCGTATTTCTTTCATGAGCATATCTTCTATCAAGTATGTTCTATGCAGAATGGTAGTGTGATGCCTCACGTCTTCCAATACTACTTGGATCGTGCAGTGTTTGAACTGAGTGTATTTCTAACAATAACAGGAGATTTGATTCTTGTTACAAGGATTGAACTCAATGTCTGTTGGTGGGTTGCTATACAAAGCCATTTTTATTAATAAGTGGGAAAATTGCTCAATGGGATGTTTGATTGGAAACAGATTTATAAGCGGGTGGCTGCAAATATCGTCATTCTCATGCACTCATTGCGCCTTCATTCTGTCAAGTTCTAAATTCATGTTGAAAGATACGAGAGTGTCGATTAATTAGTTTCTACAACTAATTGATCCCCGTGTCATTTCCACAGTAATTCGGGATTTCAGTTTTAGGAGAGGGCTCTGTCAGAGAGCTGTCCTCTACATTGCATCATCTGGTGACGAATACGTTGTTTGCCTGTCATCCCCTTGAACCCATTTGCATAACATTGGCTCCAATTTAGAATGGCTTATATGACTTCGCTCCTAATTCGTCGTTTCTGCGATAATGGAAAATTGTGTGTGCCCGAGAACTGGGCCTATTAACACTAGCTGAAATAATGCTGCTTTTATTTTTACGCTGTGGGAATGCGAGTAGCAATTTAAGCAAACAAGAGGGTTTAATTGTTCTTTACTTTTGTTTAGCGCGATACATTGAGCAGTTAATTGAGATCTATATCACACTTATCCGTCTAAGCGAGGGCTGTGTTTGATTCGAAAGCGCCGTTGAAGGTGTTGCTTTGCTTATAAGATTAGGCTTCGTTTTTCTCAAATATAGAACACCAAGGAAATGCAAATAAACCGAAGCAGGTTAGTTATTTATCTTTCTGTTAAAAGCTATAAAAAACAAACTTACCATTTATCTTGCAAAACTGCAATGAATAAGAACAAACTGTGTAAGAAGATCAATCTCTGCTAGACAAAATTAGTTTATTCTAACGGGCCCATGAAAAATAAAAATGTTGCTACTAGGGAAGGGTGCTTTTTCATGAAACAAACTTTAAAATGAAAAATATGTCAATTATAATAGCAAACAAAAAAGCGTCTTCGTTAAAAATTTCACAAAATGCTTGAGAAATGTTCTAATAATTGGTTCACAGTGAAACCAGGGAAACACAATTTTCTAAAAAAATTAATTACCGCTATAGAACATGTTTATTACAAACAACACATGTATGTTTTTAAACACTGTGTGTTGCGGAACATGTCTACAGCAACAAAATTAGAATTAATCAAATTTCGATCAAATTGCATGAGTGCTGAATAAGAAGCATGTACAACTATTTCTTCTAGTGAAGAAAAATTTCTCTGAATTTGGAGAAAAAAACCCGCTATGATTTCACAATTTATAGCGACAGTAAGTTTTTTCATCTTTTTTAAAATTTTCAAACCTAATTATAAAACACAGAGCAGAAAAAGAAATCATTTCGTGAATTTAAGTTTCCGTGATTTATAAATATATAAATAACTGATAAATTTTACGGTAGGAGAGATTCCATCTTCGGTATGGATAATGTTATTCTACTACCTTCGTGGGTGGAGTTGGGAAACCACTAAATGCACGTTATTTAATGCCAGTTAACATCATTTCCGTGATGATAAATCTCAGTAATGTGAAATGAAATACGTCGAAAAATTTTCTGAATTACGACTCAGAACACTACTTATTATAGGAAAAATAAGCTCCTTGTACAGCACTTTGACGATAGAGTGCGAACAGCATGCGTATTGGTAAAATTTTGTTGTACCAATGATTTGGTCTCAATAAACCACTTTACTCAAAAAATAAAGCGTTTTACCGGAGAGAAAATGCAATCTCCAAATGAAAATGGTTCATACCTCCCATCAGAGTTTTCAGAGCTGTCTGCTGGCACCCACGGAAAACTCTCTTTCACGGTTACCGAAAACCCGCATTATTGTGCCAACATTTCCAGCACGTCTTTTATAAGAAAAAACAAGAAAGATGACACCGAATTTTCGGGTGTAATAAGCACGTCATTGGAATCCGTTCTGACGCAAATTAAATTTATCAAAGATATTGAAAGTCAACGGAGCCGATATGGAAAATAATAGATCTGACGAAAGAAAGAAGATTTTCAATCGGGTTTTTAATCCCTCAGATATTGCTGTAAACGGAATCGTCAGCTTACGAACTCTTAGAAACAGAGATATTGACAAAAATAAGATGCGACTTTACGTCCCCTGGTGGGAAAACCATGCATTATTTTAGGCAGAAAGTATTCTCAAAAGGTTTATCCATATAAGCGGTATCGGTCCAAGAAAAAAATTAGTCGAGTTTCCAGGAGCCCAGATTTTGCTACAAATACATCAGAAGCAGAAATTAACACTTATGACCCCTGGTGGCCAAAACAATTCTTTACTAAACATTAGAAATTATGTGAAAAATATTTTCCATCAATTCTTGTATGCGATACAGCAAGAATTTTTAAAAAAGGAGTATTAGGAGCAGAAATAACGCAGAAAACGCAATTTAACGTTGTGCCCCCTAGCGGAAAGTCTATGATTTACTTGTAAATTTTGAATTTATAGGAAAAACATTTTGCATCGGAAACACTATCCAACAAAAAAGGAATTTTTCAAATCGGACTCTTAGAAGTAGAGGTATTGACAAAAATAAGATATACATCAATGCCCCTCTGGCGTAGAAACCATGCATTATTTCAAGAAGAAACTTTTCCTGAAAGGTTTGTCGACATGACTAGTATCGGTCAACAAACGAATTTTTTTTCAATCGAGATTTTAGAAGCTCATATTTTGCTGCAAATACATCAGAAGCGGAAATTAAGACTTACGCCATCTGGTGGCCAAACAATTAAAAAAAAAACATAAATTACGTGCAAAGGATTTTCCATCAGGAGCTGTATCCGGTGCAGAAAGAATTTTCCAAATCGGTGATTTAGAAGCAGAGATACAGGGAAAACGCAGTTTACCTATACGCCACCTAGCGCAAAATCTATGAATTATTTAAAAAAATTTTGAATGTATAGGAAAAACATGTCCCACTACAAATACTATCCAACAAAGAAGGAATTTTTCAAATCGGGCTCCTAGAAGTCGAGATATTGACAAAAATAAGATATACATCTACGCCCCCTGGCGTAGAAACCATGCACTATTTTATGAAGAAAATGTTCTAAAAGGTTTGTCGACATGAGTAGTATCGCTCTAAAAACAACGTTTTTATCCATCGAGAATTTAGAAGCTCATATTTTGCTGCAAATACATCAGAAGCGGATATTAAGACTTCTGGTGGCCAAACCATTTTTACAAAAATTAGGAATTATATGCAAACGATTTCCCATCAGGAGCTGTATCCGGCGCAGAAAGAATTTTTTAAATCGGAGATTTAGAAGCAGAGATATAGGGGGAAACGCAATTTACTTTTACTACCCCTAGCGAAAAGTCTGTGAATTATTTGAAAATTTCGAAATTATATGAAACACATGTCACACTGAAAACACTATCCAACAAAGAAGGAATTTTTCAAATCGGATTCCTAGAAGAAGAGATATTGACAAAAATATAATATACATCTGCGCCCCCTGGCGGAGAAACTGTGGAATATTTTTGGAAGAAAATATCCGAAAAGGTTTATCGATGTGAGTGGCATCAGTCCACGAAAGAATGTTTTCAATCGATATTTTAGAAGCTCAGATTTTATGGAAAATACATCAGAAGAAAAATTAACTCTTACGCCACCTGGTGGCCAAAGTATTCTTTACCAAAAATTCGAAATTATATGCGAAAGATTTTCTATCACGAGAGGTATCGGGAAAAATGTAATTTACTTTTACGCCCGCTAGCGGAAAATCTATGCGTAATTTGAAAAAGTAACTATATTGAAAATACTCTTCGACATAAATGAAATCGAAAGATAAGATAATTTTTTCAATCGGATGTTTAGAAGCAAATATGTGGAATAAGACGTATTTTTGAATTCGACATCATATGCATTTACGCCCACTAGCGGCGAAATTGTACATCGTAAAAAACCGAAATAAAGGATCATCATTCGCGTATTTCAAGCTTCCGAATGCAAAAATAATTTTTCAAATCGGACTAATAGTTGCAGAGATATCGTGTGTACAGATGGACGGACAGACGGACTGACTGAAGGACAAACCGATAACACAAGCACGATCTTTTTTTACAAAAGACGTGGTAAAAAGTACTTTTGTCCATCTGTCTGCCAGTCTGTCTGCCTGACCATCCGTTCGTCTGCACTTCTGTCTGTCTGTTCGTCAATCTGTGGAAACCATATCTCTGTAACTATTAGCCCGATTTGAAAAATTCACTTTGCATTGTGAAATCCGACATGTGAGAACGATGATCCGTGCTTTCCGGCCCTTTTCCCGATGTATAACTTTGTCGTTATTTTTATTCTTTTTGTGTTCATTACCTGTTTTCCGTGTATTCTTCATTTATATTGGACTCCAAATAATACTTTTCCATTTATAATTTCAGTTTTCTGCGCAACTTCTGCATTACTTTCTTTAATTTCTGGATTATATTTTTAGAACGCCTTTTGCAAAAAAAGATCGTGCTTATGTTACCGATTTATCCGCCTGTCCGTCCGCCCGTCTGTACCCACGATATCTCTGCAACTATTTGTCCGATTTTAAAATTCTTTTTGTATTGGGAAGCTCAAAATATGCGAATGATGATCCTTCATTTCGTTTTTTAAGGATGTACAATTTCAAAATTGTACATCCTAAGCTCGGATTGCCATAAAATTCGAGTTTCTAAAATATCGATTGTAAAACTTCTTTCGTGGACTGATGCCACTCACATCAATAAACCTTTTCGGAATATTTTCTTCTTAAAATATTCCACAGTTTCTCCGCTATGGGGCGCAGATGTATATCTTATTTTTGTCAATATCTCTACTTCTAAGAGTCCGATTTGAAAAATTACTTCTTTGTTGGATAGCGTTTTAAGTGAGACATGTTCTTCATATAATTTCAAAATTTTTAAGTAATTCATAGACTTCCCGCTAGGGGGCGTAGAGGTACATTGCGTTTCCCCTTATATCTCTGCTTCTAAATCTCCGATTTGAAAAAAATATTTCTGCACCGGATACAGCTCCTGATGAGAAATCGTTTGCACATAATTTCTAATTTTTGTAAAAAAGAATGGTTTGGCCACCAGGGTGCGTAAATCTTAATTTCTGCTACTGATGTATTTGCAGCAAAATATGAGCTTCTAAGTTCTCGATTGAAAAAAACGTCGTTTGTAGACCGATACTTCTCATGTCGACAAAACTCTTAGAAACATTTTCTTCTTAAAATAATGCATAGTTTCTACGCCAGGGGGCGTAGATGCATATCATGTGTTTGCTAATATCTCTACTTGCAGGAGTCCGATTTGAAAAATACCTTCTCTGTTGGATAGTGTTTCCAATGTGATATGTTTTTCATATAATTTCAAAATTTTAAGGGTATTCGTAGACTTTTCGCTAGGTGGCGTAAAGGTAAATTGCTTTTCCCCCTATATCTCTGCTTCCAAATCTGCGATTTGAGAAATTCTTTCTGCACCGGATACAGCCCTTGATGGGAAATTCTTTGCATGTAATTTATAATTTTTGTAAAAAATGGTTTGGCCACCAGGTGGCGGAAGTCTTAATTTCCGCTTCTGATGCATTTGCAGCAAAATATGAGCTTCTAAAATCTCGATTGCAAAATAAGTTGTTTGTTGACCGATACTATTCATGTCGACAAATCTTTTAGGAACATTTTCTTCTTGAAATAACGCATGGTTTCTACGCCAGGAGGCGTAGATGTATATCTTATTTTTGTCAATATCTCTACTTCTACGAGTCCGATTTGAAAAATTCCTTCTTTGTTGGATAGTGTTTTCAATGCGAAATGTTTTTCCTATAAGTTCAAAATTTTCAAGTAAATCATTAACTTTCCGCTAGGGGCACAAGGTAAATTGCGTTTTCTGTGTTATTTCTGCTTCTAAATTTGCGATTTGAAAAATTCTTGCTGTATCGCATACAAGACCTGATGGAAAATATTTTTCACATAATCGCTAATGTTTGGTAAAGAATGGTTTGACCACCAGGGGGCATAAGTGTTAATTTCTGCTTCTGATGTATTTGGAGCAAAATCTGGGTTTCTGTGAACTCGACAAAATTTTTTTTTCTTGGACCGATACCGCTCATATGGAAAAACCTTTTGAGAATACTTTCTTCCTAAAATAATGCATGGTTTTCCCACCACGGGACGTATAGTTACATTTCATTTTTGTCGATATCTGTTCCTAAGAGTCCGATTTGAAAATTTCTTTCCGTGTTGGAGAGAGCGTTTCCGGTGCGAAATGTTTCTCATATAAATTCATGTTTTTCTTAATGCATAAGTCTGCAACCAGAGGGCGTAAGCTCACGATTCCGTTTACAGCAATATCTGAGGGATTAAAACCCGTTGAAAAACTTCTTTCTTCCGTCAGATACTATTGTTTTCCATACCGGTTCCATTTACTTTGAATAAATTTGATAAATTTAATTTGCGTCTGAACGGATTCAAAAGACGTGCTTATTACACCCGAAAATTCGGTGTCATCTTTCTTGTTAATACTTGTCGAGGAAAGAGGGAGAGGTAGGAGAACATTGCGTGAAGACGGAGCTGTATTGAACAAACATCTAAGCGGCATATTTTTGTTATTACAGTTTTCGTAATCAGTTACTATTACAGTTTTACAAAAACTGTAATTTGTTACAGTTTTCTTACCAAGTTTTCTTCTAATTTTCTTTAGCATGAAAAGCCCATTCGCTATCGAGGGTTACTATTGTTAGATAGTATATAGAAACTTTCTCTCTATTTAAAGTAAAAAACCTGTTTTCGATATTCCTTTGTCCTAAGTTTTATAGCAACTTTTGTTATTTGCTGTACTTATCAGAATCCGAGATTTTTAACTTTAAAACCCAACATGAAAAAAAGTGTTCAGTTCTAAACATAAACATTTCCTTCCATGAAATTTTGCATCGACATTTTTATCATGTGTACATACTGGAGTAGATCACGTGTCTTGCTCAGAGCTGGAGTACGAAATCCTAAACGTTGAGAATTTGAATCAGGGCAACATATGAAGCACATTTTCTAGATTCATTTTTGTTTTTGTATGCTTAATGAGTCTCATGCACTTTTAAGATGCGATCTCTATCAAGAAGGAAAGGGGAAGCAAAAGATATTGAAATCATATACCTACTACAGATGCTTATCCATTCTATGGGGCCATTTTGTTTCGACTGTAACAGGTTTATATACTGTGAGAGCACTTTCTGTCGAGCTCGACTTGACGACCAAGATGTTGAGCTACTCTTCCGCGGTAGAAGAACTTTACAAAGAACGTGGCACGCCAAGCGTTCTCATTCATTTCTGCCTGCGTTCTATAATAACCCAGAGAGAGTTTTCAGTCTCCCATTATACAGTATGGCGCAGAAGTCCCGAAAAACTCCGTTTACATTTTTATTGGCTGCTTTTCCAAAAAAAAAACAACAACAACAACAACGAGATAGCCATTTCTCTTTATGGAAAGGAGGACACTTTTGGGGCATAGAACGGAGGGGTCTTGTGACTCCGTAGTGGACGGGACTGGGGGTACTAGAATTTTTCAAATGGAAAGATGGGTCGTGCGATATATCGTTGGAAAGATCTCCGAAAATGTAAGTTCGTTTTTAAATTTTTGTTTTATCTTTATCAGGTACAAAATTATGGCCCACAATAGCGACACTAAAGTGCACTATGAGTGGTAGGAAAAATTGTGTTACTTCTGACACATTTGTGTTCTTTCTTTGGTTTGTGTGAGTATACGGTACTTATTGTGTTTTATGGCAAGGAACCACTTTCCGGGTACGAATCGAGGGGTCCAGTGACCCCATATTGGGGCGGGGAAGAGGGTAGTTCAATAATTGCAGATGGAAAGGAGGGGGAGGGTAGTGCAATGCATCATTGTTAGGATAACATATTTCGCAAATTTAATTTATTGTGCTTTGTAGTTCACAAAACATACAATAGTGGTTATGTTTTTTGTCAAAGGGGACACCGTATAGGACAGGAACCGAGAGGTTTTGCGCCCTTGTGAGGATCCGGGCTGGAAGTTTCACGAAATGTTGCATGGTAAAGTCGGGTCATGCCATATCACTGGAAAGATGTCAGAAAGGGGAACAATTCTGCTTTTAACATTTGTCATATCTTTATTTTATCAAATGTATTATGCCAAACTGTTGAGCTTAACGTTAAATCAGAAAATAAAATACTGCAAAAGGTACGTCCAGTTTTACATCTTTGGAGTTATGAAAACACAAGTTTGTCCGTGCCCCCTAACTCCGGAACAAGTCGCTCTCCCAACTGAGCTACGCGGAAAGAATGTATCGCTGCTGATTTGTCGTCTTGACACATGTTTTTACCTATGTAGTACGTCACAGGGTCTACCTTAAAATGGCACGTTTTCTAAGTCAAATCAATACCTGCAGACATTACTACATCGCAAGCGACCCCCTTTCCACCTGCAATTACTGAATGACACTGATCCCCGCCCCCAACGGAGTCACCGGACACCTCGATACCTGGCCGTAAACGTGGTTCTTTGCCATAAAACACAATAAGTAAGGTATATTCTCACAAACCAAATAAAGAACAAAAATGTGTCAGAAGCAACGCAATTTTTCCTACCACTCATAGTTCACTTTAGTATCGATATTGAGGGCCATAATTTTGTACCTGATAAAAATAAAACAAAAAGATTTAAAAACGAATTTACATTTTCGGAGGTCTTTCCAAAGATATGTCACACGACCTCTCTTTCCATTTGAAAATTTCGAGTAATCCCCAGCCCCATCCATTATGGGGACACTAGACCCCCGTTCTATACCCCAATAGTGTCCTCCTTGCCATAAAGAGAAATGGCTATCTAGGTTTTTCTGGAAAAGCGACCAATAAAAATGTAAACAGAGTTTTTCGGGACTTCTGTGCCATACTGTATATGACCCTTTTTGATAGTTCAAAGACATATCGGGCTCAATGACTGTGACCTCTCCACGACCCTATGTAGATGTGGGGTTATGCACTGAAACTAGATTGGGAAAATAAATTTTAATGCCACTGAAATATGTGAAATGCACATTTTTAAAGAATAAGCAAAGAGTTTACTATTAACTGAAAATAAGCAGAACAAAAAGTACAAAATGCGATGTGTTATACAGTATAAAAAGTTAATCCGTAATGTAAGCTATCGCAGCGATTACATTACTGGTCACCACTGGGGGTCCTAAATTTACCGCATATTAATAATTCAGAAAATTCTGTATTCAAAAATCAAACTTTGTAAAAACGTTAGCTCGTTTTGTCAGTACTGTTCCAAAGCTTATCCAAATAAAATACAACGTGGTGGAACAAGTCATGTCTGATAGAATGGCAACTGACTATCTTTAAAAAGTAGTATTATAATGAACATTGTACTTTGTGCTTTGACTCTTATTTTGCACAAAAACAACTCCTGCAAAATAATTAAGGTCGTGTCCCGGGTAGGAACCCGAGTAAACCTCAAAAGTAGTAGCCCCCAAATGGTAAAATTACATTCCTGTGTGTCACTCGCACACACAGAAATTGATTATCAACACAAATAAATTACCAAAAAGAAAATGTGTTTGTTTTTTTCAAACTCAATGCACAATGAAAATCAAGGTATGGACATATGTATTTGTGGCATTCGAAATTCTCAAAACTGCACAAACCATTCACTAAACACCAATACACGTGCCCGTTCAGTACAAAGTGCATGTACGATAAACAATTCTTAATGTACTATCCGTCATCTCTTCAAGAAGCACAAAAATTTGTTTACACTGACACAAACATACCACTGCACTATGTGAGAGAGCTTCACATCATCATAATCGTCATCATGTATTTCCGAGAGTTTATCGGTGTCTGCTCAAAGTGGATTAAAATGCACTTATTATGTACAATATTCATTTTGTGTCTTGGAGTACTGAACAAGACCACAGTATACAGGTGAGTAAAAATGCTGGAACTTCGGTGTGCACACGTACCATTCGCAGAGAACTTTATTCCATGGTGTACCGTGGTCGAGCGGCTGCTCGACCACGGTAACCCATGGAATTTCATCTCCACTCGGAATGCTACTCGTCGTTTAGCATTGTGTAAAGAACATTTATCGTGGACCGTAGATCAATGGAAACGGGTCCTATGGACTGATGAATCCAGACACACGATCCATCAGTCTGATGGCCGTGTGTGGGTATGGCGGCAGCCGGTGGAAAGCTATTTACCAAAGTGCACTGTTCCTACGGTCAAGTTTGGAGCTGGCAGTGTACTCGTGTGGGGGTGTTTTTCGTTATATGGTTCCAGTTATCGTGAACAAACCTGTTAGCCAGCACGTCTAACTCGATATTCTGGATAATTATGCCCTACCAACCCTGTGGCAATAGTATGGAACCGAGCCTTGTTGGTACCAGCTGGATAACTCATTGGGCCACAAAGTAAGGACTGGTACGGCGTGGTTTGACGATAATTCCGTATCGTGTGTGGACTGGATAGCACAGAGCCCTGATCTTAATCCTATAGAGCACCTATGGGATGAATTAGAGCGCCGCATAAGAAGTTTGGAACCAAGCCGTACTACTAAGCGGCAGTCAGCGGCAGGTTATGTACTGAATGGAAGCGCATACCAATCGCTTTGTTCCAAAACCTTATCGAAAGCATGTCTCGAAGGGTCAATGCATACATTAAGGCCAAAGGTGGACCGACACCGTACTAATGTATGCCAATAAATGCTATGTTGTGTTTTTCTTCCAGGTGTCCGGTGACTTTTGTCAATATAGTGTATATACTGTATTCACCAAAATAACACGCTTTGTTTGCATAATGCAGTTACAAATATACAAGTGTAGAAAAACTAATCTCAGTTATGTTCGGTGTTTAGCCCTCATACTGTATTTGCATTACCTCTTATTCAATAATGTTGCTTGTAGTACACAAATTTACCCTCTGACGATGTAAGACGACCTTTTATCGACATCAAAGATCACTGCGAAAGTATCTGTTACAAATATTTGTGAAATTAAACAAACGTGCTTAAATATAACTTTAATAAATTCAGTTTACCAAGACGCAATATCTTAGAGTAGAAATTGGTAGATGTGCGTGCGTGTGTGTGTATGTGTGTGTGTGTGAGAGAGAGAATTTATACCCTATACTGCAGGGGTGGCCAAACGTTTTGGGTCCTGGAGCTACTTTCGACCTTAGTACAAATTGGCGGTCGACTAATAAATTAACTGACGAAATTAGTAGGGGGGACCTGGCAAGGATATAATAATAAACACCACAAAATGAAAAGCTTTGGGAAACTGCAGTTGTCCTTGATTTTAATTTTTTTATGGCTACTACTGGGAAATTGGCGGACAAGATTCGGCAAGCCATCAATTACGTCACATGAATGCCGGCTGCCACTGCCGGGAAACTAGCTGACCACATTAGTTGCAGGGCCACTTGTGGCAGCTGCTGCCTGTGATGGATAACTGATGGCCCTGTTGTGGCATTTGACAACTGATGGAGTTGCCAACTGTTGGCCTAAACTGCTGGCCCTTCTGGTAGCCGCCCGGACATTTTATTGACGGTTCAGCAGCGGCAACATACTGCTGGGCCATTGCTGGCAGTGCTGGCCCAGCAAGACTGTTTTTTCTGGGGTAGACCGCAGTCGACGCTTTGGCCATCCCTACTATACTGTGTGTATTGACCTAATATATCAATATTTAAATTGAAAAGCAAAATGTAGATTTATCATGCACTAAATCTAGTATTCAGTAAATCACTCCTTCTGGTTACAGTTTAAGCTATTTCCACTAGTCTTTATCCCAAAACCTTCGAATTACCAGAATGCTGTGATCATTGGTACTCATCTTGCATACATGGAAATTAGTAACCGTAGGAAGAAAAACTAATTCGATTAGCTTCAAACAGGAGGGAACTTCACATCAGCAACTCCATTTAAACCATAGCTACCAAGAAACATTTGAGTGAAGTTTAGCAGCCCAAACTGGACTAGTTGCAAACCACATATTGCCTTGGCTAAATTGAACAGGTCTTGCAAGATTAATAAAAGCAGTTCAGGAACAAAGATAAAAACTATTTAATCTAGAAATAATTCATCATTTCAGAGAATAGCGCAAACGTACCACTACCGGAATTATGAATAGTAGCATTTAATTTGCAAAGAACCAACCTGTTCAGTTCGATGGATTCCTAAAGAGGCTTTATGCACGAGCCGACCCACACGAAAGAGACACTTACATGTTCGGACAATATTTCGGCTATCACCGGAATATCATTATAAAGGAATCAATTTTTCAAATATATTTATTACATTAAAATTTGAATTGTATGTAGACGCCATTACCAACTTCACATTAGAAAAGCAGAAAGCAGCAAATGCTCTCCTTAAAAGAAATGTGGTATTCCAGAAGGAAAATTTTAAAAGAAATTCAGAATATCAGAAGTTGTACATTATACAGGGTGCATAGGAAATTCCTTTTAGCCTGAAATAACTTGCGAACGGAGAGAGGTACAGTCATGCAAGAGAGATAACGGTATAGTAAAGCGCATACACCCAATTGAATGCAACCAATAGCAGCGCCCCTAGTGGCAAAATGCGGAAGATAGCCATTGCAAATCGAAAACGAAAAGAGATAGAGCAAAATTTCCAAATACAAAGTTGTAGAGCATCAACTAATTAGTACAAAACGACATTTCTTTCACACGGATAAGATAAATTGTCACCCGAATACCCTAAAACGTCCGAAATTGATGCGCGACCTTATGTGTGATTCTGGTACGGTGGAACACTGCCTCGTCCGACCAAAGAATGTTGGATAAAAAGTCTGAGTCACCTTCAATATTAATCAACGCCCAGTTGCACCAATCAAATCGACGCTCATTGTCTTGTGGTAACAGTTCTTGCTGCGGAATGACACGATAGGGATGTGCACCTTGAGCATGCAGTATTTGCCATACACAGCCCCGTGTTAAGGCACTAGCCCTGCTAATATCTCTTGTACTGCTTTGTGGATGGGCTAGTGCATATGCCAAAATATCCTCTGCCATTATACGCATACCTGCACTAACTGGTCTGCCAGAACGAGAACGACTTTTAGTGCTTCCTGTCTCCCTGAGGGTGTCACGTCAATTCGTCGCGTGCGTCAATTCGTCGACTACGACTATTCGTCGCGCGTCAATTCGTCGACCACGACGATTCGTCGCGCGTCAATTCGTCGACCACGACGATTCGTCGCGCGTCAATTCGTCGACCACGACGATTCGTCGCGCGTCAATTCGTCGACCACGACGATTCGTCGCGCGTCAATTCGTCGCGCGTCAATTCGTCGCGGACAAATTCGTCGACTACGTCAATTCGTCGCGTTTACAGATTTTGGTTACATACAAAACGAATGCAGGAAAACGTACGATTTCGAACGTCTTGCTCCCTGATCAAATTTATAAAGTTTGGACACGCAGACAGGATAGGAATATTACGTTTTTCTTTGGCACTAAAAATATTAGACGGTAGACGGTTTTTGGAACGGGGCAGGGCCCGGTTGGTCAGAGCCCCACATATACAAAATTTTCGTAAAATCTACAGTTTTCAATTCAGAACCACCAAATCTAATATACTATCTCGTGGTATTCTAACTTAGACTGTAGACGGTTTTTGGAAGCGGTTGGAGACGGAAGGGGGGGGGGGTCAGAGCCTCCCCCTACAGAATTGCCGTAAAATCTAGTTTTCAATTTACAATTTAGAACTACCAAATTTGGTATATTATCTCATGGTACTCTAACTTAGACAGCAGACGGTTTTTGGAACGGGTCAGAGGCCCGGTTGGTCAGAGCTCCCCCCCCCATAAAATTTTTTCGTAAAAACTAGTTTTCAATTTAGAACCACCAAATTTGGTATACTATCTCACGAAATTCTAACTTAGACTGTAGACGGTTTTTGGAAGCGGTTGGAGCCAGGAGGGGAAAGGGGGTGTCAGAGCCACCCCCCATACAAAATTTTCGTAAATTCTATAGTTTTCAATTTAGAACCACCAAATTTGGTATACTATCTCATGGTATTCTAACATAGACGGTAGATGGTTTTTGGAATAGGTCAAGGCGCGGGAGGTAAGAGCCCCCCACATGCAAAATTTTCGTAAAATCTATAGTTTTCAATTTAGAACCAATAAATTTGGTATCATGAAACTCTAACTTACTTAGACGGGAGACGGTTTTTGGAACAGGTCATAGCGCAAGGTAGGTCAGAGCCTCCACCCCGTACAAAATTTTCGTAAAATATACCGTTTTCAATTTAGAACCACCAAATTTCGTATACTATCTCATGGTGTTCTACCTTAGACGGTAGACGGTTTTTTGTAAAGGGTCGGAGCCCGGGGTTCAGAGCCCCCCCCCCCCATGAAATTTTTTCGTGAAATCCACAGTTTTCAATTTAGAACCACCAAATTTGGTATACTATATCATGGTACTCCAACTTAGACGGTAGACGGTTTTGGGAACGGTTCGGGCACGGTGTCAGAGCCTATAAATTTTTTTCGTAAAAACTAAAGTTTTCAATTTAGAGCTACCAAATTTGGTATACTATATCATGGTACTCTAACTTAAACGGTAGACGGTTTTCAGAACGGGTCGGGGCAAGGGGGTTACCCCCCTACACACAAAGCTTTCGTAAAATCTATAGTTTTCAATTTAGAATCACCAAATTTTGTTTACTATCTCATGGTACTCTAACTTAGACGGTAGAAGGTTTTAGGAACGGGTCAAGGCCCGGGGGTAAGACCCCCCCCCCACATACAAAATTTTCTTAAAATCTATATTTTTTAATTCAGAACCACCAAATTTTGTGTCATGAAACTCTAACTTAGCGGGAGACGGTTTTTGGAACGGGTCGGGGGTCGGGGGTCGGAGCAACCCTCTCCCGCCACGGTACTAAATTTTAAATTTTCGTAAAATCTACAGTTTTCATTTTAGAACCACCAAATTTGGAATACTATCTCATGGTATTCTAACTTAGACTCTTGACGGTTTTTGGAAAGGGTCGGAGCCCGGGATTCATACGAAATTTCGTAAAATGTAGTTTTCAATTTAGAACCACCAAATTCGGTGTACTATATCATGACACTCTAACTTAGACGGTAGGCGGTTTTTGGAACGGCTCGGGGCCCGGGGGTTAGAGCCCCCCCCCCGTACAAAATTTTCGTAAAATACACCGTTTTCAATTTAGAACCTCCAAATTTGGTATACTATCTCATGGTGTTCTAACTTATTGGTGTTCTAACATGGTGTTCTAACTTACTTGTTCTAACTTAGACTGTAGACGGGTTTTTGTAAAGGGTCGGTGCCCGGGGTTCAGAGCCCCTCCCCCATTAAGAAATTCGTGAAATCTACAGTTTTCAATTTAGAACCACCAGATTTAGTATACTATAACATGGTACTCTAACTTAGACGGTAGACGGTTTTCAGAACACGTCGGGGCACGGGGGTAGAATCCCCTCCCCGACAAAATTTTCGTAAAATCTATAGTTTTCAATTTAGAACCACCAAATTTGATATACTATCTCATGGTACTCTAACTTAGACGGTAGACGGTTTTCAGAACGCGTCGGGGAACGGGGGGAGGTTAGAACCCCCCCCCCAATCAAAATTTTCGTAAAATCTACAGTTTTCAATTCAGAACCACCAAATCTGGTATTCTAACTTACACCTCGTGGTATTCTAACTTAAACTGTAGACGACTTTAGGAAGCGGTTGGGGCCCGGGGGTCAGAGCCCCCCTACAAAATTGCCGTAAAATCTAGTTTTCAATTTAAAACCTCCAAATTTGGTGTATTATCTCATGGTACTCTCCCCTAACTTAGACGGTAGACGGTTTTTGGAACGGGTCGGGGCCTCGGGGGTTTAGAGCCCCCCCATACAAAATTTTCGTAAAATCTGCAGTTTTCATAAAAGAACCACCAAATATGGTATTCTAACTTACACCTCGTGGTATTCTAACTTAAACTGTAGACGGCTTTAGGAAGCGGTTGGGGCCCGGGGGCCAGAGCCCCCCTACAAAATTGCTGTAAAATCTAGTTTTCAATTTAAAACCCCAAGATTTGGTATATTATCTCATGGTACTCTAACTTAGACGGTCGACGGTTTTTGGAACGGGTCGAGGCCCGGGGGTCAGAGCACCCCCCGTTCAAGATTTTCGTAAAATACACCGTTTTCAATTTAGAACCACGAAATTTAGTATACTATCTCATGGTGTTCTAACTTAGACTGTAGACGGTTTCTTGTAAAGGGTCGGAGCCCGGGGTTCAGAGCCCCCCCCATAAAAAATTCGTGAAATCTACAGTTTTCAATTTAGAACCACCAAATTTGGTATACTATAACATGGTAATCTAACTCAGACGGTAGACGGTTTTTGGAATAAGTCAAGGAGCGGGGCGGGGCGTAAGAGCCCCCACATACAAAATTTTCGTAAAACCTATAGTTTTCACATTAGAACCACCAAATTTGGTATCATGAAACTGTAACTTAGACGGGAGACGGTTTTTGGAACGGATCGGGGCCCGGGCGGTAAGAGCCCCCCTCCCCACCAGAATTTTCGTAAAATATACCGTTTTCAACTTAGAACCACCAAATTTGGTATACTATCTCATGGTACTCTATCTTAGACGGTAGACGGTTTTTTGAACGGGTCGGGTACGGGGTAAGAGCCGCCCCGCATAAAATTTTTTCGTAAAAACTAGAGTTTTCAATTTAGAACCACCAAATTTGGTTTACTATCTCATGCTACTCTAACTTAGACGGTAGTAGGTTTTTTGGAAAGGGTCGGAGCCCGAGGTTCAGAGCCCCCCCCCACCCCCATAAAGAATTTCTTGAAATCTACAGTTTTCAATTTAGAACCACCAAATTTGGTATACTATATCATGGTACTCTAACTTAGACCGTAGACGATTTTCGGAACGGGTCGGGGCCCGGGGGTTAGAGCCCCCATATAAAATTTTCGTAAAATCTACAGTTTTCAATTTGGAACAACCAAATGTGGTATACTATCTCATGGTACTCTAACGTAGACGGTAGACGGTTTTGGGAACGGGTCAGGCACGGGGTCAGAGCCCCTCCCCATAAAAAAAATTCGTAAAATCTACAGTTTTCAATTTAAAACCACCAAAGTTGGTATACTATGTCATGGTACTCTAACTGAGAATGCAGACGGTTTTTGGAAACGGTTGGAGCCAGGGGTCAGAGCCCCCCATGCCAATTTTTGTAAAACCTACAGTTTCGAATTTAGAACTACCAAATTTGGTACACTACCTCATTGTATTGTAACTTAGATCGCAGACGGAAAGGTTCGGTGCCCGGTGTGAAGGGGGCCCATTCAAAATTTTCGTAAAAATTGCAATTTTTACTCGTAAGAACTGCATCCCAATACAGCACTCCATTACCCCACCTACGGTCTAGGTTAGAGGCCGTAGATAACAATAAAGTGAAAAAATATCCGGTTCATGGTGTATTAAAACACAAATTAATAAACGTTAGCTTTCACCACCAACGGTTGCCTTATCAGGCAAAAATACAATGTAATGTAAATAATGTAAATTCTTTTTTGCTTCGTATAATTAAATTGACTAAATCAAAACATTTAAAATAAGTTTCCTGGAAATTTACGGAAATAGCTTTTTCATTCATTAACTTTCACCCGCTGAACTTGGTGATTTTAGAAATAGTAATATTTACCTGGGAAATACCGGGTACCCCTGCTAGTAAGAACTAAAGATAATGTTACACTTTTAGTCAGGTACAAAACAATAATTAGAAAGCCCTAGGACTGGGCCTGTTTAGCAATTTTCAGTCTGCCGTGCTAATTTTCATAAGGTTTTCTTAGAAGTCCAAGATTTTACCAATGCGCTTTTCTGAGGTTGGAACTATTAAGCAGACCCTAGGCCTAGAGATTTTTGATAGTTTTCAGTCCTCCGAGCTGATATTTATGTAGCTTTCATAGAAAATAAAATGAATTCTGTTTAAATGTTACTCGATCACAAAGCATTAATAGATACGCCCGAGACCTAGGCATATGCATTTATAGTAATTTTTATAATGCTGTGATCATATGAGGTTTGCATGACAAATCAATTTAAGAGTGTTACACTTATCAAAAATTATTTAAAAGGCCTAGGCCTAGCGGCCAATAATTAGTATTTGGTGCCTAAGTGAAAGTGCAACATTATTAACTTGATTTGTTATGCAAACCTCATAAATACGACCACAGCGATTAAAAATTACTAAAGAGTCCTTGTAAGTAATATTTTTTGACCGAGTGCAAGTACAATTTACGAAATGTCAACAGGTCAAAATATCTAAAGTAACAATGAAATTTGGAATATTTCTTTTTTGTTTCTTTTTATTTCAGTTTTGACACTTGTATTAAGTTTTAAAAACATATATTTCTCCTATCGTTTACCTTCATTGTGCTTTCAACAGAATATCTTACCATGTTTTGGGTATTTTGTTTTGTGTGGTTGCAGTTTTTTTAATGTTTTGGACATTTCATTTTGTGTGGTTACTTGTTTTTATGTTTTGGGCATTTTATTTGTATGGGTGTTTTTGTTATGTTTTTGCTATTTTCTTTTCTCTGGTGGTTGTAATGTCGACAGGATGAAAAGGGAAACTGTGGACAGTCACGATGCCTACTTGCTTACAATTTTTTTTCAAATACAGCACATGATTTTGTATTGAGTTATACCACTAACTCATTAAGCGACTACAGGTTTCTTTAAATATGAACTTTTTCTTAGAGCCTTTTGTTTCCTCTATCTAGCTTTTTCGGCTCCGCAATTTCTTTTTTTGGTTTTAGAACATTTTCCTTATTATTATTCTATTTTCTCATGCAAACTCTTTATGTAATGTGTGTTTATTCTATCGAAGTATTTTGCAATTATACGTGAAGCCCTGTTGCTGAAGTAAAAAACAATATTTCCAACTGAAACAACGCAGTTCAGATATTTTCCCGCTGTTAACTCAAAGAATGAAAACAAAAACAACAAATCTGTGCAATGGTTGAGGCATGAGACAGTACTTACTGGTAACCAGGCAAAGTTTTAAGGAAGAATGAGCTTAAGAATTTCTAACTGCAACAAAAAAGATCATCCGCAATGTATCCCTCCCCATCCCCTAGTGCCGGCCTTTGGACGTCTTGAAAGAGAAGTCTTAAGGACACATCTGTATCGTAATTGCCTGAGCATTCGCGACAATCTTCTGGTGTCGTAGTAGAAAAACACACTTCCTACTTCGCCTAAATTGCTTGGATGTAATGCCAACGAACAAAGTTTTGCTCTCGCATTGGATTTCTGTTGCTTTTGATGGAATACTTTTCCCCTGGGGTTCACCGCTTTCAGTATAGTCTTCAGGACACACAGCAATACACCCCAACGTAAAACACCAATTTCACGGCAATTAACTGCAATTAGCGAAAGAGAGGGGCGGTACAGGAAATAAGTCGAACGAGACAGATCTGAACTTAGAAAGTCGGGGGAAGGTGTTGCATGAAAAACTGTGTTTGGCTTACAGATCATTTGGCACGTAGGGACGTAGGTTTTGTTTAATATGTTACGGGGTAAACAAATTGTCTTTTCAGTATAACAATTTTCTTTCATACGCATGGTGCAACACAGAAAAAATTTGAATTTATTTTTGAGAATTAGCATGACGCCTACCTGCCCAGAGTACAGCTGCCCAGTCCGCGCCTGCTACCGCCTCCGGAACCTGGCTCCCGGGTTCTTCGCATCTGTTGATACCCCGCCTGGAGCGTCCCAGCTGTAAAATACATGTACCTCTGTATTTTGGAAAAACAAAAGATAAGATGCCGATCCTTTAACCACTTCTTGTGACCGCAGGTACGAAAATCTTGAACTTCGCTTAAACCCTAACTGGAAGAACAAGCTTCACGTGATTGTATGTATTCTGAGTGTTTTATTGAATGGTTGCTCATTAGTTCGTAGTTGACTGGAGAACAGAGAACGTGCTTGTTGAAACCTTTGTTGTGCGTTGTCAAGTGATAATAGTGGAAATATATCATTCTAAATATTTTGGAAAGAGAAAGTGCATTGTTTTCCGAAGGCACTATGCAGATGAAGAATGCAACATAAATAGTTAACTCACAAAAAAGAAAATGATTTGCTGAAATGGAAAGGGTATTTATTTTGCCATAACAGAGTGCGAGGTGATTTACGGTATTGTCACTGTATTGAAAGAAATTATGGAAATTGTACTGGCTTTGCTAGTACTATTCTTATTGGAGATGAACACAGGATGCGCAATGAGAAATCACATAATGATTCTCCAAGACCGGAGAAAAGTGATGTTGCTGTTGCAAGAGCGCAAATAAAAGAACGAGCGAGAAATACGGACGAAGCCCCTGCTCAAATTATTCAAACCGTGACAACGTCAATGGCTACATTAAATGCAGCTTACATGCCTAATATGGATGCACTAAGGCAAGTTGTAAAACGAATACGAAGAGAAGACATGCCTGCGGAGCCTACGACTTCAGAACGGATCGATGCCCCAATAAATTTACAGGAGGAGATGGTGCAAAATTTCTTGGCAGAGATAGCGCATTTGGACATCAAAGAATTATTTTTTTTAACAGAGAATAATTTACGAAAGCTTAAAGAAGCACCCCTCTGGATTATGGATGGGACATTTTAAACTTGTCCAACCCTTTTTAGGCAATTATGTTCCATTCATGCTATGGTTGAAACGAATCCAGAGATGCACAGACCTGTCCCACTAGTTTATGGGTTACTTTCCAGCAAGTATAAAGAATATAATACTATTATACAGTATTTTTGTAGGATTTACAAGACTATACATCAGACTATGATATTCAACTTGCACCACAATATACGCATAATAATAGAGTTGAAATAGCTACCGTTATAATGCTGCTACAAAGGAATTTGGAAGCAGCACACACAAATGTTGTTGGTTTCATCTCGAAAAAAAAATGTGCTGAGGAATATCCATCCTCTGTCATAGCCTTGGAATATAGGGAAAACAGTGAGTTTGCTCTCAAAGTCAGACATTTGCAAGCACTCGCATTTCTTTCATCTGATGAAATTCCAGCTGCTTTTGAAGAAGTGAAATCAATTTTACTAGAATATGCAGATTCTGTAGTTCAGTGGTTTGAGGAAAGTTATGTTCTTGGAAAATTTCGTGGAAGCAGAAGAAACAATCCGAGCAAAAGCCCTCCGCTGTTCCCGCCAACAATTTGGTCAGTAAGTGAAAACAATTTATTTGGCTTTCCCAGAACACAAAACGAACTTGAAAGATTAGACAGACGCTGGAATACAATTCTGGGAGAGAAAAACTGTGACTGTACGAAATAATCAGTGAAATTGCGAAAGAGAAGAGAACAACTATGGCTAAAATCGAAAGATTGATAGCACAGATTCCAACAAAACCACCCTGAAGAGAAACGCTGGAAAGATAAAAAGGAATTCGAACTTCTTTGGTGCACAGAGACAATGTTAACATTCTGGACTTTTTAAGAGGAATTTCATATAATTCTACCCTTTACTAAAATGTGCTGGTATTTCTCACTAATTGAATTATACCTTTTACTAACTTGTATTTGAATTTTTCAAGAATGTAATTCCGCCGAAGATGCAAGAATGTAAAACACAACGCAAAATTAAAAAAGACAAAATTTTCAAAATAGCATGTCAAAAACATAAAATGTCAAAAAGTAATCCAAAATGTGAAACAAATAAAAATTCAAAATGCAATCACAAGTCACAAGCATTACAAAAATGCGAAACGCTATGTAGCAAGTACAACACAAAATAAAACAAATGCCAAAAAATGCATACGCTTTGTAAAATGTACAAAATAAAATAAATGCCATATTCATAAGGATTTCATGACGAGTCAAGTTAAAAATGAGCTTTTACTTAGACTTCAAATAATAATTACTAGCCTCTACACCTTTTTAAGTCTTTAATAAGCGCAACATCATTAACCTGACTTGTCATCAAACATTATCAATATGACCATAGCATACAATCACTTAAAAGACTTGTTAATGGATGAATTGAGGAATCACCAAGTTCAGCGGGTGAAAGTTAATGGCTGTTTATAGTTTTGTACTCGAGTAAATGCGCAACACGATAAACTTGACTTTCTCTGAAAATTTTATGTATATGAGCACGGTTGATTGAAAACTGATAAAAAGGCTTAAGGCCTGTTTATTAATTTTTGTGCCTCCGTCAAAACGCAGTACCATAACCTTGGCATGTTATCGAAACCTTATGAATACGTTGGACTAAAAATTCCTAAAAAAGTTTACGCCTAAGGTCTTGTAAGTAAAGTTTTGTGACAGGGTAAAACTGCAACATTAATAACTTGACATGTTATGTTAACGTTGTGAATATGAGTACGGCGGATTAAAGATTTCAACAAATAGCTTTTGGGATTAATGTGTTGTAGCTGAGTAAAAATGTAACATTATCTTTATTTTCTATATAAACCAAACTACGTGCTGAAATGGCCCAACTATATATACGTATACTTCAACCATATACTGAAACGCTGACAAGGTGAAAACAAAAGTGCAATTTTGTACGGTCCCCTAACATTTTATGGCCAGCCTACATGGAAGTGGACACGTTGATATCAAAAACATACTTTTTGTACGGTCCATAGCAAATAGCAATGGACACGTCGCAATCTTTTTTTTTTGGGGGGGGGGGGGATTTAACGACCACCGTGATCAATTCAGTGGACTATAAGCAGTCGGACGTTCCCAATTTTGGGCCACTGGTTCCTGGGAAGGGTGACAGCCAGTGCCAGAAGTCAAGCACAACGTCCATGATTCACCGGGATTTGAACCAGGATCCTTCTCGACAAGTGGTCAGAAGCCAGCGCCTAGATCACTCCGCCGCCGTAGCGGCACACGTTGAAATGTATTTTTCATACGGCCCCAAACGCTCTTATGGACATACTAGATTGAACTGGACGCAAATAAATCATTAATATAATTTGTACTAGCAGGGATACCAGTTATTTGTCAGGTACATATTACTATTTGTGGAATCACCAAGTTCAGCGGGTGAAAGTTAATGAATGAAAAAGATATTCCTGCAATTTTCCAGTAAACTTATTTTAAATTTTTTGATTTAGTTAATTTAATTTTGCGAAACAAAAAAGAAAGAAAAAGGAATGGAAATACTTACCTTCTAGGAGACATCTATAGAACTGCCGTACATCTGACGTGTGCTTCTGTGAATCCCGCGACACAGAAATGCAATGTACCTATGTGATGTCGCATGAGTACGACTTCACATTGGCATTGATCATGTTTTTCTTACCGTTTTGAATTTTGAATATCTGGAACTCTTTATTTACATTACATTATATTTCTTTCTGATAAGCCGCTCGTTGGTAGTGAAAGCTAAACTATATTGATTTGTGTTTTTAATACACCATTAAACGTATATTTTTGCACTTTATTGTTATCTACAGTCCCTAACTTAGACCGTAGGTTGGTTAGTTGGTTGGTTGATGGTTTATGGTGCAAGGCCCTCAAAGGGCCAAAGAGCGCCTTAGAACGTAGATAGGGTATTCTTAAGAGTAAAAAACGGAACTTTTTACGAAACTTTTGCATGGGGCTACCTTGACCCGGGCCCCGACCCCTTCCAAAAACCGTCTACCGTCTAAGTTAGATAACCATGAGTAGTATACCAAATCTGGTTGTCCTAAATTGAAAACTGTAGATTTTATGAAATTTTTATGAGGAGGGAGAGGGGCTCTCACCCCCGGGTTCCAACCCCTTCCAAAAACCGTGTAGCGTCTAAGTAGAGTTTCATGATACCAAATTTGGTGGTTCTGAATTGAAAACTGTAGTTTTTAAGAAAATATTGTACATCTGTGTGTGTGCGGGGAGGGGGACTCTGACCCCTAGGGCCTTGACCCGTCCCAAAAACCGTCGACGGTCTAAGTTAAAGTACCATGAGATAGTATACCAAATTTGGTGGTTCTAAATTGAAAACTAGATTTTGCGATTTTTTTATGAAAGGGGTCCTTACCCCCTTCACAAAAAAATATGCAACCCCTTCCAAAATCGTCTAGCGTCTGAGTTAGAGTACCATGAGATAGTACACCAGATCTGGTGGTTCCGAATTGAAAACTGTAGTTTTTCAGAAAATTTTGTATGTATTAAACTCGTCGTCATTAACAATAAAGACTACTCCAATCCATTGCACAAAAATTCCCCAAATGGAGAGGAAGGGAAAACCTCACTTCACTAGATCAGGATTCAGAAAAAATTAATTCACGTATTAAATTTGAATGGCCTCCTACCTAATGACCAAAAATTATTTGAAAAAGTTTAGTAAAGGAAATACGCTCAATCATTCAGTTAACTGCAGAAATTTCATTGATTTACCCATTCATCTTCTTGAAGTAATTTCACTGGGTACAATATTTATTCTTCTGACAGAATTCACTTCTTAAATTGATTGTACATATAATCATCGACCATTATCAATCCACTGCTAGATGAAGGTTTCCCCAAAATGTTTTCACAACTTGCTTTCTTGAGCCAGTCTCCTTCATGTTACTCTTGTATGGTTTCCAATTTCATCCATCTCCCATACGGTCATCTTCTGGGCCTTATTCTCTTTCTTGCAACCCAGTTTACTATTTCAGTTGTCCAACTGAGGTCAATTCTTCTAGCAATATGTCCAGCCCATTGCCATTTCAGGGTCTTCATTTTGATCATGAAGTCATCACATCTCGTCATTTCTCTGATCCATCTTTTCTGGTTATTCCAAGCATGCATGGATCTATGTTTCTTTCAGTTTTTTGCAGCCTCTGAATATCTTCCTTAGTTAAAGTCTATGCCTCTGAACCATAAGTAAGAACTGGCTGAAGGAATTAATTAAGTACATTTCTTTTGAGACATAATGGAAAATTGAACGTAGACAACTGCTGTTTCTTCTACTTCCCAAAGCTCTTCAACTAAGTTTTATACGGCTACTTATTTCTTCTCCTATGTAGGCATTGGTTTCTTCTAGATTCACTTCATTAATCTCTAAATCTTCAGTTTGTTTGCATTAATGAAGATGGCCTTTGTTTTAGTGTGATGTTCAACCTTGTGTGAAAAAGAAATGAAGCATTCATTTTTTACAAGGAAAAATGTGTATGAACAGAACCTAGAAATGCCACAGATTTTGCCTTGCTATCATATTTGACAGCAAGAAACTCTTTTTCACAGGCTTTTAGTTTCAAACAACAAAACAATGCATTTTTCTTTTAATTCAGTGTTTGTGGTTGAGTGAACCATTTTTAGAACAACAATAATCGAAATTAAAAAAAACCCTTTTACAACGGAGGAAGAACCCCAGAACTGACTGAAATCAATTTCCCTTGCCTTAAAGCGGAAAAATCGCGTTGTCAGTGTTATTTTTTAAGAATTTACATTTGACCTCACACTGAAAAATGTAAAATTTCCTATCTTCTTGTCGTTGTATTCACAGCAACATGTCAACTACTCCATGTTTACAAAAGAAGAATTCAAGGTGGCTAGGGGAGGGTTGGATGCGGTGTCAAAAAGCAAGTAAAGTAAAAAAAATCACAGAGTAAGGCCATAATTTCCTTACCCAAAAACATTAACTAAATCTTATACATAAAATTGACAACAATTGCTTACCTAATTACAAAATATTAGAGTGCTATATAGACATTATACGTTTCTCCCCTGTCAGCCAGATCTACTAACTGTTTAAAGCACTTTTTACATTGGCATGTTTAAAGGTTACATAATAGACTGAGTTAACTGCATTTAACGAAGTTCTTGAAATAAGATAAATATTCTGTAACAGTATATTTCACTAGCTATTCAAACATTAAAGGAAAACCTTCGTTTTTTTAACACAATTTTTAATCAACCTATGTACTGTAGGTATATAGTTTTTCATCTACCCTAGTGAAGTTTCAAAGTTTTCTTTTCTTTTATATTCCAAGCTGACAACTCAGGGCCATTCAAGTCAAAAACACTTTATTCCTTGGAAATTGTCAGAAAGGTTTAAAAAATAGCGACAAAAAAAAAAAAAAAACGGAAAAAAAAATCTTGGAGCTTTATCTGCCACTCTTGCGTGGATTACTTCACAGAAAAATAATGAGAGAATAAAAGAAAAGAGTAATCCCGCACTTATGTAGGCACAAGCACCTTTTCTTTGTAGCACAATCACACCCGTAGAAGGGTGAAGAACTTGGCTTTCTCATTAAGCATGTGAAACAGCACGTGGAAGTCGGCAACAGCAGCGCATAACGGATAGATTGTACCTCACATCTTTAGATTTTTCTTCACTTTCCATTAGTCCTAAAGTTCACCACGCGTTCCAATCTGCATCCACAGGTGGGAACTGCAAACATTGGGGCGCATTTCCTGTAGGCCGACTTAACAGCATATCCTTAAGTCAGGAAGCAGAAGAAAGTAAAACAACAACTATCAGACATTCGGGACGAGGGTATTCATTCTCGTTTGCTGCACCATGACGGTTTTTCTTAGCAAAGCTTAGAGAGAAGACGAAAACCGACAACAGAGAGAGAAATAGGGTGGTGCCCTATTTACTTCAGGAAGTTGCAATTCAGTCCTTCCTCTTTATTTTTCTCCGGCGATTAATGAACAGACCACAATCCAGTTATCGGCCACAAAGGAGCATAGACATCCATCTCCAAAGACAATGGTAGTGTCCTTTCTGAACAGATTGAGCTACATTGTCTTCGGCCTGAGCCAGACAGAATCCACAGTCAGTCATCATCTGAGAGAAAACGAAGACTTTACATGAATCATTCAAAAGCACCACTTTATTCACGACGGTTGCAACCAGAAGAGGCCCACGGGTTCGGATCACATTCAGTTAACTTCAGCACAATGTAACGAAATTTAAGTCATCCACATGGTGTAGTTTTATAGTTAGGATGGGTTTCTGCCTCAAGAAAAACATCGCTAATGTTTACATACCTTCCGAAACTACATCCAAGCTATGAAGGCGCCACAAGGATGTGCAGAAATACTTATTATGTGTTTAGTCACCATACTATCACCACGTAAAATCTAAATATACATACATGAAACTAAGTCTTATAACCTTAAATCATCTAATTTATGCATAAATATTGATATTATATCTTTTCCTTCATTCCAGGTCAAGGGAAGGGAAACCATTAGTTAAATAAGTTTCATTCTTTTTACATATTTTGAGTTCAAACAATTTCATTCTTTTTATGTCTTTTGAGTTCAAAGACCTGTAAATGGTACTGTAACACACATCTTATGACTTAATTAAAATCAAGACATAATCTACTGACAGCTTTTCATAATTGTTTTAAGAAATTCGCCCATTTCACTACAACATGCACATGAGATTTTATGGTAAATACATTACAACAGAATTTTGAGTTTCTTTCTCCTTGAGGAAGATAGAGATAAACTCAGTCGAGAAGGAAAGAAGCATTTGATGCTTCTTTCAGTTTCCCATAATTCGTTACAAATGCTGTCAACGTAGCATTTATATACATTGTTTTACTTCTGTGCGCAATTACAGGATAAAAATTTAAAAATTCAGTTTAACCAGATGGATATTTGATCTTAGTGCACCACATACTTCCTCGCTAGCCACTAAAAAACGAAGCTATCTGTTCTGAATAAAGAGAGATCAGAGCATTAGTCTATTAACACTAAACCATAACTTTTTCCTAGACCTTGCTAATTTGCACCTTACTCTGATAGAAATAACTCACGATGATTATAAACTCGGCAGAAAAGTTTTCACGATATTAGGAGTTCCGTTTGTTGCTATGTAATAAAATGCACAAGCTTTGCTGAAACCATTGAGGTATATTCATTCTTTTTCAGAATGACAATGAATCACCATTTGTCACCTCTGCCAGATGTTCATACGAAAACCTGAAATTCAACGTGAGCTCCTGGTAAGAAAGCAACATGCATTAGCAACCTATGGCGTTTCGTCAGCTTCAATCATGAAGAACGAAGACGTGAAGAATAATTGATGGACTGTTTCGCTCCTAGACGGCGCGCAACCATTCTTAATGTGAAGTTTTCGCTTTTGGCAAAATGTTGGACTTTTGGCAACCACGTCTGTAGCGCGATTCGGAGCACGTCTGTTCTTCGACGGTTCTACGGCGCAAGTGCAGATGCGTCCTGTAAGTGCTGTGCATTTCCGTGGAGGATTGTGTGGACCTTGTATGAAAACAATGAGTCGCTATTCTTTACTCATTACATTAATCCATGAATACGAATATTTTGCGTGGGAAAGTGTAGTGCCGAAACTTACTCAAAACGTACTGATTTCCCACAGCATAATTACTTGAGTGCCGTAACGACAGCCTACATTAATTCTCTAGCTTTTTGTATGCTGAGCTGCTCATATGCACCTTTTCAACCAGTTACCCTGAGCTCTGTCGGAAACATGGAAATATATATATTACACCATATTACACGATCAATCTTCTGTAGTCATAACTCAGACTCAATTCTCAGAATGCTATCTTTGCCATTCGGTCCCCAAGAAACAAAATTAAATCGGTTTGCATCTTATCCACTCGGGCTACAAGAGAAACAAAATTAAATCTGTTTGCCTCTTATTCACTCTGGCCACAAGAAAAACAAAATTAAATCAGTGTCATTGACAACACTGTAGGTGATATCTGCATAAACCCACCTGTAGAAACAAGCATATAATTCCTCAAAGTAACAGTCAGTTGCGACTATCAGAGGTAGAAATGTGCAACTAGTCAACCAGCGACACAGGTCTGATGAAGTTTCCTGACAAGGATTGGATCTGTTCTAATAAGTATCTTAATTTACGAATTAGTTAAATCATTGTAGAGAAAATTGGAAAATCGTTGCATTATTTTTTTCAAATCATGATTCTAGGCTTTTTTCTCTCTCATTACTTTCGAGAGTGCGAAGGAATACAATTCTCGAATGATATCATCATGGGATAATATCAGGTGATGAATAACATGACAACGTCATTATTTAATTCGCATATTAAGAAACAAATTTATTTGGACTTTTCATGTTCAGCATACCTTTTGTACTCTATAAATTGTAAAAATAATTTAATATGGAATGTTGAAGCATTTCTTTAGTAAAATTTACCATTTTGGTGACAATATTCCTATTGCTTCAGTAGTTTCGAACAAATGGAAAACGTTTTATAATAACTTACTATAACACCAATATCAAAATTACTGTTTAAGAAAGATTTTTTTGGCTTCCATGGGAAACAAAGTTTTGGTAAGTTTTAGGAAAAGAAATATGGCATCTCAGTGGAAAATACCTGAAAATATGAACAGACAGCAAATGAGAAAACTTTCGCTGTGTTGCAGCCATTCAAAATCTTAAATTATCGAATGGAGAAAACTGTAGAATGTTGCATTTTTTTATCCTTATTATTCTCCTGCATCATCATTAGTACCACGATTAGGTGCAATTTTTCTGTTGCGGAACCTCTTCTTCTATCTAGTTCTGTCTTGCGACGCCTTATTACCTAAATTTTTTTGTCGCTGTTTACACACCCTCAGCCCAGATTTTCTTCTTTCCTTTTAACTATCTCAGCCCACGTCTTCCTCTTTCCTTTTGACAACCTAAACTCAGTTTTCCTCCTTCTGATTACCGTGATGTATCAGACGGACCTTCGTCCATCTTCAGTACGTATACATACCAGCTCAGTGCGACATATTGTACCTTATCTGAAAATTCATCACTTTCGCTGATGCTTTTGTTCTGTCTTTTCTACATCCCTTCTCCATGGTACCGTATGTTGTTTCATTTTGAAAAGGTTAGCTGTTGTCCTCATATCTCTGACAAGTTTCAGCATTGTATCACAATGCTGAAACTTACACCGATGAGCAATTACATTATGACCACCTACCTAATAAGCTGTAGGACCCACTTTAGCCCGTAAAACAGCGGCCACTAGGCGAGGCATCGATCCGATGATGTGGCGATAGATATCCTAGGGTATCTGGTACCATAATGTTAACAGCAGGTCCTCCAGATTCCGTACATTTCGTGGTTGTAGTGATTTAGCTCGAATCCCGCATTTCCAAGTCGAACCACAAATGTTCGATTGGGTTCATGTCAGGTTAAATTTGGAGGCCAGACCATTAACAGAAAGTCACAAGCACATTCCTCGAACCACTCCTTGGCGATTCTGGTAGAGTGGCACTGCGCACTATCCTGTTGGTAATGGCTATCATCAACAGGGAACACAGTTGCCCTGAATGGGTGTACTTGGTCTGCAACGATGTTCAGACACCTGACAGCTATTAGGAATTGTCCTATGAGGATAATGAGGCCTAAAGTGTCTTAAGAAAACATCGCCCACAGCATAACAACGCCGCCAGGAATCTTGATTCGTCAGACCAGACCACTTTGTTCCAGTCATCCACTGTCCAATCTCGACGATCTGGGACTCATTTCATGCGTTGTTGTCGATGACGTGCAGTGAGCATGGTGACTCGGCTGGGACTTCGGCTACGCAGACCTATCCACAGAAGGCTGCGAAGAACTGTGTGATGTGACACCTTACCCTGATCACCACTGTTTTAGCTGCAGGTGATTTGTCCCAATGTGGCCCTGCGGTCGCTGTGAACAATGCGCGACAGTCTTCGCTCCCCTCTGGCATCAATAAGCTGCGGACGACGGTTCGTCCTTTGGCCATCTATGCACTACTTTTGATACGTACTCACTAAAGCGGCACGTGAACAACCCACAAGCCGAGCTGTTTCCGAGATCGTAGTTCCGAGGCGCAATGCCATCACAATTTGTCCTTTATGAGTTTCCGCCACCAACGCCACCGTTCGGTCTTCAGGCGCGCTCATTTCTCTAGGCTGGGGGTGGGGATAATGGAATTGCTCATCGGTGTATACCGTTTTAGAAAGTTTATTTTTTTACCTTACTGCCAGCCTTTTGTGGAATTTCACCTCTTTTACATATTTTTTCAGATATCTCACCATCTAATTCCCACACTGATTTTATTTAAACCTTACGCTTTTTATGACTTTTCTGAGGCTATTTGCACCATCACTTCGGTATCATCTTCGTTGTGTCACATGTATTCTATTCTGTCCCTACGGATGTCTTCTAATTCACCTCAGCAAATTATAGCATTTGCGCTGGTTATTTTTACCATGTCTTATGAAAAAGCAAAACAAAACTATAGGACAGTAAACAAATCTATACAAACCTCGTTTATTGGTGTGAAAGTATAATTAAAGAAGGAATACAAGGAAAAATTGTATCTCCCGAGCTTTCGCTCTCCAACCGGGAGGCTTTCTCAAGGATTTCAGACGTTACTAACAAGTCTGGCGAGTATAATCAAAAGATTTAGAAACACTGGTGGTCGGGAACGTCGTATTTTGAAAATTTGATGCTCGAGGCATGAGGCGATACATGGGTTTCTTTCATGCGGAGAATCATCTCAGCATGTTCCTCCACGCGGACGGAATATCAACAGATTGGGTATCGTTGCATGCGTAGGGATGTGTGGAGATTTCAATACTCTCTCTGATCAGTGTACCTTTGTAGCCAGTATACGGCGCAATTATCTTTACTTTATCCCATAACGGGACTGCGTTTTTCTGTGCTACTTCTTTAGACAAGGCTGTTAAGGTCTTTCACAATCTGATGTCTCTCATGTGTTCCTTAGACCTTACGGCAATCGACCTTTTCGTCATTCCGATGTAAACTTTCGACGAACCGTTCGGGTACATCAGAGGTATCATGTACATTCCTGCTTTCAGATTTCCTGTCTGGGTTTCTGCACGTGTTTGCCACTGCTATGGGTATGCTGTTCGGGTTCTGAAGCGATGTGAAGACCATGGCGTCTCATTAGACTTTTAAATGAGTAAGAGAATTTCGGGATATACGGCACAGATCCGGCGTAACGTAAATTATCTCCTTTCGCCTTGGGGGTTGTACGATATTGACTGGACTTTTTGTAGGACTTTTCTTAAATCAAGCTTGGGGAAACCAGCTGCAATGCCTTTATTAATGATATCTGATATCTCTTTGTTCCTTGTTTCTATGCTGGAACAGACGTTGAAAGCTCTTTCAAGATATGTTCTAAATGCTGCCATTTTATATGAATTTGGAGATACAGATTTAGGTGCGATAAAGTTGGGAACTGTTATTGGTTTGTAGTAAACCGCCGTGTCAAGTCGGCCATTCTGATTTTTATGCAACATAACATCTAGGAATGGTAGTCTTCCTCCAGTTTCCCTTTCTAGTGTGACTTTGAGTGTTGGATGCAAGGTACTGATTTGTCCCGAGAATTCTTGAAGGTCCGCGTCAGAATACTACAATATGAAAAATATGTCGTCGACATATCGGAACCATATACGTAACTTTTTGACGGTGCAGGAGAAAATTCTCTCTTCTAGTGGGTGTAATATTGCTTTTGCCAATATGCTTGACAGCGGAGAACCCATAGGAGCGCCCCTGGTCTATTTGTACATGTATATAGGTCCTTGGTAACGAAAGAAATTGTTGTTCACAGTCAGGTTTAGGGATCTTCTTATATCTTGCACCGCTTCTGGGAGAAATTCATCATCCCTGTAACCGTATCTCGAGATTGTCACAGGCCTCCTCTACCGGTATTGACGGGTATAAAGACGTAATGTCGAGGCTTGCTAATAAATCGTGCTCGTTCAAGAAAACGCCTCTAGTCCTACTTATAAAGTCTTGTGTTGAACTAAGGGTGTGTTGAGAGGGTGGAAGGTATTTCTTGAGGAAAACTGATAACTCTTTCTCAAGGTAACATGTGGGGGCTCTCACCTTCCACCCTCTTAGCACGCCCTTAGTTCAACACAAGACTTTATAAGTAGTATAATGAATAAGGCTTTTCTACTGAATTAATTGTAGTGAATATAGCTTTTGCTACCACTACAGCTAAGCTAAGCTTCTACTCAGCTAATATTATGCTGAATTCAATGCTTGTACTAAGCTTCTAATAGTGAATTCAAATGGTTGCTGTTACTAGTTAATTAAGATCATGAATAAAGTCTCCTGCTAGTAGTGTAGTAATAGTAATGAACAACTTATAACTGGTAGTAATGTTGTAGTAGTAATTAAGATGAATAAAGTCTTATGCTGGTTGTTACTAATAACACTAAATGAAATAAACCTAACAGCCAGACAGAGGTCTGACAGTACTATGAACTGAGAAAGACGTACTTACAACAAATTCTTTATTATTGACTTCTCGCTCTCACATAAACGAACTCTCTTTATACAGCACCAAACGCTCTCTCTATCAACAACCAACGCTCTCCTTCACATAAACCAACGCTCTCCGTATACAACAACCGCTCTCCCTATACAACAAACAAACGCTCTCCCTACACACGTCAACAAAAAGCTCTCCCTACACACATCAACAAAAAGCTCTCTCTAGTACCTATTTATACTGGCTACCACCACGTCATGACTTACACTCATTGCCAGATCTCATTCAGCGGGTGAAATAACATCTCGTTCAGTAAGAAGATAATTTACATAGTAAAATAAAATAACCAGAGATAGTAAAAATCAAAAGGAAAGTGAATCGAGTATACGTTACATCCTCTCCCCCTTAATTTCTTTTTTCTTTCTTTTTTTTTTTTTTTTCCGAAAAACCTATCAATTTTGGAGTGTAAGTCTTACACTTCGTTGATTGACGTTTCTCGACCTCTTTTTTGTTTTGTTGTTTGGTGGCAGCAGTATTTACAATATCAAACTTGGCATGACAAAATCAAGAAATCTGTATTCGTCTGTGAAACACTTGTATTTGTGAACAAAACAAACCTGCATCGGCATACCTTCCTTTTATTCTGCCTAGCAGGAATCACTTTTTTAATTTCAAATTACGTTCTCATTATTCATTGAATACACACTAACTGTATCAGCAGCGAAGATTGCCTGGAGCTGCCTAACAGTAACAATTTTATTATTATTTTACCACTAAGCACATAGATATATATAAAAAAATTTGGATTAGTAGATGGACATAGAAGAAATATAAAAAAAACACATATATACACAAAAAAAGAATGCATAGGCCCACCCGAAAAAAAAAAATTCTGACACGCCAACTGGTCGTTCAGGAAAAACAACAAACGGAGAAAGAACCTGTCCATGAGAACTTACTTATCTCGAGGGCGCATAAAAAACTCTAGTACGATAACGTTTTCCAGGCCTAATCGGACTGGTAAATTCAGGTGGCGTAGATCTCTTTAAGGACGTGACTGGATCATCGGTAGTCTGTCGGTCAAGAAATCCCGGCGGCTGACAGGAACGGTCAGGAACGGCTGAAGTCTGGCGGTCCGGAAATCCCTGTGGCTGACAGGAACGGTCAGGAACGGCTGAAGTCCGGCGATCAGGAGCGGCCGAAGTCTGGCGGTCCGGAAATCCCTGCGGCTGATAGGAACGGTCAGGAACGGCTGAAGTCTGGCGATCAGGAACGGCCGAAATCTGGCGGTCCGGAAATCCTTGCGGCTGACAGGAACGGGCTCCCCAGGCTTTTGATATGTAGTCCCTTTGTGCTGGGGCCCGTGGTGTCCTTCCAACATTCTTTTGGACGGACGTGGCTCCGGCCACATCGTTTGTTTTCGTTTTCGCCCTCGTGGCATGAGAGTAGCAGCAGGCATCGGCCCTGTTTGCCCTGAGCGTAGGTTCCAGGGGCGAAACCCGGGCGGATGCAAGGATCTCTGCCTTCGTCGCTGTTGCGGCGAAGCAGATTGAGGGACAAGTTACGTTTTTGACCAGCTTTTGGTGGTGCTGGACGGTTTGTAACTGGTGTCCGACGTTTAGGAATAGTCACATTATTGTTCATAACTGATAAATCAGAAATATCCGAAACCTCTGAGTCGCTGCTGTAATTTAGTGGTCGTGCAGGGCGATGTTTATTTCTGCCTATAGGAATACTTTCTGACGAGGTATTCAAGGAAGTAGGAGCTTGTGGTGTTGCAGAATTATCGGGAAATGGTGCAGCAATAGTCTTGGCAATGGTTGGAGGGAAAGGAACGATACTAGTATTTGAAGAACTTGATTCGAGCCTTGGTCTCATGGGAGAATCAGGTTGCGTGTTTGGAAACCCGTCTTGAGGAGGGGAGGGTGAAGAAAAAATCACGGGAGATTCTTCAAAAATATTTGTTGGTTCGTCCAAAATTTCTGGAGGTTGATCGTGAGATATAGACTCTTGAGTCTGTGGAACAGAAGGTTGAGTAGGGTTGATTATAAAATCAATATTTCGTTCATGATACTTGCAACACTGAGCAACGTGTACGTATTGAAATTGATTGTCAGGTTTTTCAAGAACAATGTTATTTTCAAACACATTTGCCACCCGATATGGACCTTCGTAGCTGGGTGCAAATTTCTTCACTAAAGTATGAGAAACAGAAGACTGGAAGTGCGTTTCCACGAGAGTGAGATCTCCAACGACAAGATCTGGTTCCCTACGCCTAGTATTATAATATCTTGCTTGAGCCGCTTGTGCTCCTAGCATTGCAACACGAGCTTTTTCTGCCATGATTCGTACTGATTGCGGAGTTGGTCGCTGGTTTAGTTCGTCGATAATCCCCGTTAAATTTTCAAAAGGGGTTTTTAATTTTGCGACCCAGAAAAAGTTCTGCAGGAGTAATTTTAGTAGATTCGTGAACAGACGAGCGGAGGGCGAACGAAAAAAGCTCAAGGTGGTCATCCCATCGTTCACATGATCCATGACAAATGTAGCAATCATTTTCACTAGCGTGCGGTTTACGCGTTCCGCAGGATTACTCTGGGGATGACATGGGGAAATGAATTTATGCTTAATGTGTAGTCTCGCACACATTCTTTCAAAAATGTCAGAAATAAATTGAGGACCATTATCAGAAACTACTTTATTAGGTGCACCATATCTAGAGAATACTTCATTAACTAATACATTACAAATAACTTCTGCCGTAGCTGCTTTAATGGGAAAAACTTCAACCCATTTAGAAAAATTATCAGTTAATACTAAAACGTAACGAGCTTTGTTTTTAACAGATAAAGGATAAGGTCCCAATAAATCTATTGAAATAATGTCAAAAACATGAGAACTTGAACTAGATTTCAAGTGACCGGCCGGTCTTACATTACGGTAATTATTAATCTGACACAAGTGACATGATTGAACGTATGCGAGCACACTTTGGTACATGCCAGGCCAAATAGGCAACATTCCGCAATTTACAACGGGTCTTGCGAATACCTAAATGGCCTGCAAGAGGTTTGTCATGAAATCCGTTTAAAAGGGCCATTCTAAGGGTTCGCGGAATACATGGGCGAAACTCCGCCCTAGTAGTCCTAGATTTCGTATAGTAAAGAAGACCCTCTATGACTTCCAAATGTTGTGACCTTCCAGCCAGAGAAGGATCACTTTGTAGGGGCGAACCCGCAAGCAAAAAATTATAGATATCCCCGAAATCTGGATCATTTATTAATTCTGCCATTATCTGCTCTCTGGATGTTATATCAGCTATTAGAAGTAAAGGCTGACATCCAGGAGTAGTTTCTGTGGGGACCCCACTAATCGGAACGCGAGACAATGCGTCCGGTAATTGATTCTTATGACCTGGCTGATACGAAATTTTGATATTGCTCTCTTGTAACTTAGAGCCCACTTCATAAGTCTTTGAGATAGGTGCTTAGCAGAATTCAAATACTGAAGGGCAGAATGATCCGTAATTATGTTAACTGTCAATTCGTTAAGATAACATTGAAATTTATCAAGAGCATACACAACAGCAAGACATTCACGTTCCGTAGCTGAATAATTGCGTTCAGCTTTAGGCTAAAGTACGAGACGCAAAAGCTATTGGATGCCCAGCTTGTGACAAAACGCAACCAAGACCAACTCCGGATGCGTCAGTATAAATATCAAATTCCTTAGTATGATCCGGAAAGCCAACACCGGAGGCTGAGTCAATGCAGACTTCAGTGTTTCAAACGCAGCGTTAGCCTCAGGTGTCCAAACAAACTTCTTGTATTTACGTTTCAAAGCATACAATGGTTCACAGATTGTAGCATAAGCGGGGACGAACTGCTGATACCATCCGGTCATTCCCAGAAAGCGTGATAGTTCTTTTGCTGTTTTAGGCCAAGGAAAGTCAACAATAGGCCTAATTTTTTCCTTATCCGTAAATAAGCCGTGGGGAGTGATTTTCAACCCCAGATATACAATCTCGTCCCTCGCTATCTGGCATTTACTAGGTTTTAACGTCAAGCCAGCATTGTATATGAGTTGGAACACCTGTTTGAGCAGAGAAAGGTCCTCGTCAAAAGTCCCGGATGTAATAATAATGTCATCCGAATATACATGCACATGGGGACCCAGAACAGGTCTGAGAACCGTATCCATAAGCTTTTGGAAAGTAGCAGGTGCAGAAGCTAGTCCAAAGGGCATACGCAGGTATTCATAAGCCCCAAAAGGAGTCACAAAGCCTGTTTTATCAACAGAGTCCGGATGTACTGCTACCTGCCAATATCCACTCGCCAAATCCAATGTTGACATCCATTTGGTTGACGACAGGTCATGCAAAATATGTGACATGACAGGTAGTGGATAATTGATCGTTTTTGTGACTTGGTTGAGCTTGCGAAAATCTGTCACAAAACGAAATTCATTGGGTTGTTTCTTTGGAACCAAAAAGGCAGTAGCAGCCCAGGCGCTTGTTGATTCCCTTATTATGCCCTGTTTAATCATTTCAGAAATTTGACGTTGCATTTCCTGTTTCTTATGGGGAGCACAAGGGAAAGGTTTCGTCGCTATCGGTTTCGAACCATCAGTGTCAATGACATGATAAACCACCTGTGTGAAACCAGGTTGATCAGAAAATAAACCAGGGCTTTCCTGCAAAAAAGTAGAGAAAGCTGGTTTCGTTGCCTCTCATTCAATTGGTTACTCAATAACAAACTCGTTATATCTACAGGAACCGTAGGAATCATTTCGACAGGTTCCGGAAAGGAAATCACATGTTGTACGAAATTCAAAGTTATTTGAAACGTATGAATAAAGTCTATGCCCATTAGACATTTCACAGGTAGTTCGTCTATAAGCAGGAAAGAATGCGTAAAACGAGCTTTTCCCAGCCCCTAGAGATAATGTGACAGTTCCTGTGATACTGAAGATTTCGTTATTTGCACCTCGCAAATACTGCGTCGCAGGCTGCACGTGTATTGCAGGAAAATTGTCAGTGCAAAACTTCGTATTTAGGGCTGATATTTCAGAACCAGTGTCGAACTTTGTCTCGACAATAATATCTTCAATTGTCAAGAATACATCAGGCAACTGAGGAGTTTGGACAGTCACTAATACTGTTTTAGGGTCAGAATGCTTGGTATCAGGAAGCAGGACCGACCCTTGGTCTACTTCCTTTGGAAGTTTAAAGGATTCCTGGTTGGATTATCATGCGGTCTGAAACCTCGACCCTGCCGGGTATCGGGAAAATTTTCACGATGAGGAAAACTGCGTGAAACCTGCGTCGGGAACTCCGCATGTCTGTTTACATTGTCATATCTATTACTTCTTTCCTCAGCACGGGCAGAAAAATCATTGTCCTGAGCATGAAAACGTTCCAAATGCTGCGGATTGGAACGGGGTCGAGCATACTGTGCATTTGTACGATATCCCGAAGATTGTTCAGAAATTCGCGGTTGGTTTGCCACTCTTCTGTGTGGTGGAACGTATGAAGCTTGGGTGTGCACTTGTGTATGCTCGCGCTGAAAGTTATTATGCCTATTATGCCGCTGAGGGTTTTCGTAATAAGCCTAGCGGGGTGCCCGAGCATGGGGAATTGAACCATGTTTGCCATGTCGCTCTTCATACGTTCGTATGAGGCGAAGGCACTCATGAATTGTAGCAGGGTGCCGAGCCTCAAGAAAATCATGTAAAAATGGGTCGAGCTGCTGCAATAGGGTATCCAACATGTCGACATGACTGGCATGTGGATCCCATAAGTTATATAAGCGTGTTGTTTCCAACGCAAATGCAACAGGGCTATCGTTGGGTCCTTGCTGACGAGAAAAAGTTGTTGTGCAAGGCTAGCTCGACTGAGGCCGAAAGAAAAGACCTCCAAAAATTCTGCACGAAAATTCTCATAATGAGAATCCGGGTTCGACACTCTCCACTGCCGATACCAGGTCTTAGCGGTATCCTTCAAGCAAGTGCCTGCGATTTGTACTTTGCAGTCTTCAGGAATATTGTAGAGATTAAAATGATCTTCCAAATCTCCGAGGAATTTTAAAAGATCCCTCCAACCCATTGAAATGAATTGTTCCTGCATGCGGCACGAAATGGGCAAGCATTCTGCTTCGCTGAGAGGATTGAACTCCCTCAGGTACGACCCGCGACTCAGAGTAATAGGAAGCTGGTGAGTTACGAAATTGTGAAGAATGCCTGGTTACGTGTAGATCATTCATATCAAAGTGAGACCCACAGGCTTCTTGCAAATTGTCAAAAAATACCATCACCATCGAAACTTGCCTTAGGGTGGAAAATTGAAGTTGTCTCAGGTAAGGAAGACATGGGTAATAATTGTCAAGATCTCGTGTTCGAGAAAAGTTCGGGCGCCAATTATAATGAATAAGGCTTTTCTACTGAATTAATTGTAGTGAATATAGCTTTTGCTACCACTACAGCTAAGCTAAGCTTCTACTCAGCTAATATTATGATGAATTCAATGCTTGTACTAAGCTTCTAATAGTGAATTCAAATGGTTGCTGTTACTAGTTAATTAAGATCATGAATAAAGTCTCCTTCTAGTAGTGTAGTAATAGTAATGAACAAACTTATAACTGGTAGTAATGTTGTAGTAGTAATTAAGATGAATAAAGTCTTATGCTGGTTGTTACTAATAACACTAAATGAAATAAACCTAACAGCCAGACAGAGGTCTGACAGTACTATGAACTGAGAAAGACGTACTTACAACAAATTCTTTATTATTGACTTCTCGCTCTTACATAAACGAACTCTCTTTATACAGCACCAAACGCTCTCTCTATCAACAACCAACGCTCTCCTTCACATAAACCAACGCTCTCCGTATACAACAACCGCGCTCCCTATACAACAAACAAACGCTCTCCCTACACACATCAACAAAAAGCTCTCCCTACACACATCAACAAAAAGCTCTCCCTACACACATCAACAAAAAGTTCTCTCTAAGTATCGTTGAACGCGCCTATTTATACTGGCTACCACCACGTCATGACTTACACTCATTGCCAGATCTCATTCAGCGGGTGAAATAACATCTCGTTCAGTAAGAAGATAATTTACATAGTAAAATAAAATAACCAGAGATAGTAAAAATCAAAAGGAAAGTGAATCGAGAGTATACGTTACAGTAGGACTACAGGCGTAGTCTTGAACGAGCACGATATATTAGCAAGCCTCGACATAACGTTTTTATACCCGTCAATACCGGTAGAGGAGGCCTGTGACAATCTCGAGATACGGTTATCCAGGGATGATGAATTTCTCCCAGAAGCGGTGCAAGATATAAGAAGAGCCGTAAACCTGACTGTGAACAATAATTTCTTGAAATAACGCACAATTTTCTGGCTGGGGCGTGAAGCTTTAGTACGTTTTCCTTCAAATTGCTTCTTCTAATTGCCCAATTTAAAAAACTTCTTTTGCTTCAGCTATCTTTCGGCATCAGGAAGATTTTATTTATAGTTTCTGATTTTTCTTAACCCCTTTCTGCGTTGAAAGGCGCACGTTGCTATTTCTACTTACAAACGTTTTATTGATTCTGGTTGTAAGGTTAAAAAATGAATTTTGTAACTACAATGACGGAAAAAAAAAATCCCAACACCAAGAAGGGGTTGTGTTAGATAAACGACTGTTAGTAGGCGGTGAGTGTACATCTGTAAGATGACGTCTTTGCAAATTTCGCGCTCGGCGCATACGTGTGGCGCTACTAGCGCCCCTCGGAACATGCACAGCAGGTTTGCTGTAAATAGGCGCTGTAACGTTCGTGAGCGTTAGTTGTCGTTGAGATTCGACGTAGTGTGTTGATGTTAGTCAAGAATGCCTTTAAGAAGACGAAGAAGTCTTTATCAACAGCTCACGGAGCTTGAACGAGGTCGTGTAATAGGGCTACGAGAAGGTGGATTTTCTTTCCGCAATATCGCAGAACGACTTGGCAGGAATGTAGCCACTGTGCATGATTGTTGGCAGCGGTGGTCAAGGGAAGGTACTGCCTCAAGAAGACCGGGTTCCGGCCGGCCACGTGGCACTACTGAGAGGGAAGACCGCCGTGTACGGCGTATGGCCGTGGCGCATCGTACCGCGTCTTCGGCAGCAATTCGAGCTGCAGTTGCCATCGCAGTGACACAACGAACTGTTACAAATCGGTTACTTGAAGGACAGCTCCGAGCCAGACGCCCTGTAGCGGGCATTCCACTTACTCCAAACCACTGCCGTTTGCGACGTCAGTGGTGTCAAGCTAGAGCTCATTGGAGGACGGAGTGGAGATCTGTTGTGTTTTCTGATGAAAGCCGGCTCTGCCTGGGTGCCAGTGATGGCCGTGTGTTGGTTAGAAGGAGGCCAGGTGAGCGCCTGCAACCAACCTGTCTGCGGCCGAGACACACTGGACTTACACCTGGAGTTATGGTCTGGGGAGCAACTTCCTATGACAGCAGGAGCACTCTCGTGGTTATCCTACGCACCCTGACGGCACAGTTGTACGTCGGTCTGGTGATTCAACCTGTCGTGCTGCCATTCATGAACAGCATTCCAGGGGGTGTTTTCCAACAGGATAACGCTCGCCCGCATACCACTGTTGTAACCCAACATGCTCTACTGAGTGTCGACATGTTGCCGGGGCCTGCTAGATCACCAGATCTTTCACCAATCGAGCACCTATGAGACATCATTGGACGACAACTCCAGCGTCACCCCCAACCAGCATTAACCGTCCCTGTATTGACCGACCAAGTGCAACAGGCATGGAACTCAATCCCACAAACTGACATCCAGCACCTGTACGACACAATGCATGAACGTTTGCATGCTTGCATTCAACATTCTGGCGGTTACACCGGTTATTAATGTACCAGCATTTCACATTTAAAATGGCTCTTCTCGCGCTTACATTAAGCTGTGATCTTGAAACCTTAATCGATTAAATATGTTACCTATAAAAATGTATTGCCGCCATTTCATTCCTCTACAACTATTTTTTCGTGGTGTTGGGATTTTTTTCCGTCAGTGTAGTTCTAATAACTATTCAGAATAATGCGAACATTGTACGTATATATTAAATAATGCTCAGCTTTTCCGCTAGGGATTCGAATTCATTTTCCTTTTCCCCGATTTCTTCCAGTTCTAAAAATCCGCTTTGAAAAATTATTTTTGTACCGGGAAGTATTCAGAAGAATTTCTCATTATACTAGAGAATTCGGTGCCATCTTCATGATTATTCTTGGTAACGAGCCATCGTCTGTTACGTAAACATGATAAACGATCTCACACGATTTCTGCTGCCACAAGAAATAACGATGTCAAAAGAGAATGATCTGTGTCTGATGTGACATGATTCTCGCGTCAAATTTGTTTGTTTTCCCAGTGGCACATCTGACCCATATGAGAGAACGTATTTCCTTTCTCAATCAAGCACATTTCTCACAGAGCACTTCTGTCCTAAGTAGTGTTAAAGTTTCTGCGTGAATACTCTGAGATCTCTAAATGATATGGGCAGAACTTATGAATCTGGAGATGACACACAATTCTGGTATACGTAGAATTTCAATATTATTTTGCAAAAAGATCGACATCAATGAAAATGATGAAATCCACATTTAGTTACTACGTTTAGGAAAATCCCTTTTCCTTAATGTGCTTATAACTTTTGCATGATTTTCATGTAAATGAAATCAGAAAAACATTCATAATGGCGCGAACTAGAAACTTGAGAAATTATACTACTTTATTTATTACTAAAGAGGAAGACCTTAATGGTTTTAGAATAAACGGTTATATATATTGTATTTATTTTCAAATGGAAGTGATCATAAACCGTGATAAACGATAACTGCGAAAACAATTTTGCTAAAACCTAAAAGCCGAGGAATAGCAGCTCATTACAAGAATTACAAGAAAGCAATCTTGAGCGTCAAGGCATCATGAAATATCAGCGACATTCAGTTTCAAAGACTTCTTTTAAAACGAAACTCTGGTGTCTTGTTTTAGTATAGTAAATAGAACTGACAGTCTGCATAAGACTCTTGAAAGATAAAGGAAAAAGAAGGGATTGTTGGGACGTGAAGAATGTAGAAATGTTTTGATTTTTAGAGAAATGGAGAATTCCTTAAAAGAACTATTAGCTTTGCCTTTTGTCTTTAGTTTACAGCATTTTAAGAGCACTTGAAAACAGCGAAAATGTGACATAAAAGTGAGTTTCCCCTATAGTCTCGATTATGTTCACACGTTGTTCCAACAACGTGTAAATATAATCGAGACTACACCTTAGGCGCATGTTTTTATTGTGTTGTGAAGGGCTGTTAAACTCGAGAAAAGCGTTGCAAAAGCTTTTAACGCACATTATAAAAGAACAGTTTGAGAACATTCCGGAGAGATTCTAAGGTGATCACTAACTATTCTCTACGAATTTCTAAAATGTTCAAGCTGTCCTTAAAGAGCACGAAAGAATGAAAGATATCAGACTACTGCGTTGGCGTTTATAGCATTAACGGTGACCTTTTCTTTACTTTGGAAATGTTGCGAATAAATGCACTGACATAATGATTTTCACTAGTGTGATATTTTAAATGTACTAGAGAATAACGAAGGCAACCAAAAGTCACAGAATAAAATCCACAACACCTTTATTAAGCAGTCCAGCACGTACACCAGTTGAGGTAATACTTGCAGGTTAAAATTTTAGCGACAAACATAATAGTACTTTAACACGAACTATTTATACTGCTGTAAATAAAACAGATCATGACACTTAAAACTGCGACTAACAAAGTACAATAGTAGATTTTTGAAGAGAACATTAAACATCTAACATAGAAGATTCTTCACGTCTCTTCTCACATCGTACATTTATTTCAACTCAATCCTCACCTGACTGACTGAACGTATTTCCATTTTCAAACAGTGCTGGCACATAAAGGGAAACTTTTGGAAGTTCAGACATGACATTAAGTTCGAAAAATATTGCGACAGATAACCAAAGTTTACATAACAGACATCCACTAAAAGTGGAAGGTTAAATAAGTAATATACGTCACACTACTTACGCAAATATACTATATTGAAATCTTCTGTCACTCATATGCGTGCTTTGCAAACCTCTTACACAGCAGTTCAAGAACACTAAATATCTCGAGCTCACGAGACGATAATTTCGAAGCATTCTCAGAATGCTTGAAATTGGATTTGGAAAATGTTCTGTTTACTACTCTGCAAAGCATGTTAGGACTGGCTTGAATCTATATTTCATTATCGCTAGCAACCCTTGTTATTACAAAAAATCCTCACTTAAAAATTTGGTTCCTTCTGACAGGTGGTAGTGCTTCCTCATACTGATGGACAAATTTCTGTTAAATGCGACATTCAATGCATAATTTAAGATTGTTAGTAAATGTGAATAATTTAAACTTACAGCGGATATATTGTTTGCGTGAACCCTTGGAAATTCTCCGGATGGCTTTCTTCTCTATTCTCCTAAACAGAAATACAGCCCCTTCCCGTCTTCTCAAGTACACAATCATGTAGAATATGACCATAGAAATATGCACTTCAAATATAAAGGAAATCGGGGAAACAGGTGTTCGAATCTCCGAAACAATACTTTCGCAAAGACAGGACATTCAAACTTCTCCTTTCTCGAAAGTGAAAACAGTGTCTATGGTAGATTAATTTTTGTAACACAATATGGTAAACTTCCAGAGAAAAAAATATTTAAATAAAGGTACACCTTACCAATAAATAAGAATATCCTTCCAGAAATCGCAATAACACGGTTCACTTTCTCTGGGGCTGTTATATTATTTTCACGGCCAAATTTGTATTTTCTACCAGCAATTTACTACTCGCTACTGGACAAATCAACACTCTGAGTATGAGCAAAGATAAGAACGAGTCACTGGTAAATGGGATGAATTCAAATAGATACTGTTAAGAGCTGCCTCATATTATTTTTGCTATATTTATAGACACCTTTTTTCCACACGGATTAAATCGCCTGTAAAATGCATTTCTGAGTAAATCATTGTTAGATTATTCCAAGCGTTTCTTCCCACTTTACTCTTATGGCAAGCGAAAAAATTGTGTTTTAAATAAACACAACTCCTCGACATCCAAAATTATTTAATATAATAAAAACAGTTTTTCATATGGTTATGAGAAATCAAAATCATATTTATGCATCCTCGCTCTTAGCATATTGTTTACATAAATAATAAGAAAGATGACACAGAACTAGTGGGGGTAGTAGGTACGTCTTTTAGATCCTTTCCGACAGGAAAATGATTTTTTGAAGTAAAGCTTTACAAAAAGAAAAGAAAAGCAGCATAAAAGATAATCCTTTTACGCCCCTTATTAAAAATACTGCTTATTATTTAAGTAAAGCAATGCGAGCAGTGTTGCTCAAAGTGAATGGAACTAATTAAAAAATCAACAGAATTTCTTCACAATCGGTACAGAATTCACAAGTATAAATAGGTACTTGATCCAACAAGCAACAGAAATGTGTTGAGGGAAAAATCCCAAATTGTACGCAGTATGCCATTTGATGCTGACCTTGGCTACCTATAACGGACGCTCCCTATCTTCTGATTCAAGGCTTCTTGAATTGGAAGAGGAACTACAAAGGATCAAGTGGGACATCGTGGGGCTAAGTGAGGTAAGGAGAAAAGGAGAAGATCTCATTGAACTGAAAAGTGGACATCTCTTCTATTATCGTGGGACAGATACTGGCAGGACTAGTGGTGTTGGATTTATAATAAACAAGAAACTGAAGGATAAAGTGGTAGAAGTTGAAAGTTCCTCTGACAGAGCTGCACGACTCGTTATCCAACTATCGAGAAGATACCAGGCTCAGATTATTCAAACTTATGCACCCACTACAAGTCATCCTGAAGAAGAAATTGAAGAATTTTATGAGGAAATTCGTCATCTAAATAATAAAGGTAAGCAGCACTTGAAGATAATTATGGGAGATTTCAATGCAAAAATAGGGCACCGGCAACAGAATGAAACTTCAGTAGGTAAATTCGGTCACGGCAACAGAAACCAGCGTGGAAATACTCTCGTTGAGTTTGCAGAGGCAGAAGGATTTTTCATCTTGAACTCCTTTTTCAAGAAAAAGCCACATAGGAAATGGACATGGAGACATCCAATTGGGACGACAAGTGAAATTGATTTTATTATGTGTAACAAAAAATTCGTCGTCGAAGACTGCAGTGTGCTGAACAAGTTCAACACAGGTAGTGACCATAGATTGGTGAGATGTAAGATGCACCTCAACACTAAACTGGAACGTGGCAAGCTCATAAGACAAACAAAATGTATTGACATAACCAACCTTAAAAACACCATAATACTTTCAAGTTGGAACTAAAGAACAGATTCTCTGCTTTAGAAGGCCTAACATCGGAAGAAGTGGATATTTCGGAAGTTAACAGAAAAGTAACCAAAGCTCTTATGGAAACAGCAACAAAATTAGCTGGGTCTAAGAACAAGTTGCATGTGAACAAATTATCAGGAAAAACCAAAATGTTGATGCAAAAAAGAAGAGAGATGAGGACAACTAAAGAAGATGTGACTTCCAAAGTGGAATATATAGAGCTATGCAAGACAGCACGAAAAAGTATCACTGAAGACGTAAGGAAATTCAACTGTGAGCTAGTGAGGAAAGCAATTGAAAACAACCAAAGCCTTAAGATAGCAAAGGGACATCTCAGTAAGGGAAGAAAACAGATTATGGCTCTGAGAAAAGAAGATGGTTCTATAACAAGAAATAGAGGCGAAATTTTGACAAGAGTGAAAGATTTCTACTCCAAATTATATGAAAGGGATGATACATGTACTCCAGACATCATGAAAGGTACCAGAGTTCTTCCAGTACTCCCAGCAGAAGTTGCTCATGCAATCAAGAACATGAAGCGGGGGAAAGCTCCAGGAGAAGATGGAATTACTATAGACATCATACAAGAAGCAAGTGGAGAAATTGAAACAGTACTCGCCCAAATTTTCACTCGATGCCTTAATGAAGGGAAGATTCCTGAGGATTGGAACAATGCTACAATGATCCTGCTACATAAAAAAGGTGACATTGAGGATCTCAGGAACTACAGACCTATCAGCCTCCTATCAGTGGTTTATAAAATTTTCACTAAAGTTCTTTCACACCGCTTGAAGGTAACACTGGACATGGCTCAACCGAGAGAACAAGCTGGATTCAGGAGTGGCTACGGCACAATAGATCATATCCACGTACTGAGAGAACTAATTGAAAGAGCGAGGGAATATGAACTTCCATTGTGCATAGCTTTTATCGATTATGAAAAAGCCTTTGATTCGGTGAAACCATCAGCAGTTACCACGGCTCTGAAATCCTGCGGTATTGAAGATGCATACATTAATAATATTAATAACATCTATGAAATTGCAAGTGCAAAGATTCGGCTGTTTGAAAATACAACACACATAAAAATTGGAAAGGGAGTGAGACAAGGTGACACCATATCTCCGAAGCTCTTTAATGCCACATTGGAAAATGTCTTTCAATCACTGAACTGGGAAAACAAAGGGATAAAGATTAATGGAGATTATCTAACCCACCTTCGTTTTGCTGATGACGTAGTCATTTTTGCAACTACCCCATCAGAGCTGCAGAGTATGATCCAGGAACTTGCTGACAAGAGTAAAGAAGTGGGATTAAAAATGAACTTTCAGAAGACAAAAGTGATGTTCAATGCTTTTACAAGAAATGAAGATTTATCGATTGATGGAGAAAAACTGGAGATAACAGATACGTATGTTTATCTTGGACAGCAGATATCAAGTGAGGGTCACATTGATGAAGAAATTAATAGGCGTACAAAACTTGCCTGGAGAGCTTTTGGAAGAAACAGCATAATTTTCAAGAGCAATATGCCATTATGTCTTAAAAGAAAAGTGTTTGATCAATGCATCCTTCCAGTGCTTACGTATGGTGCAGAGACGTGGACCTTAACTAAAAGAGACATACAAAGGCTGCAAACAACTCAAAGAAGCATGGAGAGGTGCGTGATTGGTATAACCAGGAGAGATAAGAAGAGAAACTCGTGGATCCGAAAAATGACGAGAGTGGAAGACATCATGATCAGAGTTAAATCCCTGAAATGGCAATGGGTTGGACATACTGCCAGAAGGACAGACCATAGATGGACAGCCGAAATTTTAGATTGGATTCCAAGGGACAGGAAAAGACCCAGAAAAAGACCACATGGGAGATGGGTTAATGAAATTCGTAAATATGCGGGAGTGACATGGAGGAGACTGGCACAAGACAGACCGTTGTGGAGGAAACTTGGGGAGACCTTCGTCCAGCAGTGGATTGATAATGGTTGACAATGATGATGATGATGATGATGTTCCTCACAGAAGAAGATTTCCGTATCTGAAAGAATTTTACGAATCGAACAATCAGGAGAAAAGATATATAGGAAAACATAGTATAACATTTTGCCCCCTAACGTGAAAAGTAGGGGTTATTTGAAAACGTGAATAGGAACAAAATATTATTCATAGTGAAAGAGCATCCTACCAAGAAAATACTTTTTTCTGGGATTTTTGCGATTGGATATAGAAATTCATGCTGATGACCTACGAGCGGTAAAAACATGAATTAGACAAAGAAGAAAATATGTGCAAAATGTTTATTGCCAAAGTTATACGATAGAAAATTAATTTTTCAAGTGCGACTTCTAAACGCAGAGGTAGCAAGAGGAACGTATTTACCTATATGCTCCTAATGGGAAAACTGTGCGCTATTTAAAAAGAATGATGTTCGTGATCTTTTTCGTAGCGAATGCATGAAGCAGAAAAATAATTTTTTTCAATAGCGATTTTAGATGCGGAGATACTGTTACAAACATAAACGTGCACTAATGCCACCTAGCATCAGAACTGTGAACGATAAGAAACCAAAGAATATGAGCAAAATATTTTATGAAATGAATGCTATCGAATGATAAATATGCACATATTCCACCTTGGGGAATTGTTACGAAAAACTAGTTATTACATGAAAATCAATACCCACCCTGAACTTTATTATATACTAAAAATTTTTTAAAGTTGGGTATTTAAGCAGATGTATTGAAGAAAGTGCTCTACCGGAAAAACTATTATTTGAAAAAGAAATTTCGCGGAGAATGATCTTGTTCTAATAGGATCGAACGAAAAATAATTGTTTCAGTCTGGTTTTATTAGCAATGATATAAAATAAAATGTATATCTTTTAATTCTATAGCATCTGCATTTACCTCATCTAAAGGCGAAGTTATTCGCGGGGAAAAGGTCAAAAAGGTAAGCATCATCGTTCCTCCATTTCAGGCTTCCCAACAGAGAAAGTATTTTTCAAATCAGATTATAGGTACAGAGATATGGTACCCATAGAGAGACGGAAGGACATAGCTATAACCTATGCATGTCTTTCTTTATTTCAAAAGATGCGTTAAAAATAAATAGTTTCATTTAATGCGAATCCTTAAGATATGCCGTAATTTTTTTGTTCATCTAGACCAGTGTAACTTTCTCCTTGACTGTATGCGTTAATTCCATTTTATTCCAGTTTGGCCACGGAAGTTGCCCTGATATACTACAGTGTTACATTTTGTTCAGTTCACGTACATGATATAACTTTAGTGAATCATAGAATCATTATACTTAGGAAACCTAATAAGGCAGTAAATCTGCGCACTGGCATGTTAAGAACGTTTTGCCCGGCTAAGCTGGGTGGATCAAGTCGTGTCACATCGCAAAATTTCTCTGCATCAGTGGCGTAACCATGTTTCAAAATCTGGGGGGTCCGATCACACATCCACACATTATATATATACATATATAGGAAAAGACCCAGAAAAAGACCACATGGGAGATGGGTGGATGAAATTCGATAATATGCGGGAGTGACATGGAGGAGACTGGCACAAGACAGACCGTTGTGGAGGAAACTTGGGGAGACCTTCGTCCAGCAGTGGATTGATAATGGTTGACAATGATAATGATGATGATATAGATATGAGGATCCCCGACTCTGAAAATCTGAGGGGGTCCTGACCCTTCCGCCCCCCTAGTGGTTACGCCTATGCTCTGCATGGACGTAGTCCAATGAACTTACGGTTTCGTTCAGTTTGATATCAGGTAATGACATTGCAGTTCTACTTACTGCAGTTCGATGATTATCTCTAGCTTGTTTTTGGCAGTAGGCCAAATAAATTCGACGCTTCTTCGTGTAGTTTTGTCTTATTCTTTTCACACACCAGAGCACAAAGAAAACGTCTTGAAATCCAACAACTAGGGAACATCACGTGTGATTAGTCGAACATATTATCGTTGTAGAATTTCAATCACTTACGTATCGTAATGCATAATTTTAAGCAATCGCCTGTTAGAGCTTAAAATGACTTGCATGCCTTATGCTGATTTTTCTAGTGTTGTAATACCTGCATTATGTGATGAGAGGAGAACTTTTGTTAGGTCCTTTTTTTATAATGGAAGTGCTATATTACGTTGGTTTTAAATATGCCTTTCAATAAACATAGCGTGTTGTGCAGCTATTCACATAGTATATCAAAAACTGTCTGCCACTGTTTTTTAATCTAAGTTATTTTGTTGTTTCAGCCCATTGGAGAATGTACAGATACAAGAGAAAGATTCACTGTCCCGCCCCGGTGGCCCAATGGTCTAAGTGCTGGCTTATAAACATTAGTCCGAGATGGGACCGGGATCGAATCCCGTGAGACACGGATGGTTTTTTTATCTTACCGCACTGGCTTTCTCCCTTCCCTGGAACCAGTGGCCCTGAATTAGGGACGGGTGACTGCTTATAGCCCATTGAGTTGCTCACGGTGGTCGTTAAACTTCCAATCAAAAGAAAAAAAAAAAAAAGTGCACTGTATTTTTAATATTTAACAGCAAGTGGCAGCAGTACTCTTAACGCTGCCGCTTGGGGCCTCTTGTGGCCTTGTACATCACCGAAGTCTGTTTTGTAATCACAGAATGTCATTTCAAGCTCATTCTGTCAGAGTAAGTTCTTTCATATTTAGTTCGTATCTACTTGTAAGCAAAAGTTATGCTAAGCTTTATGTTTTGGGCCATCTATCTGTAAATGTTATTTGGTATGATATTTTATGATATCCAAAGCTCACAATACTTCGTTGTTCCGCTAGTTTGGATACCATCAGAGGAGACACAATGTTTGAAATGTCATAACAGCAAGTGCAGTGTTGATACAAAATCAAAATTTTCGATTAGCTTTAAAATGAAAGTATTAGATAAATGGGCACTTCTAACAATGATAAAAGGAAGGGCTTTGATTCTCACCCATCAAATAAAAAATGCTGTAGATCAGCTGATATCCCAGCTTATTAGGGGTTGGCGTCCCCGTGGTTAACTCTGACTATTAAACAGGGGCAAAGCAGGCAAGTATCTTGTTTTACCACTTGAAGCAATTTTAAATAAATAGAAATAATTTATTGAAATAGGAAATCGTAATTTAGTTCAAACTACTCATAACGTCATTCAAAATATTGGTCATCGAAAGATACCGCGGAATAGTCTGCTTTGTAATGGAGTAGGATAGTGAGGCCGTTGGCAGGAGTAAAGCTCAAGTGTTTCCACTTCCAATAGTGGTTACGAGACACTGCGAGTCCTGCCGATTGCGCTTGCGCGCAAATCTAAAGAGATATCAAAAACTCTTGAGTCGCTACAATCCAAAGAGCATATATTCGCTGTCACCACTGCTGTACTTTGGATGTTCTTTGCTGGTGAATCCTTGTTTTTCTTTCATTTCAGTTGTATTTTTTTTTGTTTTTTTTACGAGCTCCAACTGTATGTGGATAACCGTTTTATTGTTACTTAGCCGACTATTTGGTTTTATTTCTGTTTCACAGCTGTGCTTCGGGAAACCAAAATGAACGGTAGTGTTTCATTTATATCCGACCTTTCGAATATTGATGTAGTGAATGAATGTGCTCGTGTGGTTATGGTTAGCTAAATTTAACGATTTTCCGCCACAAATTAAGGTGAAAACGAAAAGGAAAATAATTTGCAAAAACAGATCCACATCTTCGCTAAAAACTCTGAAAGCAATATAAAAGTGCAGTCTGTCACTTTCACGATTCTTGGTATTCTGCCTATCCGCTTTCACGAATCATTGGTATTCTGTAGCTGTGTATCTGCGGAAAAAATGAGCAGACTAGTGTTGGAGTGTTTTCTTTTTTCTCCAAAAACTTTGGCGTGTCTTCTGTTTTCTAGGACAAAGATTATGTGAATGACTCAGACAGTTTCAGTCTTGAAACGACGTCATGAAATATCTCCCGGGCAGGTTAATTTCGTATCTGATCAGATTCCGTTTAGAAAAGCCTTACAGAGTTTTGTCTGAGTTCATTCCCTCTCTCCCATTTAATTTCCCCCTGTCCAGTTTTGCAAATTTTTTAACTAGATAATAATCACAACAGTTCTAGTATCAAAATACGTGGCTGTGTTTATACTTTTCTAGAGATAAATAAAGTTTTTGAAAATAAAAATATAGAGATATATTCATATACCCTCCCAGAAAAAATATATATATATTCCCTCCCAGAAAAAAAAATGTTGTGAGAAAAACAACGCGAAAAAATATCGTACAGGCGAAAGAAACTTTCTATTGAAAAATACCTTGACACAATTATAGATTCTGGTAACACTACGGAAAAGGTGTATACGTTATTTTGATATATATATTATTATTTTGGTGCATATATTACTGAACATATCTTTGTCATTGTAACGTATTCTCTAATTTAATTTTTCTTTTTGGTTCCTGTACTCATATAAATTTGGGTATATTCTTGTGAAGTATTTTCTAACCTTAACGTTACATTTTCTCTTCTGGTGAAAGCTCGTTTGGGAACCTAACGATGGGTGAAACGTGAATGGAGAGCTAGCAGAAATTTGCTATGAGAGCGGTTGGTGGGAACTGATGTCGTATGGTCAGAGTCTGACGCTTGAATCGTTTACTTTGAATGATATTTTTCTTTGATATTGAAGTTTAAAATTATTGTAGAATTGACGAGACTTGGATATAATTTTGTGTTACGAGCATTTGCTTATTCAGCTGTTGAATCAACCATTGATTGATTACGATTTGGAATTATATTCTGTGATGTTGTACTGACTTTTGAGTGCCTACCGAGGACCAATAAACAGCAAATGATCTTGTAAGAAGGCATTTACCTGGCAATCAAATTCAATTCAGTACTTAATTACTACTATTTTGTATATTTAAGCTATCCGAAGCACGATTTAAACTTGACGGAACATTTCAGTAAGAAGAGCAAGCTTTACAGTGAAGTATTCTGGGATATTAGTTGTAAGGTAAGCATATAACAATATCTACAACCACTTGAACACTAAAATTCTACTTCGTAATTTGGAGTAGTGTCGAGATTTTTGTCTTTTGCGTCATTAAAATCCAAAAAAGTAAACCAACTACCAAATTCGACCAATTAACTGAGGATAGCTCGGGGAAAAGCTGGGAGATTTCCTGATTTCATGAGAAGCAGTTAATTGTTAATTATCTATTTTTTATAATCAATATAACGCGAGTAAAGGGTAAGGCTCTTGAAGTTTAAAATTCACCGAAGGTGCTGTCTGTGCGACATGGCAGTGTTCTTTTCTAACAGCGTCTCTTTATTGGCGTTACTGAGAACATCTCAATTCTTCGAAGAAATTCTTATCTGTTGCACCATACATGTAAGTTATCGATTACGCCATACCTGCAAGTTGTAACTAATTTGTCGATTTTTGAAGTACGTATGATAGCATACAAAATTTTAATATCTGATTCAGCCAAATTCCTTCTAACTTTAAATTTCAAAGAAATTTCTGTTTTTTCCTTACATTTCTTTGAAACTTCGGGAATATCCAGAATATTTATCAGATTCTTTTTTACTTTATCTATTTATTTAATTAAGGAAGATATACATATATCCTTTTTCTCCGACATATACATGTAAAAAAGACATGTATGTATGTATTGTGACGTACCTGCTCCGCAGGACGTACATGAGATAAAAGGCAGACAGCAGCGAGACATTCTGTCTGTGTAGCTTAGTTGGGAGAGCGACTTACTCCAGAGTGAGGGAACCCGCATTCGATGCCTCGCGGACGAACTTGTGTTTTCACATTGGCGCCAGAACTTCCGGGATGACCCGGCTGTTAAGTTCCTCGCAATGACGTGATATTCTTTCCACATGGTGAGACAGGAAAACTGAGAATCCCTTCTTCATTGCTTCGAAAAAATCAGTGTGATGTTACGTTCCACACACCAAATTGTCTGGGATTTCTCAAATGCACGTTCTTCATGGATGAATGCCTACAGCGACACATGGTCCCTGCTGAACCGTGGACCATGCATCCGGCCCTCTTTCGGGAAGGGGATGTGACGTGCCTTCCCCGCAGGACCCACATGAGACAAAAGTCAGATGAGAGCGAGATATTCTGTTCGTGTAGCTCAGTTGGGAGAGCGACTTATTCCGGAGTGAGGGAACCCGGGTTCGATGCTCGGCACGGACAAACTTGTATTTTCACAGTATATATATACACTGCATACCACCCAAAATGCAACACCAAGAAGGGCACGAGATAGCAACGCCAGATTTACTGGACACATAACAACAGATACAAAGATGAAACGATTAAGTTTACAGGGCCGCGCGACTTGCGGAACACGTAGACATCAATACATCGTGCGGCCCCCATGGCTGGCAATAACGGCCGCTACACGCCGCGGCATCGAACGAAAGAGGCTTTGGATGTTGGCTTGGGGTATGTCGGTCCAGGCTGCTTCCACACGTTGTCACAGTTCATCAGGCGTAGCCGCGGGTGGTGCTTGCCGTGCCACTCGGTTGTCGATCAGCGACCAGACGTGTTCGATATCGGGAGAACAGGCGGGCCCTGGCAGCACTGACACCTGGAGGGCCGTGAAGAATTGTTGCACGATGCGTGACACGTGCGTGCGCGCATCGTCCTGTTAAAACGTGGCCGTTGGCAGGTCCTGTAGGTAAGGGAGGACTACAGGCTCCAAAACGTCGGAGATGTAGCGGTTGCTGTTGAATGTACCGGCGATGCGCACCAGAGGGGTGCGGGTGTCATATCCAATTGCGCACCAAACCACAACGCCAGGCGACTGACCGGTATGGCGATGCATAATGCAGGTGTCATACAGTCTCTCGCCGCGGTGCTGCCACACGCGGATCCGACCAACGTGGTTTTGTAGGCAGAAGCGGAATTCGTCGGAGAAGACAATGTCTTGCCATTACGTAGTCCAGGTGAGGCGTTCAACGGCCCACTGCTGCCGCACTCACCGGTGGTGCAACGTCAATGGTAATCGGAGCAATTGGCGCCGTACAACAAGTCCCCGCTCCTGCAGACGACGTCGAACGGTACGTGCTGACACAGTTTGTTGCGCAACACACCCTAATTCCTGCGCTAACGTTCTTGATGTGGTGGTGCGAGCGGTCAATGCCCGCCGCACAACATGCCGGTCTTCTCGATCGGTGGTATGCCGCGGCTGCGGCAATCGCCCACGTCGGTCCGTCCGTCCCTCCTGCACCCACCGGATCCATACTCGCCTCACTGTGGCTGGATGTCGTCCCACACGGGCGCCGATGTCTCGGTACGATAAACCGATGTCGCGATAAGCCACTATCCGTCCTCTGTCGAACTCCGAAACGTGCTGGAATGACTCCCGTATTGTGCGATGAGGCATCAGGAAGCTTCTCACGCACAGGTCCGGCAGCACAACACACTTCCACTACTTACACCCCGCCTTCTGTGCACCCTTCTTATAGTGCTTCTTGGTGGCGTGCCGGGCGCACATGATTTGCATATGCGCTGCAATGCTAATCGTGTGCATGTCTTCACGCGGGCGACGCATGTTGCGAATTTCAGGTTAATCGGATGCTTCCTTCTTAGTGTTGCATTTTGGGTGGCTAGCAGTGTACATACACACATACCTAAACAAATACATCCACCCACCCATACATGCATACATGTACAAACAATGCATTCTCCCAAGGGTGGATCGGGACACCAGCACATTTACCGGTGGACCCCTCGAGGAATGACTCACTTTTTCGTATTTTTTTTGTTTAGAATTTTTGGAACGAATGAATATTTTTTTTTCTTTTGATTGAAGGTTTAACGACCATCGTGAACAACTCAATGGGTTATAAGCAGTTGCCCGTCCCTAATTTAGAGCAACTGGTTGTAAGGAAGGGAGAGAGCCAGTGCCGTAAGACAAACACAGCATCCATGCCTCATCGGGACTCGAACCCGTACCCCCTCGGACGAATGTCCATAAGCCATCGCTTTGACCACTGCGTCAGCGGGACGGCACGAATAATTATTTTGATACTTATAAATATTAAATGTTAATTTCATTTGAGATTTATTTCTGTCTGAAAAGTTGTTTGCTTAAAAAAGAGGGAATGTTTCCTTCTATCTATGTGCCGGGCGTTCCCTATTAAATCACACAACAAAATTCTCTGTACTTATCTCAGAAAGTGCCGCCGAACCAAACACATTGTTACTCAGCGAAAACAGTCTTGCTGGGCCAGCAGTGGCTCAGAATTATGTTGCCGCTGCCTAAAAGTCAATAAAATGTCACGGCGGCCATCACATGGGCCGGCAATTTGGGCCAGCAGGTGGCCAACACTTGGCACCTCCATCAGTTGAGATATGCCAGAACAGGGCCATTAGTTATCCATCACAAGCAGTGGCTGCCACAAGCTGCCCTTAAGCGTCTCTGCAAGTACGTGCCGTAAATGATGGCTTGGCGAATTTTGTCCGCCAATTTCCCAGTAGTAGTGAAATAAAGAAAAAAATATCCATAGTTACCCAAAGGCATAACTTCTCTTTCTTTCACAACGAAACTTGCCTGTCAAATATATTTATTATCCTAATGAATAAGTGATTAATCAGATAATCAGGCAATGAAGAACTGGTTACCAAATGTATGTATACCTAACCAGGCTTCTTGTTCAGGATCAGTAAGTTTTTGAATTGCAAAGTGTACGTTCAATACGAGTTTGTGTACCTAAACTTCGCTAAAGTGTTGAAGTGCTAATTTTTGTTGTGAGAAATGATTTCATCATGGACCATATTCCTCCAGGTAATTACTTTATAACTACAATTGCAAATTGATTTAAATATCATTTTGATAACATAAACGATTACTGTTTTGCTTCGAGTGAAAAAGTAGTGAAATTCATTTTTTGACTTATAAAAACAGACCCGCTTAGATCCGCGATCACTTTTATACCAGATGGTGGCCTATACATCTTAGTTTGAGTGGTAAAAGAAATTGGCTGCTCGCGAGTGTTCCCTTCCGAAATATTTAGGTCCAAAACTGTTGATATCACTCGGTAATTGAACATATGAATTGATTACCCCGCACTATGTTGCTCGCTAAATTGCAATATTGTATGTAAGTCCACTGACAACAGTATACAATTCAGTGTGTTACTGTTATTATTCGAATGAAATTTCCTCTATTACAGGTGAAATGGAGAATAACCTCACTGGAAGAGACATTTTTCAAATATAGAAGGAAAAAATCGGGTAGTAACTTGTCCGTGAAATGTCAGCACGCGATAAGTGTAATATCCACTCAGTTTGATGTGGAAAAGCTTCCAGAAGATGTCAAGAATGATGTACGACACGAGATATATCGAGTTTGCAGTGAAATTGCAGAGCGCTGGAAAAACTGTAATCCAGTGGAAGAGCGATTTTTAATAAAAAAATGCCGGCTAAAAATATTTGCTACCCCATAACGTTTTAACGGAAAATATTTTATCCAACACTTCTGGAACAGTACGCAGACAATCTGCATTACTGAAAGCAGTGACAGTTCGAAAAGTAGAAAAACAGAAAACCAACATAAAAGCTCGGAAACTGAAGAACTGGGTTATGCAGCTCAAATGAGTTTCGAGCGTCAAGTCAAGATGACGCTGCGAAATTACTCAACGTAGCTGCTAATACAACACCCACTCGTGCTTATAGAATAAACAAGAAAGATGACACCGAATTTTCGGGTGAAATAAGCACGTCTTTTGAATCCGTTCTGACGCAAATTAAATTTATCAAAGCTATTCAAAGCCAATGGAACCGGTATGGAAAACAATAGTATCTGACGGAGCAAAGAAGTTTTTCAATCGGGTTTTTAATCCCTCAGATTTTGCTGTAAATGGAATTATGAGCTTACGAACTTTTAGAAACAGAGATATCGACAAAAATAAGATGTGACTTTACGTCACTTGGTGGGAAAACCATGCATTATTTTAGGAAGAAAGTATTCTCAAAAGGTTTATCCATATAAGCGGTATCGGTACAAGAAAAAAAAATTAGTTGAGTTTTCAGGAGCCCAGATTTTGCAACAAACACTTCACAAGCAGAAATTAACACTTATTACCCCTGGTGGCTAAACCGTTATTTACCAAACATTAGAAATTATGTGAAAAATATTTTCCATCAGGTCTCGAATGCGATACAGGAAGAATTTTTCAAATCAGAGCTTTCGGAGCAGAAATAACGCCGAAAACCCAATTTACCTTTGTAACCCCTAGTGGAAAGTCTATGATTTACTTGAAAATTTTGAATTTGTAGGAAAAACATTTCGCATCGGAAACACTATCCAACATAGAAGGAATTTTTCAAATCGGACTCTTAGAAGTAGAGATATTGACAAAAATAAGGTATACATCTACGTCCCCTGGCGTAGAAACCATGCATTATTTCAAGAAGAAAATGTACCTAAAAGGTTTGTCGACATGAGTAATATTGGTCTACAAACGACGTTTTTTTAATCGAGAATTTAGAAGCTCATATTTTGCTGCAAATACATCAGAAGCGGAAATTAATATTTAGGCCCCTTGTTGGCCAAACCATTTTTTTTACAAAAATTAGAAATGATGTGCAAACGACTTCCCATCAGGAGCTGTATCCGGTGTAGAAAGAATTTTTCAAATCGGAGATTTAGAAGCAGAGATATAGGAGGAAGCGCAATTTACATTCACGCTCCCTAGCGGGAAGTCAATGCATTACTTGAAAATTTTGAAACTACATGAAAAATATGTCACACGGAAAACACTATTCAACAAAGAAGGAATTTTTCGAATCGGACTCCTAGAAGTAGAGATATTGACAAAAATAAGATATACATCTACGCCCCCTGGCGGACAAACTGTGGAATATTTTATACGCCCCCTGGCTGACAAACTGTGGAATATTTTAGGAAGAAAATATTTCGAAAAGGTTTATTGATGTGAGTGGCATCAATCCACGAAAGAAGTTTTTCAATCGATATTTTAGAAGCTCAGATTTTATGGCAAATACATCAGAAGCAAAAATTAACACTTGCGCCCCCTGGTGGCCAAAGTATTATTTACCAAAAATTTGGAGTTATATGCAAAAGAGTTTCCATCAGGAGGCGTATCCGCTGAAGAAAAAAGTTTTCAAATCGGAGTTTTAGAAGAAGTGTTATCGGGAAAAATGTAATTTATTTTTACACCCCCAAGCGGAAAATCTATACGTAATTTGAAAAAGTAACTATATCTAAAATACTCTCCGACATAAATGGAATCGAAAGATGAAAGAATTTTTTCAATCGGATGTTTAGAAGCAAATATGTGGAATAAAACGTATTTTTGACTTCGACATCATCTGCATTTACGCCCTCTAGCGGCAAAATTGTACATCGTAAAAAAAAAAACGAAATTAAGGATCGTCATTTGCATATTTCAAGCTTCCCAATGCGAAAACAATTTTTCAAATCGGACTAATAGTTGCAGAGATATCGTGGGTACAGACGGACGGACGGACAAACCGATAACATAAGCACGATCTTTTTTACGCTTTCCAACCGTAGGTTGAAGAAGCGTATATGCTCCAGCTTTGTCCGTCCGTCCGTCCGCACGATAACTGGCGTAAAAATGGTTCGATTTTGATGAAATTTTAGTGTGTCGTAGGGGACCACCTGGGGACGAACCCTATTGAAAATGGGACAAATGGGGGTCAAAAGTCAGGACATAGGAACGGAATCACTTCCATCGCCATTATGAGTCATAACTTACGTAAAAGTGTTTCGATTTGGATGAAATGTTGGTATGTTGTAGGGACCTGTCTGTTGACGAATCTTATTGAAAATGGGCGAAATGGGGTAAAGGTCAGGACACAAGAGCGGGATCTATTCCATAGCACTTATGCATCATAACTTCCGTAAAATTGCTTTGATTGCGACAAAACTTTATCATGTTATTTCGGAGATATACTGAACCAGTTCTGTTGAATATCATCCAAATGGATCAAAGGTCAAGGCACAGGGGTGAGATTTACCATTTTCCTCATAACTTGAGTAATAGCTTGAGTAATTATTTCTAGTATATTGGAAAGCGTGTCATAATCAATGCATTGCATGATTTTACTAATTTGTTTTACAAAAGACGTGCTAAAAAGACATGGGGAAACACACAAAAAAAAAAAAAAAAAAAAAACCCTGCTCCCATAATGCCGTATTCGCCTGACGAAGCTTTATCTTTATTTGTGGCAAAAAAAGTTAACGGAAAGTCAGAGCACATCAAGATTTGAACAGAGGCCAAGGCCAGAAATGCAAAATATTTTTTTATTTCAGCTATCACCACATCCAAGCCGCAAAAGAACGATGCTATTCACCAAAAAATTCAATCAACGTTGGCGATTCATTGGTGGAAGTGAAATTACAAGCAATTTTGGATCACACTTGCTTAAGAGTCCTAGAAGATCAAGTGCTTGTTCTTTAGACTTTTACAGAAATAAATCAGATCGACATGATTTTAGTTCCAAAATGGGACTATGATGGAAGTACAGGGCATATCCAGTGCAAGCAAAGAGCTGCAGCGCCGCACCGGTGGCGCGGTGGTCTAAGCGATGTCCTCTGATCATTCGTCCGAACGGGGTCCGGGTTCGAATCCCGGTGAGGCATGGATGTTGTGTTTGTCTTACGTCACTGGCTCTCTCCCTTCCCTGGAACCAGTGACCCTAAATTAGGGACGGGCGACTGCTTATAGCCCATTGAGTTGCTCACGGTGGTCGTTAAACCTCCAATCAAAAAAAAAAAAAAAAAAAAAGAGCTGCAGCAGGGGTAGCACGCACTGATATGTTTAATACCTCTTTTGTTTCACTTCAATTATACACCAATGGAGACAACAAGAAAATCATTTGGCAGAACCCACGACCCTCGTCAACCCAGTACTGAAGGCCTCTTCGGATGCAGTTTGTGAGGGAGACAACTGCTCTTGCTGAACAAGAAATTAATTATATAGAAGATCAGATATCCAATTCAACAGCGACATCAACAACTACTGGCGTTACACATCAAATGACGATGACAATGGTGGACGGAAACATTTGCAATGCAGCCAGCAACACAGCATCGTCTCAAGTATGTTGCATTTGTAGGGCAACCCCAAAAGATATAAATAATCTCCAATCTCTAAAGGTGAAAAATACAGATGTATCAACCTACAAGTATGGTTTATCCACTCTTCATGCATGAATGCAGTTCATGGAGTGCCTTTTTACGCTTTCCAACCGTAGGTTGAAGAAGCGTATATGCTCCAGCTTTGTCCGTCCGTCTGTCCGCACGATAACTCGCGTAAAAAAGGTTCGATTTCGATGGGGACGAACCCTATTGAATATGGACGAAATGGGGTCAAAGGTCACGTCATAGGAGCGGGATCCATTCCATTGCCCTTATGCGTCATAACGCCCGTAAATATGGTTCGATGTCGATGAAATTTTAGTATATTGCAGAACACCTGGGGATGAACCCTGTTGAAAATGAGTAAAGTGGGGTCAAAGGTCAGGATATAGGAGCGGAATGCATTCCATTGCCTTTATGCGTCATAACGTGCGTAAAAATGGTTCGATTTCGATGAAATTTTATTATGTGGTAGGGGACCACCTGGGGACGGTCTTATGACGTCACAACTCGCGCTTAAGATGTTGGCGCGCGGTCACGCTATCTGTCTCATTACATCACGCATTGTGTGTGGATCCTATTAAAGTTTTATGACGTCACACTCTTGCGAGCAAATGGTCGCGATTCCCATCTGACTCATTACGTCACGCGTTGTGTGCGTATGTCCGTCCGCACGATAACTCACGTAAAAATCGTTCGATTTCGATGAACTTTTAGTATGTGGAAGGGAAGGAACCCTATTGAAAGTGAACGAAATGGGATCAAAGGTTAGGACATAGGAGCGGGATCCATTCCACTGCTCTTATGCGTCATAACTAACGTTAAAAAGGTCCGATTTTGATTAAATTTTAGTATGTGGTAGGGGACAAACCCTATTGTCCCCTACCACTTGGGGACAAACCCAGTTGAAAATGGGCGAAATGGAGTCAAAGGTCAGGACTTAGGAGCGGAATCACTTCCATCGCCATTATGCGTCATAACTTACGTTAAAATTCTTCGATTTGGATGAAATGTTAGTATATTGTAGGGGCCTGCCTGGGGACGAATCCTATTGAAAATGGGCGAAATGGGGTCAAATTTTAGGACACAGGAGCGGAATCTATTCCATAGCCCTTATGCATCATAACTTACGTAAAAATGCTTCCATTGCGAAAAAACTTTATCATGTTATTTCGGAGGTTTACTGAACGGGTTCTGGTAAATATAATCGAAATGGGATCAAAGGTCAGGGCACAGGACCAAGATTTATTCCACAGCCATTATCCTCATAACTTGAGTAATGATTTCTGGTATGTTGGAAATCGTATTATAATCAATGCATTGCATGATTTTACTAACTTGTTTAACATATCCTATAGATTGGAAATTAAAAAATGGCAAATTCCTAACGACAAATGGCAATTCCTAACGAAAAAATGGCAAATTCCTAACTAATATGCAGTACACAAGAGAAAAAAACCCCCCATACAAAACCAATTAAAAAAAAATCGATTTACTCATTGACCAGGAGAAATCAGGAGGAAGCCGCACGGCGAATTATGGTAACAAAGTCCAAAGGTTTTTCCAATGTTACCACGAATCGGCGGAATTTTCCAGTATTAATGAGAATCTTATATGTCGATCTGCAATTCTTTTTCAGACAATGCTTTTTGGGTACGAAGTCGATGCTGATGCATTCGATAAGTACATTACTGAAACCGCAATACTCTTTGTCGAGATGTATCATTGGTTCTACATGCCTGCGAGTGTGCACAAGATTCTAGTCCATGGACCTCACATTATTTCAAACGCACTTCTTCCGATAGGCCAATTATCAGAAGAGGCTAAATAATATAGAAATAAGGAATCAAAATGTTACAGACGAAGACATTCAAGAAAAATTTGTAGGTCCTCCACAAATCAAGACATACACTATATTGACTAAAGTCACCGGACACCCCTTCAAAAGTAAATGAACGGATCCGCTGCGTTGTTAAGATGCGCGGTACAGCTACAAGCGGTACAAAAACAAGCCTGCAGCTGACCGCGATCATATCACACTGTGAGGGTGAGTGAAAGCGTCGCTGCGGGAGAGAACTGACTTTGAGAAAGGAAATATTGTTGGGTGTTATATTAGTGGGTTGTCCATAAGAGAAACCGAGAGGCGTTTATACATACCCAAGTCATCTGTTTTGGATGTACTGAATAAGTGGGAGACACATGGCTTGCCTGAAGCAGCAAAACGTACCGGCAGACCAAAGAAAATCAGTGATAGAGTAGGTCGAAGCCTCAGGAGAGTCTTTACAGCTAATCGACGGACCTCAGTGTGCAGGTGAGTAAAATGCTGGAACCTCGGTATGTACACGTACCATTCGCAGAGAACTTCACTCCATGGGTTACCGTGGTCGTGTGGCTGCTCATAAGCCTTTCATCTTCACTCGGAATGCTACTCGTCGTTTAGCATGGTGTAAAGAACATTTATCGTGGATCGTAGATCAATGGGAACGGGTCCTATGGACTGATGAATCCAGATACACGATCCTTCAGTCTGGTGGCAGTGTATGGGCATGGCGGCAACCAGGGGAACGCTATTTACCACAGTGTACTGTTTTTACGGTCAGGTTTGGAGCTGGCAGTGTACTCGTGCGGGGTGTTTTTCGACGTGTGGTTCCGGCCCATTGGTTAACGTGGAAAAAGCTGTTAACCAGCACGTCTATCTCGATATTCTGGACAATTATGCCCTACCAACTGTGTGGCAATACAATGGAACCGAGCCTTGTTTGTACCAGCAGATAATGCACCGAGCCACAAAGCAAGGATTGTTACACCGCTTGGTTTGACGATAATTCCGTATCGTGTGTGGACTTGGCAGCACAGAGCCCTGACCTTAATCCCATAGAGCACCTATGGGATGAATTAGAGCTCCGCATTAGAAGTTTGGAACCAAGGACTACTACTAAGCAACAGTTAGCGGCAGCATTATGTACTGAATGGAAGCGCATACTTATCGCTGTGTTCCAAAACCTTGTCGAAAGCATGTCTCGAAGGATCAGTGCATGCATTAAGGCCAAAGGTAGACCGACACCGTACTAATGCATGTCAATAAATGCTATGTTGTGTTTCTATTCTATATATCCGATGACTTTTGTCAATATAGTGTATTCCACTTATTGTTAGTTTCTGCTGATCGGCTCATATCAAGTCTCGCCCCTCCACCTAAAAGAAAACACAAACAATTTTTTCCTCATCAGTTGGGTCTAATCAAAAGTCCTGAAATATCAGAAGCAGTTTCATTGTTGAACATTTCAAGCTCAAGCGACAGTGCACAAGATAGTGATATAGATAGTGACTATTAAACCCTGTTTTTATGCAAAAAAAAAAAAAAATCAAATAAATAACCTATTGAAATTGTTACTTTGTTTCATTTTGACTCCTAACAAAACATATCACACAATTCCTCAAGCGTTAGAACTGATTTATTCACTTTGGCCACGTTTTTGGGAGTATGTCCGACAGCTCGCTGGGGAAATTTCCTCAACAAGTCCGGAAAAATGCCCTGTGGATTAGGGTAGTATCGAACTACGACAGATTGTTTGCTAAGCGGACACTTTAACCACTATACTAGGTTCCCACGTGCGAGCAGGTGCTTGAAGGTGAGTCTCTTTCTTATGCGATGAGAAACGAAGGTTTTTGTTTTTAATTTTACAATATTGCAAGTTATTTTTCAGAAATATCCGTTCATATAATTCATAAATTTATTTTTTCAGCGTAACGATTTTTTTATTTACCTTAAGGTAACTTCACTCACTTTCAACGAGTGTACCAACTTTAAGATGTTTACCAAAGTTTTGTGTTGTCTTTGTGGTCTTGAAAGGCGATTATGTAATTAATATATTTACCCGTTCATGTCACATTTTGTTGCATTTTTGATGTTGTATCTATTTTCCCACGGTCCGAAGCTACATTTGTTCAAATTAGGAAATATATTTTATTTTACTTCTGGTTACTTTTTGCAGCAAATTACTCCAATCTTGTGTATTCTACCCATGAATGAGTGCATTATATTCACACGGGGTTGCTTTTCTTTTTCTTTTTCCCCCCAAATACTTGATTATTTCGTTATGAAAACACCGATTTTATACGCGTATAATTCTTATTTTTTTCCAACATGACGATTTTTTAATGTCTTTCCGGGACTTTTGTTTGAAGCGATTTAACGAAAGATTATACGATACATTTACTAAGTTCTAAAAAATTATTTCTTGTTATTTATGGGAATGGAGTGCACATGTTTCATGGCTGTTTGTATTCTCGATTCTTTGTATGTTAGTGCAGGAATTTTGTTAAGAAATGAGTTTCTATAAATACATGAAAGTAATTAACTATTTCTTACAGTTCATTAATTATTCATATAGTTTTTCTCCGACTATAATCATCGTCGAACCGGCATTTCATTAGGAAATTAATTCGTCTGTCTACATATGACTTTTTTTCTTAACATTCACTAAAATAACACGATGGCGTTGTCTTCGACTAACTGGTACCAGAGAGACTGTGCACGTGTTGCTTCTGCACATGATCACTCCCGTTGATTCCACCTTGTGTAGGAGCTGCTTCGGTTGCCAGCTACGGGCCATTCGTGGAGGTTGCTTGGAGGCCTGTAATTCATGGCGGTGCTGCAGGGCCATCAACGGCCGCCAATTGAGGGCGCTAACAAGAACGGATCGGTACCGTACCGTGAGCGGCAGATTTCAGCAACAGTGACCCATCACTGCCAGCTGGTGGCCAGGAGTTTCCCGACCCTTGTGTTTTTGCTTGGTATAGATTATGTAGTTAGACGTAGGTTTGCTGGACTTGGAACACAGGATCATTGGTATGCCCCACCCTCCTTTTATCATCTTGAAAGAAACATTAGCACCCATTATGATGGTTCATAATCCCCACACCCTTATCCACAGAGCATAATGCGATTCTCCCCGGAGACATTCCAAAATCCCTGACCAACTCAAATCTATCTTAAAAGAAACAACGACTTACCAATACTGGTTCACACACATGGGACAAAATGGTGGTTAATGGCTCAAAATAATGAGAATACCTAAAAAAAAATGCGTCTACTCAGGGATGAGATATGAATACCATTGCTCAGTACGCGATCAGTGACCAAATAAATGTAAGAATTAATTGCGTAGGAAAATTGCTACGTGCACATTTCTACTTTCAGAATGGTCTTTATGGTGATTCAGACGTACTATGTATATGGGGTCTTCAAGAGATTCGTGATTTTTTTAGAGTCAAAGCCAAATTTTTCGAAGAAAATAATTATCTGCAACAGCGGTGATGAGGGGAGGGGAGAGGAGGCGGTTGCCCTCCCACTTAACTGCCCCTACTTTTTTAATTACTTTTTTAAATTTACGGACAGCGCCACCCCTCTCCTCCCTGGCTAACAGCGTTGTCACCTAGGAACCCTGCACGATTCCGTCCACGACAAGGCGTGTCCATGGCAACCGCCTCGACCAGGCCAATTACCTCTGCCTGGTAGTTTCGCCGCTTACCGGTCGTCTCGAACAGTCTTTATAGAAAGCTTCTAGAAGCCAAGATTATCTATTTAAGGAACACGAACCTCACTTCAGTCAGTCCGTGTCCGGAATTTTTATCTTGCGACATTAACTTGTCAGCGTCGCGAGTGAGAAAAATGAAGAAAGATGCAGAAAAAACGTTACTGCATTTTTTTGGTAGAAAACAGAAAGTCATAGAAGAAAGCATTGAATCCGAAAACTCTGCCGCTACATCGGCAGCTACTTCTGTAGCTGGTATTTCCACTAATATTGACGAACCTGACTGTTCATCTAATTGTTTTGTGTGTGTGTGTGTGTGTGTGTGTATGACAGTGAAAGCCAAGTGAGCAAACCTTCTGAAGTTGTACATTACTTATTTTTAAACCAGTCTGAGTCTAACCTCCACAGACGAGATCCACTTTGTGACCAAGATGCTGTCCTCGAATATTTTAAAGACGGACCATTCGAGCCTTTCCTGGCACAATTTCCAGAGACTAAAGGAAGAAGATTTAGAAGTGTATGGTATTCACAGTTTAAGTTACTTGAATACAGTGTCTCTGGCGACAAAGCCTTTTGTTTTCCGTGTCGATTATTTGGCAGTATCGGTAGTTATGATGACACATTTATTACTAACGGGTTTAATAACTGGAAAAAGGCAACTCAACGCTTTCAAGAACATGAACGTATTTCTTCTCATTTGAGCTCTTTGCAACGCTGGCAAGAAGGTTAAATCTAAAGAAAGTGCAGCAGAGAAGATTTCACCATTATTTCATTGAAGCTTCACCGAAATTCCATGCAATTTTTATAAAGATAGAGGAAGGGGCTATCGGTGTAACTAATAAAACAAAATCTAGAACAAACTTGTCTCTCAAGGCACTGAGTGATACTAGATTTAGCAGTAGATATGAAAGTCTGCGAGCTGTTTTAACAGCATTTGCCAGAAATAACACAGACTCTGAAAGAATATGAAGCGATTGATCCAACGGTTGGTGGTGAGGTTCATGCGTTGATCTTGCGTATAAAAAATAAAAAAAAATTGTATTTGGGCTGAATATGATGAAACAAGTATTTGAAAAGACAAACATTCTTTCAAAATACATTCAAGATAACAATATTTCAGTTCGCGAAGTTGTTGATGTTGCCAAGCGGATTGAAATAGCTATTGCAGATTTTCTCAAAGGAAAATAATTTTGACATGATTTGGTCTGAGACGAAGATATTTTGTGAAAAACATGGATTTGAAAGCACACATATTAAACGTGACTCTATCAGCAACAAAGAGTTCAAAGAAGCTTGTTCTGAAGCCTACGAGATTGAATGTGACCGCTTATCTGCAGAAATTGATATATTCTCTAGGAAAGAAATATTAAAAGCTGATCGTACATTAATTTTCAGATTGGTGTTAGAGTTTGAAGCTGAAAATTCTCACAATCAAGTTGTATACCCAAATATTGTGAAGCTCTTGAAATTGTTTTTAACAGTTCCCGTGTCAACAGCTTAGCCGAACGATCTTTCAGTGTTCTCAAAAAGGCAAAAAACTATTTAGGAAACTCAACAAAACAGGATTGTTTAACACATCTGGCATTGCTGGCCATAGCCAATGAAAAAACACAAATAAACTTAGATGAATATGTAGAAATGTACTCTAGAAGAAAGCAAAGATACTTATCATTATTTCAAGTCTCACAGACTAGTAAGTCTCATTATTTTTCAATACTTTTTGAGTTCCTTTTTTAATTCAACAATTGAATTTATAATCATATGCTAAAATTAAATAGTTCCACATAACAATGCATCATGCTTGAGGCATGAATTATTTCATGTAGCAAAACGTTTTATCTAATTAGTTCCACTTTTTTTTTGTACATTTAGTATTCACATTTTCACCCTCACCCCCTTTATAACGACAAATCCTTACCTCCCTCCCCACCCAATTTTGGCACCTAATCGCCCCCACCAATTATCTGGTACCACACCCTGTTTGAAGTGTGATTTGATGCTGTACTCCATCATGAGCGAATTTCTAAAATTCTTTCACCTTTAAATTGGTAAAATTTGTTCACAATGGAATTGGTTTCACAATTCCCATATCAGCCGTTATCTTTCGTCCAGGATCCGACAGAAATTTTTTCATGAAAAAATGTATGAAACTGCTCCTTTGTACGTACGTGTTTTGCTGTATTGGACAGTAAAACTTAAACTCCTAGTCTAATTTGGTCGTCTCAGTCCTTCCCAGCATCCACTCAAACAGTTCAAAACGTTGCTTTTAGTGCTCTTCCTACTGAAATTATGGATGATGTGGAATAACAGGTTTAAATAAGCGAAATTTTTTTTTTGAACATTTGCTCTTCTTAGAAATATAAGGATGAAGCTGCTGTGCTTTGTTGCTATCGTCAGTAACAATAACTGTCAGAATAAATAAATAAAACGTTCATAAAATAGTAATGGAATTTCAAAAAATGAGAAAGGTGTGAATCCCCATTCTGTAATCTCAGAACACACTCTGGTTGTTAGGTCCCTTCGTAAATGTTCTTTCCCCGACGCTTTATCGTAGACAGACTAATTTGCTTTGTGCTGCCATCTGTTGAGAACAAAATGTAAAACACATTATGATCTAATCATGTTAATTCCACACTGTGATGATCGAGAACAAAAATAAATCTCAGAAGTGTTTTGCTTTGGAGCATTTCAGGTGCGTCGATAAACGTGTCGTCAAACAAACTTATGTTGAAAAGAAATGAATTTAGCATGCTCAAATGGGACTTTTTAGAAGCTTGGTTTTAAGAACACTGACTGCTAGGTTCAGAGTAAGACGTAAATCTATTATCGCACTCTCTGGAAAAACACGGATACTAATAAATGCAATCCTCCTAAATGTTTTTTTAGTAAGCCATTAATCACCGTTACAGTTAAACTCCTACAGCGCTTTATCAAAATAATAGAAGCATTTACTGGTGTGGAGAACGTTTTATTAACAAACTGTAAGCCCCTCCTCGGGCTTTCAGAACAGAAGCAATTCGACTTAAAATAGACTTATAAAAGTCATGCACATACAATAATGGAATTTGAGACCATTCTTCCTGTGAAGTATGACTCAACTGTGCCAGTGATGTTGGAGGGGAAAAGGGTGATCCGATATTTTGTTCGAGATATTCCCAGAAATATTCAGTAATATTGAGGTCTGGAGATTGAGGTGGTCAGGGATGCTGCTATACCTCATCCTCTTGCTCCCCAAACCACAACTTAACACATTTCGCGCAATTCAGAGGAGCAATGTCAGCTTGAAACCAGGGACGGTCGTTAGGGAACAATACCAGCAACATTGGACGCAAGTGGTCCCCAAGAATTGATTCTTACATTGCAGGTGTGACATGTCCCTGCAGAATAACCAATAGCTTTAAGGAATGTCCTGATATGGCATCCAACGCATCAAGGATCCACCTCCATGCATTGCAGTCAGAACCAAACAGTCGGGGTGATACGCTTCTGGAGGATTTCGCCAGACGTACACTCCAGAATTTGAAACGGGTCAAAAAATTTAGGTTCAATTATGTATATCATCATCATCATCATCATCATCATCATCATTGTCAACCATTATCAATCCACTGCTGGATGAAGGTCTCCCCAAGTTTCTTCCACAACGGCCTGTCTTGTGCCAGTGTCCTCCATGTCACTCTTGCATACTTTCGAATTTCATCCACCCATCTCCCATGTGGTCTTCTTCTGGGTCTTTTCCTGTCCCTTGGAATCCAATCTAAAATTTCAGCTGTCCATCGATGGTCTGTCCTTCTGGCAGTATGTCCAGCCAATTGCCATTTCAGGGATTTAGCTCTGATCATGATGTATTCCACTCTTGTCATTTTTCGGATCCACGAGTTCCTCTTCTTATCTCTCCTGGTTACACCAAGCATGCACCTCTCCATGCTGCTTTGAGTTGTCTGCAGCCTTTGTATGTCTCTTTTAGTTAAGGTCCACGTCTCTGCACCATACGTAAGCACTGGAAGGATGCATTGATCAAACACTTTTCTTTTAAGACATAATGGCATATTGCTCTTGAAAATTATGCTGTTTCTTTTAAAAGCTATCCAGGCAAGTATTGTACGCCAATTAATTTCTTCATCAATGTGACCCTCACTTGATATCTGCAGTACAAGATAAACGTACGTGCCTGTTATCTCCAGCTTTTCTCCATCAATCGATAAATCTTCATTTCTTGTAAAAGCATTGAACATCACTTTTGTCTTCTGAATGTTCATTTTTAATCACACTTCTTTACTCTTGTCAGCTAGTTCCTGGATCATACTCTGCAGCTCTGATGGGGTAGTTGCAAAAATGACTATGTCATCAGCAAAACGAAGGTGGGTTAGATAATCTCCATTAATCTTTATCATTTTGTTTTCCCAGTTCAGTGATTGAAAAACATTTTCGAATGTGGCATTAAAGAGCTTCGGAGATATGGTGTCACCTTGTCTCACTCCCTTTCCAATTTTAATGTCTGTTGTATTTTCAAACAGCCGAATCTTTGCACTTGCATTTTCATAGATGATATTAATAATATTTATGTATGCATCTTCAATACCGCAGGATTTCAGAGCCATTGTAACTGCTGATAGCTTCACCGAATAAAAGGCTTTTTCATAATCGATAAAAGTCATGCACAATGGAAGTTCATATTCCCTCGCTCTTTCAATTAGTTCTCTCAGTACGTGGATATGATCTATTGTGCTGTAGCCACTCCTGAATCCAGCTTGTTCTTTCGGCTGAGCCATGTCCAGTGTTACCTTCAAGCGGTGTGAAAGAACTTTAGTGAAGATTTTATAAACCACTGATAGGAGGCTGATATATCTGTAGTTCCTGAGATCCTCAATGTCACCTTTTTTATGTAACAGGATCATTGTAGCGTTGTTCCATTCCTCAAGAATATTCCCTTCATTAAGGCATCGAGTGAAAATTTGGGCGAGTACTGTTTCGATTTCTCCACTTGCTTCTTGTATGATGTCTACAGTAATTCCATCTTCTCCTGGAGCTTTTCCCCGCTTCATGTTCCTGATGGCATGTGCAACTTCTGCTGGGAGGACTGGAAGAACTCTGGTACTGGTACCTTTCATGTCTGGAGTACATGTATCATCCCTTTCATATAATTTGGAGTAGAAATCTTTCACTCTTGTCAAACTTTCGCCTCTTATTCTTGTTACAGAACCATCTTCTTTCCTTAGTGCCATAATCTGTTTTTTTCTTTTACTGAGATGTCCCTTTGCTATCTTTAGGCTTTGGTTGTTTTCAATTGCTTTCCTCACTAGTTCACAGTTAAATTTCCTTACGTCTTCAGTGATACTTTTTCGTACTGCCATGCATAGCTCTATATATTCCACTTTGGAAGTCACATGTTCGTTAGTTGTCCTCATCTCTCTTCTTTTTTGCATCAACATTTTCGTTTTTCCTGATAATTTGTTCACATGCAACTTGTTCTTAGACCCAGCTAATTTTGTAGCGGTTTCCATAAGAGCTTTGGTTTCTTTTCTGTTAACTTCAGAAATATCCACTTCTTCCGATGTTAGGCCTTCTAAAGCACAGATTCTGTTCTTCAGTTCCAACTTGAAGGTATCATGGTGTTTTTTTTAGGTTGGTTATGTCAATACATTTTGTTTGTCTTATGAGCTTGCCACGTTCGAGTTTAGTGTTGAGGTGCTTCTTGCATCTCACCAATCTATGGTCACTACCTGTGTTGAACTTGTTTAGCACACTGCAGTCTTCTATGACGAATTTTTTGTTACACATAATAAAATCAATTTCATTTGTCGTCCCATTTGGATGTCTCCATGTCCATTTCCTGTGTGGCTTTTTCTTAAAAAGGAGTTCAAGATGAAAAACCTTTCTGCCTCTGCAAACTCAACGAGACTATTTCCACGCTGGCTTCTGTTGCCGTGACCGAATTTACCTACCGAAGTTTCATTCTGTTGCCGTTGCCCTATTTTTACAATGAAATCTCCCATAATTATCTTTAAGTGCTGCTTACCTTTATTATTTAGATGACGAATTTCCTCATAAAATTCTTCAATTTCTTCTTCAGGATGACTTGTGGTTGGTGCATAAGTTTGAATAATCTGAGCCTGGTATCTTCTCGAGAGTTGGATAACGAGTCGTGCAGCTCTGTCAGAGGAACTTAAAACTTCTACAACTTTATCCTTCAGTTTCTTTTTTATTATAAATCCAACACCTCTATTTCTGCCAGTATCTGTCCCACGATAGTAGAAGAGATGTCCACTTTTCAGTTCAATGAGATCTTCTCCTTTTCTCCTTACCTCACTTAGCCCGATGATGTCCCACTTGATGCTTTGTAGTTCCTCTTCCAATTCAAGAAGCCTTGAATCAGAAGATAGGGAGCGTCCATTATACGTAGCCAAGGTCAGCATCAGATGGCAGCTTAGTCCAGTCCTCCGGGGATTCTTAGCACCCTCTGCCTTCATGTCGTACTGGCTGCTGCCTTGGCCAGGTACATTCCAGCTGGCGGAGACTGAGGGCCAAGATTTAAGTTGTGGCGTCATTATGTATATATATAAATATATATATATATATATATGTATCTTCTGATTCAAGGCTTCTTGAATTGGAAGAAGAACTACAAAGGATCAAGTGGGACATCGTCGGGCTAAGTGAGGTAAGGAGAAAAGGAGAAGATCTCATTGAACTGAAAAGTGGACATCTCATCTACTATCGTGGGACAGATACTGGCAGAACTAGTGGTGTTGGATTTATAATAACAAGAAACTGAAGGATAAAGTTGTAGAAGTTGAAAGTTCCTCTGACAGAGCTGCATGACTCGTTATCCAACTCTCGAGAAGATACCAGGCTCAGATTATTCAAACTTATGCACCCACCACAAGTCATGCTGAAGAAGAAATTGAAGAATTTTTGAGGAAATTCGTGATCTAAATAATAAAGGTAAGCAGCACTTGAAGATAATTATGGGAGATTTCAATGCAAAAATAGGGCAACGGCAACAGAATGAAACTTCAGTAGGTAAATTCGGTCACGGCAACAGAAACCAGCGTGGAAATACTCTCGTAGAGTTTGCAGAGGCAGAAGGGTTTTTCTTCTTGAACTCCTTTTTCAAGAAAAAGCCCCACAGGAAATGGACATGGAGACATCCAAATGGGACGACAAGTGAAATTGATTTTATTATGTGTAACAAAAAATTCGTCATAGAAGACTGCAGGGTGCTAAACAAGTTCAACACAGCAGTGACCATAGATTGGTGAGATGTAAGATGCACCTCAACACTAAACTCGAACGTAGCAAGCTCATAAGACAAACAAAATGTATTGACATAACCAACCTTAAAAAACACCATAATACCTTCAAATTGGAACTGAAGAACAGATTCTCTGCTTTAGAAGGCCTAACATCGGAAGAAGTGGATATTTCTGAAGTTAACAGAAAAGTAACCAAAGCTCTTATGGAAACAGCAACAAAATTACCTATGTCTAAGAACAAATTGCATGTGAACAAATTATCAGGAAAAACCAAAATGTTGATGCAAAAAAGAAGAGTGATGAGGACAACTAAAGAAGATGTGACTTCCAAAGTGGAATATATAGAGCTATGCAAGACAGTACGAAAAAGTATCACTGAAGACGTAAGGAAATTCAACTGTGAACTAGTAAGGAAAGCAATTGAAAACAACCAAAGCCTAAAGATAGCTAAGGGACATCTCAGTAAGGGGAAAAACAGATTATGGCACTGAGAAAAGAAGATGGTTCTGTAACAAGAAATAGAGGCGAAAGTTTGACAAGAGTGAAAGATTTCTACTCCAAATTATATGAAAGGCATGATACATGTACTCCAGACATCATGAAAGGTACCAGTACCACAGTTCTTCCAGTCCTTACAGCAGAAGTTGCACATGCAATCAAGAACATGAAGCGGGGAAAAGCTCCATTAGAAGATGGAATTACTGTAGACATCATACAAGAAGCAAGTGGAGAAATCGAAACAGTACTCGCCCAAATTTTCACTCGATGCCTTAATGAAGGGAAAATTCTTGAGGATTGGAACAACGCTACAATGATTTTGCTACATAAAGAAGGTGACATTGAGGATCTCAGGAACTACAGACCTATCAGCCTCCTATCAGTGGTTTATAAAATCTTCACTAAAGTTCTTTCACACCGCTTGAAGGTGACACTGGACATGGCTCAACCAAGAGAACAAGCTGGATTCAGGAGTGGCTACAGCACAATAGATCATATCCACGTACTGAGAGAACTAATTGAAAGAGCGAGGGAATATGAACTTCCATTGTGCATGGCTTTTATCGATTATGAAAAAGCCTTTGATTCGGTGAAACCATCAGCAGTTGCAATGGCTCTGAAATCCTGCGGTATTGAAGATGCATACATTAATATTATTAATAACATCTATGAAAATGCAAGTGCAAAGATTCGGCTGTTTAAAAATACAATACACATAAAAATTGGAAAAGGAGTGAGACAAGGTGACAACATATCTCCGAAGCTCTTTAATGCCACATTGGAAAATGTCTTTCAATCACTGAACTGGGAAAACAAAGGGATAAAGATTAATGGAGATTATCTAACCCACCTTCGTTTTGCTGATGACATAGTCATTTTTGCAACTACCCCATCAGGGCTACAGAGTATGATCCAGGAACTTGCTGACAAGAGTAAAGAGGTGGGATTAAAAATGAACTTTCAGAAGACAAAGGTGATGTACAATGCTTTTGCAAGAAATGAGGATTTATCGATTGATGGAGAAAAGCTGGAGATAACAGACACGTACGTTTATCTTGGACAGCAGATATCAAGTGAGGGTCACATTGGTGAAGAAATTAATCGGCGTACAAAACTTGCCACGAGAGCTTTTGGAAGAAACAGCATAATTTTCAAGAGCAATATGCCATTATGTCTTAAAAGAAAAGTGTTTGATCAATGCATCCTTCCAGTGCTTACGTATGGTGCAGAGACGTGGACCTTAACTAAAAGAGACATAAAAAGGCTGCAGACAACTCAAAGCAGCATGGAGAGGTGCATGCTTGGTGCAACCAGGAGAGATAAGAAGAGGAACACGTGGATCCGAAAAATGACAAGAGTGGAAGACATCATGATTAGAGTTAAATCCCTGAAATGGCAATGGGCTGGACATACTGCCAGAAGAACAGACCATCGATGGACAGCCGAAATTTTAGATTGGATTCCAAGGGACAGGAAAAGACCCAGAAGAAGACCACATGGAAGATGTGTGGATGAAATTCGAAAGTATGCGGGAGTGACATGGAGGAGACTGGCACAAGACAGACCGCTGTGGAGGAAACTTGGGGAGACCTTCGTCCAGCAGTGGATTGATAATGGTTGACAATGATGATGATGATGATATATATATATATATATATATATATATATATATATGGGTGGTAAGGTCAGGTGATGCGCAACTTCACAGCCTCTTCTTGACAAATATCAACCCTGCTATCTCGTAGTGCATCCTGTTCCCACTGAAGGGGCTCCGCCGACCGCCAAAAGCGGTATAACTATAATATCGGGATTAGAGGAAATGCTATCCCACACTTACCAAACCGCTTCACAACCTGCGTGGTGAGTTATGACTCCACAACTTAAATCCTTGCCCTCAGTCTCCGCCATCTGGAATGTACCTGACTAAGGCAGCGGCCAGTGCGACATGAAGGCAGAGGGTGCTAAGAATCCCCGGAGGACCGGACTAGGCTGCCATCTAATGCTGACCTTGGTTACGCATAATGGACGCTCCCTATCTTCTGATTCAAGGCTTCTTGAATTGGAAGAGGAACTACAAAGCATCAAGTGGGACATCATCGGGCTAAGTGAGGTAAGGAGAAAAGGAGAAGATCTCATTGAACTGAAAAGTGGACATCTCTTCTACTATCGTGGGACAGATACTGGCAGAAATAGAGGTGTTGGATTTATAATAAAAAAGAAACTGAAGGATAAAGTTGTAGAAGTTTTAAGTTCCTCTGACAGAGCTGCACGACTCGTTATCCAACTCTCGAGAAGATACCAGGCTCAGATTATTCAAACTTATGCACCAACCACAAGTCATCCTGAAGAAGAAATTGAAGAATTTTATGAGGAAATTCGTCATCTAAATAATAAAGGTAAGCAGCACTTAAAGATAATTATGGGAGATTTCATTGTAAAAATAGGGCAACGGCAACAGAATGAAACTTCGGTAGGTAAATTCGGTCACGGCAACAGAAGCCAGCGTGGAAATAGTCTCGTTGAGTTTGCAGAGGCAGAAAGGTTTTCCATCTTGAACTACGTTTTCACGAAAAAGCCACACAGGAAATGGACATGGAGACATCCAAATCGGACGAAAAGTGAAATTGATTTTATTATGTGTAACAAAAAATTCGTCATCAAAGACTGCAGTGTGCTAAACAAGTTCAACACAGGTAGTGGCCATAGATTGGTGAGATGCAAGAAGCACCTCAACACTAAACTTGAACGTGGCAAGCTCATAAGACAAACAAAATGTATTGACATAACCAACCTAAAAAAAACACCATAATACCTTCAAGTTGGAACTGAAGATCAGAATCTCTGCTTTAGAAGGCCTAACATCGGAAGAAGTGGATATTTCTGAATTTAACAGAAAAGTAACCAAAGCTCTTATGGAAGCAGCAACAAAATTAGCTGGGTCTATGATCAAGTTGCATGTGAACAAATTATCAGGAAAAACCAAAATGTTGATGCAAAAAAGAAGAGAGATGAGGACAACTAAAGAAGATGTGACTTCTAAAGTGGAATATATAGAGCTATGCAAGTCAGTACGAAAAAGTGTCACCGAAAACGTAAGGAAATTCAACTGTGAGCTTGTGAGGAAAGCAATTGAAAACAACCAAAGCCTAAAGATAGCAAAGGAAAATCTCAGTAAGGGAAAAAAAAACAGATTATGACACTGAGAAAAGAAGATGGTTCTGTAACAAGAAATAGAGGCGGAAGTTTGACAAGAGTGTTAAGATTTCTACTCCATATTATATGAAAGGGATGTTACATGCAATACAGACATCATGAAAGGTACCAGTACCAGAGTTCTTCCAGCCCTCCCAGCAGAAGTTGCACATGCAATCAAGAACATGAAGCGGGGAAAAGCTCCAGGAGAAGATGGAATTACTGTAGACATCATACAAGAAGCAAGTGGAGAAATCGAAACAGTACTTTCCCAAATTTTCACTCGATTCCTTAATGAAGGGAAAATTCCTGAGGATTGGAACAACGCTACAATGATCCTGCTACATAAAAAAGGTGACATAGAGGATCGTAAGAACTACAGACTTATCAGCCTCCTATGAGTGGTTTATAAAATCTTCACTAAAGTTATTTCACACCGTTTGAAGGTAACACTGGACATGGCTAAACCGAGAGAACAAGCTGGATTCAGGAGTGGCTACAGCACAATAGATCATATCCACGTACTGAGAGAACTAATTGAAAGAGCGAGGGAATATGAACTTCCAGTGTGCATGACTTTTATCGATTATGAAAAAGCCTTTGGTTTGATGAAACCATCAGCAGTTACAATGGCTCTGAATTCCTGCGGTATTGAAGATGCATACATTAATATTATTAATAACATCTATGAAATTGCAAGTGCAAAGATTCGGCTGTTTGAAAGTACAACACACATAAAAATTGGAAAGGGAGTGAGACAAGGTGACACCATATCTTCTAAGCTCTTTAATGCCATATTGGAAAATGTCTTTCAATCACTGAACTGGGAAAACAAAATGATAAAGATTAATGAGGATTATCTAACCCACCTTCGTTTTGCTGATGATGTAGTCATTTTTGCAACTACCCCATTAGAGCTGTAGAGTATGATCCAGGAACTTGCTGACAAGAGTAAAGATGTGGGATAAAAAATAAAATTTCAGAAGACAAAAGTGATGTTCAATGCTTTTACAAGAAATGAAGATTTATCCATTGATGGAGAAAAGCTGGAGATAACAGGCACGTACGTTTATCTTGGACAGCAGATATCAAGTGAGGGTCACATTGATGAAGAAATTAATCGGCGTACAAAACTTGCCACGAGAGCTTTTGGAAGAAACAGCATAATTTTCAAGAGCAATATGCCATTATGTCTTAAAAGAAAAGTGTTTGATCAATGCATCCTTCCAGTGCTTACGTATGGTGCAGAGACGTGGACCGTAACTAAAAGAGACATACAAAGGCTGCAGACAACTCAAAGAAGCATGCAGAAGTGCATGCTTGGTGTAACCAAGATAGATAAGAAGTGGAACCTGTGGATCAGAAAAATGACAAGAGTGGAAGACGTCATGATCAGAGTAAAATACCTGAAATGGCAATGGGCTGGACATACTGCCAGAAAGACAGGCCATCGATGGACACTGAAATTTTAGATTGAATTCCAAGGGACAGGAAAAGACCCAGAAGAAGACCACATGGGAGATGGGTGGATGAAATTCGAAAGTATGCGGTAGTAACATGGAGGAGATTGACACAAGGCAGACCGTTGTGGAGGATACTTGGGGAGACCTTCGTCCAGCAGTGGATTGATAATGGTTGACAATTTCATCATCATCATTGATGATGATATATTTTCTAGACCAAAGCAATATATTTTCTAGACCAAAGCAATATATTTTCTAGACCAAAGCATGATAAAAAAGTTTCCGTTCGGAGTAGTTAAGTTCAGAGTGTTTACAGATATTTAAAGGTACTTGCCGTAGGAGTTAAGACAATTGTCCCATTAATGAATAAAGCTGAAGATGCCATTGTGGTAGAAGTCTGTTGCCTGTTGTGTTCAAAAACCTAATACAGCCGCTTCACGTCATCATCCGACTGGAAACTACGTCATTTCAGTGTCTTTTTCAGCGGATCGAAGGAGTGTAAATCACAAGGGGAAGAGATCTGGGCTGTAAGGAGGTGCTCCAGGGTCTGCCATTTATGGACTCGCAATTTGCCTTTTCCGATGTTGGCAACATGAGGGCGCGCGTTGCTGTGCAGTAAGGTTACCCCTTTACTGAGGTTTCAGGGATGTTTTTTTTAATGGCCCGACGCATACGCGCAAATGTCTCGCAATATCGTGCTGCATTGATACTGACAGCTCGTTCCTTGAACTCTAACAGCAATGGGCTTCGGCGGTCGAAGAACACCGTTGCCATCACTTTTCCAGCAGATGCTTACGCCTTGAATTTCTCGGGACGGGGAGAGGACGGAGCCGCTGTTGCTTACTCGCAAACTTGGATTCTGGTTGAAAGTGGAAACACCAGGTTTCGTCGCCGGCCACAATGCGCTCCAAGAATGCGTTGCCCTCCACGTTGAAATGCAGCAAGTGTTGCAGAGAAACTGCCATATAATGTGTTTCCTGAACAGTATTGAGGGCTCGCGGGTTCCTTGACAGAACACTTTACGGTACCTTAGAACCCGTATGATGCTTTAAACACTTCCATAGCTGATGTTGAAATCACTGGCCATTTGAGGGTGGTTTCTCGCGATCATTGAGAATAGCGGTTTTCACATTATCGATGTTATCGGGCGTGTTTGATCTGGATGGACGCCCATAGCGCTGCAAATAGTACGTCGTACAGCGATCTTTACGAAATTTTCGACACCATACCATAACAGAGGCCTTTGACAACTACACTTCACAATACACCTCCACCATTCTGCGATGAATTTCTGCAGGTTTCTTTCCTTCAGTAGACAGAAACGGAATAACAGCTCGTTGATCTGCCTTGGACGCGTTCGGTGACAATGATGCCATCCAATGTGTGTGCGACATGTTCAACAGACACAGCACTGCGCCACAATTCGACTGTTACTTCAAAGATTACCTGCCTTTATGTAGCTTGATTTTTGTCAACATTGCAGCGACTTCTAACGGAAACTTTTGGATCATACTTTGTAAAAGAGTGGGGGAAATGTCGAACCACAGGTGTACACTTGTGTTGTTACAGAACTTGTTGATTATCTAACGGATGTGTAGCGAATGTGCAGCGAAAATTCTCCTGTTTTTAAGGTATCTTGTCTGACCAAGCTAGCTTCTCAGTGCATGAAACAAATGGGAGTGAACACCACAGAAAGAATTAAAGACAGGACACGTCTGAGAGAGCCCTGGTTTCGCTTTTATTAGGACTGAGGACAGATACAAAATGTGTTCGTGAAATTCTTAATTTTAAATGAAAGGTTGAGAGGCAATTAAAGACTTTTGTTCTCTTGATGCGTTCAGTGACTGTCTGTGTTTGAGTCGAACAGCTGCTCTCACTTACAAGTTGTTTTCGATCTTCCATAATTTCGTGGTTCATTTACTATCACGCCCGCTAATAGCGTTTTAGCAGTGCTAATACAGTTCGTAAAAGTTGTACTGGAAGGTTCAAATAGTGATGATTTAGTGCTGAACGTTGACCGATATCAAACTGTAGCACTGTCTATTGGGCAGCTAATCAGATTCAACATCGTCAAAGTAGAAAGAAACGCGTCTGTTCAAAAATCTCACCATTCACTGAGGAATGAAACTCTGCTGGCCCTATGTATTGGATTCATGATTCACATTATTAACAAGAAAACAAAGTAGTGAAAAATCTTTGTGAGCTTGATGTTACCACTTCGTATGATAGGATAAAAGAGGTGTCTGCTACCATAACTAAGGTACTGTGTGATAAATACACCCATGATGAGCATGTTTTAAGCCAAAATCTCCTCGGTTCACATGTCTTTTATTACTGCAACATTAATAACAGTGATCATAATCAGTCACCGTCTATTGTTAGAAATTCATTTTATGGACCGAGTGTGACAGTTATTCATTCAACACTCAAGAACTACGGATGATGTATGGGAGGCGCAGCCCTTAGGTATCAAAGAACGGTAGAAACGTAAGAGCTTCCTATACCTATATCCCTCCACTGGAAAAAGTGACACAAGATTCACCATTACCCACAGCGAATCCCCCTTTGCTAACAATACGATCTTAATACACCTGGAAGTTCTTTCTCAGTGATACAGGAAAAAATCATGCACATCAGAATCGATAAATTTGAAGCAGAAGATAAAAGACGGATATCGTTTCCTGCTTTTCATATCAGATTCCCCACTCATTTGTACCTATTAAAAGTTACTGTTCATTTCCCCTTGATGAAACTGTTTCCCATTTAATGGATGTAGAAATAGCAGCCAAGAAAAGTCAGACTCTCGTTATCAAGAAAAGTCAGACTCCCGTTATCACTGCAGGCCAACCAGTTTACACCATTGCAAAGCAAACTCAGTGACAGTGATAAAGTAAACTTGAAACTTGTAAACATGGTGAGGATAAAGTAAACTTGATGATAGGAGCTCTCCATATCGAAATGATGGCACTGAATATATTCAGTGAATGCCTAATAGTTGGTACATGATACATACAGATTTCCTTTAATTGTGGAAGAGCAGATGGATTGCATGGATTTAAGACTAAGTATTTGCTGAGGCTACCAAGGAGAGTCCGCTGAGTCACGTTCCTTCTTTCTCAGCTTTCTGACTATCGTATTTGTTCCTGCAGATGTCATGATACTTTGAAAACCATTTCACTAGTGTTTGAAGTTCACCTTTGTCATCATGTAAGCGATCAATTGTTCATATTTCTTTTGCAAAAGTACCGTATTCTACAAAGACATTTAAATTTTCCGTAAGTGTTACATATCCTCATATTTTGGATTGATTAAATTTTGTCCTTATTCTGCCTGGCATAATATGCACGATTTCCATCTCATAAGTGGAAATGGAACCTCGACCTATTGGTCAGCTTCATTCAGTTCGTGCTTCCTTTCGTTCGACACATTTGCTACTATATACGTCAAGCTTAGCCTCTTCAACATTAATACACCATATCGTCTTAAGCTGAGAAAGGCACATTAACGACATAACATGTTACTGCAAACCCAAGGGTAGGATTTGACGTGACAATAGGAAATATTACTTTTTATTTTGCTTTTGGGCCTTACAGCCAGTTCCTCATTAGTCATGGGATTATCCGAGATTGTTCGTGTTAGCTCCATTAAATTTTAGGACTCAAAAACATGGGACTATGCGTAAAATTTGGTGATGCAGGTCAAATCTATGAATTTTTATTTTCATGCTGAGAATCATATTGCTGCCACAATGAACATCTTGGACTGGGAATTTCTGACACACTTTGGTTTGAACCATTGAATTCACGGACATGGTAATAAATTCAAAATTTAGTCATACAGAACGAATTTATAATTTGTTTAAACCCATGTTGCCATATTACGTAAAGAGAAAACAAATTTTGAAGTTAGCATTTTGTTTTGTTTTGAGGTTAATCGACCATCGTGAGCAACTCGATGGGCGTCCATCCCTGATGTGACTAAATTAGGGACGACCTTTAGGGTCACTAGTTCCAGGAAATGGAGGGAGCCCGTACTGTAAGACAAACACACCATCCATGCCTCATTCCATCATTGGGCGAATGATTAGAAGCTAGCGTTTTGATTGGGCGAAAGATTAGATGTCAGCGTTTTTGTTGGGCGAATGATTAGAAGCCAGCGTTTTGTATTACTCAGCTAGTAAGGCTGCTTATTGAGTCTGTACGTATTGTGGGGTAAAACAAAATGAAGCATATTACATCAAATTACCACTTTGTTCATTATTTCCATGGCGGACATTTTGACGACGTCATCGCAGGCCGACTGGGGGACAAAACAAATTCTGTTCTGGGCTTTTTAGAATCATGTGTTAAACGTAAGCCTTTTTCGTGTGCGATATTGGCGTTACGCTATGTCTAAAACCATGTCTAAAGAAATGTTAAACCAAACGAGAATACGATGCAATAGTTCCTAATTAAGCTTTTACGGCCAGACGAAACATAAACAGAAGTCAACTTACGGTAACCTTTTATTGGCCCAGCGAATTGAAGACATCCACAATATAGCCACTAAAAGTTGTAAATTTCACATTTATCTTAACAGCGATCGAACATCTCCAAACACACACATACACCCTGAGCAACTGCTCTCTCGTCCTTTTTATCTATCGTTCTTATCACATACATACGTCACTTTCTATCTGACCTCAAATGTGTTGCAAACCTCATTCTTTTGAGAGAGAAGATATCAGGTTAAGCTTGGAAACTGTCTAAGAGAACGAACTCAAATTTACATAGGAAAAGGAACTAAAAATGAAAGTTATTTTAGAATATACGTCACACTTTTCATATATTAACAGATCCCCAAAGAGCATGTTGGTTAGCTGAGGTGAAACATTTTTTTCTTTGCAATCCCACTAATGAGAATTGAACGCAGTACCTGATGTTAAGGAGATGAAAATCTCATTGATTTTCTTGAAGCTCGGTCGAATGCTTCTTTGTTTATTTCAACGTGCACTTGAGATCCATGAAGTTTGGTTTGTCGAAATTTCTTTCAAACAGTATCTGTTGTGGCAAACCCTTCACACCAGTTATTTTTATTTTACGCCTTGAGGCGAGGTAGATGATGTAGATACGTTTCCGCAAAATTTCGTCGTATCTGAGTTGCTTATTTGGTTTCAATGAATGAAAAATTCTGCTCCTCAGATGACTTCTATCCAAAAGATTATGCACATATCCATTAAATTGCTTCAATTAAGCTGGAAAGATATCTTCATAAACTTAGTAGAGTTTTTTTTCTTTTTCAAACTGTTTCATTTCAAAGAAGAACAAATTTACATCCTAACGACTGGTGATTTGGTTTCATCGGCTTGAAAATGATACTGAAATTAATTTCGCAAGATGGACTTGAAAAATTAGTTCACCTTTTTCTTACACTTTGATAGCAGTCATTTTCCCGATTTGCTATTTTGTTGGGATGTTTAGCGCCAGTGTGTTTGTGCGTGTGTGTGAAACTCGGAAGCTAAATAACTTGTGCATTTGAGATGCACAAATATTTCTTTCTGGGACCTTGCAAGATTTCCTTCTTTTCAATTCTTTCGTATATAATAATAAAAAACAAAGCATGCGTGCTTGTTTGTCAACAGCAAAAATGCGTTTTCTTTTATCCACTTAAGTGAAGAATTTTCAGATTTTGTTCCATTTGATTAAGAGGTTTGTATCTCTACGAATTCTCAGGATTTTGACAAAAGACTTTTTTATTTAGTTATTTCTTTTCTTTTTCTGAACATTTTTACTCAAAGTATTTGTGCCTTTGATGACAACAAGTTGCAAAAGCTATCAAAAAGGGGAACGGATTGTTTGTCGAGAAATCGCATCAGCATTTATTTGTGTATAGAACTTTTTTCTTATTCTATTATTTCTCGATTGAATTTTGTTGGGAATGATGAAAACTGTGCTTGTTTTTAAAGTACCATTTTAATCATGAAATCCAAGATGAACTTTTCGCATAATTTAAAAATGCAATTATTTTCCGAAAGTACACCTGTTAGTTATTTTTCTTCCGATGCAAAACTCATTTGAAACCCAAAGACAACTAAAGTGATTTTATTAATAATGCAGTTCTCGCGCGAAGGAGATTTACAGTGAAAAAAGGAAACATAATTTCTCTAATCACGAAAACATTTTATTGGAGCAGTAATTTAAGAGTATACACTTTTTCGTTTGATTTATTTCAAGACTAGTGAGTTCTTTGAATACAGCTTTAGCACATAAATAATACAAACATAAGATAATTAGCGCAAGTATTCGAGTCAGTAACTCATTTGCGCTTAAAATAATTTAAATGCTGTTTGTGGAGATACGAGCTTTAAAGTGCAAAAAATAAAATAAATAATGAAAGAAAGGAACTTGTGAACAGAAACCACAAAATAAAATAATTCACTAATGAACAATCTTTCGAGAGCTCGTTTACTCTTTTAAAGCTTGACACATGCAATAACACTTTAGTCTTGGATTCTGTGAGTAAGATTCTTCTTCTATTTCCTTTTTCTCTCGCCTTCTGCTTAAATAAATTGCGGGTTTTTTCTCAGTTGCTTTTTGATTTGATATAACTTTTCACTATAAAATCGCTGCTTTTGGCCGGACATATGGTTGGTTAAAAAAGCCAAGTTCATTTTAGTTATGAGGCACCGCACTAGGTGCAGAAAATATGAAAACATTCTTCTGTAGAAAACAGAAAAGTAAAAGAGGGTGAAATTTATATTAAAACACAAACAGGTCTGTAAAAAACTGGTATTCTTCAAATCTCCAGGATGAACTCCAGACAGGGATAGATTATAATCGGTGAATATAAATATATATAAATAATTATTTATATATATTTAGTCACAAATGACCGTTATTTATATTTATGCTTTGTTATTTAGTACCATAGGTTCTTAGACCTTCTGGATCAAGCCTCATGCCCAGCTACACACTCTAATACATTTTCGGGAGTGTGTGCCGAAATTGGCGATTATCTATTTCCAAAAATTATATATATATATATATATATATATATATATATATATATATATATATATATATATATATATATATATATATATACATGAGCCATGCTGACTGCATTGCATCTGACAGCTGCTGGAGGGTGCGTGGTGGAGGATCCGTAGAGCGAACAACACGATCGAAGTGGTCCCTCAGATGATCAGTTGGGTTTAAGTCTGGGGAATTAGGGGGCCAGGGAAGTACTTTGAACTCTTCATCGTGCTCTTCCTACTACTATCGGGCATTTCTAGTTGTGTGACACGTCGCATTATCATGCTGGAAGATCCTATCCGCCCCAGGGAAGACAATCAGAATGTATGGGTGTAGATGGTCTGCAAGGATGGATTCATAACAATTCGGTACATAGTGCCTTCCATAGGTATGAGTGGACCCAGAGAATGCCACGAAAACATTACTCAGATCATAACGCTGCCCCCACCAGCTTGTGTTCTTCCAGCAATGGTTGAACAGTGTTCATTCTCCGATGTTTCCCGCTTTATACGCAAACGTCCATCCGTTCGGTGAAGCAGAAAACGTGACTCATCGGAGAAGGCAATCCTTTGCCAATCAGTGGAGGTCCAATTCCGATACTGCCGTGCAAATTTAGCCTTTTCTGCCAATGCATCTTCGTTAGCATAGGGGCCGTGACCATACGTCTGCATCGGAGCCCCACACGCAGCAAAGTTCGCTGAACTGTCGTTTTAGACACACTTTTGGTAGCCCACTGGCACATTCGGCCAGTGAGTAGCTCCATTGTAGCGTGTCGATCGGCCTGACCACTATCGAAGCAGACGTTCACCTCTCGCATCAATGACACGTGGAGCTACGCAGTTTTTACGTCGCTTATTCGCAATGGTGCCATTTCTCCAATCACGATACACTTTAACCACAGAAGCACGCGAACAGTTCTCAAACTGCCCTGTTTCAGAAATACTGCTACCCTTGACCCAAAAGCCGATAATCACTCCTTTTTGCAAATATGATAAATTGCTCCTTTTTTCCATGACAGAAACGAGTGATACGTTTTCACAATGCCTGCAGTACACCTTATATACCCTCTTAGCCAGCTCACGACACGTGCCTTCTTGCATTGGTTATGCGCTGTTGACGTCAAAAGTAGGAGGTGGTCACAATATTATGACTCGACTGTGTGTATATATATATACACTGAAGTGCCGGAAAAACTGGTACACCAGTCTAATATTTAGTAGGTCCCCCACGGGAGCGCAGGACTGCAGAAATACGACAGGTCATGGACTCCACTAGCTTCTGGAAATATGCTGTAGGCAATGCACACCATACTTCCTGCAGAGCATTCCGCAATTCGGGTATATTCCAAGGTCTCGGATTCCTGTGTTCGATAGCGCGTTGCATGGAATCCCAAATGTGTTCTATCACGTTCAGATCTGGAGACTTGGGTGGGAATGGCAACACCTCAACCTCATATTAATGCTCCTCTAACCATAATGTGGCGTTCCAACATTTGTGTGGAGGTGCATTGTCCTTTTGGAACAGGCCCAACCAATCAGCATGAATGCAGGACATGAAAGGGTGTACCTCGTCAGAAAGGATGCGCACGTAGGGTTGGCCGGTCACCGACGTTTGTAGACGTTCCAAGGGACCCAGTGAAGTCAGCTAAACACACCTCATACCATTAAGGACCCCCCTCCAGCCGGTACCATTCCCTGTTGACAGGCGGGTTCCATGGCTTCATGGGGTTTGCGCCACACACGAATCCTTCCATCTGCCCGATACAGTTGGAAACGCGACTCCTCAGACCAGGCTACTTGTTTTCAGTCATCAAGTGTCGAGTGGCAGTGTTGCCGTGCCCAAGCGAGGTGTATAGCTCTGTGTCGTGCACCCACCAAGAGGACTCGAGTTGGGCGTTGGCTCCCAAAGCCCATATCGTGCGGGGTACGTTGCACAGTCCGGACGCTGATGCTTGTTGAGTCTCCAGCATTGAATTCCGATGTTACCTGCAAGAGTGATGCACGCCAATCGCGTGAAACGATTCTTGACAGCCGACAATGGTCACGTTCACCCAATGTTTTTACGGCCACACTGGTATCGTAGGTTGGAGGTTTTTGCGGGAATTCTTGTAGTCCCGGTACACCCTTACAATGGTCGTCCGTGAAAATCCGAACTTCGTTTCTACCTCCGAAATACTATGGCCCATCTCACTGGCGCCAACTATGACACCGCGTTGAAAATCGCTTATTACTTGCTCATGCCTAAAACAGATCTGACAGCTGGCAAGGATGCCTATCGCTTTATATACGCACTGGCGGACGCAAATGAATACGCGCATAGGTGACGTTGCTATGTACACTGAAGAGCAATTGAATCAGAGACAGCTGGCGTTATGCAAGTGTGGCGCTGTGGGCGGCCCTGTAAACGAAAACGACATGATGTATGCAGAGATCCGATAATATAAGGAGTGATGCGACGGGAATCAGTAAGAGTCGGACGCAGTATGGGTAAGACGATGGATCTAAGCGCATTTGATCGTGGGCAAATTGTCGGAGCCCGACGAATGGGTCACTCCATCTCGGAAGTCGTGAAGGCACTGGGATTTTCATGGGCCACTGTGTCACGGGTGCACCGTGAGTACATTGATTCCGGTAAAACCATCCCTGCAAGGGCCAACTGCCGTGGACAACAGCGTGTGGATGATCGGGTTCATCATCGTCTAGCTGGCATTGTAACAACGGATTGACGGGCCACAGTGCAAGAATTTCTTCGGCAATTTAACGCTGGTGCACAAAAACATGTAAGCTGCCACACCATCTAGAACCATCTCCTCGCTATGGGGTACAGAAGTCATCGTCCCACGAGGGTACCGCTGCTGATCGCACATCACAGGGTGCAAAGATTAGCATGGGCGCGGGAACATAACCGCTGGACCCTAGACACGTGGAAAAATGTTGCCTGGACTGATGAGTCGAGATTCACGTTGGTACATGCGGATGGCAGGATACGAGTACGGCGCAAACCACATGAAGCGATGGATCTTTCTTGCCAGCAGTACTCTTCAAGCTGGTGGGTGTGGCATTCTCATCTGGGGAATGTTTTACTTGGACTGAAATGGGACACCTGGTACGTGTGACATCGTCCCTCACAGGTCAACGTTAACGGGATATCCAGGACGACCATTTGCTCCCGTTTGTGCTTCTTCAACATCCCACTGGGGACCTCATCCTGCAACAAGACAATGCACCGTGTCATCGCTCCCGAATCGTATCCGAATGGTTGAATGAACACTCCACCGACGTGACCTCGCTTCCTTAGCCAGCTAGGTCACCTGACCACAATCCCATCGATCACATCTGGGATGGCATCGAGAGATATGTTCGAGGCTCTGACCCCTCCATCAAATCTTCGTGAACTGTGGGAGCTTGTTCAGGGGGTCGTGGATCCGTATGGCTTTCCAACACTTCCGGTGTGTTGTCGAGTCCATGCCGAGACGAATCGCCGCCGTCATCAGGGCGAAAGGTGGTGCTACACGTTACTAGACAGGTATCTCTAATTCAGTTGCTGTTCAGTGTATTTTGCATAAGCTCGTCTGTACCAGTTTTTCTGGCACTTCAGTGTATATATGCAGGGTGAGTCAAATATCGCAGAACACCCTTGTATTTTAGAAACGGGAGGGGAAATAAAATATCTGAATACCCCAGCAAAGAATAGGTGAGGGGGTCTATTTTGTGGGCCATTTCCGAAATATGGTGACATCTTCAAACACGCCATATTGGATCAAGGTCAAATTTTTCAAATGGTAATTGTGTCATGTTGCATATCAAACAAGACTAGAATTTTCTCAGAAATTGATTGCCGTAATCAGATTTGACATATGTGTTTTGATTCACAAATTATACACTCGGAAATCTGAAATAACCATTGTTTGTTACAGGTAACTGAAAATGGCACGGACGAAATCCTAATGTCTGGGGAACGCAGCTGCCGCATCATAGTCGTAGACTTCAACAATCAACAATACTCCAACAACCACTAAAAATTCTTACGTTACCAACAGGCTTTAACAACCACTGAAAAATTCTTTTTCAGTGAGATAATGCTCTCTACAAAAAGCATTTAGTGTGTATTTTATGCCCAAAATTGCACAAAATATCTCCACTAGGAGGGCAAAATGTATGTACTATTTTTTTCGATTTCTGTGCTCCTAAAAATCCAATTTGAAAGCATATTTTTTAACGTCTAATGGAGCAGTTTGCATATACTTTTGGATTTCTCATTATGCACAGGTTTGTGATTAGGTCGCACTAGTATGTATTTCAGTTTGCAACTGAGATTACGCTTCTGCACAGTCCCAGCTATGAAGAGTATTTCAGTATATTTTCTACTTTTTCATAATTCATAGTTCTGCCTAGGTGGCATCAGCATGTATTTCTATTTGAAAGAGTATATCCGGTTCTAAAAATCCTACGGAAAAAATCCTTTCTTAGAGGATACCTTCACTGTCAAAATTATTTTGTTTCCATTTTTATTTTCAAATAACGCATAGCTTTTCTGTTTGGAAACATAAAGTTATTCCATTCTTTTCTGCATACCATTTCTTGTAGCTGTTGAGTTTGAAAAATTCCTTTGCTTCGGATCTCTTCTGCTATAAGGAGCATTTCATGTACAGTTTGTGATTTTTTGCAACGCACATCTCTGCTGCTGGAGTGCAAAATCAGCCGTTTTGAGTTACCCATTCTAAAATCTCGACAGAAAATAATTTTTTGACCGTTTTCATTCGCTATGAAGGACACTACTCACTGTTTATTTTACTCAACGTGTAGTATTCTACTTGGAGTGTAAATGTATACTCCTTTTCGGTGAAATATTTCTTTTTCTGAAAATTTACTCCGGAAAATGCTTTTCATTTCTGAGAGGACTCAAAATGTACTCATTTATTGGATAATTCGGTACCAATTCAGTTATCTAAAAATTCCCAGTTCTAGAGGGAAATTTCGGTAGAAAAAGAAAAAAATTCCTAAAATTCGTGTGAACACATAACGAATAAATAAACAGCACAAGAGAATGATGGATCTTGTTTTCCTGACTTATGAATTTTGATTTCTACCTTGTTTGATTTATTTGCAGACTGTAAAGCACAGGGATGTTCAAAAATATGAATGATACAAGATAAATAATTACCGTTGGATGGAAAGACCCTAAATTTGTAACATGACATGGACTTCTTTCAGTCTTCTAAGAAAGTGCCGTAAAAGGTAAAAACATTTAATTTAATATAGCAAAATTTGAGTTTCATATTTTATGAATACCGTATTCATTTTTGAAACTGCTTAGCCATTTGAAAATGGTGAAAAAAAATCCGTATTTTGGAACGTATATCTTTTATCTAACTGTAATTCTGTTAGAGTTCTTATAAAGAACGTATATTGATAACTAAACATTCACCAACATAGGACGAGATGAAAGTAAATAAGTTTCAGTAGAGTTTTTCCCCTCAGAACGAAACGTTTCTTTTTTTACCTGTCGCTATTCCTACTTTTCTCTAGCTTCTCCTCCCAATTACTGCTCTTGTTCATTACTTGCCGCATCTTGCTTCCGTCTACAATTTAATGGACACTGTCGCGGAAGAGTTAATGGACCTACATTACTGCTAGTTACCCTTTTGTACTGACATTTCTCACCCCGCTTTTTGCAGAGCGTGTCTTCGCAGAATGAGACACAAGTTGTTAACATCAGATAGCAATTCTTTATAGAAAAGAAAAGAAATGAGGTCCGAAGCTTGAGCGATTGAGGGAAAACCTATTCTTCTATAATTTAAGATAATTCTGAGTAGCTCACTTTGTCGTCGCAGTGATCTAAACATACGCCAGTGAAACATACACATCAAAGAAACTTCGATGTAGCGATGTTAACAAAAAGTAAACGTTCAGTAAGAGATATTCATGTTAAAAATAGTGACGGAATGCATGAAGTATAATTTTTTAAAGACTTTTCAGTTTTTTTCGAATCAAACATTTCGTTACCGTATGAGGGGAAATTTCATCAGCAGAGTTACCGAAACGGTGTTAGTCTTTTAAAAATGTTAAGTTGCAATGGAAAAGATTAACATTGATAATAAAAGAAATACCTAAAATGATAGCAATCATGACCAAAATTGGTTTCTCCGTTGTTGTTTTGGCATCACTACCAGTACTCGTCTTTGGTACTATATCGAAAGTAATTGATGGAATCTTTGATTGAAAATACAGGCAAAAAATAGTTTTGCTGTACTTACCTCATTGAAAATACAGGCAAAAAATAGCTTTACGTACTCTCCTCACACGCGGTAGTTCAGTGAATATCAAATTCCAAAAATGAAGTATAAACATGATCTGAATCTATTCTGTAATCTGTGATATGGTTTCAATCATTAAGATTTCGAGAAATAACATACCTGAGTTCCAGTATTAATACCCAAGACATATATTTCAATAATATATGTTACAATTTATTGCTAATAAGAAACTGTAGATCACGGAGTCGAAATTTATGTACAGCAAATACCCGTAGTTGAATCTCATTTAATGAGGAAAAAACATTTGCATTCCTTTCAATTTATCCAAAAGTATGTGTTTACAACATATATGCACTATAATTTGCATATTTACAGTCATTTTGTTTCACATAATTCTATTTCACTTCATCTCATGGCACTCTTCATTCCACGTGACTTCACAGAACAGAACAGAGAACACTTGAGTATTCCAGTTCACAGCACAAGTCTCTTTTCTACAGTCAAGGTTAGCAGCGGTTTCACGCACTTACTTGACTTAAGAAACTTCAGAGCAGTGTGAGCAATATGGCTAAGAGTTATGAAGAATTAACAGCAATGCAAAATATATCACGGAAATTAATGAAGAATTAATACCTTTGCAAATATATCATGGAAATTAATGAAAAACGACTATCTTCGGAAACATATCATGAAAATTAGTGAAGAATTTATATCTCCGCAAACATATCATGGAAATTAATGAAAAATGAATATTTTCGCAAATTTGACGTGAAAATTAATGAAGAATAACTATCTACACAAACATGTCATGGGAATTAATAAGGAATGATTTACTTAGCAAATTTTTGTAATAACTTTCACTTCTTAACTTGAGGAGCTCCAGGGTCATTTACCACCACTGCAATAGATGTTTTGTTTTGGCGTGTGTAACTATTAAAGCACAACATAAACATATAAAATTAATGGCTACTGATCTTGATATTTCAATATTCGACCTTTTGCTTTTGTTCCATAGGAATTTCTGTAACAAGACTTTTAGGACGAAATTTATGAAAGTCGGCCCAGGCAAGTCGATGTTATGCAAAGAAAATACAAATCTTCCATCAGAGCTTGCTTATTGGGAACTTGACTATGATAGAATAAGAGTAATGTGCACAATTTTGAGATCAGTACCTTGGTTTATTTTCAATTTTCTATTCCACAATTACTGGTCTTGCAATTGCTATTCTATCTTCGCGAATACATCTTGGAAATGAATGAAGAATTACCTTTACAGACATATAATGAAAATTAGTGAAGAATTAATGTCTTTGCATATCAAGATATAACATATCATGGAAATTAAGAGAGAAATAATATTTTCGAATCTACCATGCACCATCTCCTTAACAAAACCAGAAAATTACATCATCTGGAGCAGGAATTCAACCCACGTCTGCGGATTTCGGTTCAAGCATGCTGCAACTAAGACACCCAGAAGAACTAATTCTTAAGAAACAAAATTATAAGAATCAGAACAAACATAAGGCTGCTGGCCCAGGCAGTGATTATCCTTCCAAATCCAAGAAACGAATTTCCAAGCAGTCGAACAGATGGCTTCTTGACAAATTGCTAAATATAACCGTTCCTTGCCGAAAAGTGGTCTATTTGTATGACTTCTATGTACAAAAGAAGACACGCTGATTTCCCCAAGTTTCCATGATATATTTGCAAAGATTTTGCCATGATATGATCTAAAGAACTGGTGATTCTAGTCTGAATCCTTTCCTGGATATGTTTCAGTTGCTTGGTGTCTGGGTAGTTCAACGTTCTACCCAGACACCAAGCAGCTGAAGCATAAGATGTAGCAATCCAGTTTCGTTCTTATGCTTCAGCTGTTACGTTGTCTGGGCAGTTCAAAGATAGTAGGTTGAAATGGAAATTGAGAGATATGGGTACGGTTCTTTCTCCAAAACGGTGAAATTAATAAAATTTCTGAGGAGATGACTACATGGAAAACAACGTAACAGGACGTCTTTATGTAAAAAAACAAACAAACCTCATTTGGTACTAGTTTTGCCCCAAATACGTGTGCCAAAAGTTTGAAAGCCAATGTGTCTATACCTGTTTTTCAGTGTCTCGTTTTTTATTTTATTTTAGTTTTCCTGAACGGATGATTTTGGAAAAAAAGAACAAATGGAGTTTTTGTTGTCATATTTAGAATTGTAGACACTTCTGAGACATAATATTCATTTTAATCTTGCAGGAAGCAACATTTATTATCAATATATTTGCGATAGTCGCTAACACTCAATAATTTTACTTCAGCAATTAACTTTCTGTCATAACCTGTCCGAAAGTTTTAGAGTGCTTTATAATTTCCGAGATCTTTATTCTTAATTAATGTGATGTCGCCGTATCATATTTCTATGATTGAAACGTCCATCTTTCCCTAAGCTTGCGCAATGGAATCTCGATGTTAATTGTTCTTTCTCAGACCGTGAGTTATTGAAAATGATTTCATGTATGATTACATTCTCTCTGGTTTGCCATGTTCTTAAATTAAGTTTTTCCTGAAAATTTTAAGTTTTTGTTTCCTTTCCCGGTGGAGCACTGGATGCGTGCATGTATTCTCTAGTGTTTTTTCTCTTAAGTAATAGGTTGTTTCACAAAATTACTTTGAGCTTTGCTTCTTCTGGTGAAAGATTACTTTCATATCTTTAGCTACCTGATGTCTCATTTAGATCAACTTGTATTTTTAAAACAAGCTGTACTTATTATCTATTTCGTGCTATTTTCTTAAGCTACTTTTTGTTTTATTCTCTATGGAAACAGCAGTGACGTCGAGCTATCATAAGCTCTCCTTTTAAAACCAAGGCTATGGGGATAAATAAAAAGGAAAAGACTTAGGGAATCTATTTGCGTTATACACAATCGAGTCACATTATTGTGACCACCTCCTACTTTTGTTGCTAACAGCGCGTAGTCAACGATAGAAGGCACGTGTCGTGAACTTTCTTGGAGGGGTATATCAGGTGGGCTGTAGGCAATCTGAAAATATATCACTCGTTGCTGTCATGGATAAATTGCGATTTATCAAATTTACAAAAAGGGATGATTATCAGCTTTCGGGTCAAGGGTGGCAGTATTTCTGAAACAGAGCAGTTTGTGAACTGTTCGAGTACTGCTGTGGTTAAAGTGTATCGTGATTGGAGAAATGGCACCACTGCGAATAAACGAAGTGGAAACTACGGAGCACCATGTTCCATTGATGTAAGAGGTAAACGTTGGCTTCGAAGATGCATGAGGGCCGATCGACACGCTACAGTATAGCCACTCACTGGCCGAATAAACCAAGGGGCTACCGGAAGTGCGTCTAAAACGGCAGTTAAGCGAACCCTGCTGCGTGTGGGGCTCCGATGCAGATAGAAGGACACTGAACTTATGATAACGAAGGTCATCGGCAGACAAGGCTTACATTTGCACGGCAGTATCGGAATTGGACTTCCACTGATTGGCAAAGGATTGCCTTCTCCGATGAGTCACGTTTTCTGCTTCATCGAACGGATGGACGTTGGCGTTGAAGGCGATTATCATCGGAGAACAAACACTCTTCAACCATTGCTGAAAGAACACAAGTTGGTGGGAGCAACATTATGGCCTGGGGAATGTTTTCGTGGCATTCTCTGGGTCCACTCATACCTGTGTAAGTCACTATGTACCGAATTCGTTATGAATCCATCCTTGAAGACCATTTATACCCATACATGCTAATTGTCTTCCCTCGGGCGGACTGGATTTTCCAGAACGACAATGCGACGTGTCACACAGATAGAAATGTCCGAGAGTGGTTGGAAGAACACGATGAAGACTTCAATGTACTTCCCTGGCCCCCTAATTTCCCAGACTTAAACCCAATTGATCATCTGTAGCACCACCTCGATCGTATTGTTCGCTCTATGGATCCTCCATCACTCACCCTTCAGCAGCTGTCAGATGCGCTGCAGTTAGCATGGCTCCCCATACCTGTGAACACCTTCCAGCACCTTATTGAATCATTTCCAGCCCGTCTAGCGGCTGTCCGCGCTACACACGGTGGTTACTCTGTATATTAGCTTGTGGTCACAATAATGTGACTCGACCGTGTATAACATTAGGTTGAAGTTTTTGGAGACGGCGTGTGTTACATTAAATGCGATTTAATCATTTTCCCTTGTATGATGATAATTATTCCTAGTTAGTGATTCAGGTGTTTATCAGACGATCGGAATTAAATGCGTTGCATCAGACGCTGTCCATTTACAAAAAATGACTGCGATTATTTATTAGGACATAATTTTTCATGTAATGCAGTTAAGGGTTCTCTGATTTAAATAGCTGCGGATAAGGTTTAAATGTAGTATCAGTCGGTGGTTTTAGGACTTAACATTTGGTGCCAGGAAGATTACAAAACGAAATTTACTGTACATAATTCATTAACAAATTCGTGCATTAACGAATTCATTGCCTTCTTCTGTTGTAATACAGATTTCTAAGTTTTCAAATGTAAAACCTTTTGTTCAAAGTCAGTCCATATTTTCTCTTACTGTCTCTGCACTGCAGAATTTTTTCTTGTGTGTTAACACTAGCGTGTATGGTATTCTTCCACTTTTGAAGCGTTCGTATCTAAGTTGACCTGGAGTTTCTCTTGAGAACATGAACACTGTTCATTCCCCTCATGCGTATTAACATCAGCGTGTTTGAGCTTTTCCTAATTTCTTTTGTAAGATGGAGATTATGTAGGTCGACCTAATGGCCGAGTGCTCTGAAGGCTGGTTTATGACCAATCTGCGTGCTGGAAATTAGACCAATATTAGACCAACCGGTTTTCAGGAATGATTTTGTAAATTCTGCGGTGTGGCCTTTGGAGGGTGTCGCTGACTACAGAAGCTCTATGGTTCTTAAAATATTAACATCTCCTTTTTTTCGTCCTCTTTAGCATAGTGAAGATAAAAACACATATTTGTGCTGGACCGAAAAATTGGACTATGTTTGTTTAACATTATAGATAATTTTTCTTTGTTCGTCATATGACGGTACTATTTTTTCTCTTTTATTCATTTTTAATGATTATCGTCTTGAATTAAACAAGAGAAGAGTAGTATTATCAAAAATATTTCTTAAGCTTAAGAATTATTTTACGAAGACTAAATTTTATTGACCCTGTTTTAAAAGAGGCCCTATTCCTTCAGTTAATTTAACATGTTTGGTGATTAGCTTTCATTTACAACAATTCATAACAATGAAGGAAATGTAAATATGACAGGCTGCACAAAATAATCAAAAATGAAGCCACATTTACATTTGTCTTTTTTATTTCATAAACCAGAAGCTTCTGCTTTTTTATATCTTTATGGTACACAGTTATAGAATGTCATTGCAACTGTGAACTAATGTGAGTCTCTCTCGGCCGATTGTTCAGTCCATTTGGGTCATGGGTAGAAAGTGAGTATGCTCTGATCTCAATGGCATAATTTTTATATGATGTTCGCCAAAGTAAAAAACCTCCAGTGCGCAATTAGTGGTCGTTAGTGAGCAATTGCAGATCACAGCCTAGCAAACTGAAAGGGCATACGTCGACCCAAAAATTCCTAGATAATGAGCAGAAAATGGAAGCTCCGGATATATATAACAAGCAGCACTTACTAAATTCCTTCGTTTGTTTTTCATAGATCAAGATATTAGGTAGAGGAAGTTCTTCTGCGCAGCTTACCGGTAACGCAACGAACAATGTCAGCAATTACCAAACCACCCGAAATTCATCGGAACGGAAATATCATTTAGTGGTATTTAACATGACTTAATACTGCTGCAGTGCCTTAGAATCTTGTTGTTGCGATGCATTTTTTATGCAGTTGAGAGAGAGAGAGAGAGAGAGAGAGAGAGAGAGAGAGTATTCCGCAGACGGACACGGTAATACGTGTATTGTGTATTGCCTTTCTACCTCGGCTGTTAGCCACCCCTATGGCTCAGTGGTTTAAGCGCGGGCTTGTGACGATGGGTCCGGGTTCGAATCTCGGTCAGACACTGATATTTTGTTTGTCTTACGGCACTGGTTCTCTCCCTTCCCTGGAACCAGTGGCCCTAAATTAGCGGTGGGCGACTGCTTATAGCCCACTGAGTTGCACACGGTCGTTTTATAAACCCACAATCAAAAAAAAAAAAAAGTAAAAAAATGTCGGCTGACGTAGAGAGAGTAAAGAGAAAAGTACTGCGTGTGTGAGAGGCACAGTTACAGGCGAACTCGTTTACAATCATTCGCCATTCAACGTACCAACGCCGAACACTGGTGTGGAGAGTGGAATCCAATGAAACAGCAGGATCAGTTTTGCCAACTCAACTATTTGTCCGAGCAATAAGTTAAAAACCATTAAAAGTATAACCAGTGTGTATAACAATTTATGTTATAGATATCCATAGTTTATCCAATTCATATAACCACTATGGAGGTAGGAATTTGCAGGAACATCCCTGAGCGTCGATTTTTCAAGCCGATCCAATGCGACATCATTCCGCACTCTTCTTGACTACCTGTTACGACGTGACTCCCATTGAAAACCTTGAAAATTTGTGATTCTTAGAGACTGATATTTCTTCCTAAACTAGTTTTCCAGAGTAGATTCTTCTTTTTATTACCAGTGCTTCAGAACATTTTTCAGCGTGTTCATATTCAGCGTCGATGTCAATTTATTTTACATTTATTTTCTCTTTTTAGTTATCTTTTATGCTTTCCGTGTGAATTTCATTTTACGTTTGCCTGGTTAAATTTCAAAAGCTGTTGGGAAATTCTTAAGCGTTGTCTAGCATTCTCAACATTCTTTCTTCAAAAAGGCTTGTTCTTAACAGGTACTACTTTCACTGCGGAAGAGTAAAAGCCCGACATAGCCAGCGTTATGGCGTTAGCGTAGGAGAAAGAGGGGACAGCTTCTCTCTTACGGTCCAGCCTCCATGACTGAAGGCATACAAAACCTGATGTGGAGAAAATTCTGCTTTTGGTTTCTGATTCGTTAGTAGTAGATTATAAATTTTTATGATTTCATTTTAACTACTTTTTTCAGAGTAGTTAAAAAATAAAAGAATTAAAGATTGATTTCTTGGGGAAACAATTACTTTACGAAAGATGGCAATGCCCAGCTTTTCTACGGTGGTAAGCGGATAAAAAAAGTTAAGCTTAGAAACTTAGGATATCACAAATGGATTGGTAGCATCATTAATCAAGTTTGAATGAGGGACAGATCGCAACGATCGCTACTCATATCTCCAAAACAACTACCGCTTCAGGAACCCACCTGATAAAGTTGGAACCAGTGTTGCCAACCCCAGAAGCTGCAAATCAACTAATTCTAACAAGAAAATCAACAAAAATCTACCGAAACTAGCCTATACATTTGAAAGAAGACAATTTTTCTTGCTTAATTAAATTCACAAAAACGAAGTGAATGTATATTGGTCTTTATAGCATTCTGCCTTTTTGTCTTTCACAATGCGTGCGTATTCACAGAACTTGATTTTTTTGGCCTTTGCTTTACAAGCAGAATGATATTGATTTCTTCTCTCCATTTCTTTCCCCTGGACTTCCAGAGTCAATGACGATTCGATGCTTTTATTTTAACCCTAATAGCCACCATGAATAACTCTTAGGGCTAGAGTCAATCACTCGTCCCAAGCGTGGGAACATTGTATCCTAGCAGGAGAGTCATTTAGTACCATGGGGCATGCGCACCCTCCATGCTACATCCAAGGCTCGAGCGGCGGCAGGCACGGATGGTTGGCCAGAAACTAGAACCTCTGACCACTAGGATGATTTGAACTTTTTTTTTTTTGTAGCCAGCTGGGTTTAAAAGGTCTAAAAAACGAAACAGACGAGAAATTAGGAACACAACGTTGTACATTTTTATGGTACTCAAATCCGTTTCCTCTTAGCGATAAGCTGCCTTTCTAAACATTCAGACACGTACTTATGATGGTTGGCCATTACTGCAGTTTGTATTGACCACTAACAATTGCACAAGATAAAGACTGAAATACTTGTAAAACACAAATATTAGCAAATGTAGGATGTATTCAACTTTACGACTTAAGATTAATACATATCTTCATTGATGAAGCTTGTATTTATCTTCATCATTGAAGAGGAATGAAACTCACGGTTTACATTTTGCTGAAGTTAACGAAATTCAGTTATAGGAATTTTACCTCAGCCAATATCGAATTTCCGTGGATGATAACATTTAGATTTGGACACATATGTATGCATTTATACCCATTGTTTTATTGCATATGCGTTTTCAAATGTAATGGCACAGATACATATATTTATTATTAAGAAAAATAAAGCAAAATCCAATAAAACAAGTTAGTTAAATCATGCAATGCATTGATTATGATACGCTTTCCAACATACCAGAAATTATTACTCAAGTTATGAGGAAAATGGCTGTGGAATAAATCTCGCTTCTGTGTCCTGACCTTTGACCCCATTTCGATGATATTCAACAGAACCGGTTCAGAGTACCTCAAGAATAACATGCTAAAGTTTTGTCGCAATAGAAGCAGTTTCACGCAAGTTATGAGAATAATGGCTGTGGAATAAATCTTGCTTTTCTGCAATGACCTTTGACCCCATTTCGTTGACATTCAACAGAACCGGTTCACCGGTTCACTTCCGGAACAACATGATAACGTTTTGTCGCAATCGAAACATTTTTAGATAACTTATGATGCACAAGGGCAATGGAATGGATCCCACTCCAGTGTCCTGACCTTTGACCCCATTTCGCCCATTTTCAATAGGGTTCGTCCCCAGTGGCTCCCTACCACATACTAAAATTTCGTCGAAATCGAACCATTTTTACGCAAGTTATGACGCATAAGGGCAATGGAACAAATCCCACTCTTATGCCCTGCCTGACCTTTGACCCCATTCGCCCATTTTCAATAGGGTTCGTGCCCAGTGGTTCCTTACCACATACCAAAATTTCATCGAAATCGAACCATTTTTACGCAAGTTATGACGCATAAGGGCAATGGAATATATCCCGCTGTTATGCCCTGCCTGACCTTTGACCTCAATTTGCCAATTTTCAATAGGGTTCGTGCCCAGGTAGTTCCCTACCAGATACTAAAATTTCATCGAAATCGAACCATATTTACGCATGTTATGACGCATAAAGGCAATGAAATGGATCCCGTTTTTATGTCCTGACCTTTGACCCCATTCCGCCCATTTTCAACAGGGTTCGTTCCCAGGTGGTTCCTTACCACATACTTAAATTTCATTGAAATCGAACTATTTCTACGCAAGTTATGATGCATGAAGGCAATGGAATGGATCCCACTCCTATGTCCTGACCTTTGACCCCATTTCATTTATTTTCAATAGGGATCGTCCTCAGGTGGTTCCCTACCACATAATAAAATTCCATCGAAATCGAACCATTTTTACCTAAGTTGTGACGCATAAGAGCAATGGAATGGATCCCCCTCCTATGTCCTGACCTTTGACCCTGTTTCGCCCATTTTCAATAGGGTTCGTCCCCTGGTGGTCTCCTACCACATACTAAAATTTCGTCGAAATCGAACCATTTTCACGTGAGTTATCGTGCGGACAGACGGACGGACGGACAAAGCTGGAGCATATACGCTTCTTCAACCTACGGTTGGAAAGCGTAAAAAAGCAAGTAATCAGCTAGCGTTTCTCATCGATCGAACAAACTATTGAACTGTCAACTAAGTAATCACTTGTCCCATCATCTCTCTAAAAATAAATTACAATAGCAACACTGCTAACAATCAGCAAGAGAGAGAATGCATATATCCTTTTCTATGCACCATTTCACATAGCCAAGGTAGTATATTCAGCTCCCCTTGCGAAATTGCCAGGAACTAATCACCACTTGCGCCTAAAGTCATTTCACACTAAAACTTACGCCAAACATCACAATAATCACAAAAATGGGAAAAAGAAGAATACGATGTTTACGAGGATACAGTTACGGTTGGTTCCATCTTAAAGATACAAAAACACAGTAAAAATGAAGCTAGTAAATTAGAATAAAAAAACAACAACTAGAAATAAACTAAATCTTCGGACGCTCAACCAGAGTTTTCGACTTTCAACTAAATCAGAATTTTTCCAATTAAGTGCCCGGAAAAAATAAAGTAGGTCTAGTTGAAAATCAACTATATTGGAGACACTGGTTGGCACAGAACTACAGAAACCCCATACTCTTACTAAAATTTCGAGTTTGTAAACGACTGCCCAAGGCACGATCAATGAGACGGTGATCCTGCTGAGTAAGAAGCTTCGCTGACCTCCGCTCCATCACTAGCTCGAGTGTGAATCGTAAACAAGCAGGAAGGTAAGAAGAAGAGAAGCAGACCACGTTTATCATAGTAACACCTACGTTGCCCAAGTTAATAAACTTTGGGAAATAAACTAAATTGGTAACGCTAAGCAGAACATTTTTTGCTCACATTCCCTGTAGTGTTACGGCTAGACGCTACGTCAACTTTTCATCAATCCCGTCATATGACCTTTTCCTGACGCAACTTTGAGAAATATCCTGCAGCTGTACAACGTCCGCTCGCTCACTTCTTATGCGTGAATGGCAGGCCTCCTTGAGGGATTGAGCATTCCCTTATGCCCTCCAAATTTACAGGACTTGTCTCTCATTGGACATGCGTGTGGCATTAGGGTCACTACCTTCCCTTGTTACCTCCGGCAGCAGACTTACAACAGTTGTGGGCCCAGTGGGTTGCTGCTTCAAATGCAATACACTAAAGCACCATTGCTGATCACATTGGCTGTATACTAGTTGTCTGCAGGCTTATGTGACTGCTCGACACAGACCAACTGTGTGCTGAACAATTCTTAATAAAATCAAGTATACTAGCTTTCTACATTTGTTTCTTTTTATCAATTACATGTCTTTGCCAGCTCTCTGCTTTTCGTGTTTTCGGAACTTTTCCTTGTCGATGTCGCGATTTCCACGTTGAGCAATGTAAAAAAATCCTATGTATAAATGGACGGTGCACGTATTGTAATTAATGAAAATTTCGTCGTGCAAATCTACAAATTTTAAAACAAAGGCTTCTTTTCGAAAATAACAATTTATCGCATCCGCATACCACTGGTTTGCATATGAGTGATGTAGTGGGGCCGGAACGGCGTTCTGGTTAACACTATACAGCATAATTTGTTTTCTTTTTTAAATGCGAATCTCGTATAATATTTTCCCACTAAAAATGTAACAGAAAGACTGCACAGTTAGTTGAATTAACCTTCCATGTTTATTTGAAGGTAGAGTTTGTCTCTCAATCCACTCTCACTTGGCAGTACGTTGAAACTCCTTTTTCTACTGTTGTTCAGAACATTGAGAGGGGATACTGCAATGGGAAATTATTGTAATTTGGAATTCAATTAATCTACTTATTATTAAGGAGTTTAGTTGTCAGTCTCAGTGAATACAGTCCAGTTACAAGTACCCGTTAATTACGCTGGAAGCAGAGGATATTTTTCTCTCAACTTCACATAGGCGGAAAAAATCCGTCGAGCCCAGGAATCTCCTGACTCTCCTACCGCTCGTTGTCAGGCGGACTATAGAATTGTATCGGGTGTACCAAAACTGTCCCTATCCAAATATTTCTGGAACTAAGACTCCCAATAATAAATGGATTTCACCATTGCACTCTAAATTAGTTTCCGCTTCCAACAAAATCCTACTTGATAACATGGGGCTGATTTTAGATTCTGCCCCTCAAAAGGGCTCCAGTTGGCCCCAACATTTCAGCATTTTCTTGTTCCTTGAATGCCAAAACATGTAAACCCGGAAGTCTGATTTCGACCGATCACTATACTTATATTATAAATATAAGAAAGTAAAAAGGGAAGAGACAGAATGGAGTGCGGGGAGGGAGGGGGAGAAAGGAAAGGTACTGAAAATGTGAAGGCACCTTGCGTTCCTGTACTTTATAAATTAGCACTACACCACTGTTGTATATTAATGTATTTTGATACGTAAATACTTTTAGTATTTATAATTTCGTAGTCCAGTTCAACAAAGTCTATCTAGGTAAATACGCTGAATAGGGAATTGCGTATGTAGAAACCAAAACAAAAATTTCTTCCTAAGTAGCAATGTCCTAGGCAATGGGAAATTACTAGATTTTCTTCAGCGGCCAGTATAAGAATCTGGTATAAAAACTATTTTTAAATCTCAGAGTTGACTGAACAATATTTTATCTATATGTTTTTTACTAGTTTATAGCTTGCCATGCACTTTTGCGTGCTACTTACATTAGAAAAAAAGTTAAAGATCTCGATGAGTTGCCTCAGTGACCGAGCGGTATGAAACGTTGGCTTCTAATCATTCATCTCAGGGGGAGGGGGTCAGGCTCCAATCCCGATGAGGCAGAGAATGGCGCGTTTTTCTTACGGCTCTGGCTTTCTCCCTTTCCTGAAAGTAGTGGCCCCAAATTAGGACAGACGACTGCTTACATACAGTCCACTGGGTCACTCACGGTGGTCGTTAAACCACTAAATAAACACAAAGATCGATGAAGAAAAGTATGGAACTATATGTTTTGTTTGTTAACACCATGCAACTACTGGTGGAGAAACAAAAAGCTGAAAATAGCTGTCATCTGCCATCTGGGTACATCGCACCTGTAAATTGAGCAAATGTCAAACCTGAACTTCTCTTTATGATCCTCAAGAAAGTTTCACTTGATGGGATTTCACATTGACAGAAAGCGAAGTTGAATTCATTTTTTGCTACTATTTCTCGAATAATTGGGGAGTTTAGAACAGGCAGTTTCTGTCACTATCAGAAGTAGAAATTTCCCTCTTATGTATTGTTATTGTTTCTCTGCGCAGCAGAGACATTGAGAGAAAAAGAGTAGGAAGACATAACGAACTCACGGAAAATATAATGGTCTGTGAAAAAGAAATGGCCGCCCCGGTGGCGCAGTGGTCTAAGCGCTGGCTTGTGACCATTCGTCCGAGATGGATCAGGGTTCGAATTTCGAATCTCGGTGAGGCATGGATGTCGTGTTTGTCTTACAACATTGGCTTTCTCTCTTCCCTGGAGTCAGTGACCCTTATAGCGCGCATTGAGTTGCTCATGGTGGTTGTTAACGCCCCCCCCCCCCCAAAAAAAAAAGGAAATAAACGTGGAACACAATATTTTCCATTTATATCCATTCATAAAATTGAAACTAAGTTAATTTATATTGCAGACTAAAGGACGGAAACGGAATACAAATGATTACATTGTATTGAAAAAGAAAAAAAAATCGTGACATGACTATATAAAAGCAAACTGAAAACTACAGATCAAAACACTTAGAGGGGAGCAGAGACCGGACCACTTTAGATTCAATCTCTTTAATATGTCCTTGGTTGGAAACATAACTTTCGGTTAATTATTAATCCAGCGAACAGCGTTTCAAAGTGCCTTTGCGCCTTGTTAAAAATAACGAAAACTTGTCATCTGAGTGACATACATCTGCCTTCCAGAAGGATCTTACTTCTGTGTTGCTCCTTGGCTGACCCACGATGTCTGCAAATAAGAAAAACATAAAATACTTTATCATTCTACAAGAAATAAGTTTAAAGTGAACTTTATTATGTCCCGTTAAGTGAATATCGCGCAGATCGCATCACCACCTCATACATTTCTGCTATAAAAGAACATTACAATAGCTTTCAAAGTAAAATTTTGTTCAGCTTCAAAACCTGTTTTTTGAAGCTCAACAAAATTAAAAAAAAAAAAAAAAAGGTTCTTTTGAACTCAGCCCGTTTCAAAACTTTGAGCATGGTAAAGTTTACAAAAGGTACAAAAGCTTTGCTTTTGTAGCTTTGTAACAAAAGCTACAAAGCTTTGCTAAAGTTTACAAAGCTACAAAAGCTTTGCTTTGCCTTCACTGATCAATATTTCTTAAATAGTAACTGTCATTACACAAAAATCTTTGTTTTTTCTGATTTTTAAAGATGTAATGCAGTTTTTCTGTATAACGGAAGCAAACTAGCAGTGGCCCTTTGGAGGATCTTACTTCTGTGTTGCTTCTTGGCTGACCCACGATGTCTGCAAATAAGAAAAACATAAAATACTTTATCATTCTACAAGAAATAAGTTTAAAGTGCACTTTATTATGTCCTGTTGAGTGAATATCGCCCAAATTGCTTCACCACCTCATACATTTCTGCTATAAAAAAACATTACAATAGCTTTCAAAGTAAAATTTTGTTCAGCTTTAAAACCTGTTTATCATAAATCAGTGAAAAAAAAAAGGTTGTTTTGAACTCAGCCCGTTTCAAAACTTTGAGCATGGTATAATGCTACAAAGGCTTTGCTTTGCCTTCACTGATCAATATTTCCTAAATAGTAACTGTCATTACAGGAAAATCTTTTTTTTTCCTGATTTTTAAAGATTTAATGCAGTTTTTCTGTATAACGGAAGCAAATTAGCCGTGGCCCTTTGGAGAAGAAAATATTTCTTATTTTCGTTAAAACATTTTTGAGTTAGACCCAGTGTATTCTATTAAGCTATGGGAAAAATCATGGTTGATGAAAAATTTTTTTCTTTTTTCTGTATTAGTTGTACCATAATAAAAATGGCTTAAGGAGCTTCGCAATGTGTCATAAGAAACTCTTGTAGCACTTTTTTTTTATCGCGAGGCTAAACTTGCTTTTTGGTTTCTCTTCTTGAAACTGGAAACAAAACAAGCCGGTGTTATTACCGCCAAGAAATAACAAAGCCCTTGTATATTTCCCTTTCAGGAGTTTTTGTTCTCTTCTGTTTTTGACATGCGGGGGCGTTACTCTTCTGAGCAGCTGATGAACAATGTCGCGATCAATTTTCGTAATTAATGTCAGCGATACACTTTAGGCACTTCAGTTGTGATGGCTCATTTAATAACACGTCGCTTAATGGAACGTGTACAAGCCAAATACAGATACCAGTACAATAACGCATCTAAAAGTTTAACGAAGCAAAGACAGATTTCAAAGAGATTTAAATTAGTGTTATTCACAAATTTTGGACCGGAAACAGAAATCGATAATTCATCCTGCCAGCTATTAATATTCTCACCGACCACAAAAGATATTTTTCACTTTCTTTTTTCGTATTTTTTGAGAATATTAATGGCAAACAGGATAAAAAAACGCATGACACTACGCAATATCTGAAGCGTTAACTTTTTCATTCTGTTATTTCTCCCATCTTTCAATATTTTCCTCTGTAATTTGCAAAAATTACATGGATCTTCAGATATCTTACACAACGTCAAAAAATATTATTTGCACTGACACAACAACAGCATCATACTACGTTGATTTACTGAGCTCAGTTTTCTTGTCTCAATGTTTCTGGATTTGCAACATATGCCTAAAAATTTTCAGCATTTCAACGAAACGAGTTTTTTTTCTGACCCTTGTTGTTGCCAATTCCCCCATTTCATCATCCAGACAAATCTGAGGACTACTGATCCGATTATTTCTCGTTTTTTAACGAAAGGAACTGTAGCACTGAAGCTAAATGGAGCCGTGTGCTTCTACCGTAGGCCACAAGATCCACATAAGGAAATCAGCCAGTAACAGAGGGGGAAATACATCATATATATATATATATCACCCGGGATTACATTTCACGCTTAGTAATGCAAAAAGGCACGCACTGGAATTCTAAGCCCCTGGAATTACTTCCTTTCTTGTAAAGGGAATGATACTGAAACTTTGAACGTAGAAATTTGCAGGAGAATGTTAAGGACAAGAAACCGGAGTGGATTCTGAAGAAATTTGGTTGCATAAATTCTTCCTCCAGAGAACCAGTTCTTGTGTACTTTGGACGCGTTTTACGAAGAAATTGTGTTATTATCATAAATTTTTTTTGCTTACTGATGCATTTTATTAACAGCAATAGGAAAATCTAGACAAGTAGAATAAAGAATCATGTGTTGAATCAGAGCCTGAAATGGTGGAAGAGGAGGAAAGCTCCTAGCATTACCAAAATCACAAACTCTATGATGACATACTTTTAATGTATCATCACTTAACAATAAATTGCGCAAGGTGGGTATCCACAGAGAAAGGATCATTGTTTCTTTGAGTTTGAAGGCTATTTCATTTTGGTCAGTGGTTGGAGATGTACTACTTTGCTTCTTGGACCAGAAGTTTTTCAGTTCCTCATAACATAAATATTGAATTAAATTAAAGTATCGCTATTTTTCTATTCAATATTGAAAACGTACTTTTCTGTGCACAACGTTTTGGTAGTTTAACTTGCTAGGGAATTAAACGAGAATTGCAGGGCAAACTGCTTTAATTAAAAAAAATCGTATAAGATGCTTAGTCTTAGAAAGTAATTATCCCAAGTAGTTTCAGTAGTATCGCTGGTTTCCATCCAATAGTCTAACGGTTATCGGATGAAAATTAAACTGTGAAACCAATCCGACAGCGTAAAATGGTCAGAGTGTGACGTTATATGGAATGCCAAGAGGTTAGAAGCAAATTCATTGATACGGACTGTGTAGAACAAAATAACGCTACAGCAAATATGGGGTGATCCAGATGTGGGAATTTCGACATATCGTACACAGAAACTCGATGAATATGAGGTTTGGTGAGACTGGTATGACAAACAGGAGAGCTAAAATTCTTTCAGCGAAGTGTCAAAGGAGGGAAAACGTACACGCAAGGACTACTTTAGTTACTAATTTAACTGGTTCTGTTCACGCTTAGAAGATACCTTTGTTGACAAAGAATTTCATTTTAAGAGGTATGAGGTTTTGCACGATACAATGATCTGGGAACGTAAAGATAACCAATTTGATGTTTTAATTTATTTAGCATTTTGTCAAAACCGCAAATCAAAATATCTTTCTTGGTTGGGTGTTTGGGGAGACCTTCAGTATAAGACTTAAATTTCTTTTCAGCCTGGAAGAAGGTGCGCATTTTTTTAGGGTTGTGTGCGTAAATACTGCTTTTGTTTAATATGTGGTGAGGTTATAAATATGTGGTGCTATTTTCTGAAGTTCCCATAGACTACGCAGAAAATATCAAAGAACGGAAAAACATTTAACACGTGGAACGCAAATATCATGATTCATCACACATATATATATAACTTACTACATACACACTAAGTTTCGGGTGTAATGAGCAAATATTTTGAATTATTTCTGTTACGAAAGGAATCTGCCAAAGTAAATTTTACAAAAAGAAAAAAAAATTAAAAAGAGGACACTTACACTGTCAGATGGAAAACTTGCGCTTTATTTAAAACACTGTGTGAGTTGTGTTTTTCACAGTAAATAGAAACCATTACCAAAATAAGTAAAAATTAAACCACATTTCTACAGTCGGCAAAACATCTACAAATAGTTTCTTACTTCTACTAGCGACATAATTGCTCGTTGAGAAAAAATAAAAAAATACACAAAATATTCCTCATAGTGCAAGATATCCGAATTTGCAGGAAATTTTCAAATCAAACAATTAGAAGAAGTGATACGAAGGAAAACGCGATAAAACTTTACTAAAGCTAGCGGAAACGTTTTTGTTATTTGAAGAAAAATTAGTGGCAAAATAATCTTCAGAGTGAATAGTATCTTACCAAGTAAGAATTTTTAAGAGGGTTTTAGAATCGGATATACTCTTTAAATATAGATATACGACGACGCCCCCTGGCAACAGAATTTTGAATTATGAAAAAGTAGAAAATGTACTCAAGATATTCTTTATAGCTAGAGCTACGTGATGAGAAAATAATTTTTCAAGTGTGAATGCTAGAAGCAGAGATTCGGAGAAACAGTTTTTACGTAACGCACAGTTTTTCTGTAGTGCGAAAACTGTTTGTTTTTTTAGAGTGTTTTATATAGAGGATGACGTTCGGTTTGTTAACCATAACGAATGATGTACACTCCAAAAATAATTCTTTCAATGGGATTTTTAGGAGCGGAGGTACAGTTTCAAATAGGATTGCCCACTAACGCCACCTAGCGTCTGAACTGTGCCTTGCAAAAAATTCAACAGCATATGCAAAAATGTTCCACGAAGTGAGAAGTATCCGGTGTTGAACCAATTTTTCCAAATCCGACTTTTAGAAACAGAAGTATCAAGGAAAACATATTTCTGCATCGTCTAGCGTCTTAATTATGCTATAATTCGGGGAGCAAATGCACATAAAATGCTTTTGTAGAGAACGGTGTACGAAAAAGTATTATTCAAATTATTTTTCCTCTGTTACGAGAGAAACAATTGTTTTATTTTCCTCCTGGTAGGAGAAAGAAAAACAATAACTTCAGTCAGGTTTTAAGACATGCTGTGAATATGCTGCAAATAGAAATAGATTTTATGCTCTCAAATGGAAAAATTGTGCGATCAAAATTAGAAAATATATGATAAGTATGCCTCACCGCGAAAGCTGTCCGGAAAAAACAAAACAAAAAAACCGGACAGTTAGAGGCAAAGATATCCAGAAAAATATGATATACGTTTACAAACCTATTGGAAAAACTGCGCGTTATTATGAGAAGGAAATACGCAAAAAACGTTTTACGTTGTGAACTGCATCTGCTCGAATAATAATATTTTTAACTTTTGTTTTAAGGTGCGCAGATGCCGTTGCTAATGTATCGGAATCTGAAATATACACTTAACGCTCCCTTGTGGTCGAATTGTGCATTGTTTAAAACTGGCAAATATATTCAAAACATTCCTCACCAAAAACTACAGAGTAGAAAAACAATTTTTTAAATTGGACATTTAGACATTTTTGGAGAAAATGTAATACGTATACATGTACGCTACCTAACGAGAAAACTGCGCATGATTTGAAAAAAAAATGTGCGCAAAATATTCTTCGTTGTAAAAGCTATTCAAAAAAAAAAAAAAAAAAAGGATTGTTTCCATGAGATTTCTACAAGCAATAGTATGGACAAAAATATATGTATAATTCGACAACATCTGCATTTACGCTTCGTAGTGGCGAAGATGTACGCCTGAAAAAAAAATCCGAAAAGACAAAACGGTGAGGAACATCGTTCCCCAGGTCATACTTCCGAACGCAAAAATATTTTTTTTAAATGGGCAGAGATATAGTGTCCAAAGAGTATACAGTGATAATATAAGAGAATCCTTTTCCCCTTTTTCCAAAAAGACCTACTAAAAATGAAAGCTTTAGAAAAGACATAAATGCAAAATATTTTGTTCTTCTGCGGCTTAAGCTCCACGTGCATGTGGAATCGCATGGGATAAAAGTCTGTTGCAATCTCAGTTTTCAATCACTATTAACTACTCTGAAGTGCCAGAAAAACTGGTACAGATGAGCTTAGGCAAAATACATAGCAGCGTCAACTATGCGCGTACTCGGTTGCGTCCGCCACTGCGTATATAAAGCGATAGACATCCTTGCCAGCTGTAACAGCTGTTTTCGGCATGAGAATGACAAGTAATAACGATTTAAGCGATTTTCAACGCGGTGTCATAGTTAGCGCTCGTGAGATGGGCCATAGTATTTCGGAGGTAGAAACGAAGTTCGGATTTTCACGGACGACCATTGCAATGGTGTACCGTGACTTCAAGAATTCCGGCAAAACCTCCAACCTACGATACCAATGTGGCCGTAAAAAGACATTGGGTGAACGTGACCATCGTCGGCTGTCAAGAATCGTTTCACGCGATTGGCGTGCATCACTCTCACAAGTATCATTGTAATTCAATGCTGGAGCCTCAACAAGCATCAGTGTTCGGACTGCGCAACGTACCGTACACGATATGGGCTTTGGAAGCCGACTCCCAACTCGAGTCCCCTTGATGGGTGCACAACACAGAGCCATGCGCCTCGCTTGGGCACGACAACACCGCCACTGGACACTTGATGACTGGAAACAAGTAGCCTGGTCTGACGAGTCGCGTTTCCAACTGTATCGGGCAGATGGAAGGATTCGTGTATGGCGCAAACCCCATGAAGCCATGGATCCTGCTTGTCAACAGGGAACTTCACCGGCCGGTGGGGGTACGTAATGGTATGGGATGTGTTTAGCTGGACTTCACTGGGACCCCTGGTACGTCTACAAGCGTCTGTGACCGGCCAACGTTATGTGCACATAATTTCTGACGAGGTACACCCGTTCATGTCCTGTATTTATGCTGATGGGTTGGGCCTATTCCAATGCACCTCCACACAAGTGTCGGGATGCCACATTATGGTTAGAGGAGCATTCGTCTGAGTTTGGGGTGTTGCCATTCGCACCCAAGTCCCCAGATCTGAACGTGAAAGAACACATTTGGGATGCCATGCAACGAGATATCGAACACAGAAATTCGAGACCACGGAATACACCCGAATTGGGGAACGCTCTACAGGACGTATGGTGTGTATTGCCTACAGCATATTTTCAGAAGCTAGTGGAGTCCATGCTACGTCGTATTTCTGCAGTCCTGCGCTGCCGTGGAGGACCTACCAAGTATTAGACTGGTGTACTAGTTTTTCTGGCCCTTCAGTGTATATTAAAACCAATTGGATTTCCGGAATTCAATAATGTTTTCTGTTATTTAAACATTATCTCATTGGCAACCAAATACTGCATGTATTTCACCAATAATAGGAAAATGAATATACTATTCGTTGGTTTGTTGAAATAGTATTAGCTGAAACATAAGAAGTATTCGAATGAAGTCATGCAATGCCGATGTAGTAGGCAAGTGATAATAAATAAAAAAAAAAATAAAAAAATGGTATGATATCACGAATCTTAATAAAATCGCGAATTTCATCATCACGAATCTTAATAAAATCCCGAATTTCATAATTACTGTGCACCTTTGAAACGTTTTTCAAAATCTGTGAAAACCATGCGTAAAATCATCTCTGAAGTTAAGTTTCTAGAAATTTTAATCGTACATATGTACGATGAGGAATAGGTCTTGTAACACGAAGAACTCTTCAGTCATCTGTCACGAAGTTTTGAAATTTATCAAAAAGTGATAAATTCTGATTTTACACACGTAATTTTGTTTAAATAAATATTCGCTTTAATTACAATTGTTCATGTCAAAACAGAACTGATAAAATAGTTAATTCATGTCAAAGCACTTATAAGTTTTAAAGCACAAATTAGCTGTGTTTACATTTACTGGATGGTGTAAACCATGAATTTCATGTCATGGGTTAACATCGCCCTTCAGATCTTTAACATGCAAAATAAAACAAAGAAACAAACTAAAGATACGTAACGAATCAGTTATCGTAACTTTGAGGTGGCGCGAAAACACATATATTTCCATCCTTCAGACTCTGGGAATAAAGGAAGTATAAAATGAACATGAAAGAAAGACATTACGAACAGTAAATGTATCTTTCTTAATGAAAAAACCGTCCAAGTTATGGCTATATAAATTTATCTACTGCTTTGCTAATTTTTATTTTTTGGTATGTGATGCAGATTTTTGAGCGTCCGTGTTTTTACAAAGATTTTTAGTCAACCTCTGTATTTTTTTCCGGATATGCCGAACCATCAGCAAAGACGTCGACTTTGCACGTATGCAGTATTCTTTATCGTGCACATCTGTCCGTGTGCTTTCAATAAGTAATTTCAAATTTAAGACTCAATTAATGCGCATAGCTTGACGAAAGTCTGGGCGCTGAAGATCATTCCCACATCTTGCCTTACATTTTAAAATAAATTAGAGCACATTTTCATGCGGAAGTTTCAATCGTCGTACTACTGCGGGAGGTCGAATCTAGTAAAAGATATTCATGTTTCCACAGCTGGTTCTTTCCCTGCCAAGAACCAGTGGATCTAATGGAAAGAAAACTCCTCGACTTTCGGGTAAGATATGTTTTTTTCGGTACTGGTTCTTTCTATTTTCTAAAAGCAGTTGCTGTAAACTTGAGAAAGACAGCTCCTCGATACGAGAAAAGTTCCATTCGCTCGTTCCGCATTCTGCCTTTCTTCTCCTTTCAACTAGTGTCCTCTAATTAAGCCAATTGCTCGAGTACCGGGAAGGATGTATTTCACCTCTATGCACTGGTTCTTTCTCTTCTCTTGATCCGGTTGTCCTAAATAACGGAAGACCAACTTTTCGAATCTTGGGAACGGTGCTGTGTTCGTCTTTCTTACACCCCCCCCCCCCTCCTTTTTTTTGGAAGGAGCAAAACTCTGTTCTCTTTAATGAAAGAGAGTTCTCTTTAGAAGATCTCAGAATAAGAAACTATTATCAGATGGTAGGAAACAGATCTTGAGTAATTTAACGGAGCTTTGAGATCAAGTATGACCCAACATCTAATGAGACATCCAAAGGCAGTCGTAGAGCGCACCATGCTCTTACAAGAAGAAGAAGGATTTGGTATTCTTGATGCAAAACACATTCGCAATGCGCAAATTTTCTCACTGCGGAAATACTTTCACTCTAAACGTAATGAAAATAATATGTTTGATGTCATATGTGCTGCAGATGAAGAGAGCACTCCACTAATGTTAAGTAAACCAGATGCTAGAATAGAAGAATCATTTACGGAAGATCAGATTCGAAAATGGAAGCAAAAGATACATCACGGGGCTCATCCAAACCAGTTGGACAGGCCGGAAGTTGACAAGACAGCCTCAAATCAATTGTTGAAGGGAGGAAAATTATATGGAGACACCACTGGATTTATGATGGCTATTCCAGGCAAAGTGACAGCAAACAAAAATTATAGAAAATACATTTTAAAAGATGATCTGCAAAGTGACAGCAAACAAAAATTATAGAAAATACATTTTAAAAGATGATCTGCAAAGTGACAAATTAGACGATGTAGTATGTGCAATGAGACCATGGAACACATCTGAGGAGGATATACCCCACTAGCAAACGATGATTATATGCAGCGACATAATAATTTTGCTAAGATGATACATGAATAATTAGCGCACGATACAGAATTATCAGTATCAGAAGTACCATGCTACAAATATCAATCCACTGGGGTACTATATAATAAACAATACAAATTATATTGGAACCGTGAGATTAAAACTGATGTAACCATTTCTGCCAATTGTCCAGACATAGTGCTATATGACAAAAGGCAGGAGGAAGCAGTCATTATCGACATATCGGTACCGTTGAACCGTAATATTCAGAATACCTGTGCAACAGAAAACAACAAGTATATGGAACTGGCCGCAGAGATCAAACAGGTGTGGAAGCTGAAAACAGTTCTCATACGTCCACTCATTATCTCTGCAACTGGTGTAATTCCTGAGACTTATAACTCAGCTTGATGCTTTAGGTCTATAGCACCTAAGGCAAGGCCCAAAATCCAAGAAGCAGTAATTCTCGATACGTGCCACATCGTACGACGATTATTAAACCATGAGTGACTATGTGTTTACTTGACTTTATGTCCGTACTGACAAGTGGACCGTACTAGAGATGCCATTTCTGTAGATAATAATAATAATAATAATAATAACTGCCCTATAGGCAACGGATGGCTTAGTGGATAGCGTAAACAGCTACCATCCAAGCGGTCGCGAGTTCGATTCTACCTTGAATCAGCGCCAGCCGCCGTGGATTTCGACTTGAGATTACCTTCTTAAAAAGGTGTGGAAACAGTTGCAGGAATGTGGCGCCATCTATTGCTTACAACATGAGTTAAGAAGATACAATATCCTCTAGTTAGGAAACCTGCGTACTGAAAAATCTCAACTCCATCAGGATGATACTAAGAAAGAGATTAGCACATACTGCATCAAGTATGGAGCAGGATAAAGTCCCTCGCGTTCGAGTCTTAGGTAGAGGGGCCCGTTCGACAAGTAAGTTACAGTCTCCAGGGGGAAGCAATGAAGCAAGGGGCGTTGCCCCTATCATGGCTACCACAAGAAATAGACAACGATCGGCCGGAGATGCTTCTGGGGCTGCTAAGCCCAAGAACAAGCCGGATCGAAGTGTAGACCAAAGCATGAGATGGAGTCTAGAAATGAAAATGTACATTATGCGAGAATACTACGAAGTGACTAAAATGGAGACAGAGATGACAATGTACAGGAAGAGACTGTATGACAAATGTCAGCAGCAATACCCAGACATTCAAGTTAGCGAACAGCGACTAGCGGATAAGAGACGGACCATTGTTGCGAAGAATATGATACCATCTGCCGTCCTGGAAGCCATCAAGCAAGAACTAGGTGATCAATCACAGAGTAGCGAGCAGCTGGCTGCAGAAGGGAATGCAATGTCTGATGACAAACATGAGACAGAGTCAGAAGATCGGACCGAACAAAGCCAGCCGGTGCCATCAGCGGTTGTCAACGAATTCAGGACAGCCGTCTAAGAGTTCGAAAGAATGAACCCTACCATGAGAAATATACCAAGGCAAATACCTATCGGATAATTGTGGCAAATAACGGAACATCTCAACAAGTCTGTACTACCAGCCTACCTAGATCAAAATGGTACCACGTTAGAATCAATCCAACCGCTGTGCACTGTGGCACAGTTGCCGCCACAAGACTACACAGGACAAACACCATCCATCAGAAGGAACAAAAAGACCCGTCCTACCAGCAATGCAAAGAAGACTGCAGAGCCGAGTTGATGAACTCCGGACGAAAATCGGCCAACGCACACAGTATATAAAGGGAAATAGGTCCAAGAAACTGGTAGGAAAAGTAAAGCTCATCCTGAAAAGCGACAAATCCACACCAGGTTCGAAGAAAACCACTAAATGGAAGAATACTTAGACACGCTAAAACAAAGTCTACTAGCTATCAGCAAGAGGCTAAGACGATACAAAGAGAACACACAGTGACATATGGACAATAACACATTCGGAAACGATGAGAAAACCTTCTATCGTAACATTACCAAGAAAGACATCAAAGACGAAGGACCACCAGGATGTGAAGCGTTAGAAAAACTCCGGAGTAATCTCTGGGCAAGGAATACGAAACACAACAGCAAAGCCGCATGGCTACAGCTAGAGAAAAGGACAGCGAGCCAATATCAGGAAATGGCTGACTGGAAGATCACAGCAGAGGACTTTCTGCAAGCCATAGCTAAGACACACAGCTGGAAAGCACCAGGTGTTGATCACATCCACAACTACTGGTACAAGAGGCTTACCTGTACATACTAATATCTGGCAGAGCAACTGACCAACATGATCCAAAATCCAGCGCTAATCCCGGATTTCCTCACCCAGGCAGTGACGATACTAAAGGCTAAAAATGAAGACACAAGAAATCCAGCCAACTATCGACCAATAGCGTGTCTACCTACGCTGCATAAGATCCTAACAGCGTGCATCGTCAGTCAGATAATCAGGCACATAGAAGGACAAGCACTTATGGCAAAAGAACAAAAGGGATACCAACTGAACTATAGAGGGTGCAAGGAACAGCTTACCATCGACGCTGTTATAATAGACCAAGCGTTCAAGATGCGCCGCAACATGTACACACCATACATCGATTACCGCAAAAGGTGGCGTAGTGGTCTAAGCGATGGCTTCTGATCATTCGTCCGAGATGGGTCCAGGTTCGAATCCTGGTGAGGCATGAATTTTGTGTTTGTCTTAAGGCGCTGGCTCTTTCCATTACCTGGAGCCAGTGGCCCTAAATTAAGGATAGGCGACTGCTTATAGCCCACTGAGATGCTCACGGTGGTCGTTAAACCTCCAATTCCCCCTCCCAAAATACCGTAACGCCTACGATTCCGTACCCCACCAGCTGGCTGATAGAAGTCCTTGAGATCTTGGGAGTAAGTCCTGTAATCACCATCTTCCTTAAAGTGGCCATGACAGGATGGAAGACAACAATCAAAATCGAGAACAAAACGACCAAGTCCATCCACATAAGGAGAGGCATCTTCCAGGGAGATTCACTTAACCCGCTATGGTTCTGTCTAGCACTCAACCCGCTGTCAACCATGCTCAACGAAAGCAAGTATGTGTTTACCATCAAGTGCAAAAAAAAACCAACAAGTACAAACTCTCCCACCTCCTTTACATGGATGACATCAAGCTGTGCGCATCGTCGCAGAACCAACTCCAGCAACTAATTAAGATCACCGAGGGCTTCATCAATGGCATCGGGATGGAATTCGGCCAAAACAAATGCAAGACACAAGGTATGAACCAAAGAAAGCATGACGTACTTAGCTACCAATTGAAGACCGGAAGGAGAAGTCTATAAGTACCTTGGTATGCTTCAAGCACAAAGCCTAGAACAAAAAGAAATCAAAAACAATCTAGCCGCCAAATACAACCAAAGGCTGAGGAGAATAATGAAGACCAAGCTCAACGCTCGCAACATCACTCTGGCTATCAACACACAACACATACGCAGTTGCAGTCCCCACGCATTCTTTCGGAACCGTCAAGTGGACCACAACAGAGCTTGAGGAAATAATGCGCAATACCAAGACAACCCTCACTAAACATCGCCAGCACCACCCGACATCAGCAATAGAAAGGCTGACCATTGGACGGGCAGAAGGAGGGCGAGGAATAATTTATCTCCTGGAACACCAAGATAAAGAAATCAGCAGCCTCAGAAAATACTTCCATCAGAGCAAGGGACCCCTTCACCAAGCGATGAACCAGAGTAACAAGAAGTACACAGCCCTAGACCTCTCTACTCAGAACATCGAGATTGGAACGAGGGAGCCAAAAGAAGAAACTAGAAGCTTGGGGAAAGAAAGTCCAACACGGAAGGCACTAGAACGATCTGCAATTGAACCATGTGGATAAGACTGCCTCCAATGCATGGCTAACAAACGGATCACTCTTTCCCGAGACCGAAAGCTTCCTGTTGACTATACAAGATCAGGTTGAAAAAACCAGAAACTACAGGAAGCATATCCTGAAGAACACGTCAGTGGAAAGCGACACATGCCGGCAATGCCATCAAGCGCCAGTGACCATCCAACATATCACAGAAGGGTGCAGAGTTCTCACACAAACTGAGTACACGAACAGGCACAATCAAGTCGCCAAGATTGTCCATTAGAAATTGGCAAGAAACCGCCACCTCATTACAACTCAGATTGTCCCCTACTACCAACGCTTCTAGAGAACAACACCCACAAGATGTACTGCGATAGATCGATCAGAACGATAACACCATCCCACACAATCGGCCCGGCATAATCCTGGTCGACAAGGAGAAGAAGTCAACATACCTCATTGACATAGCCGTGCCCAACACGTGCAACATCCAAACGACGCACGGAGAGAAGCTGTCAAAGTATAACGACCTACAATACGAAGTCAAGGAAATGTGGCATACGGAGAACGTCACCACCGTCACCATAGTAATATCAGCCAAAGGAGTTGTACCTAAGACCATTCACAGCTCTATACAGACACTAGACCTTCAACCAAACACCTACAGTGAACTACAGAAGGCAGCTATCATGAACACTTGTAGTACAGTAAGGAAGTTCCTGGACAACTGAGAGAAAGAAATACCACTTCCCAGACTTGGTACGTCGTACACGTCCTGGAAGAAAGAGAAGTAAAATCTCAGGAAGAGGTGGAATCTCTTTATTTTTTTTTATGATAATAATACACCACGCACAGCAGTCATAGAAAATCGGAAAGTCTGGATAATTGATTTGATATAGCAATTCCTGGAGATGCCAGAGTAGATGAAAAATAACTGGGTAAAGTGACCAAATATGGAGACCAGGCCATAGAAGTTACCCGATTATGGACTAAACGCACAGGAGTAGTCCCTATCGTCCTCGGGACAATTGGGACAATTAAAATTTTTTTTATGAATCATTTCAGAAAATTGTATCTCTCTGATACAGTTGTTTTTGCAGTTCTGTGGGTGGTAACCCACAGAACTGCAAAAACAACTTTACTTGGCACATGATATATATTACGCCGATACTTGACTGATACCTAGGTCTCCGGCGAAAACTCGTAGCAGCTCAACAACACCAGTCAGTGAAAATTTTGTTGTTTATTTGTATTTGTCATAGGCTATGCTTCGTATATTTCGAATGAAAGTAAATAATAATAATATTAAAAATAATAATAATAAAACGTCACCGACGTTCCCATAGTAATATCAGCCACAGAAGTTGTACCTAAGACCATTCACAGCCCTATGCGTACACTAGACCTTCAATCTAACACCTGCATGGAACATAGAACTACAGAAGGCAGGTATCCCGAACACTTGTAGGATAGTAAAGAAGTTCCTGGACAATTGAGAGAAAAAGAAATACCACTTCCCAAACTTAGTACGCCGTACCCGTCCGGGAAGAATCTTAATAAAAATAATAATAATAGTAATAATAATTATAATAATAGTAATAATAACAATAATAATAATAATAATAATAATGATAACAGCGCAGTGAAACCTATCTAAGGCGGAATGAAGGACGAATTATTTTCCGTTTTAGACAGGCTTCCGTCTTATGCAGGTGCGTCCATGGAAGCCATTGAAACGTAAACATTTCAATTTTTGTCATGCTATTAACAGATTGTGTACAACGACTGATCACTTAAGATGATGTATTGTTCGCACGTACCTAAATCAATCAATATTCACAAACTTTTTTTTTAAATAGTCCAGCATCGATTTCTGTACAGTAATACTTACCATATGATGCTCATTGAGAGCACGTGCGCTGCTCTTTAACTGAAGTAATACAGAGTCACCTCGGAATCTTGGATATTCGATATTTTGAAGTGTTTGATGATTTTTTTTTTGTCCTAGGTGCGGGCGCTATATCCTCCTCCTCTATTTTATAATCGTCCCTGCTATTGTCATTTTCTTCAACGAGTGTTGATAATTTTCGTACCCAATCCAGAACTACTTCCTGGTTACCGTCTCTCACTTCACCACAAATTTCCTTGAACGAAATATTGTGTGCGCCTTTTTCGAAAACCCTCTAACCATTCATTAGAAGTATGGAACTGATTTCGAAGTTGTTTGGCTACATCTCTTGCTCGTGTTGGCAGTTAAAACATTTTGCACTGCAGCTCGCTCTTGTACTAACAAACCACTTCCACACATTCTTATTCAACTTTTTGTTTCCGGTTTTTGGCAGTTTCCTCTTACCTGAGATGTTGCCATTACACCACTTCTCTATTATCTCGTCTTTTCGTTTTGAAATGTAAGAAATTTGTGTTTTTCCGACACTGAGCTTCTCTGTTAAATGATTAACACACTTTCTTTTTCGCTCATTTCAATATTTTTTATGAGAGTTTAACGACCACCATGAGCAACTCAATAGGCTATAAGCAGTCCTCCGTCTCTAATTTAGGGTCACTGGCTCCAGGGAAAGGCGAGAGCCAGTGCCGTAAGACAAACACAACATCCATGCCTCACCGGGATCCGAACCCATTTCGGACGAATGATCAGAAGCCATCTCTTAGACCACTGCGCCACCAGGGTGGTCACTTCAATATATACATTCATTCATTGGATACATACACTGAAGAGCAATTGAATTAGAGATACCTGTCTAGTAACGTGTTGCACCACCTTTCGCCCTGATGACGGCGGCGATTCGTCTCGGCATCGACCTCGACAAGACACCGGAAGCGTTGGAAGCCATACGGATCCACAACCTCTGAACAAGCTCCCATAGTTCACGAAGATTTAATGGAGGGAGGTCAGAGCCTAGAACATCTCTCTCGATGGCATCCCAGATGTGCTCGATGGGATTGAGGTCAGGTGATCTAGCTGGCCAAGGAAGCGAGGTCACGTCGGTGGAGTGTTCATCCAACCATTCGGATACAATTCGGGAGGGATGGCACGCTGCATTGTCTTGTTGCAGGATGAGGTCCCCAGTGGGATGTTGAAGACGCACAAACGGGAGCAAATGGTCATCCAGGATAACCCGGTAACATTGACCTGTGAGGGACGATGTCACACGTACCAGGGGCCCCATTTCAGTCCACGTAAACAGTCCCCAGACGAGAATGCCACCCCCACGAGCTTGAAGAGTACCCTGCTGACAAGAAGGATCAATCGCTTCATGTGGTGTGCGCCGTACTCGTATCCTGCCATCCGCATGTACCAACGTAAATCTCGACTCATCAGTCCAGGCAACATTTTTCCACATGTCTAGGGTCCAGTGGCGATGTTCCCGCGCGCATGCTAATCTTTGCACCCTGTGATGTGCGGTCAGCAGCGGTACCCTCGTGGGACGATGGCTTCTGTACCCCATAGCGAGGAGATGGTTCTGGATCGTGTGGCTGCTTACACGCTTTTGTGCACAAACGTTAAATTACCGAGTGATTTCTTGCAATGTGGACCGTCTTTCCGCTGTTACAATGCGAGCTAGCCGACGATGAACCCGCTTATCCATACGCTGTTGTCCACGGCAGTTGGCTCTTGCAGGGATGGTTTTACCGGAATCGATGTACTCACGGTGCACCCGTGACACAGTGGCTCATGAAAATCCCAGTGCCTTCACGACTTCCGAGATGGAGTGACCCATTCGTCGGGCTCCGACAATTTGCCCACGATCAAATGCGCTTAGATCCTTCGTCTTACCCATACTGCATCCGACTCTTACTGATTCCCGTCGCATCACTCCTTATATTATCGGATCTCTGCATACGTCATGTCGTTTCCGTTTATAGGGCCGCCCACAGCGCCACATTTGCATAACGCCAGCTGTCTCTAATTCAATTGCTCTTCAGTGTATATTCATTGTATTCAAACCGAGAACGTTTTTCTTTGAAGGGATGGCAAGAAGCAAACGAACGAATGCAAGTCACAACAAGCAAAGGCTGTGAATTATCATCTGAATGAATAAATGTTACAGAGTTAAATCAGAGCGTCTTGTTGAAATCCGTACAAAACAGCCAGCAGTAAAAGCTTTGCATCCACCAAAGAGAGCATCGCTGGTCACATGGTCTAAACTTGAGCCACGCTACGGGATTAAGGAGACATACAACAGTGCATTTGCTGCCGTATGTGTTTGTGTAAACTACCTAAAAGCCATCTTCTTCTGTTCAATTATGTTGTCTTCAACTACAAACAAATTGGTTCGATGTAAATTCATCATTACAATTTATCGTGCAAAGTTTTGCATTCATTTAAAATACTTGATAGCAGGGGAACATCTGAGAACTTCCGTTGCTACAAGGTTCATTTACTCTCTTGCCATTTTCGTTTCCGCGTTAGGCAGGTTCCGTTTCAGACAGTTTAAGTAGTACTTAATTTTCCATCTTACATTTTGGACTGTGAAAAAGTTCCGTTTTGGGCAGGTTTCCGTTTAAGCAGGTTCCGTTTCAAACAGGTGCTACTGTATAAAAATGAGAGTGCTCCAGCCAAAGCGATGAGACGTTGTGACCACCGTTACACTCGTCTGGTACGATATTTGGTTCTCGTCGATTTAAACTGACAACGCTTTGCTCCGGTTATAGGACTAGCCGTGTACAAATGTTTTTGATGATTCCCTGTGCTCATGCTAGATGGACGTAGGAATAAGAATATCTGCAAATTATCATTATTTGGCAAAACTGAGATATATGTATCTAAAATTCTTACGATTTATTCTCGCTCCTTAGAAAAGCGTTATGCGATTTTCTTTAGAGATGCATTAATTGCAACACTAGTTTGTCAATTGCATTAAATGAGAAGTTGTTAGAGTTATTTTCGGCTAAAACTGAAATAAGACTGGTTTATTTTGACGAGTACTTTGAAAAATTAGTCTAGTTACTTTTGGTAAGTACGTTAGATTTGATCGTATTATTTTGCAGAGTGTATTTTCTAAAGCATTAGTCGATTTATACCCGCCATGATGGAATCTCTCTTGTTTATTTGGTGCAGAGCATTAAACGAGTCAATAATCCGATAATTTTGTCTAACGTATAAGTGAGCCATTGGCCTCATCACCTGTTCGAGTGCTTTAAGTCAGACTTTAACTCACCGCAGTGTACCGTTCATTAAGAGAGGCGTTTACAGCATCACCTTTGTCAAGTACATTTATCGAGGCATTTGTTTCTTCAATTTTTATAGCTAATTAAAGGAACGATTCAGCTCATCATTTTGCAAATTGCATGAAGTGAAAGGTTTAACTCCCATATTTTCTATTGTGATTTAAAAGCTATTCGCCTCGCTATTTAATTATAAGTTCTTGAATAAAAGAAAATGTGTAAATGAGCCACGATTTCGTTTGCTTAGAAGTTGTCTTCGTTAAATTTAACGTAATTGAAACAAAACAAAGACATGGAGAAAACAAAACATGATTTTATTTCACGAAACCACAATTACACATTTACAAATAACATGCGCATATATATAGTACGGTGGAAACATAGCTACTTCCACAACGACAAGGCCATCATTACAAAGATACGCGGTGAGGTTAGTGCACATTTTTTGAGCTTCGACGCAAAGCTTAAAACAATCCATTTACGTATAAACAAGAGGCCACCTTCACTAACACAGATTAGAGATGCCACAAAATGTGATGATCTCCACAATTTTGGTACTAAGCTAAAGATGAAGGGATATGGTTAATGTCTCACTCATACCCACTGGAAGATCCCAGTGAGTCGTGGGGACAAAGGAAATGCTGCTCTTGATCAGGTTGTCCACAGGAGAACAGAAATGTCATTAAACATTGCAGCTGTTTTGTGTTGCAGGTCAGACCGCATCATCACCAACAGCTGTAGTCACCGTAGTATATCTGGTAGGAACATGTGCCCGGGTTTTCTTACCTGAAAATAATTGAAAAATAAGAAAAATATCAATAACAATAAAAAATCTCCATTCTTTAGAATACCCATTGAAACAAGGCTAGTGAGAGAGAGAGATAGAAACTCAAACTACTCATTAAGTAAAGTAGAATATTACCATTCGTAGGGAGTTATGTTCTTCCAAATGTTCCAGAATAGAGAGTGAAACTAATTAACAATTACGGAACCCGGGCCAGAAAGCATAATTTAAAAAATATCTCCTGATTCGCGCTTTCTTTTTTCTGCCCGAATAAAATCTTGAAAAACAAATTCAAAAGAAATGCGGTAGAAATAGCTGAAATCCTTGGGCAAATCATTTCCACCGATCTTATTTTTAGCTCGTCTTTTGTAAAAAAGATAGTGCTTATGTTATCGGTTTATCCGTCCGTCCGTCAGTCCGTCAGTCCGTCCGCCTGTACCCACGACACCTAGAAGTTCGACTTTTAGTTCGATTTGAAAAATTCTTTTGCATTCGAAAGCTTGAAACATGCGAATGATGATACTTTATTTCGTATTTTTTTACGGTGTACAATTTCGCCGCTAGAGGGCGTAAATGCAGTTGATGTCGAATTCAAAAATACGTTTTGTCCCACATATTTGCTTCTGAACATCCGATTGACAAAATTCTGTAATCTTTCGATTCCATTTATGTCAAAGAGTATTTTGGATATAGTTTCTTTTTCAAATTACGCGTAGATTTTCCGCTAGAGGGTGTAAAAGTAAATTGCAGTTTTTCCGATAACTTTTCTTCTAAAACTCCGATTTGAATTTTTTTTTTCAGCGGATACATCTCCTGATGCACAATCTTTTGCACATAATTTCGAATTTTTGGTAAAGAATACTTTGGACACCAGGGGGCGTAAGTGTTAATTTTCGCTCCTGATGTGTTTGCCATAAAATCTGAGCTTCTAACGTTTCGATTGAAAAAACTCTTTCGTGGATTGATGCCACTCACATCGATAAACCTTTTCGGAATATTTTCTTCCTAAAATATTCCACACTTTCTCTGCCAGGGGGCGTAGATGTATATCTTATTTTTGTTAATATCTCAACTTCTAGGTGTCCGATTTGAAAAATTTCTTCTTTGTTGGATAGTGTTTTTCTTGTGACATGTTTTCCTATAATTTCAAATTTTTAAAGTAATTTATAGACTTTCCGCTAGGGGGGCAAAGGTAAATTGCGTTTCTCCCTATATCTCTGCTTCTAAATCTCCGATAAGAAAAATTCTTTCTGCACCGGATACAACTCCCGATGGGAAATCGTTTGCACATAATTTCTAATTTTTGTAAAAAATGGTTTGGCCACCAGGGGGAGTAAACCTTAATTTCCGCTTCTGATGTATTTGCAGCAAAATATGAGCTTCTAAATTCTCGATTGAAAATAACAACGTTTGTAGACCGATACTACTCATGCCGACAAACTTTTTAGAATAATTTTCTTCTCATAATAGTGCACGGTATCTACGCCAGGGGGCGTAGATGTAAATCTTATTTTTGCCAATATGTCGACTTCTAGGAGTCCGATTTAAAAAATTCCTTCTTTGTTGGATAGTGTTTTCCGTGTCGCATGTTTTTCATATAATTTCAAAATTTTCACGTAATTCATAAACTTTCCGCTAGGGGGCGTAAAGGTAAATTGCGTTTTCCCCTATACCTCTGCTCCTAAATCTCAGATCTGAAAAATTCTTTCTGCACCGGATACAGCTCCTGATGGGAAATCGTTTGCACATAATTTCTAATTTAAAAAAAAAACGGTTTGGCCACCAGGGGGTGTAAACCTTATTTTCCGCTTCTGATGTATTTGCAGCAAAATATAAGCTTCTAAATTCTCGATTGAAAATAACATCGTTTGTAGACCGATACTACTCATTTCGACAAACCTTTTAGAAACATTTTCTTCTTAAAATAGTGCACGGTTTCTACGCCAGAGGGCGTAGATGTACATCTTATTTTTGTCAATATCTCGACTTCTGAGAGTCCGATTTAAAAAAATCCTTCTTTGTTGGATAGTGTTTCTAGTGTGATAGGTTTTTCCTATAAATTCAAAATTTTCAAGTAATTCATAGACTTTCCGCTAGGGGACGTAATGGTAAATTGCGTTTCCCCTATATCTCTGCTTCTAAATCTCTGATCTGAAAAATTCTTTCTGCACCGCATACAGCACCTGATGGGAAATCGTTTGCACATAATTTCAAATTTTTGTAAAAATTCTTTGGCCACCAGGTGGCGTAAGTCTTAATTTCCGCTTCTGATGTATTTGCAGCAAAATATGAGCTTCTAAAATGTCGATTGAAAAAAAGTCTTTTGTGGACCGATACTACTTATGTCGACAAACATTTTAGGAAATTTTTTTCTTGAAATAATGCATGGTTTCTACGCCAGGGGCGTAGATGTATATCTGATTTTTGTCAATATCTCTACTTCTAAAAATCCGATTTGAAAAATTCCTCCTTTGTTGGATAGTGTTTCCGATACGAAATGTTTTTCCTATAAATTCAAAATTTTCAAGTAAATCATAGACTTTCCGCTAGGGCGCACAATGGTAAATTGCGTTTTCTGCTCCTAAAACTACGATTTGAAAAATTCTTCCTGTATCGCATACAAGACTTGACGGAAAATATTTTTCACGTAATTTCTAATGTTTGTTTTTGGTAAAGATTGGTTTGGCCACCAGGGGTCATAAGTGTTAATTTTTACTTCTGATGTATTTGTAGCAAAATCTGGGCTCCTGAAAACTCGACTAAAATTTTTTTCTTGGACCGATACCGCTCATATGGATAAACCTTTTGTGAATACTTTCTTCCTAAAATAATGCATGGTTTTCCCACCAAGGGACGTAAAGTCACATCTTATTTTTGTCGATAACTCTGTTTCTAAGAGTTCGTAAGCTCACGATTCCGTTTACAGCAATATCTGAGGGATTAAAGACCCGATTGAAAAACTTCTTTCTTCCGTCAGATACTATAGTTTTCCATACCGGTTCCATTGACTTTGTAGCTTTGATACATTTAATTTGAGTCAGAACGGATTCAAAAGACGTGCTTATTACACCTGAAAATTCGGTGTCATCTTTCTTGTTGTAGATGTACGTAGTTTGACCCTTTATTTATAATAATACCCAGAGTATCAAATGAAATTACTGGCATAAAAATTCGCAAAAGTCACACGTGTATGAGTCCTTACCAGATGGCAGATTTTTTTCAAATATATGCGCACGAGGTATCAATCTGGTGTACAAGGATAAACCAATAGGAAATACACTACACGACGTAGAAAATGCCACATCCTGAAGGATTGCACAAAATGAGGTTAAATTTACCTCACATGTAAATAAGTAAGTGCGAAAGAAGTGATTAAATGTGTGTAAGGCTAACGCGCTCGGCTAGATGTCAAGAGATCCGGAATTCAATTCTGCGGCTGAGAATAACAATTTTTCGATTACTGTGCGTTGCTAAACGTGGAAAGAGAGATGTCTTTGTTTATTCACTGACGCCACGTATTTCGAGGATTTTCACTTTGATTAAATTTCCGAGAGATGGCTGTGTGAAGGACGAGGAGGTGGATGCATACTCTTTGCAAAAAACAAAACAAAACGAAAAAAAACAAGAAACGAAGCACTCGGAGAAAATCGTTCGATCATAACGAAACTCCGCGTTCAAGTACTTCAGGGCCGGATATGCAAATGATTAAAAAATAACGTTCAATGACTAAATGGAAATCCGCCATGGCGTAAGGGAACCATGCATCGAGGAGTGTCTATCAAGAGCGAAGCTCGCGCGCAAGTACAATTGTGACAGGGGATTGCGGTTGCATTAACCTCCACAGACTGTGACATCGGATCCGTGCACAGTACGAACAGTTCAGCGAGTTTTAGAGCGGACGTATAACTGGGCTGAGAGAGGCCAGTTGGTCAAGTCACCGTATCGCCAAGCATTTGGGTCGGACCGACGCAGAAATCGGATGATGTTGGCGTCTATGTGTCGAAGAGTGCATAACCCAGCTGTACGCGGGTAGTGGACGGCCGGGGAAACGACATAAAGCGAGGATCGAGCGATTGTGGGACCCACATGAATAGAACCGAGTTCGTCACTCTCAACCATTCGTGGCCATGTTGCGTCGTCTACAGGTACGGAAATGAACATCCGGATCGTTCCCAGATGAGTTGTGACACTAGGACTACATTCAAGAAGGTCACTCCGCCGCCTACCACTGACCAGCGAGCATCGACGGCACCGGTTCCAGTGCTGTCGGGCCTGATCAGCGTGGGATAGTGTCCAGTGCCGTCGTGTTGTCTTCAGTGATGAATCACGGTTTGCTCTTGGCGCCCATGACCAGCGCATATGTGTCTGGAGAAGAGAAGGCGAGCGCACGGATCCTGTCTTTACCGTGGAACGGCACACTGCTCAAGAGTACGTCGACGACACTCTCCGACCTGTTGTGTTACCATTCCTGTCAGAAACTCACCGAGCAATTTTTCAACAGGATAATGCCCGGGCACACACGGCACGGATCTCCTAGGCTTGCTTCCCTAGTGTCGACACCCTTCAATGGCCAGCCCGATCACCCAACCTCACACCGATCGAACATGTTTGGGACATGATGGGACGCCACCTACGTCCACCCCAGAATATCAGCGAAATGGCTCGCAATGTATGCGCCATACGGCATGCAGGACAGTATCCGTAAACTGCATGCGTCGAAGCCATGGGAGGTAACTGCTTGTATCCTAGTCGAAGGTGGCGCTACAATGCACTGACTTATTCCACTCGTGTAGCTGTTTCATCGGAATAAATGGCACAACTGCTATGGAATTGCAATAGTTTCCTTTTCTGTACATGCACATTGCACATACCTATTTTCATCTCTACTTGATCATTCCTTCTGGATGCTTCGTTTTTCTGGGCAAAAAGTGCATAATGTAGCCTGAGGCAGTAGGGCTTATGACTGCTATTCTAGGTTATACATTCGGCAAACGGCAAGGCATCGGATGGATAATTACCCGGACAATGTCCTGAGGTATCGCTGACAATGTGTCGTTGACCGATACATAATTCATCGACACTGCGAGGGGGTCGTTCAGAGGCGTTAAGTCGTCTGTCAGTGACGTCCCATAGGCTCTCTACTGGGGAGAAGTCTTTTAATTCTGCTGTCTTTGGACACCTTTTATGCATTACTTGCTGATGGGCATCAAGGATACCATGGCGATACGGCAGCAAAACGGGCTGCAGGACCTCATCTACGCATGGTTGTGCTGTTATTATACTTGCTATGCGCAGGAGCACTGAACGGCTGTTGAAACTGATAACGTCTAAAATACTGACACATGGTTGAGGAGCCTTATGACGCTTACGGATGGCAACAAGGTCATCCCGGTGTCGAAGTCGTCTCCAGGCTCTCAATTAGCGATCATCGGCGCTGAGACAGAAACGAGAATCATCGCTCAATACGAAAGGTTTCCATTCTTTCCAGTACACATGTCTGGTGCAGTACCACTGTAATCTTGAGCAACAATGTATTGTGGTGAGTGGCAGTCATCGCAATGACTGGCGAGAGCTTAAACCATCTATCTCAGCCAGTCTGCGATTCACAATCCATGTTGATCGGGCTGCCCATAGCTCCCTGTACATCTCCTTGAATGTCGTTTGGTGTGGATTGTGGGGTTGCTACGGCTTTCCGTAGAAAGCGGCGATTGAAGTGTTTGGATGTGCACCAGTCCTCATACGGCGACACGCATTTCCTTTCTCCAACGGTTGTCGTCACATTCACCTGACAGTTGTTGCCTTCCAATACGTTTTTGCACTGATGAGACGCAGGGACTAACCAGCCATACGTACCCCTATATGATGAAACCTCAGATGGAAATGTCCGTCTGATTGTAGGATTCTCGATAACATCGCCCAGGCATTCTCACTCCTTGCAACATCTTTCTCCACCGAGATGATTCCATGCAATGGTTCACACGCTCAGGAGAGGGCTACAAATCTTAGTTATGCCGTGAGGTTTTGCAATTTTAACGACCTCTCCTATCACGGGATTGGTTCGCAGCTCCAATCATTTACATAACCCAACTGTCTGTTTACTTCTTGCTGTGGAATTTGCTATGTCAAGCAGTATAATTAAATTACCATATGAATCCGTGAAAAATTCACATATAAATATCATCTTAGACATGGTAGTTATGTATCCGTAGACCTTCACAGTTAAATCTCACTGAACCTTCCCTTCATTTATCAGCAGTGGACCACCCAGTAAGGCAATCATGTATTTATTTTAGTAAAGGAAAAAAAAACATACTGCACCATGGAACTCACACACACACCAATGAAATTATAACAGCAAGGATGAACCGAAATGGCATACTTCACTGAATCCTAAATCGCTGACCCACACTTAGATTATCAAAAAGGTAACATTTCGTATGATACACTGGTACACCGACACGACTGAGAACCCTTCGTATGCAATTGTTGAGACACTGAGCTGAAGGTAATTTCAAGTTCCAATCACAGTCGAGTATAACTCTTTATTATTCTTTGTAATGCAAAGTGTGCCAACAAGGTTTGTTGAATGCAGAGTAAAAATGAAGAACAAATATTACTAAGAATATTTAATTTGTTGTATTTTAAAATAATCCTGCCCGATTAAATTACACGTTTGGCATCGTTCGTTATACTGCTGGAAGCAATGCCACAAATCTTCCTTTTTTATTGTCTGCAGTTGGGTCGTCACGTTCATTTGAATGTCTAAATTGTCGGCAAATCTCTTTCCTTTTAGCACAAATTTTTGTTGTGGAAACAAAAAGTAGTCAACCAGTGCTAGCTCAGGTGAATGAAGTGGATGATTTTAAGCAGTAACGTCTCGCTTGGCTAGAAGAATTTAATATTAGCGCTTTGTTTATTTTTTTCAGCTAACAATTTGCACCTACATCAACTGCTGCGACCCGCTGTCTGTGTAATACCTTTTCTCACAGCTCATGAGGGTTGCAGCATGTTCGCTTGACTGCATCGTGCAAGTAACTGTACCTTTCATAACCTTTCCATTCAGGAGTTACGACAGGATTTGTCGAATTTTATTCACACACCTTGTATATTCCTATTTATTATTTTTTGAAATATATTCTTCTTTTGCTATTATTCTTTTGTGTAACTCGTTGTGATTGCAGTGGCCTACAACCTGCAAAAACAGTTTATGCACCAGACATCCTTAAGTTTGCCGGAACACCTTCTGATCAATGGAGCAATGGAGAAACTGCTCTTTACTTCTATCTATCGATCAAATCTATTAGAAATAGTAACTGCATAGAGCTTACGGATGGTTCGTGTGAGCGAGGTAGAATACCAATTGATCATATCCCTCTTTCCACTAATCTCATAGATTACAATGAGTTCAGCAGCGTTGCATTCAGCAGAAACCCTACTAATTATACGCAGTCTGGACCAAACCTCATTCCTATAGGGAGGAGGTGTGGTCCAGGCTGCGTATAATCAGTAGGTTATAATCAGTAGCGTATAACCAAAATGTTACACGATTACTATGAAAATAAATTAAAAAAAGAAAAAATATTATCAATGGTGAAAATTTCCTTATAGAGCCGGAAAGTTCTTTAAAATATCTTTTTAAGTCTTTCCTAGTGATCTCAGAGAAGAAGGATTTACCGAGGTGAATTTTTTCACAGTCATTCAACAGTTGACGTTGTAGCTGTTTCCAAGAGAAAAGAATTGTCAATGGTTCATATGGTAATTTCTTCAATTAATTCTAAAGCTTTATACTGATTTGGATGTTTCCTAAAGTTCCTTCTCTTCCAACAAAATTCTTATTCCTCAACTTCTCAGCTAATTCCTTAAATACACCGATGAGCCATTAAAATATTACCACCCCCAGCCTAGAGAAATGAGCTCACCTGGAGACCGAACGGTGGCGCAGGTGAAGTTCACAGAGCAGTATATGTACAACCCCAGGACCGGCTATCGGTTAGTAGAGTGTTAGCAGTCAGAATGGGGAAAGCTGCCGATTTATTGGAGTTTGATAATCGACAAATTGTGATGACACGGCGCCTCGGAACTACGATCTCCGAAACGGCGCGGCTTGTGGGTTGCTCAAGTACCGCTGTAGTGAGTACGTATCAAAAGTGGTGCACAGATGTCCAAACGACGAACCGTCTTCCTGCCGTCTGTCGTCTGCAGCTATTTTTAATGCCAGAGAAGAGCGGAGACTGTCGCGCATTGTTCACAGAGACCGCAGATCTACATTGCGACAAATCATCCGCAGCTACAACAGTTGTGATCAGGGCAATGTGTCACAGCACAGTTAATAGCAGGCTTCGGCTCATGGGTCTGCTTAGCCGAAGACCCAACCGGGTTCCCAATGTTCACTGCACGCCTTCTCCAACAGCGCATGTCATGGGCCCAAGATCATCGAGATTGGACCGTGGAAGATTGGAAGAAAGTGGTCTGGTCTGACGAATCGAGATTTCTGGTGCATCACGTAGACGGCCGAGCGCTGATACGTCGATTACCAACGGAGGCTATGGCACTTGGATGCACTGTTAGGGCGGAAACTGGGCAGCGGTGTTATGCTGTGGACGATGTTTTCTTGGGACACTTTAGGCCCCATTATCCCAATAGCACAAACCCTGAGAGTTGTCAGGTTTCTGAACATCGATGCGGACCAAGTTCACCCATTCATGGAAACTGTGCTCTCTGCTGGTGATGGCCATTACGAGCGGGATAATGCGCATGCCACACTGCCAAAATCGTCAATGAGTGGTTCGAGGAACATGTTGGTGACCTTCTGTTAATGCCCTGGCCGCCAAATTCATCTGACACGAACCCAATCAAACATTTGTGGTTCGACTTGGAAAAGTGGGTTCGCGCTAAATCACCACCACCCCGAAATGTACGGGAACTGGAGGACCTGCTGTTGACATTATGGTATCAGATACCCCAGGATACCTATCGCCACCTCATCGAATCGATGCTTCGTCTAGTGGCTGCTGCTTTTCGGGCCAAAAGTGGTCCAACAGCTTATTAGGTAGGTGGTCATAACGTAATGCCTCATTTTTGTACGTTAACTTTTTCTGGGTATTAATTCGCTTACCGCACGTTATAACGAGGCTCAATTATCAGCAGTAGTTCCTCAATTTCGTTTACATTTAGATCAAAACAGTCACAAATAATTTTGTATCACACTGCATGCCATCATTAGAGTAAGCGATGATCTAAGGTTTTCCTTTAAACAAAAATTACCCTTAAAAGGTCTACTATTTATTCGGGAAACATTACCATGATTTCGATCACTAAAATAATTTTTTCTTGGCCACATAACGTCCTTTTTTTGCGCGGAAGGTGGAGAGGGGCTATGGTAACGACCACCGTGATCAGCGAGTGCGACATGTGCTGCCACTTGTCCCTAATTTTAGGATGTTGGGTTCTGGAAGGGGAGGAGATTAGGGCGGTGCTGCAAGAGAAGTGCAGCATCCATGCCGCAGCCAGGATCCATTTGGGTCGAATGAGCAGAAAGCAACGCTTCGTACTACTCTACCACTGCGGCGACTTCGATTGTTGGTATCGGTGTATCAACAAAGACATAGTCCAGTTATCACAGCTATCCTGTGCATTTACAATACCACCGGGTAAATTATCATTGATAGTTTAACGAGAATTTATGTTATTAACACAAAACCAGACAGTATCGTAATTAGACTTAATATTTACTTTAGTAACTTTAATATCATCGTTCGTGTTCTTAGCTGCATCAATACGTAGACAATGCAAAGTGCTCTTCTGTATCTCAGAGATTCATAATACTTAGATTGCAATTATCAACATAATCACTCGTATAAATAATCCTCTTTGTTTTGTAGTCATTAGAACATGTAGAAATGTTGAGCTCAGTATCATCCCTCCATGTGGTTTGTGAGTCAAATATTCAATAAATGTACTACATCAATACGTAATTGCATGGTACTTACGTAATTGCATCAATACGTAATTGCATCAATACGTAATTGCATGGTACTACATCAATGGCTAATTGCATGGTACTATGCACATTGATATACAATGTTGCTTATTACTGTTTCACATGTTGTATTGTTTCATTAACTAAACTAGTTTCAACTCTTCATTTTGCGAGTCATCCTCAGTAGCGTACGATGTTTGCGTTTCCAAAGAGGTCGTTGTATCACTGGGTCACTGATCGTTCTCATTATCTGCCGTGTCATTGTTGCGCATTCGTATTATGGTCGTGCTTTATTTTGTTTCATTGCAGTATACCCTGGTGGGGCTATTGGTTAGGGAGCGGGTTTGTTTGGACATCTTCTTCTTTTTTATTTGCTTCTCACGTTGCACCAAGAATTTCCATGCATGTGGCAGGTCGTGGGGGTGTTGTTATTAAAATTTACATCACGAGTTTTCTCGATCAATACTGCCTCTGCCATTAGGATTTGTTGGTGTGTATTGTGTGTTGTTAACATTTTCGCGTTTTCTCAAGCTGGGATAACATCATTCTCTTGGCAGTGTTGGATTAATGCCGTTTTCATCTCTCTTCTGTTCCAATTTTTGACATGTTCCATAAGGCGAGTTTTGAATCGTCGTTTCGTGCTACCTATGTATATTTTATCGGTACGATGTTTATATGCCTTTCTTGTAGGGATGGAGTATACTCCTGCAGCTTTTTTTTTTTATTGGAGTTTTAACGACCACCGGGAGCAACTCAATGGGCTATAAGCAGTCGCCCGTCCCTAATTTAGGGTCACTGGCTCCAGGGAAGGGAGAGAGCCAGTGCCGTAAGACAAACATAACATCCATGCCTCACCGGGATTCGAACCCGGACCCTTTACGGGCGAATGATCAGAGGCCAGTGCCTTAGACCACTGCGCCACCGGGCGGCACTCCTGTAGCTTCTACGGTTGGTTGTTGTAGTCAGTTGTCAAAAGTTTCGATATGCCCTTAACAGTATCAGCAATTTCATAATTCAGTTTCTTGCATCCTTTTTTAAGGATGTTACTGATCGGGTGCATATATGGGAGTTTACCACAGTACACTTTTTCTTTTCCTTTTTCTTTTCTATCAACTGGATGTTGGCTGTTGTTGTTATACTTATTATAAATTGATGTTATCAAGTGCTTACTGTAGCCAAATTCAGTGGCGGTGTCCTGGATCCACTTAACCTCTCTCTTTTCCGCAGCCGTATTGGATGAGTGGGATATAGCTCTTCTGACAAAGAATTGGAATGCTAATATTTTATATTTCCATGGGTAGTTAGATGCGTATAGTATAATTGTCGGCACGTATGCCTCTTTCCTGTACACTGAATATTCAATCTTGTGTTTGCTGTTATGTATGGTTATGTCTAAGAAATTGATGCGTTCATCAACCTCTTTTTCTATTGTTGCTTTGATGGTTGGTTGGTAATTGTAGAATTTGCACAGGAAGTCTTGCAGTTCGGGTTCACTGTAGTGCCAGAAGATGAGGATCCTCGACATATCTTAGGTATATGATGGGTACAACATTCATGTGGCTGAGGAGTTGGTTTTCCATATCTTGCGGTATGGAATGGGTGAACCCATGGGTGCACAATAGTCCTGTTGGTATATTGTTTTTCCATATCTGAAGAAGTTTCTGTTTTGACAAATTCTAAGGCACTGATGATGCTGTCACGTTCTGCGTTGTTAATACCTTCAGACTGTAGCTTGTTGTTTATAAGCTCAATGGATGTTTTAACTGGGATATTTGGGTTGAGTGATATAATGTCCATGTTATACATTATGAAATTAGTATTATTAATAGTCTTGATCTTATTAATGACTTCAATGGAGTTGTCAACATTGTATGGGTGGTTACTAAAGAATGGCTTCAGAAACTGGAAGATAGCCCTTTCCATGTTGATAGTTGGGGCAAGACATTTATTTACAATTGGCCTGATGGGGCTGTGAGGCTTGTGTGTCTTAGTTCTACCAAATAATTCTGGTATAGTTGCTCCTACTGGTGGTAAAGTTCTCATCTTCATACTTGTTGGTAACTCACTGTGGTTTTTATATTTTGCTAACTGTTTAATGATGTTATTTGTTGGGTCATTAGTTATGCTTTTTGTGCTTAAATCATTGATTGCAGTTCCCATCTTTGAGTTATATTCGTCATTGTTTAGGATGACAATTTGTTTAGCTTTGTCTTCCAAGAGGCATTTGATAGTCGGATTCTTTTTTAGGTCCACGAGGGCTTGTCTTTTTGTACTTGATTACTGGTCTTGAGGTTTTACTGTTACTGGCGTTATTCATAGATCTCACAATTTTAAACCGGAGTGGGTTTTGTATGTCTTTTGGCAGTTTGCTTATTATGCATTCGAGTTTAGGGATTATTCGTCCTGTTTGGGAGGTGTCACTTTCGTGGGCCAATTTCGTACCACGGTTTAATGCTTTCACTTGGAGGGCAGTCAACTGCAAACTCGATTTGTTGATAAATGCAGGTTTGCTAGGGTTGGGTGGTTTGGGTGTCTTACGATCTTTGCAGTCAATTAAATTCTCAACTTTCTTGAAGTGTTTTTTTACGGGATTTCTTCACTAACCTTTCAATATTTGCATGTACTTTGGTAAGTTCTAAGTTCATATCGTCATAATTTAATGAGAGAGAACATATATTATACAATTCAATGCATTTTTTTTGCTAAGTCTGTCGATATCACGCCTTTTCATCCTTATGTTCGCTCTTAGTCTTTTGAGTTCGCATATTTCGATGATACTTTGGTCTTTATGACAAATAGCTTTAGCTCTTACCTGTACGAATTTTGGTGTCACCTTGTTGTTCTTACATGTAGTAAGGAAGTCCAGATGTTCGACTTCTTTCGACAATTTGATGCGGAATTTCTTGAATTCATAAACACAGCGTCTGTTATGTCCTGGTGGTGCAATGGCAGACGATTCGATACGATCAGTTGGCTCCATATCGATGTTACTTCCTCGTGTTAATCTCCAGTTGAGGGATTGCATGTGGTTTGTGAGTCAAATATTCCATAAATGCTCGACATCAATACGTGGCTAATTGCATGGTATTATGCACATTAGTATACAATGTTACTTATTACTGTTTAACACGTTGTATTGTTTCTTTTTTTTTTTTTTTTTTGATTGGAAGTTTAACGACCACCGTGAGCAACTCAATGGGCTATAAGCAGTCGCCCGTCACTAATTTTGGGTCACTGGTTCCAGGGAAGGGAGGTAGCCAGCGCCGTAAGACAAACACAACATCCATGCCTCATCGGGATTCGAACCCGGACCCCTTTCGGACGAATGATCAGAAGCCATCGCTTAGACCACTGCGCCACCAGGGCGGCGTTGTATTGTTTCATCAACTAAACTATGTAGTTTTAACTCTTCATTTTTCGAGTCATCCTCAGTAGCGTACGATGTTTGCGTTTCCAAAGAGGTCGTTGTATCACTGGGTCACTGATCGCTCTCGTTATCTGCCGTGCCATTGTTGCGCATTCGTATTATGGTCGTGCTTTATTTTGTTTCATCTCGGTATACCCTGGTGGGGCTATTGGTTAGGGTGCGGGTTTGTTTGGACATCTTCTTTTTCATTTGCTTCTCACGTTCCACCAAGAATTTCCATGCATATGGCAGGTCATAGGGGGTGTTTCTATTACAATTTATATCACGAGTTTTCTCGATCAATACTGCCTCTGCCATTAGGATTTGTTGGTATGTATTGTGTGGTTAACATTTTCGCGTTTTCGTCTGGCACAACAGTGAACTCGAACTGCAAGACTTCCTGTGCAAATTCAACAATTACCACCCAACCATTAAAGCAAAAATAGAAAAAGAGGTTGATCTTCTTCTTTTTTATTTGCTTCTCACGTTCCACCAAGAATTTCAATGCATATGGCAGGTTATAGGGGGTGTTGTTATTACAATTTATATCACGAGTTTTCTCGATCAATACTGCCTCTGCCATTAGGATTTGTTGGTGTGTATTGTGTGGTTAACATTTTCGCGTTTTCCTCTGGCACCACAGTTAAACCGAACTGCAAGACTTCCTGTGCAGATTCAACAATAACCACCTAACCATCAAAGCAACAATAGAAAAAGAGGTTGATTAACGCATCAATTTCTTAGACATAACCATACATAACAACAAACACAAGATTGAATATTCAGTGTACAGGAAAGAGGCATACGTGCCGACAATTATACCATACGCATCTAACCACCCATGGAAATATAAAATATCAGCATTCAAATTCTTTGTCAGAAGAGCTATATTCCACTCATCCAATACGGCTGCTGAAAAGAGAGAGGTTCAGTGGATCCAGGACACCGCCACTGAATTTGGCTACAGTAAGAACTTGATAACATCAATTTATAATAAGTATAACAACAACAGCCAACATCCAGTTGATAGAAAAGAAAAAGGAAAAGAAAAAGTGTACTGTGGGAAACTCCCATATATGCACCCAATCAGTAACATCCTTAAAAGAGAATGCAAGAAACTGAATTATAAAATTGCTGATACTGTTAAGGACATTTCGAAACTTTTGACAACTGATTACAACAACCAACCCACGCTAGAAGCTACAGGAGTATACTCCATCCCTACCAAAAAGACAGATAAACATCGCAACGATAAAATATACATAGGCAGCACGAAACGACGATTCAAAACTCGCCTTATGAAACGTCAAAAATTGGAACAGGAGAGAGATGAAAACGGCATTAATCCAACACTGCCAAGAGAATGATGTTATCCCAGATTGAGAAAACGCGAAAATGTTAACAACACACAATACACACCAACAAATCCTAATGGCAGAGGCAGTATTGATCGAGAAATTTCGTGATGTAAATTTTAATAAGAATACCCCCACGACCTGCCACATGCATGGAAATTCTTGGTGGAACGTGAGAAGCAAATAAAAAAGAAGAAGATGTCCAAACAAACCCGCTCCCTAACCAATAGCCCCACCAGGGTATACCGCAATGAAACAAAATAAAGCACGACCACAATACGAAGGCGCAACAATGACACGGCAGATAATGAGAACGATCAGTGACCCAGTGATACAACGACCTCTTTGGAAACGCAAACATTTTTTTGGAGGTTTAACGACCTCCGTGAGCAACTCAATGGGCTATAAGCAGTCGCCCGTCCCTAATTTAGGGTCACGGGTTCCAGGGAAGGGAGAGAGCCAGTGCCGTAAGACAAACATAACATCCATGCCTCACCGGGATTCGAACCCGGACCCCTTACGGGCGAATGATCAGAGGCCAGTGCCTTAGACCACTGCGCCACCGGGGCGGCGAAACGCAAACATCGTACGCTACTGAGGATGACTCGCAAAATGAAGAGTTGATACTAGTTTAGTTAATGAAACAATACAACATGTGAAACAGTAATAAGTAACATTGTATGCCAATGTGCATGATACTATCATCATTCCATTTCGATTCACCACGCTGGCAACAAAACATTTCGTCAGCAATACAGTGTCATAACAGTGGCCGAGCGGCCTAACGTGCGGGCTTCGAATCAGTTGTCCGATATTGGCGCGAGTCCCGGATGAGGCTTGGATGCTGTCTCTGTTGAATGACATCTACCCGCTCTCTGGAAACAGTGGCCCAGAAATATAGGACGAGAGAAATAATAAAAAGTAATAATAATACAGTTCGTGTTAGTAGTAGCACTGCTTTTATTTTCCACTTTCGTATTAGAAGCAGGTATACTCTGACCTTTCAAAAAGACTGTAGTACCGTTAGGATCAACTCTTGGATTCCACTCAAAAGAGAAATCATACACACACAGATAAATAAAAAAAGAAACAACAGACAAACCGCAGTAAGACGCTCAGTGGCGTAGAGGTCTAAGCACTGACTTCCGACTGTTCGTCCGGGATGGGTCCGCTTTTAAATCCCGGTGGGACATGGATAGTGTGTTTGTCTTACGGCCCTGGTTCTCTTCCTTCCCTGGAATCAGTGTCCCTAAATGAGGGACGTCATACTACTTATATCCTATCTTGTTGCTCACGGTGGTTATAAAACCTTCTATCCATTTATCCGAGATGGGTTTGGGTTGGAATCCCTGTAAGGTATGGATGTTGTGTTTGTGTTGTGACAATGATTCTCTATCTTTCCTGGAACCGGTAGCCCTAAATTTGGGATCTATGACTTCTTATAGCCCACTGAGTTGTTCTCGGGGGTCGTTTTATCACCCCACCCCCTTAAAAACACTGTAAAGAATAAAGTGAGAGGCTTGAATGCATTCCAAGATTGTCGTGTATTTTAAAGGCCTCATGAAAGGTTGTAGTTCTGCTATGTCTAGTCTGTGTCTGTTTACACATTGTATAGCGTCAAAATTTACTCATCCTTGTTTCGTTTTCAATGAACATTCGAGCTTGTTTTTCTCTGTTGGATCACTCTCGGGAATGCTTGTTTTTCTGAAAATCTTGCAGTTCAGTTCAAAAGCGATTAATTTGTTCAAGTATTTATTGCTTTCGTTTTAATATTAATGAATGACACAGATGCAATGACGTAAGCCATTTCACAGTTACGAAATGATTTCTTGTGCTCATGTTGCAAGAAACCTACGCACTAGAAGATTTGTTGAAAACAGAGCGCGCATGTTCTTCGTCTGATTGCGTTACTGTCATGTCCCCAAAATACAAATAGCGTTGCCTAAGCCGTGGAGAAGATTTAGAATCTTAAAAAGACTGCCGGGGATTAAATATAAATTGAAAGAGAAAAGTACGCTTTAAAACGGTAAGAGCATTGGATTTCAGATAATGGAAGGCAGCAATCCAGTGTAAATAGTTTAGAAGCAAATCATTTCTTCCAGAGACTGAGTTAATGTCTTTACAATTTAAGACATCCCTGAGATTAACCAGCACAAAGAAAACTGTTTCCCGAAGACTATTTTATTGATTATTACCAGGGCATAGTTTTAAGTGGGCCATTGTATTTTACTTTGAAATCGGCATACCTAAATGCCACGATTCGCATAAACGCAGAAGGTGGAAAGGTAACGTTTTTCAAATGGAATACGTCTGAGAATACATGCAAGCGAAAAAGTTAAATACGTCTGCGTTGAACAAACATTAAGTAAAAAATCGAACATTTAAATTCACCGCAAATGGAAATACCAATGATTTTAATTGAAGCACAAATATAAGCTTAAGATTTGAGTAAACGTTAAAGGATTCCACTTTTTTCCCTAGATGTATGGCTGGAATTAAAGCTCTGTTTGCAAAGAACTGCGCATTGTACATAGTCAAAACGCCTTAAATGGAGTCTGGGTCTGATTAATGGTTTTTGATCTCTTGTGATATGAGGATTTAAGAGTGTAATGTGTCATGCAGAATAGTAAAGATAGTAAAGTAGTTTTGTGTAGCATACAGGATGTTTTATTTAAACTACATCCCAATGAAATAAAGAAGGAAATAACGTGAAATCTGAAAATGCGGGTTTTCAATGAGAGAATAATGCACATCGTTTCTTGGTGAGAGCAACAAGCAATCACCTTTTTAAAAAACGTTAACATATTCTTGGGTTCTCATTTAAAGTGAAGTCAGTGATATATTTTATCGCACTGTGGAGACACTGTAGATGCCAGCATGTCTCCCAAGCAGTCGAACAAGAAGACTGCTTACACCTCAAGATAAAACTGTCTTTGCACGATTATAAAAACCTCCATCTAGTACACCACCATTCACAAGCTAAAATATTCATTATTTACACTTAAGAACACTATGTACAGATAAAAGCATCATAAAATTAACTAGGCGAGATCTTTCGGGTCCCCTAGGGATCCATTATCAAGCCTGAAAGCTCCACCTAAGTGCAGTGCACAAGACTTCTTATACAAACAGAAGACGACCGTCATGCATCTGCAACCATGGACACAACAATGTATACAAATGTTATTGTACCCCGAAATTTAACAACTCATTAATACATATTATTTATAAACTGGGAGGTTTTAGAGTCTTTATATATTGGCGTCAAGATAGTGGTATGGCGGTGGGTAATTCTTCGTTACAACACAAATCATCAAACTACATAATGAACATTGATTCAGTGAAAAAAGTGTCCCTTTTTGTTTCTGGTAAGGGCCAAGTGGTGTATGTCCGCCTAACATGGGGTATATCGTCCACCAGATTCCAATCGAGCAAGTGCTGTGGTTGTTGCTCCGGTTCTGACATCATATTCATGTTCCGACGCTCGAACCCTTAACGTCCGTAGTGTGGATCCGATATACACCACTGATTTATTGTCAGGGTAATCTGCTTGTAGAGGTATATAATATATTCCATGTTTTTGTTCATTACACACTTGGTCGCGGTCCTGTCTTATCGTTGAAAAAATATTCGATGCCCGCATTCCGAAAGCCAGTTGATGTTTATTGCAAATTCGATTCCAAAAATAAATCACATTAGGATAGTAATTCACTGAACCAACAAATCGTTTACTAACGTTTTTCACGTTGTAAACTTGTAAAAGAAAGTCGTTGTATTTGGTGAGTCAGTTTTCGAACGCTCTTCTGATATAAGAACGCAAAGCAGCAAATTTAAAGACAGTGGGGTGGCAGGAAGAAAAAGGAATGAGGGTTGGAATGTGGGAAGATTTCCGATAAGCAGAATATGTGATATTATTGTCAGCTGGGTTTCTAAAAAGCATAAAATCCAGAAAAGGTAACGAAAATTGTTCCTCATGTTCAACAGTAAATTTCATGGCTGGGTAAACTGAAGATAAGGCAAGGGCAAATTGTTAGGCAAAGGGAACTTTCTTCTGCTGAGACATTTGCAATTATGGAAGCATTGAAACTCATTGCACAACTCACTTTCTTTAAATTTAATGAAGTTATTTACCGCCAAAAAGGGGGATCCCTATTGGGTCACCTTTGTCCCCTATTTTGGCTGAGGTGGTCTTGCAGACTGTTGAAAATAATGTGTTACACAGTACCCCCTATAAACCGGCAATGTACTCAGATATGTTGACGATGTATTGGTGTTCTGGCAACACTCTATCGAACGCTTTCAACAATTTGCCCTTGCCTTATCTTCAGTTTAGCCAGCCATCAAATTTACTGTTGAACATGAGGAACAATTTTCGTTACCTTTTCTGGATTTTATGCTTTTTAGAAACCCAGCTGACAATAATATCACATATTCTGTTTATCGAAAATCTTCCCACATTCCAACCCTCATTCCTTTTTCTTCCTGCCACCCCACTGTATTTAAATTTGCTGCTTTGCGTTCTTATATCAGAAGAGCGTTTACCCACTCTTCGTCGGTACGTACGAGGCAAGCTGAAATCACTTATATTGCCTCAATTGCTACGCGATTTGGATACCCTGAGGACTGCGTTCGAAAACTGACTCAGCAAATACAACGATTTTCTTTTACAAGTTTACAACGTGAAAACGTTAGTAAACGATTTGTTGGCTCAGTGAATTACTACCCTAATGTGATTTATTTTTTGAATCGAATTTGCAATAAACATCAACTGGCGGTCGGAATGCGGACATCGAATATTTTTTCAGCGATAAGACAGGACCGCGACCAAGTGTGTAATGAACAAAAACATGGAATATATTATATACCTCTACAAGCAGATTACCCTGACAATAAATCAATCGTGTATATCGGATCCACACTACGGACGTTAAGGGTTCGAGCGTCGGAACATGAATATGATGTCAGAACCGGAGCAACAACCACAGCACTTGCTCGATTGGTGTCTGGTGGACGATATACCCCATGTTGGGCGGACATACACCACTGGGCCTTTACCAGAAACAAAAGGGACACTTTTTTCACTGAATCAATGTTCATTATTTGGTTTGATGATTTGTGTTGTAACGAAGAATTACCCACCACCATACCACTATCTTGGCGTCAATATATAAAGACTCTAAAACCTCCCAGTTTATAAATAATATGTATTAATGAGTTGTTTAATTTCCGGGTACAATAACATTTGTATACATTGTTGTGTCCATGGTTACAGATGCATGACGGTCGTCTTCTGTTTGTATAAGAAGTCTTGTGCACTGCACTTAGGTGGAGCTTTCAGGCTTGATAATGGATCCCTAGGGGACCCGAAAGATCTCGCCTAGTTAATTTTATGATGCTTTTATCTGTACATATTGTTCTTAAGTGTAAATAAGAAATATTTTAGCTTGTGAATGGTGGTGTACTAGATGGAGGTTTTTATAATCGTGCAAAGACAGTTTTATCTTGAGGTGTAAACATTGAGGCACGATAAAATATTAGGATGTCAAGAAGACTGCTACCCAGCCTTATGGGGTCAAAAGTACGCCTTTTGATACAACGGAAAATTTGATAATGTAAATTGTACTAATTATCAAAGGTTTAGTATCATATGAAATCTTATAAGTAGGATTTCTTGAAGAATAAAAAAGTACTTACCATTGAGAGTGAGTCCGATATAATTTTTTACTTATTTGGACTTTCGGAACGCGATACATAGCGGCAAAATGAAATACACCGCCCGCCCTAACATTAGCATCCGGACACCCGTGCATTTCTGCAAATAATGTTTATTTACAGAAAATTTTATATTGTGTGCTGAAATCTTTGGACTTTATGATGGATGGCCTCTGGTCTCCGCGCAATATTGTCCACCAGATTTTTTTAATGTCTGCCCATGTGTTCTGCCATTCGACTTTCAAAGCAGTGACCAGATCAGCTTTGTTTGTTGGGCAACCTCTTCTCCTACGCACTCGACGATTCGTTTCGTCCCAAAGATTCTCTATAGGGTTCAGGTCAATATTCTGGGCTGTATAGTCCAACTTTTCAACACCCATGCCCTCAAAGGGATCTGTAACCATATGAGCAGTATGACAAGGTACGTTGTTCTGCTGATACAAGTGTGATTTTGCCTAAAATACTGCCACAACATTGGTAGTGCATAATCGTCAAGGACATTTAAGTGGAGCTCAGAATTCATGGTTTTGTCCAAAATGACTAATGGGCAGAAGCAGAACCACGGAAAACACCTCCATATCACTCAATCTGCCTCCAATAAACTTCATTGTTGGGATGATACAGTCCGGATGACTCTCCCGGCATCCGTTGCACTCTCGAATGACCATGAGACTAGTTGATTATGCATTGTGACTCATGAGTCCAAAGCACAGTTTTTCATTGGTCTATAATACTATAAATAATCGACGGTCGTTACACCCCGCTAATCAGCATTGCGGCATTAGTCGAAGTGATTAGCGGGGTGTAGATGGCTGATCAACTGAAATAACCAACATTGTGCATCACCCTGATCACTGTACTGGTGCTAACGTAAGTCCCAATAGTTTTACATGGGGCTTGCGTGATTTAAGACATTGCTGATTTGCATTCTGAGAAGACAGTCCTTTGAAGAGCTTCCTGTAACGTTCTGTGTGCTGAGATTTACCGGGAGGTTTCTTCGCAGACTCGGTGTCCGTCCGCTACCATTTCATATCCCATCACTATCAACCTAAGAATCTTTACTGAAGCTGAAATGTCACGTATGGAGCGATTGCTTATGTGGCACCCTATTACCAATCCACACTGGAATCAGTTAAATGTCGATCGAATCATCTTGCATTCGCAGTCCTTGTATTGTTCCATTTCAGTCCTACAAATATATTTAGACTTGTGGTGTTTGTTAAAGTGATGCTTATGTACGACCTAGTTCACTATCAGTTTTTTTTATTGGAGGTTTAACGACCACCGTGAGCAACTCAATGGGCTATAAGTAGTCGCCCGTCCCTAATTTAGGGTCACTGGTTCCAGGGAAGGAGACTGCCAGTGCCGTAAGACAAACACAATATCCATGCCTCACCGGGATTCGAACCCGGACCCCGTTCGGACGAATGATCAGAGGCCACTGCAACACCGGGATTCGAACCCGGACCCCGCTCGGATGAATGATCAGAGGCCATCGCTTAGACCACTGCCCCACCGGGGCGGCTTTCACTATCAGTAGAACGGTCTACGGATATCAATGGGAGAGCAACGTATGTGTTTATTATTAGAAGCAGAAAAAGTATGAACATATTTGTAATAAAAAAACTAATTACGAATTTTTCCGGCAGCCAATTTAGAAGCGGCAGGATTGGTAGGAATGTGCATTGTAAAATACCAGAATATATGAGCAAAATGTTTCTCATAATAACTATATCCGAAGAACTAAGTAATTTTTTCGAATGGGTCTTTCAGTAGCAAAGGTAATTATGGGAGCAGAATATGCATTTACATCTACACGCCTATTATCGTATAAATTCTTGATTAGTTGAAGCGGAGTACCGTGATTAGTATGCATAATACTAATCACAGTGAAAGGTGTGATAAGTTTTTCAATTAGACTTTTAGGAGCTTTGATGTGGAATAAAACAAACAACGATATAAATAACAACTCACCAACACTCTCTCTCTCTCTCTCTCTCTCTCTCTCACACACACACACACGTGAGCTACGTCACTTGAACGGCAAGATTGTTTTCGGGGAAAACAACAAAATATGATTTACCGTTCTCGTAGTTCGAGATATCTGTTGGAGAAGGAACTTTTTCGCATTAGACTAAAAGTGCCTGCAGTCGGTTAAATGCACACTGAGATACTAATATCACGAATGTTTACATTCTTCGCATGTCAAAAGATATGCTCAAAATGTGTCCTTCTGTTCAGAGGAGTGAGTGTTCATGGTTTAACTTTGCCTCGGAAAAAAATCGTTTAAAACCACTCCGAACTGTTTTCACCTGGTATTATTTTACCGGCAAAGTTAACTCTTAGAGATTGACATTTATACGGACGGAATAGTTTAATTGACATCGGGATATTTTCCTGGACTGCATGAAGAATGGTGTGCAGCAGCAGGGTGTAGATCGTGGACACTCGTTATTTCCATAGACTTATAAACACTGACGTATTGTCTGAAAAAGAATGTGAAGGTGTGCACCTCACAATTGAAGAAGCTCCTAAACGACAGTTTAGGCAGAATAACTCTGCACTCACATGACCAAGAATGAGGCGGAACGAGTTATCTGTGTTGTTCCGAGAGCGAATTCTAGGAAGAACGTGACCCTCACGTTGCAGCATCTTTTTACCGTTAGAGTTTTTTTCTTGGGTTGACATCAAAGACGTTGTCCCAAAAAGTAGTCGCATCCCAAATGAAATGATAAAATACTCAACCTCACAGCCAGTATTTGAAAACTTATCTGCGAGTGTTCCATCATTCTAAGTTATATAGGCAACATGACCACTATCAGTATTCTTTGCCAAAGTAATGTTAACAATGATCTTCGCAGTACATAACTTTCATATTTCATATCCCTAATCCTATATAACATAAATCTATTAACAACGTTCTTTAGGATCTAACTTAAAAATTAACGCTGTGATAATGACAGCAACATGCCTATCTATCTAAGTCTCTAAAGAAATGGGATTCTATCCAAGTTTTGGGTATAATAAACAGCAGTTTTGATAAAAAGATTCAAGTGTAGAGGGTTTCACAACAGTTTGAAGTAACTTGGAAAGCTCTAGAAAATTCCAAGTTACCGACAACGTGTACACAGCCGACAGTTTTTCAATTCCTTATTGCCATAGGATTTTCTTACTGAGATTTATCTTATACAGAAAGAAATATTTCTAGCAAGGAGAGATACCTCAACAAATATACAACTGTGTCATCTCGTGCGACAAAAAAGAAAGAAAGAACGAAAGAGATGAAAGAAAACGTTAATAGAAAAAAATCAGCACTTGGAAAACGCATATGGGAAACCTCCAACATATTTTTTCAACACTATCCGAAAATAATTTTTTCAGTGTGTCTTTTAGATTCAAAGATATAGTAACAAATACAAATGTATTTATTTACTTAGCGAACAAAATGGACCCAAGAAAAAGCAGAAAAGCATGATAAATGTTGATCAGATTTATGTCTATCTTCTCAAAAAAGAGTTTTTCTAGCCCATCTTCTTGAGACAAAGATCGTGACAAATACAAAAACACCTTTGCATTTTCTAGCAGAATAACTGCGCATCAGAAAAATTAAAAGTTACAGAAACATCTTGGAAGAAATGTCTTCTGGTCCTCTATACGATCCGAATTTTTTTCCAGTAAAGCTTTTAGAGATAATATCATGACAAAGAAAGGTGCATTTACACTATCTCGCTGGGAAACTGAAAACGATAAAGAGCAAAAAATGCATGTCAAATATTGATCATTATTGCGTGTATCTCATATATTAGCTGAAAGCAATATTTTCAGTTCAAATACTACCGACGGTTTTATCGATCCAGTGACAGATCAAAACAGAAAGGCATTTCATAAGCGTGACATTTCTTAACATACATAGGTAATCCGGAAGGCAAGTTCGGTGATAGAATACGCTAGTTTTGAAGCAATTGTGCACTGGATATGAAATTAATCGGTTGAGTGGCTTAATATCCAAAATTTCCTATGACTTTAGCATTTGAGTGCATGCGAATAATTTCATTCAGAATGACATTTAGGTTCAATAGACATTTTTAATCAACCAGGGAACAAGAACAAAAAAAAAAAAAAAGAAGTAAGCGGTGACATCTTCCGTTTTAATCTTTATCATTGTCTACTCCATCTATTCGAGCCTCAGGGTAGGTCATGCCAAAAAATAATGATTGGGGCAGCCGCGCCGCCTCAGACCCGCTCGGACGAATGATCAGGAGCCGGCGCTTAGATCACTGCGGCATCGCGGCGCCGCGACCAACCTGTGAATTGCTCAGACTGTTTTTTTTTATTGTTTGTTCAACTACAACCGTGCTCAACTCGATGAGTTAAAAGCAGCCGCCCGTCGCTAATTTAGGGCTACTGGTTCCAGCAAAAGGAGAGAATCAGTGCCGCAAAACAAAAACAACACCCATGCCACAACGGAATCAGAACCCGGACCCTTCTTGGACGAACGATCATAAGCCGGTGCTTAGACCACTGCGCCACAGGGGTGGCCAGATTGTTTTTTACAACTAAATTAAAAAAAACAACAACAACAACTAAACCTCTCGACTACTGAGTGATGTTGAAATGGAGCTGTATGGTCCCATACAAAATTGCCTTTGCATAACGTAGCAAGGATGCTATGCATTAGAAAGTGTTAGTGGCAAGGGTCATATCTGCCATGATGCCATCTACTGAAGTCAAAAAGAGATGTTCGTATCTGCTTTATAAATGCTGAAACACAGTGTGTACAGGTTGATTGAGGAATAAAGTACTATAAGAAATTCACTAATTCACATGTACTGCAAAGTCAGAGGACATATTAATAAGGAAAAGAAGATAAATTGTTCTTTTCTGTTGATGACTTAAACTAACTTAACCGGAGTCATTTGTGTGGTGCAATTTTCGGAAAGAATTCAGTGTCTTCTTGGCAATAAAGAAACTGAAAGAATAATCCACAGTAAGAATTACTTAGGTAAGCGATTCCCGAAGGGGCTGTTCATCGCCGGAAATCAAGGATTAACTGTGTTTTTAAAAAGACATTGCTACATTGATCATGGTAATTGTTGTCACATATCACATTTTAACTCGAGTAAATTAAGTTTAGGAATGAACCCGGAGTGATAACAAACTTGGAATGGAGTATAAAAAATTCATTTGGCAACAAATGAGTGAAACGTTACGGCAAGGAGCTCCCAGGACTCGTTAATCAGCAATCAACAATGACATGAAGAAAATAAAAAGCCGCTTCTCTCTCTCTCTTTTCAGAGAGAAACTTTAAATACAAGAATAGCAAAACACTGAATGTTAGAAACTTTCTTAAATTACAAAGCTATTTTTTAATTGTGATAAAAGATTGAAAACTGTGAAAAAACAACAACACATTTTACCAGGAGAAAGAGAGAAAAATGTATTAAAAATAGTAGAAAACGTTTTTTGTCTCTGGGGTGTTGGCAGAACCTTTAATCTTTACCTTCCATAAGACATTCTTTCAGGTAAACCGTCAAACACACTTACAGTTCTTTCCTTAAGCAACTGAAATATATTTTGTACGGTTAATTTAACAGACGTTTCAGATTAGAAACTAAAAACGATGTTCTGATGTTTTATGCTCTTCTTGCTTAATTTAAAAGCTAATATTTATTAAAAGAGTAGAAGTGACATGTTTCTTATTCTTACCCCCGGAGATTCAAGCGGTTTAGAAGACGTATATATAAAAACTTTGAAATCCAGTAATTATAAAATCTCCCAGAGCAGCACCACTGCAATTAGCTTTTGTGAATTTATGTTCACCCCTGCTGCCAAGATAATAGTTTTTGTTTGACTTGAGTGGATCTCAGAAGCTGAAGTGTACTGCTAAATAAAAATGTTTCGACTTTTTTAGACTTCAGCAGCTTAAAATTCTGCACTCTGTTAGTTCCCAAGTGTCCAGTGATGGCTATAATGTGCTAGCGCATTTTCAAATAACACAAAGGTAGAGTTTATCATAAGGAAATTATTCATGTTGTGTCAAAAGGGAAGTTACATAAATAGTTTTGACACAGAATTACTTTGGAGTTAACCTACATCTTCCCATTTATGCATCCTTCTGAGACTCGCGGAAGTAAAAAAATAAAGTACCTGGAATTCTCTTCCCAAAAAATGGAACAGTGGTTAGAGACAGTATAAAATTCCTAGATTCTCCTTTACATAAAAAAGGGTAACATTCAGAGGTAGGGTATAATCCTCTACACAAAATGAACCAATGATTTAAATGCATACTTTGTTAGACGAGTGGATTAAAGTGGTGACTACGATTCTGCCATACTGGGAAACGGCGAGTATAGATCCCCTTGCAGACTGTACTCTTCTTTCTATTAACATGATTATTCATCAAATTTAATGCAAGTTAAATTTGGAGGTAATTTACGTATTAATACAGTTATTTCGCTGAGTGTCTTTGTCAAGTGTTAAGTACTTCGTCTGAAACAGCTGCAGTGTCATTAGCTCCACTGCATATGATACTGCCTGCCTTTAGCACCGTTCGTTCTACTGCCCATAACCCTCACTGTCTTAGGACAGGACGGTCTCAACCAAATTTGATGCCTGTACATATTACTTGCATATGTCACATCTACATATGCATAATACTATCTCGTTGGTCACGTGACATAACCTGTTTTTTATTTGGCGATTTAACAACCACCGTGAACATTTCGATGGGTTAAAGCAGTTCGTTCGAAAAAAAGGGAACGGTTAAAGACAGTTAAGGAAAAAAGGAAATCAGTATTTATACTTGCGATATATAAATTTTGAGAAAAAACTTAAGAAACTAATTTCATTATACACTATCTACCAACAAGTAATTGGACACCCCTGCAATCGACGAGCTCTGTGGTCCTGATAGACGTCACGGCCGCCGCCGTTAAATATCGTGTGGGAAACAACAACGCAACTAGTCGCATGCAAGATGCCACGCAGTTCGGAGCTCTATGGTTTCGAGAAAAGTGTAATCGTCGGGTATCACAGAAATGGCCGATCCATACGTGACATATCTAGCGAGTTGAAGAACCCAAAATCGACAGTGGCCTACGTGATTGGCGAGTGGAAGATGAGAGGTGACTATCGGAATGTGCCCCGACCCGGCAGATCCACAAAACTGGGAGTTAGAGACCGACGGGGGCTGGCCAGAGAAATTCGGAAGAACCGCACCAAATCGATGGGCCACATCCGCGAGGAGTTTCAACAGGCATCCGGGAGTGTTCTTTCGATGAATACCATCCGTAAGGAAGCCCATCTGCTCGGTTATCATGGAGGTGCTGCCGCCCACAAGCCTTTGATCATCAAGTCCAATAGCGCGCTCGGCTAACGTGGTGCAAAGAACGTCGACAGTGGACCGTTGAACAGTGGAAACAGCTTCTCTGGAGCAACGAATCAAGGTTCACCCTCTACCGTTCGGATGGCAGGATCTGTGTTTGGCGTCTGCCAGGAGAACGCCTCCTGCCGGAATGTATTGTGCCAACTGTGAAGTTCGGCGGCGGTGGAATTATGCTATGGGGGTGTTTCTCCAAGTATGACACGATACCCTTGGTCGCAATTCCTGGTAGACTCAACGCCGAGACCTACTTCACCATTTTGGATGATCATGCGCTTCCTACGTTGTGGCAGTTTTACGGGGTGGACCCATGTTACTTTCAGGATGACAATGCCACCTGCCATGTTGCGAGGTCCACCATGGCTTGGTATAGTGACAATGGGGTTAATCGAATGGACTGGCCTGCGCAGAGCCCGGACCTTAACCCTATCGAGCACCTCTGGGACTAGTTGGAGCGTCGACTTAATTGGTGCCCCCATCGTCCGAAATCGGTGAAGGAACTGACCTGTCTTCTCCAAGCCGAGTGGAAGAAAATACCGCTAGCCGTCGTACAACGCCTGGTTGAGAGTATGCCCCGGAAGTTCGCAGTTGTAATCGCCGCTCGTGGAAGTTCCACCAACTATTGAAGATGAATGAACTTCGTTTTCCTTTGCTATCACAGATGTCAAATTACTTGTTGATAGATAGGGTAGCTATCAGTGAATAAATTACAGCCGTCTGTACACGATCTTAGTAAAGTTCAATTAAAAACTATTGACAAGTTAAAACCTTGAATGTAAAAAAGACTATTTAAAATATATATATACAAAAAAAAAAAAAAAAAAAGTCATAAGACCTTTCTGGGTCACGCAACCGACCCATCCTCAGATGTAAGTAGCATGTTTGGAACTGAGTAGTGACGGTTAAATACATTATTAAATGAGATGCAATTACCCGAAAGGTCTTATGTTAAAACATTTAATGTAATTGCGTCTCATTTGATAATGTATTTAACCGTCAGTACTAAGTTTCAATCATGCTACTTACATCTGAGGATGGGTCGGTTGCGTGACCCAGAAAGGTCTTATGACTTTTTTTTTTTTTTTGTATATATATATTTTAAATAGTCTTTTTTACATTCAAGGTTTTAACTTGTCAATAGTTTTTAATTGGGCTTAACAAACATTGTATACAGATGGCTGTAATTTATACAGTGATAGCTAAAATGACATTAGTCTCAAGTATTTCTGAGAATTTATTTATGTATTGCAAGTTAAAATGTTGATTTTCTTTTTCCTGTAAAGTTCCAATAAACCACTTTAGTTTGTATGGATGCTTTTATTTAGATTTTTTATAGTACTGATATTTTTCTGACATGATTTGTTTTCAAAATGAGTTATTTTCAACTTATGATTGAATTACTTGCTGTCTTCTGGGAAATTTCATTTTGCTATAAGTATACTTGAGTTAAAGAATTGTGTGGCATGAAGCACTAAAATTTATCATGAATAATTTATCACGTTTTGAGAATTTGAGAACTTACATTGTATTTGACAGTTCTCTGTCCTACATAACAAGCACCTAAATTGGATCAAAATGGGAGAAATACAACGAAATGATTTCTGTGCGGATTCAATGAATGTGAAACCTGAGTACAAGACATTATTTTGTAGCTTTGCCAAAAATTAGGAAGAAAAGCTTCTGTCTCGGAGAAACTGCCTCAAAAGTATGAATTCGCTTATTTTAACCTTTTAGCGAATAACTCAGGATCTATTTCGGAGCGTAGATACATTATATACAAGGAGTGTTCAAATGAAAAGGTACGAAACGACACTGTGGGTATAAATGAAGACTTTATTCAAAGTATACACCATAGGCCGTAGCACAAGGATCCCATTGATTAACGAGCCAAAGGATTCCTTGTTCCCAGAATTCCTGTGGCCGTGACGAGACCCAGTCCTGCACAGCGTCCTTGAGTTCGTCGTCCGAGTGGAAGCGCTTCCCTTTCAGATGTTTTTTCAGGGGACCAAACACATGGAAATGGCAGGGTGACATGTCCGGGCTGTAGGGCGGATGGTCAAGCTGCTCCCACTGGAACTTGGCCAGTTCCGCGTGTGTGATCCTGGAGACGTGTGGACGCGCGTTATCATGGAGCAGAACCACACCCTCCGTGAGCAGCCCCGGTCTTTTGTTCTTGATGGACCTGCGTAGGCTTCGAAGTGTCTCACAGTACACATCAGAGTTAATGGTTCGTCTGTGCTGGAGGAATTCAACAAGTAGTGGACCTTGGACGTCGAAAAAGGCGGTGAGCAACACCTTGCCTGCTGACGCCACGGCTTTGAACTTTTTAGGGGAGGTGACGACGCATGCTTCCACTGCATGCTGTCCCGCTTTGTCTCTGGCTCGTAGTGATGGCACCAGCTCTCATCACCTGTGACGATCCGCTCCAGGAAAGCGGGGTCTTCATGATACCGAAACAGATGTTGAAGTGCTAGCTCCATACGCAGTTCCTTTCGCTGGTCGGTGAGCTGCTTCGGAACCCACTGCGCGCACACCTTCCGATAACGCAACCTGTCGTGAACAATTGTCCACACTGTTCCAACGCTGACATCCACCTCCACCGCCAACATTCGCAATGTGACACGCCGATCACCTCTCACTAGGTCGTCCACCTTGTCGATGAAATCCGCCGTGATGACTGTGTTTGCCTGGCCTGGTCTCGGGTCATCAACCAAACTCTCACGGCCTGCACGAAAACGGGCACTCCATTTTCTCACTGACTTGTCGGACACACAGTCTTCCCCATATACGGTCACCATCCGGCGATGAATAGCGGCCGGTTTAACACCTCCCGCTGTCAGAAATCGGATAACGCCTTGCTGCTCCTCAATCGTCGAATTTTGCAATGTGAACGCCATCCTGTCCTCACACGCACTGCAGCGTCAATTGGACGGCGCTCTTTATAAGAGCCTCTGCTCTCTCCTGCGCATGCTGGCTCCCGCGCATGCTCCTATCCACGCCGGCGACTCCAATCGCATCCCTAGATGTGTCGCTACGTTCTCCCATAGCGGCATAGGCAAATATGTTAACGGTTACGTTCTTATGACGTTTCGTACCTTTTCATTTGAACACCCTTATAAATTCATGTTAAAATGTTATTTAAAATGCTATTTTCACAATTAATGTTTTTTTTCGAATAATAACACTGGGAGTGAACCCAGTACGTTAGGCCTTCATTGTTTAAATTATAGAAGGAAGAGACATTTGGATACTTTTCTTTTCCCCTCTATCCAGCCTATTTAAGAATAAATACCATAGCAACGAGTAAACGAAAGAATTTTTATTTAAAGGGAGTGTTTTTTACTGCGCAAACTCCAAGCCTCAAACCCGGTATTCAGTGTCAGCTCCCAGGACACAATAATCCTAGTACGCAGAAGCATGTGCCCATCGTATCAGAACTGTGGTTCTGAAATCTTGGAGCTAAAATTAAAACATCTGTAGGACACGTAAGCCCAGAAACACAAATTAAATTAAGTACGTGCACGCTTCCCGGAGCTCCTAAACATGATCTCATCGTTCTACCGATGAAACAAAGGAAATCTAGAACTGCACTTTTTGTTTATTTCATGCTTTAAGTAACCCAACGATCATCTAAATTTCAAAGTTGCCCTTTCCTAATTTAGGAACATTGGCTCCCGGGAAGGGACAGAATCAAAACTGCAGGAAAAACACTACCCACGTATCTCATTTGGGATCAAATAACGGCACAACTTGGATGATTAGCCAGAAGTTCGCACTCCTGATCCCTCCCTCAAAAGAACGGCTTATCAATGGCTTGCAATACTATGGTGCAGCGTTTCCCAAACTGTGGGTAGCGAACCAAGTTTTGGTAGGTCGCGAAAAGTGTTTCAAATACACAAATTTTGTAATTATTTTTGAAAAGAAAATCACGAAAAAATGGTAAAGTGGAAAACATGAAAAAAAAATTGAAGGGAAAAAATAAGGCGCATAACACATCAGATACGTTTACAGGAATCGGGTTTAATGTTCGTGCGTATGGCGCTTTCCGAAGTAGGATAGGCAAATCGCCACAGCCCGCTAGTGTTGCCATCTAACGACAGTAGGGCAAACCTGGGTTGGCAACCAGCCACAGGTCAGTGCTACCATCTAACGACCACAGCGTTAGTCTGGTAGGCCTGCTGGACCCTTCTGTTTCTAGACGTGTCCATTGCTAGAAATTTCTTGAAATTCCCATCATCTTATTTAAACAGAACCTGCTTCTCTCGAATTCAGTCCGGATACAACAGTGCGTGTATTGTCTTCGAAGCGATCAAAACCAAAGTATCCTCTTTGTAGACACGTAAGACACATGAATAGTGGTTGATAGAGCAAATTTGATGACGCAGAATGGTGGAATAGAAGAAAAACGACCATAAAGAACCTTGGTGGAGGAAATGGTCAATCAACGAAAAGCAGTCGAAGTCGACGAAGAATAGCCCTCAACAATGAGGAACAGTGTTGAGAAAATATGATTTCAACTTCTTAAAAATCAGATTTTCGTGTAATGGAGACAAAAAATGACTTCCTGCGTATGATGACTGCGGAAAAATGACTTCCTGCGGCACTGACGTAGACGTCAATGCCGGCATCAACAGAAACCGAAAACAAGCTCATTCTCGTGCACGACTCATTATGATAAACAGAATAGTTTCTTTTTTGTAAAATTTAATTCAATAATGCATGCAAAAACGGTATTAAAATAAATGGAAAAGTTATAACAGATTTTAGTAAAATTATATAAAATAACAAACAAAAAAGATAGTTGTATGAATAATCAAATTAAAAAATAACCCGTTGTCTGTCATCTAAATTAAAGCTGGATTAAAAGTTTGTCTTTCTAAAAATTGTGCCACGTCCACAGTTGGTCGTGGTACGCATCGGCCAACGAAATTATGGTAGTACAGTGTTTGAGTAAAATTTCATTGCTATGAGCACATTAGGATATCCAGTTAAAACAGATCTAAGACCTGACACGTTCGTACAACATAAAACTCCGTATAAAAACTTGGATTTCTACCATAGTGCTTTGTCCCCGAATCTTTGTATGCATACAAGGTTAGACATTTTGTCAGTACTAAAGATGAAAAAATATCATCTGGAACAACTCTGAGATGGCAGGCTATGAACGAATTGAAGTCGGACACAGACAGTTAGATGGCTGAATGTGTCGAGAAAGATCGTTTCGAAATTGAGATAGTAGCTCCAAGAAATAGAAAATATTATAGAGGAGCTAGTCGAGATCGCCCAAGAGATATATTGTATAAACTCGAACAACTGGTAACTTGTTCTAAGAACTAAACTAAATGTTACGATGACAGCCCAGAAACGATCTCTCCAGGTAACTTCAGATACAGATGAAAGAATTTCCAGAACTGTGTTTCACAGCAAATTGCGATGGACTGTCTGTCAGAAGGTCCACTATTTGTGTCCCACTGACCCCCAGTTAGCGAAAAACTCAGTGAAACTCTTGCTGGCAAAACATTACCTGAAACCAGACCAACGCAGAATAGTTCTGATTTCCGAAGAGTCGTTTCAACCTGAAACCGAAGTCAAGTAATTGTTCAATTTAACAGTTGTATGAATAATCAAATTAAAAAATAACCGGGAAAGCATTAACATACCACCAAAATTAGAGAAAGAATATCAATGGTGGAGGAGGTGTGTAAGTGTGCGCGGCGACATAATGATGAATACCTGCACTCCGCTTCGTATCCTAGATGGGAAAGCTGTAATTGCTCAGAAATACAGAGATCACATTTATGAACCCCATGTACGACGTTTTTGAGATGTTTTGTTTATGGACGAAAACACTCGTTCTCACTAAGCTCACCTGGTGGAAGGATTTCACTTGCTTCCTCACTCTCTATTTTATCAAGACCTTTTTCCTAGTCACTTTTCATCTTTATGAATTTGAAAAGCACTTCTGTGAAGCACGTTCAAAAGATGTTGAGTACAGAGGAGTGTTTTACATGTTTAACAATGAGCTCCTGCTACTTGTGGTAAATTTAAGAAATAACTAGCTTCAACGACTTTCGGATTCTCCAGAACTTGCCCCCTGGTGATTTCCTTCTTTTCCAAAAAATGGAGAGCCTTCTTCAAACAGATATCAATTATGGTGAAGAACTCCAAGAAATTATACAAATAGAGTATATGGGTTATCAAGGACTGACGCACTTAAAACAAAAATGTGCTGCATGTATTAAAAGTAACCTGGAATAAATTCGCAATGCAATGGCTCAGTGTCGCCAGAGTACAACGCACAGGTATCTCAAGCTTAAAATGCACATAACGCGTTGTATTGTATCGAAACAGGAGTTAAAGTATAAAACATCATGGATAGTTCCTTTACATATCTTCTGCGATCCCTAAAGATAAAAATATTGAACAGAAAACAGCACAAAAATAAGGTGAAAGTTTAGCTGTTGTTTTTTCCCAGAAACTTGAGTGCTTTCACTCAGTACTGCCAAAAATGGTGGAAAAAAATGTTTTCGTAATGAAGAAGCCAGCTTTGAAAACCTTTCATCGTCGGTTTGTAGAGATTGTCACGATATTTTTCCATCGGTCGCGTTCATCAAATTTAATACTCAGTGTAAAAAGAAATGAAGATCTGCCACAGGAATTATTCTCGTGGGGAATCTCTAGACAACAGTTCTCACAAGATTTCTGCCGTTTTGTTTGTTGTTATTACTTTCTTATTTAAATCATTTCCTTGTGTTTTGTCACCCTTAATATTTCCACTGCAAGAGTTAGTGTTAGAAACTTTATTCGAAATGACAGCTACTCCAGAACTGAGCATGCAAAAGCTGTTTGGCAAAAAATTCACAAAAACTTGTGGACAGAACATCCCAAAGTTCATTTAGTTCCAATCAGTAATTAATCAACATTGAAATGCGGAAGAAGTCTTTGCTCTTTTTTAGAAGAGAAAATACAGGAAGAAAAGTAAAAAAAAACTGAATTGAATGTAAAAAAAAATCCTGTAATTCGTAAGCTAACAAAGCTGCGGTTTCCCTTAAGTTTTGATTAAAGTTCTGGCTCAGCGTAAGAAAGCATTTTCGCTAAGTAGTTTAGCGGAGCAAAGAATGGAAAAAAAGTACATAACAAAAGGATTTTTTCTGCGGGCAGGGTTTTTCTGACAACACCTTTGTTCTTTACTTTCCCCATCTTTAAAAGTAACTTCTTTTATTTTCCAAATGAATAGATCAGGTATTTTGAACTTTCACCCGAGCCCTGATTTGAGACCAAACTAATGAACGAATATTTTATTTTAGATCTTAATATTTTCGATTCCTAAGCATATTAAAGCAGTTAAAATTTTATTAAAGATATGGAAGGATGAGTATTAGTTAATATTTCCCAAAATCGGAGCAGTCAGTATTGCTTTAAATCCGAGTAACCAGCAGCGGCGTCATTTTAAGGATTTGGTGAATGTATGACCATTGACAGCAGTTAAAGAATACTTCCGGAAAATGTACTGTTAATGTCAGAGTAATTAAGGTGATGTCCTTTAAGGACTAAATGTGCCTTGCTTAACTTCATGGACTAATTATTTCACATGACAAATGCTACCACAGTCTTCGCGTTCTTCCCTTTGACAGCAGGAAACCAGTCCCTGAAAAATTCTTATCATGCAAAGCAGACATATGTACCTGGGCTGTTTTCAACAACGTGCGACATTACCAGTGTGAGTCAAAAGTTCGCTCCGTTTTGAGCTACACATAATGTTGAACATCCATTCCTGTGCGAAACGCGTGCCAGTGCCGACTGGGTACCGTGGTGACGTGCATTTGGGACCAAACCATATTGCGTTATCAAGTGAGCACAGGATGAGGTCGATGAACGTGCTGTTTGGGTGCCTCTGTAGCATTACTAGAAAATAAAAAGAATTAAATGCTGAAGCAGCGAGAAAAATTTGTGCAGCTGAAGGCGAGGAAACAGCGAATAGAAGTACTGAACAAAAATGGTTTCGGCATTTCAATGCCAGGGACACCACTCTTGAACACAAGCAGCTGTCCTTACGTACAACTATCACTAGCACTGGCGCCCTAGTCTAAGCTATGACAGAGAAACCCGGCACCAGTACACGAAAATTGGCTACTGAGGTGAGGTCTTCTCAATCCACCATTGTTAGTCACCTTCACTAGCTAGGAAGACCCTGGGCTCGACTCCGGGTGGCGGCCAATGAGAATTTTTCTGTGACTCACTTATAAACGTGGAAAGAGCGGAGATCTTTGTTTGATGTTCTTGGTCCACGTTAAATGTCTGTATTAATTATTCATTCGCCTTCTAATTATTTCTTCAGTTGCTGCTTGCCATCTTTGGTGAATCCCCAGCATTGTGGGGCTCCAAGAGGCAACCTGCCAAATTGGCTTGGCAGTTAGCGTGTGTGAGTCTGGAGGAATTAGAGGCCGCTGTGGTGTAGCGGAAGCATATCCGGCGCGTAACTGGAAGACCCTGGGTTCGACTCCCGGTGGCGGCCAATGAGAATTTTTCCGTGACTCACTTATAAACGTGGAAAGAGCGAAGATCTTTGTTTGATGTTGGTTTCTCCTTCGGCTACCATCGAATGGTTCCCCGTGAGTTAACACTCCTGCAAACGAAACAACGTGCAGATCTCTATCGCAAATTGCTGTCAATCCACACAATGAAAGAATTTGAAGCCGTATTGTCCCAGGTGATGAAAAGTTTATTTTCCTACGTCTTCGTACTACTGGGAACCAATTTCTAAGGACACGCTAGAAAGTACAGCCAGTGGTGCAAAAGAGCGCCGTTCGAAAGGCAAATCAGGTTGTGCATTTGGTGGAACTGTGAGGTCCTGTGCATGCAAAATCGCACCAGATGGTCAAACTCTGACTGGACGGAAACCTCTATGCCACAGAACTGCATCTGGTCCATGATGCTCTGCGCCAATGCCAGCCTTCGCTCACCAATAGGAAGCGGGCATTGCTACAAGTCGATAATGCCCTAAGTCACACTTCCAGAAGGTCCGCCTAATACTACATGAATTGGAAGGGGGTGCCTCTAAGTCCTCCATATAGTCTTGACCTTGCTTCCAACCGATTACCACCTGCTCTGCTTCATAGCCTGTTTCCTACACGATAATACAGTGGTGGATGCAGAATGTGGCATCAAAGAGTTTCTGTCCTCGAAACTACTGCGGTGTGATCGTAGCTCTGGTCGAACGATGGCAAAAGACTGTAAGAAACCCTGCCTGTACTTTGCAGGACGAGTTGATCGTATTTGGTTCTCTTGCATTCTTCATCTTTTCAGCTGCAAGTGGGAGGAACTTTTGACTCACCCACTCTGGTACATACAGGGTGATCTACTTCAGTTGACAAAATATTCTTTCTTCATCGAATGAATGTATTTGGCTGTTCAGTAAGTACATAAGTGTACACTTTCAAATAACCATAATTCCTGTAATATCGAAGCAGTGATAACAATATAAAGGGTGATTATCAATAGTTCTCCTCATTATCAACAATACGTTCCCAAACTGTGGGCGTTCACGAACACTATTAAAAGTACCACTGTCTGTGGTAGATATCTGGGATTCAGAGATCCAAAGCCTGTTTGTTGTTGTAGCGACTACCAGACATCTCATTTTTCAAATGCCCAAAAAAGAGACATCACAGACCTTCATATCCAGTTAATAGGATGGAAGAGGCAGCTCCACCCAACCGTTTTGTTCAACAAACAGCCGAATAATCCGGGTCTTGGACGGCCGTTTTCTGTCGAGTATAAGGTCAGGTTGCTGTACATGATGTCCCAGTGCCTATGTCGATATATGCTCTTCCAGAAATGACTTACACCACTCAGATGCCACAGTGGTGTTCTCATCATACGTTCCCAAAAAGTCAAACCGCGCAAATCCAGGCTAACAACCGGTCAGATTTAACGCACGCGGAAGTTTGCTCGGGATAAAGACTCAGTGGAAGTACCCGGTTCAACCAAGAACCGATGTTGCCTGATTACCAAAAGTTCCACCCAGCTTTCATCTAAGCAGATGAACTTTGTGAACAATATGCTGTTGCGACGATAGCATGCAATCATCATCAACAACAACCATGGGTAATAATCCCGTAGGTGTCTGATACCATGGGCCATCAGATTTCATTCGCCTTTCATTGTTTTTTTGACACTCATCTAGTAAACCCAGGCATTCTAGGAAAGGGAGTCCAAGAACAAAGATCGTCCGGGGCCGACTTCAGAGGGAACCATCTACGCATTAGCGTCCTCAACGCGGGTAGCCTGCGCAAAACCCTGAAAAACCTAGATGGCAGCAGGACCGTGGTTCGAACACCCATCAGAAACGTCAGCCTCCCACACAGTACACAGCAACTTAAAACCATGCAATACTTCTGTTATTACTTTAGACCCATTATGTTTAGATGGTTCAATCAGGCCGATCAATGGGCCAGGGTGGGGTCAATCAGGGCGATTAATTAAGGTTTAATTAATTCGCCCACTCTAATTGTTTTAAGGCAACAAAAGACATGTATCCAAGTGAAGTGGTTGATCAGCCAGGAAGGCTCTTCTGGATCCGTATGAACGACAGTGGCAGCAGAACCGTAAATCATTCGACTACGACAGGAAGAAGACAAAACAACGCCATGTTTTTAAGTTTGAAGGGACTTTTGAGGGAATCCTATCGGCATAGTTTGGAACCTCTGGCAGAGCGATTTTAAGAACAGGAGCTCAAAGACCAGTGCAGCTCGTAATTCGTGACAATAAAAGGCATGCAAGTAGTTTTTTGTTCTCGAGAGGTACTACGTATCATATACCTTGTGTGTGCTGGAATCGGCAAAAGAGGACAAGCAGTTGCTTACCGACGTCGAGGGGTGTGTCTATCTGTAAACCGTAAATTAACGATATGGAAGAGAAATCGTCACTTGTAGCAATACGTGAAATAAGCGGTAAAGAAATACCTGAGATCACGCAGAGTATCCAGCACCAGAACACAGAGGAGCCATAAGTGGGTGCTGAGCTCACACTGCCCTGGTTGTCGCAGCACATTCACGGAAAACCAAAGCGCCAAAACAGCTGTCTCTGGGTTACCCACCCATCTTGTAGACCGTCTCCGCGTGCACAATGGTTTGTGTTGTGTCGTACCAGCTGTCCGAAGAATGCGTCCAGAGGAGCAAACGCATGCTGGCATGAATACGACTACCGAAGAAAACGTCAGTGTGCATCCCTCCAAGGAGCATGTGAGAAAGTGTTTGGCAGTGACATGTGGTAAGGTGCTCCTAAGTAATAAAGCTGGAGGCGTGAACATCTTTCTAAAATGTGTGCATGTGCGGTGTCGAAAGGTGATTGGATTACATCGTAAACTGCAAGAACTGTAAGTGTCCTTTATTTTTTCACATTCGAACTTGAATACAAGAAACTGATACTACCAATCGCGCAGTATACCTGTGGCAGGACGTTTAATTAACTGCGTCGTAATAGATCATTAGATAGTGCGATTTGTTAGAAATCATAATATTGGTAGCACCAAAAAGTCCGCTTTCATAAATTATGTAAAGTTCTTCTATAAATTAAAGTGTCAAGAAGAAAGTAGCGGAAATTCAGTAGCTCATTTGTGGATGCTACAAAATGTTAAACTGTGTTTAAGTGAGTGCATGTCGTTCATCAAAGTATTTGTTTGCCAAGAAACCCATATCGTTTAATTGGTTAAAATTCTTGTGCTGTTTGTGGCCCCCTGGGCCGTTCAGCTCGTCCGTAAGTGCTACTGTAAATTAATATGAAAACTCTGATGATTCGTCACAAAACTCACCGCTGGCGGCGATGTAAGGTAAGTCGGCAAAGCAACACTTCAGTAAGACATAAAACTTGAAAAAACAAAACAAAAAAACCACGCTGTTCTTCCACTGTCACTGATCATTTTAGCTGCGTCATCGTTACTACAAATTTCACTAACCAATCTGTCTGAGCCCTAGGTACGGACTGCACAATCGCCAGATATCGTCTGTGTTGCCACTTCAGGTTTCAGAAATGTATGCCAATGAATATTTTTGCCTACTTCTCAAATGATCTAATATTTGTGATAAATTTTTTGTACATATATATACAGGTATCTTCCGCTTTCTTGTAACATATATTTTTAAATGCCTGACATAATTAATTTTATATCTATATACCAAAGAAGCAGAAAATAATATTTCCTGTATCTGTACACGAAAGAAGCACACAATAACACAAAGATAAATCAAAAGGTAAAGGCAATTTGCAAATTGTCTTGTAACCGCAGTAGATAGCAGCTGAAGGAATACAGCACGTTTCCAATAACTTAAGTGTAGTTCGAACATGCACGCCGCAGCGTTCTGCCGTTAGTCTAGTTTAAGCCATGGTCAAATAAACGTGGACGTTCCGCTGCGGGATTGCACCATTGTTGAACAACTCGCCGTAGTGAGACTTTTTTGGGCAGAGGGAGTGAAACCTGATGAAACTCACCGCACGAAGTCGCACAGTACGGAAGTGAAAACAACATGACTCAACGAAAAGTTTATATATGGGTAGAAAGTTTTAAAGCTGGAAGAACAAGCTTAGCCGAAGAAGCTCGTATAAAGCCTAAATTGACAGAGAGAATGGCTTGATCAGAGAAGACCGACGGACTATGTTGTCCGCTGTTGCTGCACAGGGTGATATCAGCTATGAATCCACACATGTCATAATGCATAATGGCTTGCGGTACCATAAAGTTTGCGGAAGATGGGTGTCCAAACATTTGAATGATATGCAGAAGCTGCTGCGCACGGAAGTTTCGACCCAATTCCTGAGACGTTATGAAGAAGACCCGGGTGTTTTGCTGCGTTGTCACCGGCGATGAGACATGGGTTCATCACTGTGAACCGAAAAGCAAGAGACAAAGCATGCTGTGGAAAAACCTCTCTTCTCCAATAAAGAAGAAACTCAAACGACAACCCTCCGCTGAGAAAATCAGGCTGACCATCTTTTGGGACATGAATGGTCCTGTTCCGGCGCCTTTTTAGGAACACAGACAAACAGTGACCAGTGCAACGTACTGTGCTATACTTAGAGAGAAACTGAAACCTGCAATTCGCAGCAAAAGAAGAGGAATGCTGTCAGAAACAGTCTTTACTCTACCATGAAAATGCATGTCTCTATTGTAGCGGCCGCAACGGTGGAGGAAATGCAGCAACTGCGGTTGGAAATTCTTCCATATCCTCTTAAAGCCCTAATCTGGCGCTATGCGAGTATCAAGTCTTCAGTTCACTTAAAGAGGCTCTACGCGGTCGCAGGTTCACCTCTGATGATGAGGTTAAGGAAGAGGCTCAGACGTAGATTCGGGCGCAGCGGAAATGCTTCTCTCCTTCCAAGGAATGAAGAAGCTAGTGGAAAGATACAAGAAATGTATCGAATTGCAGAGGGACTATGTGAAGAAGTGAGATAACCATTACGTTCATTTTCTCAGAGTTACTGTATTAAAGGGTTGCCTTTACTTTTTGATTCTCCCTCGTGTTTTCTATATGTGAATACCCCAACAAGTATGTTTATATATTAAATTGTTTTATCTGTATAGATAAACAAGTATGCCTTTTTATGTAATATACTTAATATCAACGTAGATTTTTCACTATTTCCTACTTTCTTTCTTTCGTAAAATATTCTTCATAGAGTTATCAGTATAAAGAAAAATTTCCACGCGTCTTTCCTTTCCCAGATTCACTAAATCAGTGGCAAGTGACGTAAATGTTTATTTGTATTTTAACGATCCCTTTGCATCCAAAAGTAGGATTCGAAAAATTCATTTTTGCATAGTATAGGGATTAGCATGCTGACCGTTTTTTGCATGTTAATCACCTTTCTACCAGTACAATATTCGCTCTTGAAACGAAAATTTATATTTGTATGCATATATCACGAAATCTGTGCTTTCTAGAATGCATATGGGCCGGAAAGATATTCTTACGTGTGGAATTGAGGCGAAAATTTAGAAGAACTTTTTTGCCATTTTTCATTTTTCGGATGCATAACCATCCGTTCTGAGTAGAAGGACCTTTACACACACACACACACACACACACATATATTTTTTAAAGACGAGAAGTCTGAGAAAATTTACTCTGATCAACGCACAGAAGCTTTTGTTTCCGTTCCATACGCCATACATAAAATAATTAGGACTTCCCTCCCTACTGTACGTTAAAAATAAATCATAGACGAAAAGAGGATAATATGTGATTAGAACGCAGTAAATTAACAACGCACTACTAAAATTAAGTGAAATGACAGAGGATCAGCTGGGAATTTTGACTTCTATGATGTTGATCCTTCACGTGCCCCAAAACAGCTTTCACCCGGTGAGTTATGGACACTACAACATTTTTAAAGGTGTCTTGTGGTATTTGGTACCAAAACGTTACCAGCAGATCTTTTAACTTTTGTAGGTTACGAAGGGGAGCCACGGCAGATTTTAACTTTTGTAAGTTACGAAGGGGAGCTACGTTACCAGCAGTTCTTTTAACTTTTCTAAGTTACAAAGGGGAGCCACGGCAGAATTTAACTTTTGTAAGTTACGAAAGGGAGCCACATTACCAGCAGATCTTTCAACTTTTGTAAGTTACGAATGGGAGCCACGGAAGATTTTAACTTTTGTAAGTTACGAAGGGGAGCCACGTTACCAGCAGATCTTTTAACTTTTGTAGGTTACGGAAGGAGTCACGGCAGATTTTAACTTTTGTAAGTTACGAAGGGGAGCCGCGGCAGATCGGATCTGCTGTTACTAAACAAACCGCAGATGCTCGGTTGAGGTCTGGGGAGTTTGTTTGGAGGCTAGGGCAATACCTGGAAGTCTTCTTCATTTTACTCGAACTGTTCACGAGTAATCTAGGAAAATGTGGTATGGTGCATTATCCTGTGAAAAAAAGGCACTGCTAGAGGGGAATAACGTTGCCATGAAAGGATGTACCTGGTCTGCAATGATGTTTAGGTAGATGGTAGACGCTATAGTTTCCTGTTACACTAAAACACTGTAGACGTCATAATTTTCTGGACCTTGGGTTTCTCACTAGAACGTTGTCCGAAACATTGCACTTCCTCCAACTGCTTGGTTTCGTCCCATAGTGCATTCTGGTGATAAACGATACTTCCTCATGTAAATGACGCATACTTACCCGCCCGTCTACATGGTGCAACTGAAAACGAGGTTTGTCAAACCAGAAGATGTTCTTTCAAACCTTCGGAGTGTAGTTTTGATGCTCGCTTGCCCATTGTAGGCACTTTTTGCCATGAACCTAGGTTAGCATGGACACTCATAGCGGCCTGAGGTTACGCAACCCTTCAGAGGCGTTCGATGTACTATGTGTTGTGACACATTACTCCCGTCTCCAGTACTTAAATTACTTGTGAGTTGCGCTATAACATCGCTTCTGTTGGCACATACGGGATAGCCTTTGCTCACTTCTAGCATCAATGAGCCGTGGTCGGCACATACCTTGCCGGCGGTTAGTGGTTTTCCCCTCCTCGGTCCATTTTTTGAAGGTACTAACGGCTACTGACCGTAACGACCCAACAAACTTGTCGTCTGGGAAATGCTCTGACTCAGTCGTCTGGCCATTGTCAAATTCAGTTCAGTTAACTGCCTTTCACATCTGAAGAACAAAAATTAACACTGTTTAGTATCAGGTGTTATTTATACCGTTTCAAGATGTTCACACGCACCGTCGTTTGGCTGCAGTTGCTTCGATTTGCATGAAGACGCGCTGTTCATAATGTTTTGGCTCTTTGGTGTATGTTTCATTATTGTTCAGCCTCTGAGGATGTCTCTAGAAACCGGAAAAGAAACTATAGATATAATTATTTCGCTGTGGACGCTAAATTTCTTAATATGCGTAATGCTTAAATGCACAGAACTAATATAAGTACAACTACATTTAGATACCAGAAGTTTAGCAATAACATTATTTCGATTTTAATGAATTTAAGATTTACTTCCCTGAAAAAATATTCTCTTAAATTTTTTGGAGTGCGCAATTTCCGAATTACTCATATTCATCGCGTGAAGAAAAGATGAAGATTCTTGCAGCAAAATTAATTCGTTTCTTGGTATAAATTTTTAATGGAACGCCATAAAAGAAACGCAAGTATTTCTACCATCACTTCATACAATTTTTTGACTTCGTTTGCGATGTGAAATCCTGTTTTCTGCCGCTTTAAAGATTCATAGTTTTCTTTCAATTAAATTTTTCGCTCATATTTTAATTCGCAGAGTTTCCACGTCAGTTCTTTGCTTATTCAGAAGGCGTTGCTTTCTTGCAGAAAGATGGGTATTTCTGACGATAAAACTTCCTACGCCTGGACGACCCCAGCTGTGTTTTGCCCTCTTACTTTAACTGATGTTATTCTCAGCATTTAGACTGTGATCAGTTCACAGCTTTCTTTGACGCTGGCACTCTTTCGACGCTCGATCAATAAAATTCTTAAACTACGATGAAACTGCGAAATTCTGCTGATAAAGAACAAAAACGAGCTCGCTGTTTCCCGGAAACTTGTCTTCAGTAACGTAAATGTAGAATATCATGCTTTACATGGAGAGAGCATCTGATCTTCCGTGAAGCAGCATAAGAAAAAACGGTTTGAATTCCATTTATGGAAAGACATTGCAATCTATCTATTTAGAATATATTTTGACATAAACTCTAAGTATTTAATATATTAGTTCCTGAACTTTACATAACCAACTTAAACGGGACATCTCCTGTTTGACAAACTAAAAATATAATAGGGCATGCACAATTTGATGAACTGCAGCCATTTGGGAGCACAAACCTTTTAGACTAGTTTCTTCGGGATGAGGACCCACCACCATGATTCTCGGTAAAATCTTAAAAATGCAATCCTCCCACGTTTCATGATTGTTGAATTCATGTGGACAATTTGTTGTTGTCTTTCCCCATTTTAACTAAATTTAGAAAGGTAATTTCCGAAATGCAGCAACAAAAAGTTATGTTTCCATATTCATAAAATGACTATTGACAAATTTCAGTAGGATACGTAGATTCTGCATGATTCCAAATATTTGTTAAGCGCAGTTTAGTATGTTATTGTTATTCAAATATAACATAGACGTGTGAAAGTTTTTTTGTAGATATCACGTGGTTAATGGACTAAGTATTCTTTTGTAGAGTATTTCTACACATGATGGTCGCATAAAACTACACTTTATTTCACTCTTCGCAGAAAAATGAGAAAAATTCACTGTAATATGTCATTTACTTATTCGAGCGATTTTCGTTTCAATTCCACTCTTCACCCAAACTTCTTGTCTACGCTGTTTCTTCTCTCTCCTCATTGACGATCATAGTTCTCCTGCTCCCTTGGTTGGAACCATTTTCCTTTTGATATCCCTGTGCTGATGGTCATTTTTCCTTCTAGAGATGAGAGACTAGACAGAAATCCTGGCGAAATGTTTTGACAAGGGTTTTCGCTGTGGTTGAAAAATTAGCAAGCCACAGACTTCTATTTTGTGGACATGAGGAAAAATTTTAATCTTTACATATTAGAAATGATATGATGTCTCTTGAGGTGAATGCCGAATCTGATCCTTTTCTAGCCGACCACATTCAACAATACGGAAATTTGGCCTCGGCAAAAACATCCAAAATGTCTCTAAGAATATGTGACCAAGTAATTGAACTTCTTGTCTCAGGATCAAAAATATTGAAGATACACATAAAAATAAAATAAAAAAAGCGAAATACTTCTCAATCACAGTGAATTCTGCTCCTGTTGTTATGCATGCAGATCAGTTTTCTTTCAAAATAAGATAAGATAGAACCTGTTGAACGATTTTTATTATTTTTGCCAAATCTCGCTATAAGTCGGAATATTTGGCAGATGCAGAGATGGGCTCTTTATATTCCAATTCTGTCGTGAAAAGTCATCCGACAGTGGCAGTAATAAGAGTAGCAATGTAGTGGTTTACAAACCCATATTAAAGAAAAAAATCAAAAAGCTCATTACGTGCATTGTGCTGCACATTCACTGAGTTTAATTGGTGCTAGTGCTGCAAGTAATTGTCAAGGGGCGTGTTCATGTTTTAATTCGGTGCAAAGTGCAAACAACTTTACCAATTTTTACGTGATCACATTCAAGCGATGGAACCTAGAAGCAAAAAAATAAAAATTAAAATTAAAAGCTTATCAGAAACTAGGTGGTCTGCACACGAGGAGGCTTGAATAAATAAAAACTGGAATAATGTTGTCGAAGCCCTAACGATACATGTGAAAAACCAGCAGTACGCTATGAACTTTCAAGTTTGTTGAAAGAACTAAATGCAGGGACTGTCTTCACGGTGACATTTCGGGAGACATTTTAAATCGATTCGAGAGGGTAAGTAAAAACAACTGCAGTGTTGAAATCCATATTGGAACGGTCAATGGGCTTATTGATTCACTTCATCAATTACGCTAGACAAATGTTCGATTTTTATGTGGGGAAAACCAGAAAAAAGTGACGTTGGCTTACGAATCTAGTAATAAAAGAAAAGCACAACGAGGTCTTCAGGCTGACGAAGATAGAAAAGGTGAAGCCCAATGTAAAAAAAATGAAAGTTTATAAAGTGGAAATATTTTTGCCATTCTTGAACTTTTAAACGCTGAATTAGAAAAAAAGGTAAAGCACCTTCTCAATTGCTAACGGACACTTTTACAATTTTCAGCCATTTCACTGTAAATTCATCTCCAACTGGTATCGTACAGCGAGCAGAAAAATCGAGAAAACTCTATCCAACAGATATAGAGCTGTCTTTTCCGAATTAATTTGTTCATGTCATTAGCTATTTAGATGGCTATGGTTTCACAGATAAATCTGTTCGAGAGCTGAATGAATTCCTTCGAAGCCAAAATTAGCAGACCACATTCCCAAAATAACGGCACCGCTCTACAGAATGCATTTGTGCACTGTTGTCATAAACTGTTCTACACAGGATTAATTTTCAGTCCTTAAAGGTATTAAAAACTATCTTCGAAATACAATGAGGGAAGAAGATTGAATTCATCATTTCTTCTCCGTATTGAAACAGAACCACTGAACGATGGGTGTAATAATCTTATTGATGAGTACAATGAAAGCAAGAAGACTTCCTGACTGACGTCTCTTCCTCTCAGCGCCTATCGTTTGTAAAATTATACATGTGAAAAACCACAAATAATTTTTAAATAACCACAAATAATTTTTGAGAGAAAATAATTTTTTCTTCTAAAAATTTCATCTTGATTCACATATTTTTGGCCATAATTAAGTCTAAAAGAATTCCATTAGAAAGCTTTCCGCAAAAGCGGGGGTGGAGTGTAGGGTGCGCTTGAAGAATTTATGCCTATGGGCACCAAGTCCTTAAATTCTCTACAGCACTGACAGCATATATATTTCGTTGTACACAATTTTTGAATCACTTAACATAAAGATGTAACGTGATATATGCGCTCGTAGGAGACGGATTAGAAAATTCGATTTACATCAGTATTAAGCGATGTTTCCTGTACGTTTCCTTTGAGTTTCCTGGTCCGCTATCTTTTATCTAGGTGGCTCAATTATTGTTCGAATTTCTCAAACTATGTGCTGTAATGGTGAACTGGAAGGATTCTTTATGACCTCATCAGCTCTAAGTACGTCATAAATTACTCAGTTTGTTTTTCCTCAAGTAGATTTTTTTGCTTTGTGGCAGTAACGGTGAAAAAATAATAGAAAACGATCTGTTGCGTTGCCAAAGTATCCATATAAATTTAAAATACTGCAGAATATTCTAATTTAGATTTTTTCTTCCTCTTATTTAAAAAGATGTGCTTATTACAGATGAATAAGTGATGGTATTATGCTTGCGGTTTTCCCATCTGAATCTCTTATTATTTAAGCATACATGTATAATGTTACGTCCTATCCGATAGGTCTTCAGTTGAATGAAATTTGTTTTCCGATAAATTAGCAAATGCTGTCTGACATTTTCATTACCCTGGCATAGTGGCTTCTGTTTGTAGACACGAGAAAATCAAACGAAGGTGATATAAATCTCATTTATCAACATCGATATATTATGCTTTACAGAGTCACAAAGATCTTTTCAACTGTCAGTGCGCGTGATTTACATAATTTAAAACTGATCACAAACATGTATGATGGAACCAATTTTTAAAGATTAGTGTTGGTGTTCACGAAAGAAAGTGGAGCTAGTTTAAAGAAATAATTTGCAGAATACGAAAAATATTTCAAATACGTTTTATATAACTATTCTGTGCGTCCAAGCAGTTTGCTCTTACGTGTAGTTTAGTATTTCAATAAATTAGGCTTAACTCGTGTTATTCAGCAGATGCGTTGCCGAGTGTTTGGTGGTGGAGAAAACTTTTTCAAGTCCATTCGTCGCGATGGTAGACGAGATAAACAGCAGCGCCGCCTACATAATTTAATTTAGGGTTTCATCTGGAGCCAATTTTTCTTGAATCCCTCAAAGGAGCTTTTGTTTCTTATGCGAAAAAAATATCCCATTATTTTGTCATACATGATTGAAGAGTGTGTGCGCCGCCCCGATGGGACAGTGATCTAAACGATGGCTTCTGATCATTCGTCCTAGATAGGTGCGGGTTCAAATCACGGTGAGGCAGGGATGTTGTGTTTGTCTTACGGCACTGGCTCTCTCCCTTCCCTGGAGCTACTGGCCCTAAATTAGGGACAGGAGACTGCTTATACACTGTTAAAAATCTACTTAAAAATGAGAATTTGAACCTACTCGTTTTTTTTCAAGTACAATCGTATTGTAAACGAGTACATGACATGCTCGAATATAAGTAACCATAGTTACTTACAAATAACTATTCAATAAATATAAATATAATCTCGTATTATTTCATTTTAGATATTATACATTTCAAGAGAAATTGTTCAATAAATGTGTAAAGTGGCACACATAAATAATTAGTTCAACAAAGTCACTGATCACAAGTAATTTAATTATGCATTAAACATCTTTGTGTACGTTTTTACATTAACTATATCTGTGTGAATCTCACAAATAATATATTGTCACTTCATCACTATATTTGTCATAAAATTGTGCGGTCCATTTGCCCAGCATGTGACAACGAGTATATCTATTTTCCCAGATGTGCCATCGAATAATATTCTTCCAGTTGATTCTGTGAGTAAATGAGTATGTATGGAGTACACGTATTCCAAATTTGGAATCAAGCCGCGGATGGCTTAGTGGTTAGAGATTCACACTACTGATGGACAGACCCCAGGTTCAAACCTAGCCTGATAGGCTTGAACCTGGGGGCTTTCCGCGGTGGTGTGAATTTCTAACAATCGCTGAATATCCGCTGTGCATCAGACGAGAATCTCCCTGTCAAAGTTCTTAAGCCCACCCTAATTTCTCTCTGCCTTCTATGTGCAAAATCGTACGCTTGTACGGTGGCGCCATCTAGTGTGCTCTCTATCACTTACAAACTATCCTGTCAGAATCGCTAGATTCGCTCTAACTTCCTTCAGTTTCTGTGCTCTGCCCGAAAGGGCACAGAAACTGAATGAAGTTAGAGCACATATATTTAAAATTTGTGGATTTTTTCAGTACATATATTTGAAATAACAGATATATTCACAATTGATTCCCTGTATGTACTCAAAAATGAGTACGCGTCTTTTCCAAAAATGAAACACAAGTACTTGGAGCTATTATAAGCTCAGAATGTACTAAAAAACTAGTACATTTTGCTTATTTCTAAGTACCAATTTTTAACTGTGTAGCCCACTGAGTTGCTCACGGTGGTTGTTAAACCCCAATAAAAAAAAAGAGTTCGTATTTTGACATAAGATCATATCAAAGAGTAGAATGTCTTATTTAGTGAACTTTCAGCTTTAGTGAACGTGTCAACACCAGTTATTCTTATAGCAGTACAATGTTTCGAGATCAGTATATTGAAGGAACTCTACCTCACTTACGTGAAACCTAGTTTATAATATGCTACCTTTAGTTGGAATCCCTCTCACGCTGTGCATGTGAAGTAGATTAACATTTTTAATTATCCTCAGATATCTGTACTTCAAGGTGTATATTGAATAAAAGAGGGGCATTTCTTTCTCTGTTTTAAAGTAAAGGATTTTGGCGTCAGTCGCCTATAAAATAAGATCCGCAATGTTCACATTTTCTTTGAAGTCATTAATGATTACACGAAGTCTATCGATAACGTTTTCCTTGCTTTATCAAAATCTCGTCGTCTCTAGCGTCCTACGGGACACATGTATTAAATCACACAGTCATTTGCGGTCCGAAAACGCTGTAGCAAGGAATTCAGAGTGCACACCAATATCATGACTTACGTAGCACATGACTACATAATCTCATATGACTCAAGACAACTATTGCACTACAGTTTTAAGTGAAAGAAATAACTTTTTTAATCATTCAAAATACGAGGCAGCAGCTAACTGATGATCGAAAAGTTAGGACATTAAACCCTCCCCCTCCCCCCCCAAAAAGAGAGCCTGGATTCGGATCACGGATGAGACATCCCATTTAACTAATGAATAGATTTTTGTGCTCTCCCTTATGAACAGCGTTCCTTAAGATATAACGCTAACATATCGATACCTTGAACTTTTGTGTAATTGTACAATAGTTTTGAAGTATTTCCCGGTAATTTTGAATACATTTAGCTCATGTTCACGTTAAATGTTTTAGTTTTGGATTGTGAAAGTTTATAACGTATCCAGCTTTCTGCAACTCTTAATCTCTTCCAAAATGTGTTGCACGGAGGTGCTTTTTCAACTTGAAAGCGAAAATGCTATTAGAAGCGAACTTTAGAGAATACTGAGGTTGTGTCATTTGGCGGAATACATACTTTTAGAAAGCAGGCCGAGAAAAATAAGCCGTGTGCACTGGAGAGTTATTACTGTAGAAAGCCGTTCCCAGGATGAACTTTCTTAACACTTTAAACTGACGGAAATGTTCGTGCAAAATTGTCTTTGCAACTCTTATACTCTCACTATGACTCTTCATAATACATTGCATACCTGTTCTGTGGTCTATTCTAATGGTCAAACCAGACAAGCATCATCTTCCTGCTTCTTTTAAATAAAGCGTCAACTATCGTCGAATTATGGTACATGACTGTAGAGAATATCGATAAACTTCAATAGTTTGATCACTCATATTTTCCGTGCAGTTTGTAAATTTTATAAAAATTTAATCACTGACAGCTCATTAAATTTGTAGTTTTTCTTGTAGGACCCCGAACTTAAGGTTCTTGTAGTTGTGACTGAGCGAATCATTTTCATGCACGAACTGCACCAAAATTTAGAAAATTACAAATTAAAAGGAGAAGATCGCTGAAGTTTTAATAGAATACTTAGAGTAGTATAAACTAACTGTCCGAAGTTAATATAACTGAGCATGTGCCTATGCTATTATCATGACACGCTTATAAGTTTTTTAACTGTATTATCTGCTGGTGAATTAACAGACCTTGTTGATTCTGGCTAATTTCTCGGGATCGCACTTCCCTAAAAATGCAGGGGCACTCCACAGATCTTTGTTTCTGCGTATTATACCCCTAAGGAGGGCATATTCTATTAACCCTTTGAACGACCGGAAGGATTTAACTCGGGGTTCGCAAAATGTGCTGAAATCTACTCGAACGAATATATTTCCTGTCTGACAGGTAGGCCAAACATGGCTGGAAAAAGCGAACCTACGAATCAGAAAAGTTACTTTCCCCTTCGGTTTGTTATTTAAGGCGGTCATTTGGGAAGACGATTAACATTAATCTTACTGAGTGATTGCCGGCTAAAATAGTCTATGCAGCCCCGGTGGCGCAGTGGTCTACGCGACGGCTTCTAATAATTTGTCCGAGATGAATCCGGGTTCAAATACCGGTGAGGCATGAATATTGTGTTTGTCTTACGGCCCTGGATCTCTCCTTCCCTAAAGCAGTGGCCCTAAATTACGGACGGGCGACTGCTTATAGCCCACTGAGTTGCTCACGGTGCTCGTTAAACCTCCAATAAAAATATAACAATGACGACGAACCTAAGAAAAGAGAGAAATATTTGAGTCATTTGCTTCGGCACAGGGGCACAATGTCCGTGTCAGGGAGGCTAGTGCTTCCCCATCATGCCTTGAGTCATGGAGCAGGGAACAAGAAACTAGAAGGGAGCGCTTATATCCAGTGAGAGGTTTATTGTCGGTATTGCTGATATGAGAGGTGGAAAGAAATTGTTTGGCCACAGCTTTCAAAAAATCGCAGAAAATTTGGGCACCATTTTGTTCAGGTATATCAGCCGTACAAGAGGTTTAATCAGCCTTATTTCATACGAGTAACACCAGTGTACTTCTCTTGTGTGAAACTCACAGTTCGTATCTCTGCTAGACATTCTTTTATCCAGGCAAAACGTGTACTTAAAGAGCAATAAACCACATGCCAGAAATTCATTACTGACCCTCTTATTTGTTTAGAACAATGTCTCAGATGTCAACCTTTTATAGAATTTCTAATAACCATAGAGATACAAAATAAAAGATTCCGTCCCTCTTAACAGTGAAAGCAAGATCACAATATTGAATATCTTTTGTCACATGCCGTTAAATGTACAGTGAAGAAGAAGAGAAAGCGCTAACATAACAATTCTTCGTCTCTACTACTAAAATGTTTATTGCTGGGATCACAACGCTAGTAAATGCAGAATAGTACATTATTTTCAGTGAAAGAGGCACAGCATACTTTACTAGTTGATGCACAAGTTGCTACCCCGCGGTTTTAGAAATGGTCATGTAAGAACCATACAGCTAGTGGACTACATTGTGCTACACTGTGACGTCCCCGCGATATATTGTGACGCTATATCCTTTTGTGAACAAGTTGCCATGTCGACCTCCGTTTTATGCCTTGTCAGTTACTTCACACACTGTACCGTGTATAAATGTGAGCGATGAGATCTGCAGTTTTTCATTGAACAATTCCGAAGAATGAAGAGGTCGAATAAGGTTTTGCTTCAAGTTCGTTAAAGCAGCTTTAGAAACACATAGCCGTGTTGCAAACTGTGTTTCTGAAACATTTTTTGTCAAAAGTGCACGCGTTTAAATGATTTAAGCGAGTTAGATAAATTTCTCTTAGTGACGAAAAGATCTTATATGATTACAGAATTTAGATATTTTTGTTTCACTGCAGGCTAAACTGCAGAGCTCCAAATTAGTCAAAAAGGCATCTTCGGTTGTTTAATTTTTAATTTTTATGGCGCAAGGGCCATGATTGGCCAAAGAGCGCCATTCAACCACATTTTTATCCACGTGATTTCAGATGCATCTTTTTTTGTTTTTGTTTCCAAAGATGTCAGATATTCCGCGCTCGATATGCCGAAGCGGCGCAAAGGAATTATTTTCATAGGAGGAGCCGTGATCATGAATTAGATAAGCTGTGTGAAATTTGATATTTTCACATATTTCCAGAAATTTCTGGATCGCGATCGCATTTCTATTGGGTTGGTGCGAATGAAATGTCCGGCGCGAACGAGCAGTGGAGACAGGCCCGCACCACAGTGAAATGGAACCACCCACAGGTGTTGCGGGTATTACGTCACATAGTTACTATAAATAGCTAGCACGTGTGTGAAGAACAAGATTCAGGCGTGGTTTGTTTGGACGTAATGTGGTTTGCAAAGGAAACACGAAGACGCCGGATTTGAGAGTTATCTTCCTGTATAAATTTAAACTAGGCTATTCTGCAGGAATTGCCGCTCGAAACGTTAACAAAGCATTTAGGGATTGTACAGCCAATGAACGAACCATTTGGCGATGGTTTGTGAAGTCTCGAGGCGAAGATACCGACCTGCAAAGCGAAGCACGTGGTCACCGACTTGTTGCTGTTTCTGACGATGTTCTGTTGCGTGTGGTTAAAGCTGACCCCCGAAAAACATGTCGTGAGATAGCTGCAGAGGCAGGTGTCCACCACACGACACTTGTTCGGCGTCTGTTCTGGCTGCGCTAGGTAAAGTCAAAAAGCTGTCGCATGAGTCGACAACTGCCAACAAGACTAGGCGTTTAGAAGTCTGCATGTCGCTGATTGCCACGAACGAACAAGAACCTCTACTGCATCGGATCGTCACCTGCAACGAGAAGTGGTTCCATTATGATAATTGGAAACGCTCTGCACAATGATTAAGCAAGGCATTGCTGGCTGGACGGTATCCTAAGCCACCCCTACACACCAAGACGACAATGCTCCTTGTCTGGTGGTCCACAGCAGATATAATTCATCGGAGTTTCTTGGCAAGAGGCCAAACCGTCACTTCAGAACATTATTGTGCTGAATTACACCAGATGCACCAGAAATTGCCGCAGAAACAACCGGCTTTGGTTAACAGACATGGTGTTCTTTTGCTCCAGAGCAACGTCCGCCCTCCTGTCGCACAACAAATGCTGCTGACACTAAATGCCTTGGGCTATGAAATATTACCTCATTCGTACCTATTCCCCGGACTTGTCTCCGACAGACTATAATCTGTTTCGCAGCCTGGATCACTTCCTGTCCGGGAAACATTTCACGAAATACAACGAGGTTCAACGTGCAGTTGATGACTTTTTCGGGTCACAAGCACAAGCTTTTTTTGTTTCGAGATCATGGCCTTGCCGGACAGATGGCAATTATGCGTCGATGCTGAGGGGGATAATTTTGCCTAGGTAAGCTGTCCTACTTTTCTGTTCTCGCCGTCCACGTTTGCTGGTCCTTTGCCTGACATTTCATTCGCACCAACCCAATATTTTATATTGTTTAATTCAGTTATAAATGAATTTTTTTCAGATTTTCAGTGACTTAAAACCGAAACTGTGTGCCAGATTTTTTGAAATAATACCTCTTTGTACATCAAAATGATTTGCACCACAATAAGCTATTTTTCATGTACAGGGTGTGGCAGTAAAACGGGCGTTTTTGATTTGTTCGCGAAAGGTTTCCTAATGATGTTGGCAACACGTATGGATCGTCATTCGTTTCCCCAAACGACGCCATTTGCAGAGACATCAATCGGTGGAGTGGAGCTCAACGTTCTGAAGCTGTTGTGGCATTTGACAAAAATGGTGACTATGTTGCCGCTGCTAGACGAGCATATCGACGTTATTTTAATCTCGGAAGGCTTGATCCTATCCCATCAGAACATGCCATCAGATTATGGGTCAAGGCTTTTGAAGCTACGGGAAGTGCATTGAAGCAAAAGCATACAGGTAAGCCTAGGAGTATTCGAACACGAGAAAGAATACATAGGTGTAAAATGTTGTATCACAAAATTCAAAACGTTCTGTGAGACGAATTTCTTCAGCATTGTGGATATAAAAATCTTACGGGACGAGTTAAAGTTTCAAACCCTACAAGATACAGGTTATGCAGCAGTTAAATGAAAATGATTACGACCACCGAATGGCTCCGTGTGTTCAGCTTTTGGTTAAAATGCAAGGCAATGAAGCTTTCTTGCTTTTATTGTGGATGAGTGACGAGGCCCACTTTCATCTTAGTGGTTTTGTGAATAAACAAAACTTTCGCTGACGCTTAGAGGATAATCCCCGTCAACTGCATCAGCGGCGGTTACACAGTCAGCGAGTTACAGTGTGGTGTGCGGTCTCTTCAACGGGAATAATCGGCCCTTACTTCTACGAGGATGAGCAAGGACAAGCAACAACGGTAGCACCTCACAGGTATGACGTCATGATAGACACATTCGTCGCATCGCAACTTGCACGCTTTCTTTCAGATCAGCCATTTTGGTTTCAGCAAGACGGCGCTATGTCTCACTCTGCGAGATTTCCACGGAAGCCGTACACCGACTTTTCGGAAACCGCATCATATCCCGGAATGGTGACATTTCGTGGCCCACCAGGTCACCAGACTTGTCAGTTTGTGATTACTTCCTGTGTGGATACCTTAAAACTAAGGTGTATGCAAGGCACCCACACACCATTGCTGAGCTGAAACACAAAATCCGTACAGAAGTCACAAACATTCCTATTGAGATGTTGGGACGTGCCATGGACAATTTCCGTCGCAGAATGTCCGAGTGTAGACGTCGAAATGGTCATCAGCAGCTGGACATAATATTTAAAACAATGAATGTGACTGTGCATATTTCGCAAATGGCAACATGTCAGGGTGCAACAATGAATGTGTTTGTCATTTTTTTCTCATTAGACGAAGTATTAGTTTTGTTGCATTCAACCCCCCCCCCCTATTTTTCTGCCACACCCTGTATATAACCATTTTTATCATTCCTTGAAACAGAAGGAAATCACACGCACAGTGAAGGAAGCACACAGCATAAGGATAGCCAAACTTAGAACTCTGCCATCTATTGAATGCAACAGTGAATCGCATTAAAGTGATCAAATTCTCAATTTCTAAAGCTGTATGAATTGCCCGTTACTAAGAAGCGAATTTCATCGCAGAGAGCCTGCGGCGGTAGAGATAATGCTCAACGCAAACTCGCAGCGACGAGCATCTCAGATGAAGGCCTTGTTTCTTACTTCACTCTCGCTGCAGTATCCTTAATTAGTCTTGCTAATTGCATCAGCATCTGACCGCGCAATTTCTAAATCGAATCAAGGTGTACTAAAATATCTAAAACTTTTGGGACTAAAATGTCTCTAGCTGCAGATGTGTTGCGATTTTCGCAAAATGGTACAGAATTACTTCTTTGTCTTACTAAGAATTGTGAATATTTAGTGAAAGCTTTCAATTATCAAGGAGATATTTGTTTCTGTGGAGTTTATGTTGAAGATAACACATATCTCCGTTATGTTCTGTCAATTATGAATGCATTAATATTCTGGGCTGGCAATCTAGTTTTTCTGCATTACTTTAAAGTATCAGAATGACGCTGTTTAAAGGGAAAGGTGTCTTTTAAAATGCTTCCGGTATTTAATATTTGAAATCTTTAAGATACCGCAATGAAACGGGACTCTAAAATTTGATGCTTCTTTCCTCTGACGCAGCTTCAAAGAACGAAAATGTTTAACTGACTCCTACATATGTACCTTCATGCATACGCTACAACAGAATGCAAAACTAAAGACGTTTTCTCTTGGAACACCCTTGTTTCCGGCATTTTAATCCTTGAGGATAAAAATCTTCATCTTTTGTAAATTACTCTTCTCTTCCTCTATGATACTATTCGTCAACTCTGAAATATGTTTTAAGAAGATTCTTGCCCCGATTTCGAAGGAGAAGGAAGAACAGACCAGGTAGTGGAGTATAGGTACAATGAATAAATCGTTTTAAACATCGTCATTATTATTATTTGTCATTATTACAAGCATAGTCATTATTATTATCTCGCCTGTTTACCAGAACAGTGTTGAGGCATGTATTGAAAACAGTCTACAGCACTAAACTATCGCCATTTCTTTCCGTCCATTGCAAGATTTTGAGCCACTTCCAATCGCTGTCTTAAACTCTGATGCTTGATTTCATACTTTCAATTCATCCTGTTCTTGGTCCACCTCTTGGTCTACTTCCTTGTGTAATCGAACTTTACATCTGTTTAGCGACATTTAATTTCCCTTTGCACAGATGTCTGTACTATCTCATTATTTTATCGTTAACATTTCTTCTACTGAAAAAGCACTCAGTTCGCCCAGATTACTTCTAATGTCTACAATAGTTTTTGGTTTTGACAAGTCCGCCATTTTTTCCCATGATGCTTTTCATACCACTTCATGTCTGAGGTTTCTAACTTCCTACGTAACCATTCAATTTACACCCAGATCTCCTTGCGATAAGAGACGGGTTGATAAAAACTATATAAACAAGTTTAGTTCTATGGCCGGTCGCTTTTCTTGGCGAAAACATCCTCATTCAGATGATAAGAGGCCTTTCTACTTAGCCAGTTCCGTTATCAAGTTCCTTAACAAGCCTTCGAATCTCATCAATAATAGCTCTCAAATAACTGATATCTCTTATCTGTACGACACTCTTCCCTCTGCACTACGAAATCAATAATTTTTGGAGTACGGCTATGAATCATTGAGTTAGTTTTGTCTTCACTGATTTTTAATCATACATTTCACGCATGATGTTCACAAAATTATGCTATAAATAGTTTACACCATTACAAATCGGCACGAAGTCATCAACGCACAGAAAATGGTAGATATAAGAACCTAGGTTTATTTATTTCGTCTGAAAGTGCCGCAATTATACACGAACTGAAAAAAATAACATATACTGTATATATATAATGCCTGAAAGAGAAAATGCCACATCATGAAGGAATGCTCGAAAACAAACCAAACTGCTCACACAGATAGCCAAGTAGGTCCTGAATAAATTATTTAATTGACACATACAGATTAGGCTCCAGTGGCCGAATATACAGGATGATAAATAAGGAGTGTGGCCTCCATTTTGGGCGATACAACGTTGAATCCGACGTGGCATCGAGGCAATGAGAGTCCAAATAGAGTCCTGGGGTATCGTGGACCATGTGGTATTAATCCGAGTCCACAGTTCATCCTCATTTTGCGGGGTTGAGAAGGTACTGAACCGACGTTCAATCGTATCCCACATATGCTCGATGGGAGGTCGGTCGGGGGATCGTGCTATCCATGGAAGCATCCGTGTAAAGCATTCAGGTTGATCTGAGCGGTATACGGTCGGGCGTTATCCTGTTGAAAAACGGCGTTTGGGATGCCCTGCAGATACGGTAGTGCCACGGGCCGCAGTACCTCGTCCACATAGCGGCGTGACGTCAATGTGCCTGTAATGCGTACCAGCGGTGAGCGGCTGTTGGCGTTGATCACGATGATTCCACGCTGCTTGGACATGTGGCGCTCCACAATAGCGCAGGAATCCGCCCGTTGGCCACGTCTCCTCTAGACTCTCACACGGCGATCATCCGTGATGAGACAGAACCGCAATTCGTAGCTGAACACCACACTCTTTCATTCGGCACCCCAAGCAGCTCTGAAGCAACTCCACGCCTAGCGGTGACGACGATGGCTTGCTGTTAAGGGCAGCTTCACAACGGACGGTTAGACAGCAAACCAAACGCAGCCAATCGGCGTGACACTGTCCGCGTCGATATCGGAGCATCCAAGCCTCCCCGCACACTCCGCAAAATGTCGCCCGTTGTGTCCGGTGAGTCCGGTACGGCATGACGTCGGATGCGACAATCGGTGCGCTTGGACATCCGTCTCTGTACTCCGGTCCCCCTACGACGTTGCACACATCCTTTCCAGCACCACTATCTCCATATGCAACCTACGGTTGTGACATTACGTTGCGTTTCTTGCGCAATACGGCGCGAGGACTATCCGGCGGTACGAAGGTCTAAGATGACACCTCTCGTGAGCTCATCCGTTTGAAGAAATCGTGTACGACGGCGTCTTAACGGCACTGACAACCCCTGTTCAGTCTTCAGAAACGATTACTGCAGAACCACTCACTTTTGGCGGTTGTAACGACTTCTCAACAGATGGCCTCACGGAATTATTGTCCGCTTATATCCCGCACGCCGTTCGTGCGATTGGTCTGCAAAGTTCAATCATTTGCATAACCTGTACGTGTACACTCGCCCTGCGATTTTCATGGCGCTGCATTCACGTCTTTGTAGTGTGGCATTTACTTTGACAGGCAGTGTATATATCATCATCATCATTGTAAACCATTATCAATCCACTGATGGACAAAGGTCTCTTCAAGTTTCTTCCACAACCGTCTGTCTTGTGCCAGTTTCCTCCATGTTACTCCCGCATACTTTCGAATTTCATCCACCCATCTCACATGTGGTCTTCTGGGTCTTTTCCTGTCCCTTGGAACCCAGTCTAAAATTTCGGTTGTCCACCGATGTCCTGTCCTTCTGGCAATATATACAGCCCATTGCCATTTCAGGGATTTCACTCTGATCATGATATCTTCCATTGTTGTCATTTTTCTGATCCACGAGTTCCTCTTCTTATCTCTCCTGATTACACCAAGCATGCACCTCTCCATGCTTCTTTGAGTTGCTGCAGTCTTTGTATGTCTCTTTTAGTTAAGGTCCACGTCTCTGCATCATACATAAGCACTGAAAGAATGCATTGATCAAACACTTTTCTTTTAAGACATAATGGCATATTGCTCTTGAAAATTATATTGTTTCTTCCAAAAGCTCTCCAGGCAAGTTTTATACGCCGATTAATTTCTCTATCAATGTGACGTTCACTTAATATCTGCTGTCCAAGATAAATGTAGATATTGGTTTTCTCCAGCTTTTCCCCATCGATCGGCAAATCTTCATTTCTTGTAAAAGCATTGTACATCACTTTTATCTTCTGAAAGTTCATCTTTAATCCAACTTTTTTACTCTTGTCAGCAAGTTCCTGGATCATACGCTGCAGCTCTAATGGGGTAGTTGCAAAAATGACTACATCATCAGCAAAACGAAGGTGACTTAGATAATCTCCATTAATCTTTATCCTTTTGTTTTCCCAGTTCAGTGATTGAAAGACGGAAGTCACACCTTCTTTAGTTGTCCCCATCTCTCTTCTGTTTTGCATCATAATTTTGGTTTCTCCTGATAATTTGTTCGTATGCAACTTGGTTTTAGCACCAGCTAATTTTGTTGCTGTTTCCATAAGAGCTTTGGTTAGTTTTCCGTTAACTTCAGAGATGTCCACTTCTTCCGACGTTAGACCTTCTAGAGCAAAGAATCTGATCCTCACTTCCAATTTGAAGGTATTATGACGTTTTTTAAGGTTGGTCATGCTAATACACTTAGTTTGTTTCATGAGCTTGCCACCACGCTTTAGTTCAGCATTGAGGTGCATCTTACATCTTACCATTCTATGGTCATTACCTGCGTTGAACTTGTTCAGCGCACTGCAGCGTTCCATGACAAATTTCTTGTTACACATAATAAAACCAATTTCACTTGTCAATCCATTGGGATGACTCCATGTCCATTTCCTTTGCGGCTTTTTCTCAAAAAATTAATTCATGATGAAAAACCTTTTTGTCTCTGCGAACTGTACGAGAGCATTTCAGCGCTGGTTTCTGTTAGAGTGACCGAATTTACCTACTGAAGTTTCGATCCGCTGCTGTTGCTCTGTTTTCGCATTGAAATCTCCCATAATGATCTTCAAGTGCTGCTTCTCTTTATTATTTAAATGACAAATTTCTTCATAAAATTCTTCAATCTGTTCTTCAGGATGACCTGTGGTGGGTGCATAAGCTTGAATAATCTGAGCATATCATCTTTTCGAGATTTGGATAACAAATCGTACAGCTCTGTCAGATGAACTTTCAACTTCTACAACGTTATCCTTCAGTTTCTTGTTTATTATAAATCCAACACCACTAGTTCTGCCAGTATCTGTCCCACGGTAGTAGAAGTGTTGTCCACTTTTCAGTTCAACGAGATCTACTACTTTTCTCCTTACCTCATTTAGCCCTACGATTTCCCCTCTTGATCCTTTGTAGTTCCTTTTCCAATTCAAGGAGCCTTGAATCAGAAGATAGAGAGCGTCCATTTTAAGTAGCCAAGGTCAACATCAAATGGCAGCCTAGTCCTGTTCTCCAGTGATTCTTAGAACCCTCTGCCTTCATGTCGTACTGGCCACTGCCTTGTCCAAATACATTCCAGATGCCGGAGACTGAGGGCCAAGATTTAAGTTGTGGAGTCATTTTGGAGGGGTTTGGCCATAACTCACTACGCTGGCAAAGCGGGTTGGTGGGTGTAGGAATACATTTCCTCTAATCACGATGGAGTAGTTATACTGCTATTGGCAGTCGTCAGAGCCCCTTTAACGGGAACAGGATGCATCACGAGAAGGCGGGGTTGACATCTGTCAAGGAGAAGCTGTAGTATGTTGCTATCACCTGACCTTACATCCATATCATGATCACCATTGTCAACCATTATCAATCCACTGCTGGACGAAGCTCTCCCCAAGTTTCTTCCACAAAGATCTGTTTTGTGCCAGTCTCCTCCATGGTACTGCCGCATAATTTCGAATTTCATCCACATATCTCCCATGTGGTCTTCTTCTGGGTCTTTTCCTGTCCCTTGGAATCCAATCTAAAATTTCGGCTGTCCATCGATGGTCTGTCCTTCTGGCAGTATGTCCAGCCCATTGCCATTTCAGGGATTTAACTCTGATCATGATGTCTTCCACTCTTGTCATTTTTCGGATCCACGAGTTCCTCTTCTTATCTCTCCTAGTTACACCAAGCATGCACCTCTCCATACTTTTTTGAGTTGTCTGCAGCCTTTGTAGGTCTCTTTTAGTTAAGTTCCACGTCTCTGCACCATACGTAAACACTGGAAGGATGCATTGATCAAACACTTTTCTTTTAAGATATAATGGCATATTGCTCTTAAAAATTATGCTAGTTCTTCCAAAAACTCTCCAGGCAAGTTTTATGTGCCGATTAATTTTTTCATCAATGTGACCCTCGCTTAATATCTGCTGTCCAAGATAAACGTACGTATCTCTTATCTCCAGCTTTTCTAAATCAATCGAAAAATCTTCATTTCTTGTAAAAGCATTGTGCATCACTTTTGTTTTCTGAAAGTTCATTTTTAATTCCACTTCTTTACTTTTGTCAGCAAGTTCCTGGATCATACTTTGCAGCTCTGATGGGGTAGTTGCAAAAGTGACTACGTCATCAGCAAAACGAAGGTGACTTAGATAATCTCCGTTAACCTTTATCATTTTGTTTTCCCAGTTCAGTGATTGAAATATGTTTTCCAATTTCGCATTAAAGATCTTGGGAGATATGGTGTCACCTTTTCTCACTCCCTTTCCAATTGTTATGTGTGATGTATTTTCAAACAGCCAAATCTTTGCACTTTCATTTTCATAGATGTTATTAATATTATTAATGTATGCATCTTCAATACCGTAGGATTTCAAAGCCATTGCAACTGCTGATCGTTTCACCAAATCAAAGGTCTTTTTATAATCGATAAAAGCCATGCATAACGGAAGTTCATATTCAATCGCTCTTTCAACAAGTTCTCTCAGTACGTGAACATGATCTATAGTGCTGTAGCCACTCCTGAATCCTGCTTTTTCTCTCGGTTGAGCCATGTCCAGTATTAACTTTCAAGCGGTGTGAAATAACTTTAGTTAAGATTTTATAAACTCCTGATAGGAGGCTGATAGGTCTGTAGGTCTGTAGTTCCTGAGATCCTCAATGTCCCCTTTCTTATGTAGCAGGATCATTGTAGCGTTGTTCTAATCCTCAGGAATCTTCCCTTCATTACGGCATCGAGTGAAAATTTGGGCGAGTACTGTTTCAATTTCTCCATTTGCTTCCTGTACAATGTCCACAGTAATTCCATCTTCTCCTGAAGCTTTTGCCCACTTCATGCTCTTGATTACATGTGCAACTTCTGCTGGGAGGACTGGAAGAACTCTGGTACTGGTACCTTTCATGATGTCTGGAGTACATGTATCATACCTTTCATATAATTTGGAGTGGAAATCTTTCACTCTTTCCAAAATTTCACCTGTATTTCTTGTAACAGAACCATCTTCTTTTCGCAGTGCCATAATCTGTTTTCTTCCCGTACTGAGATGTACCTTTGCTATCTTTAGGCTTTGGTTGTTTTCAATTGATTTCCTCACTAGTTCACAGTTGAATTTCTTTGCGTCTTCAGTGATACTTTTTCGTACTGTCTTGCACAACTCTATATATTCCACTTTGTAAGTCACATCTTCTTTAGTTGTCCTCATCTCTCTTCTTTTTTGCATCAACATTTTGGGTTTTCCTGATAATTTGTTCACATGCAACTTGTTCTTATACCCAGCTAATTTTGTTACTGTTTCCATAAGAGCTTTGGTTATTTTTCTGTTAACTTCAGAAATATCCACTTCTTCCGATGTTAGGCCTTCTAAAGCAGAGAATCTGTTCTTCAGTTCCAACTTGAAGGTATTATGGCATTTTTAAGGTTGGTTATATCAATACATTTTGTTTGTCTCATGAGATTGCCACGTTCGAGTTAAGTGTTGAAGTGCATCTTACATCCCACCAATCTATGGTCACCACTACCTGTGTTGAACTTGTTTAGCACACTGCAGTCTTCTATGACGAATTTCTTGCTACACATAATAAAATCAATTTCACTTGTCGTCCCATTTGGATGTCTCCATGTTCATTTCCTGTGTGGCTTTTTCTTGAAAAAGGAGTTCATGATGAAAAACCCTTCTGCCTCTGCAAACTCTACGAGAGTATTTCCACGCTGGTTTGTGTTGCCGTGACCGAATTTACCTACTAAAGTTTCATTCTGTTGCCGTTGCCCTATTTTTGCATTGAAATATCCCATAATTATCTTCAAGTACTGCTTGCCTTTATTATTTAGATGACGAATTTCCTCATAAAATTCTTCGATTTCTTCTTCAGGATGACTTGTGGTGGGTGCATAAGTATGAATAATCTGAGCCTGGTATCTTCTCGAGGGTTGGATAACGAGTCGTGCAGCTCTGTCAGAGGAAAGTTCAACTTCTACAACTTTATCCTTCAGTTTCTTGTTTATTATAAATCCAACACCACTAGTTCTGCCAGTATCTGTTCCACGATAGTAGAAGAGATGTTCACTTTTCAGTTCAATTAGATCTCCTTTTCTCGTTACCTCGCTTAGCCCGACGATGTCCCACTTGATCCTTTGTAGCTCCTATTCCAATTCAAGAAGCCTTAAATTAGAAGATAGGGAGCGTAAATTGTAAGTAGCCAAGATCAGCACCAAATGGCAGGCTAGTCCGGTCCTCCGGTGATTCTTAGTACCCTCTGCCTTCATGTCGCACTGGCCGCTGCCTTGGCCAGGTACATTCCAGCTGCCGGAGACTGAGGGCCAAGATGTAAGTTGTGGAGTCATTTTGGAGGGGTTTGGCCGTAACTCACCATAATAATTTTAATATTAATATTAATTAATATAACATTAATGATATTAATATTATTAAAACATCTATGAAAATGCAAGTGCAAAGATTCGGCTGTTGGAAAATAAAACACACATAAAAATTGGAAAGGGAGTGAGACAAGGTAACACCATATCTCCGAAGCTCTTTAATGCCACATTGGAAAATGTCTTTCAATCACTGAACTGGGAAAACAAAGGGATAAAGATTAATAGAGATTATCCAACCCACCTTCGTTTTGCTAATGAAGTAGTCATTTTTGCAACTACCCCATCAGTGCTGCTGAGTATGATCCAGGAACTTGCTGACAAGAGTAAAGAAGTGGGATTAAAAATTAAATTTCAGAAGATAAAAGTGATGTGCAATGCTTTTACAAGAAATAAAGATTTATCGATTGATGGAGAAAAGCTGGAGATAACAGATGCGTACATTTATCTTGGACAGCAGATATCAAGTGAGGGTCACATTGATGAAGAAATTAATCGGCGTACAGAACTTGCATGGATGTCTTTTGGAAGAAACAGCATAATTTTCAAGAGCAATATGCCATTATGTCTTAAAAGAAAAGTGTTTGATCAATGCATCCTTCCAGTGCTTACGTATGCTGCAGAGACGTGGACCTTAACTAAAAGAAACATACAAAGGCAGCAGACAACTCAAAGAGTCATGGAGAGGTGCATGATTAGAGTAACCAGGAGAGATAAGAAGAGGAACTCGTGGATCCGAAAAATGACAAGAGTGGAAGACATCATGATCAGAACTAAATCCCTGAAATGGCAATGGTATTGGTATTGGTAACTGTGGGTACCATAGTCGTACCCAGTTTATTGCTATAACGAAATACATACATAGGAGATTCATTAAAAGCTGCAGTACAGAAAACAACAGTGCGGAAAGTCAGTATATCCACGATGCAGCACAACGTTATACAGAAAGGAAATGAATATGCATACGAACAATGAATGGCCTAACGGCATGTCAAACTCTATAACACATGTGCACAAATGCATGAAATGTACTATGCTATCATAAATCAACCGAACGGAACTGAAATGACAATGGTATTGGTATTGGTAAAAAAACAACATTGAGTACCTCAGCAACTTTAGAAAAATAACACAGGTAACAAACGTACCACTATAATAATCCGCGATAGAGGAAAGCACTAACACAGCAAACACTCACAATTATAGGTAATTTAAAAAACAGGCACAAATTCAGGAAACAACAGATAAGATAATGAGGAGATCACACAAGGAACGAGACCGATTAGTTGTGAGAACACAGCAAAAACACGCAATTATCGCAAATTTAAAATACATTACTTGTGAAACACAGCCAAACACACAAATAAAGCAAATTTACAATACATTACTTGTGAATCACAGTAAAAACACACAATGAAAACATCAGAATCAACATGCACTAAGTCTGCAAAACCAGGGAATCTGCGAACGGGTTCGCAAATCCCCTAGCATTGAGAGAACAAAAAGTAATCGGTGTGAGGAAGAGAGCTAAAGGTCATCGGTAAAAGGATAGAAGGTATCACATATATGCTTCTCAACGAGCTCCTTCAAGGAGGCGAGACGGAGCGTGTAACGTCTCAAAAAGGCTGATACCGAGGATCGGTGGCACACAGAGATTTAAACAGTGACACATAAGATTCGAATTGCGTTGCCGCTGCATATAGGTCCAGATCAGGTGAGTGAAGGAATTCTTCTGAACCAACAATCGTACGTGCAGGTTGGAAAAGACGTAAAAGTTGCTGTCTGGACAGTGATCCTGGAACTGGAGGAAACGTATCAACGGCCTGTAGAACCTCAGCATCAGAGAGAGGATTGACAGGCCCTGAGCGGAGAAGCATATTGTTTGAAGAATCATCAGGTGGAGAAACACCGGAACCAGAAACCTCGGGAACACTAGATGAATCCTCAGAATGTGGCACAGAAAGTTGTTTTAACTTTTTCTGTTTTACAGCGCCTTTGGAAGTTCCAATCCGCTTCGAAGAAGAAGCTGAGGCGGATGTATCCATTAGTGGATCAGGCTCACCTCCCAAGTCAGGAGACGAGGAAACGAACGTCGCCGAAGAAGCAGTACGTAGCTGAGCTGCCTTAGTGGAGACTGGTACAACAGCCGAGGCTTCAGGAAGATGTTGCAACAAGGGTATGGTAGACAAGGTTGTAAATGGAGATCCGATATCCGAGAGGCTAGGAGAAGAGCCAGACGGCCGATCTGCCAAACCACCACCCAACACACCGGGATCGGAACACTCCGCTGTAGACACATCTGTAGTCGAAGACAACTCTGTCAATCTTGAAGGTGGATGCACAAACGTACGGGTCGGGAGAGGAGGAAAGACAGCATTGTCCGTGACGGAAATGTCCGTTTGACGGAGAAACGAAGAATTCGCGTCAGGCAAACTACCGGTAGTGGGGATAGTAGAAAGACCAATGTGGTCAGCAGTGGGATGCGAACTTGATGAACGTCCACATCGAACGCGGTCACAGGAGGCAGTGGTGTGATTCTGTGTTAAACAGTGTGTACAATAGTGAGCAGTAAAAATCTTGAAACTATACGTTCGTGCTCCAAATTTCAGCAGTAGCTTCTGTAGGGCAATCCGCCAAGGCTTTCTCGGTGGGAAAGACGACCAATAACTGATGGCAAGGTCCAGTAGCATGTGCAAATCGAGTTCCGCGGGGAGCGTCAGAGAGGCGACGAACCTTGCCAACAATTTTACAAACATGACTGACAAAGAGAGGAAGTGCAGTATCAGGCACTTCCTGTGGAACAGGATAGAACGTGATGTTCACCGGTCGCTTGGAAAGAGGCGACGGGATGAGTTGGTTTGTCCCAATCGAAAGTCCGTTTGCAAGAAAAAAGTCAGCATCCTCCTTGTGATTGAACTGTACCAAAATACCCCGAGGAGTACGGGAAATTCCTGCAATGGACGCAGACGACACATGTCCAGAGAGGGCTTCCATGTAGCGTGGCAATGGAGTATTTGGTAAAGCATGAAAGAGCACACCTCTATCCAGGAGGTTATGGAACTCACGGCCAATCTGCGAATTGTTATCTATCGTTACCTTCACCTTATGGTTGGATACCTGAATAATAGGTATTGCTTGCAAAAGACCTTCTGGTTGAGTTGGAATCGGACGTAGAAGTAGCGCCTCGTTGCACTTTAGAGGCATATGACATCCTTGGAAGAGAAGTCTGTTCGGATCCGGCAGGCACAGAAGGCTGTGAGGGAAGAGAAGCACAGGCCGAAGGCCAGGCAGTAGAATCAGTAGTACCCAGGGAGGGCACCGAGGCAGATGCAGGAGCTGAAAAGGAAAGCGCAGCCAAGTCCAGGGAAGGCACCGGTGCAGGAGTACTAGAAAGCTGGGAAGGCATCTGAACAGACACATCTGAGGACGAGAGTATGTTAACTTCCATGGACGTGGGAAGTGTGACGTGACGTGCATCCGCCACGCCCATAGATGATAAGGAAATACCGGAAGCCGCCATGTTGGCAGCTTCGAAACGTAAACAAACGAGCAAAGGATAAGAAAACGGATGAATATGAACTAGTATGAGGATGAGAACGCTAGAAAAGTAGCTGAAAACGTACACAGTACCTTTTGACAGCCGAGCCACGCAACAGGTGAGTGAAGGACGAGGTATTCCACACTAAAATGCATAAAATATTGGAGCCACCAACACTACGTCTGTCACGAACGAGCAATGGGCTGGACATACTGCCAGAAGGACAGACCATCGATGGACAGCCGAAATTTTAGATTGGATTCCAAGAGACAGGAAAAGACGCAGAAGAAGACCACATGGGAGATGGGTGGATGAAATTCGAAAGTATGCGGGAGTGACGTGGAGGAGACTGGCACAAGACAGACCGTTGTGGAGGAAACTTGGGGAGACCTTCGTCCAGCAGTGGATTGATAATGGTTGACAATGATGATGATGATATATACTGTATATACATATATACTCACACTTCCATAGGCTCAGTAGATAAGTGAGTGATTTTCTTAATGAAGCCGTAGGAGAATCAGTCATTGATCTGCTTCCCTGCATTGTTCTGCTTTTCTGTCTTCTCTCGTTCGGAGCTCGTTTACCTCAATGGTTGGGTTTTGTTGTTTTCTTCCTTTGCTTGTTCTCGGGAGTTTGTTTTGTTTTCCTACTTTCTTTTAAATTAAAAAAAAATGTCTCTTGGTGTTTTAGCATTTTCTTAGTATATCATCATCATCATCATCATTGTCAACCATTATCAATCCACTGCTGGACGAAGGTCTCCCCAAGTTTCCTCCACAACGGTCTGTCTTGTGCCAGTCTCCTCCATGTCACTCCCGCATACTTTCGAATTTCATCCACCCATCTTCCATGTGGTCTTCTTCTGCGTCTTTTCCTGTCCCTTGGAATCCAATCTAAAATTTCGGCTGTCCATCGATGGTCTGTTCTTCTGGCAGTATGTCCAGCCCATTGTCATTTCAGGGATTTAACTCTGATCTTAGTATATATATATATATATATGTATATACACTGAAGAACAATTGAATTAGAGATACCTGTCTAGTAACGTGTAGCAGCACCTTTCGCCCTGATGACAGCGGCGATTCGTCTCGGCATGGACTCGACAAGACACCGGAAGCGTTGGGAAGCTATACGGATCCACGAACCCTGAACAACCTCCCACAGTTCACGAAGATTTGATGGAGGGAGTCAGAACCTGGAACATCTCTCTTGATGGCATCCCAGATGTGCTCGATGGGATTGAGGTCAAGTGACCTAGCTGGCCAAGGAAGCGTGGTCACGTCGGTGGAGTGTCCATCCAACCATTCGGATACAATTCGGGAGCGATGGCACGGTGAATTGTCTTGTTGCTGGATGAGGCCCCCAGTGGGATGTTGAAGACGCCCAAACGGGAGCAAATGGTCGTCCAGGATATCCCGGTAACGTTGACCTGTTAGGTACGATGTCACACGTACCAGGGGTTCCATTTCAGTCCACGTAAACAGTCCTCAGACGAGAATGCCTCCCCCACCAGCTTGAAGAGTACCCTGCTAGCAAGAAGGATCCATCGCTTCATGTGGTTTGCGCCGTACTCGTATACTGCCATCCGCATGTACCAACGTGAATCTCGACTCATCCGTCCAGGCAACATTTTTCCACATGTCTAGTGTCCAGTGGCGATATTCCCGCGCCCATGTTAATCTTTGCACCCTGTGATGTGCGGTCATAGCGAGGTGATGGTTCTGGATGGTGGGGCTGCTTACACGTTTTTGTGCACCAGCGTTAAATTGCTGAGTGATTTCTTACACTGTGGCCCGTCTATCTGCTTTTACAATGCTAGCTAGCCGACGATGACGCCGTTCATCCACACGCCGTTGTCCACGGCAGTTGGCCCTTGCAGGGATGGTTTTACCGGATTCGATGTACTCACGGTGCACCCGTGGAACAATGGCTTATGAAAATCCCAGTGCCTGCACGACTTCCGAGATGGAGTGACCCATTCGTCTGACCCCGACAATTTGCCCACGATCAAATGCGCTTAGATCCTTCGTCTTACGCATACTGCGTCCGACTCTTATTGATATCCATCGCATCACTCCTTATATTGTCGGATCGCTGCATACGTCATGTCGTTTCCGTTTACAGGGCCGCTCACAGCGCCACATTTTCGTAACGCCAGCTGTCTCTAATTCAATTGCTCTTCAGTGTATATGTATATGATGCACGCGACTTGCTGTGTAAAAGGTAAGAAGATAACAGGAAAATGAAAATAAAAGTAAAAGCAGATGCCAAAAATGCCTTTAATATGGCAGCCAGCTCAACTCGGGGGAAATGGTCAAACAGTCAGTTCAGTCTTCGCTACCAAATTAGAAGGCTACCCGAAATAATAAGAAGAACCTACAGGGACACCACGCTGGATCATCCCAGTCATGCGATTGAAGACATGAAAGCATCGCAACGTCCTTCATACAAAAACCAAGGAAATCTTTCCTAGTAAACCCAAAGAGCCATGAGGTCCTCCTCCGATAGAGGAAATGATACTCCTTTAAAAGATATAATGCAGGATATACAACTTGGAACATCCGTACCTAAGTTACTTTCTTTGAGCAGTTTAACCGTATAGATCGCAAACAAAATGGGAAGAGCAAGCGTCCCTGTCTTACTCCAGTGTTCATTTCAAGCAACTCATGTGTACTTCCTTCTATCTTAATGGTTACAAGCCTCTCCTTGGGTACAGGTTTGTGGTTGATTTCAATAGTGTTAAGATAAAACGTGGCCACCACAATCCTCTGGTTTTTATTCGTATCAGGATTTCAGGCGTCAACATTCTTGGACTCGCTTTCACGTAAATTAGAAAGACGAGGTTACATTGTTTCTATGATTAAATTCTCAACTTCCTCTTTTCAGCAATCTGTAAATATTCATATAGCGATTTATACTTACAAATTTTACTACATTTATTCTGTGGTCACTTTAATAAACCGACTTCGACGAGAATCATCTTTCACCAACTTTCTGTGTCGCTCAGATTGTTCTGGAGATCCGCTGATTAAATACACAGCTTAGTGAGTCATAAGTATTGGTTGAAATAATCATTTTTTGGCATTAAAAATATTGAGCCAATGCATGGTTCTCTATCAGTATTTTTGCGAACGGATAGTGCAGTATCGACAAACAATTCTACTTGGGTTAAAAAGTTACTGAACGTCATACCCTTCATACCCTTATGTTAAAGATAAAGTATGTACATTATTGAGAGACTTTGCATCAGTTTGACTGCACGATATCTAACAACTAGCGTTTGTCGATTTTCCTGCATCAAAGCAATCAGATGGAACAAAAATTATCGCAGAATACTTCAGTATATTTTTAGATCATTTGTTTGTGCAGGTTTATCCTGATCAGAAGCAGAAAAATGTACTTTCATTCTTAACCATAGCTTTGTTTATATTATTCGTATCCGAAAACTTCTTTTTGAATCAGGGCAACCTTTAAGAATGGATTTTGAAAAAAGTGCGTATTTATAAATTCATTATGTACGCGGCTTATAAACACCACATATCTGTACCTTGCAGTTCAATCTGAAAATTTGTTGTGGCATTGGAAAGACTGAACTGTGAGAACAATGATACATATGGGTTTCTTTTATCGAGGCTGTCAGAAGGCGTGAGCGCAGATGCTATTGAATGCAAATGTATTTTATTCCGTATCCGTGCTTCTTAAAATCAAAATGAAAAAATTCTTTTTGCATCGTGTAGTGTTTATGGGGAAGAACATTTTGCGTCGTTTTAATAATTTTTAGTAAAGAACCAATTTGCTCTTAGGCGGAAGAAAACAGAGCTATTGAAAGTAATCAAATTTACTGAAATTTTTAAAATTGAATACTTTCTAGGGTGCACCTTTCGGCTTTGCAAATTGAGCCATTCCTTGTACGATCTGCATTTTCATTCGCTCTCCACCAGGCTTCAGTGCCAATAATTTGAATTCGAAAACCAATCGGTTAAACCTACACTACAAAAAAATTCCTTGAATTTTTTGTAATTCCTTTCGTGAATTAATGAAGCAATATCCTCATTCAACATTATCTCTGAAATGAAGAAAAAAATCTGAATTTCACGGACTTTTCACGGTCGTCTTTCTCCGGTTAATAACTGAAAATTGCCATTTTTAAGAAGTGTTCAGGGAAAGTTATGAATTTTGACAAAGTTTTCCGCAATTCCTTTCATATATTAACGGAAAATTTCTGTTCTCCTTTTTTCCTTATTCACATGACAGAAAATTTTCAGTAATAGAAGTGGTTCGCAGAAATACTCGAGGTTTGATTACCTATAATATTTCAACTGTCTGTCGGAGAACCTGATTTTGAAGATCTGTAGCTAGATGAGATATTGTAAGTAGCATATCGCATAATATTTAGGTTATTGTGGCGACTGTTATTCTTCCTCTGTCAGTTGGTGCATCTGCTATTGTATATTATCTTACCGTAGGAAACCGAGTATTTAAAGTGTCTTATGAATGACTGTAAGATGTCTATATATCAGTCTGTTGACTCCCCAACACAAACGCTATTCAGACAAGTACACATGCATGCCTCAGAAAACTTGAAAATTACATTGTCCTGGAACGGGAATCTAATCCGCAGCTCCCGATTTACGTTCAGGTATATTACAATTACACCACCCAGAACGAAAAACCTCCAAGAACCTGGTGTAACGGTAACATACCTGAACGTAAATCGGGAGCTGCGGATTAGATTCCCGTTCCAGAAAGATGTAAGTTTCAAGTTTTCTTAGACATGCATGTGTACTTGCCTGATTAATTTGGCACCCATCTGCCTGAACATTTATTTGATTACAAAGGCTATTGTAACTATCAAGAGTAAATTTTATATTTTGGAGCTTTGTGAAATAATATAATTACGTTTCAACTTTTCTTAAACGTAATTAAAAATCATTGTCAGTTTAAAAAATCTCGGGTTCCAAAACATTCTGTTGCTTTTAAAAATCATGATGAAAAACAAAAGTAATTTGTGATAAGTCGTCCCAAAGAAAATGTTTTGTTATAAACCTATTCAACAAACCAACAAGCTCCAACAGAAAATAAAATAAATAAATAATTAATCCGCAGTGATAATGAAAAACATTTGATGGCGCGATTCGAGCCAGCTTCATTTGTACATTAAACGTGATGAAGTGCCAAGTGTCCCTTTACGTCAGCCGATAGACTTCCTCGGTGGAGCCAAAGAACTACCAGGCTGCGAGAAGGTTTCTTTCATTTCGCACCTCAGGCAAATAGCTCTGCTAAAAGGACCGAAAAACTGCAAGTTGAAGTTTTGGGAAATTTTGGAAAATTTTGGAACTTTCTTATAAAAACGGAAAATCCCGAAACTGATTTTTCTGAAAACAACACCACCAAAAAAAAAAAAAAAAAAAAAAACTACAGAATTAGTGACAATGGCAACGGAAAATCTATCAAAATTCTGAAGTTTCCGAAATTACAAAAGCAAACTTTTCAAAACAGAAAATTCAATAAATTTATAAAAAGTCGGAGACCTAGACTCAACTTGTACATTATTTTCAATAATTTTCCGTGGATTCACATTGGTCTTCTACAATGTAATTAGTTATCAGGTTAACTTAAAAAAAATTGCCATTGGGTTTGTACTCGACACAATGAATTGTGAAATTCGAAACAAACATGAATTTTAATAACGAAAGATGACTTTTTAATAATCAAAGATGGTTTTAATAACGTTTTCTCTGCTGATGGAAGCACTGTTCCTACCAATACTACCGTAGAAACACAACGACTCTCCTGCCTATACGAGCTACAACAAAGGTGGTACAACAAAGTACAAAAGTGCAAATATGCACATTCCCTATAGTGGCTCATCATGCGGTGTTTCTTTGGAGATGTTGACAAATGCTTCTTTTTTTTTTTTTTTTTTTTGATTGGAGGTTTAACGACCACCGTGAGCAACTCAATGGGCTATAAGCAGTCGCCCGTCCCTAATTTAAGGTCACTGGTTCCAGGGAAGGGAGAGAGCCAGTGCCGTAAGACAAACACAACATCCATGCCTCACCGGGATTCGAACCCGGACCTCGTTCGGACGAATGATCAGAGGCCAGCGCCTTAGACCACTGCGCCACCGGGGCGGCAACAAATGCTTCCCTGTTGTTTTAGTAGGAGTCTTAAAAAACAACAACGAAATGTTCTACCACGTCCTTGTGACATCAACACAGACAGGGAAGGCTTTATGGCAATTGCCGTAATTAAAAAATGCATTTCACCCTGGAAAGCAGAACTCTCAAAGATCATTTAAGATTCAGTTTTCATTTGAATATTCAGAATTGTGTTCAAAACAATAAAATATATATTATACAGAAAAGTTGCTGAAGCCTTTTCGTTTTACCTAATACTTCTTTTTAGATGTCTACAGAAAAGAAATGAAAACTTAAAATGGAAGACAGAAAGGGTTTATATTTTTTAAATTGAGTATTAGCAGTTTAACGCCTATTTGTGCTCAGCATTTAGTCTTGTTGCTCATAACCTCAATTACACCTTCCATTTTTCTATGGACTATAATTCTTGGCTTAAACTCACATGCTCGACGCTCTTTTGTTAAGATGGCTCTCACATTTCCATGGCTCCAAAGCCATAATCTGACTAAAACTCATTCAGTGTTCTCAGTGCACTATAAAAATCTAATTACAACGGTTTTCAAGCTAAGAATTTATTTACTTTGTGTTTAAAATGATAATAAAATATTCACATTTTATTGAGACATCTGCAACAGTGAAATGATGACAGAACATCTACTCTCTGCGGCCCACCTTTTCTGAGAACATCACACTGCTTTTCGTAACACGGCCTTGCAACAGTATTCTGCTGTTCTGACTGTCTTTAAGGTGTCTTATTTCAATTACAGTTACAGTATTTTATTACTACCTTAGCGTTTCATATAAAAAATGTCTTAATGATCACCTCCCAATGTACAGAAGTACAAATTCGGGACTTAGATATAGTTTTGGGGAAATTACATCCGGATATATCATAATTCTAACATATGCGTAGAATCAGCCTGCCGACCGGTAATTCAGTGGTCGAGGCGCGGCGGAGTCGATATCTGACTCCTTCTCCTGTTTGGTCTGGACGTGGATATCATGTTTTACCTTCTCCTTCCTGCCTCAAGGGACCTTACTACTCCAAATGCATGTGCTTTAATTTCGCATGAACAAAAGACCGTTTCTGGTGAGAACGAACAAATCTAATAACCAATGGTACTAAAGGAAACGCCTGAAAATTTACATAATTGCAGAATTCATCATTTCCAGCTATTTCGCCTAAAATGTCAAGTCCATCTTGCTGGTACGGAGAAATGTTAAGTTAAGGCTAATATGAATTCTTGGGGCAGTCAAATACAAAAACTAACAATGCAATTGTGCAGTTTGTTTTTTCTTGCTCAAATGCTGCCAATAATTAAGCACAAAAGCATACCACAAATTAAAAATTTCCAATGAACTTTCAGCTTCCTCTGCAGCTTTAATAACATGCATATAGGTGTGAAATCTCATTATTGCAGACAATCTGGCTTAATAGCAGAATGCGATTATGAAAACTATTGCACCTCAATCAGAATAATGTTAATAAATGAAAACTTAAAAGCTGCCAGTAAAGGTACACTGGTCGACATAAAAATTGCCACTCCAGAAAGCATTACACGAAATGATATGAAACTTACCACACATGTGAAGAAGTAGGTGGGAAAGAACGACTTGATTTCTCTGAAATTACATGAATGCAATGGGCGAGGAAACACAATGATGTGGCTTGAGTCACCAGATCGTACGACTGCTGTGTTAAGCTCTAAATTTGGCAACACGGTGTGTCATCGAGTGGAAACCCGCAAATGGTGTTCTCAGCTATCGCTGACCGAGCGACATTGATCTCTTTATACAATTCATCGACATTGCGAAGAGGTCGTGGAAGATGTCATTGTCTGCCAATGACGTCTTACACGTTCTGTGTTCGGGGAAAGTCTGGAGATCTCGTTGGGTAAGGCAACATCTGGACACTTTGTAAGCACTAAAAAGTGTCTACAAAGGTGTTATCGTTTTGAAAATGGGTATCACGAATACCACGGAGATACAGCAACAAAACGGGCTCATCGACATATCGTTGTGCTGTCATTGTACTTACAATGCGTGCGACCGATGAACCTCTGTTGAAACTGATATCGCACCGAACCATGACACCAAGTTGAGGAGTCGTATGACGTTCAAGGAAGGCAGCAAGATCGGCCCAGTGACCACGTCGTCTCCAGACCCTCAATCGGCAAACGTCGGCTCTGAGACAGAAGCGAGACTCGTCGCTGAACACAACATGATTTCATTTGTTCCGCCACTCATGTCTAGGACGGCAGCACTGCATCCTTAACCAACGATGAGCTGTGTTGAGTGAAAGTTGTCGCAATGATTAGCGAGAGCGCAAATCTGCCTTAGCCAAACTGCGATTCACAGTTTGTGTCGATGCGGGGATTTTTATAGCTGCTTATTCTCCTTGTCGGATGTCGTCCCTGTGGACTGTGGGGCTGCTACAGCTTTCCGTCGAATGTAGCAATCGAAGCTTTCGGGCGTCCGCCTACCTGCTCCTGTCCCATTACTGTGACTCATGTCACCTTCCTCAAACCACTATCACTATATTCGGCCGACAATTGTTGCACCTCGAGGAGTTTCCACCGTGATACAACGAACGGACTAAGCTATCGTATGCATCCCTATGATGAAGCCTGTAATAAAGGTGTCCGTGTGACGGCAGGATTCCTTACACCTCACACGTGATTTCGTCACCGTTATCACTTTGATGCAGAAAAACCACAAGTGATCGCGGTGGCGATCCCTCGTGAGGGTGACCAAACGTAGCTACACTGAAAAGTTTGGTCCTTTAATTTCCCTCACCTGTCACGTGATTGTTGCGCAACTGCTATAACTTATATAATCCAACTGTCGACGCATACCCACTAATTTGAATGACACCTACACAAATACTTACTGATGTGACAGCTTCTGTCACACCAGTAAGTGTTTAAGCGAAGCAGGCTTCAGAACTAATCAGTGTTTCCGTTGCTAGCTCAAAAGTTTGATACTAAGTTGCGATAACACTCTTGTTTTAATAGAGAGATTCAGAAGACTGCGTTTTTGTCTGTATGATATTTCTGCGTTTACACACCGCAGTGCTTAATTCCCATATATCTGCATGCAGGATCAAGATAGGCATCTACCACAATTATCTGAATAGTGGTATATACTTTTCGAAAACGTTTTTACAGTGAGTGAGCTAAGTATAGACATTCGTACATCATTATTAGAAAAAAAGATGAAAAATTATATGGGGGAAGCAACCGAGACTCTTGCTGTTCAAGCTCGGACCAAGAATTTCAAAGTTCGTAACACAAACCTCGACCGGGTTGTTTAACATCGGTAGATAGTGACATTGTGTAGCACGCTATTGAAGTTAATCCATCGGCGAAAACTAGCAGCTTCGCTTCCGAGCTTGGGTGCGCATCATCAGCTATGATATGCAACGGATTGGCAAAATTCAGCCATCGTATCCTGGTTATGGCGAAGTAAATTTCTCCATCATTTTTATGCCAGTGGCGGGATTCGAACTCTTAACTCTCGGCTCCGGAGCTCCGAGTTCCGTCCACTATATTACACTGGCATGTGCTCTCACTGCTATCTGCCTTTATCTCATGTGCGTCCTGAGGAGAAGGCACGTAACAGCTCCCCTCCCCGAAAGAGGGCCGGAGGCATGGGCCACGGGGCAGCTGGGATAACAACAATCCGAACAGCCAAGAGCAGTGTCATGTCCCAAAGAGACAACTATTCGAAACAAAAGCACCGCACTATTTTCCTCGAACTGGTTCGCATAAAACTGTGCTGTCAATACCACTAGCTCTCCGGTTCATGTGCCCTCAAGACCAAAATCCGCTCCAGAAAACAAGTGCACGTGAACTTTATGATGCTTCAGCGCTGACCAGGATTGGTAAACGGACAGCTGGTATTTTTCCAACAAAATAACGTCAAACGCCACACGGCGGTTTGGACCAAATAAAAACATAACAAAACCAGCAACTGATCTGCTTTCTCAACCAGAGCTTTGTTTGGATCTAACTCCTTCCGATCATCATCTCTTTCTTTTTATTGCGTATTTTCTTTGAATTGTAAATTTAGAACATTGGAGGAAATAAAAAAATATGGGTCAGGAGTCCTTGTTCTACGAAGTTTGAGCATGGTAGCTGCTTAGTTCGTTCAGCGACGTAATATTTATATACCTTTACGACTACACTAAGTTAGAATCCCAAAGGTTATGTGACGTGCCAGCCCCGCCGGATTCACATGAGATAAAGGCAGATAATAGCGAGAGCACATGTCCGCGTAGCTCAGTTGGGATAGCGACTTACTCCGGAGGGACCCGGCGCAGAAACAAACTTGTGTACATTATATTGGCGCCCAAACTTCCAGGATGACCCGGCTGATAAGTTTCTCGCAATGATGTGACGTCCTTTCCACACGGCAAGACAAGAAAAATGAGAACCCCTTCTTCAGTGCTTCGAAAAAATAAATCAGTGTCATGTTACGTTCCACACACCAAATTGTCTGAGATTTTTCAAACGCACGTTCTTCAGCAGATGACTACCTACAGCAGCACATGATCCCGGCTGATCCGTGGGCAATCACATTTCGCCCCCACCGAAAGAGGCCTCCGGCCGTCTTTCGGGTGGGTGGGGGTGGGGGTGGAAGGAGATGCGACGTGCCTGCCCTGCAGGACGCAAATGAGATAAAGGCACATAGCAGTGAGAGCACATGTCCGTGTAGCTCAGTTGGGAGAGCGACTTACTCCGGACTGTGGGGACCCGGGTCCTATGCCCGGCGCGGACAAACTTGTACGTTATAGTTACTAGAATACTTTTCCGTCGTGTGAAGTGGCTGGGAAGGAAGAAACGGCTATGAAATAGCGTCGATCTTTCACTTTTGGCATAGTCTAGAGCAGCTGCTGTCGGTTGAAGATAAGATCGCGTTAAGAATCAGACTGATGTATGGCATCATCTTTTCTCGCATTTTTATGGAAGGTTTTGCTTTATACAATATCTAAAATTCTGCTTCTCGGTACACGTAAAGGGTCCGCAGGCATCTTTGGGGATCCTCATGGCCACTCCTTACGGTTAAGATAACTGATATTATTCATAGAGTTTGTAACAATAATTGTTCTTATTAGTGGAGTGACTGGTGGTGTAATAGTCTAAGAATTATGCGGGGCACGAATGCTCATCTCTTCGCATAAGGAATATGCAAAATAAATATTCATTCTTCATGTCAATAGAGAATTATTATTCAAAAACTTGGAACATTTTAATTCATCTGTGTCATTCACTGTCTACCGCACGTATGATCATTTGTAAGCATAAATTCATATAGCGGAAACAGTAACAGAGTTCAAAGGATAATTTCATTCATATCGCTTTAAAATAACAGTTCTTCCGTGTATGTTTAGGCTTCACTATTGGGAAATAAAGTACAGTATTTTGCATTAGTAGTTACGTTTAAAAGAGGCAAACACATTTGTATTGAAGCAAGGAAGAGATTTATTTACGATGTTGGTTTGATTTTGTCAGCCTAAGCTGGGGATACTCTCTTACATCAACAGCAAAAAAAGGAGACCCACTTGCCGAAAGGTAGCTACAAACAACTGAATCTAAATTGCTTTGATGCACAACAAAACGCACAAACTTGAGAATTATTCTGGTAATATCACAGCTTCTGGGACATCAAACTATTTGTTATTACTCAACTGCGAATGGCTCTCTACCTAATCAGAATTAAGACACCAAATATTTTCTAGTAATATAGAATATAACGGAGCCTTTTAAGAAAAGCAAAGTTTTTTAATTTACGTAGATTAAATGCAGAGGTTTGAAGCCCCCTTTTCTGATGCCTTTTCAATTCTCCAATTATCTAGAAGTGCTATTGTGTTTGATCGTAAGCAGGGTGCATTAAACTTTTTTTCATTTTAGGGATCGGAACACGAGATTTTCACCAAGATTTTATTAGCTGTTTTAGTGTTTTATACAGAAATCAGATTTCTGGGAAATGTCCCCTTTGTTCAATTACTTGATAGTTAACGCAATATCGGTTTCCTCTTTCTTTATTCGAGTTCATTAGAGTAATTTTTTTACGCATTATATGCTTCCTCTTAGCTGAGTGATATTGTATCTTCCGTGCATTTTCTTTTGCTGTTAGAATGGCTAATGAATCCTAATGAAACCTTTTTTCCCTCCATTCAGTGAATACACTCAAGTACCAGTCGTGTCTGCAATGAAACATGTTACCAGAAACAAGAGAGACGACAATGGATCCGATAAGAAATGCGAGATGAAGCACCCCTTTGGCTCTGGTACTTATCAAGACTTAATTAAATATTTTAATTAACAGAAAAGAAAGAGGTCGTAGAGATACAATGTACCTAAACAACAAAACTTCTAAATGAAATATAGAAGACATTTTCTTAACGGTAAAAATGAAAAAGTGAGATGAGAGTACCAGGAGTATTGAACTTTTATTATTCTTGATTTCAAATAACTTCAGTAAAAATCCTAATCCGCGCCTGCTAAAACTAAATTTAAAGATAAAACAAAAAAATACTTTGATAAATTAGTGTCATTGCTGTGCATTGTAGAGGTTTTATTTGTACTTCGGATATTTTGGATCATCAAAGAGTATCTGATAATATGGAATTTCAGATCATAGGTAGCAATAGGAAGTTAATCCTCTGAAGAAATAATAATTTCTTTCAAAGATTCGCTTCCCATAAACATCTACTGTATGATTTTAAGAACTAGAGACATGTGGCCTATATCCGTATATGGATGAAAAAATGGTCATCGACGATATAATGAAGCATAGGCTAACTTCGACTAGCGCACATCTCGAACGTTGTTCAGATCCCTAAGCTCCATCTATTTAACTTTATTTGTTTGGTACTTTGTTGTCCGGGACGATGTAATTGTAGTATGCTCGAGTGTAACGCCCGGGTATGTAGTTTCGATTCCTGTTTTTTCTTAATTGAGGTTTAACGATTACCATGAGGAGCAACTTAATGGGCTAAAAGCAGTAGCCGATTCCTATTCCATAGCCATGCAATTTTCAAGTTTTCTAAAGGGCATGAAAAGCAATAGAAAATGAGCATCTATCTGCCAATAATAATACCGACTATTTTGCAAACTAAAAATAATAAACTGAGATCTTGGGACTTTATCGTTACATTATTTATCAGTTTTGAAGGAGATCAGGAAGGGAAATTCTATAGATATTATCACGCGCATTTAAGAATTTTGGGATAAGTCAGTTTTCGTAAGAAATCATTTCAGTTTTTTAAAGGATAGCTTTTACAGTTAGGAAAATCTCAGCATGACTTACCTTTTAAGTCGATTTTCAGCATAAATTTTATGAAAAACTTTATTTTAATGCACGCTAAGAAGTGCGACTGGATATTTAGATTTTCAGAGGGAGCGAATGTGCTGTCTTGACCCTTCCTATAAGCGCCCATGTCTGCCATAAACGATCAAATAGAAGAGGACCAGTAGTTGTTTCGGTTGCTTTATCATAGCATTCCTCGGCGATAACAGTCTACCGTACTATCATCGCCAGCAGCTAAGTACGCCTTTTAAGTGGCCAACTGCATTTTATGGTTCAGACATCATTCCCGAACATCATGCCATCTTTCAGATGATATCGTTGTTATACATACAGGAGAGACGTACTAATCTGACCATGTTAGTGAAAATCGATCGAGGAGAGCCCAACCCTAGGCACACGGGCAGTGGACGGTCGAGGGCAACGACAGAACGCGAGGATCCAGAGATTGTGACAGCCGCACGAACAAAACCGAATTCGTCGCTGTTAACCATCTGTGGCCATGTTGCGTTCGTCTACAGGTTCGGACGTACCAAACCGAACCGTTTGCCAGACGACTTGTGGTACGGGACTACATTCGAGGAAGTCACTCCGCCACCTACCGCTGACCAGAGAGCATCGCCAGAACCGGTTGTAGTGGTTTAGGTTCCGATCAATGTGGGATAGTATCTAGTAGCGCCGTGTTGTCTTCAGTGATGAGTTACGGTTTGCACTTGGCGCCCATGACCAGCGCATACGTATCTGGAAACGAGCCAGCCAGCACACAGATCCTGCCTTTACCGTGGAACGGCACACGGCTCGCACACCGGGAATTACTGTCTGGAGAGCCATTTCGTACGAGAGCGGGACATCATTGGTAGTCCTCCGTATCACCTTTACGGCTCAACGGAATGTCGACGACATTCTACGACCTGCTGTGTTGCCATTCCTGTTGCAGCTTACCCGAGCAATTTTTCTACAGGATAATGCCCGCCCACACACGGTACGGCTATCCGAGGCTTACCTGCGTAATGTTGACTCCCTTCCATGACCAGCCCGATCGCCCACATGATGGGACGCCACCTACGCCCATTCCGGAATGTCGGCGAACTGGCCCGTAATTTGGACACTATCTGGTATGCTGTACCTCAGGACAGTATCCGTGAAGTATATGTGTCTATGCCACGCCGGGTAAACGCTTGTATCCGAGTCAGTGGTGGCGCTACAACATACTGACTTGCTCCATACTTGTAGCTGTTTTATCCGAATGAATGATCCAACTGCTTAGGAATTGCAATAATTTCCTTTTCTATACATGTACATTGCACACACCAATTTTCATTTCGATTGGATGATCCCTTCTGGATGCTTTTATTTTTTTTTTTTTTGCAAAGAGTGTATATTCAGAAGAGTTTACGCTAGTAGTTGGATTCTGAGGCTATTATCTCCATGCGGTTTGATAAGAAACTTAAGATTCTATGCCTGAAATGATTTTGTCATGAGCAAATTCTCATCAATGCAGTTTTTATCTGAACACGTAGAACGGATGTTACTGGACTCAGGTCGTGATTCAAGGTTCCTTTAAGTTTGTCACATAAAACAAGCAAATTCACAATAATGCACAAAATCAGCTTGGTGTGTACAAATATGTAAAACAAAATAGAAAAAAACACATTCAACATGAAAGTGTAAGAGTTTCGCCACGCATTTTTTAAAGAAGTAAACCTGATTTATATATGTGAAGGAAAAATTCCAATTATTTCCAAATTTTTGGCTATGGATTTGATATTGAGCCCAGATTCATCCAATGATGAAATTGAGAGTACACGCTAGTATGTACGTGTACCATCTGGTTTTTTTTTTTTTTTTTTTTTTTTTGCATGGTTAGAGTGCACATTGTGCATTTTAGAGTGCAGTATTTGGTTTTTGTATATTCTAACCGATTACTCCATGGAACAAGTCTGGTACAGTTTTCGTATCATTTTTTGAGTTTAATAAATTAAATTGCGCTTTGTAATAGGATTTCGGGTGCGCTAACTACGATAAAAATTCTGGGGTTAACGGGAAACTATGGAGACTTAGACTGGAAGTAATTTGCAGCATAGTTCGCTTCATGTTTTGAGAATGTAAGGGGTCTGAGATTATTTGCTGAAGACTGTAATAAAGATTCTACCCGTTTGAGATCAGGATTCTACATGAATGAAGGTTGTTGCTTGATCTTCTCACACGCAACATCCCAGAACTCTTTTCCAATAGAACATTTATGCATTTTCAAAGAATGAAAGGCATCTCCTACCCTAACTCAGGAACTCTTCAGATTTCAGAACAAAATGAACAGAGGTTTTTTCCGACCAGCTAACACCCAAGCGAAGTGACTCTCATGATTGTGTGATTATTAATATTCTGGGGTTCAAGACGATGACAAAAATGTACCTTTGTCACACCAAACACTTTGGAACAAATGATTACCGAAACAAATCTTTAAGTAAGAAAAGTTTTAAATTATAATTTACAAAATACATTTTTATATCAGTGCTAACATAATTATGTCCTTTGTTCCATAACTCTCGGATTAAATAACGACTTAATTTTTTATTTAAATTATTTTATCCATCATAATCCTATTTATTATTACTACAGCACCGCATTGTGGCTGAACTCGAAAGTTACATCTGGCCTCTGTCCCATTAAGTCCCGTTATTTCTTTCTTTACGCTGTTCTCTTCATTGCTTGAAAACTAAGTAAAGAGGAAAGGGGGATGATATAACTATTTTCTGCCATTATACAGTCTCAAAGAGTAAACAATTTGTCTCACTTATTGAACCGAGCATCCCGCTTGTCAGTATATGAGGGTAAACCAAAATTCCGCCATATTTGTTTTGCCAAATTTTACTGTTAAGAATATATCGGATTACACAGATAAATTTCAATCTAAAGATTGACGTTTTATATCATTCCTGTGAGTTGTGGCACTACACTTTGTCTTACATCATCCCAAACGTGTAATCCATCTTGTATATATCAAAGCCGATGAACAAGGAAGTGGTTTTCAACAATATCACACCAGGTTATATTTAAGGACAGGTAGCTCCAAGGATCCATATTCGGAATATTCAGTGTTCTAACACACCGAGTTAGAAAGGTAGTGCACGTCACATCATAGACTTATATAAATACACCCCCCCCCCCACTTTTTTTTAAACAACATATATGAGTTGGAAGCGAGTCAAACAGACAAGGATCCTAGGGATTGGACTTCTATGTGTCCTAGCCCAGGAATATTACAGGTCAGTAGTTCTTTGCGATCAGAAACAGCGTTTTTATTGATTCCTACCGGAAGGTGACTTGAAAAAATCCTCGTATGTTACCGCCGTTTTTGCTCTTGTCCCCACGAGGAGACTGCAGAAGGAGCCAAACTCTCGAGTCGTTCCGGTTTTGAAATGTTGGAGTGCCGAGGACATGGCTCCTAAGAGCGTTGTTGTTGTGGGGATAAACCGTGATGAATGGAGAACATTCATTAGTTTCCATATCAGCAGCTCCAGCTGTCTTTTTGATGTGTAAAGCAAGCCGAAGTACAGTACATAGTATGGAGAAGAACATTTCCCTGGAAGACACGTAATGGGAGACATATATTCATAGAGTTCGGGTCTGGAAACACAGTAGGAGGGGAAGGGGGAGTGTTGCTAGACTGAGGACAACTCCGTCTAACAGGCTGACTAAAATAAGTGTCGGATGCTGAACGTTTTTATGATCCCTTTTTGGTGTGGAAGCTGTCACACTGAAGAGTGGCTTCATATATATATGGCTACCCAGTGTGGCAGAAGCAGTCGCGCTGGACGATGGTAAATGTAGCTGAGGTATTGATCTGGCAGATGTCTTCGTGGCAGGAAATGCAACGATGGCAGCAGAAGATGGTCCGGCAGACTATGGATATTTCGTCTCATCAGGAAGCGAAGGTGGATATACAACATAAAACAGGAAAAGCCAAGCGTAGAGAGTTGTCGGTAGAAAGCTATTCTGAAGATTTTACACAAAGCTGATAAGAACGGGAGTCCGTCTCTACAGGAGGTTCAAATGTGGGCCGAGTTTTACGAATCTCAACTGTAAGATTTTTGAAAGAAATGACTTTGGAAATATTTCTGAAACAAAATGTTTAGAGCCCTTTCGCATGTACCGAGATAATATCTTTGTCTTTTCTCTTAAGTAGTACATTTTCCCAAAGAAGTCATCAATTTGAAAGAGTCCATAAAATAATAGCACAAACTTCTTAACGAAAGCGTGAGAGACCGATGAGTGAAAATGCCTCTCCGGTAGGCATGATCACACACCTTTGGATTCGTATCCCGACGTTTGGATTTTAATACAAGGCTTAGCTTGGGTGGAGTGGAACTTTATTAAATATTTTTGGTCCTGAAATACTAATTCTAAACTTTTTCTGTTGTTGGTCTGCGGTTTTGTTCTTTTACAGGCTTCAAACGACATTTTAATTTTTTTTATGTCAAGAAACAATTCTTCAGTTGTGATCCCGATGCTTTCATGCATTGAAGAACGGAGCTCGTAACAAACATTATTCAAATGTTCATTCCCAGCGCTTCAGATACTCTTGCACATGAGAAGCAATAATTTAAGCCATATTAAGATTAACTTTTTGCACTGGATTAGCTTGAGGCTGGTAAGGGATGATAAGATTGTGTTTAGTTAAGAGCCCCTCGCACATCCACTAGAAGATTTCACTAATAAATTGAGCTCAATTATTGGATATTATAGTAGTATGTTTCTCACATTTATGTTTAATTACCTTTCACTAAAATAGTAAAAATACAATACTTTCAGCCGTATTCTATTTTGAAGGTAAATATTCAAACCACTTAGAGTAGGTATCAGTGATTTCTGAAATAAAACATCTGCGAGTCTTAAGAGATAAAGAATAAGGTAAAAGTAAATCACTTGATTAAGTTTGAAATACACAATGACTAGGACTAGAAATAAGGTGGCCGACCATCTATTATTAGAATTATACCGTTCACCAATATTACAGGAAGAGATACGTGAGTTAACTATCATTAAGACCTAGCTTTTAGGCTACGTTACGTAATTTGGTTCGGGTCTTACGTATGGATAAATGACAAGCAATATACTTTTCACGAAATCCATTTAATAGTGCAAGGCTGAACGAACTTGGGATGGCAGGCTTAAATGTAACTCTCCCCGACTGTTACAGGATTCGTTAAAATCGAACAGCCCATCAATAATTTTAAAAATCAAAGATTGTCCTGCCGGTGTGTTTTCTATCTTGGTCATCGTCAGTCTTGCGTAATAAGAAGTGATTGGCAGTCCCAAATTCTGGATATAGTAGTGATGTTATAATATAATTCGCTCTCTTGAAGTTATTTAAGACGTTCAAAATAATGATTGTGATCACTCATCGAGATTTTCAGTTTCTTTCTCTCTTTCACGAGGCTGAAGAAATAACGATTGGGGGAGTTGATTGAACTTCTCACAAAGATAAGAAAGAATAACATTTTATTCCTCTAAATCTGAGTCCCATTCCAAAATTCTGGACGACGCATGTCAGTCAGAATTTTGGAATGGGCCCACGATTTAGAGAAATAAAATAACTTCAACCTTCAATTCAAGAAGATAACGAAATTTGTTTAAAGCAAAAACGATTTCCATACATTCGTATTCCGCGCGTGGAAGTGTAATTTCTTTTAGTATTAAGGGAGTCTTAAAAGCATACGCAATAGGATAATTACCTATACTGTGCGTTAATACAGCACAACCCAACAACATCCAATGTGTCGATTTGAAATACCTGAGTGTGATCAGGGAAGCTGGAAGAGTAGGAGAAGTTAAACACTTTTTGAGCTGCATAAAAGTATCATCCACCTCCGCTGGCCACATAGATCACATGAACTGTCTATATTTTTGCATAAAATCCTATTAACGTTCACACAGAGTTGTATAATTAGGTACAAATTGGTGGTATCAGACAGTAATACCTAGAAAACGAGACAGTTCATTTGAATTCTTAGGACGTAGAAATTCGACGATGGACTACACTTATTAAGTGATTTTTAAACCAAGATAAAGTTCATCGCGATAGCACCTTGTAATAAGTCAAAAACTTGGCCGAGTACTTAAATATATCCGCCCAGTAATATTGTCCAAATAAGTGTGAAAATTCGGCATCAAAACCGCTCGAAAGACAACTCCCATTAAGCGACAACAAGACCGAATGGCTTTTTTAAGAACAAATATTTAACAGGTTTAAGAAAGTCTGTTTTGTCTACGGAGTCAGAATGCATCGCCAGTTGTAACTATCCTGCAACGAAGTCAATACTGTACAGAGGATAAATCTTGCAAAATATTATTTATGACAGATAAAAGTTGGCTGACATGTTTAGTCACCTGTTGTACTTTGCGATAATTGATAACAAATCTAAAGCCCTCATCCTTTTCAGTCAAGAAATGCTAGGAATGCCCGTGCAGAGGTACTTCCTTGGACAATCTCTTGCAGTAATATTTCACCAATTTTTCTTTTCATCTTAGTCTTTCTATGAAGTGAACAAGAATAACGGTTAGAATTACTGGCCCTTCTTGTGTCATCAGTGAGATGATCCATTTCGGTGAAGTCAAGATTAGTGGAAAAAAGTCCAGGTCGTTAATTTAATAGCTACAAAAAATTTTTAGCTTTCTGTTCTGTTGACATTCGTTGACGATCAAGTGTAAAGTTGATAAGTTGTGGAGTGGGGGTGGGGGATTGGTTTTGGCATTGGATGTAGAGATTGTAAGTAGATTTTCTTTAAATATTTCACAGTAATAGAAACGTTTTTGAAAAGTTTACGCCTAACAGACGCTTGGCAGGAAGATTATCTATTATCAGGACTGAATGTATCAATTCAAAATTAGATAACTTGATGGACAGTGTTACTCGACCAAAAACTTCGAACACAGTATTTGTAGTACTACGTCACTGTGCGACAGACGTCATACTGGCACATGGATAAATGAGACTCTGCAGAAATGTCAGATATGATCAAACTTGGCATAAACAATAGTATTTCCTAGTGTTGAAGGCATATCTTGGAGTTCCTGAGCTTTTACAGTTCAAGGAAGATTATTTAAGTCTTTCAAGGGGAGGAGGTCGGAAGGAGGTCACATTTTATTCAGTCCTGTCGGTAGTTAAAATTCGAGTAATTTCTTGGGCATCTGATTATTACTAACGTAATTATTCCTTAACTTATTGTTATGATATTTAAATTTTGAGATCTGTGTTTGTTACCAGAAGGAAAGAAACTATTGTTACGAGTAAAAAAGGTTCTACAACCTACCTCTCGACCGGGTTCAAGATTATCAGCCACTCCGGTGGCGCCGTACCATTCATCCGAGAAGGGTCCGGGTTCGAATCCCAATAAGGCATGGTTGTTGTGATTGTCTTACGGCACTGGCTCTCTTCCTTCCCTGGAACCAGTGGCCCTAAATTAGGGACGGGAGACTGCTTATAGCCCATTGAGTTGCTCACGGTGGTCGTTAAACCTCCAAATAAAAAAAACAGCAAGATTAAAAGTAAATTACTGTACAAGCTGTTGACACGATGGATGAGAAAAAAGATTTAGTATTCTGAAGGTCCTGCACTTTGGGTTCGTACAATGAGAAGGCAGTTGCGTTGTGTTTGAGTTTCCGTAGGTTGAAGAAAAGAGATCGTGAAGCAGAAGCATGTGGCTTTCCTTTTAAAGTCCTAGTAAGCATAAACACTCATGCGCAGCCCGTGGTTGCAAAGTTTCCAAAACGTCTTGCTTGAAAGGATCCAATTCCTACAAAAGGATGCTTAATATTTTGGTATTGCAGGTGTGGGACGTTTACAACCTGTAAAGGCATCCCGGGTACTGGTAGTACGTCACTACCCGTACCACGTTTTTGTGCCATGGCAGGTACGTACAATTTCGACCTTGTCCTTCGGAATGTCGTGTAGATCAGAATGATTTTCCAGTAATTCCAAAAATTTGAGGGAACCACCAACCTTCTTATACTATATAGTTCCAGGTTGAAGAACAAATAACTGATGACAGGAGAGCAAGAAGATGCACAGTTAAAGCGGTAGCGTTCTTGACTGAGGACGCGTGGTAAACGTAGGGGAATTAAGAAAATCTCTCTATATGAGGCAGAGTGATATTAACGTCTTCAATTGATATAATACGAACACTTACTGTGTGCCTATTCGGAAGAAAATTTATGATGATTTATGGTTCGAAAATACACTAAGGAAACAAGCAATAAAAGAGTTGATTATCAGATAGGTTTCTGAGTCACTGGTTTATGCTTAGCATAACTGCAGCTCGTAGTAAAGTTGATTCTACACATAGCACCCATTCATAGGTGGATTAAGCACTAGCGTGAGGAAGTTCCTAATCACTACAGATCTTTCAAACTGCCTGGTACCTGCATACATGCCATGTATCCTTACTCTACTGACAGCTAGTCACAACCCAGATAAAGAAAACCTTATGGGTGTTCAGACGTGACATTTAGTATGAAACACATAACGAAAAGCAACCGAAATTTACAAAATGTTAAAGTCAACAAAAACGGCAGGTCAGGAAGGTAGTATAGATCACGGAAGATAATATGCATCCGCACATTGCAACAATCTAAAGGGAACGTCTACTCGCAGTCAACTTTCTGGATTGGCCAGTGAGATCCCCAGATCTGTCTCCTATAGAACATAATTGAACGGCATATCAAAAGACCCGCAACCAGCGTAGACGACTGCCGACCTACGAGACGGTGCAGAAATCATGGTGGACAGTACCGCAAGAGACTATCCGACAGACGTTTCTGAGACTCAATGCTACTACGCTTAGCTGAATGCATTGCCAACACCGATTTTTGTATTTCTTACTGATGTCTCTTATTTTTCAAGAAAAAAATCTGCGCATTAATTTTGAAAACCTAATAAGGATTTTCATGACTCTCATACCGCTGCATCCATGAACATCAGTCAAAATTTTCCACAGCTTCCGGGTGTTGCAATTTTAGTGTTGCTCAGCTTATATCCAAAATTTATCCTTTGTATGCGTATTCTGAAATATTAAGAGTTAATTTCTATCCCCAACCAAATCATAAATCAATCTCTAAATCTGAATACCATCATAAAACTCAAGATCGTGCTGAATAAAAAATGTTGGCGAAGACATTTTGATTTACCCTAATAAAACTATTTATAGTTGACAAAAATATTTCTTTCGGAAACAAAGGAAGCTAATGAAATGGAATGTCAAGAGTGGGCCTATTCCGACGAGATGTAATTATGTCTCGTACAAAGTAGCATTCGCATGAGATAGAAAACAAAAATGACGCGTGTGTGGTGAGATATGTTTTTCCTTCAACTTGCATGTCACGTGTTTCCTGACACGGAAACATGAATGCAGGAACTCGCAGACACAATACGTCCGGTTTATCGGCAAAATGGAGCCACGTCCTGCTTGCTGAAATGCGTGTCTCAAGCCTTGCTCGTTAGAAATCATCTGCTCCGGCGATAGTGGAACTAAAACGAACACAGAGAGCTAAAATTCTTGGTCGATGCATCCTGTCACTTCGGTTCCGTCACCAGAAATAATAATTGATAGATGGAAGTAATGTTTTCTGACCGTCAGATTCAATTCGCTTATTCTCCTAGTTAAAAAAAGAAAGAAACAACACCCGATAAAAAGAAGCACGTTTCTTAGTACGATTTTCTGTTGTTGCACTTTCTCTAACGCTCAGAAAAATATATTTTTCCCTCCACTACACACATTCTTTCGCTTCAGGAGATCTGTACAAAAATGTACTGTTAGCAAGCAAAATGTTGGAAATACAGTCTTGTTGTGTTAGTCTACGAGGACAAGAACAGTATTCCAAAAGAAGTTACTTAAAGAAAGTTCTTCTCAGGAAACGTCTTAGGAGAGAAACTGAAACTGTATACAAAATCCTAACAGTGAGTGTTCATTTAATTTTTAACATTACATAATAGGGTACGTCATGTGTAATGTGCATGCATTCAAAAAGTGCTCATGTTAACTTAATTTGCGTTAAATAAGACTTCATAAGTTTCCGTAAGAAATGCTATAAATGCGAACGGAATGATTACTTTTACGGGACGTCCAATACGTGTTTTAGAACACCTTTATGTATTTATTCTATTTACTTGTTTACGTAACGTCCTCGTTCAGATTTTGGATTTTTCTTGTTTTCCTTTGAAATATAATTTCGTTCTTAGGAAATTGATACACATGAACAGAATGATAAACATCTCAAAAATAAGAGAAAAAAAGGAAGAAAGCAAAAATTGAAAACTGTTATGCGTAAACATATGGATCATTAGAGAGGGACTATTTTCATTTCGCTTTATAGGCGTAGCCAAGGTAGGGGTCCTCGGGTCCAGACAACCCCCCTCCTTGAGGGTAACTGAGTACGAATTTAAAGCGATATATATGTATACATATCGAAAAAGTTTTTTCTCAGTAATGTTTCTTTTTTCTACTTTTATAAAGATTTCGGGCTTATTCTCACGAGTATTTTCCAGGAGGCTTTCACCGATGAACCAAATCCATGGACCCCCCCCCCCCCCGCCTTAAGAAACTTCTGGCTACGCCACTGTTTCGCTTAATCATATTGCTGGGTTGTAAGAACAAATAGCAAGCCTTACAGTCTTTTGCAGTTCATATTGAATTCGCTACAAAAATGAAAGACTAAACTTGTATCGAAATTTTCACACTCCGATCTAGCAGTTTTGAAAAACCGTAACTAAATAACAGACATATATTTAGGAGTAAGATTTCTTAATTGAAGATTCTGTGAATAAAGTTTTCAATTTTTGTTTCTTTCTTTTATTTTCGGACACAACTTGAATGGAATTGCATGACATAGCTCTTGTTGTACAGAAAGAACTATCCACATCTTAGTTTGCATGATTGTTATATGCGCATTGAGAGTACTGTAATAAATTCCGAAGTGTATTAAGAAGTTGTAGGATACAAGAACAGGAAGTACCTTTCCTTGAACTCCGCGTGATATGTTTCAGCAGCATTACTTTCTTTGATACGTTGACTGCAATATCACATTTCTGCCTTAAACTTCAGTTAAGATCTGTTTTTAATAGTTTATGTTCTTCTACAAAAGATTCCGAAGATTAGTTGGTGGGTTGATTTGAGTGAGTTTACTGACACACAAGAGCCTCAGCGGGCACCTGCAAGCACCTCGTTACGTAGTTCTGCAACAAAACACAATAACAGTTTCCCATTGACTTTATATATTTTAGTACAGAGTAAATTTCGTAGAAGCAAAACACACGCTTGGCAAATCTCATCCAGGCAACTCGGGTAACAAAATAAACAAGAAAACTGCGAATATGCCAACAGTAAGTGTAAAATTTTTAAAGACACCTGAAGCAAAATAATAGAAAAAGAAATGCCTCTAAATCTTAGTAAACGTTTACAACAGTAAGCAAAGGATGCAGAGAAAGTTTGCGCTTATTTCGCATAAAATAGTTTACATTTGGATAATAATTCATCAAATGTGACTTATGTGATACCACAGAAGAAAAATATAAAGTGCTAATAGCCAGAGTTATCGGAAAGAAATTTTTTAAAGTGTGCGAAGCATTGAAAAGGAGATCAATACGTTCACCAACCTCAACAGAAAGCCTTCTGTTTTCAGTCTAATACTTTGAAAATCTTATACATTAAGCCAGCACCAATGGAAACACACCTATTAATAATGAGTTTTCTAGGGAAAAATATAAAACAAAAGGAGCTCTTCCATTTTTTATGACTTTAAAAACTAAGAGTTGCATAAAAAGAACATGTAATATTCTATTTGAGCGTTAATGTGTTTAATGCCATTGATCATTCGGATAAAAATTCATTCTCAAAATTATGGTTGGGAGAAAAACCATTTGCTAGCCGCAGCAAGGATCAGACGTATTGTTTCTTCAAATAGGTAAACAGGCGAAGCGTAAAAGGAATTCTAAATTATTGCTGATGCGACTTGATAATTTCATTTGCTTCCCAAAGAATGTACATATTAACTGGATATTGCCAGGCTTGATGTTACATTCAAGAAAACTACAGAAATGGATCTAATGATGATCTAACCATGAATAACTTTTTCCCGTGTGTACTGTAGTTATGTTATTGGAAATAGTTCTGAAATAGTTTCCTGAGTTGGGAAAATATCTTCATCAGTTGGGATATTGCAGGTTTAACGTGGAAATATATTTTACGATTGAAAAGATAACGTGAAAGATAAGTGGAAAGATATTAATATATTTGTTTAATATAGTACCAAGGAAACGGTTTTTGTCGACTTAATGTCTACACCACTCTGTGCATGCAAAATAAACTACAGGGAATATCTATTCAGAATAAAGGTATTAAAATCAGTTAAATTTGGGGATTACATTTTTAAAACGTGAGAGGTGACAAATGAAAGAAAATCATATCGTACTTAGAAAATTAAGACAATTAGTGACATAAGTAAGATGCAAACAATGAAGTAAAGGGAAATATTATTTTCCGTCTTTACGTTGTGAAACATCCTTCATGTCAAAGAATTGTAAGAAATGTTTATCGTTTTTCCGGAGGAGGTGAAAATATTTACTACTATCCGCGAAATATTCTGTAATATTTTACAATCTGATATTCGCGAAAGAAAAAAAAAAGGTAGGAGAAAAAAACACGAAATTTCTCAGTTCCCTGATGTTAGCTGAATGTAATTTTACCTATAGTTCAAAGGCATTTAGAAAAGGTATAGTGCCTGAAAGGTTGAAAGATTTCTTTTTGTGAAATAAACGATAAATCGTGGAACTTTTCCTGTTTCATACTCAGTCAGCAGAAAAACTGCTTTACATTCTCTGGTGCCAGTTAAGATAAAACAGATGCTTTGTATGTACCGAACCAATTTATTTAGAGCGTAAAAAGTATTTTATTTTAATTCTTGGAGCAATAAAATATATGATGAACAAGTTGAAAATATCTTGTAAGGCTTTCCAGTTTAATTGCTGCTGGTGTGAAAATGTCTGAAAATTCTCTACGATGAGCAGGATCGACAAAGATTCTTTAACCTATTGTGCAAAAAGTTTTAATGCTAAAAATGCATTTACAGAAAGTAGCGCCATTGAATGAAAGTGATACAAAATTAAAAAATTAATCCCTGGAAAAAGTTAAATTTATTGTTCGCTGAGAAGAAAAAATACTGTGTAATTCTGTGGTGTGAGTTCAACTTTCTACTGAAACACTAAATTTTTCAGTCGCTTTGTTGTGTTTTTTAAGAAAGCACATCTCATAGAGCATGCACCACTAGCATTTAGGAAAGAAAACCTGCAGAATTACATTTTAAAGAGCAAAAGTACATGAATTATATAGTATCGCCTTCGCCTTAAATAATTTATTGGGTTAGGTTCGCATTTTTCAGATACCATGTTTTTGCCACTTAACAACAGTTGCGGAGTTTATTTTCCATTTTACTGATCTTTTACGTTAAAGCCAACTTATTAAATCGAAATGCCTCACAGAAGAGAATAAAACGTTTTCTTTCGATCAGCAGCTCGTTATTATTCTTATTGCCCTCTAGCTCGTTTTATTCCATGTGATGCTATGAAAATCTGACAGTTATTTTAAAAGCTCACACTTTTGAAATAATCGTTTGCTGTTGTTTTGATATAATTTCTTGAACTTTCGATTTGAACTTCCAATGTACACTGCCCTATCAATAATACCTGGAAACCTTCAAGTCTATAAATAAGTTTTACATATAGAAAATCTAATATTGGTCGCTGAGGCTTTTGGCTCTTATGACGGCCCCTAGTTTCAGTGGAATACTCTCCACCAGTTTTTTTATAAATATTCGCCAATATGTTCCGACATTCGGCCAACCAAGAAGTGATCGTTTGGCTTTGTTTGTTGGGCGATATTCCCTTTCATGCACCCGACGATCACATTCATTTCAGAGGTTGGATTACGGCCAGGACTCTGGGCTGTCGAATCAAACTTTTCAACAACAGAATCGCTAGATTTTAATTAGTAGATTCCAAGATGGCGGAAATTAAATGCAAAACTAAATTTGCATTACATAGAGACACATATTTTGAGTAGTGCTTTGTGTTCAGTGAGAAAATTTTAGGAATCAATGAAACTGAACTACCTGATTATATGTGTGCCCAAGGATAGTATTATAATCAGCTAAAACTACTGAAAAGGTTAAATCTCAGGAGTTTCCAAAATGCCGGAGAACTTACCAACGAACGGTTTACCCATAGCCGTGGGAGACTAAACTGCTAAACTGTGAGAAGGCTACCGATCAGTGGGCACAATTTGGTGCCGCAGAGTCCTAGCTGGTGTACAAATGCCCCCGAAAACACCGTTTTCGGGGAGTAAATTTAAAACGGAGGTCCCTGAATAGAGACTCCTCGTTACAAACAGGCCCATCTCCCTTTCTTTGGAGATTTCTCCCGATCATTTAAGATACCGTGCAGCATGAGTAGTGCCCGTCAGAGGTTAATAACTAACCAATCAGCTCTTTCATGAACTTTTTCTACTAAGTAAGAGGAAATCAGCTACCCATTCAACTTTGAGTTCGGGGACCTCATTCTGCTAGGGAACGTGTGCTTCAAAGAACGTTATGCATAAGCTCTTCAAGGAACCTTTCGGAGTGACTGAAATTGAGTTACACGTTGGATAGCGCCGAGCTATATAAAGTATTCACTATGAGCTTTTGGTTCTCCCCTATCCCAAACAAAAAAAGAAAAAAAATCACACCTCAGACTGTCATTTTCTGTAGCTATTTATCTGTATCGGTAAGATTACCTATGTGTAGAAGGTGCACAGAACAGTGAAAATACTGCGAAAACACACTGGTTTCCATAAATTTAAGAACACGCAGAGAATTCGTGATTATTTGTGAAAGAAGGATTGGAAATGCATGAAACTTGGGTATATTATTTGAAATGTAATGCGGGGTCAGGGCATCGTATGCAAATGAGTGGCGATGGCATTCGTTTATGCAAAAGACCTGCACAAAAGGGGCTGTTGAAGAGTTGCGCGTCACATCTTTTGCGAAGCGTAAAGAAAGGAATTTGAAATAGCAGATTTGTTGTAATGGCTATGAGACATAATTTAACAGATGAACTGAGGTGGAGAGCTATTGGAAGACTAGAGGTAGGCTGAAGTCAGGTAAAAGTTGCAAGATGGCTGCATGTGAGTCCTTCTGTTGTCCACAGATGATAGAACCAATTGCAAAATACGCGGTGGAAAGCTTTCCCAGAAGAGTGAATGGAGGCTGTGATAGCAGCAAAGGGGGGACCAACTCGATAATAGTTCCTTATCTATTACAGGGAGTTTGTGGATAGGAAAGCATCCAGATATTTTTTATAAAACAGTGTAGATACCGCTGCGAAATCTCAAAAACGGGGTCTGATGATTGCCGCACGTGTCGCGAAGTAGCCTTATTCCAATTTTAAGAATTATAAATTTTCCTCCCAAACAGTGATAGGGACACCTGACTAGTCGTCTGAATTAGGCCCCTTATCCAGTCCTGAATGAGGTTTGGCTGGTGTGTTTGCCTAATTTATCCGAGATGTAGTGGCGCTGTTTTTGGCACGAGAGACCTTACATGCTCATGGGAGGTACTTGAATCCCAGAACAAAAACCCCTCAGGTATGGGAACACCACCAGCACGTTCCCTAAATAAAATCGGTGTAGACATTTATATATATCACCAGTTTAATATTAGGAATTGTTGTATCTGTAAACATAATTTGCAAAGTATTGCTGATTTTATCTTACAGTACGACGTTACGATCATGTATCTAAACAATTATCAGTAAAGTGGGTGATAATAACTCTACACTGAAATTTTCCGTTTTATTTTATTTATTTTTTTTTTGCTGGATTAACGACCACCGTAAAAATCTGAGGCTATAAAGCAGTCGCCTTTCCATGAGCTGAGATATTTGTTCCTAGAATGAAACCGTAGGATAAGCCCCTACCACGCATGCCACATCAAGGATGGGAAAACAGTCCAGCTTGGAGACTAGCCAGAAGCCCGGGACTCTAACCACTCGGGATCAAGGGAGGAGATTGTGGATCTGTTATATCACTTCTGTGCTCCTTAGTCACATATATGAAACCGAAAAATAGCTCAAAAATATGATAAAAGTATGGCAGTTTATGTTCTAATTATGGAAATGGCCCTATTTGGCATACTAAAATTCCGATGTAGTTTACGATCATTTATTATCCTCAGAGACACTTTTAACAAATGCTATCTAATTTCTTTCAGTCCAAATAATCTGTTATCAAACTGGGTGAGTGCTAATTAAAGACGAACTGTTAGAAGACGTAATAGAAATCTTCCTGTATTTCAAATTGCATGCAATATTTGCATTCGTTTATGAAAAAGAGCTGCACAAAAGGGGATGTTGAGGAATTTTAGAATTGTTGTCAATTCAAAAATATTTGGAATTGTTGGATATCGAGAGATTCGGGATTCAATTATCCGGCGGCCTCCGAATAACAATTTTTCGGTTGCTGTGCGTTGCCAAACGTGGAAAGAGCGATGTCTTTGTTTATTCATGCAATATTTGTTTTGTTTCTCGGGATTTCATCGAATACTTCATGTAGTTAGAATTGAGCAACAATTAGAAGAGTGTCCGAGGGGCTGAGGATAGGAAAGAAGAGCTGGTTTTGAATGATGCTACATTTCCCGTTTCCTGAAAATTTCGTTAATTATATTTTGCGGAGGACTGGTACAGTAAATGCATTCGATCCAATTGTTCAGTAATGCATTCGCTCATGTCTCGGGTTTACGTGAATTAATATAAAACCCAAGTAGATGAAACCAATGCTATGAGTACCAGGTGTATCACGACTAAAATCAGTCTTAGGAGATTCAGCAGAAGAAACAATATCTCCTTCTACTTTCAGTTAAGGCTTGTCATTTAATTTTTCTTCAAAGATTATGGTGTTTGCACATCTTAAGACAGATTCGTCTTATGCTTTTGCCACTACAAGAAGAAAAAAAAAGGAAACCATGGCTTTGGAAAGGAAACTTGAAGTTGTGAAGAGATACAAAGGAAATAAAAGGTAAGGCAGCCTAAATCTTTTACTGAATTGTAGGGTTCAGTTGATTAACACTGGATGTGGTTAGGGACAATTGAGAAAAATACGAGGGCGCCACATGTTTATAAATTACTTGTGTTACATTAACTAATATGTATAACAAGTATTAATGCTGGTTGTTTTTACCATTTTCAAAGTATTTAAGTGTGATCCTGCCGAAGTTAAACTGGTTAATGAAAGGGCCGAATGGTTTAACAGATCACTGAGAATTCGACCCCAGCCCAGCCCTTTTAGCAGAATTCCATTACTATATATTATATATATATATATATATATACTTAAGAGCAAAACTGAAGACTAAGGAAAAAATTTTAGAATTTAAAACGAAGGGTGCAAAATAACCTGAAAATCAAAACGCGCAACGCAGCAGTTTTGAAAATTCAGAATTCACATTCTATAAAGAAGATACCTAAGCAAAAAATTCATATATAATTTTGACTCACACCTAATACAACATAGAAAAGGTTATGTATCTACCTGTGTGAGTAAAAGGAGAAAAGATAAAAAAATAAAATAAAACAACTGAATGTAGAAGGTGTCGAGAATACTGAGCCTTGGCTTTATCAAGGACCAGCAAAAACTCTGCATTTTCTCACTTCCACAAAGACCTAGTTGGAAATGGGTTTCTGCAAGGCCATAGATGCAAGTAACATTCCCACCTAAAATAGTTTAAAAATATATATATAAGTCATGTCCTCCGTAGAGTAGCATGACCTAGCACTAGTTAACAATTTCGCTTGCATCCATTAACCTTCATGGCCCGACCCATGCTCTTCATCTGTTACTATTAAACAGAGAGAAGAAGATAAAAGAGAACTCAAGCTGTGAGAGTGACATAATAGATAGAAATGATTTTCAGCTATAACGAAATTCCAAGTTCGTTTGAGAGAGAATTTAAACCTGAAAAACAATGCAAAAGAAATCCAAATTTTACATTGCGATTAAAAAAGGAAATGTTAATTTATAACGAACAGATTTTTGAAAGAAAACTTGAGTCTAAAACCCCTACTTTACAACTTATGACAGCACGAAAACGAGAATAAGTTAAAGATAATAATTAACTAAAGAAAACTTTGTGAAAGTTATATACCTTAAACAGTTAGTTGCAATATGTACAAAGTATTTCAGCAGTGCTTTAAGTGCATAATTAATTAGTTATTAAGAACTTAACTACTTTGAAAAAACAGCGCATAGACAGCGCATAGAAAAGGAACAAGCTTAGCCTTCTTCTGTTCCTAGGTACCCCAAAAGACGCTCAAAGTTACAAAGAAAAGTAAGAGTTAAAACCCGCAAAAATGTTAACAGACAAACCAATGCCTAAAAGCTGAAAAGCTAAAAAACGACAGAGAAAAGGTACATGAAGTACAAACATTGAACTTATAAAACCTAGAACCCAAAAACAAGGAAGAGAGCTTACCTCTTGTGTGACAAAAACTTTTCTCCTCACAAGAGGAGAACATGGCTGACCCCTTCCGCCACTCCCTAGACGCTGGGGGGCAGTGAGGGTGGGGCTGATGGCCTCCTCATACAGCAAGAAACCAACGCGCGGAGATTTTAACCAGAGAAAAAAATATATAAACTTAAGACTGTGGATCTGTATGATCAGAATGAGCAGAATTAACTCTCCAGAATACATGAGAAATATTATAAAATACACGAGCAGTTTATTTAATAATCTTTGCATGTATTAAATCACCTTAGTGAGCTTCTATAGATTAATCAGAATCTTATTAATTTTAATGTTGGTTTTACTATTTTTAGTATAGCTATCCTAGTGATGAATAACTAGTTTTCTTTTTTATTTGTTTTTATTTTCTTTTATAAACAGATTTTTAAGCTTTTTTTGTGATTTTGTTTATATTATTTAATTTTTTGTTTTAATAGGACCGTCATATCCATAGCACTAAGGTTCCTTTAGGTAGTTAATAGGCATCCTCTAGCCAACTTCCTTACGGCTTTGATTGGTCAGAATCATATTATTAACTGTGTAGAAAATTAAAGCAGATCTGCCAACCTTACTCTATTATTCAGAATAATTTTTCTTAAAGTTCTTTTGATGAAAGAAGAAGGAATTTCGTTCTCTAGAAAACTTTCTAATAGTATATTAATGTGGTAATTGAAATCCAAATTGTTGCTGCAAATTCTTGAAATTCTTAGGACCTGAGAAATTAGTACATTCTCAATTACTTTGGTTGAAATGTTATTATTCCAGTGTAGATATTTAATTACTTTGAAAGGAAAATTAACTCTTTTATCAAAGAGGCTAATAGATGGGTTACCTCTGTTGAGCTTAATGCTTAAGTCTAGGAACTCAAGTTCCTGATTACTGTGGTTGGTTTTACATAAGTTAAGAGAGCTAGGATAGATATTATCAAAATCACTCTCTATAACTTCTGAATTATTGATACACAGCAGATCATCAATATATCTAAAAGTGTAAAGGTAGTTATCTGAGCAGGTGGGGTGATTTTTAATGAATTTATATTCCTTAAAGAACAGGAATAGATTAGCGATATTTGTGGACGTTGATGTTCCCATTGGAATACCGTTCACTTGCTTATAGAGAGTATTATTATATAAGATATGGTTATTTTTTATGCAGCAATTGAGATAAGAGTTCCAAGTTCCTACATCAACAAATTGGTTAAGTTTAAATTCTGCATACAGCTCTTTAAAGGTAGTGATTATATCTGATAGAGGCAGATTAGTATATAGGTTTTTCAAAATCATAACTATTAATATCTAGGGGACAAACTTTGAGTATAGTAGAAATTACTTCTGCATTATTATTAATTATCCAAAAAACTCTGTACATCAAGTTAGAACAGTTTCTAATGTGTTTCAAAACCTTCTTTAAGACATCTTCAAAAGCAAGATCTATTTTCTTTTTATGACTCCTTACTCCACTAGCTATGAACCTGAACTTTACAGGATCCTTATGAAACTTAACCGTTGCAAAAAGAAATGGAAATTCAGGCCCATATCTTCTAGTTTGTGGAATTTTAAGTTTCTTGAAGAATGCCTTAAACCGATTTTCTAACTGCTTGGTAGAATAACTTACGGGCTCGTATGTTACTCTATTATTGAGTTCCATAGTTAACAATTCAAAATAGAACTTCTTACAGATAATTGCAAAATTATTGCTAGCTTTATCCGTAGTGGTAAAAATAAATTGGGCTTGTAGTTTGGAGAGTGACCTTTTAGCTTCTCCAGAGAAAAAGAGATTTCTGTCGAAACAAAAGTCCAGACCTGCCAACTCACCGGTGAAGCTATTGATTATATTATATTTCCATTCTGCAAAGGCCTCAATAGGCTGATTGTACGTTAAACTGGTTTTTACGATGTACTTATTTACATCTTGAGTGAAGCTCTCAAGAATCCTTTCTTTGGAAATTGTGAAGGAAAGTCTGAATTTAGAGCCATACTCTAATAAATTCCTAAGCTTTTCATTTTCAACATAACTCAAGTTTCCGGTGATAATATGGTTGTAATTCTTATCATAGTGAACTGTTTCTTTATGTTCATCACAAGAACAAGTAGTAATTACAGGAATGTAGCTCGAAGAGTTAAGTTTGTAGTTTTTAACTATTGACCCTAAGGTCTTAACATATTTTAAAACTTACAATAGACTGGTGCCTGTGGATGGGAAAAAAATTGCATTATTGTAGAACAGCTTCCTTACATTGAGATTATCGTAGGCTTTATTTAGGAACCTGATGGTAACAAAATTACTGGAAAATTCTTTAAGAGAAATTTTATCTTTAAGAATATGTTTAAGAATGTCCAGAACCAAAGCAAAAACATGCTTATCAACATGGTCAGCAGTTTCATTCCAGAATTTGAAAAAACATTTAAGGACAGAGTGCTTGAAGGACTTGAGAATTTTGTAAGTATTTTTAACAAAATTAGTGCCAGTTTTAAAGCTTTCCAGAGTTTTAAGCAAGTTAGCAAAATCAACTTTGCTTGATGTGCGAAATAACCTCTGTCCTCTATTACCTCTAGAGCAGCTCTTATTATTAACAAGAAAGAAGAGTTCACGAATTGAAAATTTATGCTGATTATGCTTATTGTCAGATAGAGTGGAATTAAGGCCATAGGGATAAAGAGACTGATGCTGCAAAATTTCAAGGGATTCAGTTTCTAGCCGAGCATAGAGGTCAGGAATAATATGTAGTACCTCTATTTTCACTTTGTCAAAACCATGAGTATGGAAATGCTCTAATTCAAAGGTAGAGTACTGGTTGGCGTTTGTGGAGGGGTTCACTCCTGAATTAGAGAACTTGTTTACTAGAGACCTGTGACCATTAATCCTAAGATGAAGAGGATTTTTACTTTGGCCAATATAGCTAAGGTTGCAGACAGTACAGGTGAGCTTATAGATGGTATTGTAGGCTTTGCAAAACTTGTTGGAGCAATTATCCTCAACAGAAGAATACAGGTTAGGATCTGCAGATTTACATGTCAAACAACGTTTGTCATTTCATAACTTTAGATTACCTTTGCCAGCGAGTTCATACACTATGGGAAAGGGTGCTAGCCTAACCGAGCGGGAGGACTTAAAATATCTGAGCTGACCTCCAATCCATTCATCGTCCTTAGAACTCCACTTGGGCCAAACATACAAATTCTGAGCAAACCAACTAGGAAAAACTTTTTAGGAATAAGCAGTCCAAGAAAAGACCAAACTCGAGTATAAACTACACTCCAAAAAGCTGCATCCAAAACATACTAAAAAGAAAAATTAGAAAATGAAAAAAAAAAAAAAACCTCAAGTGAAAAAAAAAAAAATAAAAAAAAAAAAAAATAATAATAATAATAATAAAACGTTTCAACTAGAATTTGCGCATGAGCTGCTAAATAATAAATTGAAATTAGTTACTTAAGAGCAAAACTGAAGACTAAGGAAAAAATTTTAGAATTTAAAACGAAGGGTGCAAAATAACCTGAAAATCAAAACGCGCAACGCAGCAGTTTTGAAAATTCAGAATTCACATTCTATAAAGAAGATACCTAAGCAAAAAAATTCATATATAATTTTGACTCACACCTAATACAACATAGAAAAGGTTATGTATCTACCTGTGTGAGTAAAAGGAGAAAAGATAAAAAAATAAAATAAAACAACTGAATGTAGAAGGTGTCGAGAATACTGAGCCTTGGCTTTATCAAGGACCAGCAAAAACTCTGCATTTTCTCACTTCCACAAAGACCTAGTTGGAAATGGGTTTCTGCAAGGCCATAGATGCAAGTAACATTCCCACCTAAAATAGTTTAAAAAATATATATATAAGTCATGTCCTCCGTAGAGTAGCATGACCTAGCACTAGTTAACAATTTCGCTTGCATCCATTAACCTTCATGGCCTGACCCATGCTCTTCATCTGTTACTATTAAACAGAGAGAAGAAGATAAAAGAGAACTCAAGCTGTGAGAGTGACATAATAGATAGAAATGATTTTCTCAGCTAGCAACGAAATTCCAAGTTCGTTTGAGAGAGAATTTAAACCTGAAAAACAATGCAAAAGAAATCCAAATTTTACATTGCGATTAAAAAAGGAAATGTTAATTTATAACGAACAGATTTTGAAAGAAAACTTGAGTCTAAAACCCCTACTCTACAACTTATGACAGCACGAAAACGAGAATAAGTTAAAGATAATAATTAACTAAAGAAAACTTTGTGAAAGTTATATACCTTAAACAGTTAGTTGCAATATGTACAAAGTATTTCAGCAGTGCTTTAAGTGCATAATTAATTAGTTATTAAGAACTTAACTACTTTGAAAAAACAGCGCATAGACAGCGCATAGAAAAGGAACAAGCTTAGCCTTCTTCTGTTCCTAGGTACCCCAAAAGTGACGCTCAAAGTTACAAAGAAAAGTAAGAGTTAAAACCCGCAAAAATGTTAACAGACAAACCAATGCCTAAAAGCTGAAAAGCTAAAAACGACAGAGAAAAGGTACATGAAGTACAAACATTGAACTTATAAAACCTAGAACCCAAAAACAAGGAAGAGAGCTTACCTCTTGTGTGACAAAAACTTTTCTCCTCACAAGAGGAGAACATGGCTGACCCCTTCCGCCACTCCCTAGACGCTGGGGGGCAGTGAGGGTGGGGCTGATGGCCTCCTCATACAGCAAGAAACCAACGCGCGGAGATTTTAACCAGAGAAAAAATATATAAACTTAAGACTGTGGATCTGTATGATCAGAATGAGCAGAATTAACTCTCCAGAATACATGAGAAATATTATAAAATACACGAGCAATTTATTTAATAATCTTTGCATGTATTAAATCACCTTAGTGAGCTTCTATAGATTAATCAGAATCTTATTAATTTTAATGTTGGTTTTACTATTTTTAGTATAGCTATCCTAGTGATGAATAACTAGTTTTCTTTTTTATTTGTTTTTATTTTCTTTTATAAACAGATTTTTAAGCTTTTTTGTGATTTTGTTTATATTATTTAATTTTTGTTTTAATAGGACCGTCATATCCATAGCACTAAGGTTCCTTTAGGTAGTTAATAGGCATCCTCTAGCCAACTTCCTTACGGCTTTGATTGGTCAGAATCATATTATTAACTGTGTAGAAAATTAAAGCAGATCTGCCAACCTTACTCTATTATTCAGAATAATTTTTCTTAAAGTTCTTTTGATGAAAGAAGAAGGAATTTCGTTCTCTAGAAAACTTTCTAATAGTATATTAATGTGGTAATTGAAATCCAAATTGTTGCTGCAAATTCTTGAAATTCTTAGGACCTGAGAAATTAGTACATTCTCAATTACTTTGGTTGAAATGTTATTATTCCAGTGTAGATATTTAATTACTTTGAAAGGAAAATTAACTCTTTTATCAAAGAGGCTAATAGATGGGTTACCTCTGTTGAGCTTAATGCTTAAGTCTAGGAACTCAAGTTCCTGATTACTGTGGTTGGTTTTACATAAGTTAAGAGAGCTAGGATAGATATTATCAAAATCACTCTCTATAACTTCTGAATTATTGATACACAGCAGATCATCAATATATCTAAAAGTGTAAAGGTAGTTATCTGAGCAGTGGGGTGATTTTTAATGAATTTATATTCCTTAAAGAACAGGAATAGATTAGCGATATTTGTGGACGTTGATGTTCCCATTGGAATACCGTTCACTTGCTTATAGAGAGTATTATTATATAAGATATGGTTATTTTTTATGCAGCAATTGAGATAAGAGTTCCAAGTTCCTACATCAACAAATTGGTTAAGTTTAAATTCTGCATACAGCTCTTTAAAGGTAGTGATTATATCTGATAGAGGCAGATTAGTATATAGGTTTTCAAAATCATAACTATTAATATCTAGGGGACAAACTTTGAGTATAGTAGAAATTACTTCTGCATTATTATTAATTATCCAAAAAACTCTGTACATCAAGTTAGAACAGTTTCTAATGTGTTTCAAAACCTTCTTTAAGACATCTTCAAAAGCAAGATCTATTTTCTTTTTATGACTCCTTACTCCACTAGCTATGAACCTGAACTTTACAGGATCCTTATGAAACTTAACCGTTGCAAAAAGAAATGGAAATTCAGGCCCATATCTTCTAGTTTGTGGAATTTTAAGTTTCTTGAAGAATGCCTTAAACCGATTTTCTAACTGCTTGGTAGAATAACTTACGGGCTCGTATGTTACTCTATTATTGAGTTCCATAGTTAACAATTCAAAATAGAACTTCTTACAGATAATTGCAAAATTATTGCTAGCTTTATCCGTAGTGGTAAAAATAAATTGGTCTTGTAGTTTGAGAGTGACCTTTTAGCTTCTCCAGAGAAAAAGAGATTTCTGTCGAAACAAAAGTCCAGACCTGCCAACTCACCGGTGAAGCTATTGATTATATTATATTTCCATTCTGCAAAGGCCTCAATAGGCTGATTGTACGTTAAACTGGTTTTTACGATGTACTTATTTACATCTTGAGTGAAGCTCTCAAGAATCCTTTCTTTGGAAATTGTGAAGGAAGGTCTGAATTTAGAGCCATACTCTAATAAATTCCTAAGCTTTTCATTTTCAACATAACTCAAGTTTCCGGTGATAATATGGTTGTAATTCTTATCATAGTGAACTGTTTCTTTATGTTCATCACAAGAACAAGTAGTAATTACAGGAATGTAGCTCGAAGAGTTAAGTTTGTAGTTTTTAACTATTGACCCTAAGGTCTTAACATATTTAAAACTTACAATAGACTGGTGCCTGTGGATGGGAAAAAAATTGCATTATTGTAGAACAGCTTCCTTACATTGAGATTATCGTAGGCTTTATTTAGGAACCTGATGGTAACAAAATTACTGGAAAATTCTTTAAGAGAAATTTTATCTTTAAGAATATGTTTAAGAATGTCCAGAACCAAAGCAAAAACATGCTTATCAACATGGTCAGCAGTTTCATTCCAGAATTTGAAAAAACATTTAAGGACAGAGTGCTTGAAGGACTTGAGAATTTTGTAAGTATTTTTAACAAAATTAGTGCCAGTTTTAAAGCTTTTCCAGAGTTTTAAGCAAGTTAGCAAAATCAACTTTGCTTGATGTGCGAAATAACCTCTGTCCTCTATTACCTCTAGAGCAGCTCTTATTATTAACAAGAAAGAAGAGTTCACGAATTGAAAATTTATGCTGATTATGCTTATTGTCAGATAGAGTGAATTAAGGCCATAGGGATAAAGAGACTGATGCTGCAAAATTTCAAGGGATTCAGTTTCTAGCCGAGCATAGAGGTCAGGAATAATATGTAGTACCTCTATTTTCACTTTGTCAAAACCATGAGTATGGAAATGCTCTAATTCAAAGGTAGAGTACTGGTTGGCGTTTGTGGAGGGTTCACTCCTGAATTAGAGAACTTGTTTACTAGAGACCTGTGACCATTAATCCTAAGATGAAGAGGATTTTTACTTTGGCCAATATAGCTAAGGTTGCAGACAGTACAGGTGAGCTTTATAGATGGTATTGTAGGCTTTGCAAAACTTGTTGGAGCAATTATCCTCAACAGAAGAATACAGGTTAGGATCTGCAGATTTACATGTCAAACAACGTTTGTCATTTCATAACTTTAGATTACCTTTGCCAGCGAGTTCATACACTATGGGAAAGGGTGCTAGCCTAACTGCGGGAGGACTTAAAATATCTGAGCTGACCTCCAATCCATTCATCGTCCTTAGAACTCCACTTGGGCCAAACATACAAATTCTGAGCAAACCAACTAGGAAAAACTTTTAGAAATAAGCAGTCCAAGAAAAGACCAAACTCGAGTATAAACTACACTCCAAAAAGCTGCATCCAAAACATACTAAAAAGAAAAATTAGAAAATGAAAAAAAAAACCTCAAGTGAAAAAAAAAAAAAAAAAAAAAAAAAAAAAAAAAATAATAATAATAATAAAACGTTTCAACTAGAATTTGCGCATGAGCTGCTAAATAATAAATTGAAATTAGTTACTTAAGAGCAAAACTGAAGACTAAGGAAAAAATTTTAGAATTTAAAACGAAGGGTGCAAAAATAACCTGAAAATCAAAATGAAGGTTAATGGATGCAAGCGAAATTGTTAACTAGTGCTAGGTCATGCTACTCTACGGAGGACATGACTTATATATATATTTTTTAAACTATTTTAGGTGGGAATGTTACTTGCATCTATGGCCTTGCAGAAACCCATTTCCAACTAGGTCTTTGTGGAAGTGAGAAAATGCAGAGTTTTTGCTGGTCCTTGATAAAGCCAAGGCTCAGTATTCTCGACACCTTCTACATTCAGTTGATTTATTTTATTTTTTTATCTTTTCTCCTTTTACTCACACAGGTAGATACATAACCTTTTCTATGTTGTATTAGGTGTGAGTCAAAATTATATATGAATTTTTTGCTTAGGTATCTTCTTTATAGAATGTGAATTCTGAATTTTCAAAACTGCTGCGTTGCGCGTTTTGATTTTCAGGTTATTTTGCACCCTTCGTTTTAAATTCTAAAATTTTTTCCTTAGTCTTCAGTTTTGCTCTTAAGTAACTAATTTCAATTTATTATTTAGCAGCTCATGCGCAAATTCTAGTTGAAACGTTTTATTATTATTATTATTATTATTTTTTTTTTTTTATTTTTTTTTTTTTTTTTTTTTTTTCACTTGAGGTTTTTTTTTTTCATTTTCTAATTTTTCTTTTTAGTATGTTTTGGATGCAGCTTTTTGGAGTGTAGTTTATACTCGAGTTTGGTCTTTTCTTGGACTGCTTATTTCTAAAAAGTTTTTCCTAGTTGGTTTGCTCAGAATTTGTATGTTTGGCCCAAGTGGAGTTCTAAGGACGATGAATGGATTGGAGGTCAGCTCAGATATTTTAAGTCCTCCGCTCGGTTAGGCTAGCACCCTTTCCCATAGTGTATGAACTCGCTGGCAAAGGTAATCTAAAGTTATGAAATGACAAACGTTGTTTGACATGTAAATCTGCAGATCCTAACCTGTATTCTTCTGTTGAGGATAATTGCTCCAACAAGCTTTGCAAAGCCTACAATACCATCTATAAGCTCACCTGTACTGTCTGCAACCTTAGCTATATTGGCCAAAGTAAAAATCCTCTTCATCTTAGGATTAATGGTCACAGGTCTCTAGTAAACAAGTTCTCTAATTCAGGAGTGAACCCCTCCACAAACGCCAACCAGTACTCTACCTTTGAATTAGAGCATTTCCATACTCATGGTTTTGACAAAGTGAAAATAGAGGTACTACATATTATTCCTGACCTCTATGCTCGGCTAGAAACTGAATCCCTTGAAATTTTGCAGCATCAGTCTCTTTATCCCTATGGCCTTAATTCCACTCTATCTGACAATAAGCATAATCAGCATAAATTTTCAATTCGTGAACTCTTCTTTCTTGTTAATAATAAGAGCTGCTCTAGAGGTAATAGAGGACAGAGGTTATTTCGCACATCAAGCAAAGTTGATTTTGCTAACTTGCTTAAAACTCTGGAAAGCTTTAAAACTGGCACTAATTTTTGTTAAAAATACTTACAAAATTCTCAAGTCCTTCAAGCACTCTGTCCTTAAATGTTTTTTCAAATTCTGGAATGAAACTGCTGACCATGTTGATAAGCATGTTTTTGCTTTGGTTCTGGACATTCTTAAACATATTCTTAAAGATAAAATTTCTCTTAAAGAATTTTCCAGTAATTTTGTTACCATCAGGTTCCTAAATAAAGCCTACGATAATCTCAATGTAAGGAAGCTGTTCTACAATAATGCAATTTTTTTCCCATCCACAGGCACCAGTCTATTGTAAGTTTTAAATATGTTAAGACCTTAGGGTCAATAGTTAAAAACTACAAACTTAACTCTTCGAGCTACATTCCTGTAATTACTACTTGTTCTTGTGATGAACATAAAGAAACAGTTCACTATGATAAGAATTACAACCATATTATCACCGGAAACTTGAGTTATGTTGAAAATGAAAAGCTTAGGAATTTATTAGAGTATGGCTCTAAATTCAGACCTTCCTTCACAATTTCCAAAGAAAGGATTCTTGAGAGCTTCACTCAAGATGTAAATAAGTACATCGTAAAAACCAGTTTAACGTACAATCAGCCTATTGAGGCCTTTGCAGAATGGAAATATAATATAATCAATAGCTTCACCGGTGAGTTGGCAGGTCTGGACTTTTGTTTCGACAGAAATCTCTTTTCTCTGGAGAAGCTAAAAGGTCACTCTCCAAACTACAAGACCAATTTATTTTTACCACTACGGATAAAGCTAGCAATAATTTTGCAATTATCTGTAAGAAGTTCTATTTTGAATTGTTAACTATGGAACTCAATAATAGAGTAACATACGAGCCCGTAAGTTATTCTACCAAGCAGTTAGAAAATCGGTTTAAGGCATTCTTCAAGAAACTTAAAATTCCACAAACTAGAAGATATGGGCCTGAATTTCCATTTCTTTTGCAACGGTTAAGTTTCATAAGGATCCTGTAAAGTTCAGGTTCATAGCTAGTGGAGTAAGGAGTCATAAAAGAAAATAGATCTTGCTTTTGAAGATGTCTTAAAGAAGGTTTTGAAACACATTAGAAACTGTTCTAACTTGATGTACAGAGATTTTTGGATAATTAATAATAATGCAGAAGTAATTTCTACTATACTCAAAGTTTGTCCCCTAGATATTAATAGTTATGATTTTGAAAACCTATATACTAATCTGCCTCTATCAGATATAATCACTACCTTTAAAGAGCTGTATGCAGAATTTAAACTTAACCAATTTGTTGATGTAGGAACTTGGAACTCTTATCTCAATTGCTGCATAAAAAATAACCATATTTTATATAATAATACTCTCTATAAGCAAGTGAACGGTATTCCAATGGGAACATCAACGTCCACAAATATCGCTAATCTATTCCTGTTCTTTAAGGAATATAAATTCATTAAAAATCACCCCACCTGCTCAGATAACTACCTTTACACTTTTAGATATATTGATGATCTGCTGTGTATCAATAATTCAGAAGTTATAGAGAGTGATTTTGATAATATCTATCCTAGCTCTCTTAACTTATGTAAAACCAACCACAGTAATCAGGAACTTGAGTTCCTAGACTTAAGCATTAAGCTCAACAGAGGTAACCCATCTATTAGCCTCTTTGATAAAAGAGTTAATTTTCCTTTCAAAGTAATTAAATATCTACACTGGAATAATAACATTTCAACCAAAGTAATTGAGAATGTACTAATTTCTCAGGTCCTAAGAATTTCAAGAATTTGCAGCAACAATTTGGATTTCAATTACCACATTAATATACTATTAGAAAGTTTTCTAGAGAACGAAATTCCTTCTTCTTTCATCAAAAGAACTTTAAGAAAAATTATTCTGAATAATAGAGTAAGGTTGGCAGATCTGCTTTAATTTTCTACACAGTTAATAATATGATTCTGACCAATCAAAGCCGTAAGGAAGTTGGCTAGAGGATGCCTATTAACTACCTAAAGGAACCTTAGTGCTATGGATATGACGGTCCTATTAAAACAAAAAATTAAATAATATAAACAAAATCACAAAAAAAGCTTAAAAATCTGTTTATAAAAGAAAATAAAAACAAATAAAAAAGAAAACTAGTTATTCATCACTAGGATAGCTATACTAAAAATAGTAAAACCAACATTAAAATTAATAAGATTCTGATTAATCTATAGAAGCTCACTAAGGTGATTTAATACATGCAAAGATTATTAAATAAACTGCTCGTGTATTTTATAATATTTCTCATGTATTCTGGAGAGTTAATTCTGCTCATTCTGATCATACAGATCCACAGTCTTAAGTTTATATATTTTTTTCTCTGGTTAAAATCTCCGCGCGTTGGTTTCTTGCTGTATGAGGAGGCCATCAGCCCCACCCTCACTGCCCCCAGCGTCTAGGGAGTGGCGGAAGGGGTCAGCCATGTTCTCCTCTTGTGAGGAGAAAAGTTTTTGTCACACAAGAGGTAAGCTCTCTTCCTTGTTTTTGGGTTCTAGGTTTTATAAGTTCAATGTTTGTACTTCATGTACCTTTTCTCTGTCGTTTTTTAGCTTTTCAGCTTTTAGGCATTGGTTTGTCTGTTAACATTTTTGCGGGTTTTAACTCTTACTTTTCTTTGTAACTTTGAGCGTCTTTTGGGGTACCTAGGAACAGAAGAAGGCTAAGCTTGTTCCTTTTCTATGCGCTGTCTATGCGCTGTTTTTTCAAAGTAGTTAAGTTCTTAATAACTAATTAATTATGCACTTAAAGCACTGCTGAAATACTTTGTACATATTGCAACTAACTGTTTAAGGTATATAACTTTCACAAAGTTTTCTTTAGTTAATTATTATCTTTAACTTATTCTCGTTTTCGTGCTGTCATAAGTTGTAGAGTAGGGGGTTTTAGACTCAAGTTTTCTTTCAAAAATCTGTTCGTTATAAATTAACATTTCCTTTTTTAATCGCAATGTAAAATTTGGATTTCTTTTGCATTGTTTTTCAGGTTTAAATTCTCTCTCAAACGAACTTGGAATTTCGTTATAGCTGAAAATCATTTCTATCTATTATGTCACTCTCACAGCTTGAGTTCTCTTTTATCTTCTTCTCTCTGTTTAATAGTAACAGATGAAGAGCATGGGTCGGGCCATGAAGGTTAATGGATGCAAGCGAAATTGTTAATATATATATATATATATATATATATATATATATATATATATTGCCTTGCCTTTTATACATTTCCATTGCCTTTATTTATTTTTCTCCTGTATTTTTGGATCGGTGTATTTTTATTTTGTCTTTATGTTTTGCTATATTATATACTGCATATACAGTATATTGTTTGTTTGGGGTTTAACGACCAACATTAGCAACTAGCCCATCCTTAATTTAAGGCCACTGGCTCCAGCAAAGGGAGAGAGCCAGTGACGTAAGTCAAACAGAACATCTATGCCTCACTGGGATTCGCACCAGGACCCATCTCGGACGAATGGTCAAAAGCTAGCGCTTAGACCCCTGCACCACCGGCACGACCTATATAATTTACATCAAGACTAGAAATCGCTCTGATGATAGGAACGGAAATAACTTCACGCAGTTCACGTCGAAATCGTTCAGTGTGCGCACGTGTATTTGTATCTTTAATTGGTATTCATTAACGATGTTTACGATAGTTTTTCCAATAATAAATAAGGCACTGGTTCAAAATAAATGTGTAACATGAAGTCCGAAGGACTCAAACTCTCACTTTTTTCTTCCTTCCTATGAAAAACCCTACCTCAAATCCCTCGAATTCGACTTACTCGATGTTTCCCAAGAATGTGTATGTCGTGTGTATTGAAGGTTAACTGTATTCCTCTACAGCGCTGTGCGCGCGACCTAGTTACGAGTTTTCGTTAGAGCAAGATGTTCGTTTACGCACCTGTCTTTATAACACGTACTTTATTCTTTCCCTTAGAGCACTAGCTCCAAAGGAAATAATAGGTGCACTACTCAGTTTCATTTCAGGCATATGGAAACTGATTCACAGATTCTTGAGTTTACAGGGAAAATTTACTGAATGAAGCAGATCCCTGGCCGGTTAGGAGAACATCATGTGGATTTCTGCTTTCGTTTTAAAAAACATGGGGTTTTAAGGAAGTATGGGATTCAAAAACACAGGGTTTAACTACCACAAAGTGAGCAACTCTGATAGGGTTATAAGAAGTCGCCGTTCCTAAAGGGAAGGGAAGTATCCTGAGTCGTAGGAATGCGCACATCCTGTACTTCATCCGGAATGGGAAGCAGGTCCCAACATGTGTAGTGTTCCTTAATATTTAAAACGTGTACATGTAGCTTAGAGAACACTACGTAAAGTATGTTCTTATTCCCTCACTTTAAGTGAAACAGGAGTCACTAAAGTTCAAGATATATATATAGAGAGAGAGAAAGAAAGAGAGAGAGAGAGAGTTATGAAACAACAACAAAGGAATATCGAACAAAACAGTTTTGTGAAGACAGGAACATGGAAAAAGTAAAAATAAAATGAAACTGAAAAAACCAGGTAGCCTTCATCAGGAGAGCAAAAACCCGGGGAGAGGCTTTTCTGGTATCAGTGAACGACTAGGAAAAGCCTATAGTCGACTGATTCTGCTCCCGAAGCCACTAAATCAAGACATGTCAGGATGAGAAACATCCGAATGCTAAAAAAACTGTAGAAAATAAAGAAACGATAGCTCACTCAAAGATGGTGCGAAACCCTGCGGCCGGACAAACAGCTGAGCAACCACTACCACTGAAATATGAAGGGAAGGAACAAGAAATAAATAATTAACACGGAGATGTTGTAAAAGAATTTGGGCAAAAACGGGGATCCTAATTGGCCGAACCAGGTGAGCGTAACAATACATGCAAGACTGTGTATGTAGATGTTCTTCAGCCACAGGGGAAAAGTCAAGTGGCATTTGGTGTTACCTGCTGAATTTAAATTTGTAAGGTCCTATGTTAGTACAGAGTGTTGATGTGTAATTTAAAGCTGGGGGAGGTAGAATTAAGATTAAGAATTAGTTGATGTATGTAACGTCTGAGAAAGTGGACTGGAACATTATTATTTTTAAATTTAATGACTAAGTTGCTGAGGTTTTCGGTAATGTTTTCAGTGTTAGAACATATTCTGGCAATGCGGTGAAAGTGAGAAATAATGACATTACTGTGTATATCATTAGAGACATTAGAAGAACAGTGGGTGAAGAATTTTATATCAAAATTAAAATCATGTCTTTTATCGTAGAGGTCGATCCGACAGCCCATTTTTTTGTTGATGAAAATGTCAAGGTCCAGAAAGTTCACATGATTGGATGTACTATTAGTTTTTTCCAAGGATAGGTCATTGGGATAAATTGCTTAACTCATTTGTGAGAAACGGGAGTTATTGAAGACAATGATATCATCGATGTATTTCATAACGATCCCGGGGTCATTGGGTTGAGTAGCAAGGAACGCAGATTCGAAGTGGTGTAGGTAAAGATTTTCCAGACTGCTTGAGAAACTGCTACCCATTGGAATCCCGCGAGTATGCTCGTATCCTACGGCTGCATAATTATGGATAATGCAGAAGTCTGTGAGGTAGTGCCAGTACTGTGAAGTGATGCTGTTATCCTTGACATTTTCATCAACAAAAAAATGGGTGCTCGGATCGACCTCTGCGATAAAAGACAAGATTTTAATTTTGATATAAAATTCTTCACCCACTGGTCTTCTAATGTCTTTAATGATATACACCTTAACGTCATTATTTCTCAGTTTCGCCACATTGCCAGAATATGTTATAACACTGAAAACATTACCAAGAACCTTAACAACTTAGTGATTAAATTAAAAAAAAAATGTTCCAGTCCACTTTCTTAGACGTTACATACATCAACTAATTCTTAATTTTAATTCTACCTCCCCCAGCTTTAAATTACACATCAACACTTTGTACTAACATAGGACCTTACAAATATAAATTCAGCAGGTAACACTAAATGCCACTTGACAGGTCCCCTGCGGCCGAAGAATATCTACATACACAGTCTTGCATGTATTGTTACGCTCACCTGGTTCGGCCAATTAGGTTCCCCGTTTTTGCTTAAATTCTTTTACAACATCTCCGTGTTAATTATTTATTTCTTGTTCCTTCCCTTCGTATTTCAGTGGTAGTGGTTGCTCAGCTGTTTCTCCGGCCGCAGGGTTCGCACCATCTTTGAGTGAGTTATCATTTCTTTGTTTTCTACAGTTTTTTAGCATTCGGATGTTTCTCATCCTGACATGTCTGGATTTAGTGGCTTCGGGAGCAGAATCAGTCGACTATAGGCTTTTCCTAGTCGTTCACTGATACCAGAAAAGCCACTCCCCGGGTTTTTGCTCTCCTGATGAAGGCCACCAGGATTTTTTTCAGTTTCATTTTATTTTTACTTTTTCCATGTTCCCGTCTTCACAAAACATTATTTTTTTCGATATTCCTTTGTTGTTGTTTCATAACTATAATTCGCTAAATACTTCAGTCTGCTGCATATTGCGCAACCGAGATATCAGCTTCACAATATTATACTTTCGTTTCATTGTATTTCACTTATGATTTTTGGGACTTCAGTTACAGTCTTAAAAATTTCTTGTGTTATTATATATATGGGATGTAAGGTCAGGTGATGCGTAACATCACAGCCTCTCCTTGAAAAATGTCAACCCCGCCTTCTCGTGGTGCATCCTGTTCCCACTAAAGGGGCTCTGACTACCGCCAATAGCGGTATAACTACACCATCGGGATTAGAGGAAATGCTATCCCACACTCACCAACCCGCTTGGCCAGCGTGGTGAGTTATGGCCAAACTCCTCCAAAATGACTCCACAACTTACATCTTGGCCCTCAGTCTCCGGCAGCAGGAATGTACCTGGCCAAGGCAGCGCCCAGTGCGACATGAAGACAGAGGGTGCTAAGAATCCCCAGAGGACCGGACTAGGCTGCCATCTGATGCTGACCTTGGCTACGTATAATGGACGCTCCCTATCTTCTGATTCAAGGCTTCTTGAATTGGAAGAGGAACTACAAAGGATCAAGTGGGGCATCGTCGGGCTAAGTGAGGTAAGGAGAAAAGGAGAAGATCTCATTGAACTGAAAAGTGGACATCTCTTCTACTATCGTGGGACGGATACTGGCAGAACTAGTGGTGTTGGATTTATAATAAACAAGAAACTGAAGGATAAAGTTGTATAAGTTGAAAGTTCCTCTGACAGAGCTGCACGACTCGTTATCCAACTCTCGAAAAGATACCAGGCTCAGATTATTCAAACTTATGCACCCACCACAAGTCATCCTGAAGAAGAATATGAAGAATTTTATTAGGAAATTCGTCATCTAAATAATAAAGGTAAACAGCACTTGAAGATAATTATGGGAGATTTCAATGCAAAAATAGGGCAACGGCAACAGAATGAAACTTCAGTAGGTAAATTCGGTCACGGCAACAGAAACCAGCGTGGAAATACTCTCGTTGAGTTTGCAGAGGCAGAAGGGTTTTTCATCTTGAACTCCTTTTTTCAGAAAAAGCCACACAGGAAATGAACATGGAGACATCCAAATGGGACGACAAGTGAAATTAATTTTATTAGGTGTAACAAAAAATTTGTCATAGAAGACTGCAGTGTGCTAAACAAGTTCAACACAGGTAGTGGTGACCATAGATTGGTGAGATGTAAGATGCACCTCAACACTAAACTTGAGCGTGGCAAGCTCATAAGACAAACAAAATATATTGACATAACCAACCTTAAAAAACACCATTATACCTTCAAGTTGGAACTGAAGAACAGATTCTCTGCTTTAGAAGGCCTAACATCGGAAGAAATGGATATTTCTGAAGTTAACAGAAAAGTAACCAAAGCTCTTATGGAAACAGCAACAAAATTAGCTGGGTCTAAGAACAAGTTGCATGTGAACAAATTATCAGGAAAAACCAAAATGTTGATGCAAAAAAGAAGAGAGATGAGGACAACTAAAGAAGATGTGACTTCCAAAGTGGAATATATAGAGCTATGCAAGACAGTACGAAAAAGTATCACTGAAGACGTAAGGAAATTCAACTGTGAACTAGTGAGGGAAGCAATTGAAAACAACCAAAGCCTAAAGATAGCAAAGGGACATCTCAGTAAGGGAAGAAAACAGATTATGCCACTGAGAAAAGAAGATGGTTCTGTAACAAGAAATAGAGGCGAAAGTTTGACAACAGTGAAAGATTTCTACTCCAAATTATATGAAAGGGATGATACATGTACTCCAGACATCATGAAAGGTACCAGTACCAGAGTTCCTCCAGTCCTCCCAGCAGAAGTTGCACATGCAATCAAGAACATGAAGCGGGGGAAAGCTCCAGGAGAAGATGGAATTACTGTAGACATCATACAAGAAGCAAGTGGAGAAATCGAAACAGTACTCGCCCAAATTTTCACTCGATGCCTTAATGAGGGGATGATTCCTGAGGATTGGAACACCGCTACAATGATCCTGCTACATAAAAAAGGTGACATTGAGGATCTCGGGAACTACAGACCTATCAGCCTCCTATCAGTGGTTTATAAAATCTTTACTAAAGTTCTTTCACACCGTTTGAAGGTAACACTGGACATGGCTCAACCGAGAGAACAAGCTGGATTCAGGAGTGGCTACAGCACAATAGATCAGTTCCACGTACTGAGAGAACTAATTGAAAGAGCGAGGGAATAAGAATTTCCATTGTGCATGGCTTTTATGGATTATGAAAAAGCCTTTGATTCGGTGAAACCATTAGCAGTTACAAGGCTCTGAAATCCTGTGGTATTGAAGATGCATACATTAATATTATTAATAACATCTATGAAAATGCAAGTGCAAAGATTCGGCTGTTTGAAAATACAACACACATAAAATTTGGAAAGTGAGTGAGACAAGGTGACACCATATCTCCAAAGCTCTTTAATGCCACATTGGAGGGTGTCTTTGAGTCGCTGAGCTGGAAAAACAAGGGGATAAAGATTAATGGAGATTATCTAACCCACTCTCGTTTTGCTGATGACGTAGTCATTTTTGCAACTACCCCATCAGAGCTGCAGAGTATGATCCAGGAACTTGCTGACAAGAGTAAAGAAGTGGGATTAAAAATGAACTTTCAGAAGACAAAAGTGATGTTCAATGCTTTTACAAGAAATGAAGATTTATCGATTGATGGAGAAAAGCTGGAGATAACAGGCACGTACGTTTATCTTGGACAGCAGATATCAAGTGAGGGTCACATTGATGAAGAAATTAATCGGCGTACAAAACTTGCCTGGAGAGCTTTTGGAAGAAACAGCATAATTTTCAAGAGCAATACGCCATTATGTCTTAAAAGAAAAGTGTTTCATCAATGCTTCCTTCCAGTGCTTACGTATGGTGCAGAGACGTGGACCTTAACTAAAAGAGACATACAAAGGCTGCAGGCAACTCAAAGTAGCATGGAGAAGTGCATGCTTGGTGTAACCAGGAGAGATAAGAAGAGGAACTCGTGGATCCGAAAAATGACAAGAGTGGAAGACATCATGATCAGAGTTAAATACCTGAAATGGCAATGGGCAGGACATACTGCCAGAAGGACAGATCATCGATGGACAGCCGAAATTTTAGATTGGATTCCAAGAGACAGGAAAAGACCCAGAAGAAGACCACATGGGAGATGGGTGGATGAAATTCGAAAGTACGCAGGAGTGACATGGAGGCGACTGGCACAAGACAGACCGTTGTGGAGGAAACTTGGGGAGACCTTTGTCCAGCAGTGGATTGATAATGATTGACAATGATGATGATGATATATATATACAGGGTGATAAGAATCGACAGCACAATAAACCTACCGGACGATTCCTCGTGGAGAAAGAAGCCGAAAACCGTTGTCCGTTGTTAGATCGGACGTCGCATTGCGGAGATATGCACGCCGAAAGTTTCGTAACGTCACATCCGGTAACGCACAAGCTCGTTGAAGAGCGACGTGGATAGTTCTACAGACGCACGTATCACAAGGCAATCAAGCCCCCTCCCCCTCGGTGTCGCAGTGGTCTAAGGCGATGGCTTCTGATCATTTGTCCGAAAGGGGTCCGGGTTCGAATCGCGGTAAAGAATGGATGTTGTGTTTGTCCTACGGCACTGACTCTCTCCCTTCCCTGGAACCACTGGTCCTAAATTCAGGACGGGCAGCCCTCTGAGTTGCTCACGGTGTTCGTTAAACCTCCAGTTAAAAAATAAAAAAATAAAAAGGCAATCAACATTTAAAAATGCTGCACGGGGTGGGTATGCAAATTCGAAGGACATGGTGGCGTGAAACCATCAATTGTACACCTGAGCGATACGGAAGGTAGGGATAAAAAGGGTTGGCGACAGTAGCCGGTAAGTTCATACTGCGCTGGTACATTTGACAGTCGTGTGGGTGGCGATATGTCGTACAGTTTGAGAGAGTATTGTGACATGTATCTCCTATTGGGGGAATAACATGGTTCAGCATTGCGTGCAGTAAGGGCCTACAGCCTGCGATATCCAGCACGACAGCACACGGACGCCTACGTCATACGGCGGCTTGACGCTAGAATGACGTCACTGTCTACACTTGGTCGCACCACGTCCAAGTGTAGACAGTGGCGCTGGACCCTCTGTGAGAACACCATCCCTCGAGGTTGCCATACTAGAGTTCATAGAGGAGGAGCGACCGACCAGCAGCCGTGCCATCGCGCGACAGTTCGGTGTGCACCAAAGTACCGTACTTGCCGTTCTCCACGACGAAGACCTGCATCCATATCACATCACTCGGGTTCAAGGCCTAAAACCACAGGATTATCCTCGAAGACAGGCATACTATGAGTTGCTGCTACAGTAACATGCTACCGTTAATAGTTTCATCCGCCGGATCTTATGGACTGATGAAGCAAGGTTTACAGGTCAGGGTATCTGCAACACCCATAATAGTCATGTTTGGGCATTGGACAATCAGCACGCAACACGTGAACCCCCTCACCAGGTCCGGTGGTGCGTTATTATCTGCTGTGGTATAGTGGGCGATATCCTAATTTCTTCCCGAACGTGTCACAGCTGCAACTACATGGTTTTCCCGCGTGATATTCTGCCGGACTTAGTAGAAAACGTACCATTGGCTGTTCTCAGCAATATATGGTTCCAGCATGAAGGAGCGCCGGCGCATTACGCTGAAAATGTTCGACAGTGGCTCGATACGGAATATCCCGATGGATAGCTTGGCCGTGGTTTTCCTGTCGTATGGCCAGCTGGATCTCCGGATCTTAACCCATTGGACTTTTTCCTCTGGGGTCATCTAAAGAAACTGGTATATCGACGGTCTGACAACAGCCTGAACGACCTTTTGGCCACCTTACACGCGGCTCCCACAAGTGTAACCCCTGTTACGCCGCAATGCGTGCAGATGTCTATTCCTGGGCGGGTGCCGCCTGTTCCGCATTACAAGGTGGTCATCTTGAACACATGTTGTAATATGACACGAATCTACGTGTTTTATCATTTGTGTTGTAGTGGTGCACAACAATAAATTACATGCTTTCTGTCAAAGTGTTTGGGTAAGTTATTTATAATGTCTGTATTCTTCCCGGATGTGACGTCACGAACTTTCGGCGGGTATATTTCTGGAATGCGACGTCCGATCGGATAAGGAACAACGGACAACGGTTTTCGGCTTCTTTCTGCACGAGGAATCGTCAGGTAGGTTTATTGTGCGGTCGATTCTGATCACCCTGTATATATGTATATTACACAAGTAATATATTACACAAGTAATATATTACACCGATGAGCCATTACATTATGGCCACCCACCAAATAAGCTGTAGGACCACCTTTAGCTTGCAAAACAGCGGCCTCTCGGTAAAGCATCGATTTGATGAGGTGGGGATATGTATCCTGGGATATCTGGTACCATAACCTCAGCAGCAGATCCTCCAGTTCCCGTACATTTTGGGGTGGTGGATATTTAGCGAGAACCCGTTTTTCCAAGTCAAACCACAAATGTCCGATTGGGTTCGTGTCAAGTAAATTTGGAGGCCAGGGCATTAACAGAAAGTCACCAGCAGGTTCCTTGAACCACTCCTTCACGATTCTGGCGGTGTGGCATGGCACATTATCCTTCTGGATAATGTTGTTAGCCATCACCAGCAGGGAACACAATTTCCATGAATGGGTGAATTTGGTCCGCAACGATGTTCAGATACCTGTCAGTTGTCAGGGATTGTGATATTCGGATAACGGGGCCTAAAGTGCCCCAAGAAAACATCGACCCCAGCATAACACCGCCGTCGCCGGCCTGTTTCCGCCCAACAGTGCATCCAGGTGCCATAGTCTCCTTTGGTAATCGGCGTACCCGCGCTTGGTAGTCTATGTGATGCACCAGGAATATTTGATTCGTCAGACCAAGACACTTTCTTCCAATCCTCCACGGTCCAATCTCGATCTTGGGCCCATTTCATGCGTTGTAGGCGATGATGTGCAGTGAGCATGGGGACCGGGCTGGGTCTTCGGCTACGCAGGTCCATGCGCAGAAGGCTGCGATGAAATGGGTGCTGTGACGCATTGCCCTGATCCCCACTGTTGTAGCTGCGGGGCGGGCGATTTGTAGCATTGTGGCTCTGCGGTCGCTGTGAGCAATGCGTGACAGTCAGGTACCCCTCCTCTATGGCATCAATGAGCTGCGGGCGACACACGTTTGGACGACGGTTCTACTTTTAGCTATTTGTGCACCACTTTTGATACGTACTCACTACAACGGCACCTGAACAACCCACAAGCCGCGCCGTTTTCGAGATCGTAGTTCCGGGGCTCCGCGCCATCACAATTTGTCCTTTCTCAAACTTCGATAAATCGGCTGCTTTTCCCATTCTGACTCTGAACACTCTGCTTACCGAAAGCCGGTCCTCAGGTTATGTATATATACTGCTCTGTGAACTTCATTTGCGCCACCGTTCGGTCTTCAGGCTCGCTCATTTCTCTAGGCTGGGGTGGTCATAATGCAATGGCTTATCGATGTATAAATTTTTGTATATATGGACACCACAGATCGGCAGACGCGATCTAATGAATAATACAGCTTGCAGCTTCTACGAATACTACACCACACTTTGTCTTCTAGTTCCAGACATTATACGTTCTTAGCTTGTGAAACATGAACAAATGATTCACTTTTGACCTCAAAACTGCAGCCAACATGACATTCATTGAGCGAAAAAATATAGCATTAAGTTTGAAACGCTAAAATGAAAAGAATTCAAAATTTACATGGAGGACAATTTAGAAGACAACTAAATTCGATTATACGTCATACACGGACGACTAAACCAGAAACGTGCGCCTGTGACTCTTCGGGCACCGGGTTCGCCATATAGACCTGCATAACTCATTTAGGTGTTTCCTCTTCATTCTTTGTTTTCACAATTTTTCATTTTATGATATCGATACGATTTTTAGCACGTCTTTTGTAAAAAAGATCATGCTTATGTTACCGATTTGTCCTTCCGTCTGTGGAGACATATCACTGCAACTAATACAGTACGATTTGCAAAAATTATTTTCGCATTGGAAAGCTTGATAAAATCCGAATGATAATCCTTTATTTCGTTCTTTTATACGATGCACAATTTCGCCGCTAGAGGACGGAAACGCAGATGATGTCGATTTCAAAATACATTTTATTCCGTATATTTGTTTTTAAACATCTGATTGAAAACTTTATTTGCCGCCGCGGTGGCGCAGTGGTCGTTGAACAGACAAGTCGCATATTTTTCGGCTCCTGCGTAGAAGTCAACGTTCGTTAGTTTACTTGTTCTTTTTGTGGTATTTCGTCGTTTTGTGTTTTGGTTACAGTGTTTCGTACCCTCGCTTCACGAGCAGTGAGGCTGAGTGCCAAGTGGGTGCTCATTTTTTGTTTTTTTTTTCATTTTCGTGTGTCGTCAGTTACGACGCATGAGTTTTGGTGGGCCAGTGGTCGAGAATGTCCACTACCACTGTGAATAAGTCACCGTCGTCTACAGCTGCTTCGTCGATTGCTGATATGTCTTCGCTTCTTAGTTCTGTGCCTTCTTCGGGGAATGTTGCGTCGACTAGTGCTGCTGGACTTCCAAAAACTGTGCTTCTGGTCACCCGTGTGCCGGCTGCGTCTAATATTCCTGGTTCTGCTAGTTATACTTCAACATCGTTCGCACAAGCTGTGGGAAGTACCTCATATATTTCTAGTGATTCGGCACCACATTTCAAACGTGTAGCTTCGGCGTTGAAAATTATTCTTCCAAGTGATTCGCCGCAAGGTAAGCAGTTGTCGTCTGCCTTATTGTTAAGTGTTTTCATTCCTGCTTTGCGTGACACCCCCTCCCCCAGTATCTGCATGCTGTGTCGAAGGTCGTTCCAGCCGAAAGCATTGTGTCCATTATTCACTTGGGTGGAGGGGTGGTTGTTCACTTCACCCACCAGCAAGCAGTAGATTTAATTATATTTCATGGGGTTGATATTGGGTCCTTTCATCTACAACCTGTCGCTGCAGCCCAAAGACCAGTTACGGTGACCCTCTCCTGTACCAACGGCTGTTCCTGATTCTCTGTTGATTGATGCCCTCAACACGATGGGTCGTGTTGTGGGAGTGACCAAGATTCTTCCAGCTACAGCCCGTGATTCCCCCCTGAAACATGTGCAGGGTGGGCGCCGCCAGTACCGGGTTATTTTCCAACTTCTCAGTCAATTGCGGAACGCCCTGCAACTCTGGAATTAGTCACTGATACCCGGACGTACATTTTTAATCTTTTTGCAGGGGTTCAGTGCTTCCGCTGTAAAGGGGAAGGTCATCTCGCTTCTGCTTGTCCTCATGCTACTCCTGGTGCTAGATCTGATTCTTCATTAGCTACTACAGTTAAGGTGGCCGCTGCCCCTGCGGATGTTGTGCAGGCCGCTGAGGCACCTGCTCACATTCTACCTTCATCAATTTTGCCTGCTGTTTCTCCAGTCGTTCCTTCCCTCCCGGTTCCTGTCGTCGTACTGGATGATTTGGAGCCCTCCAATGAGGATTTTCCATCGCTGGAAGTGTCTGCACCTAAATCACAACGTAAACGCCCCAGCTCACCTGGTGTTTCTACTCGCTCTTCTCGTTCGTCTCAACGTCTTCGGTCCAAGAAACCAGCCCATTCTACCTCGGGTTCACCTAGCCATCATGAGCCAAATTCTGATTTACTAGTTTCGAACCGATTCGCATGTCTCCAGGATGATGACGTTATGGACACGGTTGCCCCTGATCCTGATGACACTGCAATGGTTGACTCTGACGATGATTCTCCTTCTCCTACACTTCTTGACATTTCTACTATGTTTGAAGAACTTGCGGTGCCTTTGCACCCTCTTACCTTATCTGATCTGTATGCATTGACCACTCGCCCGCGTAAGGCGAAGTTGATCACACTACCTTGCATTAAGAGTAAGCTTCACTTGCTGCCTGAAATGATTGCACAGCTAAACCAGTTCCATGCATTTATAACTAATGTTACTTTGCCTGGCGGGACTGAGCAATATGCTCGCCGTCTGGGATACTTACTCAAGATTTTGAGGGCTGAACTGAAAGGCTGGATGCAACCTACCAGTGATGTACTTGTTAACACTACTTAGCTTTAATTGTAGAGGGCTTGCGTCTTCTGCGGCGAATGCTTTGGTTTACGAGGACGTTCGTTACCTGGGGGCTAATATCCTCCTTCTCCAGGAGACGAACTGTTCCTTGGATGCCGGGTGTTCCCGCTGGAGACGCTGGCCGTACATTTTTTATCATAATTACCGGACCCATCTCAGGTCTGGTATCGCTATAGCGTTTCATGTGCGTTTTCATTCTTCCCTTTCTGATCTTGTTGAGTCACAGAGTCTGCTGGGTTCTTTTCAACATATTTCTTTTTGTTTTTGTTCTAAACGTATTCATGTTTTCAATATCCATATTCCGCAGTCTGCTACGGATGCAGACCCTCTCCTCCAACATCTTTCTTCTATCCTTTCGACCCTCCACCCAAATGATACAGTCATTGTTGCAGGCGATTTCAATTGCACTTTGCAACCCGGTTTTGACCGAGATGGTTCAACCAAAAGCCGTTCCGACCTTGTTTCCAATCTGACTCAACTCGTTGTTAATTTTGATTTGATTGATGCATTCCGTTCCCTCCATCCCCGGTCCAAGGAATTTTCCTGGTTCCCCCGGCTGCTTCACGCTGTGTCGCAGCACGCCTAGATAGATTCTATGTTTCCAGTTTTCTCCATTCCTCTCTAGTTGAAATTACTCATCATCCTTCCGTTTCGTCAGATCATCGCCCCGTTCTTTTAAAACTTTTTTTGCATTCTTCCTCTGTTCCCCCTTCCCCAGTCTGCCGATTCAGTTTTAACTGATCCTCTTTTCTGTGCTGAAATTCGCTCTTTGATCTCGTCGTCTGTGCAACAACTTTCTTCGTCTGACGACCCAGTGGCTCTGTGGCTTTCCACGAAAATTTCGATTATTTCTTTCGCACGTCAGTTTTCTTTCTCTTCCCGTACTTCTCGCTTTCAAGATATTGATGTTCTCCGTCGTAAATTGCAGACTATTTCTCCTTCTGATCCTTCTTTTCCCGTGTTTCAAGCTCAACTTCGTCGTATTCTGTTTACTTTTGCTTCAACAGCCATTACTCGTCTGAAATTCACTCACTTGCGTTTTCACGACGACCCCTTTTCTAGTTTGAAGTCCCTTGAGGAGTATCATGTTAAAAGCAACAGAATTTCCTTTCTTTCACTACCTGACGGATCTACAGTTACCGACCCTTATCGTATCTGTGAACTTACTTTTTCCCATTATTCGGATCGTTTTCAACACCGACTCCTTTCTCCTGCAGATACCTCCCCTCTTCTTCATGTCCTCCCTCAGGTTCCACATTGTTTTTTTGATTCTCTTGTTTCTCCTATCTCTCCTTCTGACGTCCGCTCTGCAATTTCCAGTCTGAATGACCGTTCTTCCCCTGGCGCGGACGGTCTTCCGCTCTCATTTTATAAGAAGTTTCTTCCTTCTCTCCTCCCGCTTCTGGTTGCTTGTTTTAATGCCGTTTTTACTTCTTCAAATTTTCAGTCTTCTGATTTCACTTTTGCTCTTCTCCGTCTCATCCCCAAAACCGGAAACCTTGGTCTTTTTTCTAACTGGCGTCCTATCTCTATTCTTAATACTGACTACAAAACCTTTGCTAAAATTCTCGCTATTCGCCTCAATCCCGTCTTTGCAGCATTTAATCCACCCCGATCAAACTTACACTATTCCCTCCCGTTCGATTACTACCAACATTTCCACCATTCGCAACTTATATTTTCTTGCTTCCCAATGTTCCGAACCTCTCGCAATTTTTAATATTGATCAGAAACAAGCTTTTGACTACATTAATCACTCTTATCTCTTTGCTGTTCTTCGTCATTTTGGCTTTCTTACTCTTTTCTGTCAAGCTCTTATTAATCTCTACTCTCACTCTTCTTTCCGTATTCGCACTTCCACATTCATGACAGCTACCATCCCCTTTGACAACGGGATCCGGCAGGGTTGTCCGCTTTCGGGTCAACTTTTTACGCTTGCATTTGAACCTCTCTTAATTTGTCTGCGTTCTCGTTTGTTTTCTGTGATTCCTCGCAGTATTGCTCCTACTCGTCACCACCGCATAGTGTTGTCTGCATATGCTGATGACCTCACTCTCTTTCTTCGCACTGAACGTTCTTTCGGTGTTGTCCTTTCTGCTTATCGTGAGTATGCTTCAATTTCCGGTTCCGAACTTAATATGTCTAAATCTGTCGGTCTGTGGGCCGGATCGTGGGTGACACACGGTGATCGCCCTTGGGGTGCCCGTTGGTCATCCTCGGTCATTAAACTTCTTGGTGTGTACGTTGGAAATACCGAGGCTGTTGCTGATGCCACATGGATTCCTTTGGTTCAGCAGCTCAATCGCCGTCTTGCTCCTTTTTGCCGGTTCAAACCTTTTTTGTCCTTTTTTAGCAGAGCACATCTGGTTTCTTCCTTTCTTCTTCCCATTTTGACACATTCGTGGTTTGCTTATTTTCCCTCGCCCATTTTTCTCCAATCCGCTCAACGTTTGATTACTGATTTCATCTGGAATAAAGTTCACTGGGTTCATCGTTCTACTCTCGTCCTTCCTCTGTCCTTTGGAGGTCTTGCCCTCCCAGATCTTTTTCAAAAATCTAATGCTATTCATCTTCAGACCTTTCTCCGTTCTTTTTCTCATCCTCAGATTTCATCGCTTACTATTGTTAATACTTTACTTTTCCCTCGCAGTCCGTTTCTCACTCTCGCTACTTTCCTCCGTATGGATCTGTTCCCCCTAATTCCAGATCACTTTCCCGATACTTATCGCACCGTTTTTTCCCTCTGGCATTCCTTATGTCCCGTCCGTCTCCCACCTACCTCAACTAATGATCTGCTTGCGGAACCTCTCTTTTACTCTTCTGCACTCCGTTCTCCCTCTTCACCGTACTTGTGCTTCTCCACCTGGTTCGCCAGTGGCGTGGTACAGGTATCCCAACTTGTAGATGCTTCTCTCCGCTGGAAGTCTCTTTCCCAAATCGACCCCCCTCTTGCTGACACTCCCTTACATCGCGCCCAACTCCGGTTGCTTCATTTTCAGCTTCAACGCCTTTACCCGTCCCTCGTGAATTCTTTTGGGTTAATTGTTTCTTCTTCGGCGTCCCCTTGCCTTCCTTTTCTGGTTTATTTGAATGATGTTCCCTTTCTGGTGCATCAAGTTACTGCAAAACTCTTGTACCGCCACTTTCTTACTTATTTTCGAGCACCTCTCGCTATTCCTTTTGTGCCTCCTGATGAAACCTCTCAGACATGGGTCAATTCACACATTTCTCTGGCTTCCCCAAAAGCAACTGATATTCATTGGCTACATCTTCATCGCCGCTTGCTCACACCACGAACTCTTCATCGTTTTGGTCGCCTGTCTTCTCCCTTGTGTTTTTTCTGTTCAACGCTCGGTGATGTTCATCACGCATATGACTCCTGCTTAGTTTTACAGCCTCTTTTTTCATTGATGTTTGCTCTTCTCTCCAAGGTCTGTCCTTCCTTTCACTCTGTTTCACATTACTATTTTCTTCGCCGTCATCATCCTTCCGCTGCTGTTCACAATCCAGTTTGCGCGTTTTTAATTTTGCAGGCCAAACTGACTATTTATTTATACTATCATACCAATGTTGATCGGCCTGCTCTTCGTCGATATCATCCTGAGAGAGTTTTTCTGTGCCGTAGGTTTCGTTCCTCGATCAAGTCCGTCATCCAACTTGAGTACGAGGTAGCTCTGGCCCGGCAGGCAGTTCCTGCTTTCTTCTCGATCTGGTCCCCCCACCTCCCCTGGTTTCGGGTTGAGCATGGGTTGATTCAATTCGTTTGATCAGTTGTTTTTTCTTGTTTTTGTTATGGTGTACTGGTTTCTTCACTTTGTTTGTTTTTGCTTTTCCGGGTTGTTGTCTTGTTCTGTTTTAGATTGAGCTGCAGGTTTTTTTTTGCCTTGCATTCATTCTTTTCTTCTAATCCTGTTGTTTTTCCTTTTTTTTACCGTTTTCCTTTTCTTGTTTTTATGATGGCCCTTTGGTAATGTTGTACTGTTTTGCTTCCTTGAGATTCCGGTCTTTTTGTTGTTTTTTCCTCTGTGCTTTGTTAGCTTATTCTACTGGTCGGTATATTCTTTCTTGGATAGTGCTTTTCTATACTTTTCCTCTTACTAGCGGCCTCGGCCTCTTTGTCTGAATTTTCTTGTCGTTTTGCGCTGTGATTGGATGTTTTACAGCTAGTTGCTTTGACTTTTTTTCTGTCCGGAGTCCGTGGGCATTTGTGTTCCTGTGTTCTGTGTGTATTTTTTTCTGGTTCTTGGTGGTGCTGTGCAATCGGTTATTGTATTTTGTGTCGGTATTTTTGTTGAGTTGTTTGTCTCTGTAATATTGTGTGCTTGCTTTCTATGTTTTCGTCGGCCACAGTTGTTAGTTGACGCATTTCTTGTTGTGGTGTTTTGTTGTACTGGTTGGCCACCAATTTTTTGTGATCACTGTTATTGTTTGGTATTAGTGTGATGCTTGTTGGGTGTTGTTGTTTTCCGTTGGGCTAGTCTGTGTTGTCTAGTTTTGCAAACATTTTTTGGCGTGTTGTGTTTCTTTCGTGCTTGTTTGTTTGTTGTTGTTCCTGATCTTCTTTTTTGTACTGTGTTTCCTTAATGTGGTATTACCGTGTTCTTGTAATTGCTCTTGCTTTTTGCACGTGTTGTGTTTAGTTGTTCGGATGGCGGCTGTCATACTCGCTCTGCTCCTGTGTGAGTTTTTTTAATACTGTGATTGCATTTTACCTATACTGCTAATGTGATAATCTTGTTTTTTACTTGTTTGTGTATGTTCTACTTTCGTGTTTCAGTTGGCTCCGCAGTTTAGGGATCCTTTTTTACTCATGCCTTGTGTTTCATGTTCACTTGTTTGTCTATTGGGTTACGTTGACCCAAGGAGTTGGTCAACGCTCTATTTGCCTTGTACTTTTTTTTACTGTGCCTCTTGTGTTTTTTTCTAGACTGTATGTGACTACATGTGTAGTGAAGTAGTCAGTTGAGGCAGTTTTGTCTTTGATTATGTTTTAAGTGCACTTTTTGTGTTTTCGTTTTTGTGTTTCTTTGCACTCAAGCTAGGGTTCTACGTCTTGCTTCGTGCTTCTCCTGTCCGGGTTTTTCCTGTAATATTGTATTTTTTCTCGGCACAGCCTTCTGTTGCCGTGCACGACTGGACGTACTTTGTGTTGTTTTCAATGTGTTATGATGCTATGCGATCTTGTTTCCGCGTGATTCTCTCTATAGCGCCACGTCGGCTTCTGGGGTTTGTCAACGCGCGTCTTCTTGTTTTGAGTATGAAATTTGAATTGAGTGCGATTTTTTTTTTGTGAACCTCGTGTGCATGTTTGGCTACATTTATTTTGTGTGATGCAGCGGTTTTTCCCCTTATTATCATGTATTCTTCTGTACAGTGTTCCTCCTGACTTACATGCGTCACTTCGTATTTCGTTTTTAGTTATAGCGGTTGGTTAACACCCCTCTTTATGTGCACGGTTTTTTTTTGTTTTTTATGTTCTTCTTGTACTAATGTTTTGGCCGCTGCTGCATGTTTTCAGAAGTACAGTTTTGTTTCTCCTGTCGCTGTCTTGCAATGTCAGTCAATTTGTGTTGTGTTGTATTGTTGTTGTGTTTTTTACCTGTCACCTTTGTGTTACGCGCTGCTATGTACTAGTTTTTGGAATGTGTTTTTCTTCCCTCACTCTGGGGTTTGGGTTTTGTAATATGTGTGTTTTTCGTTTTTGTTTTCTGTGTTCCTTTTTTATCTGTATATATTTTAATTTTGTTCTGATGTTACCAGTTTTCCTTCCTCCTTTCTTTTGTGTTGAGACTTCTTGGCCTCGTCTCTTTTAATACAGTCTCATGTGACTGAAGCGTATCACATGTACCTTGCTTTTAGACTAATAAAGGTTTATTTTGAAGGCAGTGGTCTAAGCGATGGTCTCTGATCATTCGTCCGAAAGAGATCCGGGTTCGAATCCCGGTCAGGCATGGATGTTGTGTTTGTCTTACGGCACTGGCTCTCTCCCTTGCCTTGAATTAGTGACCCTAAATGAGTTGCTTATCATCATCATCATCATCATTGTCAACCATTATCAATCCACTGCTGGACGAAGGTCTCCCCAAGTTTCCTCCACAACGGTCTGTCCTGTGCCAGTCTCCTCCATGTCACTCCCGCATATTTACGAATTTCATCCACCCATCTCCCATGTGGTCTTTTTCTGGGTCTTTTCCTGTCCCTTGGAATTCAATCTAAAATTTCGGCTGTCCATCTATGGTCTGTCCTTCTGGCAGTATGTCCAGCCCATTGCCATTTCAGGGATTTAACTCTGATCATGATGTCCTTCCACTCTCGTCATTTTTCGGATCCACGAGTTCCTCTTCTTATCTCTCCTGGTTATACCAAGCATGCACCTCTCCATGTTGCTTTGAGTTGTCTGCAGCCTTTGTATGTCTCTTTTAGTTAAGGTCCACGTCTCTGCACCATACGTAAGCACTGGAAGAATGCATTGATCAAACACTTTTCTTTTAAGACATAATGGCATATTGCTCTTGAAAATTATGCTGTTTCTTCCAAAAGCTCTCCAGGCAAGTTTTGTACGCCGATTAATTTCTTCATCAATGTGACCCTCATTTGATATCTGCTGTCCAAGATAAACATACGTATCTGTTATCTCCAGTTTTTCTCCATCAATCGATAAATCTTCATTTCTTGTAAAAGCATTGAACATCACTTTTGTCTTCTGAAAGTTCATTTTTAATCCCACTTCTTTACTCTTGTCAGCAAGTTCCTGGATCATACTCTGCAGCTCTGATGGGGTAGTTGCAAAAATGACTACGTCATCAGCAAAACGAAGGTGGGTTAGATAATCTCCATTAATCTTTATCCCTTTGTTTTCCCAGTTCAGTGATTGAAAGACATTTTCCAATGTGGCATTAAAGAGCTTCGGAGATATGGTGTCACCTTGTCTCACTCCCTTTCCAATTTTTATGTGTGTTGTATTTTCAAACAGCCGAATCTTTGTACTTGCATTTTCATAGATGTTATTAATAATATTAATGTATGCATCTTCAATACCGCAGGATTTCAGAGCCGTGGTAACTGCTGATGGTTTCACCGAATCAAAGGCTTTTTCATAATCGATAAAAGCCATGCACAATGGAAGTTCATATTCCCTCGCTCTTTCAATTAGTTCTCTCAGTACGTGGATATGATCTATTGTGCTGTAGCCACTCCTGAATCCAGCTTGTTCTCTCGGTTGAGCCATGTCCAGTGTTACCTTCAAGCGGTGTGAAAGAACTTTAGTGAAGATTTTATAAACCACTGATAGGAGGCTGATAGGTCTGTAGTTCCTGAGATCCTCAATGTCACCTTTTTTATGTAGCAGGATCATTGTAGCATTGTTCCAATCCTCAGGAATCTTCCCTTCATTAAGGCATCGAGTGAAAATTTGGGCGAGTACTGTTTCAATTTCTCCACTTGCTTCTTGTATGACGTCTATAGTAATTCCATCTTCTCCTGGAGCTTTCCCCCGCTTCATGTTCTTGATTGCATGAGCAACTTCTGCTGGGAGGACTGGAAGAACTCTGGTACCTTTCATGATGTCTGGAGTACATGTATCATCCCTTTCATATAATTTGGAGTAGAAATCTTTCACTCTTGTCAAAATTTCGCCTCTATTTCTTGTTATAGAACCATCTTCTTTTCTCAGAGCCATAATCTGTTTTCTTCCCTTACTGAGATGTCCCTTTGCTATCTTTAGGCTTTGGTTGTTTTCAATTGCTTTCCTCACTAGCTCACAGTTGAATTTCCTTACGTCTTCAGTGATATTTTTTCGTGTTGTCTTGCATAGCTCTATATATTCCACTTTGGAAGTCACATCTTCTTTAGTTGTCCTCATCTCTCTTCTTTTTTGCATCAACATTTTGGTTTTTCCTGATAATTTGTTCACATGCAACTTGTTCTTAGACCCAGCTAATTTTGTTGCTGTTTCCATAAGAGCTTTGGTTACTTTTCTGTTAACTTCCGAAATATCCACTTCTTCCGATGTTAGGCCTTCTAAAGCAGAGAATCTGTTCTTCAGTTCCAACTTGAAAGTATTATGGTGTTTTTTAAGGTTGGTTATGTCAATACATTTTGTTTGTCTTATGAGCTTGCCACGTTCCAGTTTAGTGTTGAGGTGCATCTTACATCTCACCAATCTATGGTCACTACCTGTGTTGAACTTGTTTAGCACACTGCAGTCTTCGATGACGAATTTTTTGTTACACATAATAAAATCAATTTCCCTTGTCGTCCCAATTGGATGTCTCCATGTCCATTTCCTGTGTGGCTTTTTCTTGAAAAAGGAGTTCAAGATGAAAAATCCTTCTGCCTCTGCAAACTCAACGAGAGTATGTCCACGCTGGTTTCTGTTGCCGTGATCGAATTTACCTACTGAAGTTTCATTCTGTTGCCGTTGCCCTATTTTTGCATTGAAATCTCCCATAATTATCTTCAAGTGCTGCTTACCTTTATTATTTAGATGACGAATTTCCTCATAAAATTCTTCAATTTCTTCTTCAGGATGACTTGTGGTGGGTGCATAAGTTTGAATAACCTGAGCCTGGTATCTTCTCGATAGTTGGATAACGACTCGTGCAGCTCTGTCAGAGGAACTTTCAACTTCTACCACTTTATCCTTCAGTTTCTTGTTTATTATAAATCCAACACCACTAGTTCTGCCAGTATCTGTCCCACGATAATAGAAGAGATGTCCACTTTTCAGTTCAATGAGATCTTCTCCTTTTCTCCTTACCTCACTTAGCCCGACGATGTCCCACTTGATCCTTTGTAGTTCCTCTTCCAATTCAAGAAGCCTTGAATCAGAAGATAGGGAGCGTCCGTTATAGGTAGCCAAGGTCAGCATCAAATGGCAGCCTAGTCCGGTCCTCCGGGGATTCTTAGCACCCTCTGCCTTCATGTCGCACTGGCCGCTGCCTTGGCCAGGTACATTCCAGCTGCCGGAGACTGAGGGCCAAGATTTAAGTTGTAGAGTCATTTTGGAGGTGTTTGGCCATAACTCACCACGCTGGCCAAGCGGGTTGGTGAGTGTGGGATAGCATTTCCTCTGATCCCGATGGTATAGTTATACCGCTATTGGCGGTCGTCAGAGCCCCTTTAGTGGGAACAGGATGCACCACGAGAAGGCGAGAAGTTGCTTATAGTGGTCGTTAAACCTCAAAAAAACCAAAACAACAACAACATTATTTTAGCTTTCGATTCCATTTATGCCGAAGACTAATTTAGGTATAGTCGATTTTTCAAATCATGCATAGATTTTCCGTTAGGGTGCGTAAAAGTATATTGCGTTTACTCCTGTATCTCTGCTTCTAAAACTTGGTTTTGAAAATGTTTTTCTGCAGCCGATACAGCTCCAGATAGAAAATCGTTTGCATATTATTTCTAATTTTTGGTAAAATTGGTTTGGACACCAGGGGACGGAAGTATTAATTTATGCTTCTGATGCATCGGCAGCAAAATCTGAACTTCTAAAATCTCGATTGAAAACATTCTTTCTTGGACCGATGCCACTCACGTCGTAAACCTTTTTAGAATATTTCTTCTTAAAATAATGCATGGTTTCTACGCCAGGGGTCGTAGATGAATATCTTATTCTTGCAAATATCTCTGCTTCTAACAGTCCGAATCGAAAAATTCCTGCTTTGTTTGATAGTTTTCGGTAGGAAGTATTTTACATACAATTTCAAAAATTTTCTAGTAATTCATTCGCTAGGGGGCGTAAAGGTAAATTGCGTTTTCCTCGACATCTCTGTTTCTAAAACTCCGATTTCAAATTTTTTTCCGGAATTGCATACAGCTCCTGATGGGAAATGTTTTGCATATAATTTCTAATATCTGGTAAAGAATGGGTTGTCCACCAGGAGATGTAAGTGTTAATTTCTGCTTTTGATGCATTTGCAGTAAAATCTGACCTTGTAAGAACTCGATTGAAAGAACTCTTTCTTGGAGCGATACTGCTCACATTGAAAATCCTTTCAAGAATACTCTCTTCTTATAATAATGCATATTTTTTCCTCCAGGAGGAATGATGCATAGCTTATTTTTTTGTCCATAGCTCTGGTTATAAGAATCCAATTTCAAAAATTATTTCTTTGTTGGAGAGCGTTTCCGGTGAAAAATGTTTCTGATATAATTTCAAATTTTTCTTATCATACAAGTCTGCCAGGGCGTAAGCTCACGTTTTCGTTTATAGCAATATCATCGGTACTAAGGCCCCGATTGAGAAACTTTTTTCGGTTAGATACTACTAACTAAGCAAACTCTGTGTGCGTATTTTCTTCCCGAAATAATGCACAATTTCTCCGCTAGGGTGCGAAAATGCTTAATCTGTTTTTTTGAATATTTCTTCTTCTACACGTCCGATTTAAAAAAATCTTTCAACAACGGATGCCATTTACCCTGTTGAACACTATAGGCTAGTACATGAGGAATTTTGTAGTTCACATATCCGTCGGTAGATGGTGTTTGTGTACTTCAGTTTAGAGCTGTATCGCATCGTATAAAAACACTATTGAGGAATTTCTTTTTTACTGTATGCCATTCGCTACAACAGAGATGTGGAGCATTATCCTAGTTAATGCAAAGACTTCCCGGTAGTGCATAAAAATCGAAACTTTTTTTCGCTATCTCTGCTTCCGGAAAACGTATTTGAAAAGCTCTTTTTCCTTAGCATAGATTTTCTATGAAAATATTTTTCGCCTACTTTCAACTTTTCCATTATGCAGAATTCTTCCGATATGAGACGTAGTCTTATAACATATATCCTTTTGTATATTTCTTCTTTTGACAGGACGATTTGAAAATATCATTATCTTTGATACCTTCGTTGTGCTATGAAAAACATTTTGTGCGCCATTTTTCAATTTTCGTAACATGCTTTTTAGCCGCTGGTTGAATTAAGTAGACGCTTCTGTTTGTGGATGTTTTATCGATTGTAGAAACCAGTTGATCGTCTTCCTAACCGGTTCAATTGACTTTGAATAGCTCTGATAAATTTAATTCGCGTTAGAACGTATTCAAAAGACATTACATCCGAAAATTCTGTGTTGTATTTCTTGTTTGTTATTAAAATCAGAATTTTTTGTGTATTGTGAGCCGAAAACGTGTTATAAGTTACACAGGTGTAATGAAACAAACTAAGTCGGAGGGCAATTGAGAGTTTTCCAAATATTAGATAATCTAGCAACAGTTGAAAAGGATGATTAATCTGAATTTTGAATTTGTTTTCCATATCTGGGCTAGAGCTGTTTAAAATTTACAATGCCCGCAATTTTTTTGTTTAAGTGACATATAAGAGTTCGTTTACACCGAGAGTTTGTAAGGATAAGGGCGCACTTACATAAACAGCCTGTTTTGTTTCCATTAGAAACAAAATTTGCTCATTGGTTGGACTAAGTCACCTGACTTTGTGGCCATGCAGTCACGGATCACAAGAATCATTGGCTTAGCTCTCGAAGGCGTAAATGGGATTGCGAAAATTGTCGCAAACCGATATTAAACATGAAAGACGACACCGAATTTTCGGATGTAGTAAGCACGTCTTTTGAATCCGTTCTGACGCAAATTAAATTTATCAAAGCTATTCAAAGTCAGTGGAACCGGTATGGAAAACAATAGTATCTAACGGAAGAAAGAAGTTTTTCAATCAGGTTTTTAATCCTTCAGATATTGCTGTAAACGTAATAGTGAGCTTACGCTCTTAGGTTGCAGACTTGTACGTTAAGAAAAACATGAATTTATATGAAAAACATTTCGCACCGGAAACGTTCTCCAACATAGAAAGAATTTTTCAAATCGGACTCTAGAAACAAAGATATCGACAAAAATAAGATGTGACTTTACGTCCCCTGGTGAGAAAACCATGCATTATTTTAGGAAGAAAGTATTCTCAAAAGGTTTTTCCATATGAGCACTATCCGTCTAAGAAAAAAAAAAAAATTAGTCGAGTTTTCAGGAGCCCAGATTTTGCTACAAATACATCAGAAGCAGAAATTAACACTTATGCCCCTGGTGGCCAAACCATTCTTTACCAAACATTAGAAATTTTGTGAAAAATATTTTCCATCAGGTCTTGTATGCGATACAGGAAGAATTTTTCAAATCGGAGTTTTAGAAGCAGAAATAATGCAGAAAACGCAATTTACCTCTGTGCCCCCTAGCAGAAAGTCTATGATTTACTTGAAAATTTTGAATTTATAGGAAAAACATTTCGCATCGGAAACATTATCTAACAAAAAAGGCATTTTTCAAATCGGACTCCTAGAAGTAGAGATATTGACAAAAACTCCTAGAAGTAGAGATATTGACAAAAACTCCTAGAAGTAGAGATATTGACATGGTTTCTACGCCCCCTGGCGTAGAAACCATGCATTATTTTAAGAAGAAAATGTTTCTAAAAGGTTTGTCGACATGAGTACTATCGGTCTACAAACGACGAATTTTTCAATCGAGAATTTAGAAGCTCATATTTTGCTGCAAATACATCATAAACGGAAATTAAGATTTACGCCTCCTGGTGGCCAAACCATTTTTTTACAAAAATTTGAAATTATGTGCAAACGACTTCCCATCAGGAGCTACAACCGGTGCAGAAATAATTTTTAAAATCGGAGATTTAGGGAAACGCAATTATCTCTATGCCCCTAGCGGAAAGTCTATGAATTACTTGAACATTTAAAAATTATATGAAAAACATGTCACACTGGAAACACTATCCAACAAAGAAGGAATTTTTCAAATCGGACTCCTAGAAGTAGAGATATTGACAAACATAAGATATACATCTACGCCTCCTGGTGGAGAAACTGTGTAATATTTTAAGAAGAAAATATTCCGAAAATGTTTATCGATGTGAGTGGCATAAGTCTACGAAATAATTTTTTCAATCGATATTTTAGAAGCTCAGATTATATGGCAAATACATCAGAAGCAAAAATTAACACTTACGCCCCCTGGTGGCTAAAGTATTCTTTACCAAAATTTTGAAATTATATGCAAAAGATTTTCCAACAGGAGGTGTATCCGCTGAAATATTTTTTTTTTTCTAAATCGGAATTTTAGAAGAAGAGTTATCGGGGAAAATATAATTTACTTTTGCGTCCCGTAGCGGAAAATCTATGCGAAATTTGAAAAAGTGACTATAACTCAAATACTCTTCGATATAAATGGAATCAAAGGATAAAATAATTTTTTCAATCGGATGTTTAGAAGCAAATATGTGGAATAAAACGTATTTTTGAATTCGACATCATCTGCGTTTACGCCCCCTAGCGGCAAAATTGTACATCGTAAAAAAAAAACGAAATAAAGAATCATCATTCGCATATTTCAAGCTTCCCAATCCAAAAATAATTTTTCAAATCGGACTAATAGTTGCAGAGATATCGTGGGTACAGACGGACGGACGGACAAACCGGCAACGTAAGCACGATCTTTTTTTGCAAAAGATGTGCTAAAAACACTTAGATACTCTTGTACGTTACATGAGGGCAGTGGCGTACGTGAAAGTCTTAGGGACACCCCGCAAACAATTTCTTCGAGGCCCTTTGGCAAAAATCAATTAGCTTTCAATTACTGAAATTTTTAAATTCCATATCATTAGCTAGGTTTTATGGGCGTTTTAATAATTCAAATTCTTTGGAACTTCCAGGTATTTTTCGCAAAACCAAACTTATTGTACTTTTTTACTTGCAACACAAATGTGCACGTTGTAATGAAAATATTGCCGTAGTTTCATGCCAATACTAAGTACTACAAAACATTTATGCCGAAGTTAATCCTATCATGCGAATTTTATTCTTTTAAAGAACTAAGGACAGCCTCTTTGAAATGCCTTACGATCACACACACACAAAGCACATGACAGCCGTGTTAAGTGTCCAATGACCTTTTCCGATTTATACTAAAATACAGAACATAAGTAAGCATATAAATAAGTAACAATTAAGAATTGTGGCACAAAAAAAAAAAGCAAAACTACTTAAACTATTTACTTTTGAATATGAAAAACACGCTTAACAATACGCCACAATGCTTTGTGCCATTATAGTAAAATGTTTTTCTCTTGACTCTGTCATAAAAAAAGAAAAAGTAACGCTGTTTCTTTGTCCCAGCAAAGAATACCTTTCACTTCATTATATTCTGAAGCATGCCTAGTTATGTGCATAGAACTGTAATACATAACACCTTATTCTTATTGCCATAAAAATTTCATTCACTGAACTGATATTTCTTTCACATTTTCTCGTTAATGTGCACCTATAGGAACTATTGCTGTGGCTGATGAAAAGTCTCAAGTCTGCTAGAATAGCTGCTTTCCCGTCATCCTTGTTTTATAAACTGAAACCAAGAAAATGATTTCCAAATATTTTAATTATTGATAGAACAAAATACCGAAAATTCCTTTTAATTTTCCTTTTAATTCCTTTTAAGAATTTTTAAATTTCCTTTTAAAATTTGTTTTTAATGCTTCATTCAAAGCTGCGGTCAAAAATTCCTGGTCCATACGAGTTTATATTAAAAATAACTAGACTCATATATAGTTTCCGCAGAACGTTTTGTAAAATCTTTTGCCTGAGGTTAGGGGCCCTATTATCCGTGAGTCCCCCCCTGCAACGCGGGGGTTGCGGGGGCTATCAGTACGCCCCTGCACGAGGGGTGAAATTATTAATAAAATATCTGAAAGACTGGAAAGAGAATTAATTAGCCGGAGACCTTGTTACTGTAACTGCTATTTACTTCTCAGACAAAGCAGAGGTTTAAGTTCCATGGCACCATTTCTTTGAAATATTTCGGGTCAATATAATTGAGGTGAGCTTTCAAACCAAAAATTAAAGATGAGTTATGTTATATTCCTGTGATTGTACAACTGCGGCTACAGTAACGCCACCCAAGATTGGGAAAAAATATGTTGCTTTGGAATGCACACATCTACTAATACTTCACGTTAACACGCAGTCAGTGATCGAGAGGTGTGGAGTGGGCTCCTAACTTTCCCGGCTGGGATCAGGGTTCGAATCTTTGGGCAACTTATGGATGATTTGTGAAACTAGTGGTTCTAAGTTAGTGATAGGCGACTCCTTATAGCCTCAGATAATCATAGGGGCGTTTAAATCAGAATAACAACAGAAACTGGACAGGTGTTTTAAACAAACAAAAATGGTAAGCAATTAAAGGCAATATTATGGTTTTCACATACTTAAGTATTACCATGTTCGCAAGTTGATATTGAAAAAGATTAAGTCGCTCAAAAAGTACTCTCGAATTTGCAAATGCGAACCGCTGTGAATCTGACGTTTCTTTCTAGTCGAAAATTAACTTATAAACGTATTTTTCAAAAGGTTCAACATTTAATATTATTTAATTTATTAATACAAATAGTGTGCTGTTGCGCTACTGATATGTCAGACATTCTTTCCAAAGTGGCACTGTGTTCAGCTCGAAAAAAATCTTCGGCTGTTACACGGCACATTTTCTGAACGTGACTGCAATTATGTACTGAAATATAAGAAAATAAATTCAAAGATCTTCAATAATACAACTTCTTAATTATAAATTTTTTTAAATCCTATCTGTGCAAGACGAAAATGCAAGTACTATTTGGGAAATATATATATAATTTACAGGAAACAAGTTTCTTTCTCAAGATGTTTTATTAGTTTTTCCTTCAGTTTTAACTGTTTTAGCGTTATAACGGTCGTACCGATAACACAAATACTTACTCGATGATTTCATGACACCCCATGAAAAATTTCCTATCATTTGAAATTAAATACCTCATAGGACCAGGCATTTTTACGTACAGTAGAGAAATAGTTTTATGGCTTAGAAAAAATATTTTCAACAAAAGCCATTGTAAGTTTTTTTATTATCAAATCTTTCTCTTATCCTCTCTCTTTTATTGACATTTTACTCTGTGCAATGTTATACCATTCTCTTTTCTGTTTCTGTGTTGACTATTTTGTAAACCAGTAGAAACTGAAATCTTCTGAAATTACCCAATTTCGTAAACGCACAGAAGCTACTTTTGAGACGCGTTTGCTGTTCACTTATTATGATGCATTAATTTGCTTTAATTTATTTCTTTTCAGAGTAAACGAGATTTCAAGCCAGAATAAAACTTGAATTTTTTCGTCTGTTACGAATTTCTGCATAAATGAGATTTAATCTGCGATAGCTTGTTAACTTGGGTCTGAGAAAGAACAAAAAATTCATTATTTGTTACCCGAGAGAAAAACATGTTTTTTTTTTAGCGAAATGTTTTTCACGATAGTATTGTGGAGAATGGAAATAAAGAAAAAAATCAGGAATGTTGCTGTTATTACAAAGATTTAGAGGAAAGCATAACATTTATCTCTATTAAATGAACTGGCACAACGAAAGATGTTAAAGGAAGAAGAACGAACATAAACTGTAATGGCTGGACTTCCGTAGCCTAACAAGGTATGCCATCTTCATTCTTCTAATGACATTCGCCGCCTCACTGTAATATAGCTGTCCTATGATGAGGCGTTAGGGATAGAACATAATGAAAAAGGAAACCGAAATAGAAAGCAAAATCTTGCTCTGTTTGCGTTCCGTATGTAATGCTACAACTGTCTCGAAAGAAAGAACTGCCGTTTCTTTTCCAACTGGGTACACGTGTAAGTTTCCGTTCCATTTAACGCTCACCTTAATAACGGGGCAGAGTGAAGAATCCACTTACGTGAAGAAATTTTGATGACATCGTTGTTTTTACATGATCGATATTAAGGCTTTTAAGTGAAATTTGTTAGACATGGCCTAACAGCTTTCGAATTGGCCCTTTTATTTTCTGTTAAGACAGTCTGAAGTTTCTCCGAGGTGAAACCATTATAAATGGTACTTAAAATCATTGGGTATTCTAAAGAGCTTTTGTTGAATGGTCTTAAAATCATTGATACGTTGTTAAGTATTCTAAATAGCTTTCCTAAATATTAATTTCAATTTTGTTTGTTTCAAGTTTTAATATTGCTTCTTCCGTAGTTAATGAAAATGAAAGAGACTGGAAATTCTCTAATAAAATCTTAATTTTATTAAAGCGACTGCAGACAGTGATGATATTTTCACTCCTTCATAAAAGCAATAATTTTAAGGAGATATTGAAATTACTGTCCTACGACAGTAATTTCAAATTATGGGATGTAAGGTCAGGAGATGCGTAACATCACAGCCTCTCCTTGACAAATGTCAACCCCGCCTTCTCGTGGTACATCCTGTTCCCACTAAAGGGGCTCTGACGACCGCCAATAGCGGTATAACTATACCATCGGGATTAGAGGAAATGCTATCCCACACTCACCAACCCGCTTGGCCAGCGTGGTGAGTTATGGCCAAACCCCTCCAAAATGACTCCACAACTTAAATCTTGGCCCTCAGTCTCCGGCAACTGGAATGTACCTGGCCAAGGCAGCGGCCAGTGCGACATGAAGGCAGAGGGTGCTAAGAATCCCCGGAGGACCGGACTAGGCTGCCATCTGATGCTGACCTTGGCTACGTATAACGGACGCTCCCTATCTTCTGATTCAAGGCTTCTTGAATTGGAAGAGGAACTACAAAGGATCAAGTGGGACATCGTCGGGCTAAGTGAGGTAAGGAGAAAAGGAGAAGATCTCATTGAACTGAAAAGTGGACACCTCTTCTACTATCGTGGGACAGATACTGGCAGAACTGGTGGTGTTGGATTTATAATAAGCAAGAAACTGAAGGATAAAGTGGTAGAAGTTGAAAATTCCTCTGACAGAGCTGCACGACTCGTTATCCAACTCTCGAGAAGATACCAGGCTCAGATCATTCAAACTTATGCACCCACCACAAGTCATTCTGAAGAAGAAATTGAAGAATTTTATGAGGAAATTAGTCATCTAAATAATAAAGGTAAGCAGCATTTGAAGATAATTATGGGAGATTTCAATGCAAAAATAGGGCAACGGCAACAGAATGAAACTTCAGTATTTAAATTCGGTCACGGCAACAGAAACCAGCGTGGAAATACTCTCGTAGAGTTTGCAGAGGCAGAAGGGTTTTTCATCTTGAAAAGCCACACAGGAAATGGACATGGAGACATCCAAATGGGACGACAAGTGAAATTGATTTTATTATGTGTAACAAAAAATTCGTCATAGAAGACTGCAGTGTGCTAAACAAGTTCAACACAGGCAGTGACCATAGATTGGTGAGATGTAAGATGCACCTCAACACTCAACTCGAACGTAGCAAGCTCATAAGACAAACAAAATCTATTGACATAACCAACCTTAAAAAAACACCATAATACCTTCAAATTGGAACTGAAGAACAGATTCTCTGCTTTAGAAGATCTAACATCGGAAGAAGTGGATATTTCTGAAGTTAACAGAAAAGTAACCAAAGCTCTTATGGAAACAGCAACAAAATTAGCTGGGTCTAAGAACAAATTGCATGTGAACAAATTACCAGGAAAAACCAAAATGTTGATGCAAAAAAGAAGAGTGATGAGGACAACTAAAGAAGATGTGACTTCCAAAGTGGAATATATAGAGCTATGCAAGACAGTACGAAAAAGTATCACTGAAGACGTAAGGAAATTCAACTGTGAACTAGTAAGGAAAGCAATTGAAAACAACCAAAGCCTAAAGATAGCAAAGGGACATCTCAGTAAGGGAAAAAAAACAGATTATGGCACTGAGAAAAGAAGATGGTTCTGTAACAAGAAATAGAGGCGAAATTTTGACAAGAGTGAAAGATTTCTACTCCAAATTATATGAAAGGGATGATACATGCACTCCAGACATCATGAAAGATACCAGTACCAGAGTTCCTCCAGTCCTTCCAGCAGAAGTTGCACATGCGATCAAGAACATGAAGCGGGGAAAAGCTCCAGGAGAAGATGGAATTACTGTAGACATCATACAAGAAGCAAGTGGAGAAATCGAAACAGTACTCGCCCAAATTTTCACTCGATGCCTTAATGAAGGGAAAATTCCTGAGGATTGGAACAACGCTACAATGATCTTGCTACATAAAAAAGGTGACATTGAGGATCTCAGTAACTACAGACCTATCAGCCTCCTATCAGTGGTTTATAAAATTTTCACTAAAGTTCTTTCACACCGCTTGAAGGTGACACTGGACATGGCTCAACCGAGAGAACAAGCTGGATTCAGGAGTGGCTACAGCACAATAGATCATATCCACGTACTGAGGGAACTAATTGAAAGAGCGAGGGAATATGAACTTCCATTGTGCATGGCTTTTATTGATTATGAAAAAGCCTTTGATTCGGTGAAACCATCAGCAGTTGCAATGGCTCTGAAATCTTGCGGTATTGAAGATGCATACATTAATATTATTAATAACATCTATGAAAATGCCAGTGCAAAGATTCGGCTGTTTGAAAATACAACACACATAAAAATTGAAAAAGGAGTGAGACAAGGTGACACCATATCTCCGAAGCTCTTTAATGCCACATTGGAAAATGCCTTTCAATCACTGAACTGGGAAAACAAAGGGATAAAGATTAATGGAGATTATCTAACCCACCTTCGTTTTGCTGATGACATAGTCATTTTTGCAACTACCCCATCAGAGCTACAGAATATGATCCAGGAACTTGCTGACAAGAGTAAAGAAGTGGGATTAAAAATGAACTTTCAGATGACAAAAGTGATGTACAATGCTTTTACAAGAAATGAAGATTTATCGATTGATGGAGAAAAGCTGGAGATAACAGACACGTACGTTTATCTTGGACAGCAGATATCAAGTGAGGGTCACATTGGTGAAGAAATTAATCGGCGTACAAAACATGCCTGGAGAGTTTTTGGAAGAAACAGCATAATTTTCAAGAGCAATATGCCATTATGTCTTAGAAGAAAAGTGTTTGATCAATGCATCCTTCCAGTGCTTACGTATGGTGCAGAGACGTGGACCTTAGCTAAAAGAGACATACAAAGGTTGCAGACAACTCAAAGGATAATGGAGAGGTGCATGCTTGGTGTAACCAGGAGAGATAAGAAGAGGAACACGTGGATCCGAAAAATGACAAGAGTGGAGGACATCATGATCAGAGTTAAATCCCTGAAATGGCAATGGGCTGGACATACTGCCAGAAGAACAGACCATCGATGGACAGCCGAAATTTTAGATTGGATTCCAAAGGACAGGAAAAGACCCAGAAGAAGACCACATGGAAGATGGGTGGATGAAATTCAAAAGTATGCGGGAGTGACATGGAAGAGACTGGCACAAGACAGACCGTTGTGGAGGAAACTTGGGGAGACCTTCGTCCAGCAGTGGATTGATAATGGTTGGCAATGATGATGATGATGATTGAAATTACAGTAAATTTTATTCCTGAGAAAGATGAAACTGAAGATTTATTTCTTATCTGTGATTAATCGTTAATGACACCATCTCTCACCTGCACAAAGGAGCAGAACTCAGCTGGAGAAAGTCTGTTGCAAAGTAACATTGCTATGTTTTTTTACAGGTTATTTGAACAAATCATATCAAGCTAGGTTTGGAACAAAATTTTATAATTTCTTACGTTTTCCAAGATTTTCTGCCTTTAAAATATTGCTAATAGCTGATTTTACACCACCAGCCTCACTCTGTTCAAAGGTCTGAGGGTCTGTGGTCTGATACGAAATGTAGCAGAATACAGACCTTATGTGTGTCGCACGTGAGAATTTCTGTTTAGGAAATCCTCACATGCGACACACATGTCCAAACTGCCTCACTGCGTTCTCCCTAACATTTTCTTCCAGATGAAGTACACAGCTTCGTTCTAATACCACAATCTGTAATTATCTTCTGCTTCTGAACCAATTTATTTTCTCTTAATACTGCTGTCACCATTCGCCGCTTGCCTCAGCAGCTTATAATATTCTAAATAAAACCTTGTTTGTCTCCCAACTCTTCGTGTCATGCAAGAGGGTAAATGTGGAAACACGCACACTACGCTATATACAGGCATTCCTATCTTTGGCCAACTTTTTCTCGGGAAAAATAACTTTATTAAGCAAGAAAGGAGCCTTAATTGCTTTCCAGATTCTGTTGTTATTTTCAGTCAAGCAGTTTTCTTTTTCATCATAAGCAACTTATCTCAAATGACACTGATAAGGAACTTTGTTTAGCTGATTGGTTATTTTAATTAATTGGCTTTGTTTGGCTGATTGGGTATTTTAATTAATTGGCTTTGTTTGGCTATTTTTAATTATATGTGATATTATTATGGGCATTTGATAACTTGTATGCTCACTGTATAGAATACGATGTATCCTGCTAAAATATGTAGATTGTTTGGTTGGTCTTGTGTCCACATAATTTAATTTTTTCCTTTCCCACTTTCCGATTTTACAAATGTTTGTTTTTCAGTTTCGTTTTTAATTCATGTTACATGTATAGGTGTTTTTGTGATTTTTTGATCTATGATGAATGCAGAGATTTTTTCATGAAAAGGTATTTCACGCCTAAGCTTAGAAAAAACAAAAAAGAGACATACCGTAAAAACACAATTTTATATTGTCACTATATTCTCTCTTTGCTGCGAAAACTCTTTCTTCAGAGAAAATTATTAATTACGTTCTCAAAGCAAACAGGGACGAAATTCCATTCATCCTTAAGAAAGACGAGAATATTTCGTTAAAGCTAACAGTTGTGTGCCTCTCTGAAAAGAGAAGAAAAACAGAAATGTTGGAGGATTCTGACCTTGTTTTGATGACCCGAAAGGCAAGAGATGTAATAGCAAAAAGAGCAAGCGAGAAATTTGGAATTCTATTTCCTGCTTGGAATAAATTTGAAGATTGAAAAAAGATCATCAAAATGAAGACCCCACGCTTTTATTTTTTCAAGAAAATAAGTTTTCAGTTAGGAAGTTGTAGCGTTTTAAGCCTGTTCATCAAGTTTTTGTAGCGTGTTCACCCTGTTCATCATAGGGTTCTCATCCTGTTCGCTTTTTCAAGAAAATAGTTTCCTGCTAGGAAGTCATAGCGTTTTCAACCTGTTCATCAAGGTAAGATGAATATTATTTTAGAGATACTGTTTTCATATTATATGTGTGGAATATTCCATAGAAAGAGTAAAAGAGAAAGGACTCGGTGGTGTATCTGAATAAAGATATTTCTGCACAGGAACAATGGTGACGCCAATCGTAAACTAATATACTGTTAGCTGTGAAACTTTTTGTTGCACGTTCTGTTTCATCAATGAAACCTGCTCAGTGAGAGGACTAGATACCGACCAATATGAAATTTCCTAGAAATATTCTCATATAAGCAGTACGACAGAATATATGAGCAAAGATTTCTTGCTACATAACTTTTAACTTTCATGCTTTTTCTTATTAATTTTTCGAAGTGAATTATTTGTGTTTGTAGCAGTTTTATTTGGTCAAATGTTTAGAGCGTTTTGATTAAAATAATATGAATCATACGGTACCAAACCTAGAAGGCGTAGCAAATCTTTCCATTACGCCTGAAATATTTGTGCAGATGGACACTCTGACCACTGGTTATGGCCAATTTACGGAATCAGATTTCAGAGAAAATCTTCGAATAATGTAAATACACTGGTGGGCAAAAGTAGGTTTATAGTTGTGAGTACTCGAAACACAGAATTTATTCTTGTATTATTATTTATTCATTAATAATTGTATTATTTATTTGTATTATTTGTCTTCTTCTTCTTATTGTTATTATTTCGTATCCTTACTTATGATTTATTTTTTAGGTAATGATGGCTGGTAATTTAACCAACGAAAGTGAATACTTAAACAATACTGGAAGACAGAGAATGCCGAAAAGGTTCGACAAAAATGGGCTTCAGCATTTGATACACCTCCAACAAGTAGACAAACAATTGATACGCGATAAATTTGATGAAACTGGGTCCACCTGTAATGCACCAAAAAACGGTCGACCAGTCAGTGTTACCACCCTAGAAAATGAAATGTTAGTGAGTCGGGCATTTACGAAGAGCGTCAAAAAATCAAAATAAAGAGCTTCTATATTGAGTAAGGCATTTCCCGTTGTTCTTTGAGTTGTCTAATGCAAAGTTTATGTTTTAAAATGTATCGGCCAAGATTGCTCCATGGGTTATTACAGGATGATCCGGATTGCCGTTTACAATTCTGTGAAGTGGTTCTGAATGTAAAAAAGACAAGGCAGTGGCATCACTGATAAAACTACGTGGTCCAACGAAGCTCATTTTAAAATTTCAGGTGCTGTAAATCTGCACAACTGTGTCTACTATTAAACGGAAAATCCCCATGTAACGATAGGAGGACAGTTGAATCAGCCTAGGATTACAGTTTGGGCTGGTCTTTCGTGCAAAGGGGGAATTGGACCTATTGTTTTCCATACAACTGCAGCACACGACCTATATCTTAACATTCTGAAGGACAATGTTTTACCACAATTACAGAGACAGCATGATAATGATGACTTTTTCTTTCAACAAGACAGAGCTCCTCCACAATATGCCGTAACAGTGCGTGAATTTCTTGATGAACAATTACCCAACACGTGGATAGGTCGACGAGGGCTAGTGGAATGGCGACCACGATCACCAGACCTCAACCTATTGGACTTCATCTTTAGGGTTGTTATCAAAGATAGTCTTTTGACAAAATCCAAGTACTGTGGATGATATAATTCGCTATAGAAGAGAAGCATATCAAGAAATTGATGACAATAAAGAACTCGGTGCTAAAGTGTTCTTCAGTGTAGCAAGTAGACAACAAGAACGTGTAAATAATGAAGGCCGGCAATTTGAGCACTTACGGTATTGTACGTAAGTACACTATGCCATACATCCTTTTGAGTTAATAAAGGTATTGTAATAATTATAACCTGCATGTCTTTTTCCATACGAACAACTTTAAACTTAATTTTGCCCACCCCTGTATATCATATTTTTTGTTGTTCATCAAAAGGGCATTTCCGGTTATGAGAAGTCTATATTCCACCAATCTTAATTTTTAAATAATAATCAAATTTGGAAAAAAGTCTTACAAATGCATCACTAGTTTTAAAAGCAAGCTATCTGAGAATATATTTTTAATATCTTTGTTAATTAACCTTTTAGTAGCGTTTTTTTCTGAAACTCCGCCTTTAGTCTTCTCTTCTGAAGAAATTGAAGATTAAAGGCAGGTTGATGTTCCCATTAACCCTCTGCGGCACTTCCCTCAACCAAATTCCTGCTTCTGCGGGAACAAGATTGAGAACAAAATTTTAGAGCTTACAGTTCTCTTAACTTGCAACTTTCCAGGAACAAGTAAGCCAAAAAAGTTCTTGGTGATATAGATGTTTTAAAATTATAAAATATTACCTTGCTTCAATAACAAAAGCGCTTCAGTGAAATTTCCATATTTGAGAATAGGCAGTTGGATTAGAAAAATCAGAAATGGTGTTGAGCAAATGCTTAGGTATTTGATGCCAGCTAAAATTAATATACTTCTTGGAGGTGGAATTACGTAGACAAAGATAGATATACACTGTAACTAGGAACCTGGCGGAAAAAAATAGTAATAATGGTGATAATATTCACTATGGTTACAATTAGTGGACGATAAAATATTCTTTCCAATTCAACAAGTAAAAGGGGGAATTTGTTTCCGAATTAAATATTTACATTTACATGACCTAATGGAAAAATTCTGGGCCACAAAATTTAAAAAATACATGGAAAATATTTTTTGTAATTACAGCAATCGGATGCAAAAATGATATCTCTCAAATGATTTTTTGGGGGTCTATTTGACGACCACCGTGAGACCACCGACGCGCTGTAAGCAGCCGCCCGTTCTTATTTAGAGCCACTAGTTCCAGGGAAGGGATTGAACCAGTGCCGTAAGACAGGCACAACACCCACGCCTCACCGGCATTCGGACCCGAATCAATCTTTGACAAATGAACAGAATTCAGCTCTTAGACCACTGTGCCACCGGGACAGCACTTCTAAAATTAGGTTCTTTAAGTGTAGACTCTGTGAAAAACAAAGATGACACCGAATTTTCAGTTGTACTGAGCCCGTCTTTTGAATCTTTTCCGACACGAATAAAATACTTTCAATTTATTCATAGTCAATGTAATCCGTTACAGAAAAAAATAATCAACCGGCTTTGTACAAGCAATAAAACATTTAGAAAGAGAAATCAGTACTTTTTCTCACTAGCAGCTGAAAAGTGCGTATGTTTGGAAAATTAACAAATTGGGCGCAGATGTTTCTTATAGTTGACGAAAGGTATCAGAGGCAAAGAAATTTTCAAATAGAACAGTTAGAAAAAGAGATATTGAGGAAAACATGATATTAACTTTACGTTCTCTTGTCGATGAATTTTGAATAATGGAAAAGTAGCAAATTTGCGAAAAGTGTTTTTCATAGCAACAGCTATGCTAAAGAAAAATAATTTTGCAAACACGTCTTCTAGAAGCAGAGATAGCGAGAAAAATGTTAAGACATTTACGCCCCCAGCAGGGAAACTGTGTGTTATTTAAAGAGGATAATGCTCCCCATCCCTCACTGTAGAATTCATTGTAGCAAATAGCGTATAGTACAAAAAGAAATTTTCAAATAGGATTTTTAAAAACGGAGATACAGCTGCAAACAGAAATGCGCACTAACACCATTTAGCGCTATAAAAACGCATGAGTACAATCAAAGTGTTTCGCAAGGTATTATACAGTGTTTCGCAAGTCGATTGTACTTTGTTTCGCAATCAAAGTAAAATCAAAGTATACGATATTGAAATGATGTTTTAAATCGGACCTTTAGAAGCAGAGTTATAGACAAACATATGATTTGCATTTTCGCTCACCGACAGGAAAACTACGCAGTAATTTAGGCAGAAGGTATTCTCAAAATATTTGTGGTAGTAATCGGCATCTGACCGTGGAAGAATTTTTTAAATAGTGTTTTCATAAGCGCAGATCCATCTCGTCCGCCCATGGCTGGTTGAGTCCCGCAAAGACAATTGTGAGCTCTTGAGGATTACTTGGAAATTAATGTAGCCGGCTGGCAAGCACAGATATTACTGCAAATTCATCGGAAACATAAATAAACACTTACGCCTACTAATGGTAAAACCATTGTTTACCGAAAATTATAAATTACATGAGCAACAATTCCCAGCAAGAGCCCTAGCCCATGAAAAAGGTTTTTCAGATAGGACTTATAGAAGCAGATATATTAGGGAAATCGAAATTTAATTTAACGCCCCCAACAAGAAAACTATGCATTACTTGAAAAAATGACTGAACCAAAAATACTTCTCGTTATAAATAGTATCGAATGGAAGAAAAATAATCTTTTTACAGATATTTAGAAGCCACTGTATAGAATAAAATATATTCTGAATTCGATAGCATCTCATGTTACGTCCTCTACGTCAAAGTTATGCACAGTAAAAAAAAAAAAATCGGAGTCATGGATCATCGTTCTAGCATTTTAAACTTCTCAATGCAAAAATTATTTTTCAAATTGGACTGACAGTTGCCGACATACGGTGTATACAGAAGGATGGACGGTCGAACAAAGTGGTGCCATAAGCACGTACTTTTTTTTTTTTTTTTTTTTTACAAAAGACGTGTTAAAAATACAAATACGTCGTACATTTCTGTCACTTGCAAATCAGGGTTTTGCCCATTAAACGCTATGTAAGTTTATTTTGTTGGTGCCTTATCGTGGTTTCATCCCCTGGCAGCAAGAGCTAGTACCGAAAAGGACTGACAGCACTCATTTTCCCTTGTCCCAGTGATGTCACCGCGCGCATACGTTGAAGCAGTGTAAATATACGTATACGCCAGAAAAGAAAAACTGAGACTAGTTTGAGAGTCCTGTAGTAGAATTCTTGTGTGCCTGCTCAATGGTAATCCGGCCGCTCCCGTGGCGCAGTACGGTCTAAGCGCCGCCTTCTGACCATTCGTTCTAGTGGGCCTAGGCAGGGTTAGGCACGAGTCGTAAATGAGGTATGCATGGTATGCCTGTCTTACGACACTGGCTCCTCCCACCCGAAGCCTGCGTCTCATATTAGGAACAAGCGGCTGCTTATAGCCCATAGAGTTTCTCACGGTGGCCGTTGAAACCTGAATAAAAAAGAAAGAAAATAGCCATGATTTATTATGTCCATTTCTAATTTGTTCTTTACGTTCCCGTTGCAGCAAAGCAAGTAATGAATGACAGTTCCTTCATCATCGATGTGAATAGAACTGGTTGTTTCCTTTAGCAGAAACTGTTGTCTAGAAGTGTTTTTCCCTCGTCGTTTCAAGAATCCTGCATCTACTTTAGGGTTGGAAAGCTACGTCAGTGCTAGGGTTAGAAATCTACAGTACGTGAACCATAGGGCTAGAAACTTGCTTTTCTTCAACACATTGCAGTTATTGTTTCTTTCAGTAAATTGTGCTTTGCTAGAAATTACTTAAAATCACTGATCAACATACACCAATTTGTGTTCCTAAAGAGTTATAGAAAAAATCGTTCTTTTTTTTTTTCATTTTCATTCGTCATTCAAGTTCCTGCGGGTCCTTTTTACAAGTCAGTTATTTTTATCGTTACTGACTGCTTGATGATTTATTATCAATCACCTACATGTTTCAGCAATCTAACACAAAAGGAATTTTACAATCTGTCCTTGGAAGTAGGAGACATCGCGCAAAATAAAGAAATATGTTTCCTCTTCCGAGCAGCAGAAACGTGCCCTTGGAGAAAGGAAGAATGCTGTAATCCTGATTCACACGGTTTCAAATGCGCATGCAAGAAGGTTTCGGATTCGACCATTCTGATCTGATCATCACTGAACAGATTGTAGATGTCGCCTCTACAGACAGATCAATCAAAATTTCGGACAAAGCGGTACGATAAGCATGTCTCTTTTAACGCTCCGGAAAAATGGCTTACAGTATAATTTTGTCCGTCCGTCTGAGCAACTATTAATCGCATTCCATGAATTCTTTTAGCGTACAGTATCTGTGTCACTGAGAGGGATGATTCTCTCATGTTTTTCTTCTACGCAGGATTTCCTCCTATTTTGTACATTACCGAGATGTCGGATTCAAAGAATTTATTTTCTTATGCGTTAGATTCCTAAAACCATGAATGAAACCTGCTGTCCTTGATTTGCACAGAGATCAGTTTTCCATTAGGTGAAGCAAATGTGCATTTTGGAAAGGTCAGGTTATTCACGATATCTCAACCCGAAAAAGTCCGAAATGATATACCCTCCGTCCAAGCAAAACCCACCTATCAGTTGAGCGTTCAGGATTTCTTTTTGGGGGTGGCCCAAAATATTGAAGATATAAATAAAAATACCCTAAAGTAATGAGAAGAGAAAAAAGTATATCCGCTATATTAAAGTGCATTTTCGGGCGCACTTTGTCCAAACAGGCCCTTGTGCCATAAAAATTAACCAACCAACCTGTAACGTATACTCTAGATTCACTTTCCTTTTGATTTTTACTATCTCTGGTTATTTTATTTTACTATGTAAATTATCTTCTTACTGAACGAGATGTTATTTCTCCCGCTGAATGAGATCTGGCAATGAGTGTAAGTCATGACGTGATGGTAGCCAGTATAAATAGGCGCGTTCAACGATACGTAGAGAGAGCTGTTGTTGTACGAAGTGAGCTGTTGTTTATGTGTCAAAGAGCTGTTGTTGTATAGAGAGAGCGGTTGTTTATGTGCGTGAGAGCTTTGTTTCGTGTGTAAAGAGATCTTCGTTTATGTGAGAGCCAGAAGTTTACCAAATAAAAGATTGTCTTAGTAAGTACGTCTTTCTCAGTTCATAGTTTTGTCAGATCTCTGTCTGGCTGTTAGGTTAATTTCATTAGTTGATTATTATTAACAACCAGCATAAGACTTCATTCATCTTAATTACTACTACAACATTACTAGCAGTTAAAAGCTTGTTCATTATTATTATTACTACACTACTAGCAGGAAAGTTTATTCATGATATAATTAACAAACAACAAGCATTAGAAGAAGCATTAGCTTAGAAAAAGCTGAATTCATTATACTTCAGTAGCAGAAGCGATATATTCATTATAAACCAACCAACTAAAGTGCATTTCCAATTATTATCAAATTATATATTTAAAATTATATACAACTATGTTTAAAAATAAGCAGTCAATAACAAAAGAGGAAGGACCAAGGTATACCTCATGGAGAGCGCCAGGCCCTCTGGGACACCCCAATGAGAGCTACACTTTCGAAAAATATTTTCATGAAATTTCCAGCTTTTCTGATGAAATTTTTTCCCATCGATTGCACAAAATTATATTTTTCGTTGGATAGTTCCCCACTACTAGTAATGGAAAATTAGAAAAAGTGTGTAGAAAATACACAAAATCAGAAAAAGGTTGAAAACATTAACTATTTATGTCCAATACTTTACACATGCTTCTTAATCTTTCATCTGCATTTTTTGGCTTGCAGAAATCCGATTCGGAGAATTCCCCCTGAATCGGATTACCTTAATGGCAACCAAAATGTTACATGCAGTTTCAAACTTGTCGGAAGCAAACCTTTTCCTACAAGATGTAATCATTCATGGCATCAAAGATTTTGATGGCAGTCTTAGCTTTCGAGTGCCACAAGCCATGCTTAAAAACGAAAAAAGAAAGTATTATACCATCGCTACCAGGGGCGGATTGGCGGTTGCAAAAGGGTCCGGAAAAGGTTTTGCAAATGGACCGTTCAGTTGTAGTTCTGCGGTACTATTGTATCACAACTGAAAATCACTTTTTTTATTTAAGAAACAAAACAAAAAGTATAGTTGCTCTGGAAACAGTAGCAAGCATAGTCATTGGGGAGTACGTGGTTAAAAAAGTACACCCGTCATCCTTAAATTGAAGTGAGTGTTGCGAAAAACTTTTCATCGGCCCATGCCAAGATTGTTTTTTGCAGAAAAACTGTACTGCATTTTTCTGTTGTGGACACTCGCAGTTGGAAATTTCAGGATATTTAAATATCGTGGCAAACTCACTCAATCGACGTGGAAAGAGTGAATAACCAGGTTTAAATCATATTTAGTTAGTTATGTATGTAATTGCGCTGGAGAAGCTTCTAATTTTGGACACACTCGATATTTATATTTGTTTAAAATTTTCTCTTAAGAACCCTGAAGTAAGAACATTAAATTTTTTTAAACAAAATTGCTTATATAGCCTTTTTATGTTTGACAGATCGTAAAATAATCTTGATTTTCATACCTTTGAGCTTCCAGTTCTTACATTTTCAACGAAGTGGGCTGACATTCCAAGAAATATTTGAAAGAGAGACTACTACCAAAATTATGTTGCCGTTCTACCAAAAATTTTTTCGCATACATAATTCTTAAATTTAAATAAATGAAAAAATACAGAAATTCTACACTGTAAAATTTTCTATTTGTACTGCAATTTTTGTAATTTTTCTATTGTGGACAATCACAGTTAGTAACTTAAATATTTTTAAATATCGTGGCGAAGAGATTCTTCATTGAGTGATCATATATTCGTATGAGTTTCAATTACAAAACGTGCTTTTATGCTTCAGTTATGTATTGTAAAGACACCATACTAAATAACGTAAACAAAACATTTTGCAACTTCATGCTGAAATGATATCTCCGTAAATGCCTTCATCTGCAGCATTTGTCAGTTATCACAAGGAGTGTAGGCTGCGTAGGTAGAACATTTCGGGGGAAAGGAATCGTATATGAACACCCCCGCAAATAATCTCGCAGTTATGTCAAAATAAGCTATTGATATTATTAGCTATCACTCTGAATTCTGTGTTGTCATATAGTGGATAGTACATCCCATAATGACCATTATCTAGCATTCTTCTGCAACTTTATCAAACATGGGTGAGTATTGTCACTACTTTAACTAAAGTAATGAACATTTTTTAGCCCTGTTCGGCCCCCACGCCAATGCTGTTAACATACGTAGATTGTTGTGTCTCCCTATTTTTCCTGATGCCGGGCCCCTCGAAACATTTCAGGAAGAAATGAATGGTCAAAGAAACTATAGAAATAGATAGACATCCCTTCTTCACTCCGCAGTTGAGAAAGACATCGGTTAACTGCACGGGGAGGAAAGAGTGGAAGTTTGGAAGAGGAGGGTTCTTTTTAATGCCTAAACAGATTAATCATACTTTCGGGCTCGTTCGGGCCCGGCCTCTAACTTGCAACATAAAATTCAGGCTCGGGTGGGCTCGGGCTGACATCCTTCGGGCTCGGGCTCTTAAAATTGAGCCCGAACTCAGCTCTGATAGGCACAGCACTAATGCCTCCTACAACCAACGGAAGTTAAATCAACTACACACCCTTTTCTTGGAGAATATATATATCATCTTATACCTCCCTCCGGCCTTCCCGCAACATGCAATACATATATTCTCGTTCCTCAGCTACTACGTGAACCCGGAAGTTCGCAAACACACATGGCCCACCTATTGTAGTTGGGATTCTAGCAGTTGCCCAGTGAGTGGATTGTTTTCCCCTAATTTAAAATATAAGTTTTTTTCCCCCGCTTGTTATAATTACATTATGTGTATTTCGTTTATAAAAAAAGTGTTGTTTTTCAGTTGTGTTTAAAACAACTGAACTGAAAACATTTTTAAGAAAGTAAGAAAGAAAGAGACAAAATATACGGAAGGGGCGCACCGGGAAATGTCCCGGTGGTCCAATCCGCCCCTGATCGCAACCAAATTTTTCAATGACGCCCTTTAAAATATTCTCTGGTCATTGAACTGGAAGGTCAAAGGGAGATAGTAGGAATAAATAAATAAACTCTGTTCTTATCTCTGTCTTTTTTATTATAATTCTTTTTCGGCCTATAACACATTCAGTTTTGCAAATTATCCATAAGAACTATAAATTGTGATCCGTGAATTTTCGAATTTCCAAGAAAAAAAGTAACAAAGCGATATTCACCAAAAACTTGCAGAAAAGGGAACCCATAATAAAACTTCCACAAGAAAAGAAAAACTGTAGGAAGAAATGATGTTATACACCAAAGCGCCAAAACATTTTAACCACCTGCCTAATATGATGTTGGACCACTACGTGCCACAAAAATAGCTGTTATTTGACAAGGCATGCGGGCTACAAGATTTCGAAAGGTGTGTTATGGTTCCTGGTACCAACACGTTAGTAGCGATCCTTTAACTCTTGTAAGTTACTCGTGGTTGAGCAGCCACAGATAGGATTTGCTGTTTCAACACAAGACACATACGCTCAACTGGATTGATGTCTGGGGACTTTGGAGGCCAGGGCAATACCTGGAAGTCTTTCTCATGTTCCGCAAATCATTCTCGATCAATCCGGGCAATGTGGTATGACGCATTATTCTTCTGAAAGAAGGTAACTCTACAGGGGATACTATTGCCATGAAAGGATGCATCTTGTCGGCAATGACGTTCAGATAGGTGGTAAGCGTCATAGTTTCCTGCATATGAATGACTGGACCCGGGGTTTCCCAGAAAAACACTGCATAAAGCATTATATTCGCTCCACAGGCTTGTTTTAATCCTCACGGTGCATCTTGGTGCCAACACTTCCTTAGTTCAACGAAGCACGCGCACCCGGCCGTACACACGGTGAAATAGGAAACGAGATTCTTCGGACCAGACGACGGTCTTTTGTAAGCGCTTTCGACGGTAAATTGAGGTTAGCATGGTCACTCGGAGAGGACTGTGGCTACGCAATCCCATTTTCAGTAGGGTTCGATGTACTGAGTGTTGTGACACATTACTCCCGTCCCTTCCAATTACCGGCGAGTTGCACCCCAGTATCCTTTCTATTGGCTCGTACCATACGAGATAGCCTACGCTCACCTCTAATATCGATCAGCTGTTGTTGGCCCACACCTTGGCGGCGGTTCATGGTTTTTCCCTCCTCGGACCACTTATTTAAGGTACTGACCACGGCTGTCCGAGAGCACCCCTCAGGCCTTGCTGTCTCAGAAATGCTCAGGCCCATTCTTCTGTTCAATCCAACTTGGCCTTTGTCAAACTCGCTTAAGTCCGCTGCCATTCCAATCTGAAGAGTAACACTGATTAACAGAACTCCGTATCAGGTGCTATTCATGACCTTCACACGTGCCGTCGTTTACCTACAGTTGCTTCGATTTACATAAAGATTCGCTGGTCATAATGTTTTGGATCATCGGTGCAAGCGCTGGATAGCTATATTAACTAAGCCCAAAAAATAACTTTTGGGAACAGCCTTCAGGAAGGAATGATTTAAAATTCTTTAGTGGGTTGAATGTGTTTTTGGAGAAACAGTGGAATTTCCAAGAACAAATTAAAATTATATCTCGAAAGAAAATTATTTTACCACTTCATCCTATTAGTTCTCATTAATGAATTGACATCAACCCTGACCAAATGAAGACATTAGAGACTGTGTGCTCAAAGAGCTGTGAAATTGTTGTGATCCCGTAGGACGTGGAAAGAAATATGTCGATCAAGCAAAATGCGAGTGTTTCAAAGACATTATAACTAACAATGGAATGAACAAGAATAACATCTATATAATAGGCTACGTATGCGTCTAACGCTCTGACGGAATTCAGTACTTGCATCGCCATCTGCTTTAATCCAGTGGCCGAAATCGGAACTAAGCTCACCGCTACCGCATGATACGCAAAATTAAGGCGAAATACCGGAAAATAAAGTAAAGTTAGTAAGACAAACTACTTCATCTGTGGCAACGCGCACGTGCTCGAACATTTGTCTGCGACGTTTGATCTGTTACGTAAGTGTTTTGTCATGTTTTATTTTATTTTTTTCTTATTGAAGAGTAATTTCATAAAAAAGTCGGCTTTTTCACTCGTGCATGGCACGGGCTATGAACTAGTAGACGAATAATAAGAAACAAAAGTGCTGATTTGTACGAAAAATGGTAAAAAGTAAACTCAGAAAATGTATAAAAATGGTAAAAAGGAAACTCAGAAAATGTAATTTTTGGGAACAGCCTTCAGGAAGGAATGATTTAAAATTCTTTAGTGGGTTGAATGTGTTTTTGGAGAAACAGTGGAATTTCCAAGAACAAATTAAAATTATATCTCTGAAGAAAATTATTTTACCACCTCATCCTATTAGTTCTCATTAATGAATTGACATCAACCCTGACCAAATGAAGACATTAGAGACTGTGTGCTCAAAGAGCTGTGAAATTGTTGTGATCCCGTAGGACGTGGAAAGAAATATGTCGATCAAGCAAAATGCGAGTGTTTCAAAGACATTATAACTAAAATGGAATGAACAAGAAAAACATCTATATAATAGGCTACGTCTGTCCCTAACGCTCTGACGGAATTCAGTACTTGCATCGCCATCTGCTTTAATCCAGTGGCCGAAATCGGAACTAAGCTCACCGCTACCGCATGATACGTAAAATCAAGGAGAAATAACGGAAACTAAAGTAAAGTTAGTAAGACAAACTGTTTCATCTGTGGCAACGCGCACGTGCTCGAACAACTGTTTGCGACGTTTGTTCTGTTACGTAGGTGTTTTGTCATGTTTTATTTCATTTTCTTCTCATTGAAGAGTAATTTCATAAAAAAATTCGGCTTTTTCACTCGTGCATGGCACGGGCTATGAGCTAGTAGACGAATAATAAGAAACAAAAGTGCTGATTTGTACGAAAAATGGTAAAAAGGAAACTCAGAAAATGTATGCATATAGATGGGCAGTTGAAATTAAAAAAATGCGTTTAAATAACTCCAAAGTCCAATGCTCAAAAGTGAGAGTTACAGAAGAAATTTCGGAAGTCGCTCTTTCAGCAGCAGCAACTGATAACGATACATGATTTTTTTTTTGTATTTTGACATACTTTAGTAGAAGTTTTGTTAATACTGCTTCTTCAGAATCGCCTCATACGGTCAATATTTATATTGCATAGTTTTAGGAATTTTAAGCATGCAAATGATATTCTTACGAAATTTGCTTTCAGAAAAGCCGTTTGGTATAATCAAAATAAAGTTTTCTTCTAAGATCATAGATACTTGTTTCTTCTGGCTATACATTGCACTCACATAGCCACATAAGACATATGTTTTCAAAAAGTGATACGAGAAAGCAAACATTTACGCATATATGTATTTGACACCCAGAACATGGCTTTTACGCTATCCCAAATGAAGGCGCATTGCGTATATTCCTTCGAAGATAGATCATTAATGTATTGCAAACCAAAACTAAGTTTATCACTCTGTGGGTTCGACAGGTCATTGTTTCAACCCACCTCCAAGCTCAAATTAACTGCACATTACTTGCGATTTGTTGAGCACATATTATCGTAGCTGTGGTGCCAGATAAGAGGGAAATATCATTAGTGATAAGAAAGTGTTTTTCTATAAGGAAATTTTGAAACTTCAGGCATTGAACAAAACACTTAGCTACTGATAACGATAAAAAAACTCAGCATTAAGATGACACTTTTTTTTATCTAAGATAACGTAGAGATGGATCACAAGCAAAACAGGAGCCAAAACCTAAACCCGTTAATCTTTTATTATTCTTCAGTTTTTAATTTGAACTGTAAAGGCTTTCAAATTTCAAAGCATATTTCACTTTCTCTTTCCCTAAGGCATAATTGTCTTTTCTCTGTTACCGAGAAAATTCTTTGTTTTTCTCCCGTCTCTATTTGGTTTCCTAATTTACTGGATTTCTCTCCTTTTTATTAACCGCAGGATATTTTCTTAATGGCTTCGTGTACTGTAATTTAGAAAGCAGTAATAAATACTGAATACCAAAGCAAGAACGGTCCTAGCGTTAAAAACATTTGGTCAACTAACCGCAGTGTAACTCAAAATTAATTCAAGTAACGAGCCTTTAAGAACAATCAATTATCATGATTTCGAGATAACGTTTAACAACCATGTTGAGTTTTGAATAACCCGTTTAATCAGAGGTTAATTTTGGTAGAAATCTTTCAGACTTGTATGTTATAATGATTAGTAGGCTTCAATCTCATACATTAACTTTGACTGAAACTGTAAAGGCTTTTGTTCCATTATTCCCATGTTAGAAGAACACGATTTTTCTGAAAATTATAAATTCCAACATATTCTTATGAAGATGGAAGTTTTGAGATGCTCTGGTATCAAAAATTGAAGCAAATTAGCGAGTTGCTTATTCAAGCATAGTCAGATACGAAAGCTGTGTTATATGTGTATACTGATTTAGATACATCTCAAATGTGACTCCAAGACATTAGCGTAACACAATAATGATAATGGTGTCAGATACCAGCATTAAACTCTGATAATTCCATCTCCTCATCCAGAGCAAACGGCCGAACATAGCTGAAAGAAATAGAAAAATATTGATATACCCCCATTTCCCGATTTGCGCTCGAGTATGCTAATCATTACATCACCTAGGATAATGAAGTCCCAAACAACTGAAACATTAATGTGAAACGTTAGACATTGTGATTTCACTGAACTAGTCAAAACAAAGACATGGCTCATCGTAGTGCTAAGTTAGATCACCAGCAACTTAGCATTATGCTGGTGATCTAACTTAGCACTACGATGAGACACGTTTGTTTCGACTAGTTCAGTGAAATCACAATGTCTGACGTTTCAGGTTAATGCTTCAATTGTTTGGAATTTCATTGTCCTGTAATGGTTAGCATACTCGAGCGCAAATCGGGAGATGCGGGTTCGATTTCCGTTCCAGGAAGACAAATTTTAAAATTTCTGTGGTTGTGTTACAAGGAAAGAACAGCTTGATTTATGTCTGTACTAATTATTTCATGTGTTTCAATTTGATATAATAAGGGGAAGTTTTTCGATTATATTTTGGCACGCAAGCCCTACAAGCTGTCGACGAATGGGCTACTTCAAACTTTCCGCGTGTGACTACAGTGTTTACAAGTCAGTCTCTTCAGACTAAACGAACTATAACGAAAAAACAAAACAAAAACTGATCATCCCTAAACGAATAAGGAATGGCATAGTGGTTAGCGTGCACTACCTGAAGCCGTATGGTGCCCGGTTCACGCATCGCCGCCGTCAAACAACCTCGGTAGCTTATTTTTAGCGTTATTTATTATTATTATTATTATTTTTTATTATTGAAACTTTGTTTCCAGAGTAGATGTTCATCGTTACGAACAAGTCCACCCTCTTCTCTTGAATATTAGACTGAGTCTTTAGCCCATTAACCAGCTTAGTAGAGTCGAGTGCTACTAAGTGCAGTACAGTGTTACTAAGCAATACCTATTATTCGTTATTTTTTGCCTGTTTCAGACGCACTAACTTCTACATGCTAAATTAAGACTGACGAGCAAAACAGATGATTCCATTTACAGAAACAAATCTTTGAGTACAGGCAGACCACGATTTGCACCAATTCATTTTACGCCGATTCAGAATAACGCCGACTTTGAAACCATAAGGTCAAAAAGTGAAAAAAAAATATATTTCGTTTTTATTTATAACGTTTTAAAAGTTTATTCGTACTGCTTTTTACAATACATCGTAATTCTTACATCGTTAATTTTGAATAAAAAAATAATTCTTATATCACTAACTTTGAATAATAGTTATATATACAGTCATCTCTGCAATTACGTATGCTTCGTTAATGCGATTTTCCTCTAATGAGATCGATGAATCTGCAAAAGTTGCTTACAAAATGTAAACTTTTGTGTATGCGAGTTTGCTCTTATGAGATTTCATTCCCGGCACTTAACCCTTTAGCGACCATTAACCTAAAATCTGGTATCATTCTATATGCCATAACGTCCGAAACAGTTTGTTGTTTCACTTCTTTGCTTAGTAACAACAACAGTAACTGACGGCGATTCCTGCTGATCCCTTATGGGACGTGCAAATTTAAAGAACAGGTAAGGATGGGAAACCTGACTCACTCTAGAAAGGCGTTTCGGCCAGCTATGGTTGTTTGTGTGTACGGGCGTTTTGGGCGCTAGGGTCGTTAAAGGGTTAAACCTTTCAAATGACAAATTTAATCTCTGCGTATGTCCCGGGGTTATTTTTATTACGCAGTTTTCTATGGGCCGGCATCTTACATGAATGGAAGCAGAGATGACTGTCAATCACGGCGCCCAACGAATTGCACACCCCTTCATTGATTTTGATATGTTTAATCTCCTCAAAAACCGACGCCATTACACAACAATCACATGAGCATTTCCCTTCTACTTGCAAATGGTAAAAAGGAAAGTTGTTTTGGTTCCCTTTCGCCTGCTCCTCAAGAAGGTTTTCCCATTTGGGTATCTGGAATGGAAAAGAGTGGCAGGAAGACAAAACGTAAAGGTTAGATAAAATGCTCTCAGTTCAATTTTTGGTTCAAGCATTGAATGTGCTGAAAACTGAGATAACTTGTATGTGTTGTTGTTTGACCACTATTCTGCAGTAGCAACTGTGTTATTATGCAATTTCAAATTGTGGATTAAACTAAAAATAAGAGTCACCATGCATGGTAAGAGAAGTGCGGTGAGCCTCCCAGTGGCCCAGTTGTCTAAGCTCTGGCTTATGATAATTCTTCCTTGAAGGGTCCGTGTTCGAATCCCGGTGAGGCATGAATATCATGCTTACCTTACGGCACTGGCTTTATCCCTTACCTGGAGTCAGTGGCCCTAAATTATGGATAGACGGCTGCTTATAGCCCATCGAATTGCTCAGGATGGTCGTTAAACCTTCAATAAAAAAGTGCTGTAAAAATAAGTGGAAGTGAATGTGTTGCTAAAAAGTTGGGTAGATCTATTACGTTAGAAGATAAGATGGAGGTAATTCGTAGAATAGAAGGTGGTGCTACCCATTCTAATGACGCAGAAGTATGAATTTTCTTCCTTCTACTGTAATTCAATTCCAAGAGTAAATGCAACGCAAGTGAGTTATAGCAGAAGTAAACTTTTAGAATAAATGAAGGAAATTCTGTCGCTATGGGTGGATGACATGAATAAAAAAACAAAAAGATATCTTTAAATCAATTTGCAATCACGGATAAGGCGAAGTTAATTTTTGAGAAACTTAAGATAAAAGAGGATAGTTAAGAGGCATTTTTAAGAAGCAAGGGCTGGTTTGCGAGATTCAATTTCACACTAAGTGTCACATTGTAAAAATAAGTGGTAAAAGAGCAAGTGCAGAGGCAGCTGTATCATATCCTGCAAAGTTTCAGACACTTGCATTGTGGATAAGGGCGATTATCTCCCCGATCTCATTTTTAATATTGATGAGATAGGCCTGTATTGGAAGAAACTGTCTTCACGAACTTTCATTGTCCGTGAGGAGAAGTATGCGTCTGGCTTCAAGGCTGTAAAAGACAGAGTAACGCTTTTGCAGGTGCCAATGCCTCTCGCACTTTAAAATTATGGCCACTGTTAGTGTACCATTCGGAGACGCTTCACGCTTTCAAAGGCCTTAACAAAGCCATGTTGACAGTCGATTGGAAGTCAAATAGAAAGGTTTGTGTGACACAACAAGCCTTCTCGGATTGGTTTGTTTGTTTGTTTGTTTGTTTGGGTTTAATGACCACCATGAGCAACTCAGTGGATTATAAGCAGTCTCCCGTCCCTAATTTAGGGCCACTGGTTCCAGGGAAAGGAGAGAGACAGTGCTATAATATAAACACAACATCAATGCCTCACAGGGATTAGAATCCTGACACATCTCGGACGAATGGTCAGAAGCCATGAACTTTGTATGAACTATATTTGCCCAACGGTGTTCTGTTTTTGTCATGGAAATGATTTGCAAACCAAGACATTTCTTCCCATGGTCAATACCCCTGGCCATCCCACAAATCTAGCAGAAATCGAAACATCTTTGGATGCCAACGTAGTTTTCCTGTCTCCTATTACCACGTCAGGTTTTCAACCAATGGACCCATGTGTAATAGCGACCTTCAAAACCTGTTATCTCCGCAACAACTTCAAAATAACGCTGAGAGTTTTTGAAAGTTCAGAAAAAACCGTAGAGGCGCTCATTCGTCATTTTGAAGGCAGTGATAACATAAACGTAACCAGGGAGGAAATATCAGTGAATTGTTTGAATGGAGTGTGTGGAAAACCTCTGCCAATTTTTTTACAGGATTCTGTTATTGGTAGTAAAAATCTAATTAGAGAACGGCAAATGCTAATCGACACCTTCCTTTTAGAAACGAAACAGAACAATTTTATTCTGAACTGCAAAGAAACAAATATTGCAATGATGAGTAAATCAAATAAAAAGAATGATTTGAAAAATAATATGAGCCATGACTACTAATAATTAATGATAAAAAGTAAACTTATATACTTCGAACGTCGTTGTTCCATTTAAAAGCCATAAGCAGGCGCAAAGTAAGAAATGAATGTGGTTATCTGGTACTTTTCGTCAGAAACCCTTCCCAGGAGAACACTTCACATGAATGTCCCTTCATCTAGGATACAGTCTAATTGTCTTGCATCCAAAAACATTGCATTCATCTAAATACTGAAGCATTACAGCAAACACCAGGGAAAAAGAATGCTTACTCTCTTGGAGCACTAGAAAAACACACCCACTGCTGACGCAAAGCACAAAGACAACTAATTTATAATTGTTGTTTTTTTAGCTTTTAAAGGTTGCCAAGGTAACACACAGTTCATAATCGAGCTTATGACATACATCAAGTCAATTACTTGACTTGAATTGAGTTTTTCCTTCTCTCTAAATAGAAAAGCGCGGGGCATAAACATATCATTGTCTAACATTCCTCTTTTTGTACCGACGTCTTCTGTGAGGTGAAGGGCATGTCGATACTTCACAAAAACTGGCTTTGGCAGAGGTTTGGTGAACAAGTCCGTCGGCATATCATGTGTTGGACAGTATACTCCCTCTACGATTCTTACACTTTGTAAACTTTGAATGCGATGATGTTTGACATTAATATGCTTTATTTTAGAAAAAAACTTTTCTTAGATTGGGACAGTTTAATTGTGGCTTGGTTATCATCATAGACAGTCACTAGTAATTTCTGTGGCTAATCACTCTCAATAATTGTAGTGCCATGAGGTCTCTTTTGCTGTTTCAGGCAAAAACATATTCTGCTTCTGTGGACAAGGGTGCAATACATTTTTGTTTAGTTGTATCTCCACATAGTTGAGTTGTAAACCAGAATAGAGAATAAGTCGTAAATTTTCTATTAACTTTGTCTCGAGTCCAATCAGCATCTGAGTAGATTTTTAATACAGGTTTTTCTTCTGAAGAAGATTTTCAGTTTTAATGATTTTGTAGCATTCAAAAACTTGATTATTCTTTAAACTGCGTTTCAATCCCGTTGGCGTGTAGTTTGACAGTTTCTTCTGAGTATGTGAGCTGATGCAGCTATATCATGTATTGAAACTGTAGATATACACTGGGTGATCATTGAATTAGAACCACCTACCTTATTCTTCGTAAGCCCTTCTTTCGCCCTCAGTACAGCAGCTATCCGACGTGGCATCGAATCAATTAGATGCTGGAAGCAGTTGTGAGATATGACCAACCAAGACGTGGGTAATACAGTCTTCAGTACAGGTATGGAGGTAATGGTGTATCCAGACGTCTGATATGCAGATCCACAGTGTCCCACAAGTTCTACATGGGATTGATACCGGGGGACTTCAGAGGCCAATCGATATGCTGGAAGTGTAAACTGTGTTCCTCAATCAATCCCTGCACAACAATGGACCTGCGGCTCGGTGCAATGGCATTTTGGAAGACATCGTTACCATTCTGGAAAAAGTTCAACATTGCTGGGTGTACAGATTCAGCAAGCAATTCACAATAGTGAGAACCAGTCATACGATGTTCCACACGCACCAATGGTCCGAATTCCTTCCAGGTAAATATGACCCACACTATACAGCCGCTTCCACTGGCTTGCACTGTGCAGACCATGCAGGGTGGATCGAGTGCATAATGTTGTTTCAGCCAAATACGTACACAACCGTCCAAGGAGATGAATGAAAAATGCGACTCGTCAGACCAGCTCACTTTTCTCAGTCATCCGACGTCCAATTCGCATGATCTTTGCAACAGGCGAGCCTTTGGGCCGAAGAACCGTGATTAGGAGAGGATGTTGTTGTGGTAGTCTGCTGTTATATTTTTTCCCCTACACTTTCAAGCGTGCGATGCATCGTCATGACAGATACTGTTCCGGGTTGACCTCTGTTGTATTGGGTAATCAACTGTTGAGCAGTGCTGCGTCTGTTGATCTGGACGAGTCATCGGACCCGGCGCTCACCTCTTGCATCAACCTTTTGCTGTCCTGTGCAGTTTTTCACCCAGGTCGTTGGTTGACCATTTTCACTCCAGTCCCGATACACTTTAACTACTGACGCTCGCAACCAACCCGCCAGTTCAGCCGTTTGAGAAATCGAAGCACCTGCTCTCCGAGCTCCTACAATCTGTTCAAAGTTCAATCAATCATGCAATTTTCCCATCATGCTCCAAAGTTTACTACATACTGGTCTACTCACACCTCATATATGCTACCTCGGTCGACTAATCGCGCGGTTTCGGGAATCACGTGTCATTGAGCCGCATCCACTTTTCATGGGGGGGTATAATTCAGTGATCAATCGGTGTGTATAACAATGAACCGATTGCTTGAAGATGTAGTTGGTTACACAGTCCAACAACAAAAATAAAATTTATCTGGTGCTTTGGAAGTTAAAATTATTCTTGGGTATATTTGGGGCGCTGATTCCAGAAATGACATCGGTGTGGCCCTATCAGCTCCAGTTTTAGAAATACAGCATATATATACGGCATATTGTAACAAGGGCATCTGTGAATTTTGGAGAGGTGCCAGCTAGTTCTGTGTGACATTGGCGAAATGACCCCAGCTCACCGAGTTTTGTTCCAGAATCTTTAGGTTGAATGACCAACTGGAACCGTCAGCTGTGGGCTAATCCCCTACACTGATGTTCTTACCTGATTAAAAAGACATAAAGAAATATTAAAAATGACTCAAGTGTGGGATATGGTGGGCCTACCAAACTTGAGAAGAACGGTCCACCACGGAATCGATCTGGACTTTCTAAACTGCGTATGAGAAAGAGACCTCGGCTGAGTGAGTGTAAGATTGGTATATGGAATACTGGAGGTATAAATAGCAAGATGAAGGAGGTGATTGAAGAGATGAATAAGTATAAACTGGATGAGCTGTGTGTAAGTGAAACCTAAAAGAAAGAAATTGGGATAGAAGAAGTGAATGGAACGATGAGTGTGTGGTCTGGAATATTGGATAATGGGAGAGGACAGGCTGGTGTAGGTGTGATTTTAAGTGAAAAGATGAAGAACAAATTGATTCACTATAGCTGCATAAGTGAGAGAATTCTTTGGATTCGTTTGAAAGTGAAACTACAGAGAATTCTAATTGTTGTAGTGTATGCTCATTGTGACTTGGAACCTTCTGATAGGAAGGAAGATTTTGGGTATGAGCTAAAAGCTGTTTTGAGCCAGTTTGGTGCTAAAGGGAAAGTTATAATAGCAGGGGACTTCAATGCTAGAGTAGGTGTGCAGAATGTGATTTCGGACAATGTTCTGGATAAGTTTAATGATCCTTATGTGAATGATAAAGGTGAAAGATTAATTGAACTCTGCATTAAGAATGGTTTGTGTGTATCTAATACTTTTTCAACCACAAGTATATCCACACATATACTTGGGAAAATCGTGCTCTTGGTCAAAAGAGTGTGATAGATTTTGTTGTCTATGATCAGCGTCTGAAACACTTAATTGTTGGCACTCGTGGGCTGAAAGTTGCGGATGCTGGTTATGATCATTATTTAGTATTGTCACGAGTGAAACTGATTGTTGGTTGGAGGAAAATGAATAGGAAGAGGCTCAGGATGGAAAGAATAAAGGTTGAAAGCCTCCCTGAATATCATTGGCGTTATTCTGACTTACTCAGAGAATGACTGAAGGAGCTAAGTCTTCCGAGACGGATGTAGAAAAGAAGTGGGGATGTTTTAAGAACTGTGTTGTCACTGCTGCTGAAGAAGTCTGTGGTACCACAAAAAGGGGATACAATAGAGGTGATGCTTGGTGGAATAGTGGGATTGAAGAGGCAGTAAAGAGAAAGCAGGAGCCTATTTGGGGATGTTGCAAGGTAGAGTTTCTGTGGATAAATATCGCTGTAAGAAGCGTGAAGCCTCTAAGCTCGCTCGCCACAGTAAAGCAAAAGATAGTAAGGAGAAGGTGGAAAGGCATGAATTGGCTTTTTGGAAAGATAGGAAAACTTTCTGGAAGTACACGAGAATAAAAAAAATTAGGGGAAACAAAGTTGTAAGCTGTGTAAAGAAGAGGATCGGGGAAATGATATGGGAGCTCAACGAGTTAAGTGAAAGATGGGGTGAATACTTCTGTGAGTAATTAAATCAGGAAAGTGAAGATGATTCAGAGGCAGAAGCATATGATGTCACAGTAAATGATGGAAACACAGGAAGGATCTCAAGAAAAGAGGTGCGTAAAGCTCTAAAACCTTTTCAGAATGGTAAGGCTCCACGAGTTGATGGCATAACTGCCGAGACATTGAAATATGGTGGTGACCTATTTCAATCTCTCGGCAGGAAGGATGATGTCATTGTTCCCTTGTATAAGGGAAAAGGTGATCAGACTAAATGCAAGAACTATCGTGGTACACTGCCGGACAATTGCTAAGGACGGATGACAATAGCAACGATAGCAGCCATAAAATGGAAGGCAGGAAAATGTGGAAATTAGCATAAGTGCGGGATACAGTAAGACGTGTTGGGCGTATGCAAATTTCGGATTGCCGAACTTGTTCGTGACGTCATAGCGCTGATAAGAGATATAAAGGATTTGACGCGTATTGACCGTTGTTGTTCAAACATAAAGTTGAAAAGGAAAGAATCAATTGACGAACTTGCAATTTTCGGTATGTTTTCCCGACATCACCTAGATGATTTTACGTGTAACCGTATTATTGGCAAGATTGAAGAAGGGCGAAAAATAACAGATGTTGCCAGGGAGTTCGACGCCAGCCACAGTGCTGTTTCAAGGCTTTGGAAATCATTTCAAACAAATGGAGAGTGTAGCAAACGTCACGGGGGAGGTCGTGTTTGCAGTACGACACCTGCAGAAGATCGGTACATAGAGCTATCAACAAAAAGGCATCGGCGCAGCACAGCTAGTGAGGTAGCAAACCAGTTTATGGCTGCTACTGGCAAGCGGATCTCCCGAAAAACTGTCGCCAGACGTTTGCATAGAGGAGCACTATACGCCCGCCGTCCTGTTGTGTGCATCCCATTGTCCAGACGTCACCGTACCGCCCGTTTGCAATGGTGCCATCAACATCGCAATTGGACTGGTAACGACTGGTCTGCTGTCCTCTTCTCAGATGAGAGTGGATACAGTCTATCGTCTGATTTGATTGTCGACGACAACTGATCTGGCGTGATAGTGGTACTGCATATTTTCCAGCAAACCTACAGGAAAGGGACCGATATCCGACATGTAGTGTCATGGTATGGGCTGGCATCATGATCAATGGCCGTACGTCCCTCTATGTGCTTCCAACTGGGACTATGACTGGCCAACGATACATTATAGATGTTCTGGTACCTCATGTTCGCATGTTCCGTGGTGCTGTCGGTGATAGATTCATTTTCATGGACGACAACGCAACATGTCATCAAACAGTCGCTGTCCAGGAGTGTCTTAAGAGCGAGGATATTCAACGCCTCGTATGGCCAGCGCGTTCTCCAGATCTGAATCCCATTGAAAATGTGTGGGATGCTTTGGGTAGGAGTCTTGCTGGTCGCCAATGCCCTCCAATAAACAAGGACACCCTCATCCGTGCACTGACAGAGGAATGGATTAAATTACCCCAACAGCTGCTTGATAATGTTGTGCAAAGCATGACACGACGTGTGGAATCTTGCATCGCCCTCCATGGTGGCCATATCCCGTATTGACATCTTACGCCGGAACGCCTGCGGACGGCAATTGCATTTTTTTCACGTTTACGTATTCTGCACAAAATGGCCTATTTGTCCCTTGAACACGTTCCAAAGCCTTCTGGATTTCAGAGCACAATAAATTGTCTTTCTTGTAATGTCCTGGCATTCTGACTTTATTTTATTTCACTTGGCATCCACCCACACTTACTGTTTTATGCGCTATATAGCCATTTATGATCCGTCCTCCGCAATTGTCCAATAGTGTATTAGCCTACTAAATGTGCCAGGGAAAGTGTTTGGTAAGGTTGTTATTGAAAAATTACACGGTCTTACATCAGAGAAAGTGTGGGATGTTCAGAGTGGTGTTATGCCTGGTAAAGGCTGCACTAACCAAATTTTTGTTTTACGCATAATGGTTGAAAAGTATCTGGCTGTTGGTAAGAAAGATTTTGCTGCCTTCATAGATTTAGAGAAAGCTTACGCTTACGACCGAGTGAATAGGACACTTTTGTGGAAGGTATTGAATGAATATGGTGTTACTGGGAATATATTTAACAGGGTAAAAGTCATGTATGCTGGCAGTAGAGCTTGTGTACGAGTAAATGGTGTTTTATCAAAATGGTTCCTTTTTGGTGCAGGAGTCAGACAAGGTTGTGTAATGTCACCATGGCTGTTTAATATATTTATGGATGCGTGCATGTGTGATACGAAAATAGATAATACTGTGTATGTCTTGGTTGATATCCGTGTGTGCAGATTGCTGTATGCTGATGACACTGTCCTGTTGGCAGAGAGCAAAAGTGAGTTGCAGGGTATGTTGCCTGATATGTACGAAGTTTGCATGAAAGTCAAATTGAGGATAAATAAGGGAAAAACAAAGTTATGGTTTTTGAGCGAGGAACTGGTAGTACTGAATGTAATATATGTCTAAATGGCACAGTGATTGACCAGGTGAATGAGTTTGTGTATTTAGGAATCATGTTCGACAGAGAGAACAAATTGGATGGTGAAATTAGTAAGCGATTGAATTCTTCATTGAAAGTCATGGCTGCTTTGGGAGGGTTTCACAGGAATGATGGGTTCTCAAGACAGTCCCGCATAGCTGTATATGAAAGTGCAATTTTTCCTACTCTGATGTACGGCAATGAAACCTGGGTACTGCAAAAGAAACATAGAAATCGTTTGTGTGCTGGAGAAATGCGTTACTCTTTGTGTGGCAAGACACGTTCTGATTGTGTGAGGAATGAAGATGTGTTGCAGTTGTGTAATGTGAAGCGAAATGTTGTTAGCAAGGTGGAGACTAATATGCTTCAGTGATTTGGCCATGTTGAAAAAATGATTGATGAGATGTTTACTAAGAAAAATCTTTTTAGCCCAAGTGGCAGGAAGGAAAGGTAGAGGACGGCCAAGGAAGTCTTGGGAGGATCAGATTCAGGAGTATCTGCACGAGAAAAAGATTATGAATATGAAGTATAGTATATCTTGTGTACGGCATGTGACGGATGTCAGTGAAGCCCGAGTTGTATGTCAAGATCGCTGTAAATGGAGAAATTTGATACGACAACAGTAAGTAAAAATTACTTGGTAGTTTGTATTTCTTTGTGGAGCTAACCTCTGAATATCAGAGAACAGCTTAGTGATATGTGTGTTTATTGTTTCAGAGATACTCCAGTTTTAGAGATACTTTAGATGCTGATGTGCAAAAATGTAATAAAGCGTATATTTTTAATTAGTGATTGTTCAGGGCGATAAAGGAATATTGTGGTTCCCTGGCATGTGTAGGTGCGCCAACCTTAGCGACGATCCTGTGATGCGAATTCGCCAAGAATAGAAACAGGCAGATAGCAAGTGGAATCGGATGAATGTGGACGGAGTCTGGGTTGTGTTGCTCGGGGAAGGTTAACCGAAATTACAGTAATTTCAACATAAGTTAATGTAAGACTCTAATTTATGATTGCAAAGCCAGTGTTTGTTAGTCTAATTGTGAGTTTGTGCAAAATACTAGCTTTCTTAATATTAACTTTCGAATTGTTTTGGTTACTGTTATGCTGTAACAGTGAACCCGGCTGCGTGATGATTTACACTATTTCTCTTCAAACTTATTTTCTTTTTGTACAATTTTCAAGTACTTCTACTACTTTCATTCGGCTTCAGTTTTGCATACACTAGATTTATGTGATGCGAATCCATTGTAATTTTTGTTAGGTGCTTGTACGTACTAACCTTATTGTTAGTTTTGTTTGTATTCATGTATGCTATATTCTTAGCTGCTAAATATCTGCACTCATGCAGGAAATGATTAGATTTATGACAGTAAGTGCAAAACATGGCAACTTTAATAACAGGAACTGTATAACCCTCTTTTGAAAAATTGCCATTTCCTTTAAACGGCCTTGACCGTGAAAATGTTTTGGCTTTGTCTTGAACTCCTAACCCAGACTTAACTGTTCTTCATTCTTACTTTCTAAGGCAGTAATTAGTGTCATAACTTTCAGCCATGCTACATAATAATATTGCAGGTAAATTGTTTTCTTTTACATTGCTTTTGATAGGGAGTTTAATGACCACCGGGAGCAACTCGATGCAGTCGACGGTCACTAATTTAGGATCATTGGTTCCAGGGAGAGTAGAGAGAAACTGCCGTAAGACCTACAAAACATCCATGCTTCACCGGGACTTCAGCCCGGACCTATCTCGAACAAATGGCCAGAAGCCAGCGCTTAGGCCACTGCGCCACCGGGGCAGCATTTTACATTTTCACGAACGAATGGCGTTAAGCTTTTCAGCTAACTTCAAAACTTGGTTAACGTGAGTATGCATAGAAATGTTTTCAACAAATTTAATTGAGTACAGTTTCTTTTAACAAATATACCTTTCCAGATAAACTTGTCCTTTTGTGGATTTTCTTTAATTTTCCCCATGTATCAGCTGCATAACTTTCATTAACAATGTTTATCATCTCAGAGTCAGTTATATTTACAGAAATTAATACTCTGCCTTATTAGTCCTTTTTGTTCCAATGGTCATCAGCATCGAGGGGTTTTACTTGGAAAACTACCTAATCGAGACTGTCTCGTACAAGTGCTCTTAGAATTCAAGTGAATGTCAAGTGTTCTTTAGAATTCAAGTGAATGTCAAGTGCTCTTTAGAATGCAAGTGAATGTCAAGTGTTCTTTAGAATTCAAGTGAATGTCAAGTGCTCTTTAGAATGCAAGTGAATGTCAAGTGTTCTTTAGAATTCAGGTGAATGTCAAGTGCTCTTTATAATTCAAGTGAATGTTTTTAGCATGTTTAATAATAACAAACGAAATAATTTAAAAAATATTATAAGATTACAGTTTCGGCTAGCGATCTTTGGCCAGTTATCCTTTACCAGATTTTCACTCAAACAACCAAACAAATGAATACTTGTCACATTCATGAGTCCTGAACTAGAGATTTTTTCTGTTAATTAAGTCGAAGTGAATTAATCATAAGTGTTTCCTCATCATGGATGACTGTTTGTGAACTTTGTCAGCTGACGCAAGATCTATTGACGGAATTCTGCTTTTTATACATGGCATCATAAATGATTGATTTATGCAAACGAAGAACTCGTTTATATCTCGTGCACTGCACTGAAGTAATTGCATATTTCCTAAGAGCTACTGGGTGTGTGCGCGTCAATGAACTTATCCACATCAGGAGAACCTCGTTTTCTTGTATCTAGATAATTATGCAAAATGTGCAAATATTACCTAGTGAAACAGCGAACTGCATTTCAGCTTTTATCAAGTAAATTAGTAAGGAGAAGAACTATTTGAGCACGCATTGCTGCACTAACAAATAAAAAGTGTATTTTGTGGAGATCGTACCTGATATCACGCACAAGGAACTACTCTGGATGTATTTGGCACTTTAAATTCATCAGGACAACATCTACATAGTTAATTGAATGAAGGGAGAGTGTGTTTCGAATTACATTTGGAAACCCAAATCTTTTTAAGCAGCGGAACAAGTCTTGCCTTCAGGAAACTTGGAATGGACTTCACTGTATCTAAAATCATCCATTATAAGTTTGATCTACTTTAAGAAATCCACGCTTTCCTGACAGTCACTGCTGCGTGCTACGATTAAAAACGAGAGAAATCTTTGCATCATATCAGCAAATAGAAATGCTCTAATCATAGTTCCCGGAGAGCTTTCTTCAACTGCAAATAATTTACTTGTTTTCTGAAAACACTATGGAATGTAAGCATTGCTGTGAACTTTTAAACGTTTTTATCTTGTTTTTTTTTCTGGATCTGCTGAATTTGTTTTTTCTGGACCGGGACTCATTGATGCGCAGCCAGATTTAGCTTTGTGTTGAAATAGTTCTTACGGATGACCACATAATATTCAAATCGTAAACGAAATCCAAGGCTCTGATAATAACCTGTAATGAAATGAAACTGCGAATATGCAATCAAATGCACACCAAAAGGGGGTAACATGAGAAAGTCGGTTGCAGTGTTACTGCCATTATTTTTGAGAAGCTTTATATTCGTGTAAATACGGTATTGTCTGCTGATCGTAAAACGAAGTTCCGTTAAGGCGAAATTTTAGAGTTAACTTAGAGCACACCATTCAGATGTTATGTGAGTCCTGGATGTTCTTCACTCATTCCACCACAGATACTTGGTACTATAACTCCGAACTGCTTCTTTAATGTTCACATATGGCTTTGCAGTCGCTGGAAAGATGAAGAATCTGGCAAGCATTTCTACATGTCAGTCTTATGGATCTTGAAGCCGAGGATGCATTCTTCATCCTCCAGTATTATTTACTAAACTCCTGCATTTGTTTGTTCCACTGGGAAAACACTGTACTTATATCATCAGCACGAAAAATCACTGTAAATCCAACACTGCAATTTCATTACTTTGGTTTCCTTAATGGTTATGTATACACACTGTGTAATTTCATGCCTGCAAATATTCATTCTCTTGCCTTTTTCTACGTAGGAAATGTACAATGTTTATTGTTATATTTTAATACTTGAATTATTTTGTTTTTAATATTTTCTTTCCGAATTAAAAAATCTTCAAAAAAAGAGTTATTGTTTTTAAAAATAAAGAATTTTTTTGCCTTTATCGGTATTATTTTTATGATCTTCGTCATTACAATTAACATTATCATATCAAAACTGTATACTCGTTTATTCAGTATGTTTCCGGAATTACAATTAAAGAAAGTAATGCTGCGTTGCAACATATTTCTCCATCTGCTTATGTGTATTTCAATATTTTCTGCCTCTAACATGCTGTATTCTCGAATAGCAACGCTTCTTTTTCTTCATTTCTTACATATTTCATTCTTGAAACTTTACTCGATTTACAGCCTCATGTTACAGAATGCCACACCAGGTTAGGTAATTTTCCATCTCGAATGCAACACACGCATTAGCGTGTTCTAAATAACTTTTGAATTTACTAAAATGAAACCTCGCCCATTTGTGATGGCTTATTACACATTTTGTCCTCCACTGAATCCACTTATGTTTCTCTGATATTATTGTTAATCACAATTAATCAGGAGATCTTTTAACCTTTATTTCGGTCTTAGCTCTCACTGAAAAAGAAGAGAACACGTTGCATTACCGACAGTCATTTTTTTTTCGTATTGTCCTTTTAAACGAAACCTCATGAATTTGGATGTTGCTTTTTGAAAATTGATTTAGATTATCGTTCAGCAGAAATTTTAAAGAAAATGTTAAATTCTGAAACTAGGTAGAAATATAAAAAAATTCCTTAACGGAGATACGAAACAAATTGCGCTGAAAGTTATGATGTGGCTGATGTCAATTTTGATAAAACGATTTGCCTTAAATTTGGAAAATTAATGAATGATAAATATAAAACAATATTTAAAACAATTTTTTGACTGGAGCTGAAACTTTTCTTAAATTTCATTTTTCACGTCAAATAAATAAATGAAATAAATGTTTTTTCCTTTGCTATAATCAATTTGAAGAATGTTACTTTTAGAAGGAATAGGTGCCTTTTTTGTTTTGCTGTGTAGGAGTGCTCAGTACTTACTTATCAGCAGGACACAACTAGAATATTCGAACCATTTATCAAAAAATGAAAACAGCGTTGTTTTGACACAACCAATAAGAGAAGGAACTCACATATGCATGGCAAAACACAACGTAGACTTTTTCTTATCTGTAGTGTTGAAAGCGAAGTGAAACCTTTGAACAGTAAATATGAAATTTATCAGGATGTATAAAAAGGTAAGCATCTCATCTCATATTGGACAGTCAGAAGCAGCCGTGTAATATCTCCAGAATTTAAGCGTAGTCTATCTGCTGTCCTGAACACAAACCTGCCAAATTTAAGGTAGGCACTTGGCTTCCACTTTTCTTTGTTCCCAATTTAGCATATCTTTGTATCGATTTTAGAGTGCATCATAGTATTTGTAAATATAAAATGAAAGCGTTTAACGTCAAAATTTGTGGATTCCAGAAGACGACATGCATATCTATTTCACTGCAGGCTCCGTGGCTTATGCAGAGTTTTGTACCTTCGTCAGTAACATTCCGTACTACCTAAGGTATTTGTAGAAATATTGTAATGGGACGGTAAACTAAGTGATCATATTAAGCCATTCACTATGTAATGGAAACCTATGCAACAAAAATGGGAAAAAATATGTTCTTCAGGAAAACAGTTAAATAACCCTTCTTAACAAAGTATTTCTTCTGAACTGATCAAACTGCACCTGAACTTAAACTACAAGACATTTCTGCCTGATATTGCTGCCAGAAATCTCCATATGGAGGAATAAAGGTTGTTACGCTATGCACCTGTACAGAAAGCACTACGATACCCGACTTTAGCAGAATTCAATTCTTCACCAGGAGAAATTATGTTATAAAAGAAAGCGATCAATTCATATATATTCACTGTTTTCAGAAAGCTTTTTGATTCCATTACCACAGTAAAAAAGAGACAGCAATTCACTGATGCTTTGATAATGAATACTGAAAAATTAATAGTTGCGACACTACGAACAATTAAAAATTATGGATTTAAATAGATGCACAATCATACCAATAGTACTTTTGGATCATAATATTTTTTTTCTGAAGTAAGCACTCTATGAGAGGCAACATTCATTCCTCCCGCTAGCTTCTGAGTTTCTAAGCAATAAATAACTAAGTTCTTCCAAACACTGTATACGAGTTCATTAAGGTCATAAATTTACCTGGAAGGTTTGATTTGATCTGCTGGACTGGAAATAAAGAAAAATGACTGGATCCGTTGTACTAAAAACAGAAGAAAATAAGAAGACCATTAGAAAGTACGACTCTCCAGTACCCAAAAGTCTGATAAAGACCGTAAGGAAAACTACAGAGGAACCTGCTGTTTTCTAATAAATCTCTGAAAATCCGCAATGGTTCTTTTTTTCGTATTGCTATTCTTTTTTATTTTAATAAATTGTACAATTCATATTCTTCTTACATTAACTACTAATCACTTGAGTACTCACTCTGCGATATACAAATATGTGTACATTTGAGGTTGAGTTGTGCTTTTCTGAAATGTTGAGTCTGAACTTTTCTGAAATACAGTTTTCTTTTAGCATCCTGGTTTTGTTTTCATGTTGTTGCTTGACAGTGACGCAAAATACAGTGAAAATGTAATTTATTTTGTATTTTATAGATTATTTTACAAAACTGTTCCCAACAGAAAGCTCCCGCACGGGGATAACTGGTTTTCCAGTTATTTGGGGAGCGGCGCCCCCACGGCCCGAGCTGACCTTGTGACTGGTCAACATCTGATGTCATGCCACAGCTTGTTTTTTTCTTATTTTGGTGCTGTTGGTGTTTGCAGGGACGGCTGTTCATCCAGCTGTTGGGGAGTTGCGGCCCCACGATCCCTAGCTGGTCTTGTGTCTCGCTTTTTCGTTTTTATTTATTTTCTCCACTGGCTAGTTGCCCGTGTTGTATTCTCTACCTAATCGCTACCACGTTATGTACTAACACCCCGGTCTTGTGGTTTTGTTTCCCTCCACCACTAACTGATTTATATTAACCGCTCAGTTCGTAGGTTGCTGAGATTCCGTTTAGGTTCCCTGCCAGGATTTGTCTTCTTTGGTTTTCTTTTTTTCCTTTTAGCTGGTTTGGGTGCTAGACCTACCTGCATGTTTGCCGCGTGCGGAGACCCGTGAGGCGGAAATGGGATGTCTGGCGGCTGAGGTCGCAGGAGACCGGTTAAGTGCCTCCTGTGTACCAACACTCCTCTTCGACCCCGGCTTCGCTGTAAACGGGAGGCTAGAGACTAACCCACCTCTAGTCAGAAGTCTTGTACCAAGTTGTGTACAGGGCTTTAGCGGCTTTTTTGTCGTATAGCACGGCAGGGTGAGCCCGGGGGTTGTGGGATCATGCCAAAGGCGTTGGCATGACGGTACCAGGAGGCCGAAGTGTCCGCCGAGTGCGTGTGATCACAGCCAACGGACTATATCTGCAACGTATAAGCTCCAGAACTGTGTCCAGCGTCATTTTCTTGGCTTGCGGACCTCCAGTTCTCCCTTGTAGGGCTCGGTGGTGGGTGGAGTAGTCTGCAGACGAATCTTACTTCTTTTTTTCCATGGGTAAACCCAGAAACAAACGCTCCAAATTTAAGTCACCTGAGACAATGATGGTTGCCACCGATACTCCTTCATCTTCTCAACCTACCAAGTCTCAAAACCTTAAACGGTCTTTAGACCTTGACCTGGACCAAGAATGTGGAACCTCTTCTTCGGCTGCTGTACCAGTCGCTCCGAAGCGTCGTCTCCCCTCGATTGCTGTGACTACGCATGCTACACACTTACTTGTAGAATCCATCGATCCGAATGAGAGACTGTCCACCAAATCTCCCTTTTTCATTTCTAAAGCTTTGGACGCTGCGGTTGGCCCCTTGAAGTCTGTGAGGAAGCTTCGTTCTGGGGACCTGCTTGTTCAAACTTGCAGTGTTTCTCAGAGTAACGTTTTTCTGCACCTCACTAGTCTTCAAGGCATTCCTGTCAAAGTGACACCTCACCCGTTTCTTAACACCTCTCGGGGTGTTATTTCGGAGTTTGATCTCTTGCCATGCAGTGAAGAAGAATTAGTGACTGAACTTGCAGATCAAGGTGTTGTTGCTGCTCGTCGTATGATGTTCCGGCGCGATGGTTCCTTGATTAAGTCTAAAAATGTCATCTTGACTTTTAACTCCCCGAAAGTTCCGACCGAAATCAAGGCTGGCTACTTGGTCTGTGGTGTTCGCCCGTACATTCCCAGTCCTCTGCGCTGTTTCTGGTGCCAGAGGTACGGGCATTCCCAACGTTTCTGTAAGAGTTCCGCTCGTTGCGCAAATTGTGGCTCCGGTGAACATGACGGGGATGGCTGCACCTCTGCGGCCTGCTGTGTTAACTGCGGTGAGGCCCATGCAGCTTACTCCCGCAACTGTATGAAATGGAAGGACGAGATGGCGATCCAGCGCCTCAAGACCCTGGAAGGCCTCTCGTACCCTGCTGCCAAAGCCAAGTTGGGTATTCCCAACACCCGACAGCGTAGTTTTGCCGCAGTAGTTAAGTCTCTGCCACAACCCGTGCAGCCCTTTGTTCCGCGCCCTGTAGCTCTCGCCGCACTTGCCAAGCGATCTACAGTTGAACAAGCGACGCAGGTGGATTTCACCGAGCTCCAGCTTATTCGACCAGCTGAGTCTGCGCCTTCTCTTTTGAAGACGCCCGCCTCTTCCGGTTATCAGCAGACAGCCTGCACGTGCGGAAGACCCGGCCCTCAATCCGCAAAGGTGTGCAGTGTCCATCCAACTGTCGCGGTCCGCGTGACCAACATTGAAACTGTCTCGGCCTCAGCGAGGTCCCCACCCTCACCCAACATTATAGAGGAACATGGGGGGGGAGGAGAGTGACAGTTCGTCCCCAGCCTCAACCAGCATTGCAGAGGAACATGGGGGAGAGGAGAGTGACAGTTCGTCCCCGCCCTCTGCCAGCGTTGCAGAGGAGTGTGGGGGGAGGAGAGTGACATTTCGTGTCCCTCAATTAGTGAATTTTTTTATAAATCTGATTAACTACCTTGTCTTCCCAGCTTTCATCATTCTCTTTTTCAACTTTTAACAAGCCTGTCTGCTCAAACTCATTTTCCGCGCTTTTACATTTCTGTGGCTGATAGTTCTTTGTCTGGCGCTCTTTGGCCAAACCTGGCCCTTGCGCCACTAAAATCCACTAACCAACCAACCAACCAAACAACAGAATGCCTCATTTGGTTTCAAATATCATTAAACTGATAAAAGAAGCTTTACAAAAGTATCAAATTTGAAATGGCTGACACCTGGGCGGTTTTCCCTTTTCTGTCCACGGAAGGAGAGCAAAGACTACACTCAGGAAAACATCCAAATTTTGAAAGTAGGGTTTAAATTTGATACTTGTTTTGTACTTTTTTTACGCCATTTGTCTCTCATGAGAACCTAAGATTGGATGAAGGGAATTTCTTTTTCATAATTTGAAGCTACGTGGAAGGGAGGGAGCGCCTCATTTACGTCAAGAGCAACAGCCATGAGTCAATGAATTTGAACTTCTGCCCTCGGGGAAAAGTTTCAGTCACCTCTTGGAGGACATTGAAACAGAAGAGTTCACATACGTTTTAAGCTACATGAATATTTTACGTTTTAGGCTACATTGATTCTCTACATGAAATCAAAAGATTTGCAGAAACACATATCAAGAGAAAAATGGAGTAGAAGAAGAGAGTGATTGTGATTTTTGTTCCTTTTTTATTTACTTCATTTCTTTCTTTTCTTGCGGGAAATCGCAAACAGCGGAACCTATACTACATGATCAGTTTTAGTTTCAGCTATTAAAACGTGGAGCAAGTTCATAGTGTTTAGTTTCAGCTATTAAAACGTGGAGCAAGTTCATAGTGTTTAGATTTCAGTGGCTTAAATATTCGGGAAAAATGTGATTTTATAAGGAATTAGAAAGTATTGAGGTAGCAACAGTGAAGACAGTACGGGAAAGCGATCGCTGAGCTACTTACTCAACTGGACATAAAAAGAGTGTTGGGCGACGACGCTCCTTACAGTGGAATGTAGGAAGTTGAACAGGAGCAGAGAGGTCCACATTTTCCTATTATTACAATGTTGAGATTGACACCGACATGCAAATCATGTGCATATTAAGATTCGGTAAATAAGCACAACGACCACTTTCCTAAAACGAAGTTCATGTTCTAGATTGCATTTGATTCAAAAGGTCGGTGAGATGTGGTTGTACTTAATATCAACAATATGCATAATTTTTCAGACACGTCATTCAAGATGATGAAATGGAATGCGAAAACATTGGACTTCCGATAATCTCGTCGAGTTTAAAGGAAAGCAATCCGGCGAGAAACGACCAAAGAAGGTATTCAAAACCTTTTATCCGCTCAAATGCCGTTCGGCACATGTTGTTGTAAAAAGGAAGAAAATAAATACAGCTAGCTGCTATGTTAATTTTTATTTGTATTTTAACCTCATTTTTCCCCAAATATGGCAGAAAGTAAAAAAAAAAAAAAAGCAACGAAAAGAACAACAACAAAAAACATCGCTTTTGAACTCCACTGGAGCACTGCCCAAAATTACAAGCATTAATCTCCGCACCCATCCTCTCAACTCACAACAGCTAAAATTAGAGCCTTGTGCCCTAGAGTGAAGTAACGGTATTATAGATTTTTTCTGATAAAGGTGATTCTCACCTATCGTCGTACCATCACGACAAAGAAGAGTCAAAATGCTGGTGAAGAATGGCTTCTGCTCGTCATAATATCCAAGAGGTCAGAGAAACTTTGTCTGAAGAAGTTGTCAGTTAAATGCCTGCAGATGCGACATTAGTACCTGTATTAGCACTTTTGCTGGTGTTCTGTTAATGGAAAAGTAGACCCGCTTAAAGCGAGTCGGTCAGCACAAAATTTGTAGGAAAGAATTTTGAAGATCATTAAGTACGGCCACACATCGATCAAGGGTTTCATAACCAATATCTTGAAGTGAGGAGCATTAGGATTACAACGCTCAACGACACAGGACAATTTTTACATACCAATATGTTGAAAGCGCACACAGGAGAGAGCAAGACGGTAACTAACTGCAGCGTACCTATGCGGAGAACCTTGGCTTTCGAATCATCCTCACAACCGCTGATAGGAAGATGTCCTTACCCATTTCGTTTTACTCACCATTACTTGCTGGGGCGCGATACTGTTTCCATGTGGAGGAAGAGTAGTTCACCTTTTTACATGCCGTTAGTGAGTGTCGTTCTTTTTCCTGTGTGACGGTTCGTGTATTCTTCTGTTACAAACTTTACAAGACGACCCCAAATTCCTCGTTAGCTTTTTAAATGATTAGTTTGACCTATTCTTCATGCAACCTGGTTTCATTGCTCGTTTTTTTTCTGTTTCTGTAGGTACGTGTGTACGTGTGTGTGTGCGTGTGTGTGCGTTGGCCCTAAATACCGCAAAACGTCATGTTCGTGCGTCGCCATTCCGTTTTCAATCGGTTCTGCTGTATTTTAGATTTATCTGTTTCTGTTTTACTTTATTACCAGCGTTTGCCGCTCTTGGGCCCACCGACGCTTTTATTTTAATGAAATTCAAAAATCAAAAAACCGAACAGAAAGCATATAACTAGGTTCTTTTGTCAAGGAATGTAGTATAGCTCTTTTCTTCTGGTTAACAGTCAGACAGTATTCTATCATTTTGGCGTGTTTTGTTGCTAGCGCCCTTAAATTCTGGCTTATGCTTATTTTAGGTATTTTTTTTTATTGAATAAGGCTTATGACGTAATACCACCAGCTTACTACACATTAAGGTTATACACAGCATGACAGAGAAAATGCCAAACCACGAAAACGTGAACGCAGCGCCATGCAAATTGCAGGGTGGGTTCACACGTACAAGTGATGCAAATGATTGCACTTGCAGAACAATCACACGAACGACGTGCGGGATGTAAGCGGACAACCGACCCGTGAGGCCATCAGTCGAGACGTCGTCACGACCTCGAAAAGTGAGTGGTTCTGCTGTAACTGTGTCTGGAGAACGAACAAGGGGTGCCAATGCCGTTAAGACTACGTTGAACGCGATTTAGAAAAATGGGTGAGTTGACGAGAGGTGTCATCGTAGGCCTTCGTACTGCCGGATGGTCCCTGCGTCTATTGCGGAAGAAACGCAACCTGATGCCACAACTATTATGCATTTGGAGACAATGGTCCCTGTAGGGTCTGTGCAATTTCGTAGGATGACCGCAGTACGGAAACAGACATCCGAGCGCACCAATCATCGCATCCGACGTCATGCCGTAGCGGACCCACCGGCTACCACGGGCGACATTTTGCGGAGTGTACGGGGAGGCTTGGTTGCTCTTATATCGACGCAGACAGTGTCGCGCCGATTCGATGCGTCTAGTTTGCTGTCCAGCCGTCCGTTCCGAAGGCTGCCCTTAACAGCGAGCCGTCGTCGTCACCGCTTGGTGTATTGTCGCTCCAGAGCTGCGTGGGGTCCCAAATGGAGCAGTGTGGTGTTGAGCGACGAATCACGGATCTGTCTCACCACGGTGATCCCCGTGTGAGAGTCTCGAAGTGACGTGGCCAACGAGCGGATTCCTCCACCCTTGTGGAGCACCACTCGACCCGGTAACGTGGAATCATGATGTGGGGCGCTATCACCGCCAACAGCCGCTCACCGCTAGTACGCATTACGGGCACATTGACAGCACGCCTCTATGTTGACGAGGTGCTGCGGACCTTGGCTCTACCGTATTTGCAGAGCACCCCAAAAGCCGTTTTTCAACAGTATAACGCCCGTCCGCATACTGCTCGGATCAGCCTGAATGCTTTACACGGTGTGCGGATACTTCCGTGGCCAGCACGATTCCCCGACCTCTAGCCCATCGAACATCAGTGGGGCACGATTGGACATCGGTTGAATACACTAACACCCCCGCAAAATGAAGATAAACTGTGGACTCGGATCAGCACCACATGGTCCACGATACCGTAGGACCCTATTCGGACTCTCATTGCCTCGATGGCACGTCGGATTCAACGCTGTATCGCCCAAAATGAGGGTTACACTCCTTATTGATCATTCTACATATTCGGCCACTGTAGCTTAGTCTGTATGTGACAATTAATTCAGTACCTACTTGGCTATCTGTGTGTGCAGTTTGGTCTGTTTTCCAGTATTCCTTCATGGTGTGGCATTTTCTCTGTCAGGCAGTGTAATATCATGATACTTGTTCATTATTGATTTTGCTAATAGCCTCTTTTGACTGTGGTCAAATTTTCTTATTTCAGCTTATGCTTACGACGTAATAGTATTCTCTGATACTGTAGTTTCCTCATGCATTTGTGATATGTATTATTTCATGATGTAATTGCGAGCTGAGAGTATTCTCTTATTATACTTTTTTCTTGTGGGACTTGACAACATCAATTTACTCACACTTATCTATTCCCGGGAGAAATGTCGTAAAACTGGTTGATTCATTGCGATTTATAATGTCAAACGAATACCAAAATTTCGTGAGTAACCCGCTCCTGCTTTTTGGGGCAGGAACGGAATTCAAAAGCAGAAGTAAAATCCTGTCGAAACCGAAATTTCCAGATATTTGCCCAAGTGGGCAAACGCTCAGAAAAAGTATTTTGGAGCGACTGAAGTATTGGAGAGGACGGAAAGTTCCAGCGAAGATATTTACGCTCATTCCTGTATCCTAGGACGAAAAACCCAAATAACCGAGTGTGTATGTATATATACATATATGGATGAAATTTGAAAGCATGCCGGAGCAACATGGAGGAGACTGGCTCAAGACAGATAGTTGTGGAAGAAACTTGGGGAGACCTTCATGTAGCAGTGGATTGATAATGGTTGACAAAGAACAAAGATGATTATATATATATACTGCTGGCCACCCAAAATGCAACACCAAGATGGACACGAGATAGCAAATTCAGATTTACTGGACACATAACAACAGATACAAAGATGAAACGATTGAGCTTACAGGCCCGTGCGACTTGCGGAACACGCAGACATCAAATAGTTCGTGTGGCCCCAATGGCTGGCAATAACGGCCGCTACACGCCGCGGCATCGAACGAAAGAGGCTTTGGATGTAGGCTTGGTGTATGTCGGTCCAGGCTGCTTCCAAACTTTGCCACAGTTCATCAGGCGTAGCCGCGGGTGGTGCTTGCCAGGCCTCTCGGTTGCCGATCAGCGACCAGACGTGTTCGATGATCGACATATCGGGAGAACAGGTGGGCCACGGCAGCAGTGACACCTGGTTGGCCGTGAAGCATTGTTGCACGATGCGTGCCACGTGCGGGCGCGCATTGTCCTGTTAAAACGTGGCCACTGGCGGGTCCTGAAAGTAAGGAAGGACTACAGGCTCCAAAACGTAGGAGATGTAGCGGTGGCTGTTGAGTGTACCGGCGATGCGTACCAGAGGGGTGCGGGTGTCATATACAATTGCGCCCCAAGCCATAACGCCAGGCGATGGACCGGTATGGCAATGCATAATGCAAGCGTCATACAGTCTCTCGCCGTCATACAGCCACACGCGGATCCGACCATCATGGTGTTGCAGGCAGAAGCAGGATTCGTCGGAGAAGAAAATGTTGTGCCATTCTGTAGTCCGGGTGCGGCGTTCAACGTCCCACTGCCGCCGCACTTGTCTTTGGTGTAGCGTCAGTGGTAATCGGAGCATTGGGTGCCGTGCGATAAGTCTCCGCTCCTGCAGACGACGTCGAACGGTACGTGCTGACACATGTTGTTGCGCAACACACCCTAATTCCTGCGCTAACGTTCGTGATGTGGCGGTGCGAGCCGGCAATGCCCGCCACACAACATGCCGATCATTTCATTCGGTGGTGTGCTGCGGCTGCGGCAATCACTCACGTTGGTCCGTCCGTCCGTCCTTCCCGCACCCACCGAATCCATACTCGCCACGCTGTGGCTGGATGTCGTCCCACACGTGCGCCGATGTCTCGGTACGATAAACCGCTGTTGCGATAAGCCACTACAGAGGACGAATCGTCCTCTGTCGAACTCCGAAACGTGCTGGAATGACTGCCGCATGCTGCGACGAGACATCAGTAAATTCCCACGCACAGGTCCGGCAGTACAACACACTTCCACTACTTACACCCCGGCTTCTGTGCACCCATCTTATCGAGCTTCTCGGTGGCGTGCCAGGTGCACTTGATTTGCATATGCCCTGCAATGCTAATCGTTTGCATGTCCTCTCGCGGGCGACGCATGCTGCGAATTTCAGGCCAATCGGATGCTTCCTTCTTGGTGTTGCATTTTGGGTGGCCAGCCGTGTATAATCAATGGTATATATATATAATCAATGTTTTTCTTTCAATGTTTTTCTTTTTGTAAGTGTGTCTAGTTTAGGCCACTGTTTTTAACTGAAGTAGTTCTTGCTAACTCTACTGTCTATTCACACAGAAAACAAAAATATCTGGTGTGACCCAGCTGTAACCCGCGTAGTAGGGAAATCACATTTAGATCATCACAGAGATTGCCAGGAATGTTATTCGTATTTAATACAGGTCAAGAGGAGTTTTATTTTGGCATATGATTCCTGTATGTGTATTGCGGGTACCAGTGATGATGACGGATATTTATTTCCACTGTGAAACAGTGCGGTTTTTAGTTCCAATTTTGAAGAAATGATAAACAAACGCCATAAATACACAGGACGATAAGTTTTGGCATCGTACCGTGAAGCCGTACCAGGAAGAACAGCCAGTAGTGCAAAGAGGGCTGTTCGAGAAGAAAATCATGTTATGTATTTGGTTGAATTTTGAGGGGGTCTTGTGCACTGGGAAGTCCTGCAGTGGTTAGGTCGAACAACTGCAGAGAGTTCATGATGCTCTGCTTCAACGCTACCCAGCGCTCATCAATAGGAAGAGGACGTTGTTTCAAGTAGATAATGCCTCAAGTCAGACTTGCAGAGAAGTTTGCCGAAAACAAAAGTAACTGGAAGGGATTGAGATCTTTTCCCATCTTCCATACAGTCCGGACCTGGCCCAATCAGACTAACACTTGTTTTACTCTATGGCCCATTTTCTACAAGGTCGGCAGAGCTCTGCAAAGGTAGATGTAGATGTGGAATATAGCTTCAGAAAAGTTTTGTCTTCGAAACCTTCTGAGTGGTACCGCCGTGGGATCGTGGCCCTAGAAGTTGGCAAATGACTATAGAAAAACAACGTCCTGTAATTTGCAGAATAAGATGAGTGTGTAGGCTTTCTTGCATCATTCAACGTTGGAGCTACAAACGAGACGAATATTTGGCTTACCTTGGTAAGTAAGTGGTGAGCCAGGAATTTCCGATGACATGTTGGACTGCACAACTCCAGTCAGTGGCTCTGATAAAGGAATAGGTAGAAGATGCTGTCGAGAGATAGTAATCCCGCCCTCAATGATCAGAGTAACTTGTTGTATGGTTTTGAAATAAACCATAAACCCTCTGGCCGTACGCAAGATGTCAATTGCTACGGATGGTAAAAACGGGGACCTCAGCGGCTTTAAATACACGCTAATGAGAGTTTCAGGCAAAGCTCAAAAAAGAACACCAAACTTTTGTCAAGCTCGCAAAGTTTCGCCCATCTCGGAATTATTAGGAACATGAACTCTCAGTGTTGCGCCTAACTTCAGAACTTGCAATTGGCTGTCCTGCTAGCGCAGTGGTCTAAGCTCTGGCTTCTGTCTGACCGTTCGTCTGAGATGGAGTTTGGGTTCGAATCTCGGTGAGGCATTGATGCTTTGTTTGTGTTATGGAGCTAGCTCTCTCCTTTCCCTAGAACCAATGGTTCTAGAACCATAACAGAAATGGGCTGCCCCATTGGCAGCAATGATGTATGTAGTTATGGTTTGATTGAGACTCAGTATCTTGCTCAACGGCAGCATCACATGACAATTCAGGAGCTTAATGTTTGTATGAAATCATTGAATCAAAAGGAGAAGAAATATAGATTGCTAAGTCATCTTCTTCAGAGCGGTGACTTACCGCTATTGGTGGAGGAGAAGGGGGTGATAGGAAGTCGCCATCTGGTTGTCAGACAAGACGTAAACAAGACGAGAATTCAAAATATATATGAGGTAAATGCATAACAAATACAACATATCCTGAAGCTTCCAAGAGAAACGGCTCAATAAGATACAATTGAACAGTAATGCATGCTGTAATTAACAGCACACAGAACTAAACACGGAGCTCGAACGACAACAAACCTGCAAAGCTGCACCTAGAAATAGAAAAAATTAGACTAGAAAGTCCGATTAGAAAAAATATTTTTGCATTAGGAAGCCTGAACTTTGAGGACAATGATCCATGTCTTTTGGTTTTTTCCTGAAGCAGAATTTCAACAATAATTGGAGCAAATATAAATGCAATCGAATTCAACTTGTATTGTATTCTACATCATTGCTTCCAAAGCCAATTAAAGCATTTTTTTCTTTTTGATGACTTTCTCCAACGAAAACCATTTTGTGTACAATTTATTTTTCAAATAATGCACGCAGCCGTGATGGCCAACTGGTCTGAGAAGCTGGCATCTAACCTCTCTTCCAGATGGGTTTGAGTTCCACATAAGGCATGCGCGGTGTGTTTGTTCGATGGTACTGGCATTATCATTTCCTTGGAACCAGCGGCACTAAAGAAGGGACGAGCGACTGTTTATAGTGCTTAGAGTTGCTCATATTTGTTGTTAATCTCCTACGTCTCTGCTTCCAAAGGTCCGACCAGAAAAATGAATTTTCAGTTAGATAAAGATAGTAGTAAGAGAAACATGGTTTGACTATAATTTACAGTTTTTCGTAACGTGCAATTTGCCCACAATGGGATGCAAGGGTCTATTTCTATTCCGGAAATACTTCCAGTTATAAATATTGCCCAGTGGAAAACAATGGCTCTTCTGTCAGATACCACTCACGGAAGAAACATTGTGCGCATGTTTCCTACTCAGAATGATGCAGTCTCTCCTCTAGGGGTTGTATACATGTGTCACAATTTTCTCGATCCTTCTAATAGCCGATTTAAAGACTTCTTTTATGTGTTGGACAGTGTTCATAGCGACAGATACAGTATGTTGCATATAATTTTTAATTTATATTTGCGCATTATTTTGCCATTTGAGGACGTAAGGACATAATTCAGTTTAAAGCGATTTTTGCAACATTGTCTGCGCGTCTAATATCATGGTTACAAAAATTCATTTGCGGACAAATATTGCTCACTACAAAAATTCTTTATATGCTTTTTATGTCCAAAATAACACATAATTTAGCCCCTTCGGGATGCAAATATCTTCTATATTTTACTCAGCACCTCCGCTAACAAAAGTTCGAGTTGAAACATTTTTCAAGGTCGTATACAGCTCAATTAGCGGAGCATTTTTTATGCCCTTTTGGATATTTCATAACGCCAGTTCTGACGCTAGTGGGCGTTGGTATGTATTTCTGTTTGCAATTGCATATCCATTTCTGAAACTCCTATCGTAAAAAATCTTTTCATACCATTCGCTATGGTACAGACTGCCAACATTATCCACTATAAAATATTCCTGCTAAGAGACGTCTGCGAAAGAACTTTCTTCTTGCTATCTGTGCTTCTAGAATTTATATGTGAAAAATTCTGTTTCCATTGCGTGAGCAACCTTCATGAAAACTATTCCCATACATTTGCTACTTTTTTATAACTTACATGTCTGCCACTAGGGGTGTCAGCGTATCCTTTTATTTGGAAAAGTGACTCTGACTCTAAAATTCCCTTGGAAAAATAACTTTCTTATTTCTCAGTAGGATGCTCTTCACTATGAGAAATATTTTGTACAATTTCTTCTTCAAATGAAGTTTAACTTCTGCGGCGCTCAGGAGCGTAAAATTATATTGCTTTTATTTCCATGTAGCTTATAATTATTCGATTTGAAAATATCTTTCGCTGTGAAAAACATGTGTACAATTTGTGATTTTTCGTAAAACACATTTCTGTCACAACTGGGTATAAATAGCTGTTCCTGCTAGTGGAGTTTTACGTATTCTATAAATTCAGTTAACAAAAATTGTATTTCATTCCATTCATTATGTAAACTACTCACATTCTGCGTTTTAAACAATTCACTATTTTTCCACTATAAGGCATAAATTCAGTCATAGCTGTCTTCAGGAGTGGGCCAATGGGGCCGTTGCCCAGGGCTCCCACCTGAACTGGGCTCCCAACGCAACAAGTGTCTTATGGGTTTACAAAAAACCAAACTGTTTCACCACTCGCCCCCCAGCAGTTTTTTTTTATTTTATTTAAAGAAAAGCAGAAACACCAATGCAAAAGGTTGGAAGTTCTTCGGCCTTTTTGAGGACCACGCACAAATCACATTTTTTTTCCGAATTACTTTTTCCTTTTGAACAGTCATTTGTGTTGTCTATCTATACGACTAAGTGCACGTATATTTATTACTGGGGTTTGCCCACCTGGGCTACCTATATGTACATACATACAATCTTCGCTCTTTAAAAAATAACAATGACGGAGGCCGCATGTAGGCAGTTTTGTTCGGTGCATCATATTGTCTGGAAACGGCGCTGGTTGGTTTATTTCTTTCTTCTTTTTTAATTTAACTTTCGTTGAATAATTTGTAGAATGGGGAAGAAACATTATATCTTTCAGCACCCATTTTCTTGTAATTTATTAAGCAACAAGATGTTAGCGCATTTGGTACACATAATGGAGTTCTACAATATTTGGCATGCACCATTTTTCATTCAAGTGGTATTTAAAAAGTTATTGAACATTGAATGTTTCTTCTCTAGAGATAGCATGACGATGGTGGTGTATATAATAGTTATCATATGTTGTATATACATAATAATACCATACCATATGTTGTATATATATAATAATACCATATGCTGTATATGCATAAAACACTCTTGTAATAATACCATATGTTGTATACATGTATAAGATCAGGGGCCTCCAAAAATGTGACGGCCTAGGGTCCCCAAAAGTGTTAAGACGGCACTGAATTCCATGCTTACTTTTTTTCGTTGATGTTTTTCTTTAGCTAAAAACCTGCCTTGAAAAATTATTTTCTTGCCGGAAAGGATTCAAAAAACGTGCCCATTACATCCTAGAATTCAGTGTCATCTTTCACTTTTTTCCAAATGACGTAATGAAACTAAAGCAAACTAAACTGGGTAAGGAGCATGATTAAAAAATACTGCTAATGATTCTATCGAAAAATGCTTAACAGAAATAACGTTACTTTGGGTGACAGATATTCTTAGGTGCGGAATGCATTCGAAGGAACTCATCAAGTGTTCTAAATTGCCTGTCTTCACGAATTGCAGTTGACTGGATTGCGCGAGAATCTTGTTCTGCAGCAGCGACGTAGGAAAGAAGAGTGCATTTGGGAATAGGTATAGGCTGCATTTTGGGGTTGATCTTTTCTTGAAAATTGACTTCGCGCTCGTAATTGGCCGTGGTAAAGTGAGTGCCTGTTGTTGAACAACAATAAGATCCAATCCCTGTAAATAACTTTAGGCTTCTAATTAGAAAAAAAGGTGTGGTCTGCCCGGTTGAGATCAGTAGCAAATACTTTGGAAGATTTTGTGACATTCGCAGGTAATCATAAAACGCTTTTAAAAATATCAAAATTTTCGAACAATCTCGCAATAGAAACAATTTTATCATTTTCCTGTTTAAAACAATCCACAAATGAAGAGTTGGTATATAAAAGACAAATCAAGTGAGAGACGTTCCCATCTAACTTTTGCCTGCCACACTGTATTGTTCGTGATATGTCCGAATACAAAATTGAAAAATGAATCTTTATGTACTTTTAATTATTTCCGGGTGGACGTCAACCATCATCTTACAGTTCAAAGTTTTCTCAACTCGTTGCTTAACGAAGCAAACGAACAAAGCAGTTTTATGAAAGGGATTAACACTTCTTTATTCCAAATACACCGTTCATCTTCTGCGGTTTTTAAATGTGATCAAGGAAATGTGCTATGCTGTGTTAATTGCTAATTATGAAAGATACTTTTTCTGAAACACAAAAACAATGGGATTTGCACATACAGTTCATTGTACTTTGAAAGATCTCATAAAAAAAAAGCATTCAGTAAAGAGTTAACCGGCAAATACACTCACGGACAATGAAATTTACGTACCTAGAAGAAAACATACTACAACCGCGAAACTTTGCAAATAGCTAGAGTGCGTACAGGTATGTAAATGATCCACTTTTGGTGCGAGTGCGCATGACCGCACACCCTGTGGTGGCGCTGCAAGCACGAAACGGCAGTCTTATAAACCGGCGTGTAGTCGATGACCCATGAAAGCAAAAAGCAGCGGAAGACGCAAGCAAAAGTATAGAGTGACAAGAATGCCTGGTAGACGCCAGAGACGTCGATTTACGCAATTTACGGACTTTCAGAGGTTGGATCATCGGGCTAAAAACCGCTGGGTGGTGCGCCATATAGCCCGCCACGTGGATCGTTCAGACCCTACCTTCCGACTGTGTTGGGAGCAATGGACACGTGACGGTACTGCAACACGGCGGAGCGGCTCCGGACATACCAGAAGGACCACCGGTAGAGAGGATCGACGGACCGTGCGCCAGGCACGAACGGATCTAACGGGGATCCGGTCCGCTATACAAGCACATGTAGCGGCTCCTTTGTGCCTACGAACCATTTCCCGACGCCTTCCGGAAGCGAATCTGCAATCCCAGCGCCCCTTACGTATCTACCATTAACACGGGAACATTGCCGGCTCCGTGTGCAATGCTGCCAGACCAGAGCGACGTGGAACGTCATAGACTGGCGACGTGTAGTGTTTAGCGATGAGTGCCGCTTCGTTTTGGGGACAGGTGATAATCGCATCCAGGTGTGGAGATCCCCGGGTCAACGGCACAATTTCAACCTCACTATCGAGCGCCACACCTCTCCCACTGCAGGCATTATGGTCTGGGAAGCCAATCCCTACGATAGCTGATCAGCTCCTAGTTGTGGTAAGTTGATCATTGACAGGCCAGTGGTATGAGGATGATACCCTACGGCCCCATGTGCTCCCATTCCTGTCCAGTGTTCCAGGGTCGCTATACCAGCAGGATAACGCCCGCCCGCACACGGCTCGGGTTGCCCAGGTCTGCTTACGTCATGTCCAGACACTTCCATGGCCTGCCCGCTCCCCGAACATGTCTCCTATCGAGCATGTGGTGGACCAGTTGAAATGCCGGCCGCCACCGTGTCGCACTATCCGGGATTTGGAGCACACCGTCCAGCACGTGTGGGCCACTCTGCCGCAGGACAAAATCAGGCGGCTGTTCGCCTCCATGTGGGACCGTATTGCAGCATGCATCGCCGCAGGAGGCTACTGAAGATGACCGGACTGTGTGCCTCAGATTCCTCTGTAACTGTCCTGCAGCTCTGTTTTTGTCATCATGTGTATCATTCATCTGTATCAGTACGTTGTGACGTATATTCTAAATTAACTTTCCTTTTTAGTTTCTTTCCCTATGTAAATCTTGAGTTTGTTCTCAGCTATACTTCACAGTTAACGTAATATATTCTCTTTCAAACTAATACTGTTGGCAACAATATTGAGGTAGAATGAACGTGACGTATGCCTGTTATGAGATAAGAACCAGAGATAAAAACTACGAGTCAACAATTGTTAATGTGGATGTGGTTGGTACTGATTTGTTAAGTAAAATGTCAAGTGCTATGATGTATTGATGAAAACATCTGGAAAAAAGCCAATTTCCGTAAGTTTGACTTCTGTTTAAATGTTTCGTCTGACCGTTAAGGTTTAATTTAGGAACTCTTTCATCGTACGGTGATGTTTTTAAAATAACGTAAGAAGAGCGATAAAAGCTCAGTACGAAAGATATTACGTTATAACGTCCATAAAATTTCAGTTCAATCCGATGCTTCCTTCTTGGTGCGCAAATGTCATTGTCCGTGAGTGTAATGTTACCTAAGTAAGCAACCAGAAATCTTGCTAGTATCCAATAAGCAGCCTGTAATGTAACTGACACCTCATTAAATAAAGATTAATTATGCTGAAATGTCTATTTTATTTATTTCATTTTAATAAAAAGAAAATGAAAACACTCAGAAGGCGAAGTAAGAAAGAACTAAAGAAAACAAATCAGAAAGAAAAACAAGGAAATTAGTTAGAAAAAAGGAAGAGCAGGGTTCTCATAAATTGATCCTGAGCTGTATTCACATCTTAAGGGTATCAAACTCAAGTGCGAAACAGACGAAAAGATCTGAGAAGATGAAAGATGATTCGGGAATCAAAAACTCGGATCGTTGTTAAAGAAGCTAACTAACCAAGCAGTTTTATGAAAAGGATTAAAACAAAAAGCAGGTTAGTTCACTTCGTGCCTATAAGGATTTAAGCCTGTAATGTTACATCAGTGAGAGAATATGAGACGTAGTACAGAGGAACGTGTCAAGACGACCAATCTGCAACGATACATTCCGTTCGTGTAACTCAATCCGTTAGAACAAGTGGCTCCGGAGCAAGGAGGCTCAAGTTCGATATCGTCACCCACAAATTTGTGAATTTCATAAATAAACCAAAGATTTCGAAACTTGATGTAACAGATCGGGATAACTTTGTCAAATCGTTATTTGCAAAATTTCTGCTGTTGTACGTTTTTATAAAAGAGACACTATATGCTTCAATTTTAAACAGCGTTTTTATGTGATTTGCCAAAATGCTAAAATACAGCATGCGAATTCGGAGCGCTTAATACTCTTTTTCTTTTAACACAGCACATTAAAATGAATGATAAGAAGGATCAGGCCTAGTGAGTTAATTAATATTGTATTACGAATTTGTGTGTGTGTGTGTGTGTGTGTGTGCTTCCCTTACATAACTTGGTTGCCTTCTGAGCAACTGACAGAGGCGTGCTTCTTTTTCTTTTCAGAAATTGGCGGAGATACCACAATGCTTTCACCTGACTACTTATCTGTTGCATCGCCTGAAATTCCTGTTTACTGTCCAAGTACTTAGTACTTGTACAGATTTTTCCATGTTAGACCCCTGAAGCACTTTCAGAATTACCAGAATTTTTTCAACCTTTTCCGAAAATTACTTCCTATCAAGAATCAACTAGCAGTGGTTCAAGTTCACTATCATCTTTCCCAAATGAAACGTATGAAAATATTACATAAATTAATGACAACAACATTTCATATCCACAAAACATTTTGTTTATAGCATCTCCAGCCACTTCTATGTAAATCTGTCGAAAAATCAAGTATCCATCGGCAATGAAGATTGTCGTCAAGAACACTCGTTACAAATATTTTTTCCTTGCACTGTATCAAATGTATTGTTTAATTTGTGCTGCGGACCTTCAGCTTTATTGAAGAATCTTTGATTACCCCTTTTAGATACCGAATTTTGTGTTCAGGGGACGAATTTGAAGATCCAATGAGAAAATAGAACGATCACTTAATTTAATAGTACAAATGGAGAACAAACAGAGAACAACGCAGGTAATGGAAAAATGTTGCTTAGTGAATCAAATATGACAAGTGTGCTGAATTAATATTTTTGATGTTGTGTTTTGTATTTTTTTCCTTCTTTCGAAGTAATAACGAATAACTCTCTCTCTCTCTTTCTAAAGCATTTCATCATTGAAAAAGTGTTTTGTTCAAATCTGCTTTTCACAGACACAGAACAAAATTTACTGTTTAAAGGCTTTAGAAAGGCAGACGGATTTTGTGAGTTTATTAACATTTCACTACGAGCTCGGAAATTTGTAATGTGCTCGCTGTCGTGATTTGAGGATTGTTGTCTGGCACGAAATACGTAAACATAGAAAAAATTAATCTTCCTAGATCTTACAGATACCTTAGATAAAAGCAAATAATAAAGACAAATATATTTTAGAACACTTAGGTTTTCAGGCCATTGCGTAAGATTACTATCAGAATTGAGCATCATACATGAATGAGAAACAAATTTCTCTGAAGAAATAATTCTTCGCAAATGCATGGAAGGCAATACAAATATATTCGTTGGCACGAATGTGCCATATTTTCACTGTTTCCATGTAGCAACTCCTTCAGAAAACTTGAAAATTACATTGTCCTGGAGCGGGAATCGAACCCACACCTCCCGATTTCCGGTCGAGCATAATATCCGTTACACCACCCAGGATAAGGCAGATCGAAGCATCATGTATGATGTTCTCTGAAGCACTGGAACGTGGGCCTACATCCGATCCCAGATGTGAGAAAAGGTCGTGGTGACGCTATGAGGAAGCACAGAATAGCTTCGACTAGCGCAAATCTGAACGATTCTCAGATTTCTAAGTTACATCTGCTTAGCTTCAGTTTCTTGGAACTTCATTGTCTTGGGTGGTGTGACGGATAGCATGCTCGATCGGAAACCGGGAGAAGTGGGTTAGATTGCCACTACAGAGCAGTGTAATTATCGAGTTTTCTGAAGGAATGGCCACATGGAAACAGTGAAGACACGGCACATTTGTGCCAACGATTACATTATAATTGAGCGTTTTCTTTAAGCTCATTGCATAAACTGCCCCTATCTTCTTTTTATCAAAAAACATTAACAGTCTACACCGTGTGAGTTAATCAGCAACCAGAAAATTTAACAACGCTACTTATCAATAATACGGAAGCTCCATGTACGCCCAATTTCTACCGTAGTTTCATATAAAATGAGACAGTTATCTTCTCATGAAAACCCCGTATAAGACACTGACACACAGGACAATTGTGATATCTCTCGAAGCACTTACAGTAATATCTCATTCTTCCTACTTTCTCATTTTAGTTAGAGGATATTGTAACAGCCAGATGAGAAATCAATAATTCTTCAGTTTCTTTTGACACCAATACATTAAAAATTACAGATCTGTGATTACTTTCGAAGCTTACTGTATAAAATGTAGTAGAACTTTACCTTTTGTTTGTTTGCGGGGGGGGGGGGGGGTTAACGACCACGCACAATAAAAATTTAAAAATTTAAGAAAGAACACTGTAACAGCTTTCTTTCTAATGTTAAATGATAACTGAAGAAAAATTGGTAAATTGTTGAAGGCACAATGGCGGCAAAGCTTTTTTTTTTTTAGTTTAAACTTATGCAAGTAACAGTTTTTCATCAAAATTTAACGCTCATTTTCTTTCTCTTTCAAACACATATTACTTACTAAAACAGTGTGCATTCTTAATAAGTTTGCTTTTCCATTTAGGTTTACCATCAGTTTCATCCCAAATTGTTTCAGATATATTATACAGATGAAAGGGCAAAAGGCCTTCCTTGTATTTGTTGTATCACGATGATATGCATTTGTGCAAACATTAGTAATGCATTCTTATTTCTATTTAGAGGAACAGATTTTGAAGCAATTTCACAATTCATTCTAGGATTGTGGCTCAAAATATTTTGGTGAAAAGTTACGTCCCGTAACTTATTTAATTGAAATAAAAAATATCATGAACTGTAAGTTTAGTCAACAAATCTTTATGGTAAAAAATCTCTGCAATACCATACTCGTACATGTCATGGTCAGCCATATATGGGTTCCATATTTATAAAACGCTCTAATAAGTGTTTCATTATGTTTTCATAACTTCTGAATGGGTGCTTGATTTTCTTTTTTTAGCATTTTTTGAGTACGTCACAGCGGCTCGTGAGATTGAATTTATCGATTCGCTTTCAGAAATGTTTGTGAGATTGCATTTTTATGTTAAGGCGTTTTTTCTGGGCATTTATGCTTTCTAACATTATATATCGTTTTATTTTTAGAGATTGATTTACATTGTTTTGATAGGACGTAATTTTGGTTGACATACTACAATTCGTTTCTATTTCTTAGTTTTTTTTTCCAAGTTTTTGTAGTTCATTTAAGAGCATTTCACAAAGCTCCGTCTCACTTTTGATTCTATCATTCTATTTCTAGAACGCGTCACAGACATAATTTTTATTTTCAAAATACTTGAACAGGCATTTGTGTTCAGAATGTTCTGATATATACGCTGCAGGAGCAAAACATTATGACCACCTACCTGATATTGTATTGTTCCTCCTTAAATCGCCACCATTGTGGCTATGAGAAAAGCCATGGTCTCCGCAAGTCCCCGAAAGGTGTGCACTGGTATTTCCTATATCCCTATAGTTACTACACTCAGCTCAATCAGTGTCCGCCGTGAAAGGCCCATGTGCCTCAGCTGCTGATCTAGTACATGGTCTGAAATATGTAATTTACATGTATGTTAATTAGATTTTTATCGAGTGAATTGGGCGGCCATGAGAGAACGGTTTCTTCAAAATAACCCTGGGGGACACAGGACATATGATGAGACGAGTTGTCCTGTTGGAAATGAAACACTGTCATCATAAACAGATGAACGTGTATTGCAATTATGGACAGGTACCAGGTCGTTCAGGGAGTCATCCGTCGTAACCGTGTGCCAAGAAATTATCTCCTAAAACATTACATCTCCGTCACCTGCTTGTACCCATGGGGTAACGGTATTTTGAACCTCTTCTTAGGTGTTGTTCGCCTTATCCTGTGCCCATGGGGTAGCGCTATCTTGAACCTCTTCACAGGTGTTTTTCGCCTTATCCTGTACCAATGGGGTAACGGTATCTTGAACCACTTCTCAGGTGTTGTTCGCCTTATCCTATTTCCATGGGGTAACGGTATGAAAGTCCTCCTTTATAACAATTATTCGGTTGCTGTGCGTTGCTAAACATGAAGAGAGCGATGCCTTATTTTATTCAATGGCGCCACGTGTTCGGAGGACTTCCACAATTTATTCGGGTAACGGTATCTTGAACCTCTTCTCAGGTGTTGTTCGCCTTATCCGTCACCGTCCATACACTAGATATAGTAGGAAACGTGATTCATAAGAGAAGGCAACGTTCTTTTAATTTTCCATGGTCCATTCCCCATGTTTTCTGGCAAAACCACTCATTGTCGCCATGATATGTTGTGCTGAGGAGTGCTGTGTTCACGCATTTACACCGTACGTCCATACCAAGGAGGGATCATTCCAGTACCGCTGTAGACACACTCCTCTGTGCCTTCTGGTTGCATACCACAATCATCTGTGCCAAGGTACAAATCTTTTTGTTCCAGATAATACGATAGATACGCCTCTCTCCCGAGCAATAACTGTCTGAAGCCATCCAGTAGCCACCCGTCAGATATGTATTATGCTTCTTTTCATTTACTCTCGAGAAACGTTAATTACGGAGGCCCGTGAATAGCCGAAAAAATTCGCTATTCACGGGCTTCCGTAAAAACGTTGGTCGAGAGTAGATGGGAAGAAGCATCGCGGATATTTCCCTCCTTTGCTAAGCATTTAATGACCATTCTCTTTTCCACGGGATTCAAATCTCGTCCCTTGTCCACTACAACCATCGTTTCAGCTCGGACTGGTACCACATGTGTCACAGAGAGCGCTGAGTACGCCTTCGGCTTTCATACGTATGAACCGTAATGTCTAAAATAACCCAAACGTAAGGTAAGGGGGTCATAATATTTTGCTCCTGCTGTGTGAAATGTCCTTTTCAGGGACTTTTAAGTGAATTTTTTTTATCGGTTCGTGTTAATAAACATTTTTATGGGCGACCGGCCATTTGCGGCCAACCATAATTTCGTGCACGCGGTTGGCACAGAAGATCGTGAGGACATACGTTTCACAATTATGGCGCTTTCTTTGCATTTCCTACGCATTTCAGGGACTGTTCTCTATGAAATTGTGACGTATCGTTTGAATTTCCGAAATTGTGCTCACGCTGAGTGCAAAGGAAGTTCTCCGAGGAGCACAAAAGCAAGCGGGCTTGCAGTGCGTTGACCTTTATTACCCAATGCAGTGAGAAAGTGATGGGTTCTTCAGCCATATGGTCACATGTGATGAGACATGGGTGTCCTACGTGACTCCGGAATCCAAAAAGCAGCCCATGGAGTGGCAGCACACCTCATCGCCGAAAAGGAAGAAATTCAGGCAGACATTTTCAAGCCCAAAAAATCATGGCACATTTTTTTAGGACTGCCAAGAAGTTTTCCTTTTTGAATTTTCCCCTAAAGGTAGAAAAGTAAACTCAGCAGCCTATTGAGACCTTGGAGAAACCGCGTCGCGCGCGATCCAAACAAAAAGCGTGACAGGCTTATTCGCGGCGTTGTATTGCTTCATGACAATGCTCGGCTTCAAGTTGTTGCACAGATTAAAGGCCTCATCACGTCATTGGGCCAGAAACAACTGAATCACCTCCCCTACAGCACAAATGCAGCGCCAAGTGACTCTCTCTTATTTTAATTTTAATGGTCTACATGCATACATAATGTGTACAAGAAAATAAAAATGCAATATACAGTAGTAGTATTATACTAGTACATAATATGTATTGTAAGCACATTTATGTAAGAACCAAAAATGCAGTATAACTTCAATAAGTATGTTCAATAAGCAGGAACTGTACATCAATTATACTCAAAATAGTATAACTATACTAGTATTCCGAAATTTGCAAGAAAATTCTACGCGAAGAAATTTCTACGAAAATTTTCAAGAAATTTCGGATTATTAGTAAAGTTATACTATTTTGCAGTATAACTACGACGTACTTACATTATGGGATGTTGGTTTAGAAAAAATCTTAATTTATGTTTGCTCTCTATTTTTAGCGTTTAAACTCAAGCAAAGCTTTCTTAGTAATTAAAAGGCTTTGAAAGTGTTTTTCTTGGGAATCGTGACGAAGGAAAAAGTTTTTCACAAGTTTTATTCCATTTAATGCTGCGTTGAAAGAATTCATATAGGTTCCAAAATTTCGGCTGCATTGCCGTCGTCAATATCATAAGTTATTTTAAAATACAAATATGAAAAAAATTGTTTGTGTTGTTTTTACTTAACTAACCTTTTACAGCATACGAATCGTACATTTTGTATTGTAAACTTGTTTCTTGGCCCCACGCTTCAATCCGACCGAAGCGGCCGGGTTCGATTACTAAATCAAGGTCACCAGGGGAAAACAGCTAAAATACATTCAAAACACAAATAGAAGTTTTAATTCAAACAAACACTACATTTTCTTGAATTGATTAAATAGGGGTTGAATTTAGACACATTATGCACGCAAAAAATTAATTGGTTGGTTGCGTGTTGACACTCGAAGGTTAACATTGGATCATTCGGTCATGTTAATTATGTCAAATCTGAGCATCCATTACGTCAAATCTGAGCATCCAATGCTATGCCTTCTTGACAGGCATGCTTCGGATCAACCCAGAAGCATATAGTAGTTCTGAATACTGATATGCCACAGTCAGTAAATTCCTTGAAGTCCGATTGCCGCCGCTCTTTAATAAAGATTAGATGTATTAAAGAGCGACTTCAGCACACGCACGTAAGAAACATATACAGTACATCAAGCACTTTGTATTAAGATGACAGTAAAAGTGAGCACCAACATCAGTGGTTGGTTGCCCGGGCTAGGAGATTTTTAATGAAGCGTAAAAAATTTACTTGTTCTCTGCAAATAGAATATCCACGACCATTGGTTTTACTTGGAATCCCCGGCCAGTTTCCCAAGTCCATAAGTTGCTCTGATAGAAAAATTGCTTACTGTCGGATATCTGCACCTACCGGGTTTGAATTCTGTATTTTTGTTTGGCCATCACATATTTTTCTTGTTCAAAACGCTTTTACACTCCGATGCAGCTTTCCCAAAGAGTTACACTTAATAACTTCAGAATTTGGGTAGGTACATCATTAAGTTAAATCGTCTACCTTTTAGTTAAAGCAGGAAACAGAGCTTGCTTTCACTGTAATACTAAAAAACAGGAAACAGCTTCTGTAGATGCTGAGACTGAATCCGGTGTTCCTAAATTCAAGGAATGACAACCGCATGGGAAAAATGCTCCAGAATCCATTCCTTGTATTCTGGACTAGACAACTTTATGTTGAACTTTCATGTTAGCTGCGTGATAATAGCTTTAACCTGGTAGATCTGATAAATCTAGGCCATGGAACTTCAGCATTACAAACACCTGTGGAGTCATTCACCTCTTTAAAACTAATAACATGCTCCTTTACAGATGCCTTGTTCTTTGTGATATGAGTAAACCATTTGGTCAGTGATAAAATTTTAAAGCAGGTTAAGTTAGGCGTGCAGTCTAATATAAGAGAAAAATATCGTACTGCCTTTGATATTTCCTCCTAATGATGTTTTGCTCTAAATAAAATATCATAAAGCATTTGATTTGCTAAAAGATTATTTCATTCTTTAAGTTTTATGTTCGAGATAATCATCAGCATTTTCTTTTGGAACCCGTACGTCCTAAATGTTCCTGGATCACATCATCAAACTTGCTAAATAATTCTACTAATACCAAGAAATGTCCATTATTTACCATAAACAACTTATCAGATGACCCCCTAAAGGTCAAAGTGTGTTTCAATGAAAAAACAATATTGACATAATTTACTATTTCTATAACGTCTTTCCTGTGAATAATTTTTTGATTTATCATTCGCAGAGGTGAAGCGTCCAGGCCTTTATTTAACCGAAGTTTTTCCTCTGTTTCCATACAAACACAATATGATACTATGTGATTCAGCGACTTTTCGTGTTCCTTCGAACAAACACTTATTGTATCTAATCGCGAAAACCTGTACTTTCTCGCGAAGTTTGTGTTTTTTCAGTTAAAATGGGTTGCCACAAAAACAATACATATAATCTGAAGCTTTTGAGTGGTGCAGCCGTTCGCGCTTCTTTCCTTCACCACTGTCCAGTGTCATCTCAAAGTTTTTTGAAAAAGGGTATTTATTTTTATCTGAAGTAAATTTTATATCCTCACTTTCAGGTGGTACAGAAATATCAGCATTATATTTAAATGTAAAATACAATGTTTTTACCACAGTATCAGATCAGCTGTACCGTATAGAGATAACAACGAGGAATCGTGATCAGCAGATTGTATTAGCATTCTGATTGTTTATCGCAGCCTGTGTGGTCTTCAATTTCTTTGTTAATTGAAGCCGGCGATGATTCTAATTCACAACTTTAAGAATCCTGAAACTCAAGACAATGACCCCTCTTCTTCAGCACATGTTGCTTTTGCTGATTCAGTAAGGTGCAAAGAATTCTCAAAGCTTTTCGCAGCTTTCTGTTCTTGTGTTTTTCTTTCAGCTTTTTATTTCCGATTTTGTGTTCTGATAACCTTTTGGGATCATTCTTGCAAGTTATAATTCCAAATATTAGCCTGAAAAATGCGTAGAATTTCTACCTTAGGTAGATGCTACAAATAAAGAATTAATATTATTTGAAAAATAGTATCAGCACCCTGGCATGAAATTTCTTAAATTATCAGTTTATGTAAAGTTCCATGTCAAGATGGTTAATAATTTGTCGCCCTTCTTCAAGAGATATAGTTCAAAACCAGCAAAATGTTTCACAGGATTAAATCACATAGGAAAAGCATAGGCGCAGCTTCTTATGTCCAATTGGATTTTTGTCCTGCGTATTGAAACGAAGTTGCATTTGAATGAACTCAGAAGCTAAGATGTGACAGAAGATAGACAGATCAGAGAAGTAAAAACGCCACATTAAAAGTGCGAGTCGAAGCACTTTAACGCGATGCTAGTCATGCCTACGCAGCGGGAGGAAAGTTCAGGGTGCTGCTTTGAAGATCCTTCTTAGATAAGGTTTAGTCATACTTCTGTAATAATTTGTTTCTTTGTACTGTAGTGCGACTGTAGGACGCAGAATTGGAATAAAATATAGTTTCACCTTCAGATGTTTCATTTTGGTGTAAGGCGTTTCACTGAGAATTAGCTTTATACAAACATGATAAATTTCGTAGTAGTTTGTTTCTCAGAAAAGGCCTAAACCTGATATGATTTCTCTCATTCACGTGAGTTTAAGACAAATAGATGAAACAGTTATAATCTTGTAAATGATAAGTCCATTACGTTTTGCTTCTCACTTTCCAATGGGATGATAATTCTCTAAGCTTAGGCTTCTTAAAGTCTGCCGCAGAGTTCAAATACTGTTTACTGTTTGGAAAAACTTTCTGGTCGCTACTACAAGATTTCTACACATTTTTCCTTACAAAGAACTTTAAATCGACTCAGTCGATAAATAGGCACTCCCACTGCTTCCTGAAACACCTTATTACATTTGAGGTTTTGGTTATTCTGTTCTAACGTACGTATCGTACAAATTTATTTACATGAGAATGTTCGATATTTTAAGCCTACTTTTATTGAACATATATGACCGATAAAATCCATGCTTAATGGAAGTTCATATTCCCTCGTTCTTTCAATTAGTTCTCTCAGCACATGGATATGACCTGTACTGCTTGCTGTAGGTACTTCTGAATCTAGCTTCTTCTCTCGGTTGAGCCATATCCAGTGTTACCATTAAACGATGTGAAATGACCTTAGTGAAGATTTATAAAACATTGATTGGAGGCTGATGGGCTTGTAGTTCCTCATGCCCTCAATGTCACCTTTTTCATGTAGCAGGATCATTCTATCATTGTTACATTCCTCGGGAATCTTTCCTTCCCGAGGAATGAGACATCTAGTGAAAATTTCGGCGAGTCTAGTTTCAGTTTCTCCACTTGCTTCTGATATCATGTCCACGGTAATTCTATATTCTCCTGGAGCTTTTTCCCGTTTCATGTTCTTAATTTCATGTGTAACCTCTGCCGGGAGGAATGGAGGGACTTTGGTACTGTTACCTTTCGTAATGTCTAGAACAGATATATCACATCTTTTATATAGTTTTGAGTAGAAATCTTTCACTCTTGTCAAAATTTCGCCTTTCTTTTTTGTTATAATTAATATGTTTAGGTATTTTCCCAAGTTACGCAGTATTTGCACATTTCTTTAACACCCCCAACATAACACGCTGAATATGCATTCCATTGCTGACTATCTTTTCTGCATTGAGCGTAGGTCTGTTTTTATGGCTACCTGAATCACATATTCCATACAGAGATCGTATCTACAAGCGACAAATGCAAATGTTACTCCTCATGCTGCTATGACAGTGTATGTATATGACGTAAATACGTCTTAAAGATTTGCAAATTCTTTGCTTTCCCTAGAACCGGTAACTTTAAACTAAATACCTTTCTCATGATCTTCAATAAACATTTGCAGTGGCGTTCATTTACTTCTAACGTCATCAGCTCTACACTGGTGACGTGTAGTAATTTAAAATATTTTGGATTTTCACTTCCCTGTGTTTGGTGTTCGAACGAACTGCTTTAACATAGAAGGCTCAGAGGAATCACATGTAACCCCAAATTTAAGTTTATTTGAGCTAGGAAAGAGGAGAACAAAGAATAAACAGGGCACTTGTGCCTTCCTTGGAGTTTGAAAGGAGTATCCAAAGATGTTGCCTTCTGCTAAAGAAGTTAGAATCGTAACTGCTTGGAAAAAGGGCAACGCATTCTGGACAATCTCTCGTTGGTGAGCTATCGCTGAAAATTATTACACTTGTCAAGTTACAAATTTTATACCTAAATATTTTACTTAAGTACTTTTGCTATTCAATCTTCCCAGAAATTTACTTTCTTTCCAGTAGGGTGACTATTAGATTTTAAGAAAATACACTGAATGCACAACTTTGTACACCCATGGCAACCACACCACATACAACTCTGTTCTACGCGCCCCCAACAATGCAGCTAGACAAAATACGCTGCGGGCTGTAAAAACCAGATAGCCACCTACCTTCTGTATAGCGTACACGCGACTATGGTGAAGGTAAACAGAGCGATGTGAGAGAATTCGAACGTCTGTAGATATTCAGTGTGAGGAGGAAAGGGCTCTTTCGGCGACTGCGGAACGCCTGGGGTTTCACATGCGATCATCGCACGTGTTTACAAGGACTGGGGAAATATAACTGCATACGGGCCTTTTCTATTCGAGGAGACCGCCGCTCTCCGGTATAGTAAAAGCCGGAAACGCCGGCCACAGCGGAGAGAAGAAAATTCACATTCAAAGACAGCGCAGCAGTGAAGGTATGTATAAAGACCATTAGACGTGCGATACACATCTGTCCTGCGGCATCAAACGCCCACATCGGGCACATCCCTGGGTTATAGGCTGTGTGGATAAACGCACGTCTCCACTGGATCATGGAATACTGAAAACGGGTAGCTAGGTCTGACCATCATGCATTCCAACTGTAAAGTCTCCGCCACAGGACAAAAATGTTCTGACGTGCGTTTACGTAACAGATCTTGGGATCCCATGTGCCTGTTGAGACTCCCATTTCTTCAGGATACTAAGGCGATGTGGTCATCGACCACTATGCCAGTTCATGGTTGTCTATTTGCCACAGAACTACAACATACTCTTTTCCAACAACAGAACGCCTTATCCCATTGCTCTCGTTTCCGAAGACTGGTTGTACGAGATTCTAATGATTTCACACCCATAGAACGGCACTTTCTCACTAGCCGGATCTGAATGCAACTGAAATGTGTAAGGCGACGATGTGGAGCGATGCATTACATCCCGAAACTCACTCCCGGTAACTTCATAGCCAAGCAGGTTAGAAGAAGAGGAGGTGAAGGGACCAGTTTTGAGTGAAGCCAAAACAGATCAGCTGTTTCTGTCCTCTCTCTAAGGTGATGGGAGTCTGCGCTGCGGGAGTTCGGGAACGTGGCGTCACTTCCTGTTGCTTAAGCAGTTTTGCTTAGCGCATGCGAATCAAGGATGGAAAGAATGAATATTTCGGACTTTTTATTTCTTAACATTAGGCTTTTGGTTATATTTTAAACATGGTTACTTGTACTTGGGCGGTATGCATGGTTACTTCCACATGGGCAGTAAGTAACCATGCGCACTATGCACTTCCGCTCAAAAAATCATTATTTTGTTTAATTTTTTAAAGAAATACCAACACATATTTTCCTGTTTTTTTCTAGAAAATGTTTATTATGGGAATAAATATTTCAGCCTCAATTTTTTCATGCCTGTATGGGTAGAGTAAGGGTCCGAAAAACCAGTTCAAAATCGCAATTTTCCCATAGAGATATACAGGAGATTCTTAGGTTGGGCGCATTGGCGTAGTCAGCTGATAAAAAGTGGCGTCACGCCAGAAGCACCGGGAGAGGGGATGTTACCACCTCCTCTTACTTCTAACCTCCTTGTTCATAGCTGTACGGATGGTTGTCATGGATAGCAATACAACCAGAACATTTCCAACACCTAGTGGTGTTTCTTCTGGTGCTGTGAAGACGAAACGTGGGCCCACACGTCATAACACGCATATGTGTATTAAATTTCCTTTTAGTACACTTCTTAAGAAACGAGATGACTTATTAGAAGGACCAATTGCAGATATTTTTGCTCTCTTCCAAATACAGACGCTGATTTCTTCCTGTCACATGCATGCGACATACGTTCACACTGGCTTGCAAAAATTGAGGACGAGTCGGTTTTTCGAATGTAACGTCGTGCAGAAGTGCTCCACATCGACTCAGATCATACCATAAGATCCCCAAGATATAAGAGCATGGGACAAGTGAGCAATACCGTCCAAACAATGAATCCAAAGGATACAAAGGCATTTTATTGAAAACGTAGCTTCGAGCACAACTGAACAAAAAACAGAAACGTCCATGTGACAGGCGGCTGCCAAGAAAAATCCAGTCTTTAGTAGGGGGATAAAGATCACCCCGGACTGCGTTGCAGGATTTACAACGTCTGTCCATGCTGAAGACGAGGTTGTCAAGGAGCTGTCGAGGCATCGCGGCCCATTCCTTTTGTAGCGCCAATCGCAGCTGCGGAATTGTTGCTGGCGGCTGGTGAGGTGCTGCCAAGAGTCTCCCGAGAAGGTCCAACACGTGTTCGATTGGATTTAGGTCCGGGGACCTTGCGGGCCAATCCATGGGTTAAATATCTTCACCCTCCAACAGGTTTGCGACAGCCACTGTACGATGAAGTGTAGCGTTGTCGTCCATGAAGAGGAACTCAGGACCAGCAGCACCTCTAAACAGACGCACGTGAGGCAGGAGAACCTCGGTGCAATAGCGGACACCAGTGACTGGACCTCTTTGGAAGATGTGGAGGTCAGTACGGCTACCAAGTATGATACCGCACCAAACGAGAACTACGCCACCTCCAAACTGGTACCTTTCGATGATGTTGGACGTGTGATTGCGTGTTCCCTACTCTCTCCAGATGTGTATACGTCCAGAATCGCTCGTCAGACTAAATCGGCACTCATCCGTAAAGAGAACTCGACCCCAGTGCTGATGTGTCCAGTTGTTGTGTTCCCGGCACGATAGAAACCGCCGTCTCCGATGAGCAGGCGTTAATGGCACACACCGTACTGGTCGTCGTGCAAATAGACCACATTTGTGCAGCCTCCTAGTCACGGTAAAACGCCCTAACGGACGTCCAGTTGTCTGTTGCATGTGCCTTGCGATTTCTCCCGCTGTCCGCCGTGTGTCTCTTCTCGCCTGTAGGACAATATACTGAACGTCCGCTACCGTGGTTGCTCGTGGACGACCACTGCTAAACTCTCGGACAGCTGTTCCTGTCGTTTGAAATATTCTCTAAGCTCGTGAAACGATGTTGTGAGCGATCCTGAACTCCTCGGCTACACTAGTCACACTTCGGCTTTCTTCCAACTTACTACCGACGCGACCTCGGGTAAAGTCATCCATATGTCGTCTACTGGATTGCCTGTGGGCCATATCACCCGGTGGCAGCAACTCGACGTCGTTCAAACCGATGTACACAGTGCACTAGTTTTCACCGAATAGCTGAGCGTACCCCGCCCGTGTGCTTTATACCATTCCGACACTCCCCTCCCAACGTCATGCTGCATATATGCGCATGCACTATCGTACCGGACCCTATTCTATCTCCTGAGTGGTCTTTCGGTCCGTTCTGCCTGCTCGTTCCGCTGTTACCCTAATTTCGCCTCTTCGTCCTTAATTTTTGCACACCAGCTTATAAAGTTTAATGCAGGCTTTCATTCTTTTTAAATGCCAGCTGATTTTAAATTGTCGTTTCTTTTAGATATCTCTGGCTACAGCTTTGGAGAAGGGTATGCAGAAAATATCGATTTCAACGGATTACAGTGATTTTCATGACCTGAAGTATACTGCCGTTCTTTCGTCGCTGCTTCTTTCTGGTGAAGAAGTGATTCAGACAGTTTCAACGAATGTCTGAAATTGTTTGTTCAATCTGACAGTCTTAACAAATTTAGAGATTTCAAGAGTAGATTGCTGCATATTTTGTTCTCAGTAATTCAGTTAAATTAATTGTTATCATGAACTTCTCACGGAGAATTTTGCAAGGGAAAAAGTGGGAAAACGCGTACCGAACTAAACGGTCTTAACAAAGTGAAGACTTCGTCCACAGCTTTGAGTGCTTTTTAATCATTCACCCTAATGAGATATTTTAACCTACATTGATATCTTAACGGCATATTTTGACAGCTCAGATGTAGTTGCAACTCAAAATAACGTAGTATATATCTTTGTTTTGTGTTGCATATTTTAGTTTGAGATCATTCAGGGACAAAATTGAAAATCACAGGTCAGAAGAATATGACTATGTGAATCACAATAAAGAAGTATTGTGAATTTCAATGACTATGTGAATCACAATAAAGAAGTACTGTGAAATTCTTTTGACTTATAATTCATAGTGTGACAAATAAAGCTGCCATTCAAAATTATTTTTATTCTCAGCTTTCTTATTTAGGGTTTTTATGTTTTACATTGGCCTGCCTAAAACTTTATGCTTAATTGCAGCTTGAAGATCAGCAGTAATATATATTAGAGATCTGCATACGTGTCTGTTACACGGATATGAGATGGATGATGATATCTAGTCCCTGGCTTTCTCCAGATAAAACTTCGCCGAGAATTACTCTGTAAATCATACCCCGACTCGTCCGTGAACAGTACAGGTCTCCATTGATTAGGACTCCAATTCACATACATGTGCGTCCAATTCAGACGTTTCCTCCTATGGCGCTAGGTTAGGGGAACGCCCGTTACGGGCCGCCTAACATAGAGCCCTACTTCATGTAGACTTCTGTGTACCGTAAAAGCTAATAACATCCTTCTGGTAGCTGCAACAAGCACAGATCAAAGATGGGTAGGCGTAGCAGTCCTGTTTCCGCCTGCAGATATCTACGAATATGGATTTTGTCAGGAAGTTTTTACCCTAGTCCTGCCTTGGCTTTATCTGCGGGAACATGAATCTGTGTTTTGAAAGTGGTTACACAGCCTTTGGACCACTGAACGACTTACTTTCAGCCATCAGGCTGCGTTCACCTGACTTTGTCCTGCTTCGAGTCTGCCTATAGCTTCGTAGCGTAACTACACAGGTAAATGACGTCTCGAAATCATTAAGACAAAATCTCTTTCGCTAAATCTTGTCTTCAATCTCTGCACTTGGCGTCTCACTGAGAAACAACGTTTTATGCTGTTTTTAATTAGCATAAAGCTATGCCAGAGCCACTCATTAGTATTCCATTCACTGATGCTCTAGTACTTTGCCTGTAACATATGGGAATTTCGTACATATTTAACGATAATTAGTCAGCTTAACGCGATTTTTCATTTTGTTCCTTAATTTATGGAAACCAGTGTATTTTAGCGTTATGTAAAACAGAATAATTTCTAAGACGATTTAAAGTTCATCCAAGTGGATGAAATGCTAGCAAGGATTCATTATTACAGGCTTGTTTATTGGAGTGTGATACTTTGGAGTTCATTACCTAAAATTTTTGCAGAAGGTATGATTAGATTTATTTGCCAAGTGTGATAGTATTGAAGAGTAATGTGTAATTTCCTAAAAATATACAGTCTTTGTCATAAAAATTCGCGCACCAAGGAAAAACCGTGCGATTAACGCGAAACTCGGCCAATAGCTACGGAGAGGGCAGATATGCAAATGATTAAAGTTTCGTGCAATTCCGCACGCCCGCGAGTTCAAGACCGGCGCTGCAATCGCAATCTTTGTGGCTTATAAAGCGCAGCGCAAGGGATTCCACATTCGTGTCGAAGTCAGGTGAAATCCCTAAGCGATAAACATGCCAAAGAGCCACCGTATATGTGCGTAGGGCAACTGACGGAGTTTGAACGAGGCCGTGTCGTCGGGATGAGAGAGGTAGGTAGGCCGGCGCGCCGATCCGGCAGCCATTTGGGCCTGTTGGACAGTACGGTGCAATCGTGTTGGGAAAAATGGACACGGAGAGGCCCCAGGCACGGCGGACTGGCTCTGGGCACTCAGATACACCACCAGCAAAGATGACCTTGGGATCACGAGAGCGGCTCTCACAAATGCAACGACGTCCTTGTACGATATCTAGAGACATGTGGCGGTTGTTCAAGGGACTCCGTGTCTACCTGGACCATTCCAGATACCTGAAGGAGGCAAATCTGCACTCTCGGAGGCCGTTACGTTTTCTGCCATTAACACCTGACCATCGTCGGCGTCGATTGCAGTATTGTCAGTAGACGTATAATGTACAGCGACGAATCCCGATTCTGTTTGAAAACAAACGATCACCGTGTCGGGCTGTAGAGGTTCGCAGGCGAGCGCTACAATCCCAACCTCACTGTACAGCAGCACACGTACCGAACTGCAGACGTGATGGTCTGGGGAGCCATCGCGTATGACAGCCGGACTTCCTCGCAGTGATCCGAGGGACGTTGACATCCCAGCGCTACATACAAGAGATTCTACGGCCCCATGTGCTATCTTTCCTGGCGGGGAGGCTCAGAAGCCATTTTCCAACAATATAACGCCCGTCCGCACAAGGCTTGGGTTTCCCGGGACTATCTACTTCATGCTTCGACGCTTTCATGGCCTTCCAGATCGCCTGATCTCTCTCCCATCGAGTGCGTGTGGGACCAGATGGGACACCTACTTTCTCCATGTGCCAGTGTTTGTGATTTAAAGCATCAGTTGCAAGAAGTGTAGGCCAATCTGTCCCAGGATAATATACGGCGTCTCTTTGACTCCATGCTGGACCGTATCACCGCATGTATCCGAGCACGAGGTGGTCCGACGCGGCACTAACGCTGACGGGAATGTGTACCGTATGTCCGTGGGAAATCGCCCGGCTGCTGTGATATTATAATCACTTCTGTCCTTGGTATGTACCATCTCACTACTAAAATGTCATTTCAATCCGACGCCTCCTTCTTGGTGCGCAGATTTTTTTTGACAATGAGTATATTACGTTTCGAAATGTCTCACTACCTTCAGCAAGCAGTTTAGTTTTTGTGCAAGCTAAAAACGTTACAGAGTAGTCATTTTATTTAACACGCTGACTAAGGACTCGACTATCATAAGAATGGGGTACATAACGTGATTCTTAAGACCAGCAAACATTCTTACAATCTTCTATCGTCTAATGGGTACCCTGCTAGAAAAAGGTGAGTCGTTTATGTCAACGGAATGTTGTTAGAAGGGGGTGACGTATTGCGCGTCTGGGCTTTCTAACCAACTGTGTCAGCATGCAACGCATAGCCGAGTGGGATATCTACGCCCATTGCCCTGCATAAGGTGACGCACATGCGTTTACCTCTCGAATCTACCTTTCACCGCACTGTGCAGTTGCTACGCTGTTGGTTTCTTCGTCATTTTGGCACCACTCTTGGTATACTTCAAACACAGAGGCCTTCGAACAACTCACAAATCGTCGCCGTTTTTAAAATGAACGTACAATCCATTTGTGAGGCCACAATTTGACTTTCCGTGAACCTCGATAAATTCTTGGGTTTACGCATCACGCATGTAACTGCGTTTTTAACTTAATCACTTTCTTACATACACTTTTTTATCATGGAGGCAAAGCTTTTCTAATAGAGCTTTTCATATTTCAGTAATCACACAAACAATACTTGCACATGGGTGTGTTTTCAACTTTTTTACGTCATGCAACTTTTAGTTTTTACAATTACTGCCGACTGATATGATGTGTGAGTTTATACTCTTAGTGTATGAAAGTATATACGTATGTACATTGCACACCATTATACCCTTTTGATGTGTGGGCGCATATTTGTTCATGTGCGTACGTATGTACAACCTGAGTGCATTACTGAAGTTTTTGTTTCCATGTGCGTCATTTGTCTGAAGCATTTCTTCTATTTTCCGTGGTTTGAATTGTGTGATATATACTTTTGTGATTGGTTTTCGCACCTTGTAGGCTTGGAAAAAATTTGTTTCCCTTAAACAAGATGAAACAAGAAAAAATCAATCAATGAACTTTCCCTTTTCTTACTGTAAACAGAAGATCGAATGCTTTTTTGAGCATGTAAAACATAATTTATTTTCAAACCGCATCAGAGGAAAATATGTTTTCAGAATGTCTTAATGTAATGCCCTTTGTTCCTTTTCATGTGAATTGGGAAATGTATATGAAAGAGAAAGTACTTTCTTCCGAGTACCGTTTTCATCCCCATGGTCAAAATGACGGAAATTCATCAGCTAGGCATTTTTAAAGGAATTTCGAAACTCGTACAGGGCTACTTGTTTCTCGTGAGATGCAAACTATGTCTTGCTCTTGCTGTCATTTATACAGTTGGATATTTTGTTTGATTTGAGTTGTTACTGCTAGAATGTTTTCGATTCCTTTTCGGGTAGCAAGAAATCGTTTCAGGGAAACTGTGGGGATGAATATATTTACATTATTTCATGCAAGCTTTCGTAAATTTCGCGACAAGCTCTGTTTGAATTTATGGAAGACTTAGTCGGCTGATTTCTCTGCTGCACACGGGCGTCCTATCATGCCACTTAGATAACATGGTGATGCCAGTTTTGTTTTGCGTACTTTGTAAATACTGTAAAAGACCTTTCGACGTTGTACATTTATGGGGATTTTCTTGGGAGAAAAAATAAAATGAGTGAAAGAAATTATGTTGAATATGTACTGGCATTTCGTAAACACAAAGGATAGAAAATATCACTATCTATCAAAACGTAATTTTCCCTTCTGGATACATGCCGATGCATTAAAAAAATTTCAAACCTTAAAGTAATTCATTTAAAACAATAATGATTGCTGACACCAGAACACCACATGAAAACTAATCTGGATGAATAAATCTAATATAATTTTTCAAGCACACTAAAAAGATGACAAATCAAGACACCCATAAAAAGAGAAACAAACGAGTGAGCACTAAAAATATAAGAACACGAACTCTTAATCAATCAACCTGTTACACCTGCTATTTCCTGAATTCGCTGAAAATAGGTTTCCAAAGATGTTAAACACGAAATATATTCTCTGCCTAAAATATTCTTATTTTCCCATCATATTGACAATGTTGCAACTTCCCGTTTGGTTTTGTTTAGAAAACAACAAGATGATTCCTTCGTGAAAGAATTTGATCGTGTAGATGCTGATAAAAAGAAAAACCATAAATGATGCACAGAATAATTAGTGGAAAAGAGAAAAAAAAAGTACCTAATTTAGCAGTAACCTAACATTTACTAGTGTATAGTAACTCGTGATTTAGATGGCTGCTTAATGTTTTATATAAAACATACACATATGTTTTAGTAAAAAAAATAAATACCCAAAAGCATTGTTTCTTTTGTTCAGCGTTCAATTTTTGGCATTAATGGATCTGACCCTTAAACATATTTCACAAGGTGTATAACCAATGGTCTCCTAAGATCTGAAAGATTACTACAAGCTTGATTTCTTATTCAGCTCTCTGACATGACATCTGTTTAAATATTTCAAAAAATATTCTGTTATGTTACATAGCTTGACGTCTGTGTAACAAAAAAATTGAGACATGCATAAATGACATTACTAAATTGCGAGTCTGTGCCATGAAGAGAGGGCTCTCATTATTACTCTTGAAACGAAGTGTATGGTAACACAAACCAATGCACATTAAAAATCTGAAATGGAAGATTGCTCCATAAAACTGAAAAAGGCATCAAAATTATTACAACTATCTGATGTAAAAATAATTTTTCAGTCCCACTTCTAGAAGCAGAGATTGCAAGGAAAATCAAATTAGAAAGTATGTGGGGAATCCTAACCATGGTTTTCCTCACCAACAGCAAAGAAAGAGATTTTGTAACATGCTACCTAAAGCAAAGATATCACACCGACTACAAATACGTGATTATGCTAACAGAAGTTAGAAAATGCTCAAACATTCCTTAATTCATTGCGCAAGGCAAAGGTAAATATCCAGTTCTACCAGAGGTGAATTGGGACGAGCAAATCAGGCCGAGACTTTTTCATGCGGGAATTTATGAGGTATACCTCATAAATTCCCGAGGTATACCTCATAAATTCCCGCATGAAAAAAAAATAAGCTACATCCTGGACAAAAGAGAACTTTTGAAATTTGCACTGTAAAACGAATTCAGTCGTTAACAAGTGATAACAATTTAACAGTGAAGAACTTTTAAAATCTTATTATGACTGACTGTAGTATCAAGCCACGTTCAAAACGGAGTATTGTACCAGAAAATTATTTTCCTTTAAAAATTCGGTTTTGACAAAAAAAAAAAAAAAAAAAGAAATCATTAATATCAATATCTTGAAGATCCTACTTCCAACTTTCCAACTAAATCTCCTTGGTGATCATTCATACGCAAATAGTCTTTATATTTATTTGACCACTCATCTCTTACTACACAATGAGTAAATGCCTTTTTTTTATAGGTCTAACCATCATTTAATCCCGTGAACTACTATTCTGACCCATGAATCAGTACTGGTGAATCGTTATTTCTTTTAAAATAAAGGTGGGTGTGACAGGGTTTTAGAATACCTTTCAGAGAGAATCACTTTTTTTTGCTATGTGTCAGTCTGTCAGAGTCGGATCCATAGGTTTAGGGGCCCCTGGCAGGAACTATGTTACGGGGCCGCAGTTCCTCTTAACCAGTCTTTTCAAGAATTTCGGAAAATATAGCCCAGGTGAATACTTAGCACGGAAATTAAAGGGAAAAATATTTATAAGGTAAAAAATTTAGAACAAATTGTATAATCGTTGAGAAGGGTGTATTTACATTTTTGTACCTTTTTAAGAAACTTTCCCACCCCTAGCATATATAGCACTTGCAATAAAGATAGAAAAATAACCATAAAGTACCTTAAAATGTTATGAGTTCATCATGAGCAGTATTTGTCATATATACGTATTGAAATTAAAGAAAAATGAACGGTGATTTCATTGACAAAGAGAGAAAATAGACGCCCTTTTACCCTACCATAAAAATTTTGGAGGTCGTGTGCGGTACGCTCAAACTAAAGAATATATATGCATATTTTAAGGATATCAGTGAAGACGTCTTCAAGGCTGCATCCCGGGGCTCCAGCTCTTACGTTCAGCCCCCCCTCAACCTGGCCCTGAACACGAATTTGAACCTCATGGACGCTACCACGACAGCCCGGGGTAGGCGGAATTACGATTTTTCAGGGAGAGAGAGACTATATATTTATGCACTTTATTCATATTTTGAATCAAATTCTCAAAGTAACAATCAGTGATGGAATGAGAAAAGTTAATGTATATGCACGGAAAAAAACTTCCAATAAAAATATCGAAGCTTGTGGCCCTCAGGGACGTAATTAGAGTCCACTCCCCCAGAAAGTGTTTCTTTTTTTTTTTTTTTTAAGTTTTTGGTCAAAATGCGACTTGCATTAGAACAAAAATGCTTTAATTTAATAAAACTGCATCACTTACATCAGAAAAAATGCTTTACCTTTTTTCTTATATATATACTGTACATATACCAAATCACATACCAATTCTGGCTTCACATACGAATTCATGGCATCACATACCAATTCTGAGTTGCAAAAGCCGGAGTGTGTATAATAGCCCTTAAGTTTAAAACTTGAACTTAGTAACAGCGCCTGTGTCCATGACCGAGATACTGTACACATTCTGGCAGCCAGATTCGGAGCGCAAAAACAGTTTGGTGTCTAGAAGTGCCGCATATGGTGATCATTCTGCCATCTAAAAGTGTCACGTCGCCATACTAAAACACTTGTGAGGTGTATAAATCAGAAAACGTTTGTTACACCGTAGAGGGACCTCGTAACAAATATAGAACTCCGAAGTGGGACACGTTCTAGATGGATCTGGGTTCGAATCCCGATGAGACAGTAATGTTGCGTTTACCTTATGGCAGTCTTGGAACCAATGTTCACACATTGGGGCCGGGCGACAACTTGTAGCACATCGAGGTTTTCACGGTGGTTGTTAAATCCACAAATAAAAAAAATAGGTCATTGCAGCAATTGGATTCTGGTGTTCATTGTGGGACATCGAAGGAACCGCAGTGTAAAGAAATGAAACATCCTAAGAACAATAATTCTCTGAAGAATGGCATTTTAATAACAAGAGTGTTAACCCCTAGTACGCCGCCCCGGTGGCGCAGTGGTGTAAACGATGGCCTCTGATCCTTCCTCCAAAAGCGGCCCGCGGATCAAATCCCGGTGAGGCATGGATATTGTATTTGTCTTACAGCACTGGCTCTCTCCCATCCCTGGAACGAATGGCCCTAAGTTAGGGATGGCGACTGATAGTAATACATTTAGATGCTCACGGTGGTTGTTAAACCTCCAATAAAAAAAGCTGTATTACATCATAGGAACAACAGTGATCGAAAAGGTAGCGCCTTAAAAATTGTGGCGTTCAGTAAATGGAGGTAGTAACAACATTTAACTCCTTTTTCTTTGAACTTTATGGATAATCAGCGCTGCTCTTCGCGAGCATCTGCGATAAATGTGGTGGAAAAACCAACCGGATACAAATTCAAAATTTTCTGTATTGAATTATGTTATGATATTAATTTTTTTTAAATGACAAATTTCTCAGCATTGGAATTTGCAGAAAAAAAAAATAGAAATGTTTTTTACCTTACGGGTGGAAAGTTTCATAAAGAGCTGAAAAAGTGTTTTAGTATGTAACAAATATGAAAAATAATAATTTATTTTTGGACAATACATGACCGCTCAAGACGAGAAGAAATAATCTTGTGTTCTATAATTTGTCTAATACTCACCGCAAGACAACATCCTCTTGAATGCTCTTCGAAATTTCACTGACATGGCATTGTAGAGAATTGGATTAATAGCGCTGTTAATGAAGATCATGGTTTTGCAGAACATGAGGAACCACAGTTCCATGTAGCGATCCTTGGCGAAAGAGTTGTATACCACAAGGACTCTGTACGGCAACCAAAGTGTAGCAAAGACCGCTACTACTACTACCAACATCTTTACAACCTAAAAGAAAAGTGAAAACTGCATTAATTTTTAAATTGTATACCAAAATCATCATCAGTTTTAACGAGTTTAAAGGAAGAAGTAAGGAAAACAATTGAACATTTTGAATCATCTTGAAAATCTAAACCGATATTCTGGTGAAAGTTTCATAGCAGGATCAGTGACCTTAAAAACAGAATACGCAAATTATATTTTTTTCGGCTATTCCTGCAAGATACATCTTAGCGGTGTGCTAATATTAAAAAGACTAGAAACACTGAAAAGCATTTATTTGCGTTCACCATTACAGCACTAGATGTTCTTTCGTGTAGTGCTGCAGCACTACACGAAAGAACTCCAGACTTTCAAAAAGACCAGACTTTTAAAAAGACTTTCCTGTAGTGCTGCAGCATTTCAGGAAAGAACATCCAGACTTTCAAAAAGACCAGACTTTTAAAACGACTTTCCTGTAGTGCTGCAGCATTTCAGGAAAGAGTTTACTTCTGTTATAGTACATTTCCTGTCTGTTAGTACCAACTTTTGTGTGACGTAACAAATGACGTAATGAATACACTTTATACACTGAGAGGCCACTTTATTATGACCACCTGACAGTTTTAAGCAAATGAGCTATGGCTGCACGCTGTTGCCGCCAGAGGGCGAATCTAGTATAAAAAGGGAAAGCTTAGTGCTTGCGACAGTAGTAGAAGTGATTTTCGGGTAATGACATGGGGAAAAAATGCGATTTGACGGACTTTCAACGTGGGATGATTGTAGGAACTCGGCGCCATAGAGCGAGTATCACCGAAACCGCCGCATTCGTGAAATATTCCAGAGCAGCTGTTTTTAAAGTGTTTAAAGACTGGACTGTCAGCCAAAAAACTGGTTCTCCACGTGCAACGGGCGGAACGGACAGTGTCCAGACTGGTAACAGACAACAGAAGGACAAAAGTGCAGCAAATTACAGACCATCTTAATCAAGGATCCCCTCAAATGATCTCTGCCAGCACTGTTCGCCGTGCACTTCATCGGATGGGATATGGCAGCCGAAGGCCTGTTCGAACACCTTTGCTGTCTGCAGTTAACAAGAGAAAACGTCTCCAGTTCGCACAGGAGTACAAAGATTGGACAGTCCATAACTGGAAACAAATTATGTGGTCCGATGAATCACGTTTTCAGGTGCACCATGTCGATGGCCGAGTGAGAATTTGGCGGACACAGCACGAAAGCATGGGGAGGCAACGTTATGGTTTGGGGAATGTTTTCCTGCCATGCTTTGGGCCATTTAATTCGTGTTGATCAACGTCTGACAGGCACATCATATCTAAACATCGTTGCGGACCAAGTGCATCCTGTCATGTGGATAGTTTATCTCAATGGCGATGGCTACTTTCCACAAGATAATGCGTCCTGTCATAGTGCTGAGCTCGTATTGTAGAGGATTGGTTTCAGGACTGTGCCGGTGAGTTTACTTTGCTTAGGTGGCCCCCACAATCTCCAGATCTCAACCCCATTGAGAATTTGTGGGATGAAGTTGAACGAGCCATCAGCCAGCTGGATCCACAACCCTGCAATCTCATACTCCTGGAAAGTGCTATTCATCAAGCATGGTCTCAGATTCCACAAACCATCTATCAACATCTCGTGGAGTCCATGCCACGAAGAATCGACGCAGTGTTAAAGGCAAAAGGTGGCCCAACGAAGTACTGAGGGGGTGTGGTGTGGTCATAATAAAGTGCCCACTTAGTGTATACATCATTAAATTCTAACATGGACAAAAAAAATTAAAAAAAAACAAAAAAAACAATTACACGTCACGTGCTTTGCAGAAACAAAAGCTTTTACGTCTAACACTGATATAAATACGCTTGCACATCACTGAGTTATAACTGTTATTAAAACAATTTGAATAACAGTTACGGTTTATTAATTAAAATTTGAATCACAGTCAAGGCAAACCGGCGTAAATTCAACATTTTGAGTTCTGATCACCTGTGTTGAAGGGATGAGTTCAACGACCGGGTGATCGTGAAATTCATTTCAATAGAAAAACTGAAAGTCATGCCCATAGATTTAATATATCAGCTGTAATGTATAAAATGTCAGTTTTATTGGTGTAAGTATATATTAGGTGTACAAATAAGTTTTAAAGCGTTTTTGTGTGACGTATGCTGCTAATTTACGTATCCGACATTCCCCCGCGTTGTTGTCATGTGACCGTAACTGTCCCAGAGTATAAAATGTGATACAAAAGTTTGCCCAACAGTCAAACGCACTTGCACATTGGTAGGTGAATGATAGCAACCGATACTGTATTTATTCGACACTGCATTCGTTACGAATTTCATCAAGGAAAAAGTGCTGCGAGAGCATGTGCATTGATCTGTTCTGTTCTGCGGGAGAATATTGTATCGAAAAGCACGTGTGAGTTTTGGTTTGGACGGTTTAAAGCAGTTGATTTAGATGTTAGTTTGCACATGAGGAATTGCAAGCATCGCTGAATGAAGATTCGTCGCAAATGCAAAAAGTACTAGCTGAACAACTGGGGTTAACTAAACAAACCATTTTTTCTCATTTACGTGCAATGGTAAAGATTCAGAAGGAATGAAAATGGGTGCCACATGACCTGCGCCAGAGGAACAAGGATGAGATTGTCATGAAGCGTCTGAATTTGTTGAATAAACAACACTGAAAGTCTTTCCTATGGAAAATCGTTACGAGGGATGAAAAGTGGATATGGTACGACAATCCCAAAAGCAAACAAGTTAGTAAAATCATGCAATGCATTGATTATGATACGCTTTCCAACATACAAGAAATTATTACTCAATTTATGTGGATAATGGCTGTGGAATAAATCTCGCTCCTGTGTCCTGACCTTTGACCCCATTTCGATGATATTCAACAGAACCGGCTCACGTCACCTCCGAAACTACATGATAAAGTTTTGTTGCAATAGAAGCAGTTTTACGCAAGTTATGAGAATAATGGCTGTGGAATAAATCTGGCTTTTGTGCAATGACCTTTGACCCATTTCGTTGATATTCAACAGAACCGGTTCACTATACCGCCGAAACAACATGATAAAGTTTTGTCGCAATCCAAGCATTTTAGGTAAGTTATGATGCCCAAGGGCAATGGAATGGATCCCACTCCAGTGTCCTGACCTTTGACCTCATTTCGTCCATTTTCAACAGGGTTGGTCCCCATGTGGTTCCTTACCACATACTAAACTTTCATCGAAATCGAACCATTTTTACGCAAGTTATGATGCATAAAAGCATTGGAATGGATCCAGCTCCTATGTCCTGACCTTTGTACCAATTTCACCTATTTTCAATAGGGATTGTCCCCAGTTAGTTCCCTACCACATACTAAAATTTCATCGAAATCGAACAATTTTTACGCAAGGTATGACGCATAAGAACAGTGGAATGGATCCCGCTCCTATGTCCTGACCTTTGACCCTGCTTCGCTCATTTTCAATAGGGTTCGTCCCCAGGTAATCCCCTACCACATACTAAAATCTCGTCTAAATCGAACCTTTTTCACGTCAGTTATCGTGCGGACGGACCGACAAAGCTGGAGCATATACGCTTCTTCAACCTACGGTTGGAAAGCGTAAAAAAAAAAGAAAAGCACTGGGCAGACCCCGGTGAAGCAACGACGTCGGCCCCGAAACGCAGTATTCACTCCAAGAAAGTTCTGCTGTGCATCTGCTGGGATATGAAGGGTGTGTGTGCTATATTGTAAACAAATAGAACAGGGTCAAACTGTTACGGCTGATTGCTACAATCAACAATTGCTGCGATTGAACCAGGAAATCTGTCGAAAACGTCCATTCACAGGCAAAGGATTGTGTCCTGTGAAATTACTGTATGACAACGCTAGGCCGTATGTCGCGAAATCGGTCAAGGAAACGTTATTGACGCTTGGCTGGGAAGTTTTGAAGCACCCGGTGTATATTCCCGAGATAGTCCCTTCAGACTATCATTTGTTACGATTGATGCAACATGGTTTGCCTGCTGTACGGTTCCGGACATGGGACGAAGGGCAAAAATGGGTTGACGACTTCATCGCGTCACACGACGGAGTATTTTCGTCATGGCTGGAATCAGTCATCTGCCCATCCAATGGCGGAAGGTGATAGTTAATGACGGCGCATATTTTGATTCGTAAAGGTATTATTTTTGTCTGTTAAATTACATGTTGCATTCTCTTAAAACGCTTTAAAACTTATTTGTACACCTAATGTAAGAGCAAAAATGCAAGCTTTCACCACCAGACTGATGGCTTCATCAGGAAGTAGCTCAGTCTTAAGTAAATGAGAAGAACCTCTCATTAACCGTCTGGTGGTAGAAGCTTGTATTTGTGTTTTTATACACAGTATTTACACCAAGAAAACGGACTTTTCATACATTACAGGTATTGTCTTGATGTATTCTACCCGGTCTTCTGCACTTTGTTTAATGTTTCAGCATTGATATTTTCAAATCTAATGATAGAGCACTGATACTTGGGTATTCAGTGGTAAAGAATTAAGTTCATCAATTTGCTGACACTAAAACAGGTTGAGTGCTTCAGTACTAAATGCTCTTTCCTCCTAGTGACGAAGCACTTAGGTCATCGAATGGGAGTTTCTGATCTATTTCGGACAGAGAAAACCGAAATCCTTTAACAAGAACTCAGTGCTGCGTGAACGTAGCCAGGCTTTCTTATAGTTAGCACGGAAATCACTACATTTCCCTATCTTTAATTTAAATGTTCGATGTTTTTTTTTCAGGAGGAAGCGATAACAGAACTATTCGATTGATTTAAGGAATAGTTTTAGGAGAATTCAAATTCGTGCAGAAATAGTCCAAAGTAATCGAGGTAGTTGCCTTCAATGCACGATCTTAATATCAAGAGTCACTCATAATACAAATTTAAATTCGTTGGCTGAATTTAAAGATTTTATTATATAAGAACTTTCGGGTTTACCTAGAACCCATCATCAGATACAGAAGAAGGAATAAGTTTTAATAAAGTGTTACGTGAACATAATATAGATATCATATGTGACATAATGTCACGTGGCATCAAATTGTCAAACGACGTGGCATGTATTATGAAATAAAGAAAATAGAGAAAATAGAATGCAGGTATACATAAAATACTGCATTGTAAAAATAAAAGAAGGTTAGTAGGTATAAATTAATTTTGTTGTTCTCATCAGGAGACACAACAAAGAGCACTATAGCAGAAATCGAGATTAAGTGATTTCGTCCTCAGTTTGCCTCGTATTCGGAACTGTAAATAGTTTCCAGATTGTAGGTACAGATACTGGTACATTGTCATTACAGCGTAAATGTCTCTGAGTAGCAATTACAAGGCTCTCGGTGAAGAGGAATGAAGAGACAGAACTAGGTGTTACGATCATGGAAGCATCATTCCAAATTGGATAGTGCAGGCCATCGCACACGAGTCGAGACAATGCTGAATTTTTAAGTCCATTCTTTACGGCGTATTTATGTTCATTCAGTCTTGTTGCTAGTGTACGTTTTGTAGATCCTATATATTTACTATCGGGAGTGTCAGCATCAATACTTTTTAAGGGGATGCTGTAAACGCCAAATTTGTTTAGCTTTGTTACCTGGTCTCGATCTTTTTTAATTAACTGGAAAATGTTTGTAGTACGTATTCCGAATTCCAGGTGAAAGGTTCTGCAAATGGCTTTGAGAACAGGTGTTATATTTGAATAATAATCTATGAAACCTATATATCTACGAGGTTGTTGGTCTCTCTGGATAGTAGTTGAGTTTTCTTGGTGGGGCTTCTTAAGAGCTTTTTTTATGATAAAGGTGGGAAAGCCATGGTTGAGGGTGATGTTGAATATTTTGCTAATTTCACATTTACGTCTGCTGAAACTAGATGAATGCGTGATGGCTCTGCGTAGAAGGAAAGAGATTGAGGAGAGTTTATAGCTTTTTGGATATGCTGAAGAAGCCGGGATCAATGTAGGTACAGAAGTGGGTTTCCTATATACAGAGTGTTGCAAGGTGCAAGTGACAGCATCTCGGTCAAGCATAAAATCCACGAATGGCAATTTACCTTCACTTTCCAGTTCAATGGAGAATTTTATGGTCGGGATTTGGGATGATAAGTGTTCAGCAAAAGTTCGTAGGTCAGCTGGTTCGTGATCCCAGAAGAGAAGTACATCATCAACATATCTTATGTAAAAGCACGGAGGTTGTTGATATTCTTGTAGCACTTTATTTTCTATGTGCTGTAATAGAATTTCCGCTAGAATCGGAGATAGTGGTGATCCCATTGGAGCGCCCTCAGTTTGGCGATAAATAATGTTGTCGAATTGAAAATATGATCTGTTTTGAACTAGTTTTAAGGCTGTAATGATGGATTGGATCGTTTCTGGTTCGTATTTTAGTTCAAGTAGTTTTGTCTGAATGATGTCATGTACAGTTTTTATCGGAACATTAGGGAACAAAGAAATGACATCGAGGGAAGCCATAATAAAGGTTGAGTTATTTGCATTAAAGGATTTGATCTTGTTAATAGCTTGTACTGTGCCTTTAACAGAGTAGAGTGAATTATTAACTAGTGGTTGAAGGAAATTAGTTAGTGCCTTCTCTATAGGTCTGGTTGGTGCTGAAAATCCAACCAGACCTATTGTCTCGACTCGTGTGCGATGGCCTGCACTATCCAATTTGGAATGATGCTTCCATCATCGTAACACCTAGTGCTGTCTCTTCATTGCTGTTCACCGAGAGCCTTGTAATTGCTACTCAGAGACATTTACGCTGTAATGACAATGTTCCAATATCTGTACCTACAATCTGGAAACTATTTACAGTTCCGAATACGAGGCAAACTGAGGACGAAATCACTTAATCTCGATTTATGCTATAGTGCTCTTTGTTGTGTCTCCTGATGAGAACAGAAAAATTAATTTATACCTACTAACCTTCTTTTATTTTTACAATGCAGTATTTTATGTATACCTGCATTCTATTTTCTCTATTTTCTTTATTTCATAATACATGCCACGTCGTTTGACAATTTGATGCCACGTGACATTATGTCACATATGATATCTATATTATGTTCACGTAACACTTTATTAAAACTTATTCCTTCTTCTGTATCTGATGATGGGTTCTAGGGAAACCCGAAAGTTCTTATATAATAAAATCTTTAAATTCAGCCAACTAATTTAAATTTGTATTATGAGTGACTCTTGATATTAAGGAATAGTTGATCTGGAGGATTCCAATGCTATTATTTGCAGCGTTTTTTGTCTCTTCCTGTGATTTGTGAATGGAAAATGAAATGCAATGGTCGGGTGAGTGGAATATTTGCAAGCTGTCATTCTGATCTGTTTTTTTGTTATTGAAATACCAACTGCCATGAGCTTTCGAAAAGGAAATGACCCCAGAACTTTAATATCGAATGTCCGAGAACAATTCCTGTCCACCGTTTCGAACTGTGACGATTGGATACTCAGAGTGTTCACTGACTGAAGATTTATTCCTTTTTTACTACTATTAATATCGTAGACATTCGTTAACTTGAAAAGAAATAAGACATTCGATAAATGGTATAAGTACTGCGACGAAGACTTCAAAGAAATAAGGAATACAGTAGAAAGCATGTTCGGTCGTTTGGTTCGAATCACAAATACTGATGTTATTCAGATAGGCTTTATTTCTGTCGTAATCACAAGAGCATATGCCAAAAGTGAAAGGAAGAACAAGCTTTTTAAACTCAACTCTAAATCACCATTATAGAAAAAATGAAGTTACTTAATCGCTTTTAGAACGTTAGACAAGTTTAAGTGTTCTTCTCCCACAGTAAATTTTCTAACTTGGGTAAAGAAAAGACAACATAAAATAAACTAAGCTATGAGCCCACAATCACCAAAAGTTAAAAACAGCTCTTTCTCAGTGACCTCTGCACGCTCAGGGAATTTTAGTGGCTGTACCTTGTTATTACCCTATTACTTGGCAAAGAGTAATTTCGTCAACAAGGAACATCATGTTCTGGGGTCTCCCAGACGCCAAATTGCTCCCTGTGGATCGAGGACCACTCTTACTTTTATCAGATAAGTGTCCTAATAATAGTTCTGCAATTTACTCGGCTGAGCTTTTTAACTATTTTACTGTCTCAGAAATTGCGATGTGTCTTTGTATTTTGTTTAATGAAAATGAAGTACTTTTAAAGAAATGTTGATTTCTGTGCAGAAAAAACTGACAGTTATTTGCTTTAATATTTTTCGCAGAGTTAAACATAATTTCTATCAGTATGAAAGCACGAGTTTTTTTTATGTAAAAGGAATAAAGTTTTGTGAACACTGTTGGAATTCAAATGACATAATTCTTGCTGCTCGTATATTATAACGGTCCAAGCCCTTTTGCAGTTTCAAAGAGGTCATCGTATCATTAATGTATCCATGTTAATATACTTCTCGAGTACCATTTTTGCACGGCCATCGGTACAGGAAAAAGTTCGCTCAGAGATCTTTGACAGCCGATGCTACCATAAAAACGAGCCCAGTCATAATTTAATTGGAGAGTGTCGGGCTCTTAGTTATCGAGTGTGGCTTGTAAAAGTACATGGGAATTTTATGCAGCTATATAACATGAAGCTCAATATTGATACACATATTATATGTATTATTATAAAAAGCAAATTCCCTTGATTCGAACGGCCAAATGTTTTGCACGACTTTTGAAATTCGAAGTACGTGAAAATTTGTAGTGTTATTATATAGTGCAAATCTGAACATCAAGATGATAACGTCGGTGTGTACATCTGTCAGCCTGATTGTGAACAGTGTATGCCTATACCTATTAGCCGAATTTTAAAAATTCTTTTTTCCATTAGACAGCATGGACTATGGTAACCCAACCAATGGACTGTGAGGACCAACATATTTTATTCTGTTTTCGATTTACACGCTTGCCGCTAGGAAATGTCAATGCACCTGGGCTTTTACCTATAAATAAAATGTTATTTCATTTTATCTATAGGTAAAAGTCCAGAATGAAATAAATACTTATTTCATTCTGCATCACTACTTTTGAAAATCCGAATGAAATTATATTTAATTTGTTACTCCTACAGAGAGGAACATTTTGCAAATATTTCTTATTCTTGGTAATGCTCAGTTTTTGAAGTAAAGAGTAAATACATGGTTTCTATTTTGAACTACGTGTCTCTGCTTTCAAGAAGCACATTAATACGATTTCTTTTAGGACGGGATGCGAATCACTGTGTTGAATATTTTCCCTGCATTTTCTACTTTGAATAATGTCAATTTTTTACTCTGAGAAAAGCACGGATTTCCCAGATTACCTCCGCTTCTAAAAATCTGAATTCAGAAAATTCATTTGCATCGCATGCCCATTGCTATAACAAATAATAATGCCCCTTTAATACTTCTAATGAGGCAAGATGTATTTTTTTGCTAGGGATTGCCAATATACATTTTCCTGCTTTTGACCATATTTCTGCTAGTGAGAGATCGTTTAGTTTTTTTATTATGCGACAGATAGCTTTTCTTGTGTAAACATTTAGCACACACTTTGTGCTCTTGCAAAAGCTTTCGGTTAGAGTTCGGAATGTGTTTTTCTATCGCTCACCGCATATCGGCTTCTAAAAGACTGATAACATCGCATTCTCCGTTTTCTGTGAAGAACATTTTGAGTAAGTTTTGTAGTCACAATTTTTCGCATAAGAATGAAACAACTACGACAATCCCCACAGAATGTTTTGCTTTCCATGTGGAAATTTTCCCACTGGGTGTTGTAAAATTTTAATTTCTAGTTAGAATGATGTTGATTGCTAGATTAAAATAAAATTAATGTCTTCAAATGATATGATACTTTTGTGAAGAATCTCAAACCTACTGGATGGACGCATTTGTGTAGTCCTTCTTGTATGAGTTGCGAATTATTGGACTTTCATGATTCCCTTTCTTTGCATAAGCGAAAGATAAAGTGTTCTGCTGCGAACAAGAAGTCGTAAGAATTGTTTGAAACAACTAGGATGCTCAAGAGTGTGGTAAAATGCTAAATTTAAAATTTTGCTCTTATGTAGAAAAAAGTAGTAAAATGATAATTTCAAATTATGGAATTGGAAGACATGTTTATTAACAGCAAGTTCTCCTATGATGTGGCTTTATGAAGACCAGATGGCATATTTCTGAATGTTTGGTGTCTGTTTAACGTATTCCACTACACTAATATTTTGTCATGCCCTGAATGCAACCAGATCCCGAAGGGCACGAGGAGGGATTAGGCGTTAAAGTTTGAACGAAAATTCTATATTTACAAAAATTTAAGTTGATAGAAATAAATTAGAAATGAAACAGTGAGTATTACACGAGTTTTTGAGTGCTACCCTCACTTGAAAGGCATATATAGGTCTGTCAAATATATCCCAACCCGAGTAACCACCAAGAAGTAGAAATGATAGATCAGTTACTCACGCTTGTATTTTCCCCCGAAATTACAGGAAACTAATGATTTATGACGTGACCGAAAATGGTTGTCTGCCGTATGATTCAAGCCCGATAATATCGTATGGAATGTTTTTTTTGCCAAATCCGTTCCACTACTTTTGGGACTAAGCAGACAAAGAGGGCGTATTTTGAAGGTTCTGATTTGCTTGAATGGGTACAAACCGGTGCAAAACCTTTTAAGGCATTAAAAATCGGTGAATAGATCTGCATTAGTTTAAAATTTTACCTTTTCTGTGAAGTTAAATTTAGGTGAAAAAAATATTTATGATGTAGGAAAAAGCTACAAAATACAATCGATATTGATAACTGCAAAAATTGAATTCAATAATGGAATTTCAGGAGTCGTAGTTTCCAAGAATAAAAATATGATGGTAAAAGGATATTCAAATTCTTGCAGAAATAGTCAAAAGTAATCGAGGTAGTTGCCTTCTATGCACGATCTTGATAAGAAAAATAATCACTCACAATACACATTTAAATTCATCTGCTGAATTTAAATTCATATTGTGAGTGATTATTTTTCTTATCAAGATCGTGCATAGAAGGCAACTGCTTCGATTACTTTTGAATAAAAATATATAAAGAAAAAAATGGAAAGGGAAAAAGGCAGTGAGGCAAATATACGAAAACATAACTTAGTGCAGCTGTAAGTAAATATCAATCTGCTTTCATGTTTTTCGTAGTATAAAAAAATTACTCATGTAGAAGGCAGTGTAAGAGTTGAGCATGTAATTGGAATAATGTATTTGTTACAGCTTCTCGGCTCTCTTTGTCTGGGAACCGAGAAGAGAAAGCTCTTACTCCTAGCTTTTTTCAGCTGTCGCATTGTATTTATAACAGGAAATAGTTGTTGCTCTCTAAAATATCTTTTACTGAGGCAAAGGAAAGGAAGTGCCAGAAAAGTTATATCATCTTTAATACAGCTTAAAAGGAAATTTTAGGTATTCAGTAGCTTTCTTCGCTCATTATGTTAGAAGCATTTGTGTGTCGCAAAGCGATCGATATAGTCCAAAAATAAACATTTATGCTTATTTCTCTCAGTATGCAAGGATCTATAATAAGCTTACGGCGGTACCATTATCACGATAACATCACAGAAACTTTCTGCAAGGTCCGTCGAAGTTAATGCAAGATCACTCGACCTTAAAATGTACCACATAAAAGGTTTCTGCGGTTAAGAATTACGAAAAGATTCAATAAAACCGATGTAACTAATAAATATTGACGTGAATGAATATTATCAACGGAAAAGTTGAGGAAATCACAATCCGATAGCAGCAACCTTAATAAAAGTTATACGTATAATTACTTAACTCTCAAAGTCGTTTGAGACGCTGGAATATAAAGCAAAGAAGCTGGGTATCACTGATAAAAAATAATAAAACAGAAAACAAAAGAAAAACATTTGATGTCAGAATTATACTACGCAAACAAAATAGAATATTCCCTCTACATCTGCTACTGAATGGCATTCTGGAGAAATGAAAATCTTTAATGCTGGTAGTGTGAGACAAATTGTAAATGCAAAGGCATGATTTTTCCCTTTAACTTCGCTGATACTTTCCAGGCATTGACCAGTACATGAATTGAAAGGAATACGTGATGATCTTGGGATGAGGAAGCATTAGTTACCTTCGCGATTTCTGCAAGAAATTATCTTCCTTTTTAATTTCCGGGAGGAATTAGACTATGGAAATATCAGCAAATTGAAATCTAGATTTATTGTTAACTCTTCCTAGAAATTAGACCCCTTGACCATTCGTTGAACGACATTAAGTTTTTTGACAACTTTTCCTGTGATATCACATTTCTTATCCATTTTGTCAAGAAATTGGATCGTGGTTGTGCTTAACAGATTAAAGTAGAGGTTCCTGTTGACTGAAGTGCACGGTAGTAACTGTTGACTGAAGTGCATCGTAGTACCTTGAAATGCGTTTCTTGGTCTACAAATTTCCCGGTGAGCACCAACGAGATCAGAATCAGGAAAATCTGATATTTCATGATAGGTCATATCTACGCAGCTCCCGGAACGTAAGCAAATAGGGAACACAGAGGAAGTGCCATTTCAGGTTGCTCTTCAGGTGTTTGGAGATCTCACGAAATTCATAGTAAATATACTCTAATTTTGACAAAATCCCTGAGACCTGAAATTTCCCATAAAATTATTAGGTTTTGAATTTACTATTCATTTGTTATTTCAGAACAACTGCGCAGGCTATTGTTCAAAGCCAGATGAACACACGAATGCACACGTGTTTCTGAGGCAGGAAGAAATATCCTTCTGAATTTCTGCTTCTCAAATTTTTTGGGCAAAGGTGGATGCAGAACTGCGTAAAGAGAAAAAGATAAGAGAAAGTTTATATACTACCTCTGCATCTGCTGCTGAATCGATAGACTATTTAACAAAGGCCGCATCAAAAAGCAATGAAAGTGAAACAAAGGCAAGTGGAAACATTTTCTGCTACTGAACTTCAGAATCCTCACCTTCAGCTGAATGAGGAAATACTTAGAGAAAAACACTTCGAAAGAAAAACCGCAAAAAGAAATATATTCTGGAATTGTATTTTGGAACTCCAGCCGATTTAACAAGAGCCAGGTAGGTGTTGGAATACTTGAAAAGGAGTTACGTGGAAAACCAGTTAGAGAAATAAGGTGTGTGGGCGGGGGTGGGTGGCAGAAAGCGAAAGAAAGAAGCCAAGATGAAATGTCTTATTATTTAAACACCCACTGACACTGAAATTTTAATCCGTAAGCATGACGACGATTCAAATGCAAATCAGCAGGTGAAATCAGGAAGGAGGCCGATTCAAACACAAATCAGCTGGTGGAATCAGCAGGAGGCCGATTCAAATGTAAATCAGCTGGTGGAATCAGAAAGATGCAATATGCAAATGATTCTGTATCAGACCAATTCCACATCGGGTGTACTTAACATAAACGTGGACGAGTGGAACACTCGATTACACGAAATGTAAGGTCGTAAGGTGACTCCAACTTCAGGTGAGTGATTCTTGAAGGAACAACAACTATCACTGAATGAAAAGACGATACGTTCTCCAGCAATCAGAAGACAACTAAGAGACCTCGAAAAGAGACAGATTACTGGTTTCCTCTAGGGCAGACGGTTAATCATCGTGCAGCGAACTATGTGAGTCGTGTAAATGCCCCATACCATCGATTCTAGCAATGGCTATTACAAAAAAACACGAACACGCATTACGACAACACCAAACCCGTTTTTCAGCGGATAGATCTGCTACGAACTTACTGCTGTTCTAGCTTTCATCACTAGAGCGGTGTTGCCGAACAGCAGTTACTTAATCACATGACGAAACATTTCCCTGCCGCCCCAGTAGCGCAATGGTCTAAGCGATGGCTTCTGATCGTTCGTCCGAGATGGGTCCGGGTTCGAATCCCGGCGAGGTATGAATGATTTTTTTGTCATACCGTGCTGGTTCTCTCCCTTCCCTGGAGCCAGTGGCCCTAAATTAGGGACGGGGGATTGCTTATAGCCCACTGAGTTGCTCGCGGTGGTCGTTAAACCTCTAACCAAAAAAAAAAAAAAAAGAACATTTCCCGCAGACTCGGAGAAGGGCTTGCGAGCGCACCGTTAACTGCGCCGCTTGCTACTGGATGATGAACACCGCCTGGAGCGTAGCGACTTCCGAGTCAAATCCGACGTGGAATGCAGCGTGTGGCGCATTCGGATGAATCCAACTTCTCCTTCGGACCATAAGATCGCCTAATACAATGTTGTTAAGCGTCTGATTGCAAGCTGATGCGTAAAGAGCTTTCCGGCATGTTTCTTTTAGAGATAAAGAACGGCGACAGCATTTTTGAGGAATAATTATCTGTAGCAGAAAATTATGCCATAGATTTGCTCCTTGATTCTTTCTTTTGCGCATTTTTATGTTTTCTAAAGGTACAAAATATTTTGATTTTTTTCATTTTCATCAAAAACGGTATGTGGCGTACCTTCCAGCAGGACGAACACGACATAAAGGCAGATAGCAGTCAGAACAAACGTCCACGTAGCTCAATTGGTAGAGTGACTTATTCCGGAATGAGGGGATCCGGGTTCGAATCCTGGCGTGTACCGAAATGACGGAGAAATGTACTTCATTATAATGGCGCCCGAACTTTCCGGATGACCCGGCCGTTCAAAATCTCGCAATGGTGTGATGTTCTTTCCACACCGCGAGATAGGAAAAATCAGAGAATCCCATCTCCAGCGCTTCGAAAAATAAAAAATGTGTGATGCTGCATTCCACACACTAGATTGACTGGGAGCTCTCGAGTGCACGTTCTACAGCGGATAGCTGCCTGCAACGATTCATGGTCACGGCTGTCCCGTGGGCCATGCCCCCGGTCCTCTTTCGGGGGGGTGTGACGTACAGCAGGACGCAACCGACATAAAGACAGATAGCAGCCAGAACAAACGTCCGCGTAGCTCAATTGGTAGAGTGACTTATTCCGGAATGAGGAGATCCGGGTTCGAATCCTGGCGTGGATAGAAATGACGGAGAAATTTACTTCGTTATAGGTATTCTTCTGAAAGCAAATGTTAAAGCATTTCCTCTAAATCTTGAACAGACGTCATATCATCTTTATCAAAGACATGATCAAAACTGAAAACATCCCATGAGAATCCATACTGCAGTGATTCTCATTATTGATTGTAATTAGTATTACATCACCTTTCTCAATAACTTAAAAATACCTGAGCTACTTCAAAATTCAAGTACAAGATCAGACGGCATGTTACACCTGGCTTTATCGAACCTTTAGTTTATTGTTTAAGAAAAAAGGAAGGCAACGTGGTCAAATCACGCAAACTAGAGCCCTTGTCCAATAACACACAACGCGAACGGTATGCATCATAGTATAGAGGGCATTCATCTATGATAGCTAGAACATCTGTGGTGTTCCTCATATGCAATTTAATGGCTCATCGCAATGTTACAGACGTCCTGGAATCCGTAGCTATCTTCTTCCTTGTAGGAGTTTCTGGAGCTGGGTTTCAGTGTAGAGACGACAGTATTTCAGATGTAAAAATCTCTTGTGAATGTTTACGTAAATTCGACCTACAGCTTTGGTCAGCCAGGTCTTAGGATTCATCTCTAACAGATTACGCGTGGGGCATCGTTGAAACACCCTCCAGCCTCGTACTTAGTAAACGCAAGCAAAAGCTTTTATAGACCACATTCAGAAAGGGTTTCAGGCAGTGTCTCTAGCGTCTCTCAGACAGTTTAAGACTTTACTTCATGACACTTAACTAAGTGTTTCGCCAAAAGAACGTCTTTGCATCCTACTGATGTGCTCCATTTAACCAGGCTTTTGTCGCATTAAATTTATTGATTTTCTATTAGAATGATGTTATATCTTCCTTACTACCTAAGACGATTTCCCCATGTGTTTCCGTTGAATTAGCTTACTTCTAGATGCTGCAGTGTCAGTTTCAGTTTGGAGTGGAGGCCAAACATTATGAGTAGTTTAAAACGGACAAAGTTTTGACTTACCCGGGTATATATTCAGTCACAAAAGTTCCTCCAATGCTTCTTGCAGAAGTTGCTTATGCAATATTATCAAACGATAAAGATCTCCAGTGGTAGAGAATTACCGTTTACATTGTAGAGAAAGCCATGGAAGACATATAAACTGCATTTTCCCAAATTTTTATTAGATGTTGTGAAAACAGAAATTTGTCCGTGGCGGAAATCGCACTCCTGCCTGCTCACTCCGGAATAAATTGCTCTCCCAACTAAGCTACACGGACGGAATGTATCGCTGCAGATTTTTCGTCTGTAGTGCGTCACAATGTTTCAATAAAGGGAAGATTTCTGATAACTGCTACAGAAACAGGGGAACTTTGAGGGTATCAAGAATTGCAGATGCATAAAGTCCCTATGATCTGTATACGAAATTTCAATAAGGTGCTGCCAAATTGCTCGAATGAAACATTTACCATTTGCTCAACCAATAGAACAAGTTGGATACACGGTTCGCTACAGGCTACAGCACATGCCGTGACTGAACTAACTGACTGAAAGAGAGAATGAACTCCCAATATATACAGCTTTTATTGATTATGAGGAGATTTTTGATTCCGTGAAACCATCAGTAGTTATAATGTCTTTAAAATCATGCGGTACTGAAAATGCATACACTAATATTATCAATAACATATATGAAAAAGCAAGTGCAAAGGTTCAACTGTTCGAAGACGCAATACTTGTAAAAATTGGAAAGGGAGTGAGACACAGCAAAACCATATCTGCCACGTTCTTCAATGCTGCATTGCAGAATTTTTTAGGTCATTGAACTGGCACGATAAGGGGTAAAAATTAATAGAGGTTATTTAACTCGCCTTCGTTCTGCTGACACATGGTTGTTTTTGGGAGTATCCTTTCAAACATGCGCAGTATGAACTTAATGACAAGAGTAAAGAAGGGGATTTAAAAATGAAATTACAGAAAACAAAATTGATGTATAATGCGTTTTCACAAACTGAAGATTTAGCGATTGATGGAGCAATTCTAGTAATAAAAGATGCCTACATTTATCTTGGACAACAGATTTCAAGCACCGGCCACGTCGAAGAAGAAATTAACAGGTGTGTAAAACTTCGTTCGAAAGCATTTGGAAGAAACAGCACAATTTCCAAGAGCAATTTACTATTACATCTTAATAGAAAAGTATTTAATCAATGCATCCTTCCAGTTCATACTTTTGGATCAGAGACATGGACCTTAACAAAAAATACGCGCAGAAGCTGCAAATAACCCAGAGAAGCATAGAGAGGTGCATTCTCTGTATAAGCAGGAAAGCTAGGGAGAGGAATTCATGGATCAGGAAAATGAAATAAGTTGATAACATCGTGATTAAAGTAAAAACCCTCTCATTGGTTGAATGCATTGCTAAAAGAACTGATCACCGTTATACAATTGAAATATTGGAGTAAATACCAAGGGACTGAAAAAGACCCAGAAGAAGACATTGTGGGAGATGAGTGAGTAAAATTCGAATACATGACGGTGAGAAATGGAAGAGACTGGTTCAAGACAGAAAATTGTGGAAAAGACTTGTGGAGAACTTCATATGGGACGGTGCACGCACGGGCGAAATGCCCAACACGGAGTCTCCTGTTGCTGCCACATCACAGCGCCCGTCTTCCAGAATGGTGCAGAGAGAGACGACAATGGACTCTGGAAAAGTAGTAGCGGGCTAATCAAGGATAAGTGAAACTGTGTTTCGGATTAAAGATCGATTCAGGAGGACAGCAACGCTTCTGGAGCCTATTCCTGCCACAACGGACAGTCACTAAGACGTGGAGATTCTGTCATGGCCACAGCACTCATAGAACCTGTCGCTCATGTGGCATATGTGGGACTTTACAAGTCGCCACTTCCAACACCTAATTCATGCAGAGGACATGTAAGAGCAGCGACGACTTAGTTGCTGCTTGAAATTCCATAATCCAGCATACCAGTGATGATTTCATTGACATTAGGTTTCGCAGTCTGTCGGACTGTATAACTTCTCGAGTTTTACCGACACTGAATTTAACAATCTTAAGCAAGATCAGGTATACTACATTCTCACATTTCGTTTTTTGTTTCCTTGGATTTCAGCACCAGCCCTTTATTTCCTGTGATTTGCCCCATCATCTTCCAACCATGATTAGAAATTTTGCGATTTCCTTGTTGAACCGTGTATATGCATAAGCCGATCAAATAGTCACTTTGCTGCCCTTGACAAAAACATTTAAAAATCAAGATCTCTCTCTACCTCTCTCTGTCTCTCTCTCTCTCTCTCCAAGCTCTTTCTCAAAATACTCTCCACTGCGCCAAATGCACTTGCCCTAGCAGATCGTCCTTGGACTTTAAAATCGTCTTCGCAGCTCTTTTGCATTCCCAATCGGTCTTAAAACGGGCGATTACGTAATAATTTCTTTAATTGTGGGGATACCAGGAATCACATAATCCCTTTCAGAGAACTATCTCCTTCGTTTAAGTAACGCGCATTCAACTCTGAGAAAACGTACGTTTGATTTACTGTGTGTATCCGTTTGATTTACTGTGTGTCCCTGTGGAATCCAGCGAAAACCTACACGACGCAGGCTCAAGTATACTGTCACGATGGTCTGGGTACCACAATACGAAATGTCTAGTGCATCTGATAACTGCCTAATTTCGACATGACGGTCCTATCCGATAACTGCACTTGAGAAATTAAGCAGAATAATCGAAATTGAAGTTGATGAACATCCTTCTGTTACCGTATCTTTAATATATTTATTTTGTTGCATTCCTAAACCCTTTATACTAATGGAACACATTTCAACGTGACGGTTCACACTGAAGGCATCTTGGCTCATTTCTTATGTTTCTTTCCATGATTTTTGTCGGCGAACGCAAAATTTTATCGTGCAACGTTTTTCAAGAGCTGGAGCATGTTTCCGAGCCGTAGGTGAACGGTACACTATTGAAGCCCTCTAGTACTAAAGCTCTTCGTCTACGAGGAGGGAAAGCACCAGATGTGTCTGCTCACGTAGCCTTTCCTTTACCATTTGCGACGTGACAATTACTCAGCTGTTATTCCACGCGAAAGATCAGTCTCATCACTTTTGGATAAGTCCTCGTATGTGCGAAATATCACAGTTTACAATAAAAATAAAATAAAAATATATTTATTACAGACGTATTTTCACTGGCACACAAATATGCATTCACTAAAGCAGCATATTATATTGAAAACAAATGTATTGAAAAATAGCGCGAGGTCCGATATTTAGAGGACCCATTTTATAAATTGTTTAAAAAATATAGTAAACAACAAAATGTAAAAATGTAATCAGAATTCATACTTAACAAGAAAAGTCTTGTTGATATTATTTACTAATAAAAGAGTTATAGAACTGGTGTTTGCATACCAAAAGGGAAGCAACGAAAAATAGCAACTGGAAATGTGTACTTAGCATATATCGCAGACCTGCCCTTTCTCCCCACAAAGATTCAATTCATTTAAAAACTAATACGTCAATAGAAATTCCCAGAAATCGGGCAAAAAATCTCTTAAATGGCTAGAAAATTTTGACTTGTTTCCATCTTTGCACAATGAAATTGTATTGCACCTTCAATAGCTTTATCTGCCTCACCGGCTTTATTCCACTAGTACAGTTTATTTGGCTGTGATACCATTTCAATTATCCTAAATTCAAAGTGAATGCAGTGGCATTCGAGGAATGCTTCGAAAGCTTTGAAATCCAGCACCCATTCTACTGAATATAAAAATATTTATTTTTAATAATTTCTTTCTTAAGTTTGTTTGTTTTAACAAGCACATGCAAACTTTTCGTTTCACTTTCTCGTCATATATATCGTTTCTTTATTAAATGTGAATTCAAATTGATTCAAAATTTTTTTTTACTTGCTTCGTAATGTCTATCTTCCTTTTCTCCTCTCTTTTGGTGTATGCATCCATAAATGGTTTTTATCTGTTTATTAGGTGAACTCGCGCAGATTTCAGGCTTCGCTACTTGTTCTCCAAGAAATGATTGGCAAATGTTGAATTAATGTTTTGATAAGTTGTGCCTCAAGTTTCAGAAACTTTGCCTTCCTAATTTAAATTTTAATACACTTCGGCTGGAAATGTGTCCTGAAATTTGTCAGGCAATACAGACCTTTGTTCAACTTATTGAGATATTTCAATTAGCTCTCCACGAACAAATTGTCAGCTGCAGCAATGTCATTATAAAAGCTTGTAATGAGTTTTATGTAGATTTTGCTGCTTCGCTGTCTATTTAATGGTCTTTGGTATTAGATCTGATGCTAATTTAAGCCATTTGACAAGTGAGATATCTTGCTGATGCATCATGAAGTACATTTCAAACTAAATCAATATAATGCAATCTTTCCATGAAATTCAGTGCAAGGAAATGTAGTGTGCCGCTACCAAAAAAATAATGGAAACACTTTCTTGTTGTATCTACGGTTGGAGTTAAATTTTGTGACCCGCCAATCAGCAGTAAATACACTGGTGTGCAAAAATTAAGGACGAAGAGGAGAAATTAGCATAAAAGCGGAACGAGCAGGCAGAACGGACCGAAACGAGCAGGCAGAATGGACCGAAAGACTACTCAGGAGATAGACTACGATTCGGTACGGTACGGCATGCGCATATATGCAGCATGACAGGTGGGGGGGGAGTGTATAAAGCACACGGGTGGTGTATGCTCAGCAATCCGGTGAAAGGTATTGCACGGTGTACATCGGTTTGAAAGACGTCCAGTTGCTGCCACCGTGGGATATGGCCAACAGGCAATCCAGTAAACGACAGCTCGATGACTCTACCCGAGGTCGCGACATTGCGAAGTTGGAAGAAGGTCGAAGTGTGACTAGTGTGGCCGAGGAGTTCGGGATCGCTCACAGCATCGCTTCACAAGCTTGGAGAGCATTTCAAACGACAGGAACAGCTGTCCGAGAGTTTAGCAGTGGTCGTCCACGAGCAACCACGGCGGCTGACGGCCGGTATATTGTCCTACAGGCGAGAAGAGACAAACGGTGGACAGCAGGAGAAATCCCAAGGCACATGCAACAGACAACTGGACGTCCGTTATCGCATTTTACCGTGGACAGGTGGCTGCACAAAGGTGGTCTATTTGCACAACGACCAGTACGGTGTGTGCCATTAACGCCTGCTAATCGAAGACGGCGGTTTCTGTGGTGCCAGGAACACAAGAACTGGATACATCAGCAATGGGGTCGATTTCTTTTTACGGATGAGAGCCGATTTAGTCTGACGAGCGATTGGCCGTATACACATCTGGAGAGAGCAGAGAACACGCAATCACACCTCCAACATCATCGAAAGGGGCCGGTTTAGAGGTGGCGGAGTTCTCGTTTGGGGCGGTATCATGCTTGGTAGTCGTACTGACCTCCACATCTTCCAAGAAGGTTCAGTCACTGGTGTCCGCTATTGTACCGAGGTTCTCCTGCCTCACGTGCGTCTCTTTAGAGGTGCTGTGGGTCCTGAGTTCCTCTTCATGGACGACAACAATACACCTCATCGTACAGTGCCTGTCGCAGAGCTATTGGAGAGTGAAGATATTCAACACATGCATTGGCCCGCAAGGTCCCCGGACCTAAATCAAATTGAACACGTGTGGGACCGTGTTCAATTTGATTTAGGTGTGATTGGCGCAGCTGTGATTGGCGCTACAAGAGGAATGGGCGCGATGCCTCAACAGCTCCTTGACAACCTCGTCTTCAGCATGGACAGACGTTGTAAATCCTGCAACGCAGTCAGGGGTGATCATATCCCCTACTAAATACTGGATTTTTCTTGGCAGTCGCCTGTCACATGGACGTTTCTGTCTTCTGCCCAGTTGTGCTCGAAGCTACCTTTTAAATAAAGTGCCTTTGTATACTTTGGATTCCTTGTTTGGACGGTTTTGCTCACTTGTCCCATATTCTTTCATCTTAGGGATCTTATGGCATGATTTGAGTCTATTTGGAGCACTTCTGCACGACGTTACATTCGAAAAACCGTCTCGTCCTTAATTTGTGCACACCAGTGTATCAGACATATAGATGAGCGAGATTAGATAAGAGTAAAATACCCTTAAACTTCGTAAACGAATGTTAAGGGTATTTAACTCATATCGATGCTTATGCATACACACGATTATATCTAAGATCGCTTCTATGATTGTATATTATATAAGTGTTAATTCGTTTCTCTCTTCAAGGGAGAACTGTCGAAAATCATGATTCGCACGAGCAGGAATCTACAAAGTAAATGAGAATTTGTTCAGCAAATTTTACAAAGCGGAGGCTCAGTGTGTTCATTATCCAATTTTGAGAACTGATTCGCCCTTTATTAATAAATATCAATTTCAATGTGGTTTGTTGCAGTAATTTCCGATTTTAAAAATCGTCAGTATCTTTTCTATCTGCTTTGAAATTTTCAAAACCCGCTGTGTCCTAGAGATCAACCTAATGTATTCATAAAACTTTTGATATCGTATTGCATCAAACACCGAGAGGATGTGTATTTGTCAAACGTACCTCGCAAAGCTCGTACAAAGACGTGAAAGTTCACGATGTAGACGAAAAATCCCATACAATTTCGTCACACGCAGGCGTCATTCAAAAAGTTAAGATAAAATACCATTGCTGAGTCGGATAGAACAGTAACTTCTGAAATTGAGATGCACGTAAAATTGGAGAAGGATGTCAGCCAGAAGGTATCGGGATGCTATAATAGATGTCAGAGTTAAACTGCATGCAAGAGAAGCATACCACACCGGAAGAGTCGAGTCCAGCACGGCTGCTTCTGTCGGTTAAACATCAGCCAATCGAAAATTACAAAAAAAAAAAAAAAAAAATAAGGAAAGAAAGAAAAGAAAATTGCAGCGATTTTGAGAATTTGGAAATGAAGGGCGGCGCATTATGATTATCCGAAATCCATGCGTCAATGTTTGTACAACGTCAAGCAATGATCCGAAGTTAAATAATCGTCCATAGGTAAAATCATAGATAGATTGGATATTACTGTACCTTTGAGGTTTTAAACAGTGTTTTATGAGGGTGACTACACATATTATTGACGAATTTGTGATGCATTTAGTTTGGTGAGGCAAGACTTTTTCAATACTCTTTTAAGCGCATATTTTTCTTTGCATGTAACATACGTTCTGTTCAAAATTCCGTATCTGGTAGTAACGTAAATCATACTAATAAAGTAGCATTGACTATGCCCGAATAATTTTCGGTATCATTCCTGTATTACCGTATACTTTGGTTACATCATGCAATGGAGATTAACTCACGAAACAAATTTGAATGTCCCCTTCAGAAGACATATTTTCATGCACTTTCTGTATAGCAGAAATTGAAAAAAAAATCAGCATATCAAAATATGAAATCTCCACGGTCCTGGTTTCCAACACTGTTATACTGAGATGTTGTATATGTTTATATTACGGGCTCTTCATGAAAGAAGTGGTTATTACTCGCACTTATTCAACGCTAATTGCTGTGAGTCCAAAGTTCTGTCATTTTCATCTCGACATGAATGTTTTTAATTGTTAAACTATTCATAAGAAGCTCAATGCATATATATTTTATATCTATAACCAGCAAGGTTTCCAGAAGTTTTTTTTTAGTAACGATTATGTCGGCACATAAAGGCTTTAAAGTCATGAACATGTATTGAGAATCATGTAAGTAAGTTTTAAAAAATGCATTTTTGAATTTACGGAATTTCTTTCAAGCCAAATTTGTTGGTTATAAATATTTGTATTTTATATTAAATATGCAGTATGTTTAAAATAATTGCATTAAGCATATGGTATAACGGGATAATAAAAGTCAAAGGTTTTAGTTTATGACTACGCAGTTGTTTGGAACATAATCAAAAGCTTTTCACTATAGTTTCTCCATATACTGTGCTTTATCATATCAGGATAACCGAATTCTCTTAGTGAATGTAGGTACACGAGTGAAGATGGCTTAAGACGGCCTGTAACATTATGCTATACAATTAACAAAAGTAAAATGACAGTTTACTGATAATTCCCCAAAACGGATGTGCCTCCCTTGCGTCCCCGTGTCCAAGTGGTCAGAGGCGCTGGTTTCAGGTAAGTCGTCGATCTGGTACCAGATGAAATACTGGTAGTCGGATAATATTTGATTCTCTCCTTCCCACTAGAACCAGTGTCCAATGACTTTCACGTAAAAATAGATGAAGAAGGGTAAATATGTCTAAAAATCGCTTGTGTACTTACGGATGCAACAAAATAATTCCACAAAGATATCTGTGCTAAAATTATATAATACGTACATTTAAAAATAAGTATTAAATGAATAAATGAGAGAGAATTATGTATACATAAATGCAGTTTCCATTTCTGGAGCAAAAGGTATAATCACTCTTAAGCATAAGTTGCTGTAAAAGGAGTAGGGTTAACCTAATAAAAAACAAATCAATTTCTTAAACATTGTTCTTTAAGCCTCATATAACAAATTATTACATTAAAAATCTAGCATTCCGTAACAGTTTCATAATACATAGCAAATGCTGAAATTAAAGTCTCTGTCAAGCTTGCGCACAAGTGAGAGTTTTTTTGACAGAAAGGTACTGCATTTGACCGTACCTACAGTCCAAATTTTGTCAACTTTTGAGATATTTCTACCCTTCTTATTTGCTCCTTGCTTTCCGTATCCACCGCCGAATGGCGTCCTCAAAGGAGCCACAACCGGACGTATTTTAAGGATTGAACTGGGTTAGCTGAGGCTCAACAATTTTGAAGAAAAACAATGAGGTTATTGCTGTGATCGGAAGAGACCTGACTGGGGTGCTTATTAAATTCGGTTGAGAAAACCTCCTTTCATTTTCGCTACAAGAAACAGCAGTGGTTTGCAAAGTTTACTGCAGCTGTAAAAGTTGCTTTGGTTTTTCCGTTCCTTGAAGGTGTAGATATTTTATAAAAACACAAATCCTATCTCTTTCGTTTAGTTGAAACGTGTTCAATAGCTTTTGATTTCGTGCTCACGATACAGTACATTTCATTTTAAATAAAATTTATCGCTGTAAATGGTTGTACAGAAATACATTATACTCAAGAAAGTAACTTTTTCTTCTAGAAATTGGTAAAAACAAAGAAACCAAAAATAACTAATTTATCCACGCCTTCTCTCTTCCTTACATATTACGGTTATTACGTTTTCTGTGTGTCCACCCCCCTCTCCGCATGATGAAAGCATGTACACCACCGTACCGATACTGGAACATTCAGTGTTCTCATATACGACACAGCTTCCCTCATACGCAAATAAAATAGCGCATCCGAGAGACGGTACTCTAAAACAGAGATCGAAGGCGTATAGTTTGCACTGTGCGTTGTAATCCGAAAGAAACATCGCAGATGATCATCCAGACTTTTGACTTTTGAAGTCGGATAAGAGGAACTTTTAGCTTTTGAAATCTGATAAGCAGAAGCGCAGAATTTAATGAGCTGAAGTGAGTGGATCTCCGTGTGCTTCATGTCTGGGAGAGAAACAGACATCTCCTTCTGCATTAGTGTGGTCACTTGGTGTACATTAATTGTGACTGATCAACCAAACACTGAAAAGAAAACGTGTATTGTGGTGGTCAAGAAAATCATGTTACACATGTTTCACACAGACAGACTTGTGAAGGTGTGAAGTAAACCGAGCGAAAAGCAATGTATTCTGACTGATGTCCTCAGGATTTGTAGAGGAACGGGAAATCGAGGGGTTACTCTTACGGGGAATGTTTACTTTGTATAGCATGGTTCTTTTGGCAACTCTCAATCTTTCTGTCTGCTGAAGGGTCTGTCCGAGCATCGCAGCGCATCAGGTTCTGTCGTGATTATTTCAAGACAAAAACTCACAGAATAAGTGTATATTCATAGGTAAGTTCTTACTCACAAGGTGAGTGTTTACAGGTATTGTTAGGATATTCAACTGACATGCAGCACTTTGTATAAAATAAACAATCACTGGACATGAATGCTATGGATAATAAGTGTTGTTCGTTGGAACGATTCATTTAAGTTAGACCATGAAAACCAAAAAGTGAGATGGATCAGAAGAGAATTTTCTCAGATGAATGGAACAAAATCATCGGAGATACTTGAACATACTTAGAAAAATAAATTTCACGCAGACTGCAGTTGTAATTACCACGAATGCTAAATCTACGATTCGTTTGCGGTGCTCTCTTACAAGGCGTAGGTCTAACATGCGAGGCAGTTTTTAAAATCCAAAAGGTATTTTATCTAGGGTTTTGAAATAAACCTCCTATAAAAGTGAATTGATTCTCGTTGATCTGAGACATTTTCATGGTATCTATGCCTCCCTGTGAAAATCTGATAAAGAATAGTACGTATGCAAACTTGGTTGGGACGGTACTCCATATCGTTGGAGGTAGAAGTGAACAACGCATGAGTAAAGTAAAAAAAAATATAAAAGGCATTCTGTGATGAATGAAGTGGATGGTTTCATTTCCTTTTCAGAAAGAAACGTTGAGCTTTTGGAAGTCTGAGTGAACTGGATGCCCCTTGAAGTTGCCAGAAAATATGACAAATGTAAAATGGAATCAATAGCGGCGTGAAGATTAAAGTCGAAAGCTCTCAACCTATCAGCGAAAGTGGAGAAGTTCAGGAAGGCGGCACAGAATCTGAATTGAAAGCGAATCTTTACTTCACGAAATCCTTTGAAATGGTCCTTTTTGCGATTGTTCAGCGTTCGGTACTTCTAGAAAAGAGACCGTCCCATGGTTGATTGAGAGAAGAGTAGCAGATCAAACGGAGCATACAGTCGAATTTACTTTTCAGCGACACTTCACACCGTAAATAATCAGGCGGGGCAGAAAGGTACGAAATGTGATCATTCAAACACGGATAAAATCTTTTGAACGAGTACAAAATTACTTCATCACAGGTGCTAGATTTGCGACAAAGTATTTCAATTTTTTAGCTGAACATCCGAGAAAGGAGTTTCCCGCATTAGAATGGTACTTTCGATCGGTTCACCGAGAGCGCCATCTTTTCAGAGATTCATTAGCGGCTCAAAATTTTAAATTAAAATTCGAAAAGCGCAGGCAGGATTTTTGTCAGACATAAAAGTGATTTTCACTCACCTCTTTGTGTTTCGTTTCCTTAGTGAGAAGTTTTAAAACGACGAGTTCGAAGAGACATTTTTTTTCCTTACTACTAAAATGATATTTTCGATGAAAAACTTTTTGCGATGACTTGGAACAAAAATCTTGTTTTTAATGATAAACGTTGAAATAGTAATTAGAAATAATTCATGCACAGTGTATCTAAATTCATTTCTCATTCAATCCCCGTAATTGTACTTTTCACACGAAGCTTTAAGATTTTGCTTATGTAACTACGTGGCAAATTGTTTACTGCTTACATAAAGTTTCTGGATAAATTCTTTACCAAAGCGGAAGGAAGATGTCAAAGACAAAGGGGCTTTCACATCGGACAGTTAGAAGAAGAGATTTAAAGGAAAATTTTACGCCCCTCAGCGGAAAAGCTTTTTGTTACTTAAAGAAGAAAATGAGTTCCTAATATTCTCCATAACGAATAGTGTGCTACCAAAAAACGATTTTTCTAAAGTATTTTTAAAATTGTTATTACTCCTTAAAATAGAAATACACGGTCGTATCAGAATAATATGACCATTTACCTAATAATTGGAATAACCACATTTGTCCCGGAAAACAGCGGCGAATCATGAACGCAATGAGGCCCTGGAAGGTTGCCCGAGGCACACATGCCCCGGACTGCAGTAGAAAACGGAGGTCCCGGAGATGACGTGATGGTGGGTAAGCACGTTGAACCTATCGATCCAAATAGTCCCACAAGTGCTCTATGGGATTGAGGTCAGGCGATTTCGCCGGCCAAGGGAGAATGGAAACATTGCTGTTGTGTTCCTGGAAACAGTCACGCACGCATTTAGTCACATGGCTGGGCCACTGTCCTGTTGGTAGACACTATCCCCACCAGGGTAAACGTCCAACATGAAGGAATGCATATGGTTAACGAGGATAGACAGGTAGCCATTGGCGTTAAAGGACCCATTCAGTGGAATCAGCGGTTCCAGGTCATACAAGAAAAACACACCCCAGACATTCACACTGTCACCGCCAGCCTGTACTTGACTAACAAGCGTGTCCGGCTGTTTATTCTCGTGTGTTTGACGCCATATCCGCCACCACCCGTCACTTCCGTGGAGTAGAAACCTCGATTCGTCGGAGAAGGCAGCCTTTTTTTACTCTTCTACTGTCCAACGACGGTAGTCCCGTGAAAACTGCAGGCGACGTTACCTATGGAACTGGTTTAACATGGGCGCCTTGATGTAGCGTCGACACCGGAGACCCATGTGTAACAGGGTTTGCTCTATCGTGATAGGGGACACGTACCTGGGTGCCCCAGAGTTCATTTGCGAAGTCAATTTCTGCAATCCTGCGCGTCGATTGCCCTTTACCAGTCGACGGAGGCGACGTTCTCTTCTGGGGTCGATGGTCCTTGGAGCTCCACAGTTATGACGTCGGGAGGTACCCGGTGTACCAGCGGTACATTCGTGGTACACCGCACCTCGCTTACAGCCTGCGAAGTCTGCTGTTTCTGAGTTGTTTCCAACCTTGATGCGGTAGCCGATGATCATTTCTTTCTGAACGTACGTCAAATCACTACCTCTACTCATCGGGCTTACGTTACGCACTATGGCTCTTCTGTCCTGGCCGTAGGCTTATATCTCCGTGTGGTCGACCTTATCACGTGCACTTTGTCACGCGCCTGGACGTATACACTGTACTTCCGGGGGTGGTCATATTATTCTGATACGTATGTGTATACGCTAACGCCTTTCGGCGAAAGAATTTTGAATAATAAGAAAGCAGAAAATACGTTCAAATACGGTTCATAGCAAAAGCAAGGCCAAGGAAAAAAAAATTCAAATACGTTTCTTGGAAGCAGAGATAGCGAGAAAAAATTCTGACATTTACGCCCCTCTGTGGAAAACTGCTTCTTATTAAAAGAAGATAATGTTACCCATCTTTACTGTAGCGAATGGCTTACAGTAAAAAACGATTTTGTTGCAACAGAATTTTTAGAAGCGGATATATGGTTGAAAGCATAAATACACACTGACAATTCCTAGCACCAGATCTGTGGGTATCAAAAAACCCATGAGTGCGTGCAAAGTGTTCACATTGTGAATGGTATCCGGTATTAAGAGAATTTTTTAAATCAGACATTAAGCAAAGATATCCAGAAAAACAGATTAGAAATCTGCGTCCCTTAGTGAAAACATTGTGCATTATTTTAGGCAGGAAATGCCAGCAAAATGTTTTCTTAGATAATAATATCTGAGAGAAAATGGATTTTTAAATAGAGGGTTTAGACGCATAGATATTGAAACAGTTATGCTGTAAACACAAACGTGAACTTATGTCCTTTAATGCCAACTTGGGCGTTAAGTAAAATTTGAAATTATATGTAAAACATTTCGAACTAGAATTCTCTCCGACAAGGAAAGAATGCTTAAATCGGACAATTAGATGCAAACAGGATATACAACTACGCGCTCAGGAGGAAAACTATGTATTAATTTAAGCAGAAGGCATTCTCCAAAGGTTTTTGTGGTGAGGGGTATCTGATCACAAAAGGGTTTTTTTCATTAGAATTCTGTGACGTACCTGCCAGCAGGACGCACACGACATAAAGACAGATAGCAGTCAGAACGAGCGTCCGCGTAGCTCAATTGTTAGAGTGACTTATTCCGGAATGAGAGGACCCGGGTTCGAGCCCCTGCGTGGACAGAAATGACGGAGAAATTTACTTCGTTATAATGGCGCCCGAACAGGGACCCGGGTTCGAGCCCCGGCGTGGACAGAAATGACGGAGAAATTTACTTCGTTATAATTCTCAGAAGGGCAGATGTTATTGCAAATGCATCGAAACTAGAAACATACATTTTTTTACCAAAAATTAGCAGTCATATGCATAATCATCATGATCATATGTAGAGGATTTTAGGAAGGAAGTGTCTGACCCCAGGTCTTAAAGAACCCTTAGAAATAGGAAGCTAGGAGATTTGGGCTAGAGTAGCCGATAGGAAAGTAACACGGAAGCGAAGCAGAAAGGGAGAGGAAGACGCCATTTTTTATTATCGGGGGGCCAGTACCCGAGGTCCGACGGCTTAGCGTGCTCATCCGACGCACGGCGCATATTTCGTGGATCGAGCGTTCGTACCTGCCTGGGATCGAACCTGAGGTCCTTTCCATGGCAGTCACGAACGTTGCCCACTAGGCCACCCGCGGCCCGCAGTCATATGCAGAACAGTTCCCACGAGCTTTATCCGATGCAGAAAGAATTTTTCAAATCGGACTTTTAGTAGCAGTGATGTCAGGAAAATTGCAATTTAACTTTACACTCCGTAGCGGAAACACTGGACACTACTTGAGAATTAAGCTACCCAAAATAGTCTTCGTTATAAATGTTACCGAAGGGAAGAAACAATTTTTTCAATTTAATATTTAGAAGCAATGATATGGAATAAAATGTATTTTGAATTAGATACCAACTGCGTTAGCATCCTCTAGCAACACAGTTACGATTCGGAAGAAATTAATGGCAAGGACCATCGTTCTTGTATCTCAAGCCTCCAAACGCAAAAAAATATTTTTTTTAATCAGACTAATAGTTTCAGAGATGTGATATTCACAAGCGGATGGAAGGACAAAGTTACACCATAAGAACGCATGTTTTTAATAAAAGACATGCTAAAGACAATATGAGATGTATCATTTTAGCAGTAAATGAAGGCATGAACGTAATAATTAAATATATCCATGCGAAATATCACTTCATTAAATATATACAAAATGCTGTTCTAAATTTTGCATATTGGGAGACTACTAATCAGCTAAACATCTTAAGAAAGCTTTCATTAACATGACAAACGCGAAATTCAAGAAAAGACTGATATAGTGAGATCCCATTTGTCAAGGGTGAGTGACGGCGTCATTTTTTTAAAGAGCCTAGCTAAGATTACATAATTTGTACGAGAACATAGCCCAGGACACGGACACATGCTCCGCATTCTTTATTAGTGCAATGGGAGAACCCATTTGCAGTTGCCATGGCGATATGACCTAACGAACAACATCTGAAACATTTCCGATGCCACCGTCTTGCTGTGGGTGGACGAAAACAATTGAAAGGGAAATGCTGTTTCTTTCGCATGTATTTACACCTTTGTATTCTCTTTGAGAAAAACGTTTGAGTTATAAACGAAACCAATGAAATGGCTTGACGGAATACGAAAATCTCTGCGCATTTCCTTAATAAATCGTACATATTTCTTTGCCACCGTTTATCCACCCATAAACTAAATATTAGCGTTTATACCTCATCATGTAATTTATGAAAATTTCTCCAAGACTGTATGGAACTCCTGACAATATTTGACAAGTTGCGTATGTGTGGAACTGGAAATTATTCCAAGCAAGCAAACAAAGTGAAAAATGTTAGATTTCGCAAGTCAAGTTTTTTGTTTGTAGGTTTAACTGCCTCAGTGAGTAATTCAATGAGCTATAAGACGTCGCTAATCTCTAATTCTGCGTCCCTGACTCTACAGAAAGGAGGGAGCCGGTGATGTAAAGAAAACACACCATCTATGCCTCACTCGGGATTCGAACTCGGATGAATGGTTAGAATTACCTCGTACCACTCACCCACCGAGAAGGCTTCACTAAACCTTTATTAAACGTAGATTTTACTGATCCCGTAGTAAGAGCCCTTCCATTGAGCTTATCTTTTCCTGCTCTTATATGTCTTAGGCACTCTTCTGACCTATGCGCTTAACTTTCCATACATGTACTTACTTTTATGCTTGTTTAAGCCAAATTCAGTTTAAGTTTTCTCCCATTTCCTCTGCATCTCTGACACATATTATACTTTAAATGAATTAGTAAGAAACAGTTTTCAGTATTTGTTGCCTTCAATTGAATCAGTTACGTACTTGAAATTACAATTTTGTGTCTAGATGAAATTTTACGCGCATACAGTTCTTCCAAAACTCCTAGGTGCTTAAAATATATTTTTAGAAACAGAAATAACACGGATCATTCATTAAATTGTCCTACAAATGGTCGTTTGGAAATATTGCAATAAAATCCGAAGTTAAGCATGTACACTTAGGGTAGAAAAAGGGTCTTATCTCACTAGTAATTTCTATAAAATGGAGTGAATTTTTTTTAATTCTATTATAAGCATGAAAATACTTTGAGCCTGAGATTGATTAAGGAAAAAAGGCCACAACATAAGAAAAGCTTTTTTTTTTCTGTCGAAAAGAAACCTTACGTCGTAGGTTGTATGGTCATTTATCCTCTGATGCCCTCGTTGCTCTGCTTATTTGTTTCAATCGCGCTGATGAATCGAAGCATTAGTGTTGCGGCTGATGCGGGACAAAGAAGATAATTAAGATATATTGCCATGCGGTCCAAGCAGATTAATACCAAACCCGGATTCCGCGGAATCAGTAGCATATACACTGCTGAAAGCCCGAACATGTCGGCGTAAAAAACAGGAAGGAAATAAGTTTCTTAGGAAGCAGATGGTTCACGAAGAAAGAAAAGAAAAAATGGCAACAGAAAAAAATACTAACGCTCTCTATGGACGCTCTACAAATGTTGAGAAATATATGAATTCTGAAAAAGTTATGTCTCAAGCTAAATAAAAAATACATTTTCATATATGTTTTCTCAAAAGGACTGGTCTTTGTAGACGAATGAACAAGTACATCAGCCAATCAGCGCTAGGATTGAATGCTGTAAAACGTTTTCTTGATCTGTACGTATTTTCCACGCTATTTCTGTTTCTAAGTATTGGTAGAAAAATTAAACTGGAATCGAATGGAATTTTCTATAAAATACTCATCATATTCTGACGCACCATTACCTTTTGAGATATATCAGAAATACATTTTATTTATCGGATGGTCCTGAGTTTGACAAAAATTTTCTCCAAATTTTCCTGATGTTTTTCATGCAGAGTTGTCCCCAACGTTGCGTAAATGCACATTGGTATTTGTTATGGTATTTTACGCTTCTGAAAGCTGACTGATAAAATTATTTCTAGATCGTATAGTGTTAAACATAGCCAACATTTCTATTTTAAAATTAGCCTAAGTTTTCTTTCTAAGAATCAACATACTATGAATGAAAACACAACAACAATGTAGGAAATAGTAAGACTATACTAGCGATCCAATTTATTGGCGTGGGAAAATAGACACATAAGCGTTTCCAAGCTTTCGCACATCGACCAGATGGCTTTTTCAAGGAAGTTAGACAGAAACTGCAAACTGAATAATACAAGGTGTCCCACTCGCTACCAAACCCGGCATTTCTTTAACCCTTTAACGACCATGACCCGAAAATCTTGTATCACTCTAAATACCATAGCACCCGAAACTGTCTGTTCTTTCACTTCTTTGTTTAATAACAACAACAGTGACTGAGGGGACTCCTGCTGATTCCTCCTAGGTCGAGAAAATTTGAAGAACAAGTACGGGTAGAAAATCTGACTCACTCTAGAAAGGCGTTTCGGGTGGATTGGGCCGTTTGTACTTAAGGGCGTTTTGGGCGTTATGGTCGTTAAAGAGTTAATAATATTAACACCAACGAAGATATTGTAACGACATTTGAAGTGGACTTACCTCATTTCGTGCGAAATGTAATGTCATCACAACATGTGCTGGAAGAAGCCATCATTTGCGTCCAGACAGCATTAAACCCTGCGCACCATATTGTGGAAAGTCCTTGCCAGTACGCCCGCCGTCACTGCTTCAATTTCTTCGGTGATGTTTGCTTTCAAGGAATCTATGGTTCGCGGCTTCTTTTGGTAAACTCTCTCTTTTAGATATCCCCATAAAAAGTAATCAGGAGGCGTCAGACCGGGCGAACGCGGTGGACATAGACCATTCGAAATGACGCGGTCGCCGAAAAAGGACTGAATTTCGGTGATACTGGTGTGTGATGTGGTGATGTCACTCCATCACGCTTGTAATATCCAACGGAGAGTTCTCCTTCGTCCAATTGATTTACAAAGGTGTTGAAAATTTCCATATATGCAGCTGTTGTGATGGTTGTATCGAAGGAGATGAGACTAATCATGCGGCGCCGGGTCACTTACACTTAGGAATGTGTCTGCCGCTAAGGAGCACTCCGGCTGGCAGGCGGACAGCAAGAGGTTCAATGTTGTCTGGACGCAAATGGTGGCCATTTCCAGCACATGTTGTGATGTCATCACATTTCTCACAAAATGAGGTAAGTCCACTTGAAATTTCGTTGCAATATCTTCATTGGTGTTAATATTATTAAAGAAATGCCGGGTTCGGTAGCGAGTGGGATACCCAGTAGAACGCTTTAACAATTTGGACGCGGTAACTTGACTTAACAATAAATAGATACGACGTTATATTCATTTAAAGAACCGAGGCATCACGTTGGTTGTGCATGCGGTATCCTGGTAGGGAGAAGGCGTTACTTGAAGAACTGGTTCCCCATTCGGAGCAAATTGAGTGAGACGCAATCATTGCAAGTATCGCTGGTAATGATCTACAGGGTTTCCTGAATGGCTGTACATTTAGGGGTAGAGTAGGTAGCTAATTTCTTTATATCTTTCCACATAGGAGTAGCAGACTTGAATTTGATTTCTCTGGATAGTGCCGTGGCTTCTGTACCGTATTTTGCGTCCCTTTTATGTTTGTTGACTCTGATTATAAACGAACGATTGGTCGTTCCAATGAAGTATCGTTTAGAGCCGTCCGGATACTGTATGGGGATTGCATAATGTCACCTGAATCTTTATATACCATGCTAAAGAAGAATAGTGAAAAACCACCTTTCTCCTGCGAAGCAAGTGTTTATGCGATCCCCTAAAGTATCCGAACGGCTCTAAACGATACTACAATGGAATGACCAAGCGTTCGTTCGGAACCAGAGTCAACAAACATAAAAAGGACACAAAATACGGTAAAGTAGCCACGACACTGTCCAGAGGAATCAAATTCAAGTCCGCTACTTCTATGTACGATGATATAAAAAATTAGCTACCTACTCTAGCCCAAAACGTACAGCCATTGTGGAAACCTTGGAGATCATTATCAACAGCGATGCTTGCAATGATGGCGTCTCACTCGAGTTGCAACAAATGTAGAACCAGTTCTTCCAGTAACGCCTTCTCCCTACCAGGATACCGCGTGATAAATATTTTCACCATATGCTGTTTAAAATAAAAAAAAAGCCTGCGAAGAAATTAAGCTATATTAAGAAATTTCCTTCACAGCAACCAATGGCATCAACAAGACAATTCCAAGAGAATAAAACACTACAGCTCGTTTGCTACTGGGTATGACAGTAATGTGAACAGAATAAAATGTTTGAAGAGTACTATTACCATTATGGGAACTTGAAACGTATGATATAAAATGGTTATGCCATTAACATGCAAGAGGAAGAGAAGATATGATAAAAATGTTACTGAATTACACCTGCATCAAAACAAGTGCATCAAACATCCATTGTGAAAAACAAGTATGCTCTGACTAGAAAGAAAGCTGGAGATACAAAGGTATGAAGAGGAATCAAGGGCATATGCTTCCAATTCATTTAGCTTAAATCAATATCGTATTTCACTAAATGAATTACACTGCTGGTCACCAAAAATGCAACACCAAGAAGGACACGAGATAGCAAAGCCAGATTTACTGGACGCAAAACAACAGATACAAAGATGAAACGATTGAGCTTACAGGCCCGTGCGACTTGCGGAACACGCAGACATCAATAGTTTGTCTGGTCCCCATGGATGGTAATAACGGCCGCTATACGCCGCGGCATCGAACGAAAGAGGCTTTGGATGTGGGCTTGGGGTGTGTCGGTCCAGGCTGCTTCCACACGTTGCCACAGTTCACCAGGCGTAGCCGTGGGTGGTGCTTGCCAGGCTGCTCGGTTGCCGATCAGCGACCAGACGTATCCTATGGGCGACATATCAAGAGAACAGACGGGCCACGGCAGCAGTGACACCTGGTGGGCCGTGAAGAATTGTTGCACGATGCGTGCCACGTGCGGGCGCGTATTGTCCTGCTGAAACGTGGCCACTGGGAGGTTTTGCAGGTAAGGGAGTACTACAGGCTCCAAAACGTCGGAGATGTAGCGTTGGCTGTTGAGTGTCCCAGCAATGCGTGCCAGAGAGGTGCGTGTGTCATATCCAATTGCGCCCCAAACCATAACGATATGGCGATTCATAGTGCAGGCGTCATACATTCTCTCGCTGCGGTGCGGCCACACGCGGATCCGACCATCGTGGTGTTGCAGGCAGAAGCGGGATTCATCGGAGAAGACAATGTCTTGCCATTCCGTAGTCCAGGTGCGGCGTTCAAAGGCCCACTGCCGCCGCACTCGCCGGTGGTGTAACGTCAATGATAATCGGAGCAATGGGCGCCGTGCGACAAGTCCCCGTTCCTGCAGACGACATCGAACGGCACTTGCTGACACAGGTTGTTGCGCAACACACCCTAATTCCTGCGCTAACGTTCGTGATGTGGCGGTGCGAGCCGTCACTGCCCGCCGCACAACATACCGGTCCTCTCGTTCGGTGGTGTGCCGCTGCTGCGGCAAACACTCACGTCTGTCCGTCCGTCCCTCCTGCTCCCACCGAATCCATACTCGCCTCACTGTGGCTTGATGTCATCCCACACGGGCGCCGATGTCTTGGTACGATAAACCGCTGTCGCGATAAGCCACTATTCGTCCTCTGTCAAACTCCGAAACGGGCTGGAATGAGTGCCGTACTTTGCGACGAGGCATCAGGAAACTTCCCTCGCACATGTCCGGCAGCACAACACACTTACACTACTTACACCCAGCCTTCTGTGCACCCTTCTTATAGTGCTTCTCGGTAGCGTGCCGGGCGCACATGATTTGCATATGCTCTGCAATGCTAATCGTTTGCATGTCCTCTCGCTGGCGACGCATGCTGCGAATTTCAGGTCAATCGGATGCTTCCTTCTTGGTGTTGCATTTTGGGTGGCCAGCAGTGTAGAAACATATTCATAGGTTAAATCTTCAGGAACATTTCCCCATAACTAAATATAAACTATCAAATTAAAAGTTACTGGATATTTGTCTTTCCGCAAACTCCTTGTAATAGGAAAGCAATTAATATCGAGTTGGTCCATTCTTTCCTGCTATTACAGCTGCCACTCTGCAGGGAAGGGTTTCCACTAAATTTTGGTACATTGCTGTATTAAATTCCTCCCATTCCGAAATAAGGGCATTATTCAGGCGGGTCACCAATGTCAGGCTGTTCGACCTGGCTTGCAGTCGGCGTTCCAATTCCTCCCGAGGTGTTCTGTGGTTGAGATTGAGGCTCTGTGCAGGCCTGTCAAGTTTCTCCACAGCCGCTCCATCAAGAAATTCCTGCACGAACCGTGCTTCATGGACAGGGGTATTGTCTGTTGGTAAAGGAAAACTGCTTTCACAGACATCGAATCTTTGCAGTAATAGGGTGCGCAGGTTTGTCGAAAATGTCATTATTGTCTCGAACGCTAAGATGTCCGGGCACTGAAATTAGGGGTCCCAGCCTAAATCATGAAAAATAGCCCCAGCGCGTGATGCCTATTCCCCGAAACTTCACAGTTGGCACAACACATTTAAGCAGGGAGCGTTCATCTGACGTCCTCCGCACCCAGATTTATCCGTCGAACTTCCAGATGGTGAAACATGATTCGTCACTACAGAGAACTAGTTTTCACTGCTCCAGAGTCTACTGAAGTCAAGTTTTACCACATTCAAACCGACGCTTAGCATTGATCTTACTGTTGTTAGGTTTGTGTGCGGCTGCTCGGGCATAGAAATCCATTGCCTTCATCTTTCGACGAAAAGATGTGGTGCTGGGATTCCTTCAAGAGGTATTTCGGAGAACGATGGTGAGTGTTGCAACGGAGGACAGGCAGCTTTACCTCAACTAAATTGCCCATCCCCGTTTGTCATTTTACGTTAACTACTATGTCGCGATTGCACTGTTGCTGCTCCTAGGCATTTCCACTTCAAAATAACATCACTTAAGCTGATTGGCACAGCTAGTTGCAGAAGGCAGAAATTTCTCGAACTGACTTGTTGCCAAAATGGCATCCTATGACCATACCAAATTGAAAGTCATTGACCTCTGCCGTATGGTACGGCCTATTATACTCTTCATGTTTGTCTGTGATGTTTTCCAGGCCATGTGCGTCTTCTTTTAATACATGTATGGGCCATGTCTGTGACGTATATGGACAAATGTGCTACTTAAAAGAGGTCTGAGTGCTTTTTGTCATACAGTGTATCATGAATATTACTCTGAAGTGGCTACAGATTGGTATTTCTTTTCTACACCACACAGAAAAGGACTGACACATGTAAAGTACTAAGTAGTACATGCAAAAAGGATTAGTATCCTCTGACACATCAAGATCGGCCGCTGCGCTGACGCATTGGTATAAGAGCTGGCTCTTGATCATTCGTCCGAGTTGGGTCCGGGTTTAAATTCCGGTATGGTATGGATATTGTGTTTATTTTACGGCACTGGCTCTTTACATTTAAAGAAACCTGTGGCCCTAAATTGGGGACGGGCTACTGCTTATAACCTATTGAGTTGCTTACCGTGGTCGTTAAACCTCTAACCAAAAAAATAATGACATTAAGATCAGATGATATTCAGGCAGCTATAAGGACCCAGATGTGTTAGACCTAACAGGAATGGATATGGCTTTGGTTTTTAACTAAGAATACAGAAAAAGAAAAAAAAAGAAATGCTCATGATTGCCAAGTTGTCTACTTTACTTCTAGTAATTCATACGCATAAACTTCCCGTCCAGAATGGTACAGTAAACAACAAAACAGTTCTCATAATGAGACATGCACGAAGTATATAAGCTTGTGTTAGATTTCTGTTGATGACGGCATTGAAGTCCTAATCGATGGAGTCAGTTTCAGGCGCAAGACGTTCGGAAATTGAAGATTGTTTTAAAATTTAGTTTTGATTCCTGCCACAGATCGGCGAGTTCTTCCTCAGCCTTTGTTGATATTCCAGTTGTCAAAGACCGAAAAAGAACTCCACTTCTTTTGCTCACAGTTTTCTATCTCTACAAGAAAGTAACAATAATTTTTATTTAATGAGTTCAAATGTGCGGAGGTTATGCCATCTGCTGGTTTCACCTCAATTTAGATGACATAAGGTTCAAATATTTCAAAAAGTCATATTTTTGGTCTTCAATGTTCTTCTTCTACAACAGAAGTTTTTCTGTTGGAACCTCGAATTTTTTCGTGAACTGCAAATGTATTTCCCCTTCCGTTCCTCGTAAATACAAATTAAGTTTGTTTAATTTCCAAAATTTGTCTGCCAAATACGCGAGCATCAGAACAAACTACTCGTAGTGTAACAATTCCGCGAAATCGCTTATCTCTCCCAGAAAAAATCGTGACTTCGTCGTGGAACTCCGCAAGTTCTTTCAGCAATTCCCTCCTCGACAGCCGATGTACGTCTGTGTACAAAAGAAATGATTTCTGACACTCTCCATCTCCTCGCACAGCTTTTCAAATAAGCGTTATAGCAACTAGCTAAACTTGATGAAGTTCCGAATTTTCACCGAAGTGTTCAAAACGCTTTTCAACTCATCCGACATAGTTTTGTCGATACTAACGCATTGCCCTGCAAAGGTGGTAATAAGTATAGAACGTATTAAGACTAACTTTAAGAACTCGAGCCTGCTATTTTTGCTTCACGAAACCAGGGCTCCTTCTGTACATATCCCGACGCATTTCATACATTCCAGAACTTCGTTTTTGCATAAATACCGAGGGTTTCGATACTTTCTTCGCTAGTAACTCGAATAGTTGTTTCGCAGCACAGCATATTTTCATGCGGTTGTTGTTCCATATGCAATGTACGAAAACGAACAGCTGGTACTAACTTTGTACATCCGTGGAATCATCCAGTTACATCGAGAAAATTTACATGCGACAATTCTCTTCTGTCACTAGGACACTCCACCAGCTCACCTTCTGTCCATTAGGGACATATCATCAATACTGCTTGCCATCGTGTTATTAGAAACAGGTATCGCCTCAACTTTTTTCGAGCTTTTATCACCAAATATAACTCCACCTGCGTCTTTTATCGCTGGAAGCACTAAAGACTGGTCAGTTGTGTGGTACTTACCAATTTGCGCGATCCGCAAACTGATCCGGTAATAGGTGTACACAGCGGTTTCATTAATGTTGGGTAAATGCGAAAGGTGCCTTTTTTCTATGTCTTCAACTGTACTAGTAGCCTTTCGAGAATTTTGGATTGCTTTTTATTCAAATTCGGATGCATCGTCTCAGTAAAACGACGTAATGTGTTACGTCGCACGCTCTTGTTTGCGAGTATTTCGTACTGAACAACGCAGTGCCACCATGAATCTTCTTCTTCTCCATCCCACAAAAATTTATATTTTTGAGTTGTCGGAATCATATTTTCTGAACACTTTTCTTTGTTTTGATTGCTTAGAACTTGTTGTTGAGGGCTCTTATTCGTCGATTTCGGTTGTTTTTCTTTGACTGACAGTTTTGTCTGCTATTGTTTCTTCTATTGTCACTTCTGTTCCAGCATTCCGAAGTGTCGTCGGCTTCTCTGTCAGCCACTTATCCATGTGGCTTGCGTGTTCACAAATAGTATGAACTTTGCCTTAGACTGCTATTAAACCAAATTTGGGTACACATTTGTTTCTGAACTGGTCTCGAGAGCAGCTGGTTCTGCTTAAATATGATGATGGAAAGTTCTGGAAACTTCTGGAAATGGAATTGTCCAGCAGCTACTCGTGTTAGATGCGCGCTGTGGTCGTTAGATGGGAGCTCTGCTCGTTTTCTGGTTGCCTATAGAGATTTGTGCTGCTCTCGTTAGATGGACATTTTAGTTATGTGTGGCAGTTTATCTTCAGGTTTGCGCTGCTGTCATTAAATGACAACGCTAGTCAGCTATGGAGGGTTGCCTATCCTGCTTCGAAAATTTCCACAGGCACCCGATTCCCGTATCTGTATGTCATATGTCTTATTTTCCCCTTTTCTTCATTTTTTAACTTTCCCATTTTTTCATAAATTTCTATTTCCAAAATTAAAAATTAATCCCGTTTCAAAAACCTTTCGAGGCCTACGAAAAACCTGCTCGCGACACACATTTCAGGAAACGCTGATCTAGATAGATAAAACTACGAATTGAAGGGGTGGATGTGTATCCTGCAACCTGTGGATACACTTTACCATTGTAAAGTCAGCTGCTTACTTTTTCTTTTATCGAAGCCTTTGTTTGTTTTGATCACTCACTTTGTAGCACTCGTTCTGTGAAATTTGACAGTCGTTTTTCTTTATTAAAATGATTGAGCAGTTTTCTGAAACAAGACTCTGATTTTGGGCTCCATAGTCAGGAATGGGACAAGGCTTTTTTAAGCTTTGCTGGAAATGAAGGCTTTAATTGAAGAGTAATTCATCACTGATTTCCTGAGTGAAACTGTACGGAGAGAGAGAACAGAAGCTAGAATCGAACCACAGAACATTTCACTGAAAGTTTGTAAAATAATTCCTTTGCCTAAGCTTACATTGTCACAGTGCGTAAGTTTAAAATAAACGGCAAGGGATAATTGTCCAGAAAAAAGTTGATAAAGCACCGTATACTCTATTTAAAGACGCTTCCCCGCCCAAAAAAGTCACTTGATGAACCTAGAAGTTTAGCACCTAAAAATTCTCATCTGAGTGACTTATTAGTGGCTGATTGTCCTTGTTGAAGAATACACTAGATCAGTTAACTTATTGTATGTGGTAAAAAATCGCTTTTTTGTCATTATTATCAGTGCGGGTGCAATAAAAAATCCAGAATTTGATTAGATATCACATTTCAATAGAGAACAGCTTCACGTTTCTTGATGATTTCAGACATGAGCTTGAGCTTAGATTTTTTGAAACATGAAATATTTTACCTCTCTTTTGCCATGGTTTGAAATCATCATGCAAATGAGACATTTATGAAATTTCAATCATACGTATTTCAAAGGTTGAATATCTGCCCATCTTCGTGAGTTACAGAACTGAGTTATTTTCGATATGTACAAAAGCCAGTTAAAATACTGTATTTGAATCTTGAGACGTTTTCTTTGGAATTGAACAGGGATTCTCATATAAATAGAAGAAAATCTACAATTATTATAATAAAATGGATTCCAAATTAATGTTCCGTACATGTAGTTTAAGGAACATTAAATTTGAATGCATTTAGGTCAGCATCATTGTTGGCCAGAACTTAGTCTCAGCTAATTACAATGCCATTGAGTTGCTCACGGTGGTCGTTAAACCACCAATCGAAAAAAATTCCAATGGCATTCGAGCTTCAGTTTTAAAGCGCCAGAGACTATAAATGATAAGATCGCCATAATTTAGTGCAGTTGACAACTGCGAAAAACATTCTTCTAAAACGATAAATGTCGCGCGTTAAACTGGTGTTGGTCTAGGATGGGAATGGGGGAGGCTTCTTGCTGTGTCCAAGACACAGGTGTCCTCCGTTTTACATAATTAGCTCCGCCCCTTCACTGGAACCAGAAGTTCTAAAACAGAGGCAAGCGGATTTTTTAAATCTCGCAATAAACATCTAGTATGCAACAAATTCTAATTGGAATTTTCTGTCGTTAATAATTTTTTCTGTGTAGGTGGGTGGTACACAAGGGAATAGCATTTATAATGAAACTTTGATTAAAGGTCATTTGATCACCACTTGTAATAGTGAAAATGTTTCAGAAATAAATTACATCCTTTTGCTGATATTAAATCACGATAATCACTTAATACCGCTTCAATAAGCTTGTCGTGCCAAACAGCAAATGAAAAGAATAATCTGAGCTGAATAAAATGGCACATTAATTACAGTTGAAACGGTTTTCACAGATGTTAGAAAGTACAAGTGAAACGATAAATCTGTGCAGTTCGGAAACATAATACGCATGAAACTGGAAACGTGCAGTTACTTATTGGTCTCAAATGAAACGGTGGATTTAGCAAAGAAAAGAATATTTATCCAAGGCAGAGTCAGCTATCAGATTTAGGATTCTTCTTCTGAAAGTCAAAGATTTTGATTATCCTGTTATTCTGATGAAAGGCTAAGTTCTGGTATGCAGAACAATAGAACAACAGGCTTAAGATCCTGCGCGAAAATTAAAAGCTGAAAATGTTCTGCCCAAACGCATCCCCACGCATCCCGAAGAGAGGGAGAGTGTTGGAGACGAAACCCAATGGAATCAAATTCAGATCTTCATTGTTGTATGGTCAGATCTTCATTGTTGTATAACGTGGCATGCGTTTGATGGGAACCTACAATTCATCACTTCGACGCAGAAACACAGAACTTTATATTTCTTCAGAACAATGACGTCAAGTTTAAACGAATGTCAACAATGCGATAGTGAGTCTCATGAAGAACTGTAAAATCCAACCGTTAACAGGGATGGACATACTTGCAAAGCTCGTGGAATGTCTGTTGGTTCTTGCCACCGGACTAAAACAGCATTTTCATATCACGGGGGCTTGAGTTTCCGGGGAAGAACTCCCTGAAGGCCGCTTACAAGAGGCCTTGCAGGTCTTTTCAGAGTTGCTTCCTCAGGGGTTTATGGAAGGACATTAATTTAGATCTCAATTAGATCAATTTATTTGTGTTCACTGATAAATGCCAATCCCTTCGAGATCCAGTGTTCCTGCTGGCAAGGGCTCTACTAAAACAGGGACATTCCATCGAAAGATCGATACGGCAAGTCTGGGCACTTCCATTTCGTTGCCTTATTAGAAGTAAGACTAACGCCATTTTCAGGAGCCTAAGAGATCGCATGTTGTGCTCTCTTAGGCTCCTGAAAAGAAACTCGGATTCCGAAAAACCGTTAGAAAAAAATAGCTCAAATAATAAGATATAACATAACGCAGTATTTGTAGTCTCAAGTGGGATCTTGACTAAATCAATGCATATACATCCACACCTCCATCCCTTGTTTCTCTAATGTAATACCATTCAGCTGCTTAAACCACGATCATATTGCTGCTTAAATGAAAACGTCCATTCAGTCGTTCATCTAGTCCCAGTACAGGAGATAAGTTCTGGGAGAGAAATTATCTCTTGCACTTTGAAAATAGGTATTCCACAAAAATGGGAGCTGTTACTGTTTCAAAAAGCATTAGTAGCTGTATCAGTAACTCTTATCGTTTAAATTACGTTAAGGTCCAGGTACGTTACAATAACTTACTAAATTACGACTTATCGTAACGTAATTTGACTAATTTAGTAATAACTTACTAAATTAGTTAACTTAAGTTACGATAGAACTTACTAAATACTTCCAGTAAAGTGAAACACTTTTACACCATGGAATTATTTGTGTATGATAATTCATTCTCATATTTTCTTGTCACTTTTTAATATAATTCTGCAAAACAAATTGCCGGTGATGTTTTTATTTCCATCTGTTTTGAACCAAGAGAAAATAAAGGTTTGTTATTCACAATTATTAACATCAAAAGGAGACCATAACAGAAATTTTCTTACGAGTTTCATCGTGGAACTCGATATTATAAAGCCTGCCGATTACAACGAAATCCTGCTCATAAGTACAAGAAATAAAGCCTCCAAAGATCCTGGTAGCAAAGAATTTCATATTTCAACCACAATGCACGTTTTTCACTGCCCACTTACTTGTCTTGTGCTTCATGGAAACATCTCATTTGTCACACTTAAGGTGGTTTTCGTTTCTTGTATCTTGTCACCAAGGAATTTATTACTTCGACCGGTAATCCAGTTCCGTGAAGTTTATGTTTATGGGGCGTCGGCGTCATACACTCTAGTGAGTTCATGCATTGATTTTTATTTCATTTTTGTGTACGCTGCAAAGACCATGTCTCCACAGTTAATTGAGCTGCACGTGAATTCCAGAATTTTTCACTTCGTAGTTCTGAAATGTGCGTAATTTACGCGATGAAAATAGAGCGAAGCACTTCAATGCAGTTTTTGCGTTTATCAACTGGATAAAAAAGTGGTTTTTTTTTAGGAAACTTTTTGATATTTACGTATTTCACAAATCAGTGTTTTCTCACCAAAACTGATTTGCGTATGAAAAGGAAAACAGCGAGATATTTTCGCCCTTTCATCTATGAAAAATTACCACAAACACTTAGACAGCAAAATTAGGCTTCTTGGAAGCATATTATGATTTATAAATCATTCCTTTGCAATAACTATTTGAACGAAGGTTTAATATTTTAGAGTAAAAGATCGTCTTTCATCTAGCATTAATAGTTAACAGGTGAAGTAATTTACGTTGGCCACAAAAATGGGTTTTTCAAGCTATAAAATTCAGTTTCAACATCATATTTAAATTTTATTATTTTAAATTCAAATGAAGAATTATATTGTACGTAAAAGTAAATAGAGAATTATATTGTATTGTAATTTAAGTTAGATTTCATGAACTAATTCGCGACCTGCACGTCTTTGGATTTTCCAGTTTCTCGTTCATTTAAGTTCTGTCTTTCAAATTTCAGGCACAGGTAATTCTGGTTGGAATTAATAGCGTGTTTGATGCGTTAGAACTAAGAACCCATAAATGAATATATGTCAAAACATAAAGCACGAATCTCCCCGCATTTCTCAATTCAAAATTTAGAACAAAAAATTAGATAGTGTAGTGACAGAAGTGCTCACCTTGTAAACTGAAGAATGACACATCCCGTGTCATTATGCTAAATATGCTTCTCGAAATGAATCTCAGTCATCTGTACACGATCGTAGTGGAGTCCAAAGTAAACTACTGAGAGGTTAAAAGCACTTTAATTTAATGAAAGACACATTTTAATATTTACACACAACATTAGATCTTTCAGGTTCGCAACGGACCCATCCTCAGATGTAAATAACATTGGGTGTGTGCAAAAGTTATTCCCGTTTTTGTAATTGATGCAAATTGCAATCGGAGTAGTTACGTCACAGATAACACTGCGATGCCGAATTTTCGACCAATAAAGCGTGGAGCAGTAGAGCATATAGAAGCACTAAGTTTGTTCGGGTAAGTCATTCGTAACGGAAATCACGGACGCTGTAACATGGCACGCAATAAGGAGCACATCAGACATTATTTACTGTACGAGTTCGATAAAGGCATTACTGCAGCCGCGGCTTGCCGTAACATCTGCCAAGTGTATAAAGAAGATGCAGTTGATGATAGCACATGTCGGCGTTGATTTCGGAAATTCCGGGACGGAGACAGAAGCTGTAAAGATCACCCACGTCCTGGACGTCCATCCGTGGTTTTTGACGAGGATGTGTGCAAAGCCATTGCAAATGACCCACATCCAACGGTTCAGGAATAAGCGGAAATGTCGTCGGCACACAGAACAGCAGTCAAAAGACGGATGCATGCGCTTGGGTTCCACACCAAGTTCGATAACTGGGTTCCGCATCAGCTTTCAGCAAAGCAACGAGAGAAGAGAATCCGTGCCTGTGTTTCTTTGCTTTCGCGTCACAGACATGAACCGTTTTTAGGATTAACTGTATCAGGTGATGAGCAATGGATACTATACCGTTATGTAAAGCGTCAACGGACTGAGTGCCAAGGTGCGGAGCCTGCTCCATCGACTTCAAATGGAGGACTGCTTCCCAAAATGATTTTGTTGAGTGTTTGGTGAGATGTTCAGGGAATATTCCACTGAGAGGTGTTGGCACCTAACCGAACGATAAATGCCGACCTCTACTGCCAACAGTTGGACGGATAGATTACGAGAACTACTGACATCGAAGCGGCCAGCACTCATCAGTCGCAAAGGCGTGATCATTCATCATGATAACGCCAGACCTCATGCTGCTTTAATCATTCGGCAAAAATTACTGGACTTTGGTTGGGAAGTGTTACCTTACCCGGTGTATTTCCCTGACCTGGAACTAGCTAACTACCACCTTTTTCGATCATTACAGAACGCCTTCGCTCCCCAAACCTTCGAGAATGTGGACGATGTGAAAACAGCATTACATGCCCTTTTTGACTAAAGACAGGAATTTTTCCAGCGTGAGACTTACCTATTCATAGACAAATAACAAAAGGTCACACAGAATGATCGCAATTATGTCAAATCTTAGGTACCTTATTTGCTGTGTTCTCCTCCTTTCTTTGTAGCCTACAAAAACGGGTAGAACGTATACACACACCCAATACAATTGGAACAGAATGATAACATTTAAATACAATAATATGAGACGTGAGCACGTGATAACATCACACACATGAAGGTGATCACCTATCATGTAATGATATGGTAACGAACGATATTTGATTTTTGATATACAAATTGCATATTTCGATATTACAATTTTCATATTTCGATATACAAATTACAAGCAAGTCATGGATAATATCTTCAAGTTGGAACTGAAGAACAGATTCTCTGCTTTAGAAGGCCTAACATCGGAAGAAGTGGATATTTCTGAAGTTAACAGAAAAGTAACCAAAGCTCTTATGGAAACAGCAACAAAATTAGCTGGGTCTAAGAACAAGTTACATGTGAAAAAATTATCAGGAAAAACCAAAATGTTGATGCAAAAAAAGAAGAGAGATGAGGACAACTAAAGAAGATGTAACTCCCAAAGTGGAACATATAGAGCTATGCAAGACAGTACGAAAAAGTATCACTGAAGACGTAAGGAAATTCAACTGTGAACTAGTGAAGAAAGCAATTGAAAACAACCAAAGCCTAAAGATAGCAAAGGGACATCTCAGTAAGGGAAGAAAACAGGTTATGACTCTGAGAAAAGAAGATGGTTCTATAACAAGAAATAGAGGCGAAAGTTTGACAAGAGTGAAATATTTCTACTCCAAATTATATTAAAGGGATGATACATGTACTCCAGACATCATGAAAGGTACCAGTACCAGAGTTCTTCCAGTCCTCCCAACAGAAGTTGCTCATGAAATCAAGAACATGAAGCAGGGAAAAGATCCAGGAGAAGATGGAATTACTGTAGACATCATACAAGAAGCAAGTGGAGAAATTGAAACAGTACTCGCCCAAGTTTTCACTCGATGTCTTAATGAAGGGAAGATTTCTTAGGACTGGAACAACGCTACAATGAACCTACTACATAAAAAAGTTTACATTGAGGATCTCAGGAACTACAGACCTATCAGCCTCCTATCAGTGGTTTATAAAATCTTCACTAAAGTTCTTTCACACCGCTTCAAGGTAACACTGGACGTGGCTCAACCGAGAGAACAAGCTGGATTTTGGAGTGGCTACAGTACTATAGATCATATCCACGTACTGAGAGAACTAATTGAAAGAGCGAGGGAATACGAACTTCCATTGTGCATGGCTTTTATTGATTATGAAAAGGCCTTTGATTCGGTGAAACCATCAGCAGTTACAATGGCTTTGAAATCCTGCGGTACTGAAGATGCATACATTAATATTATTAATAACATCTATAAAATGCAAGTGCAAAGATTTGGCTGTGTGAAAATACAACACACATAAAAATTGGAAAGGGAGGGACACAAGGTGACACCATATCTCCCAAGCTCTTTAATGCCACATTGGAAAATGTCTTTCAATCACTGAACTGGGAAAACAAAGGGATAAAGATTAATGGAGATTATCTAACTCCCCTTCGTTTTGCTGATGACGTAGTCCTATCCCATCAGAGCTTCAGAGTATGATCCAGGAACTTGCTGGCAAGAGTGGAGAAGTGGGATTAAAAATGAACTTTCAGAAGACAAAAGTGATGTACAATACTTTTACAAGAAATGAAGATGCATTGATTGATGGAGAAAAGCTGGAGATAACAGATACGTATGTTTATCTTGGACAGCAGATATCAAGTGAGGGTCACATTGATGAAGAAATTAATCGGCGTATAAAACTTGCCTGGAGAGCCTTTGGAAGAAACATTATAATTTTCTAGAGCAATAGGCCATTATGTCTTAAAAGAAAAGTGTTTGATCAATGCATCCTTCCAGTGCTTACGTATGGTGCAGAGACGTGAACATTAACTAAAAGAGACATATAAAGACTGCAGGCAACTCAAAGAAGCGTGGAGAGGTGCATGCTTGGTGTAACCAGGAGAGATAAGAAGAGGAACTCGTGGATCCGAAAAATGACAAGAGTGGAAGACATCATGATCAGAGTTAAATCCTTGAAATGGCAATGGGCTGGACATACTGCCAGAAGGACATACCATCAATGGACAGCCAAAAATTTAGATTGGATTCCAAGGAACAGGAAACTACCCAGAAGAAGACCACATTGGAGATGGGTGGATGAATTTCGAAGATATGCGGGAGTAACATGAAGGAGACTGGCACAAGACAGACCGTTGTGGAAGAGGCTTGGAGAGACCTTCGTCCAGCAGTGGATTGATAATGGTTGACAATGATGATGATGATGATATGAAGGAATGGTGGTTTTAAGTCTCTATGTGTTCATTCTTATTGAGCAGCATTTTCCGAAGTAAAGGAATGTAACAAGGAGTACATTCATTACAGCTTATTTCACCATATTTATAAATAAACATGCTTTCCATTAAGATAACTGAAGCTTTAGTTAGACTAGGGGTAGCGAGAAGGACGGCTTCCTTCCAACATGGGTAACGAGATCCGCCACGTAATAAACGTGACAAGGCGTTTTGGATGAGCCAGATTGTACACTATATTGATGTTCTTTTAAACTTGTCTTTAAGGTGCGGAGAGTAGAATTGACATGAACACCATCAGCACCTTTGAGGTCCAAGGTATTCAATGAAATCATATAAACACTACAGCGATTGTCCAATGTAACAGTGTCTCTATCATTTTTAATTGTTGATAGTATATTGCGTGTTCCTACACCAAATCCAATATCGTAAAGGTGTCAAACATTTTTGAGGATATTTATAATATTTGGGATGTAGGGTAAAATTCCCATATATTTAATTGGCCTACGTTCACTTATCAAAGTGGTATGTGAAAACCTATAGATTTTCTTTAGGACTGAATCAATGATGTCATTAGAGTAACAATGATAAGAAGCAGCCAATCTTACCTTCGCAATTTCTTGATTACGTAGGGTTACTGTCGTCGAATGTGTAAACGTACGTCGTACTTGAAATTGAATAGAAGTGAGTTTTTGGCTTGATGGATGAGCAGACTGAAAAGGAATAATGACGGTAGAAGAAGTAGGTTTTTGATATACTAAATATTAAATAGTATACGTGTGTGTGTGTGAGGATCCCACTTTAGACAAAAATCCAGAAATAGTAAAGAAAAATTATTTTCAAATTCAGTGGATAACTTAAGAGATGAATGCTGAGATGACAAGCTGCCTGCTAACTGGATTAAGTCGTCCTTAGTGGAAAGCCAGAAGATAAGACCGTTAGCCACGTAGCGTTTATATAGACCTCGGGTAGTCGGAAATGAATCCAGAACATGATTCTCTAATTCCTGCAAGATAATATCAGCCAGGAGGGGGAGAGAGAGGAATCCATTGGGGCACCCTCGAGTTAACGATAAATAATTCCATTATAGTGGAAGTAAGAGCGGTTCTATATCAAGCGTAAGGCAGAAAGTTTAGCCTTAATCTGAGAAGCAGAGTAAGTACCTAGTAATTCCAGTTTTGTTTCAATAATTTCATGTACGGTTTGGGCTGGAACATTTGGAAAAAGGGATATGACATCCGAAGAAGCCATCGTGAAAGTGGCACCGTTAGAACAAAAGGCTGTGATGTTGGCTAGGGCTTGACAAGAACTAGAAATAGAATAGGTAGAATGTTTTGTTAAAGGGGAGAGAAATTTAGCCAAAGCACCTTCTGATATCTTAGTTGGACTGGTATAATTAAATACTTGTGGCCGAACTGGATGCACAAATTTGTATATCGATTGTTACCATATCATTGCATGATAGATGGTCACCTTCATGCATGCGATGCTATCACGTGCTGACGTCTCATATTATTGTTTTTAAATGTCATTATTATGTTCCAATTGTACTGCTTACATCTGAGAATGGGTCCGTTGTGAACCTGAAATATCTAATGTTGGGTGTAAATATTAAAATATGTCTTTCATTAAATTGAAGTGCTTTTAACCTCTCAATAGTTTAAGTTAGACTCCAATATGATCGTGTACAGATGGCAGAGATTCATTTCAAGATACAACGCTACACGATAGAACTTCATTAGTGCTGAATATGTATTATTTTAAGTTCAATAGAAGTGGTTGAAAAATATGCGACAAACCTGCTTGATGCTGTAAAAAGTTACAGACACATCGTTGCTGTTGGGATAGTTATAGCATCGTGACGAGTTCGAATCACTCTTTAACACAGTAAATAAGAGATTGAGAAAGAAGTAACTGGAAGTTTTCCCTTTAATGTCCTCTTCTTCGTGTAAACGTTGTGTTTGAACACATATGAGCACACATATTCCAATATAGTTGGCATTAAATTGTAAAGAAACCACAGCATCGGAGTTGACCCAGTGCTCATGATAGAGCTTCTAATCTATGCATTTGGGACTTCACTGCCTGCCAAAAGTTCCGAAACAGTAATCTCTCCTGCAAAATTAGGTATCATTATAAGACTAGAAAACGTAACGGAAACTAAAGTAATTTCAATAAGAACAGAAAATACCTAAAAATATTAAAAATTAGATTACAATGCTGCACATTACATGTAGTACATCTAGAACCGTCATATAAAAACACACACTACAGAGAGAGAGAGAGAGAGAGAGAGAGAGAGAGAGAGAGAGAGAGAGAGAGAGAGAGAGCAAAACGGCAAATATTAACCTCAGAATGTGCATGGGCAGCTGAGTGAGCAGTTCCTTCCCCCATGGACTCACAGAAATAGTTCTGTACTCAGGAGGCGCAATTCGTCCCTCTCAGCAATGTGACAGGAACAAAGCTTTTGGGTCCCTGGGATTATATGTGTAGAAAAAGGAACTTTAATTTGCATGAAAGCAGCCTTCCGCTGCTTCACCTACTGAATTCATAACAGAATACGCTCCATGTCGATAGTTTCTATGCCACAAATCTTTACGTTGATGTAATATATTTCCATTTTTGTAGGAGCGAGTTCCACTTCTCCAAGAGAGAGAGAGAGACAGAGAGAGAGAGAGAGAGACTTTTTCATCCTAATGCAGCTTCCACCACACCTTTTGGCTGCTGCCTTCAACTTTGTATCTCTCGTTCTTATCTGTCCATACGCATACGTCACGCTCTCTGACCTCAAGATTGTTGCCAACATCATTCCTCGAGTGAGAATATATAATGTTAAGGGATGCAAACGTTAAAAGAGAATGAACTGAAATTTACATAGATAAAGAAACTAAAAATGAAGTTAGGGCATACGTCATAATTACACAAACAACAGAGGCGTTGCAATAAATCCTAACACTGAGCGTAATGCAGTATCGCATGGATGAGGACAGACAGTGCTTCTCTAGATTTCTTGAGAATATTAAAGCAACGAGGGAGCTACTTGATATAAGTTGATTGATTTTAACAAATTTATTTTTAGCGTCAGTCAGTAGTGGTAGAGGCAATTGCAGGAGCAAACAAAGTACGGGAACGCAATTGAACTTTTTACGAAAGTTGTCGTGATGCCACCCCAGCTATAAAGGATACGCGGACTCTGAATCATCCCTTCCCATCTTGCTGTTCATCGTCATTCTTAAAGCCGTGTAAATACTGTAGGTAAAGAGTGGTGAAAATGCTATACAAGAGTGTTTTGAAAGACAAGATAAATTAATTTGTTGCTGAAGATATACGCAGCTACAACAGAGGTGATTTAAGTGCACTGAAATTACCAGGAACCACCTCGAAAAGTATTGGCCCAATATTGCAAGAAACACAGGTTGGAAACATAAACCATGTATATAACGTCCTTTGCTTGCCGTGAAAAGCAAATCAAACCCTTCGGCACAAATATGAACATTTTTTACAGATTATTTGGTATCTTCTAACTTGATAGACAACTTTCAAGAGTAATTACCTACAAAAACACTGCCTTTATGTACTGATGCTTAGATGACCTACATTTAATTAAAACTTCCCAATGTGGAGAGACTAGTACCGATTCATTCACATTGACAGGATGTAAAACAATTCTCAATTACTTCTTCAAAATATCAGTATCTTTTCTTTTTTCGAATGTGGTCTGTTGCCAAACGAGACGATGCAGAAATGTTAATATTTGTATAGAGGTTAAAAGTCTAAAAGATTATGAGAAAATGTCACAGATCACAAGAGTGGACTTACATTATCTGTATGCGCTTAGGCAGTAAACTAAGAGAGATGGTTAAATTTAAAACTTTTGTGATAAAAGCAAAACAAATGAAATTTCGACTGTAATGATCACCCCTTTCTACCCAAATGAATGTACAAAATATAACAATCGGACATTTTTTGGCACATACGAAATTTTATAATTAAGGAGTTGTGATAAGTAACAAAATTATTGCGATAGAGAATACAGCAAGATGCAAAAAATAATATTTTAAATTCTTATCTAGAATTGGTGATACGTTTGTAAATGGAAATATCCAATTGAGCTTCTGCCTTAAGAGTAAATTACGCTAGCAAAAAAAATTACACAAAAAGTTATTTACAAAGAAATTATTCTACGCAAAAACATTTTGTTTTTTGTCGGGCTTGGAGAAACGGTGACATGCTCGTAAATACAAACAAGCCCTTGTATCGCCTAGCTCATAAACTGTGCATCATAAGAAGTAGTAAGTGCAAACAAATGTTTGCAACAAAGACGGGTACCCTGTATATCTGCCCTTAGCTGTAAAACAATGCGGTATGGAAAAGTAAACATTGGAATTATTGGGCTTTTCGACAAAAAGAGAATTTCTGAAACGAATTTTTGTAAAGGAAATATACAGGGAAATGGATACACGCGTTTACGACCTCTAGCAGGAAAACTTAGTATCGTTTAAAATACACAGTGTTCGCAATGTTCTCAATAATAAATGCAATCCAGTACCAAAGGTATTTTCGAATAGAATTTTTAGAAGTGGATATACTCGCGAGTAGATACATACTCAGTGGAGTGAAACGCGGACGTGCTGGGCCTACAATGAAATCTCGTGAAAATAATTGCAATCGAATAATTTATTAAGATATTGTTGACAATTAAGGTGGTTCAATGCATTTATCAGTGTTTCAAATTTTGTTTTAATTAAGCTATCATAATACCAGGTTAAAGGAACAACAAAGACAGAGAAAAGATAACTTCGGATTTCTATCACGACATGCACTGGATTTGAGCAGTGTTAAAATACTCATTTCATTCTGCCCAGAGTCCATTTATCGCCGTGGCTATGTATGTCTATAAATGTACAGTGGCTGGTAATTTCTTTAGAGACGCTCTAATGTTATGACTGTGAAGAGACTCAGGAGACATCACCATAATTTCTGATCGACGGATATCTCCGTTCAGACTGCAAATCGAAATTTTTTAACGCACATACTCTCACACATGCGCGGCATATGGTAATTGTGCTTTGGAAATGTCGAAGTAAATAAAGTTTTCATGCATCGTTTGAATTTATCGTCATTTACTTGCTACATTTCCAGATCACGGGAATTTATATATATTGTAGCAGTTATCCGTTTAACAGGATTTTAAACTTGATTAAAATGGCAGAGAGGAGAGGGCGCGCGATATAGAGAGAGAGAGAGGGAGAGAGGGTCGAAGTGCTTGTCTGTAACAACTTCTATGTTTTTACAATTTCATGAATGATGATGCCATATTTTTATGCTTTAAATAGGTTACATTGCCGTAAATAATTCCTTTTTGCGAAATGTAGTGAAATGTAACTGTGAATGCATTTTTCCTAAAGTAAGACGTACTGCTGCTGTTAGAAGCAAAACTTAAATATTTTTGCTTATTTGACGAATGTATTGAACATCTTTTCCTTATGCTTTATGAGGAACATTTTTACACTAATATTCTTTCGTAGAGTCAGATTGATGAAAATTTTGCAAGACTTTTAGATATGAATTTAAATCGCTACTGTCAAATAAAAACCCTTTTAACGCCAAAGTTAAAATATTCAGAAAACTTACATGGATGCACAGACCAATACTGATGTTATTCCATCCCAAATTTATAGTTATAGTCTTCTAGAAAAAGGGCGAATACAGAACAGACGGATTTTATATCTGTTGTTAAAGAAGAATGTGTATCCCATTAGCGCATGTTAAATAGGGCTCCCGAAACGGTTCTGCATTTTCCGTGTTGTTGCGTTAAGAAGAAGAAGAATATTCTGATAAATAATTTGTTTAAACAAAAGAACATGCCTGTATGCATCATGTTTTTGCCCATTACGTCTTTAATATCTTATGTTAAATGTTGAAATGCACCTGCTGACATCAACCACTCATTTTACTCAAAGTAACTATACCTTTGCGCACGCAAGACGGCAAATATTAACCTCAGAATGTGCATGGGCAGCTGAGTGAGCAGTTCTTTCCCCCATGGACTCACAGAAATAATTCTGTACTAAGGGGGCGCAATTCGTCCCTCTCAGCAATGCGACAGGAACAAAGCTTTTTGGGTCCCTGGGATTATATGTGTAGAAAAAGGAACTTTAATTTGCATGAAAGCAGCCTTCCGCTGCTTCACCTACTGAATTCATAACAGAATACGCTCCATGTCGATAGTTTCTATGCCACAAATCTTTACGTTGATGTAATATATTTCCATTTTTGTAGGAACGAGTTCCACTTCTCCATGAGAGAGAGAGAGAGAGAGAGAGAGAGAGAGTGAGAGAGAGACTTTTTCATCCTAATGCAGCCTCCACCACACCTTTTGGCTGCTGCCTTCAACTTTGTATCTCTCGTTCTTATCTGTCCATACGCATACGTCACGCTCTCTGACCTCAAGATTGTTGCCAACATCATTCTTCGAGTGAGAATATATAATGTAAAGGGATGCAAACTTTAAAAGAGAATGAACTGAAATTTACATAGATAAAGAAACTAAAAATGAAGTTAGGGCATACGTCATAATTACACAAACAACAGAGGCGTTGCAATAAATCCTAACACCGAGCGTAATGCAGTATCGCTTGGATGAGAACAGACAGTGCTTCTCTAGATTTCTTGAGAATATTAAAGCAACGGGGGAGCTACTTGATATAAGTTGATTGATTTTAACAAATTTATTTTTAGCGTCAGTCAGTAGTGGTAGGGGCAATTGCAGGAGCAAACAAAGTACGGGAACGCAATTGAACTTTTTACGAAAGTTGTCCTGATGCCACCACAGCTAAAAAGGGTACGCGGTTTCTGAATCATCCCTTCCCATCTTGCTGTTCATCGTCATTCTTAAAGCCGTGTAAATACTGTCGGTAAAGAGTGGTGAAAATGCTATACAAGAATGTTTTGAAAGACAAGATAAATTCCTTTTTTGCTGAAGATATACGCAGCTACAACAGAGGTGATTTAAGTGCACTGAAATTACCAGGAACCACCTCGAAAAGTATTGGCCCAATATTGCAAGAAACACAGGTTGGAAATATAAACCATGTATATAACGTCCTTCGCTTGCCGTGAAAAGCAAATCAAACCCTTCGGCACAAATATGAACATTTTGTACAGGTTATTTGGTATCTTCTAACTTGATAGACAACTTTCAAGAGTAATTACCTACAAAAACACTGCCTTTATGATCTGATGCTTAGATGACCTACATTTGATTTAAAGCTTTCCAATGTGCAGAGACTAGTATCGATTCATTCACATTGACAGGATGTAAAACAATTCTCAATTACTTCTTCAAAATATCAGTATCTTTTCTTTTTTCGAAAGTGGTCTATTGCCAAACGAGACGACAGAAATGTTAATATTTCTATAGAGGTTGAAAGTCTAAAAGATTATGAGAAAATGTCACAGATCACAAGAGTGGCCTTACATTATCTGTATGCGCTTAGGCAGTAAACTAAGAGAGATGGTTAAATTTAAAACTTTTGTGATAAAAGCAAAACCAATGAAATTTCGACTGTAATGATCACCCCTTTCTACCCAAATGAATGTACAAAATATAACAATCGGACATTTTTTGGCACATACGAACATTTATAATTAAGAAGTTGTGATAAGTAACAAAATTATTGCGATAGAGAATACAGCAAGATGCAAAAAATAATATTTTAAATCCTTATCTAGAATTGGTGATACGCTTGTAAATGGAAATATCCAATTGAGCTTCTGCCTTAAGAGTAAATTACGCTAGCAAAAAAAATTACACGAAAAGTTATTTACAAAGAAATTATTCTACGCAAAAACATTTTGTTTTTTGTCGGGCTTGGAGAAACGGTGACATGCTCGTAAATACAAACAAGCCCTTGTATCGCCTAGCTCATAAACTGTGCATCATAAGAAGTAGTAAGTGCAAACAAATGTTTGCAACAAAGACGGGTACCCTGTATATCTGCCCTTAGCTGTAAAACAATGCGGTATGGAAAAGTAAACATTGGAATTATTGGGCTTTTCGACAAAAAGAGAATTTCTGAAACGAATTTTTGTAAAGGAAATATACAGGGAAATGGATACACGCGTTTACGACCTCTAGCAGGAAAACTTAGTATCGTTTAAAATACACAGTGTTCGCAATGTTCTCAATAATAAATGCAATCCAGTACCAAAGGTATTTTCGAATAGAATTTTTAGAAGTGGATATACTCGCGAGTAGATACATACTCAGTGGAGTGAAACGCGGACGTGCTGGGCCTACAATGAAATCTCGTGAAAATAATTGCAATCGAATAATTTATTAAGATATTGTTGACAATTAAGGTGGTTCAATGCATTTATCAGTGTTTCAAATTTTGTTTTAATTAAGCTATCATAATACCAGGTTAAAGGAACAACAAAGACAGAGAAAAGATAACTTCGGATTTCTATCACGACATGCACTGGATTTGAGCAGTGTTAAAATACTCATTTCATTCTGCCCTGAGTCCATTTATCGCCGTGGCTATGTATGTCTATAAATGTACAGTGGCTGGTAATTTCTTTAGAGACGCTCTAATGTTATGACTGTGAAGAGACTCAGGAGACATCACCATAATTTCTGATCGACGGATATCTCCGTTCAGACTGCAAATCGAAATTTTTTAACGCACATACTCTCACACATGCGCGGCATATGGTAATTGTGCTTTGGAAATGTCGAAGTAAATAAAGTTTTCATGCATCGTTTGAATTTATCGTCATTTACTTGCTACATTTCCAGATCACGGGAATTTATATATATTGTAGCAGTTATCCGTTTAACAGGATTTTAAACTTGATTAAAATGGCAGAGAGGAGAGGGCGCGCGATAGAGAGAGAGAGAGAGGGAGAGAGGGTCGAAGTGCTTGTCTGTAACAACTTCTATGTTTTTACAATTTCATGAATGATGATGCCATATTTTTATGCTTTAAATAGGTTACATTGCCGTAAATAATTCCTTTTTGCGAAATGTAGTGAAATGTAACTGTGAATGCATTTTTCCTAAAGTAAGACGTACTGCTGCTGTTAGAAGCAAAACTTAAATATTTTTGCTTATTTGACGAATGTATTGAACATCTTTTCCTTATGCTTTATGAGGAACATTTTTACACTAATATTCTTTCGTAGAGTCAGATTGATGAAAATTTTGCAAGACTTTTAGATATGAATTTAAATCGCTACTGTCAAATAAAAACCCTTTTAACGCCAAAGTTAAAATATTCAGAAAACTTACATGGATGCACAGACCAATACTGATGTTATTCCATCCCAAATTTATAGTTATAGTCTTCTAGAAAAAGGGCGAATACAGAACAGACGGATTTTATATCTGTTGTTAAAGAAGAATGTGTATCCCATTAGCGCATGTTAAATAGGGCTCCCGAAACGGTTCTGCATTTTCCGTGTTGTTGCGTTAAGAAGAAGAAGAATATTCTGATAAATAATTTGTTTAAACAAAAGAACATGCCTGTATGCATCATATTTTTGCCCATTACGTCTTTAATATCTTATGTTAAATGTTGAAATGCACCTGCTGACATCAACCACTCATTTTACTCAAAGTAACTATACCTTTGCGCACGCAAGACGGCAAATATTAACCTCAGAATGTGCATGGGCAGCTGAGTGAGCAGTTCTTTCCCCCATGGACTCACAGAAATAATTCTGTACTAAGGGGGCGCAATTCGTCCCTCTCAGCAATGCGACAGGAACAAAGCTTTTTGGGTCCCTGGGATTATATGTGTAGAAAAAGGAACTTTAATTTGCATGAAAGCAGCCTTCCGCTGCTTCACCTACTGAATTCATAACAGAATACGCTCCATGTCGATAGTTTCTATGCCACAAATCTTTACGTTGATGTAATATATTTCCATTTTTGTAGGAACGAGTTCCACTTCTCCATGAGAGAGAGAGAGAGAGAGAGAGAGAGAGAGAGAGAGAGAGAGTGAGAGTGAGACTTTTTCATCCTAATGCAGCCTCCACCACACCTTTTGGCTGCTGCCTTCAACTTTGTATCTCTCGTTCTTATCTGTCCATACGCATACGTCACGCTCTCTGACCTCAAGATTGTTGCCAACATCATTCCTCGAGTGAGAATATATAATGTAAAGGGATGCAAACTTTAAAAGAGAATGAACTGAAATTTACATAGATAAAGAAACTAAAAATGAAGTTAGGGCATACGTCATAATTACACAAACAACAGAGGCGTTGCAATAAATCCTAACACCGAGCGTAATGCAGTATCGCTTGGATGAGACCAGACAGTGCTTCTCTAGATTTCTTGAGAATATTAAAGCAACGGGGGAGCTACTTGATATAAGTTGATTGATTTTAACAAATTTATTTTTAGCGTCAGTCAGTAGTGGTAGGGGCAATTGCAGGAGCAAACAAAGTACGGGAACGCAATTGAACTTTTTACGAAAGTTGTCCTGATGCCACCACAGCTAAAAAGGGTACGCGGTTTCTGAATCATCCCTTCCCATCTTGCTGTTCATCGTCATTCTTAAAGCCGTGTAAATACTGTCGGTAAAGAGTGGTGAAAATGCTATACAAGAATGTTTTGAAAGACAAGATAAATTCCTTTTTTGCTGAAGATATACGCAGCTACAACAGAGGTGATTTAAGTGCACTGAAATTACCAGGAACCACCTTGAAAAGTATTGGCCCAATATTGCAAGAAACACAGGTTAAAAACATAAACCATGTATATAACGTCCTTCGCTTGCCGTGAAAAGCAAATCAAACCCTTCGGCACAAATATGAACATTTTGTACAGGTTATTTGGTATCTTCTAACTTGATAGACAACTTTCAAGAGTAATTACCTACAAAAACACTGCCTTTATGATCTGATGCTTAGATGACCTACATTTGATTTAAAGCTTTCCAATGTGCAGAGACTAGTATCGATTCATTCACATTGACAGGATGTAAAACAATTCTCAATTACTTCTTCAAAATATCAGTATCTTTTCTTTTTTCGAAAGTGGTCTATTGCCAAACGAGACGACAGAAATGTTAATATTTGTATAGAGGTTGAAAGTCTAAAAGATTATGAGAAAATGTCACAGATCACAAGAGTGGCCTTACTTTATCTGTATGCGCTTAGGCAGAGGGATGGTTAAATTTAAAACTTTTGTGATAAAAGCAAAACCAATGAAATTTCGACTGTAATGATCACCCCTTTCTACCCAAATGAATGTACAAAATATAACAATCGGACATTTTTTGGCACATACGAAATTTTATAATTAAGGAGTTGTGATAAGTAACAAAATTATTGCGATAGAGAATACAGTAAGATGCAAAAAATAATATTTTAAATCCTTATCTAGAATTGGTGATACGCTTGTAAATGGAAATATCCAATTGAGCTTCTGCCTTAAGAGTAAATTACGCTAGCAAAAAAAATTACACGAAAAGTTATTTACAAAGAAATTATTCTACGCAAAAACATTTTGTTTTTTGTCGGGCTTGGAGAAACGGTGACATGCTCGTAAATACAAACAAGCCCTTGTATCGCCTAGCTCATAAACTGTGCATCATAAGAAGTAGTAAGTGCAAACAAATGTTTGCAACAAAGACGGGTACCCTGTATATCTGCCCTTAGCTGTAAAACAATGCGGTATGGAAAAGTAAACATTGGAATTATTGGGCTTTTCGACAAAAAGAGAATTTCTGAAACGAATTTTTGTAAAGGAAATATACAGGGAAATGGATACACGCGTTTACGACCTCTAGCAGGAAAACTTAGTATCGTTTAAAATACACAGTGTTCGCAATGTTCTCAATAATAAATGCAATCCAGTACCAAAGGTATTTTCGAATAGAATTTTTAGAAGTGGATATACTCGCGAGTAGATACATACTCAGTGGAGTGAAACGCGGACGTGCTGGGCCTACAATGAAATCTCGTGAAAATAATTGCAATCGAATAATTTATTAAGATATTGTTGACAATTAAGGTGGTTCAATGCATTTATCAGTGTTTCAAATTTTGTTTTAATTAAGCTATCATAACACCAGGTTAAAGGAACAACAAAGACAGAGAAAAGATAACTTCGGATTTCTATCACGACATGCACTGGATTTGAGCAGTGTTAAAATACTCATTTCATTCTGCCCTGAGTCCATTTATCGCCGTGGCTATGTATGTCTATAAATGTACAGTGGCTGGTAATTTCTTTAGAGACGCTCTAATGTTATGACTGTGAAGAGACTCAGGAGACATCACCATAATTTCTGATCGACGGATATCTCCGTTCAGACTGCAAATCGAAATTTTTTAACGCACATACTCTCACACATGCGCGGCATATGGTAATTGTGCTTTGGAAATGTCGAAGTATATAAAGTTTTCATGCATCGTTTGAATTTATCGTCATTTACTTGCTACATTTCCAGATCACGGGAATTTATATATATTGTAGCAGTTATCCGTTTAACAGGATTTTAAACTTGATTAAAATGGCAGAGAGGAGAGGGCGCGCGATATAGAGAGAGAGAGAGGGAGAGAGGGTCGAAGTGCTTGTCTGTAACAACTTCTATGTTTTTACAATTTCATGAATGATGATGCCATATTTTTATGCTTTAAATAGGTTACATTGCCGTAAATAATTCCTTTTTGCGAAATGTAGTGAAATGTAACTGTGAATGCATTTTTCCTAAAGTAAGACGTACTGCTGCTGTTAGAAGCAAAACTTAAATATTTTTGCTTATTTGACGAATGTATTGAACATCTTTTCCTTATGCTTTATGAGGAACATTTTTACACTAATATTCTTTCGTAGAGTCAGATTGATGAAAATTTTGCAAGACTTTTAGATATGAATTTAAATCGCTACTGTCAAATAAAAACCCTTTTAACGCCAAAGTTAAAATATTCAGAAAACTTACATGGATGCACAGACCAATACTGATGTTATTCCATCCCAAATTTATAGTTATAGTCTTCTAGAAAAAGGGCGAATACAGAACAGACGGATTTTATATCTGTTGTTAAAGAAGAATGTGTATCCCATTAGCGCATGTTAAATAGGGCTCCCGAAACGGTTCTGCATTTTCCGTGTTGTTGCGTTAAAAAGAAGAAGAATATTCTGATAAATAATTTGTTTAAACAAAAGAACATGCCTGTATGCATCATATTTTTGCCCATTACGTCTTTAATATCTTATGTTAAATGTTGAAATGCACCTGCTGACATCAACCACTCATTTTACTCAAAGTAACTATACCTTTGCGCACGCAAGACGGCAAATATTAACCTCAGAATGTGCATGGGCAGCTGAGTGAGCAGTTCTTTCCCCCATGGACTCACAGAAATAATTCTGTACTAAGGGGGCGCAATTCGTCCCTCTCAGCAATGCGACAGGAACAAAGCTTTTTGGGTCCCTGGGATTATATGTGTAGAAAAAGGAACTTTAATTTGCATGAAAGCAGCCTTCAGCTGCTTCACCTACTGAATTCATAACAGAATACGCTCCATGTCGATAGTTTCTATGCCACAAATCTTTACGTTGATGTAATATATTTCCATTTTTGTAGGAACGAGTTCCACTTCTCCATGAGAGAGAGAGAGAGAGAGAGAGAGAGAGAGAGAGAGAGAGAGAGAGATTGAGAGAGAGACTTTTTCATCCTAATGCAGCTTCCACCACACCTTTTGGCTGCTGCCTTCAACTTTGTATCTCTCGTTCTTATCTGTCCATACGCATACGTCACGCTCTCTGACCTCAAGATTGTTGCCAACATCATTCTTCGAGTGAGAATATATAATGTAAAGGGATGCAAACTTTAAAAGAGAATGAACTGAAATTTACATAGATAAAGAAACTAAAAATGAAGTTAGGGCATACGTCATAATTACACAAACAACAGAGGCGTTGCAATAAATCCTAACACCGAGCGTAATGCAGTATCGCTTGGATGAGAACAGACAGTGCTTCTCTAGATTTCTTGAGAATATTAAAGCAACGGGGGAGCTACTTGATATAAGTTGATTGATTTTAACAAATTTATTTTTAGCGTCAGTCAGTAGTGGTAGGGGCAATTGCAGGAGCAAACAAAGTACGGGAACGCAATTGAACTTTTTACGAAAGTTGTCCTGATGCCACCACAGCTAAAAAGGGTACGCGGATTCTGAATCATCCCTTCCCATCTTGCTGTTCATCGTCATTCTTAAAGCCGTGTAAATTCTGTCGGTAAAGAGTGGTGAAAATGCTATACAAGAATGTTTTGAAAGACAAGATAAATTCCTTTTTTGCTGAAGATATACGCAGCTACAACAGAGGTGATTTAAGTGCACTGAAATTACCAGGAACCACCTCGAAAAGTATTGGCCCAATATTGCAAGAAACACAGGTTGGAAACATAAACCATGTATATAACGTCCTTCGCTTGCCGTGAAAAGCAAATCAAACCCTTCGGCACAAATATGAACATTTTGTACAGGTTATTTGGTATCTTCTAACTTGATAGACAACTTTCAAGAGTAATTACCTACAAAAACACTGCCTTTATGATCTGATGCTTAGATGACCTACATTTGATTTAAAGCTTTCCAATGTGCAGAGACTAGTATCGATTCATTCACATTGACAGGATGTAAAACAATTCTCAATTACTTCTTCAAAATATCAGTATCTTTTCTTTTTTTCGAAAGTGGTCTATTGCCAAACGAGACGACAGAAATGTTAATATTTGTATAGAGGTTGAAAGTCTAAAAGATTATGAGAAAATGTCACAGATCACAAGAGTGGCCTTACATTATCTATATGCGCTTAGGCAGAGGGATGGTTAAATTTAAAACTTTTGTGATAAAAGCAAAACCAATGAAATTTCGACTGTAATGATCACCCCTTTCTACCCAAATGAATGTACAAAATATAACAATCGGACATTTTTTGGCACATACGAAATTTTATAATTAAGGAGTTGTGATAAGTAACAAAATTATTGCGATAGAGAATACAGCAAGATGCAAAAAATAATATTTTAAATCCTTATCTAGAATTGGTGATACGCTTGTAAATGGAAATATCCAATTGAGCTTCTGCCTTAAGAGTAAATTACGCTAGCAAAAAAAATTACACGAAAAGTTATTTACAAAGAAATTATTCTACGCAAAAACATTTTGTTTTTTGTCGGGCTTGGAGAAACGGTGACATGCTCGTAAATACAAACAAGCCCTTGTATCGCCTAGCTCATAAACTGTGCATCATAAGAAGTAGTAAGTGCAAACAAATGTTTGCAACAAAGACGGGTACCCTGTATATCTGCCCTTAGCTGTAAAACAATGCGGTATGGAAAAGTAAACATTGGAATTATTGGGCTTTTCGACAAAAAGAGAATTTCTGAAACGAATTTTTGTAAAGGAAATAATCAGGGAAATGGATACACGCGTTTACGGCCTCTAGCAGGAAAACTTAGTATCGTTTAAAATACACAGTGTTCGCAATGTTCTCAATAATAAATGCAATCCAGTACCAAAGGTATTTTTCGAATAGAATTTGTAGAAGTGGATATACTCGCAAGTAGATACATACTCAGTGGAGTGACACGCGGACGTGCTGGGCATACACTGAAATCTCGTGAAAATAATTGCAATCGAATAATTTATTAAGATATTGTTGACAATTAAGGTGGTTCAATGCATTTATTAGTGTTTCAAATTTTGTTTTAATTAAGCTATCATAATACCAGGTTAAAGGAACAACAAAGACAGAGAAAAGATAACTTCGGATTTCTATCACGACATGCACTGGATTTGAGCAGTGTTAAAATACTCATTTCATTCTGCCCTGAGTCCATTTATCGCCGTGGCTATGTATGTCTATAAATGTACAGTGGCTGGTAATTTCTTTAGAGACGCTCTAATGTTATGACTGTGAAGAGACTCAGGAGACATCACCATAATTTCTGATCGACGGATACCTCCGTTTAGACTGCAAATCGAAATTTTTTAACGCACATACTCTCACACATTCGCGGCATATGATAATTGTGCTTTGGAAATGTCGAAGTAAATAAAGTTTTCATGCAATGTTTGAATTTATCGTCATTTACTTGCTACATTTCCAGATCACGGGAATTTATATATATTGTGGCAGTCATCCGTTTAACAGGATTTTAAACTTGATTAAAATGGCAGAGAGGAGAGGGCGCGCGCGCGACGGAGAGAGAGAGAGAGAGGGAGAGAGAGTCGAAATGCTTGTCTGTAACAACTTCTATGTTTTTACAATTTCATGAATGATGATGCCATATTTTTATGCTTTAAATAGGTTAAATTGCCGTAAATATATTCCTTTTTGCGAAATGTAGTGAAATGTAACTGTGAATGCTTTTTTCCTAAAATAAGACGTACTGCTGCTGTTAGAAGCAAAATTTAAATATTTTTGCTTATTTGACGAATGTATTGAACATCTTTTCCTTATGCTTTATGAGGTACATTTTTACACTAATATTCTTTCGTAGAGTCAGATTGATGAAAATTTCGCAAGACTTTTAGATATGAATTTAAATCGCTACTGTCAAATAAAAACCCTTTTAACGCCGAAATTAAATATTCATAAAATTAACATGGATGCACAGACCAATACTGATGTTATTCCATCCCAAATATATAGTTATAGTCTTCTAGAAAAAGGGGCGAATACAGAACAGACGGATTTTATATCTGTTGTTAAAGAAGAATGTGTATCCTAGTAGCGCATGTTAAATAGGGCTCCCGAAACGGTTCTCCATTTTCCGTGTTGTTGCATTAAAAAGAAGAAAAATATTCTGATAAATAATTTGTTTAAACAAAAGAACTTGTCTGTATGCATCACATTTTTGCCCATTACGTCTTTAATATCTTATGTTAAATGTTGAAATGCACCTGCTGACATCAACTACTAATTTTACTCAAAGTAACTATACCTTTGCGCACGCAAGACGGCAAATATTAACCTCAGAATGTGCATGGGCAGCTGAGTGAGCAGTTCCTTCCCCCGTGGACTCACAGAAATAATTCTGTACTAAGGGGGCGCAATTCGTCCCTCTCAGCAATGTGACAGGTTACCTGTCTTTCCGCCAAGTAGGAAGTTTGGATATTTTCTCAAAGAAACGACGTTGGTCTTGTTCTGACGCCAACACTAACTCACACTAACTGGAAACATCCTTTGGTATTCTAACACAGCAAAAACAATGCTATTTACGCTGTTTGAACTCACGAAGATTGTGGTGTAATGAGTACCGTCTTATTTAATCGTCACGTATGAAATACACAGGATCAGCTAGTCGAATCAAAATCACTACGAGTAAAGTGTGCACATTTGTAAAGAACTCCTATTGCATGTATTGAAATTCAGTTTTCAGTACCAAAATAAACAAATGAATAGCGCATTATTCAGAATATCATCTCCGTAATGTCAGGCATTGGTTATTGAATTACGATATATTTTTATGGAACTGATGAATCAATTAGAGAAATAATGAACGCGATCTTTCAGATTCTCTTTCGAACTTCACAACTTTTGACGTATGGCAAGATGGTATAAGTAAGTGTTCTTCCTAGGTTAATTTATAGCAGATTATTCTTGTTCCTCTTCATCTCAAATAATAAATATATGTGAGTTTTAATAATACGTATCGTTCTTCAATAATAATATTCTACGTTCTTTAGACAGGGTGATAACTACTCTAAAATTTATCAGATTTGGACGAAAACTTCGATTAGTTATTTTTTAGTTACTGCGAGTAAACCGAAAGATGTTTGTCATAGAATGAATAGTTTGCCAACTGTACACCGCAAATCAAGGTATAATATTTTAAGAGAGAGTAGTTGCACTTTTAGTTTCTTCTAATCAATATTCTGATTGAGGTCAGAAAATTGTTTGTGTTAGCGTGCCACTTGGGGTTCATTAGGTAAACATCAGTTGGGTAACTAAACGCAACGCATCATGTTTTCCGTGACCACAAACATCCGTCATGAAGTGAATTAGAACAACGTAAGTAGGAACATGAATAATGTAAATGGCTTACTACGTACTTATTTTGTAAAGCAATGCCTATCACGGCAACTAACTCAGCATTTTTTCACATACATTAATTAGAATTGGAAAGTGGCACGCTTATTCCTCCTCTGTAAATATTACATTGTTCCAGTAACTTAAATCGGAGGGAATATGTGTTAGGTTCTAGTAAAATTCGGAGGGATCGAACTAACAGATATTGAATCTTGATAACGAATTCTTTCTGCGAAATGATTCCCATAAATAAATAAGTAAAAAAGTCATAAGCAAAATAATTAAGGAAATCCTGATTAAGAAAAATATTGCGGCTTGGAGATCATTAAACAATTTAATAAAAACATGTGCAAACATCACTAGTTTATTAGTATATAAGTCACTTCAAAAGTTGTTTACAGTATGTTTGTACCATCGGAAAGATCACACAATCAATGTCAGTGTTGCATCAGCTGAATGACATACAAAAGGACAGTATATAATACACTATCTACCAACAAGTAATTGGACACCCCTGCAATCGACAATATCTGCGGTCCTGATACACGTCACGGCCGCGGTCGTTAAATATCGTGTGGGAAACAACAACGCAACCAGTCGCATGCAAGATGCTACACAGTTCGGAGCTCTCTGATTTCGAGAAAGGTGTAATCGTCGGGTAACACAGAAATGGCCGATCCATACGTGACATATCCAGCGAGTTGAAGTACCCAAAATCGACAGTGGCCTACGTGATTGGCAAGTGGAAGATGAGAGGTGAATGTCGGAATGTGCCACGACCCGGCAGACCCACAAAACTGGGAGTTAGAGACCGCAGGATGCTGGTCAGAGAAATTCGGAATAACCGCACCAAATCGATGAACCACATCCGCGAGGAGTTTCAACAGGCATCCGGGTGTGTTCTTTCGATGAATACCATCCGTAAGGAAGCCCATCTGCTCGGTTATCATGGACGTGCTGCCGCCCACAAGCCTTTGATCACCAAGTCAAATAGAGCTTCTCGGCTAACGTGGTGCAAAGAACGTCGACAGTGGACCGTTGAACAGTGGAAACAGGTTGTCTGGAGCGACGAATCAAGGTTCACCCTCTACCGTTCGGATGGCAGGGTCTGGGTTTGGTGCCTGCCTGGAGAACGCCTCCTGTCGGTATATATTGCGCCAACTATGAAGTTCGGCGGCGGTGGAATTATGCTATGGGGGTGTTTCTCCTGGTATGGCACGGGACCCTTGGTCGCAATTCCTGGTTGACTCAACGCCGAGACCTACTGCACCATTTTGGATGACCATGCGCTTCCTACGTAGTGGTAGTTTTACTGGGTGGACCCATGTTACTTTCAGGATTACAATGCCACCTGTCATGTTGCGAGGTCCACCATGGCTTGGTATAATAACAATGGGGTTAATCGAATGGACTGGCCTGCGCAGAACCCGGACCTTAAACCCTATCGAGCACCTCTGGGACGAGTTGGAGCGTCGACGTAAGGGGTGCTCCCACCGTCCGAAATCGGTGAAGTAACTGACCTGTCTTGTCCAAGCCGAGTGGAAGAAAATACCGCTAGTCGTCATACAACGTCTGGTTGAGAGTATGCCCCGGAGGGTCGCAGCTGTAATCGCCGCTCGTGGAGGCTCCACCAACTACTGAAGGTGAATAAACTTCGTTTTCCTTTGCTATCACAGATGTCCAATTACTTGTTGGTAGATAATGTTTATGCCACCTGGGGAGGGGGATTCCAGTGGTATATTTAGGGGGTCGCGCTCTCCTTGCGAAATTTTTTTGAACATTTAGAAAAAGCTTATTTAAACATTTTAGAAAAATCTTTGCACTGAAGGCTGGCAACGTTTCAATTTAATGTCAACATTTCCAGTTCTTAACTTATCTGTAAAATAGCAGCTGTCAAAGCTTAGAATGAAAGATTTCATTTTTTAGCCACACGCCAATAACAACTGCAAATTTGTTTACATACACACACTACGCCCCATACTGAATCTGATAAATTTCTCAAATTTATTTGTCAAGGTCACGGCTATTCAGCTGAGGTACTAAAACATGCCTACTGTTTTAACCCCAAAAGGGAAATTCTATGAGGCAGGAGTTAAAAGAAAACTTGAATGCCTTTCATTACAAAGATTTGAATCGCAGCACAATATTGCGTTCCGCATCGCTCTGTCTAGTAGGGAAAGTGCCACAAGCAATGAAGTGCAAAGTCGCTGAAAGAAAAAGTGGTATATCAGTGGCCATTGTGAACAATGTGTTAAGACTGGATGCGGCTGCCAACTAACAGAATATCAAAGGAATATTCGAAAGATTGCCGTACATAACCTTTCCTCTTTTCCATCTCGAAAGAGAAGGCATTTGGAACAGGATTGTCACTACTTATGAAATTTGGAGTCAGGAAGTCGAATCAAACTGGGCCGCCCCGGTAGCGCAGTAGTCTGAGCGCTGGCTTCTGGCCATTCGTTTGAGATGGGTCCTAGTTCAAATCCCGATAAGGCATGGATGTTGTGTTTGTCTTACCGCACCGGCTCTCTCTCATTTCCCTGGAAGAGTGGCCCTAAATTAGGGACGGCGACTGCTTATAGCCCATTGAGTTGCTCACGGTGGTCGTTTAACCGCAATAAAAAAAAGAATGAAACTGAAAAATTAAACTATCTTAATGGAAACATCCATTCCTTCTTCTTCGAGATAAAAAGATCTCTGACAGCTTTGGAAAGCAAATTAGCTATGTTTAGAAATAAGGCAGAATAAAAACAATTGTAACAAACAGTGCTTTCAAGGTCCTGTGACAATTGTAACAAACAGAACGGAAACTTTTGCGAGACGTGGACACGACCTTTGCTATTGTGGACACGACCGGAAACTTTTGCGAGACGTTATGGAAAGAGTACGTTAGCCAAAGGTGACACATACTTGCAGTTGACGTTGTGTTACAACACTATATGTGAAGTTGTTGCTCTATTTCAAAACCCGGAGAGGAGGAGTTTCCTCATACACACAGTCGTATCAGAATAATATGACCACCTACCTAATAATGAGAATAACCACCGTTGGCCCAATTGACAGTGGTGGGACGACGTGGCATGGATGCAATGTGGCCCTGGAAGACGGCCCACGGTACACGTGCCGATTCGTACTGCAGCAGAGCACGATGGTCCCGGTGCTGAAGTGGTTGTGAGTCGGCACGTTGAGCCTGTCGATTCAAATAGTCCCACAAGTTCTGTATAAGATTGAAGTCGGGTGATTTTGCCGGCCACGGAAGAACGGAGGCATCGTTGTCGCGTTCCTGGAAGCAGTCACCCCACCCCCTCCTTAGCGACGTGGCACGATGCATTCTCTTGTTGTAAGACACCACCACCACCAGGGTAAACGTCAAACATGAAGGGATGCATGTGTTCAGCGAGGATGGACAAGTGGCCATTGGCGTTCAGGGACCCTTCCGGTGGTACCAGTGACCTCAGGTCATACCAGAAGAACACCTACCAAACATGCACACTGCAACCGCCGGACTGTACTAGACCAACAAGCGTGTCCGAGTGTTAGTTTTCGTGTGTCTGACGGCGTATCCGCCAACGCCTCACTTCTGTGGAGTAGAAGCCTCGATTCGTCGGAGTAGGCAACATTTCCCCCTCTTCTACTGTCCAATGAAAGTAGTCCCATGCGAACTGCAAACGTCGTTGCCGATGGACCTGGGGTAACATGGGCGCCTTGACGCGGCGTCGACTTCGGAGACCCATCAGTAACAGAGTTCGCTCTGCTCTTATCGGGAACATGTATTTGGGTACCGCAGCGTTCATTTGCGTGGTCAATTGTTGCCCTGTTGTGCGTCGATTGCCCTTTACCAGTCGACGGAGGCGACGTTCTCCTCTGACGTCGATGGTCTTTGTTTGGGGCTCCACAGTTATGACGTTGGGAAGTATTCGGTGTGTCAGCGGTCCATTTTTGGTACACCCTTACTACAGCACCTCGCGAACAGCCCATGAAGAGTGCTGTTTTTGATATGCATCCAACCTTGGTGCGGTTGCCGATGATCATTCCTCTTTAAACGTCCGTAAAATCACTACCTCTGCCCATTGTGCTCACATTACGCACTATGGCTCATCTGGCCCAGCCGGCAGCTTATATCTCAGTGTGGTCGACCTTGTCACGTGCACTGTGTGACCCGCCTGGTCGGGTACACTGTGATTTCGCAGGTGATCCCATTATTCCGATACGACAGTAGTACCCTGATGAGCCCAAAATGAAAAAAAAAACGCTTTCCCAGCATTCAGGGAATTCTCAATATTAGAGAGCAGTCCCCTACCTAAGATCTGTGCATTTCCCCAAAACTATGCAGTCAACATTAAAAGTGTGGCCTATACAACAACGTTGAAGAGGTTCTCAGATCAGACATTAGTTACTTGAACTGAAACGTTATCCCAAAATGGCATGGTGATCGTTTTAGCAACGTGGAGAAAGAAGATTTGAAGGCAGACATACTCATCTCGCACATGGATATTTTATAAAACTCCGTTGCAAACGTTTAGAAACGTTGAGGTTATGTCAGTTGAAGTGCTTTGAGTCATACGACAATTTATCATGGATCACCTCGTGTTAACTGTGAAAGCATAATCGGGTCATTAGGTGATAGCTATAAAGAAGAATGGCAATCTAAAGCCTATAAATCTAATAAGGTAAATAGGTAAATAATTTTTGGATTTTGAAAAATTGCAAAAGTGTAAAAACTTCTGACATGTGTGGCCTACGTAATTCCGTTTTTGTACACACGATTTATTTCACGCAATGATGTCGTGTATGATGCTCATGTGCTACGGCACTCTGTACCTTGAGCTTAAGCTTTCTTGAAAATCGCTACGAAAAAAAAAAAGGTTTGTCCTTTATTTCGACGATTTGAAAAGCGTTTCTACTCTGTTTTTATAAACATGAGAATTGGAGTTATATATATTTCCATCAAATCTGTAGCAGTTTTGAGAAATTGTGAAAAAACGGGAATAAAGGGGAAAGCTGGAGAACTATATTTAAGAAAGCCAGTAATTTGCAATGGTCTGACAGCAGCGCGAATGCCTGTTCTTCATGGAAGAACGAAACAATCTGGAACAATGCTGGGCAGCGCAATGGGTGCTGGTTTGTTGGACATTCGTGCGAGATGGGACCGGGTTCGAATACCGGTCAGGGTTGCCAAACTTTTCTGATACAAGAGTTTTTGGGTTAAGTTTTAAAAATGGCCTAAAATGAGGGATTGCAAGCTTTTCTTTTTTCCTGCGTGTACAGTTTTAGCATCGAATTCATTTTTCTTCAGTTAGAAAAGAATTTGTTAAAATGTGATTTCATTATAAAAAAAATTATTATTTCAAATCTGAAAAAAAGATTAATTGAATCAAAAACAGGTTTCGCAGCTGATTTCAAACACTGATTTACGGTTTACACAGCAAAAGTCGATTTTTTGAAATTCAAGAAGCACTACTATAGAAACGAAGTGGTTTTATTTTTTTACCCCTTTCTAGCCGACGAGAAGCTGTATTTAATATTACTATCTTTCACTCCTTTCTAATCTTTTGGTCCTTTCAAACGACGAGGCTACCCCTTCCTTTTTAAGATCACACAGCTCAAACGGGAATAATGGAAAATATATGAGTGTTACGACTTCGGGGTGCAGTAATTAATTCGATTAGCAGGTTTTGCAAGAGGCGGGAACAATGTTAATTGTTGTGTGAAAATTAACAGCTAGTGGTTTCCCGCATTACAAAAGAAGAAAAGAGATAAGCCCCTTTTCTTGGAAGGGAGAAATCTGAAGTGGAACATGTGTCGTTCACGGTGGGGAACGCGATGCGTTGCCCCAAAAGTACGTGTCGGTCAAATTGGGTGGCATGTAAGTGTCAGATGGTAGGAGGTTTGGAGAAACCATTACAATGTCAACAGATCGGAAAACGTATGGCGTTTGCTAATCCGAAACTTGGCAGGACAAAGAATTATTAGTTAAGTTATATGTTTCCGTACTATCGGTGAGTGGACCCACCACATATTTCGAATGCAGAGGCATGCATTTCTTACCTCTTCATAGCGCCGAATGCTTTTAGGAAACAATAAGGCTGACAAGAGAGTTAAAACAGACCCCTAACGACAGAGCAAGGAATGTGTTGACGAAATGTGAACAAGCGAAAAAGATTAGTCTGGTTCCGAGCCGTGAAGAGAACTAGACTCGGGGAGCGGGTCGAGATTGATCCAACTCGGAGTTAATGACGGAAGAAAAGCTTCTGCCTAAAGAAGTCGGCCAGCTATACAAAGAGCTGCCGAGCGGTTGATGTTATCGCGAAGAAATAGAAGGGAGGAACATACCTCTTTTCCTGGTGCTAGATTGCACGTAGCCCTAGATGCCGAGAAAGCCAGCAGCATCTTGGAGGTTACACGAAGTGATGGAATTGCAGCCCCAACGGACTGACATGCATGACCCGTGATGTAAGGCGAATCATCATTGGACAAACGGACGGATCAGCTGGGACGAACAGATGGAAGGATCCTGTTATCGCGTCAGCGGCTTCGTTCCACCTCGACATTGGTACGCATAGATGCGTACCTGATCATTCAGGTGAATGAACAAAAGTGTGTGCACGAGAGTAAGTGGGAGATGGGGTTGGACTCCCCTCTCCATTGGATATAGTGCGCGCTCTGAAATGGGCGTGTCGTCATACAGGTGCTCTTCTTCCAATATAAATACGTCAGATATTAGTGAGTGCATCAAACATGGATACTCGAGGAAAAGCTGCATATCTGAAAGTACTGAATTTATGCATGCATGCCATCTGTGAAATAATTGCCTCCGCCGGTCAGCCAATATACTTTCGTCGGCTGAGAACTGTTTTTAAAGCCGGACTGTGTATAAGCTAATGATTAATAATCACTGACTTTAATCATAAATTCAGCCTCAGAGCTATCCCGAAAGAGTCGAGTCTATTTGACGCTCCTCCTTCACTATCCTCTCTATATAGACGCCTTCATCATTATATTTGTTTTATTTTTAATTTATTAAATGTCTGTTGTCTCGTGCCAGTCCTGAAGTTGCATGAATAATTAATGAGTGTCAGAATTTCTTGGTTTTAATTGGCTAAATTGCAGGCTAAATTCTTTTCACCAGTACCTAAGATTTCGGCGATAAAAGAGCTCACAAGTAATTATTCGAAGTTCTAATGTCTACCTCCGGGTCGCCAGCCATTGCCTGACATCCTGACATCTAAATTCTTAAAGCTATTTTAATTCGATAATCTGGCACTCCGGGGCGTAGCATCAATATTTTCACTTTGCTCTGCTCAGATTTCTGTGTTATTCTGGAACACGTCACCAATTTGTGCACCTTCCTTGGTAGTTTAATTGAAATTAGTTCGAAAAGTAAATTAAACAAAACAGAGCATGTAATTATACTTCTGTGAAGTATACTTATTACTTGAAACCATAATCTGGAAGCGACGAATAGACCGTATGCATATGACGTCACAGCAAGGTAAACCATCGTAGCAGTCGTCTTGGTGATCAACTGGTGTACAAACACTGCTTGGATTTGCATTGTGGAGGGTAAAGGAATATGGTGTTATGTGCGTTTTTCGGCTGAAGTAACCGAAGTGTGAGAGATAATCATGTGTATTATTATAGATTACCATCTGAACGAACGAAGCGGGATCAGAATTATAAAAATTTAATTCAGAAGCTCCAAACTTTGTGGTTATCACGTACGTTGTCATTGATGACCAGGAGCAAAGGAACATTGGAGTGGGTAGTTTACATTTTGTAACAGGTATTTTAATAAATTTGCTGATGCATTATCTAAAAATCTCTATGAATATCTTTAGACTAGAATTAACCTTTCTTATGTGTAAGATTAGGCTGTTCTTTATTGTGAATGTATCCACTGCTATATGGGAGTGAATATCTTATGGAACCTTCATATGTTGGGTTCCCAGGCTGATTTTGGAAAAATGATCTCATGATAACATTCACCAGTTTATTATTATTGTCATTATTATATATAAGGTACAGAGACTTAGCGTTACTCGCCAGAATTAGTGTTATTATTATAGTCTTACCGGTGTAAAGCTGAGGATTTTTACCTTAGTTTGAGTTTCAGATTGGGGAATATCTAATTATTTAAAGGTAAACTTTTAAATTAAATAATTAGTCAAAGATGACACGACATTTTTATCTTAATTAACTGTGTGAATATGCTGTTAGCACCGAAGCGGTGGCTGTGCTGGAATGCAGAATTTCGAGTTCTTTTCAAGCAAAAACCTTCCCCTTCCTACAATATTGTTCAGGAAAATTGAGTATGGAATTACATATGTGTCACCACAATTGCCCAATAAATTTAATTTATCAGAATAAAGCTGTTTTTGATCACCAGATAATCCACTTACGTAGCCCATGCAATGCATCTTTGATCTCACTTGTACACCAGTTGTTCTGCAAGAAAGCAGCAGACGAAAAAGTGACGCGAACTGCGGTTTCGTGACGTCAATGCATACAGTCTATATTGGAGGAACTTAAAGGATAACTTAAATTAAAAGATACTTATTAGTTTTTCGGTTCAAACACCTTACGTGGATTCATGGAGCTACACTTTTTGTGTGCACGCGCCTATTTATGTTTAATAATTTTCCAGCTACCGCAGTTTTTTTTAATGTGAAGCACAACACTTGTGACGTGCCTGCCCAGCAGGACGCACACGACATAAAGGCAGATCGCAGCGATAACGAACGTCCGCGTAGCTCAATTGGTAGAGCGACTTATTCCAGAATGAGGGGTCCCGGGTTCGAGCCCCGGCGTGGACAAAAATGACGGAGAAATTTACTTCGTTATACACTGTTAAAGAAAGAATTAAAATACAGAGGGATAGTCGAACATTTTGCAATATTTGGATCACTTTATGTCTTCATACGTACCTTTACGGCGAAACCTGACTAGCATTCAAAGTATAGGGCATCGTGTTGTACCGTGTTTAGTCATCTGTCTGCCAGTTCTTCGATTCCGCAGGGGTACCAGTTCTTGTCCTTCGAGGTGAAGAACTCCTTCACCCCAGCTGCCACCTACTCCTGTTTGTTGAAGCGCCGCCCGCGAAGGAAGTAAGTCATGGACCGGAACAACTAATAATCCGACGGGGTAAGGTCCGGATTAAATGCTGGGTGTAGCATCAGTTTGATGCTCTCAAGTTCCTGGAGTTTTTCCCTGGTCGATCGCGCAGTTAAAATTGTGTCTTCACGACCAGGTGCCTGAAAAAATATTTTATGATACACAATTTTATATTTGTATGCGGCACTATAACACCTCTTTTTTTTTAATTTCGGTATTTAAAGACCATCACGCAAAAGTCTTAGGGTTATAAGCAGTTGTCCGTCTGTAATATAGGGCCACCGTTCCAAAAAAGGTGCAGAGTTAGCCTTCGGACAAATACACCACTCGTTCCTCATCCGTGACTATCCGGGCACATCTATCGCACGCCTTTTGTCGTATCTAGCTCTTCTTGAACTCATGAAATTGTTCGGTTGTATTTTACTCAGTTTCTTTTTATTGTCTATTAATACAAAAGCTTGAATAACCCAGAGGATTTGTGATTTCTATCAGTGTATATGAATTTACCTTTCTTGATAAGTTTTGTGTTTGTCCCTACCCAGAAACATAGCTGTTGGCTCTTATGCTATAGATGTTTTCATGACATTGATTTTTCTACATGTACATTAATTGTCATCAATCCACAGTACTTACTGTGCGTCCCTGATTCATACTAATCATTCATTAAAATCGAAAGTCATTGTTCTTTATCACTCCCCGTTGAGTAGCATAAATCTCTCACCTACTTAATTAACTCTTTCATCAGCAGTCACTTATTGGCATGGATGTTTGCATTATTAGCATGACTGTACACCACTTAGTCTCGGTCATCTACCGGCTGCGAAAGTCTGGTGTCACCTGTTGGCCTAGTTGATGAAAGTAACCTCTCTCTTTGGGAGTCTCTTTTAGCCTACTGAATGATGCATCGCTCTGGCGATACCTATTCCTTACTATCTTTGGAGACTGTGATATGAATTAAAGGAAGAGAGACCCATAATGTCATAAACTGAAATGATATGAAAATCTACGGGAAATGATGTCCCACGGAGAGTGCTGCTGACCTTCTGCGTGTACTGAAACTACAAGGCGTCGCGTTCCTTAAGAAAAAGCACAAAGCCCTGACAAAGCCCCCACAAACCCCAGGGCTGTGGGAAGCACAAAATCTTGGAGACGAGAATCAGAAAATAACCTTTCTTCACGCGCATCTTTCATAGCAGGTATTTTTGGAATATCAAGGGCTCTATCATATAAAGCTCCTCATTGCATTGATCGCTTTGTCTATATCATAGTTCTTTTGTTTCTAAAAGTCTTGGATTATAAAAACTTTCCGTCCTGAATGAAAAAAATATCTGATCTAGAATTATGTTCATTCTGGATTTGGATGTCCGAATGTCGCAAAACCCAAATTAAAGATGTCAGAGTAACTGGATGCATAAAAATACATTTTTAGGATGAATGTTTGCATCATTATGAAAATTTCGAATGAAAAAAATATCTGATCTAGAATTATGTTCATTCAGATTTGATTCTGCCAAATGGGATTGTAGATTGCGCATACGTTTTGAAACCAGTTTTTCCTCTTTTCGTTCCACATAAATTTTTTACATTTCTTAACTTAGGTACGTGATAGCAGATGACACAGAAAGACTGCGTTTTATGTATAATTAACTGACTTTCAATAAAATCTTACACTCACAGTAGGCAGGGATAAAGATTTCTCAGTAAAATAGAGGAGATCAGTTCTCATACGGTTAAATAGAGTGATATCGTTCAATGACATAGAGAGATAAATAAGATATGGAGAAAGCATTTAAAAAATATGGCCATGCTGAAGCGTTGCAGTTGGGTTTTCATTCATACTTTACATTTTAGACAGCTAAATTGCAGAGACAGCTTTTCGTATTAACAATAAAAAACATATCGTGCCAGAGCTCTATGACCTGTGATAACACGAAGTAGAAAAGAGAGAACTATTTCGTTTCTGTAACCGAGTTCTTTTCAGACTAAAGATGAAATAGAGTCAAGAATTATCGCCTCTTTATAGCAGAAAGCTTATGTTTTGGATTGCATAAAAATTTTGCAGAGCTATTGGTATTTCAGAAGTATCAAATCCTTGAGTAATGATAGCCGTTATTTAAATAATGGCTATCAAAACAAGCATTACTTAAATGGTTGTCAAATATGCCATGGGTTAAGCGGCTACGGAACTATGCTATTATTTAAATCGCTGTCAAATACGCCATTTTTTAAATCGCAACCAATTCCTCCAGACAGTGTTGTCAACTGTTTGTTCACTTACTTTATGACATATCCAACGAAAAGGTTTTCCTCTTACGTCCCGCATATTTTTAGTGAAAGATTTTATCACGTCCGTGGCACCGACCTAAAATTACACTACTCTTGTTTTTCATAACAATGAGCAGACGCATGAAACCTCTGGGGGACTGAAAAAAGAGAATCGCATTTAAATTTAATGTGGTGCATGAGACATTTTGCCTGGGACTTTATTTGAAATCAGTAGCAGGGTTTGATGCAGTGTTCATTCGCAAAAGTAAGGAAAGTGGATCAATAAAATTGTTGTTACAAATATACGATTCGAAAAATGCCTTTCACGAATTAAAGAAGGCACTAGCTATCACTTCGAGAAGAATACTTTTGTTTTAACTCTGGAGGAGTTAGCAACAGTTACGTAGTTTTGAAGAAGCCAATCTGAAAGCGCTAACTTCTAAATCCGCCATCGTTTTGTTTTCGATTAGAATGTCAGTACAGGCTCTACTTTTCTTTTTTTGCTTGGAAGTTTGCAAATTTTGTGTACTTTTTTATCTTTGCCACTGTATTTTGAAGAATGCCGACAATTGTCACTTCTCGGTATAATATCAACCGTAATTCTCCATTAATGTTGAGGAACTAACGAAAATCGTCGTTTCGCTGTCAAAAGGGAAGAAATTCAACACAAAATAATAATTGTTTTAAATAAGCCACGAAATTATTCCCTCTAGACATCCAAAATATTTTGGACTGCAGCTCCTCAAATATTCACTTCGTAATTACTTTTCATCAACAACATACCTTTTTCTATGCCGTTGTCACGGAAAACTCTTCGTAATCAGCACTATTCTGTCATTGGAATTCTTTTCTCCAGGCAACGTGGGCACAGAAGGCCGTTTGCCATAATCAGTCAGCATTTATACCTTTTTATTTTTCCTTTGTTTAGGAACCGACGGAAATTAACAACAACATTTCTAGACCCGATGACGGAATTCGAGAGGCGGAGAAACTGCATCATTTCTTTTCTTTTGTTGCAGCTTTCTATACACAGCCTGAGTTGCACACCAGCGGATATGTTTTTATGTAGTTATTTTGTTTATATCAGTCATATTGTTTGCTGATTTATGTAACACTTATTTATGTAACTGATTTATTATTAGCCTTGGACATAACAGACCTGAACGCAAGTCTAATTGTTTTCGCAAAATTTTGTATAGTTCTTCGAATTCATCAAATCATCGCGCGAGCAAGAACATATGCACAAAAGAAATGTAAAGAAAGGCTGACCATCTTCTGATGAATCAAGCGGGAACTCATTTTCTCATTTCCACAGTTTTGCCTTAGGTGCCTTTTTAAAATGATACATTATACTTACTTTTCGAACGCATCCAAAAATGTTTCAGAATTATATGACACTATTTATTTTACAAATCATTTCTGAGTATCAATGAATGTAATACGGGATTACACCATTGTACAATACAAATCTGGAAATAAACGGATTCACAGTTTTCACATTTCTGAGTATTTTTGTAAATGTGACCACACGATGTGTAACTTGATTTGTGGTGTTTTGATGAAGCAGTGCGTTCAATTTCTTTCCGTGAATGAAGCTGTAGTGCTTTTTCTGGACCATCATTTCCATAGCATCGTGTAAATAAGATCATGCTATATGCCACTTCGATGGTAGAGTGGTCAGAGGTGTAGGCTTTGGCATCATCGTTAATGCCTGCCTCATCCCGCGTCCGACACCGTTAAGGCTATGGGCGCCTCATCCCGGGTTCGACCGTGTGTGAGGTATAGGTGGTGTGCCTGTATTATGGTATTCACACGCATGTACATGCCGACAAACTCTCCGTTTATTTCAGCAGAACTTCCTTTCCATTGTTTGTGAAAAGGAGCTCTTATAATCAGTGATTTTAAATAACGTTTTTCCCAGAAGAAATTACCTGAAATTCAAAAAAGCTTTAAAAAACTTGTCTATCATATCATAATATTGTTACCAATTATTTAATTAAAATTTTTCAAAACATTTGGGCGCTCAAAATTTGAAAGAAAATTTTTGGAAACAAATAAGGATTTCACCCCTTGCTTGGAAAAAGAATGCTCCCCACCGAGTTTTAGGATGTATTGGGTTCACATGTAAGCTGTAACAAACAGGATCTATGCCGAAGTACTGTCACAGCATAGGTAGTGAGGAATTGTTCAGAATGTCTTCGTACTTGGCAGTAATTACGTGGAAGGCACCACAAACAAACGAACGAGTTCTTTCTTTGTTGGTATTTCCAGTTTTTTTTATAATGCTGAAGAACACAATTTGGGAAAGGGGAAGAAGACCAAAATCCGAAAGGTAAGGTTCCCACAAGTAAATGTTTCAAATTGCACTAGAACACAGAGATACAGACGGAAAGACAAATTATCAATATAAGAACCTACTTTTCTTCTTAAAATAAAAGCTTGAGAATTACTGACAGTGTTTTCATTAAGGAGCTCTATTTTCTTTAGTCGAAATTGTATTTACGTAAGTCTCCGTTTTTATCACCACATCGATGGCTTCTGATTTCGTGACGTATAATTTAACAGTTTGCTACTGCATATATAATTTTTGAAAATCAACTAACATAAAGTATTTTAAATATGGTATAAAAGTATTTTATAAAGTAATATAATGTTATAAAAATGTGTGTATATTTTAATAAAATAATATCAAATTTACTTATTAACGGTATATAAATGAGAGCAATGAAGATGAGGCCCAATTCCTGGTTTTCTTCCTAATCAGCATATCGTTTAAAGTTTAAAATACAGGAGGAATCAAAATGATTTGAGCGATTAGAAACATTTATTAGAAAAAAACCATTAAACACAAAAATTTAGCATTTATATTATTATGAATAGAAACTAAAACAGATGACTTTCCATTATCGTCAGAATATGTGACGTGCTGCAAACGTCGAAACGGGACTCCATTTCCTGCATCTGGCGCTCAGTCGTTGAAATAGCCTTGCATGTACGATCCTTCAGATCATCCACTTTTTGCGGAAATGGTCGTACATACATAGTGTCCTTTAACAGAAGAAAAGATCAAGGTAAAACAGATCAGATGACGTTGCCGGCCAGTCTGTAGGTTTCGTTCGTCCAATCCATCGGCCAGGCAATTCATTTTCTTCCAATGCTCTTTTCCGTTGTCCGAACAGTTTCTGGAAAAGCTCAATCCTTCGAGCCAATACTTGGCACACACAATATACTGTTATCATCGTTTAACTCATTACTGTCAACTGCAACTTTCTTTCGAGATCTGGTAAATTCGTGACATTCACAATTTCCAGATTGTAGGCTTTAAGCCACTAGTGATGAATCTATGCTTTCTGAGTATTTTGTGCACCGAGAAGTTTTACTACCTTTCCGGTAGGGATTGTATTTACAGGCCGATTCGGTTTTGTTTTTCTGTTACCCATCAATCCGCCGTTTTATCCAAATTTCAGTGCCGAGCACACCCTCTGCTCAAGAGAATGAAATAACGTCAGGAAGTAACTGATTTGCATACTGCTTTTCTGCAGTCACAGAGTCCTGGATACAGAATTGCAGCTCTTTCGATGGAAAGGTGCTTTCCTTATACTTTGTACAAAAATTGCTTTCCTTTCCCAAAATGTTTTTTAAATTTAATAATTCCAACAATTTTTGATGCACCATCGTGTAGAAGGCCCTGCCACTCAGCCTATTTTTGACGCCTTCTCAGTTCAGGTAGAGCGCACAAGTATCGTCGATTACAATTTTTTCATCGTTTCTTACCCTTCTCTGATAGCTGCTCATACCGCCGACTGTTGTCATAGTTCTTATCATTAAAGGTGAACAAAGGGAGCACAAGAAAAATAAGAAAAGAAATAGGAAAAAAAAAGAAATCGTGGGGAAGAAAGAAAGTGAGTTACCCTTTTCTAACAAAAGATAGTGCTAAAAGAAAGAAATCAGTACAGAAAATGGAACAAAAAAAAGGCCTCTGCATCAGTCACATGTCGTAGGACAGCAATGTGAAATCGTTGAAAAATATAAAGTAAAGAAAACTGTAGGAAGATCATGTAATATTATCGATATAGAGAGTGCACTGCTCAATAAAATTATGTAAACGAAGAAAATGTTGTATAACTATTTTTAATTTAGGCTATTATGAAATCACAAAGTGTAATAAGGTGTATTGTAGCATAATGATAAAATGAGTGCACAAAAACATCAGAATAGGCATAGAAATATTATGCGGGCGTCATTATGTTAAAATGCAAACATTGATGGAAATGCGTTCCTTTAATTTCATTGGCTAGTGAAATAGTATTAAGTTTGATACCTCAGAAAAAGCACGTTATGCAGTTTGAACAACGACGTGGATATAAGGATGGTATACCGTTTTAGAAGCAAAAGGTAACAAGAAAGATGACACCAAATTTTCGGGTGTAATGAGCACGTCTTTTGAATCTGTTCTGACGCAAATTAAATTTATCAAAGCTATTCAAAGTCAATGGATCGGGTATTGAAAACAGTAGTATCTGACCTAAAAAAGAAGTTTTTCAATGGGGTTTTAATCCCGCAGATATTGCTGTAAACAGAATAACGAACTTACACTCTCTGGTTGCAGACTTGTGTGTTAAGATAAATTTGAAATTAGATGAGAAACATTTCGCAGCGGAAACGCTCTCGAACATAGAAAGGATTTTTCAAATCCGACTCTTAGGAGCACAGATATCGACAAATATTAGATATGCAGCTACGCCCCCTGGCGGGTAAAAACGTGCATTATTTTCAGAAGAAAGTATTCTGAAAAATGTTTTTGATGTGAGCGGTGTCGGTCAGGAAAGAATGTTTTCAGCCGAGTTTTCAGGAGCTCAGATTTTGCTGCAATTACACAAGAAGCAGAAATTAACATTTATGCCTCCTGATGGCCAAACCATTCTTTACCAAATGTTAGTAATTACATGGAGAATATTTCCCACCAGGAGCTGCATGCGATAGAGGAAACATTTTTCAAATCGGAGTTTTGGAAGCAGAAATATCGGAGAAAACGCAATTTATCATTACGCCGCCTAGCGGAAAGTCCATGAATTACTTGAAATTTTTGAAATTATATGAAAAACATGTCGTACCGGAAATTCTGCCCAATAAAGAAGGAATTTTTCAAATCGGACCGTTACAAGAAGAGGAATTGACACAAAATAAGATATACATCTACGCCCCCAGGCGGAGAAACCATACAATATTTTATAAAGACAATATTCCGAAAAGGTTTATCAACGTGAGTGGCATCAGTCCAGGAAGGAATTTTTTTCAATCCAGATTTTAGAAACTCAGATTTTGTAGCAAATACATCAGAAGCAGAATTTAACACTTACTCCCCTCTGGTTGCCAAACTATGCTTTACCAAGAATTAGAAATTATATGTAAAAGATTCCAATCAGGAGCTGTATCAGCTGAAGAAAAAAATTTCAAATCGGAGTTTTAGAAGCAGAGATATTGGGGAAAACGCAATTTACTTTTACGCCCTCTAGCGTAGCGGAAAATTTGCACGTAACTTGAAAAAGTGACTATGCCTAAAATACTCTTCGACATAAATGGAATCGAAATGTAAAGGCATTTTTTCAATCGGATGTTTAGAAGCAAATATATGGAATAAAATGCATTTTGAATTCAATATCATCTGCATTTACGCCCTCCAGCAGTGAAATCGTACATCTTAAAAAAAAAATTAAGGATCATCATTTGAATATTTCAAGCTTCGAAAGCAAAAATTATTTTTCAAATCTGACAAATAGTTGCAAAGATATGGTGTCCACAGACGGACGGACAAACCGATAACATAAGCACGTTTTTTTTTTACAAAAGACGTGCTAAAAACCAGGAGAAAAGTAGATGGAAACAAATAAAACAAAGGCTTCGCAGAACCGAAAATAATAATTATGCAAAACTCTAACAACACTAGAATATCCTCAGTGTCTTTTATTTTCCCAAATTTGTTCTTCATGGAATTCTATGAAAAGCTAAAAACTTATCTTTAATTTGTGGTAACTAATGTAAAGTATTGTAGGGAATTTCCATTAAATGCGAAAATTGAATGTTTCTCTTGGAAACGCTGTAACAAAATGTGTTCAATTTATTGTCGTACATCACTATTCACTTATTGCTGCACGCAACTATTCTTACATGTTCTTACAGATATTAACACGAATATTTTATATTCTTTAATAACAACGATTTTTAGGATAAGATAGTGACTAAATTTTAATTTCTGTCAATCTTTTTTTTTTTTTTTTTTTTGATTGGAGGTTTAACGACCACCGTGAGCAACTCAATGGGCTATAAGCAGTCGCCCGTCGCTAATTTAGGGTCACTGGTTCCAGGGAAGGGAGAGAGCCAGTGCCGTAAGACAAACACAACATCCATGCCTGACCGGAATTCGAACCCGGACTCCTTTCGGACGAATGATCAGAGGCTATCGCCTTAGACCACTGCGCCACTCTGCTCTGTCAATCTTCGTGACAGAAATTAAAATCTAATCACTATCTTATCTACTGACCGGTATATCATCATCATCATCATCATTGTCAACCATTATCAATCCACTGCTGGACGAAGGTCTCCCCAAGTTTCCTCCACAACGGTCTGTCTTGTGCCAGTCTCCTCCATGTCACTCCCGCATATTTACGAATTTCATCCACCCATCTCCCATGTGGTCTTTTTTCTGGGTCTTTTCCTGTCCCTTGGAATCCAATCTAAAATTTCGGCTGTCCATCTATGGTCTGTCCTTCTGGCAGTATGTCCAGCCCATTGCCATTTCAGGGATTTAACTCTGATCATGATGTCTTCCACTCTCGTCATTTTTCGGATCCACGAGTTCCTCTTCTTATCTCTCCTGGTTATACCAAGCATGCACCTCTCCATACTTCTTTGAGTTGTCTGCAGCCTTTGTATGTCTCTTTAGTTAAGGTCCACGTCTCGGCACCATACGTAAGCACTGGAAGGATGCATTGATCAAACACTTTTCTTTTAAGACATAATGGCATATTGCTCTTGAAAATTATGCTGTTTCTTCCGAAAGCTCTCCAGGCAAGTTTTGTACGCCGATTAATTTCTTCATCAATGTGACCCTCACTCGATATCTGCTGTCAAAGATAAACATACGTATCTGTTATCTCCAGTTTTTCTCCATCAATCGATAAATCTTCATTTCTTGTAAAAGCATTGAACATCACTTTTGTCTTCTGAAAGTTCATTTTTAATCCCACTTCTTTACTCTTGTCAGCAAGTTCCTGGATCATACTCTGCAGCTCTGATGGGGTAGTTGCAAAAATGACTACGTCATCAGCAAAACGAAGGTGGGTTAGATAATCTCCATTAATCTTTATCCCTTTGTTTTCCCAGTTCAGTGATTGAAAGACATTTTCCAATGTGGCATTAAAAAGCTTCGGAGATATGGTGTCACCTTGTCTCACTCCCTTTCCAATTTTTATGTGTGTTGTATTTTCAAACAGCCGAATCTTTGCACTTGCATTTTCATAGATGTTATTAATAATATTAATGTATGCATCTTCAATACCGCAGGATTTCAGAGCCGTGGTAACTGCTGATGGTTTCACCGAATCAAAGGCTTTTTCATAATCGATAAAAGCCATGCACAATGGAAGTTCATATTCCTCGCTCTTTCAATTAGTTCTCTCAGTACGTGGATATGATCTATTGTGCTGTAGCCACTCCTGAATCCAGCTTGTTCTCTCGGTTGAGCCATGTCCAGTGTTACCTTCAAGCGGTGTGAAAGAACTTTAGTGAAGATTTTATAAACCACTGATAGGAGGCTGATAGGTCTGTAGTTCCTGAGATCCTCAATGTCACCTTTTTTATGTAGCAGGATCATTGTAGCATTGTTCCAATCCTCAGGAATCTTCCCATCATTAAGGCATCGAGTGAAAATTTGGGCGAGTACTGTTTCAATTTCTCCACTTGCTTCTTGTATGATGTCTATAGTAATTCCATCTTCTCCTGGAGCTTTCCCCGCTTCATGTTCTTGATTGCATGAGCAACTTCTGCTGGGAGGACTGGAAGAACTCTGGTACCTTTCATGATGTCTGGAGTACATGTATCATCCCTTTCATATAATTTGGAGTAGAAATCTTTCACTCTTGTCAAAATTTCGCCTCTATTTCTTGTTATAGAACCATCTTCTTTTCTCAGAGCCATAATCTGTTTTCTTCCCTTACTGAGATGTCCCTTTGCTATCTTTAGGCTTTGGTTGTTTTCAATTGCTTTCCTCACTAGCTCACAGTTGAATTTCCTTACGTCTTCAGTGATACTTTTTCGTGCTGTCTTGCATAGCTCTATATATTCCACTTTGGAAGTCAAATCTTCTTTAGTTGTCCTCATCTCTCTTCTTTTTTGCATCAACATTTTGGTTTTTCCTGATAATTTGTTCACATGCAACTTGTTCTTAGACTCAGCTAATTTTGTTGCTGTTTCCATAAGAGCTTTGGTTACTTTTCTGTTAACTTCCGAAATATCCACTTCTTCCGATGTTAGGCCTTCTAAAGCAGAGAATCTGTTCTTCAGTTCCAACTTGAAAGTATTATGGTGTTTTTTAAGGTTGGTTATGTCAATACATTTTGTTTGTCTTATGAGCTTGCCACGTTCCAGTTTAGTGTTGAGGTGCATCTTACATCTCACCAATCTATGGTCACTACCTGTGTTGAACTTGTTCAGCACACTGCAGTCTTCGATGACGAATTTTTTGTTACACATAATAAAATCAATTTCACTTGTCGTCCCAATTGGATGTCTCCATGTCCATTTCCTGTGTGGCTTTTTCTTGAAAAAGGAATTCAAGATGAAAATCCTTCTGCCTCTGCAAACTCAACGAGAGTATTTCCACGCTGGTTTCTGTTGCCGTAACCGAATTTACCTACTGAAGTTTCATTTTGTTGCCGGTGCCCTATTTTTGCATTGAAATCTCCCATAATTATCTTCAAGTGCTGCTTACCTTTATTATTTAGATGACGAATTTCCTCATAAAATTCTTCAATTTCTTCTTCAGGATGACTTGTGGTGGGTGCATAAGTTTGAATAATCTGAGCCTGGTATCTTCTCGATAGTTGGATAACGAGTCGTGCAGCTCTGTCAGAGGAACTTTCAACTTCTACCACTTTATCCTTCAGTTTCTTGTTTATTATAAATCCAACACCACTAGTTCTGCCAGTATCTGTCCCACGATAATAGAAGAGATGTCCACTTTTCAGTTCAATGAGATCTTCTCCTTTTCTCCTTACCTCACTTAGCCCGACGATGTCCCACTTGATCCTTTGTAGTTCCTCTTCCAATTCAAGAAGCCTTGAATCAGAAGATAGGGAGCGTCCATTGTAGGTAGCCAAGGTCAGCATCAAATGGCAGCCTAGTCCGGTCCTCCGGTGATTCTTAGCACCCTCTGCCTTCATGTCGCACTGGCCGCTGCCTTGGCCAGGTACATTCCAGCTGCCGGAGACTGAGGGCCAAGATTTAAGTTGTAGAGTCATTTTGGAGGTGTTTGGCCATAACTCACCACGCTGGCCAAGCGGGTTGGTGAGTGTGGGATAGCATTTCCTCTGATCCCGATGGTATAGTTATACCGCTATTGGCGGTCGTCAGAGCCCCTTTAGTGGGAACAGGATGCACCACGAGAAGGCGGGGTTGACATTTGTCAAGGAGAGGCTGTGATGTTACGCATCACCTGACCTTACATCCCACCGGTATATATGCAGTGTTATTTCTTTATAGGAATATAATCCGTTTTCGCACTGCTTTCCGTTCGAATACTCTTACATTATACACGGTCGTATCAGAATAATATGACCATCCCCGGAACCACAGTGTATCCGCCCAGGCGCGTCACAGAGTGCACGTGACCAAGTCCACTACACGGAGATATAAACTGCCGGCCAGGGCATATGATCCATAGTGCGTGACGTGAGCACAATGGGCAGAGGTAGTTATTTGACATACATTTAAAAATAAATGATCATCGGCTACTGTGCCAAGGGTGGAAGCATCTCAGAAACAGCAGACTTCTTGGGCTGTTCGCGAGGTGCTGTAGTAAGGGTGTACCACGAATGGACCGCTGGCACACCGAGTACCTCCCAACGTCATAACTATGGAGCCCCAAAGACTATCGACCCCAGAGAAGAACGTCGTTGACTGGTAAAGGGCAATCGACGAGCAAGAGTGCAGCAATAGACCACGCAAATGAACGCTGAAGGGCACCCAGGTACATGTTCCCAATAACAGTAAAGCGAACCCTGTTACGCATAGGTCTCCGGAGTCCACGCTGTGTCAAGGTGCCCATGTTAATCCAGGTCCATCGGCAACGACGTTTGCAGTTTGCATGGGAGTACAGTCATTGGAGATTGGATGCCTTTTCCGACGAATCGAGGGTTCTGCTCCACGAAAGTGACTGGTGGTGAAGGATACGGCGTCAGATACATGAGAACCAGCACCCAGAAACGCTTGTCGTGACGTACGGGAGTGCGGTGGCAGTATACACCTCTAAGGGATGTTTTCCTGGTATTACCTGGGACCGCTGGTATCACTGGATGGGTCCCTGAACACCAGTGGCTACCTGTCCATCCTCGCTGATTACATGCATCCCTTCATGTTGTTTACCCTGGTGGTGATGATATCTACCAATTTGACAATGCGCCCTGCCACGTCGCTAAGGGGGTGCGTGTCTAGTTCCAGGAACACGACAGCAATGTCTCTGTTCTCTCTTGAACGGCGAAATCACCCGAACTCAATCCCATAGAGCACTTGTGGGACAATTGGATCGACAGGTTCGACGTGCCGACCCTAAACCACTTCATCTCCGGGACCTCCGTGCTCTGCTGCAATCCGAATGGGCACGTGTGACTCCGGCAACCTTTAAGGGCCTCATTGCGTCCATGCCACGCCGCACAATGGTGCAGGTTGTATGAGACTGCGGAAAATATTACATAAATGTTTGAAATGTAATAGGGGGCGAGGTTTGGTGCGTGAATGATGCAATGAGGCGTCAATCATCAACATTCTGAAATATAAATATATGCCCAGATAAATAAAATACGCGTAAATATATATTATAGAAAGTATAATTTAATGAGGACAAAAGTGTCACAGTTGTTGTGCAGCACTGATGTTACTTATCGTGTTAGCACGTACAAAACATAGAATAAATAATAATATACTAAATACAAACAACGAATTTATGGCCTCTTCAAGAAGCTGCCCAATCATTAATTCAGCAGCTCTCTTGTATTAATGCTTGGGCAGCTTCCTGTAGAGGCCAATGCTTTCTGTTAGATTCTGTTCGAACACTATTAGTAAAAGGATGCTACGAAGCAAGAAGCATATGCATAACGTCTTCATTTGTAGACTCGAGAACATTTTCTGGAATAACTCAACCTGTAATGACGGTAGTCCTTATTGTGAGCTTCTTGTGCTTCTTCCGCCAACATTCCGATCGGTAACATAGCAGCATTAATGAATTTACTGCAGTGCATAAGCACTTTATGCATCGTGTTTGGCATATTGAACCTCCTATACAAGCGCATATACACAGTCGAGTAACATTAATGTAACCACCTCCTACTTTTGACGTCAACAGCGCGTATCCAATGAAAGAAGGCATGTGTCGTGAGCTGGCTTGGACGGTATATAAAGTGTGCTATAGGCGTTATGAAAACATATCACTCGTTACTGTCATGGATAAAAGGAGCGATTTATCAGATTTGCAAAAGGGGATGATTATTGGCTTTACGGCCAAGGGAGACAACATTTCTGAAACAGCGCAGTTTTTAAACTGTTCGCGTGCTACTGTGGTTAAAGTGCATCGTGATTGGAGAAATGGCACCATTGCAAATAAACGACGAGGAAACTGCGGAGCACCACGTGTCATTGAAGTGAGAGGTGAACGACAGCTGTGAAGCTGCATGAAAGCCGATCGACACGTTACAGTTGAGCAACTCACTGGCCGAATAAGTCAGTGGGCTACAGGAAGTGTGTCTAAAACAACAGTTCAGCGAACCCTGCAGCGTACGATGCTCCAATGCAGATAGATTGTCACTGCACCTATGCTAACGAAGGTGCATCAAAAGAAAATGCGTACATTTGCACGGCAGTATCGGAATTGTACCTCCGCTGATTGGCAAATGATTGCCTTCTCCGATGAGTCACATTTTCTGCTTCATCGAACGGATGGACGCTGGCGTGAAAGGCTAGAAACATCGGAAAACAAACACTCTTCAATCATTGCTGGAAAAACACAGGCTGGTGGGGGCAGAGTTATGGTCTGGAGAATGTTTTCGTATCACTCTCTGGGTCCACTCATACCTGTCGAAGGCACTATGGACCGCATTCGTTATGAATTTATCCTTGCAGACCACGTACACCCATACATGCTGATTGTCTTCCCTATGGCGAATGGGATCTTCTAACACGACAAGGCGACGTGTCACACAGCTAGGAATGTCCGAGAGGGATTGTAAGAGCACGATGAAGGCTTCGAAGTACTTCCCTGGCCACCTAATTCCACAGACTTAAACCCAATTGAGCATCTGTGGGACCACCTCGATCGTGTTGTTCGCTCTATGGATCCTCCACCACGCACACTCCAGCAGCTGTCAGATGCACTGCAGTCAGCATGGCTCCAGATACCTGTGAACATCTTCGAGCACCTTATTGAGTCATGTTAAGCCCGTCTAGCTGCTGTCCGCGCTGCATACGACGGTTACTCTTGATTTTAGCTGGTGGTCACAATAATATGACTCGACCGTGTATAATTCAGCTGTCTCCTTGCAATAGATATCGAATTTGTCGGCATCAACTGTCGCACCAGTATTTATTAATTGTAATGTAATTGAAAACCGGTGAATTAAACTCATAGATACACATGGTATTTGTGCTGTTGTGGCTGGGTCATTAAATAGCCTTCTAGAGGAGTTGCTATCGTTAGTTGATCCCATTCCTTGTTTCACAATGTCTACTTTAAGACCCATTCCTTTAAAGAAAGCGTCATAGATCCTTTTTTTTTCTTCTGCTTTTTGCGCCTTGGTTTCTGTGTTGGTTGTCCATTTTTTGAAGGATTTATTGTAGGCTATATGAAAGATACATTCCATGAATTTGTTTCGAGCCTGGGGACGTGTTATGCCCAATTTTAATGCGTCCTCGTTTTCTGTTTTGCTACTCACACGATGTAAATCGTTCATTTTTGACAGTTTGCTTTGCACATAAAACAAACTACATTTGAGGTTTCGGTGGTGGTTTTGGATACTTTGCCATGGATTATAATAAACAGCAGTTCATGTTGCACTGTATAGCTCTTGCCATGTAAACACACCACACTTTCGTACAGGTTCGCTATTTCCGACTCCATTCGTGCAATTTAATTTTTTCGGAAACTGGAACTGAACGGGTCTGCAGTATCGTGCTGAAGGCAGACACGGATTCTTCCAATGCACCACGGAATCATTGTCTTTTACGTACATATGAAGTGGCACTAATGATGTAAGGAACATGTTTGCATCTGTGACAGTTTCTTCGGTGATGGTCTGCTTATATTCACTGTGGCCTGCCGAACCATCGCATCTCATTCCCACTTGGAAACCAGAATAGATTCTTCACTTAAGGCTGCCTGCTCTTCTGCAGGTTTTGTCATGAAAATACTTCTTGTAGTGTAGTCGAGCAATTCTTGCAGACCTACGCAATCGAACTTTCAATTACTTCAATGTCCGCAGGAAAACACCGCTTTTTAAAAGTTCAACAATTTCACATAACTTGCAAAAATGTCATAATCAATGTCTATTGCTGCTTTTCTAATAACTTCATATTGATGCTTTGATAATGATGCATCTAACATCAATGCCAACGCTTTATCAGGAATGAATTCCGTACATGTTGAGGACTTGTCGTGAACTTTATTGGCAGGTATAGTAATCATTTCCTCGGGAAAGTTCTCGCATAAATTCTTTAGTTTGTAGTGTTTGGTGCTGTCACAACATTCTTTAAATGGTTTTGATAGACGTCCGGTCCGAGAACGCTTCGAAGGCCCGGATTCAATGTCTGCCACATCAAGTTGCACCGGATTTGCGGTGACGAAGAGTATTTTGTAACCACGCCTCGTTTTTGGCGAGAAAAGTTTTCTTGTTTTATGATGCAGCCTGCCACACTTTTCGTAAATTTCAGTAGGAAGTTTGGCTCAGTTCTTCATAAACGTGTTCTAAAACGGTCTCTTTCGGGTTCGGATAAATGCACTTGAGATGCGTGAGGCACTGATGTACTTCGCAGTTACTCGATAATAAAATGTCAACTAGTTCCGCGTACGCAATGCTAAAACTGGCCATCGCTCCTGCTGTCGGGTTAATTTCTCCAATAGACACTATAAAATGAAAAAGAAAACCGTAATTTACTCATTTTATACATGTCAACAGGCATAATCATTCTAACATCAATGCCAACGCTTTCTCAAGAGTTAATGCCGTACATTAACTACCTCGCTTACAGTTGATTACTCCGGAATGCATGTTTCTGCTACAACTAAAGTCGTTTGGTAATGTAGATTACAATAATAGGACCGCAGTTTACAGCACTTGGAATCAATTTAGGTTTAATCCTGCGGGTTCAAAGAACAAATTAAGGTATATGATAACACTGCGGTCGACAGCAAAACCAAGTATCGACAGCGAAACCAAGTACTGATACTTTCATTGCCGAAAATAGCATGACAAATACCCTTGGATTTGACATCATGCTACTTCGTAGTTTATATCACCTCTTTCAATATTATTGTGTCTTTCAGTACCTCACCGCTAACCATAATGAACACTACTAGTAGAATTTGCAAAAACATTAGTACGTTAGGTTTATTTAGTACATGCAATAACCACAGTTTTTCCTAAATATTGTATGTTGCGGTCGCGATCGCTTAACTTTGGTGCCCTGATATTTTTCATAGATAACACATCCTGTACAATTTCTTATCTGGTTTGTTTCTCAGCCTCGCATATGTATATGTGACATTGAATGAGCTTTTAGTCAACCTTGGAAACATTGACTTTTTTCTGCTCCTGCATTACTGTGCGCCGTCTCGTCTCGCCGCTGTCATCCGGGCCACGGGTGGTTATTCACATTATTAAGTAGGTGGCCATATTATTCTGATACGACAGTGTATATATGCGAAAGAAGCAATACTTTTAGAAACGCGATTATTATGAGAAAATTACACTGAAACAAGTTTTAACTTGACTTGATAACACCAAAATTTTACACGACTCATGTCTTTGTAAAATTTTAAAGTATATGAGAATTCAGAGATGTGGGTTTAATATTTAGAATTATAAGAACAATCGATCCAGGAGATCGATTGTTCTTTTAATTCTAAATAATGACACAAAATAAATAAATAAAATAAATAAATAAATGAATGAGTGCATAAAAATATAAATGAATACATAAAAATATATAAATAAATACATGAACATATAAATAAATAAATAAAAATATATAAATGAATAAATAAAAAGATATAAATAAATACATGCAAATATAAATAAATAAATAAAAATATATAAATGAATAAATAAAAATATATAAATAAATACATGAAAATATAAATGAATAAATAAAAATAAAAATACATCGTTTTTCGCATAATTAAATAGCGAGGAAATTTTTACAGAAGGATGCTGTTCATTTTTCATTTTAATATATTCTGCTGCAACATATTTACGAAATGAGAAAATATCTCGTATCTCTGAGACAAGGTATTCTGGCCATTTAACAGACCATCTATGCTGAATTCCGATTCTTCACACAGGTTCTGTCAACTTCAATTTGCCTTCAATTCATTTTCAGAATGTAAGTTTTGTCTCTAAAGTCACAGGGATTTGTCGGTGGATTCTTTTGAGTATGAAACGACGTAGCTCCCTAATTTATGGAAAACAATACCTTTGTTGTCTTCATTGAAGAGTTTAAATTCCTCAGAATCACTTTTCATACAAAATGGGATAAATGTGCTCTGTGAAATTATTTCAGAATTGAAGTATTATAGGAAAACTTCCGTTGAGGAAATAATCAAATTAGGATCTTCTTTATTTAAAAGGAATGACAGAAGGGAAGTTTGTTCTTTGGCTCTCAGGAAAAGAACTTACTGAAAAAGCACATGGAAAATATTACTCGAATAAAATGTTCTGGAAAATATATTGATGAAATATTTGCTGAACTTTTGCTCACTTGGAGGCATAAGGACCTCCATTAATTCGAACCTAACGCAAATCGATTTATAGATTTATATGCATTCACACCAAGTGATCACTGAATTATAACCATCCCTATCAAAAATGGATGCGGTTTGTTGTCCAGGTGGTTTCCGGTGGTCGACCGACATAGCATATGTATAGTGTGTGTGGAGCAGTAGGTAGTAAAATTCAAAATTCAGATCGTGATGGGAAAACGGAAGGATTTATCGGACTTTGGGAAAGGGCAGATTGTGGGACCTCAGAGAGTGGGTGCCTTGATTTCCCAAATGGCTGAGACGGTGGGTTGTTCGCGAACCGCCGTAGTTAAGACGCATCAGGGCTGGCGTGAAAATGATCAGATGTAGGCCTTAATTCAAACCTTGGAGGGGATGTAAGCCTTAATCCAGTCTATAATTTGGAGCCACTAATTCCAGGGCGGAAAGGGAGACAGTGCTTTTGGGCAAGCGCCGTGCCTCATCCGGGACTACAACTCAGCCCCATTCGATGAACCTGTCAGAGGCCAGCGCTTATACCACTGTGCCACCAGGGCAACTTTCCATTACTTTATGTGGGCACGCATATATACGGGTGCATGTGTGCATATATACATATATATTTAAATAATCACCAAGAATTTTAGTGGTACTTGTGTGCTTTTCTTTGCGAGTGAGAAAATTTCAGTTTCTTCTTTTTTGAATTGCAGCTCGCTTTGCTACTTTTCTCCAGTTGTATCTTCGTTAAAAACATAAAACTAAGAAGCTTGATTACATAGCTATTGGAAGATTTCATAAGCTACCTAGAAAATGACTCCATTGATATTATATCTGTGAGTGAGCTCTTGAATCTAGAGAGATTTAGCAATGATGACATGCACGAAAAATGTTCTTCCTTAAAAAAGAACTTTGCTAAATTCGTCGTGTTGTAGCTGACTTTGCGTCCAAAATCTTTGAAAGATTTTCATTCTACTGAGTTGAAAAATAAGAAAAGAACTTACGCTTCCGATCGGATGCAGTTTGCTTTATCGATTATACCATCAAACGCAACAGCTGAAGCAAATGTTCTCACAATGTAAGCCGCCGAGGTTTGATGATAGCAAAAGCATTTGTTATTGCAAGTTTGTAAAAGCTCGCCTTTCGATCGAAGCCAATTTCGGAATAAGCTGCAGGAAAAAGGTTAAGTTACGAACATAACAACACTGATCTCCGAGACCAGTCTTTAGGGATTTCAATGAAAATTTGTGCATCTGTAAGAATTAGAATCAGTTCTTAGTAGTGATGAGAATCAACTCGCTGAGATGAACAGCTATTTATTATTTATTATTAAGTCAACGTGAAAACAGCAAAGCAAGTCCGTCGTGAAGATTACAGCTCATAATAACAATGGATGCAATTCACACTGCCATAAATATAAGACACAACAATGCAACCAATCAACTTTAAAGCTATTCGGTAAGATCCGCCTATAAAGTAAGGATGCCTTACGCTCATGGAAAAATCATCAGGAAATTGGAAATAGTGTGCATTTATTTAAAAGGCAAAAGAAACACTCGCAATGTTGTTGTTTTTTAATTAGGAACCGATGCAAGCCATAAGATATTTTGATGTATTATGGTAACCGTTGGATCTGTTGTTGAACAAAGCGGAAGGAAAGATGTTGCCGAATTCTCAGTTACAATGAGCACGAGCTTTGAAAAAGAAGAAAACCTAGTACACTAAGTAATTTAATGGGGGGGGGTTAAGTAGTTTTCCAGAAACACAGATTTCTTAAGCAGCATGTGTTTATATAAGTTCCGTCATGTTGCATTACGTGATTTTCATTCGCATCTAATTAGGTTTATCAGGGATAACGTGTTAGATGCAAATCTACATGTCCCAACCTGAGTGCGAAATTTTGTAACAAAAAGGGAAAATGCTAGGAAATGAATCATACATTTTTTATGATGATTGCTGATGTCTGATGAAAAAATAATTTTTCGAATTACAGAAGCTGTATTTTATTCAAGTACACCTGAGAAGAATGTGGATAATCATGACTATGGTGGAAATTATCCAACTAATCACCACGGTAAAAATGATGGTGAGAAGCGAAATTACTGTTTTTCTCCACCTGTCATGGAAATTGTTCTTCATGAAAGCACTAAAAAGTCATAAACGGTGTGTTTGATTACAACTATCTGACAGGAGATGATTTTTCCTAAGTGGCATTAGCAAAAGTTATATTAATTAATAATGACATTTGCACTAACTAGCGAAATGTTTTAAATGATGAAAAGCTGGAAAGTTACGAAAAAATTTAGACACCGCACAAACCATTTTCTGTAAAAGAATTTTATTAAAGTCTTGAGAAAATGCAATGCCGAATTAAAAAATATTCAGTCATACCATCCATGTTCTTAAAAAATGCATACCCTGGATCATTAGGGGTGCAGATTACAAATATCACGCTTGCAGTTTCACGATAGTAATACAATCCTTCCAGTCCGACAGGCCGAAGTTGAGATATCATGAAAATTAAAACCTAATGAAAAACTCCCCAGGAGGAACACTTTAAATAAAAAAAAATATAGAAACAGAAGTGGAAATTGTGAACCTGATTATAAAACTCTAATGCAAATCGAAATTTTTAAATCGGGCTTTCACAACAGGCGACATCGTGTTGAACGCAAGAATATATTTTCATAATCTGGTAGATATACATATTCGGTCCACATTGCGAGTAAACTCTACCCCGTACAGAAAATGCATGGGATGACCTAAATAACGAATGTTCATAGATACAAATATCCAACGGACAAAATTGTCCCACAAACAGAAACAGAAATTTTCAAAACTCAAAAACATGTTTCCTCCACCTAGCGGAAAGGTGTGACTGTTGGAAGAGCATAAAATGCTAAAACTCGCCTATATGAGCTGTTGAACGCAAAAAAAAAAAAAATTCGAATCCGACTGATAATGAGGATATACTTGCGCACAGTCAGAGTGATACTCTAAGTATCTCTTTTTATCTCTGAAGTTCGTTCTAGAAACAAACACAGCTTATGTTTTTACTGACAGCGAAATTCCTAATAAAATATGAAAACTCGGGAAATGTTCTAGACCAGCTTTTTTGTCTCTCTTCTTATTAAATGGAATGGATTTTAGTTCGCAGCGATGACCATTATTGTGTGTCGTTTGTAAGAGCCATGTGAGAAGTCAGTATCTTGCTCCTCATTACATCCTTTGGCAACTGAGCAGTTAAAAGCATGAAGAAGAAAAAAATGAAAGAAAAAAAACCGCTATACTGAGTTGCAAATATAATTTTATGACCACAGAATCTGTCATGGCACTAAACCGAGTTCTCAGGTCATAAAAGAACTCAGCCGCAGTCGAAAAGCGTCTAGCAAGAGTCAGAGTTAAGAGAAAACCACCATAACGCTAAATTCTCAATCTCTTTTTCAGATCTCCAGTACCTCGGCCGACGACGAAAGATTTGAGAGAGGATTAACCAAGTCACCATAGAAAACGAAATCCTGTGTCTACGTATTTCATGGCTGCGGGAGGATAGTTAACAGCAGAAATGCTTGAGCGAAGCGGGAAATTCTGTCAGACCAAATGCACCTTCGCTGCTTCAGTAAACTAATGCAGATAACTGAAACACATAATTCTATGCTTGATACGTTAATGCTTCGAATTTTGAATTCCCTCTTTATCAGGTGAGCATAAAGAGAGAAAAATGTGGCTGCTCATAAGAGAACAGTTAACTCTGCTATTTTTAAGGTAACGTCTTAAAAAAATTTGAATCTGAGTTCTGTGAAGCGCATCACATTAAGTGCTGAATTCCTCTATCCAACAATTAAAATATTAAAATGACATTCTGTACGACTTTAATTCTATTTTTATTTTATGTAATTCACTTGTATTTCTTAGCAAGTGGAAAAGTAAAAAGAAAAGGTTCTTAGTTTTTAAATGGACATTTTCAAATAGTTGCTAATATGAACAACTGTAAACCAAGAGAAGGCAATTTTGCAAAAGTTTGTGCCATTTGATGCGTATATTTGTTGTATTGTCATTTCGAATTCTTTTTATTGTAAATGAGTATGCCATTTCATGCACAAAAATATCGTTTCTGAATTTTTGTGATCTCATGGTGATATTCATGTGTATACAGTTCTATGACATTATGGTTTATTTACTACCTACAAATATATGCGACTTCAAGCGCACATTGACCGTACGGGAACTTGAGTAATATAATAAGTATATTCATTTACGTGAATCTATAAGGTTTTGCATATATCTCCAAACTCAACAGTTTTAATAGGCATTTTTAATTACCATCCTTGTCATATTTACACCAAAAACGGATTGTCATCTTTAAAATTTGCATTAAGAGGCATTCTTTCAAACCTTTAGTTTTAGATGTCATAAACAAACGGTGAGAAATGACACTATTTTAAAGTGGTTAACACCATCGGTACACAGTAACGTCTTGCAGCTAAAATTATGAACAAGCCCAGCATAGATTTACGAAACTTGGAATCTGAACGTTTCAAGAGAAAATGCTGTAAATTTTCGACATTTCACAGTAGGGATTTTGAGCAAGTTTCCATTACAAGATGAGGGTGAGAAAAAACCTCGGTATTTTATTCTCAATGTGATATCCTGTGTGACACCCAGACCCGAACACAGAAACAGAAAATTGTTGTGCACAAAACATGTAAACTGATCGTTAGGGTAGTAATTTTATCGCGAAAAAAAGGCGCAATTTACGGGGTAAACTGCGAAATTTCGGGAATTACCATATTTCTTCACACATTCGGCTTTCAGGCTGTTTCTCCACGCTTTTGATATGTAAGATACTTTGTCTGTCACAAAAGCAGTTACATTCGCAAAAAGTATTTCATACTTATTAACGTACTGAAACATTGCCTCGCTGACTGCTTTAAAATTTCATATTCCAAAGTGATGCACTGGAGGAAGACTGCATTCAAAGAGATTTCAGTATTACAGCTTTCAACATTCGTAGCATCACTGAAGGAAGACTGCATTCAAAGAGATTTCAGCATTACAGCTTTCAACATTCGTAGTGATGCACTGGAAGAAGACTGCATTCAAAGAGATTTAGGCATTACAGCTTTCAACTTTCGTAGTGATGCACTGGAAGAAGACTGCATTCAAAGAGATTTCAGCGTTACAGCTTTCAACATTCGTAGTGATGCACTGGAAGAAGACTGCATTCAAAGAGATTTCAGCATTACAGCTTTCAACATTCGTAGTGATGCACTGGAAGAAGACTGCATTCAAAGAGATTTCAGCATTACAGCTTTCAACTTTCGTAGTGATGCACTGGAAGAAGACTGCATTCAAAGAGATTTCAGCATTACAGCTTTCAACATTCGTAGTGATGCACTGGAAGAAGACTGCATTCAAAGAGATTTCAGCATTACAGCTTTCAACATTCGTAGTGATGCACTGGAGGAGGACTGCATTCAAAGAGATTTCAGTATTACAGCTTTCAACATTCGTAGTGATGCACTGGAGGAAGACTGTATTCAAAGATATTTCAGCATTACAGCTTTCAACATTCGTAGTGGTGCACTGGAGGAAGACTGTATTCAAAGAGATTTCAGCATTACAGCTTTCAACATTCGTAGTGGTGTACTGGAGGAAGACTACATTCAAAGAAATTTCAGTATTACAGCTTTCAACATTCGTAGTGATGCACTGGAGGAAGACTGCATTCAAAGAGATTTAGGCATTACAGCTTTCAACGTTCGTAGTGATGCACTGGAGGAAGACTGCATTCAAAGAGATTTCAGCATTACAGCTTTCAACATTCGTAGTGATGCACTGGAAGAAGACTGCATTCAAAGAGATTTCAGCATTACAGCTTTCAACATTCGTAGTGATGCACTGGAGGAGGACTGCATTCAAAGAGATTTCAGTATTACAGCTTTCAACATTCGTAGTGATGCACTGGAGGAAGGTAGCATTCAAAGAGATTTCAGCATTACAGCTTTCAACATTCGTCAAAACACCAACCTTACTGCCTCATTGAAGAAAAATTCTCTTTAGTCTTATTATCACACTCATGTTTTAAAATTGCTTCAGTTCCATGGAAAAGCAAAGACACAGTGTTTCAAATCTTAACCGAAAATGCAATGGAAAAGTTACTAGTTTTGTTAATTATGCACCTATATTTGAAGAAGCCAGCAATGAGATCAAATAAAAGGATTCCATTTTTGCATCATCCTAATTTGAGACTTGAAAGAACATCTCAGAGTAGAAGAATGAAGTTATCTTACGCACCTTTGCCATAACAATTACATATACAGCAGATACCGTATATTATGATTATGTCTAGTGTTATGAAAATTGTAACATCCCGACAAAGTGTGTAAAATGCAGAATACAAAGCGTTTATTTGAACTAAAACTTTTTTCTTGACTTCATCAGTTCACAATCCCTGTCAAATACATAAAGTATTAGGTGCTTGAATTAATTCCCGCTGTTTTTGCCACAGAACGGCACAGGATAGTCTATTCAAAGTAGTGTCCGTTGGCAGTTACGACACTTTCCCATCGTTGGGGTAACAAATGGATTCCGCGGTAAAGAAATGCAGGTTCTTTCGAGGCGAACCATTCATCGAGCTATTTTTGGATATCCGCGACAGAAAGGATGTGCTGCTCTGACAGGCCATGTTGTAGGGACTGGAACAAATGGAAGTCCGAGGAAGCAATGTCCGGGGAATAAGGTGGGCGGGGTAAGAAGTCCCAGCCAAGTGCCTCCAATAGTTCCTTCACGGATTTGGCGACATGAGGTCTAGCGTTGTCGTGGAGAAGAATAGTCTTGTCATGTGGGATCCAGTTTCCGAGCTCCTGGATCATTTCCATTGCCTTTAAACGTTTGCTAACCGTTGACTCATCGACCCGTAGTGTTTCAGACAACTCGTAGAGCATCTGATATGAATCCTTGTCCAATAAGGCCTCCAATGCGCCATCTTTGAACTTTTTCGGCTGCCCAAGGCGCTCTTTGTCCTTCACGTCATATTCGTTGGCTTTGAAGGGTCGGAAACACTCTCTGCATGTTGTTTCCGATAGGGCATGTTCCCATAGGCCTCCACTAGCAAACGATGACTTTCCGCTGTAGATTTCTTGAGATAAAAGCAGAAGAGTAATGCTTCCCGCAAATGCTCCTTTTGTGGTACGAAACTTCACATCGTAAATGCGATACAAACTCGTGTTCTGTGCCCTCCGATCGCGTGTCACATACTGCTTCGCCCAGACTACGGACGGTACGTGCGTGTGCCAGGGAGGTCACGTGTGGCCAGCATCACAGCGCACTACTTCTGCGCTCTATTGGGCAAGGGCGGGAATTTATTCAAGCACCTAATAAAACGATTAATTCCTTTATTCTAAGATTAATCTTTTCATCGATCTCTTAGCATCAAAAGGTTACAAATACTAAAAGCATTCACATCTTTTTCAAAATGAGAAAAGAAAAAAAGAATGATGGACATAAAATAAAGCAATTTAAATAGCATCAATTACTTTCCCTTATTTTAAGGGAACCGTTTTCGACTCCTTATGTAAAATATGTAAAGGGTCACATACATACATATAAAGAGTAAGCACTATCACCACTCGTTCTCTTTTTTGGGAATTTAACGATTATGGCCAAACCCTTCCAAAATGACTAAACAACTTCAATCTTGGCCCTCAGTCTCCGGCAGCTGAAATGTACCTGGCCAAGGCAGCGGCCAGTGCGACATGAAGGCAGAGGGTGCTAACAATCCCCGGAGGACCGGACTAGGCTGCTATCTGATGCTGACCTTGACTACGTATAATGGACGCTCCCTATATTCTGATTCAAGGCTTCTTGAATTAGAAGAGGAACTACAAAGGATCAAGTGGGACATCGTTGGGCTAAGTGAGGTAAGGAGAAAAGGAGAAGATCTCATTGAACTGAAAAGTGGACATCTCTTCTACTATCGTGGGAAAGATACTGGCAGAACTAGTAGTGTTGGATTTATAATAAACAAAAGACTGAAGGATAAAGTTGTAGAAGTTGAACGTTCCTCTGACCGATCTGCACGACTCGTTATCCAACTCTCGAGAAGATACCAGGCTCAGATTATTCAAACTTATGCACCCACCACAAGTCATCCTGAAGAAGAAATTGAAGAATTTTATGAGGAAATTCGTCTTCTAAATAATAAAGGTAAGCAGCACTTGAAGATAATTATGGGAGATTTCAACGCAAAAATAGGGCAACGGCAACAGAATGAAACTTCAGTAGGTAAATCCGGTCACGGCAACAGAAACCAGCGTGAAAATACTCTCGTTCAGTTTGCAGAGGCAGAAGGGTTTTTCATCTTGAACTCCTTTTTCAAGAAAAATCCACACAGGAAATGGACATGGAGTCATCCAAATGGGACGACAAGTGAAATTGATTTTATTATGTGTAACAAAAAATTCGTCATAGAAGACTGCAGTGTGCTAAACAAATTCAACACAGGTAGTGACCATAGATTGGTGAGATGTAAGATGCACCTCAACACTAAACTTGAACGTGGCAAGCTCATAAGACAAACAAAATGTATTGGCATAACCAACCTTAAAAACACCATAATACCTTCAAGTTGGAACTGAAGAACAGATTCTCTGCTTTAGAAGGCCTAACATCGGAAGAAGTGGATATTTCTGAAGTTAACAGAAAAGTAACCAAAGCTCTTATGGAAATAGCAACAAAATTAGCTGGGTCTAAGAACAAGTTGCATGTGAGCAAATTATCAGGATAAACCAAATAATTGATGCAAAAAAGAAGAGAGATGAGGACAACTAAAGAAGATGTGACTTCTAAAGTGGAATATATAGAGCTATGCAAGACAGTAGGAAAAACATATTACTGAAGACGTAAAGAAATTCAACTGTGAACTAGTGCGGAAAGCAATTGAAAACAACCAAAGCCTAAAGAAAGCAAAGGGACATCTCAATAAGGGAAGAAAACAGATTATGGCACTGAGAAAAGCAGATGGTTTTGTAACAAGAAATAGAGGCGAAATTTTGACAAGAATGAACAATTTCTACTCCAAATTATATGAAAGGAATGATACATGTACTCTAGACATCATGAAAGGTACCAGTATTAGAGTTCTTCCAGTCCTCCCAGTAGAACTTGCGCATGCAATCAAGACCATGAAGCGGGGAAAAGCTCCAGGAAAAGATGGAATTACTGTAGACATGATACAAGAAGCTAGTGGAGAAATCGAAACAGTACTCGCCCAAATTTTCACTCGATGCCTAAATGAAGGGAAGATTCCTGAGGATTCGAACACCGCTTCTATGATCCTGCTACATAAAAAAGGGGACATTGAGGATCTCAGGAACTACAGACCTATCAGCCTCCTATCAGGGGTTTATAAAATCTTCACTAAAGTTCTTTCACACCGCTTGAAGGTAACACTGGACATGGCTTAACCGAGAGAACAAGCTGGATTCAGGAGTGGCTACAGCACAATAGATCGTATCCACGTACTGAGAGAACTAATTGAAAGAGCGAGGGAATATGAACATCCATTGTGCATGGCTTTTATCGATTATGAAAAAGCCTTTGATTCGGTGAAACCATCAGCAGTTACAATGGCTCTGAAATCCTGCGGTATTGAAGATGCATACATTAATACTACACTGCCGGACAATTGCTAAGGACGGATGACAATAGCAACGATAGCAACCATAAAATGGAAGGCAGGAAAATGTGGAAATTAGCATAAGTGCGGGATACAGTAAGACGTGTTGAGCGTATGCAAATTTTGGATTGCCGAACTTGTTCGTGACGTCGTAGCGCTGATAAGAGATATAAAGGATTTGACGCGTATTGACCGTTGTTGTTCAAACGCAAAGTTGAAAGGGAAAGAATCAATTGACGAACTTACAATTTTCAGTATGTCTTCCCGACATCACCTAGATGATTTTACGCGTGGCCGTATTATTGGCAAGATTGAAGAAGGGCGAAAAATAACAGATGTTGCCAGGGAGTTCGACGTCAGCCACAGTGTTGTTTCAAGGCTTTGGAAATCATTTAAAAAAAATGGAGAGTGTAGCAAACGTCACGAGGGAGGTCGTGTTCGCAGTACGACACCTGCAGAAGATCGGTACATAGTGCTATCAACAAAAAGACACCAGAGCAGCACAGCCAGTGAGGTAGCAAATCAGTTTATTACTGCTACTGGCAAGCGGATCTCCCGAAAAACTGTCGCCAGACGTTTGCATGAAGGAGGACTATAGACCCGCCATCCTGTTGTGTGCATCCCATTGTCCAGACATCACCGTACCGCCCGTTTGCAATGGTGCCATCAACATCACAATTGGACTGATAACGACTGGTCTGCTGTCTTTTTCTCAGATGAGAGTAGATACAGTCTATCGTCTGATTGTCGACGACAACTGATCTGGCGTGATAGTAGTACTGCATATTGTCCAGCAAACATACAGGAAAGGTACCGATATCCGACATGTAGTGTCATGGTATGGGCTGACATTATGATCAATGGCCGTACGTCCCTCTGTGTGCTTCCAACTGGGACTATGACTGGCCAACGATACATTAATGATGTTCTGCTACCTCATGTTCGCATGTTCCGTGGTGCTGTCAGTGATAGATTCATTTTTATGGACGACAATGCAACATGCCATCGAACAGTCGCTGTCCAGGAGTGTCTTGAGAGCAAGGATATTCAACGCCTCGTATGGCCAGCACGTTCACCAGATCTGAATCCCATTGAAAATGTGTGGGATGCTTTGGGGAGGAGTCTTACTAGTCGCCAATGCGCTCCGACAAACGAGGACCCCCTCATCCGTGCACTGACAGAGGAATGGGATAAATTACCCCAACAGCTGCTTGATAATGTTTTAAAAAGCATGACACGGCGTGTGGAATCTTGCATCGCCCTCCATGGTGGCCATATCTCGTATTGACATCTTACGCCGGAACGCCTGCTGACGGTAATTGCATTTTTTTCACGTTTACGTATTCTGCACAAAATGGCCTGTTTGTCCCTTGAACACGTTCCGAAGCCTTTTGGATTTCAGAGCACAATAAATTGTCTTTCTTGTAATGTCCTGGCATTCTGACATTATTTTATTTCACTTGGCATCCAACCGCACTTACTTTTTTATGCGCAATATAGCCGTTTATGATCAGTCCTTAGCAATTGTCCAGCAGTGTATTAATAACATCTATGAAAATGCAAATGCAAAGATTTGGCTGTTTGAAAATACAACACACATAAAAATTGGAAAGGGAGTGAGACAAGGTGACACCATATCTCCGAAGCTCTTTAAGGCCACATTGGAAAATGTCTTTCAATCACTGAACTGGGAAAACGAAAGGAAAAAAATTATTGGAGATTATCTAACCCACCTTCGTTTTGCTGATGACGTAGTCATTTTTGCAACTACCCCATCAGAGCTGCAGAGTATGATTCAGGAACGTTCTGACAACAGTAAAGAAGTGGGATTAAAAATGAACTTTCATAAGACAAAAGTGATGTTCAATGCTTTTACAAGAAATGAAGATTTATCGATTGATGGAGAAAAGCTGGAGATGACAGACACATACGTTTATCTTGGACAGCAGATATCAAGTGAGGGTCACATCGATGAAGAAATTAATCGACGTACAAAACTTGCCTGGAGAGCGTTTGGAAGAAACAGCATAATTTTCAAGAGCAATATGCCATTATGTCTTAAAAGAAAATTGTTTGATCAATATATCCTTCCAGTGCTTACGTATGGTGCAGAGAGGTGGACCTTAACTAAAAGAGACATACAAAGGCTGCAGACAACTCAAAGAAGCATGGAGAGGTGCATGCTTGGTGTAACCAGGAGAGATAGGAAGAGGAACTCGTGGATCAGAAGAATGACTAGAGTGGAAGACATCATGATCAGAGTTAAGTCCGTGAAATGGCAAAGGGCTGGACATACTGCCCGAAGGACAGACCATCGATGCACAGATGAAATTTTAGATTGGATTCCAAGGGACAGGAAAAGACCCTGAAAAAGACCACATGGAAGATGGGTGGATGAAATTCGAAAGTATGTGGAGAGTGACATGGAGAAGACTGGCACAAGACAGACCGTTGTGGTGGAAACTTGGGGAGACCTTCGTCCAGCAGTGGATTGATAATGGTTGACAATGATGATGATGATGATACAGCCTTTAGGGCTATGGAAATTCGCTCGTCCCCAATTTGGGACTCACTAACTGTAGAAAAGAGAAAAAGCCGGTGCCATCGAACACCCGTACCACCCATGCCACATCCGGGGTTTACACCCGGGCCCAAGTAGGACTGAAGTAAGAAACCAGCGCCTCAGGCGAATCCTCTACTGGGATGGTCTTAACGCCTGCGCTGACAAATGCAGACACAAGCTCGCGCACGCATACACTTCGGATGACAAAGAAACCTGAGCGTTAAGTTTTCTAGGACATCGTCACAAAGTAGCTTCATTTCAGAGTTGTTACTAGCGACCACAAGTACGTAACCCTGAAAGTATGTGATGTGACTCTACTCAAGGCTTTCGTTTTACTGGGAGCACAACTGGTCTGTAATTTAGACAAAGCCAGAATTAACAGAAGCAAATGTGTAGCCCAAACTCCTAACTCCTGAAAACTGCCAATAAATGCTGAAATGGGAGAACCTTTCGAATATAACGACTTGGAGACACAGCAAAGATCAGGTAAGCTCCATAAACAATATGAATGCAGACTGCCGTGTTTACAAGATAAAACACTGAGTGTAAAAAACTCTAGGTAAATGACAGACAAAAGTTGATTATTATTTTTGCAAATTACAAAAACATATTCAAATCTCATCACTAAAACATTCCTAGAATTTGAAAAACAGTTTTGGTACATTCTGGAGATGAAAGCTCCCAAAATTTGAGTTTTCTGAATTTAATAAGTTCACTCATATTTCATAGCTTCGTGAAATTAATAACCGATAGGTTTAGACTTTCCTGCATGCATATTAGATGAAATACACTATATTGCCGCACCGGTGGCGCAGTGGTCTAAGGCATTGGCCTCTGATCATTCGTCCGAAAGGGGTCCTGGTTTGAATCCCGGTGATGCATGAATGTTGTGTTTGTCTTACGGCACTGGCTCTCTCCCTTCCCTGGAACCAGTGACCCTAAATTAGAAACGGGCGACTGCTTATATCCCATTGAGTTGCTCACGGTGGTCGTTAAACCTCCAATCAAAAAAAAAAAAAAAAAAAGAAATACACTATATTGACAAAAGTCACAAAATTCCCTTCAAAAGCAAATGAACGGATCCTCTGCGTTGTTAAGATGCGCGGTAAAGTTGCAAACGGTTTAAAAACAAGCCTACAGCTGACCGCGATCATATTGCACTGTAAGGTTGAGTGAAAATGCCGCGGCGGAAGAGAACTGACTTTGAGAAAGGAAATATTGTTGGGTGTTATATTAGTGGGTTGTCCATAAGAGAAACCGAGAGGCGTTTAAACATACCCGAGTCAACTGTTTTGTATGTATTGAACAAGTGGAAGACACACGACGTGCCTGAAGTAGCAAAACGTACCGGGAGTCTAAAGAAAGTCAGTGATAGAGGACGTCGAAGCCTCAGGAGAGTCGTTACAGCTAATCGTCTGAGTACTGTACATGACCTCAGTGTACCGGTGAGTAAAAATGCTGGAACCTCGGTATGTACACGTACCATTCGTAGAGAACTTCATTCCATGGGTTATCGTGGTCGTGCGGATGCTCATAAGCCTTTCATACCCATTCGGAATGCTACTTGTTGTTCAGTATGGTGTAAAGAACATTCATCGTGGACCGTAGATCAATGGAAACGGGTCCATTGGACTGATGAATCCAGATGCACGATCCATTAGTCTGATGAGTCCAGATACACGATACATCAGTCTGATAAATCCAGATACACGATCCATCAGTCCGATGGCCGTGTGTGAGTATGGCGGCAGCAGGGGGAACGCTATTTACCACAGTGTACTGTTCCTACGATCAAGTTTGGAGCTGGCAGTGTACTCGTATGGGGGTGTTTTTCGTGGTATGGTCCTGGCCCATTGGTTATCGTGGACAAACCTGTAAACCAGCACGTCTATTTCGATCAATATACTTCGGATAATTCTGTTCTATCAACTCTGTGGCAATACTATGGAACCGAGCCTTGTTGGTACCAGCAGGATAATGCACCAAGCCATAAAGCAAGGACTGTTACGGCGTGGTATGACGATAATTCCGTATCGTGTGTGGACTGGCCAGCACAGAGCGCTGATCTCAATTCCATAGAGTACCTATGGGATGAATTAGAGCGTCGCATAAGAAGTTTGGAACCAAGGCCTATTACTAAGCAACAGTTAGCGGCAGCATTATGTACTGAATGGAAGCGCATACCTATCGCTGTGTTCCAAACCCTTGTCTAAAGCATGTCTCCAAGCATCAGTGCATGTATAAAGGCCAAAGGTGGACAGACACCGTAGTATGTCAATAAATGCTATGTTGTGTTTCTCTTCTAGGTGTCCGGTGACCTTCGTCAATATAGTGAATGTGATTTTACATTTTGGGTTTGAAGCGACCCCGGAAGTGTCGCGTTTTCTGCATTTCTAATTCTTCTGTAATCTGCTCCGTATACAAAAACAAACAAGTATTAATTTCTCCTTTAATATAGGATTTCTGAATTTACCAAATACGTTAACCTAAAAGCCAAGTTTCAGAGGTATGACTCTAAGAGAATCTGACATTTAGGTTACAATACTTTGGGCGTAGTTCCCTTCAATATGCATTCGAAAACTGTTAACGTTTTTTTTTCTTTCATTGGTCTACATGCACCTACCAACGTTTGTATGAAGTTCTAAAGCGGAGGGATGGAGATTAAAAGTTGGATCGTAATAGTCCCTCTAACACATATATATCTGTTTCAATATTTCTAGTTTATTCGCTTTTCAGCTATGTAAAACGGCTAACACATATATATCTGTTTCAATATTTCTAGTTTATTCGCTTTTCAGCTATGTAAAACGGCTAATCGAGATTTTGATTGCTAACTTCAGTCTGAAGCTGCTATATGATGGTACAGTATTTTAATAAGAAAAGGAAGAGTCGTAACCTTAAGAATGTAAAAATCCTGCTTTTGAAAGTTTTGATGGTTTTATACGTCTCTCGCTTTCATTCAATGAAAAGTGCCTGCGTCGTATTATTATTAAGTTCTATATAATATGAGAGTTAAACTAAGAAGAATTTTTATTGAATAAGTGGCACTGTCATCTTCAACTTTAATGGTAGGTATAAATGAGGCGCATTGATAACATATGACTTCCAGCCACAGCGCCGAATATTGTTAAGAAAATGAAATAAAATATTTCGGGAACCAAACTTTGCAATGAAAAAAGAGAAATATAAAGAATCTGTCAATATTACGGCAGCCGACGTTCTCCTTGTCGGGACTCAAATGTTTGCAGGGGCTTTGGAGTTCCGCACTTTTGACCAATTTGAGCAGGTGCCTTGGAGTTCTGCATTTTTGACCACTGCTACCAAAGCTACACAGTTATGGATTCTTATACGGCTTAATTCAGTTCAGAAATACAACGTTTGGTTCTCAATTTTTCAATTTATTTTTTACATGTGCTGACTATAAAAGTACACGCAGGAGGTGGGCATAAGTAGTTTGTTAAGACTTTAGAAGTCATTTTGAATGTTGATGCTTTGTTACGTTCTGATCTACTAACATACTTAACCGAATCTGCGGCAGCAGGCTTTAATTAACTTCAAGCGCTGATGAGATTTTAGATTTGCCAATGGGAGTGGAGCAATTTCCATCGCTGCAGTTACTAGTGCTGACGCCACACACCACTTCAAATTCGATGGTAGTCTCTGCTTCATTAAGAGCGCCAAGCTCTGACGAAAGCAATTATTCTGCCGGGAGGATTTGGAAATCTTACATGATTATCCCTTACTTGTATGTCTTACTGCCCTGCGCAACAGTTGTTAATACGAGAATGCCGAAAGCATCGAGACACCAAAAAATATGAATGCGGCATTTGTATGCGAATTATTTCCATCTAGCTTCAATAACGTAACCATAGAGAACATCAGTGTTTCGGATTTCCCACGGAAACGCTGCACGAATCCCTTTTTTCATGGGCAAAAACGCCAGGATTGGAGAATTTGTTAGCTGGTAGATTATAATTTTGATCACAGATTCAAAAAGCATGAAACCCGTGAGCCCGTCTATAAGAAAACTTCGCATTTCCCAACTAAAAATGTTTGAAAAACCTAAGCAGTCAGAGATAAAAAAAGAAGAAATAAATAAAAAGACAGTGAGTAACAGGTGCTCTCGTAAAACCTTCCGTTATAATAAACTTATTGTATGCATCGCAAAAATTAAAACGAGTTTTGTGTATAACGTAATACGCTTCTTTCGACTTGGCGCGGAGTAATTTTTCGACGGCACCCAATCAGAATCTGTTAGTTTTTGCGTAGTTGATGATAATCCAGTGCCAGTTGATTGATGTTGAATGCCCTCCGTATTATTATTATTATTATTATTATTATTGCCAATTTCAAAGGAGCTCGATATTATCGAGTCCTTCGTGTTGAGGAATTAGCTATAATCGGAATTTGTAGTCTAATCGGTTTAGAAACCGCAAGACAAGATCGATATAACCCCATTCGTTCAGCAGTAGGTTATGGAATATGCAATGATCCCTAAAATTATTTTCTTTTTGCAAAAATAAATTGTTTATTAATTTTTACAGTTCTATTTGGAATTCCAAGACGACAGCATTCGAATTTCAAAAATCATTCCAGATTACCGTTCGCTACTCAAAACATTGAGGTCCTTCGGCGAATTTTTTTTTATTCGAAAATAGAGTTTATTTATTTTTACTGTTATATTTCAAATTCTAAGTGTAATAGAGCTTGAATTTCCAAAATCGCGCAAATAATGTGGCAAGAATCTCAGAAAACAGAGATGCTTGCAACACTGTGGTCACGCGGCGAATGAGACCGGGACAGAAATTTCTGTTCAAGCGGTATCAATGAATATAGCATTTTTCGGCACTAGTTAACGTTGGTGTCAAAAAGGCGTTTAAGTAACACTAACACAAATCTAAAGTTTTTTCCACTTTTCCAACAGCGAGGTGTCTGCGGAGATAACGTTAATAATTTAAACTTTGCACGGATTTGTTTTAAGAATGCGCGAGAAAAGAAAAGAAAGTGGGTAAAACTACAAAAATAAAAAATCCGGGTTTTCTTCCGTGCCTATCTTCTCGTGAACAAAGGAAGAGGAACTGCTTATCTTGACACCTGTCTATTCGGTAACATCAAATATTGAAAAACATGATTGCATTTAGAGACTGAAGTATAGTGATGAGACAAACATCGTGCGACATTGTCTAAACAGTATCTCCGCGGAATCTGTCTCTGGTAAATACTTTCTGTGACCAAGTTTGATGCGAAGACTGGCAAAACGCAGCTGACGAATGTAGAAATATAATTTCAGTTAAAGAAATATAAACACAAAGTCATGTGTGGGAATTCCATTTTCATCCTGGTTTCAGGATAACATTGCAACATTTTGCAATATTATTTCGTACGACGGCACGTGAATTATTTTGTATGTAGGTATGATTCATCCTTCTCAAACTCCATCGTGCTTCATTCGCAACACTCTTATTTTTCACCCAGCTAGACATCTCCACGGAAATATGCAGCCTTAATCTTTTGAACATAACAATTCTATGAAAATCATTGTTTAATACTTTGAAGTAATGCTAGTTACTTCCATTCCTCTTGATTTCCGGTGATTATCTTAGGTAACAATATCAATATACAGTATACATATACAAAACTTGAAATGTAACTGCATTAATTACGAAATAATTTATATTTAAAGCATGAGTAAGCAAGCTTTCAAACCACGATGTGTTCCTGAACTCTAGAACTAAAGGTTCCAGCTTTTGGTGTTAAAAGCCTAGGCTCGAGCACTGCACATGATCCATACGTGCTTTGTTTGCCTCATTGTTCTGTTTTTCCCTACCCTCGGAGCTAGACATAGATACTCATGTGTGTCACTGAAATATACATGAAAAATGAAAAAGAAAATTAAAACGCACAAAGTTTCAACTCATATTTTGTGAAATGCTATATATGCTCTACTCATTAACTGTTTTCTAAGCGAGGTTTTAAGATCTAGCTTTACATCTAGTAATTACACGTGTGATAAAATGGCTATGTTTTTCATATCCATTTTATCCCACGTGTAATTACTAGATGATGTATATTTCCATTTCAAATTTTGTATATATATATTTACCAGATTAAGAGCTGGCGAATTAAAGCAATAAATAAACACTAAAATTAAGTGATAGATTCAATTTTTAATTCAATACACAGCAAATAATCTTAGGATGGAAAATTTATTAGTAAGAGTTGAAACCTCTAAAGATGGGGTTAAGGATTTTGCTTCCTTTATTCATTCAGGCTTACCGAAGCGTTATTTATTTTATCTCAGTTTGTGAGAACGTGTACATTTGGTTATAACGCTGTTCAAGTTTTCGGAAATGTATTATTGAAATTATACATGACGGTCGTGTTTTTTTTGTTTTGTTTTTTTGGGGGTGGGGGTGGGGGAGGTACCTGAACTTTTAACTATCAGTTGCTGAAATAAATATAAGAGGTGGAGTTGACCAAATAAAAATCAAATCCATTTCTTGAACATAGTTCTTTGCGCCTTATTACTGTTGCATGGTACCAAATGCAAAACATAATTTACATGATCATATTTTATTAAATTATTATAGTAAATGAACCCAGTATTCTGCAACAGTTTCATAACACATAGCAAATGCTGAAATTAAAATACCTGTAAAAAACTCGTGCAAAGGATTGCCTTACACGGAGAAACAAAAGGGATCTTCATTTGGATTCTAAAATGCAGTCCAAATTTTGGTCAACTCTTGAGATTTTTCTAACATGCTCGTCCGCTCCTTTTTGTTTCGTACCCGCTGCCAAACGTTGTCCTCAAAGGAGCCACGATTAGACGTGTTATGTAGGATCAAACTGTGTTAGCGGAAGCCCAACATTTTTTATAAAAAACAATGAGGTTATTGCTGTGGTTGAAAGAGAAGACTAATTACAGTGATCAAATTCGTCTGTGAAAATCTTCTATCACATTCTGTAAAAGATGCAGCAAAGGTTTAGAGAATTCACTTCAGCTATGAAAGTTGCTTAGGTTTTTCTTTTCCTTGAAGTTGTAGGTTTGCTCTAAAATCACGAATCATGTCTCTTTCATCAAGTTGAAACATGTTAGGTAACTTCCTGATTTCTGGTTCAGGACATGTATACTTCCATTTTTATATAATTTATTGCTGTACAAAGACTGTATAGCGATGCATTGTGTACAAGAAAGGAACTTTCTGCGTACAACTAGAAAAAAATCGAACCCAAAATCAAATTCCTGCTACTTCTCTCCCTCACATGTTATGGTGATTATATGTTACAGCTATTAGGGTATATCTAATATGTTTCTGAAATTCAAAACCAAAACCATTGTTAAAAAAAGTGCTGGGATGCCATTATGGTGCGTTTCGCCAGAAAAAAATTCCCTGCATAACGGTACAGAAAGCATCTTTCGAAGTTTTTCAAATATACCGATTCTGTTATAGTTATAAACCATGTCGATTCTTTTATCGACATTACAGCTCAAAAAGTACATTTTAATTGAATATATTTTAGATTCAAATTTATTTTCTGGGTACGAAATTATTGATGAAATGAATATGCTGTCAGAAAAGTAATTAAATAGTAATTAAATTATAATGACTGAGATAATTAAAGTTTCACTATATCTGAAGGTCTCACTTGCACGCACCTGTTTCATTAATAAATTATTATTTTTAAAGAATGCATTTAATGTAAAAATGCTTTAGCACAATCTTCGCTATTCTATGCCGATGGAATAGTATTATTATTATGTTATTAATGCAGATATTTGACGTGGACTAGAAACATTAAACAGAAGTCATAGCTCTTTCCACGTTTTGTTTATTTATGTTTATGTGCAGTGGAAGCATATCGGGCGCGTAACTGGAAGACCTCGGTTTGATTCCCGGTGGCAGCCAATGAGAATTTTTCCGTGATTCACTTATAAACGTAGAAAGAGCGATGACCTCTGTTTGATCTTATGTTATTAGCTGATAACGACATAGGTACAGAACGGAAAAATTGCGATTTGACAGAAACAAAATGATCAACTGGCTAAATAATAATTGTAAAAAAATAATCAACGCAGAAAAAAGTTTTTTTTATATCTCATTAATTGGAGTTTTATTTTACCAAATGGAAATAAAATAATTAGGAAGACACTTTTCATTTTACTCCACGGAAATGGAATTAATTTGGAGGATATAATTTTCGAATTAAGTGGAATCAGATATGTAATTTTAAAAAACGTATTTTGCTAATCATACATATTGGTATACTACTCATGAGTCGGAAACGTATGATCACCTACTTAACGGCATGTTGAGCAGTCTTATACCGCGACACCTGCTTTTCCCCTACGTGGAATGTACACCGTTAGACCGCCGATGGTGTCATCTAATATTTACTCTCAACGGGGTATGACGTCCCGGAGGTAGGCACTTGTGTATAAGGGCGAACGCTGCATTCCACTGCATCTTGTAAATGCTTGATAAGATTCAAGTCGGGAAAATTTGAGTTCCAGAATATCGCACGAAATACTCGGGCTTGATATCCGAACCATTCTCGCACAATGCAGGCATTGTGACATGGGGCGTTGTCTTTCTGAAAGCGCTCAGTTCCATTCAGATATACAATCACTATGCAGAACAACACTTGCTCCGAAACAATGCCTAGGTAGTATCTAGTGTATTTAACGGAGATGGGGTGACCGAGTGATGTCCATGAGAACATTCTCTTTGCCATGATACTGCCACCGAACTGTTTCTGTTTGATCCTGCATTTTGGGTGCAGTTGTTCACCAGAATGGCGTGGAATATGGACCAGTGCAACTGCTCTGTTTTCAGTGGGTATGATGGAGATGGAACCTGGACACAACGGACAAGGAGAATCTTTTCTAACCGTTCAATATTACGCCCGGGCTCACTTAAAACGAAACAATTGATGGCCCTCTGTCGACATAGGCGATTACTTAGGTCCATTCTCAAAAGCATCCACAATATTATGTTTCAGACATGCTTTTATGATGCATTCTACCGCTAAACGAGGAATCTCTAGCGTGGGACAGTTTAAGGGCAGAATACAACATATTTGAAGGAGGAATAGTTGCCCCTGGCAGCTGGAGTCAACTGGCATTCACCTCGACTGTCAACCACTGGTCGTCTTCTCCTTTCGGTTCGTTGTGGGTAGATTTGACTTCCTCTTTGAAGCATGCTCACCTCGGTTTTACTGCGGATACAGTCAAACAGACAACAATGTCTGCGGTTGTGGAGATGCTTTTCCTTTCCTTTCTAACGCCGATAATAATTCGCTGTTTAAACGTCTAGAAGTCCTTCCCTTTCCCTATTACAACGGCTTTGTACCAGCGAATCGACACACCTACCTATGTCGTTTGTATATATTTCGGTCCTACCGATGACGCCGCTACTGCGTGCTGTAGAACGCGTCTACTCGTGGAGACGGGGATGGTCATAATGACTTGGACCATGATTGTATCTATAAAATTTACATTCAGACAAAAAGTTTGAAAATTCTTTAAAATTTGTTTAGTACCATTCCTACAAACTTTCGAGGTACACTAAGATTCCATCATATAATTTTATGATATTCTAGCGAATTTATTTAAGGAATGGCTGTACTGGAATACAACATGCGTAGGAGAGTTTTATGGGTTATGTTTTTTTGGGGGGTTTCTGACTAATACTTGCGTGTTTCTTTTACGAATCATCTCCTACTTTGGCGCTTTTTTTATCGTTCTTGGCCTCAAAGCTTGAAATTTCTACCCTTTCACTCATAACATACAACTAACAAGCCAAAGGGGAATCAATGAATGAAAACACATTTCATTCATTTATTGAAATTTGCTGGAAACGCATATTAGAGAATGGCGCTCAGCCCTTTATTTTTTTGGAACAAATGATCAAATATCCACAGGAAATGAAAAGGATGATATTTTTTGAAATTTTAATTGATATCAGCACGCGAAGTATCGCAGTGAAGCACGTCGAAACATGAGTAAAATGTGTAAGGAAAAAATGAAAATTCTTCGAAGCTCTTTTCACTATATTATTTGATGAGGGCAGTAAGTTGAGAAACAAGAGAAATTCTGGAAGACTATGTTCAGTTCTGCAACTACTAAGTTCTAATTAACCTAGCCATCAAAAATGGGATGCACTCAGAGTTCATAGATTTACGTTTAAATAAAGCAAAGTGAGCTAGTAAGTTCTCTGCAACGAAACTTAATTGCATCCACTGATGCATTCATGAACATTGCTTGGGACGTGTCGTACGACTCCAGCGATAAATTTCATGCTTCGCAAGGTAACAGAAATGCATCGAACCGAAAACCTTTGGCGAAGTTTAGCACGGAAGATAAAGACTTCGTGAAAATTGCGGATGCAAGCACTGAAATATTTCTATGAGTAACACTCGAACATGCAAGCGAATCTAGGTTGGACGACAGGTGCACTTTACTTTTCAAAAGCACTAAACTACGTATATCAAAGGAATGAATGCTCTAAAATTTGAATCTATCTTAAGGTATTTTAAAGAGAGAGTTGTTTTAGTACCGTTGTCGCCCCAAAACTTGATTTTCGTTAGGTTAATGAACGTAACACGAAGGTTATTAATTCTCAACAACGTTGTCTTGATTAGCTGTTCACAAGAGCTTTGTGCATGCACAATTGACAAGTATAAGGCTTTGAGAGTAATTCAGCTGTTATATCTGACTCACAGAAATACTGTTTGCCATCGGAATCGAGGAAAATTGGAAAACAATACTTGCTGGTGTTCGAGAATAATGACTTATTAGATACATAATTTAGCTTTCATTTGCAGCAAAGAAACATCCGAAAGTACATACCATAGTAATGTCAACAAGCTACCGGTTATTGCACAAGGTGACCAAAACCTAAAAATCAAATGATCCCGTTTGATTTTAAAAGAGTTAACGACGCTGTGTTCTGTTTATGATGATATTTATTTATAACAAAGCACAAAAATTTACAGGAGGAAAAAACAAATATTTGATCACATAAAGAAAAATTTGAGATCTACAGTGAAAGTTATGACCCCGGTGGCGTAGTGGTCTAAGCGATGGCCTCTGATCATTCGTCCGAAAGGGGTCCGGGTTCGAATCCCGGTGAGGCATGGATATTGTGTTTGTCTTACGGCACTGGCTCTCTCCCTTCCCTGGAACCAGTGACCCTAAATTAGGGACGGGCGACTGCTTATAGCCCATTGAGTTGCTCACGGTGGTCGTTAAACCTCCAATAAAAAAAGAAAGGAAAAGTTATGGTGCTAGTGTAATAATGACAAGAAAAAAGAATTAGTTGCATTCATACACCAAAAACTCTAAAGTCGCCACATGACTTCAGAACGTGCAGTACAATTCCTAGATTTATGAATGTACCTGTACCCAAGAGCCAAAACATTATGACCAGCGCTACTTTATGCAAATCGATGCAACTGCAGGTTAACGACGGTGCGTGTGAAGTTCATCAAACGGTAAAAATAACTCGGCTGATTCCAGATGGGAAAGGCAGCAGAGTTGACAAGGGTCAAATTGTAATAGTCAGACTACAGAATCAGAGCATTTCCGAGACGGCAAGGCTTATGGGGGGCTCACTGTTGGGTATGGTTTGGTTAGTACTTTCAAAAAGTGGTCCAAAAAGGAAAAAACTACAAACCGCCGGCAAGATGTGGTTCGATCACGGCCTATCAATTCTAGAGGTGAGGGAAGGCTACCCCATATGGTAGGAACCAACAGAACGGATACTATGGTGCACCTCGCCGGTGATTTGAATGCTGGTGATGGGATTAATGCGTCACAATACGCAGCCCATCGAACACTGCTGAAAATCGGGCTGCGCAGCTGCAGAGAGCTCTGAGTGTCCATGCTAACGTCGATTTATCGTCGAAAGCGCCTACAATACGCACGTGAACATCAAAATTGGACCTGGAATAATTGGAAGAAGGTGGTCCTGTCGGATGAATCTTGTTTACTGTTGCACTATATGAATGGCCAGGTACGTGTATGTCGTTTACCTAAAGTAGTATTGGCACCAGAATGCACCGCGGGACGAAAAAATAGCCGGTGGAGGAAGTGTAATACTTTGGGAAATGTTCTACTGTGAAATCCTGAGTCCAGTAATTAATATGAAAGAAACTATGACGTCTATAACCTAACTAAACATCACTTCAGACTAGGTACATCCTTTCATGATAATTGTATCCCCCTCTATTAGTGCCTTCTTTCAGGAGGAGGATGCGCTTTGCCACACTGCCCAGATTGTTCAAGAATGGTTTGCGGAACATGAGGAAGACTTCCAGGTATTGTCCTGACCTCCAAATTTCCCAGATATCAATCCAATAGAGTATCTGTGGTTTGGAACAGAAAATCCGATCTACGGCGGTTCAGCCACGTAACTTACAAGAGTTAAAAGATCTGCCGGCAGCTTGTTGGTACCAGATACCAAAATATACCTTCAGAAATCTTGTAGCTTCCACGCCTAGCCAAGTAAGAGCTGTTTTAATGGCACGTGAAGGACCACCATGATATTCGGCAGGTGGTTGTAATGTTTTGGCCCTTCTGTGTATTTCACACATTATTTTGGGGGCTTACAAACAACTTGTCCTCCTTAAGGCTAGGAAAACACATCTGAATTTTATTTAGGATAGCTGACTGGAAGAAACAGAAACAACCGTAACAGTAAGGAAAATCACAATATCCTTATCGTAGCTGAATTAAAACTGCAGCGTGCAGAATTCAGAGCAAAAATACGTGGCTCAGTAACTGGGCCAATGAAAGGAACTTTTTGTTTTTGCCTAATTACTCCTGTACTGAACCTGCGCATGTTACTGCGAAGAAGAAAAAACAATTCTTGCTTTGTTGCTTGGCTGATTTTTAATTCCTTATAATTACAGAATGTTTTGGACAGACGTTATTTAAGTGAAAATGTGTTCTTTCCTTTGCTTTAAGTAGCTTCGTTTTGTTGTCTGAAGGGAATACAAGAATTTCAATTTTGTGATGCTTCTGAAAGCAGGAGTAGATGATCTACAATAATAAATGTAGTTGTTCTAAAAGAGATGCTGAAGTTGAAACTTTAATGTACAGATGCTTCCACTTTGCTGCTGGGCGCCCATATTGCCGGACCGACCAGAGACTAATGACCGAAGTGATTTAGGGAACGAGACTTCTCGTTCTTCATTAAATTTGACTCAGAAACGAAAATTTTGATAGCGAGTATTACTCGCGCGGTGCACTTTAGTGACAACGAACTTTCAATTGAATTTTTTGGTTTTCTGCTTTAGGTAGTGGGTTAACTATGCATTTTCTCTTAAGAAAATGTTTCTTTTAATTCCAAAGCGCTCATTTAGAATAAATGATGGACATATCTTTTTTCAATTTTAAAGCAAATTGTAATACCTTTCACAGCACTAAATTTGAATGAAGTGAAGAGCTGCCGACAAAAATTAATGCCCGTTGCTTTCCGGTAAAGAACAGTAAATGAATATGCTTTATCTTTATCAGTCGGCAATGAACAGCACTTCCAATGTGAATATGTCTACTGTTTTGGCTTGAATATAAATATAAAAAAACGGACGAACATGTTATCGCCTTGTCTTTCAACTTACTTCCAGAAGTTGTAAGTGTTTCTTTTTTGGTTCCAATAGCAGCAAGCATTCGCAGTATTATACTGTTATATTTGAACATTATATTTGGATATAGTATAAATATACACAGCTATATTCGAACATTATATTTATAATATAAATGTGCACAGTTATGTCTGTACTTTCCATTTCTCTGTCGCATAATATTCTCACTAATAGCAGAAATGTAGACTTGTATTTGGTACAGTATCTATGATTCCGGAAGACAAATCTCAAAAATTCTGTTTAAGTATCACCCTAATAAGTCGGAAGATTTCCCAAATGGCTTTTAGTGGCGCATAGTTTTTCTCAGTACATGCAGAAAATACAAGTTCCTATGATTTTGCACCACTAGGTGGAAAAAAGTAATTTTTTCTAAAGGAAGTATACATATTTATGCTTTCAAGATCTTTGCTTCTCCGAAAGGGAAAATCAAAAATCCTAAAAGCCTTGTTAGCTTAAAATCGTAGCAGATGCCTCCAGCGTGTAGTTAAAAAAAGTTCACTGCGTTGTATGTTTGTGAACATGATATCTCTGTTTGCCGTGGCGTTCTCTGAAAGGTATTGCAATTTGTGAAAAACCACGTTGCATATGCCTGTTTCCAGATTCAAGTTAAATAGAACTTCGAATAAGATTTCTTTTAGTTTGTGGGTTGGACAACCACTTTGAGCAATTCGATGGGCTATACATAAAACTATATATTGTATCATCATCATCATTCTGCACCATTATGAATCCACTTCTGGAAAGGTCTCCCTAAGTTTCTTCTATAACGGTCTACCTTGAACCAATCTCCTCCATGTCACATGTCACACCAGCATCCTTTCGAATTTCATCCATCCATTTCCCATATGGCTTTCTTCTGTGTCTTCTCCAGTCCCTTGGAATCCAGTCTAAGATTTCGATTGCCCAACGGTGGCCCGTCCTTCTGACAATATGTGCAGCCCATTGCCATTTTAGGAATTTTACTCTGACGATGACGACTTCCATTCTTTTCATTTTCCTTATCCACGAGTTCTTTTTATCTTTCCTGGTTACACCAAGCACGCATCTCTCCATGTTTCCTTCCGTTGTCTGTTGTCTTTGTACATCTTTTTTAGCTAAGGTCCACGTCTATACTCCATATGTAAGCACTGGAAGGATGCATTCATAAAACACTTTTCTTTTAAGACTTAATGCCATATTGCTCTTAACAATTGCACTGTTTCTTCCAAAAGCTCTCGAACCAAGCTTTATCGCCGATAAATTTCTTTATCAATGTGAATTGCGCTTCATATCTGTATCCAATGCGAATGTAAGTATCGGTTATCTCCAACTTTTCCCAATTCATCAGTAAATCTTTATTCCTCGTAAAAGCATTGGACATACATCGGCTTTGTTTTCTGGGGCAGCTACCAAAATGACTATGCCATCAGCAAAACGAAGGTGAGTTAAATGACCTCTATTAATCTTTATCCCTTTAATTTCCACGTTCAATGATTGAGAATGGTTTTGAAATGTGCCATTCACGACTTTGGGAGATATGGTACCACCTTGTCGGTGTCCCTTTCGAATTTTTATTGGTGCTGTATCCTCAAATAGCCAAACCTTGTATTTTGCATTTTCATGGATATTATTAATAATAGTAATGTATGCATCTTCTATACCGCATAATTTCAAAGCCATTGTAACTGCTGATGGTTTCGCGGGATCGAAGGCATTTTCATAATAAAAAAAAGCCATGTATGGTGAGAGATTTTATTCCCTCGTTCTTTCAATTAGTTGTCTCATAACATGGATCTAATATACCGTGTTTTAGCTACTCCCGAATTCAGCTTGTTCTCTTGGTTGAGCGATGTCCAGTGTTACATTCAAGCGATGTGAAAGAACCTTAGTTAAGATTTTATAAACCACTGATAGGAGGCTGATGGGTCTGTACTTCCTGAGATCCTCAATACTTTTTTTATGTAGCAGGATCATTGTAGCATTGTTCCAGTCCCTTCGTTGAGACATCTAGTGAAATCTTGGGCGAGTCTATTTTCAATTTCTTTCCTTGTTTCTTGTATAACGTCCACGGTAATTCCATCTTTCCTGGAGCCGTTCTCCGTTTCATGTTCTTAATATGTGACTTCTGCAGGGAAGACTGGAGAGACTTTGGTACTGGTGACTTTTGTAACGTCTGGGGTACACGTATCGTCTCTTTGATATACACTCGTGTGCAAAAATTTAGAACGAAGAGGAGAAATTAGCATAACAGCGGAACGTGCAGGCAGAACGAACCGAAAGACCATTCAGGAGATAGACTAAAGTCCGGTATGGTAGGGCATGCTCATATATGCTGCATACCGTACGGGGAGGGGGAGTGTCGGAAGGGTATAAAGCACACGGGCGGTGTACGCTCAGCAATTCGGTGAAAGCTATTGCACGGTGTACATCGGTTTGAACGACGTCGAGTTGCTGCCACCGTGTGATATGGCTAACAGGCAATCCAGTAGACGACATCTGAATAACTTTACCTGAGGTCGCGTCATTGGGAAGTTGGAAGAAGTTCGAAGTGTGACTAGTGTGGCCGAGAAGTTCGGGATCGCTCACAGCATTGTTTCACGAGCCTGGAGAGCATTTCAAATGACAGGAACAGCTGTCCGAGAGTTCAGCAGCAGTCGTCCAGGAGCAACCACGGCGGCGGACGACCGGTATATTGTCTTACAGGCGAGAAGAGACAGACGGCAGACAGCGGGAGAAATCGCAAGGCACATGCAACAGACAACTGGACGTCCGTTATGGCGTTTTACTGTGGCCAGGATGCTGCACAAAGGTGATCTATTTGCACGACGACCAGTACGGTGTGTGCCATTAACGCCTGCTCATCGGAGATGGCGGTTTCTCTGGTGCCAGAAACACAAGAACTAGACACATCAGCAATGGGATCGAGTTCTCTTTACGGACGAGAGCCGAATTAGTCTGACGAGCGATTCTGGACGTATACACATCTGGAGAGAACAGGGAACACGCAATCACACCTCCAACATCATCGAAAGGGACCGGTTTAGAGGTAGCAGAGTTCACGTTTGGGGCGGTATCATGCTTGGTAGCTGTACTGACCTTCACATCTTCCAAGGAGGTTCAGTCACTGGTGTCCGCTATTGTACCGAGGTTCTCCTGCCTCACGTGCGTCTGTTTAGAGGTGCTGTGGGTCCTGAGTTCCTCTTCATGGACGACAACGCTACACCTCATCGTAGAGTAGCTGTCGCAGAGCTGTTGGAGAGTGAAGATATTCAACGCATGTATTGGCTCGCAAGGTCCCCGGACCTAAATCCAATCGAACACGTGTGGGTCCTTCTCAGAAGACGCTTGGCAGCATGTCACCAGCGGCCAGCAACGATTCCGCAGCTGTGATTGGCGCTACAAGAGGAATGGGCCGTGATGCCTCAACAGCTCCTTGACAACCTCGTTCTCAGCATGGAAAGACGTTGTTAATCCTGCAACGCAGTCAGGGGTGATCATATCCCCTACTAAAGACTCGATTTTCTTGGCAGCTGCCTGTCACATGGACGTTTCTGTCTTCTGTCCAGTTGTGCTCGAAACTACCTTTTCAATAAAGTGCCTTTGTATCCTTTGGATTTCTTGTTTGGACGGTTGCGCTCACTTGTCCCATATTCTTACATCTTGGGGATCTTATGGTATGATTTGAGTCGATGTGGAGCACTTCTGCACGACGTTACCTTCGAAAAACCGTATCGTTCTTAATTTTGCACGCCAGTTTAGTTTTGAGCAGAAATCTTTCAGTCTTGTCAAAATTTCACTTCCATTTCTTGTGATAGTGGTATTTTCTTTTCTCCGTGCCATAATCTGCTTTCTTCAATTGCTGAGATATCCCTTTTCTCTCTTCAGGCTTTAGTTACTTTCAATTGCTTTTATCACTAATAGTATTTCCTTAAATCTTCAGCGATTCTTTTTCTTACTGTCTTGCATATTACTGTAGCTTTGTATATCACTTTGGAAGTTACAGCTTCTTTATTTATTCTCATCTTTCTTCTCGTTTGCATCATCATTTTTGTTTTCCCTGATATTTTCTTCATATGCAACTTGTTTTTAGTGCCACCTACTTTTGTTGGTGTTTCCATAAGAGTCTTGGTTTTGTTTCCTGTTAACTTCAGAAATGTCCACTTCTTCTGATGATATGTTTTCTGAACCGGAAACTCTTTTCCTCAGTTCCAGTTTGTAGGTACTATGATCTGTTTAAGATTAGTCATGTCCACACATTTTGTTTGTTTTATGCGCCTGCCACGTTCGAGTTTAGTGCTGAGGTGCATCTGACATCTCACCAGTCTACGGTCAGTCGCTGTGTTGAACCTGTTCAGCACACCGCAGTCTTGAATGACAAATTTCTTGTTACACAGAATAAAATCAATTTCACTTGTCAGCGCTTTGGGATGCTTCGGTGTCCTTTTCCTATGTGTCTTTTTCTTCAAAAAGGATTTCATAATCAAAACCTTTCTGAATCTGCAAACTCTACGAGAGTACTACCACGCTGGTTCCCGTGACAGAATTTACCTACCGAAGTTTCATTCTGTTGCTGTGTGGCTATTTTGGTATCGAAATCACCCATAATCTTCAGTGCTGTGTGCCTGTGTTATTTAGATGGCTAATTTTCTCGTGAAATTCTTCAATTTCTTCCTCAGGATGATTTGTGGTGGGTGCGTATATATATATATATATATATACGCACCCACCACAAATCATCGTATATATATATATATATATATATACTCAAAAGCAGGGATGTAAGGTCAGGTGATGCGTAACATCACAGCCTCTCCTTGACAAATGTCAACCCCGCCTTCTCGTGGTGCATCCTGTTCCCACTAAAGGGGCTCTGACGACCGCCAATAGCGGTATAACTATACCATCGGGATTAGAGGAAATTCTATCCCACACTCACCAACCCGCTTGGCCAGCGTGGTGAGTTATGGCCAAACCCCTCCAAAATGATTCCACAACTTAAATCTTGGCCCTCAGTCTCCGGCAGCTGAAATGTACCTGGCCAAGGCAGCGGCCAGTGCGACATGAAGGCAGAGGGTGCTAAGAATCCCCGGAGGACCGGACTAGGCTGCCATCTGATGCTGACCTTGGCTACGTACAATGGACGCTCCCTATCTTCTGATTCAAGGCTTCTTGAATTGGAAGAGGAACTACAAAGGATCAAGTGGGACATCGTGGGGCTAAGTGAGGTAAGGAGAAAAGGAGAAGATCTCATCGAACTGAAAAGTGGACATCTCTTCTACTATCGTGGGACAGATACTGGCAGAACTAGTGGTGTTGGATTTATAATAAACAAGAAACTGAAGGATAAAGTTGTAGAAGTTGAAAGTTCCTCTGACAGAGCTGCACGACTCGTTATCCAACTCTCGAAAAGATACCAGGCTCAGATTATTCAAACTTATGCACCCACCACAAGTCATCCTGAAGAAGAAATTGAAGAATTTTATGAGGAAATTTGTCATCTAAATAATAAAGGTAAGCAGCACTTGGAAATAATTATGGGAGATTTCAATGCAAAAATAGGGCAACGGCAACAGAATGAAACTTCAGTAGGTAAATTCGGTCACGGCAACAGAAACCAGCGTGGAAATACTCTCGTTGAGTTTGCAGAGGCAGAAGGGTTTTTCATCTTGAACTCCTTCTTCAAGAAAAAGCCACACAGGAAATGGACATGGAGACATCCAAATGGGACGACAAGTGAAATTGATTTTATTATGTGTAACAAAAAATTCGTCATAGAAGACTGCAGTGTGCTAAACACGTTCAACACAGGTAGTGACCATTGATTGGTGAGATGTAAGATGCACCTCAACACTAAACTTGAACTTGGCAAGCTCATAAGACAAACAAAATCTATTGACATAACCACCCTTAAAAAACACCATAATACCTTCAAGTTGGAACTGAAGAACAGGTTCTCTGCTTTAGAAGGCCTAACATCGGAAGAAGTGGACATCTCTGAAGTTAACAGAAAAGTAAACAAAGCTCTTATGGAAACAGCAACAAAATTAGCTGGGTCTAAGAACAAGTTGCATGTAAATAAATTATCAGGAAAAACGAAAATGTTGATGCAAAAAAGAAGAGAGATGAGGACAACTAAAGAAGATGTGACTTCCAAAGTGGAATATATAGAGCTATGCAAGACAGTAAGAAAAAAGTATCACTGAAGACGTAAGAAAATTCAACTGTGAACTAGTGAGGAAAGCAATTGAAAACAACCAAAGCCTAAAGATAGCAAAGGGACATCTCAGTAAGGGAAGAAAACAGATTATGGCACTGAGAAAAAGAAGATGGTTCTGTAACAAGAAATAGAGGCGAAATTTTGACAAGAGTGAAAGATTTCTACTCCAAATTATATGAAAGGGATGATACATGCACTCCAGACATCATGAAAGATACCAGTACCAGAGTTCCTCCAGTCCTTCCAGCAGAAGTTGCACATGCGATCAAGAACATGAAGCGGGGAAAAGCTCCAGGAGAAGATGGAATTACTGTAGACATCATACAAGAAGCAAGTGGAGAAATCGAAACAGTACTCGTCCAAATTTTCACTCGATGCCTTAATGAAGGGAAGATTCCTGAGGATTGGAGCAACGCTACAATGATCCTGCTACATATGATAGGTGACATTGAGGATCTCGGAAACTACAGACCTATCAGCCTCCTATCAGTAGTTTATAAAATCTTCACTAAAGTTCTTTCACACCGCTTGAAGGTAACACTGGACATGGCTCAACCGAGAGAACAAGCTGGATTCAGGAGTGGCTACAGCACAATAGATCATATCCACGTGCTGAGAGAACTAATTGAAAGAGCGAGGAATATGAACTTCCATTGTGCATGGCTTTTATCGATTATGAAAAAGCCTTTGATTCGGTGAAACCATCAGCAGTTACAATGGCTCTGAAAACCTGCGGTATTGAAGATGCATACATTAATATTATTAATAACATCTATGAAAATGCAAGTGCAAAGATTAGGCTGTTTGAAAATACAACACACGTAAAAATTGGAAAGGGAGTGAGACAAGGTGACACCATATCTCCGAAGCTCTTTAATGCCACATTGAAGGGTGTTTTTCAGTCGCTGAGCTGGGAAAACAAGGGGATAAAGATTAATGGAGATTATCTAACCCACCTACGTTTTGCTGATGACGTAGTCATTTTTGCAACTACCCCATCAGAGCTGCAGAGTATGATTCAGGAACTTGCTGACAAGAGTAAAGAAGTGGGATTAAAAATGAACTTTCAGAAGACAAAAGTGATGTTCAATGCTTTTACAAGAAATGAAGATTTATCGATTGATGGAGAAAAGCTGGAGATAACAGACACGTACGTTTATCTTGGACAGCAGATATCAAGTGAGGGTCACATTGATGAAGAAATTAATCGGCGTACAAAACTTGCCTGGAGAGCTTTTGGAAGAAACAGCATAATTTTCAAGAGCAATATGCCATTATGTCTTAAAAGAAAAGTGTTTGATCAATGCATCCTTCCAGTGCTTACGTATGGTGCAGAGACGTGGACCTTAACTAAAAGAGACATACAAAGGCTGCAGACAACTCAAAGAGGCATGGAGAGGTGCATACTTGGTGTAACCAGGAGAGATAAGAAGAGTAACTCGTGGATCCGAAAAATGACAAGAGTGGAAGACATCATGATCAGAGTTAAATCCCTGAAGTGGCAATGGGCTGGACATACTGCCAGAAGGACAGATCATCGATGGACAGCCGAAATTTTAGATTGGATTCCAAGGGACAGGAAAAGACCCAGAAGAAGACCACATGGGAGATGGGTGGATGAAATTCGAAAGTATGCAGGGGTGACATGGAGGAGACTGGCACAAGACAGACCGTTGTGGAGGAAACTTGGGAGACCTTCGTCCAGCAGTGGATTGATAATGGTTGACAATGATGATGATGATGATGATACTCAAAAGCAAGACACATTTTCAACGGAAGCCAAGAGGTAGAGGAAAAAAACCATTGCAAAACAGGCTGAGAAGAACATGTAAGGATACAGAAAGTTTTGTAAATGCTGACTGAGCTTTGGCTTTTTCAAGGACCAGTAAAACCCAGCATTAACACATCTCTACAAAAACCTAGTTATTTTGTTTATTTACGAATTCCTGATGTTTGTTTTCACTTATACATATATATATATATATATATTAATATAATTTGGTGTTTTCCTGATGAGTACAAGTTGGTTTATGTTATTTGTTCATACTTCACTTGTTTATTGTAATGTTTATTGTAACATTTTTACATACAGAGAGTCTTGATATTCTAAATAGGCCTATACTCCTAGTAAACTGCAAACTCTGCGCTACTTGGGTATATTAGCAAATTCTTCCTTTTTTTTCTTTTTTTCCTGTTTGAGAGTTTGTGGTTCCAGTATTATTTATTTATTTGAAAGATGTTGTTGCTTTGTTCTCTTCATTGTGCTTCGCTTTGACCTCATTGAACTGAAAAGTGGACATCTCTTCTACTATCGTAGGACAGATACTGGCAAAACTAGTGGTGTTGGATTTATAATAAACAAGAAACTAAAGGATAAAGTTGTAGAAGTTGAAAGTTCCTCTGACAGAGCTGCACGACTCGTTATCCAACTCTCGAAAAGATACCAGGCTCAGATTATTCAAACTTATGCACCCACCACAAGTCATCCTGAAGAAGAAATTGAAGAATTTTATGAGGAAATTCGTCATCTAAATAATAAAGGTAAGTAGCACTTGAAGATAATTATAGGATATTTCAATGCAAAAATAGGGCAACGGCAACAGAATGAAATTTCAGTAGGTAAATTTGGTCACGGCAACAGTAACCAGCGTGGAAATACTCTCGTTGAGTTTGCAGAGGCAGAAAGGTTTTCTATCTTGAACTCCTTTTTCAAGAAAAAGCCACACAGGAAATGGACATGTAGACATCCAAATGGGACGAAAAGTAAAATTGATTTTATTATGTGTAACAAATAATTCGTCATAGAAGACTGCAGTGTGCTAAACGAGTTCAACACAGGTAGTGACCATAGATTTTTGAGATGTAAGATGCACCTCAACACTAAATTCGAACGTGGCAAGCTCATAAGACAAACAAAATGTATTGACATACCCAACCTAAAAAAACACCATAATACCTTCAAGTTGGGACGGAAGATCAAATTCTCTGCTTTAAAAGGCCTAACATCGGAAGAAGTGGATATTTCTGAATTTAACAGAAAAGTAACCAAAGCTCTTATGGAAACAGCAACAAAATTAGCTGGGTCTAAGATCAAGTTGTATGTGAGCAAATTATCAGGAAAAACCAAAATATTGATGCAAAAAGAAGAGAGATGAGGACAACTAAAGAAGATGTGACTTCCAAAGTGGAATATATAGAGCTATGCAAGACAGTACGAAAAAGTATCACTGAAGCCGTAAGGAAATTCAACTGTGAACTAGTGAGGAAAGCAACTGAAAACAACCAAAGCCTAAAGATAGCAAAGGGACATCTTAGTAAGGGAAGAAAACAGATTATGGCACTGAAAAAAGAAGATGGTTCTGTAACAAGAAATAGAGGCGAAATTTTGACAAGAGTGAAATATTTCTACTCCAAATTATATGAAAGAGACGATGCATTTACTCCAGACATCATGAAAGGTACCAGTACCAGAGTTCTTCCAGTCCTCCCAGCAGAAGTTGCACATGCAATCAAGAACATGAAGCGGGGAAAAGCTCCATGAGAAGATGGAATTACTTTAGATATCATACAAGAAGCAAGTGGAAAAATCGAAACGGTACTCGCCCAAATTTTCACTCAATGCCTTAATGAAGGGAAGATTCCTGAGGATTGGAACACCGCTACAATGATCCTGCTACACAAAAAAGGTGACATTGAGGATCTTAGGAACTACAGACCTATCAGCCTCCTATCAGTGGTTTATAAAATCTTCACTAAAGTTCTTCCACACCGTTTGAAGATAACAATGGACATGGCTCAACTGAGAGAACAAGCTGGATTCAGGAATGGCTACAGCACAATAGATCATATCCACGTACTGAGAGAACTAACTGAAAGAGTGAGGGAATATGAACATCCACAGTGCATGGCTTTTATCGATTATGAAAAAGCCTTTGATTCGTTGAAACCATCAGCAGTTACAAAAGCTCTGAAATCCTGCGGTATTGAAGATGCATACATTAATATTATTAATAACATCTATGAAAATGCAAGTGCGAAGATTCGGCTGTTTGAAAATACAACACACATAAAAATTGGAAAGGGGGTGAAACAAGGTGACACCATATCTCCGAAGCTCTTTAATGCCCATTGGAAAATGTCTTTCAATCACTGAACTGTGAAAACAAAAGGATAAAGATTAATAGAGATTATCTAACCCACCTTCGTTTTGCTGATGAGATAGTCATTTTTGCAACTACCCCATCAGTTCTGCAGAGTATGATCCAGGAACTTTCTGAAAAGTGTAAAGATGTGGGATTGAAAATGAACTTTCAGAAGACAAAAGTGATGTTCAATGCGTTTACAAGAAATGAAGATTTATTGATTGATGGAGAAAAGCTGGAGATAACAGACACGTACGTTTATCTGGGAAAGCAGATATTAAGTGAGGGTCACATTGATGAAGAAATTAATCGGCGTACAAAACTTGCTTGGAGAGCTTTTGTAAGAAACAGCGTAATTTTCAAGAGCAATATGCCATTATGTCTTAAAGGAAAAGTGTTTGATCAATGCATCTTTCCAGTGCTTACGTATGGTGCAGAGAGGTGGATTTTAACTAAAAGAGACATACAAAGGCTGCAGACAACTCAAAGGAGCATGGAGAGGTGCATGCTTGGTGTAACCAGGAGAGACAAGAAGAGGAACTCGTGGATCCGAAAAATGACAAGAGTGAAAGACATCATGATCAGAGTTAAATCCCTGGAAAGGCAATGGGCTGGACGTACTGCCAGAAGGACAGACCATCGAATGACAGTCGAAATTTTAGATTGGATTCCAAGGAACAGGAAAAGACCCAGAAGAAGACCACATGAGAGATGGGTGGATGAAATTCGAAAGTATGTGGGAGTGACAAGGAGGAGACTGGCACAAGACAGACCGTTGTGGAGGAAACTTGGGGAGACTTTCGTCCAGCAGTGGATTGATAATGGCTGACAATGATGATGATGATATATATATATATATCATCATCATCATCATTGTCAACCATTATCAATCCACTGCTGGACGAAGGTCTCCCAAGTTTCCTCCACAACGGTCTGTCTTGTGCCAGTCTCCTCCATGTCACCCCTGCATACTTTCGAATTTCATCCACCCATCTCCCATGTGGTCTTCTTCTGGGTCTTTTCCTGTCCCTTGGAATCCAATCTAAAATTTCAGCTGTCCATCGATGATCTGTCCTTCTGGCAGTATGTCCAGCCCATTGCCATTTCAGGGATTTGCTCTGATCATGATGTCTTCCACTCTTGTCATTTTCGGATCCACGAGTTCCTCTTCTTATCTCTCCTGGTTACACCAAGCATGCACCTCTCCATGCCCCTTTGAGTTGTCTGCAGCCTTGTATGTCTCTTTTAGTTAAGGTCCACGTCTCCGCACCATACGTAAGCACTGGAAGGATGCATTGATCAAACACTTTTCTTTTAAGACATAATGGCATATTGCTCTTGAAAATTATGCTGTTTCTTCCAAAAGCTCTCCAGGCAAGTTTTGTACGCCGATTAATTTCTTCATCAATGTGACCCTCACTTGATATCTGCTGTCCAAGATAAACGTACGTGTCTGTTATCTCCAGCTTTTCTCCATCAATCGATAAATCTTCATTTCTTGTAAAAGCATTGAACATCACTTTTGTCTTCTGAAAGTTCATTTTTAATCCCACTTCTTTACTCTTGTCAGCAAGTTCCTGGATCATACTCTGCAGCTCTGATGGGGTAGTTGCAAAAATGACTACGTCATCAGCAAAACGAAGGTGGGTTAGATAATCTCCATTAATCTTTATCCCTTGTTTTCCCAGCTCAGTGACTGAAAAACACCCTCCAATGTGGCATTAAAGAGCTTCGAGATATGGTGTCACCTTGTCTCACTCCTTTCCAATTTTTATGTGTGTTGTATTTTCAAACAGCCTAATCTTTGCACTTGCATTTTCATAGATATTATTAATAATAATTTCTTAACATTGTTTCGTCATTTTGTTATTAACTTTATTTTTTTTTTTTTATTTTTTTTTATCTGAAGGTTTTTGGCCCTATTTGTTTGTTAAATATATATATATATATATTTAACAAACAAATAGGGCCAAAAACCTTCAGATAAAAAAAAAAAAAAAAAAAAATAAAGTTAATAACAAAATGACGAAACAATGTTAAGAAAATATTTTTTAAAATATTTACTCAGAACCCCTGGACCAATCTACAGGGAAAGAACTTGGGTATATTAGCAAATTCTTCCTTATTTTCTTTTTACCAGTTTACATCAAAATTTACAGAACAAAATTTCAAATTGGATGTCCATTATTGCTTTTTGAGATTTTTGCATTCTCATGAAACCTGAACTGAACTTGTGTGCTCAGGGACTCTGGATGTCTCTCCCTGAAGAGTGATCCTGGGGTTCTGAGTAAATATTTTTATAAATATTTACTTAACATTGTTTCCTCATTTTGTTATTCACTTAAGTTTTTTTTTTATCTGAAGGTTTTTGGCCCTATTTGTTTGTTTATGAGGGTAGATTGCTTGTATGTTAATATTCTTTTACATATATATTGCAGTCACCCGTCCCTAACTTAGGGCACTTGTTGCCAAGAACAGAAAGAGAGCCAGTGCCGTGAAGCAAACACAACACAAGAACCCATCTCAGACGAATGGTCAGAAGACCATTGCGCCACCAGGCCGGCTGGTAAGAGTAACATGCAATTAGTTGATGTATTGGCGACGAGAGTGACTCGTTGCAAAACTTCGCACATTTAAATACATATCGAAGACGAATGCAGTATAACTATATTATCTGCCAGTTAAAAGCATTTGTACATCTCGAGATTTTGAAGCTACCTTGGTGTACGATAGTGTCCTAAATAATCGGTGACAGAAATCCCAGACAAATGAAAAGACGTGTGTGTAATATTAGCAAAACCTACGATTAGATGTTAAGGTCGAACTAATTGTCGTTGATAATAAATCTAATCGCAAACGTTTTGACTCATCAGATGTTCTTATTCCTTGATTTTAGACCTAAAAACTGAATATATGCTCCCCACGTTGCATTACCGGATGAGTTCAAAGTTTATCGGTTCCAGGGACAGGGAATGATGGAAAAAGATTCTTTTGAGGAAGGAGTCATTTTCTCCATATTCTCTCAGATATTTGGATGTTATTTTGAAGGAATTCAGAACACCGCGTACGTGGTGAATATTATCACAATCTTAACCCTTGAATTAGACTGAACGAACTAACTCGAGTTAGCAAAATGGGTTTAAATTAAATCAAACGAATGCATTTGCTGTCGAAGAAGTAGGCCGAAGGCGGCTCGAACGAGTTAACCACCGCATCAAAAAGCGTTACTTTCCTTTTTGCTTTGTTAATCAAAGAAGTCAATTAGGGGAACGATTGAAACTAATCCTTTCTAACTTATTACTTTCTAAAAGTGTTCTAACAATGGCAACGAACCTAATAAAGAAGAAAGGTGTTTGAGTCACATGATTCTTACCCAAGAGTATTATATGCGTGTCGGGGGTGTGGGGGGGGGACTAGCTTCTCCCCATCGTACTTTGGTTTATTAAGTAGAGAATAAAGGACATGAAGGCAGCGCATATCACCAATAACAGCTTTATGGTCGGTACTGCTGAGATGAGAGGGGAAAGGAATTGTTTTACGGTATCTTTCGAAAATCCTGGCTGTTAAGTGAATATTTATGATTGGGGAGCGCAGAAAGATTTGGGAACCATTTGGTTAAGGTACATCCGCCACTTAAATGGTTAAAGTTAAGAAAAAGGTTGTGACGTATAAAACTCATGTAACCTTCGGCTTTAGTTGCTAGTCTCTCACGTAAAATTTTGATTTTCTCTCGCTATAATTTCTGAAATAGACGTTATGTCGGAATTCCCAAGAGCTTATTTCTTCAGGAATTCACTGACAGTCAGTCAAGTCGGGTAACGAAATATACATATATAAACGACCTTGCTGCTCTTGAAGGGTGGTCGATTCGTCTACTGTCGTCAAACTAATTGTCAGTGAGCTAAATCGTCGACTTCAGTCATCAACGACCTTTTCAGTGTTGAGTTTTCAAGTTGCCTCGTGAGAATTGCGTTGAACGTTTCCCGTTAGCCATTTTTTTCTAATAATGTTTTAAAGATTTGTTAAAATTGATATCATCATTCTTCAAGTTAATTGTCAAAAAACTGTAGTGTCTTATGCTTTGTGTGTGAAGCTTCATATTGGAACGGCAGAATAAACATATTAAAACGAGATCTTAAGTAATAAGTCAATCCTTTTCTATCAAGTTTACTCTAATGATAATCATTTGAACCCTGAGTAACATTATAATATGTAGTGGTAAGTGGCATCATGGCTTGGATTGATTTTCGTATTTGCCCTGGGTCGACTGGTCATTTGTCTTTAATTCTTACCGTTGCTAGCGTTCAGAAGAAATTGCACTCTGAAAGATGGGAAAATATTACCTGAGTACTGCAGAATTTTCCAACGCAATAGTTTTAAATTTCTGCTGAGCGTGGCTTTTCTTCGTACCATTTGATCAGAATAAAGTTATTCACATTTCTCTAATCAACAGATTGCTTCCCTGTCTTAATCTTATCGAACATCTATGGAATACATTAGTCAAGACCACTTAGAGTCAACTTCATTTTTTTCGAGGTAAAATAAACAAATAATCATTATATTGCACAAATTATAAATATGATGTTTAATCAAGACATTAGTTGTTCTGCAGAACAAGAATTTGGAAATTGTCACTCTATTTACTGTAAGATATTGCACTGGCTCTGAATTGGCGGTTGTACTCTCCACATTTATTTGATAAGAATTCCACTTGCTTCTTGAGTATGGGAAGAAATTCATACCTACTCGACAGTTTTCTTTCTCAGTATTTCTCTTATTTTCACAAATAATCAGTATAGCGTTAAAGTATCCCAAAATTTGTCACCACAAGTGTTCAGGGAGAGAAAGAAGATTACTAATTCCTTATTTGATATTTTTTTCAGATTACCGATTTCCATGTAGGACGTTGCAAATATTTTATTTCTTTAACAAATTAATTGTTCTCTAGAACATACCAAATGAAGAGCGATCAAAAGAAATAAGAATTCCTTCGTAGAAGAAAAATGTCGGATATTTAAAACGAATAAAACAAATCACTGCGGTGTTACGGGGGAAAGAAGTTTATCATGAAAGACAGGTGATGATGGCTGGTCTAAATTCTAATTTTTGAATATTCGGCAAGTGCAGAACTCGCGATTTCTGAATTTTTCATACACGTTTCATTTACTAAATCAGCTAACCATTTTACAGAAAGAAAGAACAGAAAAGAAAAAGGAAAGTTTCGAAAAATATGATATGCTGAACTCTGAAGAGATCTGCCGTTCACGAGCTGGAAAGAAGCAAAAATGGAGTTTACATAATCCTACATTTTATAGATAATTACTAGAGAATTATTGAGACTTCTCTGCTTATTTGGTTCAGTGTACCTCTGTTTCAAAATTCTAGAAATGTGTCAACTACAATGCATTATAACATCTGAGCTTTCATGAACAACAGAACTAACAAGAAAATTGACACCGGATTTTCGGGTGTAATGAGCATGTCTTTTGAATCCGTTCTGACGCAAATTAAATTTATCAAAGCTATTCAAAGTCAATGGAACCGGTATGGAAAACAATAGTATCTGACGGAAAAAGAAGTTTTTCAATCGGGTTTTTAATCCCTCAGATATTGCTGTAAACGGAATCGTGAGCTTACGCCGTTTCGTTGCAGACTTGTGCGTTAAGAAAAAACATGAATTTATATGAGAAACATTTCGCACCGGAAACGCTCTCCAACATAGAAAGACTTTTTCAAATAGGGCTCTTAGAAACAAAGATATCGACAAAAATAAGATGTGACTTTACGTCCCCTGGTGGGAAAACCATGCATTATTTTAGGAAGAAAGTATTCTCAAAAGGTTTTTCCATATGAGCGGTATCAGTCCAAGAAAAAAAAATTTAGCCGAGTTTTCAGGAGTCCAGATTTTGCTACAAATACATCAGAAGCAGAAATTAACAATTTTGCCCTCTGGTGGCAAAACCATTCCTTACCAAACATTAGAAATATGTGAAAAATATTTTCCATCAGATCTTGTATGCGATACAGGAAGAAGTTTTCAAATCGGAGTTTTAGAAGCAGAAAAAACGTAGAAAAGGCAATTTACTTTTGTGCCCCTAGCGGAAAGTCTATGACTTACTTGAAAATTTTGAATTTATAGGAAAATCATTCCGCATCAGAAACACTATCCAACAAAGAAGGAATTTTTCAAATCGGACTCCTAGAAGTAGCGATATTGACAAAAATAAATGTACATCTACGCCCCCTGGTGTAGAAACCATGCATTATTTCAAGAAGAAAATGTTCCTAAAAAGTTTGTCGGCATGAGTAGTATCGGTCAACAAACGACTCTTTCTGCAATCGAGATTTTAGAAGCTCATATTTTGCTGCAAATACATCAGAAGCGGAAATTAAGGCTTACGCCACCTGGTGGCCAAACGATTTTTTACAAAAATTAGAAATTATGTGCAAAGGATGAGGAGCTGTATCCGGTGCAGAAAGAATTTTTCAAATCGGAGATTTAGAAGCAGAGATATAGGGGAAAGCAATTGACATTTACGCTTCCTAGCGGAAAGTCTACGAATTACTTGAAAATTTTGAAATCATATGAAAAACATGTCACTCTGGAAACACTATCCAACGATGAAGGAATTTTTTAAATCGGACTCCTTGAAGTAGAGATATTGAAAAAATATATATATATACTTCTACGCCTCCTGGCGTAGAAACCATGCGTTATTTTAAGAAGAAAAGGTTTCTAAGAGGTTTGTCGACATGAGTAGTATCGGTCTACAAACGACGATTTTTTTCAATCGAGAATTTAGAAGCTCATACTTTGCTGCAAATACATCAGAAGCGGAAATTAAGATTTACGCCCCCTGGTGGCCAAACCATGTTTTTTACAAAAATTAGAAATTATGCGCAAACGATTTCTCATCAGGAGATGTATCCGGTGCAGAAAAAAGTTTTGAAATCGGATGTTTAGAAGCACAGAGAGGCCTATAAGGGAAAACGCAATTTACCTCTACGCCCCCTAGCGGAAAGTCTATGAATTACTTGAAAATTTTTAAATTATACGAAAAACATGTCACACTGAAAACACTATCCAACAAAGAAGGAATTTTTCAAATCGGACTCCCAGAAATAGAGATATTGACAAAAATAAGATATACATCTACGCCCCCTGGCGGAGAAACTGTGGAATATTTTAAGAAGAAAATATTCCGAAAAGGTTTATCAATGTGAGTGGCATCAGTCCACGAAATAAGTTTTTCAATCGATATTTTAGAAGCTCAGATTTAGTCGAGTTTTCAGGATCCCAGATTTTGCTACAAATGCATCAGAAGCAAAGATTAACACTTACGCCCCCTGGTGGCCAAAGTATTATTTACCAAAAATTTGAAATTATATGCAAAAAAAGTTTCTATCAGGAGGTGTATCCCCTGAAAAAAAAAATAATTTTACATCGAAGTTTTAGAAGAAGAGTTATCGGGAAAAGTGTAATTTACTTTTACGCCCCCTAGCGGAAAATCTATGGATAATTTGAAAAAGTAACTATATCTAAAATACTCTTCGACATAAATGGAATTGAAAGATAAAATAATTTTTTCAATCGGATGTTTAGAAGAAAATATGTGGAATAAAACTTATTTTTGAATTTGACATCATCTGCATTTACGCCTTCTAGCGGAGAAATTGTACATCGTAAAAAAATAAATAAATGAATGATCATCATTCGCATATTTCAGGCTTCCCAATGCAAAAGAATTTTTCAAATCGGACTAAAAGTTGCAGAGATATCGTGGGTACAGGAGGACGGACAACCCGGTAACATAAGCACGATCGTTTTTTACAAAAGACGTGCTAAAAAAGAAATAATTTTGTGAAGAAGTTTTGGGTCTTTGGATTTAGATGGTGTACTAGTTTTCAGAAGAGATTGCTAATTATTTAAAAACGAATACCAGTTTGAAAAAGTAGAGACATAGAAGTAGCAATTGTGATAGCTGCCCGGAATGTGAATTTTTTTTTATTTTATTCTACCTTTGGATTTTTATTTTATTCTACTTTTATTCTATTTTCCTTGTTTCTTCTTTCACACCTTGTTTCTTCTTTCACTTTCTCGTATATTATCATGAGGAATTACAAAGAAGCTTGGCTATAGGTTCACTGATCTGCTTAAACAATCTGTAGAATCTGAGTCAGCAATTCATATGCAACGAAAATGCATTATACCACACCACTTGATGATAAATTAATCAAGCTGGGGTGTAATCAGTTTAAATATTCTGGAAGTGTTGATTTGCAGAAGACTCGAGGCATTCACAGGAAAATCAGACAAACGCATTCTTATAAAAAATATTTTACAGATATGAAGAAATAAGGTACTAGATCTAGCCTGGAGTTGCCCCACTGCTAAGAACATGTTTTAAATTTTTAAATGTAGATCATGTAAGTTGCACGTCTTTTATCTTTTCACTCCAATTCACAACAATTATAGGTGAAAACATGGAAGAAGAAGAAAAACAATTTTAAAAAATTATTTCACAAGTAAAAATTTGAACTTTGTATTCCGTACTGAAATTCATAGTAATTGCTACTTCTGTAGTAAAATTTTTAATGCACAGTTGCCTTTAATATTTGGACATTCTTCTGCATGAACTCTACTTTTCGTACCTTATGACTTTTGAAACCCAGATCACTGGAATTCGATGATTTCTGAAGGAATTTCTTTTGGAAAAAAATGCAGATCTTCTATGAGTGAATAAAGACATCTGAAATTTGTAATCTCAGCGTAAACTACAGTAGAATAAAGCTCTGCAGAATACCTCAAAGCTGGTACACAAAAGATAAGGTCCGACTGTGCTCCACGTGAGTATGTAAAACGCACGATCACAGAATTAAAAATAAAATCTTGCCCATCTATGGATTGGTGACTACTATTTCATAAGTTGGTAAATACCCATATACTTTAGGTTTTGTCCATAAACAATTTTAAACATACTTAGTTCTTTAAAACTTTAATGAGTTCCATAAGCATCGTAAGCTTGGAAGAGCCCGTTTGTTCTTAATTGTGTCACGGTTTTCAAAAAGGAAGTAAACCAGACGTGAGAACAAGTACAATGCTCATGTTTCATAAGCAATTCGAGCCGAGTCGCAAAAGTTATAAGAGTTGATAGGAACGTCAGGCGCCGTTAACGAGTTCTGCCTCATTGGTATTGGGATAAACTGCTCGTAGGAAGTTAAAAGAGCCAACACTTGCAAACGATATTTTGAGAAATACATCAAGAGTGTTTTAATTTAATCGCTGGTATCAAACGAAAAGATAAAGGTGAGCACGATTCAGTTCGTTCATTCATGTATTAAAACAATTCCCCTAATCTTCGAAGCGCAAATGATGAAAGAGAAACATCACGATTTCATACTAGATTAAGTTAAGCAAACTGACAACGACATGTACGCGTACAATGAAATTACTCAGTAGAAAGGATTTTATATTTTGTGTCATAAGCGAAGCAAGTATTTTTTAAATGAAAGATGGCTTTATTAAACTGTATTTTGGAGACTTCAGATACTAGTAAAAGAACAGCAGCTATTTAAAAGTGCAAGTTTCGTCTCCGAGTCTAGCATGAATTAATGAGCACGCAGAGTGTTGTCTAGAACAGGTTTGACTTCAAAGCACAGCGCAGTAGCATTCCAAATTTCGGTGCATACCCGCAGGTGTGGAAGTGGTTTTTTTCCAGGAGCCAATTTGCCTGCCTGTTTAATGAGGGCAATGAATGAGTTTAACAAACGCTCTGAGTTGTGCCCAGGACTACAAGATAAGAGGTAGAAAAGCATTTTTAAGAAAACAGCGTCGTTAATTAATAAATACCCACTATGCTGATTTAATTTTAGGATGTTTAGAATGAGTTTCAGTAAGCAGTGCAGAAAAAGTCCAAGGATGTGCTAACAAATATATTGTTTTCCACACATCTTTGAAACTATCACCATTAATTTATTTTTCAATTTATTGAATTTTTCTGAAATACTATTTCACGTACTTCGTTAAACCGATTGCAAACATTTTGTTCCTTTACTGATTTTTTTAACACATTACCATTACACCTTTATAGTCTTGAAAAATATTAATTTGAGGTTGATATTAAAGCAGCGGAATTATTTCCTGTCAGAAACTATGGAAACCAAAAAAAGTCCTAACTGTTAAGAATAAAATTTTCTATTATAGGGAGACACTTTACTGTTGCCACATACAAAAGGGAGCTGCTGTATGTACGAATTTCCCCAAAACATAATTCAAAATTAATTGTTTTTCCCACATGCGAAACCGGAACGACATCCATCGATATACTTTGTGGAGTTCTTTCTGTCTGTGTGCCCTTCAAAGCCTTTCACGTCCCGGTGTCACCATCACTCTCTGCTCTCACGTTGAAAAAAATAGAACCTTTTTTCAAAACATATAGGCAAAATGAACTGTAATGACTATGTAAATAAGCATTTTTTGAGGAAATGTAAATGAATACATGTTTAGAATTTTTAATACATATTTTTCACAATTCAGAAAATGAATCACTTTTAATGAGAATTAGGATTGAGTACCAAACTCACATACTTCAATAAGAAGCCTCAAAATCTTCGAAATTATTTCGCTGCAGCTACCTGAGATTTAATTTCGTATTTTTTGTACAAAGCGATTGTTTGTAGCTGATATCAAAATTTTTCGAAGATTTGGCTCTGAAGAAATGGAATTATCAACGCATTTCAATCCTTTTCACACAGTATCTAAATATGAAAATATACGAATGCTCAGTAAAGGAAATATTCAAATTTTGCTCTCAATAATTTTACCCAATATAGGAATATAAAAGATTTCAGCCCTTTTCGCACAGCACCCAGATACAGCAGCTTCCACTCCGACCCATAAGTTTTCTTGGAAGAAAAAACAGGAGAGGGGTACACCACTTCACCCCCCCCCCGCAAAAAAAAACACCTCTTTCAACAAACACTAACTACTCGTTACTACTGGGTATCTGAAAACGGAATTTCTAAGTGACGGAAGAAATAGAAGAAAACATCAGAAAGAACTGCACATTTCCCCAGAATGACACTGAAAACAGAACAAGCCCACAACAAAACTAGAAACAAATAAACCACATTAGCAGTCCCTCCGTTCAACGATGACGTACGTAAAACAACAGGCTTATACTTTATATTGCGTTCACACATCATCAGGTTCCTTTGCTGCTGAATGGACTGGCGGCATACATTAGAATTCTCAGCAGGAAGAGCAACAGTCTGGGTGTCCCCCAATTCAAAGGGTAGAGGGGACGTTCCCAGCTCCCGGGTAGAATTTTCACGAACCCTTCTACGCAGCATTCAGGGAAGAGAGCAAATTGGATGGGCGGCGTCGTCAAATCGTGCCCACAACTGTCGCCTACAACACGGGTTATAAATAAGCTCGTGACTAGCCAATTACGCGATTCTGGTGGTGTGAGATGGTAAAGGTGCATAATAAAAGTAGAAATCAATAAAGAAAATCTGCAGGTCCATGTCTAATGATGTCATAAGGACTCTTGATTTTTAAAACCACTAAAAATATGCGATATTTAGATACCTTATATCTTTGAACGCGTTTTTAAATCCGTTTCATATACTTGTAGAGATGGGTCCTCTTTTCCAAAATATTTCATTGATATCGGAAATTATTTGTTTACATAAAAGAAAAATATGCTTTTATTCAGTTTCAGTGCGGAAAGCATAGAGAATCTTGCGAGTATATAAGGCCAAGAAGAATTTTCTCCCTCAGTTCTGGGCTGCGGGTGGCCTAGTGGTCAGTGTTCGTGACTGCCATGGAGACAACCTCAGGTTCGATCCTGGGCAGGTACGAACGTTCGAACCACTAAATACCCGCCGTGCGTCCGATGGGCACATTAAGCCGTCGGACCCCGTGTACTGGCCCCCTCCCTCTTTCTACCTCGCTTCCGTGTCACTTTCCTATCGGGTACTCTAGCCCAGATCTCCTAGCTTCCTATTTCTAAAGGGTTGTTTAAGACCTGGGGTCAGACACTCCCTTCCTAAAACATCTTCTACACATGATATATGATCTCCCTCAGTTCTGGAACATGATTCCAGAAATGGCAGATAAGCAGTAGACAAAAGTAAATAAATAAATAAATACTCTTCTTACGCAAGATTCGAATCTGGGTCCTTGTATTAGGCAAGCAGTTTGACAGCATTATTGAGGCACAGAGTAGTAACAAGTCCTTCATGTAATTATTTCCGCGGTTTAACGAGCATGCTTTAATTATTATAATTATTACTATTATTATATTTGATTTGATTTTGTCATCTACACCAATGGCATGGTCCACTTGTTAGTGCGGACATAAATAAAGTCAAGTAAAGACATAATCACTCATGGTTTAAAAATCGTAATACGATGTGACACGTATTAAAAATCACTGCTTCTTGGATTTTGGGAGTTACATGTTGTAGCCCTAAAGCATCAAGCTGAGTTATAAGAGTCTGAGGGATTATACCAGTTGCAGATATAATTAGTGGAGGTATATGAACTGTTTTCAGCTTCCACATCTGTTAAAACTCTGTAGTCAGTTCCACATACCTGTTGATTTTTGTTGTATAGATAGTCTGAAAATTACGGTTCACCGGTACCGATATTTATATTTCATTATATTATTACGATATGTCGATAATGACTGTTTGCTTCTGTCTTTTGGCGTACAGCACTATGTCTGGACGATTGGCAGAGATGATTACGTCTGTTTTAATCTCACGCTCCCAATATAATTTTGTATTGTTTATTATCTAGTGCCTTAGCGGTTTGATATTTATAGTACTGTGCTTCTAACACGGATATCAGGGAAAAGGACGCAAAATCGCACGACTGCAAGGGATGACAGATACTTCTACAAAATGGCAGTGACCGATCGAACAGCGACACCCACGGTCTTAGCGCAGCAGTGGAGCAATGTCATAGGTCAGGCTTTGTCTTTCGCAAAGTTCGACGTCGTCTGCTTAACAAAGGACTGGTCACTATCAGTTCATTGCTGCGTATTCCTTTGACCCTCAATCACAGCCGCCTCAGTCTGTAATGGGGTCTCAAACACAGGCACTGGCGCCCTGATTGGCAACAGGTCGTTCTTTCTGACGAGTCATGATTCAATTTGATGCATCATAATGGTCGCATACATGCTCGAAGTTGTCGTGATGAACGACACATTGCAGTTTCATACCGGTCCAACGCCAAGCGTCATTGTTTTGGGCACCATTGGGTTTAGTTCGTGATGTTGCCTGATACAAACTGAGGAAGCTCTCAACAGCCAACAGTACATCAGGGATGTTTTAGAAAGGCAGAGGTGATACCCTTCTTTCAGAGTTTTCCTGGCGCTATATTCCAGCAGGACAATGCTCGGCCGCATCTGGCGCGGAATGTCCAACAACTCTTCTATGAAAGGCAGATACAGCTTCTTTCCTGGCCACTACGTTCGCTGAATATGCCACCTATCGAACATGTCTAGGATATAATAGCTAAGCGATTGGTCCGTCAAGTGCATGCGCCAGTCACCACAAATGAAATCTGGTTTCGCATAGAAGCAGTCTGGCAAGCAATATCACGAACCTCTTCCATTCAATGTTACTCCGTATGAAGGGTGTTATTGTTGCTCGAGGTGACTTCACACGATACTGAGTTTTGAAGTGAAAAATTATGATATAGCTCTACAAATGTAACTAGTCATATCCTGTAACATGAGGAATCTGTGATATAAAATTTCGTTTGAATGGCTCAGTTCTTTCTTGGAGCTGCAATTTTCACAGACAGTAGTGTAATTGTTTGTCTGGATTACTTTGGCAATTGGTTGAAATATAGCAAAACCTGTAAAGCGCGGAAGTTAACTGAAAAGTTCAGTTACAGTGTGAAATAGTTACCCGCAGTTGAACATTGTTACGCAATATTCACAGCGATACAGATGTGTGAAATGTTCTGAAGGGTTCATTAGGTGTTCAAAAAGTCCGTGTTCTAATGTACAATACTTTTAGTGAATGTGAATTTGCAGAATTTTTCTGCAGGTTGAACACATCCATGTATGTCATTGCTCCAATTTTTAGTACTATTCATCATACGAGTATAGGAGGATCTTAATAATATGGTGCCCACTGGGGTATAAGGCATCTGCATATTCCACAGCTGCCAAGTAGCATAACAGAGAATTCCGTGATGGCAACGATTCTTGCGATGATCATTCCAGATAATTCTCACATCCACCTCTGTGGACATTTACCAAGTAAATGACTTCGTGATTCAAGAAAATAATAGACTGCTCGGTGAATAGTTGAGTCTGTAGGTCATAGCATGACAAAATTTTGACAGTTCTGACAAATGTTTTTAAGCAGAAACAGGAAAATGCATGATGGGTTCCACGAATGATAGCAGATGACACGAACTAATATGTGTCATCAATTTGAACATGCTACGTGTAGACTTAATAAATTTCTAGTCCTGGATTGTTATAATGAATAAAGCATGGGTTCATCACTTTGAGGGACACAGAGAAAAAAACAGACTAATGTGGAAGCATACATGTACTCCGCCTGTCATGAATTTTCGCGTTGCTCCTCTAAACGGCAACGTGATATTTTCAGTATCCTGGGGTAAAAAAGGCACTATCACGATTCACAACCTGGAATAAAGCGATACTGCCACTGGTGTATACTACGACAGCTTTGCGTCCGTGAAGCAAACGAGGCGTGGAAAAGGATGTGTAATTCGGTGCATTGCCTTGAGGTGCCTTTCTCCTTCAAAACAATGCACCAAGTCAGACCTCCTAGATTGCAAACACCATCATACAGACTGCAGGACCCGAGCTGCTTCAGCGCTGACCCTATTTTCCAGAATTTTCTCATATTAAATTTGTTCCCCAAATTGAAGAAAAACATCCATGGGAAACAATAATCGTCCGACTTTCAGGTTATCGACACTGTGGATGTGTGTCTGGAAGACCGAGATAAAGATTTTATTTTCGCCGGAATTAAAGCCCTAGAGCATCTGCAGTAAAGAGGGTTGTAGTGGCTCAGAACGTCATGAAGGTACAACATTCTTGTGTATATACACACACATGACCAAAACCTAAGCACGAACAACATTTTCACTGATTGCGCATACATACGTAGTTTAATCACTGATGTTTACATAGAGTAATACATGTCATTTAAGAAGACATCGTATCACATAACTTCGATTCATCTAATACAGGGTTCCCTGCTTCCTGAGTATGCAGTCCTGGTATAACCCCCGGTAACTAATTCCAGAATAACGCAGCGATGTACTGTCCAGAAACACCTACAGGTAAACCAGTATGAGGTATGCCCTTCTCTAACAGATACGAACGTTTGACACCGGTGTGACACACTGAAAACCAGATTGTTGAGCAGTTCCTGAAGCAGAGCTTAACACTCCTCCATCAGTGCTCTTCGAGCTCAGGAATATTTCCTGGTGGAGGCGTCTTCTCAGTTAGATGTTTCTTCAAAGCAACCCAAGCATGCTGTATTGGGTTGAGGTCAGGGGAGTATGCTGACCACTCCATTTGATGGATATCTTCTTCCTCAAGGATTTCAGCCACAGTCGCTGAATGATGGGGGCGAGCATAATCATTCATCGAACCCGAGTTCGATGGACGATAATGCTCGACGGAACAAGCGAACATGACGGAGGATGACACCATTAGAGTACCATTCACCGGTCATTGACTTTGTTCTCTCAGCTGCAACTCGGTACGGCCATTGACCGTAATGCCGGCCCAGATCATGATTCCTCCAACACAATTTCGATCCTTTTTTTAACGACGTCCTTTTAACGGTACTGTGTATTACGTTTCCACCAAATGTACTGACGCCCAGAATCGGACATTAAACTGAATCTGCTGTCAACTGTTAATAAAATGCTGATCCATTTATCATTTACCCAACCACTGTGTTCTCAACACCATTGCAACCGGACCTGTTTGTGTCACAGTTTTAAAGGTTCAAATTTAACAGGTTTACGTACATTGAGCCTTCCAACAGTCACAAGTCATTCCACCGTTTGGCACGCGACACGTGTCCAAGTACTGGCAAACAGCTGATTACACAATTGACAACACGACTCCGACGATTCCGTTTTGCAGATAGCACCAAATAACGGCCATCTGATGCTGTGGTGCATAACGAAGTAAATTTCTCCGTCATTTTTGGTCTACGCCGGGAATCGAACCCGAGTCCGCTTATTCCGGAACAAGTCGCTCTACCAACTGAGCTACGCAGACGTTCATTCTGACTGTTATCTGCCTTTATGTCGTGTGCGTCCTGCTGGTAGGTACGTCACAGGTGCATCGTGGTCGACCATCGCCAATACGTCTAGAGGCATTTCAAGATGTGCAGTACTTTGACCACAACCTTGACACAATGCTGTGATCGATTCCCAATTAATTTGTCACACCGGTCACCGTACGCCTTCTTTCAGTTTACCGATGCACAGACCACGTTAAAACTCACTCAGGCGATGTTTTTCTGCCATGTTTACTTCGCCTTTCTAGTATGTTTCCACTACACCACAAAACACCACTGAAATCACAGACTGCACTAGCACAGGGACTACTCACAACAAGCGTTCACCGACTATTCACCGATTGTTGCATGAGCCACCTACACCGATGATCCATTACATTATGCCTAGAGAAATGAGCGCTGCTGTAGACCAAACGGTGACGCAGGTGAAGTTCACAGAGCAGTATATATACAACCAGAGGACCTGCTTTCGTTTAGTAGAGTGTTCAGAGTCACAATGGGAAAAGCTCCCGATGTATCGGACTTTTGATAAAGGACAAACTGTGATGGCCCGGCTCCTTGGAACTATGATCTTGGAAACGGCGTAGCTTTTGGGTTGTTCACGTGCCGATGCGGTGAGTACGCATCAAAAAGTGGTGCAGAGATAGTCAAACGACGAACGGTCGTCCAGCTGCGTATCATTCTCAACTCACTGATGCCACAGGGGAGCGGAGAAGACTGTCGCGCATTGTTCACAGCGGCCGCAGGGCCACAGTGCGACAAATCACCCGCAGCTATAACAGTGGTGATCAGGGCAATGTGTCACAGCGCACAGTTCATCGCATCCTTCTGAGCATGGGCCTGCTTTGTCGAAGGCGCAGCCGGGTCCTCATGCTCATTGCACGTCATGGCCAACAATGCATGAAATGGGCCCAAGATAATCGAGTTTGGACCGTGCATGATTGGAAAGAAGTGGCCTGTTCTGACGAATCAAGATTCCTGGTGCGTCACCTAGATGGCCGAGCGCGGATACGCCAATTATCAACAGAGGCATCTGGATGCACTGTTGGGCGGAACACAGGCCAACGGCGGCGGTGTTAAGCTGTGAGCGATGTTTCCTTGGGAGACTTTAGGCACCATTATCCCAAAAGCACAGTCCCTGACAGCTGTCAGGTATCTGAACATCGTTGCGGATCAAGTTCACCCATTAATGACAACTGTGTTCCCTGCTGGTGATGACCAGTAGAACAGGATAATGCAAAATACAACATTGCCAAATTTTGTTAATGTCCTCGCGTCCAAATTCACCTGACATAAACTATATCGACATCTGTGGTTTGACCTGGAACCTGGAAAAACAGGTTCGCATTAAATCTCCCCCTCACCGAAATGTACGAGAACTGGAGGATCTGCTGTTTACATCATGGTACTAGATACCCTAGGGTACCTATCGCCACCTTATCGAATTGATGCCTGGCCGAGTGGCCGCTGTTTTGCGGGCTTAAGAGGGTTCTACAGCTTATTACGTAGGTATTCATAAGGGCTCATCTGTGTATGTTGGAATGTGCCATTTCGGTGTAGGGTAAGTTGGTAAGGACGCTGACATTCATCTGGCTGAGTATTGGTGTAGTTCACGGTCAATCTTCTCGTTTTTCAGAAAAATCCCTTACGTGTATTAAGTCTTAGAGATGTGTGTTTTAGAACAAGAACTTTTGAACGACCTTTGCGTGAAGCGTGGCGGATAAAATGCGGTATCATATTTTTGTAAATATTTAGAGTATAGAAACTTTGTAAGTACTGTTATGCACAGGATTCATGCAGCTATTTTAGCATATAATATTCCGAAGATTCTCCAGTATATATATTTTGCATATGATCTTATGTAAAATTTTATATCATACTATTTTCTACAGCATAGGCTCCTATGTTATACACGGTCGAGTCACATTATTGTGACCACCGGCTAATATCCAGAGTAACTGCCGTGTGTAGTGTGGACAGCAGCTAGGAGGGATTGGGAGTGACTCAATAAGGTGCTGGAAGGTGTTCACAGGTATGTGGAGCCATGTTGACTGCGGTGCCTCTGACAGCTGCTGGAGGGTGCATGGTGGAGGATTCAGTAGAGCGTACAACACGTTCGAGGTGATCCCACAGATGCTCAACTGGGTTTAAGTATAGGGAATTAGGTGACCAGGGAAGTGTTTTGAAGTCTTCATCGTGCTCTTCCAACCACTCTCGGACATTTCTAGCTGTGTGACACGTCGCATTGTCATTCTGGAAGATCCCATCCGCCCCAAGGAAGATAATCAGCATGTATGGGTGGACGTGGTCTGCAAGGATGGATTCATAACGAATTCGGTCCATAGTGCCTTCCACAGGTATGAGTGGAACCAGGACATGCCATGAAAACATTCCCCTGACCATAATGCTGCCCCCACCAGCTTGTGTTCTTCCACAGATGGTTGAAGAGTGTTTGTTTTTCGATGTTTCTCGCCTTTTACGCCAATGTCTATCCGTTCGATGAAGCAGGAAACGTGACTCGTTGGAGAAGGCAATTCTTTGTGAATCAGTGAAGGTCCAATTCCGATACTGCCGTGCAAATGTAAGCCTTTTATGCCGATGCACCTTCGTTAACATAGGTGCAGTGACCATCCGTCTGCATCGGAGAGACATACACAGCTGGGTTCGCTGAACTGGGCGTAGTTTCAGACACACTTTCAGTAGCCCCCTGGTTCATTCGTCCAGTGAGTTGCTCAACTGTGGCGTGTCTGTCGGCTCTCACGCACATTCGCAGCCGACTTTCACCTCTTACATTAGTGGCACGTGGTGCTCCGCAGTTCGAATGTCGCTTATTCGCAATGGTGCCCTTTCTCCAATCACGAAACATTTTAACCACATTAGCACGCAAACAGTTCACAAACTGCACTGTTTCAGAAATACTGCCACCCTTGGCCCGGAAGCCGATAATCATCCCGTTTTGAAAATATGATAAACCGCTCCTGTTATCTATGACAGCAACGAGTGATATGTTTTCAGGATGCCTACAGCACACTTTATATCCTCTCCTAGCCAGATCACGACATGTGCCTTCTTTCATTGGCTACGCGCTGATAACGTCAAAAGTAGGAGGTGGTCACAATAATGTGACTCGACTGTTTATAACACTATGAAAGACTCACTTATGTACGATATCATCTATTATGGTAGATGATAAATGATCTAAAAGAAACGGTAATATACAATATCCTGTAGGGCATAGAAAAGGCAAAGTGTCATAGTATAATTTTTGATATTTTCTCGTGTATATATGATGATGTGTAATGTTATGATGACAGGTAGTTGTGAAGAATATTTCAAACAATATAGTGCAGATATGGATCAGCATGAACGGAATGGAGATAAAAAAAACATATAGGAACAATTCTTAAGAAACAGGAAAGCTCTTCGTCCATAATGGACCAAACCACGGTGACAAGAAGAAGTTTCTTTGATTTCAATGTATGCCCAGTTTCTAGTAAAACTTTTCGTGCTTCTCCTAGAAAGTAGTCATAATTCACTCATTAGTGGTTTATTTAGATTAATTAAGGAAAAAAAAACAGGGAATATAGTTTGGATATTCCACTGAAAGGCCAATCGTGTATGAGTTTTATTCTTTAAATTACAGTTTTGCTTTTTTCCACGTTTTCCGAAACACTTCCACAACACTTGCTTCTTTCCCAGATGCAGAATGTTTTATTAAAACTGGTGTAAAAAAAATAACTGTAAGCAATTTAGAAATAAATTTCAAGCGTCACACACTACTGCTTGCTGATGTCGATATGAAATGCTCTACGTTTCTTGCACGAAAATAACCAATTTCTCTACTTTCAGCAAGAATTTCGTCGCATATGAACATTAGAAAGATTGTGTTGATTTGCCAACCGCTGGGAATTATGAAAGCCAGCTGTTGTAATACCACCTAACGTCCCCACGAATAATTCAGCAAACATGAAAGACAGGTAAACTTACGTATGTGTAATATAGATGGTTATTTTGCGTGACTTTATCTGACGAGTGTATTGTTCCGTGTAATTCCACTGAGTATGATGAATGCCTCTCTAACTCAGCTGAGCTGTCAGACTTGCTGTCAAGAACAGTGGTACTCACCGATTAGAGTATTGTGCAATATCTCGCCGTACACACGCATAATATATAACATGCGGCAACAAACCTGTGCTTCTTAATTATAGGGAGACGTGACACGAAATGGTACATTTAAAATAAATTCTTGCTTCGTAAATCAGTATGAAGCTATATGTAGTTTCACTCCCACAGCGCAAAGTAGTGCCTGTCACTAAGTTATTGCTTGTTTTCTCGACTAATCGTGGCTTGCTGCTTGGAATTACAGCTGTTACGTGTTCTGCCATTGTTTTTTCATAGAATTGCTACTGACATTTTCAAATTTGTTCCATTTTTTCTGATTTCTTTTTGACTGTATTGCCTAAATTGTTTTTTAAGTGAATGGGACATTTTGTTGTAGCATATTTCTTGTTGCTTCGGTCGTACTGCATCGATAAGGGTACTCCACTTACCATGAACTTGATGCTATATCATCTAATTCCTGACTCTGAAAAACTTCCCACTTTTAACATCTGCGAAACCCGTTTTTTTATATTTTGAACTGTGATCACCTTTACGTTGAATTTCTGTGGCGGAAATTCACAATAACGATATGCATTTTATCCGTAAGAGCCGCGCAACCGTGTATAGTATTTTGGGGCTTTGTGTTGGGGTGTAGCGATCACCATTTTCAACTCATATGACTATGAACAGTCTCCCGTTCCAAATTAGTGACCACAGGTTCCAGAGAGGGAAAGGAGGAAGCTTTATTGCATCGTCTTGGCCTCCAGCTTGTGCCCAGAAAGGACGATTAGCCAGAAACTAGTAACTCTAACCTTTCAGTCACAGAGGTTTTGCATTATAGATTGAAATTTCGGCATTCAATAGTCGTAGGAGCCCTTATAGATAAATATTTCGCCTACTTTCAAGTTTTTATTTCGTAGATACCACAAACATTTTGGTTGATTGAATATTTCTTTTCGGTGTTTTAAGTTTAAAATTCTTACTTCAAGGCAGTGGTGACTTCGACTTCTGGCACGTAATGGGTATGATGATGAAACAAACTGCAATAACTGACGCGACTCATACTAAAAAAACGTGTTTATCGTCTTTGCATAAAAGGATATGTCCCTTCCCCTTCTATAGCTTGATGATGTACGCCACTTGGTGTAGTTGAGGGGGTAATTTTCTCCTCATATTCCCCAAAGATCGTCTGCTATTCCGTAATTTCTTTCTTCTGTACAGAGAGAAATCCTTTTTCATGAGCTGTGTTCGGCAAGAATTGTAAATAATCACATACAGAGACATAAGTTGCTCTTAAATCTTATGCTCCAGATTTTGCATATCTGTAGATTTCTTTGTGTCTTTTTAATCAGGTTAGAGCATCAGTGGTGGGGGATTATCACACAGCTGACGGTTCCAGTTGGTCATTCAACCTAAGGATTCTGGAACAAAACCCAGTGAGTTGGGGTCTTTTCGCCAAAGTCACACAGAACTAGCTAGCACCCCTCCAAGATTCATAAAGGCCCTTGTTGCTGTTATGTGTGCCATTGTTTCTACGGAGCGCCCCGAGGAAGCAAACCAATCTCTCACTAAGATCACAGTGATTGACAAGGTGAATGAGTTTGTAACAAATTGGTTGGTGAAATTAGTAGGCGAGTGAATTCTTCATTGAAAGTCATGGCTGCTTTGGAAGTGTTTTACAGGAATGATGGGTTCTCAAGAGAGTGCAGCATGGCTGTATATGAAAGTGTAATTGTTCCTACTCTAATGTATGGCAGTGAAACATGGGTAATACAAAATAAACATAGAAGTCGTTTGTGTGCTGGAGACATGCGTTACTTACGGGGGGTTTGTGGCAAGACACGTTCTGATTGTGTGAGGAATGAAGATGTGTTGCAGTTGTGTAATGTGAAGCAAATATTGTTAGCAAGGCGGCGACTAATATGCTTCGTAGGTTTGGCCATGTTGAAAGAATGAGTGATGAGATGCTTACTAAGAAAATATTTTTAGCCCAAGTGGCAGGAAGGAGAGCTACAGGAAAGCCAAGTAAGTCATGGGAGGATCAGATTCAGGAGTGTTTGCACGAGAAAAAAGATTATGAGTATGAAGTATAGAAGATCTTGTGTAGGGCGTGTGATGGATGTCAGTGAAGCCCGAGTTGTATGTCAAGATCGCTGTAAATGGAGAAGTCTGATACGGCAACAATAAGTAAAATTTATCTGGTAGTTTGTATTTCTTTGCGGAGGTAACCTCTGAATATCAGAGAACAGCTTAGGGATATGTATGTATGTATGTGTAGATTTCATGTGAAGTTTCGGTAATTGCAACGATACTACTATTGGGTTGTCGGAAAAGTCATGACGTATTTTAGCCATGTTTTGCAAAGGCCGTTTATTGATAGAAAGAACAAAGATCAATCAATAATATAATGCCCGTTTTGTTCGATAACCTTTTGCCATCTTTCAGTGAACTGCAGAATGCCTCTTTCATAGAATGACTTGTCTTTCGTGACGAAACACTGTACAAGGTGCTGATTTACAGCCTCATCTGAATTGAACGTTATACCACGCAAGGACTGTTGAAGAGAGCGAAACAAGTGGAAGTCTGACGACGCAAGGTCAGGCGAGTATCCTGGGTGTGACAACACATCGCACCCAAGCTCCAATAATTTTTGGCGGGTGATCAAACTTGCATTTGGTCTCGCGTTGTCGTGATGGAACACAACACCTTTACGATGAACGAGCTCTGGACATTTCTGGATGATGGATTCGTTCAAACTGTCCAATTGCCGACAGTACACATTCAAATTGATTGTTTGGTTCCGTGGTAGGAGCTCGAAAAACACGACACCATTAAAATCCCACCACACTGAGACCAGAACCTTCCGCTGATGAATGTCTGCTTTGGATGTCGTTTGAGGCGAAGCAGCACGTCTGGACCAAGACCGTTTGCGCAGCACATTGTTATACGCAATCCAATTTTCGTCATCAGTTATCAGTAGCTTCAAAAAAGGATCGTTTTCCTTACGTTTAATGAGCACATCTCATATGTTTATACGCGCCGTCAATTGAGCTTCTTTGAGTTCATGAGGAACCCACACATTGAACTTGCTTACGTATCCCAGTTTCTTCAGGTGGTCGTGAACGCCTGAATGATGGATGTGCAATGTGTCTGCATTCTCTCGTGTCACGTAACGTAGGTTTGACTCGACCAATGCCTTGATTTGGTCGTCATCAACCTCGGTGGGACTCCCCGACCGAGGAGCATCGTTGAGGTCAAAATCACCAGCACGGAATTTTGCGAACCACCGCTGGCACTGACGTTCTTGTAGAGCATTATCACCGTACACTTTACGCAACTTTTCACAAGCTTGACGTGCGTTCTTCGCTTTACGGAAGTAAAACAGTAAAATATGGTGAAAATGCGCAGTTTGGTCTTCCATCTTCAACTTGATGTCAAAAATCCGCAAATCAACCAAATTGCTCACTATTGCTTTTAGACTGCAGCTAAAACTGGCACCTGTCGAATGACATAGCGATAACAAAGCCGCGCATACCTTTAGTACTTCCAAAACCACCCAACCGCCATCGGGTGCCAAAGTACGTCATGACTTTTCCGACAACTCAATATTTATTGAACCCTTTTTGTATGCAAATACATGTCAAAAAATGATCCATTATAGTGCCACGTTCTCCTTGTGTCTCCACATGAAACGTTCAAAAAGATCATTGAATTTTTCACTCCTCATAAAACCAGTTTTCCGACGGTCAAATGGCATGCAAGAATTTTTCTATTCTAACATATTTCAACGAAATCATCAGACTGTTGGATACACGGCTAAAACATTCCAGCATTTCCTGTTCCGCAATGCAGCATAAGAGTGAATTTCGGCGAAGTGGCATAAATATATATTTCCATTTGACGTAATAACTCTTCCGAAAGATTGAGTTGAATTCGTACTTAACTTCCACTATTTGAAATATACAACGATTTTTAACGTATTCTATTGATTATTTTCGGTAGGAACCAGCCTCTTCATTAAGTGATGGAGAATAAGACACTTATTTCAACGATGAACGATTTTTAACAAGTCGTATCAGGAAAACTCTTGCGATATTAGGTAATGGTAACCGAGATTAATACTACTGAATATTGAATATACGTATATAGTTTCCCTTTTTGCAGGTGCATAATTTTCGCTTTCGATACCATAACAATTTATTTTTCTACTTCTCACAGCATTTTCTCTTCTAGAAGCTGCACTGGAATAATTACTTGAGCGAAGGATATTTTATGCCATGGTCAAGTTTATTCATACGTTTTCAATTTCTTCTTAAAGACATAAACGCATGTTTCATGTTTGTTTTGAGCACGATATTTCGGCGTGTACGTTTTAGAAGTTAGACTAAAGAGGTTGTAATGCAGAAAGTGAAACTTGCCGTTTTCTACCAATGATGGGATTTCGAAATCATATCTTCCTTCTCCGGAGTCGGATATTATACCAATTGAAGTACGCTGGCAAAGGCTTATCACCGTAATTTGTAGTTTTGGCATGTCCGTCACCTCTGAGGTAGGTACGTCACAAGTGTAATGTAACTTTTTTGCTGGATGACGTACGTGAGCATTTGCGTCTCGTGCGATATCTCTGCTCCAAGAACTTGTATCTGAACACATTATCTTTGCCACTGTCAGATTGGAATTTTTTTTCGTTCTGTGGTGCCAAGGTAATCCTCATATCTGATTTTCGTTTGGCACAGTTTGGCCACTATGGAGCGCTATTTTTGTTTGGAATTGATAAAATATGAAAATATAATATCCGAGCTCAAAACATAAAAAAATACAGATATGAGGAATTGTTTGATAAGTACTGATTGCACACTTTAAAATATCCTCGTACGAATGGAAATTCCAACCCGGAAGGAGTAGGTGTAAAGCTATTCAAATTATTGCACTCACAGGAATGACTGATATATGGAAAGAGTAAGAATTTGATACGACGGTTAAACGTTTCGTGTGATACGACACTAGACGCAACATCGAATTGGTCGCTTAGAGATCGGTTGCTGGAGAGAGTTGTCTAAGTTGCGACGTATGAGACCAAGTACGTCAGATGAACATTTCGATTTCGGTAGAATTTGAGAAAACGAAGAATTTGCGTAATTTCAGGAGCGGTATGTGAAAACGCGTTTCCCTGCTGCAATATTTCGCATGGTAGGACTTGGATGAATGGTCTAATGACAGACTGAACACTCGGATTGCACGTATGCGCAAGCTGTCAGAATCCCTATATCTGCTCTGTCCGCCAAAGTGTATGAACCCATTCCATATCATCATACCCGAAGAAAGAGGTTTTCTTGATATTTAACAACAAATGCCTCTGCAAGTCGCTAGATATGGCTCATCTATACAGATCTGAACCAATAATGACTTCTCAACAGAGTATGGACTGTTATCCACCATTTTTTATTGCACGTGGAGGAATTGGACTGATTAGCGTTTTTTATGACGAACAGCTCTGGTCATTTTCATAAGTTCTGACATTCTGCCGTTGAGCAAACTTATTTGATGACACCGAAATCTCGGGTGTAAGCACAATGTGCATAGAAAAACTCCATAGTGAATGAAACCAACTAAAAATAACTATTTTAACCAGATTTCTCGAATCTCTAACTCAAGCACAACTGGAAATTGTCACTTACGTCCTAGGGGCAGAAACATTCTTTAAAGAAAATCACAAGTTGTAGATAACGTCTTCTTCATAACGAAAAATAAATGAGGCTGAAGTATATTTTCAAATCGAACACTTATATGCAGGGTTAGGGAAGAAAACATGCTGTAATTTAACTTCCTCTAGCCGAAAAGCTGTTCACGATTTAAAAAGAAAGTAGACGCAAAATTTTCTTCACCGTGTAGAGTATCATTTCGAATAAGGATTTGTCCAAGGAATAATGCTTTGAATCTGAAAATACTGTTTCGAACAGAAATACACTTTGATGCCCCCTGACGACAGAGCTGCGAATGATGAAAAAGTAGAAAACATAAGCAAAGTATTCTTTATAGAGGAAGCTATGCAATGGAAAGGAAATTTTTCAAATGGGACTGCCAGAAATAGATATAGCAAAAAGCAGTTTTTACATATAGGCACCCTAGACATACAGTGCAAAGAGAATAACTTTCAATCGGATTCTAAGAAGCGAATTTACAATTACAAATAGAAAAGTATCGTAACGACAGCTAGCATCAGAAATATGCATTATGGGTTTCTATTATATTCTGTCGATATCCGACGCATACGTATTGTCCACTGGCTTCTCTTGTCTTCTTTTCGTTGTTGCAGAGAGCAAACGAACCATGGACATCACGTTATACCAGCCCTGGTGGCGCAGTGGCTTAAGAGCGGTCCTCTGGCCGTTCGCCCAGGGGTTCTGGTCTTGAGAACCGGATGAGGCATTAGCGCCCATGAGGCCGTCCTCTCAGGAACCAGCGGCCCCCAAATAAGGTACGGGCTATATTTCACTGCTCCTAGAGTTGCTCAAGGTCGTAGTTATTCTCCTCCCCAATGAAAGATATTGTCTTATTTCTCGGACATTAGAAATTTAACATTTTGAATTTAGGGTGCGCTTAAACTTCATGTTTAAACGTACAGCCTACATATGGGAATGAAAACATTTATTGATTTAAGATAAACTCTAAAAATCTAATTTGAATTTTTGTTGAAGGAATGAATTTTTAAATTTAAATTTCACAGCAAGAAAGGCGAACTGAAAACTCATCGTATGTACTCTTTGAGGAAATTCGTATCATTTATAGTATAAATACTCCAACAAAGCATTTAAAACGAATATACGGAATATATCAGCAGGTTCTGTGTTTGCTATCCTCGATGGAAGATTTCACGTTCTGAAAGAAATTTCAAGTGTTGCTCACTCTCGCAGATTTAAGTAAAAAGATTTGGAACACGTTTACCTAAACCTGCGAGAAAGAACAGCACTTTTGGATAAGCCGGGAAGAACTAATAATGCTTTCTCTGGATATACAAGAAAAGGACTGAAAATACCGACTCTGTGTACATGGAAACTAACTAGGTAGCACCTACTTTTTAACCTGCTTTGGCCATAAAATGTTTTAGTCTTTTAATTTCATAACGAAGTCGACTGGGAAACAATTTATGCTCCGCGGTGGTGCATTGGTCTAAGCTCTGAATACTGGCCTGGGATGGGTCCGGGCCCGAATCCTGGTGGGGCATGGTTATTGTGCGTGCCTTACAACACTCGCTTTCCCCCTTACTTGAAACGAGTGATCCTAAATTAGGAACGGGCGACATCTTATAGCCCATCGCGTTGTTCACGGTGGTCGCTAAAGCCCCAAACAGAAAAAAAAAACCAGAAGCAATTTGAATTTCAGGAATAGACCACGAATTTGTAATTTTTAAGAAAGAAATTGTAATTTCGATATAAATATTGCCATAACTTTCCTCAACCTTTGCATTAGAGAACAATACCCTTAACTGTAGGAAAACTCTGAGGTAAATCCCTCTTAGTTTCTTTAACGTGTATATGTATGCCCAAAATGAGTTTCTTTGTTACCGCTTTTGTGAATTTCTTCGTATGGCTGTGGCAGAGTACTTTCCTTTCAAAACTTACGACAAAAGCTCTTTTTCGGGCAGTACTAAAGGTAAGCGCGGTCAACAATCTTTCCATATTTTAAGATTTTTCTGGAGCACAGAACTTGTTTTGGTGTCGCAAGAGTTTTATTTCTCACAATCCTTTCTGCCCCATAAGAATGTCTTTTGATTAAAGTTCTTTGTCTTTTTGTTTGGAGGCAGATATATCACAAAAAAGGACAACAACGGCATCGAAAACAAATACCATTTATGTACCCGTTGCATGATGCAAAGATTTTCTAGAAAACATTTCTCACCCTGATGACATTCCCTGCTCTGTATTATGTTTTCCTCGGAACTCAGCGAGCGAGCAGCTATCTCCATTTCAGGTAAAATACCGTCTTATTCTCTTTACTTCTTTGTTTCTATAAACCTCAGTCAGCGTTCAGACAGAGAAATTTTTCTTGCCCTTTTAAGATGTACATAATGCATCTTTTAGAAGGAATTACATATAAATATCGCTTTCATGTTACTTCCTCTTCGAAATTAACAAAAGTCGCTTTTCAATGTTCCAACAAGTATTTCCCCATTTTGCATTTAATTAGCCAAAGAACAATCTCTTTCCTCTCTTATCTTTACTAAGTAACTTCCATTCTGCATGGAATCAACAAAGATTTTAAGCTTATTAATGATGTAAGTCGTCCAGGGACTTTGTGCGTTACAGTCCTTTCAAATACCCGGGGGTGTACATGCAAATTCTGTTTCTTATCGATCCAAGCAAAGAAAGAAATCAATTAAGCATTTCTCGAAACTTTTAACTCATGAAATATGCAAAAACCAGATCGGTTAAACCAAATGGAAGACAAATACACAGTCATTCCCAAAATCAACACATAGTGTTTGCATATTTTTCTGAAACGAATGAATGAGATGCAAATTGAAATGACACTTTCAAAGTCCAGATGTGGAGGAAACATTGCAAGTTTTGAAGTAACTGAGAGGGAGAATGCAGTACAGGATTTACACAATGTTTCTCAGCAGAATAAGAAAACAAACCTTACAAGCACTGAATTATTTCATTTTTTCCAAGTTTTGCTGCTGGAGTAATGCACTGAAGAGTCATTTCACTAAGTACATCCTCATGTTCTGTTTACGGAAGGGAACATCCATAGTCAGTATCCATTGTACACGATGTTTTCGTTAAAGTAATGCGCTCGAGACAAACTGAGCTTCACACACTCCATTTAAAGTTGCCAAATATGAAAGTGCCAACTTTTTTAGTTGAGAGAGTATCACATTTCTGAGGCCAATTTCCCGCCTGTTTCGGTAAAACTTTAAACAAAAAAGATGACACCGAATCCTCGGGTGTAATCAGCACGTCTGTTTTGAATCCTTTCTGTCATGGAAAACATATTGCAAAGCAGACTTTTATAGAAAAAAATAAAATTCGGAAAAGAGAATATATTTATCTCTCCTGGAGATAATCTACGCATAATTTAAAATATGCAATACGAGTGGTTGTCTTCATAGTTTATGCAACCGGTTACGAAAAATAAATAAAACTGGTTTGTACGAGCTGTAAAAGCTCCACACAGAAACAGCTGCTTTAGACCACTAGCGAATGAAATGTATGCTACGAAAAGTCAAACCTTGCTCGAAGAGGTTCTCATATCGGAACATACGGAAACTAACTTTACTCCCCCTAGCCGAAAACCTGTGTGTTACTTGGAAGAGAAAATGAGTGCGAAATAATCTTCATAACAAAAGAAGATAGAGAGAAGTTTTGGAATCGGAGATACTCTTTCAAAAAAGAAATATACGCTGACTCCCCTGGAGATAAAATTGTGAATAACGGAACAGGAGAAAATGTTCACAAAGTATTCGTCGTAGCAAAAGCTGTGCAAAGAAAATAATTTTAAAAAGCGACTTCTGCAAGCAGAGAGAGCGAGAAAAAGTTCTTACATAGCAGCATCTTAGCAGGAAAACTGTGGATCATTTAAAAGGATAATCGTAACGAATGGCATACCGAACTAAAATAAATTCTGTAGGATTTATAGAAGCTGAGATATAGTTGCAAAGAGAAATAAATGCACACTAACACCACCTCGCGTCAGAACTGTGCACTATAAAAACCGAAAGTACATGCAAAATATTTCAAAAAGTGAATGGTATCCAGCCTTAAAAGACTTTTACGAATCTAACTTTTATACGCAGAGATATCCGGAAAAATAGATTATGCAGGGTGTCCGGACCGAAAACTACCAATAAGAAATCGTTGTAAATCAGTGCAAACATATAGTTGATACGTCAGTGCTGTTTGCTGTAGCAAAAAGAGAAACTTACCAAGTTTCTTTGGCCATTAATAAATCTCCACATGTGCACTTTTTGTGGCGCGACAGATATCCAGACATCATTTGATCCCCCGTCATGTGTTTCCCAGCGCCAGCGAAATGTTACTTTCACAAGCTACGATGATCCTCTGATGCAAATGCAATAAATCGTTTATTGGAGTTTCGGAGACAATGTTATTGATATGCCCACAAAAAATCAAGAGTGTTAAGATCCGTGGAACTGGGAGACCATAGCACGGTTTCGCTATGTCCAATCCAACATCTAGGAAAACGTTCGTCCAAATGAGTTTTGACATGCGTTGCGTAATGAGGAGCGGGATGCATCTCGTGGGAAAATGTATTCGTCTGGTATCTGCAGTATGGTGTAAATTTTAAGCATATCCAAGTGAACGTATGCAGTGACAGTACTTTCAATGAAAAAACAACGGACCGATTATTTTATGCACGCTGACCACCCCAAACGCTCACTTTAGGGTTATCTCGTTGCAACTCTCTCACTGCGTGCGAATTTTTAAATCTCCACTCCATATCCTGCAGTTATGTCTGTTGACCATCGTTGATATGTGAAATGTGTACTCGTCGCTGAAAATAATATTCTGAAGAAAACGATTGTTGTTATCTACCTTTGACAGCATGTGGGAAGAAAACTTATACACTGGTGGGCAAAAATTAAGGACGAAGACGAGAAATTAGTATAACAGCGGAACGATCATTTAGAACGGACCGAAAGACCACTCAGGAGATAGACTAGGGTCCGGTGCGGTAGGGCATGCGCATATATGCAGCATGACATGGGGGGGGGGGTCGGAAGGGTATAAAGCACACGGGCAGTGTACGCTCAGCAATTCGGTAAAAGCTATTGCACGGTGTACATCGGTTTGAACGACGTCGAGTTGCTGCCACCGTGTGATATGGCCAACAGGCAATCCAGTAGACAACATCTGGATGACTTTACCCGAGGTCGCGTCATTGCAAAGTTGCAAGAAGGTCGAAGTGTGACTAGTGTGGCCGAGGAGTTCGATATTGCTCACAGCATCGTTTCACGAGCTTGGAGAGCATTTCAAACGACAGGAACAGCTGTCCGAGAGTTTAGCAGTGGTCGTCTACGAGCAATAACGGCGGCGGACGACCGTTATATTGTCCTAGAAGAGAGAAGAGACAGACGGCAGACAGCGGTAGAAATCGCAAGGCATATGCAACAGACAACTGGACGTCCGTTATCGCGTTTTACCGTGGCAACGAGGCTGCACAAAGTGGTCTATTTGCACGACGACCAGTACAGTGTGTGCCATTAACACCTTCTCATCGGAGACGGCGGTTGCTGTGGTGCCAGGAACAAAAGAACTGGTCACATTAGCAATAGGGTCAAGTTCTCTTATACGGATGACAGCCGATTTAGTCTGACGAGTGATTCTGGACGCATACACATCTGGAGAGAGCAGGAAACACGCAAACACACATCCAACATAATCGAAAGGGACCGGTTTGGAGGTGGCGGAGTTATAGTTAGGGGCGGTATCATGCTTGGTAGCCGTACTTACCTCCACATCTTCCAAGAAGTTTCAGTCACTGGTATCCGCTATTATACCGAGGTTCTCCTGCCTCACGTGCGTCTGTTTAGAGGTGCTGTGGCTCCTGAGCTCCTCTTCATGAACGACAATGCTACACCTCATCGTACAGAGGCTGTCGCAGAGCTATTAGAGAGTGAAGATATTCAACGCATGGACTGGCTCGCAAGGTCCCCGGACCAAAATCCAATCGAACACGTGTGGGACCTTCTCGGGAGACGCTTGGAAGCACTGTCACCAGCCGCCAGCAACGATTCTACAGCTGCGATTGGCACTATAAGAGGAATGGGCCGCGATGCCTCAACAACTCCTTGACAACCTCGTCCTCAGCATGAATAGACGTTGTAAATCCTGCAACGCAGTCAGGGGTGATCATATCCCCTACTAAAGACTTAATTTTCTTGGCAGCCACCTGTCACATGGACGTTTCTGTCTTCTGTCCAGTTGTGCTCGAAGCTACGTTTTCAATAAAGTGCCTTTGTATCCTTTGGATTCCTTGTTTGGAGGGTTTTGCTCACTTGTCCCTATTCTTACATCTTGGGGATCTTATGGTATGCTTTGAGTCGATGTGGAGCACTTCTGCACGACGTTACATTCGAAAAACCGTCTCGTCCTTAATTTTTGCACGCCAGTGTATCTCAAGAGCATATCATTAGGCTTTTACGGCTGCTGTAAATGGACTTCTATGAAGAATGTCGTGGACTGTCGACTTAAGGATACCATTCACGACTGATACGTAAATATACAATAACTTCAAACTGTCGAATGCACGATAAAAACCTGCTAAGTTTCACAGTGAAAGATGTCAATTTATTTGCATATTAAAAATACATTCGTAAAGTTAAAAGCCTAATAGGGCTAGTTTTTTCAGAACAACCATAGTTCCATCTTCAGGCCGCAAGCGTCGAATGTCACAGACAGGGTGATATATACACTGCTAGCCACCCAGAATGCAACACCAAGAAGGAAGCGTCCGATTGGCCTGAAATTCGCAGAATGCGTCGCTCGCGAGGAGACATACAAACGATTATTATTGCAGGGCATATAAAAATCATATACCCCCGGCATGCCACCGAGAAGCACTATAAAAAGGGTGCACAGAAGGCGGGCTGTAAGTAGTGGAAGTGTGTTGTACTGCCGGACATGTGCGTGGGAAGCTTCCTGATGCCGCGTCGCAGAATACGTCAGTCATTCCAGCAGCTTTCGGAGTTCGACAGAGGACGAATAGTGGCTTATCGGGACAACGGTTTATCGTACCGAGACATCGGCGCCCGTGTGGGACGACATCCAGCCACAGTGAGGCGAGTATGGATTCGGTGGGTGTAGGAGGGACGAACGGACTGACGTGAGCGATTGCCGCGGCACACCACCGAACGAGAGGACTGCCATATTGTGCGGTGGACATTGACGGCCCGCACCGCCACATCACGAACGTTAGCGCAGGAATTAGGGTGTGTTGCGCAACAACCTGTGTCAGCACGTTCGACGTCATCTGCAGGAGCGGGGACTTGTCGCACGGCGCCCGTTGCTCTGATTACCATTGACGTTACATCACCGGCGAGTGCGGTGGCAGTGGACCGTTGAACGCCGCACCTGGACTACGGAATGGCACGACATTGTCTTCTCCGACGAATCCCGCTTATACCTTCAACACCACGATGGTCGTATCCGCGTGTGGCGGCACCGCGGGAATAGACTGTATGACGCCTGCATTATGCATCGTCATACCGGTCCGTCGTCTGACGTTATGGTTTGGGGCGCGATTGGATATGACACCGGCAGCCCTCTGGTACGTATCACAGGTACACTCAACAGCCACCGCTACATCTCCGACGTTTTGGAGACTGAAGTCCAACCTTACCTGCAGGACCTCCCAGCGGCCACGTTTCAATAGGACAATGCGCGCCCGCACGTGGCACGCATCGTGAAACTATTCTTCACGGCCCACCAGGTGTCACTGCTGCCGTGGCTCGCCTATTCTCCCGATATGTCGCCCATCGAACACGTCCTGTAACTGATCGGCAACCGAGTGGTCCGGCAAGCACCATCCGCGGCTACGCCTGATGAACAATGGGAACGTGTGGAAGCAGCCTGGACCGACATACCCCAAGCCCACATCCAAAACCTCTTTCGTTCGATGCCACGGCGAGTAGCGGCCGTTATTGCCAGCCATGGCGGAGACACGAACTATTGATGTCTGCGTGTTTCGCAATTCGCACGGGCCTGTAAGCTCAATCGTTTCATCTTTGTATCTGTTGTTATGTGTCCAGTAAATCAGGCTTTGCTATCTCGTGTCCTTCTTGATGTTGCATTTTGGGTTGCTAGCAGCGTATATAGTCAGAAAAGGTTTAGTTTTCCAGTCACGGATAACATTAGTGTTGCTACATACCGCAGATGCAAACTAATAAAAATAAAATAAAATAATTGTAAAAGTCAACTCTTCGGCTAAGTCAGTCGTTATGGTATAAATTTTCGTGAGAATGCAAGCCAAGGTCGGTGAACAAACATAGGTAATTCTTCGTTACAGCAACCCGATGAGGCTTTAATGGTTGGTTGGTTGATTGGTTTTATTGGCGCAAGGGCCAAATTTGGCCAAAGAGCGCCAGACACGAGGAGGCTTTAATGATTCAGAGACTTTCAGTAAGCAGCCAGGAATGTCGATCGAAAGCTGCAGTCACGGTAACCGTCTGGTTCCAATCCGGCTCATGATGACCATTAGCAACGGTACCTGTCAAGACAGTTGTGCCTTACGTGCTGGACTGACTTCTACTGCCTTGACAGGTACCGTTACTAATGGTCATCATGAGCCGGATTGGAACCAGACGGTTACCGTGACTGCAGCTTTCGATCGACATTCCTGGCTGCTTGCTGAAAGTCTCTGTATCATTAAAGCCCCATCGGGTTGCTGTAACGAAGACTTAGCTGTGTTTGTTCCTGCACTTCTCAAGAAACTTTATACCACAACAATTGATTTAGCCGAAGATTAGACTTTTACTATTGATTTTTAGCACATCTTTTGCAAAAAAAGATCGTGCTTATGTTACCGGTTTGTCCGTCCGTCTATACCCACGATATCTATGCAACTATTAGTCCGATTTGAAAAAAAAATTTGTATTGGGAAGCTTGAAATATGCGAATGATGATCCTTTATTTCGTTTTTTTCTTTACGATGTACAATTTCGCCACTAGGGGGCGTAAATGCAGACGATGTCGAATTCAAAAATACGTTTTATTCCACATATTTGCTTCTAAACATCCGATTGAACAAATTATTTTATCTTTCGATTCCATTTATGTCGAAGACTATTTTAGATATAGTTACTTTTTCAAATTACGCATAGATTTTACGCTAGGGAGAGTAAAATAAATTACATTTTGCCCGATAACTGTTCTTCTAAAACTGCGATTTGAAAAAAAAATTCTTAAGCGGATACACCTCCTGATGGAAAATCTTTTGCATATAATTTAAAGTTTTTGGTAAAGAATACTTTAGCCACCAGGGAGCGTAAGTGGTAATTTCTGCTTCTCATGTATTTGCCATAAAATCGGAGCTTCTTAATTATCGATTGAAAAAATTCTATCGTGGACTGACGCGCACATCAATACCATTTTCGGAATATTTTCTTCTTAAAATATTCTACAGTTTCTCCGCCAGGGGGCGTAGATGTATATCTTATTTTTGTCAATATCTCTACTTCTAGGAGTCCGATTTGAAAAATTCCTTCTTTGTTGAATAGCGTTTCCAGTGTGACATGCTTTTCATATAATTTCAAAATTTTCAAGTACTTCATAGACTTTCCGCTAGGGGGCGTAGAGGTAAATTGCTTTCCCACCTACATCTCTGTTTCTAAATCTTCGATTTCAAAAATTCTTTCTGCACGGGATACAGCTCCTGATGGGAAATCATTTATTTGCACATAATTTCTAATTTATGTAAAAAAAAATCGTTTGGCCACCAGGGGGCGTAAATCTTAATTTCCGCTTCTGATAATACATCAGAATGATTTAATTTTTTGCAGCAAAATATGAGCTTCTAAATTCACGATTGAAAAAATTCGTCGTTTGTAGACCAATATTACTCATGTCGACAAATCTTTTAGAAACATTTTCTTCTTAAAATAATGCATGGATTCTACGCCAGGGGCGTAGATGTATATCTTATTTTTGTCAATATCTCTACTTCTAGGAGTCCGATTTGAAAAACTGCTTCTTTGTTGGACATTGTTTCCAGTGTGACATGTTTTAAATATAATTTCAAAATTTTCAAGTAATTCATAGACTTTCCGCTAAGGGGCGTAGAGGTTAATTGCGTTTCCCCCTATATCTTTGCTTCTAAATCTCCTATTTGAAAATTTTTTTCTGCACAGGATACAGCTCCTGATGGGAAATCTTTTGCACATTATTTCTAATTTTTGTAAAAAATGGTTTAGCCACCAGGTGGCGTAAGTCTTAATTTCCGCTTCTGATGTATTTGCAGCAAAATATGAGCTTCTAAAATCTCGATTAAAAAAAGCTGTTTGTTGACCGATACTACTCATGTCGACAAACCTTTTAGGAACATTTTCTTCTTGAAATATTGCTTGGTTTCTACACCAGGGGGCGTAGATTTATATCTTATTATTGTCAAAATCTCTACTTCTAGGAGTCCGATATGAAAAATTTCTTCTTTGTTGGATAGTGTTTCCGATGTGAAATGTTTTTCCTATAGATTCAAAATTTTCAAGTAAATAATAGACTTTCCGCTATGGGGCACAAAGGTAAATTGCGTTTTCTGCGTTATTTCTGCTTCTAAAACTCCGATTTGAAAAATTCTTCCTGTATCGCATACAAGATCTGATGGAAAATATTTTTCACGTAATTTCTAATGTTTGGTAAAGAATGGTTTGGCCACCAGGGGACATAAGTGTTGATTTCTGCTTCTGATGTATTTGTAGCAAAATCTGGGCTCCTGAAAACTAGACTATTTTTTTTTTCTTGGACCGATACCGCTCATATGGAAAAACCTTTTGAGAATACTTTCTTCCTAAAATAATGCATGGTTTTCCTTTCAGGGGACGTAAAGTCACATCTTATTTTTGTCGATATCTTTGTTTCTAAGAGTCCGATTTGAAAAAGTCTTTCTATGTTGGAGAGCGTTTCCGGTGCGAAATGTTTCTCATATAAATTCATGTTTTTCTAAACGCACAAGTCTGCAACCAAACGGCGTAAGCTCACGATTCCGTTTACAGCAATATCTGAGGGATTAAAAACCCGATTGAAAAACTTCTTTCTTCCGTCAGATACTATTGTTTTCCATACCGGTTCCATTGACTTTTAATAGGTTTGATAAATTTAATTTGCGTCAGAACGGATTCAAAAGAGGTGCTTATTACACCCGAAAATTCGGTGTCATCTTTCTTGTATTTTATTTTTATTGTTTTGCATCTGCTGTATCTGGCAACACTAATATTATCCGTGACAGAAAAACTAAATTTTTTCTGACTATATATATACGTAGATCAACCTGTCTGTGACATTCGACGCTCGCGCCCTGATAATGGATCTATGGTAGTTCTGAAAGATCTCGCACTACTAGGTTTTTAACTTTATGTATTTTTTAATATATAAATAAATTGATATCTTTTACAGTGAAACGTTGCAGGTTTTTATCGCGCATTCGACAGTTTGAAGGTATTATATATTTAGGTTCCGTTTAGCACGAACTTTCATCATCGATCACGACTGACATGATGAACGAACGGCTGCAATGAAACGCTTCATGAAAAATCTCCTCTTCTCCTTCATACACGTGCTTCCCACGTACCTTCTGCTTTTCAAGACGGATTCGAATCCCGGTGGGGCACGGATGATGTGTTTGTCTTACGGCACTCGCGCTCTCACTTCCCTGGCACCAGTGCCCCTAAATTAGAGACGGGCGATTGCTTTTAGCCCACGGAGTTACGTTAAATCTCCAATCAAAAAAAGAAAGACGTGCAGCTACTTTTTCTTGTAATGGTTTTGCATATTTTTTATGAACAGAGTTGGAATGCATCTCTCACAATACTTAGGCAACATATTTAGCACTTATAAAATTATGGGCTTGCCAGAAGGTATACTCTCGGAAATTAAGTCATTTTGAATCCCCTTTGTTTCGTAAACACTTTGAGAAAATAAAATCGAAAAAAAAAAAAAATGGTAAGAAATGAAAAAAAAAAAAAAAAATCATTCAAATTTGGAAAAATAAATTCTCTCTCAAATTCTAAGGACGTGAAATATAAAATTTATTAAATATTTTTTTCATCTGGCAGATTATGAGTAAAATCATAGTTAATGTAGTTATTCATGAATTCATTAGGTATCCTTATTTACCGAATGATTTCATTCAAACATCAAGTTTATCATGGAGAAGCGGCAAACGTAAAGTTCCAGCAAATCTTAGTTTTTCGGAGGAATTACGAAGTATAGGCAAGCTTATATTTGTTGGGAAATTCGTAAAATGATCGATTTTTAAAAAAGGACGCAGATTTAGCGGAAATGATGGGGACAACCCGATTTTCAACTCTGGTTGTGTGTAATATTTTAATGAAATCGGTCGAGCAAGTTCAGTTACTGAGGGAAGAAATTTTCCACATCTTTCTTTTACCCTACTTGAGCAGATTTAAATGTCTAATATGGATAGGAGCAAAAATGTATATTTATAACGCATTAGGTCCGTACTGTATCATAGTGGATATGATGTAGAAACTCAATGTGCAAGGACTCGCTTTCTCTGGAAATCTGAAGCGTAAAAATAATCTCTTTTAACTCTTTAACGACCATCACCCAAAAATATTTTATCCCTCCAAATGCCATAACGCCCGAAACTGCCTGTTGGTTCCCTTCTTTATTTAGTAACAACAATAGTGACTGAGAGTGACTCTTTCTGATCCCTGATAGGTCGAGAAAATTTGAAGAACAGGTAGGAAATCTGACTCACTCTAGACAGGCGTTTCGGGAAGCTATGGCTGTTTGCATAAACGGGCGTTTTGGGCGTTATGGTCGTTAAAGGGTTAAAATCTGGAAGAAGTTTCGAAAAGTTCAAATTAGTTAAGTACACTGGTAGTCAAAATACAGGTAAAAGAGCGTATAACGAAGTGAATTTCTCCGTCATTTTTGGTCTACGCCGGGATTCGAACCCGAGTACGCTTATTCCGGAACAAGTCGCTCTACCAACTGAGCTACGCAGACATGTATTCTAATTCCTATCTGCCTTTATGTCATGTGCGTCCTGCTGGCAGGTACGTCACATCTCCCCACCCCGAAAGAGGGCCTGGGGCATGGCCCACGGATCAGCCGTGACCATGAATCGCTGCAGGCAGACAACCACTGAAGAACGTGCACTGGAGAACTCCCAGTCAATCTGGTGTGTGGAATGCAACGTCACACACATTTATTTTTCGAAGCACTGGAGAAGGGATTCTCTGATTTTTCCTATCTCGCGGTGTGGAAATAACATCACACCAATGCGAGATTTTGAACGGTCGGGTCATCCGGGTAGTTCGGGCGCCATTATAACGAAGTGAATTTCTCCGTCATTTTTGGTCTACGCCGGGATTCGAACCCGAGGCCGCTTATTCCGGAACAAGTCGCTCTACCAACTGAGCTACGCAGACATGTATTCTAATTCCTATCTGCCTTTATGTCATGTGCGTCCTGCTGGCAGGTACGTCACAAGCGTTTTTCTTGAACATTTCTAAATTTATGTTTACGCTGAATGGAAAAACACAGGTAAATAAAGAAGCATGCACCGTCAGAGTATCCAGTGAAAATCGAGTTGCAACTCGTGATATATTGCAGCATGCAGATAATGCTGGCTATAAAAATATGAGGTGGACGCTGCTGGAACGAAGAATTCGCAACTGCTGCTTGGAAAAAGTGTAAATTCCACGATTGTATAACGGCGGTTTAGAGCTGTGAACGTTTAAATGATTCTCCGCGATGGTGGGAAATAGGAAGGCTCGGAACAGGACAGTACCAGGCGGAAGTAGTCCTATGGCTGAACGTGCCCCGATAAATGATTTCAACCCAACGGGACAAAATTTCGAGAGACAGGAATTATAGTCAGGAAGACAGGATAAGGTGTGTAGTGAGTTGCGACATCGTAAACGGACCTATATCACGCTCATAATGCAAAGCGGAAAAAGGAACGGGCGGCACATCAACTGTCTATAAAAACACATTTCTGGAGGCACATGAATCCAAGTTGCGAGGAAAACGATATCATCATGTCCTGATGAAAAGGGACTGAACGCCAAGAAGACAGTAATCTGTATTCCAGTAACCTCCAGTGAAGTGTCAGGTGGACTTCTGGACAATAGGCTAACGTGCTGTGCTCTGATGAATCACGTTTCAGCCTGACATCAGATTCCGGAGATAATTACATCTGGAGAGAGCGTGGAATTAGAAATCACCCCGCTAATATCACGGAAAAGGACATCGTGGTGGCGTTTGCTTGTTAATCTGCGGTGGCATACTCATCAACGACCGTACTCTTATTCATGTGCTCGACGATTATAGAAAATATGTGCTTGAGTCTCACGTCCGGTTTCTTAACGACGCTGTTGGCTCCGATTTTCTGTTTATGGACAACAATGCATCCCTCACAGATACCACTCGGTAAAAATTATGGAAACTGAGGAGATCTGACGAATGGACTGGCCCACTAGACCCATGAGACTTAAATCCCATCGAACACGTAAGGGATGCCTTGGGAAGACGCCTTGCAAGTCTACAACCACCTTCTTGGAACCTCCGTGCTCTCAAAGTGTCACAGAGCAATCGAACTTCTTGCCGCAATTTCTTCTGTCCACAAATTTCCAGCATGAAACGCCAGTGTCAGACTTATATAGCAGTCAGAAGAGATTGCACACCATATTGACTTCATCCGATGTTTATACTGACAACTGCAGTCATATGATGACACGTACATACGGTGAATCTTCATGACGCCACGATACATCAATAATTTAAGATGAATGTGCTTCACTTTTGTACTCCCTTTACACGTCATACCGTATAGCATTTGTGTGCCCTACGTCATTAACATTGCCTATAGCATTAAAATGTTGTCATTTTTTTCCGCTGTTAACTATAATTTTGTCCACAAAGCAGTAATAAATCTCATTCTAGCGACGGATCTACTGCTGTTTCTGAAAATTTAAACGTCATGCCAAAAGGAGCAGATGCAAAGAAACGAAACTTTTCAAAATACTTTCAATTTCGAGGGTTTCCCTCAAAATACATAAACGTTAAAAACGGGGAAACAGGAAAAACTCATTTCATGCTTTTTTCTGATAGTTTTACGACTCCTATAACATGAAACCTAAATGAAAGTAGCCAGTCTGTGACTTATTATTGGACCTAAGGAAGAAAGAAGACCAGAACCACAGAAAACTACAACATAAATGTTACATTCGGCGTCTTAAAGCAGGTCAGTCAACAAATATTCGGCACTTTTAATGTCTCGACCACAAAGAGCTTATCTCGGGATGCAATTTAATTCGTAGCAAATATTAAAATCGTCAGAAGAAAATAATATTTGACTTAATACAATTTTCTTTAACGGAAGTTCTCTATGAATAATTCTTTTTTCGAAAATGACATTTTACAGTTGGTTCCATACATCCCATGCCGCTATGTTTTTACATATGCCCTTTTTGTTTGTTTTTGAATAGAAGTTATCAAGGTTGTATAGTGGTTAGTGATCATACTAACGTTGTTAAAATATCATGAATTTTCTATGACATTTTAACCATCAAAATGTTAACCGCTTAAGAAAGTGTGATCTCGGATTTCTTATTTTCTAGCGGTAAAGCTCAAAAAATGGGGATCTTCTGAATCATCTTCAGGCGTGAAAATGGTATATAAAATTTTCCTGAAACACAGTTAATGACTGATTATTAGAGAGATTTATGTAGACGCTTTTAGGAAGGGAGTGTCTGCCCCCAGCTATTAAACAACTCTTTGTAGTAGGAAGCAAGGAGATTTCGACTAGAGTGCCCAACAGGGAAGTGTCACGGAAACGAGGTAGGAAGGGGGAGGAAGACGCCCTTCCTTATCTATAACCGGGAAGGGGCAGTACACGGGATCCAACGGCTTAACGTGCCCATCCGACACACAGCAGATATATAGTGGTTCGAGCGTTCGTAGCTGCTTAAGATCGATCCTGGCACCTTTCCGTGGCAGTCACGAACGTTGACCACTAGTCATCCGCGGCCCAGTGACGTATTATTAGACTTCCGGAGAGACGATTAAGTCAAATCCACAACAGTTTATTGAAAAAAAATGTAAAGTGCCTTCGTGTTCAAAAGAAATTAGGTGACGATTATTTTCACAGCGATGTTTTGAATAGTTGCTTTTATGTCAAAAGAAAAGAAGTGAGTTTTTCATTCGACACTAAGTTCCATTAATCAAGGAAAAAGAGAAAATTCGCGATTATTTGTAAAATAATTGGAAATGCACAAAACTTGGGTATATGACGTGAAATGTAATACGGAGTCAGTGCAGTATGCAAATGTTTAGCAATGACATGGGTTTATGCAAATCAACCGCAGCATAAAAGTGGCTGCAGGTATGCTTCATCCACTTTTATGCTATTTGCGGAGTGTAAAGAAAGGATTTTGAGATAACAGATTTGTTGTAATGGCTGCGAGACATCATTTAACAGATGAACTATAGAGCGATGGGGAGTCTACAGGACAACAAAAGTTAGGTGGAAGTTCCAAGATAGCTGCATGTGAGTCGTCTGTGGTCCACAGACTGTGGAACCAATTTCAAAATGCGTAATCAGCTTCCTAATAGTACAGCGAAGGAATGCCTAAGGATACAACATTTGTGGATGACCGATATCTTCGATTAACTGGGCCGAGGAATAGGATTGCTACCAACACATAATTTTGATATGTCCTTGTTGTAGCTACACAAACAGTGGTATCTCCTTCCACTGTGCGCAGAACGCTTCACGGAAGAGGTCTTTTTTCTAGGAGGCTAGAATTCTCCATCAGAGGGAGAAGGGAACGTTTGAATTAGGCAAAAATTTACGTCAATTAGGCTGAAAACCAATAGAGGCCAGTACTCTTCACATATGAGTTCAGATTTGCTTTGAAAAGCGATTCCAGGCGTGCTCTGATCAGGAGAGAACGAGGGATACGCTATCGTATCTGTATGACGCCTAGAAAGGACACTTATGATTGTGACAGCCTGCTGTTTTGCGGTGGCATCTCGGTAGGTGGACCCACAGATGTGCTTCCATAAGAAACCATAAATGCACGACGCTAAAGAGATGCCCTGCACTCTTATGTTCGCCCTTATGCAGGGGCATAGGAGATACATTTCTCCTACAAGATGATAAAGTTCGTTCCTACCAAGCGAGGCTGGTAAAACAATGTCTTCAAGAGTATATCATTGTCCGTATCGAATAACCAGCCTAAGTCCCGACGTTAATCCGAACGAGCATGTCTGGGATGCTCTAGGGAGACATACTTCTGCCTCTAACTCTTCACCGCAAGAACTGAAAGGGCTTAAACAAGCTTTATACAAACAATGGTCGTTGCTGCCTACTGTCCTGCTAGACACAATTATAAATAGCATGAAACATCACTATGAGTTCAGTATTGTTGTGAGGTGTTACCATGCCCCCTATTGAGATATTTTTAATATCTTATTTCGACACTTTACTTTCACCTAGTTCTGTAAATGGTCATTTTTGTCAAAAAGACATGTCTCTTACGAAATGTTTTAGAACCTTTCTCTATCCTACGATATGATACAGGCTTCCATCAAAATTCCTTACATTTCATCATGAACATTTCAAGTTATCGCAACTTTTCTGCTTTTTCATTAATTTGTGGAAACCAGTGTACTTCGCGTGTCAGATGGAATGAAGAAAAGGGAGGCACATGCTTCACATAAAAACTGCTGCCACATTTTACAAACAAAATAAAAAAATTGGAGAGTATCTCAAATACATATATGGTGTTATCAGTTTTCACATGGAATAAAGAAAAGTGTAGTATTTCATCCTAAAGTAAGAAAAAGAAATCAGTGCATCTCATCTCATCAATAGGGAGTATAGTCACACCTCTCTTTGGTTAGGGATAAACTATCCATTAAATGAATGATTTGATAAATTTCGAGGATTGCGTTTGATTTCCAGATTGCAATTCTTCAGTCCAAGATTGCAAGTGCCCTGCATTTTTTCACAGCATGTAATCGAGTTTCAAAAGAGAAAAAGATACGCTTTCTGGGATCCTTGTTTTCATGTTATCCCTTTTTTAATGCTCTTCTCTGAGAATATGTTATCTACATCCTTATTTGCATTGAAGTTCTCTTGCCATTCGCTTTCACTTTACTTGTCATTAACAAGTTTCGAATGATAAACATATTCTTTTTGGATATTCTAGATTCAGTAAAGGTCTCGCCTAATCCAGTGTGTGTTTATACACCCGAAACAGAAAAGTATCGAAATAAGAAGAAAAACCAGGCACAAGGAGAGGTAATAAAAATCGTCCAGCAATTCCAGAAAAAGCAAGATAGTAATAAAAGAAAGTCCAGAAAGAGGAAGAGAAGGAGAGAGAAAGCGAGAAACAAAAGATATCGGAAACATAGCAATTAAATTTTAGACTTTTTATCTTTTGCCAATCACATGTGGCTTCTTCTCAAGTCCCGGGAAAAGACTTAAACTCCTTTCTGTGGATAGCTTACGACGGTCATTCAATCCCACAAACAGAAATGCCTTTAAAGCCATGGGAATTAAATGGGATAACTTAAGAACCGGAGATCAAATAATAAATGAAAAAGGTAAAATGAAGGAACCACGAAAGATTATTGTAACAGAAGTATTACAAGATAAAAGGGTTTTAACATTGTTTTTAGGAACCCAGATACATTTACAAAACTTCTTTGATCCTTGGGAAACGTTAGAACTGAATCTGGAGTGCCTGCTCTGAAAAGGTCTTTATTTTTAAATGTTATAAAACAACGCTTTTTTGCTTTACTTACTGAGTTCAAGGATTATTATTTCAACTCATTTCAGTTTATTTAGCTGTTACATTAAAACCAAAAATATAATGTAATAGAACAACAGTGTAAGTAATTGTAACAGCAAGGGAGATCTGGGAAAAGTCCACAAAAGTCCTGACAAGGCCCTAATCTCCCAATACAAATGTAGGCAAGTCAGAGTAGCACCAAAAGGCATGGTGCATAACATTCAAAGGTATTAGTAGAAATTAGTATTAGTAAAATTGTTTGTTTCCTATCATCCTTTTTCTCCACCTTCTTCCCAGCCTTTCACACTTTCCTACTACTTCGCCCTTCTGTTCTCATTTTCCTAGGGTATCCCTTTGACCTTTTAGTCCCTTCTTCCTTCCCCCCACTTTTTTTTTTAATTTTTCCGTTTCATTTCTCCTTATTCCATTTTTCCCCTTTTTTACATTCTTGGTAGTTCCAGAATGTAAAGTTTGAATTTTATAAAAAATAGATTGAAATTATTAATTATTGTAAGATCATGAGGTAGAGAATTCAAAAATTGTGGCCCAGTATAACTTAGAGACTGTTTAACATACTGAATCCCGGGAAAAATTGGTCTGAGTTGAGATCTACCTCTAGTATCATAGTCATGGGGAGGTAATGAAATTTCAATTAGTGTATGATCTATATCATTTTTTATTCTCTTGTACATGGCTTTTTCTAAATTATAATTATATAATTGTTTTAATGCTAATATCTTAGATTTATTTCTGCCAACGCGTATATATATATATATATAGGTGAGTTCATTAGTGAGAAGTGATTCATATCAGAGTAATGTTTAAATTCTAAGAGCCTAATATATTTATTTTGTAATATCTGAAATTTCCTAAATTACGGTTAGTTGTTTGTAACCCAAGACAGAATACAACAATTTAAATGTGATTGTACCAGAGAATAATATAGAAGCTTTAGTGTTGAAACTGATAAGTTAGTAAGAACACGACTAACTATCCCAATACTTGATGACACTTTATTCATTAAAAAGTTAATATGATTATTCCACTTTAAGTTAGACTGTAATTTTATCCATAGATGTGACAAATCAGTTACTATTTCTATTTTCTTATCATCTAAAAGCATAGAATTAGGAGTTGTTAGATTTATCTGACGATTTGTAAATATTATTGCTTTGGTTCTTTTTATATTTACCACAAGCTCACCTGAAGTCAACCAATCAAAGTACACTGCTGGCCACCCAAAATGCAACACCAAGAAGGAAGCATTCGATTGGCCTGAAATTCGCAGCATGCGTCGCCCGCGAGAGGACATGCAAACGATTAGCATTGCAGAGCATATGCAAATCATGTGCGCCCGGCACGCCACCGTGACGCACTATAAGAAGGGTGCACAGAAGGCGGGGTGTAAGTAGTGGAAGTGTGTTGTGCTGCCGAACCTGCGCGTGGGAAGCTTCCTAATGCCTCGTCACAGAATACGGCAATCATTCCAGCACGTTTTGGAGTTCGACAGAGGACAAATAGTGGCTCATCGCGATAGCGGTTTATCGTACCGACATCGGCACTCGTGTGGGACGACAACCAGCCACAGTGAGGCGAGTATGGATTCGGTGGGTGTAGGAGGGACGACGGACCGACGTGAGCGATTGCCGCAGCCGCGGCACACCACCGAACGAGAGGACCGGCATGTTGTGCGGCGGGCGTCGACGGCTCGCACCACCACATCACGAACGTTAGCGCAGCAATTAGGGTGTGTTGCGCATCAACCTGTGTCAACACGTACCATTCGACGTCGTCTGCAGGAGCGGGGACTTGTCGCACGGTATCCATTGCTACGATTACCATTGACATCACACCACCAGCGAGTGCGGCGGCAGTGGGCTGTTGAACGCCGCACCTGGACTACGGAATGGCACAACATTTTCTTCTCCGACGAATCCTGCTTCTGGCTGCAAAACCACGATGGTTGGATACGCGTGTGGCGGCACCGCGGCGAGAGACTGTATGACGCCTGCATTATGCATCGCCCTACCGGTCCGTCGCCTGGCGTTATGGTTTGGGGCGCAATTGGATATGACACCGACACCCCTCTGGTACGCATCGTCGGCACACTCAACAGCCACCGCTACATCTCCGACGTTTTGGAGGCTGTACGGCCCACCAGGTGTCACTGCTGCCGTGACCCACCTGTTCTCCCGATATATCGCCCATCGAACACGTCTGGTCGCTGATCCGCAACGGAGTGGCCCGGCAAGCACCACGCGCGACTACGCCTGATGAACTGTGGCAACGTGTGGAAGCAGCCTGGACCGACATACCACAAGCCCACATTTAAAGCTTCTTTCGTTTGATGCCGCGGCGTGTAGCGGCCGTTATTGCCAGCCATGGGGGCCACACGAACTATTGATGTCTGCGTGTTCCGCAAGTCGTAGGGGCCTGTAAGCTCCATCGTTTCATCTTTGTATCTGTTGTTATGTGTCCAGTAAATCTGGCTTTTCTATCTCGTGTCCTTCTTGGTGTTGCATTTTGGGTGGCCAGCAGTGTATTTTAATAATTCATGATTCATCGGTTAATAATTTCCGAGATGTGTGAACCAGTGTACAGAACAATGTGTGCATTAGATAATTCCGAGAATATGTCATTACTATAAATTTTTAATAATATCGGACCCAAAATAAAACCCTGTGGTACACCAGAATTCATATATTCTAATGGAGAACAAAACTGTTCAACTTGTGTTAGTTGTAGTCTGTTAGATAGGTAATTTTTGAAAAGTGTCTGAGAAATACCTCTTATTCTAATATTATGTAGCTTTTTTAATAAAATTTCATGATTTAATATATCGAAAGCTTTAGTGAGATCCAAAAATAATGCAAGTGCTAGTTTATTTTGTTCCATATTTTTCTGTATTATATTTTGCATGTGAAATAAAACTGTGGAGGTTGATTTATCAGACTGAAAGCCAAATTGCTTAGGATTAATTTCGTTATATTTTTGAGGATCTACCGTAAATAAGCTTTTCTAGAAGTTTTGCAAAAATCGACATTTTTGCAATAGGTCTAAAACTGTTTTCTTGATTCTTCGAACCTGATTTATATTTACGAGAAAGTTTCACTATCTTGAGTGCATCTGGATAAATACCAGTTCGAAATACAAGATTAAAATTTTTGAACAAATGATTTATTAATATATCTGCCACATACGTAACAACCTTAGGATGGATGTCATAATAACCAGGAGTAGAATTAATATTAATTTTATTTAATTCAATAAATAGTTCATCTCGATTAATATCAGTAAGGTAAAAAGTGGCATTTCTAAAAGTACTATGAAGAAAACAGGAATATTGAGTGGTTTTTATTTTAAGGTTATATTTAATAAGTTGAGGGATAGAAGCAAAATCGGAATTTAATTGAGTAGCTATCTCCTTTTTCTCAAATATCTGTTAGTTATTTGCATCAATAAGTTACTCTGGAATAATTGATTTTGGTATCCTCTCATATTAATTTATTTAAAAGTTTTCAAGTTAAGCTAGAACAGTTTTGTGAAAAAATATTAATGTAAAATTTCCTTTTAGTAGCTCTAATATTATAATTCAGTTTATTTCTATATATTTTGAAATTAAGGTAATCAGAGTGCTGTCTAGTTTTTAGAAGAGGATAGTTTAATTTGTTTCATTTATATGATTAAGTAATGAATTAGTTATTCAAGGTTTCTTGAATTTCTTCCTGAGGTTTCTTTGTCGATGGGAGTTTACAAATATGTGATCGTATAACACTTATGATTTATTTATAAATTTTTAATATGCTTCATTTGGTGAATCACCATTGACTACAAGATCCCAATTTATGTCCTGCAATTGAGATTTCAAGTTCTCAAGAGTTACGTGATTAACTGATCTAGTGCTATAGAGTTCATGTTCCTGTATTACGTTAGCGATACAAGTAAACAGAGTTGCAATAATTATACACTGGTGTGCAAAAATTAAGGAGGAAGAGGAAAAATTAGAATAACAGCGGAACGAGCAAGCAGAACAGACCGAAAGACCACTCAGGAGATAGACTAGGGTCCGGTACGGTACGGCATGTGCATATATGAAGCGTAAGGGGGAGGGGGGAGTGTCGGAAGGGTATGAAGCACACGGGTGGTGTACGCCCAGCAATTCGGTGAAAGATATTGCACGGTGTACATCGGTTTGAACGACGTCGAGTTGCTGCCAATGTATGATATGGCCAACAGGAAATCCAGTAGACGACATCTGGATGACTTTATCCTAGGTTTCGTCATTGGAAAGTTGGAAGAAGGTCGAAGTGTAACTAGTGTGGCCGAGGAGTTCGGGATCGCTCACAGCATCGTTTCACGAGCTTGGAGAGCATTTCAAACGACAGGAACAGCTGTTCGAGAGCTTAGCAGTGGTCGTCCACGAGCAACCACGGCAGCGGACGACCAGTATATTGTCCTACAGGCAAGAAGAGAAAGACGACAGGCAGCAGAAGAAATCGCAAGGCACATGCAACTGACAACTGGACGTCCGTTATCGCGTTTTACCCTGGCCAAGAGGCTGCACAAAGGTGGTCTATTTGCACGACGACCAGTACGGTGTGTGCCATTAACGCCTGGTCATCGGAGACGGCGGTTTCTATGGTGCCAGGAACACAAAAATTGGACACATCAGCAATGGGGTCGAGTTCTCTTTACGGATGAGAGTCGGTTTAGTCTGACGAGCGATTCTGGACATATACACATCTGGAGCGAGCAGGGAACACACAATCACACCTCCAACATCATCGAAAGGGATCGGTTTGGAGGTGGCGGACTTCTCGTTCAGGGCGGTATCATGCTTGGTAGCAAAACTGACCTCCACATCTTCTAAGGAGGTTCACTGGTGTCCGCTATTGTACCGAGGTTATGCTGCTTCACATGCGTCTGTTTAGAGGAGCTGTGGGTCCTGAGTTCCTCTTCATGGACGGCAACGCTACACCTCATCGTACAGTGTCTGTCGCAGAGCTGTTGGAGAGTGAAGATATTCAACGCATGGATTTTCCCGCAAGGTCCCCGGACCTAAATCCAATCGAACACGTGTGGGACCTTCTCGGGAGACGCTTGGCAGCACGTCACCAGCCGCCAGCAACGATTCCGCAGCGGCGATTGGTGCTACAAGAGGAATGGGTCGCCATGCCTCAACAGCTCCTTGACAAGCTCTTCGTCAGCATGGACAGACGTTGTAAATCCTGCAACGCAGTCAGGGGTGATTATATCCCCTAATAGAGACTGGATTTTTCTTGCCAGCAGGGTGTCACATGGACGTTTCTGTTTTCTGTCTAGTTGTGCTCGTAGCTACCTTTTCAATAAAGTGCCTTTGTATCCTTTGGATTCGTTGTTTGGACGGTTTTGCTAACCGTCTCGTTATTAATTTTTGCACGCCAATGTATATGTACTTCATCGCTGGTAATATTCATCGCAGTGGTGTCAGATTTTACCAGGCCGCGGTATGTAAAATGTGTGTTGAATAAATAAATAAGAAAATACATAAATGATATAGGAAAAAGTCATCAAAACGCACTCAATGTGTGGAAGATAGCTTCTTTTAAGGTACAATAAGATAAATTAGATTCTTTCAAGGCGAACTAAGTTAGAAATGAGGGAGTCTGCATTTCTTGTTAGACTACATATCAAAACTGAAAATCTTACGCGATACGATAGTAAATCTGTCGTTGATTTGGGGATACGGGGGGATGTGCATCAATTTAAATCTATCATTGCACCAGTGCTATACTAGTCAAATTTCGTCAGAGAGTTTGGGATACAGAAGTAAAAATATTCAGTTTATGTGTCAGGAGAGGCCAGTGAGGAGAATTCGTAGGGTGTTACAAATGTTCTCGGCCCCGACTATGAAGGAATTGTGGTAAGTAAATGATTTTCACTGACGTAATAACACAAATATTTGCATACATAGCAACCAGCTACCTCCATCATAGCTAAGTTCATTATTTTTCCAGATCCTTAGAAGTTACTAAGTGAACCAAGGAAGATAAAATTGAGAAGCCAAAGCTCAGAGCTGTGAAAAAGTATCTGTATAAAGTGGGTTAGAGACAAAGAACATCCATGACAGTATAGTGGCAACGCTAGAGGAAGAAGCCTCTTCATAAGGCACTGTAAACTGTGAAGAAGTGGGCAGTGGAATTCAAACATGGGAGAACGAATGTGGAAAATTACACTCGCTCAGGCAGACTCATTTTCTAATTAGTCCGAAAGATTCTCAATTGAGTTGAGGTCGTGTATTGAGAGATTACTCACTTGAATGTTCCTGGAGTGGTGTCATTGTGCGGAAGGAGAATCGTTACGGACGAATATAATCTAGATGTTCGACACAGATGTTTACATACTTTTGTGCGGGTGACGATGGTCTCGACGAGTACTAGAGGTCCAAAGGAAGCACATATGAACGCCCCACAAGCTAATACACCACCTCCACCTGAATGTATGACCTCAACTTGGCTAGCTTTGTCCATCACTTCGTGCGATTTAGGCCACACACGCACCATTCCGTCCCGTAACAGAATTGAATCCGCAATTCGACAGGGTTGGTGACGTGTTACCAGTCCTCGGCACTCTAGTTGCAATAGGCCTTCGCAAACAGCACCCTAATCTTTCGGTACCTTGCAGTCAACAAAGGAAGAGTATGCGGACGTCAACTGCCACAGCCTATTTTATTCATGGTACCACGAATAGTCTTTGTGCATTAGCTTGTAGAGAGGAGATCACTAAATTCCAACGTTCGTGCTCCGCAGTAGCTGTGCAATTCCTTGTAATGATGCACGACAGTCTGCGCTTACCTGGAGTGTCAATTGTACGTTTACTGCCACATTTACCCCGTTAGTTGGAAATTTTGTCGTATTTCACGTAGTCTTGGAATACACGTTCTACGGTCTGACGTAGAAATACCAGTCGTTCAATAGTTGGGGTAATTGAGCAACTCACCTTCCTCCCAGCTACCATCTGTCCACGGTTAAACACACTTATGTCGCTGTCTTTATCCATGATTGCTTGTCCTTGACTGATTTCCAATGCGTAGAGACCTGCTCTATGTACAGGCATTGCCAGTTTCAACTTGACACGTGACTGGACGCCATGCTTCTGCTTTGTATATTGTTATCGGGATGTACATAATAATTTTCTCATTAATTAATATGAAGTATATATTTAAACAGTTCATTTATACATATATCCGCTATCAAGTGCACTGTTGTGTGGAAAATAACAGCAGGAGGACTTTTGGTCAGTGTGACGTTTTAAATAACAGTTTTGCAAGAAAGCAAATACAGATGACAATTTAAATTTTTCATCACCCATCCAAAACACTGAAATCAAGCATCAGAAATTTATGAAAATTTCAAGATCATGGTAGTACACACTCTTTAAACTAATTTATCAAGGAAAGAAACTCTTCTTTCTTCTTGTTATCGGCAAAACCTTGATGCAGATTTCTTATGTGTTGAATTCAAACAGAATGACTTCGGTGCTTTTCTCTTCATTTAGCAATTTTACGCAATACCTCTGGAGACGAAAACTGATTTAGTGCATTAAAGTTCGAATAATTTTGAAGTGTAATAGATAAATCAATACAAATTTGAAAGTTCTGTGCAAATATTATCAAGTTCAACATTCCTATACCTTCCATGTAACTGTAATTCCAATAATTACATCACTTTTTCTTTTTCAAGGACTTAATGTGAAGATTTGTAATTTATTACATGAATGATTAATGTGATGAATTGATTAATGTGAAGGTATGTCGAATTTATTAAAATTGGATGGACAGTGTGTAGTTTTTATTCTGGAGTTTCTGTAGGCCTTTGACTTCAACGTAAAAAGTGAGACTAAATATGGGAAAATAGCGTCTTAAGACCATAGAATACGTGTTCTTATACAATATGGTAAGTTAGTGGGGAAAAAGCTAAGAAACCATGCGATTAACCATAGGTTTTGCCATTAATTGAAACAATTATACAAATAAATCGCAAATCACTGGTTTTACAATAGGCCCCGTATTCAGTGAAATCATGTGCTCTGTGTAATGAAATTATTCACCCAGAACAGTTGTTTCACTTGACGGAAACGAATACAGAAATTAGACGAGTCTTTTAGTTCCCACGATTTTTTTTACTTTTCGCAGTTTAGTTACCATGAAACATTAAACTACGCATCCTATTTCCTAATTAATGTAACTGTTAGGGAAGACTTCTCCCCCTCCACCCTGAATGATTTGAGGAATCAAAGAAAGGTGTCGAATGAAAGATATGTTGTGGACGATTCTGAGACAAGACGAAAGAAACCAGCCTTACGATAGGTTATGTTGATAAAATACGCAGCCACTTGAAGAGTGAAATTTTCTGTTCTCTGTGCCACTGATAGTTCATAACCGGATGATCTTGTTTTTATTCACAAATACAGAGTTGTCATTAGCAACCTCAACTGAAGCCGCCCAAGATTTTGAGATAAGAAGCACATCTGGTGCAACACATAGTACGGTAGAAGCCGCAGAAAATTTCCGTGAGCATCGAATTCAAAGACGCATTCTTTATTTCAAAAAATATTTCAATAACGTTTTAAATTGGCGGTTTTGCTTTAACGGATAAGCGAGCAAGTCATTTTCATTGCAAATTCTTTAAAACGCTCTAAAAGTGGCCTATGGATTTAAGTTTGAAGATCAGCCTTGCAGCAAACATGTTTTAGTGCACGATAAGTAACAGTTTTATATTAATCTCGCTTTCATGTTTCTCAGTTAATTCGTTGGAGTAACATGTAATCATGAGCACTAATTTAGAATGAAGTTCAAGAAACGATTGATTCTTATATTTCCTGTCGTCATGCAGAAGAGGAATACTCCTCTCCAACCAACAACAAAAGCGAGATAAATGAAATATCTTTCCTACACGATATGAGACATCTATCTTTCCATCTAGATTTGTTCTGAGTCTGAAAAAAAGACAAACGGACAACTGCTCAGAATAGGGCAGTTTCTTGCACGCATGCTCAAGTAGAACAGTGGACATTCTGTGGGGAATTATATTTCTCCCAAGATTGTTTCCGATAAAGTCCAGCGACGTTCTGAGTCCTGGAAAAACACCAGGTGTGGTGACGTTTTATATAAATCGTTGCTTGAATATTCTCAATTGGAAATATTAATAAGAAATATCGAAACAAATCCGCTATTTTCGAAACAAAACCATTAAATCATTCGCATTTTTCTCCTTGTCAGTCAGTTTTTGACGTGGTGAAACTCTTGGTATTGATGTAGACATACTGCTCAACATATGAAAACCGGAATTTCGGAAATGTATCGTGACATTGTAGAACGTCATGTTAAGATAGAAGAAAGAAATGAAGTTGGATTCTGATGAAAGAAGTGGGCTGAACCAATATAAAAAAAATTACTTGTAACTCTAAGTTTATAAAATAATTTTTTTCTACTTGATGTTATTTACATGTGGTTCTCGAAATACAGAAATATTTGTCAATCAGTAAATAGTTCTTCCATAATGAAGTTCAAGAGCGCTTTTGTGTTAAACAGGAGTTTTTTAAAATGACGTAAAATTGTTTCCAAGAGTACATGTCTTCGAAATCGTGCACATGAATAAATATTTCGAAGACTAAACTTATCGTGACCGCAATCTTAAAGAAATGAAATGACTTTTTGATTTTTTTAAGGTTATCCCTTTATAAAGCTATTTTTCAACGTTTGGCAAAGGAAAAAGAAAAGGAAAAAACGAAAGGAAGAGTAGATGAAATTAAGGTCGATAATAGTAAGTTCATTCAAGAGAAAAAGCCTTCTTCTTTTATAAGCATGTAAATGGTTAATGTAATTAACAGCACCTGTTCATTTTCATGATTGTTGAGAAGTGTTTTCATTGTCAGTTCAGAATGATCATATACTCTGTACTGACTATGAAAATGCTTCTCAACAATCAAGAATAATGAAAACAGTTTTCTTTGAAGAAGAAGAAGAATGAAAACAGTGTATTTCACACGTTTAATAAAATAAAATGCTAAAAATCTCTGGAATGAAAACCTGATATCATCATCTAAAGACTTGCAAGAGAAATGCTAAGAAATCATCAGTGAACGAAACTGAAATACAATGTTGAAAATCCTAACTTTTTCTGATCATAAAAACCACGAAAACCTAACTCTCTAAACAAGTCCCATCTTCAACACTTCTCTTGGCATGCATGTAGGCACAACAGAGATTTTCCATATATACTGTATTTCCCCCTTTCCTCATTGAAAGCTTTACGCTAAGTAACACCAACGTAGGTTTGTGATTTCCTTGTTGTCTTTGACATATATTTTTTTCTTTTTTGAACCAAGTGGACGTAAAACGGACTTAAGCTGTCCCTGTGGTGCAATGGTCTGAGCATTGGCTTCTGACCATTTGTCCGAGATTGGTCCGTGTTCGAATCCCGGTGAGGCATGGACGTTGCGTTTGTCTTACGGTACTGTCACTCTCTCCCTTCACTGGAACCAGTGGCCCTAAAGTAGGGACAGGCGACTGCTTATAGCCCACTGAGTTGCTCACGGTGGTCGTTAAACCCCCAAATAAAAATAAAAAACTCGCTTTACGTAAGTTTTATTTGCACTGGGATTCTTGTATGATATACATCTTTTCCTGGATTTAAATTTTTGTGTTAGGTGAGGTTAATTTATATTTAAATTTTATTTCGACATCTGTGTGTTTTGACTATGGACAGAAATATCCTTTTGTTTTGGAATAACATAGCTACGGATATCCAAGATTTAATAGTTCATCTGATTTCAGAATGTTTCCATTAGACTGAAAAAACGCAAAGGTGATTAAAAAACAAATCATTTGTGGATATTTTACATCTCTGTGCAAAAGTTTCATTTGTGGATAAAATATATATCTGTGCTAACGTTACATGTAAATCCTGAAGCATTTTACAGCTTTTTAAAATTTAGATTTAGGGACACACGTGTTAAACATTAAGTCGTTCTCATATCCATTTCATTTTTTATCCAAAAACTCTGTTGAAAATCATGTGCACCCGTTCACAGGGATAGACGACACAGCAGTTTCTGGATTTACAAACGCTTTTAAAATTCTTATACAAAGTACAGAAAAGTTTGTAATGTTAGTATTAAAATGACCATCAGTTCGTCTCTGGTGACCATGTCTCAGCATCTACTGTATTAATCAAATTTGCATAATTATTTTTAACGCTGGACAACAACTTGAATTCTGTGAAACAGGACCCATACCTCTTACCCCTCTCTTTTTTGAAATAGTCTTGCAGATGAGGGGCGTAAATACACATCACTATTTAATTCTGTGTGTATTTTGTTTCCTATCACTGCTTCTAAATATCCCCTTGAAGAATATTTTCCCCGAATACCTTTCACTATCAAAAGCACTTCGCGCAGATTTTCTCTTCAACTAATGCATAGTTTCCCTGCTAAGGAGAATGAACTAACAATACCATTTGGAGCTGTTTCTCCGTTACAAACTTAATGACTGGAAACGTTTTTTTCCACAGAAATTCACCTTCGTGATGACAATTTCTTTTTTATCTTAAGCTCGGATTTATAAGATTTCAAAGGCGAAAAATATTAGATGATCACAACTTATTATACTGTCACCTTTTCGTTTAAGTTAAAAGACATCTGAAATACACTCTGAATTTTAGTGACATCCTTTTTGTTGTGTTTTTCGTACTGAAGACATCTACAGCATAAAGAATATTCCTTCTGGTCTTCAGAAAATGCTTTTCGGTTAATCCATTCATTGCAGGTGAAATGACGCAATTTTCGGGAGGAAAGTGTTAAATTTGCCTCTTCCAGCAACTACGGCACAAAAAAATTTGCTTTCCCTAATTTGAGGTTGCAGATCCGAAAAACAAACACACCCTCAGCAAACATATGCGGAAATAAGACCCCATGATCTCGCTGACAGAAGTGAGACACCATCTTTTTTCTCTTCACTATATCTCTATGGAATGATACCATGTTAAATAACATGTAATTTCTTTGCATGGGATAACTGATCTTCACTAACCTTTCCTAATGGAACAATAGGCCATTTTATGCCATTATAAGCTAAAGGTCGTTTGAAACTTCATATCACGTGGCTTTTTCATATATTTGCAACAGTTAGAAGTCGAACACAGAATTACTGTTTCACACATTATATAGTTCATGAATAGACCGGGTTACCCCTAAACAATGACGATGAGTGGTAGGCAACATCAAAGCTAAATTTTGTTAATAATATAATCCTCTGAGATTTAGAAGGTAAGAAATTTGTGTACTACTTACGATGGACTGTTGATATTTCCTAATTTTCAGCACTGCTGGATCCTCAAATGTAGTTTTGAGCTGAACGATAAGTGATAGGCATAATATTTTATGCAAAGTTCGCATTATTTGCTGTTGTACGAATGAAGATATATAGAGATGAGCTTTACAGGATTGAATGAAATGCCATGCAAACAAAGTTGAACAAATTCATTGAGATCGAAAGCACATGCAGAAACACCAGACAAAAAACAACAATTGCACCTTACAGTAAAAGACTTGAAATGGCTAAAATTACAAACCAATATTCAACTCGTAAAATTAGACAACTTGCAAACTTCAAAAATCAAACCTTTTCACCACTTGAAATAAAATCAAAAGCCTATCCGCCGGCAGGTGCTATGGTACCTAACATCTTTGGTAAAATCAAAACCCATAACGCAGATCATCCGATTCGACCAATAATTAACAAAAAAATTGTTCCTATAATTAGTCTAAAACGTGAAATATTTCAGTACCTTAAATCTTTTTATGCAAATCATGTATACAGCATTGATTGTTCTTCAAAAGTCATTGATAAAATTAAATTAACCAACAACAATAACCACAAATTGATCAGCATGGACATTATGTCTTCATACACAAACACACCTGTGAAAGAAATTATAACTCTAATTGACACAAAATTGCATTAGCAGCACATTAAAGGAGAGGAAAGAAATAGTATTATTACAGCATTAAACTTTATTCATAATAACAGCTACTTCAGCTACAATAAGGAGACTTACAAACAAAAAAGTGGTGCACTAATGAGTTCCCCTATTTAAGGCTTATTGGCAGAAGTGATCCTGCAGGATATCGAAAAGGATATGCTAGCAACAACAAATCCATACTTACCAATAATTTATATAAGATATGTAGATGAAATCAGGGGCGACGACTTTGGTTTTTACGAAGTGGTGCACATTCTTTCGCAGAATAATTATTATCGCTTATGTAAACTATGATATATCATATCATATATATATATATATATATATATATATAATGTCCTCTCATGGATAGGTGAGATTTATCAGATTTGCAAAAAAGGGATGATTATCGGCTTTCAGGTAAAAGGTGGTAGTATTTCTGAAACAGCGCAGTTTGTGAACGGTTCGCGTGCTGCTGTGGTTAAAGTGTATCGTGATTGGAGAAATGGCACCATTGCAAATAAGTGACGTTTAAACTGAGGTGCGCCACGTGCCATTGATGTGAAAGGTGAACGTCGGCTTCCAAAGTGCGTGAGAGCCGATCGACACGATACAGTGAAGCAACTCACCGGCCGAATGAACCAGGTGGTTACCGGAAGTGTGTCTGCTGCCCCGGTGGCGCAGTGGTCTAAGCACTGGCTTATGATCATTCGTCCGTGAAGGAACCGGGTTTGAATTTCGGTGAGGCTTGGATGTTGTGTTTGTCTTACGGAACTGGCTCTCTCCCTTGCCTGGAACCAGTGGACCTAAGTTAGGGACAGGAGACTGCTTATAGCCCACTAAGTTGCTCACGGTAGTCGTTAAACCTTCAATAAAAAAAGTGTCTAAAATGACGGTTCAGCGAACCCTGCTGCGTATGGGGCTCTGATGCAGATGGATGGTCACTGCACCTATGCTAACGAAAGTGCATCGGCAGAAAACGCTTACATTTGAACCGCAGTCTCGGAATTGGACCTCCGCTGATTGGCAAAGGATTACCTCCTCTGTTGAGTCACGTTTTCTGCTTGATAGAACGGATGGACGTTGGCGTAAAAGGCAAGAAACTTCGGAGAACAAATACTCTTCAACCACTGCTGACAGAACAAAAGCTGCTGGAGGCAGCGTTATGGTCTGGGGAATGTTTTCGTGGAATTATCTGGGTCCAATCATACCTGTGGAAGGCATTATGGACCGAATTCGTAATGAATCCATCCTTGCACACCACGTGCAACCATACATGCTGATTGTCTGCCCTGCGGCGGTTGGGATCTTCCAGCACGACAATCCGACGTGTCACACAGCTAGAAATGTCCGAGAGTGGTTGGAAGAGCACCATGAAGACTTCAAAGTACTTTTCTGGACCCCTAATTTGCCAGACTTAAACCCAATTGAAAATCTGTGGGACAATGTCAATCGTGTTGTTCGCTCTATGGATCCTCTACCACGCACCCTCCAGCAGCTGTGAGATGCACTGCAGTCAGCATGGATCCACATATCTATGAACACATTCGAACAACTTACTGAGTCACTCCAAGCCCGTCTGCACACGGCGGTTACTCTGGATATTAGCTGGTGGTCACAATAATGTGACTCGATCGTGTCGTCTTTAAATATACACTAGCGTGCAAAAATAAAAGACGAGACGGTTTTTCGAATGTAACGTCATGCAGAAGTGCTCCACATCGACTCAAATCATACCATAAGATACCCAACATGTAAGAATATGGGACAAGTGAGCAAAACCGTCCAAACAAGGAAACCAAAGGACACAAAGGCACTTTATTGAAAAGGTAGCTTCGAGCACAACTGGACAGAAAACAGAAACGTCCATGTGACAGGCGGCTGGCAAGAAAAATTGAGTTTTTAGTAGGGGATATGATCACCCCTGACTGCGTTGCAGGATTTACAACGTCTATCCATGCTGAGGACGAGGTTATCAATGAGCTGTTGAGGCATGGCTGCCCATTCCTCTTCTAGCGCCAATCCCAGCTGCGGAATCGTTGCTGGCGGCTGGTGACGTGCTGCCAAGCGTTCCCCGAGAAGATCCCACATGTGTTCGATTGGATGTAGGTCCGGGGACCTTGCGGGCCAATCCATGCGCTAATTATCTTCACTCTTCAACAGCTCTGCGACAGACACTGTACGATGAGGTGTAGTGTTGTCGTCCATGAAGAGGAACTCAGGACCCACAGCTACTCTAAACAGACGCACGTGAGGCAGGAGAACCTCGGTAAAATAGCGGACACCAGTGACTGAACCTCCTAGGAAGATGTGAAAGTCAGTACGGCTACAAAGCATGATACCGCCCCAAACATGAAGTCCGTCACCTCCACACCGGTCCCTTTCGATGATGTTGGAGGTGTGATTGCGTTTCCCCTGCCCTCTCCAAATGTATATACGTCCAGTTCTCGGCCACATTGCTGATGTGTCAAGTTCTTGTGTTCCTGGCACCATAAAAACCGCCGTCTCCGATGACCATGCGTTAATGGCACACACCGTACTGGTCGTCGTGCAAATAGACCACCTGTTTGCAGCCTCCTGGCAACGGTAAAACGCAATAACGGACGTCCACTTGTTTGTTGCATGTGCCTTGCGATTTCTCCCGCTGTCTGCCGTCTGTCTCTTCTCGCCTGTAGGACAATATACTGGTCGTCTGCCGCCGTGGTTGCTCATGGACGTCCACTGCTAAACTCTCGGACAGCTGTACCTGTCGTTTGAAATGCTCTCCAAGCTCGTGAAACGATGCTGTGAGCGATCCCGAACTCCTCGGCCACACTAGTCACACTTCGACCTTTTTCCAACTTGCCAATGACGCGACCTTGGGTAAAGTCATCCAGATGTCGTCTACTGGATTTCCTGTTGGCCATATCATACGGTGGCAGCAACTCGACGTCGTTCAAACGGATGTACACCGTGCAATAACTTTCACCGAATTGCTGAGCGTACACCGCTCGTGTGCTTTATACCCTTCCGACACTCCCCCTCCCCTACGTCATGCTGCATATATGCGCATGTCGTACTGTACCGGACCCTAGTCTATCTCCTGAGTAGTCTTTCGATCCGTTCTGCCTGTTTGTTCTGCTGTTATGCTAATTTCTCCTCTTAGTCCTTAATTTTTGCACACCAGTATATATGCAGTGGACACAAAGTATTTGTACACATACATTACTTTACATAAATAAACGTGGAAACCAATTGTGACGAAATATGTTTAACCATTGGTTTACTTTTTCAATAAACACACACACACGCATGTTTCTGTTTGTACTTATCAGAAGAAATATACGAGGGTGAGACCGGAAGTAATGCAAAACTGGGCATAACTTTTTTATTAACTGACAGAGGCCGTAAATCCCCCCTCCTTTTTACAGTTTTCCTGTGTTTGCACATGCTTGCAAATAATTTGTTGAGCTGTATTTTATAAACCTCAAAATCCCGTTGTTGAGTTGTAGATTGTAAAACAGTTTCTATAAGGAATTACATTAAATATCCCAATTAAGAAAATACGAAATTACGGTAATTCTATATGAGTCAGATAAGCAATCTCTGGAGATGTAGTAACGTAGTAGTCAAGAATGTAATTTTTATAAGACTCCTTTAAATTTTTATGGCCAGTTCTCCGCTTTGTCTTTGGCTGGCCCGAAAATCATGGAAATGCTTACATTTATTGAAAATGAAATATTAAAAAAAATGTTTTGGAAACAATTGTTGCTCAAGTATTGGGAAATACAGCCACACGGTGTTTGTTTGTTCAGTACAATTTTATGGCACTGAAATTGCAATGTGGCCAGTTCTCCGTATCCGAATTTTTTTGTGCCCTTAAAAACGCTAATATTAAAACCTGGAAACTGATTTGTCGTGGTGCTTTTTATGATCTTTTTCATCGATAAGTTCTGTAAATTTCAAAAATGCACATTTTCCGCTAATTGTTTTTCTATTCTAGAAAATAATTTGTATGTAAATACGAAATGGCAATAGAAATTGCTGCATACGATTAATTTAACTTTGCTTCATATGTAATGTATCTCCTGTTTATTCAATTATAATTGGAACTCGAATGTATAAAATATTCTGCTTAACAAATAAGAAAATAAAAAACTTTCCCCTGAAGCACATTGCACGAATTAAAAGAAATATGAATGATCTCTAGTTTTCTCACAGGAGAAAACTAGAGATCATTCATAATTCTTTGTGCAAACGTGTGTCCGCGAACTGGATAATTCGTTATAAATTTGTCCATCAAGTAATCTAAATCCAAATCATCAGTGGCTTCAGAGTGTGCGTTAAGCAAAGTTAGAGAATTCAACCTCTTTTGCGATATAGTTGAGCGCAAATATGTTTTCAATTTCCTCAGAACTGAAAATGAGTGTTCGGCAGTGCACAATGAGATGGGGATAATCAACATTATTTGCACTAATTTCGAAAATTCCGGCACCATGGTTTTTAGAGAACTACTGCACTTCAAAAAAGGCACAACGCTTTTCAGTTCGGTTACAGCAGCGATTTTAATTTTTACAATTTGGAGAAACATGTTTCTGTGTAAAAGAAGCCTTTCGCCATCTTCACAATCGTCACGGTATTTACATCCCGTATGCACTTTCTTTTCCGACTGCGATATTTTACGGGATTACACCATTGTACAATACAAATTGGGAATTCCCACTCCAGGACAACGAAATTTTCAAGTTTTCGGATATTATCTGACTTGACATCCATGCCATATTTACACCAATAAGCAGACTCACATCTTCCGAATATTGACGTACTTATCTTTTTGCAAATAATGGCGAAAATCAACTAGCGTAGCTTTGCGAGCTTTAGAAAAGAAATGCTAGGAAAATTTTCCCAATTTATCTTTAATGACACTCTTCAGTTTGTGTCATTGCCTTACACTCGTTTCATTCCAAGTAGAATTTGATTTCTTCCTGTCTGGACCTCCAGGGAAAAGAAAACAGACAAAGCAATAAACAGTATCTTTAACAGTGCTATATTCTAAATGAAGATATTGTTTAATACCATGAAGGGGAAAACGACGCTGCGTAGCAGCAGAAATAGAAAGGTTTGAAGGAAAAATTGCTAAGTTAGGTTGATGAGGTCCATTAAAAATTAAATATTTTCTCTCAGCATCTGTTTTAATTTGTTTTTTCATGCCAGCCTCAAGTTCAACTTTGCTGCAGTTGTTCAAACTATCATCAACGTTTCCTGCGTTTTTGATCGATTTCATAGTGCATCTTTACAAGAAGTTAATATTTTGCCATACTGCTTATGAATAATTTCTGTAATCTCCAAAATTTCGCCTAAAATTAAATCAGAGTTCATTATTTCCCTGTCTTGACGTTTTGCAATTAAGGTATTTCCTTACAGTCATCGTAATAATTTAGAAACATTTGAAACTGACCTATACAGTTTGTCCAGTCTATAGAAGAGCTCAAAAAGGGTAGCTAATTTTCAGTTTCTTTAGTTTTGATACCAGCAACCTTTGCTATGTTCCCATTTAGCACATTTGATTTTATGTAACAGTCAGAAATTTTCCTGTTGATTTGACTGAAAATTACAGTCCCTCCTTTTTCCGATTGTATATACATGCGCAATGTTGTTTTTAAAATGGTTTCTTCATCCTTTTTTTCCTTTTTGCAGCTGCTTTGAAAGGGTTTGCAGAAGATCCAAAACATTTCACTTTCACTGGTTGCTTATCGTGGCAAAGTTCTTCATGCTTTTTCTGGTAATCCATATCGAAGTGCTTTGCACATTGCAAACATTCAACTTTGTACTTGTTACGTCTTTTAATATCTTTTCGTTCCATTTTACACTTCTTCTACGTAGTTAACCAACTATGAACGCATAAGTCGAAATCGGGGCTATTCTGTGTCATTTGTTTCCATTCATTGATGACATGAGGAAGAGAAGAGGACAACATAAATCATTCTCCTTTGTTTGAACGCTACAGATGGCTGTAGGCACTTTCTACTTAGGTTCAGCCAGACCGTCGCCACGGCAGAGAACTTATTCTGAAGTCCGAGGTCTGAGCATATCCCGCATGACAGAAACCGTACAATTACTGTTGACTGTCAGGCTACGCAGTGATGTCGTTTATGACCTATCAATCAGAGCACAATACATCCGATGGGTACCATTAGGGTTGTCACTAGGTCCGACTTATCTTTTTATATAGAGGTTGACAGCCAGCGACTCCAACAAACCATGTGTTTTTACTTTTTCTCCGTCCCTCTCTGAGACCCTTGCTTTGCTGACATTAGCAGCAAATTCTCGAAAGGAAAATACATAGAGTTGGTTTGGTCACAAAAACAACTTTCGTCCTCATCAACTGTGTCTGTGGTTAAGCAGCAGAGAAATAATGGTTCATTTTTTTACAAACCGGAATTTATAAATGATAATTTGCGTGGATGTTAATAAAGAATTGTCTGTCTACAAAGTTCGGCAATTTTTGTCAGAGCTGATTTACCGTGACACCCCAATGGCTACGCCCCTGGGTGTTTCTGCATGTGCTTTCGACATCAATGAAATTGTTCAAATTTGTTTGCCTGTCATTTCACTCACCCCTGTAAAGCTCATCTGTATACATCTTCATTCGGATATCAACAAATAATGCGAACTTTGCATAAAATATTAGGCCTATCACTTACTGTTCAACTCAAGACTACATCTGAGGATCCAGCAGTGCTGAAAGTTATGAAATATCAACAGTCCATCGTAAGTAGTATAAAAATTTCTTACCTTCTAAATCTCAGAGTATTATAATATTATTAACAAAATTTACCTTTGATGTTACCTACCACTCGTCGTCATTGTTTGGGGGTAACCCGGTCTAGTCATGAACTATATAACGTGTGAAGCAGTAATTCTGAGTTAGATTACTAACATGTTGCAAATATAAGGTTTATGCTATTATTTATTGTGCATGCCTCAGACACCGCTTTGTCAGCAACTACGTAAGAAATAATCACAAACAATATAATTTCCTTTGTCTGAACGTTTGAACGTTTCTCCCACTTTGGTGGGGTAAGAGGGCTTACCTGTTTTGATTGTCGGATCCCTGCCTCAAAGAATACACTTTTTTTGTTGTAATATTCACTAAACATACTTTCACATTTGGACACCATAAGCAAAAAAAGAACACCTAGTTATTAAAAAAATACTCTACATATATTACTTTCCCCGTCATTATTGAAGGCTTTCACCAAGTTTTGTTATAAATATGATAGAATGGAAATCGAAATAATGTATAGTCCCCCTTTTTTTCAGTAGAAAGAACAAAAGTAAAACAATTCATAGAAAAACAACAATAGCTATGCATGTGTTTAAAACTAGACACTTATGATGCTGAGATAGAATAAATTATCAACGTTTATTCACAATTAAATGCTTATTTCACATCAACTACAGTTTCGCATAGCGTTTGGCTCGGCATCATCAGGACAAATGGAGTGTAAACATTCAAATCATTTTGACATCAACAGAGTTCAGACGGTCACGGATTTTGGTGAGTTATTTTCACGCGCTTGAAAGAAATGGTAATGCCGTTGACAAGCCATCAAGAGTTGCGGTATATGTGGGAAGCTTCAAATGTATCAAGCTTGATAGTCAAATCAGATTTATTAATAAGCACAACGCTTTCAAACAAAAGTGTGTGGTTATTTTCGTGACAATTTTCGGCTATAGACGACTTCTTCAGTTGACAGTTCCGTACGTAAGTCTTGTGTTCCTTCACACGGAAAATTAAAGCCCTTGGCAACGACATGACGTATTTCATTTCTATAGCCCAACATTGCCAAGAAAACAACCATAAATCTTTGTTTGAAAACGCTATGCTTATTGATAAACCTGATTCGACTATCAAGCTTAATGCATTAGAAGCTTTCCACATATACCACAACTCTTCACGGCTTGTCAACGACATGACGTCTACTCCATTTCTTCCACGACATCCCCCTCGTGTTGGCGATGTAAGCACGTTGAGGCAAATATGGCGTCAGTGGGAAGACCAGGGTCTGACGCACAGACGTGAGGAGTCTCAAACCCCGCAACGGAAAAACACACAGGAAGACCATCATCTCCACCGTACGGCATTGGCGTACCGAAGGGCCACGTCTCAAGGGTTAGCACAAGAGCGTAGTTCTGCATCATATCAAGGGTTATCTTCAAGCTCTGTCCAACGCCGTGTACTTCAGAGAAGCCTCGTCGCTTGCGGTCCGCTGCTGAGACTTTCTTTGATCTTAAGCCACAGATGACAGCGGGCGCAATGGTGCTAAGAACGAACACTAGCGTGATGAATGGCAGTGTTTAATGTTTTTCGACGAGTCGCAGCTCAACCTAATGACCCATGATGGACGTATCCTTGTTCAGATGCACCGTGGTGAACGGTTGCTGGAGGTATGCATTATTCAGCGTCATACCGGCCCGACAACGGACGTTCTGGTGTGGGGTGCTTTTGGGTTCCATTCACGTTCCCGCCTTCTACACATTGCAGGAACCATGACCAGCCAGCGGCATGTCGCGGAAGTTTTGTAGGCTGAAGTACTGCCATATTTGCTGACAGTCCCCAGAGCCATATTTCAACAGGACAATGCCTGACCACATGTCGTGCGGAATGTGTTACAGCTCGTGGATGCCCGACATATGCCACGTCCTTCTTGAACAGCACAACGATCTGTCGCCCATTGGGTCCCTTGCGCCAATAAACATCTACCAACCAAGAGAAGCTTTCGCCTGATTTGTAGCCCATTGAAGAAGTGTGGAATACTGTCACTCGACGCATGGCCGTTCAATCTCCGTCAACACTGTCGTAAGATGAACTTTGAATACAAATCGGGATAGCATCGAATGACCATACCTAGTGGGATATACAAAACTTTTTGTAGTCCATGACACGCCGTGTACGAACCTTTATCGCATTTCGTGTTGGATACACTAGGTGCTGAGTATTGTGTATTCCACATCACTTTCAGGTCTGATCACTTACGTCTTGTATCATATGTAACGTACTTTATGAATTTGACTTCAATATCTCAGGGATTTTTTGGTGTTGCATTTCAATGTACACCAGTGTACGTCTTTTGACATGCACACGAAAAATAAGAGAGGAAAAGATAGGGAGATATAAGAACAATTTTTGTTTTGTCCATTGAATGTCGGTAGCAGGATGTTATTTTTATAGAAAAACAGGCCTACAAAACATTCGTTCTCATTTGGAAATATTAGTGTCAGAAATATAGCTGTGGACCCCCTTAAGCCCGCAAAACTGCGGTCACATGGCGAGACACCGATTCGATGAGGTGGTGATAGGTATCTTGGGGTATCTGGTACCATAATGTCAACAGCAGGTCCCCCAGTTCCCGTACATTTCGGGGTGGTGGTGATTTAGCGCGTACCCGCTTTTCCAAGTCGAACTAGAAATGTTCGATTAGTTTCTTGTCAGGTAAATTTGGAGGTCAGGGCACTAACAGAAAATCACCAGCATGTTCCTCGAGCCGCTCCTTGACGATTCTGGCAGTGTGACATAGCGCATTATACTGTTGGTAATGGTCATCACCAGCAGGGAATACGGTTGCCATGAACGGATGAACTTAATCCTCAACGATGTTCAGATACTGTCATGGATTGTGCTATGTGGATAATGAGTCCTAAAGTCTCCCAAAGAAACATCGCCCACAGCATAACACCGTCGCCGCGGCCTGTTTCCGCCCAACAATGCATCCAGGTGCCATAGCCTCCGTTGGCAATCGGAGTATCCTCGCTCGGCCGTATACTGATGCACCAGGAATCTTGATTCGTCAGACCAGGTCACTTTCTTCCAATCACCCACGGTCCATGCCACTTTCTTCCAATCATCCACGGTCCAGGACACTTTCTTCCAATCATCCACGGTCTAGGCTCGATGATCCTGGGCCCAATTCATGCGTTGTTCGCGATGACGTGTAGTTATGGGTACCCGGGTACCCGGCTAGGTCTTCGGCTACGTAGGTCCATGCGCAGAAGGCTGTGATGAACTGTGTGCTGTGACACATTGCCCTGATCGCCGCTGTTGAAGCTGCGGGTGATTTGTCGCACTGTGGCCCTGTGTTCACTGTGAACAATGCGCGACAGTATCCGCTCCCCTCTGGCATCAATGAGCTGCGGACGATACACAGCTAGACGACGGTTCATAGTTTGGCCATCTGTGCACTACTTTCGATAAGTACTCACTACAGCGGCTCGTGAAGAACCCACAAACCGCGCTGTTTCCGAAATCGCAGTTCCGAGACGAAGAGAAGTGTCATCACAATTTGTCTTTTACCCAACTCCGATAAATCGGCAGCTTTCACCATTCTGACTCCGAACATTGTACTAACCGAGAGCCGGTCCTCGGATTGTACATATACTGCTCTGTGAACTTCGCCTGCGCCACCGTTCGGTCTCCAGGTGCGCTCATTTCTCTAGGCTGGGAGTGGTCGTAAGGTAATGACTCATCGGTGTATATTCCAGCTGTACATGGTGCACAGTTTTAGCATTAAGTATATACCTGCGTCTGTCACGATATCTGTGTTTAAATGGCTGATGCAGAAAATTCTCTTTGAATTGGTTAAGCAGCAAGTCCCCGATTTTTAATGTTTTTTGTTTTTCACAACGTCGCAAGTTTGTTTAGGAGAAGTAAACCAATATTTGATATATCTGTGTATAGCGGACGGAATTGTCAGACGCCTGTGGGGTTGGATAATGGCAACGTATGCAAAGTTTTTAACACCCATCGGACTTCTTCAGGCTTGCTATTTTCTCACAAAATATTTTTTTTTACATAAATTCACTGGTTTATGAAGATGAATTCAAAAAATATATTTAGGAATCATATAATTGGACATGGCTATACTTTCACTTTTTGCTATTGGCATTCAACAAGGTGCCATTATATTAGATGAAGTACACATTTACTTTGGCAATCGATATTTCTCATGATTGTTGAATATTGCTAGCTAAATTGTATTTGAATCAACTCATTAAAAGCAATGTCTATTATATAACAGTCTTGCGTGTATTTCTCTTGTGGTTCATCCACTTGATCCTAAGATGCTTTGTTCTGAAGTGAGCGCTTTACAACTTACAAGCACTTTATGGTTTTCTTCGCAAGGGAATACCTCCGTTTCATAAGACAAATGTATGAAACCATTTGAAAGCACGCGTAAAAGAATTTTTCTAGAAAACAAAGGTAGTTTGCGAAACATTTGTTTTCTTCTGCGTGTGTGAATTTTTCTCCATTCGTGGCGAAGTTCCATTCTTCATGTATTTTAGCGAGAAGAGAACTGTCTGAAAAGATAAATTGTTTCTGTTTCTGCTAAAAGAAATGTCAGTAGTTACATTAAAAGTTTCCTCAGAGTTTATTTACATGTACCCTGAAGGGACCAATTTTAGTTACGTGCAGTGTCATTTGTAATGTAACGTGTTGTAATTTGTATTTGCATAACGCACTGTTAATCAAAAATGATGCTTGGCTTCTGAGATTAGCAGAAAGTCCGACACAGTTAGTTTTCTAAAATAAAGGGACAGAACTTTGTAAATTATAAGTTTCATTCCGATAAATTTAAATTACAGAAAAATTAATACTCCTCCCTTAATAATAATAATTATTATTAAATATATAGTGAGTAGGAAATACTATTATATTTACTCTGATCTGTGTATCGAATGAGTTTTTGTGTAGCGTTGTTAACTGTGTGCTCTCTTGTGACATATATTCTATTTTTACTTTCATTTTTAGTTCCTTTTCCTATGTAAATTTGAGTTCTCTGTGGCACTTTTCAAACTTAACGTGATATCTTCTCTCTCACATGAAATGAGGTTTGGCAACACCATGAGGTTCGTACGTAAGATACGTATGAATATGATAAGGACAAGACGAGATATATGATGGCTACGCAGTAGGTGTGAGGAGAGGATGTTGGATGGTGAACGTTAATGCTCCTTTTGGATATCAGACTGCTTAACTGCCGTTTAAGCATTTGGAAGGCTACGTGTTCTACTTTAATAACAGTGTTGTGTTCTTGTGGATATTAATCCAAGTTCCAGTGTTGTGTTTCATAGTTAATTGATTGTGGATATTAACCCAAGTTTTCGTTGATCACCTTGTTGAAGTGCAACTGATCAAGCGCCTATTTACAGCAATCAAAGATTAACTGTAAGTAACAATTTCCTGACTTTATTTGAGTGACTCGTATTTCACTGTAGGTGACGTTTTTGATCTATGTAGTGTTTTAGTACGTCAGCTACACACAAACACTACATTCTATACCTCAAGATGACACTTCGTTTGTTCTCATACCGAAATAAATGTTAACATTTTCATTTTTATCTGTTTTCTTTCCCTAGAAACGAAAATAATTTCAAAGCAGTTTTAGTTTTGCTCTCAGCAGTGACTCGTTTTTAACTTTAAATCCGTTCTTAAAATGAAAAATTATCTTCTAATGTTGGAACCTAAATGTGTCGCTGCGGTAGAGGATCAAATTCCTGCTTTTCAAATGCCGTTGTTAAAAATCGAAAGTCTACAGTTTGCTGGCCGGAAAAATCGATCAGCGTTGCCCGCGATAGTTTTCTTCATTGAGATTCTTGTATGTGTTGATGAAGAGATAAACCCCAGAAAACTTCATTATTCTCACTAAATAATGAAAAAAAGAGAATCATTTGTTGTAAATTTGTTTTTATTTACCATTACTATTATGTCCTAGAAATTAAGTAATAGAACACCTTTCCCATTGATTTTTGGGAAGAAAGTAAAATTAGAAATTGTTATTCAGTGGAAACTTTAAGCGCATGCAGCCACTACATTTACCCCTACGATCAATGAAGGCAAAAGACACACCAGCTACAAATATGCTGATAGAAATATAAACTATCAGGAAATTGGAAAAATTTTCAACAGTAAAAATTCATAAATTTGGCAAGTTATCAGTAGATTGTGACACATTGAAGTGGTATCATACCTAAAACAAACCAATTCATCAAGTGTCACGACCTAAGTAGAGGTGTTCGCCACAAGGCATTGTAAAAGAAATATTATTCAGCAGAGTGCATTACAAAAATAAGAGTACTGAGTAGAAATCACTGACAAAAAAAAATTAATCACTATACCACACTGTTAAAAGAAAGGAATTCTTCTTCTCTTTCGGCATTATCAGTACCATAGTTATGTGGGCTCTCTGTTGGAGGTCTTGTCTCTTTCCTGCGTCATGTTTAGCTTTTATCTCGTATCTACTGCTCTGCTTTCGTGAAAACTCCATTTTCATGATTTCACATCTTAGTCATCTTTTTTTCTGCTTCTCAGTACAGGAGTTCCTACTGAAATGTATAAAAACAGCACAATTTTTCTGTTTGGGAATTCTTAGAAATCTCTGTCACTTCAACCTTTACTCTTATTTTCTGATTTCTAATTCTTTCTTTTCTGGTTACTCCACATATCCAACTTAACTTCCCCAATATATATTCTTCACTTATGTTGCCATTAGCCAAGCCTGTGTTGCCACCACTACGATAGCCTTAAGAACTGCTTTTCAAACTCACTGAAAATCTTCTATCAAAGAGATTGTCTGTGAGTCACTACCACTTCGTTCACTCGAAGGGGACAAATCTCCAAACAGCCACCAATTTTTCCACCACATAATCTAGTGGAATGATGCAGGACCCGAAATCATTTCAAGTACAAGCACAATTCAACGGGATTCTCTAATAAACACAAAACAGGACGTCTGTTTTGCTGCAAATAAAGTACTCCGTACCAGATGTTATCTCCTAGTTTTTTCATCTTATTCAAGCTGAATTGCTTAGTTCTGTTCGCATATCTACAGCTAACACTCAAATTGCCACAAGAATTCCCATCTTATACCTCTCTTTAGTACTCCTTCACCGAAGTTAAGGATTCTTTCTTTCTTTTCTGTTGTAGTACAAACATTCTGGTTTGGTTTGACTTTATTTTATTCCCAATGCAAGAGCACAACCTGGAAGTAAATTTTCTCAAGACAGAGAGTTAAAAAAGAGACTTACGGAAACTTCCATCTCGTAGTGGATTCAGAATGATTGGCGCTGATGAAATTTCTCACAAAACGTATAGTCTTATATTGTAACGATCGGGCCTTAAATATTCAGAAATATACGCGTTAGGTCTTAGGAGACGGACTTTGCAAACGTTAGAGAGGCCTAGGGCTGAATTTTCCTCAAACTGGGCCCCTTGTTTAACTGCAAGTGGCGCTGTGTGAGAAAGTCCACCAGGGTGGCATTCAGACTCACGCAAATGGAAAGTGTTCATTAAAAAAGTCTGCGTTTCCTTCTAATGAGTGAGAAACACAAGACCAGCACAATAGCACATAAAACATGCATTTTGTGCCCGTACTGAACTTCCGCCACCCTCGAGGAACACTTGAATGCCTCCATGAAGCAGTCAAACTGAGGTCAGCTAGTTCACTGCCCATCGTGGTTTTGAGAAAACAAACAATCAGTTAACGGCACCGAGCGGTACATTTTGTAGCTGGAAACCAGCTCAAAGATGATGAAAACCAGCCATTACCACTGATAAATTTTTAAAAGAGCACACGTTCCGTAGCGAACAAACAACAAGAAAGATGACACCGAATTTTCGGGTGTAATAAGTCTTTTGAATCCGTTCTGATGCAAATTAAATTTATCAAAGCTATTCAAAGTCAATGGAACCGGTATGGAAAACAATAATATCTGACGGAAGAAAGAAGTTTTTCAACAGGGTTTTTAATCCCTTAGATATTGCTGTAAACGGAATCGTGAGCTTACGTCTTCTGGTTGCAAACTTGTGCTTTAAGAAAAACATGAATTTATTAGAGAAACATTTCTCACCGGAAAGGCTCTCCAAAACAGAAATAATTTTTCAAGTCGGACTCTTAGGAACAGAGATATCGACAAAAATAAGATGTGACTTTACGTTTCCTGGTGGAAAAACCATGCATTATTTTAGGAAGAAAGTATTCTCAAAAGCGTTTTCCATATGAGCGGTATCGGTCCAAGAAAAAAAAATAAGTCGAGTTTTCAGGAGCCGAGATTTTGCTAAAAAATACATCAGAAGCAGAAATTAACACTTATGCCCCCTCGTGGCCAAATCATTCTTTACCAAATATTAGAAATTATGTGAAAAATATTTTCCATCAGGCGTTGTATATGATACAGGAAGAATCTTTCAAATCGGAGTTTTGGAAGCAGAAATAACGCAGAAAACGCAATTTACGGAAAAACATTTCGCATCGGAAACACTATCCAACAAAGAAGCAATATTTCAAATCGGACTCCTTGAAGTAGAGATATTGACAAAAATAAGATATACATCTACGCCCCCTGGCGTAGAAACCATGCATTATTTCAAGAAGAAAATGTTCCTAAAAGATTTGTCGACATGAGTAGTATCGGTCAATAAACGATTTTGTTTTTTAATCGAGATTTTAAAACCTCATATTTTACTGCAAATACATCAGAAGCGGAAATTAAGACCTACGCCACCTAATGGCTAAACCATTTTTTACAAAAATTAGAAATTATTTGCAAAGACTTTCCCATCAGGAGCTGTATCCGGTGCAGAAAGAAGTTTTCAAATCGGGGATTTAGAAGCAGAGATATAGGGGGGAAGCAATTTACCTTTACGCCCCCTAGCGGAAAGTCTATGAATTTCTTGAAAATTTTGAAATTATATAAAAAACATGTTAAACTGGAGACACTATCCAACCAAGAACTTTTTCAAATCGGACTCCTAGAAGTAAAGATATTGACAAAAATAAGCTATACATCTAAGCCCCCTAACGGAGAAACTGTGGAATATTTTAAGAAGAAAATATTCCAAAATGGTTTATCTTTGTGAGTAGCAGCAGTCTGCGAATAATGTTTTCAATTGATATTTTAGAAGCTCAGATTTTATGGCAAATACATCAGAAGCAAAAAATTACCACTTACGCTCCCTGGTGGCCAAAGTATTCTTTACCAAAAAATGTGTAATTATATACAAAAGATTTTTCATCAGGAGGTGTATCCGCTGAAGAAAAATGTTTTGAAATCGGAGTTTTTGAAAAAGTCGGGAAAAATGTAATTTACTTTTATGGCCCCTAGCGGAAAATCTATGCGTAATTTGAAAAAGTAACTATATCTAAGATACTCTTAGACAAAAATGGAATCAAAAGATAACAGAATTTTGTCAATCGGATGTTTAGAAGCAAATATGTGGAACAAAACGTATTTTTGAATTCGTCATCATTTGCATTTACGCCCTCTAGCGGCGAAATTGTACATTGTTGAATTGTACAAAAATAATTTTTCAAATCGGACTAATAGTTGCAGAAATATCGTGGGTACAGGCGGACGAACTGACGGACGGACGGACGGACAAACCGGTAATATAGGCACGATCTTTTTTTACAAAAGACGTGCTAAATATTCGGAGAAAAAGAAGCAGAAACTCAGCAGTTCACTCATGTCCAGTGCTGAGAAAAGACTTGTCTGATCGCTAATAGCAGCGGCACATTCTTCCACTATGCTATCTCTGTTCATTTGCTCAGATTTCGGATATGGAGATACAGCTCTTTAATATTCGATCTACTGAAAATCTTTGGGTTAAGGTCAGAAGAGAATTACAAGAGACCTGCGCTATTTCTGCAAACTGCATGCGTTTCTGCAGGCGATAGAAAATACAAGGGAATTAAGTTTAGCGCGAACTAGGAGGTTGAGAATAGGGAGCGCCAAAGAAGAAGCCAACAACAAAATAGTCATTCTGATCTCTTTTGGAAAAGAGAAATTTTGAGCCTATCCCAAGCAACGGAGCGTTGATCTGTGTAAAGGCTTTTTTGTCCTGAATGAGCATTGTGTGTTCTTGTCACAATGTTGGAAAGTACCAATGGACGGCGGTCTGGGTTGCTTGCCACATCAACTTTTCCTAAAATAAAGTTGCCGTACAGGTGGGGTTCCCCAGTAGCAATGCGCCGGTTCCATCAAAATTTCTGAGTGCTTCGCATCACTGTTCTAGAATTTTCACACATTTTGCATTACCAGTTTCTGAAAGAGGAGCCGTTTCAAGACTGCAAGTAAATTTCTTTTTATTTTGCATTCCAATATCTACCTGCGAACTATTGAGCAGGACGTTTGCGTTGTGCAGTACATTATTGATTTTGAATAAAGTGCACAGTTACTGATATTCTGCTGTTCGGGAAAAAACGCCATCCAACGCTTACAATAGAGCACTGAAAATATTTACCACCTTCCTCTAAATAGCTTAAATAACATATGTGCCTCGTGTTTGTGTTTTTCTTAAGTCCTGAGAATATCAGAAATTGAAACGCCTGTGTTTGACTTTAACTTTACCTGCCATTTAGTTTGATCTCCTAAGCGTTTTATGTTCGGAAAGTTCTATCTAACCAAAGGTAATCCCGAGTGCGTCACCTATCGAGATAAAATAACACCAATGGACCAGGCCATCTTCGATTCGTAGTCGTAAAAATATTATTATTATTACACATTTTTAAAAAGTCAGAATAAGATTTTATGTGTACAAAAACAAAAATTTCTGTCTCAGAGACCAATCCACCACTTTTTTACACTTTCCGATCGTAATTTGAAGCAGCGTATATGCTCCAGCTTTGTCCGTCTGTCTGTCCGCCTGTCTGCGGAATACCTCGCGTAAAAATGGTTGGATTTCCATGAATTTTTAGCATGTGGTAGGGGACAACGTGGGGACGAACCCTATTGAAAAGGAATGAAATGGGGTCAAAGATCAGGACATTGAAGCGGGATCCATTCCATCGCCCTTATGAGTCATAACTTACGCAAAAATTATTCGATTGCGACAAAACTTTATCATGTTGTTTTGAAAGTATACTAAACCGGTTCAGTTGAATATCTTTGAAATGGGATCAAAGGTCAGGGCACAGAAGCAAGATTTATTCCACAGCCATTACCCTCATAACTTGACTAAAAATGCTTTTATTGCGACAATATTTTAGTATGTTGTTCCGGAGGTATACAGAACCAATTCTGTTTAATGCCATCGAAATGGGTCAAAGGTCAGGGCACAGGAGAGATATTTATTCCACATCTTCATAACTTGAGTAATGATTTCTTGTATGTGGAAAACGTATCATAATCAATGGCATTGCATGATTTTACTAACTTTTTTAGAGTAATTTCTGGAACTCACGTAGCACTTTTTCTTTCTATTTATTTCCTTTTTTTAAGTAATGCCTTGAGGTCTTAATACAACTCGGGGCCAATTGAAAAATATCCTGAAAAACGAAGAATTGAGACGTCCCCCTTCCACATTAAGTCCATTTCAAAAAGAGAGTACGAAAGACGAGTGTCGAAATGAAAGACCACAGAGGTGAGAATTAATTTTATACCAAATACGAGTATATTTATCTCGGTTAGAGGAATTCATATTCATTTTTATTAATGAGGGTAAAGGAACGGAAGAACACAGAGATAGAAAATTACACAGCAAGAGAGAGAGAGAGAGGAAATGTAAACACAGTAATCAGAGAGAGTGGATTGAACAGAACCTCAAAATTACTGTATCTGCTGCTTCCCAGATTTCAGTGTTATAGCATTCGGAAAGATTTCTAAAAATTCTATCCATAACTTGAAGGTATTTCTGGGACCAAAATTAGTAGCGTATGTCGGGTTTTTTATTTCTCTCTCGTGAGAGGTAAGCTGGAATAATGCATGCTAATATTCTTAAATAATAACAAGTTCATGTGATGAAGAGGGAAGAAAAAAGGACAAAATAATTATTTCATGAATTCATCGATGACCATACAATTGAACTAGAACATGAAGTTGAATTCTTAAGACTTATCTACTCTGAAATATAGGCCACTATTGAAATTATTGCTGAAAAATTCTGCGATATTTGGTGTTCTTTAACAAACTAATTAAAAATGACATTTCAGTTTTTATACATACTATTGCTTCTTTCTTGTATCAGAAGCTGAGCTCATAATTTCGACCTAGTTCAACAGAAGGATAGTTTTCTACTTGTTCTAGGTTTTGAAAGAGCCTCAGTAATTACCCTCCCTTGAGAAAACACAGGGTTTTTTTTTCTGCATATGAAAAACGTATTTTAATCTTAAGAGGAAACATCACGAATTTTGTTCTCGTAAAATTGTTTCTTCTAAAGTAAACACTAGAATGAAAACATAATGAATAATAAATTAAATTCTTTTTTATATTGGGAGTTTCAGACGCAGAGCTTAAAATAAAAGAAATTCTGAAAGTTCGAAACACACAGAGAACTCAAAATCTTAGAGAAAAAGAAATAGAGGACGCTCTTTCCGAAAATAAGAGAATTGTGACATGTAGAAAAACATTTATTTTAAGGTGTAAGATGGAAATGTATCAATGAAAAAGTAAATAAAAAACAAACAAACCGAGTGACATGCTTGTTTGGAAGACATAATCTCAGGAGACCGGAGAGATAAAAAATAATCATTCCGCCTCCGATATCTAGAGCATGACGATCCCTATTTTGCATAGAAGAACCAAATTTTCGAATTTCCACAATATTCCGAACTTCGCGGAATCATTTGAAACATTGTAGTGCATTTTCGCTAAAGCAACATTTTGCATGTATATTTCAAACTTACTATCATTACTGTTATTACTAATTTGTAGGAAAATTTCATTCTAGGAAAACAAAAAATCTTTACTATATTTACCTTGATAGGATCCAAAATAATTTTTTTCACCTACTGTTCAAGATATTAAACATTTTAACACGTATGAATAAATATGCTCGAAACATAGTAGGATATTGAGCAGAAATGAACTCTAAAAACATATCATAAACCATGGTTAAAAGGAGCATTTGTAACCTACTGATAATGTTATAACATTATCATTAACATTTCCAGTCATGAACTACTCGGTGATATTCAAGCTATGAAATGTCCTATGCATCGAACAGATACAGACGTTCCGCAAGGAATTTCAAGTGCAAAAATAAGAGGATAATTTTTGATATAGGATCATATGTCACTGCTGTAGCGAAAGTTCTGAAGAAGAGGTATGATTTGAACGCAAACAGTTCATCTGAAAAAGCAAGACGTTATGCAGATAATAGTAATAATAGTTACAACGCTACGTTGCCCGAGAAGCATTTCTTATTCTTCTTGAATAAATGGAGAAGTAGTATAAATAAAATTGTTTGTCATCAACAGAGAAACATTTTTAGCAGGAAACAGTGGGGAATGCCTAAAATGCATTCCCCACTGTTTCCTACAGCAATAGGATTCAAAACAAGAAAGATTACAACGAATTATCGGATGAATTTTATCCCGTCCTTTGAATCTTTTCCTTTACGAAAATATTTTTCGAGTAGATTTTTACCAATAAAAAAATCAGCGAAAAATCAGTACAAGCAGAAGAAATCTATTGACGAAAAATCAAAAACTGTGTAAAAATGTTCCGCATAGCGAAAGGTATCCGATGCTAAAAGAAGTTTTCAAATCGAACGATTGATTGAAAGAAGAAACATGAAGGAACACGTGACATAGCTTTGGGTATCCTACCGGAAATCTGTACGTTATTTGAAGAAAGTGGGTCAAAATATTCTTCATAGTGAAAGGTATCCTCCCAAAAGAAAGATTTTTCATGGAATTTTTATAATCGGAAAAACGTTTTCAAATAGCCATAAATGCTGATGCCCTCTGTTGGTAGAATGGTAAGCATGAAAACGAAAAACTGAACAAAATGTTCTATATTGCAAAAGCTTTTGCGATGGAAAAATAATTTTTTGAATACAACTTCTATGAACATAGAGAGCGAGGAAAAACTGCTTTCACGAATACTGAATTACCAGAAAAACTGGTACACCAGCCAAATAATTGGTAGGTCCCCCACGGGGGCACAGGACTGCCGAAATACGACGGGGCATGGACTCCACTAGCTTCTGGAAATATGCTGTAAGCAATGCACATCATACGTCCTGCAGAGCGTTCCACAAATCAGGTGCATTCCGAGGTCTCGGATTCCTATGTTCGATAGCGCGTTGCATAGCATCCCAAATGTGTTCTATCACTTTCAGATCTGGGGATTTGGGTGGAAATGGCAACAACCCAAACTCAGATGAATGCCCCTCTAACTATAATGTGGCGCCCCGACACTTGTATGGAGGTGTATTGTCCTGTTGGAACAGGCCTAACCCATCAGCATGAATGCAGGACATGAACGGGTGTACCTCGTCAGAAAGGATGCGCACATGGCGTTGGCTAGTCGTAGACGTTGGTAGACGTACCAGGAGTCCCAGTGAAGACCAGACAAACACACCCCATACCATTAAGGACCTCCTACTTGCCGGTACAGTTCCCTGTTGATAGGCGGGATCCATAGCTTCATGGGCCACACGAGAATCCTTCCATCTGCCCGATACAGATGGAAACGCGACTCGTCAGTTTCCAGTCATCAAGTGTCCAGTGGCGGTGTTGCTGTGCCGTGCCCAAGCGAGGGTCATAGCTCTGTGTCGTGCACCCATCAAGGTGACTCGAGTTGGGCGTCGGCTCCCAAATCCCATATCGTGCGGGGTACGTTGCATAGTCCAGACGCTGATACTTGTTGAGGCTCCAGCATTGAATTCCGATTATACCTGCGAGAGTGTTGCACGCCTATCGCGTGAAACGATTCTTGATAGACGACGATGGTCACGTTCACCCAATGTCTTTTTACGGCCACACTGGTATCGTAGGTTGGAGGGTTTGCCGGAATTCTTGTAGTCACGGTACACCCTTGCAATGGTCGTCCGTGAAAATCCGAACTTCGTTTTTACCTCCGAAATGCTATGGCCCATCTCACGAGCGCCAACTATGACACCGCGTTGAAAATCGCTTAAATCGTTATTACTTGTCATTCTCATGCCGAAAACAGCTCTGACCGCTGACAAGGATATCTATACGCACTGGCGGACGCAAACGAGTACGCGCATAGGTGACGTTGCTATGTATTTTGCATAAACTCGTCTGTACCAGTTTTTCTGGCACTTCAGTGTATGCTCCCCTAACTGGGAAAACAAACATTGTTTAAGGTGAATAGCGATTGTAGTCTTTTCCGTGGAGAATGTCGTCCAGTAGAAATAAAAGATTTTCAATTGTATTTTCAGAAGTGGAAAAAGAGTTGCAAACATAAATGCCCCCTCACCCCACCTAGCGTCAGAACGGTGAATCATAAAATGTCCAGGAGATATGCAAAATGTTCTACAAAGTGAATGGCATCCGATTCTAAAAGAATTTTTTAAATCAGTGGTTTAGAAAGAGGTACATTAAAGTAGATTGCACATTTGCGACCGCAAGCGGCAATATTTTTTACTATTCTCGAGAGAAAATAAGCACAAAATGTGCTCCTAGTGAGCGATGTATGACAGAAAAGTATTTTCTTGAATCATAAATTTAGAATCGCAGATACAACTGCAGATATTTTGCTGACATAAATATGCTCTTACGCCCTGAAGTGGTAAAAATGCATTAGACAAATTTCAAATTACATGCAAAATATTTTTTATCAACACCGCTGCCCGACAAAAAAAGGATGTTTTAAATCAGGCTATTAGATGAAGAGCTACCATGAAAAATAAGAAGTACATGCGCAAAAAGTTTTTCCATCGTCAGTGTTTTTAGAGCGAAAAAGGCCTTTTCCAATCGAGCTTTTTTAGGGCAAAGAAATCAAATGTATCGGACGCAAATATATATGTACTCACCTCCCAGAGTAACAAAACTGTTTGTTACCAAAAATTACAAATGATATGAGAAACATTATTAAACACAAACTGTATGTGATGCAAAAATAATTTTTCAAATTGGCCATTTAAAAGCTTGATTCAAGCGGTTTTTTTTTTTTTTTTGAGACTTGGGCAAATGGAATGTAGATTTACGCTCCTACCGGTAAAATGTGCATTATTTGGAGAAGAACTTGCACGCAAAATGGCCTCCAATCTAAAAAGTATGAAAGAAAAGAATTGTTTCAACCGAATGTTTAGAAGCAACGATGTAGAATAAAAGATGTTGTAAATTTGATAGCTGGATTTACTTACCCCAGCGCCAAAGTAGTGAATCGGAAAAAACCTAATCGGCAGAGATAATCGTTCTCACAGTTCAAGTTTCTCAATGTAAAAATAAGTTTTCAGATCAGATTAATAGGTGCAGAGATATGGTGTCTACACATGGACGGAAGGACGTAGTGATAACATAAGCATGTCCTTTCTTTTTTTAAGAAAAGGTGCGCTAAAAAATAAAAGAAATCATGCTTCTGAACGAGAAGTTGATACATCAAACAAAGTGCTAAATGCGAGTATTACTATTACAGCAGTCCAGTTATAGAGGGCGAAAAAATTTTCGAATTCTATATACGATGAAGCGGTATCATGCATGTATAAACAAGACGGAGGGACAGAGCCAAACTAAAGTTATGCTATTTTTCGCATATCATCAGGAGACGTACTGAAACATAACGGCATGCATACCGTCGCTATGTTTCAGTACGGAATGCATACCGTTTTAATATTTTTATTCCTAAATGCATATATCAGCGTGTGTTTTATGACTGAAACACCGTCAGCGCTTACTGTCTGATTTTTTGTTAATGTCTCGAGGTAGTAGTGCCATTAGTTGGAAAGTACACAAACTTCCTTCTAGGTAGCCATTAAGAAAATAATTGCCACGCTTAATTTTCCTTCGCTCCCAGCACCTCAAAAACAATCATTTTATTAACTTATGTTCCATACGTCAATTCATTTTGTTAGCGACAGCAGCGCGTTAGGGAAGACACGAGCGCTTAGGGAATCAAGCGAGCCGTTTTCTATTGATTTCAATCGAGCAAAAAGCTTCTAGCTTTCCCTTTCGATGATTATCTGTGAGAAACTACTGCCGCCTTTCCTGCGATGGGTGAGTGCATATACAGAGTGCTATGTAAATGATCGATTTTCTCGAACTCCTGCTGTTCTTATACATCTAAACTACAGTACTTAAGTTTTAATTCAAATAAATAAATTGTTAGCAACCCTCCCATAAGCCTTCGCGACAGCTCTCAGGTGAAACTGAAATTTGTATCATTCCTGTCTCTTGTGAGCAGCAAAATTTAACAGAATCAACAAAAAAAATTCAAACATTGCCTAATGACTGCGATGAGTTGAAGTGTGATTGTTACTGAAGTTAATAATCTCGAAGTCAATGCTACTACTGAAATACCAAACAGGAGAAACAGCCCGTTGATATACGCAGTACACATTTTTAAAAATAACCTCTTTAAAGGATTTTGCATGTATTTATAAGCTCTAGTTGTTGATATGAATTTGTGACGGTATAGCTTCTATAACGACCATTTTTCTTTTTGAAATCACATGGGTGATGTCTAGACTAAACAGATGAAATACATTGACGTGCAAAAATTAAGGACGAGACGGGTTTTCGAATGTAACGTCGTGCAGAAGTGCTCCACATCGACTCAAATCATACCATAAGATCCTCAAAATGTAAGAATATGGGGCAAGTGAGCAAAGCTGTCCAAACAAGGAATCCAAAGGATACAAAGGCACTTTATTGAAAAGGTAGCTTCGAGCACAACTGGACAGAAGACAGAAACGTCCATGTGACAGGCGGCTGCCAAGAAAAATCCTGTCTTTAGTAGGGGATATGATCACCCCTGACTGCGTTGCAGGATTTAAAAGTCTGTTCATGCTGAGGACGAGGTTGTCAAGGAGCTGTTGAGGCATCGCGGCCCATTCCTCTTGTAGCGCCAATCGCAGCTGCGGAATCGTTGCTGGAGGCTGGTGACGTGCTGTCAAGCGTCTCCCGAGAAGGTCCCATACGTGTTCGATTGGATTTAGGTCCGGGGACCTTGCGGGCCAATCTATGCGTTCAATATCTTCTCTCCAACAGCTCTGTGACAGCCACTGTGAGGTGTAGCGTTGTCGTCCATGAAGAGGAACTCAAGACCCATAGCACCTCTAAACAGACGCACTTGAGGCAGGGGAACCTCGATACAATAGCGGACACCAGTGACTGAACCTCCTTGGAAGATGTGGAGGTCAGTACGGGTACCAAGCATGATACCGCCACAAACAAGAACTTCGCCACCTCCAAACCGGTCCCTTTCGATGATGTTGGAGGTGTGAAGCGTGTTCCCTGCTCTCTCCATATGTGCATACGTCCAGAATCGCTCGTCAGACTAAATCGGCTCTCATCAGTAAAGAGAACTCGACCCCATTGCTGATGTGTCCAGTTCTTGTGTTCCTGGCACCACAGAAACCGCTGTCTCTAATGAGCAGGCGTTAATGGCACACACCGTACTGATCGTCGTGCAAATAGACCACATTTGTGCAGCCTCCTGGCCGCGGTAAAACGCGATAACGGACGTCCACTTGTCTGTTGTATGTGCCTTGTGATTTCTCCCGCTGTCTGCCGTCTGTCTCTTCTCGCCTGTAGGACAATATACCGGTCGTCCGCCGCCGTGGTTGCTCGTAGACGACCACTGCTAAACTCTCGAACAGATGTTCCTGTCGTTTGAAATGCTCTCCAAGCTCGTGAAACGATGCTGTGAGCGATCCCGAAGTCATCGGCCACACCAGTCACACTTCGACCTTCTTCCAACTTCCCAATGACGCGACCTCGGGTAAAGTCATCCAGATGTCGTTTACTGGATTTCCTGTTGGCCATATTACACGGTGGCAGCAACTCGACGTCGTTCAAACTGATGTACACCGTGCAATAGCTTTCACCGAATTGCTGAGCGTACACCTCCCGTGTGATTTACACCCTTCCGCAACTCCTCCCCCCTACGTCCTGCTGCATATATGCGCATGCCCTACCGCACCGGACCCTAGTCTATCTCCCAAGTGGTCTTTCGGTCCGTCCGTTCTGCCTGCTCATTCCGCTGTTATGCTAATTTCTCCTCTTTGTCCCTAATTTTTGCACACCAGTGTATGAAGTCGAGGCATTGACAAAAAAAAAAAAAAAAAAAAAAGAGCATGTTAGAATAACGTACGTTCGAAAATTCCTCACTGTAAGATTGCCGTCTGCTTTTGTTACTTCCACAGATGTTTAATCCTTTGTTAGACGTTTTCACTTCTGTTGTTTCTACGATTACAAGCACTGTGAACTTTGACAGAGATTAGGCTTCTCTTGTATTTCTGTTGTATTCCCAAATACTATAGTTGTTGCATCATGTAGTTATTGCATAAAAATATTTATATGTGTATTTATTGAATCTGCGTATTACTTCTCCATGAAAACAGTTACTATTTTAAATAGCCTGTTCCATTTAGTTCATCCTTTTTCGTTCCCCAGAAATTTTAGAACACAGATTTTTTCACTCAGGCAGAGTATATTTATTCTACACATCATAGGATTATTTATATTGATGCGACAACTCTTCGATAAAGCATTATGAATTGAGTATATATTTTCTTACAGCTATGTCTGGTAAAATTATTTTCATGTCTCCGGCAGTTTTTTTCTGTTCTTTCTGAGAGGGTTAGTTGCTGAACTTTTATCAAACATGATATACTTAAATCTCACGTTTCAAAAAAATTATGGCCTCAAGTAGCTTACTTTTACTGACTGAAATTTCAAAACTTTAATATGTATAATTCGATGCCCACGGACGCTCTTGTGTTTTTATTTATTACACTGGTGTGCAAAACTTAACGACGAGACAGGATTTGACCTGAAGCGCTGCACAGGAGCGCCATGGATACGTAAAATTCAAACTATAAGAACTCCATCCATTACCGAAATAATGACGGAAACAACACCGACACAGCTGCAGATACTAAAGAATGTAATGGAACTTTATTCAGAATTGGCTACATAGCACTGGGTGCCATGATATAAGGGCGTCACTGCCAAAGATAGTACGAAGGGGAAAAGAGCTCTTCAGTAGTGGATATAATCACCCCTACCGTCGAGACATGATTTGCACCGTCTGTCAATACTTCGCACTAGATTGTTAATGAGTTCTTGCGGTAACATCCCCCATGATTCCGCCAGCGGCGTTTTCAGCTGCTAGACAGTTTCCGGTGTGTGTTTACATGCCGCAGATCGTCTTTCTGGAGCATCCAACAGTTGTTCACTAGGATTTAGGTCGTGAGAACGTGTTGGCCAACCCATCCGCTGAATGTCTTCACTTTCCAACAGCTCATAAATAGCCACCGTACGATGGAGGGGTTAACGTGAACTGTTGGCCAATGTCACCTCGGAAAAGACGAACATTCGGAAGGATTACCTCATTACAGTATCGCGCACATGTGCAGTGCCTCCTTCCAGTACCTGGAGCTCCGTAATATCAATCAGAATTCCTCCCCATACGAGAACACAGCGGTCGCTATTTTTCCCTTTCAACGATGTTTTCAGGGCGATACAGACAGACTAACTCACGCTAGACAAGCTGATGTGTGCAGTGGTTAATGGAACACGGCATACTGGTCGTCGGGCAGATAGTCCACCTTTGTATAGTCACCTATTCACTATAAACCACTATATTGGGCGTCCTGTGCTCATGTTCAGTTATTTCGCAAGGTCACTTGCTTTCTGGTGTTGATCCCTCTTGACCTGTAGTAACAGACAGCACTCCTTATTGGGCGCTGGTTTTTGGTGGCCAACCACCACAGGTCTTTTGCACAGCTGTACCAGAAATCCTGAAGGACGATACCGGACTCTTGGGTCACACTCATTACAGTTCGCCCCCTTTTTAACCCTACCAATTATTCGACCACGTGTAAAATATCGAATAAAAATAAAATGCATTTTGTTCACACGTTACGCAAACCACACGTCATTCTCCATTATTACGCGTGTACTCTTGCTCCTGTTCCCAGACACGGTCCCGAGTTAATTTATATTTGGGTGCTGCTGCTATTTACTACGTAATTTCACTTCTTCCACTTCGTCCTCAATTTTGCGCACCAGTATATCTTTGGGAGTTTATTCACTTGTGGTTTTGCAGAAGAGCATAAGATATTTAGAAAGATGTCAGTACAATTTTAGAATAATTAGTAAAACGTTCAGGAGAAAAGGGAATGGGTAAGTAATTGATTTTTTTTAAGTTTCTTTTTCAGATAATTACATTTTTTGTTTGTCCCAGAAGGTTTTCTAATAAATAATTCCCCACAGTACTTTAGGAATCCGTTTGTGGAATATTTTAAACAATATCTCATTACTTAGTTATGTGAGCCTGTGTCACTTATTCAAGAAGAGCCTCTTTAGTTACATTCGGTATTTTCGATGGAAAAACGTTCTATTTTTATTTTTTATTTTAATAATTTGACTTTAATCTGCCGTTGGAATTGCTTCCAATTTCACATGAAGTGAGGCGTAAACACACAACAGAAGCAGCCTTTAATTAATGTTTAAGCAATTTTTCGGGTACAACTCACGTTATAACTTTCCAAACATCACTCGTCTCTTACGTTTACTTCAAAGAAAAACTGTGCGCGTTTTTTTATCTCTTTTCCCATCAATGTAATTGTAAAAAAAACCAAGCGATTACGTCTCCGTGGATGTTCGTATAACATACACAATGGTGTGCCCTCTATGCGTCTGGAGTGATTTTACATCATATACAGTGCTGGCCACACAAAATGCAACACCAAGAAGGACACGAGATAGCAAAGCCAGATTTACTGGACACATAACAACAGATACAAAGATGAAACGATTGCGCTTACAGGCCCGTGTGACTTGCGGAACACGCAGACATCAATAGTTCGTGTGGCCCCCATGGCTGGCAATAACGGCCGCTAGACGCCGCGGCATCAAACGAAATAATCTTAGGATGTGGGCTTGGGGTATGTCGGTCCAGGCTGCTTCCACACGTTGCCACAGTTCATCAGGCGTAGCCACGGGTGGTGCTTGCCGGGCCACTTGGTTGCCGATCAGCGACCAGACGTGTTCGATGGGCGACATATCGGGAGAATAGGCGGGTCATGGCAGCAGTGACACCTGGTGGGCCGAAAAGAATTGTTGCACTATGCGTGCCACGGGCGGACGCGCATTGTCCTGTTGAAACGTGGCCGCTCGCATGTCCCTCAGGTAAGGGAGGACTACAGGCTCCAAAACGTCAGAGATGTAGCGGTGGCTATTGAGTGTACCGGCGATGCGTACCAGAGGGTTGCGGGTGTCATATAAAATTGCGCCCCAAACCAAAACGCCAGGCGACGAACCGGTATGGCGATGCGTAATGCAGGCGTCATACAGTCTCTCGCCGCGGTGCCGCCACACGCGGTTCTGACCATCGTTGTGCTGCAGGCAGAAGCGGGATTCATCGGAGAAGACAATGTCGTGCCATTCCGTCGTCCAGGTGCGGCGTTCAACGGCCCACTGCCGCCGCACTCGCCCGTGGTGTAACGTCAATGGTAATTGGAGCAATGGGCGCCGTGCGACAAGTCCCCGCTCCTGCAGACGACGTAGAACGGTACGTGCTGACACAGATTGTTGCGCAACACACCCTAATTCCTGAGCTAACGTTCTTCATGTGGTGGTGCGAGCCGTCAATGCCCGCTGCACCACATGCTGGTCGTCTCGTTCGGTGGTGGACCGCGGCTGCGGAAATCACTCACGTCGGTCCGTCCGTCTGTCCTACACCCACTGAATCCATACTCACCTCACTGTGACGGGATGTCGTACCACACGGGCGCCGATGTCTCTGTACAATAAACCGCTGCCGCGATAAGCCACTATTTGTCCTCTGTCGAACTCCGAAACGTGCTGGAATGACTGCCGTATTCTGCGACGAGGCATCAGGAAGCTTCCCAAGCACAGGTCCGACAGCACAACACACTTCCACTACTTACACCCCGACTTCTGTGCGCCCTTCTTATAGTGCTTCTCGGTGGCTTGCCGGGCGCACACGATTTGCATATGCCCTGCAACGCTAATCGTTTGCATGCCCTCTCGCGGGCGACGCATGCTGTGAATTTCAGGCCAATCGGATGCTTCCTTCTTGGTGTTGCATTTTCGGTGGCCTGCAGTGTATTATACAATGTACACTCATTTCACTGACAGTACCATTTCTCAAATCATTCCTGAGACGCTCTTCTTGGAATTTACTTCACTTCTTCATATTCTGATGAGAGCCTTCAATGTAGTCAAGGAAATCGTTATCGATGTCACAGAAAGACTTGATCCAGATTTTTTCTCTAATGAATTTCGGTTCTTCCAGAAAATCAAATAGACTCTTAAATCATACACATGCATTCAGGGATTAAGTTCAAACAGTCGTGCCGTTGGTTCTGAAGGTAAATGCAAGTCAGAAATTCCAGAAACGCTTCAGCAGTGCAGCCGTTAAGTATACCGCCTACCAGGGACGTTTAGATTGAGGTTATGTTTACTGAAAAATAAGTGTAGCCTATTTAGAGTCATACCTAGTAAGCATGGAAAGTATGATACTACTTCCTTAAAAGTATGATACACTACCATACATAGTATGGTACTATTAGAAGTATGATACACTACCACACATAGTATGGTACTATTAGAAGTATGATAATACTACCCTTTCCCATAGAGAAGTTGACCACCTAACAGCTTGACGATATAAATATTCCTCAGGAGCGCAGGGTGACCAGCTGATCCAGTGCAAATGATCAGAGCTGAGCACAAACCCATGGAGTTGGTGTTTGTGGTTGTTTCGAAATTGAAGAGATCATGCTATCTCACTGTTCTTCCCGATGTAAAACACTCGCAATTGCAAATTATTTCAATATTCAAAGAACGAGGATTCAACGTTACCAGATGGTGAATGTACACGGACTTCTCTAAAAATGTACAGAGCTTCCACGTTGGCCGAGCTATCAAAGGCTCTGGTTTCTAGATAGTCGTCCCAACACAGCCCGAGTTCGTATCCCGGTGAGGCATGGGTGCTGCATTTTCTCTACGCTACTTTCTTGTACACTCGCTGGAACCAGTGGGCCGAAATTTCGGAGGGACGGACTATATACTTCTTGTAGGCTTAAATTTTGCCCATGGTGGTCCTTAAACTCCAAAACAAAACGAAGCAAAAAACTGCGTAAAACATGAGGGGCCCGTCTACATGTTCCATAAACTGATCAGGAAATATTCGTGTTTCTGGCCATACTTCTGACGTGGTTACAAAAGTACAGCATTAAAATAGTGAAAACCCCAAAGATCGATTGCATACACTTTTAGATTGATACCGTTAACCGCTCATGCCAACATGCATTAGAATTTAAAGCTGGCAAAGGAGATAATTCATACACTCTCTACTTGCACAACACGTAGACTTCTAGGGGATATGATGAAAACTAACTTTTTTGAATTTTTTCAACAGTATCCGCAAACATACGTGATCTTCCACCACCCTTTCCTTGTCGAAAACACAAACGACTTCCGTAAACAAATGGTTTGTACCAGGCGTGCACTTTTTCTTGAGGATGATTCCTTACCAAATTTAGAGCAAAATCTTCGAACATCAGTCTCGGACTTTGTTTAGTTAAATCAGGGCACCTATTGTGCTTTCACTACCACACTGAAATTAGCCATTTGTTTGATCAACTAATTGTCTATATTTTTATAATGTCATGTACTGTGTCGTGAATTGTGAAACCCGCCCCAGTGACACAGTGGCCTAAGCGCTGTCTTCTGACCGTTCGTCCAAGATGGGTCCCGGTTCGAATCCCAGTGAGGCATGGATGTTGTGTTTGTCTCACAACTCTGGCTCTCTCCCTTACCTGGATCCATTGTCCCTAAATTAGGGGCGAGCGATTGCTTATAGCCCAGTGAGTTGCTCACGGTGATCGTAAAAACACCAAATGAAAACAAAACAAAAAGAGAATTGCGGCATATTCAAGACACAGTTGCATTCAAAGAAACTTGAGGATGTAATGTGCACATTAATGCGGGTTTCACAGCTTTAACTTAGCTAGATGAGGTCTAATCCAACGTTACATTTGTTACCAAAGTTTTGAATTACCTTACACACACACACACACACACACACACACACACACTCATGTATATAAAACAGAAGACTCAATTAATGCACATTTCCATTCTTAAAATATGCTCGAGAACTAACGCTAAATGCTAAACCGTCTAGAAAAAATTAAGAAAACTGCAAGACACACAAAGAAACTGGAAATAATAAAGTTAGACATATCTTTGAATGGTGGGGGAAATAAACAGCTGAATAATACCATAGACTAAAGCAGAAAATGTGTTGATCGATGTAAATCAATAAAACGAAAATGCAAAGGTCACCTAGTCCGAACGGAAAATGGAAGACGTAAACAGAATAACATTACGCGCAGAACTCAAACTTCGGGTACAAATAAGAAAAGAGGGTCGGGGACCCAAACAGGGACGGTTGGATAAGATTTAAAGAATGGGAAGATAATAAATATCAAGCACGAAAGGCAGACAACTGCACAGAAACTGGGGAGGCCTTTGTCCAGAGGGGACCTAAACGGAAGGAATGAATTCTAAAACATTATTCGCACATGTAGAGTTGGACTTTAGGAAATATCGAATGATCTTACCCTTACTTTTATTTTTTGTGTGGGTTTAAAGTGCACATTGAAAAGGTATTGAGCGCCGACTTGTTTCTGATATATGTCAGTTGGTTCCAAGGTTGGAGGCAATGGCGTGAAGCAGGCGTACCATGTATGAGTCATCCGTAGCTCGAGCCCGGGTCTAGATTGGATGACTAGTGAAAAACTAGTGACTTTGACCACTCAGCCACAGGCGGCATTAGGTTTTTCGAAAAATCATGTAATGTAGTTATTAGGGGTCAGTCTTTATCCTTTGACATACGGAAGTCTGGAAAGCAGGGATTACATTTCGCTGGTTTACACCGTGTTAGATAAAAGCATCTCAATCTCTTTTCATCATAAATTAACAGCTGGTTTTCAGAGGGATATTAACATGCTTTGGCAACGTCTACCAATGTAATTTAGAAGTCGTATATCATTACATGACAAGTTCTAGAGGATTTCTAATTAGACATGTAAGTTCAAAGCATATTAAGCCACTTCCACAGCATACCGTGAAACTGAACTCCTGTAATTAACGTTGTAAGAGTCATAATGACTCGTTGTTACTAAATATGACATCTCACGTCAGCTACCAGGGTTAATGGGCGCTTAGATTAAAAGAGCCTTTTTTTATCTTTCAAGCTTTCAGAAATCTAAAGTACTATTTTAGAAAGTCCTGCTCCTCGTAGATTATAAGGAACAAACATTCCTGTGACTATGATGTTCATTATGAAATATACGAAAGTAACTGATAAATTTCTGCAAACAAATGCATTGATGTAATTGAATGCTTTAATTCTACGTTTTGTAAATTTTTACGGTGAATCCTGAAAAACAAGTAGGTCCATGCAGAGTCCTAACACATGGTAGAATACTTTAACCGTTTAGTATAAAGACTACGTACGCAAAATATTTTGTGCTTTGTGAAACATTTGAATTTGTAGCACAGTTTTTCTTCAATATTTTTTAAATTTTTAAAGAAATCAAATAAAATATAAATAAATGATTTCAGTACATGACAAAAGTAAAATTTTTCAGCACTTTCTAACAAAACGTGAATGCAGTTTGAGAAAAGTGCGGATCCGTCGGGCGTAGAAAAACTGGTTAGGAAACTGGAAGAATCTTTGGTATGCTTTAGAAGTATTCTCTGAGAATAGCATTATATTTGCAGCTGAACCCGGATACTCAATTACATAGACACAAATACACAGACGTTGGATGTATTTCTCATACGTTTCAGCACTTTGGTGGGCCGCAGATATCCTAGTGGTCAGTGTTCCTGCCTACTGATGGAAAGGACCTTGCTTCGATTCGAGTAGGTCAGAAAAGTTCGAAACACGAAATATCCGCCGTGCGTCGGATGGGCATGTTAAGACGTCGGATCACGGGTACTGGCTTCCCGGTTAAAAATAATGCTATCTGTTCCTTCCCATTCCTTTCTCTGTCCCCTACTGCTTGTGTGTACTTTGACGTCGTGTGACGTTAGTCGCTCTTTTGTTATAGCGGGCCGCCGCACACTAGTGGCTATATCTACTGACTTCTATCGTTCTACCAACTTTCCTATCCTCTGAGCCTTTAGGTTCCATCTAATGTCCTTCTGTTTCCCTACAGGGTTCAAAACCCTGAAAGCTGTTACGCATACAGCTAGTCGAGCCTATACCTATCCTGTGGGTGTAAATCCTACAAGCTAATTGTTTTGTCAGGGATGGGGGTGGTCCCGGAGAGAAATAATAACCAAAGTCTCGTTCCTCCCTTCTGACCGGTTTGATCCATTAAATAAATGACAATGAAAGCGGTTTTTCACAAACGGCTTCTTTTCATGTCGCCGTTTGTTGCGCCATTTCTTCTCGTCGGCGTTCTAGTAATCTGCGTTAGTCCCATTATAACTTACAGCAATTCAATTTGGGGTGCCTGTGCAAATACACAGAAAAAAAAATCACTTCTTTTCGAAATAGAACCTTCAGAATGAGGACGGGATTTGATGGCAGTACCTCTAACTACGAAATTAGAAATTTACTTAATGTAAATACAATTAATTATACTATGTAGTTTACGAAAAGGCCAAAGATTATTAGAATCCTTTAATGAGCAAAGTTCTTAAATATGATATTGAGGCCTCAGTAAATACACTGACGGAAAAGAAAATCCCAACGCCACGAAAAAATAGTTGTAGAGGAATTAAATGGCGGCAATACATTTGTATAGGTAACATATTTAATCGATTAAGGTTTCAAGATCACAGCTTATTGTAAGCGCGAGAAGAGCTATTTTAAATGTGAAATACTGGTACATTAATAACCGGTGTAACAGCCAGAATGTTGAATGTAAGCACACAAACGTTCATGCATTGTGTCGTACAGGTGCTGGATGTCAGTTTGTGGGATGGAGTTCCATGCCTGTTGCACTTGTTCGGTCAATACAGGGAAGGTTAATGCTGGTTGGGGGTGACGCTGTAGTTGTCGTCCAATGATGTCCCATACGTGCTCGATTGGTGAAAGATCTGGTGATCTAGCAGGCCACGGCAACATGTCGACACTCTGTAGAGCATGTTGGGTTACAACAGCGGTAAGCGGGCGAGCGTTATCCTGTTGGAAAACACCCCCTGGAATGCTGTTCATGAATGGCCGCACAATAGGTTCAATCACCACACCGACGTACAACTGTGTGCCGTCAGGGTGCGTGGAATAACCACGAGAGTGCTCCTGCTGTCATAGGAAATTGCTCCTCAGACCATAACTCCAGGTGTAGGTCCAGTGTGTCTCGGCCGCAGACAGGTTGTTTGCAGGCGCTCTCCTGGCCTCCTTCTAACAAACACACAGCTATCACTGGCACCCAGGCAGAACCGGCTTTCATCAGAAAACACAACAGATCTCAACTTCGTCCTCCAATGAGCTCTAGCTTGACACCACTGACGTCGCAAACGGCAGTGGTTTGGAATAAGTGGAATGCACGCTACAGGACGTCTGGCTCGGAGCTGTCCTTCAAGTAACCGATTTGTAACAGTTCGTTGTGTCACTGTGGTGGCAACTGCAGCTCGAATTGCTGCCGCAGACGCGGTACGATGCGCCACGGCCATACGCCGTACACGATGGTCTTCCCTCTCAGTAGTGCCACGTGGCCGGCCGGAACCCGGTCTTCTTGAGGCAGTACCTTCCCTTGACCCCCGCTGCCAACAATCATGCACAGTGGCTACATTCCTGTCACGTCGTTCTGCAATATTGAGGAAAGAAACTCCACCTTCTCGTAGCCCTATTACACGACCTCGTTCAAACTCCTTGAGCTGTTGGTAATGGCTTCTTCGTCTTCTTAAAGGCATTCCTGACTAACATGAACACCCTACGTCGAATCTCAACGATAACTAACGCTTACGAACGTTACAGCGCGTATTTACAGCAAACCTGCTTTGCATGTTCCGAGGGGCGCTACTAGCGCCACACGTATGCGCCGAGAGTGAAATTTGCATAGACGTCATCTTACAGATGTACTCTCACCGCCTACCAACTGTCGTTTATCTAACACAACCCCTTCTTGGTGTTGGGATTTTTTTTTCCGTCAGTGTATAAAGGCCAAAACACATTCTAGGAAATGTGCCAGAAAAAAAGCACTTAGAACTGGGATTAGAAACCCAGCAGCTAACTGGGATTAACTTAACTAGTAATTCTATACACTCTTCAAGAGGGAAAAAAAGTTTGGTTGTGTTCGGTTGACGTGAAGATAATGCTGAAATAATTTCTATGTCCAATAGTTTAAAAATTTTCTGGTGTTATTACGTCTGCAACTACAATTTCGCACGTGGTGAGCAATGTTTGCGAAATTGGGGGGGGGGGGGGGGGAATAAAACATCTAAGAGCCCTTATGAAAAACTTGGCGTTTTTTGCGCAGATATTTGCGACGTTCCTTCTTTTTCCCCTTTTGATTCTGGGTAACCCCTCTCGTTGTACCTTTGCCCCTTCTTCTCGTCCCAGCATGCTATTGGTATTACTACAATTTGCAGACAGGTAAGTACGTATTCAGGTAGCTTACAATTTTCCTACTGAAAGGGGAAGTTATAAGCCCTTTCATATACTAAGAACATGGAAGTTAGTACAAGGAAAGTTTGCATAACTTCCCTTATACAAACTTCCGTATACTAAACTCCCTTCCGTAAACTCCGAAAACTAATATTTCCTTGTTTTTACTTAAGGAAATTTCCTATCAGGGAGCACTGCTCCCGGTTCTGTTTCTTCCATTTTTTTCACTCTTTCAAAAGACACATTGCATTGCAATTTATGGGAAATTCAGAAATTTCAGAATCTTCGCTCAGCTAGGTTCGGCGCCCTGGTTATTTCCAAGTCAGTCAGTCAGTCAGTCGTAATGTCCATCCAACGTATTATTCAGTTCGGCGCTCTGGCAAGATATACACTATATTGACAAAATTTACCGGACACCTCTTCAAAACAAATGAATGGATCCTCTGCGTTGTTAAGATGCACGGTACGGCTGCAAAAAGTTATAACTAATTAAATTTCTCCGTCATTTTCGTCCACGCCGGGCATCGAACCCGGGTCCTCTCATGCCGGAATAAGTCGCTTTCCCAACTGAGCTACACGGACGTATGCTCTGGCTGCTACCTGCCTTTATCTCATGTGCGCCCTGCGGTGCAGGCATGTCACATCTTCCCCCCACCCCGAAAGAGGGCCGGGGGCATGGCCCACGGGTCAGCTGGGACCATGTGTCGCTGTACGCAATCATCCGCTGAAGAACGTACATTGGAGAAATCCCGGTCAATTTGGTGCGCGGAACGTAACATCACACACATTTCTTTTTAGAAGCGCTGAAGAAAGGATTCTCTTACTTTTCCTGTCTCGCGGTGTGGAAAGAACATCACACAATTGCGAGAACTTAAACGGCCAGGTCATCCTTGACGTCCGGGCGCCAATACAACGAAGTAAATTTTTCCGTCATTTTTGTCCACGCCGGGCATCGAACTCGGGTCCCCTCATTCCGAAATAAGTCGCTTTCCCGACTGAGCTACGCGAACGTATGCTCTCACTGCTATCTGCCTTTATCTCATGTGCGTTCTGCAGTGCAAGCACGTCACATAGTATAAAAACAAGCCTGCAACTGGCCGCGATCATATCGCACTGTGAGGTTGAGTGAAAATTTCGCAGCGGGAGAGAACTTACTTTGAGAAAGGAAAGATTGCTAGTGTTATATTAGTGGGTTGTCCATAAGAGAAACCGAGAGGCGTTTAAACATACCCAAGTCAACTGGTTTGGATGTACTGAATAAATGGAAGACAACAGCATGCCTGAAGCAGCAAAAAGAACCGGCAGACCAAATAAAATCAGTGATAGAGGACGCCGAAGCCTCAGGAGAGTCGTTACAGCCAATCGACGGAGTACTGCACAAGACCTCGGTGTACAGGTGAGTAAAAATGTTGGCACCTTGGTATGTACACGTACTATTCGCAGAGAACTTCATTCCATGAGTTACCGTGGCTGTGGGTCTGCTCATAAGCCTTTCATCTCCCCTCGGAATGCTACTCGTCGTTTTATAAAGAACATTTATCGTGGACCGTAGACCAATGGAAATGGGTCCTTTGGACTGATGAATCCATGCCTGATGGCCGTGTGTGGGTATGGTGGCAGCAGGGGGAACGCTATTTATTACAGTGTACTGTTCCTACGGTCAAGTTTGGAGCTGGTAGTGTACTCGTGTGGGGGCGTTTTTCGTGGTATGGTCCCGGCCCATTTTTTGTCGTGTACAAACCTGTTAATCAGCACGTCTACCTCGATATTCTGGACAATTATGCCCTACCAATTCTGTGGCAATACTATGGAACCGAACCTTGCTGGTACCAGCAGGATAATGCACCGATCCATAGCGCAAGGACTGTTGCGGAGTTGTTTGACAGTAATTCCGTTCCGTATCGTATGTGGACTGGCCAGCACAGAGCCCTGACCTTAATCCAATAGAGCACCTACGGGATGAATTAGAGAGCCGCATAAGACGTTTGGAACCAAGACCTAAGCAGCAGCTAGCGGCAGCATTATGTACTGAATTGAAGCGCATTCTTATCGCTGTGTTCTAAACCCTTGTCGAAAGCATGTCTCCAAGGGTCAGTGCATGCATTAAGGCAAAAGGTGGACCGACACCGTACTAATGTATGTCAATAAATGCTATGCTGTGTTTCTCTTCTAGGTGTCCAGTGACTTTTGTCAATATAGTGTATGTAGCTATTGCGCTTATTCTAAATGGACAAAAAAAAACCGGTTAATATATATCAAATACGCGGAGATAATGTAAATGGACGATGTTATCACTCTTTCCACGTTATTTTTTTTAAACAACGCATAGCGACTGAAAAATTGTATTCCGGCACTGCTGGGATCGAACCCCCAGAACTCTCGATAACTAGTCGAGTGCGTTCGAATTTACGCTACAGCGCCAACAATTCTCAGCGCAATGCGTGGTTTATCAGTCAGCATCTGACTACACGAATGCGTATTGATGGTCTCAGCAACTGAGATGTCGTCATCTGGTGGCATTTAACGCAACAGCTATTTTAATTGTAGCTGATAAATTCAAAGGACGATAGAAATGGTTAATATATATCAAATACGTGGAGATAATGTAAATGGACGATGTTATCACTCTTTCCACGTTAGTTTAAACGTTACGTTTAAACTAACGTGGAAAGAGTGATAACATCGTCCATTTACATTATCTCCACGTATTTGATATATATTAACCATTTCTATCGTCCTTTGAATTTATCAGCTACAATTAAAATAGCTGTTGCGTTAAATGCCACCAGATGACGTTTAAACTAACGTTTAAACTAACGTGGAAAGAGTGATAACATCGTCCATTTACATTATCTCCACGTATTTGATATATATTAACCATTTCTATCGCCCTTTGAATTTATCAGCTACAATTAAAATAGCTGTTGCGTTAAATGCCACCAGATGACGACATCTCAGTTGCTGAGACCATCAATACGCATTCGTGTAGTCAGATGCTGACTGATAAACCACGCATTGCGCTGAGAATTGTTGGCGCTGTAGCGTAAATTCGAACGCACTCGACTAGTTATCGAGAGTTCTGGGGGTTCGATCCCAGCAGTGCCGGAATACAATTTTTCAGTCGCTATGCGTTGTTTAAAAAAATAACGTGGAAAGAGTGATAACATCGTCCATTTACATTTTAAAAAAACACAACAAAAAACATACTGCCGCATACTAGGTACGCTCCCGTGGCTTTGAAAACATTATCTAAGGATTATATTATTTCTGCAGTTTAATGTTAAAACTCACAGCAAAAGAATCGCAGTCTCTTCAACAGTCCGATGTGTCCGTATGTGTGTGTTCCTTTAGTCGCATGGAAGCAATCATTTAAAAGATTGTATCTCCTTTAATCGTATATTGAAATCCGTATAAGGGCTGTTTAAGGAACACCTTTCCCTCTCCTGAAGTAGAAATTTATTCTTCCAATGGTTATTAAGTTATGCGCAATGTTACTTTCCATATTGGAATCAATATTTGGCTTCTAACCGTATGATAAGCCAAACAAATTTTGTACATTCGTTTTAAGAACCACTAAACAACTTGAGCTAACTGATTTTAAATTCAGAATTTACAGTATCATGTTGACTGAATAAAATGAAAAGCGAACACGGCGAGTTTGTATATTACTCTAGTATTCACAATCAGAATTTACGGGGTTAAAAAAATCGTTACCAGTACTTTCTTATGAACCTTCAGATTTACGTGAGCAACAACAAATATCTGTTATTATGTAAATGAATAAAGTATTAACTTCCTGTACGTTGATTGCTCGTTTACCAGCTGCGATTGGGATTTCAAAAGCTTTATATCTCTTCTTAAAATGTTTTTCTAGCCTCAATGAAAAAAAAAGGTTAATAATATTCCTGAACAGCTGATAATTTACTGTACAGAGATTTCTCTTATGTTTCTGGCTTTGGTAAGTGTTTGGTTATTGAGCTCTGAGCAAGTGTATAATTTGTTAACACATCTTGGTAACATTTTAAAGAAACTTTCCGGAATATATCAGTAAAACATTTCTACAAGAAGCATCTGTTTCAAGAAGGAAAACCACGAAAAAGTATTAGAATCTGATTGAGAGGGAAGGCCAACACAGCGTATAGTTCATCAGATGGATGTACGAGCTGTAAATATTCTTAAACTTTGTACTAAACAAATATTAGGTAATCATGATGAGACGTACTTTCCAATCATGGGCAAGGAAGCTTCATAACATCCAAATTGTATAAATCCTGTTGAAAATGATATTCTCCAACATCACTGAGGCATTTATTGGTACATCAGTAAGGTAGGGATACTAACAGTGTGCCGTTGAATGACATATCAATTATGTAGTATTAATACAGTTGTGGTATTCAACTGTACATCGGTACTGGAAGATAATTAACAGTATGTCTCTGAATTAAATATCATTGTGGAAGGGGTACTAGGTCAAAGACTGTGAATAATACATCGTTGACTCTGACCTTGTAATTTTGATTGATACATTCATTTTTCTGGGTACTAATATTGTGGCGTTGTCTGAAGTTTCAATGTGGCAAGCATACGAGCATTGTGCCGTAAATGATGCTAGTGAACTGACCCGTGCATTACGAAATGTGCGAACATAATAATCGCTATCAGAAAGACAGAAACTTGTGTGATCGGCGAGCATTGAAATATGCAATTATTTTGACCAATGTTTCGTGAATTTTTATCATTTGAATTTTATGACTCCGTGGCTATGAATCTTTGGGGATCCCGAAGAAGGACGAAAAGACAAGAAAACCGTTCCAAACAAACGAATACTGATGATTCACTCAGAACATGTGTTTATCGCGTTAAGAATTACGTAAGATCATCATCCTCTGTTGTTCAAGAAGCAATATTTAAGAAGCGGATATAGGTATCTTCATGGATACATTGTTAAAATACATGCATCCTTAATGTTAAGCCAGTGGTACTACTTTGTCCAGAACATTTATAAAATTTACCTAACGGCTTTCCAACGAGATGCTAACCGTAGCAAAGTGTTTTTGATAAAACATGGAAGCTTGCACTCGAGGGTAGTGCACTTCTTCAGAAGCAACAACAAAGAAAAAATCCTCTGATATAAAATATTACGAAATATTCCATAATCACATGGTACCACATTTTTGAAGAAAAAAAAAAAAAGAATGGTAGTTTTTGAACGGTAATTCAAGGAATTCTAAGGTGACGGAGGTAGAGTATCTATAATTAAAACAATGTGGTTCGTTATTTTACTCTGTGTATTACTGCTACCCGCTAAGGTCGAAGTCCTCTTGAGGAAAATTCTAATACTGAACAGTGTTGATTATCCCACAGCATTTGAGAAATAAATTTTTCAGTTCCTCTTGCAACACAGCGATCCCAAACCTGGGCGCTGTGGTCTAAGCGCAGGTTTCTGACCGTTCGTCAAGGGTCCTGTTTGAATCCGGGAGAGAAACAGATGTATTTGTCTTACTGCAATAACTCACTCCCTTCCCTGGAACCAGTGACCTTAAATTTGTTTGGGACGGGTGACTGCATGTAGCTATTCGAGTTGCTCATGGTGGTCGTTAAATCACAAAAAACAAAACAAAAATTAAACGATACCTCTTTGCAATGAGGAGCAGACGCTTTCTGGCAATTAAAAGGAACATTTTCTGCACGAAAAGTTGGAAAATGCATGAACATTCTGTTTCACTTCTCTCTCTCTCTCTCTCTTTCTTTCTTTTCGAAACAAAGACTTTTCCCAGCCCAACCATTAGATGCCTAAAATATGCGTATTTCAAAACACCGAATTAGTGTTTTAAAACGCTGAATAAAATGGATGATCGTTTAAATTTTAGATATTATGCAAATCATCAGCATTCATTTTACTAAAGACATTTTGGATCACGTCTTAATCTTTTTGGTTTAAAAACATGCGTCATAAAACATGCGTCATAAATATAAGCAAGAATAGGTCGCAAAGCCAAAAAGTTAGGTTACAGGCTTCAGAGAAAAAGGAGAGAGAGGATTAGAGCATAAATAAATCCTGCAACATTCGTATCACAACACTTAAGCCTTCGAATTCAGTGGTCGGTTTTCGAGTCTTTAGATCATGGGTCAATTCTTGTTCTTCAGCTGGATTAACTTGACTTAACGAGAATGTTGAACAATATTGACGCCGATAAAGTCTTCCTTTCCGTGCGAATGTTTTTAAACAAAGGAAAGTAAGAAGACTCAGGTTTAGAAGCGTTCTGAAATATTTTAGAAATATGCAAGACTTTCTGAAAAATTCGGATTAATACACCATGTTCCCATCTTGTCTTTTTTGCTGTACTATATATTCCTACAATTTGTAAAAGAAAGTCCATAAAATCGCTAAGAAAATTCACAAAATCCCTAAGAAAATTCATAAAATCTTTATCCGGAAAAAAATTTGCTAATTCCCCTGTTTTCTTGCTTTTTTGTTGTTGTTGTTTTAGCTTTTGAGGTTTTGTAGTGCAAGATATATGTCAACCTACAAAACACCGAAAGCTAGATAAATTAGATAAGCATAAGCCTCGGAACATGAAGATGTAGATTAGAAATAAGCACGGGCCCAGGCTATGTTAAAAAGCTCGAAAACGGAACCGGGGCCCGAGCTTAAGTAAAATTTCCCTTTCGCTTTTTTAATTAATTTTATTTAACACTGCTAACCGAATTAACTAACGTAATGGGAAACGCACGACTTAATAGCTAGGCTATAGTCTCTCTTGTTCTTTGTCTAATATTCTTAATTATTGTTTATTGCATGCTTTGAGTGCATTTTGTTACTCAAAAACGTCTGTGAGTGTTTTGAGTAACAACTATGTTTTTTTTTCTAGATGCGATTGAAACTGATAGTATTTTGTTTTCTGGAGACAAAAAAATTAAGGTTCTGCAGGCTACGTTACAAAAAATGGGAACTTTTGTTCATTCGGTGAAAACATGAAGGCAAGTCGACAGCAGATGGCTCAAGGCTGGCCAAAGGCCAATTACCCAGGGCTGCTGGGGAGGAGGAATTAGAATATCCAGTGCCGACTGAAAATCTCAAATACAACTTCCGCCTTTATTTCACCTCTGTTTGCTACTTTCTGCATGACGAATCATTCAACGAGCAAAGAAGTGCAACACTTTCCAGCGGTTTCGGTTTGGATTAGGTGCAAAGGTTATATTTGTCAGTTTCCTCGAAGATATATTTGTCAGTTTCCTCGTCAAAGTCAAATTTTATAATTCGCTAAAAAATGTTATTATATTTATAAGTAAGAGTACATGTGTCAGTTTCACCAAAAAAATACAGTAAACAAAATAAGTCCCAAAACCAGCCCTGTCCCAGTAGAGCTAATAACATAAATTGTCATGCATTAAAAAGCACTACGACCTATATATGCACATTTACTCAATACTTAATCGGACCTAATCCGTCAGCAAACCAGGAATACTCAAATAGCATGTCATGTAAAAATAAATTAGATTTTATAATAATTTTATAGTGAAATTTAAAGGCTCATAGAATTAGAATGGAATTCAAGGGTTCAAAATTCTTATTTAAATTTGAATGAAAAAACTAAATACAGTCAATCAGGTAAACGTATTAACTTGATATTCTTGGTAAACAAAATGAACATTTTGTTGCCTGAGTATAAATGACTCACAGAATAAACATAATAACAATTCTTTCTCTTTTTTGGTGGTGGGTCGACGTCAACGGGAAGCACTAACATTCTTATCTGATCATGAAAATATAAATAGGAATAAAACACAATATGCTTTATGTTTTCCTTATTCACATAGGAAAAATTTGTATAAATGTTAAAACTTGGATCGAGCCCGCGACAGTCATAAATAATGCTACAACGGGCCCTGGTTTTAAAAAAAGAAACCCGTGCTCATCTCTAGTGCAAACCTTCCTGTGCAACACCTTTTTCGGAACAAAAATGCCGTTACAGTCAAAAATATACTCTTACGTTCAGTACTCTTTAAAAGAAGTTCGAAAACTTTACAACTTGACCTCGTGCTGTCCAAAAAGTACGCCCCTAAAGTTAAAAACGAGAGTGTTCCCCAAAATCAATAAAATACTGAGAAAAATTTCTCTCGACTGCTTGAGGCGCCGTATTTGAGAAACACTCAGAACTTGGTCCCTCAAGTCTTAGTTCTTCTTGCAGGTAAACATAGGTTGCCGTCGGAGGATTTTCCTAATCTTCGAGGGAAATGGAACGGCTGAGCCGGCCTCGATGAGAGGAGCTCCTCGTGCCACATGCACCTCGCATTAAAACGCTGTCTGTTCGAAAGCGAAGGATTTACAATATCTTCGAGGAAACTACCCAGCATTTCCCAGAGAACTACGGAACATTCGCTTTCAATTAGAGACAAGCCCTTTTAAGCAAACCTTATTTTCAACATTTGATCTAGACATTTTCATTTTTTCTTCTTCTTGCCTTCTGTAAGAGCTCTGAAGATTAACTTTCACGTGCGGCGACAAGTATTTGGGCAAGAAAAGAAAATTGAATCACTTCACGTGTTCCTTAACTTATTGACTCATATACAGACAGCACGGTTTCATACTGTTAGAAAAGTGTATTCGAACCCAACTCGCGAGACTTACACATGTATTACCAAGACGTGAATCACTAACTAGAATTTCACATGACAGAAATTTTGCTTTCTGAGATCTTAAAGCGGATATGGTCTAGGTTTTAAGTTTTCCGTTGTGAAAACCACTTAGCTTAGTTAGCACGGACTTCAAATTTTTTCTTTTGATGTTACGGAACGCAGTGACGGTCTCAAAGTATCACATTGCCGTTTTTCTTATCTGTCATTTCTCATGTATGCTCTAGAATACAAAAGTTCTTTATGTGCGTGATAGCTGTAACTGTTTATGTGTGAGATAGCTGTAACTGTTTATGTGTGAGATAGCTGTAACTGTAACTGTACAAATCTTGATCCCTGGTTTTCCCGCTTCTTGGAAAAAGATTTTCTCAAAGAAGAAATTTGCACTCAGTAAATCATCTGCGCAACTTGAAATCGAATATAAATTTTTTCTGAATCAGACAGCAACATTATTCACGCACTGTGTTTTATTTGATTTTCCTGTTGCAACAGTTTTTCCACCAGGAGATGTAAACGCATGCTTGTGCTCAGTACAATATGCTCACTTCTAGAAATGGAGTTGGAAAAACTACTTTTGTACCAAATAATTGTTTTTGTTTACTTTAGTTGCATTTTCAGCTTTTCCATACATGCAGCATTCCACCTAGATTAAGGAAAAATGTTGATATAGTAAATGAGACAATATCTTTTTTTTTTTTGTCAGAGGTTTAAGGACCACCGTGAACATCTCGATGTGCTACATGCAGTCGACCGTACCTAATTTAGGGCCACTGGTTCCAGGAAAATGAAGGAGCCAGGACAGTAAGGCTGCATCTATGTCTCACCGGGATCCGAACCCAGACCCATCTCGCATGAATGGTCAGAAGCCAGAGCTTGGACCACCGTGCCACAGGGACGGCAAGAACATCTTCGTTTTCAGAAGTCAGATGGTAAAAAACGTCCTTTCCTCTTTCAGCGTTAAAAGGAGGCAGAGGAACTACCAAAATATTTTTCTGTCAACATTATCCACACACAGTATTCTTCATTTTCATAATGGAACAAATTCCTTCTCGACACACGCAAATATATTTGACGGTATTTTAACAATACAAAAATTCTCACAAGTGGAAAAATGTAAAACATTTTTTTAATTATTAACAATCATTGGTTGCATACTTCAAAATACTTTTCAGATGGTGCGTTTGACACCATCTGAAAAGTATTTCTTTTTCTTTTCAAATTACGTGATCATGATTGTGTGCATTTTTCTTCTTTTTTTCCCCATAGAGACTTTAGTATTTCATTTGTGATAAATGCGTTGGTCGAGATCTTTCTTTCAGTTTTCTTCCAAAGCAAAACAGTATTTATCATATACGTTTTTAAAATAGTTCATAGTTTACCCGCTAGGGAGCAGAAATGTCAAAACGTCTTTCTCACTATCTCTGCTTCCATGAGATGTATTTGAATAACAGTTTCCTTTATACTACCACGTTCAAAAAGTTCCGGAACTTTTTTTTATTTGACAAATATCAGTGAATTACGTCATTCCCCGCTCAGCAGGCGAAGCGCATGATGTGACCAATAACCCGGAACCGGTTTGATCCAGATCCAACACGTACAGCGTATGTGCGTAGTTCGTGATTACAGGCATTCAAGGCTCTCCGTCGAGAGGAGAACGATGTCGAATTTTGAACAGCGTTCAAGTGTAAAATTTTGTGTTCTGCTTGAAAAATCTTTCGCTGAGTCTTTTCAAATGATTAAGTCAGCGTACGGTGAGAGTGCAATGAGTCGAACTAGAGTTTATGAGTGGCATCGACGATTCGAAAACGGGCGACAGAGTATCGAGGATGGTGAGAGGTCAGGACGACCTTCAACATCCACAACGGATAAACCAACCGCCATTGTCAAAGAAATTGTGAAAAATGACCGTCGAAAAACTGTTGCAGCGATTGCAGAAGTTGCCAGTATCTCAGTTGGAAGTTGCCATGCCATTTCAACAGAGAAACTGAGCATGCATCACGTGTGCCAACAAATTGTTACCAAAAACCTGACACAAGAAAAAATGGATAAGCGCATGCAAGTTTGCGGGGATGACATCGATGCAGTGGATTCAAATCCCGATTTCTTGAATCGATTGATCACTGGCAATGAGACTTGGTGCTTTCTGTACGACCCCCAATCCAACCGACAGTCAAAAGTGTCGTACACAAGGAATTTCTTCCACACGGTCGTACAGTCACTAAAGAAAAATACGTCAACTTCCTGAAACGTCTCCGAGAATCAGTGAGACGCAAGCGACCCGATCTTTGGAAGACCAACTCGTGGATGCTCCATCACGATAATGCGCCAGCTCACAGATACTTCCTGGTATCCGATTACCTGTCCAAACATCACATTCCCGTTCTTCCACAACCAGCTTATTCCCCTGGTCTCGCCCCATGTGACTTTTACCCATTTCCTCGTATGAAGAATTTGCTTAAGGGGCGACGCTTCTAAAGTTCCGAAGAAGTGCAACGAGCTGCGACGGAAGCACTGGAAGATGTGGCAAAAGAAGGCTTGCAATATGCATTTAAATCTTTGTATGAGCGCTGGCAAAAATGAATAGTTGCACAGGGTAACTACTTCGAAGGAAACACCGCATAAACAGGTGTTTTCTGTACTCATTCTTTTTTAGTATAAAAAATTCTGGAACTTTTTGCACATAGTACGTATATAACTTTTGTTGTGAAGACTACCTTTCACATGTATTTTGCTTTTTCATTATTCAAAGCTCTTGTGCTAGGGGGGTTGTTAAGGTTAGATCGTGGTTTCCTCTACATCTGTTCTTCTAGCTGTTTGATATAAAAATCGCTTTGTCTCTGACATGTTCCTTCAGCTAAGAGAAATTTTTTGAGCACTTTTTCTTAGTTTTCGTAACAGACATTTCAACCGCTAGTGGAGGAAAGTAACTATTTCTGTTTCTAGAAGTTTTATGGGTTGTAGAAATGCGGTTGATTTTTTTGTAATGAGTTCCACTGACTATGATTTTTGAAATATTTTGTTTGTGTCGGTAATGATTCAAAAGCCACGCTCATTACAACCGAAAATTCGGTGTTATTTTTAGCACGTCTTTTGTAAAAAAAGAACATGCTTATGTTATCGGGAAGTCCGTCCGTCCGTCTGTAGAGACCATATCTCAGCAACTATTAGTCCTATTTCAAAAATTCTTTTTGCATTGGGAAGCTTGAAATGTGCGAATGATGATCCTTCATCTCATTTTTTATGTATTATTTTGCAGCTAGAGGGCGTAAATGCAGATGATATCAAATTCAAAATACATTTTATTACATATATTTCCTTCTAAGCATCCGATTGAAAAATTTCGTTTATCTTTCAATTCCATTTATGACAAAAAGTATTTTAGGTATAGTTACTTTTTCAAGTTACGCATAGATTTTTTGCTAGGGGGTGTAAAAGTAAATTACGTTTTCCCCGATATCTCTTCTTTTAAAACTCCGATCTGAAAACGTTTTTCTTCAGCAGCTTACAGCTCCTAATGGAAAATCTTTTGCGTATAATTTCTAATTTTTGATAAAGAATACTTTGGCCACCAGGAGGCGTAAGTCTTAATTTCCGCTTCTGATGTATTGGCAACAAAATCTGAGCTTCTAAAATCCCGATTGAAAAAATATCGCTTGTGTACCGATACTACTCACGTCGACAGACCTTTTAGGAATATTTTCTTCTTAAAATAATGCATGGTTTCTACGCCAGGGGTTGTAGATGTATATCGTATTTTTGTCAATATCTCCACTTCTAGGAGTCCGATTTGAAAAATTTCTTCCTTGTTGGATAGTGTGTCTGATGCAAAATGTTTTTCATATAAATTTAAAATTTTCGTCTAAATCATAGGCTTTCCACTAGGGGGCGCAAAGGTAAATTGTGTTTCTCCCATATATTTCTGCTTCTAAAACTCCGATTTGATAAAAAAAAAAAAAAAAAATCTACGCCGGATACAGCTCCTGATGGAAAATGTTTTTCATATAATTTCGAATATTTGGTAAAGAAGAGTTTGGCCACCAGGGAGCATAAGTGTTAATTTCTTCATCTGGTGTATTTGCAGCAAAATCTGAGCTTCCAAAATCCCGATTGAAAAAATATCGCTTGTGTACCGATACTACTCACGTCGACAGACCTTTTAGGAATATTTTCTTCTTAAAATAATGCATGGTTTCTACGCCAGGGGTTGTAGATGTATATCGTATTTTTGTCAATATCTCCACTTCTAGGAGTCCGATTTGAAAAATTTCTTCCTTGTTGGATAGTGTGTCTGATGCAAAATGTTTTTCATATAAATTTAAAATTTTCGTCTAAATCATAGGCTTTCCACTAGGGGGCGCAAAGGTAAATTGTGTTTTCCCATATATTTCTGCTTCTAAAACTCCGATTTGAAAAATTCTTCTTATATTTCATACAACTCGTGATGGAAAATGTTTTTCATATAATTTCGAATATTTGGTAAAGAAGAGTTTGGCCACCAGGGAGCATAAGTGTTAATTTCTTCATCTGGTGTATTTGCAGCAAAATCTGAGTTCCTGAAAACTCGACTAAAATTTTTTCTCTTGCACCGCTCACATTGAGAAACCTTTTGAGAATACTTTCTTGCTAAAATAATGCATGGTTTTACCGCTAAGAGGCGTAGATGCGTATCTTATATTTGTCCATATCTCTGCTTCGAAGGGTCCGATTTTAAAAATTCGTTCTTTGTTGCCGCGCGTTTCCTCTGCGAAATGTTTTTCATATGAACTCAAATTTTTCTTAACTCATAAGTCTGCAACCAGAGGGCGTAAGTTCACCATCCCGTTCACGGCAGTATCTGCGGGATTAAAACTCCGTTTGAGAAACTTCTTTTTTTAGTCAGATACTGCTGTTTTCCGGACTGGTTCCATTGACTTTGAATAGCTTTGATAAATTTAATTTGCGTCAGAACGGATTCGAAAGACGTGTTGCGCCGCCCCGGTGGCGCAGTGGTCTAAGGCGTTGGCCTCTGATCATTCGTCCGAAGGGGTCCGGGTTCGAATCCCGGTGAGGCATGGATGTTGTGTTTGTCTTACGGCACTGGCTCTCTCCCTTCCCTGGAACCAGTGACCCTAAATTAGGGACGGGCGACTGCTTATAGCCCATTGAGTTGCTCACGGTGGTCGTTAAACCTCCAATCAAAAAAAAAAAAAAAAAAAGAAAGACGTGTTGCTTTCAAGCGAGACTTCGGTGTCATCTTTCTTGTTCATGTTAGAAGCGAGACTTCGGTGTCATCTTTCTTGTTCATATTAGAAGCGAGACTGAAACCAAGATATTAATTTTTAGCACTCCTTTTCCAAAAAAAAAAAAAAAATTCGGGAAGCATGAAATGTGTGAACGATGATTCTTGCTTTCCGGTTTTTCTACGATGCATTACATCGCCACTAGAGAGGGTAAAATGCAGACGCTATCGACTTAAAAATACATTTTGTTCAATATAATTGCTTCTGAACATCCGATTAAAAACATTCTTTCTTCCATTCCATACCATTTATAACAAACACTATTTGGGGTACAGTTTCTTTTTCAAGTAACGCGTAATTTCCTCCCAAGGGGGTGTAACGTTAAATTGCAATTTCCCTGATATCTCTGTTTCTAAAAGTCCATTTTGAAAATTATTTTTTCATCGGATAGAGTTCTAAGTGGGAAGTGTTTTCGAATTTTTGTAAAGAACGGTTTCGCCATTAGGGGGACGTAAGTGCATATTTTTGTACCTGATATATTTGCAGCACTCGATTTAAAGAAAAATTTCCTGATCAGATAGATACCCTGACATTTAGAACAACTATGAACATTTTAGTCACAGTTCAAGCTCGAATTCGAGCAAAATGGAACTCTATATAGAATGCAGTGGAAGAATCTACCCTGTACCTTTAATTCCATAATCAGGTTAGGTTTGCCGCGAGTAAACAGTGTTTTTTCTGCCACTCTGAGATGACATTTCGAAGGCACTTGCTGGTATCTATTCAGCAATGACAGTTCGTTGATTTTTAAGTGCGATTGTCACCACATGACCTGTTTACGAGAAGAAAGATACATCATTATCTTCCCTGCACTACGGCTTTTTCAGACTTTCTGGGAGGTTCGTGACTTTAGAAACACCAATCTCTCGATTGCTATTTCGTTTTGGAACCATAATGGTATGTCTGCAATTCGTCACCAGTCACGATGTTGTAAGTGCATCCGCTTTGTCCGCCATCGAATTTGGTGAGCATGAATTTAATAGCACCATTTAACACGACTGGGCTGTTGTTGTTCCGCCAATGAAGAAGGCACCGTTGCTGACGCATAGGTAATCATGTAAGATCTTTTTTTTTTTTTTTTTTTTTGCGCTGATGTTGATCCGATGTTGAGGGATGTCTCTATTTGAGAAATCGTGGTATCAGGATTTTCTTTTATTAGTTTCATCACAGCATCGGCGTATCGATGTTTTCGGGCATCACAGCGGTATGGGGACGACTTCGTCAAAAGTCGTCTTCCGATGAATTTGGGCCCCTGCCAAATTTACATGCCAGTTTACGACTGTTACTCGAGAAGAAGTGGATCCTCAAAAGCATTTCACAGCTGTTCAAAACTTTGCTCCGCGCTTAAACCTTCTGTGAAATCACAGTAAGTCATAGTACGCAAATCACGCCGAAAAAGATCCATCACGAAGGAAGCTCAGACCGACACTTTCACGGCAGACGAAAAAATTGCAAATAACATTTTGCTCTTTCACATGAGCTATGTTTCAAAGGCACCTGATCCTCGTTTCACTACACCAAGAAATTTTGACATAGCCGAAAAATACCAGGTTTTTGCTTCTCAACTTATTTTAGCTAGCTGTGAGGACGAATAGCGAGGTCACTGTGAAAAAGGCTACATTTGTTGTCCTTAACTGCTAAGTGAAACCTAAATGGGAAATGTCTTGTCATCTAAGTTTAGTTCATAAATGGGCTGAAAATTTTCAGGTTAGCATGAAAGACGTGTCTTGCTTCCTCGATTAAAGAAGTACTTTGGTTTATGGAAAATAACCATAAAGGAAAAATGTGTGATGAGGGATAATTTTCCAAAAAATCACTTAATAAGGAACAATTAAAAGTAATATATCGGGCTAAACGAGAATGCGTTAATTAACGACACTGTGTTTCAAAGAGAACGAACAATGGCGTGAATTAGCAATTTGTAAGACTAATGAATAGCAACAGTTCGCCAGCAAATGACAGACCAAAAACGACTGGGCCATGTCACACACACACACACAAACTTTACACAGCAGAGAAACACGTGCGTGCATATGATAATCTACTTATGAACTGTGATTTGAGTATAAAATACATTGAAGTTTGCTACTGAGGGAAATAGAAAATACGACAAGATGTTGTCCTGACTGAAATTTCAAAAAAAAAAAAAAAAAAAAAAAAATCAACTTTTTCTAAGGCTAATGAAATGGAAAAGCGGAACGATTCCACCATCCCGCATGTTCTGATTTAGCATGAGTCTCTCAGTAGTTTCGAATGGAACCTATTTTATTTTATCTCACTTGAACCACCCGCATTCTTTAAATACGGTACTTTTACCTTTATTTACGGAATTCTCTTTCTAAGTTTGCCAGATCATGCCTGTCTGTGTAGAAAATATTTACTACGTAAAAGTTTCGAAGCTTAAGAGTGAAGTGGTTTAAAGCGATTCCGAGCACCAATAGCGGAATGAACACTGCTCAGAAAGTTGTTCGAATGTTATAGGAATCTGAAAAAATGGTATGAACAGTATACATAGACAAATATATTTTATCGTCTGTTCATAAACCTACAACAAATAACAAATAGCTTATATTCATCTCTCATACGTTAAAGTTATTTGTCTGAATTACATGAAGCTAAAGTACCATTTTTTCACAACTGCATTATTTACAGTAACTTGAATACTGTGGAAGTGTGATGTCGCTGGGTCTTCAGTTTCTTTATAGGGCTAACTCTTCATTTTAGTTGGTTGGTAGATTTTCATGGCGCAAGGCCATATTTAGCTACAGAGCGCCACTCTTCATTTTGGCGAAATGATTTAGATACAAAGAGAAAAGCAGAAGGATGTTCAGAAGTAAGTGGAAGTGATTTATACTGTATATATAGGACGAAAGTCGAGAAATGGAAATAAATAAGTACGTTCGGGTGAAAGGAATAATGAAAATATTTTACCAATTCACTTGAGAGCTTTGGCCGTACCAAAATATTGTACCAGTTCTGTTGAGAATATTGGAAGTACTAAAATAGGTTCCCATACATGCATCTCATGATTAATTTTATTTTTACGAAAACATATTAAGTACATTTTTACTGCCGAAATAACGAAAGAAACTTTCTTTGAGCGTTTCATTATTTTAATTGAGAGTTCCAAAACACCGGGAAACAAATTTGTACCACTTAGACTACAGAATACGCGTTTTTAAAATGAGCACGAAGACGTTATGAGAGAAAATTCTTCTTCCTTCAGTTTCCTTACAAAAGATATTAACAAGACTACTATGAAATGGTAGCTCCATGATGATAGGAAAATACGGTTCTTTCCTTAAACCGACTCTTTAAGATTGGTTTAGTAAAGTTATCATTCAACGGCTGAACCAAAACATCTGGATAATTTCGTTCCTGAGAAGTAGTCAGCGAAACTGTTAATGGGTCTTTTTGTTCATTTTGTAGTCCTATGTTTCAGAACTGGTTGATCAATAAGATCCCACGCCAATCAAGTTACATGAATAAAATTCTCCTGCTCGTACTATATGCCATTATGAAGTTTTTGGGCATCATGAGTCGAACATGAAATGTGTTAGAGCACCCGATTTACACAGTCGGATGTAGTACGCTTGAGAATTAGAGTCACACCCTTGTGAAAATGTTATGAACTTTCTTTCCCCTAGATCTCAAGAACTAACTATTACTATTTCATTCATATCTGCAAACTGTCCAGGAACCTCTTTCCACATCTGTGGTTGGAAACCTCTTTCACATCAACGGCAACAAGGCCGCCTCGGTGGCGTAGTGGTCTAAGGCGCTGGCCTCTGATCATTCGTCCGTAAGGGGTCCGGGTTCGAATCCCGGTCAGGCATGGATGTTGTGTTTGTCTTACGGCACTGGCTCTCTCCCTTCCCTGGAACCAGTGACCCTAAATTAGGGACGGGCGACTGCTTATAGCCCATTGAGTTGCTCACGGTGGTCGTTAAACCTCCAATCAAAAAAAAAAAAAAAAAAACGGCAACAAGAGAAACAAATTTAGTAGGGATCAAAGTGTTTCGCAAAGTGGTTCGACGTAATTACGCAGATTTCTTTTATGTTTTTGGGTTTAGTGAGAGCGTTTCTGCACGGCGCAGTGCTACTGGTTTTAGCGCGACGATCAACATTATTGCTGCAGACATCAGTTCCGTCATTGTCCAGGTCACGTTATAGTTACGTGCCTCTTTGGTCTGCTTTCATTCACAGGGCTGAATGTTTTTCAACGTAAACGACATAACGTTCTAAAATATTGCCATTTGACGGATTTATTAGTTGATCTACTGATTTTGACTCCTGTTTACTGCTAGATTTTCGTAATCAACTGATTTTTTTTAAGACCACCTACACACTCAATCTAAGAATAGCTGCATTCTTTCGGTACTTACCATCTACTGATGAAATGGACAAGACTCACCTCAGAATTGGTCTGAAGAGGGAAAACTGACGAAGTCTAAAATTATTCATCACTTGCTACCTATCCTTTTTCTAAATTCATAGTGGTTGTTATGAAATATTTTTTTCTAGTTAACTAAATAGTTGTTGGCCGCCCGCCCCGGTGGTGCAGTTGTATAAGCGCTGGCTTGTGATCATTCGTCCGAGCTGGGTCCGGGTTCGAATCCCGGTGAAGCATGGATGTTGTGTTTTTCTTACGGTACTAGCTTTCTCACTTCCATGGAACCAGTGGCCCTTAATTAGGGACTGGCGGCTACTTATAGCATATTGAGTTGCTCACGATGGCCATTAAACCCCCAATAAAAAATTAGTCTGTTATACAAAGATTTTTCTTAGTCTTGTTAAAACGCAGAATACCACGAAGACGTCTATAGTACGATATCTGTATTAATGACACTGTTTTTAGTATAGCACTTATTTCACGGACTTTGGAACATCAGGGTATATACTGTATATAGCTATCTGTTTTTAAGAAGACAAGTGGAACAGATCTACCTGCGAATACATTAAAAAGCAAATGCCATGATTATTTACCCCAACATTTCTTTATAAAGATTATCATCAGCAATATCTTATGAAAAAACGACTCAGGATTGTACCGGTTTCAATTTTCTTTCCGCTGTTTAATAGTATTTTGTAGAGTACTGGTCATATTTGACATACCAATAGATTTAAGTGTTCTTTCATATTGAGATTACATCCAATAATACATTACATTTATTTGTAAGGTGGTACATATTTCAAGCAAAAAAATCTGAACTACTGATTTCTACTGATTTTTTGAGCTCTGGTCTGCTGATTTCAGGTAAAAGTCTCTGGCCGTGCTGGTGTTACATCCACTAGCGTGACTTCCTCATACTGGTTAGAAATGATGGTGAATGGAGGAAGCTGCGACTTTCGATGTCTAAATAACTGGGAACGCGTCGGAACAGCTTAACAATGATTTTTTCACCAAACACACGTGAGGGTATTGCGCCGAAAATGGATGTACGTTAGTACGCTAGTTCTGGTGATTGACATATCGTATTATGAACAATCACTAAAAGAAAGATCTGTTTGCTCCTGATTGATACCCGTTTAGCTGGCGTTTGCGAGGAGGACTGTGAAGTACTTCGTTAAATGATTATGTTCGGGTATCTGTTCGCTAAGATAAGAGAAACGATAGGTCGAGTATTTACCTATCTTTGTTTTCATAGAACGCAGTAATTTTAAGGACTGATTAATGTTGTAATACATTAAAACATGTTTTTATGAAATCTGAGAATGCATTGCATTGTCAGATTTCTGTAAAATTTTCGTAAATCAAAGGTATTGAATGTTCTGAGCTAGGAAGCAGATGTATTTTATGAGCAGAGTTTAGTAGAGCTGTATTCGATGAGCAGAGAACTTTGAACTTTGTATGAGCAGATGTTGATCATAGCTGTATTCGATGAGCAGAGACTTTGTATAAGCAGATTGTTTTTAGAGTTGAGAGCGATATTATATGTTGAGAACGATATTATATGTTGAGAACGATAATATATAAGCTGAGCGATGATATAGAATGCCATGTTGTGGGTATGTGGTACAATGTGAAGTCTATTCGTCTTGTTGATGAGAACGACGTGTTTATGGAAAGATTGTTTGACGTGCTCACCGATTTAAATTTAGAGTGGAATTGTTTTTCTGTAAGTAGTACCTAAGAGCTTACTTAGTCCATTATTCTGAAAAGTGTATATTCACGCTTAATTATTCTAACGAACAAAACGAGTAATTTGGAATAATCCGGGAAACTGAAATTTAAAGCACCAAGGAACAAGCTAAGTCTACAAGCTTTACGTGAAGTTAAACGCAACATATTATTAGAACCAGTTGAGAGTGATTACTCTATACATGTCTTTTGTATGGTTCAACAGCGCTTCTAGTTATCCCTCCTATCAAATATTTCCTTCTTGGCTGTTAAAGATGATCTGTTTGGCAAATAACCTTTAACATACGATTGTCATTTTTGATTACCGCAGATTTTCTGTTTTATCAAGCCTTTCGAATTATGTAAAATGCTCACAAATTAGGCACACAGTATCACTTGATTTTCTTTCACTTCCATTTACAGCAGCTATCTGACGTGGCACCGACACAATCCAATGCCAGAAGCACTTGGGTGAGGGGGAGTACGGCCAATCGAGCCGTGTGTAATGCAGCCTACAATGCAGGTATGGAGGTGATTGGGGTATTCAGACACTGAGATGCCGTTCCATAGTGCTCCACAAGTGCTTTGTGGGATTGATATCGAGGGAGTTCGGAGGCCAGTCGGTATGCTGGAAGTCTGAACTCTGTTCCTTAAACTATTTCTGCACAACTTTGAATCTGCGGTTCTGCGCATTGTCGTCATTCGGGAAACAGTGCAACATCGCTTGATGTACAGTGTCAGCAAGCAATTCACGATAGAAACGTTTAAACGTTGTTAGTACATTGAAACGTTGATGGTACATCAGTCATACGTTGTTCCACATGCACTGGAGATCCAATTTCCTGCCAGATAAACATACACCACACCATACAACTACCTTCACTAGCTGTAGAGAACATGCAGGATTAATCGAGTGTCTCTTGTTTTTTGCGCCAAATACGCACACGGTCATCCACGGAGTGGAGTAAAAACGTGACACGACAGACCAGCACACTTTATCCCAGTCTTCCCACATCCAGCTTGCATGATCTTTGCACCAGGCGAGTCTTTTGTGCCGATTAACCGTGGTTAGGAGAGAATGTGATATGGGTTGTCTGTCATTACCATGCGTCGCATACGTGCGAGCATGCGACGCATGGTCATGACAGATACTGTTCTGGGTTGACCTCTGTCGTATTTGGGTAGTTAACTGTTGAACAGTGCTGTTGACCTGTATGAGTCATCTGACCCGGCGCTAACCTCTTACATCAACCTTTCCCTGTCCTGTGCAGTTTTGCCTCTGGATCACTGTTTGACCATTTTCACGCCAGTCATGGTGCCCTTTAACTACGGCGTTTCGCGAACAACCAACCAGTTCAGCCGTTTGGGAAATCATGACAAACACTCCCCGAGCTCCCACAAGATGTCCTTTCTCAAATTTCGATGAATCCGTCCGTTTGTTCATCACACTCCGAATTTTACTACCTACAGCTCCACTCACATCTTACATTTGCTATGTCGGCCGACTACTCGCGTCCATTTGGAAATAACATGGTCGGCGGGACGCATCCGCTTTTGATAGGTGCCATCATAATTCAGTGATAATGATTGAATGAACACCCCTAGCTCATAATTCAGTGATATAGTGTACATGATTCTGTTTTTATGTTGGATAGTGCATTGAAACATCCTTCTGTGTGTAAAATATTTGTATGTAAAGCATTTGTTGCGAACTTTGGTTTTTAAAAAATTCATCTGGTAGAATCGAGCTTATGATGATGAATCTTCAAGTAGGTACACTGTGTCCGGGACCTGGCTAAAGCACTGTTGTGCTTCTCCTTTTTAGCACGTCTTTTGTAAAAAAAGATCATGCTTCTGTTATCGGTTTGTCCGTCCGTCCGTCTGTACCAACTATTAGTTCGATTTGAAAAATTCTTTTTGCATTCGGAAGCTTGAAATATGCGAATGATGATCCTTCATTTCGGTTTTTTTACGATGTACAATTTCGCCGCTAGAGGGCGTAAATGCAGATGATGTCGAATTCAAAATTACGTTTTATTCCACATATCTGCTTCTAAACATCCGATTGACAAAATTCTGTTATCTTTCGATTCCATTTTGTCCAAGATTATTTTAGATGTAGTTACTTTTTCAAATTACGCATAAATTTTCCGTTAGGGGGTGTAAAAGGAAATTACATTTTTCCAGGTAACTCTTCTTCTAAAACTACGATTTGAAAAAAAAAATTTCAGCGGATGCATCTCCTGATGGAAAATCTTTTGCATATAATTTCGAATTTTTGGTAAAGAATACTTTGGCCACCAGGCGGCGTAAGTGTTAATTTTGGCTTCTGATGTATGCAACATAAAATCTGAGCTTCTAAAATATCGATTGAAAAACTTCTTTAGTGGACTGATGCCACTCACATCGATAAACGTTTTCGGAATATTTTCTTCCTAAAACATTCCACAGTTTCTCCGCCAGGTGGCATAGATGTATATCTTATTTTTGTCAATATCTCTACTTCTAGCAGTCCGATTTGAAAAATTCCTTCTTTGTTGGATAGTGTAACATGTTTTCTATATAATTTCAAAATTTTCAAGTAATTCATTGAATTTCCGCTGGGGGCGTAATGGCAAATTGCGTTTCTTCCTATATCTCTGCTTCTAAATCTCTGATTTGAAAAATTCTTTCTGCACCGGATACAGCTTCTGATAGAAATCGTTTGCACATAATTTCTAATTTTTGTAAAAAAATGGTTTGGCCACCAGGGGGCGTAAATCTTAATTTCAGCTTCTGATGTATTTGCAGCAAAATATGCGCTTCTAAATTCTCGATTAAAAAAATGTCGTTTGTAGACCGATACTACTCCTATCGACAAACCTTTCAGGGACATTTTCTTCTTAAAATAGTGCATGGTTTCTACGCCAGGGAGCGTAGATGTATGTCCTTTTTTTTGTCAACAGCTCTACTTCTAGGGGTCCGATTTAAAAAATTCCTTTTTTGTTGGATAGTGTTTCCAGTATGACATGTGCTTCATATAATTTCAAAATTTTCAAGTAATTCACAGACTTTCCGCTTGGGGGCGTAAAGCTAAATTGCGTTTCTCCCCATATCTCTGCTTCTAAATCTCCGATTTGAAAAATTCTTTCTGCACCGGATACAGCTCCAGATGAGAAATCGTTTGCACATAATTTCTAATTTTTGTAAAAAAAATGGTTTGGCCACCAGGGGGCGTAAACCTTAATTTCCGCTTCTGATGTATTTGCAGCAAAATATGAGCTTCCAAATTCTCGATTGAAAAAAGCGTCGTTGTAGACCGATACTACTCGTGTCGACAAACTTTTTAGAAACTTTTCTTCTTAATATAGTGCATGGTTTCTGCGCCAGGGGGCGTAGAAGTACATGCTATTTTTGTCAATATCTCGACTTCTAAGAATCCGATTTAAAAAATTCCTGCTTTGTTCGATAGTGTTTCTAGTGTGACATGTTTTTCCTATAAATTCAAAATTTTCAAGTACTTCAAAGACGTTCCGCTAGGGGGCGTATAGGTAAATTGCGCTTCCCACTATTTCTCTGCTTCTAAACCTCCGATTTGAAAAATTCTTTCTGCACCGGATACAGCTCCTGATGGGAAATCCTTTGCACATAATTTCAAAATTTTGTAAAAAAATGGTATGGCCACCAGGTGGCGTAAGTCTTAATTTCCACTTCTGATATATTTGCAGCAAAATATGAGCTTCTAAAGTCTCCATTGAAAAAAAAGTCTTATGTTGACCGATGCTACTCATATCGACAAACCTTTTAGGAACACTTTCTTCTGGAAATAATGCATGGTTTCTACGCCAGTGGGCGTAGATATATATCTTATTTTTGTCAATATCTCTACTTCTAAAAATCCTATTTGAAAAATTCCTTCGTTGTTGGATAGTGTTTCCGATGCGAAATGTTTTTCGTATAAATTCAAAACTTTCACGTAAATCATTTAAGACTTTCCGCTAGGGCGTATAACGGTAAATTGCGTTTTTTGCTCCTAAAACTCCGATTTGAAAAATTCTTCCTGTATCGCATACAAGACCTGTTGGAAAATATTTTTCACATAATTTCTAATGTTTTGTAAAGAATGGTTTGGCCACCAGGGGTCATACGCGTTAATTTCTGCTCCTGATGTATTTGTAGCAAAATCTGGGGTCCTTGAAAACTCAACTAAATTTTTTTCTTGGACCGATACTGCTCATATGAATAAACCTTTTGCGAATACTTTTTTCCTAAAGTAATGCATGGTTTTCCCACCAGCGTACGTAAAGTCACATCTTATTTTTTTCGATAACTCTGTTTCTAAGAGTTCGTAAGCTCAAGATTCCGTTTACAGCAATATCTGAGGGATTAAAGACCCGATTGAAAAACTTCTTTCTTCCGTCAGATACTATTGTTTTCCATACCGGTTCCATTGCCTTTGAATAGCTTTGATAAATTTAATTTGCGTCAGAACGGATTCAAAAGACGTGCTTATTACACCCGAAATTTGGTGTCATCTTTCTTGTTTAGTTCTGCTTCTATCTCTCTCCCTTCCATTCAGACTACACTATTAAATTTCTGATGGGAGATTCCTCCTAGCCTTTGATGCTGGAGGTCCAACTAACCTATAAACAGGAACGTCATTTTCCTGTTTAGTGACCGTTGAACACCTTTCTGTGCAAACCACAAAGAGAAATCACATGGTTTTTGCGTACATCATCAGTATCTTGGATTGCATCAAAACGATGTGCAGCTAAAAGGCAGAGAAGGGAGGTTTCGAAAATGCTATAAAGTTTGATTTAAATGCTACATGAAATTCGATTCAACATCAGAAACATATATTTTAATCTCGGAAAACATAGGTATAATTGATAAATGGGAGCTGTATGTGTTTATAGCTACATACGAAATGTACTTGAAGTACGCATTACACGTAGAAAAAACTTTTGTGCCACCATATGAATGTTGAATGCCACAGGGTTCTTGAATTATTTTTTAATTTTTTTTTTCTGCTGAAATATATATCAAGGAATAAATAAAAAACGAAACACACACTGAAATGGGAATCTACACGCACAAAAGAAAAAAATTAAATGATTCAGTCGAGAAATAAAAAAATTCTGAAATGTAGTTTGTATTCATAAACAAAGAGAGAAAAACTAGAACGAAAAGAAAATCAACATCAGTGGAAGTTTTCGAAATAGAGTGAGTTTGTAATATAAATAAAGATAAAAATAAAGTGAAGAGTTAAAGGTACAGAGAAAACAAGAAAAAATATACTAAAAGAAATTCTGTTCCAACGATAATACGCGTATGTGAAGTTTTTTTCTTTCGCATCAAGTAAGTACTCGAAAATTGGGGAAAAGTGAAGAGGACATCCCGGCTTTGTTTTGGGAGAGAAGAGGAAAAAAGAAATAGCACACTTGCTAATAACACCAAAGAAGTTTGCCTTAGGATATGAAAGATCAGAAGATTTGGAAACACTAATGTAATGAACTAATTTTCCACTTCATAAAAAAAAAAAAGAATAAAAACAACAGGAATGAGTCTGACGTTGGAACCGCGAGGCAATCTGAGTTGTAATAATGAAAGCAAACATACCGAAGAAAAATATCAAATTAGTTTGCACGGTGAACAGCATAAAACTTGCTCAGATGATGCTTTGAAAACGTTTATGGCAAAATTAAAAAGCGTACAGATTAATAATGTAATAATTTGTGCAATGTTGCCTTAGTTTTATTGGCTTTTTTTAATACGTGCAGTGCTACAGCTGCAGGTGTCATTTTTTGTGGCCTGTTCATTCTTCCGCTAGAAAGACATTTGCTGAAGAATCGTGAGTTGCGGAATGATAAAAATATACTTCCGGCAAACATTAAATTTTGATAGTTCGTGGAACGGAAAAATTGGGTACCACAGATCGCCACGAGTGCATGCAACACCTAAGTTCATTGGATGGTTAGGTGTAGGACTGTTTCCCGGTTTTAGTCAATACAAAAACCAAAAGTCCTTTCATAAGTAAATAATTCCATATCTGTTCTCCCTACATAGTATTTTCATTTGATAAGTTTTTCATTTTCAAATTAACACAAAATAAATTCTTTATAATGAAGTGGTTACGTCTCCTTCATATCATAAAGAACGTAACTGTTTATTTCAAAAGTAATAGCTTATCATTTGGTTAAAATTTTGATGATATTTCTAAAAAATTCATTCAGTTTGAATTCGCGTTTTTGATATGTATACACTTTTTTTTCAAAAGACAGAAAAATATTCCAAATTTGTATGAAAAATGCATCGGTTAGAGAATGTTTTCATGTCATAGAAGAACCACGAATTTCCAGTGCAGTTTTGTGTGCGCTTCTAACGCAAACTGCAAAAAAATTCTTTTGTGTAGCGAAATGTAACCACTTTAGATCATAAAGAATGTACTCTGTGAGTTTCGAAAACATCGTTCATTGGATGAACTGAGTCAACTGACTAGGTGGTGACGCAATCACAAAAGAAACTTTCTTTTGTCTCGCGAAGTTTACTTAAGCCTAATATAAATGTTCATTTTGCTGTAAACTGCTGTTTTTAAAAATATATAAGTGACATAAGAAAGGCAACAATTAATACATTAATTAAATAAACGAACGATTAATAGATTAACAGGTCTCAGACCAATCGCCCGAGATGGGCCCCTGCTAAAATACTGGATGAGCCTGGGCATATATATGATGACGCTTATGACGCTTATGACGCTTGATGACGCTTACCTTGCACCCTCGTTAGAACAAGTGGCCACATATGATAGATGGGTGACTGCTTATACCCTGAAAACTGTTCATGTTGGTCATTAAGCCTCGAAACACACACAAAACAAATAGGTCATGTGAACTTTAGATTGCCTTTCAAATAAGAAACGTTGCTGAGTAATGTTTAGCTGCTTGTGGTCATGTAATCGCGATTCTGCGCACATATGTGCTCATGGGTTGCCTTTTCAAACTTAAAGCACTATTTAAGTGACCCTGATATCTCAAAAATCTGAATTTTTCTTTCACAGTTTTAGAAACATATGTTCTTTTCAAATTGGAAGTATCTTAGTTCGGAGTGGGAATCAAGATCAACATTCCATTTTCACGCCTGTTGCCCTCACAATATCCCTAATTATTATTATTTTCATTCATCTACACTTTTTATTCTTCGACATTGATTTTGTGTTAATCTTTGAAATAAGAATGAATCGGCTCCTAAGTCATTATTGGTGGCGTTGATTTTCATTTTAAGATGTAGTCTTTCCGTTTTAAATGATCAATAAAGATTTTCATGGATATCTTTTTCTAATTTCTAGGACTCCATAAATAGTTTGTCAACAGTGAAAGAATCCCCACTCTTTTTCAAGATTTTCGCCTTAGGCATAATTATTTTCGGTCAAAGTTCAAAGCTCATACTGTTTTGTAAACATGGCATTGATTATTATTAGTGTTTTTCTTTTCATTTTTTGTTTACAAATTGAAAAAGAGAAAGTGGTTTATCATTTTGGAAATTTAGCAAGAATATTTTTCACAAACACATTATTTTCAGCAATCAGATTTAATGATCGAATTGCTTTTAGTTCACTGTTCTTAAAGTAGCATCTCGTCACAACTGTTGAAAATCACATCGCCGTAGAATGGGAATAGAACTAGAATCTTCTGATTTCTGTTCGAGCATGCAACCGTTACACACCCGAGGACAATGAGGGGTTGCTTAGAGTAAGCTACCTTCGCATTCCATTTTCTTGGGCCGCGTAACGGTTGCGTGGAAATCGAGAGATGTGGTTTTTATTCACACTCCAGAGAAATGCAATTTTTAAGTTTTCTGAGGAATTCTTACATCAAGAACAGTGAACTAAAAGCAATTCAGGGCCGAGATATGATTGTTGAAAATAAGAAAACAGTGTATTTGCATATGTTGCGTCAACATTACTGTTTCTTGTCTAGCATAAACGCTAGGATGGAAAATCCTCTATTTTCCTCAAGTAAGAAATTTTCGTTAAGGACGAAGACGTAAATCTGTAGTTTCTGACATTTCCACTCCTGGAAGTCACTTTTAAACATAACTGTTTGCTTTTGATTGGTGCAGCAGTGAGAAAGATGCGCATTTTCGGTTTTTATGAGGCATAAATTTCAAGCTGTAATGCTAAATGTATGAACTAATTGTATCAGAAATTATGTTTGAAAATGCAACAAAAATGAAAAATTAATGAACCTTAAATTTTGATTTAACTGTTGACTGTAGATCTCAACAAAACGCTTAAGCATTATATTACTCATTTAGAATGCTGAATTTCAGATTTCTTTTTAAAGTCATGCTTCGTTAATTAATGGGAATACCACCAATTGACGGCATCCCTATTGTTTTTTGTGGAAATTGTTATTCCATAATTGAATGAGCTGTGAATGTGTGTTCCTACAGGTTTCTAACGCGTAATGTGTGAGAATTATTGTGGTCGAGCTTCTTGGACTTACGAATGAATAAATACAAGTATAAATACTCAGATATATAGAAGCAGTAAACTACTTCTAAACTGAGGGAAAATCCTTTCGAGATAAAAGAGAAGCTATGAATGCATTACAAAGATTCGGCAAGTAAAGAGGCAGTTACTCTAACTCTTGAAAAAGAACAAAGTAAGCACTTTTCAAAAGCCAAGAAAAGCTTTCTGATCAGGAAATCGATGAAACTTAAGTATGCTACTTTAACCAAGTTGGAGTTGTGGAGCAGTTCATAACTCATTCTTGCCACCGGTGTTTTTCTTGCAACTCAACTTCCAAGTTTAAGGAGTATTGGAGAAGTATGGCTATAATCTCTGTCATTATTCATTTGTATGTTGAAATAAATATTTATGCATTCTATCTTCAAAGAGAAACATGGGCCATCTGCAAATTAAAAAAGAATCCCGACAACAGAAGCCTCAAACTATGTGTCATGCCAGCGAGTGTTTGATTGACTGTCTGAGGAAAACAGTAAAGCATTTCCCCAGCGACAAAATTTGTCACGTCACACAACGTTTAAATTAAAAATAAAAAAGAATAAAAAAGAGTTTATACAGTCAGGAAGACATAAATTTCAAAAAATACCTTTCTCCCCTGAATTATGAGGAAAATTCTAGATTCGCGGCTTTTCGAATTCTGCGTGGCTCCATGTGAAAATAACAAAGAATCTATTAAAAGAGATCAAGCCGAATTCTTTTGTGCAATGAGCACTTCCATTGGCAGTACTATCAAATCCACTAAGAAAATAGTCATTCAAGTAATATTTTATTTTATTTTAGACGTTATAGTCAATACGTTTCTGAGAAAGATGTATCTAAGCTTTTGCCGCAAAAAGGGAACTTTGTTTTATCAGAAATGTAAAGTGAACGAAAAATCAAGGTCCTTTTTTACAGCTACCACATGGTACAATAATTTTAGAAATAAAACTTTTAGAAGGGTAATACAGTGTTAGATGCAAATATGTCACTGCGCTAGCTCGCAAGAACATAGTCCATTCAGAAATCAGATAACATTTTGATTATGTTGATCATGCGTAAGAGAGTTAAACAAATGTTTCAAACATTGCAGCTGAAACAGAAGATAGAGTTGAACCAAAAATTTACATTAACACGACTTGGGAGTAACAACAAAGAAGTTTAGAAATTCGCCGATAATTTTGCCGTAATTACAGTTGTGAGACGCTCAGGTTCGACTTTTAGAAGCGGAGAAATAATACCAAGTGTAAAGCAGAAATAGGTCATCTCGCAGAAATATCTGTTTCCACCACCCAGCAATAAATTTTGCTTCATGAAGAATTAAGAGGCTTATTAAATGTTTGGCACATTGTTGCTGCAATTTCATTCAAAATAGAAAACAAATAAATCTAACTTTCAGAAACGTACATATCTTTCCGAACATGAAAATGCAATATATCCACTTAACATAAATATTGTGCGTTACACAGAAATTCCAGGTAGCAGAATAATGATTTTTACTGCTCAAAAATATTTGTTGTACATAATCATTATTCACCAGGTGCAAAACGAGATTTTCGAATCCTATTTACTGTGCGGACTAATGAAAAGACGAGCTAGCGAGTAAAAACGCATCAATGATTCCAAACTTATTTCCGCAATTCATGACTCCGGACATTTTGGTTTCATAGTATGTGTTTTGCCACACATTTTCATGTTACTTTTTCATCGTACCTTTTGTGCCCTGGAAATCATCCATATGTAAGTCGACTGTAAAAGTTTATCATTTTACGCCAGATTATTGTAACCATGAAAATGGTGAACGCGATGCATTTCGAATTTTAATGAAAGCGGGTTTTCTACTAAGAGTGTAAATTCAGTTGTTTTCCCTGACTTGAAATGGTTTCATAATACGTAGATATATTCATCATAAGTGATTTCATTAAGGAGGATTGAAAACTTGAAAACATTTGTACGTCGTGGGACAACTGAAACCGTGACAAAGATGTTTCTTGTATTTACCAGATTTTCTTAATGCGCTGCATCTAGATGGCATCAAGGTAAATTGTGTTTGTCAAGATATAACGGTTTAAGAAAGTCTTACTGAAAATTTATTTTTTCTTCAAGGATTGTCTGTAACGTTATGTAAGTAGTTATCCATGAATTTCTTGCATTTTCTGGTACGCAGGTTTCTTTTTCCGGATGTGGTAGAAGGCAAAATGATTTTCTTCAGACATCGCAACTTCTGTATATCTAATTTTAAGAAGCACTTTCGGTAGCGCTTATATATTACCGTTATTCATGGTTTTCCACATTATCTGATTTTCCAGGTGAGATGGAAAATTTTAAGGTATTTTATTAAAAGATATGCCCACAACAATACAGAATCCAGTGGTGTTATTATTTTTTTTTTTTGATTGAAGGTTCAGCGACCACCGTGAGCAAATTGATGGGCTATAAGCAATCACCCGTCCCTACTTTAGGGCCACTAGTTCCAGGGAAGGAAGAGAGCCTGTGTCATAAGACAAACACAATATCCATGCCTTTCCGGGATTTGAACCCGGACCCTTCTGGGACGAATGGTCATAAACCAGCGTTTTGGGCCACTGTGCCACAGAGGCGGCGTCAATTTTTTCAAAATGGCTTTTATGTAGTAAATAACCCATTTTCCAATGAAGTATAATCCATGAGAAAAATTTGTTTTCACAAATAATCTGTTCCCAATGAAACTTCTGTTCTCGGAAATCATTATATGCGGTATAGTGAGAAAAGTAGTGATACCAATTTGATCATCGATCAACGTATAGGAGAGAGCGCTGGCAAGTGAACGGTTAACTTCATATTAGCACATGCCTGTCGGGCACACCTACGATGCGTAGAGTTGACATTCAAACAAAATATTGCATGTCGACTGTATCAGTGCACGGCATTCTGCTGGAAAACTGGAGCCTAAAGTTGAATAAAAAGAGGTCTAAATGCGAATAAATAGCAATAAACTGTGATCAAAGAAGTCTGCTAAAGATCAAGTTGCAGTGAACTAAACTAAGGCAGTTATTGCGTATGTACGTATGTTAGCTTCCGTTCTTCAGCACACCTCAAGAATGAACTCAGTACTTCCATAGCCTGACAGCTAACAATTAGAAGTAAGGAGCAATTGTCGAAACGCAGGTCATATTTTTGTAAACAAGGGACAGGTAGCGGCCTAAAGTGTCAGCTACAGTGTCACAGGTCAAGCGTTAGTTGACAGTGGGAAGGATTTCTAAATAAAGGTAAGGATGCACAATTCAAATAAGAATCGGTAAACTGCGCACACTACGGACGGTGAGGGGATATCCGATATTCAGCTATGTAAATCTGTATGGGGAGGGAATGCCATGACAGTCGTAGCTAACGCGTTCACCATTCCTTGGCAGTCGCAGCCAGGAATGACCACTTAATGTGGATCAAGCAATGAAAACAAGGAAATGTTTTTTTATCGATAGAGGTCAAACGGTCAAATAAAGAACTGCAATCATTTTCGCAATCTGAAGGATTTTGTAGACTATGGAAGTATTACACTGCTGGTCACCGAAAATACAACACCAAGAAGGATACGAGATAGCAAAGCCAGATTTACTGGACACCTAACAACAGATACAAAGATGAAACGATTAAGCTTACAGGCCCGTGCGACTTGCGGAACACGCAGACATCAATAGTTCGTGTGGCCCCCATGGCTGGCAATAACGGCCGTTACACGCCGCGGCATCGAACGAAAGAGGCTTTGGATGTGGGCTTGAGGTATGTCGGTCCAGGCTGCTTCCACACGTTGCCACATTTCATCAGGCGTAGCCGCGGGTGGTGCTTGCTGGGCCACTCGGCTGCCGATCAGCGACCAGACGTGTTCGATGGACGACATATCGAGAGAACAGGCGGACCACGGCAGCAGTGACACCTGGTTGGCCGTGAAGAATTGTTGCACTACGCGTGCCACGTGCGGGCGCGCATTGTCCTGTTGAAACGTGGCCGCTGGCAGGTCCTGCAGGTAACGGAGGACTACAGGCTCCAAAACGTCAGAGATGTAGCGGTGGCTGTTGAGTGTCTCGGCGATGCGTACCAGAGGGATGCGGGTGTCATATCCAATTGGGCACCAAACCATAACGCCAGGCGACGGACCGGTATGGCGATGCATAATGCAGGCGCCACACAGTCTCTCGCCGCGGTGCCGCCACACGCGGATCCGACCATCGTGGTGTTGCAGGCAGAAGCGGGATTCGTCGGAGAAGACAACGTCGTGCCATTCCGTAGTCAAGGTAAGGCGTTCAACGGCCCACTGCCGCCGAACTCGCCGGTGGTCTAACGTCAATGGTAATCGAAGCAATGGGCGCAGTGCGACAAGTCTCCGCTCCTGCAGACGACGTCGAACGATACGTGCTGACACAGGTTGTTGCGCAACGCACCCTAATTATTTCGGCTAACGTTCGTGATGTGGCGGTGCGAGCCATCAATGCCCTCTGCACAACATGCCGGTCCTCTCGTTTGATGGTGTGCCGCGGCTTCAGCAATCGCTCACGTCGGTCCGTCTGTCCCTCATGCACCTACCGAATCCATACTCGCCTCGCTGTGTCAGGATATCGTCCCACACGGGCGCCGATGTCTCGGTACGATAAACCGCTGTCGCGAGAAGCCACTATTGGTCCTCTGTCGAACTCCGAAACGTGCTGGAATGACTGCCGAATTCTGCGACGAGCCACTACTTACACCCCGCCTTATGTGCACCCTTCTTATAGTGCTTCCCGGTGGCGTTCCGGGCGCACCTGATTTGCATATGCCCTGCAATGCTAATCGTTTGCATGTTCTCTCGCGGGCGACGCATTCTGCGAATTTCAGGCCAATTGGATGCTTCCTTGTTGGTGTTGCATTTTGGGTGGCCAGCAGTGTATTTCTGTAAAAAGGTTATCTTTTCTCTTCCGGATAGAAACGGAATTTGCTTAGGAAACAAACTTAATTACTTGTATAAGCATGCCTGAAGTTTTTCTGAGTGTTGCCTTAAACTACTGAGTGAATAAGCAATCCTTGATTTATTTAGTTTTGACTTCTTTCATCTTCTTTCCTTCCAGATCTTATATTATGAAACGTAGAAATCGCAGGATTGGTTAATCAGGGACATTAAATAATGAGAGTGGACTGTGTTTTAAGCCTGCTTGATAAAAAACATTTTTGAAGCAACACCTAAATGTATGTGTAAAACTAAAAAATATTTGGAACATTTTCAATCATACCTATATTTCACGTACATAACTGGTAACAGTTCAGATTCGTATGAAGTCACGAAGAAAGAAAATAATTATAAAACTAAAACAGGAGGATAGAGCAAGAGAAAAAACAAGAAGTATAGAGGTGATTTTATATTGATATGCCCATCGCCTGTAATCCAAAATGCGTGTAGAAGTCAATGAACATCATACAGCTGTTGCAGGAACTGAGTTTGCATTTTACGAAACACAATACAAAAGCTTTTAATAAAACACATCGAATAAATTTCCCGATATTTCGAGTAGCAGCAACACCGAACTATTGGAAAAGCTAGCGACCGACTTTTTGTTAGAAATGCAAATATATTAGAAAATAAAACACAGCCCTATATTTTGCATCTCCGGGAGCTTCGATAAAGACACCTTACTGCTCAGAACACACAGTCAATTTTATCATTCAGTGTCCACATTGTAATCGAAACCAACACATTTCGGTACAACTCTTGCTCAATCGAGGATCAAAAGACTTTGTTTACTGAAAGTAGTGCCAGAAAAAACACAAAAATTGAAAACCGCATAAAAACTTCTGGGTATTCATAGAAATCTTTGATTAACAAATCCCATCTCTAAAAGCCAAAATACTCGCATATATTCAAATCAAGAAGCTTCTCTTGAACCTTCTCAAATCTGTCTGTCTCAGTAACTCTTTCTTTCCCAATGTTTTGGGGGCATTTCTCTGCACGTTTGAAGCCTACTATGATGTGTAAATGTTTGTATACACTTTTATCAGTCACGAGGAGGAAAGTATTCTGATTGAAAAAAATTGCAACTTTGGAATGAGCCATGTAACCCTAGAGGGAGCATCAATTTTAATAAATATTTATTGCATAGTAAACTCATCTGAATTAGCTGTTGTTCAATGTAACTAAGCTACAATTCTTTAGTCAAACTTAACAGATGCATATAATAATATCATACACCTTAATAAAAAGTGTGTATGCTTGTATGAAAACTCTCTACACGTTGCTCTTGAGTAGCTAAGGACTTTTATGATGGTATTCATTGACAATGTGGTGGAAAACAATGAGTTTTTCATTATATTAAAACGCAAACATGGGAATCAATCTAGATGAAGAAAGTAGTCAAGAAAGATAAATATAATTATATCTAATGAAATTTCTACCTTTCGCGTTAGAAATTTCATTAGATATAATACACTGAAGAGCAATTGAATTAGAGATACCTGTCTAGTAGCGTGTAGCACCACCTTTCGCCCTGATGACGGCGGTGATTCGTCTCTGCATGGACTCTACAAGACAGCGGAAGCGTTGGGAAGCCATACGGATCCACGACCCCCAAACAAGCTCCCACAGTTCACGAAGGTTGGATGGAGGGGGTCAGAGCCTCGAATATGTCTCTCGATGGCATCCCAGATGTGCTCGATGGGATTGAGGTCAGGTGACCTAGCTGGACAAGGAAGCGAGGTCACGTCGGTGGAGTGTTCATCCAACCATTGGGATACAATTCTGGAGCGATGGCACAGTGCATTGTCTCCTTGCAGGATGAGGTCCCCAGTGGGATGTTGAAGACGTACAAACGGGAGCAAATAGTCGTCCAGGATATACCGGTAACGTTGACCCGTGAGGGACGATGTCACACGTACCAGGAGTCACATTTCAGTCCACGTAAACAGTCCCCAGACGAGAATGCCACCCCCACCAGCTCGAAGAGTTCCCTGCTGGCAAGAAGGATCCATCGCTTCATGTGGTTTGCGCCGTACTCGTATCCTGCCATCCACATGTACCAACGTGAATCTCGACTCATCAATCCAGGCAACATTTTCCCACATTTCTAGGGTCCAGTGGCGATGTTTCCGCGCCCATACTAAACTTTGCACCCTGTGATGTGCGCTCAGCAGCGGTACCATCGTGGGACGATGGCTTCTGTACCCCATAGCGAGGAGATGGTTCTGGATGGTATGGCTGCTAACACCTTTTTGTGCACCAGCGTTAAATTGCCGAGTGATTTCTTGCCCTGTGTCCCGTCTATCCGCTGTTGCAGTGCGAGCTAGCCGACGATGACCGCGCTCATCCACACGCTGTTGTCCACGGCAGTTGGCCCTTGCACGGATGGTTTTACCGGATTCGATGTACTCACGGTGTACCCGTGACACAATGGCTCGTGAAAATACCAGTGGCTGCACGACTTCCGAGATGGAGTGACCCGTTCGTCGATCCCCAACAATTTGCTCACGATCAAATGTGCTTAGATCCTTCGTCTTACCCATACTGCGTCCGACTGTTACTGATTCCCGTCGCATCACTCCTTATATTGTCGGATCGCTGCATACGTCCTGTTGTTTCCGTTTACAGGGCCGCCCACAGCGCCACATTTGCACATCGCCAGCTGTCTCTAATTCAATTGCTTTACAGTGTATTTCGTCCAGTACGAAATATATCATGTAGTGGCACAAGATTGTTACGGGACTAATGAATAATTAAAGCTCTAGAGTAAATATTTTAAAGAATTCATTTAGATACTCGAAAGGCTTACACTTCATCTTTCATTATTCATTTGGCTGGGGCAGTAACTTCACTTTTAGAACATCAAGTGACTGTTTGACTTGTGTTGAAGTTCCTCATGACACGGTTTCGAAGCACATTTCACTGCTAATGAAGCGTCCTTTGCTCTTATGTCTTGATACTCTAATTAGTTTAAAAACAAACCAATAAGCTTGAAGATTGATTTTTTTTTTCTGTCAGTGTATGAAATTAAGCGTAAAAGAATCATTGAAAGAAACAAGTGAAAGCAAAAAAAGTAAAAATAGATACTGAAAAAACAGACGAAAATTTTATATAGTTCACAACAATTTTAGAACTTCTTCTTTATTTCTCAAAACATTATTCGAGAAAAGTGTAAACGTCAATCACACGCACCTATAAAGGCACAACTTATTAAACTTTCATTTCTAAAATGAAATGAAATCTTCATTTCTAAAATGAAATGAAATCTTATGAATGAAATTTTAGATGTTTCATGGTGAAGAGTGATAATTCTAATTACATTTCAGAAAACTTGTACCCTTGAGCAATGTTTTTTTATTTATGTGCATCCTTATTAGGCTGGAAAAATTATGCGCTTCGATAAAGTAATGAAAGTCATAATAAAACAGAAACACTACATAAAGACGAAATTAAAAGCTCAGATGCGCAAAACGATGAGATGATTATTTCATGGTGTGTTATTTGTGGGAGGCTAGTGAGAATTGAAGTGACTTTGTTGTGCTCAAGTGTAATGAACAGTAAAAGATGCTTTGCCAGTTTCACAACGACACACTTCGTAACGAGAATTGGCTTTTCTTTAGTGGCTTTTAGACAGGCAGGTTCACCGCAACAGTTTGCGCAAGGATGAACTACATTATGCCTGCGGAACGTCATGGCCTGTGAATGAGTGTAATGAGGATTCTGAGAAATACAAAAGTCGAGAAGAGTTTTGTTTTCACAAAACTGAAAGAAATTATTGCAGAAATTAAAAAGAAATATTGTTCACAAATAGATGGGTAATTCACAAATACATAGTTTTCAGCAATCATATTAAAGTAATGAATCGTGTTTAGTTCGCTGTTCATCATGCAACATTTTCTCAGAAAACTTCAAAACTGTATCTTCCTGGAGTGAAAGTCGAAGGAGCATACGGAAATCAGGTGTTGCGGATTAAATTCCTATTTTCTGGTGGAGAGCATTTTTCAAGTTTTCAGAGCAGATGTTACATAGTGAACAATGAACTTAAAACATTTCACCGCTGCATTCAGATTGCCGAAAATTATGTTCTTTTGAATTACCCAAGTATTTGTGAACAACGTTTCTTCCTCGATTTCTCTGATGATATGGGGTGCACTGGTGATTTGGGATTAATATCCTTTCTTGGATTAGAAAGAGTATTCGACGCTGCGACAAAGCATTGGATTACTTTGACTAGCGCAAATCTGAAATTGTTCCAATGATATAGCTAAACCTGCTTAGCTACAGTTTCTTGGAACGTCACTGTCCGGAGTAATATACTGGTAGCATGATTAAACGGATATACGGAGATGCACTTTTCAAGTTTTCTGATTAGATGTTTCATGGTGAAGAGTGAACTAAAAGCAATCTTATCGCTGAAAAAACAAGAAAGATGACACCGAATTTTCGGGTGTAATAAGCACGTCTTTTGAATCCATTCTGACGCATATTAAATTTATCAAAGCTATTCAAAGGCAATGGAACCGGTATGGAAAACAATAGCATCTGACGGAAGAAAGAAGTTTTTCAATCGGATCTTTAATCCCTCGTTTGGCGGAAACGGAATCTTGAGCTTACGAATTCTTAGAAACAGAGTTATCGACAAAAATAAGATGTGACTTTACGTACGCTGGTGGGAAAACCATGCATTATTTTAGGAAAAAAGTATTCGCAAAAGGTTTATCCATATGAGCAGTATCGGTCCAAGAAAAAAAAATTTAGTCGAGTTTTTAGGAGCCCAAATTTTGCTACAAATACATCAGAAGCAGAAATAAACGCCTATGACCCCTGGTGGCCAAACCATTCTTTACAAAACATTAGAAATATATGTGAAAAATATTTTCCATTAGGTCTTGTATGCGATACAGGAAGAATTTTCTCAAATCGGAGTTTTAGGAGCAGAAAACGCTATTTACCTTTATGCGCCCTAGCGGAAAGTCTAAATGCTTTACGTGAAAATTTTGAATTTATAGGAAAAACATTTCGCTTTGGAAACACTATCCAACAATGAAGGAATTTTTCAAATTGGGCTTTCAGAAGTAGAAATGTTGACAAAAATAAGATATACATCTTCGCCCCCTGGCGTAGAAGCTATGCATTATTTCAAGAAGAAAGTGTTCCTAAAAGGTTTATCGACATGAGTAGCATCGGCCAACAAAATACTTTTTTTTCAATCGAGATTTTAGAAGCTCATATTTTGCTGCAAATATATCAGAAGCGGAAATTAAGACTTACGCCACCTGGTGGCCATGCCATTTTTTACGAAAATAACAAATTATGTGCAAACGATTTCCCATCAGGAGCTGTACCCGGTGCAGAATGAAGTTTTCAAATCGGAGGATTAGAAGCAGAAATATAGGATAAAACGCAATTTAGCTTTACGTCCCCTAGCGGAAAGTCTATGAATTACTTGAAAATTTTGAAATTATAGGAAAAACATGTCACACTAGAAACACTATCCAACAAAGAAGGAATTTTTTAAATCGGACTCCTAGAAGTCGAGATATTGACAAAAATAAGATATACATCTGCGCCCCCTGGCGCAGAAACCATGCACTATTTTATAAAGAAAATGCTTCTAAAAAGTTTGTCGACACGAGTAGTATCGGTCTACACACGACGTTTTTTTCAATCGAGAATTTAGAAGCTCATATTTTGCTGCAAATACATCAGAAGCTGAAATTAAGATTTACGCCCCCTGGTGGCTAAACCATTTTTTTACAAAAATTAGAAATTATGTGCAAACAATTTCCCATCAGGAGCTGTATCCGGTGCAGAAAGAATTTTTCAAATCCGAGATTTAGAAGCAGAGATATAGGGAGAACACAATTTACCTTTACGCCCCCTAGCGGAAAGTCTATGAATTACTTGGGAAAATTTTGAAATTATATGAAAAATATGCCACACGGAAAACACTATCCAACAAAGAAGGAATTTTTCAAATCGGACTGCTAGAAGTCGAGATATTGACAAAAATAAGATATACATCTACGCCCCTGGCAGAGAAACTGTGGGATATTTAAGGAAGAAAATATTCCGAAAAGGTTTATCGATGTGAGTGGCATCAGTCCACGAAAGAATTTTTTCAATCGATATTTTAGAAGCTCAGATTTTATGGCAAATACATCAGAAGCAAAAATTAACACTTACCTCCCCTGGTGGCCAAAGTATTCTTTACCAAAAATTCGAAATTATATGCAAAATATTTTCGATCAGGAGATGTATCCGCTGAAAAAAAATTTCAAATCGGAGTTTTAGGAGAAGAGTTATCGGGAAAAATGTTATTTACTTTTACGCCCCTCTAGCGAAAAATCTATGCGTAATTTGAGAAGGAAACTATATCTAAAATACTCTTCGACATAAATGGAATCAAAAGATAGGAGAATGTTTTCAATCGGATGTTTAGAAGCAAATATGTGGAACAAAACGTAATGTTCAATTCGACATCATCTGCATTTACGCCCTCTAGCGGCAAAATTGTACATCGTAAAAAAAAAACGAAATAAAGTATCATCATTCGCACATTTCAAGTTTCCGAATGCAAAAAGAATTTTTCAAATCGGACCAATAGTTGCAGAGATACCGTGGGTACAGACGGACGGACGGACAAACCGATAACAGAAGCACGATCTTTTTTTACAAAAGACGTGCTAAAAAAGCACAGTTCGAAGTCCTTTTCAGTTAGCCTGTGCTGAGATTAACTGTCCCTCTTGACTTTTTAAAAAGATAAATAACCAATTTTAGAAATTTTAAGCACTGAGTTATTGAGCAGGAAATATCGTTGCTTGATTTTTTTAAGTGGCTTTTGTGCGTCAGTCTCATGTTCAAAACTGAGAGATTAAAACTACTCTTCGCTCAGTGATGATCTGAGTAGGTTTCATTCCTTATTTTCCCTCCCAGAACTTCAAAATGAAAAAAATTGAATCCCTTTATCAATTTTTAGATGAACCACATGTTTTTAGATGAACTCCAAAACAATGAGTGATTGATAGAAACTGGGTCCAGTACTAGGATGCTTGGGCCCTAGGCAGGCCATCATTCTTTCGACCCCCAAATTTACATTATTCTTTGTGTGGCTAAACATATTACATTCACTGAACAATTATTTCAAGATACAGAAATACAGTAAATGGGAAGAAACTAGTAGCAACTACATCCGTTTACTTACTGGTTCAATGTAAATTAAAATTAAATTAAAATATCATTTTGCGTGCTTTATTGTTCGCAAAATTCCCAACAAATATTTTTGAATCTATGCCACGGGCAACATCTTGTTCGATCGATAGCGTAGATAACCGAACAAGATTGTTTCCCGGATTTCCCGGTAAAAAAAAAATAGAAAAAAGAAACAAGAATTACAGCGGAATGAATATAGTAGTCTGTTCTCAATAGGAAATAGTCTGAGTGCAACAGTTGGTACTCATCAGGCAGGCCGGCTCAGGTGGCACAGTGGTCTCAACACTGGCTTCTGACCATTCTTCCGAGACGTGTCCGAGTTCGAATCCTGGTGAGGCATGGATGTTGTGCTTTCCTTACAGCACTGACTCTCTTCCTTCCCTTGAACGAGTGATCCTAAAGTAGGGACGGGCGACTTCTTATAGCCTAAATTAAGGACAGGCAACTGCTTATAGCCTAAATTAGGGACAGGCGACTGCTTATAGCCCATGAAATTGCTCACGGCGGTCGTTAAACCCACAGCAAAAACAAAATCCTCTTTAGACGTTGAGCATTGCCATTATTTTGTGAGATAAGTCGACAGTCTTGATATTTCTATTGAAAGCCCGGTAATACAGAATTCATTGCAGCTCTCAGGCGTCGCCTAACTTGCCTGCTGCACATAGATAGCCCTGGTTTATGGCAGCTTTTCGACAGGCGTACTTTCGCATCGGTGTGGGATTTACAGGAAGCTGATTTACATTGTCTATAAGCGTAGTTTTCAGTTTCTCACTTACTCAAGAAATATAAGAATTCGCAAGTTATATAGAATATTGAAAGGGAAACAGAAAATAAAGTTGCTTTTTTAATTTTTTTTTCTCATTTATTTACTCATTTTATTTTATCAATTCTAAATCTTGGCGCCCTAGGCAGCTACCTATCTCGCCTAGTGGTTAAACTGGCGCTGAAAGCGATGCCTTATTGAGAAGTATTCAATCAATATACATTGAATTTTTATGATCTGAAGTGAGGAACAGAAATTAACTGATTTGTAGGTGTTTCATTTTTCAAGAAGCGAATGCAAGAAATAAGACAAGCTACTCAGTACTCACGTTACCATGCTTTGTATCTCTGTTACTGAAACTTCTGTGAAAAAAAATTAGAAACTTATGTTCTGACATGAAATTTCTGTTTTTAAAGATTTACGGTGTGTGAGTAATATTCTCACGATTATGAAATAAACTTCTTATAGTATCACGATGAGAAAATGAAAAAATCATTTTCTGACTAACTTGTGATTTGTAGAATGATAGAAGGTGAAACGATAATATTTCCAGATGCAACAATTAAAAAAAGAGAAGCGTACTGTGATCAGATCTCTTGTGAAATCAATTCTCCACGAGCATTAGTAACTGTTTTCTTTTCAGCACGGCATTGATTATTCAAAAATGAGCCTTCACTTTTAGGCAGAAAAAAAGTAATGACCTTTTTTTCAATTTGTACGGTAATTACCTTTTAATGCTACTCTCCTATGTACACTTTAATTTTGCATCCTTAATTAAGTGTAATTATCACGTTCTTGTACGATACCGCATAAATTATTCTAATGCATTCTAGCAGCATCTTCCTTATTGTTACTTTACGTATTTATTCAAAAATATGAACAAAAACCACCTTGTTTCATTTTCAGGTAATCAATGCTCTGCTATATTTCTAGATTTATTTCGTACTATTCTAGATGCCGTTGCTGAAATTCGAAGTATGTCAAACTGTTTAGCGAAAGATAGCCGGTTCGCGAAAACGGTTCCATCCACATTAAAAAATTACAATTAACAGCGGCGAAACTAGCCCCGCTGCATAATTATTCTTATTTTCTTTCCAACAATTGTCCTGCTAACATTTGTATCACGAATATTGTTTTTGTAAGATATTTCTGTAATCACTAAACTGGTGTTCTTTTTTTGCGACATATCCACTAATTTAGAAACTTTTCCATTTCATGTGGTCTGTGTTAATTCGCAACCCCAATTTTACCCCGAATACCGACCAAGATTATACAAGAGAATTTAAAAATGAATGTTTCAAGAATGTAGCATGCTACTTACCTAAACAATACTCTTTCCTAAGGATACAGATTATAATAGGTTAATGGGAAACTTGAAATTGTTTTACTTAATACTGCAATTCTTTCTTAGATAAGAAAGTTCCCAGAATCTCAAAATAGTCACCTCTTTCAGGGTTACTAAGTTGCATTACAGACTGTGCTCTAAGCATTAACGAGAAAATGCTGTTGAAAGCAAAACAGGACCCAGAACTATTAATCTTCACTCATTGTTGGTGCACGTGACCATGCATTCATGTACCCCTAGTTAGACGAGATTATCTTCAAGGGAAAAGGTAGCGAGGGAATACTTTTCGCATGCTTGAGGAATACCGTAGAATTAATAGATATTAAAAGTGTGTGGAGACTTCCTGACTTTCATTATGAACTGCCTCTGTCTTAAATGAATTCGAAGCAGACTATATAAACAGCTTCAGCGTTACCACAAATAAAGTGAGCGCAGAACAGCGCTAAAATATTACGTCAGCGATTTAGGCTATTCATTTAGGATCTGAAAATTAAAAAGGCTGTTACAATGAAGACTTTTTAGCACGTTTCTTCAAAGAAGACTTTTTAGCACGTTTTCTTTTTAGCAGACTTTTTAGCACGTTTCTTCAATGAAGACTTTTTAGCACGTTTCTTCAAAGGTACTTCACTTTAACTGTCCATCTGCCTGTGTGTCAGACAGTCATTAGACATGATATCTACGCCTGTATAAATCAGTTCTGAATTTTTTTTTCTTTGTTTTTGCACAATGTCCTTTTTAATTTTGGCGATGGACAATTTTTTCTGGTAGGTGGTGGCTTATTTCATTATTGTCATGCGATATACCCTTGAGAAACTAAGACTGGAAAAATTCTTCTGCATTCGCCAGTTGAAACTTACAGCAAAAGTTTCCCTGCACTTCTTACTCGGCAAGACGCATAGATTTACCGGCAGGTGAAGCAAATATGTACAGTTTTTGCGAGGTAATGCAAATGTATATTTTTATTTCATTCTGTACCTCCTCCTTCGAAAGCACACCACTTTTTCTTCTTTATTTTTCATCCGATACCAGTAATTACAACCAAGCTTCCTCAAGTATTTCTTAGACTTTTCTGACATAAAATGTTCCTAGTAGGAAGTGAAAAATCGATCCTTAGTTTAACGATATCTCCTTTTTAACTGCCTGATTGGAATTCTTTAAACATTAGCTGTTCCTAGTAATCATTGTTAAAATCTTAATATCATCTGATTTTCCAGGTGCACTATTTTCGTGCGTGAGTGTTCTGCTCAATATTTGTTTTCGAAATTGTTTGTGCTACTTGAACGGGTTTTTTTTCGCAACTGTATGATACAACCGTGAACAAAACATTGCAAATATTTTTCTGTTTCCCTTGGTGCAACCTTGACAGCTAGTTTGGTTTTCTTTGGTGATATCTCAGCTTCTACACCGCTTCTCACCCCTGGAAATGAATTTTGGATTATTCACTACCTCTGAGCGAAAATGAAATATTTGTATATAACAAGTGAGTAATACTGTCAATGATTTCTTTCTCAACTCATGTACGTATGTTCTTCGGGCAGGTTAAAGTTCAAGACTCTGGAAAACATTTGATATGATTTTCCGCAGTGTGCTGAATTCCTGAGTGTTTTTCCATTCATATCTTTTTCAGCAAATAAAAATTAATAAACTGTGTAATAAGACACAAAATCAAAATTAAAATAAATGAAATTATAAAACAATAAACTGAATTATAATAGAGTGAGACTTCTGAATAACTGTCACTTATCGGACCGAAAAATTCTAAAGTAACCGTTTTTGGGATGTGGCCGATGTTCGGAGGTTAGGCATAAATTAATATTGATTGTCAGTTGCGTTTGGGCTAAGAAAATTCTGGAAGTCGAAACAGATATACAGGCAGATGTGGTCAGCAGCTGTAGCAATGCCTAGATCAGAATGCAGACTACAGAAAACTGAGCTGGGTTCAAGAGCAAAAACGACCGTATTTAGGACAATGAATACAACTCTTTAGAACTGAATTTTTGAACCATCAATAGCACTTTAAATCCAAGAGTCATTCTCGTTATCTCCACCTATTGTTCACTAGAATTGGATGACCTACAACTATAAGAAACTCCTTCTTAAAATATCTGGTTTTGCTTTAGAAATAAGCAATTCAACAGGCTTCTTAAATCAAAACTAAAGAAATGTTGTAGAAGTTTTCTATAGGCTGAAACATTTCCTACATTAACATTTTAGGTTCCTCTCAAGAAATTATCTGTAGTTATTTCTTTCCTTCACACTTGTATTTCAAAATATTAAGTATTTTATTGTCTTTAAGTAATTTCACAAGCGTTTTACGCCAGGAAAGGTATCGGAATATGAATGATGACTCATGAAAATAGTTTTTCGAAGCACAAGCCTACATGTTTCTGCACCTTGAAATTTAATTTTATGCACCGCGCCCTTACTTTATTCAGCATGCTTTTACATTATGCCTAAGAAAAATATCACCCATAAGCAGCGGCATAGTTTTAACAGGCTTTGCAAAAAAGAATGAATTGAAAGCAAACTGAACTTGTATTCGAAATAACCTAAAGATGACATTGTAAAATTAATAGAATATGTGATAAAAATATTTTATAGAATGGTTCTTTAATTTCAAAAACATTTACTTCAATTTTGGACAACAATTTTAAAACGTCACACACCCTCTCATGTATTGAATTCGTTCAAAACATGAGAGGGTGGATGACGGTTTAAAATGTTTATTCCGTTTAAATTAAATTTAGGAATGACATTAGCGTATAAAATACTGAATTAGTGTATTTAATTTCAATATTCGTGAAATTAATAAATGAAAAATATGCTTGTTTTACTGAAAAGTTTCTGGTACAACCTTCTTCACGCGCAGCCGTTGTTTGAGCAGTTACATCACTTATGAGTGACCCTTCCAACAGTCATGTTATTCCTGATAAAGGCTATCATTGTCATGTGGTCACTCACTGTATTCTGCAAAACGAAGATGTAAAGTATGGTGCTTCTCAGTACATTTATAAAAGATATACAATGTATCGATGTAGCATGTGTCGCCAGCTATATTTTTATAATTTTCAGGAAATCTCTGTAAATAAAGTAACAACACCGTATTTTGAAGCATTAATGGAAAGTGCGCGTATGAAATATAAATGAAGTGCCGTGAAACATGGATAATGAAGGAAACCTGCAAGTGAGAGTATAATGGAGAATATTCCAATTCACAGCGCATTGTCTAAGAGGAAACTGCCGTTTATCTGCATTCTGAAACATCGATGTACAATACCAGCTGAATATTATCCCTATAAATTACATAAGAATTTAAGAACAAATTAAACAATGACACTGTAAACGAAATCTGTCTTGTTTGAATAAAAACAACAATAAAAGTTTTGGAACAACCTGAGAAACAGGTGTAATATTAAAATAAGAATGTTCCCCGTGATAATTTTGAAATATGAAATTGAAGAAGGGAGTAAATACTGATAAGAAGAAACATAAAATCTTTCAAAGCTCGATGCGCCGATTTCTGTCTTCTGGTATTGCTGGGCCTAGTACGAAAGCTAGGTAAGTCATTATTGTCGTGAACGTTCTTATGGTATTGGTTCTCTTCATTTTGCAAAAAGGAGGGAAAGAACTCATTACATGAACATATCTAATGCTATTTGCTTCCCGAATTTGAAGAAAGAATTGGCATTTCAGAATCATAACGGACTCATGAAACGTCCCAGGTCAACCAAACATTAACTATAGTTTTAACACGAAGCCTTTTCCTGGACATTCTAACAATAAATTCCAACCTTATCCATACTGAAAGCTCGAGAACGTTCTCTCTTCCTTGCTAACATGCGTTACGACCTGCACAGGCTCTACTGTTGAACCTTACTTGGGAATAGTCGTTCGCATTTCCCATTTGACGAGGAACTGTGATATACATTAGCAAAAAAGTAATAAAATACAATACACTTAATTAAATAAAGAGGTAAATATTGCGTGAGCACTTCACTCCCTGTAAATTCATAGAATGGACAAGATTCACTTTGTTCTCCTAGTCGGCTAAACTGGGAAGGAAATGTCAATGATTTTAGACGTAAACGTTAGTGTCTTTTTTGTTGAATGACTGTATATCACCAACTATTTTATTTATAGATTGACATATCACTGAATATTGGTGTATTTATTAGTCTCTTTTGTAGATGAACTTATTTATAACTGTTTATCTGGACCTACGCGAATATTTGAGGAGCAGGCACATCCTTCTTTATATTAACTTAAGCCGGATTTTTTTACGATGAACACATCACTTTGTATGATTGATGATCCACGTCAGTTTTTATTTAACTATCACCTCTGTGTACCAGGGCATATGCCAGTTGGTTTTCAGGAAATAAAGCCGATACTTTTTGGGGGCAACTACAGTTTGCTATTAGCGACTATTTAACAATGGTTGTTCAGCACGAATAAAAATGGCACATTATTATCGCCTTTTTCTTTTGTTTTCTGTGGAATAACTGAATATATATACAGTGCCTAATTTTTAAGAGTCACTACACTCACAACCTGAAGAATCACAACAGTATAATAAATCATACCCAGCAGGGTCTCGAACTTAAACCCCGAACTAAGGTACTAGCCCTCTAATAGTGTGACGACCTCATCGATGGCGTAATTTATCTACAACTTTTCAAGTTTATGAAGGAAGACATTCTCAAAGAAAAAATAATCAGCTGAAACTTCTTACGTTTTTTGAACATTACTTCAGTTTATTAACAAATGCGCAAGAATTCACAATATTCAGTATTATATAAATTATTTTTCCTTGATTCGTTAAATCATTCTATAGGAGAAGCATATTATCATCCGAAAAAGTTAACTTCTGGTAAATTTAAAACATTTAAAAGAAAATTTTGTGTTAGATATGCATTTTAGTTTGTTCTTATTTAAAAGGATCACAGTTTGTTTATGTAAAGTAAACATATTTCTAGCACTTAGAACTACACTGACGGAAAAAAAATCCCAACACCACAAAAAAATAGTCGTAGAGGAATGAAATGGCGGCAATACATTTGTATAGGTAACATATTTAATCGATTAAGGTTTCAAGATCACAGCTTAATGTCAGCGCGAGAAGAGCCATTTTAAATGTGAAATGCTGGTACATTAATAACCGGTGTAACCGCCAGAATTTTGAATGCAAGCATGCAAACGTTCATGCATTGTGTCGTACAGATGCTGGATGTCAGTTTGTGGGATGGAGTTCTATGCCTGTTGCACTTAGTCGGTCAATACAGGGACGGTTAATGCTGGTTGGGGATGACGCTGGAGTTGTCGTCCAATGATGTCCCATACGTGCTCGATTGGAGAAAGATCTGGTAATCTAGCAGGCCACGGCAACATGTCGACACTCTGTAGAGCATGTTGGGTTACAACAGCGGTATGTGGGCGAGCGTTATCCTGTTGGAAAACACCCCCTGGAATGCTGTTCATGAATGGCAGCAAACCAGGTTGAATCACCAGACCGACGTACAACTATGTGCCGTCAGGGTGCGTGGGATAACCACGAGAGTGCTCCTGCTGTCATAGGAAATTTCTCCCCAGACCATAACTCCAGGTGTAGGTCCAGTGTGTCTCGGCCGCAGACAGGTTGTTTGCAGGCGCTCTCCTGGCCTCCTTCTAACCCACACACAGATATCACTGGCACACAGGCAGAACCGGCTTTCATCAGAAAACACCACAGATCTCAACTTCGTCCTCCAATGAGCTCTAGCTTGACACCACTGACGTCGCAAACGGCAGTGGTTTGGAATAAGTGGAATGCACGCTACAGGACGTCTGGCTCGGAGCTGTCCTTCAAGTAACCGATTTGTAACAGTTCGTTGTGTCACTGTGGTGGCAACTGCAGCTCGAATTGCTGCCGCAGACGCAGTACGATGCGCCACGGCCATACGCTGTACACGGCGGTCTTCCGTCTCAGTAGTGCCACGTGGCCGTCCGGAACCCGGTCTTCTTGAGGCAGTACCTTCCCTTGACCACCCCTGCCAACAATCATGCACAGTATCTACATTCCTGCCACGTCGTTCTGCAATATTGGGGAAAGAAAATCCACCTTCTCGGTGCCCTATTACACGACCTCGTTCAAACTCCTTGAGCTGTTGGTAATGGCTTCTTCGTCTTCTTAAAGGCATTCTTGACTAACATCAACACACTACGTCGAATATCAACGATAACTAACGCTCACGAACGTTACAGCGCGTATTTACAGCAAACCTGCTTTGCATGTTTCTAGGAAAGCTACTAGTGCCACACGTATGCGCCGAGCGCGAAATTTGCATAGATGTCATTTTACAGATGTACTCTCACCGTCTACCAACTGTCGTTTATCTAACACAACCCCTTCTTGGTGTTGGGATTTTTTTCGTCAGTGTATAAAGTATTTGATAAATTTAAGGGAAAATAAAATGATTTTACTCTTTTGTTTATGAGTTATTAAAGAAACCAAAAAAGCTAATTTTAGCTTTGGGATCTGCTGTTGAATTTATCGTAGCAGTTTTCTTTCATTTTCTTTTGGCAACCAGGCAAGTAATGAAATTATTGTCAGATGGAGAGGAAACTACAAGCCAGGATGATTTATCTTGAACGAGAGCGTTTAGTTAGCACACTTTCTGCAGTGTTTTATCTTCTCTTGAGTTCTGGAATACCACCCGGTATTGAATACCTTATCCCCGCAAGCGATTTTTCCGCCGTTAAATCTTTCTTGAGACTGATACCCTCTTCATTACGTTGAGGACAACACGAGTACAACTAGGCTGGAACACTTTGGAACTTACCAAACTCACCATGTGAGCTTTATTTGGTCATTTTTCAGTGATAATGAAAACATACACACGCTGTTTATAAGAGACGGACTGGGAGAGGGCGAATTTTCATTAAAGATTTCACTGTCGTTTTCATTAAGATTTTGATTTGCAATTAATTTTCAAATAATGCGCTAGGCGATAAGTACGTTGTGAACTGTGCAGCTAAACTAAGAACTAATTTTCGTGGCCCATATAATGAGAATGAACATAAACTATCGCACTGCAGAAGTCCTGCAGTGTAATCAAAACGCTTTAGGAAGAGAAGCGACAGAAATATTTCTCAAAAATGATGTGCCTGTTTGGCTGTGTATACGTGGGAGCGTATGTGACTTGACAAGAACATGATGCGCACTTTTTTTGTTTTCCTATATTCCCACATGGTCTTTTTGCCAGATTTTCTATCTTAAAACAAAAAAGAAAAACAAAACTGCAGCTTGGCTGTTAGTAATTACATGAGTTCTAATGTTGGAAAACAAGTAACTCACATATAACATCATGCTGTTCATTATTAAAATTAATACACAATGAGATACGAAAATATCTCAGAAAAGTAGGTCAACAGTATTGCGCCGAGAGCAATGATGGTAACCAAAAATACTTCATGAGTGTGATGTTAGATGAAAAGTATCAGGTAATGTGAGAGGCAATGAGTAGAGTGAGCAAACAGTTTTGGACCCCGATGGTAGTGTAATCGCATGCACACACACGTGCACACTCAATGGGATAATTTTCATATTCCTTCGTTATTGGGTAGCCTTCATTTTTTTTGGACCTGACAACGTTGCTTTTGTGTTAGATCTGCGTAGTTACATAGAGTGAACGCAAATTATAACATGCCGCACACGAGGAAGGGTGGGGGATAGAGCACGCGAAGCCGTGTTCCCCAAATGACAAGTCAGGGTGCTGCGGCCCTTGTACCTATTGATACCACCACCACCACAGCACAAAGCTATGTTGTCGTACTCACCGACGTCGCTCGTTATTTGCTACAATTTTTTATTTGCTTCTGCTTATGTTTAACTTATACTGATAAAATTGTCTTCACCTTCTCAGGAAAGCTGTTTTGCTCTGAAGAACAGAAGAAAGCCCACCTTTGCAAATAATGATATATAATAAGGACGCTTCGTAAGATGCTAGTTCCCAAAGCTTCGTGATCCTTATTCCGACTGACGGTGAACGAAATGATGGGTGTAATTTACACAAATAAATTGTACAATGAATTAACTTTCTCCATCTTGCAGTCGATGTATGGATCTTAAGATAAATTAACCATTAATTCGAAAATGACTGGACAATTTTTCATGTGAGCCACAAGCAAAAAATTGGGGAAGTTCCACGGTCGCCAAATGAGCATGCGATGTCTTACCAAATGAAAATTTCTAATGAAATTACAGATGCGCGAACATATCTGTCTATGATGTGCACATTTTTAAGACACTGGAAAAAGCGCTATATTTCCTGAAGATACTGCACCAGCTATAGGGTTTTCCAAAAAACCTGTTTATACAAAATTTAAAATAATTTAAGCAGTGCTTCCAAGAAAATTTTTCTAAAGACAAATAGATTCTCAAAACATTATATCGTGAATAACATAGCATTTTTGAAACGGCATTTGGGTTTGCACTCTAAAGGCAGTTAGCAGTTGTTGCAAAATATCAGAAAGTATCTATAATTACTCCAAAAACAGTGAAATAACTAAACACCTAAACAACCTATGTAGTATTTATGAACACCTAAACAACCTCGTAGTATTTATGAACACAAGAAGGTATGGATAAGAGATTATTTACACGCATTTGTGCTGCTTATTTCTATACATAATAACTGTGCACTTGGATATACTAGTGACAGAGTACATCAATTGTGATTATTTCATATAACTTAATAACTTTTTACGGTTTTATTAGCAGTCGTTCGTCCCAATTCCTGTTTAATTTGTGTGTGTGTGTAGAACTCATGAATGTATTTACTTCACCTTATTCTTAACAACTTTTCGCATAAATATCCTTATTTTTTTCAGCAAGGAATGTCTTAAAGACCAAAAAAAGAAGAAAAAGAGCAGCTTCGTAAATAATGGAAAATTATAAATTTGCATAATAACAGAAAGATTCCACAGTTTCATGATGGCGCTCTTCAACTCAAGCTGGCGAATGGATGAATCTGCGTTGCACAAATATTAACTGAGTAAGTACTATTGGGTGACCGAGGGAATTACCGTCAGAGCCGAACAAACAGCGGATATCTTAATTAAAATGACAAATTCCAATCACACGATCGGTGAGTTATCACTTACAGCCACTGCAATGGTACATCTGTTTACGATGGCTAATTTAATACCTCATATCAGCGCCGTTCGTTTGCAGAAACACATTAGCACTGGGTTTGCGTACTTATCCAAACAATCGAGAAATCTGAAGCTGCCTTCTTTTGCACTCTTCTGAATGTGATTCATTCTGCGCTTTTAGCACCCTGTGTAAGATTTCCAAATTTGAATTCGCTAATTATGCAAGTTAACTGCTGGTTAATTCCTCATGTTCGTTGTTGTTTTTTATTATTGTCCAGATCACTTATCCCCGACCTGTCGCACCCGCACGTGACCTCAGATATATCTCATTACGTGACCTCATTATGCTAGGGTAAATTCATATTCAATCTTCTTTGTCATCTGATATGAGAGACACCTCCGAACATTCCGGACACTTGACTTATTAATCTTATTGATTAGTCATTACAAAATGAATTATTTTTATTGTGAGCATAATGGACTGAAGGGAGTTGTAAAAGTGCTGTAGGAAGAATACCTATCGTGGAAAGTTGTGGATTGAATATTTAAGATGAAAACTACGGCTGGTATTCATGTGAATGTTTTCAGAAAACACCTAAACAACCTATCATACTTCTCGTAGTATTTATGAACACAAGAAGGTATGGATAAGAGATTATTTACACGCATTTGTGCTGCTTATTTCTGTACATAATAACTGTGCACTTGGATATACTAGTGCCAGAGTACAATAATTGTGATTATTTCAAACAAAACAACCATTCTTGATTTGGGTTATTAAGACTTTAGCAAATCTGAACAAATGCTCAGAATACCAGCTGTGGAGAGTATGTTTCCTTTATATTCGATGCAAGGGAGTTCTAGAGAATTAGAGTGCCACAGTGAAAGAAAGATAACTTCCTAATTTTCTATAAACTATATCTACTGAAACACTGGATTGGTGAACTGACATGTATGATGACGGCAGTTTTGTTAGTAGGATATTAATTTTACCGAGTTCACTTCACTTTTATTACATCGAAGTTACCTACAGCCATTCAGAGCAAAAGAACAAGTGGCCCATGAGATCAATACTATTTTTCTAAAACGTCAACGGTCCTTTCTTAGTTTTCCTGCCACCAGAAGTGAACGATTTGTGGCGTATAATCGTGCAACAGTCAGGGGTAAACATTGAGCGCAAAATACAACGCAACATTATAGTTGACGATAGATCTGGACGAGTAGACGGAAATTTTCAGACATCTGTCTTCCCCATTCGATATTAAAATCTCATCTGTATTACTTTATTAGCTAAGAAGGGTGACTAGGTTCACCATTTTGAAATGTAGGGTTTTGAACTTTGGTTTATAAATCCAAGGTTTTCGGAAATCATACGTATAAGATTTTATGATATTTTATGCCATAGAGAGAAACACCCGAGTCAGATATCATTGATTTGGCCAACTCTTACAAAACCGGAAAATCGCATCGCACTTGAGAGAGAAATGTTTTCAGTGTAACGGTAATACGCTGGAGCAGAAATCCAAAGTTGTGTATACAGTGACAGGGCGCTTCAAATATCAAGTTTTCCGAAGAGCTGCTGGCCACATGGATGTACACAAGTTCTTTCATCTGTATTCCATAATTAAAATAAAATCTTCTGTGCCTTCTACATGAACTGAAGATTATTTCTATCTGATATTCTTCGAAAACAGTAATTGATTTCAATGATATTCTTATGAGATTAGAGTACATTTTTGGGAGTCATGAGGAAAATAGGTGATCCATCAGGTGATCCATCAGACCCTTATAAAAACAGAAAAATGCAATTTCGGTTTTCTTAAAATTAACTAATTTTTTTTTTGCATTTCTTGCGAGATCATGATTCATTCCCTGGCGCTACTGTGAACGTATAACTTTCGCAACTCTATTTAGTCGCACGCAGAGCTCGCGTCTTCGTTACATCGGTGAAGTATTGCCTCCGAGTGAAAAACATTATTTCATATCAAATGAGAAGCTGGAAAATCAATTTGCGAAATCAATAGCTAAGTGTTAGAAAAGAAGATTACCTCAGCTAGGAATTTTCACGATGTTTGATTGTTCCTCAAGAGAATATCCCCAGTGCATGGTGCGTACAAATTACGTAGATTTCTCACGAACCGATTCTTTGATAAACTGGGCTGTTTCGCTGGTGACGTTTCTCACTTCTATGCTCTTCCATCTCATCTATCATGGGGAGTTCATTAATTTTACCACACTTTGGAGATCAAAGAAGCTCATGAGGGAAACAGTTCGTAATTACCACCAAGCTAAAATCCCGGCAATATCTACCAGGTACGGCCTGGTATCTGAAAGTGCAATGAGGAAGCACGTTATTTTATTCTAGTTATGAAGCTTTAACCAACCCGCGGACTATGCCCTTTCAGTGATTGCTAGTAATAACTCACACAACGTTCTTTTGGTTACAATCAATTAAATTAATGTTATATCGCCTGATATTCAAGAAAATAAATTTCACTCGTGTTTAACATAAGCGAAGATGAAACAGGAGTAGCTCTGGATACGAAATAAGTTTATATGTAATATTGCCACTAACAATACGATTCAATCTGTTGAATGGAGCAGTAAGAATTCTACCTTCTTGTCATGGGAAGTACTTCGCGTAACGATAATCTGTCTCTCATATAAAGTTAATACACTATTTAACAACAACAAAAAAAAATTAAAAGAAAAAACGAAGCACCACCATAAAGTCCTTCGGTCCTCATAGAACTCTGTGGCACAAGTATTTCATGGTCGAATATGCAAAGGGTTAAAAAAAACGCTCAATAACTTAATACTGTAGTATCCCGCCAGAGCGCATTGTAGCGTCTCATCGAGAAGGGCATACACCGATGAGCCCTTATATCATGACCACCTACCTAATAAGTTGTAGGACCCCATTTAGCCCGTAAAACAGCGGCCACTCGGCAAGGCATTGAATCTATGAGGTGGCGATAGGTATCCTGGAGTATGTTGTACCATAATGTCAACAGCAAGTCCTCCAGTTCCTGTACATTTCGGGGTGGTGGTGATTTAGCGCGAACCCACTTTTCCAAGTCGAACCAAAAATGTTCGATTGGGTTCACGTCAGGTGAATTTGAAGCCAGGGCATTAACAGAAAGTCACAAACATGTTCCTCGAACCACTACTTGACGATTTTAGCAATGTGGCATGACACATTATCCTGTTGGTAATAGCCATCACCAGCAGGAAACACAGTTGCCATGAATGGGTGTCTGTACTTGGTCCTCAACGATGTTCAGATACCTGACAGCAGTCAGGGATTGTGCTATTGGAATGATGAGGCCTAAAGTGTCCCAATAAAACATTCCGCGCAGCTGATTACTGCCGTCGTCGCCTGCCTGTTTCCGCCCAACAGTGCATCCAGGTGCCATAGCCTAATCGGTGTATCCACTCTCCGCCGTCTATGTGATACACCAGGAATCTTGACTCGTCAGACCACACTACTTCCTTCCGATCATCCATGGTCCCATCTCGATGACCTTGAGCCCATTTCATGCGTTGTTGGCGATGATGTGCAGTGAACATGGGGACCTGGTTGGGTCTTCGGCGACGCAGGTCCATGCTCAGAAGGCTGCGATGGGCTGTGTGCTGTGACACATTGCCATGATCACCACTGCTGTAGCTGCAGGTGATTTGTTGCACTGTTGCCCTGCGGTCGCTGTGCACAACGCGTGACGATCTCCACTCCCCTCTGGATCAATGAGCTGCGGACGACACACGGCAGGACGACGGTTCGTCGTTTGACCATCTATGCACCACTTTTGATGCGTACTAACTACAGCGGCCCGTGAACATCCCACAAGCCACGCCGTTTCCCAGATCGCAGTTCCAAGGCATCGTGCCTTCACAGTTTGTCCTTTATCAAACTAATAAATCGGCTGCTTTTCCCATTCTGATTCCCAACACTCTACAACCCGAAAGCCGGTCCTCGAATTAATTATATACTGCACTGTGAATTTCACTTGCTCCACCGTTCGGTCTCCAGGCGTGCTCATTTCTTTCGGCTGGGGGTGGTCATAATGTAATGGATGGCTCATTGGTGTATTAAGAGCAAAGCTCGCATGCAGGGACAATTGTCACAGTGGATTACGGTTGCATTAACCTCCACGGACTGTGAGGATGCCTCAACGTCGGATCCGTGCACCATACGAGCAGTTGAGAGAGTTTCAGATAGGACGTATAATTGGGCTGAGATAGCCCGTTTGGTCAAGTCGAAGGATTGCCAGGCATTTGGGTTGCAATTGGACAATGTTAGAGTGAATGTTTCAAGGAGGGCAAAACCCAGCGGCACGTGGGCGTTGGATAGCCGGGAGCAGCGACAGAACGTGGTGATGAAACGATTGTGAGAACCGCATGAACAGTACTGAATTGATCGCTGTCAATCATTCGTGGTCATGTTGTGCCCCCTACAGGTATGGAAGTGGACATCAGGGCCATTGCCAGACGACTTACTGCACGGAGACTACATTCGAGGAGGCTACTCTGCCGCCTACCAATGACCAGCGAGCATCGCCGGCACCAGTTGCAGTGCTGTCAAGCCCGATCAACGTGGGATAGTGTCCAGTGGCGTCGTGTTGTCTTCAGTGATGAGTCACGGTTCGTACTTCGCGCCGATGACCAGCGCATACGTGTCTGGAGACGAGCCAGCGGACGCACGGCTTGTCTCCAGGCACGAAAATGAACCTGTACAGTACCTCCACCTAGTGAAAATGAAACAGTACAGTAACGCTGCTATCACCAAAAGTACATTATTCGATGATGTTGGGAGTGTGTAACAGTTTCAGCATCTCGTCTAATGTCTGCTGTTGAATTTAGAAAAAAATAGGATTCATCCGTGAACAAGACATTGCGCCCCTGTTCTTATGTCCTCTCAACATATTGACTAAACTATCTGAAGCGAGAGCTTCTGTAGTTGACGCGTAACGGTACAAAGACGATAGGTCTAGATTTATAGTCACAGTTCCAGAGCCTCTCCTCACAGTACAGATGTACGCCTGGCTCCTATGAGTGTGATGAGGTCCGAATGCGGGCTAAGTACTTATTAGTGTTCTCCAATTGAATGTGGCTAATAATGCAATGTCAGGTCATCTGAAAGGATTGCCACCATTTGACTGCCCCAAATAGTGTTTGCGACTTTTGCGTATTTGTTCCAAAGCCTTGAGATCACAACATGGTTGACTACAAATATTTGAGCTACCTCCGCTTTTGATGAAAAAAAGAAGATAGCTTTTTGTTTGAGGAACATTCCACATATGACAGAACTCAATTATGTAGCGAAGTGTACTTTTCCGATTTCATAACACCCTAGAAGCCATAAATCTGAAACGCCGTATGATACAAGTACTTTTTCGAAACATGTATAACGCTAATCATTGTCTGACTTTCCAAACGTGCTCGCCGTTCCGGTGGAGCAGTGGTCTAAGCACTGGCTTCTGACTACTCGTCCGCGATGGGGTCCGGGTTCGAATCCTGTGGGGCATGGATATTGTGTTTGGAACCGGGACCCCAGGTTAGGGACAGGCGACTTGTTATCGCTCTTGAGTTGCTCACGGTGGTTGTTAAACCCCACAACAACCAAAAAGTATGCTCTCTTTCAACGAAAGAAAATCGGTCATTTTGAACGCATTTCCTTAATTTGGGTTCACAAATCTTGACCGAAGTGTAAAAAGTTTCGAGATAAAGACTTACTGCTTTTTAGTTGAACGGTATATTATTGTTTTTCGCATACTTTCCATAATTCGCAAATGAAAGAATATTTAATGTATTTACAATGTTAATGGAAGATTGCAACACTGAGATTGTTATTACATCTATATAATATGTCACAATAACAGACAGAAGACGAAGTGCTCTGCGATATTTACAGATTTTATCAATTTAATCTTTAAAGGTAAAGCAGGTGTAAAATGCAAATAAAGTGAAACCAAATGTTGTATGTCAAATACACTGAAGAGCAATTGAATTAGAGATACCTGTCTAGTAACGTGTAGCACCACCTTTCGCCCTGATGACGGCGGCGATTCGTCTTGGCATGGACTCGACAAGACCCCGGAAGCATTGGGAAGTCATACGGATCCACGACCCCTGAACAAGCTCCCATAGTTCACGAACATTTGATGGAGGAAGGTCAAAGCCTTGAAAATCTCTCTCGATGGCATCCCAGATGTGCTCGATGGGATTTAGGTCAGGTGACCTAGCAGGCCAAGGAAGCGAGGTCACGTCGGTGGAGTGTTCATCCAACCATTTGGATACAATTCGGGAGCGATGGCACGGTGCATTGTCTTGTTGCAGGATGAGGTCCTCAGTGGGATGTGGAAGACGCACAAACATAAGCACAGGAGTAGTCCAGGATATTCCGGTAACGTTGACCTGTGAGGGACGATGTTACACGTACCAGGGGTCCCATTTCAGTCCACGTAAACAGTCCCCAGACGGAACGCCACCCCCACCAGCTTGAAGAGTAACTTGCTGGCAAGAAGGATCCATCGCTTCATGTGGTTTGCGCCGTACTCGTATTCTGCCATCCGCATGTACCAACGTGAATCTCGATTCTTCAGTCCAGGCAACATTTTCTTACATGTCTAGGGTCCAGTGGCGATGTTTCCGCTCCCATGCTAATCTTTGCACCCTGTGATGTGTGCTCAGCAGCGATACCCTCGTGGGACGATGGCTTCTGTACCCCATAGCGAGGAGATGGTTCTGGATGGTGTGGCTGCTTACACGTTTTTGTGCACCAGCGTTAAATTGCCCAGTGATTTTTTGCACTGTGGCCTGTCTATCCGCTGTTACAGTGCGAGCTAGCCGACGATGACTCCTCTCATCCACACGCTGCTGTCCACGACAGTTAGCCCTTGCAGGGATGGTTTTACCGGATTCGATGTACTCACGGTGCACCCATGACACAGTGGCTCGTGAAAATCCCAGTGCCTGCACAACTTTCGAGATGGAGTAACCCATTCGTCGTGCCCCAAAAATTTGCCTACGATCAAATGCGCTTAAATCCTTCGTCTTACTCGTACTGCGTCCGACTCTTACTGATTCCCGTCGCATCACTCCTTATATTGTCGGATCGCTGCATACGTCATGTCGTTTCTAGTTACAGGGCCGCCCACAGCGACACATTTGCATAACGCCAGCTGTCTCTAACTCAACTGCTCTTCAGTGTATGTCGGATCGTTGAAGGCGAAACAGGAGTAATGGCAATGTCAGACAACATCTGTTTCTTTAGATATACATGGAGGAAAGAGACTTGATTTTTGAATGCGGATAAAACAACAGCAGTGTTTCATATGCCATGGAAAGTAGTTGAAAATTATTAAAATTTTCAGTAATCTTCATTTACAAATGTTAAAGCGCAAATAAGAATACAAAATACAGCGATGGGTCATTACATTATGACCACCTACTTAATAAGCTGTAGAACCTCCTTTAACCCGAAAAACAGCTGCCACTGGGAGAGGCATCGATTCGATGAGGTGGCGATAGGTATCTTGGGGTATCTGAAACCATAATGCCAACAGCAAGTCCTCCAGTTCCTGTACATTTCGGGGTGGGGGTGATTTAGTGCGAACCCGCTTTACCAAGTCAAACCACAAATGTTCCATTGGGTTCATGTCAGATGAATTTGGAAGCTAGGGCATTAACAAAAAAGTCGCCAAAATGTTTCTCGAACCACTCCTTGACGATTCTGGCAGCGTGGCATGGCGCATTACCCTGTTGGTAATAGCCATCACCAGCAGGGAACACAGTTACTATGAATTGGTGAACTTGGTCCGCAACGATGTTCATATACCTAACAGCTGTCAGGGATCGTGCTATTGGGATAATGGGGCCTAACGTTTCACAAGAAAACATCGCCCACAGCATAACACGACCGCCGCGGCCTGTTACCGCCCAACAGTGCATTCATGTTTCATAGCCTCTCTTGGTAATTGGCGTAGCCGGGCTCGGCCGTCTACGTGATGTACCAGGAATCGTGATTTGTCAGACTCATTGATGCCAGAGGGGAGCGGCATGTCTCCGCTCCACTCTGGCATCAATGAGCTGCGCACGACACACGTCTGAACGACGGTTCGTCGTTTGGCCATCTGTGCACCACTTTTGATAAGTATTCAGTACAGCGACACGTGAACAACCCACAAGCCGCCCCGTTTCCCAGATCTTGGTACCGAGTGGCCGTGCCATCACAGTTTGTCTTTTATCAAACGCCGACAAAATTCGGCAGCTTTACCCATTCTGACTCCGAACAATATTCTAACCAAAAGCCGGTGCTCGGGTTGTATATATACTGCTCTGTGAATTTCACCTGCGCCACCGTTCAGTCTCCAGGCGCGCTTATTTCTCTAGCCTGGGGTTTGTCATAATGGAATAGCTCATCGGTGTACTAAGTTTATCTGATAAGCAATTTCCGATGTGCGTTAGTATTTGTTTCACCTCACTAATTTGCTATCTAGGAATATAAAGAAAAAAATCATCCTTTCCGGAGAAGTGAAAAAATGGCTAAAACGAAGAAAATAACACTGAATTATCAACTATAATGGACATTTGTTTTGAACCCTTTCGGACACAAAAACAATTTTCAAAGGATATTTATATAAAAAGAAAAACTTGAGGAAAAAAATATTAAAAAATGCACTTAGTGAAAACTGTGCATCCTTTTCTTTGTATTTAAATGATGTACACTGATTGTTTAAAACACAAATAATAAATATTTAAAATACAATACATTTCTTTTGTTTGTAAAATACAAATAGAAAAAAATAAGAACAAGAAAGATAACACCAAATTTTCGGGTGTGATGACCATGCCTTCGGAATGCAATCAGATGCAAATTAAATTTATCAAAGCTGTTCAAAATCAATGGAACTATATGGAAAACAGTAGTATATGACCGAAGAAAGAAGTTCCTCGATCGAATTTTAATCCCGCAGATATTGCAGCAAACGGAATCGTGAACTTACGCCCTCTGGTTGCAGACCTGTGCGTTAAGAAAAATTTGAAATTATATGAGAAACATTTCGCAGCGGAAACGCTCTCCAACAAAGAATGAATTTTTCAAATCTTACTCTTAGAAACAGAGATATCGACAAATATAAGTTACGCATCTACGTCTCTTGGCTGGAAAAAATGCATAATTTTAAGAAAAAAGTATTCTCAAAAGTATTTTCGATGTGAACGGTATCGGTCCAGGAAAGAATTTTTTTCAGTCGAGTATCCACGAGCTCGGATTTTGCTGCAAATGCATCAGTTGCGAAAATTAACACTTATGCAACCTGGTGGCCAAACCACCCTTTACCAAATATTAGAAATTATATGAAAAACATTTCCCATCCGGAGTTGTATGCGATACAAGAAGAATTTTTCAAATTGGGGAAAATGCAATTTACCTTATCGCTCCCAGGCGGAAAGTCTAAGAATTACTCGAAAATTTTGAAATTATATGAAAAACATTTCGCATCGGAAACTATCCAGCAAAGAACGAATTTTTCAAATCGGTCTCTTAGAGGTAGAGATATTGACAAAAATAAGATATACATCTAGGCACCCTGGGGAGAAGCCATGCATTATTTTAAGAAAAACATATCCCAAAAAGGTTTATCGACGTGAGTAGTATCGGTCCACAAACGATTTTTTTCGAATCGAGATTTTTGAAGCTCAGATTTTGCTGCAAATACTTCAGACACGGAAATTATCACTTTCGCCCCCTGGTGGCCAAATCCTTTTTTTACCGAAGATTAGAAATTATATGCAAAATATTTCCCATCAGGAACTGTAGCCGATGCAGAAAGAAAATTTCAAATCGGAGTTTTAGAAGCAGAAATATCGGGGGAAACGCAATTTACCCACCCCCGGAAGATACATGAATCACTTGGAAATTTTGAAATTATATGAAAAACATGTCGGACCAGGAATTCTATCCAATAAAGAAGGAATTTTTCAAATCGGATTCCTAGAAGTAGAAATATTGACAAAAATATGGTATACATCTACGCCCCATGGCGGAAGAACCATGCAATAATTTGAGAAGAAAATATTCCGAAAGGGTTTATCAACGTGAGTGGCATCAGTCCGCGGAAAAAAATTTTCAATCCAGATTTTAGAAGCGCACGTTTTGTGGCAGATGCATCAGAAGCAGAGATTAACACTTACGCCTCCTGGTGGACAAACTATTCTTTATCAAATATTAGAAATTATATGAAAAACATTTCCCATCAGGAGCTGTATGCGATACAGGAAGAAGTTTTCAAATCGGAGTTTTAGAAGTACAGATATCGGGGAAAACGCAATTTGTTTTTACATCTCCTAGCGGAAAATCTGTGCGTAACTTGAAAAAGTGACTATACATAAAATGCTCTTCGCCATAAATATAAAATGATTTTTTCAGTCGGATGTTTAGAAGCAAATGTATGGAATAAAATGTATTTTGAATCCGATATCATCTGCGTTTACGCCCTATAGCGGCGAAATTGTACATCGTAGAAAAAAACAACAACGAAATAAAAGATCATCATTCACATATTTCAAGCTTCCCAATGCAAAACGAATTTTTCAAATCGGACTAATAGTTGCAGAGATATGGTGGCCACAGACAGACGGACGGATAAACCGGTAACATAAGCACAATTTTTTTTTTTTTTTACAAAAGACGTGCTAAAGATCCAACTTTTTTTCTTAATCGGTGGCACATCCCCAAGCAGAAACAACTGTTTACGCCTTTGTCTGTAGAAAGGTATGCTAGAAAAATTCGCAAACTGTACAAAACATGCTCCTCATTGCGGAAGATATCCGAATTGGAAAGTAATCAAAAGGCGACCCTAGCTATCACAGGTCGGACTTCCAAATGCAAGAGGAATATCTGAAACTTGACTAATAAGTGTAGAGATATGATGTCCATAGGCTTTCGAAATGACTGACAAAAGGACATAGCGATAATATAAGCCCGTCCTATCTTTTCAAAGGACGTGCTAAACATGCTGCATTGAAGTCTTTCGAACCGTTGAAGATGAAAGTGAACTAGATATAAACATTTACGCCAAAACGTCTTTGTAACATTAAGTTAGTGTTCATGTATAACGTATACTCTAATTTAACTTGCAGCTTTAGTTATCTTTCCCTATGCAAATTTTGAGCTCGTTCTCTTTTAGCTTTTCAACCTTAACGTAATATTTTCTCATTCACTGAATGTTATGTGGTAGAAGCCTTGAGGTCAAAAGTTAATGACGTGCACATATTTGACAAGCTAAGAACGCAGTTTATAAATGCAAAACGGGGGTAGATTAATAACTGTTCGCATTTATATGCACTTTTTTCTCGACTAAGAGTTATATGGATTAGCTTAAGAGTTTTTTTCTACGAAATTCTTACAGTTGGAATACTATTATGACTAGTGTGTACCTCAACTGAACCTTGATGAAGAATAAAAGTCTAGTGCTGTTAAAGTAAGCACTTGTTCTTTGAGTTTCGAAGAGACTCTTCTACGTCTAGTAAGCAATCCAGCGTTTCACTTAAAGTGAAGAAGGATATCTTTACATAGTGTTTTCTGAAGTTGAATTGATTTTGCATACGTATTGACACCCTTTAAAACCCAAAAGCGTTACATACATTGATAACAAATTGAAATGCTCTGATGAGTGTGCTAACATACTTTGACTTATCGTCAAAACGTGTCCATCGACTCCGAACTATAAATCTGCTTAGAATTTGCTACTGACTGTCCGTTAGAGATACAAGCTAGGAAAATCTTCCTGACATCAGCTTAAACGCAGGAGGTATAAAACATCTCATTAAAATATGAAAATTTCCTTATAAAATAACATTATACACTGCTAGACAATTGATAAGGACGGATCGTAAACGGCTATATAGCGCATAAAAAAGTAAGTGTGGTTGGATGCCAAGTGAAATAAAATAATGTCAGAATGCCAGGACATTACAAGAAAGACAATTTATTGTGCTCTGAAATCCAGAAGGCTTTGTAACATGTTCAAGGGACAAACAGGCCATTTTGTGCAGAATACGTAAACGTGAAAAAAATGCAATTACCGTCCGCAGGCGTTCCGGCGTAAGATGTCAGTACGGGATATGACCACCATGGAGGGCAATGAAAGATTCCACACGTCGTGTCATGTTTGCAAAACATTATCAAGCAGCTGTTGGGGTAATTTATCCCATTCCTCTGTCAGTGCACGGATGAGGGTGTTCTTGTTTATTGAAGGGCATTGGCGACCAGCAAGACTCCTCCCCAAAGCATCCCACACATTTTCACTGGGATTCAGATCTGGAGAACGTGCTGGCCATACCAGGCGTTGAATATCCTCGCTCTCAAGACACTCCTGGACAGCGACTGTTCGATGACATGTTGCGTAGTCGTCCATGAAAATGAATCTATCACCGACAGCACCACGGAACATGCGAACATGAGGTAGCAGAACATCATTAATGTATCGTTGGCCAGTCATAGTCCCAGTTGGAAGCACATAGAGGGAGTACGGCCATTGATCATGATGCCAGCCCATACCATGACACTACATGTCGGATATCGGTCCCTTTCCTGTAGGTTTGCTGGACAATATGCAGTACCACTATCACGCCAGATCAGTTGTCGTGGACAATCAGACGATAGACTGTATCTACTCTCATCTGAGAAGAGGACAGCAGACCAGTCGTTATCAGTCCAATTGCGATGTTGATGGCACCATTGCAAACGGGCGGTACGGTGACGTCTGGACAATGGGATGCACAAAACAGGACGGCGGGCATATAGTCCTCTTTCATGCAAACGTCTGGCGACAGTTTTTCGGGAGATCCGCTTGCCAGTAGCAGCCATAAACTGATTTGCTACCTCACTAGCTTTGCTGCGTCGGTGTCTTTTTGTTTATAGCACTATGTACCAATCTTCTGCAGGTGTCGTACTGCGAACACGACCTCCCCCGTGACGTTTGCTACACTCTCCATTTGTTTGAAATGATTTCCAAAGCCTTGAAACAACACTGTGGCTGACGTCGAACTCCCTGGCAACATCTGTTATTTTTCGCCCTTCTTCAATCTTGCCAATGATACGGCTACGCGTAAAATCATCTAGGTGGTGTCGGGAAGACATACTGAAAATTGCAAGTTCGTCAATTGATTCTTTCCCTTTCAACTTTGCGTTTGAACAACAACGGTCAATACGCGTCAAATCCTTTATATCTCTTATCAGAGCTATGACGTCACGAACAAGTTCGGCAATCCAAAATTTGCATACGCACAACACGTCTTACTGTATCCCGCACTTATGCTAATTTCCACATTTTCTTGCCTTCCATTTTATGGTTGCTATCGTTGCTATTGTCATCCGCCCTTAGCAATTGTCCGGCAGTGTATAACGGTGCCTCTTTGGCATTTTTTTGGAGAAACAGGAGATTAACGAGCCCCCATGAGCTACTAATTTGGGGCCGCTGGTACCAAGAAAGGGACAGAGCGATGCCCCGAGACACACGAACCATCCATGTCTCAGCCAGACGGATGTCAGTTGCTTGAGCCTCAAACCACTAATTCGTCAGAGCGAGCTTCTGCACTGAAAGCTGAAGCTACAGACAGCCATGTTAAAATAGAGGATGAACAACATTTATGCACAACAGAAAAAAAGGAGAAAAAAACGTATTTTCCATATGTCTTGATGTTGGCAAAACAGGTTTCACTAATACTTCAGTAAACTATATAACTTTTATGAACGATAACGCTAACACTTTTACATCCGATAATGAAACTTACCGATACCAGGGGGAAATAATACAAGATAATATGTGCTTATGTGTGTGTAAAATACTTGATCCCAATGCAGAATGTCTGAAATTTAATAAGGTCTTCAGCCATTCTGACTGGCCTGTACAAAGACATCCTGACTGATTTTGCACATCCGTTTGAAAGTCCCTGAGAGCCTTTTTATTTTAAATAATTTCTAAGATCAACCAGTATGAAAGTTTGCATGATATGATTTTATACTAAAGAACTGATATTGATTATGGTTGTATCTGTGGAATCCGTTAAAGATTGTTAGTAACTACTCTGCTCGTTGACAGAGGTTATAACAGGCAGTTGAAAATGGAAAATTTTCTTCAAAGCTGGTCCGGACACGAAGTACATAGTTGTCTGCTTCTTGAATAAAAAGTGTGCCCTCAGTAGATATTCATTGCGACCTTCTTACAAGGAAGACTCAATGACTCGGAAAATGCTGCAAAACGGCGAGTGAAATTAAATGGTCATTGGAAAAGTACCCAGGACTATGAGAGATACAGCAAAACCTCAACAGAAAACGTTGTAAACAACAAGATACTAGTGGAAAATCAGTTTCGCTGTATCCAAATGATTAGGGGATCTGATTAACAAGATTTGAAGCTGTAACGTGGCACACTTTTAAAGAGATAAGGGATCGTTCAAGAATTAGTGTTTCACAAAGCGTGTGAGCATTAGTCTTTCGTGCTGACAGCTCATGACATTATCGGGAAATTAGCCATTGTGAACTTCGATAGCTTATGGGATTTCTTCAGCTATGTATGAGAGTCGTCTGCAAGTCTTGGAACTTCTCGTTGTAAATTGACGCAGCCAGTCTTACCAGTAGAATACGTTGACGCACTGGTCAACATTATTAATTTAGATTGTACGTGCCGTTTTCTCGCGTAAGTTATCAGTGAATGGTGACACGAGCACAATTTCTTGTACTGTTTTTCAATTTCTTTAGGAAATTTTTCCCTAGCGTAGCCAAAATTCGGGGTTTTCACACACATGGCAATATCGCAATATTTTGTCTACTTCCAGATGGAGTGGAGACGGTATTACAGCATTGACTATTTATAACAGCGATCAATTTTATTCGCACATCTTCTGGTAGCCCAGGCGCACTGATTTTCAGCTAGAGGATGTAACAATTTGAGTCTGTGTCTGTTGAAATCTGTGTTGGAAAAATATGTATTTGCCTTTGTTTTTGTATTTACCTTCGTAAAAATGATACTTCAATTATCATTTTTTTTTATTTTGCAAATAATTTTTGGAGCCAAGAATTTTTATGAATTTTCTAGCTTTTGTCATGTAAAAGTTTTTCTCTGGACGCCATGAAATTCATCGTGTTTGTTCGAACATCTCTCTTTATACAATGTGAGTTTGAAAAGTAAACCAATGTAGAAATATTTTTAGTGTAGTGATTGATGAGAGACTTTCCTTAAAATCATCATCATCATCATAATTGTCAACCATTTTTAATCCACTGCTGTACGAAGGTCTCCACAAGCCTCTTCCACAACGGCCTGCCTTGTGCCAGTTACCTCCATGTTACTCCCTCATACTTTCGAATTTCATCCACCCATCTCCCATGTGGTGTTCTTCTGAGTCTTTTCCTGTCCCTTGGAATCCAATCTAGAATTTCGACTGTCCATTGATGGTCTGTTCTTCTGGCAGTATGTACAGCCCATTGCCATTTCAGAAATTTTACTCTGATCATGATATCTTCCATTGTTGTCATTTTTCTGACCCACGAGTTCCTCTTCTTAACTTTCCTGATTACACCAAGCATGCACCTCTCCATGCTACTTTGAGTTTTCTTCAGTCTTTGTATGTCTCTTTCAGTTAAGGTCCACGTCTCTGCATCATTCGTTAGCACTGAAAGAATGCATTGATCAAACACTTTTCTTTTAAGTCATAATGCCATATTGCTCTTGAAATTTATACTGTTTCTTCCAAAAGCTCTCCAGGCAAGTTTTATAAGCCGATTAATTTCTCCATTAATGTGACGTTCACTTGATATCTGCTGTCCAAGATATATGTAGACATTGGTTATCTCCAGCTTTTCCCATCAATCGATAAATCTTTATTTCTTGTAAAAGCATTGTACATCACTTTTGTCTTCTGAAAGTTAATTTTTAATCCCACTTCTTTACTCTTGTAAGCAAGTTCCTGGATCATACTCAGCAGCTCTGATGGGGTAGTTGCAAAAATGACTACTTCATCAGCAAAACGAAAATGGCTTAGATAATCTCCATGAATCTTTATCCCTCTGTTTTCCCAGTTCAGTAATTGAAAGACATTTTCCAATGGGCATTAAAGAGCTTCGGAGATATGGTGTCACCTTGTCTCACTCCCTTTCCAATTTTTATGTGTGCTGTATTCTCAAACAGCCGAATCTTTGCACTTGCATTTTCATACATGTTATTAAGAATATTAATGTATGCCTCTTCAATACCGCCGGATTTCAAAGCCATCGTAACTGCTGATGGTTTTACCGAATCAAAGGCCTTTTCATAATCGATAAAAGCCATGCACAATGGAAGTTCATATTCCTTCGCTCTTTCAATTAGTTCTCTCAATACGTGGATATGATCTATAGTGCTGAAGCCACTCCTGAATCCAGCTTGTTCTCTCGGTTGAGCCATGTCTAGTGTTACCTTCAGGCGGTGTGAAAGAACTTTAGTGAAGATTTTATAAACTGCTGATAGGAGGCTGCTAGGTCTGTAGTTCCTGATATCCTCAATGTCACCTTTTTTATGTAGCAGGATCATTGTAGCGTTGTGTCAATCCTCAGGAATCTTCCCTTCATTAAGGCATCGAGTAAAAATTTGGGCGAGTAGTGTTTCAATTTCTCCACTTGCTTCCTGTATGATGTCTACAGTAATTCCATCTTCTCCTGGAGCTTTTCCCCGCTTCATGTTTTTGATTGCTTGTGCAACTTCTGCTGGGAGGACTGGAAGAACTTTGGTACCTTTCATGATGTCTGGAGTACATGTATCATCCCTTTCATATAATTTAGAGTAGAAATCTTTCACTTTTGTCAAAATTTCGCCTCTATTTCTTGTTACAGAACCATCTTCTTTTCTCAGTGCCATAATCTGTTTTCTTCCCTTACTGAGATGTCCCTTTGCTCTCTTTAGGTTTTGCTTGTCTTCAATTACTTTCCTCACTAGTTCACAGTTGAATTTCCTTACGTTTTCAGTGATACTTTTTCGTACTGCCTTGCATAGCTTTATATATTCCACTTTGGGAGTCACATCTTCTTTAGTTGTCCTCATCTCCCTTCTTTTTTTGCATCAACATTTTGATTTTTCCTGATAATTTGTTCACATGCAAATTGTTCTTAGACCCAGCTAATTTTGTTGGAGTTTCCATAAGAGATTTGGTTACTTTTCTGTTAACTTCAGAGATTTCCACTTCTTCTGATGTTAGACCTTCTAGAATAGAGAACCTGTTACTTAGTTCTAATTTGAAGTTAATTTGATGCTTTTTAAGGTTGGTCACGTCAATGCACTTTGTTTGTTTTATGAGCTTGCCAAAGTCGAGTTTAGCATTGAGGTGCATCTTACATCTTACCATTCTATGGTCACTACCTGTGTTGAACTTGTTTAGCGCACTGCAGTCTTCCGTGATCAATTTCGTGTTACACATAATAAAATCAATTTCACTGGACTTTTTCTTGAAAATTCTTTTGCGGCTTTTTCTTGAAAAAGGAGTTCATAATGAAAAACCCTTCTGCCTCTCAAACTCTACGAGAGTATTTCCACGCTGGTTTCTGTTGCGGTGACTGAATTTACCTGCTGAAGTTTCATTCTGTTGCTGTTGCCCTATTTTTGCTTTGAAATCTCTCATAATTATCTTCAAGTGCTGCTTGCCTTTATTATTTAGATGGCGAATTTCCTCATAAAATTCTTCAATTTCTTCTTTTTTTGAAATATATGTGTTCATTACTCCCAATACTTCTGTGTTAACCTTCTTCTTCTTCGCATTTATTTGTGCTTCGTGCGCATCGTTCATGAGCATATCACTTGCACCAGCTGATTGGAAAATGAATGTCTTCGGGAAAATATTTTTGAATATGATAAGTTTTGATGACGTGATCAGCAGGTGTGTAGGCATGATAATTTCTGCTGAGCTATTTTGGTTCTTAAATACCGGGACTGAAATATTCTGTATTTAAGTGCCAGAATAATTTTGCAAAACTGATCCTGTCACTAAATGCAGAGACTAAGAAGAGCTATGCAATTTATTTTAACCCTTCGTTACCAACCAGTAGCGTGAGAAAGTACAGAAGTGAAGGGTCTTTTATACATGCTTTGGCTAATCTACATTATGAGCCCCGACTGTACGTTACTTTACGTTACAACGTATAACGGAGTAAATTTCTCCGTCATTTCTGTCCACGCCAGGATTCGAACCCGGATCCCCTCATTCCGGAATAAGTTGCTCTACCAATTGAGCTACGCGGACGTTTTATTCTGATTCCTATCTGCCTTTATGTCGTGTGCGTCCTTCTGGCAGGTACGTCACATCTCCTGGTACGTTACATCATCTCCCCCTTATTTTTATTTTTTATTTTTTCGAAGTGCTGGAGAAGGAATTCTCTTATTTTTCCTATCTCGCGGTGTGGAAATAACATCACACCATTGCGAGATTTTGAACGGTCGGGTCATCCGGATAGTTCGGGTGCCATTATAACGAAGTAAATTTCTCCGTCATTTTTGGTCTACGCCAGGATTCGAACCCGGATCCCCTCATTCCGGAATAAGTCATTCTACCAATTGAGCTACGTGGACGTTCATTCTGACTCCTATCTGCCTTTATGTCGTGTGCGTCCTGCTGGCAGGAACGTCACGTCTCCCCCTCCCCCGAAAGAGGGCCGGGGGCATGGCCCTCGGGTCAGCCGTGACCATAAATCGTTGCAGGCAGCCATCCACTGTAGAACGTGCACTTGAGAACTCCCAGTCAATCTGCTGTGTGGAATGCAACGTCACACACATTTATTTTTCGAAGCGCTGGAGAAGGGATTCTCTTATTTTTCCTATCTCGCGGTGTGGAAATAACATCACACCATTGCGAGATTTTGAACGGTTGGGTCATCCGGATAGTTCGGGCGCCATTATAACGAAGTAAATTTCTCCGTCATTTCTGTCCACGCCAGGATTCGAACCCGGATCCCCTCATTCCGGAATATGTTACTCTACCAATTGAGCTACGCGGACGTTTTATTCTGATTCCTATCTGCCTTTATGTCGTGTGCGTCCTTCTGTCAGGTACATCACATCTCCTGGTACGTTACAAACGGCAAATCACTGTGGCTCTTATTAAGTATTTTAGTTGCACATACTGCGAAAGGAATAAGTGTCGGCAGTTATACACGTTCTAAAGCTAGTAATCTACGTGATGCTGATGAAATGCTGTTTTTCTGCCTTTTCAACAGGTGTACACTTCTCAAAGCGCACACCTGTTAATAGGCAGAGTCTGTTCAACAATATGATTTCAATTTTCACCAAATTGAGAAGAAAATTTCAGTTGAATTCTAGCTATTTTATTTTATCATTGTTTGGATTGAAACTGGATCACAGGATTCGAACTTTTCGGTCGGCGTTTCATCTTCCTTTCATCGCTTCGTCAATTCTGTTTTGTTTACAATCCCCCGTCCGTCTGACCACGTCCAATCACCGAATGCTCAGGGTGTAGCCCGTTACGAACTGCCTTCCTCACTCGAGATCCATATTTTTCTCACCTCCAACAGCACCGATGACACCCTACGAGACAAAGAAATTTCTTGAAACAACCCACCCTTTAAATGCCAGGTTCTAAACATTTACACATTTTAAAAACTGCTAAAAATAACAAATCCTATCAGACAGCACTCTTACAATCTTACCGGACAGTGTTTCAATTCACCAATGTGTGCCTATGGAAGATAGCTCCTTCATGCTTACGAGTTTCTTTGCCCTACTCCAATTTACCCAGACAGAAGGCGCAAAGAGAATCGCAGAGTAAGCTTTTACGCAAGAGCATGCGCAAGAATGTCAGTCAGTGTGGACCTCATATGCGATTCAGATCATGTCATTGTACCAAGCAGGTTTATGATTAAATTGCTAACAGTTGCCATCATTCCTGTCACTCCCTCATATTTTTGCTTTACTTCTTTTTCTTGTACGTTCTCCAGAGAGTCGCCATTACGAAACCGCAGTGTTCATCGCGTTTTATTCGCAGCAGTGTAAGTTTGACACTAAGTAGCTCAGGCGTACTTGTCGTGTTCAGTTGCATGAGAAATAAAATTCCCGCTCTGTAGAAACTGTGAGCTCATTGCTTAAGATATTAATTGGTAAAAAACCAGCGAACCTAACTTAAAAGTACTTGAATTTGGAACCTTTGTAAAAACTATTTGCGTTCCGTTCAGGTTTCATCATTTCAAACCTTAAAAACAAATGAAATAATGGAAAATTTACATAGCGATAGCTTTACGTCTTTTCAATAAAAACACCAGTTACAGTTTATTTTACTAATTCTGTAAATGCACCGTTTCATTAGCACTTCTTCGCTTTCGAAACATTAGCAATTTGAATTATATGATGAAAGTTTTATCATGGCAATACAAAATTCATTCAACTCATGGATCAAACCAAAATCACTTTTAATTCAATCAAAAAAGTGTCCATTGTTTCCCAAATAGCTTTGTCACTTAGTACCCAGTGGATAATACATATCAACAGCTCGAAACACAGGCGAAAATTGCACAGGGCAAGAAAAAAAGAGAGCATCCCTTATTTACTGACATGTTATTTAAAAAAGTCTCTTCGGAGCATTAGATATTTTTTGAGCCCTTTGTTGCCATTATTTATAGCCAAAATAGTGAGAATAAAGCTCATAATCCTATTTTGTTTTGTAGGCGTGAGTAATGACACAAGAATAATAGACTCGATTTTTTCTTTTCCTCTGTGAGCAGTCTGGAATGGGTGTTGAGTTGTCATTGCAAGCAAAATATGTCTGGAAGCTGGGAATAAGCAAGCCTAAATGGACGCTTCAATGATTCGAAATGACTGCCTTCCCAGCCAACGTCTCGAAATTACTTGGCAACGCCCCTTGTCATCCATCTTGCCGTGAATCTGACAACCAGCAGAGAGCAGAAACAACACTGAGAGAGAGAGAGAGAGAGAGAGAGAGATGCGTTCCAAAAATTGGGTACCCGTGCCCGAACATATCCATTGCGTGGGTTGCCAGGGATTTTTTGGCAGTGTACCATGATGTGCCTCCGTTAATACTGCAAGGCACTTTGAGATTCTAATGATATGGTGTTAGTGTATTACATAGAAATTTTAGGTAGTGCAAATATCGAAAGGAAGAAAGACACCTCGTCCTCTGCACTCCAAGTTTCATATCCGGTTGACGCATATACTCTGAAAGAGAATATGAAAAAGCGGAATAAATGAATTTGTTAGTGTTCATGTAATAGCCAAAAGCAATATTTTTCATCTGAGACATATTTTTCCTCTTAAAATTTTTTTATTGATTTCTTATTATTTTGTCAAATGATAAAAAATTAATAGCAGAGTTGACTTTTAATTTAAGGAGTTTTACTTTACATCATCAGAATGCTTCGAAGTGAATCGAGTCCTTCATATGAGAAGAAAACGTAAAAATATCCTCTTCGGAAGAAAAAATAACTGAAGTAATATTCTGAAAGCATCATACTTCTTTTCTGTGTTTATACGAGATAAATAGTTAAGACTAGAGAGCTCCACGCCATGCATCCTTTCCATGTCAATAAATTCGTAAACATCTAGCGAAGCACGTCATGTCTTCTTTTCATGTCAATATATTCGTCAACGCCTAGGAAACGTCATGTTATGTCATGCATCCCTTCCCTGTTATCCATAACAGTAAATGTATTAACACACAAGGTGTTCGGTGACCATACTTGGCTGATTTCCGTATCAACATTCAGCTGGCATAAACGATCATTATCTACAGCTGTTAATTAGTGAACGCCCAGCGGATAGCACGGCGTCATTTGCAGATCCGTCTTCTTGCCTCCCCATGTAACTGATTCTGGTACATCACGTTCGGCGGTTGTTTGGTTAAAGATGCAACACCAGCACATATTATCATTCTTGAAATAGTCTTTATTCTTTATTGCACAGTTCCTGTGTTTGAACTCACGTTTTTCCTACCACAGCGCAATACCACTTCAGTTGAGTATTTATTCTCTTTCAAATCGTTTCTGCAATGGTGCTTTGGTATTTAATATGCTGGCGTTTCATTTAAGCGATTTGGGAGCTCACGTGCCAGCAATTACTCTTCCTTCTACTGTTCGTGTCTTTCATGCTTTTGGGGTTACAGGCTGATAGGCAAAATTATTAAACATGATAAGAAATTATTGTGAGAGAAGTGCTTGTGAAGGGAGAAGTAGTTCCAGAACACATCAGACAATGCTGTACTGTAACCTAAACATTCACTTCTTTAAGGGTACTTCGAACACTGCTGCACATAGAGTAATAAAGATTTTGCCCATTCTGTATTTCTCTTTTTGAAGGACAAGAACGTAGGCGATTCATCACCATGAGTTACGCACAGTCAGGGTGACGAACACCTTGGGGAATGGGAATTACGATGAGGTGGTTTCCCGTTGCCGTCCTCATCACGTGTCATTTCATTGAAATTCTCTGTTGCCCTCCTCATCACGTGTCAAGTCTAACGCTAGAGATGGCTCAATATGTCCAGTACTGACTTTAGAGATAACCCGTGCATTCGTTACTGTAAATTCGCGGGAAATTAAGAAAACCGAAAAGGCTATGGTCTTCAGCAGGGTTAGAACCCGCAACAGCCGACTCACATATATGAATGTGCGTTTAGTGTCGAAAGGCGTGATAAAGATAAGAAAAAATGAGCTCTTAGAATACGGTTTATCAAAACCTCTAGACCACTGGTGTGGGACAGTTGCCTAATAGCCAATCCTTGTGTCTGTGTGGTCGTGACTGCTGTGCGTTCTGTGCGTTTGTGTGTGCGTTGTGTGTGTGTATATCAACGTGCCCATCGTTTTTTTTTCATCAGGATATCACGTGTTCATTGTCATCGCTTAGTCTATCAGCCCGTCCGCTCGTGCTAACGAGCTTCATATCTACTGTTGTAGAAGTTGCAAAGAATATTAAGCGTGTACCCGCGAAGTGAACTTTCCACTCTCGTCATAGCATACAGCATTCTCGAAAGGGAATAAGAAGACTACTTTTATGTATAATTTGGAATTAATATCTCATCAAAATTTTCCATACAGATAATATTGTTTTTTTTTGTCACAGTAGTGCTATTTCTGGAAACAAGACAAAAATTAAAAAGAAGATATTTTATGACAGATATAGGGCATTTGACATAAAAATATAAAAAATGCAGATTTCCAGAAAATATTTGTTTCAATTGCCAACGAGCACTACGCTTCTAGAAAAAAACTTGAAACAGTAATATTTTTTGTCCCATACGGAAGCAAGGAAACAATCCTGGCAAATAATTTTGTTCTTTTCTTCCTATTATTACTATGTATTTATATTATTAATATTATACAGTACTAAAGCTTCAAAACTCCCATGAGTGTATCATGTAAAGAGAAGTTTTCGTTCTCTAATTTTGGGCCACTTATCATTGTGTAGAATTGATCACAACTTGTATGACTTACTAAAATTCGAACCCAGAGGTACAAGCCAGCAGCAGAGATGAGAACCAAATCACTGGGAGACATTTTTTATTCAATTTTGTTTAAATATTTTTTTTTCATCTAGATAGCAATAACTTGGTGAATGTTGGAAAACATCATCGTCATCTTGCCTGCTTAGGGATTCTGTTGTTTGGGGATTCTTTCAAAGTAATGTGTGGTTGAGTAAGTAATATAGTAGAACATTCTGAACGCCGTCGGTTAAATAGGTTAATGAAACAACGACTAATCATGCAGTTCGAAAACCAAGATATTTAATATTTTTAGTGTTACTGTCATTCTTCGTGTGTACTAGAATATTACGCGTATATAACATTATATTATATTGCAATATTTGATGAGTAAAGTTATCGATAAACATCAAACTTACAGTGTAAAGAAAGATATTTTCCCTCGATCAACTTTGAGTGCGGAATGTACTGACAAACACTGAGGGAACACATTTTCCTTATTGGTGAAGTTACGTATTATTATCATCATCATTCACAACTATTCTTAATCCACTATTGGATGAAGGTCTCCCCAAATATTTTCCACAACTTTCTATTTTGAGCAATTCTATTCCATGTCACGCATTGATGCTTTCGAATTTCCTCAACGTATCTCCCACGTGTCCTTCTTCTTGGTCTTTTCCTGTCCCTTGGTATACAGTTCAATGTTTCAATTGTCTAACGTAGATCAGTTTTTTTAGAAATACGTAGAGTGTCCCGAAAGTTCTCGGCTCGACCATAGTTAACAGACACTGATAACAAACAGACATTAAGAAACAGTCCTAGCATCGAGATTTTTGGACGTAATAATACAGGTCTTTATATTTTTATAAACCAGTTTTCTGCTTCACAGTTATGTTCGTTATTTTTTGCAGGTCATGGAAAGTGACTCGGTGGACCAAGTAAGGAAACACTGAGAAGTAAGAGCTCAGAGCTATGACAAAGTGTGTGCTTAAAAAAACTTGGGGCCAAAGGACATCCATGAAGATATGATGGTAATACTAGCGGAGGGTGCCCCATTCATACAGATTGTTCTTAACGTCTGTTTGTTATCAGTGTCTGTTAGTTGTGGTAAAGAAGTATGAAGCGCTATTCAAGCGCAGGAGAACCAGTACAGAAAATGACACTCGTCTAGGCCCAACCTTTGAGGACATCTTCCAAGAATATGTGGACACGGTGCACAAAACGTAGACGTTTAACGGTCCAGCAGATTTGTAAGACATTGCACATGTCGAAAACAATAATTCATTGTATTCTGACAGGACATCTGCCACTGACAAATGCTGCTGTCTATTTTGCCGTAAAAGTCCTGACATCTGAGCGGACGGAACATGTCACGAGACAATCTTGCCCTGGTTGAAACCAACTGGAAAATTTCTGCAACGATTTGTAGTTGTGCATGGAATGTAGAGACACAATTATATTCCAGAATCCAAACAATGAAAGCATGGTGGCTCACACACTCCAAAGAATTTGAAGTACCTCACATAAGCTGGAAAGGTAATGGCAACAAATTTCTGGGAGTGGAAGGGTGATGGTGATGGTGAATTACCTTGTGAAGGGTCAAACCATCACCACACCATACAATGAAAACCTACAAAGAAAACTCAGACAGTATTTGAATGATGAATGTGTTGTTTCATTTGTTTCAAAACTGCGGTGTTTGATTAGATAATACTCCAATCACAAATAGACAATTGCCATTGCTCCTATCCATTAATTTTGGTTTGAACTATCTGATTTATCTGATCTTGCACTCTCGGGCTTCCATTTGTCCCTGAATCTGAAAAAGAACATGTGAGTAGAAATTCAGTCACGCCTCAACACAACCGGTAAATTTTTGTAGATCCAAAAATGGATTTGACTGTAGCTGTAAAAATAATCAGCCCTTTCATATCATACACAGAGAGCGGTAGAAAAGTTTTTGGACTATGTAAAACTCAAGCGAAAGAGAAATCTCCAAGAGTCTGTATGAAAATGTTAACAAGCGGATGAAAAAATAACATTTCCTTACATTCAGATTACGACGTTGATATTTTTGAGCATGATGATAACAAATTTGAACGAAGAACATTACTTTTATAAATTCAAACGTATAGAGGACGAGTCAAGCAACCGCATAAACCAACCAAGGCTGCTGAATTACCGGTGCGTGATGAGCCTTGAAAGCGACATATTAAAGAAATGAATCTTTAAGCTATCATTACAGATTCTGTTGCACATAAATGTAAAACATATTTGACAAGAGAAAGAGAGAGAGAGAGAGAGAGAGAGAGAGGGGGGGATGAAAATGGGGAACAAATAAACACTTACTGTACTTCAACGGCAAATCTACATACGGAGCGCGTTTTATTTTACCGACTGGGGATTTCTTTCCCGCTAAAAGAGCAAATTACAATGAAACCAAGCTTATTGCCACATAGGCTGTTGTGAAAATGAGCAAAAATGTAAGTTCAAAGCCATTCTTGAAACTTTACATTATTCTCCTCCCTCAAAACATCATGACTTCATCGCGTGACAATAGATTAACGATAACACCATATACTTGATGATTTAGCGTGGTTGATAGTTGATGCAACATTTTCTAGATTAAATTTAAATCAATTGCACCTCTAAATGATTATTTAATGTATATTATTACATAGATATACAACAAAGAGCCATTCCATTATGACCAATCCCAGCCTAGAGAAATTAGCGCCCCTGGAGACCGAGCGGTGGCGCAGGTGAAGTTCACAGAACAGTATATATACAACCCAAGGACCAGCTTTTGGTTAGTAGAGTGTTCGGAGTCAGAATGGAAAATTTATTCTTTATCAAACTCCGATTTATCGGAGTTTGATAAAGGATAAATTGTGATGGCACGGCTCTTCGGAACCACGTATGATCTCGGAAACGGCGCGGCTTGTGGGTTGTTTACGTGCAGCTGTAGTGAATACTTATCAGAAATGGTGCACAGATGGCCAAACGACGAACCGTCGTCCAGCTGTGTATCTTCCGCAACTTCATTGATGCCAGAGCGAAGCGGAGACTCTCGCGTATTGGTCACATCGACGGCAAGGCCACAGTTCGACAAATCACCAGCAGCTAGAACAGTGGTGATCAGGGCAATGTGTCAGAGTACACAGTTCATCGCAGCTTTCTGCGCACGGGCCTGCGTAGCCGAAGACCCAGCCGGGTCCCCATGCTCACTGCACGTCATGGGCAACAAAGCCTGAAATGGGCCCAAGACCATCGAGATTAGACCGTTGATGATTCGAAGAAAGTGATCTGGTCTGACGAATCAAGATTCCTGGTGCATTACGTAGACGGCCGAACGCGGATACGCCGATTGCAAATGGAGGTTACGGCACCTGGATGCACTGTTGGGTAGAAGCAGGTCGGCGACAACGGTGGTAATCTGCTGTTGGCGATGTTTTCTTGGGACACTTTAGACCTCATTATCCCAGTAGCACAATGTCTGACAGCTGTCTGGTATCTGAACATCGTTGTAGACAAAGTTCACGCATTCCTACCAACTGTGTTCCCTGCTGGTGATGGCCACTGCCAACAAGATAATGAGCCATGCCACACTACCAGAATCGTCAAGGAGTGGTTTGAGGAACATGCTGGTGACTCGCTGTTAATGCCCCGGCCTCCAAATTCGCCTGGCACGAACCCAATCGACATTTGTGGTTCAACTAAGAAAAGCGGGTTCGTGCTAAATCACCACCCCGAAATGTACGGGAACTGGAGGAACTGCTGCTGACATTATGGTACCAGATACCCCGGAATACCTATCGCCACCTTATTGAATCGATGCCTCACTGAGTGGGCCCTGTTTTTGCTGGCTAAAAGATGTCCTACAGCTTATTAGGTAGGTGGTCATAATGTAATGACTCATCGGTGTATAGGCTAAAGGGGGTCCTACAGCTTATTAGGTAGGTGGTCATAATGTAATGGCTCATCGGTGTACAGGCTAAAGGGGGTCCTACAGCTTATTAGGTAGGTGGTCATAATGTAATGGCTCATTGGTGTACAGGCTAAAGGGGGTCCTACAGCTTATTAGGTAGGTGGTCATAATGTAATGGCTCATCGGTGTACAGGCTAAAGGGGGTCCTACAGCTTATTAGGTAGGTGGTCATAATGTAATGGCTCATCGGTGTACAGGCTAAAGGGGGTCCTACAGCTTATTAGGTAGGTGGTCATAATGTAATGGCTCATTGGTGTACAGGCTAAAGGGGGTCCTACAGCTTATTAGGTAGGTGGTCATAACGTAATGGCTCATTGGTGTATTAACAGACGTTCTAACTCCGGCATATCTACCTCGGAACTTATTAACTGCAAAGTAGCAACATCAAGACATTCAAGCTCATTCCACTTGATTGAAGTTAATGTTTCTTGATGTGACAGCAGCGCGGCAACAACGACGCAGAACATTTTTAAATATATTTTTGGAAGCTCGATTGTTTACTTATTTATTTTCAATAAGATTTGATTATTTCATTGTGGATCTGCTTGAGAATCAGAAAATGCACAATGTTCTTGAATTTCGGGTTTCTTTCATACAAACCAACTGCTGCTTCTTATTCTCCAATGTTTCAAGATCCTGAGTTAATGTTTCATTATTCTTTATTTGCTCTTTTCCCGTCTAATTTATACTGTATGATAGGGTTTTTACATACTAGTATATAACAATTGCATATGTAAATATATTAAAACACTATAAGAAAATTAGTGCTTTATTATGGCGATTTCCTGCCAGGATCTTTTCTCAAATTCCGGGGAAGCTTTTCGTTTCAAAAATTAAAGTTCGAAATCTATGGCTGATATGGTACCGTTGATCATATTTTTATTTAGACCATTGTGCGATTCCCAAGTCCATTTCCTCCAGAATTTCATGCTGTAGGACAACAGTCCATGTTGTCTTGCAAACATCAAGAGACACTCTGCTCTTTTATCTTTTTTATTCAGAACACCTGTTCCTTTCCAATTTTATCGTTAGATATTGTATCCCAACGGAAGTCTCAAGAAATCATCTTGTTGGTAATACAAGTTTAAATAATATTCCAACTAGGAGTCTTTATAAGGCAATCGTCTAATTTGCTCTATAAAAGGATTTCTGTCTCTCTCATCTTCTGAAGTTGGAGCGTAGGACTGATGTTCCCATGAAACGTGCAGGCATTAATCTCAGGTCAAATAGGTTATACCCAGTAAGAGATGAAATGAGTCTGGAAATGTATTTGACTATTCTGAGTCTGAACCTGACTTCATTGGCTCTGACGGAAGATCCGAACATGGAATGAAGTTGGAAGACGAAGAGGATTAAAGCGAATGATAGGGGTGAAGAGATGCATGGCTGAGAATGTAGAGATCTAGGATCACGGTACAATGACTTGCTTGTGGGGAAAGTGTAAAATGAATCTGTTTTCCAATACTTGATCATTCGAGAAGAAGAAACAACGAATTCTCTAGGAAATATCCAAACACATGATGTTACTTTCACTCGATCGCGATTCATTTCTTTATTTTTTAAACCCTAAATCAGGATGAATGTAAACCTATTTCATGTGTTGTTTGCAAGTATACTAGAAGTTGATAAAAGCAATCAAATGTCATACAAAATCACTAATTGTGATCGTTAGATTTCAAGGATTCTTTGCTTTGCAAGATTGCCTCAAAACCGACGAATGATGCCAGAAGCCAGAATCGCTGAATAATCACTGGTCTCCTCTATCTCTAAAAAGAAAAATAAGTAAATAAGGTAAGATCAGTTTTGAGCATTTCTATATCAAAGATGTGTCTAATATAATTTGGACATTACTTTCTGCTGGAAAAGGTTGGTACCTCTAAGTCTGCATAATATTCCTGCCAATTTTCTGACTTTGATAAGTTCGACTGAATGTCTTTCATTGGACTGAATATTTAATACTTGAAGTGCAAAATAAGTACTGATCGAAACAGCAACGGTAAATCAGACTATTTTCATCTCTACGCAGTCAAAAATGACGTTTATAAGGTAAAAGCAATATGGATAATACTTTTGATTTCCTTTCTTCTCATTAGAATGGACGCCATTCTACTTACCTTCCCTTATTTCAAATGTTTCAAATGGAAGAATTGAAAATCACTCAAGCAACACTACATTCGCGGTATTTCAGTTAACTTCGTTGAGGTAGAGGGAGGGAGGGTTTGCCGTGACAGAAGTTTCATTGCGAGCGGCTCATGACAGGAACTTTGGGGGAAAAAAGAAAAGAAAAAATACCATCGCCGCCTCTGTCTGGTGGCTGAATAATATTTCAAAATACCAGGCGCAGAAGAACGATGGGTATCTGTCAGTACCATGATCGATGTTATTTGCAGTCTGTACGTTAGGTATTCTCCAATACGATGCTCAGTGAAGTCGCAAATGCTGAAGTAGGTATTCTAAAGTACAGCGGCCGACGTTGACTCCCGGTTGAAACTCAAAAAAGTGTTCTCAATATATTTGAAATGCAACTCAAAAAGAGAAGAAATTGAGAAAAATATATTTCTTGGATGTCTTGAAGGGTTCGTCGATAGGAGGCGCCTTTCGAACGTAATTTCAGTTTCCTGCGCTGAACTTACAGGACTCTTTTCTGAAGGACAGCCGCCCAAGAACTGTATAATAATGAACATCATGCACGTCTGATCAGTTTTTGGAAGTTTAACAAAAGGAAGACTCATAAATTACATCTACGACAAGGCAATATCTCCCGTATCATTAAGCACGTCTCTTTGTGCTTTGCATTTTCCCCGTTTTCCGGAATTCATTTCTGAGAAATTGACTTTCTTCATGCTACCGTAATAAAACACATTAATATCTTTACCGAAGCATCTGACTAACTCCTTTTAACTTCATCTCTTTCCCTGTCTCTTCACTGCAGAGGTGTCATAACGTATCGGCACAGTCGTTATCACCATCTGCATGTAAAATGATTAATAGTCATTAGTCAGGATGAGACTTGAAATCAGAGTGATTTCTTTTTTATCTGAATTGTCAATTATCCGAAGAACGCCCCGGAAACAGAGTAAGAAACTTTTCCATTTGTAGGTGATTAAGAGTTCCAACAATGTCGTTAAAAAGTCCGCAGCTGCCTGTCTCACCAACTTAATATCCATATATTCATTTATTAAAAACAAACTTAACCCAACAGCTTTTTTCATTAGTTTTAATTCAATTGCAAAGTTATACATATTTTACGGAATTCAGTATTAGAATTGCTTTCATTATTTCATGAAAAATCTGCATATTCGTTCAGATTTAGTTTGAAGTACTGATCTCGCCTGAGAAAGTTTCTGAATGCCCATTTGTGTTTCTTGTTTGCGAAAACTGATCCAGTACTGTAATTTTTGTCTGATACGACAAGCTTCATTTATGTTCACCAAACTAGTAAAATGCGTTTTAATTCAACTAAATGGCGATTAAATATAGCACTTATAGGCAGAAAATTTCAACATATTATGTACAATATAAATTTTATAGAAAACGGCACATGAAAAAAATAACCAATAAGAAAACATGACTTTATTCACACACTACAGTTGTATTACTCCTGACAAAATTAAAACGGTTTTTGTTACTATTGCCTTTGAAAATAAGTTATTGATTTTAAATAGTCATTTATTTTACTTTGCTTCAAAGCGTCATTTTTATTATGAGGGTTTACAATGCTGTGTAACAATTTATGGGCCAAAATTGTTATTTCACTGTTTTCCAACTGTCCAAAATATGAAAATAACTCTACGTGTTTGGCCACTTACTGAAATTGTTTCAAGTCTGTCGTTACTTTATTTGTCCCTCTCTTGTTTGAGGTGATCAAAAATGAAAGACAAATTTTTTCATCAATTGACATTGCACTAACTTGTAGAGTCTTATCTCCAGCGCACACCCAATTTTTTTTTCACCCACAAAGAAAACGAAAGTTTTCTTCCATGAAACTTCTGTTACATGCTTTTAAATGGGCATTTTATCAAATACAAACCTTTGATGCAGTACAAAGTTTTCCACCAAAAATGGGATTTCAGCAAAAAATACATCGCATATAAGTTATTTAATTCCGTTATACTCTAAGTCAGTAGTCCTCAACATTTTATGCTTCACGTACCTACTGGAAATGTTTATATAACTGGCGTACCCTTGTATAGATAGATAAAACTATAGTTATAGTATAACAATAGGAATAAAATAAAAAATATATATATACACTAAATTTTGTATTCGTAAATTACTTATATTGGCAAACACAAAGAGTGATACAAACATTTTACTGGGTAATGAGTCGATGGTTCCGCTTGTTTACGCTTGCACAGTTCACCAATGGTTGGGGTTATCTTGCTAAGGTAGAGTCGCAAGTCTTCTTCAACATCCAGCCTGTTTCTATACTTATTTTTTAAAGCAGTTAAAGGTGAAAAACCAGTTTCACATAAATAAGCTGTTATGAAAGTTAACAAATATTTGACTGCAATTTCTGACAAAGTAGGATATTCCTTCTCCACTCCAATCCAAAAACTAATCAATGGTTTTTGGAATGAATGCATCTTAAACTATTACCACAAGATATCTCAATCAACTGTTCTTTATTGGACAATGGAAGCTTACATTTTTCCAAATCAAATGTGAAGGCGTCTGGAACCCATTCTTGAGTTTCATCAGGGGGTGAAACTCAAGAATGGATTATAAGAGTTGTAAGAGTGTTTTAGTGAATGATAATTTGTTGTCTGACGTCTTCAAAGTCTGCAATCGTTGGTTCACTTTCTTTAAGAAATGAATCTAGTCGCTGAAATCGGTCACATATGTTCTTTATTATTCCGTTTTTCAACAGAGAGTTTCTTTTTTTACAATGACCTCTGTTTTCTTTTCAACATAGAACACATAATGCTGTCTGTCTCCTTGCAATGATAAGTTCCAAATATGTGCATTTTTTCAGAAATATCAGCTTAATATGCTAACCGTAGAATTCATTCTAAATCTTGTAGTCTCAAAGAAAATCGAAACTCGTGGTTCTTGAAAAAAAGTCGAATTTCATTGTGGAGTTCAAATAAATGGCAAAGAACATTTTCTCGTGACAACCGACGAACTTCTGTGTGAACAGCAATCTCTTATGCATGCAATCATTTCTTCACACATAATTGAAAAAGGTCGAGAATTCATGGGCCGGGTTTTGATGAAATTAACCATTTGTACATTTTCATTCAGAACTCTTTTCAAATCATAAGGAAGAAATTTATCAGCGCTTCACGGTGAAGACAACAATGAGTGATCTTACATTCTGGTGCAGCGTGTTTTATACGAACTGCTAGTCCTGTGATATAAGCACTCATTGCTTTTGCTCCGTCAGTTCACACCGAAATACAATTTTTCCATTCAAGGTTATTTTCGGCAAAAAATGAATCAATCATATTAAAAATATCTTCACCCGTAGCAGAAGTTTTAAGAGGCATACAAAATAAAATATCTTCAAATATTGCATCATGGACTTTTCCACTCACAAAATTAAAAAAAAAAAAAAGGTATTGAGCTCGCCCAGCTACTTCTGTCGCTTATCCATTTGTATGGAAAACTACATTGAATAGCTTGAATTAGTTGGTCCTTAATATTGCAAGCCACATCTTCAATTCTCCTGGAAACTGTGTTGTTTGACAAACGAATGGTTCTGACAAGGTTTGCCTCTTTTTTACCAAACATACATGAAGCTATTTCTTCCGCTGCTATATAAGAACGAGTGACTCGCCTATTACACTGGCGTGCAAAAATTAAGGACGAGACGGTTTTACGAATGTAACATCGAGCACAAGTGCTCCCCATCGACTCAAATCATACCATAAGATCCCCAAGATGTAAGAATATGGGACAAGTGAGCAAAACCGTCCAAACAAAAAATCCAAAGGATACAAAGGCACTTTATTGAAAAGGTAGCTTCGAGCACAACTGGACAGAAGACAGAAATGTCCATGTGACAGGCGGCTGCCAAAAACAATCCAGTCTTTAGTAGGGGATATGATCACCGCTGACTGCTTTGAAGGATTTACAACGTCTGTCCATGTTGAGGACGAGGTTGTCAAGGAGCTGTTGAGGCATCGCGGCTCATTCCTCTTGTAGCGCCAATCACAGCTGCGGAATCGTTGCTGGCGGCTAGTGACCTTCTGCCAAGCGTCTCCCGAGAAGGTCCCACACGTGTTCGATTGGATTTAGGTCCGTGGACCTTGCGGGCCAATCCATGCGTTGAATATCTTCCCTCTCCAACAGCTCTGCGACAGCCACTCTACGATGAGGTGTAGCGTTGTCGTCCTTGAAGAGGAACTCAGGACCCACAGCACCTCTAAACAGACGCACGTGAGGCAGGAGAACCTCGGTGCAATAGCGGACACCAGTGAGTGAACCTCCTTGGGAGATGTGGAGGTCAGTACGGCTACCAACCATGATACCGCCCCGAACGAGAACTCCGCCACCTCCAAACCGATCCCTTTCGATTATGTTGGAGGTGTGATTGCGTATTCCCTGCTCTCTCCAGATGTGTATACGTCCAAAATCGGTCGCCAGACTAAATCGGCTCTCATCCGTAAAGAGAACTCGATCCCATTGCTCATGTGTCCAGTTCTTGTGTTCCTGGCACCACAGAAACCGCCCCCGTCTCCGATGAGCAGGCGTTAATGGCGCACACCGTACTGGTCGTCGTGCAAATAGACCACCTTTGTGCAGCATCCTGGCCACGGTAAAACGCCATAACGGACGTCCAGTTGTCTGTTGCACGTGCCTTGCGATTTCTCCCGCTGTCTGCATCCTGTCTCTTCTCGCTTATAGGACAATATACCTGTCGTCCGCCGCCGTGGTTGCTCGTAGACGACCACTGCTAAACTCTCGGACAGCTGTTTCTGTAGTTTGAAATGCTCCTCAAGCTCGTGAAACGATGCTGTGAGCGATCCCGAACTCCTCGGCCACACTAGGCACACTTCGACCTTCTTCCAACTTTCCAATGACGCGACCTCGGGTAAAGTCATATAGATGTCATCTACTGGATTGCCTGTTGGCCATATCACACGGTGTCAGCAACTCGACGTCGTTCAAACCGATGTACACCGAGCAATAGCTTTCACCGAATTGCTGAGCGTACACCGCCCGTGTGCTTTATAGCCTTCCGACACTCCCCCTACGTCATGCTGCATATATGCGCATGTCCTACCGTACCGGACCCTATTCTATCTCCTGAGTGGTCTTTCGGTCCGTTCTGCCTGCTCGTTCCGCTGTTATGCTAATTTCTTCTCTTCATCCTTAATTTTTGCACACCAGTGTATTTGAGCCTTTCCGGCTTTGGCAATTTGAAGGCTTAATTTGTAAGACACTCAAGTACATTTTCATTTTCTTCTTCACCAGAAAAATAAAGTGCTTAATTACGATTTTCCTACTACTCAAGTCTTCCAAAAGACGTTCGAAATAACTTTAACGCTAATTTTTAAAATACTGATGTTGTGTTTCAAAGTGTCGCCGTAAAAGTGACGGTTTCATAGAATTTCGTGACAGGATTTCAGAGCAAACAAACAACGTATTGTGGATTTGGTTCCACTAAATTTCCTTTCCATGTAAAACCGAATTGTAAATATGACTCATAATATTCACGTTTTTTAATTTTTTTTTTCACTTTAACATTTGATGTTCTTTTAGTTACTGCTGCATCCACTTCTTTACTCACATGGGATGATGGCACGTAGATGTAGAAGCAATAGACTCGGGCTCCACATTACTTTTCTTCTTAATGTATCCGTATTTCAGGGCACTTTAAAAACACGTTCACTTAGCTTCACAGTATACTAAAAATAACTTTAAGCAAAGCAAGTGAAATAAATCCCACAAAATACATAGAGCAGTAAGAAGGCACATTCACTTACTTAGATTGGATGTTTCGACTGGGCAATAAGCTGTTCGGGTAGGCTCGGCTCTGAGGTAAGGAATGTTGGAACAGTGAGTCCTTTGTCGGCTAGATCTATATCACACAACTGTCAAAACACCATTAACGGCGCCTCAGCTATGTGACACTATTAGACCATATGACCTAAGGTCTCTCGATCCGTGGCGCACGCGCGGAACTGTGAAAAAGAAATTTCTCTTTCCCTTGTGCAGCTTACACTGCGTACCCCCAAACGTTTTATCGCGTAGCCCCAAGGGGTACGCGTACCCCTCGTTGAAAACCCCTACTCTAAATAATTTTGCAAAGCTAACAGTTCTAATAACCAATTATTATTATTATTATTATTATTATTATTATTATTATTCTTTGGGGGTTTAACGACCACCGTGAGCAACACGTTGGGCAATAACACTGGCCAAAAATTATGTTTTGCCCATTTTGACTCGGACTAACTGGGTTGAGAGTATACTAGTCCCAACTTACTTTGGTGGAGACTCAAGCGAATTAGGAAAAAGTAAAGTTTTAATTTAGGAAACGTCGATTATACAAATTAGGACATGCAGACAAAACACTCCGCATCTACCTTCCGATAGAGTCTACCCACATCAAACCTCAGGGCTGCTGTTTGTTCACCGACACCGGAAAGCAGTCAACTATGATCAATATATCTTTTTCTTATTTTACCACACATCTCTTTCTATATATCGAACTACACACAACACTGATACTCCAAATCACAGTAGGAGCTGTTCGTGAAACAGTAATGTCAAAAATTAAAAGGTATAAGGTTCGACAGCTGTATGTATACCTTATGAAAGAAAAAATTATGTAAAGCATCTGAGAACATAAACCGCGTTAACCGCCACAGGTTTGGAAAAACAAACCTTCAAACTGTAGTCCAGGGCTAATAAAAATATTTTTCTGTAGTCCGAACATAAAAACTGAGAGCCCCGGGCGTCGGACTACCCGATTTTTCGACCGCTGGCCAATAAACAGTGGCCCGTTCTTAATTTTGGGCCACTGGTTCTGAGGAAGGGAGAGAGCTATTGCCGTAAAACAAACATACCACGCATAAATCATCTGGGACTTGAACCCAGGCTTAATCGGAAGAGCAGTCAGAGGTCAGCTCTTAGACCAGTGTGCCACCCGGGACGGCTAACGTATGATAACAGAAGTTGGCGCATGATGAAATTCGAACTTTAACCGCTACAACTCAAAGTTAAGGCAAGGTAATACGAAAATATTATAACATAAATACCTATCTACTAATAGCATTTTCTCATCAGGCATTGCAGAAGTTGAATGAATCATTGAATATGTGGTATCGGGAAATGTGTGAGTTTTGAAGGTAATTAATACCTGCTGAAGAAATGTTCTCTGCTGCTTTACACTGCTGAACGTTTAGTAAATTCTAAACCCATGTGAAAGAAATCTTTCTGCTCTGCTGGCACATTCTGCTAGAATTAAAACATATGCAAAACGAAAGGCAGACTGTTTGGCCTGAAAGCAGGTATCCGATAATCTCATTTAGCATGCCCTTGAAAAACTTATTTTACCAATCGCAATAATGTACGAGTGTCCCGCATATAAACCTTGGGTAGTAGGGGTTTTATTCAACGGATTTTATCATTTGCTGCAGAGATCTCCTTTTGGCACTCAGTTCCTGGTATCTAACTCATTTAGATTTATTTGGGCTCTGAAGTAACACCTGCTCTATCATCATCGTGTATTTCTCAGCGTAAATAGTTTTAGCAAAACCCAGACTTTTGGGAATTTGAACATGGATAGATTGTTTCAAAATTGTGAAAAAGGCGAGGGATTATTGAACTGATGGCTAAGATTAAGAAAATGCATACAGTATATACATCAGTGGCGTAACTTCGGTCCGATACCTGGGCTATCTCACCAGTCTTCCCCCCTCCAGTGTTGTTTTTTTTCTAAATTGCGAGGTTTAATTTTTAATAGTAATAGAAGTAACTATTAAAAATATTAGACATAAAAAATATGATAGAAGTAACTTTTTTTCTAAATTTTAGGTACGTACTATTACTAACATGATACCAAATAATTATGAGGATTAGGATTTGAACATTTATCTGTACGTGAACTCTATTCTTCTTCTGAATACTTTATTTGTGCATGAACTCAATTCTTCTTTCCTTTTTTGTGAACTTGAGTGTTACGCTTTCACAAAAATGTTTCTTCCGAGTACTTTTTCATATTTAAAAAGAATGTTTTTTTCTATTTAAAAAAATAGCCAAGTTGCTCGAATGTACATGACCTCGTACATTCGAGCGACTTGGCTCTAAAACTTATCGTCCCGTGAGTATGATAGCAATGTGCGTCAGAAAACGACATGGTGTTTAGCCTGCTGGAGTGTCAGTTCATGGGAAATTATTCGTTGGTGCCTGGAGGAGAAACCAACCTGGTGCAGGTGACGAACAATGGTGGATTGAGAACACCCCACCTCAGCTTATAATTTTAGTGTATTGAACCAGGGTTTGCTGTTACAACTTCGTCCAGGGTTCATGGAAGTTGGACGGCCTGGTCCCAGCTTTCCTGGTGTCCCTAGCATTGAAACGTCGGGACTATTTTTGTGCAGTGCTGTTGTCCACAGTTTCCTTGCCTTCAACTGCACAAATTTCTCTCGGTGCCACGTTTTATTTATTTTCACAAATAATGACGTAGGAACACTTGTACATCATATCTATCTACATCTATCATACGCTCAGCTCATAGCGCAATGTAGTTCCATGTCAAATGCAAGTGATCAATCTCGTGCGCTTCACGTTTTCGTGGAACCCAGTAAATGTTGGGTTCCACTCTCTTCGTTCAGCAATGGAGACCCAACATTATGTGTTGCTAAAAACGGGACGAACTTCTGACTCATTCTCGTAGATGTGTTTGTGTGTATGACTTTCTATAAGAAACAGATCTTTACAAAGATGGCGTAATGGAAATACGGTAGAAAATTAATGAATGATCATTGTGACAGTTTCGCTTAAAGTAGCTGCTTGATGTGATGGAAAATTGTGGAGAATATCTTGATGCAGTTTTATTTTCTGAACCAGGTCGAAAATATAAAAACAAGCTGGAGGAATGTAAGTCGTTTTTTTTTTTTTTTTTTTTCGGATGTCCAGCAAAAAGTACTGATTAACCAAAATTGCTGATTCAAAATCGCAGTGAAAGCTACTTTAAAAAATATATATATATAAATAAAGTTACTATAGTGTAACAATATTCTCTAAGAATCGCAGTACTGAGAAACATGCCACAGGAAAATCTGCCGTTCATTTTGTAATTTATTTTCCCTTTGAGGTAAAACTTGTATATTGTGATTTTCAAGTTTCGATGTTTTACTCCATGTGTGCGTCTTTATTCTTGTTCAGAGCACCAAACATTTGATAGACAGCGAGGAACTCTCATTCTATTTTTCATCGAATTATTAATGCCAAAAACTGAAAAGAAATTATCTTCGATGTTATTAACCATACCTCTTCCATTATCTAATAGCTGAAGTATGATATTTTTCTTAAGCGAAAGCTTCTTTAGAAAGTGTGGCTTTTAAAGGTTTATTTATGAATTCGTTCACGGATCGCGAAGCAGCAACCAACATAAACATTTCTATAACGAGTCTTCTTCACTCGTCAAAAGGTTGTTGGGGCGCAAAATCAAATTACCTTTTTAAACACTATAAAAAATAATTCACAAGCCACTTCAGCGTAAAAAAGAGTTATTTTCTTTTAATCTTTTGCAGATGCTGATTTTCAAGTGAGACACAAGTTCAGGTAATTAACCCCTTTAATTAAATTTTGTTTTTTCCTGAAGTAGATAGTTTTTTTTTTAGGCTGGTTGCAAAAGAAGGCATCTCCTCCGAGAATAACACTTTCATCGTTGAGGAAATTCGACGAAAGCTCCACTCGCCACAAATAGGGCTTGTCAAGTTTTCTGTCCCCTCTCACGGACTTTCGATGTATCCGATGTGTTTAAGGTTCTTCTTCTTTTAATTATTTACGGTCTGCTATTTTTTTTTTAATTTTTTTTTTTTTTTGCTTTTTGCTAATTCTTTTTGAAACTCTCTCTTAAAAACGACAGTTCAAGCAGCAAACTGATTCCGTTTAGGCTGCAAAGTAAGTTTTTAAATGCTTTGGTATGAAATTGTGTCTGTTCACATGCCTTGAACAATTTTTTAGGCGACAAGCAACATAGCAAATCATTTACACAGTTCTATTCTGAGTCATCTTTCTCTCTTTAAATCCTTTTCCTCAAGTCATTATATCACTGTTCAGATATTCATTTTATCTCAACTCCGGTCTTCCTCAGATCCGATTTTCTGTTGGCTCAATGTTTACAATTTTAGCTCTACGTTCCTTCGTTACTTTTCAATACATGTCTATGCCAGCACAGTCTTACTTCTAACACCATTGTGATTTAAACTACTGATTCTGCTACCTAATTTTTCATTCTGTCCTTTCCGCGGTCTCCACACACCCAATTCAGCGTCTTCATTTCTGTAGAATTTCATAACTGGTTCCCTACATAACCTATCATTGGCTACCTGTCAACACTGTACAGCATTGCTATTCTATTTAAAAAAATAAAAATAATTTTATAGCAAAATTGGTAGACTTCAATTACCCAGTATGTCTGATGTTTCCCATCGTTATTCCATTTCACCTACACTCAAGCACTTACTTCATCTTTCATCTTTCGCACACTTCTTCAAGTCAGAATCAAAACGTTCTTCCAACGTGTATGCCTGGAATCTGAATTCTTTGACGTGAAAAATCTTTACTAGCCGTATCACAAATTTTGAAACCATGTAACTTCGTTCTTGTATACAACGGAAATAGCGTTACGGAAATGGCAGCATCCACAATTTGCTCACACACAGAGCTACTCCCGTTAAGCTGACGCCACTCACCGTTAACTCGGCGCGGTCTACAGTCGCCGTTTGGCTGTAGAGTTGTGTGTACCTCAATTTCTCTTAGTGAGATCTTGGAATTTCAAACACTGGTGTACATAGAGCTTAAAATATAATGACAAAAATAAGTAAACCTTGTTTTGAAGAGACGAAAAAAAAATAATAACGCCGCGTGACTGCAGTGTTGTGAATAGCGAGCTTGAAACATTGCATAATGATATTATCAATATCTAGTAGTGCGAATTAGGAAATTCAAATACAGTTCCTGAAAAAATGAAATTATGGTGCTTGACTACAGTTTTGTGAGTAGCAAGCGTAACCCTTTAAACGAGGGACAAGAAATTCTCGTGACAGTTATATACATCTTGCTAAATTAAAATGTTAAAGAGATCACGGATTTTATTCACTTTATGCTTATACTCTACAGCATTAGAGGAGCAGCTCAACTTGATGAAAATTTTACGAAATGCCTGTGATCCTTTGCGAAGATTTCAGCGTACAGTTCTTCAAGCCAGAATCGAAGTTCTTATTCGTTTTTTTACGCTTTCCAACCGCAGGTTAAAGAAGCGTATATGCTCCAGCTTTTTCTGTCCGTCTGTCGGTACGATAACTCAAGTAAAAATGGTTCGATCTTGATGAAATTTCAGTATGTGGTAGTGCGATCGGGAACACGATTGCGTCATGTCAAGGTCATACACTCAGCAACGCAGTGGTGTCAGAACGACGCGTTATCTTTTGCTGTGTTGACATGGGAGGGTTTGGATACGAAAGCGTGCAGCTCCTCAGGTCGAGTCACAGCGTTGGACCAGCGCACATACGTGGAAATAGAAACTGCGAAGAAAAACTCCGACACAGATCCACAGTGCCTTGCAAGAAGTTTGTTGGGAAGGAACTCTTGATCGAAGCACAATTTCTCGCTGAGCATCGCGCTTTTGGGAGGGCCGAAGCGGCATCGAAAATTATTACGGCTGAGGCAGACCTCAAACGGCGGCAGACGAAACATCTGCCAGCATTGTTGCAACGCTACTGGAAGAGAATCGCTGTTTGACAATTGAGGAGATTGCTCATCAGGCAAAAAAATTTGTCCACCATGTCTATTCACCGGATTTTGACCGACTCACTCGGAAAAAGAAAAATCGCCGCGCGCTGGGTGCCCCATCAACTCACTCCCGAGCAGAAGGCAGTTATGGTGAACATTGCACAAGATCACCTCCACAAGTTCGAAAGGGAGGGCGACACCTTTAACAGAATTGTCTCAATCGATGAGACTTTAACCCGTGATTTTGAGCCGAAATTGAAGTCACAATCAGCGAAATGGAGGCATCCAAGTTCAAGTTTGGATTGTTGCCGACGCCCCTCAAAGTGTCGTCGGCGACAATCCAAAGAGAAGCAAATGGTGATTTTTGGTTATGATACCCAGGTCGTAATGGTTTCTCATCGAGTGCCAATAGGGAAAAATGTCAAGGCACAATATTATCGTGACTTTCTGAGGACAAAGTTGAGATGAAAAATTCGTCAAAATCTCCCCAACATTTTGGAAGCGGGAGCAATCTTGCTGAATGACAACGCATCGTGTCATGGTGTAGCGTCGGTACGAAGACTTTTGTCAAAACGTGGATGGGAAACTTCATCCATCCACCATACAGCCCTGATCTCAGTCCACCCGACTTTGATCTTTTCCCAAAGTTAAAAAATAGGCTCCGTGGCATCCGCTACGAATCGCTGGATGAACTGTCATTGGACGTGACCCGAGTAATACGACAGCTGGAAAAAGATGGCGTACTATGGGGGATCCATGATTTACCTCATTGCTGGCAAGCTGTCATTAGCAGCGAAAGGGAGTACATTGAACGGCAATAAAGTGTGTTTTCTCCGCAACTTCGCACTTTTCTCAAAAACAGACAGCGTGCAGAACTTTTGTTAGTACCCTCGTAGATGTTTTTCATATAACTACAAGTCTGACGGCAGTACTTCCTGGTACTTCCATTTTCTTTTTTCTTTTTTTACTTCATTTATTATTTCTTTCTGGACAGAAAACACAATAACTAGTTTATAACATTATCCATTGCAGGATATAAATACTTTTGCTATAATTGTCTACGGCCGTTTCCGTCCATTTTTCTTCTGTAACTTGCTAGATTTTCTTCAGCTTCTTTATTTTCTTAGACAGGGCACAGAACACTGCATCATTTGCAAACAACATGGTTCATGGTATTTCTCCACTCTTTCCATCCAGCAAAAACAGTCTTGCTGGGCCATTGCTGGCAGACAGCACTGCCAGCAATGGCCCAGCACTATGTTGCCGTTGCCGAACCGTCAATAAAATGTCCGGGCGGCCAACAGAAGGGCCAACAGTTCAGGCCAACAGTTGGCACCCCATCAGTTGTCATATGCCACAATAGGGCCACCAGTTATCCATCACAGGCAGTAGCTGTTACAAGTGGTTCTTCAGCGGCCCTGCAAGCACGTGCCAGAAATGATGGCTAGCCGAATGTGGTCCGCTAGTTTGCCGGTAGTGGCAGGCGGCAATCACGTGACGTAACTGATGGCTTGCTGAATCTTGTCCGAAAATTTCCCAGTAGTAGCCATAAAAAAAAAAGAAAATTCAAGGATAATAACCGCAGTTTCCCAAAGCTGCAACTTTTTTCTCCCCTTATGAAACTTGTGAATTATAGCACTGCGCTGGGGAAATTTTCTCAACAGACCGGTAAAACCCCTTTTGGATCTGGTTGGATACGAATCAGGGCTGTCGGCGAGGGAGCTGAGCTCTCTACTGACAGGACAAATTTGCCACGCATGCGCGTGTGCTTGAAGCTGTCTGTTTCTTGCGGAATGTGTAATCGAATGGTTCTCTTTCATTTTACAATATTGCGAGGTATTTTTATTAAATGTCAGTTTCATATAATTCATAAATTTATTTTTTCAACGTAACGATAGTTTTTTTTACCTTAAGGGAACTTCACTCATTTTCAAGGAGTGTACCAACTTAGAGTCGCTTTCTAAAGTTTTGTACTATCCTTGTCGTTTTAAAAGGCGATTGTTGAATTAATATATACTGTATTTACCCGGTTGAATGCCACATTCTGTTACATTTTTAACGTTGTATCTTTCCTTTCCGTTGTCCGAAGCTACATTTGTTTTAAAGAGGAAATATATTTTATTTTACTTCTCGTTATTTTTAGAAGCGAATTCCTCCCAGTCTTGTGTAATCAACCCATGGATGAGTACATTATATCCACATAACGTTGCTTTTTTTTCTTTCAAATAATTAATAAATTTTGTACGCGTATAATTATTTCTTTTTCTCCGTCAAAGGTTTTTTTAAGTTTTTCCAGGACATCTGTTTTAAGCGGTTTCAAATTTTTTCTAGTTATTCACCCACTCCATTCCATGAATTGTTATTCATGGGAATGGAGTGGGTGTATTTCATGGCTGTAATCTAGTATTTCGTGGCTCAATCTGATATCTTCGTCTACGTGGAATTTCATTAGGATATTAATTCGCCATATGGATTTTTTTCTGAACATCCACTAAAATAACACGATGGCGATAGTGTCGTCTTCAACTAACTGGTACCATGAGGAACACAGCAAGTGTTGATTCTGCGCAGTCCCGTTGCTTCCACCTGCTGTTGGAGTTGCATTGGTTGCTATCAACGGGCCACTAGTGGCACTTGCATGGAGGCCCACAATTCACAGCGATGCTGCAGGGCCATCAATGGCTCGCAAACTGATAGCGCTGCCACCAACGGACCGCTACCTGGTCGTGAGCGGCAGATTTCAGCCAGCAGTGACCCATCACTGCCAGCTAGTGGCCAGCAGTTTCCCAGCACTTGTGCTTTTGCTGGGATTGAAGCACCCATTACCAAAACACATAAAAATTACTTTGAGGTGCAAAGACGTTTCTTGTATTTCTTCCCAGCATAAATCGAAATTGTCATTCTGCAGGCTAATATTAGCTTTTCTCTCTGTCTCTATTTCAATGGCATCAGGGGTACCCGAGTGGTTATAGGTGGGAGCATTTGGCAAATCGTTCGTGTTTGGAGCCGATCTGAATCTCAGATGAAACATGTGTGGTGTTTTAGCACTACCGTGCTAGCTGTTTCCTTTCACTGGTAGAAATAACCCTGAATTTGGAACGTGCGTCTCCTTATAGCCTTGGACACTCATCGAGGGTCATTAATACCCCCGCGCCTGCCTTCCCAAATCACGTGTTTCAACGTCCAGGATTTTGAGACACTGAGAGATTTTGTATTGCCATTTTGTACATCTGATCTTATGTTCAAAAAGTGGGAACTGTACACCAAATTAAACTCAAAATAGTATAACTATATACTAAAATTTATTCTACGCCAAGAAATTTTCGGATTTTTAGTATACAGTTATACTATTTTGAGTTGATCTTATGTTGTTGTCTCCTACTTTCGTTTAGCAAACAGAGGCGGTGTATACAACTTAGAATTTTTCGAGTGGCATTTCATTCGAAATTTCTGACTGGGAACACAATTTTGAATATACATAATGCAGCATTTTTCTACAATCAGAAATTTGAGTTATTTTGTGGTTGCACTTTAGGATCACTGTTTTATATATACAGAGAGAGACGGAGGCTAATCTACATTGCCTTCTAATTTTTTTATCGAATAATACCATGTTCACTGAGTATGTACATTTCCCCGTGAAGTGTTAAATTTTTTGGTAAAAATTTCTACACTTTTAAACATTACATACAACAGTAGAAAAAGAGTCTTGCTTTATGTATATTTACTACTATTTCGCTACGGACGTTTTCCTGAATGCTGCAGATTATAAATTAAATAAACAATGTTACCACATTAATTGCGTTACTGCGCCGAATACGACGGACTGTGTTTAATGATGATTCTTCATCGAATACTGCTGACTACAATAACAATTATTTCCCCACGTTTTGAAGCGACACATTCTGAAAGTTATTCTCATTCATGCTGCATTGTAAGAAAAATTTTAAGGCAAGCGGGGAAAATTTTATTGCATTTATTCTTGATTCAAAATAAGAGTGCTTTAAAATAAAATTAACAGTAGAAAATGCTAAAAAATAAAATAAAGCTAGCAACAGCAAATCCTTGATCGAAAATAAATAGAGTATTGCATTACAATTGCAGTAAACTATGATATATGAGTTTACCAAACTTTCTTAAAGTATGAACCATTTTCTTCATTCCTTAGTTCGAGTAAAATGGTTATTTCTACAACAAATTAAGTGTTAATTGTGATTTATAATTAACCATACACGAAACGTCTAGACTAATGGGCATACATTATAAAGGCAAAGAAACGTTTCTCGAATGTTTTTAATTTTACATCACAACATTTCCAGAATGCTCTGATGTATTTACGAAAGAGCTTTCCATATTTGAAAGAAGTTTTATCTAAATTTCAGATCAGAAATCTCTTTAAAGTACAGCGTGAACAATTCCGAATAATTGTCTAAATCCCTGTAGAATTCTTCAGGTTAATCATAAATTGATTTTTAAAAATCTGTACTGAGGATTGAATTTTTAAATTTCAGAATCAAACGGAGCTGCAGACAAGGGACAGACAAAGCGAAAAAGGATAAACAGAACGATAAAATCCGCACATCCTAGTGTAATTATAAAGATTAGCATTTGATATCCATTCTGCACGCGGTGCGTCGCTCAAAAACTAAAGCCAATGCTAAAATATTCGTAAATTTCAGCTAAGTGAGCATTCTTTCGTTATGCTTTGCCAGGTGTTTACATGATTAATTGGGTCGCAGTGCTCATTCTTCTCTCGCAACGAAATGCGAATCATCACCAGCGTTTTAATGCTTTTCAAGCGAAATAATATATGTTTCTTGACTCAAAAGTAATTTCTGCCTCATCATGGTTCTAGGAGAGCATTAGAATCCTGCGAGATTGTGTAGTATTGTTAATGGATAATATCTGCAAAATGTCCTCTTGTCTTCTGGGAATCATCAGGCAAACTTCTACTTGGCTGCTATTCTTAAACTCCCCATGATGATCCCGAGAGAAAATCTCGAGGTTCTTGGTATTCGTTACCGAAGAACATTGCGTGTGATTAACAGTCCTGCATTATTAGCCAGTCCGTGTTTAGTTAAAACACAGGTTTTCTTCATTTCATGATGATAACACTTTATGGAAAACGATTAAAGGGAGATAAGGGCGAATAAAAGTATCGCTTCTAATTTTAGACATGTAATCTCCTGTACTTGCGAAAATAGTTTACAAATACCAGAGGGAGTTCAAATGAAATGTATCCGGTTCATATTCTATGAACACTGAATAACAATTTCAACAAAGTTTACGCTAAGTTTTTGAAATGGCTTTTTTTTAGAGACTAATTTGAGCCAAAAAAATACTAAACCAAAGCACTGAAATTCAGCATTTTCTGCATTTTCAAAGTTTCATGATTCGAAGCTTAAATATTTAAGATCCGCTTTCGACCTTTTATATGAAATTTGATATAAACTGGAAAGAATCTACAGAGTCAATATTCATTGGGCTCATTGAATGTTCGAGTGTTTATGAGCAAACTTTTTCTGATTTCATTCACATAGCTTACAAAAATTTTATATTTTCATTAATTTATTACATGAGCTGGAGTTTCTGCATTACTGTAATTGGTTCCATATGTAAAATACCCATTATTTTGTGAGATCACAGTATATGTATTTGGATTTTTGCACTTTTATAAATTCATTCCATAGGTGAGAATTTTCATGTTACTGTTTTTTTTTATTTTACTTTTCATATTTCGTATTACGTAAAATTAGTTCCATGAGTTTAGTTTTTCCATATCGCTAACATTGAATTCCATGAAACTGATTTTTCACGTTTCTCTAAAATAAAATTATTGAATTTTTGAAATTCATTCACATACACTTTATTCTCCATCTTAGTCTGATCAAATAGCCCGATCTAATAATAATTTTTCTAAATAAAAAAACCCGACTTCTTCATTTCTACACTTCTATTAATTGAAATATGCGGTTGAATTCCCATACCCTGAAAAAATCTGTTCAAGATACATGTTTATATACACTATCTACCAACAATTAATTGGATACCTGTGATAGCAAAGGAAAACGAAGTTTATTCACCTTCAATAGTTGGTGGAGCTTCCACGAGCGGCGATTACAGCTGCGACTCTCCGGGGCATACTCTCAACCAGGCGTTGTACGACGGCCAGCGGTATTTTCTTCCACTCGGCTTGGAGAAGGCAGGTCAGTTCCTTCACCGATTTCGAACGGTGGGGGCACCCCTTAAGTCGACGCTCCAACTTGTCCCAGAGGCGCTCGATAGGGTTAAGGTCCGGGCTCTGCGCAAGCCATTTCATTCGATTAGCCCCATTGTCACCATACCAACCCAGCAAAAACACAAGTGCTGGGAAACTGCTGGCCACCAGCTGGCAGTGATGGGTCACTGCTGGCTGAAATCTGCCGCTCACGGCCCGGTGGTGGTCCGTTGGTGGCAGCGCTATCAGTTGGCGATCCATTGATGGCCCTGCAGCATCGCTGTGAATTGTGGGCCTCCAAGCAAGTGCCACTAGTGGCCCGTTGCTGGCAACCAATGGAACCCCCAACAGCAGGTGGAAGCAACGGGACAAGGCATGGGCAGAAACAACACTTGCTTTGTCTCTCATGGTACCAGTAAGTTGATAACGACGCTATCGCCATCGTGTTATTTTAGTGGATGTAAAGAAAAAAATCCATATGTGGAGAGGCGATTTAATTTCCTAATGAAATTTTACGTCGACGAAGATATCAGATTAAGCCGTGAAATACTGGATTACAGCCATGAAATACATCCACTCCATTCCCATGAATAACAATTCATGGAATGGAGTGGATGAAAAAAGAAAAAATTTGAAACCGCTTGAAACAAATATCCTGGAAAACCATTCAAACAACGTTTGTTGAAAAAAAAAAAAGAATTACACGCGTACAAAATTTATTAATTATTTGAAAGAACAAAAAAGCAACGCTATGTGACGTACTCATCCATGGGTTGAATACACAAGACTGGGAAGAATTCGCTTCTAAAAATAACGAGAAGTAAAATAAAATATCTTTTACTCTTTAAAACAAATGTAGCTTCGGACAACGGAAAGGAAAGACACAACGTTAAAAATGTAACAGAATGTGACATGAACCCGGGTAAATATATATTTATTCAACAATCTCTTTTCAAGATGGCAAGGACAGTACAAAACTTTGGAAAGCGACTCTAAGTATGTACACGCCTTGAAAATGAGCGAAGTTCCCTTAAGGTAAAAAACAACTATCGTTACGTTGAAAAAATTAATTTATCAATTATATGAAACTGATTTTTATGAAAAATGCCTCGCAATATTGTAAAATGAAAGAGGGAAGCATTCGATTACACATTGCATACCAAACAGACAGCTTTAAGCATATTCTCGAGCGTAGCAAATTAGTCCGGTCGGTAGAGAGCTCAGCTGCCACGCCAACGGCACTGGATCAAATCCAGTCAGATGCAAAAGGACGTTTTTCCGGTCTGTTGATAAAATTTCCCCAGCGCAGTGCGTTAATTCACAAGCTTCGTAAGGGTAGAAAAAAAAATTGTAGCTTTGGGAAACTTCGGTTATCCTTGCTTTTTTTTAATTATTATGGCTACTACTGGGAAATTGGCGGACAAGATTCGGCAAGCCACCAGTGACGTCACGTGGTTGCTGGCTGCCAGTAACGGCACACTAGCGGACCACATTAGGCTAGCCATCATTTCTAGCACGTGCTTGCAGGGCCACTGGAGAGCCACTTGTGGCAACTACTGTCTGTGATGGACCACTGATGGCCCTGTTGTGGCTTATGACAACTAATGGGGTGCCAACTGTTGGCCAGATATTGGCCTGAACTGCTGGCTCTTCTGTTGGCCGCCCGGACATTTTATTGACGGTTCGGCAGCGGCAACATAGTGCTGGGCCATTTCTGGCAGTGCTGGCCCAACCAGACTGTTTTTGCTGGGAAGCCAGGGTGGACCTCGCAACATGACAGGTGGCATTGTCATCCTGAAAGTAACATTGGTCCACCCCGTAAAACTGATCAAAGGCTTGTGGGCGGCAGCACGTCCATGATAACCGAGCAGATGGGCTTCCTTACGAATGGTATTCATCGAAAGAACACTCCTGGATGCCTGTTGAAACTACTCGCGGATGTGGCCCATCGATTTGGTGCGGTTCTTCCGAATTTTTCTGGCCAGCACCCGTCGGTCTCCAACTCCCAGTTTTGTGGGTCTGCCCGGTCAGGGCACATTCCGGCAGTCACCTCTCATCTTCCACTTGCCAATCACGAAGTCCACTGTCGATTTTGGGTACTTCAACTCGCTGGATATGTCACGTATGGATCGGCCATTTCTGTGATACCCGACGATTACACCTTTCTCGAAATCAGAGAGCTCCGAACTGGGTGGCATCTTGCATGCGACTGGTTGCGTTGTTGTTTCCCACACGATATTTAACGTGTATCAAGACCGCAGATATCGTCGATTTCAGGGGTGTCCAATTACTTTTTGGTAGATAGTGTATATGTCAATTCAGCTCTTTGAATTTCCAGGTTTACCTAAATTAGCTTCGTGTTTTACAATTATATGGCAATTTTATATGTGTGAATTACCAAAATCCTATGAAAAAGGGCATCTCTCTTCCAAAATAAATTTGCGTGTACAAATTTTCGTGTCTAAAATTTAATTTTAAATGTTAGAATTAATGCTCAGGAACATGGTCATTCCACGAATGCATTTTATTAGTGTTAGTCGCTATATTTCTGTAAAATGTTTTAAATGTTTGATTTTAATTCTAGATACCTTAAACTTAGGTTATCAAGCAGAGTTGAAATTAAGGTAACCTGAGTTCTAAAAATTAAAACAACAAAAATGACACCGAATTTTCGGGTGTAATGAGCATTTCTTTTGAATCCGTTCTGACGCAAATTAAATTCATCGAAGATATTCAAAGTCAATTGAACCGGTATGGAAAACAATACTATCTGACGGAGGAAAGACGTTTTTCAATCGGGTTTTTAATCCCGCAGATATCGCTGCAAACGGAATCATGAGCTCACACCCTCTGGTTGCAGACTTGTGAGTTAAGAAAATTTTGAATTTATATGAGAAACATTTCGCGGTGGAACGCTCTCCAACAACGATAGAAATTTTCAAATCGGACTTTTTGAATCAGAGCAGTGGCGCCCATATGAGTACTTTTAGGACAATATGAGTACTGTAGGACGATACAATTTTCAAGATTTCTAAGGCCGACCACAAAGGACTAAACTTAAGTTTTGCATTTCTCTGCCATAAGGCAATAAGTATTTCTGCCTTACGCTTGATTTGAAGACAATTTCCTTGTAGTTTCTGCGATTTTTAAGACTGGGTAAAATGCTTTGCATCAGTTAAATTGAAGCAAAAATAGATGTTTATGTTGTTGTTTTTTGTTTTTTCATTACTTAATATTCAAAGAGGGAAGTGGCATTTAAAGCATGCAACAAAAAAATGGAGACAGCTTAAATGTTTTAATTCTTAATCAAAATGAAATTAGAACAAAATGGTACACTCAGTTGCTCTTTAAAACCGATTGTACGAAAAACCCAGTGTACTTAATAGAACTTTGATTAAAAGTGAGACAGATAACTAGCATATAGCATACGTTTATCGGAAATGAACAAAATATGTTAAGCAAAAAATTAGCATATAAAGTTCCCCATTACAGATCTTGAAGACTAAACTATTATTTGTAAACTTTGCATCAATTTCCAATCTACTGTAAATGAAAATTAGTACATTCACGATCTTCATTAATGTACAGAACCAAAACAAAAGCTTAACGCACGGATTGACGGTGTAGCACATTTTATTTCGAACCAATATAAACAACAGAAAATGAGATGTTCATAAAACGTTTCACCATGGGATCAGATTTGCAGTTAGAAGACAAAAAATGCTTCTTTTATGCATTTCTGTACCATACGGAACATTGAGAAATTCCAATAATTAGCTCGATCTATGGAAATATTGTTACAGACTACTTCTTTGAAAAATTGTGAAGAAAACATTGGAAATTTTTAAAACTTCGGGAATCATTTCCAAACTAAATGATTATCTAAAATACACTGCTGGACAATTGCTAAGGACGGATCATAAACGGCTATATAGCGCATAAAAAAGTAAGTGTGGTTGGATGCCAAGTGAAATAAAATAATGTCAGAATGCCAGGACATTACAAGAAAGACAATTTATTGTGCTCTGAAATCCAGAAGGCTTTGGAACGTGTTCAAGGGACAAACAGGCCATTTTGTGCAGAATACGTAAACGTAAAAAAAATGTAATTACCGTCCGCAGGCGTTCCGGCGTAAGATGTCAATACGGGATATGGCCACCATGGAGGGCGATGCAAGATTCCACACGTCGTGTCATGCTTTGCACAACATTATCAAGCAGCTGTTGAGGTAATTTATCCCATTCCTCTGTCAGTGCACGGATGAGGGTGTCCTTGTTTATTGGAAAGCATTGGCGACCGGCAAGACTCCTCCCCAAAGCATCCCACAAATTTTCAATGGGATTCAGATCTGGAGAACGTGCTGGCCATACGAGGCGTTGAATATCCTTGCTCTCAAGACACTCCTGGACAGCGACTGTTCGATGACATGTTGCGTAGTCGTCCATGAAAATGAATCTATCACCGACAGCACCACGGAACATGCGAACATGAGGTAGCAGAACATCATTAATGCATCGTTGGCCAGTCATAGTCCCAGTTGGAAGCACATAGAGAGACATACGGCCATTGATCATGATGCCAGCCCATACCATGACACTACATGTCAGATATCGGTCCTTTTCCTGTATGTTTGCTGGACAATATGCAGTACCACTATCACGCCAGATCAGTTGTCGTCGACAATCAGACGATAGACTGTATCTACTCTCATCTGAGAAGAGGACATCAGACCAGTCGTTATCAGTCCAATTGCAATGTTGATGGCACCATTGCAAACGGGCGGTACGGTGACGTCTGGACAATGGGATGCACACAACAGGACGGCGGGCGTATAGTCCTCCTTCATGCAAACGTCTGGCGACAGTTTTCGGGAGATCCGCTTGCCAGTAGCAGCCATAAACTGATTTGCTACCTCACTAGCTGTGCTGCGTCGGTGTCATTTTGTTGATAGCACTATGTACCGATCTTCTGCAGGTGTCGTACTGCGAACACGACCTCCCCCGTGACGTTTGCTACACTCTCCATTTGTTTGAAATGATTTCCAAAGCCTTGAAACAACACTGTGGCTGACGTCGAACTCCCTGGCAACATGTGTTATTTTTCGCCCTTCTTCAATCTTGCCAATAATACGGCCACGCGTAAAATCATCTAGGTGATGTCGGGAAGACATACTGAAAATTGCAAGTTCGTCAATTGATTGTTTCCCTTTCAACTTTGCGTTTGAACAACAACGGTCAATACGCGTCAAATCCTTTATATCTCTTATCAGCGCTATGACGTCACGAACAAGTTTGACAATCCAAAATTTGCATACGCACAACACGTCTTACTGTATCCCGCACATATGCTAATTTCCACATTTTCCTGCCTTCCATTTTATGGTTGCTATTGTCATCCGTCCTTAGCAATTGTCCGGCAGTGTATAAATAATGCATTAAAAGAACGGTATTCGAGGATTCTCATGTTTGGAAAATCACTAAGCATATCATTTCCCCCTGTTCGTTTTAAAGAAGTATCGGCGCCATATTGTAAGAAAACTAAAATAAAGGGAAGCAGTTCTTTAAATATGATGAAATATCAAGTGGAATAGAAAAACTTTAAGATTCATTCTTTCCTTTTCTTCTTTTCCCTTTTCAGAGACTAAGACTTGTAATAGAAGGAAGAAGGTAAATGCAACGTTACTTCGGACAACGGAAAGAAAGTTAAATAGTCAATGCATTTTCCAAAAGAGCTTCTCTTACCAGTGTTACAGAGCAAATAGGTCCTGTGTAAACCTAAATAGAATGTAAAGGATTGTCTCATATAGCGGAGACAGAATGAGTGACACTTTTACTTCTCTGTATTAGCTATATTTCTTTAAAAGGAGTTTAACATTAGCATTTAATATTCTCTCAGTTGTTTTCCCGATATTCTCTCAAGCTTTTCAGAGGAAATGGCCGACCAGTGGTACGGTGGTGTATGCGATGGCTTCTGATCATTCGTCTAAGATGGATACGGGTTTGATTCCCGGTTAGGTATGGAGGTATGGGAATTATGTTTACCTTACGGCGATGGCCCTCTCCCTTTCCTGGAACCAGTGGCCCAAAGACCAGAGGCCCAAAGTTAGGGATAGCCCAATGAGATGCTCACGGTGGTCGTTAAACCTCCAATAAAAAAATAACTTTTATAAAGAATATTTAAGAACGTTGCACAGAGCGATCAGGAGTGTGTTTCAATATACCAGTCGTGAAAAAATTTCAAAGATACTGAGAAAATGTCTTCTGATGCACTGAGATTCGATATACGAAAAATTCTACAAATCCCGATAAGAAGGTAATGAGAGAAACTTTGAAAATATTACTCAAATTTTTAGAAGTCGATAAAATAAGGGATATCAAGACTAGATAGGGAAAGCTGATCGCAGTTATACACGTTTCCCATACACATGTCATCAAAAAGCGAGTCGAATGAAAATAGCATGCACAGATTAGAAAATTCCACGCGTGTCAAATCAAATAAAAGAGTAATAACTGTAGAATTTGACAATGGGCTATTTCAGGATTTAACAAGCTTTACGAGTAATTCAGAGAACGAAAACCTCACCAGTTTTTAATGCACGGCCACTGAATGCAGGGAAAGAACAGAGCTTAAGGCAACCACACCATCCATGCCCCATTCGGGACTCGAGCTCGAACCCCTTTCGGACGAATGATTACAGTCCAACGCCTCAAGCCTCCAGGAGTTATCATAAGCTAATGCTAGCGGGAGAAGCACACGCTAGCTTCCACTGTCAAATTAACAGTTCAGATTGGGAAGTTGGAACTTTATAAGTACATCGCCCTAGAGTAGGAAAAGAACCAGCATCGAGCATGCCACCTGTTTCACCACCCATAACTATGAACCAACTCAAACATTGGAATCTGAACTAACATCATATTTTCACCATTTGAGGTGTAACTCGATGTAGCAGAACGAGTAGGCATCGATGCATTGGCTAAACTGAAAATATGACGTTTGTAGAGATTCTGATCATTCAGTAACCTTTAAAACCGTTGTCCTGTGGATAGCAATGTAGCATGTTCAAAGAACGATCAGGAGATGCTTCAACTCCAGGTAAAGGGACAGGAATGGCTACCGAAACACAGTTAAATACCAAACTTCTAAGCCAGGAATTAATATGCTTGTGTAACTGCCATATACATCCGAAGTTTTTTCTTCATTCATTCTTATCACATGCCAACAGCCCTATTTACAGACCTATGTTTTTGTATTTACCACTACACCTTGGTTTACAGAAGACGTCTTCGACAAATCATATTTTAAATGAAATTTTACGCTTAACAAATAAAAAAGTTTTCTTTTTGATTCAATAGATTTAAAGGAGAACAATACTCTTTATATACACTGTTGGCCACCCAAAATGCAACACCAAGTAGGACACGAGATAGCAAAGCCAGATTTACAACAGATACAAAGATGAAACGATTGAGCTTACAGACCCGTGCGACTTGCGGAGCACGCAGACATCAATAGTTCGTGTGGCCACTATGGCTGCCAATAACGGCCGCAACACGCCGCGGCATCGAACGAAGGAGGCTTTGGATGTTGGCTTAGGGTATCTCGGTCCAGGCTGCTTCCACACGTTGCCACAGATCATCAGGCGTAGCCGCGGGTGGTGCTTGCCGGGCCACTCGGTTGCCGATCAGCGACCAGACGTGTTCGATGGGCGACATGTCGGGAGAACAGGGGGCACGGCAGCAGTGACACCTGGTGAACCGTGATCAATTGTTGCACGATGCGTTTTTTATGCCTGTTGAAACGTGGCCGCTGGCAGGTCCAGCAGGTAAGGAAGGACTACAGGCTCCAAAACGTCGCAGATGGTGCGGTTGATGTTAAGTCTACCGGCGATGCGTATTAGAGGGGTGCGGGTGTCATATTCAATTGCGCCCCAAACCATAAAGCCAGTCGACGGACCGGTATGGAGGTGCATAATGCAGGCGTCATACAGTCTCTCGCCGCGGTGCCGCCACACGCGGATCCGACTATCGTGGTGTTGCAGGCAAAAGCGGGATTCGTCGGAGAAGACAATGTCATGCCATTCCGTAGTCCAGGTGCGGCGTTCAACTGCCCACTGCCGCCGCACTCGCCGGTGGTGTAACGTCAATGGTAACTGGAGCAATGGGCGCCGTGCGAAAAGTTCCCGCTCCTGCAGACGATGTCGAACGGTACGTGTTGACATAGGTTGTTGCGCAACACACCCTGCGGTAACGTTCGTGATTCCCGCCGCACAACATGCCGGTTCTCTCATTCGGTGGTGTGCCATGGCTGCTGCAATCCCTCACGTCGGTCCGTCCGTCTCTCCTGCATCCACTGAATCCATACTTGCCTCACTGTGGCTGGATGTCATCCCACACTGGCGCCGATTGTCTCGGTACGATAAACCGCTGTCGCGATAAGCCACTATTCGTCCTCTGTCGAACTCCGAAACGTGCTGGAATGACTGCCGTATTCTGCGACGAGGCATCAGGAAGCTTTCCACGCACAGGTCCGGCAGCACAACACACTTCCACTACTTACACCCCGCCTTCTGTGCGCCCTTCTTATATTGTTTCTCGGTGGCGTGCCGGGCGCACATGATTTGCATATGCCCTGCAATGCTAATCGTTTGCATGTCCTCTCGCCGGCGATGCATGCGGCGAATTTCAGGCCAATCCGATGCTTCCTTCTTGGTGTTGCATTTTGGGTGGCCAGCAGTGTATTTCCCACTTATATGTTAAATACGTTTCCCTCTAGCTGCCATAAATATATACTTGTCACAAGAAATTAGGGATATTACGGTTTCGAAGGAAAAACTGGGTGATATGCAGAGTTAACGACTACTAGAAATCGGTTGTCAGCGTCAGTAGCTTTGTCATATGCAAATTAGCATCATAACGACACATTACCTGGCTTGCAAGCTCCGATAAGAGTACCCGGCAGGAAGTGGAAAACGGGTCGTTTGACATCTTGGTCTAGAAGTTTGTTGAATTTGTTGCCTTCAGTGTAGGATTTATCTGAAATGAATGTCCAGACCACGTTTAGGCATTGATACAAAATTAAGACTGTGGACGTATCACAAACAAGTGTACGGAAAGTCATTGTGGCTGCTTCTTTAGGAGTTTCGCCAAGTGTAGCAAGTCGGCTGCACAAGACTTCTACGGCATGGAAATGTCGTAGATCGACAAAAGTAGTGGTAGCCCGAGGGTAACCATCAGCAGGCAAGATGGCTACCTGAGAAAGCCTAGTATCACCAGTAGCCAACTGCGGGAATCAGTTTGAGCTGCTTCTGGTGTCACAGTGTGTAATCAAACGGTACGAAACCGTCTTCGTGAGTACGTACTCAGAGCAAGGAGGCCATTGATACGTATAGTGTTGATATCAACTCACTGTTGTCAGTGATGTACTTAGGCCCAACAGTATATGTCATTTAATACAGATTGGCACCATGCACTTTTAACAGATGAATCCCGTTTCGCTCTTAAAACTCATACTCGACGAGGACACATCTAGAGGAGGTTCTGCACACGAATGCACCCACAACATGTGCAGTCCTTCAACCCTTACTAGCGGCAGTCAGTTTCAGTCCAGGAAGGAGTGTATTTCAATAGCCGTACTTCCTTGTATGTTTGTCAAGGCAACATGAATGCCTCAGTGTACCGAAATGAGATCAGTGTGGCCATTGCGACATTGTTTCATGTTACTATTGGACATTCATTCCATTTTCTCAATGAAAATGTTATTACTCACCGTGCCCGGAGCAAGCTTCAGTAGCTGAAAAATAAGAGGAATGAATCGTTACAGCTACCTCTGAGACATTTTGACCTTAATCCTATTGAGAACATTTGGGTCTCTGTACAGTGACGTCTGAATAGCCATGCCCCATACTGCAATACACTGGCAGACCTCCGTAACATGCTGCCTGTAATATGGGACGCGCTACCCCAGATACTCGTGAATAATGTCGTTGCAAGTATTCCTTGTAGGCACTGAAATCCAGAGGTATGGACATTCTTCGAATTTACCATTTTATCTATATTGAAGTGTTATTTTCTTGTGTGCAGAAATTGCACAATAAATTGTTATTGTAAACGCACTCTTTATCTTTTGTGTAATGTAGCCTTACTGATAGTTATTTCAATGCGTTTTACTTGAGCCAGATACATCTAGCCTTCATTTCATGCAATATCCCTAACTTTTTGTGACCAGTGTATGTTGATATTGGTTACGGCATCACTATTTTTAAGATGGAGCTGGGAAACATTGTTTTGAGTGAGACCGAGGAACAGCAGGTTCTTGATATTTTGTTTATTCTCTTTTTTTCAGATGAATTATTTTCCCACTTAAAGGATCTAATATTTATTTGTATTGCTTACAATATATTGCGCAGCCCGTTGGCATAGTGGTCTGAGGCGCTGGATTCTGACCATCCGTCCGAGTTCTTCCCAGTTTTGAGTCTCGGTTGAAGCATAAACTTTGCGCCTGCTTGATGGCGCTGACCACGTGCCCTACCCAGAACCAGTGGTCTCAGATTAAGGGTTGCGATTGGTCACAGACTTAAGAGCTTTTCATGGTGGTCGTCAGTATTTCCTGTAGTTTTACGTCAAAACCCAAAAAGAAGGAAAAAATTATATCACATTTTCGAAATGGCATTGGGAAGGTTTTTTGCATTACATAGACTTAGTCATGCCCAACATTTCCTACTTGTTTTTCATCGTAGTGCACGAAGTTTTCCTTTATCTGATAATAACGCACAGTTTTAAAAGACAAAAAAATAAAGATTCAATGATGATGATACTATTAAAGAACTGGAGTTTTTTTATTTTTTGAGTTGCATAGGCGTACTTTCGGAACATTGTGCAACATCTGATTTAAGTATTTTTTCAAAAGACGCACTTGATACTCGAGAGAGAAATGGCAGCTCTCTCTCTCTCTCAATCCAAATGTTTTTCGTAGAAATCTCAATCCAAATGTTTTTCGTCGAAATTATAAATATCACACTTCTTTGTGATCATTTCCACTACTTCTACACTTTCAAGTGAAAATATTCTTGATATTTCAGAAACAAATAAGAAAGATGAGCTACAGCTCTCCAGCCAGGTGAAAGCTACTACCTCCTTTATAAACTAATCCCATTTGCTGCGCACTCATCAAATTCATAAGGCTTACGGATCATATACGGCAATTATCCTACGTGCTTTGTAAGCATCTCCATGGATTATGTAGAGAAACAAACTTTCCGAGCTTGCTGTAAATCAGCCAGACTTGCTTTACATTGCAATTTTTTCCGCAGCTTGATTTTGAAGTACTTCCCAAAAGTAGACCAATAATCAAAAGTGTTTAACATGTCTAGGCGACGCTGTGTGAATTGCAAATGAAATACGAAACGGTGTAAAACAGTTTCGTGGTTTATTTGTAATATTGCTTCTAGTTTAGTTCCAAAAGTTTCACATCACAGCCAAATATATTACACCGTTGGAGAGTAAAATTTTCAAATTTAATTTTAGAAGTAGTTTTTTGGGCCATGGCAAAAATTCTTCACAATTCACTGGACGAAGAGACGCATATTCTTTCATACATATGTTATACTCAAACTTAATAAATGTCTGTCAGAAAAGTCTGTTTTATTCAGTAGTTCCTATTGAGTTGGATATTTTCCTCCTTCGCGTATGACATTCCTCCTTTCAGAGCATCATTCAGAAATTCAGTGACCCGCAGATGTCGGATTTCCACCAACGATTTCCGCATCCACGAGAAAAGTCATGTATTATGTTGGTGGCTCCTTTGGAATGAAATGCAGGCACTATCAGAAAGAGAAAAAAGTTTTTGTCCCCAAGTTTTGTAATTCGAATAAGTTCCACTACTCGTGAACGCAACGGTAAAATGAACTAGGATAATCATGTTGCCTTCATTACTGTGACAGGCCAGTTTAGTCTTTGAGAAGGACTTTTTTTCATTCGTATGAAAAAAACTGAAGTGAGACATTAAAAAGAGCCTGTGCTCCTCCCGTTTGACGTCACAAATATGAGCACCGTAAAAAGGAAATGGATAATTATGAAAAAAAAAACTGCTTTTTCTTTTTCGTTATTCTCATAGATGTGTAACTACTTTAAATATAGCTCAACCACCGATCGTATCTGGAACGATATAAAAGGAAATCAGCAGTAAGTTGTCAGTAGCTACACAATAATGCGAAAATGAGTTTCCAAGTTTGAATTTTCAAACCTTTAGATTAAGCTTATTACTGTTTCATATTCTAGTTGCTTTTTTTTGTTATTGTTTCGGGGTTTAACAACCAATGTGACTAATTCAAATGGCTATAAACAGTCACTTGCCTGTAATTTAAAGCCACTGGCTCTACGGAAAGGAAACAGCCATAGCCATATAAGACAAACACACCTCACATGCCTAATCCGAGACTTGAACTCGGACCCATCTGAAAAATATTCGTGAGAAGGCAGCGTTTTGGGCACGCGGGCTGCTCAGTTCTCCACTTTCACAAATTTTACTTTAGTTTAAGTCAATTTTTCGATCTACATTAAAAAGAAATGCAATTGTATTACGAAAAAGAACTGCCAAAGGTATAAAAAATATCGTTGTACAAGGGTTGTCTCAAAACAACTGAGAATGTCGTTAAAACAAAAAAATGCGTACTTTAATTATCAAGGAAGTATCTTTTTCGAAACGCTGTCCATTGCATCGAAGACAGGTGTCCCAACGTTCCTCTCACTTTTTGAATGTCTTCTGGAATTCTTCTTCTGAAATGCTGTTGAAGCAACCCTGCGCGTTGTTAATCTGTAATAAATTGTTGATCAGTCTCAAATTGTAGTCCCCCTAATGTCTTTTTAAAAATGGGGAACAAACAGAAGTCACATGGTGACAAGTCTGGACTACATGCAGGTTGGGGCATCCACTTAATATTAATTTTCTCCAAAAACGAAGCGACAGAACTGGCCATGTACGGCCTTGCACTGGACCGCACATCACATAGGAAGAAATGGGGAACCCAAGTTGAACAAACTCGATTCATGCCCAAATGTTCTGTTAAAATTCTGTGAATTGATGATCTTGAAATGCGAACCATATCTTCGATATCTCTCATTGATAGGTGTCTGTCTTTCCATATACGAACACGTATTGTTTTGATGTTTACCTTTGTAACACTTGTTGAAGGTCTTTCTCCGTGTGTTTGTCTTGCGGCCCTAGCTCTCTCCTTTCCCTGGAACCAGTGACCCTCAGTTTGGGACGGGCGACTGCTTATAGCTCATTGAATTTCTTTTCCCCAAATTTGAAAAAAGCATTCATTCACTGGTTTGAAAATATTTCGTATTCGATAGCGCTTTAACTTTACATAAAAATAATAATAGCAGTAATAATAAGAAGGTAGGTAGTTTCGACCATGTAACGGATTGAGTGTTTCTTCATGTAATAAAAACAAATCGCTATGTTATATGTACAACATGGATAACGGATATGTTAGTATCCCCATTTAGACTTTGCATTATAAGAGAGCGCAGCAGGAAACCGTCTTTTTTAAAATCCCATAGAGATTTAATCTTAATTCATGAGCATGCAAAGGAATGAATTAAACTGTTTTTCTGAATATTGATGTGTCTTTCTTGTGATCGTAGACCTGTATTTTTCTCTTCGAGTGTAAATCAAAAACTTTCTCCTAACTTCTTTTTATCTTATATATGGCATTGTCACAAACATTCCAAAATATTCACATCAAATATTAATTTCAAATTATTTTTCTTATATTTTTTTCCGCCAATTATATTCTGAGAATCGAATTAGAATAAAACAAATATTTAATAATATAAAAGTACAGATATTAAGCACGGTGATACAGCAAGTGAAGCTTTGATAAATATCAATGCTACCCTTGCTGTTTCTTCATTCTAAAGATTATTTTTATATTTCTATAGTTTTCGCCCATTAAAAGCCAGAACGACGGAAACCACAAGTGTAGAAAACTTTATTCATGCTTCCCTGTGGACACAAACCAAGGAATCCAGGTATGTAGAATAATATAGCAGTACATACAAAGCTGCTGCCCTCAAGAAAATCATTTTAGGCACGGTAAATATTTCGCTGTCATTTCTATACTGCAAAACAATTGTAGGAATGCAATATGTCAGCAAGAGCCGTATAGGGACTAATGCAGAAGAGAAAAGAAACTCGTTATTCTTCAAAAAAAGGAATGAACGGAGAAGAGAAAATAAATTAATTGTGAATGAACTCATTATTGCTGAGAAGAGGGACAAAATCCTTTGCCAGAAGCTGATACAAACATACATATACCATCTGAAGATAAGATGAACTGCTAGCCGATAAAATGCACACTGCCTAGTTTGTGCTTATGAAAAGACCGTAACAGTCACTAAAACATTTTAAACAACGTTTAAGTTATAGTTAAAGTGCTGTCTAAAATGATTTCTATAGCGAAACTGCCCTTGTGCGCTATCAAAACATACAATATCGGTTATTTTATAAACAGCTTCGAGAATATAACGGCTCAAACTTTCGGTATCAGTTTCTTCGAGAAGGGGATTCATATACTTTTGCTATTGGTCAAAACTTTTTAAAAATTGTACACTTTTGCTTCCATATGCATTGTGCTCATTTAGTCAGTGACTTCAATGCCATTTCCTCATTTCAGTCAATTTCAGGAGAAAATTTGTGATTTTGATAAATGATGTGAATCTCATTTTCTTCGGATATTATAGAAATAGACAGTAATAAACATAAATGATCTGCGTATTGTACGTTTCTACTCGCCTTGAGTACAGTTCGTTTTTGTAACTGTTATTTCACTTGTTCCATCACCTATTGGGTCAACCATAGTATAATGGTTGACCCAATAAAGCGATAAACTGCATTTGGCCAGTCCCCGGTATATTTGGATTGTTTGCAACTACAAATTTTATGTAACTTGTTTTTAAAAATATAAGTGCTGATTCAGTGCCACGGGGTATACGTATGCTCAGTAGTGCTGTTTTTCTCACCACTTTCTTCAGACAGGCATACTGACGGTTGCCCAAATGAAGTGGCTATGCAGTAAATCTTCAATTCAGAAGAGTGATAAACTGGATTCAGCCAATCGCCAAATACTCTTTTACCTTGTATGTAGCTATAAATTTTATGTGCAATTTGCTTTTTAAAAATCTGTGCTAATTCAGTTTCACTGGGTATACGTAAGTTTAACAATGTTGTGTTTATTCACTTCATGATTTTTCTATGACTACTCACCTGAACTTTTGCTTACATCCTTATCCTATTATTGATCACGTTTCACGCATAAGGTACACGTTGCTTTCGATTATGCATCTTTTCTACCGAAAGACATGGGCAAATCAAATTAACTTTGCGAACATTGCTTTTGCGTTTGACTTATATCATTACCATGAACATTGTAGAGCACGCACGATAAAGATGAATTTCCGAAGATTACGATGCATAATTTTCCGGCAGATACCAGTGTTGTACCAGCAGTGTCGCAGTACCTTCTTTCTATTTGACCAGTTTAGAACAAAGAATTCGAAATTACAAAGATTACAGAACACTACTTTCTTCCTCAAGCGTGGACATAGGCAACGGTGTTTATAATGCCCAAACCGCAAATGTTGTATTACCAAATGTAAAGGCATTATTAAGGCACACTGGATATTCATCGTTCAGCTGAAACTCCAGGTAAATTAATATCAACAAAATAACAACAAATAAAAATATGCTGGTACAGATAATATAATTCCTATTTGTCATTTATTTATTGGATAAACATCACGAAATCTTAGTACAGAACATAAGGACAAGATTTTGAGGCAAATTTATCATTTCTTCACTGTATCGTTCTTAGTGTTCGCACTGCATTCTTTTTCGGTTGGCTAAAAATTAAATTATGCGTTTTTATTTCTGTCGAATTTACTAAATTCCCTGTTTCGTATGATCTAAGTTCCTATTTAAGTGCCTTGATGTAAAAGAAAAACAAAGTTCCGAGGGTAAATTTTTGTTACGTCTGACAAAATTCAGATGTAATAAAAATTCGCATGCATTGGAAACTGTGTTCATTAAGAACAACATTCATTCCCCAATTTAAGGGGCAGAAAAGAAATTATTATCAAATAGCAGTTCCTTCTTATCGTTTGCGCGAGATATTTTGTTTTTAATTTGATCTTTTCAGTTGTTGTTGTGCAAAAAGCCATATTTGGATAAAGTGCAAGATTCGTAAATGGAGTATGAACAAATCTGGCTAGAGCCGCGAGGACGCCGTCTTCGCTTTACTGGAATGACGTTGTACGGAGTAACTGAAGGACGATAGTGAACGTATGTGTCTCCTCAATTAAAAAAAAAAGGAAAACGAATAAAACCGGGGCTTCGATCACAACACCAAAGCGTGGGAGACCCAAATTTATGATAACCTGAAAAATCATACATTCAACGTACTGAGTGGTATGCATGCATGTACAGACCTAAAAAAAAAAAAAAAAAAAAAAAAAAAAAACGAGCTTCCCCCCCCCTTAACTTTCGAACCGTTTGTCGCATGTAAACAAGTAAGGTACGTTGGAAAGCACTTGAAAGGAACTATCATGTGATGTGAAGAAACATGCTAATTAAGCTAATTAACACGCTAATTAGCTCCCTAACTCCGAATTTTCCACATAAGAGGTATGTTATTTTACGCGCATTCTATTCAGCACATAATAAAACCCTTAAATTCCAAATTTCATGCGAATCTAATAATAAATACGTGTACAGTGAGCTACGGAAAAAAGATTGCTCTAATGTTAAACTGCGAAAATAGTTTTTGATTTGTATAATTTAATTGAGAACAGATACAGTGATTCGGTCTTGCTACTGTAAAACACAATGATGCCCAAATAATATGAGCCGCTATACAAGAACAGAACTGATATATTAAGGGAATTATAAATTATGAAATATGATCATGAAAAAATGAATTATGATCATAGATAATAGTCAATGGGATGGGAAATATTTTTAAAACTCTAAATCTAAATTTACAGCGTGATAGCACAAACCTTTGCTGAGATATAAGGGAAAACTCAAGCATACATCCATTAAGGGTCCGTGCATAAAAAAACATATTTTCCTCTACTTACTGTAAAACGGTTACCTCGCAATACTTGTAAGCACTTAGCAGAAAGTGTTTCTACGTGGCATTGTTTGATACTGAGGCTGTATTAATACGAGACGGAAACCATGGGATTGAGGAAATCCAATGCGTAATTGCAAATTTTAATAATGAACATTATTAATTAATAATTTTGCACGAAAATAACTTAACTTACGACGTCGTTCCTGCAGTTACATGTTTATTTTTCTCTATTGGTTACATAGCTGACTCCTGTATATTATTTAATTCAAAAACGGAAATAAACAGTACATTCCATAAAACAAAGGTTTCGTACAAGTTCGTTTTCTGTATATTTCTTATGTAAATAACTTTACAGCTTCGTCAAACTATGAAACTGTGGTCATGCAAATGAAAACTGCAAATTGCTTCCTGAGTGAGTGAATCCGTGTGGCTATTTTTTATTTTTTTATGTTGCAGATTTGCACTTGTATACATTCCGTCTTGAAGTATGTTTCATTGTAGTTATACTGCTTAAACTGTCTGCAATATACAAAACGCAACTGCCTTTCTCTGTAATATAGAAGTCGAATCTACATGTGTAGCTTTGATCTGTAGCGCAAATCGCCTCTTCGGCATTATAGGTTTTCGACTACCTGTTAAGAAAATAACCGTACCAGTAGCGTTTGGAGCATTAAGCTTACTTAGTGTAGTTTAATACAGATCAAATTGCATTTTACTTTTCTTTTTGTTTTCTTTTTCATTCCTTCTTCAAATATAAATAAAATAATAACTGGTTATACTCTGCGAAAAAAAAAGTTATATTCTGAGAATTTCGTAGTTTAAGGAAAAAAGGAAAAAGAAAGTTCCCAAATCATGTATCTTCAGCATGCGCATGAAATAATAAAAACACACTGTTACCTACTTTATTGGAACTCTCAATTTTTGGACTTAAATGAGAAAATAAACTGGTCTGACAACCTAAAATAAACATTTTAGGTTCGCAAGGGACATCTTAAATATTAAATTTCATACGACAGGATTCTTGTCGGGTGTTCGAATCTCGGACTTGCCGGCAAACTAGTCTGCGGTTTTTTCGGGGTTTTCCACAGCCTCTCTGGGCTTGGGGATGCCAATGCGAAGGTGGTTACCTGTCAAGTCGGTGCCGGATGCACTTTGTTTCTCCTCATGCTGGCAGTAGCAGAAAAATGCATTTCCCAAGCTGTCTGGTCAACGTGGGAAATTAGACAATTGCCGTCCCGAATAAAGAATTGAGAGATACCTAAAGCCAGAAGTGGCTAAAAAAGTTAACAGACAGACAGACAGACGATAGGATTTTAAATGAAAAATTCTGTGTCGTTTATGAACGACAAAGTAGAACTAAAATTCCTGATGTAATGCTTTCCTGTTTCGAAAGAGTTGATCGTGTGACGTAATGCATCTCTGACGTCATGTCAGAATGATTTAGATGAGATGGCGTCACACCAGCAGCTGTTTGAAATCGGTCCTTTTTGCTACAACAACAAAGCAAAGTGGTATACGAGTCCGCTGTGGGCGACAAAATGGGAAAAACGTTCACACTTTCGAACAAAGAAAATTGTATTGTTTTAGATTGACACGTGGAATTAATACATGAGCGGTGCAAATTTAAATTACAAGACAGCTGTTCCAATTAATTCGTATGTTATGCACGATAACTATAAAAGAAAAGTGAGTTTTTGAGGTAAAAAATCACAAATCATTTGGAATAGATCGCACAATTTCGTAGCATTTTGCGAAAGCCATTTCCAAAAATTGGGTGATCATTGCGTTCCTCATATGTTGACAAAGTGTTCCGAATGTGCATCAACACACACATTCGTTATCAAAGCCCTTTCCGCCATAAAATGTTTTGTGATAGAAGATACCAGTATTTTTACAAAACATATTCGGGAAACTTTGTGGCAAAAACATGGAACACTCTCGTAGCACACTGCGAATACATTTTCCGGAATTACTTTCTCATTGTGTTTCGAATGAGTTGTGAACCTTTTCTCAATGTGTTCAACTGGAAACACATTGATTCGCTATATATTCCGAAATGCCACGGACTGCTAGAAAATGAATTCTCGAAATAGGCCATGGCTCAAGCAGCTGCACCATTTTAAATATAGCATGTCATCAGTCTTTTGCTGCACATAGACATTAATCTGTAATCATTCAATAGGTTAACAGCAGCGCCAGTCCTTATATATTCCATGGTATATATAAAAGAGTTGACGACTTTAATCATTGTGACAAAGAACCTTTTCACGGTTCGGTATACTTGTAACAGAGTGGAGCACAAACTATGCTTGCGGATTTATTTTATTAGGTCGAACCATTTCCTGTCTTAATTTGAACTATTTGGATTGCCTATTTATGTATGGCTGTGCCCGGCTCAAATGTCGACTTTTTAGCTGGTTCTCATAATACGTGACCAACAACAAGCAGCATAGAGTTTTATACGTATTTCCAGTTATATTTTATATTTACATCCTCGTTTTCTATATTTGTGCTTCCCAAATATTTGAAATAAAAAGAACGATGCCACTAAATTTTCTGTTCTAATGAGCACATATTTTGAACCGTTTCCAACGTGAATTAAATTTTTCAAAGTTAATGCAACCAGTTAGAAAATATCAATAGAAACAGCTATATTTCTCCTAAAACCGTCTAAAACGTACGTTACAAAAATTAACAAATAGTGCACAAAATTTTTCTCATAGCAGAAGAATGTCGGAGAGAAACAGATTTTAAAATAGTGTCGGAGAGAAACAGATTTTAAAATAGTGTCGGAGAGAAACAGATTTTAAAATAGTGTCGGAGAGAAACAGATTTTAAAATAGTGTCGGAGAGAAACAGATTTTAAAATACTGTCGGAGAGAAACAGATTTTTACATGATATAACTCTACGCCTTCTAGCTCAAGAATTTTGCATAATAGGAAAGTTGAAAGTAAGCTTAAAAGTTTCTTCATGGAAAATGCCGTGATACGGAAAAATAACTTTTCAAATTTTTAAATACTTCTCCCGCAAGCAGAGGTAGTGAAAAAACAGCATTAACCCTTACACTACCTATCGGGAAATCTGTACATTATTTAAAGAGAATACTGTTCCACATCTCTATTGTCGTGAATGGCATACAGTGAAAACATTAATTTCTCAATAGGGTTTTTAGAAGCGAAGATACAGCTGCAAACAGAAGGAAGTACACAAGAACCACCTAGCTACAGAACTGTTAACTATAAAACTCCTCAAATTCTAACCTAAAGTGTTCCACAAGATAAATGGCATCCGATGTTGAACAAATCCCTTAAATCGCACATTTAAAAGCAGAGATATTAAGAAAATCATTGGCGTCCCCTAGCGCCGAAAGTTTGCCTTATTTTGGTAGAAAAATCCGCTCACAGAGTTTGCACATTTTGTAGTATCTGACCGAAGAAAGAAGTTTTTCCCTCAAATATTGCTGTAAACGGAAATGTTAGCTTACGCCCTCTCGTGGCAGACTTTTGCGTTAAGAAAAGTTTGAAATTACGTGAGAAATATTTTGCAGCGGATATGCTCTTAAACAAAGAAATAATTTTTCAAATCTGACTCTTAGGAGCAGAGCTATTGACAAAAATAGGATATGCGCCCCTGGCGGAAAAACTATACTAAAAAGAGAGTATTCTGAAAATGTTTTCAAAAGAGAGCAAATTGGGTCCACGCAAGAATTTTTCAATCGAATTTTCAGGAGCTCAGAATTAGATGCAAATACATCAGAAGCAGAAATAAACACTTACGCGTCCTTGTGGTCAAACTATTCTTTACCAAATTTCGGGTATTTCACTGGGTAGTGACAAAAGAAAGAGACAGTAAAGTTAACTTACTTTATTGGATGAGGAAAAAGACATTTATAGGAGTAAAAGAAGGCAAAGTGTGATCAATGGACGGCATGTTCCACATGATGACCATTCGCTGTCACGACGTGACAATACGTGCTTCGAAGTGCTGCAGTACCGACGGGAAGATGTTCGACGGGATCCATGCAATTTCCTGTTGGATGGCACGTCGGAGGTCAAGCAGTGTTCGCGGGTTGTCCTGGTACACTCGATCTTTCAGATAGCCCCACGAGAAAAAGTCGAGCGGCCTTAAATCGGGGCTGTACGGAGGCCAAGAGAGACCGGTTGAAAAACGTTGGGGAAATCGTCTGGAGTTGAACCCCTGGGCCATACTGCTGGTGAAGCAAATCAAGAACAGCATTTATGGAGTGTGGCGGTGTTCCGTCCTGTTGAAGCGTGTGATTGTGAATCCAGTTTTTCTGGACTGCAGCGGGGTAAAACGATTCTTCAACAGGTCACTGCAGGCGGCAGCGGTAGCTGTGGACTCCGGGAAAAATGGCCCAATGAGGCCATCAGCATTCATTGCGCTGAAGACGCTTCACAACACAGACCGCCAGCTTCTTGCTTCCTCAGATGCGGTAATTTTGTCAGTTAACGTAGCCATTCAACCAGAAGTGCGCCTCATTGCTGAAGACAATGCTATTCACATCAAAGTTGTGCTCATCGATCAGTGAACACATTTCATTCGTAAACTCATAACGCTGCTGGACGGCTGTGGTGCTCAAAGCCTTATGCACCTGGATTTGGTAGGGAAACATATCCAAATCCGACGTCACAATAGTCCATGCGGAAGCTGGGCTAACGTCTAGTTGCTGCTCAAGCCGTGCTTCTTCATGCAGGTGTTCTCGTGCAGCTTCGATGTTTTACGCCGTCCGCGCTGTTCTTCTCTTTGTCGCCATGCTTACCACGTCATCTGTGACACTGCCGGTTCGTTCGAATTTCGCTACCAATTTCGTCAGGTACGCCCGGGATGGCTAAACGCTGTACCCCAATTTCGTAACAACTTTGTGGGGTTTCCGCCTTCCGCATACCAATTTTTCACCAAGAAAACTCTTTCTTCTGTAGTATATCGCTGTATGTCTTAAATTGCGTGCCCACCGTCCCACTACTTCCTCACGAATGCCTATCGCCTGCTGATACAGCTGACTTACAGCGCCATCTCGTTATTCTTTAACGATTTATACCGCAGGAAAGTTGTCACTACCCAGTGAAACATCCGGTATAAGAAATTACAAGCAAAACATTTCCCATCAGTAGCTGTATGTGACACAGGAAGAATTTTTCAAATTGGAATTTTAAAAGCAGAGATATCTGAAAAAACCCTGTTTATATTTACGCCCCCTAGCGGAAAGTGTATGAATTACTTGAACATTTTGGAATTATATGAAAAACATTTCGCATCAGAAACAGTATCAACTGAAGAAAGAATTTCTCAAATCGGAAGTACAGATAGAAATACAGATATCGGGTAAAACGCAATTTGCCCCCCCTCCCAAGCGTAAAATGTATGCATAACTTGAAAAGTGACTACACCTGAAATGCTTTTCGACATAAAGGGAATCGAAAGGTAAAATAACTTTTTTCAATCGGATGTTTAGAAGCAAACAATATATGTAATGAAATCTGTTCCGAATTCGATGTCATCTGCGTTTACATCCTCTAGAGGCGAAACTGCACATCTTAAAAAAATAAATGAAATGGAGAATCATCATTGGCACATTTCATGCTTCCCAATGCAAAAATAAATGTTCTAATCGGATTAACAGTTGCAAACATATGGTGTCCACAAACGGACGTACGAAAAACCCGATAACACAAATACGATCTTTTTTTTTAACAAAAGACGTTCTAAAAAATCGGATTTCGTGGTTCTGCTTCAATTTTCTATTATGAAACAACCTTTCAGTGATACGTGAATACTCGTTGCCTCGACAAAGTGTAATGATCGAATATTCAAAACAAATTCCAGCTTGCATAGATTCGGCTTTTCTATTATTAGAAAAATACATTATTAGAAAAATATATTCTAACATTAATTCAAGTCATTAGCACGAATAAATGAAGTTTTTATAAAGGAAAGGGCAAGAGTAAATGAACTTCGTCCCTGGGACTTTGCTCGTCTGTGTACTCTTCATTCATTTTGTCGGAGGTTCGCGCAACACGCAGACTTTCCAGCATTATCACTCTTCTTGCAGAGAAGGAAACATTCCAGGTGTGTTTTCCTAATGTAAATAAATGAATGCTCCCTTTAACTTTATTTGCAAATATCTTCGCTATTAATCATCCGATTTGGACGATATTTAAGATTTAGGAGTTTTTCCATGTGCTAAATAGAATCCGCATAAAATAACATACCCCTTATATGAAAACATTCGGAGAGTGAGCTAATTAACATGTGAATTAGCTTAATTAGCATTTTTTCTTCACATCAAGTGATAGTTCCCTTTGAGTGTTTTCCAACGGTACCTTACTTGTTTATCTGCGGCAAATGGTTCGAAAGTGAAAGGGGATGGCTCGTTTTTTTTTTTTTTTTTTTTGCGGTCTGTACATAAAGAAAAATTTGTTTGTGTTTGTAAACGCTCACATACTACACTCAGTAGGCAAAACATTAGAAATAGGGGTGATGATCAGTTGACATGAGTATCCACTACGCAGAGTAGAATAGACCCAAACCGAACGCAGGCAATAAATAGGCAGGACATCCCAACAGTGTATCGCAACTGAAGAAATTGAGTAAACGGAGTGATCTGGGCAAAATTTGATCATGAACGCATTATCGGCGCAAGAGGGTAATAATCACCAACGATATTAAAGATATCCTCTTATAACCCTGCTATAACTGAATATAGGAAACTAATGCTTTCCACAAAAAAAAAAAAAAAAAAAAGAAAGAATAACATTCTGTTCACCGTTACAGTGTTGCTACCAGCTCGCTACTGACTCTTGACAGGACGAGGCAATGGGCTCAGTGCAATTTTCGCCGTATCCTGCTCCTAAAATTAATGTGAAACAACAGCAGTCAGTCAGTGTTTTGTAGACTAGGTGGTGATTTTCGAATCTTTCATTTTTCAATATTTGAGTTTCCTAGCTCAGTGTAACAGCTGCTTTTAGTTTTTCGCTGAGAAAATCACAAAAAGATGAAGTCCCCGGCATCCATACTACGTCCGTTATAGCATATGATGGCCTGCACGTTCTTATACGCCTTTTTTTATGCTACTGTCTACTCAGCTGTAGTTTTAGTGACTCAATACAGCCAGTCTGTTACTTTACGCAAATCATGTCAGTCTCTGATAGCCTCTTTCACCAACAAAAAAGGTTTTTGGGATGCTGGACCGTTAGGGATATATTCAAAATCTACTCATGCGAAGGAATTCCACAGTAACTATCGTTTTCGAAGAATTTATACCGGTCCTCTGGTGCCAATTACAGTAGCAATGCAAAAGGCTTTTAACATATTTCATCTTAATTTCATACACACGTATACATAGCACTTAAATTAGAAATCATGTGGGCTGACGAGTCTTGTGCACCAAAAGTGGGCAGAGAGTTTGGCGGGAGACCTATGAAGCAATGGACCTAGTGTAATGGTGTGGGGCACGTTGTGTTGTTACGGAACGGGTGCTCTGATGTTACCGGAAGGTCGGGTGCCCTTCAAGGATTATCTCAATATAGTTTCCTAGTTGCCGATGAAGTTTATACTACAATGTTGATTTTTCACCAAGCAGGTAACGGCTGTTTCATGGTTTCATGGGCGACAATGTTACTGTCCATTGCGCAAAATGTGTTCAACTGCGGTTCAGTGAACAGGACAATGACTTACTTTGGCCATGGCAATGGCTTCCTTTGGCTACGACAAAGTTAGGATCTGAACCACGTTGCGAATATATGGGACAGGTTAGAAAAACAGATCCGGAAGTAAAGTGCTCTTCTGTCAGATCTGAGCCAAATAAAGGACTGGTGAAGCGTGATATGCTGTAGACGTAAATGCACTGCAACACCTTGTGCAATCTATGCCAAATCGCATACGTGCTTCAATTCGGGATAAAGAAGGTCCATCCCAGCACTTAATAAAAGTTTCTAATTCAGTGGCTGGTATGATGTGTGTTATGAAACATGTTTAGGGTTACTTTAAATATGAGATAATGTAAATAGAGTGAAATAAACATGTGCAACTCATTGAAAGTGAGCTTTATTTCACGCAAAGTGCTGTGAATTTAGTAAAGTTGTCACTCAACGAGTACATGTAGTATACATGTTATTGTGTACAGAAACAGGATATTTGATCTTCATATTCCCTGTATTGGAATGTTTTGTTGCAAGCTGTCAGAAAATAGTGTTGATCTGCTTAAAACGAAAATGTGACTTAACTGATCGGGTGTTGACACGTTTTTAGCACGTCTTTTGTAAAACAAGTTAGTAAAATCATGCAATGCATTGATTATGATACGCTTTCCAACATACCAGAAATTATTACTCAAGTTATGAGGATAATGGCTGTGGAATAAATCTCACTCCTGTGTCCTGACCTTTGACCCCATTTCGATGATATTCAACAGAACCGGTTCAGTATACCTCAAGATTAACATACTAAAGTTTTGTTGCAATAGAAGCAGTTTTACGCAAGTTATGAGAATAATGGCTGTGGAATAAATCTTGCTTTTGTGCAATGACCTTTGACCCCATTTCGTTGATATTCAACAGAACCGGTTCACTATACCTCCGGAACAACATGATAACGTTTTATTGCAATCGAAATGTTTTAGGTAAGTTATGATGCACAAGGGCAATGGAATGGATCCCACTCCAGTGTCCTGACCTTTGACCCCATTTCGCCCAATTTCAATAGGGTTCGTCCCCAGTGGCTCCCTACCACATACTAAAATTTCATCGAAATCGAACCATTTTTACGCACGTTATGATACATAAGGGCAACAAATCCCGCTCTTATGCCCTGCCCGACCTTTGACCCCATTCGCCCATATTCAATAGGGTTCGTGCCCAGTGGTTCCCTACCACATACTAAAATTTCATCGAAATCGAACCATATTTACGCATGTTATGACGCATAAAAGCAGTGAAATGGATCCCGCTTTTATGTCCTGACCTTTGACTCCATTCCGCCCATTTTCAATAAGGTTTCGTTCCCAGGTGGTTCCTTACCACATACTTAAATTTCATTGAAATCGAACAATTTTTACGCGTTAGGATGCATAAAGGCAATGGAATGGATCCCGCTCCTATGTCCTGACCTTTGACCCCATTCCGCCCATTTTCAACAGGGTTTGTTCCTAGGTGGTCCCTTACCACATACCTAAATTTTATTGAAATCGAACCATTTTTACGTAAGTTATGATGCATAAAGGCAATTGAATGGATCCCGCTCCTATGTCCTGACCTTTGACCCCATTTCATTTATTTTCAATAGGGTTCGTTCCCAGGTGATTCCCTACCACATACTAAAATTTCATTGAAATCGAACCATATTTACGCACGTTATGACGCATAAGGGCAATAGAATGGATCCCGCTCTTATGGCATAACCTTTGACCCCACTTCACCCATTTTCAATAGGGTTCGTCCTCTGGTGGTCCCCTACCACATACTAAAATTTCATCGAAATCGAACCATTTTTACGTGAGTTATCGTGCCGACAGACGGACAGACGGACAGACGGACAGACGGACGGAAAAAGCTGGAGCATATACGCTTCTTCAACCTACGGTTGGAAAGCGTAAAAAAGATCGTGCTTATGTTATCGGTTTGTCCGTCCGTCCGCCTGTACCCACGGTATCTCTGCAACTATTAGTCCGATTTGAAAAATTATTTTTGCGTTCGAAAGCTTGAAATATGCGAATGATGATCCTTCATTTCGTTTTTTTTAGTATGTACAATTTTGCCGCTAGAGGGCGTATTGCAGAAGATGTCGATTTCAAAAATACGTTTTATTCCACATATTTGCTTCTAAACATCCGATTGAAAAAAATCTTTTATCTTTCGATTCCATTTATGTCGAAGATAATTTTGGATATAGTTTCTTTTTTTCAAATTACGCATAGCTTTTCCGCTAGTGGCCGTAAAAGTACATTACATTTTTTCCGAAAACTCTTCTTTTAAAACTCCGATTTGAAATTTTTTTTTCAGCGGATACATCTCCTGATACATCTTTTGCATATAATTTCGAATTTTTGGTAAAGAATACTTTGGCCACCAGGGGGCATAAAAGTTAATTTTCGCTTCTGATGTATTTGCCATAAGATCTGAGCTTCTAAAATATCGATTGAAAAAATTCTCTCGTGGACTGATGCCACTCACATCGATAAACGTTTTCGGGATATTTTCTTCCTAAAATATTTCACAGTTTCTCCGCCAGGGGGCGTAGATGTATATCTTATTTTTGTCGATATCTCGACTTCTAGGAGTCCGATTTGAAAAATTCCTTCTTTGTTGGATAGTGTTTTCCGTGTGAAATGTTTTTCATATAATTTCAAAAATTTCAAGTAATTCATAGACTTTCCGCTAGGGGGCGTAAGGGCAAATTGCGTTTTCCCCTATTTCTCTGCTTCTAAATCTCCGATCTGAAATATTCTTTCTGCACCGCATACAGCTCCTGATGGGAAATCGTTTGCACATAATTTCTAATTTTTGTAAAAAATGGTTTGGCCACCAGGGGGCGTAAACCTTAATTTCCGCTTCTGATGTATTTGCAGCAAAATATGAGCTTCTAAATTCTCGATTGAAAATAACGTCTTTTGTAGACCGATACTACTCATGTCGACAAACGTTTTAGAAACATTTTCTTCTTATAATAGTGCACGGTGTCTGCGCCAGGGGGCGTAGATGTATATCTTATTTTTGTCAATATTTCTACTTCTTAAAGTCAGATTTAAAAAATTCCTTCTTTGTTGGATGGTATTTTTAGTGTGACGTGTTTGTCCTACAAATTCAAAATTTTCAAATAATTCATAGACTTTCCGCTATGGGGCGTAAAGGTAAAGTGCGTTTTACCCTATATCTCTGCTTCTAAATCTCCGATCTGAAAAATTCTTTCTGCACCGGATACAGCTCCTGATGGGAAATCGTTTGCACGCAATTTCAAGTTTTTGTAAAATATTCTTTGGCCACCAAGTAGCGTAAGTCCTAATTTCCGCTTGTGATGTATTTGCAGCAAAATATGAGCTTCTAAAATCTCGATTGAAAAAAAGTCTTTTGTGGACCGATACTACTCATGTCAACAAACATTTTAGGAACATTTTCTTCTTGAAATAATGCATGGTTTCTACGCCAGGGGCGTAGATGTATATCTTATTTTTGTCAATATCTCTACTTCTAAAAGTCCTATTTGAAAAATTCCTTCTTTGTTGGATAGTGTTTCCGATGCGAAATGTGTTTCCTATAAATTCAAAATTTTCAAGTAAATCATAGACTTTCCGCTAGGGCGCACAATGGTAAATTACGTTTTCTGCTCCTAAAACTCCCATTTGAAAAATTATTCCTGTATCGCATACAATACCTGACGGAAAATATTTTTCACGTAATTTCTAATGTTTGGTAAAGAATGGTTTGGCCACCGGGGGTCATAAGTGTTAATTTCTACTTCTGATGTATTTGTAACAAAATCTGGGCTCCTGAAAACTCGACTAGATTTTTTTTTCTTGGACCGATACCACTCATATGGATAAACCTTTTGTGAATACTTTCTTCCTAAAATAATGCATGGTTTTCCCAATAAGGGACGTAAAGCCACATCTTATTTTTGTCGATATCTCTGTTTCTAAGATTTCGTAAGCTCACGATTCCGTTTACAGCAATATCTGAGGGATTAAAGACCCGATTGAAAAACTTCTTTCTTCCGTCAGATACAATTGTTTTCCATACCGGTTCCATTGATTTTGAATAACTTTGATAAATTTAATTTGCGTCAGAACGGATTCAAAAGACGTGCTTATTACACCCGAAAATTCGGTGTCATCTTTCTTGTTTGTGTTGTGGAAATTATGTATATCATGCGTTTTAATGTTTTAAAGTTTACCAAAAATAAGAAAAAGAAGAAAGATAAGGAAATCGTTTGGAAGAGTATCACTTCCGTAATTTGGAATTCACGGTTGCGAAAAGAGAAATAATCAGATCTTAAGAGCTAACAAAATACTATCTCCTTTAGAAATCATGGCTCCGAAAATAGAGATAATCAGTACATAATAGCTAAGACGATATTGATATCTCATCCTGCAGTTGAACCCAGGCTTTCGGTTGAACAACGTGAAAAGGCTATTAATTATCCAAAGTCACAATCCCATACTCTCAGTCTTTTTCATCCTATTATCCGATGCACGAAACTCTGAAGTCACTGACGTTGCTTCGAATTTTCTATATGAGAACTGTAAAAGTCAAAAACACTGCACTTGTTTATCCTTTCATCGTCGCATGCGTGAACGATGAACTTTGACTGAAGAACATTTGTGTTAGCTATACAGGTCGGTCCTAAAGAGGAACAGAGAGAATTGTTGGGTAGTAATGCCACTCAGAAGTATATTTAGTTAAGGAATGTCAAACCTACATAGGCAACAAAACACTTGCCAATGGCATCACTAACTTTCTGATGCATCCACTGTGTAACAGCAGCTTTTAGTTTAAAAAAGCAAGAAAATGTATACAGAATGTAAAACAGACATTTAAGTTTAACCAAGATTCACGAAAATTAAAGGGAAATATGAAAGGTACCTCCTATTTGTTCTTCATCACAGGAAATGCAACTTAGGAAAAGTATTAGGCTTTTAAAGTGCTTTTTCCTACATTTCAGATGCAATTTTTTTGACTGTTTGAGCAGTTTCATAACTTCGCCTTACACTATTTTTTTCAGTCTTCAAAATTAAAACTGAAAAACCAAAGTAGGTATGCCTTTCGTGAATTTGTGTTAGTCAAGTCTCCAATAATAATTTACGTATCTCCAGCTTTATATATTAAATTGTTTTATCAGATTTTCCTCTTTCTTTGAAGATCTGTAAAAGAATAAAAAAACGTAATCGACAGATTCTTTATTACAGGGAATGCACAAATTTCCCTTTGTGAATGAAGACGAAAAGGTTCCCATAGCGTGGAAGATTTTAGTGACTGTTATCAAGACAGCAATAAATCATGTTCGGAGAGTTACACATCGAGAAGAAAACTGGTTTTTTGGTGAAAATGATTTTCGAATCATTTTCCATTCACTTTCTCACAACCAATTCCTTTTATTGGCAAAACGATTCTAGTGCTTCAGTTAAATTTGTGAATCTTTCACCCTCTCTCTTGCCTTTTCTTTTCTTTTCTGATTTTACGTCAACCCCAAAATAAAAACGCAGATACTTCTAAAAGAAAGTTTTATCGCCTTCACCACGATCTTCTTGAGCCCACCCCCTCCTTCTCCCTTCCACGTGACTAAGAACGGAGCGTTTGATAAATTCTTCCATTGCTAAAATAATAAACTCCGTTGTGCGTTAGAATCTTATCTTTGATGCCTGTAATGCTTTTTGGCTGTTGCGCGGATAAGCAGCTCCAGCGAAGCAGATAAAACCCTCTTTTAATGGACTAGACGACAATGAGTAATAACCATCAATAAGGGTGTGGGCATAGAACTTTGTAGATGACGAGCATCCAATACCGAAGATTAACTACTTAGACTAATGGCGCAAAATATCAGAAATGGTTTATCACTTGACAAGGCTTCATCTATATCGTTGGCTCCTGAAAAGATAGCTTAACGTTAATGAACAAATTAATGTTCTATTTAGAGTATTTTAAAATTGAAGATAGTAGGTAGTGAATCTAAAAATCGCAGAAGAATTAAAGTGAGATACAAATAATAAGAATCTACAGGAATTTATGCCACACGATTTTGTTGGGTCAATTAAATGTACATGTGTCAACAAGTCAAAGGGTATCAAGCCAGTTAGTAGAGAAAGTTGCAATGCAGAGTGCCTGAGTTGAATTTCCAGTTGGACGCCTGGTTCTATGGTTCTGATTATTTTCTTTTCTATTAGGTTACAGGAAATCTATATTCTTGTAATCAAAGCCATAGAAAAGAAAATCCGATCATATTATAAATACTTTCCAATGCCCTGCACCATCTGCGCTATGTACACATTGTCCACCACGTTAAGTGGCTTTCCCCATCATTTCAACTTGCGTCGGAACCAAAGGCGTGGGTTTGCACTATGTCTTGAAGTTCACTGATTTCGAAAGTGATGTTAATGTTTTTGCTTTGAAATTTCTTCATCAGGTGTCCCACCACATACTTGCACCACGACCTTTAAAGAGTTTGTCGGTGAATGTAAATTTTGGTGTTCCTTTCGACGACGATCCTTTCCCCAAAACGTAATTTCCATCATATACATTTAAACTATTACTGACAAAGTGCATGCTTTTTGCAGTACACCTTGATTTCTATTCGCTTTAAAATGACAAATTTGCTATATGCTTTGCTAACCGTGTGGACTGGAAAATGTGGTTCAGGTTATTTTCAATTGTCACTACTGTAATCTCATTCATACTTAGCAAAAACACAAGTATTGGGAAACTGCTCGCCACCAGTTGGCAGTGATGAGTCACTGCTGGCTGAAATCTGCCGCGTACGGCATGGAAGCGGACCATTGATGGCAGCTATTCATGGCCTTGCAGCATCGCCGTGAATTGCGGGCCTCCAAGCTAGTGCCACTAGTGGCCCGTTACTGGCAACCAAATCAATCCCAACACGACGTAGAAGCAACGGAACTGCGCATGCCATCAGCAGAAGCAACACGTGCTGTGTCTCCCGTGGTACCAATTAGTTAAAAACGAAACTATCGCCATCGTGTTATTTTAGTGGATGTTAAGAAGAAACAGCCATATGTAGAGAGGCAAATTAATTTCCTAATGAAATGTTACGTCGACGAAGATTATCATCGGAAGAAAAATATATAAATAATTATTAATGAATTGTAATAAATAGGCAAGTACTCTAATGTGCGTATTTATAGAAACTCATTTCGTACTAAAATTCCTGCACTAACACACAAAGAATCGAGAATACATATTGCCATGAAATACACCCACTCCATTCCCCTGAATAACAAGAAATAATTTCTGCGTAATCTTTCGTTTTAACATGCCCTAAACCGCTTCAAACAAAAGTCTTGGAAAAACATTAAAAAGACGTTATGTTGGTAAAAAAATAAGAATTATACGCGTACAAAAATTATCAATTATTTAAAAAAAAAACGTTATGTGGATATAATGTACTCATCCATGGGTTGAATACGCAAAATTGGAGGAATTCTCTATTAAAAATAACTACAAGTAAAATAAAATATCTTTCCTCTTTAGAACAAATGTAGCTTCAGACCGCGGAAAGGAAAGAAACAACGTTATAAATGTAACAGGATGTGATATGAACGGGTAAACATATTAATTAAACAATCGCTTTTCAAGACCACAAGGACAGCACAGAATTTTGGAAAGCGCCTTTAAATTGGTACACTTGTTGAAAATGAGTGAAGTTCCCTTAAGGTAAATAAAAACAATCGTTACGTTGAAAAATAAATTTATGATACCTCGCAATATTGTAAAAAATAAGTAAAATACCTCGCAATATTGTAAAAAATAAGTAAAATACCTCGCAATATTGCAAAATTAAAAACAGAACCCTTCGTTTCACATTGCGCAGAAAAGAGGCTCAAATTCAAGCGAAGAGTAGTGCGTGGTAAACTAGTGTAGTTGCTAGAGAGCCGGCTTCACAAGCAGGCTGTCGTTGGTCCGTTTCCAGCCGGATCCAAGAGGGCGTTTTTCAGGAACTTCTCAGAAAATTTCGCCACCGCCGTTCCCGCATGCACAAGTTTCGTAGGAGAAAAAAATTAGTTGTGCGTTTGGGAAACTACGGGTTTTTTATTTTTTTTATGGTTACTATTGGGAAACTGGCGGACAAGATTCGGCTAACCATCAGTTACGTCACGTGATTGCCGGCTGCCACTGCCGGGAAATTAGCGAACTACATTAGCTAGACATCATTTATGGCATATGCTTGCAGAGCCACTTAAGGGCCGCTTTTGGTAGCCACTGCCTGTGTTGGATAACTAATGTTCTGGCATATGACCACTAATGGGGTGCCAACTGTTGGCCAGCTGCTGGCCTGAATTGCTGGCTCATGTGGTTGCCCGCCGGGGCATTTGATTGACGGTTGGGCAGCGGCAACGTGGTGTTGGGCCACTGATGGCACTTCTGGCTGGCAGTACTGGCTTGAGTGCTGGCTCAACAACATTGTTTTTGCTGGATACTGAGTGGGTAAACGGGCTTTCAATCGTTAGCTGGTTACTCTCGCTGAGAGACGCAGGTGCTTACATTCTATGTGAAAGATGCTGAACTCATGCCATAAGTTTTCAAAATAGATGTTAAAAAAGCAGCTGATTTAATGCAAACTTGCCCTTATTTTCAAATTTTAGCAGTCCTGTTGTTGCAGCTCACCTGATAAATTTCGTAGTTGTATTTCACGACAACACAATGTCGTAAATTTAGAACAATGAATCGATCAGAAGACCCTAAAGAAACATGACAGAAGTCTGTTTTGCTTTTTCTTTGTACAGAGAAATTGCAATGGCATAACGTAGTCAAAATTAATGGAATTCGTGGATCTACCCCGTACCGAAGGAGAGAGCATACGCGCGTTATTTGGAAATAACTTAGTATTCTGAAGAGAAAACACTGGTAGCTGAGAAATTTCCACAGTTAGAAAGTGTCATGGGGTTAAGTAAATCCACTTCCGTCTGCATGAGGAATAAAGCTATTTGCTTGTTAGATTCAATCGCTGCTACCTAACAGCGAGAAAATAAACGAAAAAAAAAGGACGAACGACAAGACGATAAAAAGGAACTGAGTTTTCCACAAAAATAAAATAAAATGAGTTGAATGATTTCTTTACCAAGATGAAATCTTCAGAAACTCAATTATGTTCAGATATTTCAAAAACAGAAAGAAATATAAACATATTTGGTCAAATAGCAGAGTAAAATCAAGATTATTTTAGAAGAATGATATAACTCTTCTAAAAACTACTACGATTTACTTCGTTCACAAAACGGTGATATGGTCCATGGTTAAGCAATTTTTACTTAAATATATGAGCCAGAAGAGCGGGAAACAAAATTTTATTAGATATGAACAATGTATCAAAGATTCAAACGCACTACGTGTTTCGTCTTTACGAAGAAACATTGTGCTACCATACATTTTGACATGCTGTTTTTCTAAAAGTAGCTTTTCTGGAGAATGATCTTTTGTAGCATTACGAAATACATCGAAATCTACTAAGTTTATCGTGAGATGGGAAAAGTCAAACGGCCCTGTTCTTTCATAACTTAGGCCGGATTGTTTTCGTTTTTGTTTTGTTTCGGGGTTTAACTACCACCGTGAAAAACTGTAAGCGGTGTAAGCAGTCACACTTCCGTAATTTATGGTAACTTGTAATAGAGAAAGGCGACAGCCAGTACCGTAAGATAAGCACACGGCCACTCATCTATGATTCGAACCCAGGCCTACTCAGATGAAGGGGACACAGCAGCCTAGAATCATGAACTCCTGAAACGTTTGTAAACAGCTAATTCTGGTATTTGTTTCTTTAAAATAATTGACCGTCTGATGTACAATAATTATTTCATCTTCAGACATTCACATTTTGCATACCTACCTGGCCTTGACGTTTAATGTAAACACCGCTGATCCGGTCATATCGCGAAACTCATTGTCTACTCCAACTTTTCTCCTTCCAATGTTATTCTGATGACAACAAGACTTTTTAGACACTTTAATGATTCGAAGTGAAGAAGTGATTGCCCATCCGGACGACCTGTTCGGGTACCGCGTGGACTGAGTAAAAGAAAATTAAGAGATTTACTACTTCAGACCCTCTGGTGGTCGAGTGGTCTGAGGCTTTAGCCTTTAATCATTCGCCCGAGATGGGCTCAGATTCAGCTCCCGGATGAGCCATGAGTGGTGTTATTTTCCAATGAATCTGACTCTTTCCAATTCCGGGATCCAGTGTCTTTAAATTAGGAACAGCAGACAGTTATTAACACTCAGAGATGTTGATAGTGATAATTGAACCAGGAAACAAAAATAACTACTTTAGCTACATCCTTTCTTGTCAAGAAAATTAACCATTCTTAAGTAAACTTTTTATTGACAAAAAAATGGTACCATGTGACACATTTGTATGGAAAAAAGTACTGCTTCATCAAATGTTAAGGATCTTTAACTATGCCGCAGGTTGTTTATTTAGAACAGAAATGTGGAGCGAGGGTTTATTTTGCCAAAGAACGCTTAAACAAAGGATATTAAAATATATAAAGTTGGGACCTGCCAAGAGCAACTGCATCCAATGAAGGACGTACTTTGCTGAGGTGTTGCTCATTATGCTCGCATAAAAGATGGTGAAACTATTAACTGCAAACGCTATTCATAACAACCGCACAAATTAAACAAGAAATTGTAAGCTGTATGAACAAGACAATGTTCTGGGATTCAAAAAGGTGCAATCTTCGATCAGGGTATAAGGAGTCTTGTGATCATAGTTTCATTTCATGTAGACATTTTTATTATCGTCATTATCACCCCGCAAAGGCGATCAGAAGAAAGCGGAGAGGATTAAGGCGACCAGTGCTTTTCGACTGTATGTTGTTGCACTTGGCGATTTTTTTGAGAAACGTACTAGCGAAGGGCTTTCTTTTCCGAAGCGGAGAGTGACTCGGAAATCTGTAAAAGTTACTCTTTCTTGTATGATCTATGTATGGCGATATAAATTAATACGTTTTATTTTTCTAGGGAATGATGATTACTTTTTGATATTGCTGGGTGAACAGTTGATGAATGCCTAAGTTAATGAATGTTGTGGAGACGCGACAGCGCGTACTACACCAAGGAGGCCCAAAGTCTTACGTGCGCCGTGAACACAATATCACCATAAACAGAGATGCGATGAACATCCAACCAAATCAGGAGCAATTCAACTAGATTCACTACAAAATAAGCGGCTTCCGTTATTCACCAGACAAAGCACCTACTGATTGATATATAATTTATGACTACTATAAGCTTGTGGTGTTAAGATAGAATAAAATTAGCAACTTTTCTCACAATAAAATGTTTATTATACATCGACTATAGTTTCGCAGAACGTTTGGATCGGCATCCTCAGGACGAATAAAGCGTAAACATTCAATTCATTCTGATTGTCGTTTTTTCAGTTCTTTGAGGAACCGTCTTGTTGATGAAAACTGGATGTGGTCAAAAATGTACTTATGACATTCCCGATTTCAAACCAGCAGACCTTTTAGAAAAGCAGGAACCAACAATTGGCAAAATTCTATAATTACATAAGAAAAAATTCCAAAAAAATTGTGTTTGGTTTCTTCATTTGAAAAAAAAAAAAGGATCTGGCACTGCAAATCCACTTCTATCCAAACTTCTGATTTACTAAGCGCCTACTTCATGACCTTCAATTACTTATGACAGTCTAGGTCGTTTTGAACTCATCTGATTGCTGATAGCGGTCTATTATGTCTATTAAGTTTCGAGTCATGAGTGTTATACCTGTCTTGCGGAGCTGGTTCTGTTCCTTCCCCCAAAACAAAGAAGAAAAAGAAAAAAATGGATAGGCGAAGAATGGAGTTATTAGCAGAAAGATCGACAGAGTCATGAACATATTTCGGAAGACTTGAGCTCTACTCATAAATTAATTAATGCTTTGGCATTTAAATTCCAGGATTATTGAATGAGAGCACTAGTCGGGTTTTCTTAAAATGATCAGCTGTGACAGTCACCCTGTGACAAAGCTGTTTAGCACATTAGCTTCTAAAGAAAAGCGCAAAACTTCTAGTCTTCAGTGAGATATGAGTATTGCTTTTGATCTTGGGTTCTGTACTTTTCCGTGCTTAAAATCAGTATCTTGTATTTAGTTATGGCTCTTCCTAATCGTCTTTGATCTTGAGAGCAGTTACTTAATAAAAAGAAAGAAAGAAAATTCAGTTTTTAGCTATGACATTTCAGTAACTTATATACCTGATAATAATGTTATCCAACTTAAATTCCAATATCCATATGTGTCTAAACCTATTAAAGGAACGAAAACTACCCCTACCCCATTTCTTTTCCTCTGAATCTGTTTGTGGCCTTTGATATCTCGCTTTCCGTTGCAAATCTCACTATTTTGTTCATTTAACCATACCTTGCGTTTTCCATTTATCTTCTTTTTTTCTTTTTTTTTCTGCGTGGTGCTTTTTATTGTCTATTTTCTTTTCGAACTATAAAATTTTCCCGTTTTTGATTCATGTGAACATTTACTTGTTTTACTTTGGCATTTCTTTCAACAGAGAGTAACCTGTTTTTCCCCACAAAGTAATTTCCAGGACAACATATTTGTTCTTCCAGTTACTGGAATTTTTTCTGATTGTTTCATGTTTAATGTCTTTGTTATTCTAGCGTGTGTTTATTTTGAAAGAATAAATCGGTTACTTCTACTCACCTCTTAGAGTGTGACGCTTGTGAATACTTTATTTTTTATGTTCAAAAGCAGCACAGAAGTTCTGTGGTTTAAGATTTGCTCATTTTTAAGTATAAGTACTTTTGCACTTAAAGAACTGCATCCATGATTTGAAGAAATTACTTGAATTTACAGATTTATAACAGCTTAACGACGTATGTTTCATATTTTTGCATAATGTCTTTCCAAATGCATCATTAAAAAACAGATACTTTTTACAAACTGTCGTTTAAATGTTTTGTTACGGTTTTTAGTACGTATCTAATTTTTTTTATCTTAAGAAGAATACGACCAAGCTATTTTTCGGATGTAGTTAATTCATCCTTTGACAAAACGTCTGATTAGCATGAACATCTATTTCAAAACTGACATTTGGGTTTTTTTCAGGTTTCCTTACTTTCTTTGTGTTGTTTTCTGGCGGTTATTCCAACTGCCGCAATCCCTTTACAATATTCGGCGCCGTTGACATCATACTGAAAGTGGAATTTGAAAATTAATACTCAAGAGACGTATATAGTGTATTAAATCCGTTTATTTTTGTGGTGTAATAAGCTTACTACACTACAAAAATAAGCAGATTTAATGCGCTATATGCGTCTCTTGAGTATTCATAGTATGGTGTATTAATAATTACGTTGGAAACTAATGCTTTCCTTCTGGCTTCACATTTATATTTGCAAAGTTTGTTATTTGCGATTTGTTGCGGCCGCATCTTTCTTTCTTCAATTTTATTACAAGCCCTAGAACATCTTGTGGAGCATTGGTTTCTACTTAGTGTTTTGGATCAACAGAATTCGCTGCATGTTGCTGTGCACTTTTACATTTATTTTCGTTTTCTGGTGTGTTTGACTTCGGTAAAATGTCACTTTGCTCTCCGACACTTCCATGCCATAAAATAAGCAGATAGTTTTTACTCCTTTTATATAATGTGCTACTATCATTATGAATTTTTATTACTTTAATTGTGCATGTCTACTGTTCTTGTGCATTGCATCTTTAACAGAATAACAATGACAAGGAAAACACCAGATATCAATTGCTGGTATGTAATATCTGGAAATACTGCAAATGTTAAGCACCGGGAAGTAACTGAATTCTTAATGAAATAAGGCTAACTCTTCAGGCTAAGATTCATATAATTTGATGCTTCCGAAACCGCTTTCAAAGATTTAAGGGAAACATCACAGCATTAAGATGAATCGTAAATTGTGAATTGTTTCACAGGTTTCATGTTAAAGGAAAATTTCTGTTGTCTCAGGTTAACTTATCCATGCAAACAAAAGAACAGAGTAACGATTATATGTTCATGAACTACTTTTTAGTAAATCTATTGAAAAAAGTACATGCTTATAGAATAACCTTTTCCTTTCGCCCGTAGAAATTTCAGAAATTCGTTTTGCATCAGATCACGCTAGCCATATGTATGATCACGACGTTGCGTGAACTATCAAATTTCTGTGATTCGCAGTGTTGCCGTCATGGGGCCTAAATTTATTTTTATATTCGGCCCAATATCTACACTTCTAAATGCCAAACTGAAAAGTTTCATTTGTATTCGATAACTTGAACAAGAGAAAAACTGAGCATGTTTTGTGTGAAACAAATCTCTACAGCTGAATGACACAAAACTATGTTTCTGTAAGACAAGTACATGTGTATGTGTATTGAATTCTGTATTTCTGCTTTTTAAAACGCCGGATCTAAAAAATCATTTTTGTGTACGGTGATTACGACTTAGTTGCTTAAGGCTTCTTGGAACTTGTTCTCATATAAAATACTCCTGCTAGCAAGAGGAAGTTCAGCAGGAGGAAAGTTTTTTTAATTCAATGCTTCAGACTGGATAAATTATTTTGACTCTTGTTAGATATGATCATGTCCAAATAAAATCTCATTAACGGACAAAGGTAGTCGCGGTACATCAGAATTTGGAACTATAGCCGAGGTTCTAAAGGAACTTAAAAAACAATATCTAAAAATTAACTTTTTTGATTTGCAAAATTTATCGCCACTTGGCTTACAGATTTTCGTTTGATGATATCCCAACGTCTACATGTCGATTTGAAAAATATTCTTTTATGTTGGCTATCTCTAAACCACGGTCAATATTAGCTACATAATTCAGATTTCCCAGCTGCACTATTGTTTGATTTGTGGGCATAACAACGCATTTGCGCATAATAACAGTACAACTGTGCTTTTGAAAAATCTGCTTTCAAACTCTTTTGTCCGTTTAATGTAATAATCATCTTATTGGCTCTTCCTTCATTTTTTTTTTGCTGTAAGAGTTTTATGCATTTTTATGTGTTCTTTTTCCATACGTACTACTAATATATATATATTTTAAATACTTATCCATTCTAAAATATCCCCAAATATCTCTGCATTCATTTACAAATAAAAAAATGTCAAAAAGTGTGTTTTGTATGAATAAATTATTTTACCCTAGAGCATTCAAATTTACATTTAGAAATAACATTCCTGCTGGAAGACTTAGCGACGATGATCATTACTACAGTGCTGCACTTGATCTTCAGTTTTACGACATGGTCTCACTTCCTAGAAGTGAGAATCGTTACGAACGTACTGAGTACTGCGCTAATCAATACGTAAAGAGATGCCGACGAACCAAAGCTCACACATCGAAGAAGTCCGTGGATGAAGAGAAATCCTTTTTGTCAATGCGTTAGCAAAGTGCTTCAGGTCCATAATAATGCCCTCTCCTCTTTGCCAAGGTCATTACTTCCGTTTTATTAAAGCTCCTGGCGAACTCATCTGAAAACGACTTAATGCACAGTGTCCATTAGCCAGCCAAGAGGGTGGACTGACATGACTGTAGTAAAAATGTTGTTCTGAAGGCCTATACTAACGTCATAAGACGACTAATGGAAAATCTGTAGAGTTCGTAAACTTGAGTTTTCGCAGTTGAAAGAAGCGAGGCTTTATTGTATTGTGATGACATTTTATTTTAGCCATAAAATTACTTCAAAAAGACATGACATTTTATTGAAACTTGTTTGGATGTTCTACCATTAGTGGCGAAATAGATGTGCTGTGATGAAAATTTTCTTCTCATAATAAATATCGATCGCTTCTTTTTAAAGACGTACACCGGGTATCTATTTCCCTTTATCAGACACTTGTTATTAAGAAACCTTCATGAGAGCTGCAACATTTTAAATATGATTTTTGTAGTCAAACTGCATTAAGAAGATGAATACGGCCAAATCATTTCAAAGCATTCAGATTTCGCAGCTGTGTTACTGCGATGATAATACTGTGATGCTTGGGAAAGGCAGTGTGTTCTTAATAAAACATATTACATGGTCGAGTCACATTACTGTGACCACCAGCTAATATCCAGAGTAACCGCCGTGTGCAGTGCAGAGAGCAGCTAGACGGGCTGGGAGTGACTCAATAAGGTGCTGGGAGGTGTTCACAGGTATGTGGAGCCATGCTGACTCCAGTACATCTGACAGATGCTGGAGGCTGCGTGGTGGAGGATCCATAGAACGAACAACACGATCGAGGTAGTCCCCCAAATGCTGAATTGGTTTTAAGTCTGGGAAATTAGGGGGGCCAGAGAAGTACTTTGAAGTCTTCATCGTGCTCTTCCAACTACTCTCGGACATTTCTAGCTGTGGGACACATCGCATTGTCGTTCTGGAAGATCCCATCAGCCCCAGGGAAGACAATCAGCATGTATGGGTGTACGTGGTCTGCAAGGATGGTTTCATAACAAATTCGTTCCATAGTGCCTTTCACAGGTATGGGTGCATCCAGGGAATACCACGAAAACATTCCCCAGACCATAACGCTGCACTCACCAGTTTGTGTTCTTCCAGCAACGGTTGAAGAGTGTTTGTTCTCGGATGTTTCTCACTTTATACGCCAACGTCCATCCGTTCGATGAAGCAGAAACCGTGACTCATCGGAGAGGGCAATCCTTTGCCAATCATCGGAGGTCGAATTCTGATTTTCCGGTACAAATGTAAGCCTTTTCTGCCGATGCACCTTCGTTAGCATAGGTGCAGTGACCATCCGTCTGCATCGGAGCTCCATACGCAGTAGGGTTTGCTGAACAGTCGTTTTAGGCACACTTCCCGTAGCCCCCTGATTCATTCGGTCAGTGAGTTGCTCCACTGTAGCGTGTTAATCAGCCCTCGCGCACCTTCACAGCCGACGTTCACTTCTCATATCAACGGCACGTGGTGCTCCTCACTTTTCACGTTGTTTATTCGCAGTGGTGCCATTTCTCCAATCACGATATACTTTAACCACAGCAGCACGCGAACAGTTCACAAACTGCGCTGTTTCAAAAATACTCCCACCCTTGGCCCGAAAGACGATTATTATCCCTTTTTGCAAATTTGATAAATCGCTCCTTTTATCCATGACAGCAACGAGTTACATGCTTTTCAGAATGCCTACCTTCCAAGCCAGCTCACGATACGTGCCTTCATTCATTGGCTACGCGCTGTTGACGTCAAAGGTAGGAAGTGGTAGCAATAATGTGACTCGACAGCGTATTTCTATATGTGAATTCCGTCATTGCTGAGATAACCATGAATATATTTATTTAAATTATGGGGAAGCTCAGAAACATCCTCTAACTTCAGAGAAATTAATTTTATGTTTTTCAGCATGTAACGAGTAAACGACTAATTCTAAATCTTGGATTTCAGCAAAACACATTTTGAGAGTTCATGAGGTTTTTTTTCTTAAAACTTAAAGAGTAAAATACATTGAAGGAAAACAAAACTGCTCAGCACTCAAGAGCAGAATGATGAAAGGCTAGCAAAAAAATGTGATCAGGTAATCGTACGATAAAGTGTGGTATTGATCTACAGTGTTTTGTCTAAACATGCATGTGACCCTCAAGATAGCCTTTGCTTGCACAAAAAATCAAAAGCTATGATATTTTATGTTCTTTTTCAGCAAAAATGCTTTATAAAATCAGGCGTAGTCGAATTACTGTAACTGGTGCTATTCACAGTTTTCGGATATTTTGAAATCCGGATTTTTTGTATCTGAGTAATTAAAATATCCCGCCATTCGAAATACACTGACGGAAAAAAAATCCCAACACCACGAAAAAATAGTTGTAGAGGAATAAAATGGCTGCAATACACATGTATAGGTAACATATTTAATCGATTAAGGTTTCAAGATCACAGCTTAATGTAAGCGCGAGAAGAGCCATTTTAAATGTGAAAGGCTGGTACATTAATAACCGGTGTAACCGCCAGAATGTTGAATGCAAGCACGCAAACGTTCATGCATTGTGTCGTACAGGTGCTGGATGTCAGTTTGTGGGATGGAGTTCCATGCCTGTTGCACTTGGTCGGTCAATACGGGGACGGCTAATGCTGGTTGGAGGTGACGCTGGAGTTGTCGTCCAATAATGCCCCATACGTGCTCGATTGGTGAAAGATTTGGTGATCTAGCAGGCCACGGCAACATGTCGACACCCTGTAGAGCATGTTGGGTTACAACGGCGGTATGCGGGCGAACGTTATCCTGTTGGAAAACACTCCCTGGAATGCTGCTCATGAATGGCAGCACAACAGGTTGAATCACCAAACCGACGTACAACTGTACCGTCAGGGTGCGTGGGATAACCACGAGAGTGCTCCTGCTGTCATAGGAAATTGCTCCCCAGACCATAACTCCAGGTGTAGGTCCAGTGTGTCTCCGCCGCAGACAGGTTGGTTGCAGGCGCTCACCTGGCCTCCTTCTAACCAACACACGGCCATCACTGGCACCCAGGCAGAACCGGCTTTCATCAGAAAACACAACAGATCTCCACTCCGTCCTCCAATGAGCTCTAGCTTGACACCACTGACGTCGCAAACGGCAGTGGTTTGGAGTAAGTAGAATGCACGCTACAGGGCGTCTGGCTCGGAGCTGTCCTTCAAGTAACCAATTTGTAACCGTTCGTTGTGTCCCTGTGGTGGCAACTGCAGCTCGAATTGCTGCCGCAGACGCAGTACGATGCGCCACGGCCATACGCCGTACACGGCGGTCTTCCCTCTCAGTAGTGCCACGTGGCAGGCCGGTACCCGGTCTTCTTGAGGCAGTACCTTCCCTTGACCACCCCTGCCAACAATCATGCACAGTGGCTACATTCCTGCCAAGTCGTTCTGCAATATTGCGGAACGAAAATCCACCTTCTCGTAGCTCTATTACACGACCTCGTTCAAACTCCGTGAGCTGTTGATAATGGCTTCTTCGTCTTCTTAAAGGCATTCCTGACTAACATCAACACCCTAAGTCGAATCTCAACGATAACTAACGCTCACGAACGTTGCAGCGCGTATTTACAGCAAACCTGCTTTGCATGTTCCGAGGGGCGCTACTAGCGCCACACGTATGCGCCGAGCGCGAAATTTGCATAGACGTCATCTTACAGATGTACTCTCACCGCCTACCAACTGTCGTTTATCTAGCACAACCCCTTCTTGGTGTTGGGATTTTTTTCCCGTCAGTGTAGTTAGTCGGGTTTTAAAACCCTAATGTCCAGATATGTGTAAACCTATTATCCGGATAAGGAAAGTCAGGTTTTTAAAACCGAAGTATTATTCGGATAGCAAAAACTAAAAGGCGAAAATTCTTATTTCAATTCTAAATCTTAAAAGAGGAAGATACCTGTCAGTAGATTCAAAATCAGTGTAAAGAATGCCTCTCGCTTGTTCGGCGTGTTTTCTTTCTTAAAACTGTAGCTCTAAAAGTGATTCTGATTGTCTTGGGGTGTTGATTTGTTTTTCAGATTTGTTTTCTTTTTTCAGTAGAAGGGGTTAAAATTTTGCGATCTTGAATGTCAGATTAAAAATATAAGAACACTTTGTTCATTACCTGATATTCATTTATTTATACGAATACGCAGTTGTATCAGTTTTGTAGTATTGAGCATGTACACTAGTTTCTTGTACTTCCATGAAAGTTAACACAGGTATTTGCTAGAGCCGTTTCACGCGATCCAGTCCTTAAAATGTATGATGTTTTGCCGAACCCATGCCAAACATTTCGGAAGGGAAAAAATCTTTGAAGGAAAGAAAAAAAGGAAAGGAAACGAAATGTTGGTTGCATATTATTACTGTAGGCTTTAACTAAACTCAACTTATGCTACATTGGGGGTAAGCGTCCAAGTTGGAACTTCCATTGGATGTAAAGGAGTTCATTATCTGATATTCATTTATTAATACCATTACACCGTTATACCAGAGAGGATACCATAAAGATCCAGAGGGAAATTCAGCACACAGTAGCAACAAAGGAGTCAGAATTTCCCTCAGGTATTCGATCTTCATTCACCAAGTGGACTAAGCCTAAAACAATAGTAGTCCGTGTTACATACACTGGTGTGCAAAAATTAAGGACGAAGAGGAGAAATTAGCATAACAGCGGAATGAGCAGGCAGAACGGACCGAAAGACCACTCGGGAGATAAACTAGGGTCCGGTACCGTAATGCATGCGCATATATGCAGCATGACATGGGGGGAGGGGGAGGATTGTCGGAAGGGTATAAACCACACGGGCGGTGTACTCTCAGCAATTCGGTGAAAGCTATTGCACGGTGTACATCGGTTTGAACGACGTCGAGTTGCTGCCACCTTGTCATATGGCCAACAGGCAATCCAGTAGATGACATCTGGATGACTTTACCCGAGGTCGCGTCATTGGGAAGTTGGAAGAAGGTCGAAGTGCAACTAGTGTGGTTGAGGAGTTCGGGATCGCTCACAGCATCGTTTCACGAGCTTGGAGAGCATTTCAAACGACAGGAACAGCTGTCCGAGTGTTTAGCAGTGGTCATCCACATGCAACCACGGCGGAGGACAACCGGTATATTGTCCAACAGGCCAGAAGAGAGAGACGGCAGACAGCGGGAGAAATCGCAAGGCACATGCAACACACAACTGGACGTCCGTTATCGCGTTTTACCGTGGCCAGGAGGCTGCACAAAGGTGGTCTATTTGCATGACGACCAGTACGGTGTGTGCCTTTAACGCCTGCTCATCGGAGACGGCGGTTTCTGTGGGGGCCAGGAACACAAGAACTGGACACATCAGCAATGGGGTCGAGTTCTCTTTGCGGATGAGAGCCGAATTAGTCTGACGAGCGATTCTGGACGTACACACATCTGGAGAGAGCAAGGAACACGCAATCACACCTCCAACATTATCGAAAGGGACAGGTTTGGAGGTAGCGGAGTTCTCGTTTGGGGGGTATCATGCTTGGTAGCCGTATTGACCTTCACATCTTCCAAGGAGGCTCAGTCACTGGTGTCTGCTATTGCACCGAGGTTCTCCTGCCTCACGTGCTTCAGTTTAGCGGTGCTGTGGGTCCTGAGTTCCTCCTCATGGACGACAACGCTACACCTCATCGTACAGTGGCTGTCGCAGAGCTGTTGGAGAGTGAAGAATTTCAACGCATGGATTGGCCCGCAAGGTCCCCGGAACTAAATCCAAGCGAACACGTGTGGGACCTTCTCGGGAGACACTCGGCAGCACGTCACCAGCCTCTAGCAACGATTCCGCCGCTGCGATTGGTGCTGCAAGAGGAATGGGCTACCATGCCTTAACAGCTCCTTGACAACCTCATCCTCAGCATGGACAGACGTTGTAAATCCTGCAACGCAGTCAGGGGTGATCATATCCCCTACTAAAGACTGGATTTTTCTTGGCAGCCGCCTGTCAAATGGACGTTTCTGTCTTCTGTCCAGTTGTGCTCGAAGCTACCTTTTCAATAAAGTGCCTTTGTATCCTTTGGTTTCCTTGTTTGGATGGTTTTTCTCACTTGTCCCATATTCTTACATCTTGGGGATGTTATGGTATGATTTAAGTCGATGTGGAGCACTTCTGCTCGACGTTACATTCGAAAAACCATCTCGTCCTTAATTTTTGCAAGCCAGTGTAGTAAAATCAATCAACCGGAAAGATTTTGTGTCTTCCTGCAGCAATAATCTAAGTTGTACTTCTTTATTTCAGATCTAGTAAGTTACAGCAACATTATCCAGGGCAATGTATTTTTTAGTTAAATGAACATTTAAGTTGGGTATGAGACATTCTTTGACAACCTGGATATCTGTGTTCATCGAACATCACAGTTGTGTTTTAGGCTTGTTATTGTCAAAATCTGCAAGAGTAGTAATCTAAAACTGTTGCAATGAGATACAGCAAAATCACCTAATGCTGTATTTATGAAAATATGCAATACATTCTCGTGGTGACAGCGTGGAAATGCTTTTTACTAATCCATTGCAATAGAACAGCAGAATAACAGTATGATGCAAAATACGTAACTAGCTGATGGATCACAAAATTCATGAAATGGTGCTTAAAATATTAACGTGATTCGTATCAATGCGTTTTAAACATAAGCTGGAAAAGCACTTAAGAGAAAGAGCACGTAATAGAAGCATCTTCTGTTCTCATCTTACAAACCCAAAACGTAATACGCGAATTATTTCCTCCATTATAACTTCCATGAATTCCAAGAAGGGTTTTTTAAGTTTTCAATTTCTGAAAGATTATGTTTTTACCTAATCCTACTTTCCAGGGCACTTAATACAAGCACACTAAAGGTTTTACTGGAAATTCGAGCTATATTCGGCACATTTTAAAAATTATGTAAATAAAATATTTTCTGCTTTTTTAATCGGTAATGCCTCTCTTCATAGTAATTATGATACAAATACAGACAGTATTACTTTGACCTCAAAGAAATAGTGATTTAGTAATTAAAAGTGTAGATGAATGCCAACTGTAATAAAATATTGACTGCAATTTTCTCATTGAAAAACTGCAGTACGGTAACTTATTTGAGGCAATTTTACACTGCTGGCCACCCAAAATGCAACACCAAGAAGAAAGATGGCCTGAAATTCGCATCATACGTCGCCCGCGAGAGTACATGCAAACGATTAGCATTGCAGGGCATATGAATATCATGTGTGCCCGGCACGCCTCCGAAAAGCACTAAAAGAAATGTGCACAGAAGGCGGGGTGTAAGTAGTGGAAGTGTGTTGTGCTGCCGGACCTGTGCGTGAGAAGCTTCCTGATGCCTCGTCGCAGCATACGGCAGTCATTCCAGCACGTTTCGGGGGTCGACAGAGGACGAATAGTGGCTTATCGCGACAGCGGTTTATCGTACCGAAACCGCTGCCCGTGTGGGACAACATCGAGCCACAGTGAGGCAAGTATGGATTTGGTGGGTGCAAGAGGTACGGACGAACCGACGTGAGCGATTGTCGCAGTCGCGGCGCACCACCAAACGAGAGGACCTGCATGTTGTGCGGCGGGCATTGACGGCTCGCACCGCCACATCACGAACGTTAGCGCAGGAATTAGGGTGTGTTGCGCAACAACCTGTGTCAGCACGTATCGTTCGATGTCGTCTGCAGGAGTGGAAGCCTCTAGCCCGGCGCCCCTTTCTCCGATTACTATTGACGTTACACCACCGGCGACTGTGGCGGCAGTGGGCCGTTTAACTCCGCAGATGGACTACGGAATGGCACGACATTATCTTCTCCGACGAATCCCTCTTCTGCCTGCAACACTACGATGGTCAGATCCGCGTGTGGCGGTACCGCGGCGAGAGAATGTATGACGCCTGTATTATGCATCGCCATACCGGTCCGTCGCCTGGCGTTATGGTTTTGGGGGCAATTGGATATGACACCCGCACCCCTCTCGTACGCATCGCCGGTACACTCAACAGCCACCGCTACATCTCCGACGTTTTCGGAGCCTGTAGTCCTCCCTTACCTGCAGGACCTCCCAGCGGCCACGTTTCAAGAGGACAATACGCGTACGCACGTGGCACGCACCGTGCAACAATTCTTCACGGCCCACCAGGAGTCACTGCTGCCGTGGCCGCCTGTTCTCCCGATATATCGCCCATCGAACACTTCTGGTAGCTGATCGGCAACCGAGTGGCCCGGCAATCACCATCCGCGGCTACGCCTGATGAACTGTGGCAACCTGTGGAAGCAGCCTGGACCGACATACCCCAAGTCCACATCCAAAGCCTCTTTCGTTCGATACCGCGGCGTGTAGCGGCCGTTATTGCCAGCCATGGGGGCCACACGAACTACTGATGTCTGCGCGTTCCTCAAGTCGTACGAGCCTGTAAGCTCAATCGTTTCATCTTTGTATCTGTTGTTATGTGTCCAGTAAATCTGGCTTTGCTATCTCGTGTCCTTCTTGATGTTGCCTTTTGAGTGGCCAGCAGTGTACTATAGAAAAAGGGAGAGAAAAATGATTCTTAATTTGCTCTGTCTTTTCTCAGTAAACAAAAACCTTTTCTAAAGATCTTTTTGTAAAAATGAGACGTGGAAAGATCCTAAATTAATATAAAATCATGTTTTTGAGATATAAGGTAACATTAAATATTTCTGACTTTTGTTTATTTAAGTTCTTTTGTTTTGGCAATCCGTTTAGTTAAATAGGTGGATAGATCCTTTGTTTAAGACAAACTTCACTGAAATACATAACTTAGACAAATACATAAAACGTAAGTACACAGTACCGTGTACAAGTAGCAATGTTTATGCCTCATGAAATTAAAAGATATGGTACAGTTTACTTATTTCGAAAGTCAAGAATGAAATAAGAACAAAACAGATCACGACGAAGTCTTGGGTGAATTCTGATTAGCGCAACCTCAGAACAACCTCATACGATGGCGTAATTTTACGTAAAGAAATCGCAATATACTTGAATAAATTAACACACCCGACAGAAAATTAGTCACCCGTGGCAGAATATACCAGATAACGGGTGACGACGCCTCTTGCCGTCACCCGTATCTGGTAAATTCAATAACAGCATGAATCCGGTGTGGTAGAGATTCCACGAGGTTGTGGATGTATTGCACATCGATTTGCAACCACTCGTGTGTCAATTGGTGTTGAAGTTCCGCCAGAGTACGTGGGTGTCTATTTTGGCGTTTCACCTTCTGTTCCAAATGATCCCACAGATTTTCAATAGAATTTAAATCGGGAAAATTGGCGGGCTGTCGAGGTGAGACAGTGCTGCTGATTGTTCGTTGTGCCACTCAGACACAGTTTTATCCCTGTGCACACAGCAAATGTCGCCTTGGAAGACAGGAGTGGCAATGTGATTCTGCTCCTGGAGATGTAGGGCAAAGGGCAACACTTCGTTATTCAGAGTGCGGAGGTAAGCATGCTGGTTCAATTTCATTGATACTACAACGAGAGGGCCCATTTGTTGGTACAAAAAACTTCCCCAAAACATCACAGAGCCCCCTCCAGCTTGAACAACACCTTCGACACAATCAGGATTAGGTGCTTCACTGGGCCTGCGATGCATCTTTTTATAATTAGAGTACAAACAAAAACGAGACTCATCAGACCAAATTATTCATTTCCAATCCTCAACAGTAAAGTTTTGGTGCCTTTGAGCCCATTGATAACGTGTGACTTTGTGACTTGCTGTTAAAATGGGCTTCTTCTGTGGTACTCAAGACTAAGTTCAACACACACTCTTCAGCACTGCACAAGACAGAAATTATCCTGTATACCATGTCAGTGATATTTATCTCTTAACAATGCTATCACGGCACCCACTGTGCAGCCAGTAACTTGTCTACTGTCATTTCTGTTAGGGGTGACTAATTTTTTGTCCGGTGTGCTTATACACTAAGCAGGTTATCTTAGTAAAGGTTCGCGTTTTTCAATGAGAAAATAATGTGCATATGAAAAATCGCAAATTCCCTATCCAGCCTGTAGAAGATGGGATATCCCGGAAATGAAATTGTAATTCATGTGACTTTCTAGTACAATATCATAAAAGCTCAAACTTAAATTATAATTTCAATTGGTCGTGTTTAAAGTTGTCGAGCAGAAAATGAAATTTTCAGAAGAGCATTCAGATACTGCGATATATTGCGAATGCCAATATACTGTAACGTTACTTAGTAAGATGATTACATGTGATTAATCTGATGTTTCCTTTCGCAGTAACCGACATTTTTTTTACATGTTTTGATTTGCATTTTGTAAATCTATTCACATTTTAAAGTCTTTTCAGCTTCGACGTATCGTTCCTCAATTTTTCGCTTCGAATAAATTTAAATGACGAATTTCATTTTCTAAACAAAGATTTTCTGTATCAATCCACATAATTTTTATCTGAGCTTCACAGTTAATTTCTTTGTATCGTCGTAGTCACGTTTAACAAATAGAAGATAGCAATGACAGAAACCTGGTGATTTTGATGATAAACATAAACGCCTCGAATCTCGGTTTTGTACTGTCTCCATGTTGAATGAAAGTATTTATTCTTCCAGCAACGTGGATTTATCTGCTAAAGCTCCCTCGCTTATAAGACATTCATCAGAAGCTCTGTAAGAGAACCAGACGTTAATTAAAAAATCAGGTTCTCAGCTTTTTCTCTTATCTTGTGTCGAGACACAATGCGAAGCCTGCATCAATAAACTCTTAATTTTGAGCTCCTATAAAAAATGTATCATTTCTCTTTTGCTTTGTAATAAACTTACCCTTCGCCGCATCAGAGTTAAAATGGATGTCATAAGTGTTTTCCCACTGTCGTGGAAAATTTTTTCGCATCTAATAAATTATTCATGTCCCTCGATTACGGACTGTCTTGGAGCATGCATCTTTTATGTACTTTTTGCATTAGCGGATTAAAATCATAGTTTGGGATTTGAGAAGAAAATATGATCACTGGAAAAGCAGCAACAGATGATGATGATAAAAAAAGTAAAAACAGTTCTTTTTTGCATTTATTTTCGCTTTTCCTGTTAGTGTTTGCTTTGTACGAATTTTGTGCAATGGCTCTGTTATGAATTTCGAAGAAAACTATAGCGAAACATTTTTCAGTTTTGAACAAATTCATGTGTATGTCTAAAATACGTGTTTATCACAGGAAATTATTCACGGAATTATCCGCAAATATTTTAAAACTAAAACTAAAACTACTATATGTAGAAAAGGGATGAGGAAAAATCGACAAAACAAATTCAATCAATAAATTTCAACTTTTCAAGCACTGGATGTAGGAAATTTTATTTTGATTTAGAATGTCTCACAAACTATGCACAAAACTGAATTTATTACTCGGACATCAGAATATCGTAAAACAGTTATACCTAAGATTAGTATTTCATATATCAACACCATTAAAAATAGTCGAAACATATTTTCGACGGAACACTAAAGCGGTATTTTTTTCAGGACTGTTTATATAAGCTTGAGACTTAAAGCTCAGTTGATTGCTTTCATTTTTAAAGAGGAACTTCTGCTTTTTCCTTTCCGTTTTCCTTATAAGAAATAGCTATCTTTCATCGCTTCCGTTTTAAGAAAGAAACCGTAAACTCTTTGAAATATATTCTAAATTGATTGTTTCTCTAATAAAATATTAAGAAAATAAAAAAATAAGGAAGAAAATTAAAACAAAATTAGAAAGAAACATTAATTCATCAGTCCTCAAACATACTAGAAGCCGTCAGTTTGTTGTTTTGTTCAAAACAAAGGAAGGGAGAGGGAAAAGAAAGAGTTAGTTCATTGTTTCTCTCACGAAAACGAAATGCTCCTTTTGTCCTTTACTCTCATAAAGTAAAATACCAAAGTATGTTTGTTTTTCATTCTCGTTGCACGCAAATGATAAATAAATGCAAAGTCCACTGATATCAAAGCAAAATTTTGAGAAATGTAGAACGTTTTATTCAAGCACAGAGTGTTATTCTGAAATAGAACAAGGGACTTAAAACTACATTTTGAAAAAGTTTAATTTGGCTACCGTTCTCCGTTTTTTTTATGGGGAGGGGGGGTAGTCACCACTGTTCTCAAGAAAGGCTTTTAAGAGCAAATTTATTGTAGTGGTGATATCAAGCTAAAACGCTTTGCAGTTCTACAAAAATGCATAAAAGCGCTTATGATGTGTGCTACAATTTTAGTCTCAGTGTTTCAAGTTAAGTTTGGATATTCGAGTTGCTTATGGCATCATGTGATCCGCCACTGCTTTCATACTCTGAGGTTTTTCTTTCAACTCAAGTACGCAGTTCCTTTTGCTGAGAGATACTGTCGGAAAGAGAACAACGATTAAACACGCGTACTAACAGCAAAAAAAAACTCTGTGAAGAGGTGCAAAAAATCTTGAGAGCGGCACCTTTCTAAATGCCATTTTGGGTGATGAAAAATCTAGGTTGTATTGTGGAAGAGCAATATTCCTTTTGCTGAGAGATACTAAAGGAACGGGATACGCGTGCTAACAGCAAAAAAAAAAAAAAAAAAAAACTCTGTGAGGAGAAAAAAATTGGAGAACGACACCTTTCTAGATGCCGTTCTGGGTGATGGAAAATCTAAGTTGTATTGTGGAAGAGCAAGATGCAGTTATGTAACTGTTCAGTAACATTGATCTTTCTGCGGTTACTCCTCACTAGCTTAAAGAAGAGCAGTACTGAATGTCACAAACGAGTACTTGATCTCAGTAATGCACTACTTAGACGTATGAATGCAGTTGAAGTGTGGTCTTCACAAGCGTAGTATTGTATGACTGATAACACTGCCGATCATGTTTCATTTCTACAGTATAAGAATTCTTAAACAGACTTTCTCGAACTGATGTGCCTCCACAAAAACTGAAACTTAAGGTCGGAGCTTTTATCACGCTTCCTAGAAATCAAATGTCACTTTAAACAGTATGTAATCAGAGAATTACTCTTACTCGAATTTACAAAAATACATTCGCAGTAAAGATTATCAGCTCAGTAGACTTAAAAGAACAGCATTTGCACCAATAATCGATCTCATTCCAACACATTTCAATTCAGCACTGTTTTTCAAAAGAGAACTGTTCCTTGTATGATTAATATTTCTGTACAAAATCAGTTGCAAGACCAAACTTTAAAAAACTATTCGTATCCTGGTTCTAATCCAATTCTAAGCCTGGTTTTAATTTTTATAAAATCATGGGTCAGAGCGCCATGGCCAGCGCTTTCCCAACTGATGGAAGCGTCCCAAATACGTAGTACTGGCATCACCGATCTTCCAGGAACATACCATATACACATGTAGATGGCACAGGAAAGCGCTTTAGTCTGTCACTACGAAACCCGTGCAATGGGGAGAATAAATTGCTTATTTTTGCTTGAGGAAGGCGGGGGGAGTATTTGAGCAACCGTAGGTTTTTCAAGAGCCGCAATACTGAAGATGTGAGGAAATAGTCTGAACTGAGCACATATTCACCCAACGTGCCTTAGAGGGGACACCACCCTTAGTTGAAAGTGGAAGTGAACGCCAGTTGGCACATGCTGTTCGGCACAACAGACTTCTCACAATCCCTCAGTTAACGGCAGACTACATCCAGGACTCAAAGAGAAATGTTTCGGAGTACAGAATCTACAGCGCGTTGTTGCCACAGGGACTGAGAAGGTGCTCTTTCATCGGCTCATTTGATAAACCGCCATCAAAAACTCTAAATGCAGCGGACACTGCACACTGGCTATTAGAAAAGAATCACCTGGTTCTAATATGTCAAGTTCTAGGTCCAACACATCGATGGACGGGTCCGTATTCAACACCGCGCGGGTGAGAAGCTGCAACCGAACTTCACATCTGGACGGAAGTTGACCAACGGCGACGCTATCATGATATACGGATTGTTCATATGGATCATCTGGAGGTGAATGTGTGCTTCGGTCGCCACCAAATTCACCTGACATGAATCAAATCGAATATTTGTCTGACACAATAGAACGCAGTACTTGCCGGTCCATGCTAGTGCTTCGCTCCTTCGCTGAAATCCGGGATGTCGTTCTATCAGGCTGGTACAGAATACTTGAGGACACCGTTCGCGATCTAGTGGAGTTGATACTAAGCTGGGTGCAAGTGAATATCGTAGCGAAAGGCGGCTAATGTTATTAATCATGAGTTTAGCCCACCGTATGATACCCTGTCAAAAGTCAAATCACTTAATTCCTTTAGGTCAGTGTCCGGGAAAAAAATATGAACTGAGTACTCATTGGTATTCAATTATTAAATGCCGATTCTAAATCTCAGTACAGTATCCTTTAATAAAATGCGAAACTCGTCACCATTACATCGGTGTTTGTTACGCAATGTAGAGTTAGCTACTTTGTTGTTGCGTTCGTTCTGTAATGAACGTTTAAGTTCTGCCCATGTAGCAGATTCTTCAGAGCAAAGATCAAGCCAGATTTGGAATGTGCTATTCTAGGAATCCATCTAATGTGTGCCAATGTGGCAGGCTGTTGATTTTTTCTTTTGCAGTTGATTTAAACGTAGCTTTGCGTTACTGTGCATATATTATCCCTAAGCCTCTGGGCAGAAATTATGAGAAGAGTGTGCGAGTAAAACTTGCTTCTGCCTACATTTTTAAAAAATAATGTATTGCATTATTCCTAAATTTTCAGATATACAAACAGAAAATGAATTTTTAATGTGTTTCTTTCTGTAGGTCAAAACAAAAAACGTTTTTTTGAGAAATAGGGTTTACAGCTCCCATATCAGCTTTAAATTGCGGATGGACAGGCCATGAAGCTGCCCATCCCCAATTGAAAACCCTGATCTCAGCAAAGCGAAAGGACAAGCACGGGTGAAACAAAAACAAAATCCATATGTATATTTTCCCCGGATCAGAACCCAGACAACGAAGAGAAGATGACTTCTTCCTAAACCACTCAACCGCGGTGGTAAAACTCACTTGTTCTTATGGCACTCCAAATACAGCATCTCTCCAGTATGTGCTCACGCGTGGGGCACAATGAAATTTTGGCAATTTTTTGTCAGAGAAAGAAACGGTAGGTGGAAGGGTCGTTTCTGTGCATTTGTCACTTCAAAAACTATCTGTTAATATTTTTATTTATCAAAATATGATTTCTACGTAGAATAGGCCATATGTCCATAAGTTTCATTTAATTTAGAACGCTTACTTTGCTGACCCACGTGGCCTGGTTTGTAATAAGCGCCATGTGTGAAATGCCTTATCAGCAAAATGCAGTGTTGACACCTGCTAAAAGAAAAGGTGGCAAAGAAAATAACAAAAAAATAAAAAATAAAACAGCATCTAAGAGGCATTTTCTATTTGTGCTTCTGGAATATTAATAATAATTCCATCAGCAACGTGAATGTACAATAGCAAATACTTTTTATTCACTCTTGCTACTGGTGCAAGGTTTCCCTGCATAGCTCGTTAACAATTGATCGAATGATCTAGAGCTCCAGATGCATTCTCTCTCTCTCTGCCCAGCTGTGCCAGGGTTCGAAACTCTGGTAACGTACGGCTCTTCTGTTTTCTCTTTAAGATCTCGATTTTTTTACTTGGGAAACAATCTTCCCATACCACGGACGGGTAAAGCTTCCTATCTCTGATGCTCATTACGGCCACTGAACTCCTAAAAACTCAGCCACTGCAAAAACAAAAATAAAAAGTAAATAAACAGAAAGAAAGAATGTCGAGGGTCACTCTGTTATGGTGCCAAAATCCAGAATAAATGGCTTTTAGCACAAGCCGTTGAATTTGCGTTCTTTCTTTTTTTTTTTCATCTTCATTTCAGGGTACCATTTTTATGCTTTCCTGTGGACTGTGGAAATGAGGCTTTTGTATTTGTTCAAAATGTGGAGCTTACATTTCTGCACTTTTCACAGCCCAGTTTAGGGAGAATTCAAAGTTAATACTAACATCTTTCTTAAGTCCTATTGGACAGCAAATAACAGCAGATGAAACCTATTCGTGAAAAAATATGTTTATCCAGATTTTTAAGCAGAATGGAAGAGTTTTTGCCATTCAACTACGTGCGGTACTTTAATGGTTTCGAACGAAGTAGATGATAATTCTTCCCATTATGCACTTACGATAGCATCCACAATCATCCTTTATGATATTCGTCTTTCATTTAGTGGATCCCAGACCAGTACTGTGCTTTCTTTGACACACATGCAACGTCTTTACATGATTTTAAGAAGACTGTGAATTTCTGCTATATGTCTGAACCGGTAAAGAAATGTATGACATTAATTTCGGTAACAACGATTTTCTTAGATGCTTTTATGTGGAGATATGGTATATTGTATATTTCTACCTTAAAAGCGATTAAAGCTTGAAGATAAAATTTTACTAAACTTTGGTCATAAGACATAATTGCAGCGAGCTATATTTACCGGTTTTTGTAAAACAAATATGCAGTTTTTACTGGGAGAGCTGCGATATATCAACACAACATCTGCGGTTTTTCTACTTCAAACTATTCTGCTTTCCCCAAAAAAGAAATCCTCAGTAAGAAATATTTTTATAAAAACACCAAAGTCATCAGGTGTTTATTGATTTTGGCAATAACGCATGTGATAAAGACAAGTAATAGTGAAAAAAAAAACCATGGTGAAAACTGTCGAAGCGAAGTTTAGTCAGAATCTTTCAACCATTCTCAAGCATGCTTCCAGATTTTATTGCATTAACTCCAGTGTCCTAGACATAATGACATAAGCTACATCGGACAAACTTGATGCTATGTCCTCATTCCACTGGAATTCCAACAGTAAATATTACGGTTAAGTCCCTGTGATTATGAGATGTGGAGGCTTGACATTTTAAAACTTAAAGAGGAGAACCATTCGTTTTCTCGAACACAAAGAAAGCACATAACTTCATAAATACAGCAAACAAATTGAGCGTAAAAGAGAGAAGTAGGATCTTGTTATTTAAGCACGCGGTTATAATTGAAGAAAATCTAGGATGCACTTACTTAAACAACGTTGCTATCATTAAAGAAATGTCGTTTGGAGACTTGATACGAATATTATATTCATTTTGTTTCAGAGATAATTACATTATACAGGCACGTCAAATCTTAATTTTCTGAACACACGGCATTTTCTCTCAAGGTGACTTTCGTGTGCTATTTTAGTTACTTCATGCAAGTTTTTGAATCTTAGATCGTCCTTCACTACTCCCAGTTATTCCTAGATCTCGCTTTTAACTTTTAGATGAAGAATGTTTTTGAATTAGATTGACGAAAATAATGAGAACTCCCATTGATCCTATAATCTAGTATACCAAATGTATCTGGAAGAATATTAATTTATTTTGAAATGTGCAGTAAATAGTCATGAAATTCGAATATTTTTCTCCTCTAAAAGGAAAATTATGCACTAAAAAGTTAGGAAACGCAGAGTTAATTGTGGTTATTGTTTTAGCAGTCCGATGCACTTTTTTAAATACAAAGTTCATAAGCTTAGATATGGTACAGAATGCGAACATATTTTTGCCTACCTTAGTGAACAAATATTGCACCAGAAAATCAGAAGGTTACGTGCTGTGGATAACATTAGTAGAAACTTTCACCTAATGAATGTTAAGATATTTTTTTCAAACTTACCTCTAGTAAATGAAACACCGAAGCACTTAAAATCTCAAATCAGTCCACCTCTCGAAAACACTCGATATCAGGAAAGCTGGAAAACATTTCTATTATTCGAATCATGACTACAACTAATCACATTTAACTATGAAATCAGCTGAGCGTTTTACCAGAAAAATTGAAGTTTATATCATATGACGGGAAAGCTTTTTATTAGTAAAGCCCCAAAGGAATAAAAAGTTGTTTTCGTGGCTACAGCAACTAGATTAAAAAGAAAACTTTTAGGTCACACAATTAGGAGTTCAGACGTAGCTCCAAAGAAAAAAATATGAATCATGGTTGAAGCTATCTTGATTAAGCAAAATTTTCAAGCCAGAAATTAAAAAGTAATTAAAGACACATTCAAAAAATAATTTGTTTGCATGGGGTAACTACGGTTATGAGCAAAAGATTTTCTGATGCATAATTTTCAAGCTGGGGACACACAAAAATAAAATTCAAAATAGATTTCTACAGGCAGAGATATAATGACAAATAAAAATAACATTTACATTTACGTCATCTCGCAAAAGTATACATTTGCGCCCAACAACGGATAACCACTTGAAGCAAGAAGTATTTTGAAAAGTTTGGCCATGTTTTCTGCTATCGAATGCTAGGCAAAAAGTTTCCAATCCAAATTTTAGAATGCAGATATCGTGCAAACATAAAAGTACATTTTAATCGCCTTGATGTAAAACTGTGTATAAATGAAATCCGAGGACATGCATCTGATCCTCGTAATTTCCCCCATGTAGTGCAAAAAGAATTCTTCAAATCAATATTATAAGAACGGGGATGGCGTGTCTAAAAGCGGTCGGACAGAGAGACGTATACAGTATACAGTATGATACAAGGTTGAACTTGAACTTGACGAAAGTGAACTTTCAAAACTTGTGAAAACAAAACTCTTATTTTCAATTAAATTGGCATCTCGTATTGCCTGGAGATAAACTTCAAATTACATATATATATATATATATATATAAAGCTGATAAATGTAAGAAATCTCTCAATTTGTACGAACGAGTACTGGACAAGTCAGTGAATACCAACGGCAATTTAAGTTATGTTAGAAGAAACACATACGTTACACAACCTTTATGTAAAATTACTTGGCTCCAAAATCCTACCATTGTAATTTAAAGAAAACATTCTAAAAATGTAACATCTGGTCGTAGAAATCATCCCACATCTGAATGAAAAACAATAGTGGTGCCACTGGGAAGGAATCTGAAATTACAAGTAGTACTGACTCAGAATACTTCCGAAGACAGAACTGGGACTAGTAGGTTTCGGAGAAAAGAAAGTTTCTTGCAAAAAAACGTTTGTACTTTTTCCTTCGACTTCAGACATTATATCTCACCATTTGTGTGCTGTATTCGAAAAGGCCTTTTTCATTTGGATATAGCTGATTGCGAGCATGGCGATTCACGCAATTTCAAATTTCGATAATGCATGGTTTCACCTTGAGGCGCCGAAAACATTTTCTCGTGTTTAACAATTATTTTCTGAAAGGATGTAAGACATTTTCTATCTCATGCTTCATAAGAATGCATATGTTATGAACACTTTAATGTTTTGACATCTCAGTAATTATAATTTTCTTAAGCGTACCTTAGCGATAAAAGATTTTGCTTTTCAAAAGTAATTTGGTAGCAATACTAGGAAATCAGAAAATATATATAATGGGCTGACCTAAAAGTTATTTAGTCTGCCGGATCTATCTAATGTTACCTCATTTTTAAGTTCCTCAAAAAATATTTCTTTATTTTAATCATTTGATCCCTGTCACTCAGAACTCATTGATAAAATATATAGTGATTGCTTGGCAAGTTGCAAAGGCTTGTATTTGTTTTTATTAGGGGTTTAAGAACCACAGTGAGCAACTTGATTGGCTATAACTAGTCACCCGTCCCTAATTTAGGGCCACTGGCTCCATAGAAGGGAGGGGGACAGTGCCGTAAGACAAAACAACATCCATGGCTCATCGGTATTCTCACCCGGACTTAGCTCTGACGATTGGTCATAAGCCTGCGCCACCTGGATCACAAGTTGAAGAGTTTCACTTCTATACTTTCTTATACGGCAAATGGCAAGACGTTACGAAACTATGGTGTTTCCATATGAATCGCAATCCTGATTTTCAGAGCACCATTCACAATCCCGGAACAGGAAAACCCACCGACAGAAGAAATTATGGTATTAACCAATACGTTTTCGAAGTTACTCAGGTAATCCTGCTATATCTTATATAATTCGTAGAAGTGGTTCGGAACTTACAGTAGTATCGGATATGAGACAATTTATGCACTCGCACATGAAGACTTACACAGACTCTTCACGAAAATTTGAATGCTTATTTGGCCTATTATGAAAGACAAGGAGCACTTATTTACAGAAATTTGTAGAGATAAAATTAGGAAAATTTGATCCAAATTTATTGGAAAGCCACAAATCATGCTAAGAGAGGCAACTCTGATCCACTTGCTTAGAGATGTGCAACAACATAACGAGACAAATTCATCTTGTCTGTGAAAATTCTATTATTTATGACAGTTGGAATGTGTTATTTTAATGATTATCCAATACAATTTTGGATGATTAAATTGATAAACCTGGGAATATTTCGTAATTTTGAATTCTGGATGCGTAGCTTCCTTCTGAGTTTCATTACATTTTCTAACAGACGACAGGCCGTACAATTGGATAAGGATAAAACACTCCTCACACTCGCAGATATTTCAAATCGATTTCAAATCTTCATGAGATTTACAGAATAGGAGATTTTACCGATAAGACGTATATCTTATCTTCATATTCTGCCAGTGTCAAATCCTTACTTTTGATACAGCCCCAGGTAACTTCTACGCACGTAGCGCTTCTTCGTTCCACTTGTGTTAGTGCTTGTTAACGCCATTATTCATAACATCATTCAAACCACGCTTCCTCCGTGACCTTCTGAGGCCTTTCTCCTTTTCATCATCTGTGAAACAGGTTCTTGGGTTTCAGATATGATGAAGAGCTCCAGGATGGCATAAGATGATGAAGAAGCAAATTCTCCACAAGCTTTGCTAAACACTCGGTAATTTAGGGCGACGCAGTTCCTTATTTCGATAGACATTCAGTCACTTACAAGTGTCTCGGTTTAGCAATGTTCGCCACTACTACTGCCTGAAGAAACAATTAACTTGCTGAATTGACATCCAGTGACTGTCCTGTCATGAAAGTTCAGCGTACTCCACCTTGACGGTTTTTGCACATTTGCGAAATAAAATAAATAAATAAAATACCTTAAGCGTTGAACTTCTGCGGTTTTTTTTCTCAAAATATGCTCTCATTACGCTCAAGAACGTAGTGGCATACTTCTTGTCTTCTTTCCCGACTGTGTTTGTTTGCGCTTCATCTGAAATATTCAATTGCTGGAGGCTTCATGAAAAAGACACTGAATTTTTATTTTGAGAATTTTAAGTGAATATTTACCTGTAGAGTGTTGTAACGAAAGGAAATAATGCCCCAAAGAAGTATCATCACGAAAACCTAAGTGAGGTGGGAGATAATGCGGAAGTGGCGTCGAAGTGGGGAAACGTACGCAGACTGTTGGACACTTCCGAAGACCTGCTGATAAATTTTTCGAAAAGTAGTTCGCTCTTCCTACGATCACTCAGTTTCCCTTCGTAGCCGTCATTTCTTTCATAATGCTATACACAACATGAAAATTCTCTCAGAACTGCAAACTTCGTTTATCTGGAAACTCACATCTGAGCTTGCCGGAAAGAAATCGTGATGCACATAAGTTACATTTTTCGCATCCGCGGAAGTCAGTCTTTGAACTCCCAGCAAACGCATTACCTGAGAAATCGACTTCCGTGGTCGCTATCCAGCACTGGGTTGAAAATTCTGAAGAATTCGCCGATGACCAAATCCATTTCTTTCCATCATCGATCAGCGTTACGAAGTGCACGGATACATGCTTTTCGTACAAAATGACGTCAATACATTGACAAAGAAGGATAGAGAAAAAGCAATAATCCCAGAAATTTGTATCTCCTAAGAGAGGCTTCAAATATTTTATTGTGGTAATTTTTTCCCGTTAAACCAGAAACTAAAATTCGTGGGTATCAGACTTCGCTGGGTTCTTGGAAATTCCATGGAAGATCCACTATTTTATTCAACCTTAATTTATCATGTGCGGAAAATAATGATAACAAAATAGCAACACTTTTTGTGTTACTCAGTTGGGAAGATACACGCAGAGGGTCTGCAACCTTAGAAAAAAAAACATTTTTCTTGGGTTACGTACCTTCTTAGTATATATGATGAAAATGATTCTGAAGAAAATATGAACTCGGAAAACTTTTCCAAAATTCTTAATTCCATAATTTATTATACTTCGCAGGATTTTTTTTTTGATTGGATGTTTAACGACCACCGTGAGCAACTCAATGAGCTATAAGCAGTCGCCCGTCTCTAATTTAGGGTCACTGGTTCTAGGGAAGGGAGAGAGCCAGTGCCGTAAGACAAACACAACAACCATGCCTGACGGGATTCGAACCCGGACCCCTTATGGACGAATGATCAGAGGCCAGCGCCTTAGAAAACTGCGCCACCGGGGGCGGCACTTCGCAGGATCGATAGCCGTTCTGTACCTCGTGTACTTGAATTTTGTAAAAGGAAAAAAAAATTCTGAAGATTATTAATTTATAACACAATACATTGAAGCAATGCGCGAAGGTGGTGGTTTAAGATTTAAAACATAAATCAATTTCTAATACTGGAAAAGATCCTTAAATTTTGCTTTGGTGGACTGTGCTGAGCGGACGCAGAGGACAATTAATAACAAGAAACTATACACCAATTACACTTAAAATAGCATTAGTAATCCCAATTTCTTGACGTAGAATATAAATCAAAATTTCCAAGCTCTCGCACATCAACCAGATGGCTTTTTCAAGGAAGGTATACAGCTAACTGCAAACTGGATAATAGAACATTTCTACAATTTGTTCGCAGTGACTTGACTAAACAATAAATGAACAGGCGCAAATGTGATCAGTCATTCGAAGAAACGAGGTCACGTTGGTTGCGCGTGCGGTATCAGGGTAGAGTTGCCACGCATTTTGAATCAATTCTTCAAACAATGCTGTGTTTTCTACGGACGGTTCCAGGCAATACTACATCGGAATGACCAAACGTTCGTTTGGAATTAGAATCAACGAACATAAAGGGATACAAAAGACGGTAAAATAACCACTGCCCTATCAAGAGAGGTCAGGTTCAAGTCCGCTGATCCTATGTGGAATGATATAAAGAAATTAGCTTCATAGTCCACACCCAAATTTACTGCCATTAGCGAAACCTTGGAAATCTTGACCAGCAGCGAGATTTGCAATGATAGCGTCTCTCTCGAGTCTCTCAATGATAGCGTCTCTCTACCACGCATTTGGAACCAATTCTTCAAATAATACTGTGTTTTCTACCACTGTACCGCGTGCCCAACCAAGGTGACCTCGTTTCTTCGAATGACTCATCACATTTGCGCCTATTCGTTTATTGTCTAGTCAAATCACCGCGTTGAAATTGTTGAATTGTTCTGTTATCCAGTTTGCAGTTAGCTGTCTTCCTTCCTTGAAAAAGCCATCTGGTTGATGTGCGAAAGCTTGGAAACTTTTATTTATATTCTACGCGAAGAAATTCGGATTACTAGTACTATCACAGATGACAATATTTTGCTCTTGATGTTTGAAGACATTTAAGTCCGAACGTTGTCCAAAAAATTACTGATGAATAGGTGCATCATATATACTTGTGAAACACGCCATTGCCACTGAGAAACCAGAGCATGACAAATGAGTGAACTCAATCTATATGAATGCTTATGTAACTCGATTATAACAGAGGTGTACAGACCTCAAAAAAAAAAAAAAAAAAAACGAGCCACCCCCTTAACTTTGGAACCATTTGCCGCAGATAGACAATTAAGGTACCGTTGGAAATCACTCGAAGGGAACTATCACGTGATGCGAAGAAAAATGTTAATTAATCGAATTGACATGTTAATTAGCTCACTATCTCCGAATTTTTACATATAAGGGGTATGTTATTTTATGCGCATTCTTAAAGCCCCCTAAATTTTAAATATCGTTCAAATCGGATGATTAATAGCGAAGATATTTGCAAATAAAGTTAAAAAGGGCATCCATATATCTACATCTGGGAAACACACTGGAATGTTTCTTTCCCTGCAAGAACAGTGATAATGCTGGAAAGTCGGCCTCTTGTCCGAACCGCAGACAAATTGAATGCAGAGTACATACGCTCAAAGCCCTGACAGTGATTTGTACGGTAACTTGGGCCATCCCGGGACGGAGTTCATTTACTCTTGTAGTTTCTTTCATAACAACTTCATTTATTCGTGCTAATGACTTGAGTTAATATTAGAATAAACAGAATGCATTTTGTTAATAATGGAAAACCCGAATCTGTGCAAGATGAAATTTGTTTTGAATATTCTTGTTTCCGATCCTTATACTCTCTCGAGGCACTAAGTATTTGCGTACCACTGAAACGTTGTTTCATAATAGAAAATTAAAGCAGAACCACGAAATCCGATTTTTTACGCTTTCCAACCGTAGGTTGAATAATTGTATATGCTCCAGCTTTGTCTGTCCGTCTGTCTGTCTGCCTTTCAACACGATGACTCGCGTAAAAATGGTTCGATTTTGATGAAATTTTAATATGTGGTAGGGGATAACCTGGAGACGAACCCTGTTAAAAACGGACGAAATGGGGTCAAAGGTCAGGAAATAGGAGCGAGATCCATTCCATCGCCCTTATTGGTCGAAAGTTACGTAAAAATGCTTCGATTGCGACAAAACTTTATCATGTTGTTCCGGAGGTATACTGAACCTGTTCTGTTGAATCTGATCGAAATGGGGTCAAAGGTCAGGTCACAGGAGCGAGATTTATTCCACAGCCATTATCCTCATATCTTGAGTAATGATTTCTGGAGCAGCACCAGTGGCACAGTGGTCTAAGCGACGGCTTCTGATCATTCATCCGAGATGGGCCCGGGTTCGAGTCCCGGTGAGGCATGGATGCGTATTTGTCCTACGGCTCTGTCCCTTCCCTGGAGTCAGTGGCCCTAAATTAGGGACGGGTGGCTGCTTACTCACTGTAGTTACTCACTGTAGTCGTTAAACTCTCAATAAAAAAAAAAAGATTTCTGGTATGTTGGAAAGCATATCATAATCAATGCATTGCATGATTTTACTAACTTGTTTAGAACGTCTTTTGTAAAAAAAAAAAAAAACGCATTTGTGTTATCGGTTTGTTCGTATCTTTGCAACCATTGGTGTGCTTTGATTTTTTTTTTATTTTTTTTGCGTTAGAAAGCTTGAAATATGCAAATGATTTATTTAATTTTTATTTTATTTTTTCACAATGTGCAGTTTCGCCGCTTGAGGGCGTAAACGCAGATGATATCGAATTCAAAACACATTTTATTACACATACATTTGTTTCTAATTTATTTCTAAACATCCGATTGAAAAATTGATTTTACCTTTCGATTCCATTTATGTCGAAAAGCATTTCAGGTATAGTCACTTTTTCAAGTTACACATAGATTTTACGCTAGGGGGCGTAAACGTAAATTGTGTTTTCCCGGATATCTATACTTCTAAAACTTCGATTTGAGAAAATCTTTCTTCAGTGGATACAGCTCCAGATGGGAAATGTTTTGCATATAATTTCTTATATTTGGTAAAGAATATTTTGGCCACCAGGGTGCGTAAGTGTTTATTTCTGTTTCTAATGTATTTTTATTTAAATCTGAGCTCCTGAAAACTCGATTGAAGAAATTCTTTCGTGGACCCATTTCGCTCGTTTTGGGAAACATTTTCAGAATACTTTCTTCTTACAATAATGTATAGTTTTTCCGCCAGGGGGCGTAAATGCATATCTTATTTTTGTCAAGAAAGAAAGATTTTGTCGATATCTCTGTTCCTAAAAACTCCTAAGTGTCCGATTTTTAAAATTATTTCTTTGTTCGAGGGCATATCCGCTGCTAAATGTTTCTCATATAATTTAAAATTTTTCCTAGCGCAGAAGTCTGCCACGAGAGGGAGTAAGTTCACATTTCCGTTTCAAGCAATATCTGAGGGACTAAAACCCCGATTAAAAAGTTTCTTTCTTCGGTCAGATACTGTGCAAACTCTCTGAGCGTATTTTCTTACCAAAATAATGCAAAATTTCGCCGCTAGGGGACGCCAATGTTTTTCGTAACATCTCTGCTTTTAAGTGTGGGATTTAAAAAATTCGTTCAACCTCGGATGCCATTTATCTTGTGGAACACTTAAGGTTAGTATTTGAGGAGTTTTATAGTTCACAGTTCTGTCGCTAGGCGGTGTTTGTGTACTTCTGTTTGCAGCTGCATCTGCGCTTCTAAAAACCCTATTGAGAAATTACTTTTTTTGCTGCATGCCATTCAGGACAATAGAGGTATAGGACATTATGCTCTTTAAATAATGCACAAATTTCCATTTTCCGGTTGTTGTTTTTTTGGTTTTTTTTCGCTACCTTTGCCAGCGGGAGACGTATTTGAAAATTTGAAAAGCTATTTTTCCTTAATATAGCTTTTTCCATGAAGAATATTTTAAGCTTACTTTCAACTTTTCTATTATGCAAAATTCTTGAGCTAGAAGGAGTAGAGTTATATCTTGTTTCTTTCTATATTTGTTCTTTTAACTGTTCGATTTGGAAATCGGTTTGTTTCCGATATTCTTCTGCTATGAAAATTTTTTTGTGCACTATTTGTTAATTTTTGCTACGTACATTTTAGATGGTGTTAGAAGAAATGTAGCTTTTCCTATTTCTGTTTTTTTTATTGATTAAAAAATCTGGTTGATATTTTCTAACTGGTTGCATTAACATTGAATAACTTTGAAAAATTTAATTCGCGTCAGAAACGGTTCAAAAGATGTGCTCATTACAACAGAACATTCGGTGCCATCATTCTTTTTATTTCAAATATTTAGAAGGCATAAATACAAAAAACGAGGATGTAAATATCAAATATAACTGGAAACACATATAAAACTCTATGCTACTTGTCATTGGTCATGTATTACGAGAACCAGCTGAAAAGTCCTCATTCGAGCCGGGCACAGCCATATATGAACACGGAGTCCAAATTAGGGTAGAGGTTGGCTCGACCAAATGAAATAAATCCGCAAATATAGTTTATGCTCTACTCTGATATACCGAACTGTGAAAAGGGAATACTTTGTGAAGCACGCCAGTGGAACACATTGAGAAAAGATTGACAATTCATTCGGAACACATCGAGCATGTAATTCTGGAAAATGTAATCGCAGTGTGCTACGAAAGTGTTTCCTGCTTTCGCCACGAAGTGTCCCGAATGTGTTATGTAAAATCACTAGTATCTTCTATCATAAAGCATTTTATGCCGGAGAGAGCTTTGATAACACATGCAGAACAGGTTGATACACATTCAAAACACTTTGGCAACATTTGAGGAACGCAATGATCACCCAATTTTTGGAAATGGCTTTCACAAAATGCTATGAACGTGGGCGACCTATTCCAAATGATTTGTTATTTTCCAGCTCGAAAACTCACTTTTCTTTCATAGTTATCGTGCTTAACTACGAATTAATGGGAACAGCTATATCTTGTAATTTAAATTTGCACCTGTCATATAATAATTCTACGTGTCAATTTAAAACAATATAATTTTCTTTGTTCGAAAGTATGAACGTTTGTCCCATTTCGTCACCCACAGCGGACGCATATACCCCTTTGCCTGTTGTTATACTAACAGAACTGATTTTCTACTGCTGCTGGTGTGACACCATTTCATCTAAATCATTCCGACATGACATCAGAGATGCATTATGCCACACGATTAACGTCACACGATCAACTCTTCTGAACAGGAAAACGTTACGTCAGGAATTTTAGTTCTACTTTGTCGTTCATAAACGTCATATAGAATTTTTCATTTAGAATCCTATCGTCTGTTTTCCTGTCTGTTAACCCTTTTTATAGCCCCTTCTGGCTATAGGTATATCTCAATTCTTTATTCGGGAGGGTAATTGTCTAATTTTCTACGTTGACCAGGCGGCTTGGGAAATGCATTTTTCTGCTACTGTCAGCATGAGGAGAAACAAAGTGCATCCGGGACCGACTTGACAGGGAACCATCTACGCATTGGTGTCCCCAAGCTCAGGGAGGCTGTGGAAAACCCCGAAACAACCGCAGACTAGATCGCCGGCAAGTCCGCGATTCGAACACCCGACAAGAATTCTGTCGTATGAAATTTAATTTCAAGATTTCCCTTGCGAACCTAAAATAATTATTTTAGATTGTCAAACCAGTTTCTTTTCTCATTTAAATCCAAAAATTGAGAGTTCCAATAAAGTAGGTAACTGTGTGTTTTTATTATTTCATGCGCATGCTGAAGAAACATGATTTGGGAACTTTCGTTTTCCTTTTTCCTTAAACTACAAAATTCTTAGAATATAACTTTTTTTTTTTCGCAGAGTATAACCAGTTATTATTTTATTTATATTTGCAGAAGAAGTTAAAAAGAAAAGAAAAAGAAAGGAAAAATGCAATTAGATCCGTATTAAACTACACTAAGTAAGCTTAATGCTCCAAACACTACTGATTACGGTTATTTTCTTAACCGGTAGTCGAAAACGACTATTGCCGAAGAGGAAATCTGCGTGCTGATCAAAGCTACACACGTAGATTCGGCTTCTGTATTGCAGCAAAAGTCTGTTCCGTTTTGTATATTGCAGACAGTTTAACCAGTATAACTACAATGAGAAATACCAATGAATCGAAACAATATGTAATTACATGCGGATTATACCATAATTCGAGACGGAATGGACACAACAGCAAATCTGCAATATAAAAAAATCAGGAACACGGGCTCACTCACGCAGGAAACAATTTGCAGTTTTAATTTTCATGACCACAGTTTCATAGTTTAACGAAACTGTAAAGGTATTTATGTAAAAAATATACAAAAAACACATACGAAGCTTTCGTTTTGTGGAACGTACTGTGTTTTTTTTGTTTTGTTTTTAAATTAAACAATATACAAGAGTCAGCTATGTAACCAATGGGAAAAAAGGAAATATGTAATTGCACGAATTATGTCGTAAGTTAAGTCATTTTTGTGCAAAACTATTAACTTATGATGTTCATCATTAAAGGTTGCAATTCTGAATTTAGGGGTTCCTTCAACCAACTATTATTACTGCTTCCTTCAACCAACTTCACGTAGCAACACTTTTTTAAGCGTTTCTCAGTATTTCGTGGTAAACCGTTTTACAGTAAGTAGAGAGAAATATGCTTTTTTATGCACGGCCCCTGAATCGATGTATACTTGAGTTTTCGCTTATATCTCAGCAAGGCTTTATGCTACCATGCTGAAAATTTAGATTTAAGGGTTTAATAATATTTCGCATCAAATGGACTATTAACCAGATATGGTCATAATTAATTTTTTTAATGGTCGTATTTGATAATTTATAATTCCCTTAATATGCTCGTTCCGTTCTTGTATAGCGGTTCATATTATCTGGGTCTCTTTGTGTTTTACTGTTGCAAAGCCGAATCACTATATGTGTTATTGATTAAAAGATACAAGTCAAAAACAACTTTTGCAGTTTAACATTAGCTGCATCTTTTTTCCGTAGCTCACTGTACACGTATTGATTGGTCGATTCGTATGGCATTTGGAATTTAAGGGTTTTATTATGTGCTGAATAGAATGCGCGTAAAATAACACACCTCTTATATGGAAAAATTCGGAGATAGAGAGCTAATTAGCATGTTTCTTCACATCACGTGATAGTTCCCTTCAAGTACTTTCCAACGGTACCTTACTTGTTTGCATGCAACAAACAGTTCGAAACTTAAGGGGGAGGCTCGTTTGTTTTTGAGGTCTGTACATAGTTTTTCATAACTGTTCAATGTTTGTAAAATAATATTTCTTCCAAAAAATGTTTCTTCCATATAATGTATAACGAAGTAAATTTCTCCGTCATTTCTGTCCACGCCAGGATTCGAACCCGGATCCCCTCATTCCGGAATAAGTCACTCTACCAGTTGAGCTACGCGGACATTTTATTCTGATTCCTATCTGCCTTTATGTCGTGTGCGTCCTTCTGGCAGGTACGTCACATCTCCTGGTACGTTACATCATCTCCCACTTATGTTTTTTTTTTTGAAGTGCTGCTCTTATTTTTCCTATCTCGCGGTGTGGCAATAACATCACACCATCGCGAGATAGTGAACGGTCGTGTCATCCGGATAGTTCGGGCGCCATTATAACGAAGTAAATTTCTCCGTCATTTTTATCCGCGCTAGGATTTGAACCCGAGGCCGCTTATTCCGGAAGAAGTTGCTCTACCAATTGAGCTACGCAGACATTTTATTCTGATTCCTATCTGCCTTTATGTCGTGTGCGTCCTTCTGGCAGGTACGTCACATCTCCTGGTACGTTACAAATGTTTCTTCCATAAAATAATGTTTCTCCAACCAAGTTTTAGACGCCTTTTAATTTCTTCTTTGATGTAGTCCTTGCTTATTCTCTAATGTCGGTGTAAGAATCAGTTACTTTTTCCAACTTACATAGATGCAGGCATCAGTTACTTCTAAATTTGTTCCATTAACTTCTAAAGTAAATGTTACATACATTTAATTTCAGCAACAGATATTAAGAAAGACCCACATCAAAGAAAAAATTAATACTGGTTGGAGAGCATCTAGGAGAAACAGTACAATTTTTTAGAGCAAATTACCAATATGCAGGATATCATTGTCATGAATGGATGTTCCTGGTTTGCAAGGATGTTTAGGTAGATATTAGACGGCTTAGTTTCCTGAACATGAACGACTGAACTGAAAGTTTCACAGCAGAACATCGCCCAAAGCATTGCAGTTCCTTCCTCTGCTGCCGAAGGTTCTTTCCGGTGCCAACACGAAAACGGCGCACTCGTCCCGGCCGTCCACATGGTGCAACATGAAACGAAATTCATCGGACCAGACGATTTCATTCCAGTCATTCAATGTTCATTTTTGATGCTCGTGTGCTCGTTGCAGTCGCTTTCCACGGTGAACGTACTGTAGATTAGCATGGGCACTCCCAGAGGCATGAGGCCTGCGGCTACGCAGTCCCATTTTCAGCAGGGTTTGATGTACACTTTCATTTTCAACAGGGTTCGATGTACACTTACATTTTCAGCAGGTATGACGTAGAAGTCTTTTCGTACTTCTACGTTATTTTAAAAACATAGCCATAAGATGAAATAGTTCCTAAATTAAACCTTAACGGCCAGACGAAACATGTAAACAACAGAAGTCAAACTTACAGAAAAGATGCTTTATTCAAGGATGTAGCCAACACATCGTAACATAGCATGGCATATTGCATTAAACGCTCCACACACCACACTGCTCCACACAGCTCTTAACACAACGCTCTACAACACAACGCTCTCCAGCAACGCTCGCCAAGCAACAGTTTTCTCGTAGTTCTTATCTCTCGTTCTTATCAAATCAGGCATACGTCACGTTCATTCAACCTCAATTATGTTGCCAACAGTATTCGTTTGAGAGAAAAGATATTACGTTAAGAGTGAAGTATAACTGAGAATAAAATAAAGATTTACATAGGGAAAGAAACTAAAAAGGAAAGTTAATTTAGAATATACGTCACACAGGGTTCGATGTACACTTACATTTTCAGCAGGGTTTGATGTTGTGACCTATTACTCCCGTCACGAGCATTCAAATGACCAGTGAGTTCTATCACGAAAAAAATGACCAGTGAGCTCATCGACGCTAGATGACCAGTGAGCTCATCGACGCTAGATGACCAGTGAGCTCATCGACGCTAGATGACCAGTGAGCTCATCGACGCTAGAGGTGAGCCGTGGACAGCACATACCTTATCTGAGGTTCGTGGGTTGTCCGTCCTGAGACCACTTTTGGAGGGAACTAACTACAGCTAACCGTGAGTACCCCACAAACCTTGCCGTCCCGGAAATGTGACTCAGTCGTCTGGCCATTACAATTTAACCTTTGTCAAACTCGCTTAAGTTCTCTGCCTTTCCCATCTGAAGAACAAGATAACACTGATTAACAGAGCTCAGTATCAGGTGTGATTTATACCGTTTCATGGCCTGCTCACGCGCCGTCATTTATCTGCAGTTACTTCGATTTGCCTGAAGACGCGCTGGTCATAATGTTTCTGCTCTTCGATGTACATATACACGATATCTCCGCGTGTGTTTGTGCATTATGGTTTACATTAAATGTGTTTAATGTATGAAAATGTACGTATGTATGTATTTATAATCTGGTTTTTATATTTCTCTGCAACCCTACAATGTTAGGAATATGACCACGTGCACCTGAAGAGTATCATTCTTGAGAAAGCATTGCTTTCACCTCAACGCGGAAACATTATAAAGTTAAAGCAACAATTTAATTTCGAAGCGTAAAAGAGCCTTCTTAAATGTTCAAGCGTTGTGAATGTGCGAAGTTGACGTCGCCAGTGAGCAACGAATTTCTGTACCTATGAATTCAATTTTAAAAGTTCTTGAATTCAGAAGCCGGAGCTGTGATAACGACGATTGTCCTTTTGGTCTTTTCCGATGTATAATGGCTTTACAATTAATGGGCATAAAAATGAAAATGATATCGAATTATAAACATATTTTATTTTATATCATTGCTTCGAAGTATCCCATTGACAAACATTTCCTACATTCAATACCTTCTAAAAAGAACAGCAATTTGAATATACACTGCTGGCCATCCAAAATGCAACACCAAGAAGGACACGAGATAGCAAAGCCTGATTTACTGGACACATAACAACAGATACAAAGATGAAACGATTTAACTAACAGGCCCGTGCGACTTGCGGAACACGCAGACATCAATGGTTCGTGTGGTCCCCATGGCTGGCAATAACGGGAGCTACACGCCGCGGCATCGAACGAAAGAAACTTTGGATGTTTGCTTGGGGTATGTTGGTCCAGGCTGCTTCTACACGTTGCCACAGTTCATCAGGCGTAGCCGTGGGTGGTGCTTACCGGGCCACTCGGTTACCGATCAGCGATCAGACGTGTTCGATGGGTGACATATCGGGAGAACAGGCGGGCCACGGCAGCAGTGACACCTGGTGGGCCGAGAAGAATTGTTGCACAATGCGTGCCACCTGCGGGCGCGCATTGTCCTGTTAAAACGTAGCCGCTGGGAGGTCCTGCAGGTAAGGGAAGACAACAGGCTCCAAAACGTCGGAGATGGTGTGGTGGCTGTTGAGTGTACCGGCAATGCGTACCAGAGGGGTGCGGGAGTCAAATCCAATTGGGCCCCAAACCATAACGTCAAGCGAAGGACCGGTATGGCGATGCATAATGCAGGCACCACACAGTCTCTCGCCGCGGTGCCGCCACACGCGGATCCGACCATCGTGGTGTTGCAGGCAGAAGCGGGATTCGTCGGAGAAGACAACGTCGTGCCATTACGTAGTCAAGGTGAGGCGTTTAACGGCCCACTGCCGCCGAACTCACCGGTGGTCTAACGTCAATGGTAATCGGAGCAATGGGCGCCGTGCGACAAGTCCCCGCTCCTGCAGACGACGTCGAACGGTACGTGATGACACAGGTTGTTGCGCAACACACCCTAATTCCTGCGCTAACGTTCGTGATATGGTGGTGTGAGCCGTCAATGCCCGCCGCACAACATGCCGGTCCTCTCGTTTGAAGGTGTGCCGCAAATGCGGCAATCGCTCACGTCGGTCCATCCGTTCCTCCTGCACCCACCGAATCCATACTCGCCTCACTGTGGCTGGATGTCGTCCCACACGGGCGCCGATGTCTCGGTACGATAAACCGCTGTCGCGATAAGCCACTATTCGTCCTCTGTCGAACTCCGAAACGTGCTGGAATGACTGCCGTATTCTGCGACGAGGCATCAGGAAGCTTCCCAAGCACAGGTCCTCCAGCACAACACACTTCCACTACTTACACCCCGCCTTCTGTGCACCTTTCTGATAGTGCTACTTGGTAGCGTTTTGGGCGCACATGATTTGCATATGCCCTGCAATGCTAATCGTTTGCATATCTTCTCGCGGACGACGTATGCTGCGAATTTCAGGACAAACGGGTGCTTCCTTCTTGGTATTGCATTTTTTGTGGCCAGCAGTGTAGTTTCTTTTAAAATAATGCCCAGTGTTTTAGCTAGGCATCGTAAATTTGTGTTGCATATTTCCTGATAACAAAGCTCCGATTTGAAGAATCCTTTTTGCGTCGGATAAGGTACGTAGTTAGAATACTTTGAGGTGAGGATTTCTGAACGAATAGCATTGTCACTATAGGGCGTAATTCCCTATTTCTGTTTTTGATATTTTGCATCAGTATCCTAAGAACTACTCTGAAAAAAATTATTTTCGGTGAAATCTCTCACGACAAAATGTTTTGCACATATTTCCTGCTTATATTGCTAATTTTTGCCATCGAATGTTTTTTCCCCAATATCCATGCTTCTAATAGTCCTACTCCATTTGTCAAATTCTTACATTGGCGAAAAGCGATCCTAGTGAAGAATATTTTCATTATTTTGGCACAGAATTTCGAATCTTGTTAACAGACTGGTTGTCAACAAGCAGCATAAGTGAATATTTCTGCTTGCAACATATTTGCAGGTGTATATGAGCGTTTTAAAATCCGATTGAAAAATTCCATTTCCGTTCACGTATCTCTCACTACGAAAACACTTATGTGTTTTTTCTGCCCAAAATAATACATAAGATACTCATTCTGTGGCCCAAATTTTTAACATATTTTTCTCGATATCTGCGTTTCTGAAAGTCCGATTTATAAATTCTTTTAATATCGGATATCATTCACTTTATGAAACATTTTACATATATTCTTGGATATTTACGGTGCACAGTTCTGACGTTAAGTGGCGTTACTGCGCATTTCTGTTTGTAATTGTATTTTTGCATTACAATATTCTATTGAATTTTTTTTTTTGTATTGCACGCTTACGGTGAGTATTGCGAACATTATAGCTTTTAAGTAACGCACAGTTACTTAAAAGCTATAATGTTCGCTATGGGGCGTGTATGTAAGTACATTTTTCTTGATATCTCTGCTTCTAAAACACGTATTTGAGAAATTATATTTCTGTCGCATATGTTTTGCTGTAACTAATACTTCGCACATATCTATTATGAATACTTTTGCATAATTCAAAATTCTACTATCAGCGGGGTGTCAGCATGTATTTCTATTTGAAGGAGACCTCTGATTTTGAAAATCCTTTTGAAAAAGCTTTTCATGGTAGGATAATTTTCATTGCGAAGAATATTTCGTACATATTTTCTTTTTTAAATAATAACGCATAATTTTCATTCAAGGAGGCGAACAGTCAGGTCAGTTATTATCCTCTTATCTCTTCAAATTTCTCGATTTGAATTTTTTTTTATCTAGTATATATTTTCTGGTATGAAAAACATTTTGTGCGCAAATGGGATTTTTGTATAACACATTTCTGTCGCAAATGGGCGTAAATAGCTATATCTATTTGTGTGTGTTTTACCGATTGTAGAAATCTGGTACAACTTTTTTATGTTGAAACTGGTCCCATTCGGTATCAGGAACAAGACTCATACAGCGCATTTTAAAAAAAATGCGCAGTTTTTTTATTATGGGACGTAAGTGCATTCTGTTTTTCACCTCCTTTTCTACTTTTTCTAAATATAATTTGAAAAATTACTTTTGTGTCAGAAATTATTCAAGAAGCGTGCAAATTACTCACAAGAATTCCGTGTGACCTTTCTTTTTCATTTCTGTTCAGCTTTCGTAAGGTCTAACATATTATGTGCTGGTCGGAGGGCAACTGAACTTACCTCACATTTTCAGTGTTAAAGGAAGCAGTATTGTGAAAGATGCATTCTCTGTATTACAACGATCAAATATTTTGAGCTGGACTGTTACATTAAGGTCTGTTAGGCTTAAATATCGTCCTCCTAAAGAGGTAGCTACATTTCTTTGACACTGATTCACCGTAAAGACGGTCTAGACGACACTTGAATACAAGCAAAAAATAGCTTCATGCGCTTTGAAATGTTTGAACACTTTTAGATAGCTCTGCCGGTAGCCTTGCTCTCAAAAATACACTTGAAAAAATATTGTCGTACAGTATGAATGCATTAATGCGAAGAGCGGCTTCATGACACCAAACGTCTCATAGGTTGCTGCCAATACGGCAGACTAAACTTTAGTTCAATAAATCCTCTCAATGGCTTTTTAAGGCGTATTTTAACCTGCGAGCGCATTTTGTTTCTCAATTACTGTGCAGCACAAATTCTAGGCTGCTAATATAGTAGAGCAACATGTCTTTTACATATTGACAGCTGACATTTGCAGAAATCAGACGTCAACTTTTGGTATTTTAATTATGCTCTTCGCTATCCATTTTCTGCGTACCACTGGGTGCCAGAGGATTCTCATATTTTTCTTGGGTTTCAAGTAAAAGAAATGGGTAACCTGGAAGAAACCGTGAAGAAAAAAATTGAAAATCCAAAACTGCGTTTCTCTTGTTTCCTTCATTGCAAGGTGACTTTAGATTTTTGCATCAGTTCTCCTTGACTTTTTTTTAAGTTTAACAACTGTTAAGAAGCATTGATGCTGGGAGAGAGCCAGTGCCGTAAGAAAAAATACAACACTCATGTCCTATCCAAGATGCGAACCCACAACTAGTGGCTGCAGTAAAGGAAAGCCCACGTGTTAATCCATTCGATCACATGTCGAAAGCAATTAGTTTATCCTATATCTTGTTTTAATAGTTCTATCCGCTATCTCATTTCGCGGTGTCGGTGCTTGGTTTGTCATGTAGACTATGTTTTCAAGTGCCGTATTCAGCAATGGGCTTGGTTCAAGCCGTTTTTGAGAACTTTATTTACTCGGCAGTTTACGAATTTTATTTTGACCTCACTAAATAATTTCGTTTATAGGAAAGGAATATCTCCTTTTCTTTCAGTTTTTATCTCTGAAGCACCCTCAGAAATTTGAATTTCATTTCCGCGTAATATAACATAAAACAGGCACTTGTTCTGTACATTTTTTCTTCTGAGGCATAAACTGATAAATTGGTTTACATATCTCTGTGTTTCTGAAATGCACCTGATGGAAATAGAATTTTCTTGGTGGTTCGCACCTCAAAATATCCATCCATGATATGTAGTTTCTGTTCTTCGTTATACACAGGAATGAACCGCTTCAATAGTGTCGCTATCTAACGTGATAATCCTTGCCTCTGGATATTTGCAAAATGAAATGCAAATATCCAGAGGCAAGAATTATCACGTTAAAATATTATATTATAACGTGCTATTATGCGGTCGTCTGTTCTTAATTCTGGTTATATTCTTTTTCTTCCTTTCAGTTTTGTGATAATTTCTTCTAGTTTCTGAGCTAAGTTTAACAGCTAGTTAACGCCACCCATGAATCTGAAACACACCAAAGAGACTAAATGTTATGAACAGCGCGTCTTCATGCAAATCGAGCAACTGCAGGTAAATGACAGAACGTGTGAAGGTCATGAATCAGTATAAATTACACTTCATACTGAGCTCTGTTAATCAGTGTTATTCCTGCTCTTCAGATGGGAAAGACAGCGGACTTAAGCTACTTTGACAAAGATCAAAGTGTAATGGCCGGATGACTAGATCAGAGAATTTCTGAGACGACAAGGCTTGTGGGGTTTTCATGGTCAGCAGTAGTTAATACTTTCAAAAATTGGTCCGAGGAGGATTCGAACCGCCGCCCGGCACGGTGTGGGCCACCCATGCTCATCGATTCTGGAAGTGCGCGAAAACTATCCATACGATACGAGCCAACAGAAGGAATTCTGTGCGTAACTCGCCGGCCATTTGAATGCTGGTGACAGGAGTAATGTGTCACAACAGACAGTGCGTCGAAACCTGTTGAAAATGGGGCTGCGTAGTAGCAGTTCGTTCCGAGTGCCCATGCTAACCACGGTTCACAATTGAAAGCACCTACAATGGGTACGCGAGCTCCAAAACTGGACTTTGAATGATTGGAAGAAGGTCGTCTGGTCCGATGAATTTTATTTCCTGTTGCACCATGTGGACGGCAGGGTACATGTGCGTTGTGCCACCCCGGTGGCGCAGTGGTCTAAGCGATAACCTCTGATCATTCGTCCGTAAGGGGTCCGGGTTCGAATCCCGGTGAGGCATGGATGTTGTGGTTGTCTTATGGCACTGGCTCTCTCCCTTCCCTGAAACCAGTGACCCTAAATTAGGGACGGTCGACTACTTATAGCCCATCGAGTTGTTCATGGTGGTCGTTAAACCTCCAATTAAAAAAAAAAGAAATGTGCGTCGTTTACCTGAAGAAGGGATGCACCGCGAGACGAAAGCAAGCCGGGGAAGGATATGTAATACTTTGGGTAATTTTCTGCTGGGAAACCCTGGATCCAGTCATTCGTATGAAGGAAACTACGACATCAACCACCTACTTAAACATCATTGCAGACCAGGTACATTATTTCATGGCAACGGTATTTTCGTATAGTAGTGCCTTCTTTCATGAGGATGATGCGCTATGTCACGCTGCACAGATTGTTTGAGAATGGTACACAGAACACTAGGAATAATTCCAGATATTTCTGTGGTTTCCAAACACCTCAGAAGTCAATCGAATCGAGCATCTGTGGTTTGAGTTGGAACAGCAAATACGATTTGCGGCGGCTCAACCACGTAACGTACAAGAGTTGAAGAATCTACTGGTCATGTGTTGGTACCAGATACCACAAGACGTAACTTGTTGAAGAATCTGCTGGTCATGTGTTGATACCAGATACCACAACACACCCTGTAGAATTATTGTAGCATCTATGGCTCTCTAGGTAATGGCTGTTTTGATGGCACATGGCGGACTAACATCATATTTGGCAAGTGGTCATAATGTTTTGGCTCTTCGGTGTACCTTGTACTTATCACATTCACAATATATCCATTTTTTTCTCCTGTTGCGTTGATATATAAGTAATTTGCGTATTTGGGGTAGTCCTTATTCTGATACTCAGCATATGTTACAATATATGCTTTCTGTGAAAACCAAATCATGATGTTGAACATCGAGTAGTGAAAGCATATGACTTTGATCAATAGTATTTTACGCCAACGTAGCCTAAAAATACCAATAGTGTGCCTAAAACTTCCAGTAACATTGATAGTGTCTTATATCCTTCAAAGATTTCACTATTTCGGAATGACATGCAGCAAGGCTGACTGATTGTATAGTAGATCACATGATCTTTTCAGTGAAAATTCTGAATGAATGTTGCAAACCATATAAGCGTTACACTTTTATTGTTTTGGTGGGTATAGTTGTGAGCCGCTCCAGTGGTCGTGTGGTCTGAGGAGGTGGCTTGTGACTATTCATTCGAGTGGATTCGGTCAAGTCGTGATGTATTTTCATTTGTAACTACGAGAGTCGGTCAGAAAAAAGGTTACACGTTCGATGCAGTAGGAGAAAGGAAAACTCACCAACCAAGAAGTGTTTGTGCGATGTGACAAAAGATAGGAAGCACTATTTCTCGACGAAATGGCTCCAACACTTCACCGTGACGTTTCAGATATGTGTCGGACCGCACGACCAACTTGTCAGTCCTGGACTGAAAAATTCATGTCCATGCTGATGTAGCTAGGTTGTTGCAGCTGTTTTCATGTCACTGTCACATGTGAAGCAAGTACCAGATTTCAGGGAAGGAAAGAGGTGAAACTCACTAGGAGCCAAGTCCGAGATATAGGCCCGGTGCTTTAGCACTTCCCACCTGAATTTGTGAAGCAAGTGGTGTGTGGTTTTGACGGTGTGCGGCCCGCATTATCATGAAGGAGAATGACACCATCGCTCAGCAGACCTAGTCGTTTTCGTCGGATGCTCTCATGCTCTAAGAAGTCCACCAAAACCACACCCGAGAAATTCCAGAAAACAGATGACATTGTTTTTTCAGCAGACAGTGTAACTTTAAACTTCTTCGTGGGGGAAGCAGCGTGTTTCCATTGCATGGAAGTTCTGTTGCTGGTGGGTGCAAAGTGTTGGAGCCACGTCTTGTCTGTAGTCACAATACGGTCAAGAAAGCTGTGTCCGTCTTCAGCGTTACGTTGCAGGAACGTCAAACATTCCGTCATTCGTGCTGCTTTCTGATCTACGGATAATGAACGTGGTATCCATCTGGCACAGACCTTGGAGTACTGCAAAACATCCACCACAAGATGTTGAACAACGCCATAGCTCAATCCCAGCTTGGACGCAATATGGTGCAAAATTACCCTTCGGTCGTCTTGAATCTTTTCGTCCACACGTGCAGTGTTTGTTGATCTCTATCGTCAACGAAGTTGGCCGTCCACTGTTTGTGCGATGTCGGTTTCATACATTATTTCTACCGGAATGAAACAAACGGAGACATTTCGCCACGTGTTGTCGAGACATCCCGATGTTACCATAAATCCCGACGAGCTGTCGACTAATTTCGGCTGAGGGCACGTTCTTCGCCCATGAAAAACTTATCACTGCTCTCATTTCGACTTGAGACCACATTTCCAACAGCGTCGCCATTTCCAAATGTCACTGCGCGTCTCATACTGGGCACAGGAGTTGACAGAGGTGCCCGGAGCACTAGCGCCATCTCTTGTCATCTATGTCACTCGTACGACATCCCGCATTTACTTCATAGCACGTATACCATTTTTTTCTCATAGAACTACGTATTTCTGCGCTTCCAACAGTTCGTTTTAAAATCTCATTTTGCACCGTCGGTGACCGATATATTTTTGTGCATTGAAATTTTGTTGTCGTTCACTTGACAACGCGATAACGGCGTTGAAAAGTAAAAGCGAAAAACCAAAATGTTTGCAGTATCTGTGATGGTTACAATTCAATAAGCGGACATAGCACATTTCCATAACGTTTGCACAATATTTTCCTAAAAGGTATTTTCCTACTTAAAACACTCATCATTTAAATGATCTACATCAGTATTTCCCAACTTCCCGGTCCGCGAGGTTTTCTCTGGCGGTTTGCGAGAAAAGAGTGAATTTATTTATTTTTCTTTTGAATCGAAATGGATCCAAAGTAAGAGGAAATCTAGATCTAAACTTTTCTGAACACCTGTCGCGGGAGGTTAAAGGAAGCTTGTGGTTCCCTAATCTCTTCACAGAAGATATGAATTCTTGCAGGGTAACTCAGCAGGGAAAGGAAAGCTTTGGTGAACTTCCTTCTGAAGCTAGTCTGGTATCGATATTCAGATCCGAATCTCTGACTCCGTTTCGGAGTATTATGGAGAAAAAGTAACCAATTCTCAGCGACAAAGCTCTAAATTGGAACTTCCGCGACCATGTATTTATTGCAAGAAAACCCTTGCAGCCGTTTCAGCAATCAAAACAAAGCAGAGGAACATAATGGATATTTTTTTTGATTGAGGGTTTAACGACCACCGTGAGCAACTGAATGGGCTATAAGCAGTCGACCGTACCTAATATATGGTCACTGACTCCATGGAAGGGAGAGAGCCGGTGCCGTAAGACTAACACAACATCCATGTCTCACCAGGATTCGAACCCGGACCCATTCTAAATGAATAATCAGGATCCATCGTTTAGACCACTGCCCCACCGGGCCGACCACAATGGACATCAATGCCGCAGTGCGCCTTGCACAAACGGCGCTGGAACCCTAGCTCGAGAAGGTTATTCCTAAGCAGCACCAACAGACGTCGCATTAACCCCAGAAAAATTATATTTACGGTGAAGAAAATATTATAGTATATTGATTGAAGAAGACGAACTATATATTGATATTAAGAAGACTAACGGAAATTACTAATTTTTCCCACAATAATAGCTATGTCTATGTATTACTTATGTTTTTTCCACTATTTCTTAGCTAAGTCATGTTTCTGTCGTTTCATGACACTCTGCAGAAAAGAGCATTTTGCCATCATTACCGGATATCCTGCATCAAATGACGCAACACGAGGACCTGTTTCATCGCGCTTGTTTAACTTTAAGACTGTCCTGATTACGATCAACGCAACTTCCACGAACTGTGAGCATATTCACACAATAGGTACTGCATGATTGTAACATATAACCCACTGAGAACTATATTGATCCCATACAGATCTGACTTTAATAAGACTGACTGATTTCAGAGAAGTTCTCTTGTTCCGAGGGCTTGGGGAAAATAGGATTGTTGAAATGATCAAATTTGATACCCACGTTTTGGTACTGTATTTTGAATTTACCAAACTAAATCACCGTAACTCTTTTGGTTGAAATATACCAGTTTCCATAAATTAAGAAAAAACAACAGGAAAATCGCAAATCAAAAAATACATGACGAAACGTTATGAAGTTTGGTGAAAACCTGTATCATATCGTACGTTAGAGAAGTACTAAAACATTTCGTAAGAAACACTTCATTCCGACAAAAATGACGACATACAGAAAGAACCTGGTGAAAAAAAGGTGTCAAAATGCAATAGCCAAAGTACTTCGACAGGGAGTGTGACAAGGCCTGAATTGCTGTTTGTTTGGCAAACAGCAATTCAGGCCTTACAGCGATGTTTTATGCTGTTGATGATGGTATCTTAAAACTCAGTAGGTAGCAACGACTGTTGTTCATGCAATGCTTGTATAAGACATTTGAGAGCTTGCCGAGTGGTGATGAGAGCTGCAACACGTCTCCCTGGAGAAGCCACACGTGGTCGATAGGAATAAGGTCGGGAGATATGGTTGGCCAATCTGTACAGACAATGGTTTCCACTTGAAGATATTGTTATACCAGCCTTACTCGGTGGGCACGAGCGCTATCGTTTTGTAGGAGAAATGTATCTTCTCTGACACCTGGACAAAGACAAACACAGGGGTCTAGGACATCATTCCAATAGTGTCGATCATGCATGGTTTCTCTTGGAAGGATATACTGTAGATGTCTGTACGTCAACCTAACGAGATGCCACTCCAAACGAGCACCCTACCACCATCACCATGAGTGACGCTTAACGGGTCATAGAGTGGTGACAGTATGTCCCTCGTTCTCTTTAAATCAAAGCACGCCTGTAACCGATCTACAAAATAAATCTGGACTGGTCTGTGAATATTACCGACTTCCATTGGTTTACATTCCAATTGATGTGAAGTCTTGAATAATCAAACTTTCCCTCCTGTGACGGAAAGAAGGTGCTGGTCGCCTAGCATAATGATCTCCTTCGTGAAGCCTTCTGCGCACAGTGGAAGCAGACACCTACATTCCTGTAGCTTCAACAGTAAGGGCATATCGCAATTGTGTATGGATAGCCATCCTGTTCCTGTGCGCAGTTAATCGGAGATATTGGTCATCTACGGATGCTATATCTCTAAACTTTGCTTTGCTGTACATTCGGCAAGCTGACTCCGTAATTTGAAATTGGTTGCACTATCTGTGGACCACAGAAGGACTCCCATGCAGCGATATCACGACTTCCACGTAACTGTGCCTGCCTCTAGTCTTCCGATCGCTCTCCACCTCAGTTCCCCTGTTAAACGATATATCGCAGCCAATTACAACAAATCCACTACCTCAGTGTATCGTAGCCAATTACAACAATCCGCTACCTTCTTTTGTTACACTCTGCAAATGATGTGACGCGCACCCCCGCAACGGTTACTTCTGCGGTTCATTTGCAAAAACCAGGTGCAGTCAATACTGACTCCCTTTCAGATTTCACCCCCCCCCCCGGTGGCGCAGTCGAAGCGCTGGCATATGACCATACGTCCGAGATGGGTCTGGGTTCAAATTCCGGTTAGGCATGGATGTTGAGTTTAACTTACGGCACTTCTCTGTAACCAGTAGCCCTAAATTAGGGCGGGAGGCTGCTTATAACCTACTGTGTTGCTCACGGTGGTCGTTATACCCCTCCCTCCCAAATTCCAAATTACATCTCACGTCATATACCAAAACTTTATGAATTTCCAAATCTGTTTTCACAAATAACTGCAATTTTTTTTTGTTGGTTTTTCCTTAAATTGCGGAAACCAGTGTATGAGCGAAATAAACTTACTACGTGTAAAAAGAATGAAACGTAAAAATAATTGAAAAGACTAGATACATCACAGTGTTATAAAAAAGCCGCAATACCTTTTTCTTTGTCAGACGGACGGAATTTGTCAGGTGGAGTGCAATAGCGCTTCACGTAAATTCCTAAGATTTTGTTTGATTTCTTAAAACACAGCCCATGCTTCCTCATTCAAGATTCAATTACGTCTTTTTCCGTTTTCTTAGTTTTTTACTTCCCTGCCTTTCACCGTGTCTTTTTAGCTTGACATCGATATTTATTCCCTGTTTCCTTTGTCCTGCTTCATATGCTCTCGAGTATGTTAGCGTTTCTCACACACACAATTTGTACCTATTTTACTTCCAAAAACTTCTCCAACCCATTACTGTGTTGGAACAATTTAATTAAAGCAAAACTTCTCCTATCAATTGTCTTGTCAACGACTGAAGGAGACTGTAGGGTCTTTGACCTTTTTCCTGCTAGAAAACAATGCATGTAACAAATTTTATTTCTGTGTAGGGTTTACCTCGTAATAAAGAACATTTTAGTTTGCTTCATAACATTTGAAAAACTGTGATGGACGAAAATGGATGTTATTACATCTTGTTAATACTTTTAGAACAAAATGGATTCGTTAATCAATTGGAAATATCGCTGAAAATGAAGCTGGTATCATATAATAACGTAAAGATTACAGATTACAAAAAGAAGGTATTTCCTCAGTAGTAACTCTCTAAAATATCCGTATTGGCTTCACATTTGATTATTTACTGAACTTACTCGACGCACCTGTACGCACTCACCCTAGGGCGTGCTTCGTGTGCTACAATTTATTTTAGCAGATGAATAAAATTTGGAAGACTCCTGAATCAAATTAGGAAGATATAGTTGCTAGGCTGTTCAGAAGGCGCATTTGTTAAGCGCACTTCCGTTTAAAAGATATGATTAGCGCAAAACAAAATATATGAGCTCAGTAAACTACTCTTCTATACAGAAGATGATATAGGCGTCCGCAATTCCATTTAAAAATGTGACAGAAAGGAGAACCTTATTTAGAAGGCATGCCTTGATGTGCCCGCGCTGATCAGAGGCGTTGGCTGGTTGACATTCGCTTGAACTGGTCCCGGCAGCAGGCATGGGTGGTGTGATTTCCAATGGTACTGGTTCTGCCTCTTCTATAGAACCAGTCGGCTTGAATTAGGGTTAGCGACTCCTTATACATTTCAATGCTAACATTTAACACACGAAACAAACAAACATTTAGAAATATGCTCTTTAAATTGCAAACCAGTTCCCGAGATGTATTCGCTAGACGCGTGTTTAATTTATAAGACAGCGCTACTGCTCGATTGGGACGGCATTCCATACACTTCTGCTCCATTTAAGGAACATCCCTGCACATAAAAGCGGACCAAAACAGATATTTAAAAGCATTTCTTTGAATCTCAAGAATACTATATGCGAAAAATTGTTCTACGGTACTGCTTATTCACCCTAAGAAATTTAAGTTTGATAGCACAATATCTTCCGGCGTCGCAACGGCTTTGAAAGTTGCCTTAATCTTCCAAAAATACAATTAAAAAAATAATAATAAGAGATAATATTTATCAAAACGAAATAAAATGATATTACTTTGCATAAATTGCATGTAAAAAGTTAATAATAAATATTATTCAAGTTTTTAACTTTTTTATTTAAAAATCATTTGACAGTAATTAAAAAGTCTATTTTTTTTTTCAAATTCTGGAAGTCTTTGAACGTATGAAATCCGGGATCTGATAAGTCCATCTCTTGCGTCTGTGTCACAAACTCTTCCAGAAGATAGTGTCATGAGTTTTACACACTGTTCAATAACTTGAGAATGGCACGGGTATCTGAAAATTTGGTTTCTCTCAGGCGCATTTTCTATCATTTCTTTCACCTCATACTCAGTGAGAGATTTTCTTAGAGGTGGTTCTGTAAAAGTGTCAACTTCCCATTTTATCATATCGACATTATGTTCATCATCAAAATGAATCAGAAGTACTTTGAGTTTTCTAATAGTTTTTGAAATTGATGACTTTGAAGACCTCACTTCCTGAACGAATTTGATGTCGTATCGTTTGTTGCATCAAAGATTTTCTGGGTGCGCAAAGTATCCCTTATGTTGAATAAATCTATCAATGGCATTTTTGAAATTAGATGCCAAGTATTGCGATCTATTTTTCATATTGTAAAAATGAACAGACCCATCTTTGCACTTATTATTAATTTTGATATTAAAACACGCCGGAGAATAAATATTCATGATAAATTGCTCCAAAATTTTAAAGTTTTCCGACGGATTCACGGTTTCAACGTATAGTCGCAATATTCTATTCGTGGTTGTTAACCGTCTAGAATGTTTTATGTTACCGGGTTGTCTGTCGGCTAAACTCGTCTTGACAGTTCCCTCTGTTATTGAATTAACTACACTCATCGTCAAAAAACATAGTTGCACTGAGAAGGAAGTAACCGACAGGAATGAAACTTGGTTCGACATCGTGAGACATGCAAATGATTCAAGTATCACTCTCGGACGCGCATAGGACGCAAGCAAGGAGGGTTCGTAGCGCTGTGCCTGACCGGGTATATAAGGTCGTCTCGTTGCGCTTGCTTGCCATTCTGACTCATGCTATTGTGTTGGTTGCATCCTTTGCAAGTGAAGTATGCCTTGGAGAAAAGTTCGGAAGCAATTCGAGCAGTTGGAGGAGTTTGAGTGGGGCCGCGTTGTGGGCTCCAAGAGGCGGGATGGTTTTATCGCCGTATTTCGCGCCATACCGGTCTTGCGGATATAACCATAGAACGCTGTTGGCGTCAGTGAATAGAACAAGGCACACATCAGCGATATGAAGGGTCTGGGAGACCTAGACAAAACATGGAGAGAGAGGACCGACGGGTTGTCCGACATGCGCTGAGTGATCCAACAGCCACGATTATGGACATTCAGCGAACAGTGGTGCCCTCTATTCATCTTCCGATTAGTGCCAGCACCATTCGCTGAGAGCTGCACGACTTACGACTAAACGCACGCAGACCGTTACGACGACTGCCCTTCACACCATTGTATCGTCATAAGAGACGCATGGGGGTCGTGCCAGACTGCCATGGAGCCACTCAGAATGGCAGCGGGTGATCTTCATTGACGAGTCCCGCTTTTGTCTTGGAGGAGACGACCAACGAATCCGTGTGTGGAGGCACTGTGGTCAGCCCCAAGATGAACGGTTTGTTGTCGAGCGTCACATGCCCAGAAAGCCTGGTGTATTGGTATGGGGTGCAATTGCCTACGATTCCAGATCACCTTTGTGTTCATTACAGGTACTTTGACAGCCCAACGTTACGTTAATGATGTCTTGCCACTAGTGGCTCTACCTTTTCTGAACGTTCACTCCGGTTCAATTTTCCAATAAGAAAAACACTCTTCCGCATACTGCTGCTGTCTCAAGAGCTTGCCTTCAAGGCACTCACACTCCGCCATGGCCAGCCGCATCGCCAGAACTATCGCCGATTGAAAATGTGTGGGATGCATTGAACCCTCTATCCACACTCCACCCCTACCGCACAATCTGCAGGGGAACTGTGTGAGAAGATACAAGCTGTATAGGCTGGCTTATCACATGACAACATTATGAACCTGTACAACTTCATGCCGAGACATCTGGCATGGTGTGTGAGCAAACATGGCCGCCAGACGCCATACTGAGAGACACTACTTATTGGCGTGCAGCTCAATAAATGTTGCCCATATCAGTCGCAATATTTAATCATTTATTGTTCCTGGTAACCTTTACCTTTCTTACGAATAGCATTGCAATCCGACACGTCCTTCTGGCATAATTATTTTTTTGACGATGAGTGTATTTCATACACGCACTTTTGATCTGTGCTTAAGTCTTTTGTCTGTTTTTCTGGGAAATCTGAAGATATTATTTGAAATAGAACAAGAGGCAACTGTTCACAAGACTTGATCATTTTTTCGATTTCACCAGAAAACTAGGAAGGACCTGCTGTTTGTCCATCCACATGCTGAAACAAATAATGCAGTGGTAGTTCAATTAGGTGCAGAAGACATATGAACCATGGCAGTGTATTTTCGATGAGACTTTCAATGCGACAAATTACTCCATTGTGTGCTCCAGTACTAACTGTAATCCCATCACACCCTATGCTAATCAAATAACTAAGGTTCATGTTTTTTGAAGGAAAAGTGTCATAGTTTTGGCAATTTCTTCGGCTGTTCCAGAAGAAACGCTCAGGTGACCGAAATATTCGGAGCCAGGTTCGGTAAACAGTATTCTTGTCCGGATGAAAAGAGTACGTTCTTCATGGACTGTCATTCTGAAAAATTTTGCACCTCTTTTCTTTAGGACAAGAATTTTGTCTTTTCGACAATCAAAATAAATAGCATTAAATCTTCATTTCCATCCACTTTATGCTTTATTTCTTGACGTTTTCTTTTTCTTTCACTGTAACGTACCAGGAGATGTGACGTACCTGCCCGAAGGACGCACACGACATAAAGGCAGATAGGAATCAGAATAAAACGTCCGCGTAGCTCAATTGGTAGAGAAACTTATTCCGGAATGAGGGGACCCGGGTTCGAATCCTGGCGCGGATAAAAATGACGGAGAAATTCACTTCGGTATATCACGTCTGACTTTATTCCGGTTGTTACTAATATTACTCTTATCTTCTGTTATTAAGCCTTCATCCTTTAGTACGAAACTTGCTATTATACACTGCAGGCCACCCAAAATGCAACACCAAGAAAGAAGCATCCGATTAGCCTGAAATTCGCAGCATGCGTCGCCCGCGAGAGGACATGCACACGATTAGCATTGCAGGGCATATGCAAAGCATGTGCACCCGGCACACCACCGAGAAACAATATAAGAAGGGTGCACAGAAGGCGGGGCGTAAGTAGTGGCAGTGTGTTGTGCTGCCAGACCTGTGCGTGGGAAGCTTCCTGATGCCTCGTCGCAGAGTACAGCAGTCATTCCAGAACGTTTCGGAGTTCGACAGAGGATGAATAGAGGCTTATCGCGACAGCGGTTTATCGTATCGAGAGATGGGTGCCCGTGTGGGACGACATCCAGCCTCAGTGAGGCGAGTATGGATTCGGTGGGTGCAGGAGGAACGGACGGACCGACGTGAGCGATTGCCGATGCCGCGGCACACCATCGAACGAGAGGACCGGCATGTTGTGCGGCGGACATTCACGGCTTGCACTGCCACATCACGAACGTTAGCGCAGGAATTAAGGCGTTTTGCTCAACAACCTGTGTCAGCACGTACCGTTCGACGTCGTCTGCAGGTGCGGGGACTTGCTGCACTGCGCCCATTGCTCCGATTTCCATTGACGTTACACCACCGGTGAGTGCGGCGGCAGTGGGTCGTTGAGCACCGCATCTGGACTACGGAATGGCACGACATTGTCTTCTCCGACGAATCTCGCTTCTGCCTGCAACACCACGATGGTCGGATCCGCGTGTGGCGGAACCGCGGTGAGAGACTGTATGACGCCTGCATTATGCATCACCATACCGGTCCTTCGCCTGGCATTATGGTTTGGGGCGCAATTGGATATGACACCCGCACCCTTCTGGTACGCATCGCCGGTACACTCAACAGCCACCGCTACATCTCCGATGTTTTGGAGCTTGTAGTCCTCCTTTACCTGCAGGGCCTGCCAGCGGCCACGTTTCAACAGGACAATGCGCGCCCGCACGTGGCACGCATCTTGCGACAATTCTTCACGGCCCACCAGTTGTCACTGCTGCCGTGGCCCACCTGTTCTTCCGATATGTCGCCTCTCGAATACGTCTGGTCGCTGATCGGCAACCGAGTGGCCCGGAAAGCACCACCCGCAGCTACGCGTGATGAACTGTGGCAACTTGTGGAAGCAGCCTGGACCGACGTACCCCAAGCCCACATCCAAAGCTTCTTTCGTTCGATGCCGCGGCGTGTAGCGGCCGTTATTGCCAGCCATGGGGAGCACACGAACTATTGACGTCTGCGTGTTCCGCAAGTCGCACGGGCCTGTAATTTCAATCTTTTAATCTTTGTATCTTTTGTTATGTGTCCAGTAAATCTGACTTTGCTATCTCGTGTCCTTCTTGGTGTTGCATTTTGGGTGGCCAGCAGTGTATACAGCAGTCGATCGATTGGAAATATCCGTGCGATCGCAAGCTTCTGTCACACTTGAAAATTTCAGCCGCATTTGCTTCGTTTTGACTTTATGTATTGTAGGTATAGCTATTTTATCGCAATCATCTCTAGAATTGGGTTCATCTTGATCTGTTCCTGAGTTTCAATGCTCGTACTACTTTAGAAGTCAAAGGTTCAGTCAAAGATTTCATTTCCACCTTCTCCTTTCTATAAGATAAATGCATGAGCTTTTTCGTTGTTTTCAGTTCAGTAGCACTAATGAATTTTTTTCTATCATGACGTTGGTCCTGTAAAAAATCTCTTTTTGTTTTTGGAATTTTCTTCTTCATGATAGAAAATTTTCGTATAATCGTAGCACTTGCATGCAGTACGTCGAATAATTTATGTTCTTGTGGTTCCTTGAAATCTTTCATTTTTCAGCTAACATTTGAATTAAACTTTTTGCTGATTTTTTTATATTTCGATATTTTATGACATTCTTTAATCTAACGGCTCGTTAGAGTACCCGATAGAGTTGGAAGAGAGGCTTTGTTCCATGTAAGTTTTAGTTCTGTGACCAAAATTTTAGAAATTTGTTGGAGCGTTGTCCCTGCGTTTGTTTCTGAATCATTCAACAGTTTTTCTCTAATATAAAAATAGTCCCGAATCATATCAGCATAGGTAGGTAACATAATAGCATGAAAATTTGAAGGTGTCCCAAATATCGGGCAGCTAGTATTTTTTCCAGTTTTAGGTATATTGAAGGAGAGCAATCTCGATATATGACACAAATAAAATAACTTGCATGATCTTCGCTTTGCTTTGGGTCCTCCATGACGAGTGAAAGTGTACAAATTAAGGTGTAGGTGTAAATCTTCAAGGTCGAAAGACGGGGAGAACAGGACACCAGACAGAAAGTGGCCGCGCTGGGAAGGTTGGGGCATCGTGAGAACTGATTCAGTTGCTGTCTGCGGCGTACGACTTGCGTCAATGTTACACTTTCTCATTAATAGATGACCTTTCCGCTCATATGCTTATTAAATTTCAAAAGTTAAGTTGGTATTTTTTTCGGTCTACCCTACTGCAGTCTACATTGCAATAACTCTTAGGTGGTCCCGGTAAACTGAATAACCGTCTTGGAAATTGTGCTCTTTGAATTTCCCATTGTTTTGCACTGCAAAATTTGATATCACCTAAAAACTTCCCCTCTGCTTCTTCTTCGTATTATTACACTGGTTTTCATAAACTTGTAACGTACCAGGAGATGTGACGTACCTGCCAGAAGGACGCACACGACATAAAGGCAGATAGTAATTAGAATCAATGTCCGCGTAGCTTAATTGGTAGAGCAACTTGTTCCGGAATAAGCGTACTCGGGTTCGAATCCCGGCGTAGGCCAAAAATGACGGAGAAATTCACTTCGTTATAAACTAAGGAACAATTGAAAATTGTTATAACACAAAAAATGTGCAACCAGTTTGAATAAAATTTGGTGAAAATCATTGTATCATATGTTACAGAAAATCGTAAGAACATTTTATATAAAGAATTTACACTTTCTATTTGCTATAAAAAACCCAACATAAGTCAGTATTCCAAAAATTAAATTAGAAAGTGTCTGAATATAAAGTGTGTTCACCCGGAACAGCAATTCAGACCCGACAGCGATGTTCCATGCTGTTAAAAATGGTGTCTATAAGACTGTAGGTGGCAACCCCATTGCTGTAACAAAGCAGTTTGAAAACCCTGCAGGGTTCGGGGAGAACGATTGAGGACAGCAACTCGCCTACCGACAGCGTCCGACCCAGGATTCATTGAGTTAAGGGCATGAGAGCGTAGTGGCCACCCCATACGGTCAACAGTCTCCTCTTCAAGATACTGCTGTACCAGCCACGCTGTGTTTGGGCGAGCATTATGGGCTTGCGGTATGAATGTGCCGTCAACTGCATCTGCATATCGCTGACCGCTGGCAAAGGGGTCCAGGATATCATCTCTATAACTTCGAGCATTCAAGTGTCACCTGGCAGCACGTAGAGGTCGGTACATCCTCCCAAAAAGATGCCTTCCCATACAAGCCCACTACCTCCACCATACGTGGCCCTTTCACGGATATGAGAGGGATGATATCAGGTCCCTGGCTCTCTTCAGATGAAATTTCAACGATAATCATTCTGTAAAGCATGCCATGACTCGAACGTGAACAGTGTAGATTTCCATTGACTTGGACTCCAATTTACATGCATATGTGCTCAGTTCAAACGTTTCCTCTCCAGGGAGGGAGGTTAGGGGCGCGCACGTTACGGGCCTCCTAGCATAGAGCATTCCTTCATGTAGCCTTCTGCGTACCGTAGGGCGTAGAAGCTGATACCGTCCTTCCGATCTCTGCAGCAAGCACAGATCGAAGATGGGTCGGCGCAGTAGTTCTGTTCCGGCACGCAGATAACCGCATCTTGTAAGGAAGTTGTTACCCTAGGCCTGCCTCAGCTGTCCTGCCGGAACATGATTCTGTGGTTTGGAAGCGGTTCCACTCTGGAAAACAATACGACTTAATGTTTTGCCATCTGGCTAAGTTCGCCTACCTTTGGCCTTCTTCGAGTCTGTCTATAACTCCATAGCGTAATTCCACTGATAAATGACGTCTCGAAGTCATTATAACGCAATCTCTATCACGAAACCCTTTCTTTAATCTCTGCACGTGAATTGGTAACTCACTGAGAAACAGACAGTTTTATGCTGCTGTGAATTTTCATGAAGCTATGCCAGCGCCACTCATTTGCATACCATTCATCCAATGATGCTGTGGCAGTTAGCCTTCAACATACGCAAATTTCGTGCATATTTAACAATAATTAGCCAGCTTATCGCGATTTTTCATTTTGTTCCTTAATTTATAAAAACCAGTGTGTTATTAGTGCTATTGTTGATATTTTGTTTTATCCCGAACCCAACGGAACATGTCAATTTTCTTTATTGTTTTCCTCCACCTAAAAAAAATTGCCAATTTATATATGTTTAAAGCAAATGTGCGTAGGTGCGTATTTTTTTTTTTTTCGTTTAGTGAACAGACTGCCATTCAGAATTGATATATTTTCCTTCTGTAATTAACGTGTCTTCCTTTCTCATTTATATCAACACTGCCCAGCACATTGGATACAAAAGAGTGCTGGAAAAGTAATTACAACTAGACAACTAATAACGCTTGTGATCTGTTTAACACCCTGGAAAGTATGAAATAGCTCAACATTTACGAAATATATGAAGAAATTTTCTCTGTACGGGGAGTGAAGCTTTTTGCCTCGCACTAATTTATCAAACGAAAAAAAAAAGAATTTTTCATTTTTTAATGGATTTTTTTTTCATTTTTTAATTATTTTTCAATATCTTTTGGAGCATTAATGGGCTTCATTTTCATGTAAGATGGAATTAATAATAATTTACGCCTTTTGAAAACGGCTGTCTAAAGCATCCATGTAGTAAATAACTTGTGTGTTTAGGAAAACTCCTTTTTGCATTAGAGATGACAAATAGCTGTTACATGCAAGCAAATAAAAGGATATGAAAAGAAAATTTTAGATGGAAAACCAGAAAAAAAGAAAATAATTTATCATTCTCTGATCAAATTTACTTCAATCAATACTGTTTCTTTTTTTTTTTGTTTGTGAGGCATAATCGAAAATATGCATCATTTAGTTAGAGTGAAATAAATAATTTGTTTATTAGCAGTTTTACATTAGAAGGCAATAGGCAAAAGATTTACAAGAGTTGAAAACACACCACAGTTCAAATAGAGCTGGATTGCCATTTTTTTGTTTATTTATACATGTACAATTTGAAAAAGAAATAAACAGAAAAATGATGCTTATAGGTAGCTTTTTTTCTTTAAAATCAGATTATGAGCATCGAAAAACTGCTTGGACTTCGATAATAAAATGTGCTGAATTATCATAAACATACCCTTAGTTCTGCCTATCCATTAGCTTGCAATAAAGGACTTTAGATGTCCTACTTGAACGTGTTGTTTTACAGTAGGTGATAAAAGAATTAAAAGTGTTACACACAATCACACTTAGTGTTCTTATTCCAATCACCCAGCACCCACCATTTGAAAGCATTTTTGTTTGATTGCACAGCACGACTTATATATAAATTTAAATTGAATTCGACCAGATTTTACATTTTGAAAGAACTTTCTGTATCACGCTTGTAAAGTTCTTTCCCGTTTCCCAAATTCATGAAGAAATGAACGTTTACCTTCCCCGACTGAAATAAAAGCTCGGAACTGTCATTTAAATCTTTAACTGAAATAATTTATGAAGTAAATAAGCACCTATTTCGGAAATAGTAGATTTAAATAGTAGGTTACTGTGGTTGATATTCGACGTAATTTCAGTTGTGTTGAAGGGTCCAGTGTGTCCGAACACACAGTTCATCGTAAGCTCTTAGATATGGGTCTCCGCAGCCGCAGACACATTCGGGTGCCTATATGCTTACAGTCATTCTCAGTCGTCAACGTTTGCAATGGGCGCGTAATCACCGACATTGGACCATAGGAGACTGGAAGTGTGTCACGTGGTCAGTCGTATCCCGTTTTCTGTTACACTGCGTCGACGGACGAGCTCGTGTGCGACGTTTACTTAAGGAAGCCTTCACACCTGGATGCACTGTGTGACGGATCCAGGCGGCTGAAGGAAGTTTGATGGCATGGGTAATATTTTTTGGGAACACTTGGGCCGATTTCCCCAGTAGAGTGAACTCTGACAGCTGTATCGTACCTGAACATCGTGGCGAACCAAGTACACCCCTTTATGGCTAATGTATTCCCTGGCGGAGATGGCGTCTTTCAAAAAGACAATGCTCCATGCCACATTGCGCAGAAGGTTCAGGAATGGTTTCAAGAAAATGAAGAGGAATTCCCTTTATTGCCATGGCCCCCAAATTCACCGGACATGAATCCTATCGAGCATTTGTGCTTTCAGTTGGAGAAACAAATACGAGCAGCATCACCCCAACTACGTAATTTATAGGAAACTACGGGATCTTTTGTTGCAGTCATGGTACCAAATATCAAGAGACACCTGCCAATATCTCGTTGAATCTATGTCTCATCTGGTGAGATCTCTTTTAGCAACGAGAGGAGGACCTACATCATATTTGGTAGATGGTATTTATGTTTTGCCTGATACACTCTGTAAAATGGAAATTTCAACACAGCAGGAACAGGAATATATAATACATTGTGTAAGATATTTGGAGTAACGGCAGTCAAGGTGGAAAGGAACACAGTGAAATTTGCAGAATCAAATGAACACATTTATTGATACCATACGCTTTTACAATTGAATAGTGAATTAGATGTAAATCCACCTTTGTTGCGGGGATAAATATTGAGCCAAGCGTTTTACCATGGAGTCGTGCAGCTATCGAAAGCCTACTGTGCTATTTGCCTTCACGCCTCTGAAATCTGTTCCCGCAGAACTATCAAGATCCGTGATGGCTGCGGGTGGGTTTGCAGATAATGTCCATCGTGACCCACACGTGTTTGGTTGGAGAGAAATCGGGAACTTGGCTCGTTAAGGCAGTACGTCCACATCACGAAGACATCCAGAAAAAAGCACTGAGTTACGTTTTCGGGAATTTTCATGCTAAAATGTTACGTCAGGTCTCTATAGTAAGTAAGCAAATAGCCACGGATTCCAGAATGTCGGCGACATAGCTGGAGGGAGCAGTGCATATTTTAACATACTAACTGGTGGGCCCGTTGGCCCACCAGTGAACAAATCCGGTTGTGAAAATTGGGCCCACCGATAAATTAATAAATGGTAAAAGTTTAAAATTCCATAGAAATAAAAATCCTGTATATTCCTAGATATTTTTAAATTAATTTTTAATTATCTAATAAATTGGCCAAATGATAATTTTCCTGTCCCGTTTTTTAGCCCTGTTCTGGCTGTTATGTAAAATATAACCTTCTTATGTAAGTTACCAGCATCATTCATAGATGGCGCTGGCTGTAATCAAAGCATCAATAAACCAGGACAGCAGGTGTCTACTGCTGATGATCAAATCAACAGTTGAGCGAGCTAGCCAGGTGAACAGAGTAGTTGCGCTGTTCTAAATAAACAACACCTAAGTTATATAAGAATGTGAAGGGTGAATTATATTTTAAATAGCACTAGCTTTTGGCTAACTTATTGCTGATCTTTATCGTTACGTTTTCCACGCTCGCAGCTTCTTTTGCATAGAGAACTTTGCATTTGATTTGCCAATGGGCGAATGGTGTAGTGTGGCGACTAGTGACTACCGCGGCTTTGTTGTCTACCATTTTTGTTTCGTGTACGTGTTTCCGAAACAAAATACAACGTGACGCTGAAGCACGGGAGCTTACGTAAATTGAACAAGGTAAGATCATTGAATATAGGTTATTGTTTGTTTTTTTTATTTCAATGTTATTAGATTTAGAAGTTTTCAGCTTTTTTAAGAGGTGAATAAAACGATATATGGATATTTTTAGAACGTTCACTCGTTCTACTGATGACATTATTCAGCTTATCAAATAATTATTTTGCAATTATTTTTAATGAAGGGCTAACATACGGAAATGCATTATGCATAGGGTGACCATATTTCCCTGAGACAAAAACGGGACATTGGGATGACAAAAACGGGACAAAAAAAGTTAGACGAAAAAAAAACCTTTATTACTTAAACATATTGAGCATACCATTATTCATGAGTTAACAGTGACAGAACCCATACAAAAATTAAGGTACACTTAGCGGGAGACTGTACTTCACCACGATCGCAAAATAAATATTTCTCCGATGAAGTAATCTTACGCAGCAAACTTCGGTCTTTCAACCCCTTATCATAAAACTTCTCACGCTCCATGACACAATTTTGTCTTACAGCTAACATAGCTCTCATTGTCTCAACACTTAATCTAGATTTCTCCTTTGACCACATACTGTTCCTAACAGAAAATATTCTCTCAACAGGTACTGTACTTCCTGGAGACAAAGAATAAACTCTACAATATTACAAAAGTCTTGACAGTCTAGACGTTTTTCGCTCATTTCAGAAAAAATTGTACCCATCTATCAGATACAGGAATGCTTTCTAGGCGTTTTTGCTCATTTCAGAAAAAATTTGCTTGACCAATATACAAGTATATTTATAGTTTTTATTAAAAACGGGACAAAATTGACATATTTATTAAAACGAAGGGACGGCTGGGAAATATAAATAAAACGGTACTGTCCCGTTCAAAACGGTACGTATGGTCAGCCTAATCATGCATATGTTTCAAAAGTTAACTAAGTATTGCTAGGCTGGCTTTAATAGATAGCAGAGTTAACGTTGGCTCAAAAAATGCTGTAGCAAAACTGCCAAAATGAGAAAAAATGTTGTAGCAAACTGCTAAAGAAAGTTATCCAATTTTGGCGCTCAGAAAATCGTAACATGTCAATTGAATGTTAAATGTTTTTTATTTTGTGTGTGTGTGTTTGTCCACACACACACAAAATAAAAAACTCCCCACTCCCCCACTCCCCCACCTATAATTACGTATTTGGGGGAAAGCATAGATTAATGTTTTCTAAGATGAATGACCTTTTTGTTTTTCCCCCTTAAAATTTACAGGATAACAATTACTTAATAAAGGTGTTATAAACACATGCAACGCATGTTTTTTTAACACCTTTATAAGTAATTGTTTATTGTTATCCTGTAAATAAAAGGGGGAAAAAGTTTTAAAAGTCTGGTATATCATTTCCATGCTTTTTTTTTTTTTTTTTTTTTTTTTTTGCGTACGCAATCTTCTGAAATTTTAATATTCCATGCATAAAAAATTATTTTAGGAAGTGCTCCCAGCAGTTAATGAGTTAAAAGTTTAGTAAATATTCGTATTTACTGAACTTTGATGTTGTAAAAACATTCCCCTGCGTTCACACTTCCTCACTGATGAAAGATAGGATGGGCAAAGTAGGCTACGCAGGTAGCAGCTACTTCACCAGACCTGAGATTTTTACTGTGCTTCCTCTTCGTTTTGCTCCGGAAGGGGGAGGGGTTTCCAGTCTGGAACTCTCTCCCTCCCTACCTCTTCGATGCCTTTCCTGCCATTCACGGTGAGAATCAATCACCCTTTCGGGTTTCATGGAATTCATGGTTATTTCTGTGGAACATTACATACAAACTTTCTATTAGAAATCCTTATCGTAGCAGTGTTAAATATTTTTTCAAATAGGAATTTTTATAATACCTAACATTCAAGATTAACTACGACGGATAACGCTGTTTCTTTTATATATTTACTTTTAGCAGGTCTTTTGTAAAAAAACCAAGAAAGATGACACCGAATTTTCGGGTGTAATAAGCACGTCTTTTGAATCCGTTCTGACGCAAATTAAATTCATCAAAGCTATTCAAAGTCAATGGAACCGGTATGGAAAACAATACTATCTGACGGAAGAAAAGTTTTTCAATCGGGTTTTTAATTCCTCAGATATTGCTGTAAACGGAATCGTGAGCTTACTCCCTAGGGTTGCAGACTTGTGCGTTAAGGAAAACATGAATTTATATGAGAAACATTTCACACCGGAAACGCTCTCAACATAGAAAAAAAAAATTCAAATCGGACTCTTAGAAACAGAGATATCGACAAAAGATAAGATGTGACTTTACGTCCCCTGGTGGGAAAATCATGCATTATTTTAGGAAGAAAGTATTCCAAAAGGTTTTTCCATATGAGCGTAGGTTTTTCCATATGAGCATACCGCTCATATGGAAAAACCTTTTGGAAAACTTTCCTCCTAAAATAATGCATGATTTTCCCACCAGGGGACGTAAAGTCACATCTTAATTTTTGTCGATATCTCTGCTTCTAAGAGTCCGAATTTGTCGAGATTTCAGGAGCCCAAATTTTGCTACAAATACATCAGAAGCAGAAATTAACGCTTATGCCCCCTGGTGGCCAAACCATTCTTTATCAAACATTTGAAATTATCTGAAAAATATTTTCCATCAGGTCTTGTATGCGATACAGGAAGAATTTTTCAAATCGGAGTTTTAGAAGAAGAAATAACGCAGAAAAATATATTTACCTCTGTGTTCCCTACCGGAAAGTCTATGATTTACTTGAAAAGTTTGAATTTATAGGAAAAACATTCCGCATTGCAAACACCATCCAACAAAAAAGGAATTTTCCAAATCGGTCTCCTAGAAGTAGAGATATTGACAAAAATACGATATACATCTACGCCTCCTGGCGTAGAAACCATGCATTATTTCAAGAAGAAAATGTTCCCAAAGCGTTTGTCGCCTTGAGTAGTATCGGTCAACAAACGAATTTTTTTTCAGTCGGAATTTTGGAAGTTCATATTTTGCTGCAAATACATCAGAAGCGGAAATTCAGACTTGCGCCACCTGGTGGCCAAACCATTTTTTGCAAAAACTATAAATCATGTGCGAAAGGATTTCTTATCAGGAGCTGTATCTGGTGCAGAAAGAATTTTTCAAATAGGAGATTTAGAAGCAGAGATGTAGGGAGAAAGCAATTTGCCTTTACGCCCCCAAGCGGAAAGTCTACGAACAACTAGAAAATTTTGAAATTATATGAAACACATGTCACACTGGAAACACTATCCAACAAAGTAGGAATTTTTCAAATAGGACTCCTAGAAGTAGAGATATTGACAAAAATAAGATATACATCTACGCCCCTGGCGGAAAAACCATGCATTATTTTAAGAAGGAAATGTTTCTAAAACGTTTGTCGACATGAGTACCATCGGTCTACAATCGACGTTTTTTTCAATCGAGAATTGAAAAGCTCATATTCTGCTGCAAATACAACAGAAGCGGAAATTAAAGTTTACGCCTCCTGGCGGCCAAACTATTTTTTTTTTACAAAAAATAGAAATTATGTGCAAACGATTTCCCATCAGGAGCTGTATCCGGTGCAGAAATTTTTTTCAAATCGGAGATTCAGAAGCAGAGACATAGGGGGAAACACAATTCACCCCTATGCCTCCTAGGGGAATGTCTAGGAATATTTGAAAATTTTGAAATTATATGAAAAACGTGTCACAATGAAAGCACTACCAAACAAAGAAAGAATTTTTCAAATCGGTCTCATAAAGAAAAGATATTGACAAAAATAAATTATACATCTACGCCCCCTGGCGGAGAAATTGTAGAATATTTTAAGAAGAAAATATACCGAAAATGTTTATCGATGTGAGTGGCATCAGTCCACGAAATAATTTTTCAGTCAGAAGCTCAGATTTTATGGCAAATACATCAGAAGTAAAAATTAACTCTTACGCCCCTGGTGGCTAAAGTATTCTTTACCAAAAATTTGAAATTATATGCAAAATATTTCCATCAGAAGCTGCATCCGCTGAAGCAAAAGTTTAAATCGGAGTTTTAGAAGAAGAGTTATCGGGGAAAATGTGATTTTTTTTTACGCCCCTAGCGGAAAATCTATGCGTAATTTGAATAAGTAACTATATCTAAAATACTCTTCGACATAAATGGAATCGAAAAATAAAAGAATTTTTTTAAATCGGATGTGTAGAAGCAAATATGTAGAATAAAACGTATTTTTGAATTCGACATCATCTACATGTACGTTCTCTAGCGGAGAAATTGTACATCGTAAAAAAAAACGAAATGAAGGACATCATTCGCATATTTCAAGCTTCCCTAATGCAAAAGATTTTTTCAAATCGGACTAATAGTTGCAGAGATAGCGTGGGTACAGACGGACGGACAAACCGGCAACATAAGCAAGATCTTTTTTTACAAAAGACGTGCTGAAAACGTGCTTATGTTACCGGTTTGTCTGTATGTCCGTCCGTCTGTACAGACGATATCTCTCCAACTATTAGACTGATTTGAAAAATTATTTTTTGCAGTGGGAAGCTTGAAATATGCGACTGAGGATCCTTCATTTTGTTTGTTTTTTACCATGAACAATTTCGCCATTAGAGGGCATTAATGCAGATGATGTCGAATTCAAAAACACGTTTAATTCCACATATTTGCTTCTAAACATCCGATTGAAAAAATTATTTTATCTTTCGATTCCGTTTATGTCAAAGAGTATTTCAGACATAGTTACTTTTTTCAAATTACGCATAGATGTTCCGCTAGGGGGCGTAAAAGTAAATTACATTTTTCCCGATAACTCTTCTTCTAAAACTCCGATGTAAAAAATATTTTCTTCAGCGGATACACCTCCTGATAGAAAACGTTTTGCATATAATTTCAAATTTTTGGGAAAGAGTACTTTGGCCACCAGGGGGCGTAAGTATTAATTTTTACTTCTGATGTATTTTCCATAAAATCTGAGCTTCTAAAATATCGATTGAAAAATTAGTTCGCGGACTGATGCCACTCACTTCGAATAACCTTTTCGGAATATTTTCTTCTTAAAATATTCCACAGTTTCTCCGCCGGGGGCGTACACGTATATATTATTTTTGTCAATATCTCTACTTCTAGGAGTCCGATTTGAAATATTCCTTCTTTGTTGGATAGTGTTTTCAGTGTGACATGTTTTTCATATAATTTCAAAATTTTCAATAAATTCGTTGACTTTTCGCTAGGGGGCGTAGAGGTAAACTGCTTTCCCCCTATATCTCTGCTTATAAATCTCCGATTTGAAAAACTTTCTCCACCGGATACAGCTCCTGATGGGAAATCCTTTCCATGCAATTTCTAATTTTTGTAAAAAATGGTTTGGCCACCAGGTGGCGTAAGTCTTAATTTCCGCTTCTGATGTATTTGCAGCAAAATATGAGCTTCTAAAATCTCGATTGCAAAAAAGTCGTTTGTTGACCGATACTAATCATGTCGACAAACCTTTTAGGAATATTTTCTTCTTGTTATAATGCATGGTTTCTACACCAGGGGGCGTAGATGTATATCTTAATTTTTGTCAATATCTCTATTTCTAGGAGTCTGATTTGAAAAATTCCTTCTTTGTTGGTAGTGTTTCCGATGCGAAATGTTTTTCACATAAATTCAAAGTTTTAAAATAAATCATAGACTTTCCGCTAGGGGGCACAAAGGTAAATTGCCTTTTCTGCGTTTTTTCTTCTTCTGAAACCCCGATTTGAAAACTTCTTCCTGTTACGCATACAAGACCTGATGGAAAATATTTTTCACATATTTTCTGATGGCTGGTAAAGAATGCCTTGGCAATCAGGTGGCATAAGTGTTAATTTCTGCTTCTGATGTATTTGTAACAAAATCTTGGCTCCTGAAAGCTCGACTAAATTTTTTTTTCTTGGACCGATACGGCTCATATGGAAAAACCTTTTGGAATACTTTCTTCCTAAAATAATGCATGATTTTCCCACCAGGGGACGTAAAGTCACATCTTATTTTTGTCGATATCTCTGTTTCTAAGAGTCCGATTTGAAAAATCGTTTCTATGTTGAGAGCGTTACTGGTGCAAAATGTTTCTCATATAAATTCATGTTTTTCTTAACGCACAAGTCTGCAACCAGAGGGCGTAAGTTCACGATTCCATTTCCAACAACATATGAGAGATTAAAAACCCGATTGAAAAATTTATTTCTTCCGTCAGATACTTTTGTTTTCCATACCGGTTCCATTGACTTTGAATAACTTTGATAAATTTAATTTGCGTCAGAACGAATTCAAAAGACGTGCTTATTACACCCGAAAATTCGGTGTCATCTGTCTTGTTTAGTCTTAATGCTGATGCTCAAATCAACAGTTGAGTGAGCTAGCCAGGTAAGCAGAGCAGTTGCACTGTTCTAAATAAACGAGAAGTGAGAACAAAAAAAAAAAATAACCTGCCACCCCTTGCTTTGTCAAATATACTCTACCACCGTTTTTGTTACTCCACGCAATCCATCCCCTTGTGAGTTGTAATATATGATAACAAACCACGTGATCAAACTCTTATTGGCTGACACTTTGTTGATTCTGTATATGTTTACATTTGCAGAGGACTGATACCGTCAGTCTTTTCTGTACTGTTTTTATTAACTCATATTTTTTATTTTTCCTATTTCGATCTTTTTTATATTCTAATGTGTACGAAATATCAGTTCACATTTTTAAGGATTTAAATTTTTAAAGAGAATTTGATTATGTTAAATGTTAGATTTTATTACGATTTATAGTATAGGGATTCAGAACTGAGAACTCGTTGAAATATTTGAATTTCAGAGAGCCACTGTTGATGTGCTGAGTTTGACGTTTATTTAGATCTAACTGTAATCAAAAGCACGCTTTATCAAAGCATAAACGTGAAGCGATTATTTTTCTTTTATATTTAAACTAGCGTATTAGATATTACCCGTTCAGTTGATGTTTGCAATGACGTCTGTCTCTTTCATTTTCATTCTAGAAAGATGTGCATGAAAAGGCTGTAGAAACGGTTATCAGAAACAGTTAAATTTGCTGATATCAAAGAACTGTTCGCCAAACAACACAAATTAAATGCGAATGCATAAGTTCCTGTATCTTTGGAATCCAGTGATGTTGTAGATTCCACGGTGTCTTTAGAAACCATTGCTGCTGGAGAGTCCACAGTGTCTTTAGGACCCATTGCTTCTGTAGAGTCCACGGTCGCTTCAGTCCTGATCCTGATGTACTTTAGACCATTCACGCCAACGCTACTGCAGTGAAGGAAGTGATTTTTGAATCAGAATCAATTTCTTCAAATTCAAATTAGGTTGCTGCCTTCTGCAAACAGATGCCGTTTTAAAAAAACTGAAATGATGGTTAATGGGCATAAACGCCCAATTGTAACATTTCTGTTATGTGCAAAACACAAGTCGATGGCAATAGCTAAATTGCGAAATCGAACGTGTGAAATAGCGTATGGAAAACGTGCAGATGGTGCACGTCACTGCACTTTATCACACATTCCTGGGCGATAGGGTGCCGTATCACACATTCCTGAGTTGCCAAAGAATGCGGATAAGGAAACCAGAGTATCTGTAAATATTCGACACATGTTGCGTAGCTCACCGGGTACACTTGCTTCTCTAATTTCAATGTCTCCACAGTATTTATAGATTGAACGAGTCGTTTCATGCTACAATATCCACCGCTCTAATAATAGAATGGCGACATCTCTGGATACAGTAAACAATCGATTAATGATTGATATAAATATTTAACAGTCTGTAGCAACACTTTGTAATATATACACTGGCGGAAAGTGAAAAAAGAACACCAAGAAGGAATTAGCAGACGATCATTAAATTTACATATGTTAATTGGGTCGAGTTTACGTAGGTGTGATGTTAATTTCGGGACCAACCGGTGAGCGATTACGTCACAGCACGGCATAATATGCAAATTATCGTCGGTGGTATTTAAGCAGTACGGCGAAGTGAATGTAATCAGTCGTCGGCGTAAGGACACGTACAAAGACCCTGAAGAAGCTGCAATGCCTGGACATGGAAGACGTGTACTATTTCAGCAGTTATCGGACTTTGAGCGAGGTCGTCTAGTCGAGCTCCGCAAGGTCGGGTGGTCGTATCGTCGTATTGCTGAGCGAATTGGACGGGGAGTATGGGTGGTGGTAAGATGCTGGCGTAGATGGTCCGAGGAACATTCCCACACGAGAAGACGTGGAACAGGGAGTCACAGATGGACTGATGAGCGGACCGATCGACGCATAAGAAGAGAGGCGTTGTCAAGCAGAACAACCACTGCGACGCATATCCGAGCTGCCGTTGCACCTGAGGTGACTGTGCGAACAATCCGCAACCGTCTACTGGATGCAGGACTACGTGCACGTGTGCCTCTGGCATATGTACCTCTGACTCCAGCCCAACGTCAGGAACGGCTGCAATGGTGTCACCAACGTCTCCGGTGGCCGTATGCGTGTTCGCAGACGCACAGGGGAGCGTCTCCACCCTTCTTGCATCCGCCAGCGATACACAGAGCCTACACCTGGTCTCCTGGTGTGGGGAGCGATCAGCTATCACTACCGTACACAACTAGTGTTTGTACCGGGTACGTTAAACATCACCTCCTACATCAACATCACTCAGCCCGTTGTTGTGCCATTTGTAAGGTCGGTCCATCGTAGTGTTTTCCAGCAAGATAACGCACGCCCACACACGGCACGTGCGACGCAACATGCACTTCAGGGTGTGAGACAACTTCCATAGCCTGCACGTTCTCCGGATTTGTCCCCCATTGAGCACGTGTGGGATTTTATGAGACAACGACTTATCCAGTCTCCACGGCCAGCCACGACCTTCCCCGATTTACGCGTCCAATTTGAGGATGCTTGGAACTCAATACCCCAAACTTACATCCAACATCTGTATGACAGTCTCCATGCCAGAATTGCACAGTGTGACGCAGTTCATGGCGGTTCAATCTCGTACTAACCATGTTACATGGAAATGTTATTTTTCAGTTTACCAGCAAATACAGCTGTAATTTGCATAATGTTTTGATCACGTTATCCTCTGTATTCCGTTATTATGCTGTATAAATTTCGTTGATATCAGACGTCTGCTTCTTGGTGTTCTTTTTTCACTTTCCGCCAGTGTACATATGCACATATATGATTTACGTATATATCTATCACAATATATCATGGTGAAAACGTCCACCGTACAATGCTACATGCGCATGCTAGCCTAAATCAATTTTATTCGTTCTTTACATCTCATACGATAATCATAAATATCCAAACTTTGAGAAATAACTCGATTTTCATAATTTTCTATACCAGTAAGTACACTTTTTTTACCATATCACAAGTAAAAATTACATAATCATATAAAGAATATAAATAAAAACACACACATATATATATATATATATATAATAATTCAGAAGTTATAGAGAGTGATTTTGATAATATCTATCCTAGCTCTCTTAACTTATGTAAAACCAACCACAGTAATCAAGAACTTGAGTTCCTAGACTTAAGCATTAAGCTCAACAGAGGTAACCCATCTATTAGCCTCTTTGATAAAAGAGTTAATTTTCCTTTCAAAGTAATTAAATATCTACACTGGAATAATAACATTTCAACCAAAGTAATTGAGAATGTACTAATTTCTCAGGTCCTAAGAATTTCAAGAATTTGCAGCAACAATTTGGACTTCAATTACCACATTAATATACTATTAGAAAGTTTTCTAGAGAACGAAATTCCTTCTTCTTTCATCAAAAGAACTTTAAGAAAAATTATTCTGAATAATAGAGTAAGGTTGGCAGATCTGCTTTAATTTTCTACACAGTTAATAATATGATTCTGACCAATCAAAGCCGTAAGGAAGTTGGCTAGAGGATGCCTATTAACTACCTAAAGGAACCTTAGTGCTATGGATATGACGGTCCTATTAAAACAAAAAATTAAATAATATAAACAAAATCACAAAAAAAGCTTAAAAATCAGTTTATAAAAGAAAATAAAAACAAATAAAAAAGAAAACTAGTTATTCATCACTAGGATAGCTATACTAAAAATAGTAAAACCAACATTAAAATTAATAAGATTCTGATTAATCTATAGAAGCTCACTAAGGTGATTTAATACATGCAAAGATTATTAAATAAACTGCTCGTGTATTTTATAATATTTCTCATGTATTCTGGAGAGTTAATTCTGCTCTTTCTGATCATACAGATCCACAGTCTTAAGTTTATATATTTTTTTCTCTGGTTAAAATCTCCGCGCGTTGGTTTCTTGCTGTATGAGGAGGCCATCAGCCCCACCCTCACTGCCCCCAGCGTCTAGGGAGTGGCGGAAGAGGTCAGCCATGTTCTTCTCTTGTGAGGAGAAAAGTTTTTGTCACACAAGAGGTAAGCTCTCTTCCTTGTTTTTGGGTTCTAGGTTTTATAAGTTCAATGTTTGTACTTCATGTACCTTTTCTCTGTCGTTTTTTAGCTTTTCAGCTTTTAAGCATTTGTTTGTCTGTTAACATTTTTGCGGGTTTTAACTCTTACTTTTCTTTGTAACTTTGAGCGTCTTTTTGGGGTACCTAGGAACAGAAGATGGCTAAGCTTGTTCCTTTTCTATGCGCTGTTTTTCAAAGTAGTTAAGTTCTTAATAACTAATTAATTATGCACTTAAAGCACTGCTGAAATACTTTGTACATATTGCAACTAACTGTTTAAGGTATATAACTTTCACAAAGTTTTTCTTTAGTTAATTATTATCTTTAACTTATTCTCGTTTTCGTGCTGTCATAAGTTGTAGAGTAGGGGTTTTTAGACTCAAGTTTTCTTTCAAAAATCTGTTCGTTATAAATTAACATTTCCTTTTTTAATTGCAATGTAAAATTTGGATTTCTTTTGCATTGTTTTTCAGGTTTAAATTCTCTCTCAAACGAACTTGGAATTTCGTTATAGCTGAAAATCATTTCTAATTATTATGTCACTCTCACAGCTTGAGTTCTCTTTAATCTTCTTCTCTCTGTTTAATAGTAACAGATGAAGAGCATGGGTCGGGCCAGGAAGGTTAATGGATGCAAGCGAAATTGTTAACTAGTGCTAGGTCATGCTACTCTACGGAGGACATGACTTATATATATATTTTTTAAACTATTTTAGGTGGGAATGTTACTTGCATCTATGGCCTTGCAGAAACCCATTTCCAACTAGGTCTTTGTGGAAGTGAGAAAATGCAGAGTTTTTGCTGGTCCTTGATAAAGCCAAGGCTCAGTATTCTCGACACCTTCTACATTCAGTTGTTTTATTTTATTTTTTTATCTTTTCTCCTTTTACTCACACAGGTAGATACATAACCTTTTCTATGTTGTACTAGGTGTGAGTCAAAATTATATATGTATTTTTTTGCTTAGGTATCTTCTTTATAGAATGTGAATTCTGAATTTTCAAAACTGCTGCATTGCGCGTTTTTGATTTTCAGGTTATTCTGCACCCTTCGTTTTAAATTAAAAATTTTTTTCCTTAGTCTTCAGTTTTGCTCTTAAGTAACTAATTTCAATTTATTATTTAGCAGCTCATGCGCAAATTCTAGTTGAAATGTTTTATTATTATTATTATTTTTTTTTTTTTTTTTTTTTTTTTTTTTTTTTTTTTTTATTACTATTTTTTTACTTGAGGTTTTTTTTTCATTTTCTAATTTTTCTTTTTAGTATGTTTTGGATGCAGCTTTTTGGAGTGTAGTTTATACTCGAGTTTGGTCTTTTCTTGGACTGCTTATTTCTAAAAAGTTTTCCTAGTTGGTTTGCTCAGAATTTGTATGTTTTGGCCCAAGTGGAGTTCTAAGGACGATGAAAGGATTGGAGGTCAGCTCAGATATTTTAAGTCCTCCCGCTCAGTTAGGCTAGCACCCTTTCCCATAGTGTATGAACTCGCTGGCAAAGGTAATCTAAAGTTATGAAATGACAAACGTTGTTTGACATGTAAATCTGCAGATCCTAACCTGTATTCTTCTGTTGAGGATAATTGCTCCAACAAGTTTTGCAAAGCCTACAATACCATCTATAAGCTCACCTGTACTGTCTGCAACCTTAGCTATATTGGCCAAAGTAAAAATCCTCTTCATCTTAGGATTAATGGTCACAGGTCTCTAGTAAACAAGTTCTCTAATTCAGGAGTGAACCCCTCCACAAACGCCAACCAGTACTCTACCTTTGAATTAGAGCATTTCCATACTCATGGTTTTGACAAAGTGAAAATAGAGGTACTACATATTATCCCTGACCTCTATGCTCGGCTAGAAACTGAATCCCTTGAAATTTTGCAGCATCAGTCTCTTTATCCCTATGGCCTTAATTCCACTCTATCTGACAATAAGCATAATCAGCATAAATTTTCAATTCGCGAACTCTTCTTTCTTGTTAATAATAAGAGCTGCTCTAGAGGTAATAGAGGACAGAGGTTATTTCACACATCAAGCAAAGTTGATTTTGCTAACTTGCTAAAAACTCTGGAATGCTTTAAAACTGGCACTAATTTTGTTAAAAATACTTACAAAATTCTCAAGTCCTTCAAGCACTCTGTCCTTAAATGTTTTTTCAAATTCTGGAATGAAACTGCTGACCATGTTGATAAGCATGTTTTTGCTTTGGTTCTGGACATTCTTAAACATATTCTTAAAGATAAAATTTCTCTTAAAGAATTTTCCAGTAATTTTGTTACCATCAGGTTCCTAAATAAAGCCTACGATAATCTCAATGTAAGGAAGCTGTTCTACAATAATGCAATTTTTTTCCCATCCACAGGCACCAGTCTATTGTAAGTTTTAAATATGTTAAGACCTTAGGGTCAATAGTTAAAAACTACAAACTTAACTCTTCGAGCTACATTCCTGTAATTACTACTTGTTCTTGTGATGAACATAAAGAAACAGTTCACTATGATAAGAATTACAACCATATTATCACCGGAAACTTGAGTTTTGTTGAAAATGAAAAGCTTAGGAATTTATTAGAGTATGGCTCTAAATTCAGACCTTCCTTCACAATTTCCAAAGAAAGGATTCTTGAGAGCTTCACTCAAGATGTAAATAAGTACATCGTAAAAACCAGTTTAACGTACAATCAGCCTATTGAGGCCTTCGCAGAATGGAAATATAATATAATCAATAGCTTCACCGGTGAGTTGGCAGGTCTGGACTTTTGTTTCGACAGAAATCTCTTTTTCTCTGGAGAAGCTAAAAGGTCACTCTCCAAACTACAAGACCAATTTATTTTTACCACTACGGATAAAGCTAGCAATAATTTTGCAATTATCTGTAAGAAGTTCTATTTTGAATTGTTAACTATGGAACTCAATAATAGAGTAACATACGAGCCCGTAAGTTATTCTACCAAGCAGTTAGAAAATCGGTTTAAGGCATTCTTCAAGAAACAAAATTCCACAAACTAGAAGATATGAGCCTGAATTTCCATTTCTTTTTGCAACGGTTAAGTTTCATAAGGATCCTGTGAAGTTCAGGTTCATAGCTAGTGGAGTAAGGAGTCATAAAAAGAAAATAGATCTTGCTTTTGAAGATGTCTTAAAAGAAGGTTTTGAAACACATTAGAAACTGTTCTAACTTGATGTACAGAGATTTTTGGATAATTAATAATAATACCGAAGTAATTTCTACTATACTCAAAGTTTGTCCCCTAGATATTAATAGTTATGATTTTGAAAACCTATATACTAATCTGCCTCTATCAGATATAATCACTACCTTTAAAGAGCTGTATGCAGAATTTAAACTTAACCAATTTGTTGATGTAGGAACTTGGAACTCTTATCTCAATTGCTGCATAAAAAATAACCATCTCTTATATAATAATACTCTCTATAAGCAAGTGAACGGTATTCCAATGGGAACATCAACGTCCACGAATATCGCTAATCTATTCCTGTTCTTTAAGGAATATAAATTCATTAAAAATCACCCCACCTGCTCAGATAACTACCTTTACACTTTTAGATATATTGATGATCTGCTGTGTATCAATAATTCAGAAGTTATAGAGAGTGATTTTGATAATATCTATCCTAGCTCTCTTAACTTATGTAAAACCAACCACAGTAATCAAGAACTTGAGTTCCTAGACTTAAGCATTAAGCTCAACAGAGGTAACCCATCTATTAGCCTCTTTGATAAAAGAGTTAATTTTCCTTTCAAAGTAATTAAATATCTACACTGGAATAATAACATTTCAACCAAAGTAATTGAGAATGTACTAATTTCTCAGGTCCTAAGAATTTCAAGAATTTGCAGCAACAATTTGGACTTCAATTACCACATTAATATACTATTAGAAAGTTTTCTAGAGAACGAAATTCCTTCTTCTTTCATCAAAAGAACTTTAAGAAAAATTATTCTGAATAATAGAGTAAGGTTGGCAGATCTGCTTTAATTTTCTACACAGTTAATAATATGATTCTGACCAATCAAAGCCGTAAGGAAGTTGGCTAGAGGATGCCTATTAACTACCTAAAGGAACCTTAGTGCTATGGATATGACGGTCCTATTAAAACAAAAAATTAAATAATATAAACAAAATCACAAAAAAAGCTTAAAAATCAGTTTATAAAAGAAAATAAAAACAAATAAAAAAAGAAAACTAGTTATTCATCACTAGGATAGCTATACTAAAAATAGTAAAACCAACATTAAAATTAATAAGATTCTGATTAATCTATAGAAGCTCACTAAGGTGATTTAATACATGCAAAGATTATTAAATAAACTGCTCGTGTATTTTATAATATTTCTCATGTATTCTGGAGAGTTAATTCTGCTCTTTCTGATCATACAGATCCACAGTCTTAAGTTTATATATTTTTTCTCTGGTTAAAATCTCCGCGCGTTGGTTTCTTGCTGTATGAGGAGGCCATCAGCCCCACCCTCACTGCCCCAGCGTCTAGGGAGTGGCGGAAGAGGTCAGCCATGTTCTTCTCTTGTGAGGAGAAAAGTTTTTGTCACACAAGAGGTAAGCTCTCTTCCTTGTTTTTGGGTTCTAGGTTTTATAAGTTCAATGTTTGTACTTCATGTACCTTTTCTCTGTCGTTTTTTAGCTTTTCAGCTTTTAAGCATTTGTTTGTCTGTTAACATTTTTGCGGGTTTTAACTCTTACTTTTCTTTGTAACTTTGAGCGTCTTTTTGGGGTACCTAGGAACAGAAGATGGCTAAGCTTGTTCCTTTTCTATGCGCTGTTTTTTCAAAGTAGTTAAGTTCTTAATAACTAATTAATTATGCACTTAAAGCACTGCTGAAATACTTTGTACATATTGCAACTAACTGTTTAAGGTATATAACTTTCACAAAGTTTTCTTTAGTTAATTATTATCTTTAACTTATTCTCGTTTTCGTGCTGTCATAAGTTGTAGAGTAGGGGGTTTTTAGACTCAAGTTTTCTTTCAAAAATCTGTTCGTTATAAATTAACATTTCCTTTTTAATTGCAATGTAAAATTTGGATTTCTTTTGCATTGTTTTTCAGGTTTAAATTCTCTCTCAAACGAACTTAGAATTTCGTTATAGCTGAAAATCATTTCTAATTATTATGTCACTCTACAGCTTGAGTTCTCTTTAATCTTCTTCTCTCTGTTTAATAGTAACAGATGAAGAGCATGGGTCGGGCCAGGAAGGTTAATGGATGCAAGCGAAATTGTTAACTAGTGCTAGGTCATGCTACTCTACGGAGGACATGACTTATATATATATTTTTAAACTATTTTAGGTGGGAATGTTACTTGCATCTATGGCCTTGCAGAAACCCATTTCCAACTAGGTCTTTGTGGAAGTGAGAAAATGCAGAGTTTTTGCTGGTCCTTGATAAAGCCAAGGCTCAGTATTCTCGACACCTTCTACATTCAGTTGTTTTATTTTATTTTTTTATCTTTTCTCTTTTACTCACACAGGTAGATACATAACCTTTTCTATGTTGTACTAGGTGTGAGTCAAAATTATATATGTATTTTTTTGCTTAGGTATCTTCTTTATAGAATGTGAATTCTGAATTTTCAAAACTGCTGCATTGCGCGTTTTGATTTTCAGGTTATTCTGCACCCTTCGTTTTAAATTAAAAATTTTTTTCCTTAGTCTTCAGTTTTGCTCTTAAGTATATATATATATATATATATATTCTATAAAGATACCTAAGCAAAAAAAATATACAAATATAATTTTGACTCACACCTAGTACAACATAGTAAAGGTTATGTATCTACCTGTGTGAATAAAGGAGAAAAAAAAAAAATAAAATAAAACAACTGAATGTAGAAGGTGTCGAGAATACTGAGCCTTGGCTTTATCAAGGACCAGCAAAACTCGCATTTTCTCACTTCCACAAAGATAGTTGGAAATGGGTTTCTGCAAGGCCATAGATGCAAGTAACATTCCCACCTAAAATAGTTTAAAATATATATATATAAGTCATGTCCTCCGTAAATAGCATGACCTAGCACTAGTTAACAATTTCGCTTGCATCATTAACCTTCATGGCCCGACCCATGCTCTTCATCTGTTACTATTAAACAGAGAGAAGAAGATTAAAGAGAACTCAAGCTGTGAGAGTGATAATAAATAGAAATGATTTTCAGCTATAACGAAAATTCCAAGTTCGTTTGAGAGAGAATTTAAACCTGAAAAACAAATTTTACATTGCAATTAAAAAGGAAATGTTAATTTATAACGAACAGACAATTTTTGAAAGCTTGAGTCTAAAACCCCTACTCTACAACTTATGACAGCACGAAAACGAGAATAAGTTAAAGATAATAATTAACTAAAGAAAACTTTGTGAAAGTTATATACCTTAAACAGTTAGTTGCAATATGTACAAAGTATTTCAGCAGTTGCTAAGTGCATAATTAATTAGTTATTGCGAACTTAACTACTTTGAAAACAGCGCATAGGCAACGCATAGAAAAGGAACAAGCTTAGCCATCTTCTGTTCTAGGTACCACAAAAGACGCTCAAAGTTACAAAGAAAAGTAAGAGTTAAAACCCGCATAAATGTTAACAGACAAACCAATGCTTAAAAGCTGAAAAGCTAAAAAAATACAGAGAAAAGGTACATGAAGTACTAACATTGAACTTATAAAACCTAGAGCCCAAAAACAAGGAAGAGAGCTTACCTCTTGTGTTACAAAAACTTTTCTCCTCACAAGAGGAGAACATGGCTGACCTCTTCCGCCACTCCTAGACGCTGAGGGGCAGTGAGGGTGGGGCCGATGGCCTCCTCATACAGCAAGAAACCAACGCGCGGAGATTTTAACCAGAGAAAAAAATATAAACTTAAGACTGTGGATCTGTATGATCAGAATGTGCAGAATTAACTCTCCAGAATACATGAGAAATATTATAAAATACACGAGCAGTTTATTACACTTTTAGATATATTGATGATCTGCTGTGTATCAATAATTCCGAAGTTATAGAGAGTGATTTTGATAATATCTATCCTAGCTCTCTTAACTTATGTAAAACCAACCACAGTAATCAGGAACTTGAGTTCCTAGACTTAAGCATTAAGCTCAACAGAGGTAACCCATCTATTAGCCTCTTTGATAAAAGAGCTAATTTTCCTTTCAAAGTAATTAAATATCTACACTGGAATAATAACATTTCAACCAAAGTAATTGAGAATGTACTAATTTCTCAGGTCCTAAGAATTTCAAGAATTTGCAGCAACAATTTGGACTTCAATTACCACATTAATATACTATTAGAAAGTTTTCTAGAGAACGAAATTCCTTCTTCTTTCATCAAAAGAACTTTAAGAAAAATTAGTCTGAATAATAGAGTAAGGTTGGCAGATCTGCTTTAATTTTCTACACAGTTAATAATATGATTCTGACCAATCAAAGCCGTAAGGAAGTTGGCTAGAGGATGCCTATTAACTACCTAAAGGAACCTTAGTGCTATGGATATGATGGTCCTATTAAAACAAAAAAATTAAATAATATAAACAAAATCACAAAAAAAGCTTAAAAATCAGTTTATAAAAGAAAATAAAAACAAATAAAAAAGAAAACTAGTTATTCATCACTAGGATAGCTATACTAAAAATAGTAAAACCAACATTAAAATTAATAAGATTCTGATTAATCTATAGAAGCTCACTAAGGTGATTTAATACATGCAAAGATTATTAAATAAACTGCTCGTGTATTTTATAATATTTCTCATGTATTCTGGAGAGTTAATTCTGCACATTCTGATCATACAGATCCACAGTCTTAAGTTTATATTTTTTTCTCTGGTTAAAATCTCCGCGCGTTGGTTTCTTGCTGTATGAGGAGGCCATCAGCCCCACCCTCACTGCCCCTCAGCGTCTAGGGAGTGGCGGAAGAGGTCAGCCATGTTCTCCTCTTGTGAGGAGAAAAGTTTTTGTAACACAAGAGGTAAGCTCTCTTCCTTGTTTTTGGGCTCTAGGTTTTATAAGTTCAATGTTAGTACTTCATGTACCTTTTCTCTGTATTTTTTTTAGCTTTTCAGCTTTTAAGCATTGGTTTGTCTGTTAACATTTATGCGGGTTTTAACTCTTACTTTTCTTTGTAACTTTGAGCGTCTTTTGTGGTACCTAGGAACAGAAGATGGCTAAGCTTGTTCCTTTTCTATGCGCTGTCTATGCGCTGTTTTTCAAAGTAGTTAAGTTCTTAATAACTAATTAATTATGCACTTAAAGCACTGCTGAAATACTTTGTACATATTGCAACTAACTGTTTAAGGTATATAACTTTCACAAAGTTTTCTTTAGTTAATTATTATCTTTAACTTATTCTCGTTTTCGTGCTGTCATAAGTTGTAGAGTAGGGGGTTTTAGACTCAAGTTTTCTTTCAAAAAATCTGTTCGTTATAAATTAACATTTCCTTTTTTAATTGCAATGTAAAATTTGTTTTTCAGGTTTAAATTCTCTCTCAAACGAACTTGGAATTTCGTTATAGCTGAAAATCATTTCTATTTATTATGTCACTCTCACAGCTTGAGTTCTCTTTAATCTTCTTCTCTCTGTTTAATAGTAACAGATGAAGAGCATGGGTCGGGCCATGAAGGTTAATGGATGCAAGCGAAATTGTTAACTAGTGCTAGGTCATGCTACTCTACGGAGGACATGACTTATATATATATATTTTAAACTATTTTAGGTGGGAATGTTACTTGCATCTATGGCCTTGCAGAAACCCATTTCCAACTAGGTCTTTGTGGAAGTGAGAAAATGCAGAGTTTTTGCTGGTCCTTGATAAAGCCAAGGCTCAGTATTCTCGACACCTTCTACATTCAGTTGTTTTATTTTATTTTTTTTTCTTTTCTCCTTTTACTCACACAGGTAGATACATAACCTTTACTATGTTGTACTAGGTGTGAGTCAAAATTATATTTGTATATTTTTTTTGCTTAGGTATCTTTATAGAATGTGAATTCTGAATTTTCAAAACTGCTGCGTTGCGCGTTTTGATTTTCAGGTTATTTTGCACCCTTCGTTCTAAATTCTAAAATTTTTCCTTAGTCTTCAGTTTTGCTCTTATATATATATATATATATATATATATATATATATATATATATATAAATAGTATACGCATACGCATTTTTAATTGTACACGACAGTGGCGGCCCGTCAGATGAGGCAAGTGAGGCGCCGCCTCACCTGAAATTCCGCAGAATGAGAAGTGAAAAAAAAAAAACTTCGGTCAGAAACAAAGATATAAGAACTTTGCAGGATAAATGAAACACTGAAATTTACATTGTGATTCATGAATTAGGTTAAAAGGCTTTCAAGAAGAGGAATGAATCATTATTTTTGCAAAGCAGCTGCATGTTTTAAGCGCTTAGAGGCGACCGGCTGAATCGTCTCGATGAGAAGCCGGTTTTGGGAACTGGAGATCAGAGAAGAGCTCTACAGAGTGAACCCCCCACCCCCACGGTCCGAGGTCTACCTAAGGAGGTGCCGGACTTCCAGTAAGAGAAAGGAAATTTCTGAGGCGACCCTCCATTTCGCTTAAACTGGAATCGTATCTCTGCTGTTATTGGAGAACCCAAGGATTGTGTATCCAATGGGCGCAGGCAAATGAGCAGATGACCTTGGTGAAAAGTGGTTTTATAGGCGATGACGCCGTTCGCCTCTATATGCTTTGAAGTAGGATGATTTCTACGTAGCTTTAACTATTCGTCAGAGTGTATTTGAGTCTAACTTTTTGTAGTGTGTTTTCAACCCTCTCTTCTGCGGGTGTTGGCTAGTTCATAGTAATGTTGAGTTTTTCTTCTTTTTTATTTTGTTATTGTTACTAAACAGCATATTTTGATTTGGGTTGGAAAATATGAATGGCCCAACAAACGACGTGATTTGTGTTCTGGAAGAAATTCCTTTTAAACATTGGAAAGATTATGATAAAAGGGATGTTCTCATATCTGGAAGACCGACACCTATAATAAGTTCAATATCTAAAGATAAGAAGTGCGGCAAATCGTTTCTTAGGTCTTTCAATAAATCATGGTACGAGAGTTTCTCCTGGCTTTCTGGTAGCTATTACAAGCAAACTCTCTTTTGCTGGCCATGTTTACTTTTGAGCAATAAGAAAAATGTGTGGAATACAACGGGTTATTTTGATCTGAAAAACTTTTCTCGTAGTGCAAAATTGCACGAAAGCTCTAAAGAGCATATAACTAATCACGTAGGTCTGAAACGGATGGAAAAAAATATAAACACTATTTCTGATATGCTCAAAGAAAATGCTGCTCTTCATAAAGCTAAGTTTAATGAAAAGGTCAGACTAAATAGGCTTTTTATGGAACATATAATCGATTTAGTTGTCGTTCTAAGCAAGCAAGAACTGCCTTTTCGAGGACATGATGAATCTATTTCCTCATTAAATAAAGGTAATTTCAAGGAGATGTTCCATTTGTTACTTCGTAGGAGCACCCCAGAATTAAAAGCACATTTTGAAGAAATACGAAGCTTATTTTCTGGACAATCTAAAACGATACAGAATGATTTACTGGAGTGTATTCATGAATATATAAACGAATGTGTTAAAAGCGAAATTAATGAGTCAAAAATTTTTTCAGTGCAAGTTGATGATACAACTGATATTACTCAAAAATCACAGTGTTCAATAATTGTCAGATACATATTGGACTCAAATTGTGAAGTACTTGAGCGCTTCCTTGGTTTTTATGATATCAGCACTGACAGGACTGCTATGGCACTGTATGATCTGCTAGCATCGGTTTTGGAGGAGTTTGATTTTAAATCAAAGTTAGTAAGCCAGTGTTATGATGGTGCAAGCGTTATGGCTGGAGAGTTGAGCGGTCTGCAGAAAAGAGTCAAGGTAAAAGCCCCGCAAGCTTTGTTTACCCACTGTTTCGCCCACCGCCTTAACCTTGTCCTACAACAGGGGGGCAAAAGTATTGTAAAATGTCGCATATATTTCGCAACTGTATCCAGCATGCCCTCATTTTTTCATAAATCTGCCAAGAGAACCCACGTAGCAGATTCAGTTGTTGGGAAACGGATTCCTCAAATAGCGGAAACACGTTGGGCATCACTTTCACAAATTTTGCGTTTAATTGTAAGCGAATGGGGCAAACTAAAGAATGTGTTTGAAAACATAATGAATGACTCGAAATCAACGGCAGAAGCAATCAACGGAGCCATAGGATATTTGAAAAATTTCACTAATTTTGAATTTGCTTTTTATCACTGATTTTTGATGACATTTTTGGAATTACGGATGTACTGTTTGATGTTTTACAAAAAAAGACTTTAGATATCAGTTATTGCCAAAGACAAATTAAACAATGTTGCGAACGAATAAATAAGAAAAGGAATGTAACCACTTACTTGAAACATTTCAGTGAAGCAATTAGTTTGAGTGGAGGTCCTAAATGTCGCCAAAAGAAACATTTGACTGAAGAAGAAGTGGAAAACTATTACAAAATTTTGTTTTACGAAATCGTTGACAGCATAATAGTCCAAATAAATACCAGATTTGAAGATATGGGAAAGCTCGAGTTTCTGCAGCTAGTTGACAGCTCAAAATACCATAGTTATTCAGAGTCATTTCCATCCAGTGCCCTTAACACTCTCAAAAAAATGTATCCAAGCATTTTCACAGACCCACAACGACTAAAAAACGAATTAGATTTTTTATATAATGATCACAACTTCAGGGAACTCAGTGTTCAGAAAACCTTGAAAACAATCGAGCTGAAAGATGTGTTACCAGAAGCTTATACAAATTAGTTTCTCTTGTATTGACACTGGCATCAACAAGTTCTTCTGCTGAAAGGAGTTTTCTTGTTTGAAGAGAATTAAGACTTACCTCCGTAATACAACGGCACAAGATCGTTTGTCTTCACTCCCTAAATTTTTTTTTTTTTTTTGATTGGAGGTTTAACGACCACCGTGAGCAACTCAATGGGCTATAAGCAGTCGCCCGTCCCTAATTTAGGGTCACTGGTTCCAGGGAAGGAGAGAGCCAGTGCCGTAAGACAAACACAACATCCATGCCTCACCGGGATTCGAACCCGGACCCCTTACGGACGAATAATCACAGGCCAGCGCCTTAAACCACTGCGCCACCGGGGCGGCGCTAAAATTTCAATCGAGAAAGAATTGCTGAACCATCTAATGTCCACTCAACCATTTTATGATCTGATCATAGACAAATTTGCAGCCAAAAAGGATCGCAGAATTGAACTTATTTATAAAACATGAACTGAAAGCATTCTGTTCGAGACCAAAGCCAATTAATATCGCATTCCTCTGTTTTTAATTCCAGGTTTAAATTACCTAATACTTTTTTTTTTTTTTATATCGAAATGTGCGGGTTCGAATCCCGGTCAGGCATGGATGTTGTGTTTGTCTTACGGCACTGGCTCTCTCCCTTCCCTGGAACCAGTGACCCTAAATTAGGGACGGGCGACTGCTTATAGCCCATTGAGTTGCTCACGGTGGTCGTTAAACCTCCAATCAAAAAAAAAAAAAAAAAAAAAAAAAATATAGAAATGTGCTTCCTTGACTTCTCCTGTACATAGTTATCACGAGCTTGGACTTCAGTTTGTGACCCGTGCTAAATGCACCTTCACTAATATGCCAATCGAACTGTGACTTTTATTCAAGCTCAAGAAACATTTCGTAAGAAAACAATTTCTATTCAAATGATTTACTTTGAATTTTTTAAGAAGTGGATCTCCGACTGGCGTTGGGATGTGAGTGACGCATTGACTAGCTAAAGAAACCGCACAAATTGCGTATTTTCGCTCAAGTGTATTACATAAAAGAATACAGGTGAAATATTTCTTTCTTTGTTGTAAAATTATCGAATAATTGTTTTCATAAAAATATTGTTGCAAAAGTAGCGTATATTACACACACACATATATATATATATAGTGGTATATGCACATTTTCCCTCTAAATTTTTTGGATTTTTTCGTGAAGAAAGACTCCCCACGCCGTGTTTCATATATTTCTATAATTTTATTCCATTACTGTTGAATAATATTTGTATATAAGGGCTAAATGGCATGGGATGGAGCCCTAAGTGATGGGGTTTACAGCTGTTTATAACAAGGCGCCTAACCGAGACCAATGGCTTAACGAGACTTCCGAATCTCAGTGGATTTTAATGATTCAGCCGACTCGAACCCAGGACTTCAAAGATATCCGATGGGTGATACTGCCTTTGACATGAAACTTTTTGAGGGTGGGGGGAGGAGGAGGGGTTTCTGCATTTATGCTGTATAACTGTGTATAAGTACATGTAACAATTTCGGGGGGGGCGCTTCGACAAATATTTTTCTATTGGTACGTACGCACATCTTGAACATTAATACAAAACGAAGCTAATTTAATAAAATGAAGAAAATGCAATAAATTATAGTTGTTTTAATAAAAATTTAATAAAGCAACTTCTTTGGCCGCTTTGCTTTACTTTCTCTTCTATTATCAAGAAATTACATTGATATTATGTATCAATGTAATTTATTTGTATTACATTGTAAGTTATGTAAAAATCAATGAATTTAAATAGGGAAATTATCTATAAAACGTACTTGAAAAAGCTAACTGTCTCGCCTACTTAGGGGGTGCAAACCACGACCCCCCCCCCGGCTACGCCACTGACATATATATATATATATATATATGTTCGTATAACGTTATACGAATTTATATATTTTTCAATAACATAAGTTTTACTGTTTCACATTTACATCAAGACCGTTCGCCTCACCAGCATTTTACACCACGAGCCGCCACTGGTACACGAGCGAATCCAGCTTCTGGGGGCCATAGCTCCTCCCCGAAGTTTTCTTTCATCAGACACTGGGCCCACCAGTGATTTTTTCTTAAAATATGCCCTGGGCGTGAGTCAGCTTGCAGTTGACGAACACCAAAGATCAACGCCGATCTTTGGTGTTCATCAACTGCAAGCTGTCTCACGCCAAAGATCGGCGTTGGATCATAGGACCACCATGTCTCTAGGATCATAGGACTACCTCGTCGCCACACGTGCATGCGCCGATCAGCGAACCCCGAGCAAAAGAAGATTTCATTGCTGAAGACTATTGGATGGCATTCTGTATCTCTTGAGGCATTATTCTAGATGTGTTGGAAATACAAAGTAGTACGTGGTAATCGACGAGTATGCATCGAAGCCTCATTTAGTCAGTTTATGAGAGGTGGGATGACAGACTATAGTTGATTTAACTTCTTGTTTGGTGACCGCCAGCATGATCATAGGTGCGGAATGAACTAGTCAACAGATAAGACTATCCTCCCGTTCGGTAGTCATCCGTCGTGCTCCACTGCCAAGCCGCCGAATACTCGGACGTTCCTGCAGCTCTTGCCAGAAATGGATCTGTGCCGTTCCCGCTTCTACCGAGCTGACGTCAGAATTTACGTGAGTGCTCAGAGTTCGAGAGGGAGTACAGTGTGTTCTGACGTAGAGATTTATTTTGGAATTGTGAAAAAGTTCGATGGATCATAGAAATTGTAATTCTGTGCGTATATAATTATTAAATTTTTTTGTGTTGTAAGTTGAAATAAATCATCAGTGAGCCTTGTTTACTCTGAAGATGTTACAACACTCTGCGCTATTGACACGTCCTACACGTTCCCGCTACACGACAAAGCGACCATTCGGCCTCTCCCAAGGCCAATTATAATTGGCCTTGGGAGAGGCCGAATTATCGGTGTGGAACGTGACGTCTTCAATTTTTCGATAATCTTGCATTCTGAAGTCAATCCCTGTGAGACAACACCTTTTAAGAGCCACTCACGCTCGCTGCTTTTAACTCTACGCTCTTTACATCTGTGTTTACACCAGTCGAATCTACCGCTCGATTGGTATCTGGATTTCTTATTTTATTCATTTGCATATCTCTGCACAGCTCATTCGCTTGCCAACCTGAATGTGTTTTGAATCACTCCTTTTGGGTAATGCAATTTTATTGTATTATATTTATCAGTAAAAAAAAAACCTGTGAATTTAGAGAAAAGGAACAGGTCTGAATTGAAAGTACTTAAATATACATATACACTGTATATTAGGGTGGTCCTTATTTACATAGAGTTATTTTTTTAATTCTTCATGGTCTTACACCCTAATATTGTTGTGTCTGTGGAAAACGTTACATAAAAAAATGGGGATGATAAGATATTTTTATGACGTGTTCCACCGAATTCAAACTTCGTAAGTAGGTTGTATCGGCAGTTAACTTAAGGAATTTAAGGATACGACAACATTCGCGAAATTTAAGCGCACACGGAAGACGAAAAAGAAGTCCACAGGAAACGTCCATCTTTCCTGCTTCATAACCTTGCAAGCACGACCTTCTCTTCCGTAGAATTGCGCATGCGCCTTTGGAACGTAGTACAAGAATTCCCCTTATGTGATTGCGCGCTGTGCAGCAATGGAACGCGCTGCTCTCCAGTCGCCAGTAAGTTAGTGTAACGTAACACCAAATCAAGTGTGAACAATGAACAAGGCTTCAGCTTCACACGCTTCAGTTGTAACTCGCAAACACTCCGAAGTCTGGCTGGTCGGGCAACCAATTGATATTATTCCGGATAAGAAGCTCCAGTCGAAAGGAGAGGTTCTCCGTCGTTTGTTCTTCCTTATAAGAACGGAAAAGGACACAGTTAAGAATGCTTCAAGCATTATCACGCAAGAGCTTCTTTCAATCTGGGGAAAAGACCGAACATCTACCATGGCTGACTACAACTTCATCCCAAAGGTTCAGAAGGAGTACAACCAGTGGCGTGCTCTTTGGAAGGGAGGTTCTCGGCAATCTGAACCGTAGATAGATAAGGAAAAACTCTTCACCGAGGAATTGGCCAATCTTTTCGATATCGCCCATGCCAACGCACTTGACATGATTACCATTTTTGAAGACAAAGAGTTTCTATTGACCAAAAGAGAGAAGGGAAGGAAAGGATACATTTGTGTGGAAGACAAAAAGTTAGCAAGGCAGGAAGCCCGAAAGAGAGAGAAGGAAGACAATTTCGAGCGACTGAAACGAAAACACGGGAACAAAGGGATCAGTTATTTGCAAAGGTTGAACTAGATTCATCGAGTAGCAGTAGCGCTGAAGAGGAAGATCGCAAAGCAACCACAGCAACAGTAGGTTCTCCAAAGAAAATGAAACGAGCGAAGAAGAACATTGTTTCGCCAGCGCTTGCCTCAGCAGTTGATCGTACTAAGGTGAGCAACCGAAATGCAGTCTACGGGCTCTCAGCAACTGCTGTCACTCTGGGACATAATGTAGAAGAATTTTCGATGAACCGTAGCACCATACGTAGATCAAGACTTGACGCAAGGAACAAAATCGCAGACTTGCTGAAAGAAACCTTCGATGCCCAAATTACCCTCATAATCTACTGGGATGGGAAAATCCTACTGGAGCTTACAGGGAAAGGTAAAGTGGACCGACTGCCTGGGGCAAGTGTGTCAAAACTTCTTGGCGTTCCAAAACTTCATTCCGGAACAGGCGAGGAAACTGCCACAGCTGTGGTGGATTGCCTAGAAGAATGAGGGAATCAAAGATCACATCCAAGCAATGCCATTTATAATGAATATATCGTTTCTGCTACTGAATTATAATGAATTCAGCTTCTTCTAATGCTTGTTGTTTGTTAAGTATATCATGAATAAACTTTCCTGCTAGTAGTGTAGTAATAATAATGAACACGCTTTTAACTGCTAGTAATGTTGTAGTAGTAATTAAGATGAATAAAGTCTTATGCTGGTTGTTAATAATAATCAACTAATGAAATTAACCTAACAGCCAGACAGAGATCTGACAAAACTATGAACTGAGAAAGACGTACTTACTAAGACAATCTTTTATTTGGTAAACTTCTGGCTCTCACATAAACGAAGATCTCTTTACACACGAAACAAAGCTCTCACGCACATAAACAACCGCTCTCTCTATACAACAACAGCTCTCTGACACATAAACAACAGCTCACTTCGTACAACAACAGCTCTCTCCGTACAACAACAGCTGTCTCCGTACAACAACAGCTGTCTCCGTACAACAACAGCTCACTTCGTACAACAACAGCTCTCCTCCACATACACAACAGCTCACTTCGTACAACAACAGCTCTCCTCCACATAAACTAACGCTCTCTCTACGTCTCGTTGAACGCGCCTATTTATGCTGGCTACCACCACGTCATGACTTACACTCATTGCCAGATCTCATTCAGCGGGAGAAATAACATCTCGTTCAGTAAGAAGATAATTTACATAGTAAAATAAAATAACCAGAGACAGTAAAAATCAAAAGGAAAGTGAATCTAGAGTATACGTTACACATTCGATACAAAGATTAGTAACACCGGTCACAGGGCAGGGGCTTGCAAACTTATTGAATTCAATTTGGGAAGAGATCTGCTGAATCTCGCATGTCGCCACCACATTATGGACATTGTGGCCCAAAAGGTCTCTGCCGCATGCGACATTTACTCTACTGGTCCTAACATCCTACTTTTTATGCGCTTCCAACAGCATTTGCAATTTATCACAGAAGAATTTTGAAGACATCGAAGAAGAGGTCACGGAACGGGAAAATATTATCAACTTCAGTGAGCAGCAGCTAACTGACAGCCAACCACGCTAAGACTACCGATAACTGCTAGAACTGACTATAAACAGCCTAGGTGCCAGTCCTTCCCGAGGAATCCAGTACATGCAGGTCGGAACCCTCCACCAAGCTAGATGGTTTGCTCGCGTCATTTAGGCAATAAAAATATGCCTTTTTCGTTCTCAATTTAAAATCAGAAAACGTGAGCAAGCTGCCATAAAGAGATTCGCAGCTTTTGCCGTCAGCCTGTACGTCAGATCATGGTTTATGGCCCACTTGCAGCTGCTGCCCCAGCCAACGACCTTGCTTTTTTAAAACAACTGGCGACTTATAATAACAAAGTCGTGTCAGGTGCAGCTATTAAAGCCTTTTCCAGACATCTGTGGTATCTGAACGAATTGTTGGAGTCGCTGTCTTTCTTTGACTGTGACGTATTCTTGACAGTGAAGAGGGACATGATCAATGCTTTAAATAAGGATGGCATGGATAACCCTGCAAAGAGAATCAATCTTATGGTTACCCAATGTATTCATGAAAAGACAGTGGCCGACTTTGTGATAAGCTCGTCTCGTCATTTTTTCCAAATGCTGGACATAGACACCCAGTTTCTGTCTGTCGACCCCAGCGAGTGGGACATATCATCCGATTATCAATCAGCAATGAATACTGTTAAAGCCCTGAAGGTAGTAAACGACTCAGCAGAGCAAGGAGTGGCGCTGATGCATGACTACAACAGCATTCTTACAAATAACGAAGACCAGAAACAGTCCTGCTGCAGGTTGTGGAGGAACACAGGAAGAAATTTTCAATTGTACTAAAAAGGACAGTGAGTGACAGTAAACATCAAACTGAATAGTAATTGAAGAGTGTTTAATATTTATTTACGGACATTGGACAATGCCATTCCTTTATTTACTTGTTAAATAAAATAATTTAAGAGGCAGATTCTGATGTAACGTCTCGTTTTTCACTGTTTCATTAAGTAAAGAAATATGTAAAGTTCGAACTCCGTTTGACACCTCATAAAATTGCCTGATCAGCTGAAAATTCAAGGTACATCACTTTTTCAACCCAGTGAACAATATTAACAGGTAAGACATTAACATTTTAAATCTTAGTTTGTAAGGATCACCCTAATACTGTATATATACATATGTCATCAACATCAACTATTCACTACTTGATAACGTATGTATACATATGTCATCAACAACAATTACGATTGCTTGATGATGGTTTTCCCAAATCTCTACTGTGCCGCCCCGGTGGCGCAGTGGTCTAAGCGATGGCCTCTGATCATTCGTCCGAAGGGGTCCGGATTCGAATCCCGGTGAGGCATGGATGTTGTGTTTGTCTTACGGCACTGGCTCTCTCCCTTCCCTGGAACCAGTGACCCTAAATTACGGGACGGGCGACTGCTTATAGCCCATTGAATTGCTCACGGTGGTCGTTAAACCTTCAATCAAAAAAAAAAAAAATCTCTACTGCAACTCTGCCCTCACCCATTCTCTTCCATGTGACCCTGGTTTCCGTATTTTCGTCCACGAAATTTATGCATGTAAATTATTTTTTGATTGGATGTATGCGTCTGTTATATATTTCCATTTTATATTGTCTTGGGTCTTCGTAGTATGATGATAGTTTTGATGTAATTAATTCTATAACATTTAACACTAGCACAGGTTTTGCCACGTTCAACATTAATTTATATTGACATTTTGAAAATTTTACACCAATAACGGGAAATGGACATTGTTTTAGCAACAGTAAGTTTAAACAGTTTCTTTATTTTTAATCTTTAAACTTTAAACAAGAATTAGAGTAAACTTCATTGAAACGCATTCTGCGCATTATTTTCAGTGAAAGTCTTCTGATCATTCGTCCGAGATGGGTCCGGGTTCAAATCCCGGTGAGGCATATATGTCGTGTTCATCTTACGGCGCTGTCTCTCTCTCTTCCCTGGAACCAGTGGCCCTAAATCAGGGACGGGCGACTATAACATTTAACACTAGCCCACTGAGTTGCTCACGGTGGTCGTTAAACCTCCAAAAAAAAAATTCCTTTATCTGAAGAGCGGTCAAAATGACTGACAGCGCTGCTGCAGGCATGCAAAAAGTTTCGCATTTCTAGTGTTAAGCCTTGTTTCTGTTTGATCTGTTACATAATTTACAATGATCAGCTGTCTGGTCACGGGCATAATCATCTCATGACTCTGAATTATTTATATCACTCTGTGAACAAGTACGCAAAGCCTTTCGAATCGTAACGGATTACAGCCCTCCACTCGAAAGATCACTCCAGAAACGAAGAAGAGCTAATCCGAGCTACGCGAGCAGAATTCTGTAATGTAAGCATTGTGATTCTCAGCTGAGACATGAGCTCACTGGGTGCGAAAGCTCAGTTACGTCACTCAGCGATTGCAAAGCTTCTGCTAGTTACCTAATTTTATACAATTCATATAAAAATTTCAATGGCATAAACGGATTGAGATTTGTGGTACGCAACAGATATATTTGCACAATGTATTTAAACGTGAATTAAGAAATCCAAACACGTGAACAAGTACATAACAAGAAATATGACACCGAACTTTCGGTTGTAATGAGCACGTCTTTTGAATTCGCTGTGACGCTAATTAAATTTATCAGAGCCATTCAAAGTCAATGGAACTGGTTAGAAAAATAATCAAACGGTCTCCACAATCGATAAAGCATCGAGAAACAGAAACAGCTAGTTACTTCCACTTGCGGCTTAAAAGTATGTTACGAAGATTAACAAATGGCGTACAAAAAATTTTGCACAGCATAACAAAGGTATCAGAGACAAATGTATTTTCAAATCGAACAGCTAAAATAAGAAATATTCACGTAGAAAGAAACAGGATACAACCCTACGTCTTCTAGCGCAAGAATTTTGCATAATGGAAAAGTTGAAAATAAGCGAAAAATATTCTTCATGGAAAACGCTAAGGAAAAATAACTTCTCAAATACGTCTCCCGGAAGCAGAGATAGCCGGGAAAAAAAGAAAAAAAAAAGGTTTCGTCATTTAGTCATTTATAAGCGCAGTGGAAAACCCTTGCAGCTCTAAATCTCTATTGTACCGAATAGCATACAGTACAGAAGAAATTTCTCAATAGTATTTTTAGAAGCGGCCTTACGGCTGCAAACTGAAGTACACAAACACTATCTGTCAATAGAACTGTGCACTATAAAATAACTCGTATACCAGTTTAAACTGTTTTACAATGTAAATGACATCCGATGTTGAAAGAGTTTTTAAATCGCACATGTAGAAGCTGAGATATCGAGAAAAACAAATGAAGCATATGCGCCCCTAGCGACGAAATCGTGTATTATTTTGGGAAGAAAATTTACTCACAGAGTTTGCATAGTTATTAATATCTGACCGAAGAAAGAAGTTTTTCAGTCGGGTTTTCAGTCCCGAAGATATTGCTGTAAAGAGAAAGGAGAACTTACGCCCTCTGGAGGTAGACTTGTGCGTTAAACAAAATTTGAAATTACATGTGAAACATTTCGCAACAAAAACGCTCTCTAACGAAGAAATAATTTTTCAAATCAGTCTCTTAGATGCACAGATATCGACAAAAATAAGATATGCATCTACGCCCCCTGGATGAAAAATCGTGCATTATTTTAAGAAGAAAGTATCCTCATAAGGTTTTTAGATGTGTGCGGTATCGTCCCACGAAATAAGTTTTTCAATCAGGTTTTCAGATCTTCAAATTTGGGCTGCAAATGTGTCAGAAGCAGACATTAATACTTACGCCCCTGGTCGGCAAACCATTCTCTACCAAATATTAGAAATTATATGCAAAGCATGTCCCATCAGTAGATGTATGCGATACAAGAAGAATTTTTCAAATAGGAGTTTTAAAAGCAGAGATATAGGGTAAAACGCAATTCACCTTATTGCCTCCTAGCGGAAAATCTATAAATTACCTTAAACAATTTTAAATTAAATAAAACACATTTAGTACCAGAAACGCTGTCCAACAAAGAAAGATTTTTTCAAATCCGTCTCTTAGAAGCAAAGTTATTGACAATAATAAGATATGCATGTAGGCCCCCTGGCGGAAAAAACAGCCATTATTGTAGGAAGAAAATACTTCGAAAAGGCTGATCGACGTGAATGATGTCAGTATACCAAAGGAATTTTTTCAATCCAGATTTTAGATGCTCATATTTTGCTGCAAACACATCAGAAGAAGAAATTGACACTTGCTGTTGGCCAAACCATTCTTTACCAAATAGCAGAAGTTTTATGCAAAGCATTTCCCATCAGGAGCTGTATCCGATGCAAAAACAATTAAAGTGGAGTTTTGGAAGCAGATATATCTGGGAAAACGCTGCTTACCGTTACACCTCCTAGCGGAAAGTCTACGAACTACTTGAAATTTTTGAAGTTATATGAAAAGCATGTTGCACCGGAAAGTCTATCCAACAAAGAAGGAAATTTTCAAATCGGACCATTAGGAGCAGATATTGACAAAAATACTATATACATTTACGACCCCTGGCGGAGAAATCTTGAATTATTTTAAGAAGAAAATATTCCCAAAAGGTTTATCAAAGTGAGTGGTATCGGTCCACGAACAAAATTTTTTCAGTCGAAATTTCATAAGTCGAGATATATACATATATATTTTGCTGCAAATACGTCAGAAGCAGCAATTGACACTACGCCATTTGGTGGCCACAACATTTAAAAAAAAAATTAGAAATACATGCAAAACATTTCTCATGAACAGCTGTTTCCGATGCAGGAAGAAATTGTCAAATTGGACATTTAGAAGCAGAGATATCGGGGTAAACGCAATTTACTTTTACTCCTGCTAGCGGAGAATCTGTATGTAATATGCATGAAAAAGTGACTATATCTAAAATAGTCTGCGATATAAATGGAATAGAAAGGTACAATATTTTTTTCAATCGGACGTTTAGAAGTAAATATATGGAATAAAATGTATTTTGAATTCGATATCATCTGCTTTTACGCCCTCTAGCGGCGAAATTGTGCATCGTAAAAAACACGTAAAGTGGGATCATCATTCGCAGATTTCAAGCTTCTTCAATACAAAAAGATATTCTTAAATCGGACTAATAGTTGCAGAGTTATGGTGCCCACAGACGGAAAAATTAGTAGCATAGGCACGATCTTTTTTTACAAAAGACGTGCTGAAAAAGTGAGCGGCGTGTATAAGGGATGTACAGACCTCATTAAAAAAACCCCGCCTTAACTTTCGAACCGTTCGTCGCATGTAAGCAAGTAAGGTACCGAGCACTTGAAGTGACCTATCACGTCATGTGAAGAAACCTGCTACTTAAGCTAATTAGCTCTCTATCTTTGAATTTCTCCCTATAAAAGGTATGCTACTTTACGCGCATTCGCGCATTCTATTCAGCACATAGTAAATCCCTTAAATTCCAAATTTCTTACGAATCGACCAATAAATATGTGTACAGTGAGCTACTGAAAAAAGATGCCGCTAATATTAAACTGCAAAAGGTGTTTTTGATTTGTATCATTTAATCGAGAACAAATTCAGTGATTCGATGTTGCAACAGTAAAACACAAAGAGGCCCAGATAATATGAGCCGCTATACAAGAACAGAACTGGTATATTAAGGGAAATTATAAATTATGAAATATGATCATGAAAAAAATTCATTATGACCATATCAGATAAATAGTCCATGGGATGCGAAATATTTTTAAACCCCTAAATCCAAATTTACAGCATGATAGCACGAAACCTTGCTAAGATATAAGCGAAAACTCAAGCATATGTACATCCATTAAACATATTTTCATATGGTACATCATAAAAGATGTTTTCCATACATACAAGCATATGTACATCATAAAAACATATTTTCCTCAACTTGCTGTAAAACGGTTTACCTCGCCATACTTATAAGCACTTAAGAGAAGTTGTTTCTACGTGACATTGTTCGATACTGAAGCTGTATTAATACGAGACGGAAACTATGGGATTGAGGAAATGCAATGCGTAATTGCAACTTTTAATGATGAACAACAATATAAGTTAAAAAAATTTCACGAAAATAAGTTAATTTACGACGTAGTTCCTGCAGCTACATATTTACTTTTTTATTGATTAAATAGCTGACTCCTGTACATTGTTTAATTCAAAAACGCAAATAAACAGTACGTTCCATAAAACGAAAGCTTCGTATAAATGTGTTTTCTGTGTATTTCTTACATTATATACCTTTACAGCTTTGTCAAATTATGAAACTGTGGTCATGCAAATGAAAACTGCAAATTGTTTTCTGCGCGAGTGAATCCGTGTGCCTCATTTTTTTTATATTGCAGATTTTCTCTTGATTCCATTCCGTCTCGAATTATGGTTTAATCAGCATGTATCTGCTTATTGTTCCAATTCATTGATATTTTCCATTGTAGTTATACTGCTTAAACTGTCTGTAAAATACAAAACGGAAATGCCTTCTGCTGCAATGCAGAAGCCGAATCTACGTGTGTAGCTTTGATCTGTACGCAAATCGCCTCTTCAGCATTAGATGTTTTCGACTACCTGTTAAGAAAATAACCGTAACCACTAGCGACTGGGGCATTAAGCTTACTTACTGCAGTTTAATGCGGTTCTAATTGTATTTTACCACTTTTTTGGTAAAAAAAGATCTTGCTTATGTTATAGGTTTATCCGTTCGTCCTTCCGACTGTGGACACCATATCTCTGCAACTATTAATCCGATTTGAAAAATTCTTTTTAGCACTGGGAAGCTTGAAATGTGCGAATAATGATCCTATATTTCGTTGTTTTTTTTTCATGATGCACAATTTTGCCGCTATATGGCGTAAATGCATATGATATCGAATTCAAAATTCATTTTATTCCATATATTTGCTTCTAAACATCCGACTGAATTTATTTTTATCTTTCGATTCCATTTATGTCGGAGACTATTTTAGGTACAGTCACTTTTTTACTTTTTCAAGTTATACTTTTTTCAATTCATACATATCGGGGGAAAGTAATTTACTTTCCCGCCGATATCTCTGCTTCTAAAACTCTGATTTGAAAAATTCTTTCTGCAGCGCATACCGTTCCTGAAGGAAACTCTTTTGCAGGTAATTTCTAATTTTTGGTAAAAAACGGTTTGCCACCATGGGGCGTAAGTGTTAATTTCTGCTTCTGTCGTACTTGCAGCAAAATCTGAGCTTCTAAAATCTCGATTGAAATAATTTGTTCATGGGCCAATGCCACACACTTCGATAAACCTTTTGAGAATACTTTCTTCTTTAAAGAATGCATGGTTTCTCTGCCAGGGGACGTAGATATATGTTTTAGTTTTGTCGATATCTCTGCTTCCAAGAGACCGATTTGAAAAATTCCTTCTTTATTAGATAAAGTTTCCAGTGCGAAATGTTCTTGATATAATTTCAAAATTTTCAAGTAATTCATAGACTTTCTGCTGGGGAGCGTAAAAGGAAAATTGCGTTTGCCCCTATATCTCTGCTTCTAAAACTGCGATTTGAAAAAATTCTTTTTGCGCCGGATACAGTTTCTGATGGAAAATGCTTTGCATATGCTTTCTTATGTTTGGTAAAGAATGGTTTGGCCACCAGGGGGCGTAGGTGTTTATTTCTGCTTTTGATATATTTGCAACAAAATCTGAGCTGAAAACTCGAATGAAAAAATTCTTCCGTGGACCGATACCGCTCACATCGAAAAACCTTTCGAGAATATTTTCTTCTTTAAATAATACATAGCTTTTCCTCCAGGGGCGTAGATGCATATCATATTTTTGTCATTATCGCTGCTTCTAAGAGTCCGATTGAAAAATTCTTTCTTTGATGGAGAGTGTCTCCACTGCGAAATGTTTGTCATATGATTTCAAATTTTTCTTAACGCATAAGTCTGCCACCAGAGGGCGTATGTTCACCTTACCGTTTACTAGCATTATTTGCGGGACTAAATCCTCGATTGAAAAACTTTCGTTTGTTTAGATTTGAACTTCTTTCTTCGATCAGATTTCTTCGGTTGGATTAGTCAGGCTAAGAACTTCTTTCTTCGGTCTAACTATGCAAACTCTGTGTGCGTATTTTCTTCCAGAAATAATGCACCATTTTGCCACTAGTGGGCGCAAACGCTTAATCTGGTTTTTTTAATATCTCTGCTTGTACATTTGCTATTTAAAAATTTCTTTCACTACCGGATGTCATTTATCTTGTAGAACATTTTTGGTTAGTACATGAGGAACTATGTAGTTCACAGTTTTGTCGGTAGGTGGTGTTTGTGTACTTCAGTTTGCAGCTGTATCTCCGCTTCTAAAAACACTATTGAGTAATTTCTTTACTGTATGAAATTTCTTTACTGTAGAAATTTCTTTACTGTATGACGTCTTTAGATAACGCAAATATTTCCCACTAAGGGGCGTTAAGGACGAAACCTTTTCGTCCTTAACACCCCTTGGTGGGAAATATGTGCGTTGAAGTGAAGTTGCGTTTACCCCGATATCTGTACTTTTAAAACTCCGATTTGAAAAATACTTTCTTCAGCGGATACAGCTTCTGATAAATCTTTTGCGTATAATTTTCTAATTTTTGTTAAAGAATGGTTTGGCCACCAGGGGAGTAAGCGTTAATTTTTGCTTCTCACGTATTTGCAGCAAAATCTGAGGTTCTGAAATTTAGATCGAAAAATTTCGTTCGTGAGCCGATACTACTTACGTCGATAAATGTTTTTGGAATCCTCTCTTCTTAAAATAATGCATGGTTTCTCCGCCAGGGGGAGTAGATGTAGTTCTTATTTTTGTTAATATCGCTGCTTCTAAGAGTCTGAATTGGAAAATTCCTTTTCTGTTGGATAGAGTTTCCAATGCGAAACGTTTTTCATATAATTTAAAAATTTTAAAGTAATTCACAGACTTTCCACTAGGGTGCGTACAAGTAAATTGCATTTTCCTCGATGTCTCTGCTTCTAAAACTCCGATTTGAAATTTTTTCCTGTATCGCATACAGATTCTGATGGGAAATGTTTTGCATATAATTTATAATATTTGGTGAAGATTGGTTTGGCCATCAGGGGCGTAAGTGTTTATTTCTATTTCTGATGTATTTGCAGCTAAATCTGAGCTCCTGAAAACTCGATTGAAAAAATTCTTTCGTGGACTGATTCCTCTCACATCGAAAAACCTTTCCAGAACACGTTCTTCTTAACATAATGCATGATTTCCCCCCATGGGGCTTATTTTTGTCGATATCTTTGTTTCTAAGTGTCCGATTTGAAATTTCTTTTTCTTTGTTGGAGAGCGTTTCCACTGCGAAATGTTTCTCATACGATTTAAAAATTTTCTAAACGCTGAAGCCTTTCACGATAGCGCGTATGTTCAATTCACATTTCCGTTTACAGCAATATCTGAGGAACTAAAAACCCGATTGAAAAACTTCTTCCTTCAGTCAGATACCACTAAATGTGCAAACAAAATAATGCACAATTTCTCCACTAGGGGCTGCCAATGTTTATCTTAATAACTCTGCTTCGCGATTTAAAAAAATTCGTTCAACATCGGATGCCATTTACCTTGTGGAACACTGGATGTTGGTGTTTGAGGAGGTTTATAGTTCACAGGTCTGCCGCCAGGTGGAGTTTGTGAACTTCTGTTTGCAGCTGTATCTTCGCTTCTAAAAACCGCATGAAGAAATTAATTTTTTACTGTATGCCATTCATGACAATAGAGATGTGGAACAATTTCCACTCGTAATAACGCACAGATTTCCTGCTTGGTGGTATAAGAGTCGATGCCTTTTTTTTTTCGCAACATCTGCTTGCGGGAGACGTATTAGAAAAGTTTTGTCCTTAGCATAGCTTTTACCATGAAGATCATTTTGAGCCTACTTTCAACTTTCCCATTATGCAAAGTTATTGCGCTAGAAGGCGTAGAGTTTTATCATATTTCCTTTTATATTTCTTCTTTTAACTGATGGATTTAAAAATCTATTTGTTTCCGAAAACCTTCTGCTATGAGAAAATTTTTGGGCCCCATTTGTTAATTTTTGTACCATGCGTTTTAACCACTGTAAAAAGTAATGTAGTTGTTTCTATCTCTGGATATTTTTCTTGATTGTAAAAATCCGGTTGTTTTTTCATAACTGGCTGCACTGACTTTGAATAACTTTGAAAAACTTAACTCGCGTCAGAAACAATTCTGAAAACGTGCTCATTACAACCGAAAATTTGGTGTCATTTTTTTTTATTTCAAATATTTGGAACGCACAAATGCAGAAAATGAGAATGTAAATATCAAATATAACTGGAAATGCGTATAAAACTGTATGCTGCTTGTCATTGGTCACGTATTACGAAAACCAGCTCAGAAGTCCACATTGAAGCCGGGCACAGCCACACATGAACACGGAGTCCAGATAGTCTAAATTCGCGAAGGGACTGGTTCGACCTAATTAAAATAAACCAGCAAATATAGTTTATTCTCTACTCTGATATACCGAACTGTGAAAAGGTTCTTTGTCACAATGATTAAATACGTGAACTCGTATATACCGTGTATGCCATGGAACACACAAGGACTGGCGCTGTTGTTAATCTGCTGGCTGGATATAGATTAATGTCTATGTGCATCAAAAGACACATGACATGTTTGAAGTCAAGTTTCACTTAACCAAAACCCAATATTTAAGTAAATTAGGGAATTCGTACAGTTAAAATGATGCAGATGCTTGAGTCATGCCCTATTTCAGGAATTTCTTTTCTAGCCGTCCGTGGCATTTCGGAATAAATAGAACATCAATGTGTTTCTAGTGGAACAAAAGGTTGACAACTCTGAAGGAAAGGTTGACAACTCCTTCGGAACACATCGAAGAAGTAATTCTGGAAAATATGTTCGCAGTGTGCTACGACAATGTTCCTCGCTTTTGCCAGGAAGTGTCCCAAATTTGTTATGTAAATAGAATCTTCTATCATAAAACATTTTATGGTGGAGCGAGCTTTGATAACAAATATTCGGAACACTTTGGGAACATATGAGGAATGTAATGATCACCCTATTTTTGGAAATTGCTTTCGCAAAATGCTACGAAAGTGTGCGATCTATTCCAAATGACTTGTTATTTGGTATTTTCCACTTCAAAAACTCACTTTGCTTTCATAGTTCTCGTGATTAACATAGAAATTAATGTGAACAGCTATGTCTTGTAATTTAACTTTGCACTTCTGATATAAATTCCACGGGTCAATCTAAAGCAATATAATTTTCTTTGTTCGAAAATATGAACGTTTGTCTCATTTTGTCTCGTACAGCGCACACATGTACCACTTTGCTTTGTTGTTATAGCAACAAAGACCTATTTTCAACAGTTACTGGTGTGACGTCATGTCATTTAAATCATTCTGGCCGCTCCAGTGGCGCAGTGGTCAAAGCGTTGGCTTCTGATCATTCGTCCGAGACGGGTCCTGGTTTGAATCCCGTGAGGCATGGATGTTGTGTTTGTCTTTCGGCACTGGCCCTCTCTCTTTCCTGGAACCAGTGGCCCTAAATTAGAAACGGGCGACTGCTTATATCCCTTTGAGTTGCTCACGGTGGTTGTTAAAATTCCAATTAAAAAAAATCATTCTGACATGACGTCAGAGATGCATTACTTCACACGATCAACTCTTTTGAAAAAGAAAAATGTTACATCAAGAATTTTGGTTCTACGTTGTCGTTCATAAACGACATACAGAATTTTTAACTTAGAATCCTATTGTCTGTCTGTCTGTTTGTCTGTTAATCCTTTTTGTAGCCACTTGGGACTATAGGTACCTCCCAATGCTTTATACGGGAAGGTAATGGTCCAATTTCCGACGTTGACCAGACGAATTGGGAAATGCATTTTTCTGCTACTATCAGCATGAAGAGAAATCGACAAAGTGCGTCCGGGTCCGACTTTACAGGGAACCATCTACGCAGTCGCGTCCCCAAGCCCAGAGAGGCTGCAGAAAACCCCGGAAAGGCCGCTGACTAGATGACCAGCAAGGTTTGGGATTCGAACATCAGAAAAGAACTCTATCGTTAGAAATTTAATTTTAAAGTGTCCCTTGGGAAGCTAAATGTATATTTTAGATTGACAAACCAGTTTCTTTATTCATTTATTTCTAAAAATTGTGAGTTCCAATAGAGTAGCTTTTTTATTATTTCATGCGCATGCTGAAGAAACATGATTTAGGAATAACCTTTTTTCCTTTTTCCTTAAGCTATGAAATTCTCAGAATATAACAAAAAATGTTCGCAGACTGTAACCAGTTATTATTTCATTCATATTTGTAAAAGAAATAAAAAAGAAAAGAAACTGGAAATATGACACCGAATTTTCGGTTGTTAATGAGTACGTCTTTTAAATCCATCCTGACGCGAATTAAATCTATCAAAGCTATTCAAAGACAATGAAACCGGTTAGGAAAACAATCAACTGGTTTCAACAATCGATAAAACATGCAGAAATAAGAACATCTGCCCAGTTCCACCAGCGGCTAAAATGCATATTACAAAAATAAAAAAATGGGGCACAAAAAGTTTCTCATAGCACAAAGAAGGTATCAGACATAAAAATATGTTTAAATCGAACAGTTAAACGAATAAATATACGAGAGAAGGAAACATTATATAACGCTATGCCTTCTAGCGGAAAATTTTTGCACAATGAAAAGGTTGAAAATAGGCGAAAAATATTCTACATGCTAAGGAAAACTAACTTTTCAAATACCTCTCCGAAAGCAGATAGCACACCTTTTAAACCCTCAAGACAGCTCATGACACGTGCTTTCTTTCATTGGCTACGCGCTGTTGATGTGAAAAGTAGGAGGTGGTCACAATAATGTTACTCGACTGTGTATGTACTGAGGGGTTACTGAAAGAGGAAATGAACGCAAACGGCATTGTGTATTGATTTTATTGATTATGAAAAGGCTTTTAATTTCGAGAAATTACCAGCAGTTAGAATGTCTTTGAAATCCTGCGGGACTGAAGATGCATACACTAATATTATTCACAGCATCCATGAAAAGTGAGACATATGCCTGTAATTTAACCTACCTTTTTGGTTTCTCTAATGGTCATTATCACTATTACTAAATATTTTTTCACTTAACTCACATTATTTTTCCCGACAAGCATTTCAGATTTTCCGTCCTGATTATAGGTCATAGTTAAAGGTAAATAAAGGGAGGAACAAGAACTGAGTACGATAAGAGAGTAAGAGCAACGTGTGGAACTGATATTCAGTAACAGAGCTCGTCATATTCTGTTAGGTATGATGTGAAGCACGAATGATAAGTTTGTAAGGTTAGAGATCTATGCGGATCACATTTGTTATTTAGCGAGCCATAAGTCGCGAATGTTATATCAAATCGAAGTTGATAATTTGACGTTGAAGTTACTTGAATTCTGTAAGCAGTTCATTACGACTAAGCGCATTTGTCTGCTAAGTCATTGATCTCGGGATGACCTCCTGATCCAACTAAAGTGGATGTTGAACTCGTAAGTGCATATTTCTCTACTTCGGTCTCGAATCTGGCCGCTTTTACTAACTCGTAGCTTATTAGTTAATAATACGCAAGTGTTTAACTAAGACTAAAATACAGTGGAACCCGCACATAAGGAGAAAGTATTTAGCGAGATCTCGGATTTAACGAGGAAACCAGGAACTTTTGTTTGCTATAATATTAAATCAAAGCTAATTTGGTCGTTTTTAACAAGCAAAATTTAATGAGTACCCGGATTTAACGACGGAGAGAAAAGCTGCTATGATCACTTTTAATAAGCAAAATAAATTTTTTTAATGAAATTCCACATGTAACGAGACAAAGATCTGCTGCGGGCTGTCCTGAAATAGAAGAATGGCAACGGTGATATACAGGATGAAACTGCAACAGCGCAGAGGAAGTCTTGTGTGGAAGTGGAAGAATGTTGATAGAATAGCAATGGGGAGGGAGTGCATCAACTGCTCAGCAAGCGAATTACTTAAGCGACTCTTTCAGCCACCCACCTCGAGGGTGTAACACGTCAACAGAATTGTAAACAGGCTACCTTTTCCTAGGCTAAAAGATATCTGTAAGGCTGATGCACATGAAAGTGGATTTAGGGTGAGCAATTACAGAGAAGGATAGGGAAGTAGTAGAATGGAAATTTCGCTAGAGGGGAAACAGGATATAACGGTTTTGGGAATTGTGTCCATTGTGCCTTTCGCCGTCGAAGTGAGTGTTTGGGAGGATCTGTGCTTCTCAGGGCTTGATTTACGCCTACCTGGGCTCAGGGCCACCTCATTTTAGGGTGGTCCTAGAATCGCAATGCAAAAAACAATGTGCTTCTTTTTATTAATTAATTATTATGAATGAAAAAAAACATTTGGAGGAAAAAAAGTCTTTATTTTTCCTGAAATGAAGATTAACACAGATGTAGAACTACATTAAAGTTTGGTATTGGGGTGATTGCTTTCCTGGGAAAATTTTGCGATATTGTAGAGCGGCCCAGCCCTTTTATTTGCACATTTTTGTAGTGTAAAAATATTATTTTTATGTTTATTGATGCTGCATGGCTTTAATTTTTGTGCGAAAATATAAAGATGTGGTGACAAAAAAAAAAAAACCATTGTGGTAATGGTGTGAATAAATAACTTGATCTTAGCCACTTAACTCTGATGATTGTTCCTTTTTTAATAAAATATATGTGTGTGTGTTCACACACAAACCATTCCACAACCTATTTTTGGTCCTCAAAATCACAAAAATCGGAAAAATCAGAACCTAGGGAACTTGTAAAAGCTGATTTGTATGGAGTTCATTTAATTTCAAATATGAGGAATGGATAAGGCAAAAAAATCAGTGCTTTTCATCTGAAACTTGCAGATGAAATATAAATGTGCTATATTGCTGTATATACTATACACCTCTTGAGAAAGGATTTGCATTGCTAAGACACTTTGCAGAAGCTTCGAGTATTTCATATTGTAAAGTATCAGATTTTAAAATTGCTTGGGTCTAAATTTAGTAAATTAATGAGCTGAATAATGTGCTTTTATGAGTGTGAGAATCATCCAGTTATGCATATTTGCTCAAATCTAAGTATCATTCGTCTGTTAATATAATTATTCTACTATAATAGTGAACGAACACATCACAAGTGATCAATCAGCTACATGGGAGTTCACCTTGCCCCTAAAAAATCAGTCTGAACCAAGTCAAAATAATGTTCATTGGTTAAAAATAAAGTTAAAAAGGGATGAATAACTTAACATTTGTGGTTAATATATATCAAATACGTGGATATAATGTAAATGGACAATGACAAAAATCGGAAAAATCAGAACCTACGGAACTTGTAAAAGCTGATTTGTATGGAGTTCATTTAATTTCAAATATGAGGAATGGATAAGGCAAAAAAATCAGTGCTTTTCATCTGAAACTTGCAGATGAAATATAAATGTGCTATATTGCTGTATATACTATACACCTCCTGAGAGAGGTTTTGCATTGCTAAGGCACTTTGCAGAAGCTTCGAGTATTTCATATTGTAAACTATCACATTGTCCATTTAACATTGTGGATATTTGAATTATTACATAATTAAATGCGAACATAGCAATATTAAACTATTAAATAGTGTTCTACTTACTCGTCTATATTTTTAGGTGCGAATTTCCTGGCTAATATTGAGATTTAATATAAGTTGATATCATTTCCTATTTTCCCCCGTACAGTGTCCCATTTATTAAATCAACTTTTAAATTAAATAATGCTATTTAGTCGAGAAAAACGTACTTACTCTTTCAAGAATGTGGACGGGTGGGAGACCACATCTTGTTCTGTGCCTAGGGCCCGATCCCGTGAAAATCGGGCCCTAGTGCTGATTTTGCTTGATGTGTGTTGTGCAATTAAACAGGCGTCAGTTTAGTCTCACGTACCGTTAAGTGGAATATATTTGTAAGATTTAGTTAATTAACTATTGTACTGCTGTAGATAAGTAATCTAATCTTTCAAGTATACCCATTGCTATGGATACAAAATATAAACGTATATGCATATAATCGTGTATGTATATTTTTTATCCAAATATGGATTTAGCAAGCGCCTGGATTTAACGACTGTTTCGGACGGTCCCGAGCTCCACTTCATAAGCGGGGTCTACTGTACTGGAGTTACGAGATTTTCAAGCAACTGTACGAATTAGAATACTGAGAATTTATCAAATTAAATTTAAGTCAACAGGTGACACTGAAGTTGATGTTGAAGTTAAACCTTAAATTTAATTGTTTACAGTTATTTAAATCCGATTGTTCTATAAAATGCAAGTGGAAGGGTTCTACTCTTCTCCAGCACGTATAAAAATTGAAAATGGGGTGAGACAAAGTATCTCCCCAACTGTTCAGCGTAACATTGAAGAATGTCTCTTAGTCGTTAAACTAGAAAGACAAAGGGGTAAAGAATGATGGAAATCATTTAACCCTCCTTCGTTTTGTCAACGACTTAGTCGTTTTCGCAAGTACCTCCTCAGAGCTGCAGAGTGTACAATGCTTTTACACGAACTAGAAGTTGATGATGTAAATCTAGAAACAATCGATGCCTTCATCTACCTTGGAAAACAAATATCAAACGATTGCTACATCGAAAAAGAGATCAATAGAGGTATAGAACGTGGCTGGAGGACAGCTGAAAAAAACAATATAATTTTAAGAGCAATTTATCATTAAGCCTTTAACCTACGCATTCTTTCTGTTCTTGCTTATGGATCAAAGACATGGACCTTAATTAAAAAGGACATGCAGAGACTGCAGACAAATTAAAAAAGCACAAAGAAATACCCGCTTGGATTAATCAGAAAAAAATGGTAGGAAGAAAAAGTAACAAGAGCTGATGGCATCATGGTCAAAGTAAAGATCTCAGTTGACAATGGGCTGGACTTATTGATCAAACTGACCATCTTTGGACAACTAAAATTTTAGACTGGATACTAAGGACCACAGCAAAAGGCCCAGAAGAACACGTGGAAGATGGGTGGATAATATTCGAATGCATGCTGTAGACTCACAAAAACACACCCGTATGTACCTGTAACACATCCATGGGAAACACCAAGCCGAGAAAGGCATAACTTACAATTTAGATGTTGCAATGTTCTGAGCCGCAACATCCTGATAAAATCGCTCGGGTTTCTTACCACTTCATATTTAGCCATCTGTAATCCTATGCCTTCCACAAAGACTTAATTTGTACACGTATAGTAAGAACAGTATTAGCCGCTGTGGGCTATATGTGCTTCTGCTACCAAATTCTGAAAGAGTTAGGGTATACATTCATTTATATGAATCTAAATACCTATATACGGAATATGTTTATGTATTTATAAGTAAAGACCCAAAACTCACGCAGGCGATCAATAGGAGGACAGCAGGGCTTTCCAAACGTGTATCGCAGTCGACGAACATGGGTAAACGCGATGATCTGAGAGACTTTGATCCTGGACGCATTATCGGCACAAGAAATGGGTCGTTCTACAGCCCAAGTGGTAAGTATACTAAGGTTCAAGAGGAAAACAATATCAACAGTGTACCGCGAGTATACCATCACGGATATACCAGAGCCCAGAGAGCAAGCGATGGCCGACCACGCGTCCTTTATGACCCGGGTAGACGGAGAATGTCCAGGCTCGTACAGAGAGTCCGCTTGGCAACAGCGACGCAAATCACATCCATGTTAAATGTCGGAGTCCCAAGCAGCGTTGTTAACTGTCGGAGTCCCAAGCAGCGTTGTTAACTGTCGGAGTCCCAAACAGCGTCAGCGAGCGAACGGCACTGCGCACGTTGCATACTCTGGGTTACGGGAACTGTTGCTCTAATCGTGTACCCCTCTTGACTGCTCATCATCGGAAATTACGACTTGCCTTGTGCAGTGAACATCAAAACTGGGCCTCTGCAAAGTGGTTCCACGTCATGTGGTCAGATGAATCCCCATTTTCATCTGTACCGAGCTGGCAGGTGGGTGCGGGTGTGGCGTTGACAGCGTGAAGCTATGGCCCCGTCATGCCAGATTGGCCCTGTTCAAGGCAGTGGAGGCCCTGTGATGGTTTGAAGAGCCTTCTCATGAGTCACATTGGGTCTCTTATTGTGGCTGGAGAGCTGTCTGATCACCACCTATAAGCTTTCATATACTACCAGCATGAGCTGTCTGATCGCCACCTATAAGCTTTCATATACTACCAACATAAGCTGTCTAATCACTCACCACCTCTAAGTTTTCATATACTTCGCGCATTCTGCGGCCGATTGTCTGTTTCAGCAACACAATGCGCCTCCCCACCAGGCAACAACCACCAAGCATGGCTCGAAGAACAGTCATCTGAGTTTTTTTTTATTGCAGGTTTAACGACCACCGTGAGCAACACAATGGGCTATAAGCAGTCGCCCGTCCCCAATTTAAAGTCACTGGTTCCAGGGAAGTGAGAGAGCCAGTGCCGTAAGACAAACCCAACATCCATGCCTGACCGGGATTCGAACCCGGACCCCTTACGGACGAATGATCAGAAGCCATCGCTTAGACCACTGCGCCACCGGGGCGGCCACAACTGTCTGTCCAGAGCATGTCCCCTCCATATCATTTCGGCATGCTTACGAATTTCATCCGTCCATCTCCACTGTAGTCTTCTTTTGGGTCTCTTTCTGTTCCTCGGAATCCAGTCTAAAATTTCGGTTGTCCATCCGTGGTCCGTTCTTCTGTCATCATGCCCAGATCATTGCTCGTTTTGACAGACGTTGTGTTGATGGCTAATATATTTCATTCATTCTAGTGTGATATACCTCGTCCCGCACTTCCCTGTTGCGTGCCCCGTCTGTTAAAAGGTACTATGTACGTTTTGAGATACTTTTCTGACGATATCGTCCCTGTATTGTTCATATTCATCCGTTTTCATATCTTTAGCTCCTTTAATTACGTTTGGAAGCTGCCAACGTGGCGGCTTCCGGTCTATCCTTATCATCTCTGGATGTGGCGGATGCACGTCAAGACGCACTTTCCACGTCCATGGAATTTGACGCACTCAATTTCTCAGATGTGTCTGCTAAGATGCCTTCTCAGCTTCCTGGTACTCCTGTTCCGTTGCCTTCAATGGACTTGGCTGCGCTTTCTTCTGCCTCTGCTTCGGTTCCCTCCCTGGGTACTACTACGACTACTGCCTTGCCTTCTTCCTGTGCACCTCTTCCCTCACTACGTTCTTTGACAGCCGGCTCAGCACAGACTTCTCTTCCAAGGATAACATTTGCCTCTACAGTGCAGCGAGGCTCTGCTTCTACGTCAGCTTCTTCTTAACCTCATGGACTCTTACAATCAATACCTGTTATTCAGGTATCCAACAACAAGGTAAAGATTTCTACTGATGAAATTCGTAGATTGGCCTTTAGTTCCATAATCTTCTAGATAGAGGTGTGCTCTTTCATGGCTTACCGAATACTCCTTTGCCACGCTACATGGAAGCCCTTTCAGGTCAAGTGTCGTCCGCGTCTCGTGCCGGAATTTCTCGTACCCCTCGGGGTATGTCAGTGGAGTTTCAGCGCAAATAGGATGCTAACATTTTTTCTTGTACGCGGACTTTCGATTGAAACAAATCATCTCGTCCCTACTCCTCCAAGCGTCCGTTGAACATCACGTTCGATCCTGTTCAACAGGAAGTGTGATACTGCACTTCCTCTCCTTGTCAATCATGTTTGTAAAAGTGTGGGCAAGGTCCGTCACATTTCTGACGCTCCACACTGAACTCGATTTGCCCATGCTACAGGATCTCGCTGTCAGTTGTTGGTCGTCTTTTCCACTGAGAACGTCTTGGCGGATTGTCCTACAGACGCTACTGTTGAAATTGGCTCCCGCATGTACAGTTTCAAGGTTTACACCAGTAACTATTGTACTCACTGTCTTACACAGGATCACACCACTGCCTCCTGTGTGCGCATATGCCGTGGTCTTTTTCTAGCTCGCATTCCAATGCCAATCACATTTGTCCTTCTACCATCTCCTGTTCTAGAGTTTTACCTGACGCGACCTCTCCTCACCGTCAGACGCACCTTCCAGTCAAGGACAATTATTCCTTTCCTCCTCTTCCGCACCGTACGGTAGGGCATCCTACTTCTGGGTTAGCAGAGATGTCTTCTGCTACTGATGTGTCTCTGGCGGAGTGTTCCGACTCGGATGTGTCGAGTGGTGCTTCGGCATTCCGGCCGACTGGCTATTCTCCGTGTCTCTCCCATATCGGACTTCCAACTATGACCATGTCTGATTTTTCCTGTTGCCCCACCATCCTGCTGCCTCGGCTGTTGTTCAATTGTCCATAGACGCTGATCGGGTACATACTGATTGCAGGGACCAGCTTGTGCTCTCGTCTCCCGTTTTGGGTGTTCTTCCAGATCCGCCAATGGATTCATCCGCCTACGTAAATAATATTTCTGTTACTCCTTGTGTGTCCTCATCTAGTGTTCCCGATGTTTCCTGTTCAAATGTTTCTTCGCCTGATAACTTTTCGAACAGTATGCATCTCCGTTCTGGTACTGTTAATTCTTTCTCAGATGATGAGCTTATACAGGCCATTGATAAGTTTCCTCTAGTTCCTGGACTACTGTCCAGAGAGCAACTCTTACGCCTCTTCCAATCTGCTCGTACGGTTGTTTGTACTGAAGAATTTCTCTACTCACCTTATCTTGATCTGTGTAAAGCGGTGCTCCAATTTGAAGCTTATGTGTCCTTTTTCAAATCTCTGAGTGTCACAGATCCTAGGTACCAGGTTTTCATGAAAGGGTATACCCGTCGTCCCTCCTCCTTGAAAGACCTCGCTGAGAAACAATTTTGTGATTCCTTACAATTTGGTGTTCTTCTCAAGCCAAAGAACTTTAGCGCTCCTTCCTAACCTGACACTTTTCGTTCTCTCCGGCAACGTTTTCTTTTGCTCTCATTGTATATCCTTGCTGTACTATATGCATATCCTTGCTGTTTTCCTCCATATATATTGTATATATTTGCTGTTTTCCTCCCTCGCGGTTTGTGTTAGTGCTACCATTGTTCACTTTATTCTCATAATGTAGTTGGTGTATTTCTGTACTGTGCTTTGAATTTTGACCGTTGTTATGTTCTACTCGCTTATTGTTTTATCATATCCTTGTAGATATACTCATAATGTTGTACTTGTGTTATTTCGTATAGAATGATATGCCGTTACGATATTCCTTATTTGTGTGCATCGTATTTTTACTATGTGTGAAAACTGATGTTTTGCCGGCATTGCCTCACACTGTCGGCTCCCTGATGTTATGGTCCGACCCCTTATTTGTTTATTTTTCACGCTGAGCTGTTCTATAGCGTTGGTGTTATCCAACTGATTCCTCTTCTGTTGATACCGATATCACTGCGCCGTGGTAATGTTATCTTTATGTTTGCTCTCCAGTTTGTGTTGCATTGTGGATATACCTGCATTTTCCTCTTTATATTTTCTGTACTGCAATATTCAGCGACATCTAATGTGTTTGCAATGCCATTATAACAATAAACTGGGTACCACTTTTGGTACCCAAAACTAAAAAAACCATTGCTATTTCAGGTATTTTACTCTTATCATGATGGTTTCCAGTCTTGTCATTTCCCTTATCCACGAGTTCCTCCATTATATTTCTTGGTTACACCAAGTATGCATCTCTCCCTGCTGCTTTCAGTTCTTGGCAGGCTTTGTATGCTTTTTTTTTTTTAGTTAAAGTCCATGTCTCTGCTCCATCTGTTAGAACTGGAAGAATGCATTGATTAAACATTTTTCTTTTAAGACATAATGGCATACTGCTCTTAAAAATTGCACTGTTTCTTCCAAAAGCTCTCCATTCAAGTTTGATATACCGACTAATTTCTTTATCAAAGTGATTCTCACCTGATATCTGCTGCCCAAGATAAATGTTGGTTATTTCCAGCATTTCCCTATCAATCGATAAACCCTCGTTTCTTGCAAAAGCATTGTTCATCCCTTTTGTCTATTGAAAGTTCATTTTTAATCCCACGTCTTTACTCTTGTCAGCAAGTTCTTGGACCATAATCTGCAGCTCTGAAAGGGTGGTTGCAAAAATGACTATGTCATCAGCAAAACGAATGTGAGTTAAATAATCTCCATTAAACTTTATCCTTTGTTATCCCAGTTAAATGACTGAAAGACATTTTGCAATGTGGCATTAAAGAGCTTAGGAAATATGGTGTCACCTAGGATACAGCACTAATAAAAATCCCTTTCGAATTTTTATTAGTGCTGTATCCTCAAATGTACGAACTTTTGCACTCGCATTTTCATAGATGTTATAAATAATGCCAATGTATGCATCTTCAGTACCGCAGGATTTCAAAGCCATTGTTACTGTTGATGGTTTTACGGAATCGAATGCCTTTTCATAGTCAATAAAAGCCATGCACAATGGGAGTTCATATTCTCTTGTTCTTTCAGTTAATTCTCCCAGTACATAGATATGATCTACAGTGTTGTAGCCACTCCTGAATCTAGCTTGTTCTCTTTGTTGAGCCATATTTAGTGTTAAGTTCAAGCGATGTGAAAGAACTTTAGTGAAGATTTTATGAACAACTGATAGGAGGCTAATGGGCCTGTAGTTCCTGAGATCACTCAATGTCGCATTTTTTATGTAGCAGGATCATTATAGCATAGTTCCAATACTGAGGAATATTCCCTTCATTAAGACATCTAATGAATACTTGGGCGAGTGTAGTTTCAATTTCTCCACTTGCTTCTTGCATAATGTCCACGGTAATTCCATCTTCTACTGGAGCTCTTCTCCGTTTAATGTTCTTAATTGCATGTGTAACATCTGTCGGGAGGACTGGAGGGACTTTGCTACCTTTAATGCAGTAGTTTATTAAAGAATTCCAAGTACTTTCTGTAATAATGGATACATTTTTAAATTCTACGTACAACAATTTAAGGGTGGCTATTATATCATCTACTGGTAGGTTAGGATATAAATTCCACAGTCCTGATATTTATAACGTCTGAAATAACTTCTGCATAAAATTCTTATTTTTGGATTATTAATTGCTTTTAATAATCGAAAAATGCTTGTTCACAGAAGTAATATCATTTTGTAACAAGAGTTATAACCTGCTTTAAGACTATCTCAACAAACTGGTCTATTCTTTACTTGTGACTTAATTCCATGAAGTTATTAGCTCGTTCCTTACCTGAAACTGGAACAGGATTATGGGTAAACCTGTTATTGAGCTCATTACTGATGAAATCAAGATATAACTTTTTATAAATAATGTTATTATAAATTTATCTGTGGTTGTAACAATATACTTTTTTTGCATATTAGAAAGAGACTGTTTTAATTTTTTGGAGAGAATTAGGCTATTATCACGAAATACTTCTAAATTATACAATTAAAACTTAAAATCCTGCAATATTTTGCACTTCCATTCAGCGAAGGCTTTAACTTGCATTTTGTAGGCCAAGCTCGTTTTAATAATGTAATAATCTAAATCCTGCCAAACATCAAACTAATTCTTCTCTTTAGAGATGTTGATTGATTAGTTCTAAAGTACAATGTTAGGATAGGAGACTTAATTCAATAACTCCGTGACTGAATGAATCACCGAAATTAAAATTATCTTATAGAGGTTTAGAAGTTGCTGTAGCTACACTCATGTTTTATGGAACCTAAAACACCTTATTATTTTCTATTCTTTTAATCCAAATAAATAAAATATTAACCAGTAAAAATGTTACACACAAAGTTTATATATAGTATAAAATGTTTAAAAAAAGGATGAAACTATAAAACCTATTTAATAAAAACAGTAAACGTTAATAATTAAAGGCTTGGGAAGGATCTTGTTATTTAGGAGTTTTAATACTGGTAGTACGTGTTGGGTGCAGCAATTTCTGAACCCAAAGGGTAATGACACTATTCTGGTATGTTGATGACAACTTTAAATTAGTTTCTGAACTCACATTTTTAGGTTTTGCTTGTGCCTATTTGGCAGCTCGCTGATTTTTTAACCTCTCTCCCGATGTGTTGGTTGAGGATGTGTTCTTGTCCCCTAGAGGGCGCTTCTGTCGTTTCCTTTAATGGCAGCCTCTTTGAATGGGCTGTGATAGGTGCAGCGAGGTCTGTTTTTGCTGTGCAGTTGAAATCAGTTCTTTTGGGTATGTTTTACGTGTTTTAAGATTTATTCTTATTTGGATGCGATGTGTTTTCGCTTTCCTGGTTTTTAGCTGCTGGGTCCTGTTTTTTTCATAGTTTCAGCTTCTAGGGTTGGTTTCTGCGCGTCCTTTGTTCCTTTGGAGGAACCACGTTTTTAGTTTGGGCTTTGACTTTGTGAATATTTTTAAAACTTGCTCTTCTTATAAGTCATTCCTCCTCAATAATTGCGATATTTTTGTATATACTGGAACTTAGTAGGAGCTTTTCATTTTTTTTTTGGAGGTTTTAGCTACATGTTATTTAGTTATCGCACTGCAGTGTATCTGAACTATTGTGTGTGTATATACGTGATGTTATCAGGAATCAATCTAATTACAACAGTTAAGCGTGTCAACATTTCTCTAGGTAGAGTGTGCGTTGGGCTCGATTATTCAGTTTGAAATTTCGGTTCGCAATTTTCATTATTTTTATTATTATTATTTTTTTAATTTTTAATTATCTTTTTTTTTGTTTAATTGCTCTTTTTTTATTGGCTTTCGAAAATGTATAATTTAGTCTTTATTTATTTTCTTAAGTAAAGTATGTATACGTATTTATTTAAGTAAGTATATGCAGATGTATTTATTTTCCTAAGTTTTTCGCTTAGGTTGGGTTTTTTTTTGCAAACTGAATAATGCAGTAACCCACACTTTCTGGTCTGTGTAGAAATGTGAGAGTTGTGATCTATGTCAGCTCCTGATGAAGCCATAGGTAACAGCTCTCAATATGTTCTACAATCCTTCATTTTTCTCCAGGAGGAGGCACCAGTTTTTTCTGGTTTTGGGAAATTCAAAATTGGGAATAGTGTGCTACTGTATATATATACAGCTGTATACAACAGAAATCAGCGTGGAAATACTCTCGTTGAGTTTGCAGAGGCAGAAGGGTTTTTCATCTTGAACTCCTTCTTCAAGAAAAAGCCACACAGGAAATGGACATGGAGACATCCAAATGGGACGACAAGTGAAATTGATTTTATTATGTGTAACAAAAAATTCCTCATAGAAGACTGCAGTGTGCTAAACAAGTTCAACACAGGTAGTGACCATAGATTGGTGAGATGTAAGATGCACCTCAACACTAAACTTGAACGTGGCAAGCTCATAAGACAAACAAAATCTATTGACATAACCAACCTTAAAAAACACCATAATACCTTCAAGTTAGAACTGAAGAACAGGTTCTCTGCTTTAGAAGGCCTAACATCGGAAGAAGTGGACATCTCTGAAGTTAACAGAAAAGTAACCAAAGCTCTTATGGAAACAGCAACAAAATTAGCTGGGTCTAAGAACAAGTTGCATGTGAACAAATTATCAGGAAAAACCAAAATGTTGATGCAAAAAAGAAGAGAGATGAGGACAACTAAAGAAGATGTGACTTCCAAAGTGGAATATATAGAGCTATGCAAGACAACACGAAAAAGTATCACTGAAGACATAAGGAAATTCAACTGTGAACTAGTGAGGAAAGCAATTGAAAACAACCAAAGCCTAAAGATAGCAAAGGGACATCTTAGTAAGGGAAGAAAACAGATTATGGCACTGAGAAAAGAAGATGGTTCTGTAACAAGAAATAGAGGCGAAATTTTGACAAGAGTGAAAGATTTCTACTCCAAATTATATGAAAGGGATGATATATGCACTCCAGACATCATGAAAGATACCAGTACCAGAGTTCCTCCAGTCCTTCCAGCAGAAGTTGCACATGCAATCAAGAACATGAAGCGAGGAAAAGCTCCAGGAGAAGATGGAATTACTGTAGACATCATACAAGAAGCAAGTGGAGAAATCGAAACAGTACTCGCCCAAATTTTCACTCGATGCCTTAATGAAGGAAAGATTCCTGAGGATTGGAACACCGCTACAATGATCCTGCTAAATAAGAAAGGTGACATTGAGGATCTCGGAAACTACAGACCTATCAGCCTCCTATCAGTGGTTTATAAAATCTTCACTAAAGTTCTTTCACACCGCTTGAAGGTAACACTGGACATGGCTCAACCGAGAGAACAAGCTGGATTCAGGAGTGGCTACAGCACAATAGATCATATCCACGTGCTGAGAGAACTAATTGAAAGAGCGAGGGAATATGAACTTCCATTGTGCATGGCTTTTATCGATTATGCAAAAGCCTTTGATTCAGTGAAACCATCAGCAGTTACAATGGCTCTGAAAACCTGCGGTATTGAAGATGCATACATTAATATTATTAATAACATCTATGAAAATGCAAGTGCAAAGATTAGGCTGTTTGAAAATACAACACACGTAAAAATTGGAAAAGGAGTGAGACAAGGTGACACCATATCTCCGAAGCTCTTTAATGCCACATTGGAGGGTGGTTTTCAGTCGCTGAGCTGGGAAAACAAGGGGATAAAGATTAATGGAGATTATCTAACCCACCTTCGTTTTGCTGATGACGTAGTCATTTTTGCAACTACCCCATCAGAGCTGCAGAGTATGATCCAGGAACTTGCTGACAAGAGTAAAGAAGTGGGATTAAAAATGAACTTTCAGAAGACAAAAGTGATGTTCAATGCTTTTACAAGAAATGAAGATTTATCGATTGATGGAGAAAAGCTGGAGATAACAGACACGTACGTTTATCTTGGACAGCAGATATCAAGTGAGGGTCACATTGATGAAGAAATTAATCGGCGTACAAAACTTGCCTGGAGAGCTTTTGGAAGAAACAGCATAATTTTCAAGAGCAATATGCCATTATGTCTTAAAAGAAAAGTGTTTGATCAATGCATCCTTCCAGTGCTTACGTATGGTGCAGAGACGTGGACCTTAACTAAAAGAGACATACAAAGGCTGCAGACAACTCAAAGCGGCATGGCGAGGTGCATGCTTGGTGTAACCAGGAGAGATAAGAAGAGGAACTCGTGGATCCGAAAAATGACAAGAGTGGAAGACATCATGATCAGAGTTAAATCCCTGAAATGGCAATGGGCTGGACATACTGCCAGAAGGACAGATCATCGATGGACAGCCGAAATTTTAGATTGGATTCCAAGGGACAGGAAAAGACCCAGAAGAAGACCACATGGGAGATGGGTGGATGAAATTCGAAAGTATGCAGGGGTGACATGGAGGAGACTGGCACAAGACAGACCGTTGTGGAGGAAACTTGGGGAGACCTTCGTCCAGCAGTGGATTGATAATGGTTGACAATGATGATGATGATGATGATATGTATATATACACTATAATGACAAAAATCACCGGACACGCCCCTTCAAAAGCAAATGAACGGATCCGCTTCGTTGTTAAGATGCGCGGTACAGCTACAAACGGTATAAAAACAAGCCTGAAGCTGACCGCGATCATATCGCAATGTGAGGTTGAGTTAAACTGTAGCGGCGAGAGAGAACTGACTTTGAGAAAGGACAGATTGTTGGGTGCTATATTAGTAGGTTGCCCATGAGAGAAACCAAGAGGCGTTTAAACATACCCAAGTCAACTGTTTTGGATGTACTAAATAAGTGGAAAACACATGGCGTGCTTGAAGCAGGAAAACGTACCGGCAGACCAAAGAAAATCAGTGATAGAGGACGTCGAAGCCTCAGGAGAGTCGTTACATGTAATCGACGGAGTACTGCACAAGACCTCAGTGTACTGGTGAATAAAAATTCTGAAACCTCGGTATGTTCACGTACCATTCGCAGAGAACTAAAGTCCATGGGTTGCCGTGGTCGTGCGGCTGCTCATAAGCCTTTCATTTCCACTCGGAATGCTACTCGTCGTTTAGCATGGTGTAAAGAACATTTATCGTGAACCGTAGATCAATGGAAACGGGTCCTATGGACTGGTGAATTCAGATACACGATCCGTCAGTCTGATGGCCGTGTGTGGGTATGGCGGCAGCCGGGGGAACACTTATTACCACAGTGTACTTTTTATACGGTCTGTCAAGTTTGGAGCTGGCAGTGTACTCGTGTGGGGCTGTTTTTCGTGGTATGGTCCCGGCCCATTGGTTATCGTGGACAAACCTGTTAACCAGCACGTCTACCTCGATATTCTGGACAATTATTCGCTGCCAACTCTGTGGCAATACTATGGAACCGAGCCTTCTTGGTACCAGCAGGATAATGCACCGAGCCATAAAACAAGGACTGTTACGGCGTAGTGTGACGATAATTCCGTATCGTGTGTGGACTGACCAGCACAGAGCCCTGATCTTAATCCCATAGAGCACTTTTGGGATAAATTAAAGCGCCGCATAAGAAGTCTGGAACCAAGGCCTACTACTAAGCAACAGTTAGCGGCAGCATTGTATACTGAATAGAAGCGCATATCTATCGCTGTGTTCCAAAACCTTGTCGAAAGCATGTCTCGAAGGGTCAGTGCATGCATTAAGGCCAAAGGTGGATCGACACAGTACTAATGCATGCCAATAAATGCTATGTTGTGTTTCTCTTCTAGGTGCCCGGTGACTTCTGTCAATGTAGTGTATATATATTTGATTGAGAGCTTTCAGAATAAGCAGTACATACCATTTTAAAGAGCAATTTGTCATTATGAGTTTTAAAGAAAAGTATTTAATCAATGCATTCTTCCAGTGCTTGCGTACGGAACAGAGACGTGGACTTTAACTAACGAAGGCATGGAAAGACTACAGACAACTGAAAAAAGCATGGAGAGGTGCATGTTTGGTGTAATCATGAGAGATAGGAACAGGAATTCGTGGATTAGGAAAATGACGAGTGTGGAAGACATCGTGATCAGAGTAATATCCCTGAAATGGCAATGGACTGGACATTGCCAGGAGAACGGACCATCGATGTACAGCTGAAATATTAGACGGATTCCAAGGGACAAGAAAAGATCCAGAAGGAGACCACATAGGAGATGGATGGATGAAATTCGAAAGCATGCGTAACTGACATATGTTATATTGAACGTTTTGAAGTATTTAACAAAAGACTAGTTTTATGCTAATATTGAAACTTCTAAGTAAATTATAGAAAATATAAATTTGGGAGATGGGTGGATGCATTTTGAAAAAAACTGAAATTTTGAATAAGGCCATAAAACAAAATAGGAAAATAAAATGCACCACTGAATTTGGCAACTCCCAAAAGTTACTATTGTGTTGTTTGCGTTGTTTGCGTTTGCTGAGTAGATACACCTGAAAGTGTAAGAAAAGTAACTATTGTTTGCATGTGTACCAAATTTGTAAACACTAAAATTTAATGGTATACAATGTACACGTGTAAATAACCTTTTGGAAGTGGCGATGATCAAATTAGATAGTTAGGACAAAACATTGATTTTTTTTTTTTTAACCATAATAACCTAAGATTACTTTCCCACCTCAGTCATTGCTCAGGGGGATGCAGTTGAACCATGTGATGCAAATTTAAACTGAAAATATCTAAAACTTCACTGCACTAAGTTTTAGGTATTTGAAAGGCCACTTGGCCTATATTTATTGTAAAACTTAACCAAAAACAAAAACGAACACAATAACAAAGTGTTTCAAGAAGTCGGATAATTACCCAGACAACCATGTGTTTTTGTTTTCGAACACAATCAGTTTTTAACATTTTTTGTCAATTCCACTTTTGGCAACCAGGCTTTATAAAAGCAAACAGAAAGAGATGACACTCACTTGTTGTATTTATATAAACCCAAAAGGAAGAACACATATTTTTGCCAGAAAATCAAGATTTGCAAAAACACGTAAATACTGTTGACTTAGGGAACATAACATAAACACTGTGGATGAGTTTGGACAGTTGAAGTGCAATCTCTCCCTCTCTTCATAAATTTAAAGATTATTGTATACACAATACAGATTTCATTTCCTTTCGAACACACCCCTCAAACCAGTTTCCTTAACCAACATTAATTTTAAAATTGCAATAACCGAGAAATTTTTTTATAAATAACCAAAAGTTACTTCCGTAAACAATCCTACACTATCAGGAAAATTTGCATTAAAACTTAATATACTCAACATTGTAGCGTTACTTGATACAAAATCACTCTACTAAACACACTGTACTAAATAGCTTACTCAATCACCTCAAAAGTTATCATTGCACAATAATGCTGACAAATATATCTAAAATTCACCCTATCATCTGGAAAAAATTCAAAATACTTCACTATTCTAACTTGCTCTGAAGTACACAATATCCCACTATGTAAACAAATTGCAAGCACTAACTCTCAACACTCCTGGACACACACAAATTCATACTTACCTGCACTCCCACTGTTCACAACAATTTAAAATTTACACCACTAATTCTCAACAGCAATTTATCAACAAGTTAATCAAAAATTTCAAACTAGTACCATGTAAGCTTGTAGTAATTTTTACTAACTCATGTGGTAAGCCACTGAGGTAACGTGTAGGCAAAACATCTCAGTCAAATTACTAAATTTCACTTAAAAACAAAATTCTCACTGGGAGGAAGTATTATTGAGGCTGAAGGTGAGATTGGGTCGTGAATCCAATTCGGCCTATGCACCGAAATGGTAAACTATGTGTGACTATCACCCTGTATTGGTTCTTCACTCTGATTTTGGGAGAACATCACTTTACTCTCTGACAGATACCACCTCCTATGAGCCAAAGAGCTTACTCGGGCAGAAAACAAATCCCCCAATCTGTTTTCATGCACCCTTTCAGACCCCAGGCGTGTCCACATAGGGAAAAGCATCCCACCAGAGTTCTCTTGCCCCCAAATATCTCATTCTCTATTTTCCAGAAAACTACATCAACATCCTCATCTCCTGAAAATTCAATACATCACCTTTTATTCCAGAAAATTGCTTCTTATCCTATTTTTCCCAGGAACACACTTCATATCTTCATTTTCACAGGAACACACTTCATATCTTCATTTTCCCAGGAACACACTTCTTTCCCAGAAAATCACTTATCTTTATTTCCCAGGAACACACTGTACTTACTCATCTCCCAGAAAATCACTATACCGCAGAACCACTTATTTCCAGAAAAATTCAACACCTATCGCAAATCTATCCATTTCCAGAAATCACTTGCTCGTGAAGAATTCCAACGTTATACAAGGGTAATGTACAGTACAACACTTTATTAACCTAGTCAGCGTGCATGCCCTTTTTAATGTCTCCCCAGTCATGAAAATTAATTTTCCAGATCCATCTGCTGATATGGTACCTAGTCACACTAACTATTAAATGGTATAAACAATTTTACACCCCTTTCTTGCCAAACTAGAAAATCACCATAACCTGCATTAAAGACAAAAAGAACTTACTATCAGACTCTTACTTTATACTTACTACTACCAAATACAATTTATAAAATATTAAAATTTACCAAGCACACAGAGTTAAATTTCAATAATAATAATAACTGGTTTGAGGAGTTGCTTTTTCATGATAGATTATAACACAATTTGGATTTCAGATATTCCTTACACATGTAAAAATTTACACAGCGTAACACTATCATAAAAAAAGCCTGAATGGAAAAACATTTACATTTTTATTACTTTAGTTTTACTGACCCAAACATGGATTATAACTGAAACCTGACCATAGATTATAACTGAAACCACTGTCAAAAACTCACATGTTAAATATTTTAGAGCAACCCTAACCTATCGCTTTCTTTGCAACATTTTTTTTCTCGACAGCCCCATTTTAAAACCCACTCGTTTCATAATTTTAAAGAAACCACAACATAATACAAAAAAAATATGCCAAGAGAAATTTACTTTAAGGACTGGGGCAGCAACACTTCTGAGCACCCTGCCTACCGATGGTAACATGACAATTTCACAGCACCATATTTAAGTCTCTTCTTGAGAGAACATCCCTGTCCCGGGAGATTTTTCTTTTCCTTCACCTCCAACAAAAATGTTTTCTCTGACACTGCGTGCCTGGCAATCGAAACAGGAAACAGGCATTTGTGAACCAAGCTGGTGGACACTTGTGGTAATCAGTAGGGGCCCAGCTCGACGATTCAGAAGTCGAAAGCGATGTCATTCCCCAGGCCGTCCATGATAGTCATGGCCTTTTCCCCGAGGCCTGGGCGCAACCCAGCTTTAAAATATGGAGGCAGCAACACCACAAGAGTTGGACTTGGAAGTAGGAGATCGGGCCTGATCCTTCTCCGCCATCTTGAGGCTTACTTGCTGGCAGAAAACAACTCTGCTGTCGTCCGCTAGTGGATAAATCCGGCAATGAGATCCTTGAAAATCCTCATCTTAGCAGGCCAATTTTAGGGTCACTGCTGAATCCAGGTCACACAGGGCCAACAGACCCCAGGGCATCCCCCCCCGCCAAAAAGGCGAGGAGGAAATTTAGCTTCCCGCTGTCAACTGCCGACCAGCTAGCGCAGCGACCAGAAACAAAAGTTCTCTCTCAACGGAAAAAGCACTGGGGTGCTTGAAACTCTGACCCCCTCCTTTTTTTTTTGCCTGAAGCTGGAGTGCATCAGAGAACATTACATCTCTGGTAAATGATATAATAAGGTTGGTCTCCACCCCTCCCGCCATGAGGCGACGGGAGAGTCAAATTTTCACTTCGTTCTTTAAAAATATAAAACCGTCTCTGTGAGAAATCGCAACGGCTCTTAGCAACCTTTGACCTCTAGCCGTCTCCCCATTGGCCAAGACTCTCCCCCTAGTAACCAACAGCTTCCCAACGGAATTTCTCTCTCACGCAAGCCAGGGGTGACACTCTGACCTTCACACGTAGGGACCAAGTAACCTCCTGCATAATACTGTGACCTTGTTTCCGAAATAGAACATTGCTGGCCACTAAGAGAGCATTTCTGCAAAACATTTTGGGTGACAACTACAGGACCCTTAAAATAGTCGATTTAAAAGAAAGATTTTCTTTTCTCACAACTTTTTTTCAGAAACGCTTTTACCTCATTCCGTGATTAACTGCGAATAATTTTGTTTTCTAAAACGGGTTGATGCTGTCTTCTTGCTCGCCCTTTTTTTCTTTTACTAACTTACTAAAAAGAAAAAAATATGAATCAGGCCAAAAGAAAAAAAAAAGAATTTTAATGCCATTATTCCCCTTTCTTTTAAGAAATTTTGTTTGCTTGGTCAGTGCTGTTAAGTAAATGAATATGGCCATTTATTCCCTTATCTCACTGCCTCTTTCAAACATATTTTGAAAAGTGGACTGTCGAGTATTTTCATTCCGTGTTTTTTATTTAATTATTTTCTATCATTTTTATTTTTCACAAATCTCAGCAAAGTGATCAGGTTCCCCAAGATTTGCGAGCGTGAAAATTCTCGACAGGACACATAGAGGAGACTGGCACGAGGCATACCATTGTAGAATAAACTTGGGGAGACCTTCATCCAGCAGTGGATTGAAAATGGTCGACGACGATGATGACACACACACACACACACACACACACACGCACAAATCGTTTCATTATATATATACAGGAATATTATTTGGATAATATTTATATTACTCGTATATAATTATACACAGACACAAACATATTATTTTTTATATAATTAATAATATTCCTGTACATATATATTCATAAATATTATTTTGAGATCTTCAGCAAAATTCACATTTCGGAGAAAAACACGTAACAGGGTTAAAGTATTATCGCGCTAGAGGCTGCAAAAGAAGAACTTCCTGTGAAACAAGTAAATCAAAATCAACCACTCCTCGACGACTCCATAAGAATCCTTGGCAAAACTACTTCATATAAATGAAGTGAAAAGAGACGATCCAAACTGTGAAAAGAGAAATGCTATAAATATGGCTCAGCATCAACAATAATGGAACTTATACCTAAGTATTATACAGCTTCAGTTACTTAATCCGTTTCTTTTACTGGTGTAACAATTAACAAAAACATACAATGACTGAATGCCGAGCTTTCAGACTCTAAACGGGAGGTTTTCTCAAGGCCTTCCGTTAGTAGTTGTGTGTTTTTGTGAGGCTTTCTGAAAACCTCCCGTTTGGAGTATGAAAGCTCGGCACTCAGTGATGGTGTGTTTTTGTTAATTGTTACACCAGTAGAAACAAGAAAGATGACACCGAATTTTCGGGTGTAGTAAGCACGTCTACACCCGAAAAATCTGACGCAAATTAAATTTATCAAAGCTATTCAAAGTCAATGGAACCGGTATGGAAAACAATAGTATCTGGCGGAAGAAAGAAGTTTTTCAATCGATTTTTTAATCCCTCAGATATTGCTGTAAACGGAATCGTGAGCTTACGCCCTCTGGTTGCAGACATGTGCGTTAAGAAAAACATGAATTTATATGAGAAACACTTCGCACCGGAAACTCTTTCCAACACCGAAAGAATTTTTCAAATCGGACTCTTAGAAACAGAGATATCGACAAAAATAAGATGTGACTTTACGTCCCGTGGTGGGAAAACAATGCATTATTGTAGGAAGAAAGTATTCTCAAATTGTTTTTCCATATGAGCGGTATCGGTCCAAGAAAAAATTTAGTCGAGTTTTCAGGAGCCCAGATTTTGCTACAAATACATCAGAAGCAGAAATTGACACTTATTTCACCTGATTGCCAAAACATTCTTTACCAACCATCAGAAAATATGTGAAAAATATTTTCCATCAGGTCTTGTACGTGATACAGAAACAAGTTTTCAAATCAGAGTTTTAGAAGCAGAAATAACGCAGAAAACGCAATTTACCTTTGTGCCCCCTAGCGGAAAGTCTATTATTTACTTGAAAATTTTGAATTTATAGGAGCCTGTAGTCCTCCAAGTAGAGAAATTGACAAAAATACTATATACATCTACGCCCCTGGCGTAGAAGCAATGCATTATTTCAAGAAGAAAATGTTCCTAACAGGTTTGTCGACACGAGTAGTATCGATAAACAAACGATTTTTTATATCTATATTTTAGAAGCTCATATTTGCCTGCAAATACATCAGAAGCGTAAATTAAGACTTACGCCTCCTGGTGGCCAAACCATTTTTACAAAAATTTGAAATTATGTGCAAAGGATTTCCTATCAGGAGCTGTATCCGGTGGAGAATGTTTTTTTCAAATCGGAGATTTAGGAGCAGAGATATAGGGGGAAAAGCAATTTACCTTTACACCCCCTAGCGGAAAGTCTATGAATTACTTGAAATTTTTGAAATTATATGAAAAACATGTCACACTAGAAGCGCTATCCAACAGAGAAATAATTTTTCAAATCGGACTCTTAGAAGTAGAGATCTTGACAAAAATAAGATATACACCTACGCCCGCTGGCGTAGAAACCATGTATTATTTTAGGAAGAAAACGTTTCAAAAAAGTTTGCCGACATGAGTACTATCGGTCTACGAACGATGTTTCTTTCAATCGAGAATTTAGACGCCCAATTTTTTCTGCAAATACATCAGAAGCGGAAATTAAGATTTACGCCCCTGGTGGCTAAACCATTTTTTTTACAAAAATTAGAAATTATTGCAAACGATTTCCCATCAGGAGCTGTATCTGGTGCAGAAAGATTTTTCCAAATTGGAGATTTACAAGCAGAGATATAGGGGGAAGCTCAATTTACCTCTACGCCCCCTAGCGGAAAATCTATGAACTACTTGAAAATTTGAAATTATATGAAAAACATGTCACACTGAAAACACTATCCAACAAAGACGGAATTTTTCAAATCGGACTCTTAGAAGTAGAGATATTGACAAAAATATGGTATACATCTACGCCCCTGGCGGAGAAACTGTGGAATATTTTAAGATGAAAATATTCCGAAAAGGTTTATCGATGTGAGAGGCATCAGTTTATGAAAGAATTTTTTCAATCGATATTTTAGAAGCTCATATTTTATTCCAATGCTACCGCGCAATTTTCTATATCCCGTAACATTTAAATTTCATCGGTATAATTGTGCTTATTTTTTTATTTTTACTCTAAAGCTGTAGGAAATAAATATTTAAATTGCCAAAATAGAATATCATTGATTAAAATTAGTTTCCGGTTAAGCTGAGCCAGGCTACCCGAAAGTTTCGGTTGATAATTAGAACAGTCCTACTTGCACTCAAGCCAAAAGAAAAGGGGAAAATTATATATTTTTTTTTTGCGTAAACTTGATGAAAATACCCGGATGGGAAGGAAGAGAAAGGAAGACATTCACGGTTCTTTTTTTTTTTTGAACGCAAGAAAGGAAGGCGTAATAGTAGAGTCTCATCGTCGAAGCCGAGAGAAAAGCAGGAGCGCAATAAATCCTTTTGGGGCGTCACCCCTTTTCTCAAGCAACGCTTGCGAGCATCTCTGTATTGTCCGGGGTAGCGACGAAATTCAGGATAAGTCACGTGGCTGGAAATTCCTACGTGACAATCTTCGCTTCCAAGTAGCTAGGTGCGGTCAATTAACAAAAGGGTGTGATAACAAGTTGTCAGCTGAAGGAAGACATAATTTTTGAGAAAGTGACCCGAACTGAACGGATAGCAAGCGAATCATATAGCAGGGCTATCTGTGAGGGCCAATGACATGACCCGAAGCGATTTGGACGGCCGGGCCGCCACGCCCCAAGATGGACACCGGACACGGAAAAAAGAAAATATTAACAGAATGAGGAAGGAAGAGACTCGATGACATAGCGGCACACTCAACTCTCGAAGTCAAAAAATTCCAGGCTGAGTAGAAGAGAGGTATCAGCGTTTTCGGAGGAGGGATATTTCCACGACAGAGGATGAGGTAGTATTTTAAAGTAGTGCAGATAAATCTAATGAGGACGGAGGGCTGATTCATATGACCAGCCGGCAACCCAGTTTCACGATCGGGGCTTCCCAAGGAAAAGAGGGTATGATGACTTTTATCTCACGCATTTCTGATTCATGCCTCATAGCTTTGTATGTGCTAAGCAGGACTAGTTACCCGAAAGTCTCTCACATAATGCATTAATAATTTCCCTCTGGCACACCGCAACGTGTTCTAAACCAGTAACTAAAGTTTAAAGTCCATAATATTTAAGTGCATTATACCTGTTTGAAATAAATAACTAAATTGTTTTGCTACAACAAGCAACCTCACCGGTACATTGTACCTAGCATTAAGACCATTTTCTAAAAGAAATAAACAGTTAAATTTAATTCACGTGTCACTCAGATCATTTCTCCAAATTTAATTAGAGTTCAATTAGTGATTTTCTTATTGTTATTTATGCAACTTTATATTTTAACTTCTTTGCGGCATATGAATAAGCATAGAAACCCCAAGCTAATTCATATGAAACACAACGCGATGCATTTGTCGACCCTGAGCTTGGAGACCTTTATTTAGGGAATCCAAATTCATTGTTGACACCACTAGGCGAAATTTTGAGGGTGAATTGTTTAGAATTGAATTTTTGACCTTTTTAACTTTTTTTTCCCACTATGGCGAATAAGACGTAGTAGTGGTTCGCTGATACCCGATAAGGGGGCGATAATACCAAATACATCAGAAGCAAAATTTAACACTTACGCCCCCTGGTGGCCACAGTATTCTTTACCAAAAATTTGAAATTATATGCAAAAGATTTTCCATCAGGAGGTGTATCCGCTGAAGAAAAAAATTTCAAATCGGAGTTTTATAAGAAGCGTTATCAGGAAACATGTAATTTAATTTTACGCCCCCTGACGGAAAATCTATGCGTAATTTGAAAAAGTAACTGTATCTAAAATACTCTTCAACATAAATGGAATCGAAAGATAAAATATCTTTTTCAATCGGGTGTTTAGAAGTAAATATGTGAAATAAAACGTATTTTTGAATTCTACGTCATATGCATTTACGCCCTCTAGCGGCGGAATTGTACATGGTAAAAAAAACAAACGTAATAAAGGATCATCATTCGCATATTTCAAGTTTTCCAATGCAAAAAGAACTTTTCAAATCAGACTAATAGTTGCAGAGATATCGGGGACACAGACGGAAGAACGGACGCACAAACCGGTAACGTAAACACGATCTTTTTTTACAAAAGACGTGCTAAAAAACGGATTAAATAATTGAAGTTGTGTAATGGCTCAGCATTGTTCTTCTTATGAAAGGAATGTGAGTCAACATTGCCCCGAATTAAAAACACATTGGGCTCCGACAATAGCTGTAAACGGTCAAAAATGTAAAAATAAATTTTGGGATTATTGGCAAGTTTTAAAAAAAATAATTTTGGCCGAATTGCTGAAGTTTTTAAAGGGTGGTAAAAACGATACAGGTATTAACATTCCCAATCCAACAATCAGTCCTGAAATTAAAAAAAAAGGAATGCTTTGTCTTTTTCACACTTTCTATTGAAACTGGACGTACATTATATCTATGGTAAGGGAAGCTCACACGTTGCGCAATAATTGAAATAATAATGGCAAATAGGAAATGTGCTTAAGAAACGTTGAACGAAATAGAATGCACATGAAGAACAGTTATTTCATCACCTATTTCTCACAGTTTTTCGAAAGAATTGGAATTTAGATGCACTAAATTAGCTCTGAGTCTCGCGCATTTTGTCCTTAAATTTATTAAAATAAGGAGAAACAGCGAAGCCATAAAATATTCGAATTTTTTTCCAAAAACAAGGGGGAAATCCTATAAAAGAAAAACTGTTTTCAAAAATTTGAGAAGCTTATTGATATTCCAGAAGTTCCTCAAACGAACAATACAGTATTTCAGTATTTTGGGTAGGTTATGTCAAGATCAACTGGTCTTCATTGATTCCTACTTGGAAAAACCAATTTAAAATGCTGCATTGAATGAAATTGTTCGTTTCCGTAGACATGATAAATAGGTCTTCAAAAACTAGTCTGGCAGCTTATACAGAACTTTATTTTAGAATTAAAGCACTTTCTTAGAATTTTTGTATTGATAGAGATACCGTATTTAGGAATTTTAAATGAATAGCCATATACTTGGTATTCTCAGGTTTTATTCTGTTATCCTGAACTTTGATGTCGACGTTCAGACAAATACGAGATGGTAAAGAATGTAAACTTTTCTCTGTGCCATAACTTTGAATAGAAGAACTCACGAAAGTAACGCTGTATTAGGTTTCAAGCGATTTGCAGTTTTTTCGCAGGAGCGGATTTCGTGAAGTATAACGGAGTTCTTCTCAGTCCCTCCGGAACAGACATTTCGCGAGGAGCGAACTTGTGTGAAGCGAGCGTCTTTTGATTTCATGACGTCAGATGTTGTTGGGAAAAGTCACATCTTCAAAGAGCGCCCCCTGAGGCTGTGGAAGATGAGATGAACCCGCGGTTTCTGCAGAGAAAAAATGGAAGCTGCCAAATACGAGAGAAGTTTTTCGAAATTCTTTGAGGAGGAATGTTCAGCGCCAGAAGCCTGATCCGCAAAGGAGATACCACAGTGTGCTGATGAGCATATAAAGTCTCTGAAGAGTACATCTGTTAGGAAGGGGATGACACCTGCGAAAATTCCCGGTGGTGTCCTATTTCACGTAAGAAGAACTTTTCTCAATCGCCTTAGAATGCAACTGGACAAACATTGCTACCTTGTCTCACAAGAGAACGCTTTCTGGCACTGCGAAGATGCTGAGGTTGTCCTGATTTCATTGAAAAGAGAACTAAAAATTACAAAGAAGTAAAGGAAATACGAAAATCTCGCGCTTTTTGAAATTTGACAATAACTTTTTATACTTATTTTTTCTTATCAGGAGCTCAGGAAATAGTTGAATGTGTCCAAACCGAAATATTTACCAATGAGATTTAGCGTTTTTCTTGATATAGCAAAACCTCAATACGTCGGTGTCAATTTATCTACCAGTTTTTCTCAGCTCTTCTCTCTAATATTTTATTTTCTTTTCATTTCGCAACATGCGCTGAAGAACATCTGTGGATTTTTCAGTCTTCATCAATATAAGTTTGCCTTATTATCCTCTGCAAGTATTGCATTTATCGTTTTCTTCAACAGCATCACATTTCAAATTCTTGATTTTTCCGAGATACCTTCTTCGTGTTGATATTTTAGCACCTGGCAGAACGCCAAAGTATGTAAAAGATAGCTAAGTTTTCTGAATTAAATATCTGTTCGTATTGAAGATTACAAAATATACAACTCAAACAGACTTTCAGGTATTTAAAATAGCATTTCCCGAATATGGCAACACTTCATTTGGTGTATATGACAGTATTCCATGCATGGTGTCCCTCTTCTCATATCGACCGCTGAGGAAGAACCTGTTTTCTGATTCAACAATGTTGTACCAAAATGACATTTGAGCGGAAAATGGACTTTCTAAAGGATACCGAGTACTCACTTTGGAGCATTTAAATAACGACGACAAATCCATGGTTTAAACAATATATTATTAACTACATTTTTTATTTCTCGACATCATTTTAACTTTCTGCAGCATGTGTCCTTTACTCAATTTCTACGAGAGAACAAAATAATACATCGGTTAAATGTTACGGGAAGTTAAAGTAACGCTGATGGGTAATCAATGCATCTAAACGTTATACTGAATGAAATGGAGTGAAAAACCTATTCGATAAAAATATGCAAATCTCTTGAAAACTTAACCAATATTTTAAAAACAAATTAGCAGCTATTTTTACAATAAAAGTACACCGACAAAGAAAAAACGTTTACGGTTTTACTTAATAAAGTACAGAGATTAAAGGAAAATTCCAGCGTTATGTGGAAGGTAAGAGTCTTATCTTAAGGGTTAATTGCAAAATCTAATATCTGTTAAATAACGGAGAATGATAACGAAGTTCTTGGGCAGCAGTCAAAATTTCGAATAAAGTATGAAAAACGGAAACGGAAGGGCTTCCGTCCTGTTTTTTAAATATTTTGCTGAAACCTTTGTACCATATCATCATCATCATCATTGTCAACCATTATCAATCCACTGCTGGACGAAGGTCTTCCCAAGTTTCCTCCACAACGGTCTGTCTTGTGCCAGTCTCCTCCATGTCACCCCTGCATACTTTCGAATTTCATCCACCCATCTCCCATGTGGTCTTCTTCTGGGTCTTTTCCTGTCCCTTGGAATCCAATCTAAAATTTCGGCTGTCCATCGATGATCTGTCCTTCTGGCAGTATGTCCAGCCCATTGCCATTTCAGGGATTTAACTCTGATCATGATGTCTTCCACTCTTGTCATTTTTCGGATCCACGAGTTCCTCTTCTTATCTCTCCTGGTTACACCAAGCATGCACCTCGCCATGCCGCTTTGAGTTGTCTGCAGCCTTTGTATGTCTCTTTTAGTTAAGGTCCACGTCTCTGCACCATACGTAAGCACTGGAAGGATGCATTGATCAAACATTTTTCTTTTAAGACATAATGGCATATTACTCTTGAAAATTATGCTGTTTCTTCCAAAAGCTCTCCAGGCAAGTTTTGTACGCCGATTAATTTCTTCATCAATGTGACCCTCACTTGATATCTGCTGTCCAAGATAAACGTACGTGTCTGTTATCTCCAGCTGTTCTCCGTCAATCGATAAATCTTCATTTCTTGTAAAAGCATTGAACATCACTTTTGTCTTCTGAAAGTTCATTTTTAATCCCACTTCTTTACTCTTGTCCGCAAGTTCCTGGATCATACTCTGCAGCTCTGATGGGGTAGTTGCAAAAATGACTACGTCATCAGCAAAACGAAGGTGGGTTAGATAATCTCCATTAATCTTTATCCCTTTGTTTTCCCAGCTCAGCGACTGAAAAACACCCTCCAATGTGGCATTGAAGAGCTTCGGAGATATGGTGTCACCTTGTCTCACTCCCTTTCCAATTTTTACGTGTGTTGTATTTTCAAACAGCCTAATCTTTGCACTTGCATTTTCATAGATGTTATTAATAATATTAATGTATGCATCTTCAATACCGCAGGTTTTCAGAGCCATTGGAACTGCTGATGGTTTCACCGAATCAAAGGCTTTTTCATAATCGATAAAAGCCATGCACAATGGAAGTTCATATTCCCTCGCTCTTTCAATTAGTTCTCTCATCACGTGGATATGATCTATTGTGCTGTAGCCACTCCTGAATCCAGCTTGTTCTCTCGGTTGAGCCATGTCCAGTGTTACCTTCAAGCGGTGTGAAAGAACTTTAGTGAAGATTTTATAAACTACTGATAGGAGGCTGATAGGTCTGTAGTTTCCGAGATCCTCAATGTCACCTTTCTTATGTAGCAGGATCATTGTAGCGGTGTTCCAATCCTCAGGAATCTTTCCTTCATTAAGGCATCGAGTGAAAATTTGGGCGAGTACTGTTTCGATTTCTCCACTTGCTTCTTGTATGATGTCTACAGTAATTCCATCTTCTCCTGGAGCTTTTCCTCGCTTCATGTTCTTGATTGCATGTGCAACTTCTGCTGGAAGGACTGGAGGAACTCTGGTACTGGTATCTTTCATGATGTCTGGAGTGCATATATCATCCCTTTCATATAATTTGGAGTAGAAATCTTTCACTCTTGTCAAAATTTCGCCTCTATTTCTTGTTACAGAACCATCTTCTTTTCTCAGTGCCATAATCTGTTTTCTTCCCTTACTGAGATGTCCCTTTGCTATCTTTAGGCTTTGGTTGTTTTCAATTGCTTTCCTCACTAGTTCACAGTTGAATTTCCTTACGTCTTCAGTGATACTTTTTCTTACTGTCTTGCATAGCTCTATATATTCCACTTTGGAAGTCACATCTTTAGTTGTCCTCATTTCTCTTCTTTTTTTTGCATCAACATTTTGGTTTTTCCTGATAATTTGTTCATATGCAATTTGTTCTTAGACCCAGCTAATTTTGTTGCTGTTTCCATAAGAGCTTTGGTTACTTTTCTGTTAACTTCAGAGATGTCCACTTCTTCCGATGTTAGGCCTTCTAAAGCAGAGAACCTGTTCTTCAGTTCTAACTTGAAGGTATTATGGTGTTTTTTAAGGTTGGTTATGTCAATAGATTTTGTTTGTCTTATGAGCTTGCCACGTTCAAGTTTAGTGTTGAGGTGCATCTTACATCTCACCAATCTATGGTCACTACCTGTGTTGAACTTTATATTGCCGGCTTTTTTTTTACTTTATCTTTCGCAAAATCATGCTTTTAACATTTTATTTTTTTTACAAGTTTTTTTTTAATCACAAATTATTAACTGATTTCTTCCAGCTTTCATGCAACATGTTTACTCTCCTGCTTCATTAATAGTGTGGATGAGTAAAATCACCAACCACGATGATGGACTAAAGAGCGGGACGCCAGGCCTCGAGTGAAGGTAAAAAAAGCGGTGCCCAACAAAATTTGAGCCTTCAGATAACTACTTCTAATTTATTCGATTTGAACAGTATCTAAAATAAAAATCGTGGACGTTGCACATAAAAAGGGATACCAAATATCATCCAAATGCTTACTATTACTAGCAAGAAAAACGAAGAAAAAAACTTCACAGTGTATTACATTAATCTCGTTTCACCACCTTGCGATGGAGGGTAGTTTACTTCTTAGAGGACAGATCTGGCCACCCAAAATGCCACATCAAGAAGGACACGAGATAGCAAAGCCAGATTTACTGGACACATAACAACAGATACAAAGATGAAACTTATAGGCCCGTGCGACTTGCGGAACACGCAGATATCAATAGTTGGTGTGGCGCCCATGGCTGGCAATAACGGCCGCTACACGCCGCGGTATCGAACGAAAGAGGCTTTGGATGTGGGCTTGATGTTTGTCGGTTCAGGCTGCTTCCACACGTTGCCACAGTTCATCAGCCGTAGCCGCGGGTGGTGCTTGCCGGGCAACTCGGTTGCCGATCAACGACCAGACGTGTTCGACGGGCGACATATCGGGAGAACAGGTGGACTGTGAAGAATGTTTCACGATGCGTGCCACGTGCGGGCGCGCATTTTCCTGTTGAAACGTGGCCGCTGGCAGGTCCTGCAGGTAAGGGAGGACTACAGGCTCCAAAACGTCGGAGATGTAGGGGTGGCTGTTGAGTGTACCGGCGATGCGTACCAGAGGGGTACGGGTGTCATATCCAATTGCGCCCCAAACCATAACGCCAGGCGACGGAACGGTATGGCGATGCATAATGCAGGCGTCATACATTCTCTCACCGCGGTGCAGCTACATGCGGATCCGACCATCGCGGTGTTGCAGGCAGAAGCGGGATATGTCGGAGAAGACAATGTCGTGCCATTCCGTACTCCAACTGCAGCGTTCGACGCCCCACTGCAGCCTCACTCTCCGGAGGTGTAACATCAATGGTAATCAGAGAAACGGCCGCCGTGCGACAAGTTCAATCTCCTGCAGACGACGTCGAACGGTACGTGCTGACACAGGTTGTTACGCAATACACCCTAATACGCAATACACCCTAATTCCTGCGCCAGCGTTCATGATGTGGCGGTGCGAGCCGTCAATTCTCACCACACAACATGCCTGTCCTCTCGTTCGGTGGTGTGCCGCGGCTACGGCAATCGCTCACGTCGGTCCGTCCGTCCTTCCTACACCCACCGAATCCATACTCGCCTCACTGTGGCTAGATGTCGTCCCACACAGGCGCCGATGTCTCTTTACGATAAACCGCTGTCGCGATATGTCACTATTCGTCCTCTGTCGAACTCCGAAACGTGCTATAATGACTGCCGTATTCTGCGACGAGGCACCAGGAAGCTTCCCACGCACAGGTCCGGCAGCACAACACACTTCCACTACTTACACCCCGTCTTCTGTGCACCCTTCTAACTGCGCATCTCGGTGGAGTGCCGGGTGCATATGATTTGCATATGCCGTGCAATGCTAATCGTTTGCATGTCCTCTCGCGGGCGACGCATGCTGCGAATTTCAGACCAATCGGATGCTTCCTTTTTGGTGTTGCATTTTGTGTGGCCAGCACTGTATATACATGTGAGTCACACATGGACAACACAGAAGAAAGATTAGCTGTGAAAAAAATAAATAAACTGTATGAAGAAGTTCCAGACCCCAAGTGCACTGCTCGACACAGAAAATGCCACACCACAGGAAATAAGATGAAACTTACTACACTGGTTTCCATAAATTAAGGAACGAAATGAAAAATTGCTATACGTTGGCTAACCAGAGTTAAATATGCAAGAAATTTACATATGTTACAGGCAAAGTACTACATCACCAGTGAATGGTACGCAAATGAGTGGCGCTGGCATAGCTTTATGGAAATTTACAACCGAATAAAACTGATTGTTTATTAACGAGTCGCCAATTCATGTACAGAGATTGAAGAAAGGATTTCGTGATAGAGATTGTGTTCTAATGACTTCGAGACGTCATTTACCAGTGGAGTTACGCTACAGAGCGATAGGCAGACTCGAAGCAGGCCAAAGGCAGGCGAACGTTGCCAGATGGCTGAACGTAAGTTGTTCTGTGGTCCAAATGCTGTGTAACAGCTTCCAAACCAGAGAATCATGTTCCCGCAGGTACAGACAAAGCAGGCCTAGTGTAATAACTGGGTAAGAATTTCTTCATAAGATCTATATTTTATCTGCGAGCAGGAACAGGAAAGCTACCCCACCCATTTTCAACCTGTGCTTGCCGCAGCTACGGGAATGAGGTACCAGCTTCTACGGTGCACAGAAGGCTACATGAAGGGCTGTTCTGTGCTACGAGGTCCGTAACGTGCGTGCCCCTAACCTTCCGCCACAGGAGGGGATGTTTGAATTGCGTCCAAATAAATGGAGATCTGTACCATTTACGGACGAGTCAAGGGATGTTTTAGAGAGTTATTCTCGGCAAAGTTTTATCTGAAGATAGCCAGGGACCAGGTATCATCCCTCTCATATCTATGAAAGGGACACGTTACATGGAGGTAGTGTGCTTTTATGGGGAAGCAACTCTTCAGCAACTCTGTTGCTGAAGAGTTGCCTCCCAAAAAAGTAAAATCCTGGGCACCTTTGTTCAGCCATATGAAAGTAAAATTGGCGATACATTCTATTGTCCGTATGGAGTGGCCAGTACGCTCTCCTGACCTTAACCGAACTGAGCCTGTGTGGAACGCTCTAGGTAGGCGTGTTGGTGCCTTAAACGCCCCTACCCGAACCCTACAGAGGCTTCAAACTGCTTTGCTACAACAATGAGCATTTCTGTCTACGGATCTTATGTGCACCATTATTAACAGAGCGGAACTCACTCCATATCAAAACACTTTTTTAATTTAATTTTTGGAATACTGATTTATGTCTTTTTTATTTTTATAATATATACAAAATGTAAATGCTTTGTATAAAATGTTCTTGCAATTTTTTGTAACATATGGTACAATGAAGATTTTCACCAAATTTCATTCAAATTGAGAGCATATTTTTTGAGTTATAACAATATTTCAATTTGTTCCTTAATTTTTGAAAGCCAGTATAAAAGTATAGAGAAGTGTAGGTGGGAAGAGGTGATTAAATTTCTGAGGGATTACATGAATATAATGGACGAGGAGATAGTGCAATTTGGCTTCAGTCAATATGTCACATGGCCGACATTCAGGGCTGTAATTTCGACAGTAAGTACAGTCCAGCATGGGTGGAAAAGACCCTGCATGGCGCCGTGAGATGTCGCTAACCATGAGTCGTTGATCTGTGTCCAGAGTACATCCATATTGCGAGGAGTTCGTGCAGAGGCATTAAGTCGTCTGCCAATGACGTCCGACACGATCTCTGTTGTGGAGAATTCCAGGGACCGCATTGGCCAGGGTAGCGCCTAGATAGCTTATAGACACTGTCTAGTGACGTTGGTAGTGTGCGGGAGGGTGTTACCTTAAAAAAACTGGGATAGCACGGAGATATGGCAACAAAACGGGCTGCAGAAATTCATAGACATATCGCCTTCATTGTACCCATTTTGCGTACGAGAGTAGAAAGGCTGTCGAAACTGATCGCACCCAAAACCACGACACTAGGCTGAGAAGCAGTACAACAATCACGGATGGCAGCAAGATCAGTCTGGTGACCACGACGTCTTCTGATTCTCAATCTGCGATCGTCGAAGCTGAGACAGTATCGAGACTCATCGCTGAATACATCATTCAATTCATCCCTGCACGGATTTCTGATACGGCACAACTACAAACTTGCTCGAGGATGTGTGCGTTGAGTGACAGCCGTCGCAGTGGGTGGCGAAATATTTCAGTTAACTGGGAGTCACTCGTTTTCTGGACAGAGAAACTTTTCCGACGAATACCCGGACTGACGAATTTGTGTTGTTCTGCTGGTTAAGGGCGGCGCAGCACAAACTGACTAGCTATAGCTAATAAACTGGCATCGCAGAATATATCAGGTCAAATTAAATTTTTGATAAGGTCTGCTCATGAAACAGGCCTAGAGTCAGTGAAGTAATGAATTACATACTGAATTTCTTCGCGTACTGTAAATGAAACACCATAAAGAAAGCATGCAATACGTTTTATAAATAATAAAGATTTGTGCAATTTGTCGTTATAGATACTTTACAAAGATAATTAGATTTTGTCGTGTATATACTTTACAAAGATAATTAGAAATTTGTCGTGTATATACTTTACAAAGATAATTAGAAATTTGTCGTGTATATACTTTACAAAGATAATCACCATTACGAAAGGTCAAAACAGAGCCAGTCAAGCACCGCTTGATGCAACCCATTTGATATAGAAAACGATTTTATTCCTTTACTTCTTGATCCTGTGAGCAATGGCCCATTCTATCTTGGTGGTCACAGACTTACAGAAAGTGAAAAATGATACCGCTGTTAAAAAGTACATTTCTGGGAAGAACGTAAAGCTTCCTTTTTCTCTCTACAATTTTATTGAATTTGTTAACCTCAAATTTGTCACATGAAAGTTATACATTTTCCACCGAATTTCGAAGCTCGTAATAAATCGTACTGTTGTTCAGAAGCAAGATTATTTAGGTATTATAGAAAGAAACGGCGTCACTAACACCACCCGCGCATTTCTCCGTTGCGGAACATCCGTCTTGCCTGCTTTCCCGCCCTTTAAAAAAATTGTTTATGCTTTCGTTTTCATCATGTGCCAGTGCATGACCAAACCATTTTTTTACGGTGAAGTTTCTCTTTATTTGCAAAAAGTTTGAAGATTAGCTTTGTTCAATCATTCGTATTTCCAAATTTTTTTTTATTTCGCTTAATTTTTCATAACATACGAATATTTTGCTAGTAAATATCATGCCCTGAATTCCTTTTCTAAGTTGTTTAATGATTCCTTGAATAAAACACGATGATTTCTCTGGAGACGAAAAGAAAGAGATTCTCCAGATTCTTACCACTAGTGAAATGCTTTGGCTTATGCAGATATTATTAAAAGTATAGCCACCAACGCAAATTCGTTCTCTTCCAAACAGTTTTTACATGCGATAGAGAAAACTTTGTAAAAATACTTTAATAATATTTTTATTCTAAATTTTTTTTTTTAGGAAACTGAGGAAAACATCTCATGTAAGGTGATCTCATTTGCAGTTATGCCGGTAAACCGCAGAGAGTAAATGAAAACGAAGGGTTATTTGTTCGTGTTAATGATCGAGTTTGGGAAAGAAATTACATACAAAACGAAAACTTTTGTTCATGAATTGCACATAAAACAGTCTCCTGCTTACAAACAACAAAAACTTTGAGATTCAAATATCACAAAAGAAAATCGTGGAATTATAATACGATGAGCAATTTTTATACTAGATAAAAGGAAGAAGAAACCACGGTTAAAATTGTTTTCTTGTACTTTATATTTAATATAAATTTCGAATTCCCGACTTAAAAATATTAATCGTATTTAAGTAAAAGCTTTAAAGTTTTGAGCAAAAAACACATACTGGGTTCATTTTAGGCGAGATTAGTGTTTTCCAGTTAGCAGAATATCCGGGTTTGGAAGAAATGCAGCAGTGAACATTCCACTTGTTTTATAATAACAATGAACAGTGTGTATGAATAAATTTATTGTTCTGTTTAATTTTTTTAGGATTTGTAAAATCTCAATAGAACTAATTATGAAAACCTGTAAAAAAAATTATATATAAAACACTGCCATCATCATCACCCATTTTCAATCCACGGCCGGATTAAGTTCTTCCTAAGTCTTTTACTGAACATCGTGTCTTGAGCCTGTCTCTTCCAAAGGGAGTGGCGTTACGAATGGCACAATATCGTGTTCTCGGACAAAACGCGCTGCTATTTAGGTGAAAATGATGGCCGCAGCCGACGACAGGGGAGAGGCGTCTGGAAGAGTGTATTCGTACCAGCTATACCACACCAACACGAACCACTGTCGCCTGGAATGCCATCGGGTATGAAAGCAGATCGCCGCTCGTGAGACCATAACGATTGCCCGTTACATCAATGACATTCTATGGCCGGTGGCCCTTCCGTCTCTGCAGGACGTCCCCGGGGCCATATTTCCGCCGGACAGTACCACACCGCATGTTGCAGCGACCACACGTGCCTTCTTCAGAGAAGCAGCGTTCCACTTCTGCCGTGGCAGGCTAGATCGCCGGATTTATTACCCATACAAAATCTCTGCGATATGCTCAAACGACAGGTGCAGCAGTATGACCGTCCGCCAGTAACTCTTGATGAACTTCGGGCGCGGGTCAATACAGCCTGGATGACTATTCCACAGAACACGGCATTTGATTCGATGCCTCAGCTCCTACAGCGGGTGATACAAGCCAAAGGTGGCCACACCGCTTATTTGCTACATCGGCGCACTTGGTAAGTATGATACCGAGATGATGATCATTTGTTCTGTATTGCTTAATGAACATGTGTAAATATCAAGGTCGTAGCTCGACTCCTTTCAGACGTTCTGTTTTTTTATGAACATGGCTCTATACATAAAGCTTTGTTGGAGAGCTTTGGGAAAAAACAGCACAATTTTCAAGAAAAATATACCATTATGTCTCTTAAACGAAAAGTGTTTAATCACTGCATCCTCCCAGTTCTCACGTATAGAGATGAGACCTGCACCTTAACTAAAAATGACATGCAAAGTTTGCAGACCACTGAAAGAAAAAGCCTAGGAAGATGCGTGCTTGGTGTAATCAGGGAAGGTAAGAAAAGAAACTTGATAAATAATCATAATGATTTGAGTAAAAGTCCTAAATTGGTAATGGGCTGGAGATATTTCCAGAAGAACGTGCCACCGATGGACATCCGAAATTTTAGACTGGATAGCTAGAGACATAAAAAGACCCAGAAGAAAACCACGTGGAAGATGGGTAAAATTAAACTCGTGGAGATGGGTAAATACTTAAAAACATGTACTATGAAGTTGTATGACGCAGCAGGGAATCGCGTTCAGCTGCAAGAGCCACGGGTAGAGTATATAAACAAAACTGTACTCACCATCAACGAAGAACTCCCCAAGGAAATCCCCGAACCTCCCATAAACTAACGAACGTAAACCAAAACACATACTGTTCAAAATATACATACAGAAATAGCCATAATAGAAATACAATGAAAGCAAGCACGTAAGGTCGGAAACCGGGAGACACTCATCAGGGAAAGACATCCCGGTCCCCGGCATTTGTTCAGGATTCATGCAGGTGTCAAATTAACTGAAAAACAATCTCCGAAATAAGGGTAAAGAATTTTGCAAAATTTAGGACAAGACAACTGGTCTTTCCTACCTGAACCAAGAATACAAAAATTAAATATAAGGACTTACCTTAAGTAAAAAATCATAAACTCTTCTTCTTAATGAGAAGCAAACGAACATGAACTCCAATCCACCCCTCGAACACACTAATTCCAAACCACACGAAAAAAATGAACAATAGCCATACTAATTCCTGAACGTAATTCATGAATCCAAAAAGAACTAAATAATACTCTGTGGCACCCCTTGTCGAATTCCAGCAAGGAAGATGACACCGAATTTTTGGGTGTAATACGCACGTCTTTCGCATCCGTTCTGAAGCAAATTAAATTGATCAAAGCTATTCAAAGTCAATGGAACCGGTATGGAAAACAATAGTATCTGACGGAAGAAATAAGTTTTTCAATCGGGTTTTTAATCCCTCAGATATTGCTGTAAACGGAATCATGGGTTTACGAACTCTTAGAAACAGAGTTATCGACAAAAATAAAATGTGACTTCACGTCCTCTGGTGGGAAAACCATGCATTATTTTAGGAAGAAAGTATTCTCAAAATGTTTATCCATATGGGCGGTATCGGTCCAAGAAAAAAATTTAGTCAAGTTTTCAGGAGCCCAGATTTTGCTACAAATACATCAGAAGCAGAAATTAACACTTATGATCCCTGGTAGCCAAACCATTCTTTACCAAACATTAGAAATTATGTGAAAAATATTTTCCATCAGATCTTGTATGCGATACAGGAAGAATTTTTCAAAACGGAGTTTTAGGAGCAGAAATAACGCAGAAAACGCAATTTACCTTTGTGCACCCTAGCGGAAAATTTATGATTTACTTGAACATTTTGAATTTATAGGGGAAAAAATCGCATCGGAAACACTATCCAACAAAGAATAAATTTTTCAAATCGAACTCTTAGAAGTAGAGATATTGAAAAAAAAATAAGATATACATCTACGCCCCCTGACCTAGAAACCATGCATTATTTCAAGAAGAAAATGTTCGTAAAAGATTTGTCGATATGAGTAGTATCGGTCAACAAACGATTTTACTTGCAATAGAGATTTTAGAAGCTTATATTTTGCTGTAAATACATCAGAAGCGGAAATTAAGACTTACGCCACCTGGTGGTCAAACCATTTTTTACAAAAATTAGAAATTACGTGCAAAGGATTTCCCATCAGGAGCTGTATCCGGTGCAGAAATAATTTTTCAAATCGGAGATTTAGAAGCAGAGGTATAGGGTGAAACTCAATTTACATTTACGCCCGCTAGCGGAAAGTCTATGAATTACTTGAAAATTTTTAAATTATATGAACCACATGTCACACTGGAAACACTATCGAACAAAGAAATTATTTTTCAAATCGGTCTCTTAGAAGTAGAGATATTGACAAAAGTAAGATATACATCTACGTCACCTGGCGTAGAAACCATGCACTATTTTAAGAAGAAAATGTTTCTACAAGGTTTGTCGACATGAGTAATATCGGTCTAGTTAAGGATTTCTTTACTTCTTTAAAGTATGTCAGAAAGTTATAAAGCTTAGGTATTACGCTTATGAAAAATTTATAGTAATATAACGTTCTTTAGCCAAGCATGAAGCCCAGTCTTAAGTAGTAAACTTATAATCTTATAATCAATATTTCATTATTTTATACTTTAGATAGTTCATTGTGTTCTCATTTATTTTGATATATAATTTGTGCGTACGGGTACGAAGAAATGTAACGATTATACCAGAACGTTTAAACAAAAGAAAATTGCGGTCAGTGACATGTGAAATAAACAGTATGGATACAAACGACTAAATTTAAAGAAATACTTATGTTTCCTGCGATAAAAAAATGAACCCTTTTTTCTGTAGTGTTGCCATTTTCCTGGATGTATAACTGCTATTATTAAAATCTCCAACATGCTTCGGACTCGTACAAAATGCTTGAGATTTAATTTTCGGACCTGTAGGTGCAGTCATCAAAAGTATTTGAAGAATTTTGGAATTTTATGCACTCATCCCTTTCAAAAGTTTTTACAAGAAGTTTACCATACTGTAGGTCACTTAGTTATCAGGAGGTTGATTGAAGTTAATAATTGCCCGAAGCTACACAGAAAAGTCTAGTGCAAAACCATTATGATTTGCAAAGAAACGCAATTACAGGATTTCTCTTCCTTCCATTTTTTTCATCAGTAATAAACTGATAAAAAACTGGGAAGTCTTGAATGCCTGTGTACCACTTTGAAAAACGGTTTGGTCAGTGTGCTGTCACATAGGCTTCTTAATAAATGCAGATATTCATTTAATGTCACTTTATTAATGCCACTATAATGTTATGTCTGTGGAAAGTAACACACATTGTCAGTTATTAAACTTTCAATACCCTGATATTTCTCAAATTTCAAAATATGAAAGCACAGAATTTTCAAACCAGTATCACCAGAACAGGCTTTTTCCGCTGCTTTTGGTTCAAACCAAGCAAATGCTGCCCTAATGTGATTTTATACGTACATGTCTTAGCTGCGTTTTTTCAAAGTATTTTAGAAACAGAACCTATGGAGTGATTTAATATATTTAAGTACCCATATTTTTGAAAGGTAGTAAATAAGTGATGATAAATTTGACCATTTTACATGGATTTTAGTTGGCTAAACATTCCTTAATCACGGACTTTCCGTTCAAATGTTATTTCAATTGTTACATTAACCACATTAACCTATGTCTTCTTTCCGTAGGTTTTGTATCAGGGTACGATAATTAAACTGGCACTCAGAATCATGCATACTACCTGGCGGTGAAAGTGGACCAGAGACAAAATCGAGATATTTGTAAAAAATCCTGTGTAACACCCAACAGGCACACACTTCCATAGACAAAACACATTAGCGAATGCGAAAACAATTCCGGTTCAGCTAAAGCCATATACACTTTCCTTGTACCCCACAGCGGGAAAACTGCACGGCCTTATATGTAAGTTCAGAATGGTTATCCCTCTGCGGTCCAAAAAAAAGTTTTTTTTTCGCAAAACACTCTCGCAATATTGAAAATAAAAAAAGCAAAAGCACATGTGCGTCACCCAGTAACGAAAATCGAATATCAGAGACAGTTGATATACACTGATAAGCCATTTCATTGTGACCAACCCTATGGCCTAGAGAAATGAGCGCGCCTGAAGACCGAAAGATGGCGCAGGTGAAGTTCACAGAGCCGTATATATACAACCCGAGGACCTGCTTTCGGTCAGCAGAGTGTTCAGAGTCAGAATAGCCAAAGCTGCCGATTTATCGGTGTAATAAGGTACAAATTGGGAGGGCACAGAGCCTCGGAACTACGATATCAGAAGTGAGTACGTATCAAAAGTGGTGCACAGATGGCCAAACGACGAACCGTCGTCCAGCCGTGTGTCGCCCGCAGTTTTTTTGATGCCAGAGGAAGCGGTGACTGTTGCGCATTGTTCACAGCGACCGCAGTGCCATAGTGGGACATATCACCCGCAGCTACAACAATGTTGACCAGGGCAATGTGTCACAGCACACAGTTCATCGTAGCCTTCTGCGCATGGGCTTGCGTAGCCGAAGACCCAGCCGTGTCCGCATGCTCCCTGCACGTCATCGCCAACAACGCATGAAATGGGTCTAAGATCATTGAGATTAGACCGTAGATGATTAGAAGAAAGTGGCCTGGTCGGACGAATTCAGATTCCTGGTGCATCACGTAGACGGCCGAGCGTTCATACGCCGATTAGGAGCGGAGGCTATGGCACCTGGATTCACTGTTGGGTGGAAATAGGCTGGCGGTGGCGGTGTTATGATATGGGAGTTGTTTTCTTGGAACATTTTAGACCCCATTATTCCAATTACACAATCCCTGACAGCTGGCAGGTACCTGAACATCGTTGCGGACCAGGTCCACCCATTCATGGCAACTGTGTTCCGTCCTGGTGATGGCCATTACCTCCAGGATAATGCTTCATGCCACACTGCCGAAATCGTAAATGAGTGGTTCGAGGAACATGCTGGTGACTTTCTGTTAATGTCCTGGCCTCTAAATTCACCTGACATGAACCCAATCAAACATTTGTAGTTCGACTTGGAAAAGCGGGTTAGCGCTAAATCACCACCACCCAGAAATGTACGGGAACTGGAAACCAGATACCCCTGGATACCTATCGCCACCTCATCGAAACGATGCCTCGCCGAGTGGCCACTGTTTTGCGGGTGAAATTAGGTCCTACAGCTTTTTAGGTAGGTGGTCATAATGCAATGGCTCATCGGTCTATACGGAAAACCACTTCTGCTGACGTCTGATCTATCGCTCAGTCTTAGGTAAATTAACCTAACCAGTTCAATATAATTAACTCTGAGGAATTTGGAGGCCAGGTAAATAAATACCTGGAAGTCTTCCTCATTTTCCGTTAGCCATTCTCGAATAACGTGCGCAATGTGGCATGGAGAATTATTGTGCTGAAAAAAGGCACTACTAGAGGGTAATACCAAGAAGGCACTACTAGAGGGAAAAACCAAAAAGGCACTACTAGAGGAAAATACCAAGAAGGCACTACTAGAGGAAACTATAAAGAAGGCACACCAGAGGACTATACCTTTGCCATGAAATGATGCACCTGGTCTGTGAACTTTCTCAGGTAAACGGCGCATATGTACTCGTCCGTCTACATGGCGCAACAGAAAACGAGAGTTATCGAACCAGATGATCAACCCAATCATTTAAGGTCCAGGTTTGATTCTCGCGGGCCGATTTCGATGGTGAACATGTGTTAACATGGACACTCGGAGTGGTCTGTACCTACGCAGCACCATTTTCAGCAGGGTTCGATGTATTGTGCGTTGTGACACCTTACACGCGTCACCAGCATTCAAATTACCTGTGAGTTGTGCTACAGTTTCTTTCTTAATGTCTAACACCATACGGAATAGTCTTTGCTCACCTCTAGTATCAATGTGCCGTGGTGGGCCCATACTTAGCCGGCGTTTCGTGGTTCCTATCTCCTCGGGCCACGTTTTGAAGGTGTTATTCATGGTTGACGGTGAAGACCTCACTAGCCTTGACGTCTCGCAAACGTTTTGAACCAATTGTATGGTCATTGCAATTTGGCCTTTGTTAAACTGTCTTAAGTCCACTGCCTTATTTATGTGAAGAACAAGAATAACACTGATTAACAGAGCTCGTTATCAAATGTTATTTATACTGCTTTATGACCTACACACGCACTGTCGTTTACCTGAAGTTGCTTCGATTTGCATAAAAACGCTCTATTCATAATGTTTTGGGTCTTCGATGTACAGTATATATACCCTATTTTCCTTACGTTAGTTCTGATAGTTCTATATGCTCCTTTGAAGTAATAACATCTTTTTTTCGGTTTGGATTGAAGTTTGTGTTGTCCAACTCAACTCTAAGCTTTTTCTTAATTTGCTAGACTTTCAAACATCAGCAACTATTTTCCTTTAGAAGAAAAGGGGTTAGGGAGAAATCTATCGTGGTGTGACTCAAAATATAAATCAGTTATGTATTTTAATAAGGTTAAAAAGTATTTGTAAAACCTGAGTGAAACAGAATGTGTATATGCCTTTTCTACTTCTCTTTTATTTTTTTCTTTCTTGCAGATGGAAAGAGAAGGAAAGGAGAGAAGTAGAAAAGAGATATGCACATTCCCTTAATCTTTATCTTTATCTTTCAGCTTACAATATTTTTCGTGCCTAAGAGTGAGGGTGTCTGGAAGTTTTCGGTTCTCATCAAAATTTACCTTTTATCTCAGACTGAGGATTCGACCACCCACCTAGAATCTCTCAGAAATAACAGAGGGTGATCTGCAATGAAAAAGTTCCACATGGGCTTAAAAATGCCTTTCGCATTGCATTTGTACACGCACCGGCCACTGACTTAGAAACATTTATTTTATACCACGTTAGACCTTCTTTAACCCGAATTGTAGCGCATATGCAGTTTGGCAAAGATTCCACACCGTTCTGGAGTGTATCTGAATCTACAGAATACCTTTCACCAGACAGTCTTTTGGATGGCTCCGGTTAGAGAGCTGAGGACTTTGTTCCAGGACCTGTTTTCTAACATGTCCCATACATTCCTAATGGGATACAAATCTGGGTTTTGTGGTGGCCAGGTAAGATGGTGGAGATCTCTGTCATGCTCCCTGAATCAATGATGAACACATTTTGCGCAATGGACAGTAGTAGTCTTGTCTTCCATGAAACAGCCGTCACCTGATGGAAGAAAAGTCAACATCGCTAGATGGAACTGATCGGAAGTAATGCTCAATCCTTGGAGGACACCCGACCTTGCAGAAACATCAAGGGATCCGTTTCGTACAAACAGAACCTGCCCCACACAATGACCCCAACCTAAAGAATCTTGAGCTGTATTTTACAAGGCAAGCTGGCTCCATTGCTTAATGGGGATTTCGCCAAACTTTCTGCCTACCGTCGGTGTAGAGTAGGGTGTACAGCTACTCGTCAGACCACATGACGTTTTTCGAGTCATCCACTATCCAGTCATGTTGTTCCTGACACCACAGTAGAATTTTCCGATTCTTCACAGAAATCAGAGGTTTCTGTATAGGTATGCGACTGCCAATACCGATCCTTTTCAATTCCCTGAGCATAGTTTGCTGAGATATGGGTCGGAAACAGTCTTCACTGAACGCTTCTGTCATTTTTTGCCTATAGGAAGTTGTTGCAAGCAAAGAACTTTAGTGTCAACAAATGAGGTTGCGAAACGTCAGCTCTGCGCCCCACGAGAGAGAGAACGAGAGAGACTTCGTGATTTTGTTTCTGACTTAAAAGTATCATAAGCTCGAACGTCGTTGTATCTAATAGAGCTGTTCCCCATTGTTGTTGACGTGCTACCTAAAACTCTGTATTCGCCTTTCAAGTTTACCTGATTAAATATCCGTTATGCTCTAAGAAGTTTTGTGGTATTGTTTTGATACGGGTATTATCACGGGTAGTGATTCTACCTGTAATATTTGTCGGCGTCCGCGACAGGACTCTTCAGATTTTAATCGAAGACTATTTCTAGTGAAAACTTTGCATAATGGAGGGTTGCGTGATATTTTGGACAATTTAGTAATGCAAGAATTACAAAATTGCGAATGTTCTCAAGAAGAGTTCGATGAAGAATTTGAAACTGTCGGCAGTTATAACGACAAGATGATCGAACTTCGTGTTGAGGCGAAACAATTTCTATCTAAATTTAGTGATCGAAGGGTAATAAATTAACAGCAAGAAACAACTCGAAATATGAACGATCAAAGAAAAGCAAATTATCGTTTGCCTTAAATTCAATTGAAAAATTTTGGAGGAGACCTATAGGGTTTGTTAGGATTTTGGGCACAATACAGTAAAATCGATGAGGATCGAAGTCTAACTGCTGAAGACAAATTTCAGTATCTGATTCAAGCTACCGTTCCCGGCTCCAAAGCCAGATAAATTGTTAAAATCCCCCCTTAACTGCTGATAATTATAATTCCCCCAACGGCTGATAATTATAATTATAGGAAAGATATTGACCACTTGAAAAGTCGTTTTGGTGAAGAAGACACACTTAGTGAAGTTTATGTGAGAGACCTACTTAAATTGGTATTACAAAACGCCCGTAATACGAGGCAAAAATTTGACCTGGCGAAGCTCTACGATCAGCTGGAAACCCAACTAAGGTCACTAGAATCTCTTGGAGTGACATCATATCCATTAGTGGAATTGTGCTTGACGGAGGATATTCATAGAACTTAGGAAAGAAGCAGAATTTTCTCGGAAATAACAGAAGGTTCAGAGCTTTCACCTTTCCCCAATATTTTGAGTGATGCACTTTCTTCATTAATGAAATTCTTGCTTACTGAAGTGAAAGGTCAGAAAAGGACAGAACTGGCGCGATCTGGATTTGGATTGGAATCAAGTGACCGACGCAAATGTTCCAGGAGATGTGAAAAAGAAAATTTTGCTGTACCTACGGCTTCCGCATCATTTACAAGAAATAAAGACGTCGAAAAGCCCCAAAAAAACATTTGCATATTTTGTGAAAATAATCATGTGAGCTCCTAATGTCAACAGAGCAATGGAATGAGCTTAGAAGAGAAGAAAAAGATTATTATGAAAATGGGTTGTTGCTTTGACTGCTTTAGACCTGCGCACACATCATCAAAATGTAAATTTAGAACAAAATGCCTGGTTTGTGGTAAAAGACACTTTGTTATAATGCGTCCAAATTTGCTCGATAAAGCATGCTCTTTGGAAAGACAGCGAGACTAAATCGGAATGCACAGAGGGCAAAGTTTTGTCTAACCAACCTTTCCAGGCCGAAGTTCTATTGCAAACAGTTAGAATTAAGCTTAAAGGTAAAAACACAGAATGTATCGTCCGTGCTCGTTTTGATATTAGATCTCAGAAATCTTATATTACCGAAAGGGCAGCGGCAAGCATGGTATACATGAGCCAGGGAGAGGAAAAAATTGTGCAGTTTATTTGGAGGTGTAGAATCCTGTCAGAGATCCCATCAGAGATATTTCATTTCCATATGCAGTTTAGATGACATAAGTGAATATAAAATATAATTTATTGATCAACCCAAAATCTGTGGTGAAATTCAGAGCGTGCCTGATGGACCATGGATATTGAAACTCAAAGAACGTGGAATTACTCTCACTGACACAATAGAGCGGTGTATGGAATCCCCAGAAATTGAAATTCTCATAGGAGCTGATATTGCTGGGAAACGTTTGACAGGTAATGTTTATCCTTTGAAGTGCGGTCCTGTAGCTGTGGAAACATACCTGGGTTGGACTCTTATGGGGGAAATCCCTGTTTGTCCGCATAGGCGTAATTGTTAGTAACAAGTCTACTTACAAAAGATGCGGAACTAGCCAAGTTATGGAAATCAGATGTCATCGGCATAACGCACCACACAGAGAGCAAAAGCCGAGATGAAATTCAGAGAGAAGATATGAATCATTTTCTTCATACTGTGACGAGGGATTCCGAAGGAAGGTATGAAGTATGTTTACCATGGATTGAGAGACATGCTTCACTATCCGACAACAGACAGCTAGCGGGAAAAAGATTGAAATCGACTCTAAACAAAATGACCAAACAGTGTACAGTTGAAGCATACCAAGAAGTTTTAATGACTGGTTAAATAACGGTGTAATCGAAGAAGTCACACCCCGGAGTCGCCATTATTTCGGTCATTATTTGCATCATCGTCCAGTAATCCAAGCAAGCAAGTGAAACGACTAAGATCAGACCAGCGTTTGATACCTCAGCTCATGGAAAAGGTTTACCGTCACCCAATGATTGCCTATAAAAGATGGTAAATCTGATCGAGCTAATTCGTTTTCATTCTCAATCGATTTCGTATGTGACCGATCGGAGTTGTATCGGATATAGAAAAGACATTTCTTCAAATCAGTGTGACAGAGAAAGATAGAGATTTTATGCGGTTTTTGTGGTACGATGCAGGAAACAAAAGTTAACTGAAAGTGTACAGACATTGGAGAGTAGTTTACGAAATATCTTTTAGTCCTTTTTTACTGAGTGCTACATTAGTCTACCGCTTGGAAAAAGCTCCAGTTTCTCTCCAGAAGGCAGCACAGAAACTGAAGAATTCCTTCTATGTCGACAACTGCGTCACTAGTTTTGATAACATGGAAAAAATGAAGCAGTTTATAAGGGGATTCTGAACTTTTGCTATCAACTGCCCTGTTCAATTTGAGAGGTTGGAAATACAAACAAAACAGAGGTAATTCTAATCAGAAAACCGTGGAGAACGTGTCTGTTTTTGGGCTATCTTGGAACTTGGAATACTATGAGCTGTGTTGTGACGTTCGTGAAATGAAAGACATTGACGTCGAGAATGTCACTAAATGAAAAATTCTGACAGCCGCTCACAAAGTGTTTGACCCAATAGGCTTTAGTTGTCCAGTGACTATAGTTCCTAAGATCCTACTCCAAGAAGCCTGGAAGCTAGGAGTAACTTGGGACGACAATTTACCTGAAGAATTGTCTAGGCGATTTGTATCATGGATCTCCCAATTGAAAACAATCGACTCTATTCAAATACCGAGGTGGTTGAAATTTAACTCGAATAAACGGCAGAGCATCAGCATGCACGTCTTTTGCGATGCTAGCAAGAACGGATACGCCACCTGTATTTACCTACGTCTAGAAACAGACGATAATACATCAGTGCAATGAATACAAGCTCGATCTCATGTGGCACTGTTAAAAGGGATGGCAATTCCTCGTTTGGAATTAATGGCCTGTTGCAGCGGTTGCAGATTAGCAGAGATAGTTAAAAAGGATATCGAAATATCTAACTTGAAATCATATTATTGGTCTGACTCTACGAGCGCCATATGTTGGATACAGAGAGAAGTACAGTGGGCGACCTTTGTGAGAAATAGGGTGAAAGAAATTCGAGCCCTAACCAATCTTGATGAATGGCGTCATATCCCGGGTGTCAAAAATCCTGCAGACCTTCCGTTACGAGGCTGCACCACGAAACGCCTTGTTGAACTAAGATGGTGCAAGGGACCACCTTGGCTCAAATTGCCTGAAGAGCAATAGCAAAAATCTGAAGAAGTCCCGAATGAAGAAATAGTTTTAATCGAGAAACAGAAATCTGTTGTCTCGGCACCATGTATAAAAAGGCAGAACAGCTGGTAATATGAACGATTTTCATCGTACCTCAAAATGGTGAGGGTGATCGCAGGGATGAAGCGTTTCTGTTATAATGCACTGAAAATTTTATCGGAGCGAATTTTGAGAGAACTGACTGCACCTGAGATCAAAGGAGCAGAGAATGTGATATGCCATTTAGTGCAGCTGGAGATGCTTCTAGGCCAGGAGGATAAACGAATTTAAAAACTCGGGCCTTTAATAGATCCACGTGGTATTTTAAGGTTGCAAACCAGGTTGAATTACCTGAAAGACACTGAGGATTTCGGGTACCCTATTATCTTACCATCTAACCATCTTGTTGTTGAGCTACTGATACTGCACGAACACAAAACTCACTCGCATGCAGGAGTATCAATATTAATGTCTCTTCTCAGAAAGAGATTTTGGATTTTGAGAAGTAGAAAAACCATACAGAAGGCAGTGAGTGGATGTGGAAGATGTCGTAGATTCCAAGCTGAGAAGGCTGAAGTGGATGTTGCACCTCTGTCAGAAAGTCGCACCGGAGATGCAAGGGTTTTAGAAATCATCAGTATTGATCTGGCAGGTCCGCTATTTATGAGAGGTGGTGGTAAGGCTTGGATAGTTCTGTTCACGTGTGCCGTATACCGAGAATACATTTGGAGCTGGTGACATCGTTGTCAACAGAAGCTTTCCTTCAATCAACGCGAAGATTCATCGCTACAAGAGGTATACCCTCAATTATTTACAAACACAATGGCACAAATTTTACTAGAGCTAATAGTGCATTTTCCAGGTTAGGCTGAAATTTTATAAAAGCTGAGATGGCGTTCCGGAGAATAGAGTGGAAGATTAATCCTCCAACCGTCGTTTGGTGTGGTGGCTGGTGGGAGCGTCTCGTTCGAATGGTGAAAGACATTCTACGAAAAGTTTTAAGACGAGCTATACTGAGCTATGAAGAACTGGTTACTACGTATATTATGTGACTAGTGAACAAGTCATCAACTCTCGACCCTTAAAGTACGTGTCAGAAGATAAAAATGACCTAATCTTGTAACGTATATTCTCGATTCACTTTCCTTTTGATTTTACTATCTCTGGTTATTTTATTTTTCTATGTAAATTATCTTCTTACTGAACGAGATGTTATTTCACCCGCTGAATGAGATCTAGCAATGAGTGTAAGTCATGACGTGGTGGTAGCTAGTATAAAAATTAGGCGCGTTCAACGATGCAAAAGGAGAGCGTTTGTTGTTGTATAGGGAGAGCGGTTGTTGTATACGGAGAGCGTTTGTTGTTGTATAGGGAGAGCGGTTGTTGTATACGGAGAGCGTTTGTTGTTGTATAGGGAGAGCGTTTGTTTATGTGGAGAGCTGTTGTTTATGAGTATAGAGCTTCGTTTTTGTGCAAGGAGATACGTGTTATTTAAGTAGCTGTGTGTGAAGTGTGTGTGATGATACCAGTAGAAGTTCATAATAAAAGGTTTTAAGTAAGTACGTCTTTCTCAGTTCATAGTACTGTCAGACCTCTGTCTGGATGTTAGGTTTATTTCATTTAGTGTTATTAGTAACAACCAGCATAAGACTTTATTCATCTTAATTACTACTACAACATTACTACCAGTTATAAGTTTGTTCATTATTAATACTACCCTACTAGCATTATTCATGATCTTAATTAGACTTTATTCATGATCTTAATTAACAAACAACAAACATTACTAGAAGAAACTAGTAACAACAACCATTTGAATCCACTATTAGAAGCTTAGTACAAGCATTGAATTCATTATAGTATTAGTGAAAGCTATATTCACTATAATTAGCTTAGTAGTAAAAGCTTTATTCATTATAATTGGCGCCCGAACTTTTCTCGAACACGAGGTCTTGACAATTATTACCCATGTCTTCCTTACCTGAGACAACTTCAATTTTCCACCCTAAGGCAAGTTTCGATGGTGATGGTGTCTTTTTTGACAATTTGCAAGAAGCCTGTGGGTCTCACTTTGGTATGAATGATCTACACGTACCCAGGCATTCTTCACAATTTCGTAATGCACCAGCTTCCTATTACTCTGAGTCGCGGGTCGTACCTGAGGGAGTTCAATCCTCTCAGCGAAGCAGAATGCTTGCCCATTTCGTGCCGCATGCAGGAACAATCCTTTTCAATGGTTTGGAGGGATCCTTAAAATTCCTCGAAGATTTGGAAGATCATTTTGATCTACACAATATTCCTGAAGACTGCAAAGAACAAATCGCAGGCACTTGGTTGAAGGATACCGCTAAGACCTGGTATCGGCAGTGGAGAGTGTCGAACCCGGATTCTCATTATGAGAATTTCCGAGCAGAATTTTTGGAGGTCTTTCCTTTCGGCCTCAGTCGAGCTAGCCTTGCACAACAACTTTTTTCTCGTCAGCAAGGACCCAACGATAGCCCTGTTGCATTTGCGTTGGAAACAACACGCTTATATAACTTATGGGATCCACATGCCAGTCATGTCGACATGTTGGATACCCTATTGCAGCAGCTCGACCCATTTTTACAAGATTTTCTTGAGGTTCGACACCCTGCTACAATTCATGAATGCCTTCGCCTCATACGAGCGTATGAAGAGCGACATGGCAAACATGGTTCAACTCACCATGCTCGGGCACCCCGCGAGGCTTATTACGAAAACCCTCAGCGGCATAATAGGCATAATAACTTTCAGTGCGAGCATGCACAAGTGTACACCCAAGCTTCATACGTTCCACCACACAGAAGAGTGGCAAACCAACCGCGAGTTTCTGAACAATCTTCGGGATATCGTACAAATGCACAGTATGCTCGACCCCGCTCCAATCCGCAGCATTCGGAACGTTTTCATGCTCAGGGCAATAATGACTTTTCTGCCCGTGCTGAGGGAAGAAGTAATAGATATGAAAATGTCAACAGACACGCGGAGTTCCCGACGCAGGTTTCACGCAGTTTTCCTCATCGTGAAAATTTTCCCGATACCCGGCAGGGTCGAGGTTTCAGACCGCATGATAATCCAACCAGGAATCCTTTAAATTTCCAAAGGAAGTAGACCAAGGGTCGGTTCTGCTTCCTGATACCAAGCATTCTGACCCTAAAACAGTATTAGTGACTGTCCAAACTCCTCAGTTGCCTGATGCATTCTTGACAATTGAAGATATTATTGTCGAGACAAAGTTCGACACTGGTTCTGAAATATCAGCCCTAAATACGAAGTTTTGCACTGACAATTTTCCTGCAATACTCGTTCAGCCTGCGACGCAGTATTTGCGAGGTGCAAATAACGAAATCTTCAGTATCACAGGAACTGTCACATTATCGCTAGGGCTGGGAAAGGCTCGTTTTACGCATTCTTTCCTGCTTATAGACGAACTACCTGTGAAATGTCTAATGGGAATGGACTTTATTCATACGTTTCAAATAATTTTGAATTTCGTACAACATGTGATTTCCTTTCCGGAACCTGTCGAAATGATTCCTACGGTTCCTATGGATATAACGAGTTTGTTATTGAGTAACCAATTGAATGAGAGGCAACGAAACCAGCTTTCTCTACTTTTACAGGAAAGCCCTGGTTTATTTTCTGATCAATCTGGTTTCACACAGGTGGTTTATCATGTCATTGACACTGATGGTTCGAAACCGATAGCGACTAAACCTTACCCTTGTGCTCCACATAAGAAACAGGAAATGCAACGTCAAATTTCTGAAATGATTAAACAGGGCATAATAAGGGAATCAACAAGCGCCTGGGCTGCTCCTGCCTTTTTGGTTCCAAAGAAACAACCCAATGAATTTCGTTTCGTGACAGATTTCCGCAAGCTCAACCAAGTCACAAAAACGATCAATTATCCACTGCCTGTCATGTCACATATTTTGCATGACCTGTCGTCAACCAAATGGATGTCAACCTTGGATTTGGCGAGTGGATATTGGCAGCTGGCGGTACATCCAGACTCTGTCGATAAAACAGGCTTTGTGACTCCTTTTGGGGCTTATGAATACCTACGTATGCCCTTTGGATTAGATTCTGCACCTGCTACTTTCCAAAAACGTATGGATACGGTTCTCAGACCTGTTCTGGGTCCCCATGTGCATGCATATTTGGATGACATTATTATTTCATCCGAGACTTTTGACGAGCACCTTTCTCTGCTCAAACAGGTGTTCCAACTCATATACAATGCTGGCTTGACGTTAAAACCTAGTAAATGCCAGATAGCGAGGTACGAGATTGTATATCTGGGGTTGAAAATCCCTCCACACGGCTTATTTACGGATAATGAAAAAATTAGGCCTATTGTTGACTTTCCTCGGCCTAAAACAGCAAAAGAACTATCACGCTTTCTGGGAATGACCAAATGGTATCAGCAGTTCGACCCGCTTATGCTACAATCTGTGAGCCATTGTATGCTTTAAAACGTAAATACAAGAAGTTTGTTTGGACACCTGAGGCTAACGCTGCGTTTGAAACACTGAAGTCTGCGTTGACTCAGCCTCCGGTGTTGGCTTTCCCGGATCATACTAAGGAATTTGATATTTATACTGACGCATCCGGAGTTGGTCTTGGTTGCGTTTTGTCACAAGCTGGGCATCCAATAGCTTTTGCGTCTCGTACTTTAGCTAAAGCTGAACGCAATTATTCAGCTACGGAACGTGAATGTCTTGCTGTTGTGTATGCTCTTAACAAATTTCAATGTTATCTTAACGAATTGACAGTTAACATAATTACGGATCATTCTGCCTATCAGTATTTGAATTCTGCTAAGCACCTATCTCAAAGACTTATGAAGTGGGCTCTGAAGTTACAAGAGAGCAATATCAAAATTTCGTATCAGCCAGGTCATAAGAATCAATTACCGGACGCATTGTCTCACGTTCCGATTAGTGGGGTCCCCACAGAAACTACTCCTGGATGTCAGCCTTTACTTCTAATAGCTGATATAACATCCAGAGAGCAGATAATGGCAGAATTAATAAATGATCCAGATTTCGGGGATATCTATAATTTTTTGCTTGCGGGTTCGCCCCTACAAAGTGATCCTTCTCTGGCTGGAAGGTCACAGCATTTTGAAGTCATAGAGGGTCTTCTTTACTATACGAAATCTAGGACTACTAGGACAGAGTTTCGCCCATGTATTCCGCGATCCCTAAGAATGACCCTTTTAAACGAATTTCATGACAAACCTCTTGCAGGCCATTTAGGTATTCGCAAGACCCGTTGTAAATTGCGGGATGTTGCCTATTGGCCTGGTATGTACCAAAGTGTGCTCGCATACGTTCAATCATGTCACTTGTGTCAGATTAATAATTACCGTAATGTAAGACCGGCCGGTCACTTGAAATCTAGTTCAAGTTCTCATGTGTTTGACATTATTTCAATAGATTTATTGGGACCTTATCCTTTATCTGTTAAAAACAAAGCTCGTTACGTTTTAGTATTAACTGATAATTTTTCTAAATGGGTTGAAGTTTTTCCCATTAAAGCCGCTACGGCAGAAGTTATTTGTAATGTATTAATTAATGAAGTATTCTCTAGATATGGTGCACCTAATAAAGTAGTTTCGGATAATGGTCCTCAATTTATTTCTGACATTTTTGAAAGAATGTGTGCGAGACTACACATTAAGCATAAATTCATTTCCCCATATCATCCCCAGAGTAATCCTGCGGAACGCGTGAACCGCACGCTAGTGAAAATGATTGCTACATTTGTCATGGATCATCACGAACGATGGGATGACCATCTTGAGCTTTTTTCGTTCGCCCTCCGCTCGTCTGTTTACGAATCTACTAAAATTACTCCTGCAGAACTTTTTCTGGGTCGCAAAATTAAAACCCCTTTTGAAAATTTAACGGGGATTATCGACGAACTAAACCAGCTGCCAACTCCGCAATCAGTACGAATCATGGCAGAAAAAGCTCGTGTTGCAATGCTAGGAGCACAAGCGGCTCAAGCAAGATATTATAATACTAGGCGTAGGGAACCAGATCTTGTCTTTGGAGATCTCACTCTCGTGGAAACGCACTTCCAATCTTCGGTTTCTCATACTTTAGTGAAGAAATTTGCACCCAGCTACGAAGGTCCATATCGGGTGGCAAATGTGTTTGAAAATAACATTGTTCTTGAAAAACCTGACAATCAATTTCAATACGTACACGTTGCTCAGTGTCGCAAGTATAATGAACGAAATATCGATTTTATAATCAACCCTACTCAACCTTCTGTTCCACAGACTCAAGAGTCTATATCTCACGATCAACCTCCAGAAAGTTTGGACGAACCAACAAACATTTTTGAAGAATCTCCAGTGATTTTTTCTTCACCCTCCCCTCCTCAAGACGGGTTTCCAAACACGCAACCTGATTCTCCCGTGAGACCAAGGCTCGAATCAAATTCTTCAAATACTAGTATCGTTCCTTTCCCTCCAACCATTGCCAAGACTATTGCTGCACCATTTCCCGATAACTCTGCAACACCACAAGCTCCTACTTCCTTGAATACCTCGTCAAAGGTTCCTGTCAGCCGCAGGGATTTCCGGACCGCCAGACTTCAGCCGTTCCTGACCTACGAATTTCAGCCGTTCCTGACCGTTCCTGTCAGCCGCCGGGATTTCTTGACCGACAGAATACAGATGTTCCAGATCCATTCAAATCCTTGAAACGCGCTACGCCACCTGAATTTACAAGTCCGATTAGGCCTGGAAAACGTTATCGTACTAGAGTTTTTTATGCGTCCTCGAGATAAGTAAGTTCTCGTGGACAGGTTCTTTTCTCCGTTTGTTGTTTTTTTCTGCACGACCAGTTGGCGTGTCAGAATTTCTTTTTTCGTGTGGGTTTATGCATTCTTTTTTGTGTATATATGTGTTTTTTTTTTTATATTTCTTCTATGTCCATCTACTAATCCAAATTTTTTTATATATATCTATGTGCTTAGGGGTAAAATAATAAAATTATTACTGTTAGGCAGCTCCAGGCAATCTTCGCTGCTGATTCAGTTGGTGTGTATTCAACGAATAATAAGAACGTAATTTGAAATTAAAAAGTGATTCCTGCTAGGCAGAATAAAAGGAAGGTATGCCGATGCAGGTTTGTTTTGTTCAAAAATACAAGTGTTTCACAGACGAATACAGATTTCTTGATTTTGTCATGCCAAGTTTGATATTGTACATACTGCTGCCACCAAACAACAAAAGAAAAAGAGGTCGATAAACGTCAATCAACGAAGTGTAAGACTTACACTCCAAAATTTATAGGTTTTACAAAAAAAAAAAAAAATAAGGTGGAGATGATGTAACGTATACTCTCGATTCACTTTCCTTTTGATTTTACTATCTCTGGTTATTTTATTTTTCTATGTAAATTATCTTCTTACTGAACGAGATGTTATTTCACCCGCTGAATGAGATCTAGCAATGAGTGTAAGTCATGACGTGGTGGTAGCCAGTATAAAAAATAGGCGCGTTCAACGATGCAAAAGGAGAGCGTTTGTTGTTGTATAGGTAGAGCGTTTGTTTATGCGGAGAACTGTTGTTTATGAGTATAGAGCTTCGTTCATGTGCAAGGAGCTACGTGTTATTTAAGTAGCTGTGTGTGAAGTGTGTGTGATGATACCAGTAGAAGTTCATAATAAAAGGTTTTAAGTAAGTACGTCTTTCTCAGTTCATAGTACTGTCAGACCTCTGTCTGGATGTTAGGTTTATTTCATTTAGTGTTATTAGTAACAACCAGCATAAGACTTTATTCATCTTAATTACTACTACAACATTACTACCAGTTATAAGTTTGTTCATTATTAATACTACCCTACTAGCAGGAGACTTTATTCATGATCTTAATTAACAAACAACAACCATTACTAGAAGAAACTAGTAACAACAACCATTTGAATCTACTATTAGAAGCTTAGTACAAGCATTGAATTCATTATAGTATTAGTGAAAGCTATATTCACTATAATTAGCTTAGTAGTAAAAGCTTTATTCATTATAATCTCGCTTACGCCTTTTATGTTTTTTCAGGAAACACTAACATCTGGTGTTGACGACATTGATGTATTCGATCATACAACCTAGAATGAGATATAAACAAAAGATACGAGTATCTGGGGCAGTTAAGACAGTCAAGGTCTCGTGGAGAAGGGCACGTGTCGATACGTAAGAGAGATGCTGGGTTAATGGAAATTGACGGTCCAAAAGCAAAACGCATTGATTGTCCTCTGACAATAGTTCTTTAATTACATCCTGGAAAAGACAGACTTGCTAGAGTTGCCAAAATAAAGACAAATCTGGAGAACTTGTTCGACCGATACAGCGTTTGTTTCCACTCGAGATAAGGGAAAAGAAGTTGCCCAACGATATGGAAGCTATACCCTTAACAAGAGAGAGAGAGCAACCAAGATGCATTGAGAGTTACTAAATTTCCCGAAAGAACACGGAGCGGACAAAGAGTGCCAACCCCGACAGACTGTCTTACTAATATCAGTACCTGGGATTTTGAGATCCTCCTTGGTAGATAAGGAACTCAAAGGTGGGAGAATGTAGCAAGCAAATAACTTTAGTATCAACAAATGAGGTTGCGAAACGTGAGCTCTGCGCTCCACGAGAGAGAGAACGGGAGATACTTCGTGATTTCGTTTTTGACTAAAAATTATAAGAAGCTCGAACGTCGTTATGGATAAAGAGCTGTTCCCCGTTGTTGTTGACGTGCTACCTAAAATTCTGTATTCGCCTTTCAAGTTTACCTGATTAAATATCCGTTATGCTCTAAGAAGTGTTGTAGTCCTGTTTTGATAAGGGTATTATCAAGGGTAGTGATTCTACCAGTAATAGAGGTCCTGTTCTCCGTACGTGCCTTCTTAGACCACTGCAATCTCGTTCCTCTTAAAATGTCGTCGCGCCACAGTTACCCTTCTTTGACGAGCGATGCGAGTTATTTTTTCACTGATTAAAGACCCGGGATATCTCACCTTTTGAGAAAATAGTAAGCTCTGCTGTTTACAAAATCATCGTTCCAACCAGACGGGCACTTATAGAAATCCCTTTACCAAACTCCGAAAATTCCTTTGTTTTTCCCATTGTGATTAACATTACTGACGATTACTGACGAGCAGCCATCTTAAATAATTCTCTAAATCACGTGGTGACACACGTCACCACGTACTTCGTATACTGTATAAGCTGCATAAGTGAAGTTTACGTACATTTGAATAAAGGTTTCTAATTCAGTAGTCGGTGTGTGTATTTTGGTTTTTGACCTTTGGGTAAAGTAAATTGGGTCCCGAACTCCTGTAAATGAGTCTGGAATAGAATTTGTCCAGCATGTTAGACATGAATCCTTAATTATGTAATACTTTAGGGATTAAATATGTCAAATACAGTATGTTTCTGATCTCCAGGCAGCTGAGTTTCTGAGAGATTCCGTTTCGCTCTTTAGTTTCCTCCAGGGGACTGAATCGCTAGACCACTGGCCATCCATTATTTGTTTCTAAGAGGGTGTGAGGTTCCAGCAACGATGGTCGCACACATATTCACACATGCCTCATATGGGATGCAAATCCCCACCTCCCTCCCTCTCCCTGAAGAGAAAGTTTTCTCCTTGGCTGTCATTGATCACTTAGGTGTAAATGGCGCTCTTAGCTACCAAAAGTTTAGAGTAAGCCGTTTTAAAGAGTCTGTGTCATCTTACACGTCATAACGTTTTTGAGAGGCAGGAGGTCTGGTTGGTGTGTTGGCCACCGCCTTATTGGGGATGTATGACAATTCAAATTGTGATGGCCAGTTCGCCGCTCGCTAGCATCAAAAATTATGAAACATGGAGTTTGGAACTCAGAAAAACCCACGCAGCTCCAATATGGCGACCTGACGACCATTACAGATTTTACTCACCTGAGGTGCTTTACATGAGAAAGCACTGACAGCTGCTCCAAGGCACACCCGTGCTGGACAAGAATGCCAAGAAAACAAACAGTAACAAAATATTGACCTACGAGTGTTCTTGTCTATGTTATTACAACATGCCGTCAGACGTAAAGTTCCCAAATAGGTTGAAAAACAATCATTACCAGTGCACATTTGTGGTGTTCTATAGCTGTTTGTTTACTGCAAGCTCCACAGGAATCTTGCCAACCTAAACCAATGGATTATATCATAGTGTTGAAAGTTTTGCCGACCATACCGTGCCTGACAATTTGGCGTTTTACAAAATTTTTAACCGTACACTCATAAGTAAAAAAAGGCAGCCAAGGCTCGAACAGTTTAAGAGAAACTCGCAGTCACGCGTGCAGCATAATCCAAAGAATCAAGGTTTCCCAGTGATCCAGTGATCTAGCTTTATCACCGGGCCTTTGGAAGGGCATATTTCCAAAATATTCACCCTCTCTCTTCCCGCAGATTTAAAATTTGAACAATGTGAAAAAAATTTATGTCGAATAACATTCAGCTCCATGTATCAAGTTGAAGAACTACAAAGGCATCGTGCAGTGGTGTATTAATTTTTTTATTTTAATTTCTTCTTTTTTTCCTGTTTGTTTGCTTTTCTAACTTTGTAATCTAAGCACCAACAATTCCATTGGGTAAATTAAAAAAATTAGTATAATGTTAGGCAAGATAATTTTTTGTACAAAATTCTGTAAATGCTTAGTTTTCCTTTTATTTTGCTCTTGTTATGTCAGAGCGAGGTAATTCTCTCCTAAACTAAGTTAGGTTTCGGGTTTATAACAGCTGCCTATTTACTACGTCTTCTTTTCGGACGTCGAGCAACTTGCCTCAAAATTTAATATCGTGAATTCTTTTGAGGTCCAATTTAAGTTTTTCTCTAATGAGAGGCGGGATATAACTTTTGGTCCGCCAATTATCCTGCTTAATACTGACGGGAAGGGCATTCAGTCTCCTGACATAAATAATTCACTTCTTTGTGTCATGATAATGGAATAAAACAGATTTAGATAACAAGTTGTGATGTACGTTTACTATTTACAGTTTATTTGGTTCTTTCCTAGTACTTCCATGCCGCAGAAAAAATGAAATCCCTTCACATTAATATTTGGCGGAATTACCTGACGAAATTGATGCCTTAGACGTGTCATTAATAGCATGCCAACAAGTGCATGTAATCTCCTGCGGTAGTTAATGAGATAAGTAGAACCACAACTCATATGTCACTCTGTCAAATGGGTAGGCTGGCGCCACTGTCCATATTAATAATCAGAATCCAAATTGTTTTTTTCACACGTTTTGCTTAGGGTCTTTCAGGCGTCAATAACAAAAAAAAAGGCTGAAATAGCCTTTTTTAGTGAATTCCATGTCTCACAGTACATTTATTTTGTATTATTGTGTGATTTCATGTAGTGAGACATAATAGAACTTCAGACCAGACTAGGAGGAAAATAAGATATCAGAACTGGATTACAATGATCTACACACATTCGCAACGTTTCCTACACTTTAGACGAATACAAAAATTACCAACCATTTCCTGTGTTATTAACATAAATATACTGTTGAAAGCATGATGAATTTTCACAGCTTTTAAGTAATTAAAAACACATACACTATTCTCTACTTTTATTATTCCTGCATCGAATTCACTATCACTGTTGGTGGTGCAAACAGTGATAGTGGATTCGGTCCTACCCAAGAAGCAAGTCACAAACCCAACTAAAATATGCCTGTGGGGTTATGATAAGACAACAGTACGCTTTCAATGAAAAATGCCCGATTGATGGAGTTGACCAAGTTCCATCGTAGATTGATAATACGTTGCCACATATGTAATCGCTCCATACGTGACATTTCAGTGGCAATGAAGATCACGGTGGGTGGTACGTTATGCAAATGCAGGTGAACTGGGGCTGAACCTTCCAAGAAATGACCGGTTAAACCTGTAAATTTAACATAACATAACAGGACATCTCTGGAAAAGGACTGTTTGCTCAGAACGGAAATCGACATTGTATCAAATCACGACAACCCTTTGTGAAACTATTGAAAGTGCTGTTAGTACCAGAGCATTGAGCAAGACACCGCACGACATGGGAAACCACGGTCGAGCAGCCATCCCAAATCCGCTGATAACTTCTCATCCAGGAGTATCAGTACCTCCTGCATACGAAGGGGTATCAGTACCTCCACCACGCCAAAAAGCGTGGCGGAAGGAAAGTCCATCTTGGGCTGTAGACCCATGAAAAATTGTACTTTGGACTAACGAGTCGCGGTACACAGTCTATCACATGGATTATCGTTCCTCAGTGTAGCGGATGCCGGGAGAAAGGTATCTTACAAAGTGTATCGTCCCGAGAATGAAATTTCATGGAAGTTGCTTGATGGTACGGAGATGTTTTTTGTGATTCGGTTTAAAGGCCAATCGGTCGTTTTGGACAAAATCGTGAATTCTGAGCTCTATCTAGACGTCGTGAAGAATGATACACTACCATCTTTGTGGCAGTACTTCGGAAAAGGTCTATAACTCTTTCAGCAGGATAGCGCACCATGTTACACTATAAGGACAAAACCATGAATGCTGAGCTCTTCCTGGACATCCTGGACATCCTGGACAGTTGTGCACTACCAACGTTGTTCCAGTACTTTGGGGAAGGTACACACCTCTATTAGCTGGACAACGCACCATATCCTACTGTTGGTCTTCTTATAGTTTGGCTTGAGGATATAGGCTTCGAAAACGTGGACTATCTAGCTCAGAATCCTGACCTGAACACTATATGGAATATTTGGGACGATTAGGATCATTGGGTACGTGGAAGAAGAGATCGGCCAAGAAACATAGTTGAACTGGTCACTGCTACGAAGACCGAGCGACGGAACTGTGGACATTTACAAAAATAATAAATAAATGAAAAAAAATCGCGGAGAGTATTTCTCGAAGACTATTACATAGCCAACTATTTCGTGATAAACAGATGAAGGTACACGAAGTAAATTCTCCAACTCTAATTTATGTGTAAAGCCATCGTATGTTTGGCAAATTATGTACCCAACACAAAACATTGAAATATTTGGGCTATCTCCTTATGTATAGAAATTAGCGATGCTGCTGAAGTCGATAATTGATTTTCTATTACCGTCAGATGAGTAAAACGGAAGTTAAAATAATCCCTAAATGGAAGACATCTCAAGAGGTCGCACAACGAAACCTCATTACCCTCAACAGCATGATTCCAAATGATTTCCATTTAATTTCTTATGTTTTTATGATAACATATAAATGTTTATTTAACACTTCAATAAATGTATGATTACATGCACGCGAAAATTACAACTTCAGTTCTAGGAAGTAAAGTCCCTTCAGTAATGTTCCCGATTCGTATTTTCCCACACGGTTGTAGGTATGGAATGCGAATTTCGTGCAAGAAAAAGTAGGGAACACTTTTCGTGTGTTCGACAAAGGCAAAAGATGTGATAAAAATAGGGTGGCAATAAAAGTCCGGCATGGGAAAATCGGATAATAACCAAAAAAGTAGCAGCGAATTTTATTTGGAATGCTAAATTTGGCCAAGATTTTGATTAGGATGGAAAAAGAGAAGCAAAAACTGCGTTTGACTTCTATACATTGTTTTCATTTCTCTGATCTGCCATACAAATAATAGAGGTCACTGAAATAGTTGGATTCAATAAAAATAAAGGAAGCAAATAGTCTAAATGTATTTTCCGCACATTTGGGAACCCTTATAGCGCTGTAACAATGTGATCTGCGTTACGTTCTAGTTTTGGCATCTGCTGGTTGGTTTGTATTTAGTGGCGCTAAGGCCTGGCATGGCCAAATACTGCCAAATCTAATGTTTTCAAATTGACGAACAAAATTAAAAGGTAACCATAAGAAAGAGAACCAGCGATGTAAAAGGCCAAAAAAACAACAACGCACTGTAAAACTAAAACACCGCTACAAGATATCTTATGATCAAAACGTAACAAAAACAATATTAAAAGAGAACAAATTATGATTTTATATATACGGTTGAGTCATATTATTGTGACCACCAGCTAATATCCAGAATAACCGCCGTGTGCAGCGCGGACAGCAGCTAGACGGGCTGGGAGTGACTCAGTAAGATGCTGGAAGGTGTTCACAAGGATGTGGACCTATGCTGACTGAATTGCATCTGACAGCTGCTGGAGAGTGTGTGGTGGAGTACCACAGAGCGAACAATACGATCGAGGTGGTCCCACAGATGCTCAATTGGGTTTAAGTCTGGGAAATTAGTGAGCCAGGGAGGTACTTTGAAGTCTTCATCCTGATTTGTAACCACTCTTGGAGAATTCTAGCTGTGTGACACGTCATATTGTCATGCTGGAAGATCCCATCAGCACCAGGGAAGAAAATCACCATGTATGGGTGTACATGGTCAGCAAGGGTGGAATCATAACGAATTCGGTCTGTGGTGCCTTCCACAGGTATGTGTGGGCCTAGAGAATGCCACGAGAACATTCCCCAGACCATAACGCTGCCCTCACCAGCTTGTGTTCTTCCTGGAATGGTTGAATATTGTTTGTTCTCCGATGTTTCTCGCCTTATACGCCAACGTCCATCCGTTTGGTGAAGCAGAAAACGGGACTTATCGGAGAAGACAAACCTTTGCCAATCACGGCAGGTACAATTCCCATACAGCCGTGCGAATGTAAGCTTTTTCTGCCGATGCACCTTCTTTAGCATAGGTGCAGTGACCATCCGTCTGCATCAGAGCCCTATACGCAGCAGGGTTTGCTGAAATATCGTTTTAGACACACTTTCGGTAGCCCATTGGTTCGTTCGGCTAGGGATTTGCTCCACTGTAACATGTTAATCGTTCAGCTTTCACATCAATGGCACGTGGTGCTCTGCAGTTTCCACGTAGCTTATTCGAAATGGTGCCATTTCTTCAATTACGATAAACTTTACCCACAGCAGCACGCAAACAGTTCACAAACTGTGGTGCTTCAGAAATACTCCCACCCGTGGCCCGAAAGCCGAGAATTATCCCTTTTCGTAAATCTGATTAATCAGTTCTTTTATCCATGACAGCAACGAGTGTAATGTTTTCAGAATGCATACAGCGCACTTTATATAGCCCAAAAACCAGCTAACGACATGTGCCTTCTTTCATTGGCTACTCTCTGTTGACGTCAAAAGTAGGAGGTGGTCACAATAATGAGACTCGACTGTGTAAAAGGTTGTTGCAATCCGCAGATGACAGAGACATGAAAACACTCAACGAATCAGTATATACCACAGCGTTCTTATGAGATCTTGACTGGACGTGAAGAAGTGCAAGATACACAGCATGCATGTTCGCAGAAAATACCGTGGCTTCAGCTGGGATCGGCATAACAGAAACTTGATCAACACATACGGCAGCGGATCCGAAAAAGCCACCCATTTTAGAACCGTCAGTGTAAATCTGGATATAATCACCATTGAGTAAACGGTGCTCAGCGAAGAGCTGCTGGTGCACTGACTCAGGGGTCGAGCATTTATCATACTGTAGGATGTAAAGCTGGACGCAGACACCAAAGAGATTCCATGGAGGATCCTCAAAGCCCCCGGTTTCTCTACTCAGTGACAAGTAGATCTCATGTATCACGAGCTACGGCCAACATACATAGTTAGACCGTTGGAATGCACGACTGCCGGTTCTCAAATAAACAAGCATGCTGGGGATGAAAAGCTACACCGTATAACTGATGTTCTGGAAAAAATTGAAGTATCAAGTAAAGTTTAAGAGACAGTTGCAGACGGCATAAATCAAGCGATGGTTCGTTCGCATCAGCACAAGGGCATGGAATCGGGGATGTTCGAAAAGCTGCCGTATAAGACGCAGAGCTTGATGGCGAATAGTATCGAAGGGCCGGGGAACGAAACGGCGCGCAGAGCCATACACTATGGAAGTTGTAGGTTGCTGAGTTACACTGTATGAGAGAATTGTAAATACGGAATAAAAACATCCTGTCTGCACCCCACGAGATTTCCGAAAGAATTAAGTATCGACATAGCCCTCACGCAGGGAATCTTTAGCCGTCGGACGTGCGCACGAAATGTGAGCCCACGGTCGACGGCCAGAGCAAGAAACTTGGTCTCAGGCAAAACTGGAATGGCTGTACGTTCCAAATGGAGCTCTATGTCAGAATAAGGCCACGCCTCGGACATAAATGGATGCGCGCTGTCTTGTCGGTAGATAGAACGAAACCATTGCTGTTTGCGCCGCTTTAACGATCTGGTTAATCGCAGACTGCAACTGCCTTTCAATAAAATGCATGCTTGATGACGAACAGAGATGTGAAAGTCATCAACATAAACGGTTGCCAAAACCTCAGTAGGAGGATTTTTTAGTAAACAATTAATGCGAAAGATGAACAATATGACAGATAAAATGCAACCTTGAGGAACACCTTGGTCTTGGTGGAACGGTGCAGACAGCGTCGTATCCAGGCGCACCTGGAACTCACGATTTCGAAGAAAGCTTGCAATGAAAGTAGGAATATTTCTTCGTAAACAAAACTCGTGTAGGTCACGGAAAATACAGTGCCTCCATGCTCATTCATAAGCTTTTTCGATGTCAAAAAATTCAGAAACTAGGCGATGCCTACGCACAAACGCCGGACGCACATATATCTGAAGGCGCAGAAGATGATCATGAGATGAACGATGTCTGCGAAAGCTGCTTTGCAATGATGAAAACATATGTTTGCATTCTAAAAAATGAATCAAACGATAACTAAGCATTTGTTCAAACATTTTTCACAGACATCTAGTGAGTGCAATCGGACGATAACTAAAGGGAAACTTGGGGTCTTTGTGAGGCTTGGGAAAAGGCAGAACAAATGCTTTTCCCCAAAATTCCGGGAAACTGTGTTCCAACCAAATTCGGTTAAATAGGACTAGAAATTTCTCAAGAGACGACTGCGACAGATGACGAAGTTGTCATAGTGGGTGCCATCAGGCCCGACAGACGTGGCGCGGGACCGATGCAGAGCCATCCTCAATTCGACCATTGTGAATTGGGAGTTATAGTCACTGTTTCGAAACGGCGGAAAATAAATTTTTGGCGTTCCATTAGTGGTTCCACTTGCTTAAATGAGTTTGGATAAGCCCGATCACTCGAAACAGCAGCAAAAGCTTCAGATAAGCAATTTGCAATCTTCCCGACTTCAGCATATGTGCAGGCATTATTCTCCAGAATTGAAATCTGCTAGGAATCATAGTCATCCCGGTTCTTACGAATCTTTTCCCATGCACTTTTGGAATTGGCACGTGAATTGATGGATGAAACATGTTTTACACACGACTCCTCTTGCTCGTCGACGCACCAACTAAGCTTAGGATTTCGTTCATTTAAATGCAACGACATTCGCATCGGTTGGTCTAAACTTGCACTAGACATTATGTTGCGCTCTCCTAGCAGTTATGCATTCAGAGGTCCACCAAGGTTTGGGACTTCTTGGGAGCCTCGTCTTTGGAACTGAAAGATCAGCTGCTTGAATTTTACATATAATTTATAACATCGCTAACAGCTGCGTCGACTAGCTCCTGTGTCCCCATGACATCAGATATTACTGCGGACGATGTGAAGACCTCCCATCTGGCGCGTTCCATTTTTGATCTATGAGGACCCGAGGCAGAATGTGGCACACACACATTATAAGAAAGAACGATGGGAAAATGGTCACTGCCATGAAGGTCATTACACATCCAATGAGCAATCAGCAACAATCGTTGGCGATCCCAGGGTCAAGTCAATCGAACTAAATCTTAGTGTTTGCTCGTGGAAGTAAGTGTCAATACCGTTGTTTAGCAGGCACGAGGAGGTCAAGGGCAAAAGGGCCTTGATCCTTCGACCTCTTGTACCAATAATGACACTACCCCACAAAGGATTATGAGCATTGAAATCACCAATTAGAAGAACGGGTGAAGGCAGCAGATCAACTAAGATCTTAAGAACGGAAATACTTACGTTCTCATCCGACTGCAGGTAGACGCTACAAACAGTTACAAGCACGGGCACGGAAATACGAACCGCCAAGGCTTGCAAAGTGGTTGACAGAGTAACGGGAGTGACAGTAACAATGTGAGGGACAAGATTCGCAATCCCCCACATACAATGTCAACTGACGCATAGTTATTCTGGAATGCACTCCATCCTCCAACTGAAAGCAGGTCAGTTGGTTCAAGTTTTGTCTCTTCTAAACAAATGCATACCGGAGAGTATGACGAAAGTAAATGTTTCATATCATCAACTCTTGTCCGAAAACTTCGACAGTTCCACTGAATGGTTAAAAAGAAGTGTAAAAAACTTAAAGAAAAGGTTAAAAGAAACTGACACCTCAAACAGGGTCAGCGTCCATCTGTTCTGTTTGTAATGTTCCCACTAGATGTGGAGGTGGTCTATCTGGTGGCAATATGAGAGGGTATTTTGTCCCATGAGTTTTAAATAAATTCACCCGTTTTTACATTTTAGGCTCAGATTTTGGTGAAGCAGTGCCTTCTTCTCGTTGTCTTTTTTCTTTCCAGAATTAGCTGTCAGAGTTCCGGTGCTGGTGGTGTTAGTAGCACGCTTCGGCAAAATGGCAGGTGTTTCATTCAGACCTCTAGCACGTGACAAGAGTATTTTCATTCTAGCAGCACTACTATCATCTAGGGGGTAGGGACAGTTCACTGGGATCTGAACATCCGTTTGAACAGCGACTGTACTCTTGGCAACTACCACTGGTGCGTATGATCGCCGATCTGTCTGTACAGGAACGACCTCCCTTCTAGCTTCTGCATATCCTCAACGATCTTGATGCGCTGTATTTCTTTCTCTTCACTCCACTTCGGGCAGCCTTTGGATGATGCAGTGTGCGCTCCCTTGCAGTTAAAAATAATGCTCGGCATCAACGTGGCAACAGATTGTCTGTTGCTGGACATCGCCCATACCGAGCAGTGCACTGGAAGGAATGCTGGGAGTGACCATGGGCCTGGCATCTAAAATATCTTACAGGTCTAGGTATATACGGGAGCACCTCAAGACCGAGATACCATGCTTTGATGGATGTTGGCAGGATGGGGTGTCAAAGGTCAGAATGATACTGCGAGATGGGACAGACTCCCCATTTCGTCGATAGAGAATGCGCCGGATACCAATAACATGTTGATATTTCAATTCATCTCGAAATTCTTGGTCGCTGCACTCCATCAGTTCTCGAGAAGAGGCAACGCCTCAAGAAGAATTGAGGTAACCTTGGGGAGCACCCTTAACAGGAGTATCTGGAAGAGAAGTCGTATTCAAAAGCACATTGCCATTCCTGGGACTCGGCATCTCAACAAGAAGATCTCTTGTCTGAAGTTTTTTAAAGCTCTCCGGAGAGTTTGCAATAGACTGTAGAGTTTTGTTAATCCAAAAAGGACTCTTTGCACTTATAGCCGTAGAGGTTTCTAATGAATGAATTAAAAAGAAGCGTGCCGTGGAAGTATCTGGAACATGTTTTTTGGTAAAAATACAGGACCTTCCTCATTATGACGCTTTGACTTTGCTCCTTGGGAAACTTCATGGGAATACATTAATTATAATAAAACATTCGTCCGCCGACTACCCTGCCCACCACCGAGACCAACAGGGGAAAGCCGGAGGTCAACAAGCCCAAATGGACGCAGGACATGGCTTCAGGGTTGAGCGGCGTATATAGCAAGTTGATACAGCAGACATGCCCTGGGCAAGTACCTGGACTTTTCCATGTCTTGGTAACATCCCTTTGGAATGCCTACACTAACCCCGGACTCACCCTGTCGTACGCAACGACAAGCCGTTAGAATTCTCTTTAGGGTGAAGCAGGGGGGCAAAGAGGAATGTTGGTAGCTGTGGACAACTACAATTTGGCCTCCAGAAACCTTAGTCTCTAGCATCCACTTTTCCACCTAACGGGTCACCGCACACGGCAGACATGCAAGTAAGTCTAGCTAACTAGGACGGAAAAACAAATGAGAAACAAAATGGAGAATAAAGAAAATAGAACGATAAACTGAACTCCGGCGCTGGACCATAATCACAAGCTCAGCAACCTACAGCTGAGGCTGGTGCATGCCAAGATAACAACAAAAGCTAAAAAAGCAAATGGAAAAACATCATACAGTATAAGTCGGTTCGGGTCGTGGAGTCGCCCCTCCCCATTAGCCCTGCGGTGATGTAATCATTTAAAGACGAGAAGACAAGATTTTCCGTCACAAAATCAGCTCGGGGTATCAGGGCGCTACTCCCTAAATAACCGGAACCAGTTATCCCCAAACGGTGACATCTGGTGGAACCATGACATATCTATTTGTTTGCTGCATATCGTGTTCCGATCCAAAACGTCGTTCACTGTTCTAAGTTGGCAGTTCGGTTTCTCTGCGGGGTCCAAAAATATTGTAATATTGTAGGAGAACATCAGATGTACAGATGTAGCAGCAAAGCCACCATCATCTTGACTTCGACCTCTCATCCCCATTTGGTTGCTGTATTGAAGCACCTTCCATACTGTTCTCTAGAGAAGTTCCTGCTCTTGGAAATATTCTGGGTGACAGATGTATTTCATTAAAAGCCTATGTTCTGTGAGGAGTCGGTCATTCCAGCTTCACTAACAAGCAAAATCTGTTTTAGCCGCCCCGATGGCGCAGCGGCCAAAGCGATGACATCTGATCATTCGTCCGAAAGTGGTCCGGGTTCGAATCCCTGTGAGGCATGGATGTTGTGTGTGTCTTACGGCACGGGCTCTTTCCTTTCCCTGAAACCAATGACCCTAAATTAGGGACGGGCGACTGCCCATTGAGTTGCTCGCGGTGTTCGTTAAACTTCCCATCAATTGAAAAAAAGATCTTTTTATGGGAACAAAACGCAAAGAAGAAAAAAGGCTTATTTTATCCTGGTGAAAGTCACAATAAGCACGGCGAGTGTATTTATCGGAGCTGTTTCTTTTATGATTTAGTTACCAATGCAAATTTTCAAATATCTTATTCCCGTGATCTAACATAATTAAAGAATTTCGGATGTATTCCACTGAGTGTCACGTTCTCTTTTGGCAACAGACTGCATTCATTTCTTTTTTTACTGGTATTCTATTTTGTCGAATTTCACAGTTCTTCTTTACTTTTGATTTCAAATAATGATTATAGTTATCGCTTCCTTTTTCAAGACATCAGATTAAAGTTTACCCTAAAATCAGTCAATAGTGTCGATGAACTCCGGCGAAACTGTATTTAGGAAATCGGGCTGTCAGTCTCAAACAGTGTGTCTATGATACGTTATCATCTCCGTGACACGTGGCTCTGATTCGTATTCTGCGGATTTGATTGACTCCGAGTCCCATTCATTCCAGTTCTTTGATGTGATATCTAACAGTGCGAAGAGTAAAAATTCATATCGCGAAGTTCGCCTCCATTTTTCAGATTAGGTTTACTCGCAAACACGAAGACGGCCACCTTAAGAATCCATTCAGAAGATTACTTGAGCTCCTTCTTCGCTCTTTGATCACACCTTATCTTTTCTTTTTGTTAAGTTAGTTTCGAAAGACGTAAGGGTGTCATTTTGGAAAGCGGGAAGTTGGCGGCTTTTGGATGTCATTGGCAGGCCGGACTTGTATGGCGACAACAACGCCAAATAAAAGATGTGTTGATAGTTGATAAAGTACGCCGTTTGCCAAAGGCATTGGGATCTCCTGTCGAAAGGCACTCTTCGGTACTTTTCTCACTGTGTTCGCCATGTGAGGGAGGCTCAATCTGTCAACGGCACAATCTCTTTTCATTTCTATCCTTTTCATGACCCGCAGAGAAAAAAAGTAAAAAATCCACTGAGACACAAATGATGTTTCCTAAAGAAAGCTACATTAGTTTCTTTCAGTGAGTAAAAAATAATCCAAGTGATAAATAGCCACGTTTCTTTCCTTCTATATATTTGATACGGAAAAGATTTTTAGATCCAGTATAGTCTATTTTTTAATCTATTTTTAGATCAAGGATAGTCTATTTAAGATAGTCTAAAATTTCAGGCATACGAATTTCTGCATGTCGAAACCTCACACGCTTGTGATTTTGTTGTGTTTGAGTTTAATGAGAGATCTTGACACAATATTCCTTCTTACGAAAGTCACATAGTAAAAAATGTTTGTTTCATAAAGGTGAGCCCAGTCAAGATAATTTTCGCTTTCCTCGGAGCATATCGTTCTACTATGTATCATTTTTATATTGACATTGGCAAGTTGTAGGCTTTTCAGCATAATTTGCAGCCTTACTTGGGATCATTCTTCCCGCAACGGGAGTAAGGTAATTGTATTTCTTGCATAATCTCATATTTAAAAATTGCAAAAATTAAATTTTGCAATCCAACGTTTTAATGCAATAAAATTAATGGCATAGAATGTCATTTTTATGACATCGCATTACATGGCTGGCTGTGGGTACGATAACTTCAATGTTTCCGCCTTGGAGATCTCGTATGATTATCATAACCTGTATTCATTTACCTCCACCGAGACTTATACACTGCTGGCCACCCATGATGCAACACCAAGAAGGAAGCATCAGATTGGCCAGATATTCGCAGCATGCGTCGCCCGCGAGAGGACATGCAAACGATTAGCATTGCAGGGCATATGCAAATCATGTGCGCCCGGCACGCCACCGAGAAGCACTATTAGAAGGGTGCACAGAAGGCGGGGTGTAACTAGTGGAAGTGTTTTGTGCTGCCGGACCTGTGCTTGGGAAGCTAACTGTTGCCTCGTCGCAGAATACAGCAATCATTCCAGCACGTTTCGGAGTTCGACAGAGGACGAATAGTGGCTTATCGCGACAGCGGTTTATCGTACCGTGACATCGGCGCCCGTGTGGGACGGCATCCAGCCACATTGAGGCGAGTATATATTCGGTGGGTGCAGGAGGGACGGACGGACCGACGTGAGCGATTGCCGCGGCCGCGGCACACCACCGAACAAGAGGACCGACATGTTGTGCGTCGGACATTGACGGCTCGCACCGCCACATCACGAACGTTATCGCATTAATTAGGGTGTGTTGCGCAACAACTTGTGTCAGGACGTACCGTTCAATGTCGTCTGCAGGAGCGGGGACTTGTCGCACGGCGCCCATGCCTCCGATTACCAATGACGTTACACCACCAGCGATTGCGGCGGCAGTGGGTCGTTGAACGCTGCACCTGGACTACGGAATGGCATGACATTGTCTTCTCCGACGAATCCCGCTTCTGCCTGCAACACCGGGATGATCGGATCCACGTGCACCGCGGCGAGAGACTGTATGACGCCTACATTATGCATCGCCATAACGGTCCGTCGCCTGGCGTTATGGTTTGGGGCGCAATTGGATATGACACCCGCATCCCTCTGGTACGCATTGCCGGTATACTCAACAACACTATCTCCTACGTTTTGGAGCCTGTAGTCTTCCCTTATCTGCAGGACCTGCCAGAGGCCACGTTTCTACAGGACAATGCGCGCCCGCACGTGGCACGCATTGTGCAACAATTCTTCACGGCCCACCAGGTGTCACTGCTGTCGTGGCCCGCCTGTTCTCCAGATATGTCGCCCATCGAACACGTCTGATCGCTGATCGGCAACCGAGTGGCCCGGAAAGCAACACCCGCGGCTACACCTGATGAAGTGTGGTAATGTGTGCAAGCAGCCTGGACCGACATACCCCAAGCCAACATCCAAAGCCTCTTTCGTTTGATGCCACGGCGAGTAGCGGCCGTTATTGCCAGCCATGGGGGCCACACGAACTATTGATGTCTGCGTGTTCTGCAAGTCTCACGGCCCTGTAAGCTCAATCGTTTCATCTTTGCATCTGTTGTTATGCGTCCAGTAAATCTGGCTTTGCTATCTCGTGTCGTTCTTGGTGTTGCAATTTGGGTGGCCAGCAGTGTACATAACCTTACCATATTGGGGCGCAACAACGCGAGGAAGAAGACGGTTGCCCTCCAAGATGGTCATCGGGGAACGAAAATTCTTGTTCCGAGGGGCTTCAAAAGTAGAAATGTACAACGTGTGAATAAATTTCTGAAAATATTGACTCAAAAAGAAAGTTATAGTCTTCAATATTTTGTTTTTTAATTACTTTAGTTTGCCGCATACATTATTCTTTGCAACTAACCAGGAGGATCCCCCACATACTTGAAAGGAATTGTCCGAAATAACTTTGAGAGGTACATAAAACAATATGCGGATATACCTAACCTCCTTAACCTTTCCGAATTACGCCGTAAGGAAGAACAGCTGATTAGTTACTTGAGCTCTGTTGCAGAAAATCTCTCTAAGAGTGAACGAAGTTTTTCCTATTCTTATCCAGAAAGCATCTTCCTATTCTAATGTTCACATCTGGTACTTATTCGTTTTGAACTGGTTCGTTTTCAATTCTGCATTTATGCAGAGTGTCCTGTTATCCGCGTTTACAAGTTTCACGTTTTACTTGATATTTACAACCGTTGGCTTTTGGGTATTTCCCAGTTTTCATGTATTTAGTAAAACTATGGCAAAAAAGTGGAAGTGCAAATTTTGAAAGACAATAATATATTCCTATAATCATCCTATAATGGAGGTAATTTTGAAAGACAATTATACATTCCGCTGTCATCTTATAATGGAGGTATGATAAAGTAAAAACAGCGTAATGTTTGAGTGAAAATGGGGAACTTTTAAACTCTGGGGGGGGGGGGGGGGTAATTTAAATCCTCACTTCCCGGATAAGAAAAGCTTGTTGCAACCTTGCTCGGTACCCAACCATCGCATCGCACCTGAGACGACGAGTCGATTTCCTTGCCGATGCAGATTCCAGCATTACAACAAACGTGCACTAGGTTCGGGATGCATTTGAGTGGGTTAATGTCCAGGTTCCCAGTGAATAGGAGGAAAGACTGTTAGTCACACATAATAACTATGTCCGGGCCACCAGAAATCTTCTTTTCCAACTTTCGGCTCACGTAAAAGGAAAATATGAAGGAAGAGGTAAATACATATCAGTGGCGTATCTTGGGTCCGAGACCTGGGCAATCTCACCCGTCTCCCCCCGTCTCCCTCCCGCCCCCCCCCCCCCCCGTCCCCCCAGTACTGCTTTTTTTAATAGCGAAGTTAAATTTGTAATTGTTTGGTAATAGAAGTAACTTTTTTTCTAAATTTTAGGTACATGCCATTGCTATCATGATACCAAATAATTATCAGGATTAGGATTTGAACTGCTATTTGTACATGAACACCATTCTTCTTCTGAATACTTTATTTGTACATGAACTCTATTCTTCTTTCCTTTTGTGTGAACTTGAATGTTACATTTTCATAAACTGTTCCTTCCGAGTACTTTTTCATATTTAAAAAGAATGTTTTTTTCTACTGATAAAACAGCCAAGTTTTTCCAATGTGCATGTCCTTTTGTGGCTCTAAGATATATCTTGATTCTTTTTAATGCAGAAAAACTTCTTTCGGCAGTTGCAGTTGTTGATGGAAAGCTTAATATGAGGTCTGATAATTTGTACACCTCACTAAACACTATGTCCAATTTATTCAACTTTATGTAACACATAATGTCTCTCACTGATTTGTTTTTGTATTCATCAAGGGAATAAAACACCTTCAGTTCACTTTTTAGTCGAGCTGTATCAAATTTTGAAGCATAGAGTTCTTTAAGTTCTGACAGTAGATGTTCCGGGAAGCTTTCACAAAATTTATCAAAACAAATTTTGAAGATGACAATCCGATTTTTGGCGTAAATTTGACAAGGATGGTAAGTCAGATAATATTTGAAAACTTGAAATTTTTCATCATCCTGGAGTGGGACTCGAACCTGCGTCTCCCAGAAAACGCCTAGGTATGCTAACCACTACACCACCCAGAACGACCAAGTTTCAAGTTTCCGATCAATTTGAATTTAACCATCACAGGATCTTTCATGATTTATCAAAACAGTTCGAATGCAACAAAGTCACGAATTTAAGATATAATATCTCCGATTTTAATTCATTGACACTTCACAAAAACTGAAACAACCCGCGCGAAACAACTCTCGGGAAACACTCTTATGAACGAGAGTATGCGAGTGCCTAAGATATTCTAAGTTTTCTCTATTCTGAGCGAACCGTTTCCTAAAGCAATGGCCCATTCTCCTCTACCAGCTGATTCATGTTGTCATGGAAATGCTAGCAGGTGATGGTACAGAAGGTTTTCGCATCAGAACTGGGAAGACTCTGGAAGAGCTGCTTGCGTTCGTTGCTTTTCGCTCGCCAGACTGAGTCAAAGAAGCGACTCCGCACGCGTTTTTTTCGCAGCGAAAGCATCGACATATTTTAATACCGTTGATAATTAACTTTTGTTTGTGTATATTTAATTCAATTTTATTTGTGTATTCTCTGGACATCGCAGCTAGCTTAGCTAGCCTCGAATATACGAAACTGTTACATATAATCAAGCCTGTTTAAAGAACCACAGAAAACTGGGGAAAGAAACGGTAGTCGAAATGAGAAACACAATTCCGGTTTTGGCCTTCTGATGATACGACAAAACCTATCATCATAAGCACAACTAACGCAGAAAGATACTGATTACTGAGGGTAAGTCACGAACAAAATATTAAACATTTTCTTTCTTAAATAGCATGAACCAAACAGGAACCAATTCAAGAGTTCAGCCTTGGAGCGAAAACATACAAAGGAATAGACTATCGCATGATCAGCTTGGACCGTTGACTGGCAATGTGATTCCTCGTTCCTAACAAATTTTTCAAACATAGGCTGACAGTTAAAATGCTATATTCTTGGCTCTCCATCATTATTTGTTTATTTATTTACTGAAGAAACATATTGAATGTACTTTGAAATTTACCGCAGTATTTTTTTATGTTAATTAACGAAATTATAAAATAGTTGCTTCGTTTTGGATAAAAAATTCTTTTCACGAAATCGAAGGAAAACGGTATTTTCCATTTGACATTGTTATACATATATAGCAGGAATTTCATGCTATTCAGCGTTTTAAGTATCTAGAAAAGTAAAGAAAAATTTGATTCGTGAAAGAAATATGCCCAGTATGAATTTATACGTAAAGACTAATGATCAATATTCATTGTTCATTAGCCTGGTGCTGTCATTAAACATTAGGTTGTGATTATTTAACAAATTATAAATATATCAAGGACTTAATTTCACAGCTCTAAGCCTATACCTTAAATATGCGAAATGAGATGACTGATCGAAATTACATGAAGATGAAGAATTAGGATAAACAGTATTCCTTAAAAGGCAACTAACTGCTTTTCAATGCAAATAATTCCTTTGTAGCGGAAGAAAAAGGCACTTTCAGGTGAAAGGAAAAAACACTTCTATGAAGACTACTTTTTTCTACACGGAGTTATATTTCACTATGTTTTAAAAATATGCAGGTGTTTTACCGCTTTAATTAAGGGTTATTTTAAGACAAAGCAACAATTTTAAAAAAGTTATTTTTAACCCTTTAATTGGTTGGAACGAATTAACTCGGGGTTAGCAAAATAGGCTGATATCAGGTCCAACGAATGAATTCACTGTCTAAGAAATGGACCGAACGCGGCTCAAACGAGTGATCTTGCGCATTAGAGAGCGTTACATTCCCCTTAGCTTTGTTATTCAAAGTCGTCCTTTAGAGGGATGATTAACAGATCCTTTTCTAACTGATTGCCTGCTAAAGGTGCTATAACAATGGAAACAAAGCTAAGAAAGGACAGAGATGTTTGAGCCACTGGTTTATATCCATTAGCATGATATCCTCGCCAGGGAAACTAGCTATTCCATGAATCAGAAAATAAAGTACTGGAACAGAGAGAAAAAGAGAGAGAGAGAGAGAAAGAGAGACAGAGAGAGAGAGAGAGAGCTGGAATTCGCGCCTAGTGACAGGTTTGTAGTTGGTACTTCCCAGATGAGGAGAAAGGAATCGTTTTGCCGCAGCTTTTGTAAATCCAGACCGCTGTGAGAGCATTTCGGTTTCAGAAGCGGTGAAAAGCTTCTGCAGCATTTGGTCAGGATACATCGGCCGCAAAAAACAAGAAGACTATTCTATGAAGAAACGCGTCTTAAAATGGGACAAGTCTTTGAGAACGAAAATGTCTCTCAACACATATTGTTTGATTTCTGGAACGAAAAATTTCTTTCACAGAAAAACACTATTTTAAGGTAAAAAAAAAAGTTTTACGAAGGAAACCTTGCCTAAAACGTGACAGCTTTTTCATAAAGAATTTCTTCTTCATCTTAACAGAGAAACTGTTTTCTGAAGGAATTTTCTTCTTAAACTAAAACGGTGATTTTGTCTAAAGTATTAACTTTGCCAGGTATTTCCAAGCAAAAACACAAGCGCTGGGAAACTGCTGGCCACCAGCTCGCAGTGATGGGTCACTGCTGGCTGAAATCTGCCGCTCACGGCACGGTAGCAGTTCGTTGGTGGCAGCACCATCAGTTGGCGAGTCATTGATGGTCCTGCAGCATCGCAGTGAATTGTGCACCTCTAAGCAAGTGCCACTAGTGGCCCTTTGCTGACAACCAATGCAACCCAACAGCAGGTGGAAGCAACGGGACAGCGCATGCGCAGAAGCAACACTTGCTGTGTCTCTCATGGTACCAGTTAGTTGAAGGCGACGCTATCGCCATCGTGTTATTTTAGGGGATGTTAAGAAAAAAATCCATATGTAGGGAGGCGAATTAATTTCCTAATGAAATTCCACGTCGACGAAGATATCAGATTAATCAATAAAATACTAGATCACAGCCATGAAATACACCCACTTTATTCCCATGAATAACAATTCATGGAATGGAGTGGGTGAATAAGAAGAAAAAATTTCAAACCGCTTGAAACAAATGTCCTGGAAAAACATTAAAAAAACATCTGTTGGAGAAAAAAAGAATTATACGCGTACAAAATTTATTAATTATTTGAAAGAAAAAAAAAAAGCAACGCTATGTGGATATAATGTACTCTTCCATGGGTTGAATACACAAGAATGGAAGAAATTCGCTTCTAAAAATATCGAGAAGTAAAATAAAATATCTTTCCTCTTTAAAACAAATGTAGCTTCGGACAACGGAAAGGAAAGACACAACGCTAAAAGTATAACAGAATGTGACATGAACCCGGGCAAATATATATTAATTGAACAATCTCCTTTTAAGAAGACAAGGACAGTACAAAACTTTGTAAAGCGACTCTAAGTATGTACACTCCTTGAAAATGAGTGAAGTTCCCTTACGGTAAAAAAAACAAAACAAAAAACTATCGTTACGTTGAACAAATAAATTTATGAATTATATGAAACTGACTTTTATGAAATATACCTCGCAATGAAAGAGGAAACCATTCGATTACACATTCCGCGCAAAAGAGAGAGCTTCAAGCACACGCGAGTGCGTGGCAAATTAGTCCGGTCGGTAGAGAGCTCATCTCCCACGCAAATGGCCGTGGTTCGTATCCACCCAGATCCAAACGGGCGTTTTTCCGGTCTGTTGCGAAAATTTCTCCAGCGCAGTGCTGTACCCAAATTTTGTGAGGGTAGAAAAAAAGTTGATGCTTTGGGAAACTGCGGTTATTCTTGATTTTTTTTATGGTTACTACTGGGAAATTGGCTGACAAGATTCGGTAAGCCACGTCACGTGGTTGCCGGCTGCCACTACCGGCAAACTAGCGGACCACATTAGGCTAGCCATCATTTCTGGAACGTGTTTGCAGGGCCGCTCAAGGGCCACTTGTGGCAACTACTGCCTGTGATGGACAACTGATGGCGTTGTTGTGGTACATGACAACTGATGGGGTGCCAACTGTTGGCCTGAACTGCTGCCCTTCAGTTGGCCGCCCGGACATTTTATTGACGGTTCGACAGCGGCAACAAGACTTTTTTGCTGGGTTGTTTCTGATAAAAAGGAACACAGAGATTATAATGGCATCTTCTTTCTCAACAGAACAGCTGTTTTCACGAAGAAATCTTTCACCAAAATTCAATAATGGTTTTACAGAAAAAGATGTTTCGAAATTTTGTTACGGATGATATACACATTTTCTCTCGTAGTTTAATTCCCACAGAAATCTAACATTATAAAGACGCGTATATAACTGAATTCTAGCAGAAGCCTCAGAGGTTAACCTCAAATCATGGCTCTCAACCATTTCCGAAATCAATCCTGCCACCTGCGTAAAGTACGTTCCGATTCATTCCTTTCATTCGTTCCTAAATAAAAGGAATAAATCGGAGTCCCATGTTGGTCAAAAAGTATGGTAAATTACTTTTGCATAAGAATCCTTCCAACATTTTATTTTTAGAGAGAATTCTCTGTCAGTCGGGCAAACACTTCCTTTACTTTATATTGCGCAGGAACAGAGCATTAAGGAAAAATGAAATTCTAAAAAAATTTCTTTCATGGTATGAGAAATAGACAGCATATAATGGGTAAATTTTATTTAGAGTTTAAAGAATAAAATAACCAGCTAACACGATGCAAACGCATAAATTCAGAAGTGGAAACTTACTCTTCTCTGAGCGACGCGATAATGAATATCGTTTGCTGACAGCTAATGTTTTATGAGGTGTCACTTGAAGAAGAGAAATTGAACAGCCGGTGTCAGTGGAAGTGCATCGAAATAAGAGAATTTATCCTAACGTACGAGAAGAAATATGCAAAGGAATTCCTTTAAAATATTCCCTATGACCAAAGAAAAGGAGGAATAGCACAACTGATGTAAAAAACACAAATCAGATTTCCTATTCTGGGTACTTCTTTATTCAATGCACGTTTATGCATATCGATCGGGTTTCTTTTTAACATTTCATTCTCCGACTATACGGCAGGACTTATTAAAGGTAACCGGCTTGATATACGGTAGGACTTCTTGGTCAAGTTACTTTGGAGGACAGTATGTTCCTTAAAAATGCTGTGCTTAACTCATGAGTGGAGCGAAATCTTTTTTTGGCTTGTAAGTTATGCTTATACCTATCAAAGATTTGTCTTCTCTCCTTCATAATGATGCATCGTGCGTTTTCTTTTTCACAAGTCTTAAATTCAGCGTGCAAGCTTTAAATGTCTTTTTTTTTTTTTTTTTTTTTTGCCTTTTTTTTTGTTGGAGTGGCAGTCGATCGACAAATTTGACCGCAATACTCATGGATGTCAAACGATCAAACCACAATATCTTTAAAGGTAAATTTGATTAAACGAATTACACTGCTGTACATTGAAATTACCCCAAATACAAATATTAAGTCAAATGAGCCAAAATTAACCTGGGACATAGAATAACAGGTACATAATACACAATTTAATTTCCAAGGCGGTACATCAGTTGGATAGACCACAAGACAAAATCACGTGATACGGTGACAGCATTTCTTGTCTCACCGCGTGTTGAGAAATGCAATCAGACACACCGCGTGACGTGGAGTAATACAGCGCTCTAATGTTGTCCTGGGGTATCTGGAACCACGCGTTTCTTGATACCTGGTCCCGTAATTCAACTGCATTCCGGGAGGTCTGAGGAGACAAGCATCGTCCAATGCGGTCCCATACATGCTCGATTGGTGATAGATCTGAAGATCTCGGTGGGCATGGAATCATATGGACCACTAGTAGGCATGCTCAGAAAATACTAGCGTTGTGTGGCAGAGCGTTATCCTGCTGAAAAATGGAGTCCAGTATATTACTTAGAAATGGCCACAACATAGGATGAAAACAGTCGACGTGCTATCAGGCTGTCACTGTGCCCGTTATGTGTATTAGAGGTGACCCCTTTCATGACTAATGGCATCCCATAAGTGAATGCTTGGTTGGCGAGTAGTGTGTTGCTCGCAAACATGAGCTGGATCCATCTGTGGTTACGTCGTTTCCAGTCGCAGACTCGACGATTGTCGACGCCGAGGTAGAATCGAGGCTCATTGCTGAACACAACATAGTGCCATTCCTTTTGTCAAGGAGCTCTACTTCGACATCACTCCATCCGAGCTCGGTGATGCCCTGCAGTCAGTGGCAGCCAAGGCAGTGGGTGCCGGGAGCACAGTGCTGCCTTCGACGATTTTCATTTCAGCATGCGTGACGTAATGGGGATATCTATGTTTGCCGCTACACCCCGTCAAATGCTCTCTAGTGTAGCATGTGGATTGTCAATTGTATGGCAAATAGTATGCCAATGGATGCGTGCGTACTTCTGCCTGACAGCACCGGTCCCCCTACGGCGACTGGGGTGTCTTCTTGTAACCATTGTTGCAAACATCATCCACGTATATTGACATCAGGATGCACTAGGGCCGTGATTCATCGAACAGACCAACTAGCTACACGGAGGCCAATGATTCTTCCTCTCTCAAACGCGCCCAGCTGATGATGACGAGGTTGGTGATGAGGTCTACGGGGTATCTTTTGTCCGTGGATATACTATAGCAGAACTTAGCATTCCGCTGCTCTGTTCCGTGCGATCTGGAGCAAAGGGAATGACACTGACTTCGGCTGCCCGATTTTCAGTATGCAACTCATACGATTCGTTGGAAATATTTGCTCATTGAACATCACACGTATCAACTTGTATGTCGATACGCTGTCTTTTTCTGGTTGGGACACTATCAATATTAGGCAGTGTATTTGTTAATTTATTTATTTGTGGTAGTTTTATGACCATGCATAAGCATTTAGAGGTAGAAGGAATTAGTCATCTCTAATTTAAAACTTGTTTCAAGATGGAGATGGAAGCAAAGCAAAATTACCAAACAATAGCCGTGTCTTACTCAGTACCCCGATTTCCTCAGGTTTCGCTACCAAAAAATGACCCTTCTCATGTTATTCCCTTTCTCATGGGAATAACATGAGTATGTCCAGTCAATTTTCGCTACCGAAAATAGACCCGACATACTCATGTTATTCCCTTTCAAAGTCCAAAACTTGCCAAATTCATTTTAGTTCAAAATTTAACTGAACGTTTTTCCTGATCTCAGGAATCAATGCAGCCAAATGCAACACCAGTTACTACGAATAAAATTCGAAAAACAGGAGAGGTTAAAAATGTCGGGTTTCTCTGGTAGTAAGTGGTCAGAGGAGTAGGTTTCTGGTCATTCGCCCCATTAGCACACGAGGCCCGAGCACTGGACAAGAAAGGCACGGGTGGTTCTTTTGTCTTATGCCACTGGCTCTCCGCCTCTCTGGAAACAGTGGCCTGTATTTAGGAAGTGGAGATTATACAGCTGTTGAAACTGCTTAAACTTAAGGATTATTTTCAACCGCGAAAGGATTTTTTTGGAATTAGAGTTGAACTGAATGAATCCTATGCATTTACGTATAAAACCGAAGAAACTGATTTTGAGAAAAATAGTATATTATTTCCTTACAATGGTGTTGTCCAATAAATCAGGGGTTATCTTTAAATCATTATATCCTTTTAATTTCACAGTAACTGATGTTAAATTTGGTCACATTAGACACATTTTTAAGATCTGCAACTTTGTCTAATATAATTTTCAGTGAAATGGTATTGCGCTGTACCAGTGCCCATTTAAGAAAGGGGAGAAGGGCTGGGCAGTATTTTGGGGCGCCAGTATTAGTAGCATATCTAGAATTTTACTATGGGTGGGCGAACAAAAATTCCATTATGATGAGGAAGACATAAAAATATCCCAGCCATATTGAAGTGTGCATCTCATTGTTCATGGACGAATTAGAGTCAGGAAGAAAATTAAAAATTCATGGTTATAAATTGGTCACCAGTTCAATTCTGCTTTAACCCCCCCCTCCCGTCCCCCGTCCGCGATGGTTCAGCTTGTTGAAATTATATCGAATTAGAGGAGAAAATATTGTGACCCACACATCATGATTCAAACTAATTCTTAATGTATGAAGATTTCTCCTAGTTACTGATGTGTACAAAAAACCTTTGTGATGCTTTCGAAAAGTTTGAGGATGGACTGAGGGCGACTATACTTTTTGCGGGCTCCTTTAAAACAAGGAGAAAGAAATAGAAAAAGTTTTTCACAAGGCAGTTTCTTATCATTTTTGCTGTGCTATCTGCCAAAGAAAAGAAAAATGAAGAACACTGTCAATTCTTCAAGCATCCTTCATAAATCTGAGGCGCCTTGAAAATGCGGGGCCCGGGGCTGCAGCCCCTAGCCCCCCCCTCTTAAATGAGCTCTGCGCTGTACCTATGATTAGAAATATGCTATTTCGAAAATTTTAATACATACCTATATATCTTTCCCTTGTTCTTTTGTATAGAAGGAAGTTGTTTTCGTCAATAGCATTGGAATCATATCATTATTTTAAAATACAAATATATTGCTTTTCGAAAATAGCGGAAATTATTACGTGGAAAAGTGAAGAAGAAAAAACTTTGAATAACAGATCGTAATTATAAAGTTTTTTTGCGAAAGGAATTAATTACTCTTTCTGTTCTAAAGATGGCAACACCCTTCCAGTTTGGGTTTTCTACATCTATAAAGGATAAAAGCTAACTGAATCACGAAACAGAAAGCTAAGCGCATGTAGGTCAGTATTAAAGGTTTTAAAATAATGCATCACATCAGTCAAATAAAAACCTTAAAAGTGCAATAAAAAATTCAAAATACAATGTCATTGCCCTGTAACTTGGCAATTTTGTTACCAATGACTAAAATATTTTCTTACAGGTGGCAGTACGGTACAGACGAGCTTAATGACGTCACAGTGCAGTGTAAAGATGGCCGTCCCAATTGAGAAATGCACCAAACAAGAGCAACCTTCAGTCATTCGTTTTTTGAGTAGTGAAGGTGTGAAACCTATTGAAATTCATCGTCGAATGAAGTTGCAGTATATTAATGCAAGTCTGTTACTCCAGCACGTGCACGAATTGACTAGGAAGTTCCGAAACGATTTCGAAACGACAGATTCTACTGGACTGGGTCAGGCACAGAGTAGTGACACCAGATTCCATTACAGCAATTTAAGGCATCGTAATGGAAAATCGCCGAGTGACAACGAATGAAATAGCCGCACTTTTGAACATCAGTCATGGTTCAATGCACCACATTATCCATGATTTGCTCCAGTTCAACAAAGTGTCTGTAAGGTGGATGCCACGCCAGCTGTCTCCAGAATTGAAACAACGGCGTATTAATGCCTGTCAAGGATTGTTGCGGGCTTTGAAGCAGAAGATGATGGCTTCCTACAGAGAATTGCTACTGGAGTTCACCATCATCAGCCAGGAACCACGAGAGTGAGCAAGGAATGGCGCCATCCTTCCTCATCCAAAACCAAAGAACTTCTTCACGGAGCCAACTGCAGGGAAGGTTATGCTGACTCTCTTTTGGGATGAGCAAGCCGTAATTTTAGAGAACTACATGCCCAGGGGCAACTCTATAACCAGTGACACGTATACAGACCTTAGCAGGAATCATCTTCGACCTACCATCAAATCCAAACGACGTGAACTTCTGAGTACTGGCATCTTGTTGCAACATGACAACGCTTGACCGCATACTGCCCGTGCAACTGTTGCAACCACACAAGATCTGTACTTCGAGTGTCATCCACATCCGTCGTATTCACCAGACTTTGCTCCAAATGATTACCACATCTTTGAACACCTCAAAGATGTGATGCGAGGAAAGACTTTCAGGTTTAATGAAGAGATGCAGCAATAGGTGCATGAGTGGCTGCACACGCGGCAGAAATAATTTTTATTCACAGGAACCTATGCACTTTGTAAGCGATGGAGGATTTGTTTTCCACAAAATGGAGATTACATTGAAAAATGATACAGGTGTGTACCACGTTTGTTCAATGAATTGTGAGAACAAATTATTAGGAGAATTCGAATTCGTGCAGCTGTAGTCCAAAGTAATCGAGGTAGTTGCCTTCAATGCACGATCTTAAAAAACAAGAGTCACTCACAATACAAATTTAAATTCGTTGGCTGAATTTAAAGATTTTATTGTATATAAGAACTTTCGCGTTTCCTAGAACCCATCATCAGATACAGGAGAAGGAATAAGTTTAAATAAAGTGTTACGTGAACATAATATAGATATCAGATATGAATATGACATAATGTCACGCGGCATCAAATTGTCAAACGACGTGGCATGTATCATGAAATAAAGAAAATAAAGGAAATAGAATGCAGGTATACATAGAATACTGCATTGTAAAAATAAAGGAAGGTTAGTAGGTATAAATTGTGTTGTTCTCATCAGGAGCCACAACAAAGAGCACTACAGCAGAAATCGAGATTAAGTGATTTCGTCCTCAGTTTGCCTCGTATTCGGTACTGTAAATAGTTTCCAGATTGTAGGTACAGATACTGGAACATTGTCATTACAGCATAAATGTCTCTGAGTAGCAATTACAAGGCTCTCAGTGAACAGCAATGTAGAGACAGCACTAGGTGTTACGATGATGGAAGCATCATTCCAAATTGATAGTGCAGGCCATCGCAAACGAGTCGAGACAATGCAGAAATTTTTAAGTCCATTCTTTACGGCGTATTTATGTTCATTCAGTCTTGTTGCTAGTGTACGTTTTGTAGATCGTATATATTTACTATCAGGAGTGTCATCATCAATACTTTTAAGGGGATGCTGTAAACACCAAATTTGTTTAGCTTTGTTACCTGGTCTAGATCTTTTTTTAATTAACTGGAAAATGTTTGTAGTACATATTCCAAAATCCAGGTGAAAGTTTTTGCAAATGGCTTTGAGAACAGGTGTTATGGTTGGATAATAATCTATGGAACCTATATATCTACGAGGTTGTTGGTCCCTTTGGAGAGTAGTTGAGTTTTCTTGGTGGAGCTTCTTAAGAGCTTTTTTAATGATAAAGGTGGGGAATCCATGGTTTAGGGTGATGTTGAAAATTTTGTTAATTTCACATTTTCGTCTGCTGAAACTAGATGAATGCGTGATGGCTCTGCGTAGAAGGAAAGAGATTGAGGAGAGTTTATAGCTTTTTGGATGTGCTGAAGAAGCCGGGATCAACGTAGGTACCGAAGTGGGTTTCTTATATACAGAGTGTTGCAAAGTGCAAGTGACAGCATCTTGTTCAAGCATAAAATCCAGGAATGGCAATTTACCTTCACTTTCCAGTTCAATGGAGAATTTTATGGTCGGGATTTGGGATGATATGTGTTCAGCAAAAGTTCGTAGGTCAGCTGGTTCGTGATCCCAGAAGAGAAGTACATCATGAACATATCTTATGTAAAAGCACGGCGGTTGTTGATATTCTTGTAGCACTTTATTTTCTATGTGCTGTAATAGAATTTCCGCTAGAATCGGAGATAGTGGTGATCCCATTGGGGCGCCCTCAGTTTGGCGATAAATAATGTTGTCAAATTGAAAATATGATCTGTTTTGAACTAGTTTTAAGGCTGTAATGATGGATTGGATCGTTTTTGGTTCGTATTTTAGTTCAAGTAGTTTTATCTGAATGATGTCAGGAACAGTTTTAATCGGAACATTAGGGAACAAAGAAATGACATCGAGAGAAGCCATAATAAAGGTTGAGTTATTTGCATTAAAGGATTTGATCTTGTTAATAGGCACAGTACAAGCTATTAACAAGATCAAAATCCTTTAATGCAAATAACTCAACCTTTATTATGGCTTCTCTCGATGTCATTTCTTTGTTCCCTAATGTTCCGATTAAAACTGTTCACGACATCATTCAGATAAAACTACTTGAACTAAAATACGAACCAGAAACGATCCAATCCATCATTACAGCCTTAAAACTAGTTCAAAACAGATCATATTTTCAATTCGACAACATTATTTATCGCCAAACTGAGGGCGCCCCAATGGGATCACCACTATCTCCGATTCTAGCGGAAATTCTACTACAGCACACAGAAAATAAAGTGCTACAAGAATATCAACAACCTCCGTGCTTTTACATAAGATATGTTGATGATGTACTTCTCTTCTGGGATCACGAACCAGCTGACCTACGAACTTTTGCTGAACACTTATCATCCCAAATCCCGACCATAAAATTCTCCATTGAACTGGAAAGTGAAGGTAAATTGCCATTCCTGGATTTTATGCTTGAACGAGATGCTGTCACTTGCACTTTGCAACACTCTGCATATGGGAAACCCACTTCGGTACCAACGTTGATCCCGGCTTCTTCAGCACATCCAAAAAGCTATAAACTCTCCTCAATCTCTTTCCTTCTACGCAGAGCCATCACGCATTCATCTAGTTTCAGCAAACGAAAATGTGAAATTAACAACATTTTCAACATCACCCTAAACCATGGATTTCCCACTTTTATCATAAAAAGCTCTTAAGAAGCTCCACCAAGAAAACTCAACTACTCTCCAAAGGGACCAACAACCTCGTAGATATATAGGTTCCATAGATTATTATCCAACCATAACACCTGTTCTCAAAGCCATTTGCAGAAACTTTCACCTGGATTTTGGAATACGTACTACAAACATTTTCCAGTTAATTAAAAAAGATCTAGACCAGGTAACAAAGCTAAACAAATTTGGTGTTTACAGCATCCCCTTAAAAAGTATTGATGATGACACTCCAGATAGTAAATATATACGATCTACAAAACGTACACTAGCAACAAGACTGAATGAACATAAATACGCCGTAAAGAATGGACTTAAAAATTTCTGCATTGTCTCGACTCGTTTGCGATGGCCTGCACTATCCAATTTGGAATGATGCTTCCATCATCGTAACACCTAGTGCTGTCTCTACATTGCTGTTCACTGAGAGCCTTGTAATTGCTACTCAGAGACATTTATGCTGTAATGACAATGTTCCAGTATCTGTACCTACAATCTAGAAACTATTTACAGTACCGAATACGAGGCAAACTGAGGACGAAATCACTTAATCTCGATTTCTGCTGTAGTGCTCTTTGTTGTGGCTCCTGATGAGAACAACACAATTTATACCTACTAACCTTCCTTTATTTTTACAATGCAGTATTCTATGTATACCTGCATTCTATTTCCTTTATTTTCTTTATTTCATGATACATGCCACGTCGTTTGACAATTGATGCCACGTGACATTATGTCATATTCATATCTGATATCTATATTATGCTCACGTAACACTTTATTTAAATTTATTCCTTCTCCTGTATCTGATGATGGGTTCTAGGAAACGCGAAAGTTCTTATATACAATAAAATTTTAAATTCAACCAACGAATTTAAATTTGTATTGTGAGTGACTCTTGTTTTTTAAGATCGTGCATTGAAGGCAACTACCTCGATTACTTTGGAGAACAAATTATTTTAGGATTTCATTTGACTCCCACTTGTAAAAACAGCAGCATGAACCAGCTCGATAATACATAGGTATTTTCACTGTGTACTTCTCATGCTCCCCCCTCCCAAACAACAACAACAACAACAACACCTACCTCCTTCCTCACCAATTTCCGCAAGAAAAAGGAAATCTTAGAAATAAAACTTGTTCATAACTGCTACATAAATTATACATAATGTGACTCACATTCAAACCTACCCCTTTTCGAAATTTTTGTTCATTTAATTCGCTCTTTACAGTGGAAAGTTCAACTGCTGGCTCAATGTAAATGGCACGTGTGACACAGACAAGGATTGTTGCGGGCTTTGGAGCAGAAGATGATGGCTTCCTGTATATATATATATATATATATATCATCATCATCATCATTGTCAACCATTATCAATCCACTGCTGGACGAAGGTCTCCCCAAGTTTCCTCCACAACGGTCTGTCTTGTGCCAGTCTCCTCCATGTCACCCCTGCATACTTTCGAATTTCATCCACCCATCTCCCATGTGGTCTTCTTCTGGGTCTTTTCCTGCCCCTTGAAATCCAATCTAAATTTTCGGCTGTCCATCGATGATCTGTCCTTCTGGCAGTATGTCCAGCCCATTGCCATTTCAGGATTTAACTCTGATCATGATGTCTTCCACTCTTGTCATTTTTCGGATCCACGAGTTCCTCTTCTTATCTCTCCTGGTTACACCAAGTATGCACCTCTCCATGCTACTTTGAGTTGTCTGCAGCCTTTGTATGTCTCTTTTAGTTAAGGTTCACGTCTCTGCACCATACGTAAGCACTGGAAGGATGCATTGATCAAACACTTTTCTTTTAAGACATAATGGCATATTGCTCTTGAAAATTATGCTGTTTCTTCCAAAAGCTCTCCAGGCCAGTTTTGTACGCCGATTAATTTCTTCATCAATGTTACCCTCACTTGATATCTGCTGTCCAAGATAAACGTACGTGTCTGTTATCTCCAGCTTTTCTCCATCAATCGATAAATCTTCATTTCTTGTAAAAGCATTGAACATCACTTTTGTCTTCTGAAAGTTCATTTTTAATCCCACTTCTTTACTCTTGTCAGCAAGTTCCTGGATCATACTCTGCAGCTCTGATGGGGTAGGTGCAAAAATGACTACGTCATCAGTAAAACGAAGGAGGGTTAGATAATCTCCATTAATCTTTATCCCTTTGTTTTCCCAGCTCAGTGACTGAAAAACACCCTCCAATGTGGCATTAAAGAGCTTCGGAGATATGGTGTCACCTTGTCTCACTCCCTTTCCAATTTTTACGTGTGTTGTATTTTCAAACAGCCGAATCTTTGCACTTGCATTTTCATAGATGTTATTAATAATATTAATGTATGCATCTTTAATACCGCAGGTTTTCAGAGCCATTGTAACTGCTGATGGTTTCACCGAATCAAAGGCTTTTTCATAATCGATAAAAGCCATGCACAATGGAAGTTCATATTCCCTCGCTCTTTCAATTAGTTCTCTCAGCACGTGGATATGATCTATTGTGCTGTAGCCACTCCTGAATCCAGCTTGTTCTCTCGGTTGAGCCATGTCCAGTGTTACCTTCAAGCGGTGTGAAAGAACTTTAGTGAAGATTTTATAAACTACTGATAGGAGGCTGATAGGTCTGTAGTTTCCAAGATCCTCAATGTCACCTTTCTTATGTAGCAGGATCATTGTAGCGGTGTTCCAATCCTCAGGAATCTTTCCTTCATTAAGGCATCGAGTGAAAATTTGGGCGAGTACTGTTTCGATTTCTCCACTTGCTTCTTGTATGATGTCTACAGTAATTCCATCTTCTCCTGGAGCTTTTCCCCGCTTCATGTTCTTGATTGCATGTGCAACTTCTGCTGGAAGGACTGGAGGAACTCTGGTACTGGTATCTTTCATGATGTCTGGAGTGCATGTATCATCCCTTTCATATAATTTGGAGTAGAAATCTTTCACTCTTGTCAAAATTTCGCCTCTATTTCTTGTTACAGAACCATCTTCTTTTCTCAGTGCCATAATCTGTTTTCTTCCCTTACTGAGATGTCCCTTTGCTATCTTTAGGCTTTGGTTGTTTTCAATTGCTTTCCTCACTAGTTCACAGTTGAATTTTCTTACGTCTTCAGTGATACTTTTTCTTACTGTCTTGCATAGCTCTATATATCCCACTTTGGAAGTCACATCTTTTTTAGTTGTCCTCATCTCTCTTCTTTTTTGCATCAACATTTTCGTTTTTCCTGATAATTTATTTACATGCAACTTGTTCTTAGACCCAGCTAATTTTGTTGCTGTTTCCATAAGAGCTTTGGTTACTTTTCTGTTAACTTCAGAGATGTCCACTTCTTCCGATGTTAGGCCTTCTAAAGCAGAGAACCTGTTCTTCAGTTCCAACTTGAAGGTATTATGGTGTTTTTTAAGGTTGGCTATGTCAATAGATTTTGTTTGTCTTATGAGCTTGCCACGTTCAAGTTTAGTGTTGAGGTGCATCTTACATCTCACCAATCTATGGTCACTACCTGTGTTGAACTTGTTTAGCACACTGCAGTCTTCTATGAGGAATTTTTTGTTACACATAATAAAATCAATTTCACTTGTCGTCCCATTTGGATGTCTCCATGTCCATTTCCTGTGTGGCTTTTTCTTGAAGAAGGAGTTCAAGATGAAAAACCCTTCTGCCTCTGCAAACTCAACGAGAGTATTTCCACGCTGGTTTCTGTTGCCGTGACCGAATTTACCTACTGAAGTTTCATTCTGTTGCCGTTGCCCTATTTTTGCATTGAAATCTCCCATAATTATCTTCAAGTGCTGCTTACCTTTATTATTTAGATCACGAATTTCCTCATAAAATTCTTCAATTTCTTCTTCAGCATGACTTGTGGTGGGTGCATAAGTTTGAATAATCTGAGCCTGGTATCTTCTCGAGAGTTGGATAACGAGTCGTGCAGCTCTGTCAGAGGAACTTTCAACTTCTACAACTTTATCCTTCAGTTTCTTGTTTATTATAAATCCAACACCACTAGTTCTGCCAGTATCTGTCCCACGATAGTAGAAGAGATGTCCACTTTTCAGTTCAATGAGATCTTCTCCTTTTCTCCTTACCTCACTTAGCCCCACGATGTCCCACTTGATCCTTTGTAGTTCCTCTTCCAATTCAAGAAGCCTTGAATCAGAAGATAGGGAGCGTCCATTGTACGTAGCCAAGGTCAGCATCAGATGGCAGCCTAGTCCGGTCCTCCGGGGATTCTTAGCACCCTCTGCCTTCATGTCGCACTGGCCGCTGCCTTGGCCAGGTACATTCCAGCTGCCGGAGACTGAGGGCCAAGATTTAAGTTGTGGAGTCATTTTGGAGGGGTTTGGCCATAACTCACCACGCTGGCCAAGTGGGTTGGTGAGTGTGGGATAGAATTTCCTCTAATCCCGATGGTATAGTTATACCGCTATTGGCGGTCGTCAGAGCCCCTTTAGTGGGAACAGGATGCACCACGAGAAGGCGGGGTTGACATTTGTCAAGGAGAGGCTGTGATGGTACGCATCACCTGACCTTACATCCCATATATATATATATATATATATGGGATGTAAGGTCAGGTGATGTAAGGTCAGGGGATGCGTAACATCACAGCCTCTCCTTGACAAATGTCAACCCCGCCTTCTCGTGGTGCATCCTGTTCCCACTAAAGGGGCTCTGACGACCGCCCATAGCGGTATAACTATACCATCGGAATCAGAGGAAATGCTATCCCACACTCACCAACCCGCTTGGCCAGCGTCGTGAGTTATGGCCAAACCCTCCAAAATGATTCCACAACTTAAATCTTGGCCCTCAGTCTCCGGCAGCTGGAATGTACCTGGCCAAGGCAGCGGCCAGTGCGACATGAAGGCAGAGGGTGCTAAGAATCCCCGGAGGACCGGACTAGGCTGCCATCTGATGCTGACCTTGGCTACTTACAATGGACGCTCCCTATCTTCTGATTCAAGGCTTCTTGAATTGGAAGAGGAACTACAAAGGATCAAGTGGGACATCGTGGGGCTAAGTGAGGTAAGGAGAAAAGGAGAAGATCTCATCGAACTGAAAAGTGGACATCTCTTCTACTATCGTGGGACAGATACTGGCAGAACTAGTGGTGTTGGATTTATAATAAACAAGAAACTGAAGGACAAAGTTGTAGAAGTTGAAAGTTCCTCTGACAGAGCTGCACGACTTGTTATCCAACTCTCGAAAAGATACCAGGCTCAGATTATTCAAACTTATACACCCGCCACAAGTCATCCTGAAGAAGAAATTGAAGAATTTTATGAGGAAATTTGTCATCTAAATAATAAAGGTAAGCAGCATTTGAAGATAATTATGGGAGATTTCAATGCAAAAATAGGGCAACGGCAACAGAATGAAACTTCAGTAAGTAAATTCGGTCATGGCAACAGAAACCAGCGTGGAAATACTCTCGTTGAGTTTGCAGAGGCAGAAGGGTTTTTCATCTTGAACTCCTTTTTCAAGAAAAAGCCACACAGGAAATGGACATGGAGACATCCAAATGGGACGACAAGTGAAATTGATTTTATTATGTGTAACAAAAATTCCTCATAGAAGACTGCAGTGTGCTAAACAAGTTCAACACAGGTAGTGACCATAGATTGGTGAGATGTAAGATGCACCTCAACACTAAACTTGAACGTGGCAAGCTCATAGGACAAACAAAATTTATTGACATAACCAACCTTAAAAGACGCCATAATACCTTCAAGTTAGAACTGAAGAACAGGTTCTCTGCTTTAGAAGGCCTAACATCGGAAGAAGTGGACATCTCTGAAGTTAACAGAAAAGTAACCAAAGCTCTTATGGAAACAGCAACAAAATTAGCTGGGTCTAAGAACAAGTTGCATGTGAACAAATTATCAGGAAAAACCAAAATGTTGATGCAAAAAAGAAGAGAGATGAGGACAACTAAAGAAGATGTGACTTCCAAAGTGGAATATATAGAGCTATGCAAGACAGTAAGAAAAAGTATCACTGAAGACGTAAGGAAATTCAACTGTGAACTAGTGAGGAAAGCAATTGAAAACAACCAAAGCCTAAAGATAGCAAAGGGACATCTCAGTAAGGGAAGAAAACAGATTATGGCACTGAGAAAAGAAGATGGTTCTGTAACAAGAAATAGAGGCGAAATTTTGACAAGAGTGAAAGATTTCTACTCCAAATTATATGAAAGGGATGATATATGCACTCCAGACATCATGAAAGATACCAGTACCAGAGTTCCTCCAGTCCTTCCAGCAGAAGTTGCACATGCAATCAAGAACATGAAGCGAGGAAAAGCTCCAGGAGAAGATGGAATTACTGTAGACATCATACAAGAAGCAAGTGGAGAAATCGAAACAGTACTCGCCCAAATTTTCACTCGATGCCTTAATGAAGGAAATATTCCTGAGGATTGGAACACCGCTACAATGATCCTGCTACATAAGAAAGGTGACATTGAGGATCTCGGAAACTACAGACCTATCAGCCTCCTATCAGTAGTTTATAAAATCTTCACTAAAGTTCTTTCACACCGCTTGAAGGTAACACTGGACATGGCTCAACCGAGAGAACAAGCTGGATTCAGGAGTGGCTACAGCACAATAGATCATATCCACGTGCTGAGAGAACTAATTGAAAGAGCGAGGAATATGAACTTCCATTGTGCATGGCTTTTATCGATTATGAAAAAGCCTTTGATTCGGTGAAACCATCAGCAGTTACAATGGCTCTGAAAACCTGCGGTATTGAAGATGCATACATTAATATTATTAATAACATCTATGAAAATGCAAGTGCAAAGATTAGGCTGTTTGAAAATACAACACACGTAAAAATTGGGAAGGGAGTGAGACAAGGTGACACCATATCTCCGAAGCTCTTTAATGCCACATTGGAGGGTGTTTTTCAGTCACTGAGCTGGGAAAACAAGGGGATAAAGATTAATGGAGATTATCTAACCCACCTTCGTTTTGCTGATGACGTAGTCATTTTTCAACTACCCCATCAGAGCTGCAGAGTATGATCCAGGAACTTGCTGACAAGAGTAAAGAAGTGGGATTAAAAATGAACTTTCAGAAGACAAAAGTGATGTTCAATGCTTTTACAAGAAATGAAGATTTATCGATTGATGGAGAAAAGCTGGAGATAACAGACACGTACGTTTATCTTGGACAGCAGATATCAAGCGAGGGTCGCATTGATGAAGAAATTAATCGGCGTACAAAACTTGCCTGGAGAGCTTTTGGAAGAAACAGCATAATTTTCAAGAGCAATATGCCATTATGTCTTAAAAGAAAAGTGTTTGATCAATGCATCCTTCCAGTGCTTACGTATGGTGCGGAGACGTGGACCTTAACTAAAAGAGACATACAAAGGCTGCAGACAACTCAAAGTAGCATGGAGAGGTGCATACTTGGTGTAACCAGGAGAGATAAGAAGAGGAACTCGTGGATCCGAAAAATAACAAGAGTGGAAGACATCATGATCAGAGTTAAATCCCTGAAATGGCAATGGGCTGGACATACTGCCAGAAGGACAGATCATCGATGGACAGCCGAAATTTTAGATTGGATTCCAAGGGACAGGAAAAGACCCAGAAGAAGACCACATGGGAGATGGGTGGATGAAATTCGAAAGTATGCAGGGGTGACATGGAGGAGACTGGCACAAGACAGACCGTTGTGGAGGAAACGTGGGGAGACCTTCGTCCAGCAGTGGATTGATAATGGTTGACAATGATGATGATGATGATGATATATATATATATATATATATATTTATATATATATGCATGCACACAGTCGAGTCCCACTATTTTGACCACCTCCCACTTTTGATGTCAACAGCGCGTAGTCAATGAAAGAAGGCACGTGTTGTGAGCTGGCTTGGAGGGTATATAAGGGGTACTGTAGGCATTCTGAAAACATATCACTCGCTGCTGTCATCGGTAGAATGAGCAGTTTATCAGATTTACAAAAAGGGATGACTATCCGCATTCCGGCCAAGTGTGGCAGTATTTCTGAAACAGCGCAGTTTGTGAACTGTTCGCGTGCTGCTGTGGTTAAAGTGCATCATGATTGGAGAAATGGAAAAATTGCGAATAAGCGACGTGGAAATTGTGGAGCACCACGTGCCATTGATGTGAGAGGTGAACCTCAGCTGCGAAGGTGCGTGAGGGCCGATCGACACGCTACAGTGGAGCAACTCACTAGCCGGATGAACCAGGGCGGTACCGGAAGTATGTCTAAAACGACAGTTCAGCGAACCCTGCTGCGTATGGGGCTCCAATGTAGACGGATGGTCACTGCACTTATGCTAATGACTCCCTACTGTGGTAAGTTCCTCCGCACCAGAGTTTCCACGAGATGCCTAGTCAAAATGCATTTTTTTAGTTTGGTCAATGTTACAAAATCTGCCACCTATATCATTATATCCCGCATCGCCATATTATTTAACTCACCGGCAGTAAGGACTATACTGAAATGCTTCAAAAAGCGCAGTTCTCCATTTGCTAAGTAACTCTCGTTTGTGAAATCCAAATTTTTCAGATTTACTTACAGATAAAGCATCTCTTAAAAGTCACAACCTTCAGTTATATGCGTTTAAATCAAAATGAAAAGACCAAAGATGTTTTGAAAATAGCGCACTATATTTTCTGAAATCTGAAACGATGAACTTCTGTGTAAAAAAAAATTCTACTTGTACACATAAAGCATTAGTTTTATTCTTTGAAATGGAAACAGTTAAGATCAACGGAAAACTGGAATCTAATATACTTATGGTAAGAAAATGTTATGGTGTTTTGATGTTTCTTCGTAGTTCTGGGAATTAGGTCATCAGCCAAGGCACCTTGTTTAATTACATAATGGATTTCAAGTTCCGAAGCCTTTTCATCAGACATTAGCTTCGAAGTGAAAGAGTCGTTGCGTTGATGAAAGCATAAAGCGACTTCATTATCTGAACACTGTCCGCCAGAAACTTTGAATGCTAGAACAATTTTCATTGTCCTTGAGAACAGTTAATCACACATTTATTTGACGGGGGTTAACGTCAATAATCATCGGACATAAATCTCTCCGACAACTGTGATAATCAAACAGCTTTTCAATACTTTAAAATATATTTTTCATTTTATTACATTTACGTTAATTAATCCTTGAGACCAAAACGCTGAACTGTCTTTTTAGATATTTCCAGTACATCTTATAAAGATGTTTGAAAGCCAAGTACAAGTTTTGTAATGAGAATCTTAAGCTGATATGAATATTCAAACCTAATTGGAACTACCATGTTCGTGAAACTGAATGAAATAGAGCAATTGGATATGTAGGAAATTTATGTCTTGTTCAAAACACAAACTCATACAATCGGCCGTAGGAAAAATTTGCTTTGTCGACTTAGCAGTCTTCGGATACAACAAAATTAAATAAAAGCTGTTTTGGTAAAACTTTAAGTCATAAGGATAACACAAAAAAGCACTAAACAACTACGATACTAATGCGAATGAGTAAAGTGAGAAAGTCAACAGTACCACAGTTTGCTGAAGTGATTCTACAGTTGGTATGAAAGTTTCAAATGAAGATGATTATCCACGCAGTCGAGCCCAGTTGTCGATTAATTGCGGTCACAGTTTGAGCTTCTTTCGATAGCAAAGAGTTCACAAAGGTGATTTCATTTCAGTCACATGAAAAACATGTTTTTAGAATATTTCACAAGATTTTAAGTGCCATTTCTCCCTGAAGTATTTCTATACGAATATTTTTAAACCGTTCAAATAAAAACTTTTTCACACTGCGCAGAAAAAAAAATTGCCATTTTGAATCTTCTATCTTCTGTTCTTGTTGTTCAGATGCAACTGGAAAGAAGTCCTTTCAATTAACTGACAACGCGGTTAACAAGTTTTATTTCATATACACTGGGCTCGAATTCAAAGGAAAATTTATAAATTCCTCATAATTCAAAGTATTTCTGAGATAATTTAATGAAATTTAGTAAAAACATTTATCAGAGCATTGCTTATGTAACTGAAGCAGAAGAAAACCATAATCTTACAATTTTTGCATATGTTCACATCAAAATCTTGAAATTTACATGACAGACCAGTTCATGGAGCAATATTTAAAATATTTTGCTTAAGATATGTGGTATATTAGCAGGGAGTATAATCAAGCCTGACAGCCGAGCAGCTACGACTCAAGCAACGACTCGTCATATTGTTTATAAAGATTCTGATGACGTCTTGAGGGATTGATAGCCGCTCTTCAGTTATTGTTCTTATGGGTTCTTGAAGTGCTCTGGCAGAGTATGGAGAGCTCCAATGTGCCCCCCTAGAGCATATATGGGAACACATACTCAATGGGAGTGAGGTCAGAGGATGTGGGTGGTCACTCCATTCGGCGAATATCTTCCTCTTCAAGAAAATCATCAACTAAATTGGTTCGATGACATTGCGTATTACTGTTCGTAAGAATAAATCTAAACAGATGGCTCCTGTGAGTCGCTTGACATATTAATTCAGGAGCTCATCTCTGTACCTCAGGATAGTACCAGAGCGACCCTGAAAGGTGGGAAATATCCATGCGCCATTTTTTTTTGTGATTCCTTCCCACACCATCACGCAACCTCCACCGGAGTGGTTGCTTTTACTGATGTTAGAGGGACTGTCGTGTGTCTCTGGTTCTCTCCAGGTAAGAATATGGTACCAATTACTACTTTAGCTGAATCGCGATTCATTTGTGAAAAGAACGCTCTCCATGAATGAAATACGGGATTACACCATTGTACAATACAAATTTTGAAAGTTTATTGGTGTAAATATAACATGGATGTTAAGTCAGACAATATCCGAAAACTTGAAAATATCGTCGTCCTGTAGCGGAAATCGAACCACCGTCTCCCGGATAGCGCCCGAGTATCGAAAACTTGAAACTTGGGCGTTCTGGGTGGAGTAGTAGTTAGCATACTCGGGCGCTATCTGAGAGACGCGGGTTCGATTCCGGCTCCAGGATGACGAAATTTTGAAGTTTTCAGATATTATCTGACTTAAATCCATGTCATATTTACACCAATAAATGGATTCCCATCTTCCAAATTTGTATGGAACACTCTGCAACTGGTCTGGACTCAAAGTGTGATGTTAGCCACTCCAAGTTAAAACGATCTCCTCGGAGAGCGTAAATTACAGAGGCATAGATAACTGGTCTCCTTAAATAAAGGCATTGTTCATGGTCTTTTACAGAGAGTATGACTGGAAACGCTCGTTTCTGCAACCGCTGCAAGAATCAAAGAAAGTTGCCCAGTGGACATCTCTATGTTCCGTCTGGCAGTTTGACTCACCTGCAGCAGTTGTGGCTGTGGGGTGGCCTTGTCCTGATCAACGATGGGTATCTCCTGTCTTTTGAAACTGTCTCCAACAACCCTGATATGACATTTTGTGGAACATTCAATCTTCTGGAAACTTCTGTTTCCGCCCCGGTGGCGAAGTGGTCTGAACGCTGGCTCATTCGCCTGCGTCCGAGGTAGGTTCGGGTTCGAATCCGGATAAGGTATGGATGTTGTGTTTGTCTTACGGCACTGATTCTCTCTTTTCCCTGGAATCAGTGGCCTTAAATTAGGGACGGGCGACTGCTCATAGCTCATTGAATTGCTTACGGTAGTCCATAAAACCCCAAATAAAAAAACATAAAACGAAACCTTCGTCTTGTACTACCTTCCTTCATTCCTACCAATTGCTCTCTATCGCTGAAAATCATCCATACGATTTCTTCGTGACATAATAAGCTCGACGTGCTCCTGAAGTAAAAACAAAGTTGCCCAGAACAGCTACAAGATGAGAGTAGACTCATGCGTCTTTTTAACGCAATCACGACTTGTATATTCCCGCTTAGCTGTGGCAAAAGTAAATAAGGGATGGTCATCCTCGCAGCGAAAGTTTCATGTTCGCCAATTTTCAGCGCACGTTTTTACATGTATCAGCAGCTGTGTACGTTTTTTTTGTATATTATCCTTAAATTCTGAGCACTTGTGTATGAATACTTTCAACAATTTACACTGCAGCTATTCGATACAGCGCGGCATCAGCCTCGAAACTATTTCATGAAGTGTAAACAACTGTATACCTAAAAGAAAATATGAGGTTACTTACAGAGTAGAAAAGTTTTGTTAGTCGTATAAATGGAATCGACACTTTAACAAGAAAACTGGTTAAAGGCGTGCTAGCAAAATACGCCTTAAACAGCTTTCATTTAAAGGTAATGCTTATTATTTCGTACGGCAGTCTAAGCTTTCATATATCAGTATCATTTCCAGGAAGTCCACTATAAAATGAAAGTCTAATTGCACTGCACCGATCGGACTGTGTCTCTCCAGGATACCGCACAACAGATACTGTTCATATTTTTTATGCGAACTCGTTATGTGTGCTATCGAACCTGCATTATAGAAAGGTTATCACTACTACTGCAGGGTTCTTATTTCTCTGACAAGTGGGCTTTTTGTAAGAAAGTCGAACGATGCACACAAGGAAAAAACATGCAAATTCGTGAAGCTTCATATCTGTTTTTAGAGGTGTTTAACACATTGTGACAGCGGTAGGAATAAGATCTACTGATGTTGCAAATGTACCCAAGAACATTTTGTGGCATATTCTTCCGACAGCAGCGTTAGTTGATAGTTTTCCTTTTAAACGAAATACAAGTACAAAATCGTTACTATCTGCTGTGAAAACAATTTTACCTCCTCCAAAGCCAGCATTGGTTAGAGCAAATACCCATTACGAACATTAACATCCCTTGAAAAATCACGAGGAAATACGTACGCAATGGAAATGATGCATTTCATTAGAAAAGTTTATGAAAGAAAAAGGAATTATTAACACACACTGTTTTCAGTTGACTCGCGTATAATCCAGCCCCTCTCTCCCTTTTCTACAGGAAACATTGTTTTTTGTTTTGTTTTTAATTTTCCGCTTCAACATGTTTGTAGAGAAAATCGACTGTAAAAACCTTTTCTCGATGTTGATCTGTTAGAAGAATTGGTGGAACCAGCAACTGCCATAGTAAATGAAGAAGCCCAAAAATCTCGTACGACATCCATAGGATTTTACTAATACCTGTTATGTGAGGTCAAATGAAACGTAACGGTGAAATGAAACTTTTGTCATGCCGAGAATCTCGGATTATCTTTTGAAATCAGAGTTTTATTTTGATTCATTTCATCATATATAGTAATACAGGCATTTTGACGTGGACCAGGAACATCAAACAGAGGTCATCGCTCTTTCCACGTTTTATAAGTGAATCACGGACAAATTCTCATTGGCCGCCACCAGGAACCGAACCTCATTTTATGACAATGAGTGTTACTTATTAATCATTCGCCTTCTAATTATTTGTTCTGTTGCTGCTTACCATTTTTGGTGAATTCCCAGCATTGCGCGGGGCTCCAAGAAGCAACTTGCCAAATTGGCTTGGCAGTTAGTGTGTTAGTCTGGAGGAATTCGAGGCTGCTGTCAGAGTCCCTCGTTTGCCCTGGAAACAGGCTTTATAAATTATGGGATCCAGCTGCAGTCAATTCTAGCATTATTGACACTTTACTACAGTAGCTGGATTCCTTCCTGCAGGATATTTTGGAAGTTTGACGTCCTGTCACAGTACAGGAGTGCCTGAAACTGATTTGAGTTTTTGAGGAACGTCTCATCAAAACAGAGTCTTCACAGAACAATCCATTACCTCAGGTTCAAGAATACCGCCAACCCAGGCTGGTCCAAGAACCTAATCATCAAAGACAGAGTTATCAGCAGCTAATGCAGAACTTTCCACCACATGGACAATTTTTCAATCAGCACAGACAGGCTGCTTATCATTCTAGAGTGGATAATTTCTATCAGCAGACTAGATATGTGCCGCCGCATCGGCGTGCACCAGATGTGCGACATCCTGACTTTTCATCTGTGAATCAGAATAGCAGACAAGTTTCTGGTCCCCTAAATAATTATTACCCGGTGGACCAACTATATTCTAAACACCATGCAGAGAGCCAGAGAAGGCCTAATGACCCTGATACTGCCTCTACTGCACGTTATCACAACTGAGCACGCGCTGGTGCTTCTGAAAATAACTTTCAGGATCGACCAAGACAACATGCTAATTACGTTCAACCAACTTTAAACTTCCGCAGGAGGTTGATGGGTTGAGTTTATCTCCTTCCATCTCTGAAGACCTCAAACATTTGTTCTTAACCATTGAAGACCCGCTATCTATCTTTTTGGATAATACCACTTGATCTAGCCTGATATTCTTATCACTTTAGATCAAGTGGTAGTATCCAAAAAGATAGATTCCGATTCTGAAATTTCTGCATTAAATTATGGTTTCTGTGCTGCTACCTTTCCAAATGCTTGTGTCGATCCCTCCCAGCAATGTCTGCAAGGTGCCGACAACGACGTGTTTTCAATCTCTGGTTCAGTCCATTTACCTGTCAAGATTGGCAAACTTCAACTGTCTCATACATTTCTCTTGATCCAAGGTTTACCCGTTATTTGGCGTCTGACGTGGATTTTATTAAAATATTTAAACTTACGCTTGATTTTAAGCATGGGCTAATCCGAATGCCTGAGGTTAGTCCTCCCACCCCAGAAGAGCCTATTGATTTTTCTCCAGTCTTTGCGAGCGAGAGATTGTTACCTGAGCACAAAAGCCAAATTGGTCATGTTTTAAACAGCCGACCAGGGTTATTTTTGGACAAACCAGGGTTCACACAGGTGGTGTATCACACCATTGATACAGAGGGGGTTAGTTCCATAGCATGTAAGCCTTGTCCATGTCGAAATCAGAAAAAAGCTGAGTTTCAAAAGCAAATTCAGGACATGCCCCATTCGGGGATTATGAAAGAATCACTTAGTCCTTTGGCAGCACCTGCTTTTTATTTTTCTAAGGAACAACCTGGAGCGTATCGCTTTGTGGTAGATTACCGGAAGGTGAGTTCTGTGACTAAAGCTATCAATTACCCGTCACCCATAATAATCGATATTCTCCTAGATTTGTCATAAACAAGCTGGTTAACAACTTTGGACTAGCTAGCGGCTATTGGCAGGTCGCTGTCCACCCTGATTCAAAGGAGAAAACTGGATTTTTTATCCCGTTTTGAGCGTATGAATCCCTGAGAATACTTTTTGGGTAGGCATATGCGCCAGTAACTTTCCAGCGCCTTATGGACTCAATCTGGGCCTAATACCTATGTTTATCTGGACGACATTATTATTTCCTCTGAGACTTTTGAAGAGCATCTGTCTTTGTTGGACCAAGTTTTTGAACTTTTACATAATGCGGGTTTGACAATGAAACCTGCCAAATGTCCCATTTGACGGGACAAACTGGTATATCTGGGACATAAAATTACTCCCAGTGGACTTCTAACTGATGACTCAAAGGTCAAGCCAATTTCTGAATTGCACAGGCCTAAGTCAGCAAAAGAGTTGTCTCGATTCTTGGGCATGGCTGGGTGGTATCAACAGTACTTTCCGGTGTGCGCTACTCTGTGCGAACCCTTATATGATTTGAAGCGAAAAATAGACACTTTGTTTGGTTCACTGACCCAGAGACTGCTTTTACTACTCTGAAACATGCTCTAGTCTCACCACTCGTGTTAGCCTTTCCTAACCATGCAGAAATGTTTGATATTTACACTGATGCTTCAGGTGTTGGCCTGGGTGCTGTATTATCTCAGCGAGGGCATCCCATTGCATATGCCTCTCGAACTCTTAACAAAGCATAACGTAATTACTCTGCTACTGAGCGAGAATGCTTACCTATTTTGCTTGCAGTTACAAAATTTAAATGACACCTCAATTACTTAACTGTCAATGTCATCACGGATCATTCGGCACTACAGTACTTAAATACTGCCAGAAATCTTTCCAGTAAACTTCTCAAGTGAACACTTAAATTTCAAGAGTTGAATGTCCAAATTCAGTATCGACCTGGCAAGTCTAACCAACTGCCGGACGCTGTCCGGTCAGTTCTGGTGGCCAGGAGGATACTGAACCTCCCTCCTTATTTCTAATCTCTGAAATCACTTCAAGGGAGCAGATAATGTCTGAGCTGCCGAATGATCAAGATTTTGGGGACAGTTATAATTTTTTGCTCGCTGGTTATTTTGCTCACAATGAACCCGCTTTAGCGGGTCGTAGTGGGAATTATGAGGTCATCGATGGTATTTTGTATTACAAAAAAATTGTGAATTCGAGAGCTGAGTATCGCCCTTCGATATCTCAGTCTCTCCGCATGGCTCTGTTTCATGAGTTTTATGACATTCCCCTTGCCGGCCACTTAGGCTTACGAAAAACTCGTGCTAAACTTAGAGACGTAGCCTACTAGCCGAGCATGTACAGTAGTATACTCGCATACCTTCGCTCTTGCGACTACTGTCAGAAGTATAATTATGATAACAAACGACCGGCTGGTCACCTTATTTCCAGTTCGAGTACTTGTGTTTTTGAAACTATTATATGTCTATAGATTTATTGGGTCCTTTTCCATTACTAACTAAAACTATGTCTCGTTATATTTTAGTTGTTACAGATAACTTTTCTGAATGGGTGAAAACATTCACCATTAAAGCAGCTGCTGCTGATGTAATATATGACATTCTGATGACATAATATTTTTACTCGTTTTGGCTGTCCCTGTACCGTAGTCTCGGACCCGGGTTCAGTTCATCTCAGAGTTATTTGAGCGAATGTGTGCGAGGCTCCAGATTGATTAAACAAAAAATTCGTCAGCCCATTTCACTCTCAAGCTAATCCGGCTGAGCGTATTAATCGAACTTTATTATAAAGATGATCTCAACTTTCATTGGCAATAATCATGAGCGTTGAAATGAGCATGTTGAATTGGTTTGCTTTGCCCTTCGCTCATCTTTTCATGATTCAACGCGGCTTACGCCCGCTGAACATTTTATCAGGCGTAAGATTCGCACACCATTTGAAAATTTTACTGGCATTGTGGATGAAATTAGCCAGCGACCAACACCTGAGTCTGTAAAAGAAAATGGCAGAAAAGGCACAAGGTGCTATGATTCGAACTCAGTTAAATCAAGCTCGACACTATTATGCAAAAAGGAGAGAACCAGATTTCGCAGTTGGGGATGTGCTGTTAGAAACGCATTTTCAATTTTCTGTTGCACATACGTTTGTGAGAAAATTTGCACCCTTATATGAAGGCTCCTTTGAATTGGTAGAATTGTACAATAATAATGTGGTATTAAAGAAGCCAGATGGCTTCCTACAGTCTGTCCATGTGCAGCAATGTAGAAAATTCTATGTTAGAGATGTTGCTGCAAATATAGACCCCAAGCCTTGTAGGAATCCTCAGGCAGAGAGTGGGACCCCTTCATAGGCTTCTGCTGTTCATGAAATTATTGACTCCACCCCAGTCCTGTTCGATAATCCACCTTCGTCTAAGCAAGTGTTTCCTTTCACTTCTTTCTGAGCTTCTCATTCTGACATTCTACCATTCCCTAGTGGTGCTCCAATCATTTCTACTCCTACGTATCCTGCCTTTTCGAGACATGAGGAATCACTTTCAAGTACTTCCAGTTCCTTTTGGTATTCTCGTCATGTGCAACGTGGTTCATTTTCATCTGCTTCTCACAAATCAATTACTCCTTTTACTTCTTCCTGAATGGTGCCAACGTTTGGTCCACTGTCTAAGACACTAAAAACGCAAATCCATAACATTTCATCTTCTTCAGATAGCTCTCTCTCTCTCTCTCTCTCTCTCTCCTGTGGCCAAGAGGGCTGTACCTCTTGTTGACACTGATTTATCAGATACCATAACTGAGGTTGTTCAGTCCCTAAGTCAGGACATCGCTGCTTCTGTTCGCATTGAGCAGTTACCTACTCCACAAACGTTTAGTCAGCCTACAGCAGGATAAAAGCGTCCTGTTTCATAAACTGTATTCTCAGGATTTAGCAAGCGTCCACCGCCTGAATTTTCCTCTCCTGTTACGCGCATTGCAGTTTCGTCTATCAGTTCACAATCCCAACGAAGAGTATAGCCATTGTATCAACTTGGATTCCGTCCCTGGAATCTCCGTTCAGGACAGACGGAATCAAGAATCAATTCATGCATCGACTATTCTTCATCGTCAACGGAAGCGTCCGTCTTCCTCCACGCCGCGTTTTCGCCCACCAAAGAAACGGCCTGATCTACACTGCTGGCCACCCAAAATGCGACACCAAGAAGGACACGAGATAACCAAGCCAGATTTACTGGAAACATAACAACAGATACAAAGATGAAACGATTGAGCTTATGGGCCCGTGTGACTTGCGGAACACGCAGACATCAATAGTTCGTGTGACCCCGTGGCTGGAAATAACGGCCGCTACACGCCGCGGCATCGAACGGAAGAGGCTTTGGATGTGTGCTTGTGTTATGTCGGTTCAAGCTGCTTCCAGACGTTGCCGTAGTTCATCAGGCGTAGCCGCGGGTGATGCTTTCCGGGCCATTCGGTTGCCGATCAGCGACCAGACGTGTTCGATGGTGACATATCGGAAGAACAGGCGGGCCACGGCAGCAGTGACACCTGATGGGCCGTGAAGAATGTTGCACGATGCGTGCCACGTGCGGACGCTCATTGTCCTGTTGAAACGTGGCCGCTGGGAGGTCCTGCAGGTAAGGGAGGACTACAGGCTCCAAAACGTCGGAGATGTAGCGGTGGCTGTTGAGTGTACCGGCGATGCGTACCAGAAGGGTGCTGGTGTAATATCCAATTGCGCCCCAAACCATAACGCCAGGCGACGGACCGGTATGGCGATGCATATTCTCTCGCCGCGGTGCCGCCACACGCGGATCCGACCAACGTGGTGTTGTAGGCAGAAGCGGGATTCGTCGGAGAAGACAATGTCTTGCCATTCCGTAGTCCAGGTGCGGCTTCAACGGCCCAATGCCGCCTCACTCGCCGGTGGTGTAACGTCAATGGTAATCGGAGCAACGGGCGCCGTGCGATAAGTCGCCGCTCCTGCAGACGACGTTGAACGGTACGTCCTGACACAGGTTGTTGCGCAACACACCCTAATTCCTGCGCTAACATTCGTGATGTGGCGGTGCGAGCCGTCAATGCTCGCCCCACAACATGCCTATCCTCTCGTTCGGTGGTATGCCGCGGCTGCGGCAATCACTCACGTTGGTCCGTCCGTCCCTCCTGTATCCACCGAATCCATACTTTCCTCACTGTGGCTGGATGTTGTCGCACACCGGCGCCGATGTCTCGGTACGATAAACCGCTGTCGTGATAAGCCTCTATTCGTCCTCTGTCGAACTCCGAAACGTGCTATAATGACTGCCGTATTCTGCAAAGAGGCATCAGGAAGCTTCCCACGCACAGGTATGGCAGCACAACACACTTCCACTACTTACACCCCGCCTTCTGTGCACCCTTCTTAGAGGCTTCTCAGTGGCGTGCCGGGTGCACATGATTTGCATGTGCCCTGTAATGCTAATCGTTTGCATGCCCTCTCACGGGCGACGCATGCTGCGAATTTCAGGCCAATTTTATGCTTCCTACTTGGTGTTACATTTTGGGTGGCCAGCAGTGTACATTTTTCTCCGATTTCTGGGTTGTCTCCAAGTCAGCCTGAAGCCTTCTTGAGTCGGGCTGATCATCTCGCTTTTTCCGGTCAACTTGCCTTGTCAACAAGGAAACCTGGCTCATCCGTACAATCCAGTGATGCTTCTCGACGTCAGCCTTTAAAACGTGAAGCTTCGAGTTAACCGTTCTTGCCCAGGCAACCATTGAAGCGTATTTCTATGCAATTTTTTTCGCCACTAAATTTTTAATTGTTCAAAATTTTTTCTTGCAAACACCCCTAAGCGTTGCAATTTTCAGTTTTTTTAAGTGGCGTTAAGTTATTACAATTGACTTTCTCCATCCCCAGGAACTTTTGCTGCATAGAGCGTTGTTCTATAAAAAGATTATTTACTTGGAGAATATTCTAATATTTATTTGGAACAATTCCTAATATTTACTTGGAACAATTCCTAATATTTATTTGGAACAATTCCTAATAAGAGAATTTCTGACTTGCTATAAAGGAATTTTCTGTGCTAGTGCTCAGACGTTTTCGCACTGCAATAGCGCTCATCAATTATTACTTTTTACTGCCAACGTTGCAAAATTGCGATAACTTGACAAATGCCTTGTGGTCTCCTCGTCAGCCAGCTAAGTTTTCCCACTGTCATAGAAACTGTGTAAAAATGTATTTGTACACGCAAAGTTAAAAGCTCTAAGTTTTTATTTTTTATTTTGGTGTGGCGCCACACAATTTTTATTTCAAGTTAAATTGTGCTAATATGCTTGCCAATTTATATTGTAAATGTTGTCTTTCCGGCATGAGTTTGATATCAGCCATTACCTTTCTGCTGCTTAAATCCCATGGTAATGGTCTTCCAGGGTTTTCCCCTATCCCGTCAAAATTGACGTGAGAATGCATGGGATTAATTTCGCAGTCGGTCCTGGACGCCAAAAGGTTTTGTGTTGTTACATGATTAACCTTTTTTGTGTTTGACACTTGTTATGTTGTTTTTTTTCCTGCAAAGGGCAGTTTTTTTGTCAACAAACTAAAATTTAAGAAACACCTTTGTGTCCAAGTGTTCTTTGTTCAGCTAACTTTGTTTGAATGTCTTATGTCTTGAGAAGCTATCAGGTGTTGAGGACTGATGTGTTATTAACCTAAACACTTAAGCTTTCATAGTTCTTTTTCTGCATAATGCAGTTTTTAACTACTTATGACACTTCATGCATTTGTGGTCCCCAATGTCTAGTTTTCACTTGACGTGCCTTTAGATTGTTTCTTACGTAAACGTTGTCTTGATGTGTTTCAAATAAATTTGATCGCAGGTAACACGCTGTTCGTTGGGTTACAAAAAAGAGTTTGCACAACTTTCACTTCTAAATACAGTATGTTGCTCTACTTTGGTCTGATATTGTAGTACTTCGCATGAATATTTTATGCTAAAATCCAGTACGGTACTTTTAAGATATTGATCGGTCCATGTAATGCTTTTGCTACGAAAATTGGTGATGCATTGAAATGTGTTTCTTCAAAATGTTCTCAGCAACGTATGTCAATGCAATTTTAGATATTGAAGTTATGTAAGTATATATCGTAATTCTGTGTTAGTATGTCTATACGATATTTTCGATGTTTAGAGGATTTGTGTACGGACATGAAATCAGCTGCTAGCAATTGTTCGACGGATGTTTAGACGTTTAGTGCGTCATTTTGTACGTTCTTATCTGAATCATTGATGATGAATGACCAGATTATGTTTCGGATGAGAGGCTTCTACAAAACTGATAGGTTCTTGGCTATAGAAAAAACACCAAAGAAAAAAAAAGTGTTCTTTGCTTCGAAAAAAAGAAAAATTAAGAGGAAGAGGATGTGACGTATACTCTAATTTAACTTTCATTTTTTGTTCGTTTTCCATGTAAATTTGAGCTCGTTCTCTTTATCACCTTCCAACCTTAACGCAATATCTTCTCACTCACACGAATACGGTTGGCAACACTTGAGTCTGTGAGGGTGACGTATGCTTATTGGAATAAGAACAAGACGAGAGATATAATGAATAAGCAGCAGCTGTGTGTATGTTGTAGTTGCTCTAGTATCACGCTGTATAAAGTTATGTGATTTCTTCTAAAGTTGCTGGACCGATAAAAGAAAAGTTTACGTATGTGATTCTGCTTTCTGTATATGTTTCATCTGGCCCTAAAAGCCTTAATTTAAAGTAAGCTATCAGGTGCAACTTACATTTACCTTTAGTTCAGCATTTCTTCAACCAAATATTTGGAACTTAGCATAACAACAAATGTCGCATAACGTATTATAAAAGGGTTACGTTATAATCTTCCAATACTACGCGAACATCCTTGCAACAAAAAATACTATTTTGCGTACATGAAAGAAAATATATTTTGGGACTCTGCCAGTTTTGATGGAATTTCCGGGAGAAGACCTCTATGACTGGTGACTGTCACTGAGAGAAGTGGCAACAATTACCAGTGGTTATTTTTGGAAAACTCCAAAGCCTTCTCAGCAATGGAATCGGTTTCTTCCATGGCAACAACTCGCTGCATGTGGCATATCAAACTAGAAATCTGATGGAACAGTTTACGATGAGATGTTCTGCAAGTTCCTCTATTAATCATGTAACTCGCACCTAGAAATTATCGACTGTTTACGCTGCTGGAAAATCACATAAAAGGACGTCACTTCACCATAGATCTTCATGAAAGAACTTCCTTTCATGAAAGTAGCATTGTTATGAAGATAGCAATCTAGCAGAGGAGACAAGGACTTTATGCGGAGGAAGTAAACAAACTCAAGACATGTAGAAAAAAATGTCTGAATGTCTTTGGTGATTATCTCGAAACCCATTGCTTAAATAGGTACTTAAGTTTGAACGACATAAATCTTCAGGCAAACTAATACAACATACAGGCCTTATAACCTTTTTCGTCACTGTGTCTATTTGTATGCCACCATGAAACGAAGAATGATAACACTATAATACCGCAATTATCAAAGACGAATTACATCCATGTTCCGCGCGTGACTCAAAACAAATAAAATAAATATCCTACCAACATAAACTGAGTATGTGCAGCGATTCATCAATAGGAAATTATTCATGCAACAGTTATCGAATAGAAACTCGTGCCAACGGTCTGAGAGATGAAAAAGTCATTAAAGAATGATCTTTCACCACTTGAAGCTGCTTGATAAAATATATGTAAAAACCTGAATAACAAAGATACAAAAAGGAAGAGAAACCCATCTGCTAACGGAGAGTTTGGAGCTATAAAGCTCATCTGTTTATGTATCTTAAGTCTTAAAAATAAGGTCTAATAAATCATTTTCTTCAGCATTGTCTCAAAATTAAAATCGGTAGAATTTATAGCTACGAAGGTGGCTCACGCAAGTTTTAAATGCTACAAATTCTACAAATGTATATATGCATATATACACTGAAGATCAATTGAATTAGAGATACCTGTCTAGTAACGTGTAGCACCACCTTTCTTCCTGATGACGGCGGCGATTCGTCTCGGCTTGGACTCGTAAAGACACCAAAAGCGTTGGGAAGCCATACGGATCCACAACCCCTGAACAAGCTCCCACAGTTCATGAAGGTTCGATGGTTTGATGGAGGGGGTCAGAGCCTCGATTATCTCTCTCGATGGCATCCGAAATGTGCTCAGTGGGATTGAAGTCAGGTGACCTAGCTGGCCAAGGAAGCGAGGTCACGTCGGTGGAGGGTTCATCCAACCATTCAGATACAATTCGGGAGCGATGGCACGGTGCATTGTCTTGTTGCAGGATGAGGTCACCAGTGGGATGCTGAAGACGCACAAACGGGAGCAAATGGTCGTCCAGGATATCCCGGTAACGTTGACCTGTGAGGGACGATGTCACACGTACCAGGGGTTCCATTTCAGTCCACGTAAACAGTCCCCAGACGAGAATGCCACCCCCACCAGCTTGAAAAGTACCCTGCTGGCAAGAAGGATCCATCGCTTCATGTGGTTTGCGCCGTACTCGTATCCTGTCATCCGCATGTACCAACGTGAATCTCGACTCATCAGTCCAGGCAACATTTTCCCACATGTCAATGGTCCAGTGGCGATGTTCCCGCGCCCATACAAATCTTTGCAGCCTGTGGTGTGCGGTCAGCAGCGGTACCCTCGTGGGACGATGGCTTCTATACCCGATAGCGAGGAGATGATTTTGGATGGTGTGGCTGCTTACACGTTTTAGTGCATCAGTGTTAAATTGCCGAGTGATTTCTTGCACGGTGGCCAGTCTATTCACTGCTGTTACAGTGCGAGCTAGCCGACGATGATCCCCCTCATCCACACGCTGCTGTCCACGGGAGTTGGCCCTTGCAGGGATGGTTTTACCGGATTCGATGTACTCACGGTGCACCCGTGACACAGTGGCTCGTGAAAATCCCAGTGCCTGCACAACTTCCGAGGTGGAGCGAGCCATTCGTCGAGCCCTGACAATTTTCCCACGATCAAATGCGCTTAGATCCTTCGTCTTACCCATACTGCGTCCGACTCTTACTGATTCCCGTCGCATCACTCCTTATGCTGACGGATCCGCCCACAGCGTCACATTTGCATAACGCCAGCTGTCTCTAATTCAATTGCTCTTCAGTGTATATATTCCGCCACCATAAACTGAGAATGTTCAGCGATTCATCAATACGAGATTACTCACGCAGCAGTTATCGAATAGAAACTCGTACCAACGGTCTGAGAGATGAAAAAGTCATGAAAGAATGATCTTTCACCACCTGAAGCTGCTTGATAAAATATATGCAAAAAACTGAATAACAAAGATACAAAAGGTAAGAGAAAACCATCCGCTAACGGAGAGTTTGGAGCTATAAAGGTCATCCGTTTATGTATCTTAAATCAGGTGTTAAAAATAAGGTCTAATAAATCATTTTCTTCGGGCATTGTCTCAAAACTAAAATCGGTAGAATTTTTAGCTACGAAGGTGGCTCACGCAAGTTTTAAATGCTACAAATTCTACAAATGTATATGTGCATGTGTATATACTCTTCAGATTTTGAGAAATATGCAGCGGCTAGATAAAATATGTTACGTAAGAATCAAACTTCAACTTTTTTTGTGGAAAGTAACCGATAGATTTTTATTACTAAAAGTGAACGAAATTTCAACGCAGTAATTTCAATACTTATTTGGTGTTAGCGGTGCTTTTGAAGTATTGTTTGTTCTTCAAATGCTCAGGAGTTCCGAACTTTCATAGCAGTTACGCATGTTAACCAAGAAGTAAGAACATTTCATTCAATTTATTCATTTATTTATCTATTCAAGACGTTTTATTTCCTCACGCTCAAATCTCATACCTCAAATTCATTTTAAAGATATATCACCTTAGAAAAGTTAAACAACTTGAAGATTTTTCAGGAACCCTTTGCGCTCTCACAAGTTTCTATCATCACTGAAAAAATATTTTGCAGGTAAGACCGAATAATTAACAAGTTTATTTCGGGAGTGCGCATTAACAAAATCCAAGAGGCGCTAGCTCTTCTACCTAAAGTTTGCTCTTCTTCATCATTCAGGGTTTAAGTAATGCAAGTTAAGATTCTTATATCCAGTACACCGAGCATTCTTACGGCACTTTTACAATTAAAAACTTTACACGTTTAAAGACCATTTTCTGACTGTTGTAATGAAAACAAGCGTCTTCAACGACGAGAAATGTGCTACAATTTCAGAGACAGCTATCCGTTGGGAGTAGATATATGATTGTGGCTGTTTAATAGAGTTGACGTCATTATTTGCTGGTCGATAAGATATTAAAGATGCAGAAACAAGCATTACGGCACTGCAGCAAACATTTTGATTCTCAAATAAATTCCGAAAGATGAAGCAGAAAGAGAAGTTATCTTGCATAAAGCTGATAAAATTTATCAGGCATCTTTCTTGTCTTAACCGGTCGCTTATTTTAACACACTGTTTTAAGAAAGCATGAATGCCAAAGTTTTTCATTGTCTTTAGTTGAAATGAAGAAAGAATGTAACTGAAACAAAAGTTAAACTTTGTTTTTTGAATCCGAATATTGCATTTAAATATTATTTGATTATGTGCAAATTACGGAGAGGAAATATTTCCATTTATATGCTTCACGGCATACTGTGCATTTCTAATGTGATATACTGTGTTCAAAAATAGGGTATTTGTAATATAATGTACTGTGTTAGAAAGACGTTTCTTTTATTTAGGGCTAGCAATCCAAGAGATAGACAACAAACTGAACCATACACCAAACAAATAACCCACGTTACTGCATTCAAATTCAATTTAGTATCAGTAGGAGAAACTGGAAGACAACAGAAATTTTCCGATCGCATATTTCACCATTTCTTCTTCTTTTTTAAAGACTTTTGTTAGCATTGAAAGCCAACAGGCGTTCTGAAACATTTAGTAAAGGTTTACTTGATGTAAAAAAACTTGACGAGCAATTAGTTTCTCAGACGATAGTTTTTTGTTGTGTAAAGTGCGAGAAGCACAACAATACTTACATTGTGAATGGAATACGGGATTACACCATACAATACAAATTTTGAAGATGGCAATCCGTTTTTTGGTGTAAATATGACATGGATGGTAAGTCAGATAATATCCGAAAGAAAATTTCGTCGTCCTGGAGCGGGAATCGAATCCGCGTCTAACAGATAGCTCCCGGGTAACTTTAGGTAGAAGAGCATACCCGGGCGCTCTCTGGGAGACGCGGTATATGGACTATCTGGGAGACCCGGATACCTGGTAACTTTAGGCAGAGGAGCCTACCCGGGTGCTATCTGAAAGACGCGGATTCGATTCCTGCTCCAGGACGACCAAATTTTCAAGTTTTCGGATATTATCCGACTTACCATCCTTGTCATATTTACACCAAAATACGGATTGCCATCTTCAAATACTTACATTGTTGCTGCAGGTTGAATTGTTTTTATTTTGAAAATAAGGTCCAATTCGAACCGAATAGTTTCTGTGAATTACTCTTAGAGTTGAAAATATCTTCTGAAGATGGAAAATATTTACATAAAACCTCATCCGCGGCTGTCTTGTCGACGTACAAAAATGCTTATTGGTCTTGTGAGAAAGAAGAAGCGTGGTAAAGAACTTGACGTAAAAGCGCTAAATTGAGTTTTAATTTACGATTCCCTCGAGGTTCGATGGCAGTTTTCTGACATACAGCTGAAACCTTAAATAAAAGCAATGATTCAAAGCAAGAGGGGTAATGTTATCAAAGAGAGTTGCAGATTTAGAGATATCACAATAACCAATGCCGGGATGGATAAAAGGAGGAAAATAAGGAAGCAAAAAGAAGATTTACCACTGTTGGCGTTTTAAAGAAATGTTAGAGAAAAAAATGGTTAGGATGTAAAGTGAGTTAATAGATAAATATAAAAATTGCTATAATATAAATTTTATGGGGCGTTTGAGTAGGAGAAGAAATGTGAAAAAAAGGAATTACGCAGTTACGAGGTGGAACGTCAATTCCAAGATGATGACCCGGATATGAAGTTCCTCAGCTTTCAGTGAAGATCCCTGTAGAAGAACGGTTCTGGATAGATTTCATAGCATATCCTTGCAGTTGTTGGTAATTCCTGCACGACTGAAAATTCATGGGCTTTGAAGAAAAATAAAGGAGCTTTGGGAGATTTTGGAAGCGCTTACCGGAGATTTTTGTAGCGAGATTTAGCGAGATTTAACGAATTTTAAAAAGGGCTATCCAGCAAAATGGATTTAGTTCCAGAGATGCAGCCTTCTAATATATGGAGATCTAAAATAAAAGCTATAGGAGAAGGCCAAAACAGGGAGTTTATATTTAGTATATTTATAAAATTGGGGAATTGGGGAGTATATTAAACAGGAGAATTTTCTCGGAAGATTTCAGAACGTGACCGTTTGACACTCCCTCAGTTATTGCTTTTCGTTGTGTTTGGTAGTATCGATGATCGGACGATAATTTGTCCCTTGGGGGGGGGAATAATCCTATTGTTATTAGGACTATGTATAAGTCCCAGCACTCAACGTTACGGGTTATAAAAGCGAAACCGTTGAGTTGAGTTTTTTTTTGTCAGAATCTTGTACTGTGGGAGTAAAGTGGCATGACACCTGTTGACGGAGAACCCACGCGTGTGGTTACTTGAGATAGGACATGGCAACCGACAAGTCAACTTAGTGTCTGTTCATGTTTAATCTAGGGAAACCCGCTTTTTTGTCAGAATCTTGTACTGTGGGAGTAAAGTGGCATGGCACCTGTTGACAGATAATCCCACACGTGTATTTACTTGAGATAGGACATGGCAACCGACAAGTCAACTTAGTGTCTGTTCATGTTTAATCTAGGGAAACCCGCTTTTTTTGTCAGAATCTTGTACTGTGGGAGTAAAGTGGCATGGCACCTGTTGACAGATAACCCACACGTGTGGTTACTTGAGATAGGACATGGTAACCGACAAGTCAACTTAGTGTCTGTTCATGTTTAATCTAGGAAAACCCGCTTTTTTGTCAGAATCTTGTACTGTGGGAGGTTAGTGGCACGGCACCTGTTGACAGAGAATCCACACGTGTGGTTACTTGAGATAGGACATGGCAACCGACAAGTCAACTTAGTGTCTGTTCATGTTTAATCTAGGAAAACCCGCTTTTTTGTCAGAATCTTGTACTGTGGGAGGTTAGTGGCACGGCACCTGTTGACAGAGAATCCACACGTGTGGTTACTTGAGATAGGACATGGTAACCGACAAGTCAACTTACTTTCTGTTCATGTTTAATCTAGGGAAACCCGTGCAGAATCACTAAGCATATTTTTTCGACATACCACGAGAAATCTATAGGAGCAAGCCGGTATCGTGAGTGGTTTATGGAGTTCAGAAGTGACAATAGCAGCGTAGAGGACAAACAACCTAGCGAAAAGCTGAAGGGGATGCAGGTTGCAGATTTGCAAGTTCCTCTGGCGAAGATGATATCTAGTCAACCACATAACTGGCAAAACAGTTAAGCGTGATCAGCCGACAGTGGTTCGACGGTTGCATTCCATGGGAAAAATTCAAAAAGCTGAAACTTGATTCTCACACGAACTCATCGAGTGCAACATTGGTCATAGGCTAAACACATGTGTTTCAATGATTTCCAGACGTCAGGAAAAATATTTCTGAGGAAAATCATTTCGTGTGGTGAATGAGTTTACATCACAACCTGCAAAGTAAAATGTTAAAAGTAGACTCCTGCCAAACAACGACGTCAAACTGATGCTCAATGCACACGCCAAGATAGGTTGTCAGTAGCTGGAGGGACTTGCCAGTTGTGGTGTATCGTGAGCTCATGCTGGCCGGTCTAACAGTGACTGTGGAATAAAACACTACATTCGTCATCTACTGCTTTTCAATGAGGAACTGAAATGAAAACGACCATATTTGGGACACGGGAGACAAAAAGTCACTCTAATGTGTGATAACGCACTACCCAATGTGGCTGCAGGTCCCTAGGAAACCAACATGAGCTGTGATGGAAGGTTCTTCCCCATGTAGCTTATTTCTCAGAATTTCCCATCGGATTTTCACTTGTTTCTCATGATATCTTACGGAAACGTAGAAAACTTAGACAGTCAGATGTTTGACAAACTTGATGACCTCCAAAAATGCTCATAGACTACATTCCATCGAACTCTGTGTCGTTCTTTGACGACGGCATTCGCCAGCTACTTAGTCGGTAGCTGGCGAATGCCGTCGTCTAAGAACAGAAGGCTGTAGGTCACAGCTCACCTCGGTACGTCCTTCCTTGATGATTAGATGCCACTTGCCGCGTACGTACGACATCTATTTCACCGTAAAACACTAATAACTTATGCATAGAGCCAATACTTGAAACAAGTGAAGATCATCGGGCAGGAGAAACTGAAGCACACAGAACGTTTTTTTAATTACGTACTAAGCCTATCGTGAACTAGGGAATTCAATTAATAGGGACGTACACTATTGACAAAACAAGCACTTATCCAACCTCTGCCACTCGAGGTGTTTGCTAACTTCGTTGATCGGACAAGTGGTAGGAAATTGGAGTTGTTTGGAGATTTTTCTGAACCATGTTTTTTCTTTTTATAAATAACTTTCGTATTTTCTATTATTCTTTGATCCTTGGCTGTGACATGCATTCAAAAGGCGATTAATAGTTTTCGATTTCAAAACCACATTAGTTGTGTGGGCCGAACACTTTTCCATAATAAGAAGAATATTTCGCTTTATTCTACTCATTTCGTTGTCGATTGTTTAATCCATTCTCTAAAAATTTCCGTTTCCATCCAGGATTTCTTATTAGCTTTGTAATCGACTGGTAGTCTTTCACCTTTCTTGAAACTACGCATAAATTTTGAATTTACGACAATGAGCAAGTTTTTTTGTCTGAACAATTCATATTCGCGCACAGTATCACAAAGGAGATAATTTTTGATTTTTTTATATGGTTCTGTTATTGTCCTTTTATAGCAGTAATCACAGTATTAAAAATTGCAGTCTTGCCGGTGTTATACACATCACAGATATCGTACTGCGAAATGGGTCACTTATCAGATTTTAAGCATATTTCGATGGCATCGTTGTCTTCTTCACCACAAAGAGAATTGAAAGCAATACCATGCAAATTTATATCGCTTGATTGAAAATCACATTTCCTAAAATCTTGAAAAATCTAACGTCGTTTCTCTATAAAGCTCAGGTCCTGGAATGTGTTTTCGTTTGATTTCTTCAGATCACTTGAAAAGAGCATCTTCCACATTTCTCAACAACTTTTTCTTTCAACACTTGATGAACCATGGCAGAACTTCAGATCATTTTATGTCCGTTTTTCTTTAATTGTGAAAAGAGAATTCTTCATCCCAAACATTTTCGCTACTTAAATGTTCTTAACTCTTCCTTTTTCCCACTAAACAAACTGTTGAACAACTGAGCACATAAAGTCCAACTAAATTTACAAAATGTGACCAATGTTATTTTTTGTTGCCAGAATGAATATATTATTTCAATACCAATTAAACGGAGAGAAACTCCACAAAGTGATAAGGAATCCATCGTTAAGTCATTAACTCAGCGTGTTGCCCTATGCAAGTAAGTACGTGGTGGTCCCAGTCCAGAGTTTGACTAAGCGCTTGCACGTAGCGGTCCCGAGTAGATATTAAGAGCTTGAAACGTGGCGATGAGGGGGAATAAACCACAAAATTTACCAGATGTGTTTGTGGAAATCTGGGGGGGGGGTAACAAAAAGAACTGAAAATTCTTGTCTTCCAGCAAACACACTTGCTTTTAAGGGAAGACAAGGGGTCAGTAGCAGACAATCCCCGGCTTTTCGGTGAAAAAGAAAGAGTTAAAACCTTGGTGAATGACATTTTTTGTTTGTTTGCGGATAACCGTACTAAACTTCGATATGCGAGGTTTCTCCAAAAATTATTGTTCGTAATACGCGATTAAAATAACAAAGCATAATATTATGAAGTTCAAGGAATCTATAAAAATGTCCATTTATTCGGAACTTCGTATTATGCAAGCTCGTTATATGTGGGTTCGACTGAATATATATTTTTAAATTAGTTTGGAGTTCTGAATGCTGTCCTATGTTTTCCCAGAAGATATGAGAGATGTAAAGGTCTGGTGCCCTTTCAGTTACTGCCTTTCAAAGTGCTTACTAACACGGGTGGTCGGACGAAGAGTTCTCAGGAACGAAAATGTTGAGATACGTCATGGGGAATTTTTGACAGATAATTTTTTTTTAATAAGTAAGCACTGTTGTGGCCCCGGGAGTTGCAGAAATTTAGTTGAAATCGATGATCGACGAAGAGACACCTATCAACCGTTGCAGCTGAGGGATGCTCGCTAACTTTGGTGATCGTAAACTGATGCAATGATGTCTTTTCCTCATTTTATTTACGATGGTGTTGAATCATTTTTTGAAGATTTGTTCTTGTATTGCAGTTTTCTTGACTTTAAGTTGGAGACAGGGGAAAGATATAGCATGTGTTTAGGTCTCCTGTATGGAATAACGAAGGCTGTGCTGTATTCGTTGACTTCTTTGATATAGCTTGGGTGATTTGTTATTTTTCCTAGAATTTTCCAACGTGAGATCCAGTGATTTGGCTGATTATTGGAAGACACAACTTCTTGTGGATTTCGGGAATTTTATGTCTTGGATGTGCTGCGGATAGTTGTCAAAGCATTTTATTTTGAAATTCTTCATAGGAATTTCGGCACAGATATCCAAACTGCGGCTTTGTGCATTAGGAGGGGAATGAAACATCTCTTTCACGGTGTAGTTTTATTTTTTAGTGAGAATTTTGCATTTCTATAAGTCAAAGGTTTTGAGAATTTTCCAGTGTCGTAGCTTTCTTTGTGACATATTCGACGTGGAAAACCCCCAGAATAATCGTTTGCTCATGATAAATCCAAAATAATTGGCTCTTTCGCATCAGGACACTGACTCGCTGTTACAAAAGAGGATACTGAGGGCTGGTGGTTGGATTAACTTCTCGTGAAAATAACTGCTTGCATTTTGTGGGATTTATTGCAATTTTTCAAAGTACAAAACAAATAATTCGCGCATGTTAATGTGATTGTGTAATTTCGTGGCAAGGAATTTTATGTTCGCCATGGAATATCTAATTGCAATATCTGAGGTGTAAAGATTCAGTTCCTGATTCTTGAGGAATGTCGGCGTTGTGTAGAAGATAAAGAGCGGAACCCAACACTGAGACACTTGCGGAAATCGGTGTGTGACTGGAAGGTGCGTTTTTGATTTTTAAAAAATAAATTGAATTTTTTACAAAGAAGTATACAAATTTGATACTGTAGTCGGGACATCTAAATTTAATTAATTTATAATTTACCTCCGTATGCAGAGTTTATCGAAAGCTTTTTCTATGTCAAGAAAAACTGCAACTGCACCGGCATTTTGTTTTTGGTTCAGGGAGTCATGTTTTTTTTTCTGCAACTCGTGGTACTTAGCACAAAGTGAAGTGTGGCAATGTTCCCTCTAAGCTGCGCACGCAGCGACTTAACTTCCTCAGCGCAGATGAAATATCTTCCGCGCAGTAAACATTTTAGACTAAAATTCCCAAAGCCCTAATTAAGTTCCATAAATTGAAAATCAGTTACATGCAAAAATAATAATATACACTGCTGGACACACAAAATGCAACACCAAGAAGGACGCGAGAGTGCAAAGCCAGATTTACTGGACACATAACAACAGATACAAAGATGAAACGATTGAGCTTACAGGCCCGTGCGACTTGCGGAACACGCAGACATCAATAGTTCGTCTGGCCCCCATGGCTGGCAATAACGGCCGCTACACGCCGCGGCATCAAACGAAAGAGGCTTTGGATGTGGGCTTCAGGTATGTCGGTCCAGGCTGCTTCCACATGTTGCCACAGTTCCATCAGGCGTAGCCGCGGGTGGTGCCTTGCCGGGGCACTCGGTTGCCGATCAGCGACCAGACGTGTTCGATGGGCGACATATCGGGAGAACAGGCTGGCCACGGCAGAAGTGACACCTGGTGGGCCGTGAAGAATTGTTGCACGATGCATGCCACGTGCGGGCGCGCATCGTCCTTTTGAAACGTGGCAGCTGGCAGGGATGCGGGTGTCATATCCAATTGCGCCCCAAACCATAACGCCAGGCGACGGACCGGTGTGGCGATGCATATTGCAGGCGTCATACCGTCTCTCGCCGCGGTGCCGCCACACGCGGATACGACCGTCGCAGTGTTGCAAGCAGAAGCGGGATTCGTCGGAGAAGAAAGACTATGCCGTGCCATTCCGTTGTCCAGGTGCGAGGTTCCACGGCCCACTGCCGTCGCACTCACCGGTGTTGCAACGTCAATGGTAATAGGAGCAATAGGCGCCATGCTACAAGTCCCCGCTTCTGCAGACGAAGTCGAACGGTACGTGCTGACATAGGTTGTTGCGCAACACACCCTAATTCAAGCGCAAACGTTCGTGATGTGTTGGTGCGAGCCGTCAATGCCCGCCGCACAACATGCCGGTCCTCTCGTTCGGTGGTGTGCTGCAGATGCGGCAATCGCTCACGTCGGTCCGTCCGTCCATCCTGTACCCACCGAATCCATACTCGCCTCACTGTGGCTGTATGTCGTCCCACACGGGCGCCGATATCTCGGTACGATAAGCAGCTATCGCGATAACCTACCATTCGTCCTCTGTCGAACTCCGAAACGTGCTGAAATGTCTGCCGTATTCTGCGACGAGGCATCAGGAAGCTTCCCACGCACAGGTCCGGCAGCACAACACACTTCCACTACTTACAACCCACCTTCTGTGCACCCTTCTTATAGTGCTTCTCGGTGGCGTACCGGGTTCACATGATTTGCATATGCCCTGAAATGCTGATCGTTTACATGTCCTCTCGCGGGCGACGCATGCTGCGAATTTCAGGCCAATCGGATGCTTCCTTCTTGGTGTTGCATTTTGGGTGGCCAGCAGTGTATTAATAAATAAAATTTGGGCTCTAAAAGTCAAAACAACAGTTTTCTTAAATGCTATTCGCCTCCTGCTGTATTCGTCTCATTGCCCTCTTCCTTCTCAAAGGCATCTTGCAAAGTAGTCTCGTGCGAGCAGAGAGTGAATGCGAGAATGCGGATTAGTAATTTTCCCACGCCGAGAAAGAGACAGATATTGAGCCTTTTCTCAAAACAACACATCAGCGTCAGCCAATCACAGCGTACCGTAACCAAGTTGGTTGTACTAACTAATGCACCCATGCTATTTGGCGGGGGAAAGGCATTCCGATCAATTAAATTGCAAGCTGCTGGTAAAAGGGTTTTGCTCAAAACTTTGTCAGATAAACATGCTTTTCCAAATTTTCAGTGTTTTTATTCTTGAAGTAAGTAAAAAATAAGGGTTCCAATCCAAGTTCCAACTTCTACTGCATTCTTAAGAGAAGCTAAGAAAGTAAATTGTGTTTGTCCAAGTGGTTTTGATGCCTGCCCAGCTCATTTGGTTAGGCGGGTATTGCCCATGGCCGGTTAGAGGGAATATTGAAGTGTGGTTTATTGATTAAAATTTAATCGGCGATTTTGCAGGCATTAGGGGAAGGAAATATCTGAGTTGCTGCGGTCATTGTTTCATAGATCAATTTTATCTGAGTCCCGGGGAGGAGTTTTAGAGCTTTGTTGGTGTTACCATCTCATCCTGAAGCTTTTTGAGATTTTATTTTTTAATTATCAATTTAATTCCGGTGCTTGAGATCGGGAGAGAATTTCCATAGTCTTCGATTTGTAAAGTGGTTTTGTTATTCTCGCTTCACTGAAAGCACTTCAAGAATTCGGACTGCATGGAAAACTCCTCGGAATTTCGAGAGTTTCTTACTGTGGCGTTGATCATTTTAGTGAGATTTCTCGTGTGAAAATGTTTAGTTATACAGAATTGTCTAATGAGAGAATCGATGAAAACTTCAGATTTGTCTTTCTAGGAAGAAGCAGTTTTCTCGTTTGTTTTCAAAGAGGGTAGCGCTTTTTAAAATTTTAAAGTTTTCGTGCAAAGTATCATACAGTTCGGTTGGAGTTTGAGGGATTTTCGTCGACTGTTGCAAGCGTTTTGTTTTAAAACAGAATTGAAATGATTTCGTGTGTAGTGTGTAATTTTTCTAGTTAAACTGTTAAAAGATTACACATTACAAAGGAAACCATTATAACTTTGTACTATCGACGAAATTCCCTCAAACTCCAACCGAGCCGTATGGGCGTTTGAAGAATACCGTTTAACATGTGATTACTTATGTGAGATGAAGCTCAGGGGTTTTGTTTTAATTCAAAAAATATTCAGACTGGAAAAAAAAGTTCAACACCTTAAATCACATATCGCAAAAATTGCTATAACTCCTTCGCTGAAATGTCTGATATCTATGACAGAAATTAAAACTTCCTGCATGTTATGTTTACGGAAAGGCAGACTTCTAACAACTGTAATTGCGAAGCAGCATTTCCCCGTTAGAACAGAAATAAGTATAGGAACTCAAGGAAGCATATATAAACACGTGGTGTTTTTATTTTTTAGAAGTACATAAAAGCTGAAATTTATTAGATTGCTTTGTCCAATTGAAACATTGCTGCATCTTACATTTAACAAGGGAAACATCCATCTATTTTGGCTTGATTTGTTTTAATTTACAACGATCATTACTTTTTGTGTTGAAAAACAATGATTTATAAGATATTTAGCAAAGCTTATTAACATGTTTACAAATTGTCCATTTCATTTCTTATTTTGACAAATATTGTTGCTACAACATGGAAATGTATGAGCATATACAAATTCACATGCTTAAACTGACACATCGTCTGTCAGTTTGTGGGTGCGCCTTTATCTTTTCTAAAACATACATTTGCATGTTTACAAATTGTCCATTTCATTTCTTATTTTGACAAATATTGTTGCTACAACATGGAAATGTATGAGCATATACAAATTCACATGCTTAAACTGACACATCGTCTGTCAGTTTGTGGGTGCGCCTTTATCTTTTCTAAAACATACATTTGCAGGATTTTTTGTGTTGTGCAAAATTAACAAATATCAATTTTTTTAGCATTTCCGTTTTCCCTAATGCATGCTATTGCTCTCAGGCATCGCAAATAAATATTTGCATTTGACACGAATCCCTGGTTCTTAAAGTGAGATAAAATAGGTCTTTCTCCAGTCAGAGTTAAATACGAGCAAAATGTTTCACATATTCTCCATCATGCATCTTTTACCCCATTTGATGCTATAAATGAGTATTTGTTTTTGACAGGGCATCATTTTTTTACAAACCATATGCATTACTAAATGTTCTGGTTTTCTTTTATTATAATTGCTTTGCGCTAAGAGATGTATTCAAAAATCACAGAGTATTGCCTACATTTGGATAAGAAATTTCCGTTGCTTTGGAATTTTCCCAAAGATGCGACGAGAATTAGAACGAGCGTTTCCCGTCAGCTCCCGTATTCTTTCGCGTTTATCCTGATATTTGGTTTCTTAAAGTCCTCGGTTCGAACGATACCTCAACAACAGGATTTATCGGAATCAACGACATGGAGAGCTATTGGCAGGCTGGAAGTAGGCCAGGCACAGCGGGTGGTAGCAGGAACCATCACAGTGTCACGAAGTGTCATTTCCCGATTGTGGACACGATTCCAGGATACGATGGGAAGTGTTCGAAGAAGGCAAAGCAGTCCACGGGTAACTACAGCAAGGGACGATCGTTATCTATTGTTAAAAATCCGTCGGAATAGGCAGCAAATTTGTACTCAGCTTCAGCGAGAGCTTCTCGTGTAAACAGGACGCAGGTGTTAACTCAAACTATCCGCAATCGCCTTCGCAAATGTGTCCTTTATGCACGTAGGCCTTTAACCGTACGATACCATTCCATTATGCATGTGTGTGTATATTTAATCGCACGACACTGTGCGGCCAATAGAAACTGGTCTGAGGATCATCGCGACTGGGGACACGATGAGCAGGGTCAAGTTCTTTTCTCTGACAAGTTGAAATTCAGCTTGGAGTCAATCGACGAATTCTTATTTGGAGGGAACCAAGCACACGAAATAACCCAATGTTTGTGCAAGAAACGTCAATTACGGCGGGAATGGATTGATGGTCTGTGCAGGTATATATATCGGTGGAAGTACGGACATGCACGTCATCCTAAATGGCAGTCTGACGGCCCAGAGATATAGAGACGAGTTTCTCAGACCTACTGTCATGCCATACGTTGCAGCCGTCAGTGAGTCTTTTATTTTCATGGACGATAACGGTCGTCCTCATAGAGCTAGGAAAGTGGAGAACATGTTTCCAGAGAAGGAAGTCGAGCGTATGGAGTGGCCAGCATGATCCCCTGATTTAAATCCAATTGAGCATGCCTGGGACGCACTTGGTAGACGCATCGCAGCTCGGGTGGCACTTCCGTTGACTGTTCATGAACTGGAGACTGCTCTCATTGAGGAGTGGCAAGACACCTCCTCGAAAACCTCATGAATTCCATGCTACACATGTGTTCAGCGGTTTTAGCCGTTCAGAAGGACCACACACCCTGCTAGTGGTCACTTAATACCTTCAAAAAGTCATTTTTCTCTTGTTCAACTATGTACAAAAGCCGTTCCATAAAAACAGAGTAATTCTTTTAAGTTGGCAACAGCGCGAAGGGGAAAATAACCAAACAGACGACTAACTGAATTAAGGAAGTATCGATGGCAACAGTTATTAGCCGTGGAAGACGATACTGGTTTTGTTATTGTGCAGTTGTTTAAGTATTTCGCCATACAGCTAGGGAGATAAGTGATTGAGTGTTAAGAAGTGAAATGCGTTATGCGATAAAATTTTGATATGGTTTGGGTAAAACGACTCCAGAAACAGTTGATTTAATGAAAAACGCTTACAAAGATAAATGTTTGGGTGAGTCAACGACTATTAGATGGCACCATGTTTTCAAAATAGAGTGTTTGTCAGCAGAACTCCCTCCTAGGCCTGGTCAACCCGAAGGTGTTGTTATGGAGCGTACTGTTAACACTGTTTGGGCAATATTGCAAGAATATCAACGAATAATGTATGAAGACATAGCGGCGTCAGCTAATATTTCAAAAAAGTCGGTATTCAGCATTCTACGCGACAAATTACTGCTGCATCGTGTGTGTTCCAGATGGGTACCTCATCACCAGACGAGAGAACAATTGTTAGCCAGAGCTCAGGTGTGTCATGAGTGAAAACAAATGATTGCAAAGTATCCAAACTTTCTAAACACAGTAATAACTGCCGACGAAACATGGGTCCACTATTTCGAACTCCCTCACGAAGCACGCAACGAGTGTCTGGAAACACATAGGCTCGCCTCTCTGAAAAACGTTCTCCAAACCAAATGAGCTGGGAAGGTGATGATGCTAATTTTCTTTGTTCATAAAGGTGTAGTCTACCAGCATGTCATTCCTCCACAAATCACTGTCAATGCTGAGCATTACATTTCAGTCATGAATCGTCTGCAACGACACATATCGATTAATCGACCGTAACTGGTGGGCACGTGGACCCTACACCATGATAACTCCCGTCCACATGTGGCTTCTTGTGTTCAACAGTTTCTTACAAAATGCAGTATTGAAATCATGTCACAGACTGACTACAGTCCTGACCTCGCCCTATGCGGTTTTTGTTTGTTTCCAACAATGAAGGAGAAGTTCCGTGGCGCAACATTCAACACAGATGTTGACGTTATTCAAGATGTACATGGGTCGCTAAAGCAGCCTCCACAAAATGCCTTCGCCCCATGTTTTGAAAAGTGGACTGAACGATGAGGCCGTTGCATATCATCCAAGGGAAGATACTTTGAGAATGAATAACATACATTTTGCTGTACCTATATTTCTTTATTTGTGTGATGTTATTCTCATTTTTTATGGAGAGGCCGTTGTATTTTCTTTTATAGCATATCGCATCATGTGCATTAACTGATAATATTGCATACACATTCGCTAATGTGCATTTTCTGACCCATATTACTGAATTTCCTATTGTATCTTACATAAAAGTAATGTTTTCTGTTCAGCAAAGTCAGTCGAATATGATTTTCCTTACAATATCTCTTGCTCTCCAAATTCTTTTGAGCAGTGTATCTACAGTAACATTCAACTACTCAATATGATATAGAGCTTATTACAAACAGCATAGAAAATTATTCATCACTACAAAGATAATCAGTTTATCATCATTACGATAAAAAATAATAAAAATTTACTACGCGAGAAATACTTTCTCTAGGAGTTTCAATTTTGACCGCAATTTTATGTAAGGTACTGTAAAATTTTTGCTGGATGTATCAACAGTAATGTAGAATTATCTAATGAGTAAATCTCTTTTTTCCAACTTCTCAAACTTATAACGGGAAAGTTGTATCCAAGAACTCGAAAAACTTTCAACATACCTGGTGCAGAGCTGGGTGTCCTCAAGTGGATGTTGGCGAATGTGGACAACATTAAACGTGTCTCGTTTTAAGCGTTGATTAAAGTGTGATGACGTCACGTGATTCATCCTGTCTAATGAATGTTCCACTGTGAATGAAATTTGGAATCACCGAAGTATAAGCGAAAGATATATTTTTTCTTACTTGCTTGTATTTTTTGGACATCAGCTGTCCGGTATGTCTTTGATTACTAATGTTATAATCTCAACAAAAATCTCTGTGTTACTGGCATTGAATTATGGCTACAAACGAATCAACAGGAAGAGATTTAAAATTTTTATTCAAGCAAATATGTAAGTACGAAATGAAGGAGTCAAGAGAGTTTTTTCTTCATCTCACCGGTATTGCACAAATGGAAGAGTTCCCAGACACAGTAGTAGGGGAATTGGAGAGCTCAGTGAACAGGAGACAGATACTTTTGCGTTTTCAAAAGAACATACTTTTTGTCATGCTGTAGAGAAAGAAAAATGGGCAATCGGCTCAGAATGATCATTCCAGTTACCGGGAGCAAGTTATTGCTCCCGATATTGGAAGTCGGGAAGGTTTTCGTAATAATTTACTACACTTCTTTATCGTCAAGTAAGGAAACGCAACCCTTGTATCTCAACTGTTACATTTTCTTTATTAAAATTACTCAGTCTTTGTTTAGGTACTTTCTTAATTAAAACTAATTTCGATGAGCAAGAGAAACGTCCTGAAAACTAGCCAGAACTGGCATTTCGTTATATGTCAAAATTACTTAAGCGTATATAGACCAAACTGAACTCCTATAGAAGGAAATTAAGGGAAAATGCAGAAAAAGGGTAGTTTTCTTGTTCACAGAAGTACATATTCTTCGTAAATAGAGATTGGCGATAAAACTCTGCAGTCACAAAGCCCAGTCTTGTGTTAAATGCAACAAAATCAGCTGATTACTTTTACGCAATTAAGTTTTCTTCATTAATTCTCCAATGTTTTAATCCAAAGCAGTGTTAAATTGAGGAACGCTGCTGTCCTCTGACAACATAATTTTTACTCATTAGATAATCTATGTAATTAAAGCGAAATTTCTCCTTTTATATCCCTTTTAAAAAGAAGGTGCGTTGCGGAGAAGATCGCGGAACGAAATTAATGACCTATTCACACCGTGGAAATAATCCAAGTCTCTTCGGAGCCCGTCTCAGGAATTTCTTTCGTTTAGTCCTTCGGTTACAAAAGTATGCTCAACGGTTTTAACAAGTTTCTAGAAATATGATGCCAGTTAATTGTTTCGCTGTAAAGATTTTGAATTATTCTAAATTAACAGTCGAAAGAAAGTAGAAGCACAGTGTTCACATCCTCTTTCGAAAATGTATTCAATGCTAAACGTTAATGATCAGAACAGTTAAAAAATATGAGGCCGTAAACAAATTATCACTGCAATCTTAAATACTAGGTGTAAACCTTTCTTTCCAAATTTCCAAAGGTTCCATACATTTTAAATCAAAGATGCTTATCTCGAGGTATCTGTCAAATAGGATTAATCGTACAATGCATAACAAAAAGTATTTTACAAATATGATAACACTTTAGAAACATTATATCATTCTGGAAAGTCATATACAAAAGGATCTGGTATATTTTTCACTTAAATTGATGTAACCACGTATTACCCTTATTTTTGTGTCCTGCCTCTCGTGCATCTAAGGCTCTGCAAAAGGTAAGGATGAAATTGTAAACTTATGTAATAGAAACTTCAGAAAAAATTTCTTTCGGAGAGATGGTGCAATTGAAAAAGATTCATAACTGACACAAAGACAAAAAACAAAACTTTTCTCATTTTTGCCTTATTAAGATTCGTATCAGTTGATTTTGGACTTAAAGTAAGATTGGTGATGGTCGACGTGTTCAAACAAACTTAATTTATGTTGGGTTTAAAAACTGCAAGACATTTCTCGTATGATATAGCGATACAGAATGTTGGAAGATTAAAGAGAAAGCAACAGTTTTCGATTAAAAATCTATGAAATGATCTACTTCTTTCTTTCTTTTTTTATGCGCAGTCCATTTCATTCTCCTTCCTGGTTCTTTCAAATTCAGAGTTGTTCCTTCACAAAGTGTAAATGTTTAGGTGCACAGAACGGACGCAGACATATTAAATAAAAATTTGTGGTTCTTATATTGCAAATATATGTTCTTTTTTTTAATGCTTGCTGTTTAAAAAATGTTATATGTATTCGGCAAGGGAATTAACAGTTGAAACAAAAGTTTCTCCTCTGTTCATTGTGTATACTATTTCGTGGTCCAGAATGCGCTTTCTCGCCTTCACGGGGCATAAACCAGACCACTTGACAACACATTTTATGAGGTGTGGTAAAATATCTAGCGATGCAACCGAACACCAAACGTTTTTCTTATAATTTTAGAAAGCTTTTGAATATTGTAAAGCAACAGTTTTTTCTAATTATATATAAGAACGTCATAACCAATAAGACATAATTCGCCTGTATTGCTTACCGGGAGGTTAAAAAGCAAAAAAAGCATGATTTTTGTTTTGAAGCTGAGACCGCTACAACTAAAGCTGAGATTTTACTACTTTTAATAATTATGATTGCAAGTTTTACTCTCTTGTCGACTAAGAGCGTTTATGCCGAAACGCGGACACCCGTTTTCTGAAATTAATTATGCTTTGATATCTTTTTTCGGAGATCCCAAGTCAAATGGACGGCTTTTGAACACTACGTTCCTCTTTCTCAGTGCATACAGTCCACTACACATTTCGTAAAAAGCAGCTTGCTGTCTGAACCAAGGAACGTTCAGAGAATATTGTATCTCTCCAAAATATGCCGATTTCTAATAAGTATGTAGTTCACTCAGATCTAAGTGTACTTGTCCGGTGGCCGAATGATCAGTAGCGTGTTCTCCTGACTAATCGTCAGAGGTGTGCCCAGCGTGGAGTCCCGAATGTGGTGTGGATGCCAAACTTATCTTACAGCTGGTTCTATCCTTTAACGGGAACTCTTGGTTTGAAATTAGAGACAGGAGGCTATGCACATGGGGTTCAAGCTCCAAAATGAAATAGATGTTTTCTCAGATGGAATCCTCCTTTCTAACATTGACTAAGTTATTCCACCATGCACCACTCATTAAACAAACAAAAGGTTTATTCAAAGGAATTGGAGTTTTATAAAATATTAATTCTATCCGAAAAACTCTTTGGGACAAACTTTGCTATGTTCTAAATTTCATGTAATATGTCGGAGAGTTTTAATTAATATGTCATGCTAAAACATCATGAAATCATAACTTTTACTGCCTGAGAAACTCATTAAGCATTTCGGGGAAGCTCATTAACTGGAAGACATTTTAGACTATCTTCATGATTCTACGTGTTTAACCTTTTAGTATATTTGTTGTATCCTGCTTCTGAATCTGTGTTCTCTCCATCTTCAAGGAAACCTTCAGAAAGTAAAAAAGTAAAGGAGCGTTTTCGGACAGCTTTCTTTTCACCCTAACAGCTTCATCCTGCAAAGGAATGTTCCTCAATATGTATTTTCTAATGAAAATACTGCTTTGCTCATCGATAAGAACCATCGCGTAGAGCTTTAGAAGTCTTGCACATCTTACTGGACACTCTGTGTCTTACTAAAGCCTTTCTTGCCATAGATTAAGACAAAGTACTATTTTTACAAATTGTTTTTTTTTCTTTTCCCTCCCATGTTTTCCTTGTATTAATTGTTTTTTTTTCATTTTTATTTCCACCAAAAGTAGAAATCAGACGTCCTTAACACCGTAGGCCAACTCTAGTTATATATCACGGCATAGACTTGATTGCATAAGATAGAATAAAGTCTTGCCTTCATTCTTCATGTGCCTAATAAATAAAAACAACAACTAATATTCTGCAGTAGAACAGTTTCAGACTTACTTAAGATTGTTTTCTGTATAATGAAGAATAAACTCAATGTCCCCCAAAATATGGAAAATTGAAGAGGACTTTATTAACACGTTGCACATACAAGTCACTGAATCTCGTTGTGCGATCTGCTTCAGTTAAACACAAATCGATGGACGTGACCTCGCTATGAATCTTTCTTTTCCCTTTTACACTGAACAGAGCACGTGAGAAAAAGTTATGTTAAACTGCGAATGTTTCTTGTTTTTCAATTATTGAAAGACCTCGCAAATATCTGTTGAAATATTTAGAAAGTTATCCCTTTTACAATTGCGTTTCAAGCATATCGAAAGTAAATTTTAATTTACTATCAACATATTCCGAAATTCTGTTTTTATACACAAAATTAAACACACAAACGAAACATCCGCAGCATAGACGCAAATGAACATAATGCACCACAATTCTGCGATATTAAGTAAAGCGGCAAACATTTTTACAGTTTTTAAGTTTGATGTACACGTCTGGGCTCATGTACACTAATCAGTATTTGGATAGTCTGTGAATAATGAATAATTATGACAAACGTAGTAGAAATTTAATTCACTTCAGCCGATGTATCGCGTCTCATTTTACTGTTATCTAATGCGGATGAACTATGCACTAAACAAAAATATTAGAAATTACTTCTCTGCAGAATTACAGCAGAAAATTGTCTGAAAATAAAATACTGAACAATCTTAAATTAAGAGCGGTTGACTCTGTGGAGCACACTTCTGACACTAATAAAATTAAATAGTACGAATCGGCAATCTTTTTAAGTTGGCATAGAAAAACTCATATATTTAAAGGTTTAAATTTCGTATCTCCTCTTTGATACAAAAGCGTAACAACACAGAGAAAAAGTGAAATTAACTGCGAAATGATTGCTGCTTACCAACCTTCTTGTCAAATGCTGTAACTTTCGAATGTTTTCATGTTGCACAGTGTGATTTTGAATCTTCAAACCTAATACGTTGAAAAATTTCGGTGCAATTGCCTGGAAAGACATGTCATTGAACAAGGTGACGCCGCCACGGTGGCGAGTGGTCTAAGCGATGGCTTGTGACCATTCATCCGAGATGGGTTCGGGTTTAAATCCTGGTATGGCATGGATGTTGTAGTTGTCTTAGGGCACTGGCTCTCTCCTTTCCCTGGAACCAGTGTCCCTAAATTAGGGACGGGCGACTGCTAATAACCTTCTGAGTTGCTCACGGTGATCGTTAAAACCCCAATAAAAAAAAAGAACAAGGTGTACACATACTTGGTGTCAGTTAGCTGAGCAGGCAGCTTGCAAATAATGCCTGGCAAACATTGATGCGCAGATTTTGATTGAGATTTCGGCATTCGGGGGATTACTTTGTTTAGGGCAGGAGGTTTCAACCCGGGGACCGCCGGCCATAGGTGGCCCACCGAGCCATTTCACGTCAACTAGGCTAACACTCTGTCAGAGACGGAATTTCGGTATATCGTTGTTTCGGGAAACTGGATTTGTATGTCCTGAAATCCACAATGAGGAATAAACAAAATGTTTGTATGCGGGGTGGGGGCGGGATTAAGTTTCAGAAAATGACAATGATTGCTAACATGATATTGGTAATTTTTGTGATTTTCAAAACACAATTTACCATAAAATTTTGTGTCACGTAATTTAACAGATTATAACTAACATCTCCTGGACTTGTAAAAGCTCTCTTCTACTGTCCGGAAGAAGTTAAAGGTGTCCGCTGGGATTCGCCACCTTTTTGTCGCCTTCGCATTCTATTCCCAAAATTTGTCACTAGCCTATTAAGAGGAATGGATGCCAGGAGGGAAACGTTTACGTCTCTCTGAGGTTAAGAAGGTAGTACGCGGATGTAAAGCTCGTGATGGCTTGACAATAAGAAGGGTGTCGAGCAGTTGACCTGAGCCGGGTGAAAGATTTCAGTCGGCAGACGAGTTTGGTCTTTGAATGCATGCACAATGGCGAGCTGTGATAGCAAGACGAGGAAAGTTAGAAACAAAATGCAATTTTTCCAAGAAAAGTGGTCGTCCCTTTTATTTTTTGTTGAGCGTAAGAGTAAGGCCTATTTGCCTTATTTGAAATCAGAGAGTTGCGGTAATGAAAGAATGCAACGTCAAGAGGCATTGTCATACGAAACACAGTGCGAAATATTTTGGATTGAAAGGATATTTTAGGCGCAAAAAAGTTAATGAATTAAAAGACAAGCTAAATTGTCAGCAGTCGTTATTCTCCAAGGTAAACAGTCTGAGAACACTGCTCGGGTTAGCTACTTGATAACAGCAAAAATTGCAGAACGTGGAAAGCCATTTATTGACAAAGAGTTTGTGAAATAATGTCTTCAATGCGCAGTTGATGTGCTTTAACTGTCACAGGCTCTAGTTTTTTCAAACATCAGCTAGTCTGGTGTGACAGTACCGAGGCGTTCAGAGGATCTGGCAGCAAATACACAGTCGAGTCACATTATTGTGACCACCTCCTACTTTTGGCGTCAACAGCGCGTAGCCAACGAAAGAAGACACGTTGGTATACAGTATAAGGTGTGCTGTAGGCATTCTAAAAGCATATCACTCGTTGATGTCATGGATAAAAGGAGCTAATTATCAGATTTGCAAAAAGAGATGATTACCAGCTTTCGGGCCAAGGGTGGCAGTATTTCTGAAACAGCGCATCGGACACTGTTCACGTGCTGCTGTGGTTAAAATGTATCGTGATTGGAGAAATGGCACCATTGCGAATAAGCAACGTGGAAACTGAGGAGCACAACGTGCCATTGATATGAGAGGTGAATGTCGGCTTCGAAGGCGCGTGAGGGTCGATCGACACGTTACACTGGAGCACCTCCCTGGTCGAATGAGACATGGTGCTACCAGAAGTGCGTCTAAAACGACAGTTCAGCGAACCCTGATGCGTACGGGGCTCCGATGTAGACGGTTGGGCACTGCACCTATGCTAACGAAGGTGCATGGGCAAAAACGGCTTACATTTGCACGGCAGTGTCGGAATTGGACTTCCGCTGATTGGCAAAGTACTGCCTTCGCCGATGATTCACGTTTTTCTGCTTCATCGAACGGATGGACGTTGGCGTATAATGCGAGAAACATCGGAGAACAAACACTCTTCAACCATTGCTGGAATAACACAAGCTGGCGAGAGCTGCGTTATACATTTGGGGAATGTTTTTGTGGCATGTTTTGGATCCACGCTTACCTGTGGAAGGCACTATGGACCGAATTTGTTATGAATCCATCCTTGCAGACCACGTACACCCATACATGCTGATTGCCTACCTTGGGGCGGATGGTATCTTTCAGAACGACAATGCGCTGTAACGCACAGCTAGAAAAGTCCCAGAGTAATTGGAAGAACGCGATGAAGACTTCTAAGTACTTCCCTGACCCCCTAATTCCCCAACCTTAAACACAATTGAGCATCTGTGGGACCACCTCGATCGTGTTGTTTGCTCTATGGATCCTTCACCACGCACCCTCTTGCAGGTGCCAGATGCACTGCAGTCAGCATGGGTCCACAAACCTGTGAACACCTTCCAGCACCTTATTGAGTCATTCTCAGCCCGTCTAGCTGCTATCTGAGCTGCACACAGCAGTTACTCAGGATATTAGCTGGTGGTCACAGTAATGTAACTCGACCGTCTATATACAGTACACTATATTAACAAAAGTCACCGGACACTTAGAAGAGAAACACCACATAGCATTTATTGACGTATATTAGTACGGTGTAGGTCCACTTTTGGCCTTAATGCATGCACTGATCATTCGAGACAGGCTTTCAACAAAGTTTCGGAACACAGCGATAGTTATGCGCTTCCATTCAGTACATAATGCTGCCACTAACTGTTGCTTAGTAGTAGCCTTTGGTTCCAAACTTCTTATGCGGCGCTCTAATTCATTTCATAAGTGCTCTATGGGATTACGATCAGGGCTCTGTGCTGGCCAGTCTACCCAAGATACGGAATTATCGTCAAACCCGCCGCAACAGTCCTTGCATTATGGCTCGGTGCATTATTCTGCTGGTACCAACAAGGCAGGGTTCCATAGTATTGCCACCGCTTCGTAGGTCATAATTGTCCAGAATATTGAGGAAGACGTGCTGGTTAACAGGTTTGTCCACGATAACCAATGGACAGTGACCATACCACGATAAACATCCCCACACGAGTACGCTGTCAGCTCCAAACTTGACCTTAGGAACAGTACACTGTGGTAAATAGCGTTCCCCGGCTGCCGCCATACCCATACTCGGCCATCAGACTGATGGATCGTGTATCTGTATCTGTATCTGGATTCATCAGTCCATAGGACCCGTTACCATTGATCTACGGTCTGCGATAAATGTTCGTTACATCATGCTAAACGACGAGTAGCATTCCAAGTGGAGATGAAAGGCTTATGAGTAGCCACACGATCCCGGTAACCCATGGAATGAAGTTCTCTGCGAATGGTACGTGTACATACCGAGGTTCCAGCATTTTTATTCACCTGTATACTAAGATCTTGCGCAGTACTCCGTCGATTAGCTGGTTTTTTTATTGGAGATTCAACGACCACCGTGAGCACCTCAATGGGCTATGAACAGTCGCTCGTCCCTAATTTAGGGTCACTGGTTCCAGGGAGGGAGAAAAGCCAGTGCCGTAAGACAAACATAACATCCATGCCTCACCGGGATTCGAACTCTGACCCTTTTCGAACGAATGTTCAGAGACCATCGCGTAGACCACTGGGCCACCAGGGCGGCGTCCATTAGCTGTAACGACTCTCCTGAGGCTTTGACATCCTCTATCACTGATTTTCTTTGGTATGCCGGTACGCTTTGCTGCTTCAGGCACGCCATGTGGCTTCCATTTATTCAGTACATCTAAAATAGTTGACTTGGGAATATTTAAACGCCTCTCGGTTTCTCTTATGGACAACCCACTAGTATAACACTCAACAATATTTCCTTTCTCAAAGTCAGTCCTCTCCCGCAGCAATGTTTTCACTCAACCTCACAGTGCGATATGATCGCGGTCAGCTTCAGGCTTCTTTTATACCATTTGCAGCTGTACCGCGCATCTTAACAACGCAGCTGATCTGTTCATTTGCTTTTGAAGCAGTGTCTAGTGGACACTGCTTCAAAAGCAAATGAACTGAACCAAATATATTATTTGAAGATCCAAATATCTTTCAACTCCGTTTCGTTTCATGTTCTCTACGAAGTAGTTTCCATACGCGTTTAAGCACGTACACTAGCTGCTGAGATACCTTTGGTAGAAACTTTATTACCTGATAGTGTACATACGTTCTGCTATTTTTGCTCGATATGCACAACACCGATCAGAAAATTTGATTAAGACATTTAATAGCGGTTAAATTCAATTTCCGTTTACCGTTTGTAAAACTTCCATACTAACGCTTGTCATGGATGTTGTGTTTGTCTTACGGCACTGGTTCTCTCCATTTCCTGGAACCAGTGGCCCTGAATTAGGAACGGGCGACTGCTTATAGCCCAATGAGTTGCTCACGGTGGTTGTTAAAATTCCAGTCAAAACCAAAATACTGTCACTTGCGTCCTGTAGCCATTCATCGTTCCTGAAATATTTTTACGGTTACAGTGGTGATAAGAGATTAAGAAAATTATAAAAACACAGAGACGTGGTTAGAAGCAGTGCTGCAGTGTTATCTAGAAATGAAGTGGGACGGTGAGCAACTCGATGAGCGTTTCAAGAATATTTCTCAAATCACAATATCTAGAAAACTGACCGTGCTGTCATTTTTTTGTGGGTATTTTCAAAAACCTTGCATCTTTACAATCTATGCTGATTTCTGTACACAATAATTCCTGGTGTGCGTCCAACCTTCAGGAGAAATAGAGAACCGGAGCCCCACCGCTCTCTCCCCTACTGCAACAGTCGTAATGAGGACAGGGCAAGTGTATTATCAAGGCCAAGCTCAGCTTTAAACAACCATGCGCTCAGAGCGTTGAAATTACTGTGGTTTATGCCAATCAATAACGGTGCAGTATTGCCCGAACATTATGCATAAGGACGTCAGGCTTGGAGCTCATCTCACGTCCCTCGCAACTGCAAGAAGTTTCCTAACAAAAACATATTTCCAGGCTTTCATGATTGGCTTAGGCTTTAATACTACAACTGTTGTGTTGGAAAGGTTGCAGTTGAAGCATATCCGGCGCGTAACTGCAAGACCCTGGGTTCGATGACCAGTGGCGGCCATTGATAATTTTTCCGTGACTCACAAACGTGGAAAGAGCGATGACCTCTGTTTGATGTTCCTAGTCCACGTCAAATGTATGTATTACTTATCCATTCGCCTTCTAATTATTTGTTCAGTTGCTGCTTACCATCTTTGGTGAATCCCCAGCATTGTGCGGGGCTCCAAGAAGCAACCTGCCAAATTGCCTGGGCAGTTAGTGTGTGTGAGTCTGGTTGAATTTGAGGCCGCTGTGGTGTAGCGGAAGCATATCCGGCGCGTAACTGGAAGACACTGGTTTCGATTCCCTGTGGCGGCCAATGAGAATTTTTCCGTGACTCACTTATAAACGTGGAAAGAGCGATGACCTCTGTTTGATGTTCCTTGTCCACGTCAAATGTCTGTATTAATGGTTAATTTTGATCAAGAGAAAATCAATCTGTGATGATGGTGACAAATTACTTGAAATATGTTAAATTAAAAATATTTCAATTATCGAATCACTATCTGTATGCTATTTGATTTTTATGCGTTAATAGTTTTGAGATAATTGTAAGGAACACATAGAATAAAGTGAAATTTAAAACAGCAAAGTATTATTGGGTTGTCGGTGATTTTGACCTCAACGATGCTCCTCGGTGGGCCCCCGGACCGAGGAGCATCGTTGAGGTCAAAATCACCAGCACGGAATTTTGCGAACCACCGGTGGCACTGATATTCTTGTAGAGCATTATCACCGTACACTTTACGCAACTTTTCACAAGCTTGACGCGCGTTCTTCCCTTTACGGAAGTAAAACAGCGAAATATGGCAAAAATGCACAGTTTGGTCTTCCATCTTCAACTTGACGTCAAATCTCCGCAAATCAACCAAATCGCTCACTATTCCTTTTAGACTGCAGCTAGAACTGGAACCTGTGGAATGCCATAACGATAACAGAGCTGCGCCTCTAGTACTTCCAAACCCGCCCAACCGCCATCGGGTGCCAAAATACATCATGAATTTTTCGACAACCCAATATAATGAAATCGTACTGCTCCAATCTGTCTTGGCTGAAGAAGGCTTGCAGAATAGCCGGTTGTTATTTCCATATCCAGCTTTTAATGTTTTAAAGTATGTAGTTTACCTTAATGATATGTCGCTCTAAATTCTACGAAAACGTCTTTTTTAACAATTGTATACGATAAAGTTAAAAAAGCGCATTGTTTCCACTGTGTGAGAAGTAAAATAAAACTTTATCTTCCTATTTTATCGCATTACAGAGCCTTTTTTTAGCACATTGGCAAACATTAAAAGAACTATGTTTCTAAATCAACAAATTTTGTCTAGACTCATCATAAGCTTGAAATACTCGTAAAATATATAAATGATTTATTGACGCTTAATAAACTTCGGTACAAAACCAAATCTCATTAGCTTTGAATAGTTCTAAACACATTCCTCATCCTTCACTGAGGATAAAATCGCAGATGTTATTTCCAACAAAGGATATATGTTTCTGCGCGAAAAAGATATCGATTATACTTCTTGCAATTGCGAAAGTCGGTGAGACACCCTCGTCGTAAACAAGAAAAAGGAGGAATTCGCGTCTATCTAATAGAAAAGACAGTTCTAGCGGAAAAAAAGGAAAAGGAAAACACATGAATCTCACTTCCTTCCTGCACGCGGAAATTGTTAAAATTCGAAGAACTCTTGATTGTCGGAGTGGAATACCTACAAAAAAGTAGAATATAGAGAATTCTTTCGCAAATAACAAGTTCCGTTTCGGAGAAATAAGGAAAAGTAAACTCCCACTCCCCTTTCCCCTGATCTTGAAGGACATTTCGAATACATACCTGCTGTTAGGATTTGAATGCAAATTATCTGCTCATCTCTGAAGTGCCCGATTCCCAATTGTTGTACTGAAAAATACAATACAAATGAAAATAGACCATCAAACATAAAATTTACCCAGCAAAGTAAAAAAATTCGCAGCCTCCTTTAGAAGGACAAATCTATTATAATGAAAGTGTTCATGCATCGTTTTCCTATTTCCCCAATGAAACTACTGTTGAATTTATCCTACGTACGCCAAAGAAATTTTGGGATAGTAACAGTGCTGCGCCCGTGAGAAGGCGTTGTGACGTGTATTCTAAATTAACTTTCCTTTTTAGTTTCTTTCCCTATGTAAATCTTGAGTTTATTCTCAGTTATATTTCACTCTTAACGTGGTATCTTTTCTCTCAAACGAATACGTTTGGTAACATAATTGAGAATGAATGCATGTGACGTATGCCTGATATAAGATAAGAACGAGAGATAAAAACGAGGACTAAACTGTTGCTTGGCGAGCGTTGTTAAAGAGAACGTTGAGAGAGAGCGTTGTAAAGAGAGCGTTGTGTTGTAGAGCGTTGTGTGGAGCTGTATGGTGTGTTTAAATGTTGATACGGTTTTGCTATGGAAGTGCTACATCCTGAATAAAGCGTCTTTTCCGTAAGTTTGACTTCTGTTGTTTACATGTTTCCTCTGGCGGTTAAGGTTTAATTTAGGAACTATTTCTTCATATGGTGATGTTTTTAAATTAACGTAGAGGTACGAAAAGACTTCTACGTCATAGCGTATAATATAAGCAGCAGGGTATTTATATTGAAAAAGTACTCGAAAGACAAAGAAAACAAAATGCACGAAACTCAAATAAATGAAGTGAAATACCGAAAGTAAATACCTACTAAATTTGAAGGAGGTGAATGTTCAAATCTAACAGAACGTTCTGGTAAAGTGCTGCGCCCGTGAGAAGGCGTTGTGACGTGTATTCTAAATTAACTTTCCTTTTCATTTTATTTCCCTATGTAAATCTTGAGTTTATTCTCAGTTATATTTCATTCTTAACGTGGTATCTTTTCTCTCAAACGAATACGTTTGGCAACACAATTGAGGTTGAATGCATGTGACGTATGCCTGATATAAGATACGAACGAGAGATAAAAACGACAACTAAACTGTTGCTTGGTGAGCGTTGTTAAAGAGAACGTTGAGAGAGAGCGTTGTGTTGTAGAGCGTTGTGTGGAGCTGTATGGTGTGTTTGAATGTTGATACCGTTTTGCTATGCTAGTGCTACATCCTGAATAAAGCATCTTTTCCGTAAGTTTGACTTCTGTTGTTTACATGTTTCCTCTGGCCGTTAAGGTTTAATTTAGGAACTATTTCTTCGTATGGTGATGTTTTTAAATTAACGTAGAAGTACGAAAAGACGTCTATGTCATAGCGTATAATATACGGAACATGGTATTTATATTGAAAAAGTACTCGAAAGACAAAGAAAACAAAATTCACGAAACTCAAATAAATGAAGTGAAATACCGAAAGTAAATACCTACTAAATTTGAAGGAGGTGGATGTTCAAATCTAACAGAACTTTCTGGCTATGAGAAAAATTACATCAGTGTTCCTAAAATCACATTTTAATGGTGTACGTGATTTCTGTTAGTTTTAAAATAAGCACCCATAAGAGTTGAATAGTTTATCACAAATTTTAAGAGAAAGTTGTTTAGTCAAAATGTACAAGCGTTTTCGGAAAAAAGCTGTTTGAACAGAACATTCAAGCCTTTTTGGAGAAAGTTGTATTATCAAAATATTCAAGCCTACGCACTCTTTCAGTGTGATAAATAATCCACAGAAAAATTATTTTAAAAATAACCTCTGATGCTGGAAAAATTTTAATTTTATTTTACTGGAAACTCTATCTCAATGAAAACTTTGATACCATATTTTCTTCGACGCTGAAGTTTTCTCCGTTGCCGCTTTTTAGGATTTTCTAAAATGTCTTTAAATAATGTTCCATGAAAACTAGTATAACAATATATGCGATATTCTTTGAGGTATTTCTGTAATAATCTTTCATCTCTTTACGAGATTTCCTCGTTCTTCTTGCATAATTTTTATAACAATCTTTGTGACTCAGTAATATAGAAAACTTTCTTACACTACTCGCGTGCTTCCGAAAGTTGTTCATGGTCTTTTTTAGTGTTATTGCACAGTCTCTGCCTGAAAGAGTCTGTTCTGTACGCACATTTTTGTATAACGTACTTGCTAGGCAATCCATAATTCTTCAAGTTTGGAAATATTTTGTGAGTAACTCTGTCCCTTACGTAGCACCTTCTTCTAAAACATCTTTGTGAGTACATTCAACATCATTTTTAAAGTTCTTGATTGATGTTTCAGAAGGAAAGAAAAAGTATGCTTTTCATGTCCTTTCAAAACGTTTTTGCTTGTACTTTCTCAAAGTTCATGCACAATCATCCTTGGGAGTTTTTTTAGGGATTTCCAAAAAAAAAAACCCTTTCAATATTACTCCTAATTTTTGAAAGGAAACGGTACTATACTGCTCATAGTCATCCAACATAAACATATCTATAGTACTCACGTTGTTCCCAAAGATTTTCTGGGTATAAATTTTTGACGTTCATGCATGATCTTCCTGTGATTTCTCGTACGGTCTTTCAGAAAGTCCCTGCACTTACTTCCTTGAAGTTCATTCACGATGACATTTGAAGGCTTCGAATAACCATTCTTGAAATTGACAGAACACCTCATGCGCAGTTCGTTACCTGGCATATTTAAATATGCCTCTTCCAAACCTTCAATAAAATTCATATAAACTTGTGTACTATTTTCTGCAAACATGCTAAATTCTTTTATTATCATTTTTGTAGTCTTCGTTTAACTTCTATACAGGTCCTTGCGAAATATGCCTTCAGCTTTATTTGCGCATATCTTTGAAGTGCTGACAGAATTCTCCTGTACTTGTACCTAGATTGCTCTTCTTCAGATCATTGCATTGCTTGCATCTTATGGCTGCTACATACATTTGTCGAACTGAATTTTGTACCTTGAAAAATAAACTGTTTTTAGTTTCCCTTTCCGTCTACTAAGAACGTTGTAATAATGCGATTCCCAAGATCTATATGGCATGATCTTTTTAAACTGGTCCTCAATGAATAAATAATCGGACTAAACCACTGTACAACAGCTAAATTTCCTCACATCACCAGATATTGGTTTATAGAAGATAATCCAAACTACGATTGGCTACCATTTGGTTAATGAAGAATTTCCTTGTATGTTATATATCACTTTAAAATGAAAAAAAAACAAAATCTTCCCTAAGAAAAGTTAATCTTTGAACGGTGCCACAAAACTGAAGTGTTACGATTTGGACGGGATCTGCTGATAAACACCCCTCACTCGCGAAGTTTGGTGAATTTATTTTCTGACAATAAATGTAGTTAAAAAATATTAGTATTCAGCAATGTTAAAATGAATATATGACGCGAGAGAATGCCTTATTCTGTAAAATTCGAGTGATAAATTTTGATCTCAGAGAAACTATTTTATACACTCTTAATTCCACCAGAAACAGTTTTTCCTGACATTCATAAGCTCCCTAAAAATTTCAAATCTAAATTAAGAATCTAACCTTCTAAATTTCAATTATTTTGCATCTGTACTCATCGTAAGAAAGTTTTTATATTAAAGAGTACGGCAAATAAATATTTAAAACTTAGGTTTGTACAAATAAATTGAAGCTTTCTGTGAATATGCGGTGCCTACATTTGAGTTTCCTTTTGATAGAGAAGGGTCTTTCTGAATATCGGTGCGTGGCTGGATTTGCATTTACGGACACATGACAAACTTGACCATGTATTTTAAACCCACGAAGTTTGCATCCAGGAGTTGTTTTTATCTTAGCTTCTAGTCGTCCGAAAGTTATAGAATAATTGCACTCTCTCTCATGGTTTTGTATTTCTGCGTTGCGTAGAGAAACTTGAGTCGCTAACGTTTCTACTGCAGTAGTTCATGGGCTATTGCTAAAGGTTCGAGACAAGCTTTCCTAGTAAGTTCATAAATTTCTATAACGACAGCCCTTCCCTCATTTATTTCCTGAGTTTAATTCGACGTGCCTACACATTTCCATTTGCTGTGTTATCTGCATTATGTACAATCATGTCAATGCAAATTTCCTGATTACTGGCTTTTTACACTTCACTTCAATGTTTGATGATGTCTTGTTGGCTGACTTTATAAGAGTTTAACAGGTCTCAATTTTTGTTTTTTATTGGAGGTTTAACGACTAACGTTAGCAACTCAGTGAGCTATAAGCAGTCTCCCGCCCTTAATTTAGGGCTACTGGTTCCAGGAAAGGGAGAAAGCCAGTGTTGTAAGACAAACACAACATCCATGCCTTACCGGATTCGAACCCATCTCAGACGAATTATCACAATCCAGCTCTCAGACCACTGGGCCAGTGTTCGCTTTAACATTCTGATATCATACCAATTCGTCAAACGGCCAAGAGAAGCAACTGTAAGAGAGAGAGAGAAGTCAGCCGCCCTGGTGGCCAAGTGATACGAAGCGTACTTCTGATTATTCTCCCGAAGTGGGACCAAATTCAAATACAGGGTGAGGCATGAGTGGTTAACTGGCCTTATGCCATTTCTTTCTTCCCACTTCTGGAACCAGTGTGCCCAAATAGAAGATGGATATTGCTAATAGCCCACTGAGATGTTCACGATGATTGTTAAACTCTCAAAGGAAAATAAAAACAAGAGGGATGCCGCGTATCAGTGATGAAGGAAAACTATTCTTTGGAAACACCGTGACTTTGGCGAAGATCTTTGAGGAATAACTGCAAAATAGAAATTCACATAGGCTAGGACGAAATATAAGGGATGTAAGGACAAAATGAATATCTGAATGGGCCATGTGTTGGTCCAGTTAAGTGGGCGCTACATATAGAATTATGCTGCCACTCTCGACTAAGACAAGCATCTGAAATAGTTTTATTGTAATAATTTCACAAATAAAAATATGTAAATTCCAGGTTTTAACACTTCAAAATCCAGTTTTTATATTTAACCCTTCGGAAGTCGAAGCGGAGAGATATCCGTTCTTTTTCGCCATTGACGTAATTTGGGGATTTTACAAAGTGTTTCCTTTACACTTATGCACTTTTGTTGTGATATGATTAATGTTATCACAGAATGGACTGTTCCAAAAACAAAATAAAATTCTAAAACTGGTTAGTTCGTTATTTAGTGCCTCAAGGTAAAAATGAGCTGCAATTAGTGCTGGTGGTTGGCACGCAAAGGTAAACATTCCTTCTCCGAGAAAACACATCCACTGCTCTGCAAAGTTTAATACTGTTGCTGAGTTTTCTTCTTCATTCAGCATGTGTAGTTTGTTCTTTCTCCGAAAAAGTAATAACCTAAGAGAATGCTAGCAAAGGAAAGAGTGGAAAAGAAATAACAAGACAATGAAACAAGATTTCTGCTGTAAGGTGACAAGATTTCTGTTCAGAATCTCTTTATTTGAAACAGATTCCTTGAAGTAAGTGAATGGGCTGATGGAGAAAAGCTTTCAGCTCTTTGAAAGAAAATTAAAGCAAACAAAGTTTGCAGTGCATGAGCAAACATATACGCATACATTCATTTCAGATGGCAGTTAATAGCCGTCTCTAAAACAGTAGGGATTTTTTTATAAAAGGAGGACTCTGAGAATCCACCAATTATCACAAAATGACCGCAAATATGATTCCACAAAAGGGAAACTATTGGACTATCGAATTGCAAATAGGAAAAAGAAACACTGGCATGTTCGGTCTGTGAGAAGACATGCAGTTTCTACGAGCTCTTAAAATGACAATTTTAGGCACGTGCAAAGCAAGAAACTAAATACGGTAAAAGCAATGTTGCTTTGTAGTTAATATTCAAATTGTTGTGCAAAACGCCGAGGTTTAGGTACGACTGCGATGAAGGCACTGAAATATTTCCTTTGGTTCTGTTCTGCTTATTTGTCTTTTGCTGGAAGTAGCAACGTGGTTTTACGGAAGAACGATTCCTACTGGTGTTTAAATGTTTATGAAGGCTCGTTCAAAATGAAGAAAACAGGAAAGATCGAGGGAAAAAATTAACTCTTAGGTTGTTCCGAATGAAATGTCGATTTTGAGGAGTTGTGCCGTTGGTAGGTAATTAAGGAATTAAAACACCGCGTGATGGGACTTGTGATATGTAAGTTTAAAGCTTCAAGGCTGCTGTATTTCGTCAGTAGCATCAGTTCCAAGGGGACGGATCTACAGTGAAAAGGACGATGGATAAGAGTAAAAGACACGTCATTTTCTTATATGAGTTTAAACTTGGACAACGAGAATAGGAGGTTGATCGCTGCACCAGCTGTGAAGGCACTGTTAGTGAACGCAAGACATAATGTCGTTTGTTAAATTCCAGTCAGGCGATATGAGTCTAGAAAATGAACCACGCAGTAGACCAGAAGTAACTTATCGATGATACCGACTTGGAGGCGTCATTGAATTTGATCCACGTTAAACAGTATAAGAACTTGGCTCAAAGCTCAAAGCACCCTATGTAACCATTTTCTGACATTTAACGGTCTTAGGCAAAGTGAAGAAGATGGAAAAATGAGTCCAACATCAGTTGACGGAAGAGCACAAAACACGAAGGTTTTATGTATGTTCTTCTCTGTTTATTAGCATTCAAACGAATGACATTTCGAAATCCCTCGTTCAGTATGATAAGAAATAGATACTGTATGGCAATCGCCCTCGCTTGGAGCAATGTACAATGGTTCGACCGCGATAAAGCTCCGAAACACACTTCTAAGCTAGTACTCCATCTTAGGAAGACGACAGCGATGGTTCATTCATTGGTGGTCCGCAGTTGTGTGAGCCTGTCCTCCTTCTTAGAAACGAGTCAAAACATCACGGAGGAAACGTATTATATTATCAAGAATATGACATTATGCATGGAAAACTTTTCCACTAAGAAGTCGACATTAGTCAGTCACCATGAGTCTGCACTTCTCCATGATAACGAAAGACCCCACGTTGTGCGACAGAACAATCTAGAATCTGTACTAACTTGGCTATGAATCCTTACCTCATCCGCCTTATTCATCTGACCTCTCCCTTACGGACTATCTCTTCTTCAAGAACCTCGGTACATAAGGGTAAATCGTTTTCCCATCAATCATCCATTGAAACCGCATGCCATGAGTTTGTCGCGACAAGAAACTCGACATTTTTTCACGACTGCATGCAGAAGATTACATCTCGTTGACAAAAGTGTGTTGCCGCTAGTGGTGATCCTTTTATTTAATAAAGTTTATGCTGCACTGTAGTTTGGGTGTTTGAAATTTCCATCCGACATTTTAACACCAACAAATTCAATTTGTCCATCTAGCGGACAAATTGAATTTGGGAAAAACTGGGAAAACTTCTTTCCCAGTTCTATCCAATTCAAAATAATTGCTGTACAGTAGGTCTCCTTTGATCATAAATATCATAAAAGGCACGTCTATGAACATAATCGTTTGATATATAATCTTTCTATCATAGGTACATAACATATATATTATATTAGAAAGATTACGCACCAAGAAGAACTGGAAATTTGTAGGAAATCTTAACTGTTTTTCAGGTTCTCAATTTTCAAGAACATTTCGAAGAAGATTTCGAGGAGAACACAAAAATACCGTTAGAGGAGAAATTGCGCTTTCAGAAGATTTGAAAATATGAGAAATATATTTAGCGGAATCACGTCTAACCGATATTAAACGAATTTTTCAAATTCGTCTTCGGCAAACACGGACTTGCAAAATCATAAATTTGGAAGATTCGATGATATATGGAAAATAACACTAGTCAATAAAGTTTAACATTTTCTCCGAAAAACTGTCAAGAAGCTCTGATATTTATTGATTCAGATTCACTGATTCTAAAATTGACAGCAAAAATTCGCTAGAACTTAATTTTTTGTGTATAACTATGATCAGTAAACGAGCTACTGCTCATATTCCTTAGAGTTTCTGAAGTTAACCCCGAAGAGAAAAGAGAAAAAGCGTAACTGTCATGTTATAGGTGATACAGGAAAATTATTTTCCAATCTGTCATGTGGAAAGACACGTATTAAGTTCACAAACGGCCGGCCGGAAGAAAGTCTGTGAAATTACCTAGAAAATCTTGTTTTTGTGCATATTTATATTCAAATAGATTCATAGACATTGAATGACGAGGAGAAAGGCATTTTATTATCAAAGTTCCGAGTCCATATAAAAGTAAATGATGTTACATTTTCATTCTGTCAACATATTTGTTTCACAATTGCGTTAGATGAAGAATGAGAAGTAAGAGTTGAATCAAATATGAGGCATTGAACAAGAGAATTTCTCCAGAACGACTACGTGCAACCAGAAGGATTTCGACTAAGAAGTCACGGCTTTAGAGCATTTCACAATAATAATAATAATAATAATGCACATTAAAGGACAAGCACTTATGGCACTAGAGCAAAAGAGATACCAACTGGACTGTAGAAGGTGCAAGGAACAGGTTACCATCGACGCTGTTGTAATGGAGCAAGCTTTGAAGATGCACCGCAACATGTACACAGCATACATTGATACGATTCCGTACCCCACAGCTGGCTGATAGAGGTCCTCGAGATCAACAGAATAAGTCCTGTAATCATCGACTTCCTTAAAGCGGCTAAGACAGGATGGAGGACAACAATCAAAGTCGAGAACATAACAACCAAGCCCATTCACATAAGGAGAGGCATCTTCCACGGAAATTCGCTTAGCCCATTATGGTTCTGTCTAGCACTCAACTTGCTGTCAACCATGCTCAACGAAATCAAGTATGAGTTTACCATCAAATGCAACAAAACCAACAAGTACAAGCTCTCCCACCTCATGTACATGGATGACATCAAGCTGTATTAATCGTCGCAGACCCAACTCCAGCCACTAATCCGAATCACTGAGGGCTTCAGCAATGACATCGGGATGGAATTAGGCCTACAGAAATGCAAGACATAAGGTATGAATCAAGGAAAGCATGATGCACATAGTTACCAATTGAAAACCAGAGAACAGATCGCAGCTATGGAAAAAGGAGAAGCCTATAAGTACCTTAGTATGCTTCAAGCACAACTCCTAGAACACATAAAAATCAAAAACAATCTACCAGCCAAACACAACCAAAGGCTGAGGAGACTAATGAAGACCAAGCTCAACGCTCGCAACATCCCTCCGGCTATCAACACATACGCAGTTCCAGTCCTCACGCATTCCTTCGGATTCATCAAGTAGACCATAACAGAGCTTGAGGAAATAATACGTAATAGCAGGACAACCCTCACTAAACATTGCCAGCACCACCCGAAGTCAGCAGTAGAAAGGCTACCATTGGACGGGCAGAAGGAGGACGGGGAATGATTGATCTCCTGGAACACCGAGACAAAAAAATCAGCAGCCTCAGAAAATACTTCCATCAGAGCAAGAGTCCCCTTCATCAAGCGATAAATCAGAGTGACAAGAAGCACGCAGCCCTAGACGCCTCTACTCAGAACATCGAGATTGGAACGAGGGAGCCAAAAGAAGAAGCTTGGGGCAAGAGAGTCCTACACGGAAGGCACAACAACAATCTGCAATCGGACTATGTGGATAAGACTATATCCAGTGCATGGCTAACAAACGGATCACTCTTCCCCGAGACCGAAGGGTTGCTGATGGCTATGCAAGATCAAGTTGTAAACACCAGAAATTACCGGAAGCATATCATGAAGCACGCGTAAGTTAAAAGATACACATGTCGGCAATGCCATGAAGCGCCAGAGACCATCCAACATATCACAGCAGGGTGCAGCGTCCTCACACAAACAAAGTGCACGTACAGGTGCCATCAAGTCGCCAAGATTGTGCATCAGAAATTGGCAAGAAAGCGCCACCTCATTACAACTGAGCCTGTCCCCTACCAACAACGCTTCTAGAGAATAACACCCACAAGATGTACTGCGATAGATCGATCAGAACAATAAGACCATCCCAAACAATCGACCCGACATCGTTCTGGTAGACCAGGATAAGTCAACATACCTCATTGACATACCTTGCCTAACACGTGCAACATCCAGAAGACGTACGGAGAGAAGTTGCCAAAGTATAACAACCTACGATACGAAGTCCAGGAAATGTGGCATATAGAAAACGTCACCACCGTCCCCATAGGCACAGGAGTTGTACCTAAGACCATTCACTTCCTTACTATCCTACAAGTGTTCAGGATAGCTGCCTCTTGGTACGTCGTTCCCGTCCCGGAAGGAAGAGAAGCAAAACCTCAGGAAGTGGTGGAATCTCATATAATAATAATAATAATAATAATAATAATAACTGCACAGAAACTTTGGTGGATGCGGTCACACGTATCCACAAGCAGACAATGTAATCCTCAACATCGCTGAAAACCATTCTCACTTAGGAGGAAAGTTCTAGTTCGAGACAAACGGAATATTTTGTACATCTAAATCTCTTAATTAATGTGCATGTTCACATCTATGCATAACGTTGAGAAAAGCCTTTGTTCTCTGTTTCAAGTAAAAGAAAAACTTAAATGTTATTTCTCCATTTCGACCTCCTAAGTGAAAATATACACTTCTCCAACAAGACACAATTTCATTTCTCCAGCTTCAATTTACAAGGATGATGTCACTGTTATTTTTCAGATCAGAGTTTGCTGGGACTTAAAAAAAGTGCTCCACCTTGAGCCTTAATTGATATCTCTGTAAGAATTTACGTAAAAAATGGAATATCTGTTCAACCTTTCAGGAAAGATATCTCAATTTTTTTGAAAGTGAAAAAGATTTAATTCGCTATATATGAAATTCTCATGCAAACCGGTAAAGTAAGTAAATCTGTTTATTTTACAAACTGAAAACTGTCACAAACCGAGAAATAAATTCAGAATTCGTTGGTGTATGTCAGGAAAGGAAAGTGTTTCTGTAATTCCGTGGAAGAAATATGAATGCAAGCGATTTCGAAATTATTCAGGGGAACGAAACGTATTTTAGTAATGCTGATACCGTGTTCACATAAATCTGCAGCTAATACGTGCAACAGAAGGAAGAGCATAAACGTAACAGCAGCTCTTAGACACAATATGCGATCCATTTGTATTTGTGAATCCCTGAAAAGCTAAGTATGACTTCTAATTTGCGAAAACGAAAAATAACAAATAAATAAACCAGCATGATTTTAAGCAATAAATTACATAGTCAAGTTCTTCGTCGAATACAAATTCGTCGAATACAAATTCGTCGATGTTGTTTTAGTACACTTTGCACAATGTAAATTCTGAAAAAATATTTGTCCTGTATGTTAGCAAAGCAAAAAAAGATAAGGAACTTTTTCTTAAATATCGACCAAAGCTTTATGATGAACTTTGCCTGGCCGCCCCGGTGGCGCAGTGTTCTAAGGCGCTGGCCTCTGATCATTCGTCCGTAAGGGGTCCGGGTTCGAATCCCGGTGAGGCATGGATGTTGAGTTTGTCTTACGGCACTGGCTCTCTCCCTTCCCTGGAACCAGTGACCCTAAATTAGGGACGGGCGACTGCTTATAGCCCATTGAGTTGCTCACGGTGGTCGTTAAACCTCCAATCAAAAAAAAAAAAAAAAAAAAAAGAACTTTGCCTGATATTAGTTTTCGATATAAAAGATTAAAATATCTTGACACTACCGATATTACTCTGAAATAAAGGATAGTTCAGCGTTAATGTTTTGAGTATCATTTAAAAGGGTCAGGTGACATTTTTTCTGCAGAAAATTTTAGACGAGTGATCAAAGATTTTGCGAGAAGATGATAATTTTGTTAATTTGAGAAAACTGCACTGGTTTCTATAAATTAAGGAAAAACAGAAACATTACTTTTGAAAGAATAGTTGGAAATGCACGAAACTTAGGTATATGACGTGAAATGTAAAGCGGAGTCAGAGCATGGTAAGCAAATTAGGTTTATGTAAATGAGCCGCAGCATAAAAAGGACTGTTGGAGAAGTGACCGTCACATCGAAAGAAAGTATTTTAATATAGAAGATTTGTTGTAATGGCTGCGATGTTTTTTCTGCGGATACAGGAATTGTAATATCTGCGCAGAAGGCCTCACGAACAAGACCTTTATGCTACACGACCAGCTCTCCGTGCCCCCTGCAATCCGTCACAGGAGGGAAACTTTGACTTCACGTCAATTGAACTGCAAATCACCGGAGATCAGTGCTTTTCACCCATGAGCCACATTGCTTTGCACAGCGATTTGAGAAGTGCTCTGCTCTGGAGAGAACGAGGAACACGCCCTCATTCCTCTATGACCCATAAAATGGACACATATAAACTGCCGGACAATTGCTAAGGACGGATGACAATAGCAACGATAGCAACCATAAAATGGAAGGCAAGAAAATGTGGAAATTAGCATAAGTGCGGGATACAGTAAGACGTGTTGTGCGTATGCAAATTTTGGATTGCCGAACTTGTTCGTGACGTCATAGCGCTGATAAGAGATATAAAGGATTTGACGCGTATTGACCGTTGTTGTTCAAACGCAAAGTTGAAAGGGAAAGAATCAATTGACGAACTTGCAGTTTTCAGTATGTCTTCCCGACATCACCTAGATGATTTTACGCGTGGCCGTATTATTGGCAAGATTGAAGAAAGGCGAAAAATAACAGATATTGCCAGGGAGTTCGATGTCAGCCACAGTGTTGTTTCAAGGCTTTGGAAATCATTTCAAACAAATGGAGAGTGTAGCAAACGTCACGGGGGAGGTCATGTTCTCAGTACGACACCCGCAGAAGATCGGTACATAGTGCTATCAACAAAAAGACACCGGCGCAGCACAGCTAGTGAGGTAGCAAATTAGTTTATGGCTGCTACTGGCAAGCGGATCTCCCGAAAAACTGTCGCCAGACGTTTGCATGAAGGAGTACTACACGCCCGCCGTCCTGTTGTGTGCATCCCATTGTCCAGACGTCACCGTACCGCCCGTTTGCAATGGTGCCATCAACATCGCAATTGGACTGATAACGACTGGCCTGTTGTCCTCTTCTCAGATGAGAGTAGATACTGTCTATCGTCTGATTGTCGACGACAACTGATCTGGCGTGATAGTGGTACTGCATATTGTCCAGCAAACATACAGGAAAGGGACCGATATCTGACATGTAGTGTCATGGTATGGTCTGGCATCATGATCAATATCCGTTCGTCCCTCTATGTGCTTCCAACTGGGACTATGACTGGCCAACGATACATTAATGATGTTCTGCTATCTCATGTTCGCATGTTCCGTGGTGCTGTCGGTGATAGATTCATTTTCATGGACGACAACGCAACATGTCATCGAACAGTCGCTGTCCAGGAGTGTCTTGAGAACGAGGATATTCAACGCCTCGTATGCCCAGCACGTTCTTCAGATCTGAATCCCAGTGAAAATGTGTGGAATGCTTTGGGGAGGAGTCTTGCTGGTCGCCAATGACCTCCAATAATAAAGGACACCCTCATCCATGCACTGACAGAGGAATGGGATAAATTACCCCAACAGCTGCTTGATAATGTTGTGCAAAGCATGACACAACGTGTGGAATCTTGTATCGCCCTCCATGGTGGCCATATCCCGTATTGACATCTTACGCCGGAACGCCTGCGCACGGTAATTGCATTTTTTTCACGTTTACGTATTCTGCACAAAATGGCGTGTTTGTCCCTTGAACACGTTCCAAAGCCTTCTGGATTTCAGAGCACAATAAATTGTCTTTCTTGTAATGTCCTGGCATTCTGACATTATTTTATTTCACTTGGCATCCAACCATCACACTTACTTTTTTATGCGCTATATAGCCGTTTATGATCCGTCCTTAGCAATTGTCCAGCAGTGTATTTATAGTAGCGTGCTGGTTTGTGGTGTGGAATTACGTTCGGGGGATGCACAGTTTTCTATGCACTTGCAGGGGGAACCATGAATACTCGATGCTATAAGGATGATGTCCAGGGCCCCTAAGTTCGCTGTTATGCAGGTGCCATAGAAGATACATTTGTCCAAGAAGACAATAATGCTCAACCCCAGAGAGCGAAGCTTGTAGAACAATATGTTCAAGATCTATTGTCCGTATGGATTGTCCAGCTAGGTATCCTGTCCCAAATCCTATTGAGTATGTCTGGGATGATCCACAGATACGTGCTGCTGCCCTCAACTCACTCTTCCCCTACGTAAAACCTGGTAGGGTTTAGACGAGAGTTGAAGGAAAAATGGTTTTTGCTATTTACTGCGTTCCTAGACACCATCTTCAACAGAATGAAACATCGCAGAGACGCCAACACTGCTGTGAAAGGTGACCACACTCCCCATTCAGTACTTTGGCTGTTTCATTTCGACACCTTAATTTTCATCTGGTTCTGTATGTGGTCATTTTTGTCGGAATGAACGAAATTTTTAGGGTCTTTTTCTAACGTACGATGTGATATATCTTTTCACCAAATTTCATAACATTTTATCGTGCATTCTTTTTAGTTATAGCGATTTTCCTATTTTGTTCCTCAATTTACGGAAACCACGGTATTTCTCTCTCAAATTAGTCTTAAAACATTTCCGTTCTTTTACTCAGACTGGACTTTTTACATATGAGCCACATTATCCATTTGTAGCTTCCTCTTACGGTAGCAAATTTCTACACCTTGTAGCAGCACTTAATCGCCTCTGAAACAACCGTGTCTACTCGTATTGTACCAGGTTTAAGCAGCTGAATCCATGTTTTAGCCCAGCAAATAAAAGAAAAATGTCGGGAATAATTAGGGGGAAGCTGAATTTTGGACAGTTATTAGAACACCACAAGCGATGTATTTTCCCAATACTCCCCGGCCCTTATGTTTCCCCCTGTGTCACCCCCCTCTGAATTTCTTATTCACAGACTTTTAGAAAACGACTTTCTTCCCGTCGCGGTGACGCAGTGGTCCAAGCGATGGCTTCTGATCATTCGTCCGAGAAGGGTCTAGATTCGAATCCCAGTGAAACATGGATGTTGTGTTTATTTTACGGCACTGGCTCTCTCCTTTCCATGGAGTCAGTGTCCCTAAATTACGGACAGGGGGATGCTTATACCCAATTGAATTGATCACGGTTGTCGTTACACTCTCAATTTAAAAAAAAAGGAAAATGACTTATATCTCCATAACCAATGGTTGTAACGATGTAATTTTTAAAAATTTAAATCCTCAAATTACGCACTACAAAATTGTTCCGCTTTAAGTTTGCACTAAAACTAATAGTTTCGTCTTAGTTTTAACAAAAGCGAAAAAAAACGGTATAAATGGTAAAAGCGGGATGTTGATGGCTGCGATTCATCGATTCATGTTTCCTGTGTCATCTTTGGGAAAAACATTGCAATAGGAAGCAGAATTCTTTGTTTTTTAAATCTTCAAATATTTAGCGAATTGGTTCCATTACTTTAGTAATGGAGCGTGTAATATGGATGCTACGTTTCATTATAGGGTCATAATCAATATTTTTTTCTTTAGTGTCCGAAAGAGCCGCAACACTTCACCCATTTTCTCTAATGTTCACACAGCTGGATCTTCTTCACTTGTGTTTTCCTCTTCGTTCTCAGACGATAGCTTAATGAGTTCTTATAGTTCCTCATTAGTTAACTCTTCTCGCTACTCTTCGAGGTTGTCAATAACTTCTTCAGGAAACAGATAGGTAAATCCTTCCCCACCAACTTGTCGTGCTGTGTCAATAAATTTTCACACTTGATCGTCTATAGTCGGAAAGCACTCATTATTATTCACCACTTCTTTTTTATAAAAAAATGTTTTCCGTCCATTGCAGCTTTCATAAAGCTTATTTCATCTACATTGGTGAATGATTTTCAGTAGTTCATGACGTCAAGGTTTCTGTCGGTGTCCATCGCAATATGAATCCACTCGAATACCTGACGCGTGTAAGAGGCCTTGATACACCTAACAATGCCTTAGTCGAGAGGCTGAAGGATCGATGTTGTATTTGGAGGGAGAAATAGTATTTCCACACTTTCATCGATTGTACCATCTGGGTGTCCTGGAGCATTATCTCTTATTAGGAGAACTTTAAACTCCAGTCTCTCACGCTGCAAGCATTTTTTTTTCTTCAGCTATAAAACATTCTCTTAGCCATTCTCGGAACAATTCAGCTGCAAACCATGCCTTTTTATCATGTTGCCAGAAAAAGGGAAAACGTTTCTTATCTTTGTTCTTCAGTTTTTTTTTCATTGAAGGTTTAACGACCACCGTGAGCAACTCAATGGGCTATAAGCAGTCGCCCGTCCCTAATTTAGGGTTACTGGTTCCAGGGAAGGGAGAGAACCAGTGCTGTAAGACAAACACAAAATCCATGTCTCACCGGGATTCGAACCCGAACCCCTTTCGGACGAATGATCAGAGGCCATCGCTTAGACCACTGCGCCTCCGGGGCGCGGCTGTTCTTCAGTGCACGTGGGTTCTTTGCTCTATAAACAACACCAGGTTTTAACATATTACCGTAGGCGTTGCCACAAAGGACAAGTGTAATTTTGTCCTTAAATATCTTGAATCCCGGGGCTAGTTTCACTCTTTGGGGCCTGTTTCATTGCATTTACAAGCCTGTTTCATCGCATTTTAAAACTTGTTTGGGGTGGTATTCCTTTTCCACAATTATATTTTTTAGTTTGCTTCGAAATGTGCCTGCAGCTTTGCCAGTAATTTTTATATCTTTCAGGTTATACCTCTGTCTAAACCTGTGTAACCAACCGCGACTGGCAACGGAAAGGTTTGGGTTCACCACAGCTCATGTCTTCACTAAAGTCTTCATAAAGACATAACGCTTTCTCGCGCAAGACATTGCGGTCAACTGGAACATGCTCCCGGTTCATGTCTTCCACCCACATTCTCCCAGAAACGTAGGCATTCTCCCCGAAACGTAGCAGTTACTTTGGCTGTTTGAGATGCCGTAGAAAAACTGTCGCGAATTTTTTTCGTTTTTCACTATTTCGCGTACCGAGGTTTCATTTTGTTATACATTCTTGCCACCTCAGAACACGATGTTTAATCTTTCAGTACTAAATCAAGAATTTTTATTTTTTCACTTATGGGAAGCACTTGCCGGGCTCTTTTTATCGCTAACGAAATATCCAACTCAAGAAGACGTTATGGAGCCATACTTTTAAAGTTTCACAATTAAAAGCGTTTAGGAACGACGTGACTGCTTCGGGAGAAAATCGCAAACACACTGGTAGTCAAGCAGAGTAGGAAAGACGCGGCTTACGTCGGCCTCCGAGAGGCAACCTTGGAGAAACGGGAAGCGAGCTAGATCAAAGACTAGACCAGGAGACACGACGCCAGCAAGGCGGGGTTGGAGAAACGGGTAGTGGGCTATATCAAACACTGGACGAGAAGGGGTAGAAGGGGGCTGAGGGTCTTTACTCTAGTCGTCCGCTACCCCTTCCTGTGCTTTTTATTTCTATGCAAACAAGGGAAATCCGTGAATCTCAAGATCTATACATTACAAAAATTGCCGTTTATTTATTTATAAATGCGAATTAAAAAAATACAACAGCTGAAAGTCCAATAACTGAAACCACGGATATAGGGGTCTTTCTGTACTAGCGTACCACACAGTGGGAAGCAACATTACACCTGCAGGTTATTCCCTCGATTTTTGACCATGCATAATCGATATTTACATTTACAATTTCCAAGATAGACAGAGTTCCTCGTCAAAAGGAATGTCACTTTCTCCACTAAAAGCAGGTGAGTTGTAGCATGATAGTCCATTGCAGTGCGCACATATTGCAGAGCAATATAATCCAGATTTTCCACATCCACAGTAATTTTCACGATCGGATTTACAGCTACATGGCACGAGGCGTAGAAGTTCATCCGGAGCAGAAGGTATTGAGCTAGGTACAGGCCTTTGTGCTTTCTTCTTTCCTCCGTTTTATTAAAGGTATTTTAAATTCCATCCCCAATCAGTTTCCAGAAGTTTATTCCTAGCCACCCTTGGACTTCAAACGAAGCCCTCAGAAGATGCTGATTACACGCTTTTGATGTTGGAGAAGTTTCACCAGATCAAGATTTTATCTGAAAGCAGACCTTCTTGCTAAGGTCTTGAATCGGAAATAACGATCTTCGTTCAAATTCGAGAATTTGCGCATTCAATACAATGCAACGATAAATTTTTCTCCACTGACAAACAGTTTTTCTCGAGAAATTACTTCTTGAGTAAAAAATCCTAGCTTGGCCCTCAACTTCAGATGATGATTTTATTAATTCAATGGCTTGGATTTTTCCCAATCCACAAAAGCACAATGTCATGTCACAACCAGTTATTGCGTGAGCAAACAGCGGAAGTTTTCTGATTTCTCTGTACTGTTCCATCAAACCTTCAGTTCTGTAAAAGACCTTTGAAGGGCTTTTACCACCCTTCTGTTTACAGAAATAACTATATTTATTTTCAGGAGCAAGAGCAACTAACAACGCTAGCGTATCTGTGCCTGAGCACAGGACGACAACTTTAGAATGAGTGTTTAGTTTTTTCGATCGCTATATTTAATGTGTCAGCAACTTCTTCAGCAACAAACGTAGGTAAACATTGTTTTCTAGTTCCGATGCTACTGCAATTGCTGGTCGTTTCTTCTTTCTTTTATTAGCTAAAAATCTTCTTTAACTGTAATATATTTTGTGTTTACTTCAAAAGTGATGTCACATGAGGTTTTCTTATTTTATTTTTGTTTTATTGTAAAATCTTCGGGGAATCCTTCAAAACCAATGGTTGTATTTGTTCCATATCTTTTAAGCCCAAATGAACAGTAATTTTGAACTATTTCTGCATATGAGCTATCTGGAGTGTTTCTGCTACACTATGTCCAGGAAACATAGTGAAGCAGAAACACTCCATTTTTCAGTATTGCTGCATCACTTTGATCAAATTTTTCTACAATATCCTCTTCAAAAACTTCATGGTAGAAGATTTTGTACCTTTGCGAAGAGAAACTTCATCAAATATGGATGGTAGACGAGAGGCTAGCTTATACTGAAGGTATGTTTTTAGTACATTTGGGCTAGGACACACACACACACACACAAGATTCTATTAAAGAGCTGTTGGGGATTTTCACTAACCTATTTCGACCCAAGTTTGACAGATTTGTGTTTTGCCTGTGTTTTGACCATATCTTTCCTGTGTAGTTTAAGATCTCCAAAAGTTTTTCCTTTCATTTTCTCCATCGCTACAACTCTTACCTGATAAGCTTGATCTCAGTTTATAGATTCATCAGACACCAAACCGGATGACAAACACACGAGTTCTCCAGACAATTTTGTGCATGGGTTGTGGTGCATAAGCCAAAAAGTGAACTTTTTAATGTCGAACTGATCTCTTAGTTTTCGAGACGCGTAGTTTAGTGAGTTGTTCAGTAAATGTTATTGTAGTTCCCAATAATTCCTCAATAGCTTCATGAATTTTCCAGACAAAAGGTGTCCCGATGACCCATTTCGATAGCGTGCTTCTGTTATAACACTTCCATGTGTAAAACCTCCAATTGCCTTCATAGGAGGCATAAGACAGTGCTCTACACATATCCGTTCATGTACCAGGCTAAAACTTTACACTCCTTCTCACAGTGAAGAATCATTTGTTAGTAAACAAAAGTCTAGCTCTTTCTCTCACAGTTCTGAATCTATCTTCATCATTTGCTGAACATACACAATGTAGAACCATTCGGTCCTTAAATTTTTTTCAGATGTTTGTCAGTATATGTATACTCTTGAGCAGATATATTTGCCATAGTATATTGTAATTCTGTCAGGGTATACTGGCATTCGTCACTTTTTCAATGTATTCGCACAAAACAGAAAAAGGGTCCTGCACTTTTGATTTTGGGCCTCCTACAAGTCCCTCAGCTTTTGTAGTTCTTTAAAATTTTTTGTAACACCTGTAGCGTGATTCTGGTATCACGAGATTACTCACACTAAGAAGGCTAACCCTTACCCTTTTTTCTCACTCATCATTTCATACACCAAATTTTTGAAAAAAGTTTTCTTTTATTTCTAAAGTGGCTACGATGTTATGACTTTTCCTATGTACTGATGCAGTTTTAGAATCAACACTTGCTTGTTCTCTATAAAACAAGCAGTTTTTTCTGAAATCTAACTTCTCTTCTGAGCCCCTTAGCAAGATGAAGATGTAAAAGCACGAGATGAATTATGAGTCTGTACTGTTGGAAGAGCAGCATTGATACTAATAGGTTTTGTGTAGTTTCGTCTGCACTCTGAGAACATGAATAGTAATTTTTCCTTCCAACTTTTCATGCAGTCCATCGCTTCGTTTTAAACTAGCCTCAGTAATTATCCGTAAACTCTTTTTGACGTTTACATTTCCTCCTTCAAGTTCTTTTCCACAAAGGGCACACAATAAATCGAAATCATCCATTTTCTCCTTTTTTTGTACATAATCAAATACGAAGGTGTAAAGAATAATAAATAGTGTTCATGTTAAAAATGCAATTAATCTGCAATCTAAATTAATATGCGAAACACAGCCACATAAATTAAAATGTTCATTGCCTGCCCGGTGGCGCAATGGTCTAAGCGATGGCTTCTGATCATTCGTCCGAGATGGGTCCGGGTTGGCATGAAAGTTGTATTTTGTCTTCCGGCACTGGCTCTCTTCCTTCCCTGGAACCAGTGGTCTTAAATTAGAGAGAGTAGACGGCTTGTAACCTCTGAGGTGCTCACGGTGGTCGTTAAATGCACTCTTTCTCACATTAAAACACTGTCGAAATGCAGTAATGGTATGAGACAACGACACACACACACACACACACATACTACCATATATGTCGGCAGCTCAGGATTGGTTTAAAAGTTGCTCACGTCGCTGGTTATGCCCTCCTGCCTTATTGTGTGGCAAACTCATTGGTGCAAATATGTTCATATATGCACACTCGTATCAGAATAATATGACCACCTGCCTAATAATGGGAATAATCACCTATTGGCCCGGATGACAGCGGCGAGACAGCGTGGCATGAACGCAATGAAGCCCTGGAAGGTTTGTAACGTACCAGGAGAAGTGACGTAACTGCCAGAAGGACGCACACGACATAAAGGCAGATAGGAATCAGAATAAAACGTCCGCGTAGCTCAATTGGTAGAGCAACTTATTCCGGAATGAGGGGACCCGGGTTCGAATCCTGGCGCGGATAAAAATGACGGAGAAATTTACTTCGTTATAGGTTGTCCGAGGCACACGTGCCCGTTCGGGCTGAAGCAGAGCACGGAGGTCCCGCGGATGAAGTGGTTGTGCGTTGGCACGTTGAACCTATCGATTGAAATAGTCCTACAAGTGATCTATGGGAATGAGGTCGGGCGATTTTGCCAGCCAAGGGGTAACGGAGACCTCGCTGTCGTGTTCCTGGAATCAGTCACGCACCCTCTTAGCAACGTGGCACGGCGAATGTTCCTGTTGGTAGACACCATCACCACCAAGGAAAACGTCCAACATGAAGGAATGCATGTGGTCAGAGAGGATGGACGGGTAACCATTGGCGTTCAGAGACCGATCCAGTGGTACCAATCGTCCCAGGTCATACCAGAAAAACATCCCCCAGACGTTCACACTGCTACCGCCGACCTGTACTTGATCGACAAGCGTGTCAGGGTGTTGGTTTTCGTGTGTTTGACGCCGTATCCGCCACCGCCCGTCGCTTCTGTAGAGTAAAAACCTCGATTCGTCGGATAAGGTAACCTTCTCCCACTCTTAAACTTTCCAATGACGGTAGTCCCGTGTTAACTGCAGGCGTCGTTGCCGATGGACCTAGGTTAAAATAAGCGCCTTGACGCAGCGTCGACTCCGGAGACCTATGCGTAGCAAGGTTGGTTCCATTTTTATCGCTGTTATCGAGGACACGTACCTGGGTGCCCCGGTTTTCATTTGCTTGGCCTATTGCTGCACTGTTGCGCGTCGATTGCTCATTTACCAGGCAACAGAGGCGACGGTCTCTTCTGGGATCGTCGGCCTTTGGGGCTTCCCAGTTATGACGTCAAGAGATACTCGGTTTGCCAGCGGTCCATTCTTGGTATACCGTTACTACAGCACCTCGCGAAAAGCCCACGAAGTATGCTGTTTCTGAGATGCTTCTACTCTTGGGTCGGTAGAAGGTGATGATTCCTTTTTGAACATCAGTCAAATAACTACCTCTGCCCACTGTGCTCACGTAACGCACAATGGCTCATCTGTCCTGGCCCAGCCTCTTATATCTCAGTGTGGTCGGCCTTGTCAAGTACACTTAGTGACGCGCCTGGGAAGGTACACGGTGATTTTGGTGGTAGTCATATTATTCTGATCTGTGTATAAATAAAATGTATATACAGTGCCTGATAGAGAAAATGCCGCATTTGCATGGCTCTGCGTTCACCAAGACGTGAATGCAGCGCTATGCAAATCGTAGGGTGAGTGTACACGCACAAGTTATGCAAATGATTTAATTTGAAGGCCAATCACACGAACGGCGCGCGGGATATAAGGGGACAACCTGCCCGTGATCCCATCAGTCGAGAAGTCATCACTACCCCGAGTAGTGTGTGGTTCTGCTGTAACCGTGTCTGGAGAACGAACAAAGGGTGCCACTGCCATTAAGACCACGTTGTATGCAGTTTCGTTAAACGGATGAGTTCACGAGAGGTGTCATCGTAGGCTTTCGTACCGCCGGATGGTCCTTGCGTCGTATTTAAGAAGAAACTGGGCGTGACACCACAATCGTCGGTAGCATTTAGAGACAGTAGTCTCGGGAAGAATATTTGCAACGTCGTAGGGGGCCGGAGCACGGAGACGGATATCCGAGAGATCCAATCGTCGCATTCGATGTCATGTGGTAGCAGAATGTCCACAATGGGCTACCTTTTGCGGATTGTACGGGGAGGCTCGGATGCTCCAATATCGACGCGTACAGTGTCGCGCCGATGATTGGCTGCGTCTGGTTTGTTGTCCAACCATCCGTTACGATGGCTACCCTAAACAACGATCCATTGTCGTCCCTGCTTGGCTTGGTGTCGCTCCAGAGCTGCGTGGTGTGTCGAATGGAACAGTGTGGTGTTCAGTGACGAATCGAGGTTCTGTCTCACCACGGATAATCGCTGTGTGAGAGCCTGGATGCGACGTGGCCAACGGGCGGATTCTTCCGCAATTGAGGAGCACCACACTGCGCGGCAGCGTGGAATCATGATGTGGGGTGCTATCAGCACTTAACAGTCGCACACTGCTGGTACTCATTCTGGCACATTGACGGCACGCTGCTATGTTGACAAAGTGATGCGGCCCGCGGCAATATTGTATCTTCAGGATATCCCAAACACCGTTTTTCAACAGGATAAAGCCCGACGGCATACCGCTCGGATCAGCCTGAATGCTTTACACGGTGTACGGATGTTTCCGTGGCCAGCACGATCCCTGGACTTCTCGCTCATTGAGCATTTGTGAGACACGATTGGACGTCGGTTCAGTACCCTCCAACTCCCGTAAAATGAAGATGAACTGTGGACTGGGATCAGCACCACATGGTCCACGATACCTCAGGATTCTATTCGGGCTCTCACTGCCTCGATGCCACGTCGGACTAGGACCTACTTGGCTATCGGTGTGTGCAGTTTTGTCTATTTTCGAACATTCTTTCATGGTGTGGCATTTTATCTGTCAGGCAGTTTATATATAATTTTAAAGCTGTTGAATCAGTCTACAACTTCCATACCAGCAAGCTACAACTTTAAAACTTTAAATATCACAATAAAAATACCGTTCTTTTTACTATTTTATTAAAATTAAGACAAAACTATTGGTTTTAGCGCAAAGCTGAAGAAGAACAGTTTTGTAGTGCGTAATTTGAGGTCTAAAATTAAAAAAAATACATTGTTACGACCATTATATATGTCATTTTCTAAAAGTCTGCGAATGGGAATTTCGAGGGTGGGCACAGGGAAAGCACAGGAGGGTGCACAAGGGAGAGAATCGATACATCTCTTGTAGCGTTCTAGCAACTGGCGAAAATTCAGCTTTACCCCAATTATTCCAGACATTCAACTTTTTTTCCTTTTATTTCCTGGGCTATTTGTTCAGCGGTTGCAATTTATACCATTAGTCACAATCATATTCTTCCTATCTGGTAAACAATTTAAGTGAGATATTGTTTCCCTGAGAAGTTTGAGTTCCTATACCATACACCCTATAAAAAACCGTATACAGACACATTAAAATCATGCATTTACAAAAACATGATTAATTCCTTCACAATCCTTTACTGATGTCGGGTTGCATATAATTGTACCGATGCATACCTTCCGGTGGTTATGATGGTTAATCGCAGTGTTACATTTTCGGGGTCAAAGCAGGTCAGAAGCCAACGCTTAAACCACTGCGGCACTGGGCAATAGCATCCAAAAGATAAATGAGTTGAATTAGCCTTCAAAAGTGTTTTTTATGTTCCTACATGACAAAGCATGCTGGGTGACGCAGCATGCTTTGTCATGTAAGCCTATAAAAACCACTTGTGAAGGCTAATTCAACTCATTTATCTTTCGAATGCTATTGCCCAGTGGCGCAGTGATCTAAGCGCTGGTTTCTGACCGTTCGTCCAAATGGGCACGGGTTAGAGTCCCTGATGAGGTGTGGGTACTGTGTTTGTCTTAAGGCACTGGCCGTATTAGTTTTTTGTCCTTACGTGTCACGCCTTACTAAAAAAGACACACGCCTCGTTCTGTGGAAGAAAGTCACAAGCATTAGGTGAAAGCTGTTTAATGTAGTCACATAATAATGTACTAACGGGGTCGCTCTAAAGTTCTATAAACTACCGAACTTTTGAAATTATTCGAAACTTCAAAATGTAACGAGTGGCACATAAATGCAGCGAACGTAAATGGAAGAGGCTTTTGATATCGTCCTGGGGAATAACCTCACAGGCGGCATCTATGCGAGACAGAGTTCATTTGTGACGAGAGGCGGAGGCGCTTAGCTCTCACGTCCCAGACATGTTCGATCGGGGACATACCCGGTGAATGTGCAGGCCAGAGAAAAAGCGGTATCTTCCACGAGAGGAAGAGTTCTTAGACTTTCCGTGCCACATGTGGTCCAGCATTGTCCTTCTGAAGTATAGCGCCAGGACAACTCTGAAAGAAGGGTATCTCCTCTGTCTCTAAAACATCCCTGATGCATTGCTGGCTGTTGAGGGTTTCCTCAATCCGCATCAGGTGAGATCGCAAATTAAACCCAATGACGATCCAAACTATGACGCTTGGCTTTTAGCCGGTATGACACCATCGGCAAAATGGACGCTGAAAGCTACCGTTGATCACGATGTCTTCGAATACGTATGCGAGCATCATGGTGCATCAAGTTGGATCGTCATTAGTCAGAAAACACGACCTGTTGCCAATCAGCGCGCCAATGTCTGCTTTCGAGATCTCATTGCATTCTGAGGCGTCTGTGGTCGAGGGTCAAAGGAATGCGCAACAATGGTCTGCTAGCGACCAGTCCTCTGTTAAGTAGAGGACGCACGTGGAACTGTGCTGGAGGGCAACGCTCGACGGCTGCGCTAACACCGTGGATGTTGCTGTGCAATCTGTCACTCCAATGCGGTAAAGGTGTCTGTCATCCCGTGCAGTCGTGCGATTTCGTGGTCCATTTCCTAGATTTCTATGTGTGCGAGCCTCAACTGTCCACTGACCCAACGGTCACATGATTGTGCTAGCGTTTCTTCCCGTACGAGTGGAAATTTTGGGGCGGGAAATTTAAACTTCTCTCGTTGCAAAAATCCTTCGTCACTCAAAGTCCTTCAGGTGTTCATAACACGACCTTCTTCGGCGATGGGGCATAGTGAAGCACAAGAAACACACGCTTTAGACTCAATGTGGGCTCTTCATTGATTACGACATCTCGTTTGACACAGCTCTTTATATCCAAGACCCGACAGTTCAGCGGGCGCTGCTCCGAAACCTCATCGGCATTTTCACTAACATTTTAAACATTTACATGTCTCAAACTGTTGAACATATCTGTAAATTTCAAGCTAATACCAGCAGTCCTTCATGGTGTTGCAGATTTCACAGACAGTAGTGTAAACTACTGAACAGAGAAATTGCCACACCACGAAAGCATGTACGAAATCAGACGAAATTGTCAACACACATATAGACAAGTAGGTGCAAAAGGAGTGATTTCATTTCTAATGGATTATATGAAAGGAATGGGATGGGAGATATAATAACATGGCCTGAGTCAGTTGGACGTACGGCCACCATGTTGAACTATACATTCGGTAACAAATCTCGGCATGCAGTGAAAATATTTCCGGATGGTGTACGGTACTATCGCTGACCATGTGTCGTTGACCAGTGTTAACCGTTGTTTGACATTGCCTGGCTGTCGTAAAGAGAGGCGTTAAGTCGTCTGCCAACGCGTTATCTGTTGGTGAGAAGTCTGAAGATCGCACTATCCAGGTAGTCATCTGAACAACTTGTAGGATCTGTCTGATGAAATTGAACAGTCCAGGTAGTCATCTGGACATCTTGTAGGATCTGTCTGATGAAATTGAGCTGTCCAGGTAGTCATCTGGACATCTTGTAGGATCTGTCTGATGAAATTGAACTGTCCAGGTAGTGATCTGGACATCTTGTAGGATCTGTCTGATGATATTGACTGTCAGGTAGTCATCTGGACACCTTGTAGGATCTGTCTGATGATATTGATTGTCCATGTAGTCATCTGGACATCTTGTAGGATCTGTCTGCTGATATTGAACTGTCCAGGTAGTCATCTGGACATCTTGTAGGATCTGTCTGATGATATTAAACTGTCCAGGTAGTCATCTGGACATCTTGTAGGATCTGTGTGATGATACTGAACTGTGCGGGAGGGCGTTATCTTGTCAAAATGTGACATAAGGAATACCATGAAAATACGGCAACAAAACGGGTTTAGCATTTCATCGACCTATCGTCGTGTTGCAATTGTACTCGCTATGCGTAAGAGCGGTGAAAGATTTTTGAAACCGATAGTGCCCCAAATCATGACAACAGGGTGAGGAACCGTATGGAACTCAGGAATCGCAGCAATATTAGCCCTGTGACCACATCGCCTACAGAATCTCAATCAGCGATCGTCCTCACTGCTTCAAGAGCAATACTCATCACCGAAAGTGACCTGGTTTGTTTGTCTCCTAACACGTGTCTACTACGGCCGCATGTCAACTTTCCGCTACAATGTGCTGCGGTAAGTGGCTTTCATCACAATGGCTGGCGAAAAGCCAAACCTACCTCAGTCAGTCTACGGTTCACAGTTCGTGTGGATGCGGCGATGTTCGCAGCTGCCTGCACATCTCGTCGAATGTCGTTCGCTGTGGATTGTCGGGCTGCAACGATTTGCGGTCCAATGCGGAATCGTGGGGTTCAGACGTCCACCTACCTGCACCAGTCCCACTACGGTGGTTCACGTTACCCTCCTCTTAAAGCTGTAGTCACATTCGACCGATAGTTGTCAGTTCAGATGCGACGTTAGGAGCAACCAGCCTTAATAGACCTGTGATAAAGGTGTCCGTTTGTTGGTAACATTCCCAATGACATCGCCCAGGAAATTTCTCTCCTTAAAGTTGCATTTTTCAGCAAGACACATCGATGCAGTTGTCCACACACTCAGGATGAAGACCGATCTTAGCTATCTCTGGCTGTATTTTCCTTTTATCTTCCCGATCGCTCACGTGATTGGTTCGTAACTGCAATCACTTACATAACCAAAATGTAAATATATGCCCACCAATTTGCGTGGCACTCCATACTTCCATGTATGGCATGTTGCATATCGACCAGTGTAAGTAAAACTCCTTCTTTACGCTTTCCAAATATAGGTTGAAAAAGCGTATATGCTCCAGCTTTGTCCGTCTGTCTGCCTGTCCACATGATAACTAGCGTAAAAATGGTTCGATTTCGATGAAATTTCAGTATGTGGTAGGGGATAACCTGGGGACCAACTCTGTTGAAAATGGACGAAATCGGGGAAAAGATCAGGACATAGGAGCGGGGTCCATTCCATCGCCCTTATGCGTTATAACGTACGCAAAAAGGCTTAGATGGCGACAAAACTTTCTCACGTTGTTCCGGAAGTATACTGAACCGGTTCTGTTGAATATCATCGAAATGAGGTCAAAGGTCAGGACCCAGGAGTGAGATTTATTCTACAGCCATTATCCTCATAACTTGAGTAAAAATGCTTTTATTGCGACAAAACTTTAGTATGTTGTTCCGGAGTTAAAATGAACATATCGATAGTCAGGGTAGGGAGGAGGGTTTGTTTGTGCGCGTTTTCTGGTATGTTGGAAAGCGTATCATGATCAATGCATTGCATGATTTTACTAACTTGTTTTCCGTATGTCTAAATTTGTCCGAAAATGTTTCATAAATATACACGATCGAGTCACATTATTGTGACAGCCAGTTAATATCCAGAGTAGCCACCGTATGCAGCGCGGACATCAGCTAAACAGGCTGGGAGTGACTCAATAAGGTGCTGGAAGGTGTTCACAGGTATGTGGAACCATGCTGACTGCAGTGCATCTGACAGCTGCTGGAGGGTGCGTGGTAGAGGATCCATAGAGCAAACAACACGATGGAGGTTTTCCCACAGATTCTAAATTGGGTTTAAGTCTGAAGAATCAGGGGGCCAGGAAAGTTTTCATCGTGCTCTTCCAACCATTCTCGGACACTTCTAGCTGTTTGGCATTTCGCATTGTCGTGTGAAAAATCCCACACGTCCAAGGGAAGACAATCAGCATGTATGGGTGTACGTAGTCTTCAAGAGTGGATTCATAACGAATTCGGTCCACATTGCTTTCCATAGGTATCAGTGGACCCATAGAATGCCACGAAAACATTTCCCAGATCATAATACAGGCCCACACCAGTTTGTGTAATTCCAGCAATGGTTGAAGAATGTTTGTTCTCCGATGTTTCTCACCTTATACGCCAACGTCCATCCGTTTGATAAAGCAAAAAACTTGGCTTTTCGGAGAAGGCAATTCTTTGTCAATCAGCAGAGGTTCAATTCCAATACTGCCGTGCAAATGCAAGCCTTTTCTGCCGATGCAACTTCGTTAGCATAGGTGCAGTGATCGTCCGCCTGCATCGGAGCCCCATATGCAGCAGGGTTCGCTGAACTGTCGTTTTAGACACACTTCCGGTAGACCCCTGGTTCATTCGGCTAGTGCGTTGCTCCACTGAAGCGTGCTGATCGGCCCTCACACACCTTCGAAGCCGACGTTCACCTCGTACATCAATAGCACGTGGTGCTCCACAATTTTCACGTCGTTATTCGCAATAGTGCCATTTCTCCAATCAGGCTACATTTTAACCACAGCAGCACGGGAACTGTTCACAAACTGCGCTGTTTCAGAAATATTGCCACTATTTGCCCGCAAGCCCATAATTATCTCTTTTTGCAAATCTGATAAATAGCTCCTTTTATCCATGACAGCAACGAGTGATATGTTTTCAGATTCCCTACAGCACACCTTATAAAACCTCCAAGCCAGGTCACAACTCGTGCCTTTATTCATTGGCTACGCACTGTTGACGTCAAAAGTAGGAGGTGGTCACAATAATGTGACTCGACCGTGCATTTTGGCAAATATTTACACATTCTCTTCATGTTGAGATGTTTCATTATAAGCGCTGTTCCGAGGATGAGCATTATTTGTAAAGAAATCATTAAGAGTTTCTCAATAATAGAAATTCATACAAGTGCATAATAAATATTGAAATTTCGTTCCTAAGGCGCAAACGCTACTCATATCTTCCACAATCACCTTAGGCTACCAGTTTCTGCATTGTCGACTACGTAACTGCCTGGATTGATCTTTTACAGAAGAGCAAAATGAGTATATTTAATGACAGCTCTACTCTTCACCTACGAAGAAAAACGTTTTTGTTAATGACGTAGAAAGTTAAAGGAATTACATATTCACTGATTTCAAAAAGTTTGGGATATTGCATGAAATGAAGGATGTATGTATATGGCTCAAGTAATACGTATTGAAATAACATCAGTAAGGCTACGTTACAAAAACGGTAAAGAGTGCGTTTACAAAAAAAAAAATTAACATGCAATTTATGTACACAACTAAAAAATTTAATATGCAATTTATGCACTGCAATATAGACAAAAGGGTAAATTCGGAAAAAGTTTCTACCTCTAATTTCGGTTTCCGATAACACTACATTTGGACGAAGAAGGCCTTGACACCTATGATGCGTACTTGAAATGACATTATTGATGAATGTCTAGAACAGCTGGTCCCATATTACAGGCAACACGTTACGGAGGTATGCCAGTCAATTGGGGTATGGGACGCGGTTATCCAAACGTCGCTGTATATCGTCCCAAATGTTCTTCATAGGGTCAAGCTCAGGAAATCTCGAAGGCAGCTACGAACTTGTATAATGATTCAAAAATGTTTCCAGCTTCTGAAACACTCCCCAAGCACGGTGACTAGTTGCATTATCATCGAGAAAACGGAATGCATTTCCAATAGCAGCATGAAAAATTGTCACAATGGGCACGATGACCTTGTTTCGGTATACTGAGGCATCATGTGGCCTTAACAAATGTACAAGGCAGAACGAACATTAAAATACACTCCTTCCCAGACCATAACTGATTGCCGCTAGTAAGTGTTAACGAACTGCCCATAGTGTGGTTGCATGCGTGTGTCAGATCTCCTCCAGTGGCGGCTTTTCAGGTGAAGTAAGTGAAGTGCCTCTTCACCTATTTTACTCAAAATAAAGTTTTATTCAGTATTCTTTTTATAAGGTATTCTTTTTTCCCTTTATTCAGTTCCAAAATACTCAAAATTTTGAATAGATATTAATTCACATGGCGCGCTCAATACGGAAAACAAATCCCTATACGCAAAACAGTGCAAGTGAAGAGTCGAAATGAGAATGCTTAGAAGTCTGCAGTTTCCCGCCGAGTTGTCATGGTAAACGTGACGTCACCCTTCCCAATCTGCTCGCTCAAGTGAAGTGTTTCAGCTTCAGGCGCCTTACCTCTGCATCTTTCAGTTTTTGAGCGTAAAGTCGTGAGTGATCACGGTGGAGCGGGCGGACCACCAGGGTACCTTGCAATATGCTAGGGCATTTTCCTTGTGGTGCTGTGGTACATTATTTTCAGAAAGGAATTTGTTCTTTCGGGCTTTGTGATTACTTGTTGAAAGCTTTAACTGATATTTTAGGTTTGTGTACAATTTAACTGATAGTGATAGTTTTTAGTATGCATCCCGTGGACGACATTGTTTGTAATTTATTGAAAACTCCATTTAATCTGTAGAAATATGAAGATAAAAAGAGACATTTTGCTTCAAGGACGACGAAGGATTCACTGAAAATTATTGCCAAGAACGAAATCAAGAAGAGCGGTAAATCTAACAATATTAATTTTAAAAATTGTTGGTTTACTGAATATAAATGGATTTGCATCACTTCTGTGTTAATAGTTTTTTTGGCCCTGCTTACTTTTTAATAATAAACATTCGGCGTGGAATAAAGACGGATTCTCAGATTTATTAAGCGTAACACGGTCACTTCATAAACATCGTGATTCTAGCAAACAACTGAAATACGGATTAATGTTAAGAAATTTTGAAAAAAATCAAAACACGATTGCCGATAGCCTGAGGAAGAACGCTAGGCTTTTGAAAACGCATTTTAACGAAAACGTTCGTTTAAATAGACTTTTCCTGCAGACAGTGATTAATGCAGTATTAGTCTATACTGTATTTGAGCAAACAATAACCAGCATTCCATGTCCATGACGAAAGCATGGGCTCGATAAATCGTGGAAATTTCATGAATTACTTTAATTGTTGATATGAAGAAGTTCTTTAGAAATTGAAAATCAATACGAAATAGGACAATGTTACGATGGGGCAAGTATAATGTCTGGACACTTAAATGGGCTACGGAAAAAAGTCAAGCATAAAGCTTCTCAAGCTGTTTTTGTTCATCGCTTAGTTCATCGTTTGAATCTTGTATTACACCAGAGTTTTTATAAAATTTCTAAGTGTCGAATACTTTTTGCAAGTATCAGTGGAATTGCTACGTTTGTTCACCATTCTGCGAAGCGGTCTTATACACTTATATCAACAACCGCAAGACGCAGACCAACCGTAACAGAAACTCGATGGTCCTCCACTTCGAAATTAGTAAGTGTAGTTGTTGTAAATTGGGATAAATTGAAGTAAGTGTTCGGATTTCTGACGAATAGCGAATAATCAGACAAAAATCAATTCATCTTGCCAAGGGGTTTTCGAATGATATGAACACTTTCGAATTTACATTTTTGGCTCCACCGATCTATTATTCGAGCTTTTGAAGAAAAATGAACAAAACATAAGCTACTGCGTAACTCAAATAAAAAACAAAAACAAAAAAAACCTCGTGAAATTTTGAGCCATAAAAGGAGCGATGAGTTATTTGAAACACAGTTTGGGAAACCTAGCAAAATCAGAGAAATAAGCACGGGAATATGCTGCTCTTACACAGGAAACATTTTTTCAAAATTATAAACAATTGTATTTTGAAATTTTGGACCACATTTTTATGGAAATGGATATAAGATTTCAAGACTGTAAACAACTTCAATTTGTCTGACTTGCTGACACAACCAAATTCGAATAATTTAATGCATGCTTTCCCTTTCGCGCTCTTGAAAATCTACATTTTTACGGAAACATATTTACTAAACACCAGCGCCTTAAAAATGAACTGAGTCTTGTATATGCCGATGAAAAATTAAGGAATATATTGACTCAAGAACTCCTTCTTATGTTTCACGGAGACAAAGACATTTTTACAGAAGGTTATAAATTGGTTTTCCTCAGTTTAAAAATTCCATCTACAAGTGCGCCAGTGGAAAGAAGTTTTCTTGAAAGAATACAAACTTGCTCAAGAAACACTAGTTCCCAAGACAGACTTGCTTATTTGGCAAATATTTCTATTCAGAAAGACATTTTATTGATGCTCACGAAGAAACAATCATCTAACCATCTTATGACGACATAATCGAGAAATTTGCATCTTTAAAAGGAAGAAAAATTGATTTAATATACAAAAAATAAGTAAGTCCTCATTAAGGGATTTTCATTGTAGACAGTAGATATCTTTTCATACTGCTCTTGTACCTCTACACCTATTTTTCCAACCACGAGCGGCCGCTGATCTCCTCCACACGTGTTCTCGTAGATTATCAGGATAAAGAGCAAAACGTGATTCATATGTGAAAAGTATATGGTGCCACTCTGTATTCTGTTGGATCCAGGAGCATCTTTGACGATGGTGAACTGATGTCAGTGCTACACATCTCAGCGGCATCCTTGCTCTGGGTCTGTATTCGTGAAGACGGTTTCCTACCATTTGAGTACATAGTGTGGCACCAGAAGCAGCTTGAAGTGATTCCTGGAGTCGATCACTGGTTACGCCTTCTCCGAACATTTACTGTTAGATAGCGATCTTGTCACCTGATGGTTATCCTCGAGAGACCACTCCTGGGTCGATCTGCGACATTTCCATGCGTGTGGCCGACGTACTACACTTTACGAAACTCCTAGAGCAGCAGCTACATCGATCTGCCGTACACCTGCTTGTTGCTTGAAAACAGCCCTATTTCTGTTGTCAATGCTTAAACGTCGTCTAGATATCTTTTGAGATTAACCCCACACTGAAGGTAATACATTCAACAAATATTTAGATTAAGTGGTGAAACAACCGGTTTTCCACTTCTTGCAGCAACTTTTATAGAAGCTCGCACATCACGTGTTGTGTTGTCATGATGCTAATTTACATGTGACATAGCTACCCACGCTGATAACCGATCTCCAGTGGTCGCTAAATTTGAATATCACCACGTTTTTCCTTTGAAACCACAATATCCCTTACTTCTTGTGACCAGTGTACAAATCCAAAAAGAAAATTCTCATTCGTTTTTAGAATTTCGGGACAAGGAGTAAGATGGTAATGGTGTTGTAAAACGTGGAATGTGAAATTAATTGGTGTCTTTTTTCCATACTGTGGTTGTATGATTTTTTTCTTTTTTGTTGTTCTTTTGTTTAGTTGTACGATTGCTTTTTTTTTGTTGTTGTTTTGTTTGTTTGTGTGATTGTTTTTTCTTTTTTGTTGTTGTTTTAGTAATTTAACACCAGAACGTAATAGCTTAGGCAGCAAACCCGAATAACTCAGTGCAACTTAAGCAGCTATACAGTAGCTCTCTTTATAAATGCTACATTTTCAAGAGAGTGGTTTAGAAGAAAGAATATCATAAGAGAAGGCGGTAAGTTCACCCTCATTCGAAATGAGTAACATTCTGTAAGATAACAATGCAAGAAAGATGAGAGAATCCCTGCTTCATAACGAAAACATTGTTTTCCATACGCATCACTGACTCATTGATTTCGGTATTAGAATCTTTACTTCAAAAATTGTTTGAAAGCTGAAATTTCTTTCCTTCATGCATTTTCGGAAGGGGTGTTTGTAAAAAAAAGTTCCTTATGTTTTTCTGTTCTTTTCGTTTCGTTTCTGCAACAACAACAAAAATCTAAAGCAAGTTAGATCGCGTTATCTGTCAGTGAAAAATAGATGCTATCACTGCCCAGAAGGGTGGCATGAAAATGTCTACTTTTGATAATCAAATTAGAATCGCTCGATGAAGGAAAATCCTAAAGAAAAACAATTTGGTTGATATTTGAAGGTGCCCCAAGAGACTTGAAATTAACTTTTTTTGTGAAAATCAAGAGTTTTGGTTAATGTGAGGAAAGCAACGTAGCTACTGAATTTTAAAGCAATATTCGCCATATCCTACTTAAGCATTTCTTCAAAACCTGCGTGGGCGGCTGCACTCGCAGGTTTTGAATATTACAACTGGCGGCTGCACTCGCCAGTTGTAATATTAATGGTCCTAAAATGTCAATAATTAAGAAATTTACGTCAAAAAAATTTTCTGTAACTGTGAGAAAATCACACTATGACATACAATATCATATTTTGTAAGTGTTTATTATTTATGCTTAATTAGTACATACATAATAACGTTTTGATTGTTTGATATTTGGTAATTAACATGAATGGAGCAAATTAAGAGAAGAAAAATGATTAGTTGTTCGGTATTAGGCTTGACGCAGCAAATGAGCCAATCTAAATTCCCTATTCACTCTGAAAGTGATGAAATGTTACTTGTGGATAAAAAATGAACTTAAATCGGACTCAAAATTCAAGGAGCTGACTGTGGGTGAAATATCAGATATGGTGACAACTTTGATTAAACAATTTTAGTAAAATCATTGCTCCCGATAGTCACTCTAATAAGAATATTAAAACTTAATCGTACATATCATGGCATATATAGAAACATTATGAAACCTTATAAGGAAAGACAAGAAAGTGAGAGTTACAAAAAAACATTCAGAAATTTCAAGGGGATTCCCCAAAATTTTTTGACATTTGTAGTTTTGAAAGAGAAAGCTTTAAGTGTTACAAATGCGAAAAAATGTTCAAGAATTCGGTAAAAAAGGAATTTTCTAACTGACCAAAGAAACAAATAGAACAATTATTGTTGGGACATTAGATATAGTAACCACCAGGAAAGAAAAAAAAAGAAAGAAAAGCGAAGGAGATTCTGCGATCGCAGCGGACTCCAGATTGCCAGCAACTGTCGATTTCTTATAATATTTCCTCAGTGGAAGAGGAGATAGAGAGAAGGGGTTCACCATAACCAGATTGTTCCTACCACCTGATGACTGAAAACGAACTACCAACTCCGTCAAATGCACAAAAAGAACCACTACCACAATCTGATGACGTGCCAGAATCTTCGTTAAAATAAATGAAATTAAATCTTCCATCTTTGGTTCTCGTCAGTGACCGTACTGGAGTGTCTGATAGATCAGCTGCAATTGTAGCATCTGATGTCCAAGCTGTTGGAATAATTAGCCTGGAAGATAAAAGTTTTTTTGTGGACCACTCTGAAATTCGACATGAATGATATGCACTACCATTTACAAGAAACAAACAAATCAGAGAAATTTGTTGAACTTGACGGCAGAAAAGGCAAAATACAATCTCCAGGGAAAAGGGGTCTCAAGTATTACAAAACGGTTGTTTCGGGAGGACACTATATTCTTATATCAGATCCAGAACATATTTATCTGGGACATGTAACCTGTGACTCAGGACAAGCTGTACATATTATAACTAGCATCTTGAAATGGCTAAATGATAAAACTATTGATTTGTCTTTTTTATCGGCTGTAAGTTGTGATGGCACTGTGGTCAATACAGGGACAAGGGGAGGGGGAGGGAGACATAATACGTCTTTTAGAACTGGAGATGAAGAAAGCCTTAGAATGGTTCCTCTGTCAGCTTCATGCAAATGAACTTCTCTTGCTGCATTTATTAATGCACTTACATGACGAAACGACAGGCACTGAAGAAATGAAGTTGGATAGTTTGCACCAGTAATCCAAGAAGAATTAGAGAAAAGAAATCCGTTTTTTGGTGTAACGAATATACATAACTAGGTAAAAAATGCTATCTTTCACCATCACGGATGGTTTCGTCAGGCTGAGGTAATCTCTAAGATAAACTGGCTTAGACTTAGAGCTTATCTTACACGTTACTTCAGCCTGACGAAACCATCCGTGATGGTGAAAGCTAGCATTTTTTTGCCTAGTTATGCATATCCGTCACACCAAATAAACGGATTTCTTTTCTCTAGTTCTTCTTAGGTATTGAAGGATTTTCAGGTCACATAGGGAAACAATTGCAGTGTTGCGAAAAGTTTTCTGCCACTGATTTTGAGAAAATAGAAAAAAAACATTTTCCGTAGTAGAAGATGAAGCTGACCTTAGTACAGACGAAAGCTATTGTGACTAAAACCAGGATTTAGCAAACATTTACACTGGCACATGTCACACTCACGATCACTTACAACTGCCAACACGATTTTGCGCCTTTACATTACCACGGTAACCCATAACGACACCCTAAGGTCATTATCTACTTTCGATGTTCAAGTATATAGGACTACGTGGTTTACCATCAAGGCGAAACCTTTGTGTACAAATGGAGCTAAACATGTGTTAGCAACGATTGAACGAAGTCTTTGCCTTAAAGGGAATTTGATAAAAGTAATCCATCCTGTAATTCAACGAAACGGCTACTTTGGTCATAATGAAAATATTTTGTTAGGCATGCTAGCTGATGAAAGAAAGACGATTCGCTAACTAGATTACTGTCGCATTCTGAAAGCACGAAGTTCACAGAAGCGTTCAAGAATTCGTTCGTTCTTACTTCCTGTTCCCAATTCCGAGGCTACAGACTGCATAGACCTGATAAATTGGCAAACAAAGAAAATTAATTACTGAGCCACCACAAATAAACAACCTCAAATTTGTTTACAAATCAACTGCAGGAAATAGTTGAAAGTGGTTGTGAACCAGGATAAAAATTCCACGCTTCCCATGCGTCACCCAAGAAGTGAAACGTTTCATCAAGCTGATAACAAGAGATTCTGAAGTTGTCTAAGGGGAACAAGCACGGAATGGTTTCATCAGAGGATGACTTTTACTCGCAAGAAAATGCCTCCTTTCCAGAAAAAGAAAAAAAAAGTTACTTAGGAATCTGATATGTTTGTTTTACGTTCCCATTTTTCTAATATGTTTTATCAAACTGAAATAGTTTAATAAATAACATGCTCTATTAAATAATTTACACCTCATTTGACTCTTGATCTTAATATAACAACCGACGAAAGCCACACAATGATTATTTTATAAAAATAGTTTTCATTTTAAGAAAACCTTATTTGTTAAATTTTTAGTGAATTTCTGAGTTTTTGAGGACCTTGGGGAACTTCAAACCTTTATTGTAGATCAACCATTCTACTTATCCTGTTAAAATTGATTCTAATAAGCAAGTTAGTTACCATTTTCTTAAAAGTATTGAAAAAAGTAACATAAAAAAATCACCAAAATATTCAAAAATCAGCTCACAAATTTCAAATTCAATGCTTATGGGGCAAATCGAAACTTTAATCTAATCACTTGCATGTTTAGCACATGTCATATGAGCTTATAGGCAGCTAGCTTTTAGTGGCTATTCTATTTTGAAAATCTAAGAAAAAGAAAAGTGCATATAGCTTCACTCCACCTTATTGTTCATATGTGGCCAAATATGAAGACACTTTTTGTCGACTAGAAATGTTCCCAAACAAGAGCGAACTCATATATGTATAATAAAATGTCTCGTGAGAATAAGCATGTCTCATGAGTAGCTATTATTACACCTTGATTTAAAGTTAAATCGTCATGATTTTAAAGTGGGCCAAGAGTTAAGTGTAAAGGTGACAATACATACTGCTTATTCAATCATTAAAAAAATCCGAATGCAGTATGATTAAATAGAGTATTACAATCCCTCATTTTAATCACACTGCAGCCATATTTGCTACTTCTGTAACTTAATAGTTCTTCACAGCAATCTCTGTTCTGTCTTATGACCGGCCTTCAATATTTTGGTAACTGTTGCAAGTCTTCAGTGCTGACGACATTTTTAGACTTTAGGCTGCTTCACCTAAAACGTCCTAAATTTTGACCATTCAATGATTCTATAAGTTTTCAAAGAGATTTAAAATCTAAGCCGCTGTTCAAACATTAAGAACGAGGTATATTTGGTCAAAATTGGTATAAAACGGTTTTACCGCTGTAAGTGGTGTAGATAGTAATAGCATTAGTAAAGTGAAACGGAAGTTATAAAACATCACAAGTAGTATATAAGTGAGGTCGAAGCAGAACAAAATGCTACGAAAGGAACACACTTGTCCTCCAGTGACATCCTTTCATCAGTATTGAATAAACAGACTACAGGGCCTCAGTAGCAGATATGTCAATCTCGCACCGCAATGCATGTTGCGCACCGGTGGGTGTGCTTACCACCAAACGCTTTAGGAGCTCTTTCGGTAAAGTTTCCACTTATGCTGGAGAGTCTTGATTAGTGTTGGAATGATTTTGGTAGCAGATTCCGTTGTGCAACACGTCTTCTCAGAGCGATCCATTAATGTTTGATTGCATTGGGATCAGGGCACCACTCCATCCGACGGATATCTTCACTAGCCAACACTCCATCCGACGAATATCCTCACTAGCCAACACTCCATCCGACGGATATCCTCACTAGCCAACACTCATCCACAGCTGCTTTGTAGTGAGAACGGGCGTTATCATCTATAAAAGGGAAATCTGCGGCTACAGCACCACGAAACAGACGAACGTGGTGAAGATGATCCATCACCTGCGATTCGGTATGTCTATTGACCAAGATACCGGCCCACAAAATCACACCGCGACTTCCATATCTATCTCGTTACAGGCCCACAAAATGACACCGAAACTTCCATACCTATCTCGTTACCAGCCCACAAAATGACACCGTGACTTCCATACTTATCTCGTTCCAGTTCACAAAATGACACCGTGACTTCCATACCTATCTCGTTTGACGATGTTTCTGGCATCGTCAAACGAGATCCAAGTTCCTCCGAGATCAACTGCCGCCAGGAATCCATCAAAAGATTAAAGCGACTTTGGTCTGTGAACATCACCTTGGCCCATTGATCTGAAGACCAGTCAACGTGAGACATACATCACTGAGGGTGGGCTGCACGCTGCGCCCTGTATAATGGTAGATATAGCACGTGTTTCTGGGTATATATTCTTGTTGCATTTAGGCGTCTTGACATTGTTTGGTGCGAAATTCGTATCTTTGCTTTTGATTGAAGACAATTAACAAATTCTTCTTCAGCACTTTTACGATTCCGTTTTATCATTGCAGCCAGGTTAGTGTCATCTCGCTGGTTCATACAGCGGGAAGGAGTTTATCGCTTTTGCGTCTCCCGAACGCTGGTCAATATTGACACTCTATGATGTGTGGTCTTCCAAACTTTCTGGCAACATCGGTCACAGACTAGCCTTCTTCGCGCTTGCCGATAATTTGGCCTCTGGTAAAATCATCCATTTGATACCTGGCAGTCATTATTTTGTTACCTCAGAGATCCGATTTCTCGCTCCGTCGCTGAAACACATGCAAAACAGAATAAAATGACACCTTACAGACTCTGCCTCCTACCTATATACATCCTCGGCAACTGTTGTGTGCTCACAGCAGTTGCTGCGCATCGTGGAATGTCTTCACACGTCAGACCCCACTTTGTGCAAATGTTAGTAAACTCTTTTAGCCGCAAAATTCTATTCTCTGTAATCGTCAGTTTTAATGTTTGTTTTAAAATTTTGAACAGCAGTGTAGAATGCTGGGATATGGATTTTTCGGAATATAAGATTTCCGGATTTTGAATGCGCCTAGGTGAATTCATATCTTTTCACTCTCTCATATCTTGGTTACGTATAGGCAACTCATGCGTTCTCAGAACTGTGAGCATCATGTGGGATAAGCAGCCTACTACAAGCATTGTCAGGGGAGTTACTCTGAATTAGCAACCCAAGCGAGTGTTGATGAAACGTCCTGCGGCCGCCCCGGTGGCGCAGTGGTCTAAGGCGTTGGCCTCTGATCATTCGTCCGTAAGGGGTCCGGGTTCGAATCCCGGTCAGGCATGGATGTTGTGTTTGTCTTACGGCACTGGCTCTCTCCCTTCCCTGGAACCAGTGACCCTAAATTAGGGACGGGCGACTGCTTATAGCCCATTTGAGTTGCTCACGGTGGTCGTTAAACCTCCAATCAAAAAAAAAAAAAAAAAAAAAAACGTCCTGCGTAATTGCTGTCACAGTTTCTTCTGAACATTGTATTTGCCTCAGTCTCTTTGTTTTACTCTGCGGTTTATTATGGCCTGATCGTTGAAGATAAACTGCTTTCCGGTGGAGAAAAGTGTGATTATTTTTATTGTTTAGGATTGGCTGATGAACTCCAATGGACATCCTTCTTGCAGCCCAATGACCGAGTGGTTGGAGGCGGTGGCTTCTAACCATTCGTCCGAGATGGATCAGGGTTCGTATCCCGGGTGAAGCATGGATGGTGTGTTTGTCTCACGATATTGTCTGTATTCCCTCACTGGAGCCTATTGCTTTAAATGAAGAACAGGAAACTGCTTATAACCCATTCAGTCGCTCAGAGTGGTCGTTAAACCCTCAACGAAACATGTAAACAAATTTACATCTTCCTATTCCAGTTGTATCAGTCTGAATAATATTGTTTCTACCTCGACTCAAAACCATACTGTTTCATATCTTCGATTTTAATTGGAGTCGCTTTACCATATTCTTAGTAGCACTCCTCTAAAGCAGTGTTCCGCAACCTTTTTCTACTCGCGGCACACCATAAATTATCCGTGACTTAAAACGGCACACCAAAATGTTAATCCCCTCAAAAACGTATGATATGACACTATTAATATATATGCGTAATGTAATCAACCTACTATTATATTATTGTTTTGTTATATTATTATTAAACAGAAATCGACTCGTGCATTTATTAACAATTTATGAACTTTAATTCAATGTAGAAAATACAAGAAATACACTTTTCTTTTACTATTAAAGTAAATAATTCTACTCATACCTTCAATGTGATACTTGCGCTTGTTTAGCTGCACACAGACAGGCGGCTGATCAGTGGTGGAATCGTTGACAATGCAAGTCTCATTTCTTCATCGACGGATTTAAGTCTCTCCCTCTTTGATGTTTTAGTTTCAGTCAACGTCGAGAAGCCCAGTTCACGCAAATATGTAATTGAAAATGACAATAGCCCATTAACTGCCATCTCGGAGATAGCCGGGTATTCACTTCTTATTGCCAACCAAAATGTGTCCAAAGACATTTCGAGAAATTTTTATTTTAATGTTCATTTTGCTTTTAAATCTACGAGTTCCTCTTGCATATTAATCGGAAGCGGTTTTAAATTCGCAACGAATGGATTACGAACCTTGTAGAAATCTGGAACACTCTCTCTAAAATACTTCTTGAACTTCTGCTGCAAGATTTCTAAATGTTCTTTAAGTCCATGACGACTTTAGTACGGTCAGCAAGCGGCCATACAATCGGGAACATCTCAAACGACCCATTTTCGATTCAGTGTATCCACAAATTCAGCTTATTCACAAATCCTTGAATCTTATAAACACTAGTCAGAATATTTTCGTTCCTACCTTGCATTTTTCTGTTCAGCTTATTTATGCGTACGAAAATATCGGAAAGTTCAAATATTAGCGTTAACACTCTTCCTCGTGATAACCACCGTACTTCTGTATGTAGCAGGAGTGTAGTGTGTTCTGATCCTATTTCCTGACACAAAACGAAAAAAAAAACGTGAATTTAGGGGTCGTGATTTGTTGAGGATCACGACTTTTACTACTTCGTCCAGCACAACTTTCAGAAAAGATGGCACATACTTAGCAGCAACGGGTTCGCGGTGAATGAGACACTGATCGCATCGCATGTTAAGATTTACTTCGCATACTTTAGCTACAAATCTTTTCACTCGGCCTGTCATAGAAGCGGCTCCGTCTGTACAAACATTAACGCAATCTTTCTATTTTAATTCATTATAGAGCACATACTCATTAGCCACACAAAATATTTCTTCACCGGTGGCTCGCTTGGGAAGTTCTTTGCAAAGAAAGAAATTAGTTGCAATTACATCTCCATCGATGTACCGAATGCCGGCAAGAAGTTGAGCGTGACCGCTAATATCGGTGTACTCGTCGATCTGAAGTGATTTTCTCCTTCATATCGGTGTACTTTTCTGACTGCTGTTGATTTTCTCCTTCATAATGTTTTCAATGCCACTGGACAAGTCATTAACTCGCTGACTGATTGTGTCAGCAGAGAGAGGAATTTTTTAAATTTCACTAGCAGCTTCTGAACCCAGGACTATTTTTACCATCTCTTTGCAAGCAGGCATTAACAACGTTTCAGCTTTTGTGTGTGGATTTTTGGCCTTTGTAAGTTCGGCTACCTTATAGCTAGCTTCCTGCAGATTTTTCGAAACACGTACTGTTGCAGTCATGAACGTTGCTTGTTTTTCGTTTTGTTCCAACAATGAACGGAAATAATTGAATCCTTGCTTGACAGAAGAGAATGTTTTGTTGACAAAAGTCGTTTCAATTTACTGGGAGACATAGCATTATTGAGTTTTTTACCACAAACGATACACTCGGAGATTGGGCATATTTTATCACCACACACACACACACAAAAATATACTCTAAGATAAATAATTATCACTATAATGCCGGTGCTCTAATTTTTGTTTTTTCTTTTTGGGTTCAGTGCTTTCACTATTTGCACTCGTGAACGGAACACTGCGTACACTGAACTTGTCCATCTTGAAAAAATAAGATAGGTCAATAGTAATAGAAAATAGCAAGACTGACTAGCAATCACAATTTTCGGATTACTTCAGAGCACAGCTGTGATAGAACTGAAATAATTGTAAGACGCGGGACTTATACTCTTCAAATGGAAGAAGGGATACATGTACCCACTTATTTAAAGTAAAGTATAACAATGGGTGGGTGCATCGGTACAGGAAAAAAAGTAATAAAGTTGTAGAAGCACTAACAAACAGGGACAAATACCAAAACAAGGTAATAAAAGACAGGGAAAGTTTTGCTAATCCCCGCACTTTTAGGGAACAGCGTACACAAAACATGCGGCAAGTGTAACAAAGGAGCCGCATAGCGCAGCGGTAGAAACGAGAAATACAAATATATCAAAAAACAAAACTACGATATAACAACTGTGAGTAAATTTACATTTAATTTCTTAGAATACATAAAAATTCGCGGCATGTAATAAAGAATAAACAAGCATCTTATTTAATCAGTGTAGCGGCAGAGAATGAAATACAAGCATATGAAACTAGGATAAAATTAAAAAATAAAACTCGACAATTAATTTCTTACAATAGGATAATAGGTAAACGTTCGCGTCACACCTTTCACCTTGTGAGGGCACACTGGTGTGCCGCGGCACACCGGATGCGGAACACTGCTCTAAAGTGATGCTTCTGCTCTCAAAATTCTGAACATAGAGAGTGGACTTGCTCCGTTGATATGTTTTTCTCCAAAGTTATTTAAGTATTATCATCTGAATGCGATTTTAATGTTATTTAGCGATTATGACTTTATTGTGGTTATTAGTTTTCACAAACGTAAAAAATCAGTACATCTCCTTGGTCAATGGCTCAGATTTTGTTAAAATATCTTCCAAAGATCAGATAAGGAAAAATAGGTGAATTCGCTATGAGCTTTTAGGGACTACAGCAAAACTTTTGATTATTTAAGTGACTTGTTCTTCAGCTTTGTTTCCACGAATCACCAGGGGTGGTAAGAATACATTTTTAACTAACTCTCTTTTGTTAAGTGCTTGCAGTTAAGCCTGAATTTCTTGTTGTTCATTTTTAGGTACGAGAAACAGTAGCCATTCTGAAACTGCTGCAATCCCATCCTTTCTGAGACTTCCTACTTGATCAGTACACGTTTCTCAATCGTATATTTTCTCGTACGGTTTTTCTATTTCTTGTATTCCAAACCATTCTCATGAATAGTAAAAACTTCAGTCTTTGGCATGTTTGAATTCTGCTAAATAAAGACCGGGTTTAAGATTTCCACAGGACCTTTCAGCTTACCAGACAAAAGGACTACTCAGGAAGTACTGTGTTATCCAGTAATTCACTTGCCTAATATAACAGAATGAATCAATTCTACCCCTAAAGCCGTGAGTGAAGTGCATCAGAAAGGAAAACGCGTCGTGAAGCTGAAATTGTGCCAAAAGACTGTCATCAAAGCATCATGAGGTGTACTGTGTATTCCCAGCACGCATTGTTTGATCTAGAAGTAATCGAAATGGGCTCCGACAAACCCATGTCACGCAGCGGTAACTAATACACAAAGCTATCAAAGATTTGTCAGCGTGATTAGGGTGCCCACTGCGACTTCGCTGGTAGGTACAAAATAGCTTCATGTGTTTTCTTGTTTTATGCAACTGGGTGAAACGTCTTTCTGCTGACAGTTCAAGTTTTGCGACAAACTTGACAAAGAAACATAAACGCGGTTAAAAGATCGGATCTCAGTGATCCAGAAACACACTATGAAGGAATGAATCCACCACAAAATTAATTGGTTTCACAAACAAAATAAATCCACACTGCGTTTCATTATTTTCTTTCCGGATAGTTGGAACAGCAGAAAGTTTCCAAAGTTTTGCGACTAAACTCTCATTTTTACAGATTAGGAAAAGCTCATACCTATCTAAACGGAAAAATGTAGAACAGGCGTATAATTTGAAGGTTAAGCGAGACATCAATGAAAGTTACTACTAAGAAATGTAAAGCAATTTATGTACACACTGAATAAATGCCACTAATGATAATGAATATTTCACAGGCGGTTTTTTATGTTTTGTTCATCTTCTTCATGAAAGGCTGATATTAAGTCACGAAACTTCTGACAAAAAGCTTTCAAAAAATAGAAATAAAATATAGTTGATGAAAATCTTTACATGATAAAATATAACAGCAAGAATCAAATATAGCACGTCCGATTTATGGCATTAGATGAAAAAGGAAACTGAAATATTTGATATTTGTTTCATGAAAGAGTTATTCGTATAAATTACACTAAACACACAAGCTAAAAATTACTGTCACAGTGACAGCTTTATGAGCCTGTGAAGAATTGTATATGGAATTGTATATTGACCAATTTTTTTCCTATTCAATGCGTACAATTTTATGGTAACTGTATTTTATTAACAGACTGCGGTAAAGAGGTCCTTAATTTTTCGGCCTAACTAGACTGTGATACTGAGGAGATAGAATGTCTGATCTGAAAAAAACTGTGGAAATACGAGTTTCAGCAGCCTCTCAAAAGGAAATCGTTGCTTTAAAATTCAGTTTAGTTATTACTCTTTATTTTGTTTCTTTGCGTAAAGGCCAAGTTTCACCTCAGAGCAACAAGCTACAGTTCAATATTTACAAAGGCTGATTTGGATGTCCGGACGTCGATCGCATTCATCTGAAGTACTAAATGACTCCATTTGTTTGATATGAATCACAGATGCCAAAAAGGCTCAAGACGTAGTATATGAACTATATTTACAAAAATTTAAAATTAAAGAAAAAATGAAAATATACTAATCGAAGATTTGCAAAATTTAGCTGAGCAGTAAAAAAATATAAAAATTATGCTTAACAAAAGAAATTTTGTAAAGGTATACGGGGAATGTTAAACTTGTTATTACCATTTGTTTCGGGGTGTAACAGACCACGATGACTATCTAAGCTGTAAATAGTCGTTCCTAACAAATTTTTAGAACACTCGTTCCAGGAGGGCCAGCCAGCATTGTAGAACAAACACTTCACCAATATTTCACCAGAGAACCTAACTCAGAGCCAGGCTTTTACGATTAGTCAGAAGCACCCGCCTGTGATCGTTCGACAACTTGGGGAGTAACTCTTATTATATTGAAACCTCAATTTTTTCATATTTAGTGCAAGAACTGAGTTTCTCCTAAAAGCAAGTCTGGTACACATGCTTGAGTTATTTACTAGACTCTTAATTTAAAAGCCTGTAATTATTTTTGTTTTATTTCTTTCATAGCGAGCAGAAAATTCTGCTCCACAAAGCTGGTCACTTTACAAAATCCAGCTGTGTTTGAATATGAACACTTCTTGGTTATAAAATGTTGGTTCTGACCAATATAACTTAGTATTACAAAATAAAAGTAATCTTTCCTATGAAAAGACATGGGATAACCGCCTTTGGAAACTCCCCAACCATTTCAAGAAAACCATTCTGTACCTACAACGAAATGAATATCAAGAGCAGAATTCCCGATCATCACTGAACGTCTAAGCTGCAAAATAAAAGTCTTAAGAGTAAATTTTATTCGTTCAAGGGCTTGAAATGCCTTCCCTACCATGAAAAAACTAGATAACAGTTACTCGGTTTGTTTTAAATTCAACCGAAATTCTTAAACGTAAAAATATAAGCTGTCCCTTTGATATCTTAGTATTTCCGATACCTAGATATAACTACAAAGATCTCAAACAAATTTGGACCTCAGAACTGAAGCTTTCTTTTCGACGCTTTCCGATGATCGTGATTGAGATTTTCAGAATGTAAGCTTGTTGTGAGAAATAATATCCTGGGCAACCCTTTAACTCAGGCATTTTTTCTTTTGCTGTTTCAAACACATCGTTGTGTGAAAGAAAGTAGTTTAAGAAAGAGACATGCGAAGGTGTTTGCAAAGTACTTCAGTATACCAATGCATATGTGTACTAGCAGGTAACCTTGATCGGGAGAAACGTTGTGATTAAAAGTTTGCTTGTTATTTATATAGCTAATAGAGGTTTTAACTGAAATGATAAAAATATTTCACTGTCTGTTGCACTCCTGGTGTTGAAAATTTAATAATTCAGTTTTCATAAATCTGTTGAAACATATTTCCAAGGAATTTGGGAGATTCACGATAAACAATTCCCATAGGTATAGGCTTCATTAAGAGAAGAAATTTAAATTGTCTTATTTATGAGAAATTTAAATTGTCTAATCACAGGACTTCCTTAGCTGTTTACCAGTCAGAGAATGACGGGATTAAATATTAGAATACCTATTCATGCTGTTATAGTTGCGACGAGTCCTCAAGCAACGCGAATGCTAAATTTCTCAATTCGTTTTACTTTCTTTGCGCTGCTTCTGCTTGTTGTTCGAAGCCCTTAGGTTTTCAGCACCACAGTTGATAACAACAAACAACGTTGCATTACGATGCTTAGCAATCGAAAGGCCTCGCGGTTGTCGACAAAGGCCTATATAGATATATTCACTGAGTGATCACTGTATTACGACCCCACCTAATACTTCGTAGGTCCTCGTTTTGCCCTTAGTATAGGAGCTATCGTACGCATTGGCATCGATTCAATAAGATGCAGAAAGCAGTTGGGAGGTACGGCCAAACGAGCTGTGTGTAATGCGGCCATCAATGCCGGTATGCAGGTGATTGGCGTATCTAAGTGCCTGAAATGCCTTTCCATAGTGACCCACAAGTACTCTATGGGGTTATGGAATCGATATCGAGGGAGTTCGAAGGTCAATCGATATGCTGAAAGTCTGAACTGTGGTCCTCAAGACATTCCTGCACAGCATTGGACCTGTGGCTCGCCGCATGGTCATCTCGGAAGACACCGTCGCCATTCGAAAAACAGTGCAAAATTGCTGGGTGTACCAAGTCAGCATGCAATTCGCGATAGTGGGCACCAGTCATATGCTATTCCACATACCTTCGGATCGATGTTCGACCATTTTCACGTCGGTCCTGATACACCCATTTAAAAATTTATTGCGAATCCAGAACAGAAAAATTAAAAAATGTATATAATTACCACTGTATAATACCTTGCTATGTCTAATCAATTCCTGTAAACAGTTGTTACAAACTGTAAAAAAATATTTAAAGTTTAATATAACACAACACGAAGGCGTTCAACTGCAGCTGTACAGATTCCGTTCAACGAAAGAAACGTCGGATATTCGAATCGCCTAAGGAGTTTATTCAAACGGATGAAGTCATGCATTGAAAATCACGAGTCTGCACCAGTATTAGGGTTACCACAGAGATAGAAGGAACCACTTTAAAATTGTTCAAAGAAGAAGAAGGATTCAAAGACATTCAAAGAAGAAAGCGAAACGATTTGCTTCATTTTGCTTTCTTCTTTGAATGTCATCTTCTTGAATGAATCATTATTCTTCTTTGAATGTTCTTAAAGTGGTTTTTTCTGTCTCTGTGGTAACCCTAATAATGGTGCAGACTCGCGATTTTCTGCTCATGACTTCATCTGCTTGAATAAACAAACTAATTGGACGTTTCGAGTATCCGACGTTTCTTTCGTGGAGCAGAGTCTCTACAGATGCAGTGGAACGTATTCGTGTTGTGTTCTATTAATTATTAAGTTTGAATCTTTTTTCACCACTTGGAAGAACTGTTAACAGGAATGGATGAGACCTAGCAAGGTTTATCTCCTTGGTAATTATACACTTTTTTTAATATTTTTGTTCTGGATTTGCAATGGTTCTTTAAATGGGTTACCTATCCCAGATCCTCCAAGTACATGGTGCAGAAAGTTGAAATCCAGCACTGTGGAAATGGGTGTCATAAAATGCTTAATATCTAAAGTAATTTTATAATATTTTTAGAGCTTTTTCTAAAACAATGCACTGACTGAACATGATAACTCGATAGCACCTTTTCTCATTTCTTTTAAAAAGAATATGTGTTTTAGTAAAACTTCTTCGGTTCGTCTGACTATCTGTCTGTAGGGAAGATATCTGCACCTCTGAGAAGTATTGGAAAACAATATTAACTTCGTTACCTCTAACAGTGAGCAATATTATCTACATGCCTTCTGTTTTCCTAGATGTCACGTTTTCCTACTAGATGGACTAAAAATAATTTTGCTTTGGCATCACGTTAATGCTTCCACATGTTTTCTTTTAAATGTTTCTCATCTTTGAACAACGAGAACTCGGTGGTCCCCTTCTTATTGTAACTTAGGAAAAAACTGAACGAGATCGGTTTGCTATTGTTAGATATATGTATGTGAAAATATCTTTGCTAAAGTGCATTCATTTGACGTAGTGCGTCGTTGTGAACAAAGGAGAACATACAAGCGAAACGCAATCCTTTCGATGCTCTCATTCAAATCGGCAGGTTTAGAAAGGGAAGCTTATTAAAACGTTTTTGATTCTGTAGCGTGGAAAAGAAAAGCACTGCCATGTTTGTAATGAGCGAAAAGCAGCTTCGGTACTACATCTATCGGAAGTAATGGGTACATACGAGAAATTCATAGTAACAAACCAAAGATTCATAATTTTGTATTGAGAATTCTACTATTCATATAACAATGTAATGCAGCCCGTTGACAAAGACCATTTGATTTATCTGCATTCTAGGTTCCGATACAGTAGCTTATTCTCGCGTTTTCAGCCTAGAAGAGAACTGTTTATGGTAGATCATTTAGTTCATCCCATAGGAACAACATTCAGAATCACGGCACTGTCTTTGTGATTACCATAAGGAGTGAAATTCTATTTTCAGAAGCAAATCGTGAAGACTTCCTTCGAACATCGTCCCCTGATCGAATTCATTTTTCCGCTCCTGCTCCGCTTACAGGACATACGAGTCTTCATTTACACGCAGGCGGCACACACACACACACACACACACACACACTATTACTTGTCAATCTTAAAAATTGGCCACATTTTTCTTAGTCACTTTACTGAAAGTGAGAGCAGAAATACACTAGTGTAACTGTTTATAAATAGAATCTTACATGTTTATATTTAGAACCATACCAGTCAAGCACATGCAAAACCTCAAAATATGATTAAAGAGCGGAATTCACATGAAATAATTGCAAAAAAGGAATTTGGCATATAGGTTTAAAACTTGAGATTGTCGTAAATGGCAACTTTACTATCAGCTGGTTAACTGTGAATTCCGTGTGTCCTACGTCGTTCGTAACACTAGAATAAAATGCATGGAAAGTAACATATTGTAATATGTAACCCTCATCAGCAAACGCAAAAGTACGTAATTGTGGGAATAAAACCAGATGGAATCGAATACAAAAGAACGTAGTCATGTATACCAAACCAATGGGAACCTAACCCAAAAGGTAAGTAGCCATGGTGATCAAACCAATGGAAATCTAAAGCGAAATAATGTTGCATTAGGTGCAACAACATATTGGATCTGAGGCAAACGGGCGTAATCATAACATCGAAATCAACAAGAATCTAACAAGAAAGGAAGTAACCATGGTAACCAAACCTAATCTAAGGAAATAAAACGCGAGGCACATTGGTGATGGTAACGAAGCTAGTAGAAATTCAGTAAGAAAGGATGTGGCTATGGTTACCTAGCGGACTGGAACCTAACGCGAAAGAGGTAGCCATGATAAACAGACAACTTGGAATCTAATACGAAATAATACCAAGTCGGTCGGAATCTAATGCGAAAGCATGCAGCCATTGTAAACAGCCCAACGGCAGTCTAATATGACGTAGCCCTTTTAATCAGGCAATATGAATCTTACGAGAAATAGCTTAGCCGTGGTAAGTAAAGCAATTTAAATCCAAAGCAAAAGAACAGTGCACAATCGTGTCATTTTACGTGTGCCAGCGAGCACGTCAGCTACGGTACCTGTACCAAAAGATTATCCCGGTCAGTTAGTTTATCATTTTAAAATTATTAGATTAGTTAGTTTAATCGTTAATATGTATTCACCTTAAAATAAATTCAAGTATACTAATTCGATTCTGCTTGTGATTTTCATGTGATAAATGATTCAACTACGAACTCTAATAACAAACAATTGAAATGTTCAGTTATCGTTAAAGTTTGTACTTTAATCATCAGATATTATAAACACGTTTTGAGGTTAAAAAAAGCTTTTTCGTGGAATTAAATGCAATACGTCATTGTTAATCTCAGATTGTTGAATAAATGGATCGCATCCACAACACTGATCTTCTGTTCCCTAAGAGATGAACTTCAAGTAGATACATTGACACAAAAAAGTTCAGAAAATATCGAGAAAAAAGGTGTACAGAGTGTGTTCTTAATATCACATTATGGGTGTGTTATTTAGCAGGGCTGCTGAACATGATTTTACAACTTTTCTCCTAAGGCGGAATTAGGAATCTCTTCTTAGTATTCTAACTAATAATATTGAATTTCTTCAAGATCATTTAGTTGGAGAACTAAGAAGACAGCATAGTAATGTATAATAAACTCAGCAGACAAAATATTAGAGATAGGGGTGATGGGCAGTTGACTTGCGCATCCCCTAGAAGAGTGGAAAACCCCCAAACCGAAAGCAGGCGATAAATAGGCGGACAGCAGGGCTCTCATTAGTGTATCGCAATCGACGAACATGGGTAAACATGGAGATCTGAGCGACTTTGATCGTGTATACATTGTCGGCGCATGACAGATGGGTCATTCTACCACCCAAGCAGGAAGAAACCTAGGCTTCTTGAAGGCAACCGGGTTAAGGGTATACTGCGAGTATACCATCGACGGACGTAGCAGCTCCCAGAGAGCAAGCGCTGGCCGACCACAGGCCATTGATGACCGGGATCAACGTAGACTATCCAGGCTCGTATAGACCGACTTCTTGACAAAGGCGGTGTAAATGAAATCCAGGTTGAATGTCGGAGGTCCAAGATAGAGATGAGCTTGGTTGGGCCCGGGCTCTTCTACGGAAAACAGGCTCGGGCGGGCTCAGGATTAATTAAGAGCCCAAAACCCCGGGACCTGGTTTGGCATTACACATATGTAATTTCATTACTGAATTCTTTATATATATTCAATTTCATTGTTTATAAATTACCTTCACGAAAAACTAATCAAAAAATAATTCCCTGGATATTATTGTTATAACTGGTTACCAAAAATTGAAGAAGTTTTAGTGTTAAATACACGGGTGGTGCCACTTCTAGATCTGCAGCTTGATTTCTTCAGCAATGTTTTTTTTTTTCATTTCTCTGTGGTTTTTTTTTCGGAAAAAATCAGCAGGCTTATTTGAACATTTAGAAGATGAGTTTGAAATTCATGGTCCTGATCCAGATGAAATCTGTAAGTATGTGGAATAGCGCATGGAAGAAACACACTTTGAAGCTGTGGATTTGTTACCGTGGTGGTAGAATTCTCAATTTCCTAAGCTAGATGTGTACTATGTATATCAGCCAGTAGTTCTGCAAGCGAGAGAGTCTTTAGTGCAGCAGGTCAAGTTCTAGAGCAAAGCAGATCAAGGTTAAGCGCTGAAGCATCAGATGCCATTCTTTTTTGAGGAGTTTCGAGAAGCTTAAACGGTAAGCAATATTCATGATGAACTTGCTGGAATCTGCACCCACATGGAATAATATCGTGGTTATTACACTATTAAGTGCAAAGCTTTGCTAATGTTACAAAATGCAGAATAATCTGGTCTGGAATGCTCATGCGTTTTTTTGGTTTTGTTTGTGTTTTTTTTTTCTTTTGGAAATTTTCTTACACGCTTTTTTTATACTCTACTACATTACTGTAAACTATCTTTACCAGTTAGAATATATGTAAATTATACTGCAAATTTTAGCATTCCAGAGTCAAAATTTAAAACGCGTGCGACTGTCTGGAAAGAGTTGTATGTTTTGTAGGGCAGTTTATTCAAAATAAAAGTAAATTTCGAAATCCAAAAGAAATAACGAATGGAATATTTTGTGTTTCTAAAAGATTTTCTTATCCTCAGCTTTTGGGGAAAATCACTGATTCCTCTGGTACAGTCGAACGGCATGTGCATCAATTATTTATTTATCTTCTAGTCCACAATTTAAAATATTTGCTTTTATGTATTGTATTTCGAAGAACATATTAATATTATGAAGTAGATTAACTGAAGTAAACTTTTAAAACTAATCTTCGATTGGGCCATAGCTTTGGCTTGTGCATAATGCAAGCCTTGCTAAGCAACATTTTCTGAGAACACGGGCCAGCCCGGGCCCGGGTTTAGCAAACACATGTAATCAAAGAAACCGGGCTGGGCCGAGCACCTAAAATTGTACCCGAACTCATCTCTAGTCCACGCAGTGTCAGCGAGCGTATGGTATAACGTACGCTGCATACCCTGTGCTACGGGAGCCGACGCTCTACCCGTGCACCACAGTTGACTGCTCGTCATTGGACATTACGCCTGGCCTGGCGCTGGGAACATCAAAACTGGACTTCTATTGGCACTATGTCTATTCGTTTAATTTCTTTGATAACCGAACTAAAACACAGCCAAAGTTACAGAAAAGGGAAACAGCAATAAAAAAGATAGCTTTCTTATTTGAGGTCGAAATAGAAGCACCATCTCTCTACGTTTGCATTGAATATTTTGAACCAATACATATGCTTATCGTTAAGGAGAAATGATTTCTTTATCAATAATGCTTAACAAGGATGCATGGTTTTCAAAGGAACTTTCTTACCTATTTAACAAAGTTCTGATTCTTTGAAGATAATGCAAGTGTCCATTTCCGCTTCTAAATACAATGCACCTCTACATTGGCAGAACTGCTAAACAACAAGTATGTGATTGTTATTCCACTATTCTTATTACTTTCTGGTAATGATTATTTCCTTTCTATAGAGTGGATTTCAGAGAAAACGTGTTTCAGGTTTTCGCGAAGGAAATACAACTATTCGCTACATCTGGAGAGTCTTGTTTAATAACCGTCAGTAGTCCTGCAAACGAAGTGAGGTCTTCATACATACGGTTGGCTGCTCCTCTTATGGGTGGGCTCTGCGTTATTGTTATCGCTTAAGGAGCGTCGATATAGTAGTCCGGGAGCATGATTGCTGTATTGGATTCCGTCCTGCCGAATTGCATTAACGCGTCCATAGAGCGGACACTTCTTCGATGTTGATGTAGGGGGTCAAGTTTTATCAGATCTTGGGTTTTATCTTTTGTGCTGGAAGGAACATGGTGAAAATGACAACCCTCATTCATTCAGCAGCTGGTATATTACAGCTTTCTTGTAGCGACGGTTTCCATCTTTTTCTTCAGAGAAACGGAATCAGTGGCAAATATGCCAGCTGCGGTGTATCGATTTATGAAGAAAATGGAAAATTAAGTAAACTCAATTAGAGCAGCATCCCCAAAATTTCTTTGGATATATGTTTTAACTTTATATTTACCATAGGAGTTGTCCTGAGTAAGAAACATACAGAGTCGGCAAATACACTCTTAATTGTTAGAAAACTCATTCACGTAGATATCTTTATTTTATAAGAAAATAAACTACATTCTGAACATATTACTTCCTCTTTTTTATTCGTTGGTCTTCTCATCTGTAAGACTGAAGTAGCCTATTTCTTTTTCGAATTTTTATGATGCATAATTTTCTATAACCGCATACAAGAAACGTGGTCAAGTTATTCTTCCGCGTCCACTCTAGTTTTTTCATTCCTCATATTTCAAAAGTATAGATGTTCTTACAACGACTACTCAACAGCCTAAGTGATCGAATGATCAGAAGGACAGGTATCTGTCTTTTTAATCCACACTTTACAGCAGCTCGCAACCAGATCCAGCTCCCTAAAATAGGGATCAGTAATTCGTTTTAACATTGGATGCTTAGAGATGGTACTTAGACCCTGAATGAAAAATAATACACTTTCCCTCCACTATTTCCTGGGATTTCCTTTTCGTCTTTCTTCAAGATCCATTTTAATATCATTTAAAGCAGACTACGTTAATCACATGCCATACGAACGCTCTTAATGGTTTCCCCTAAATAATTTAAATTAAATTTTACCTGTTTCTATTAAAACATCTTTATTTCTTCCTTTTTTGTCACCCTGAATTTCTGCATGCTCGTTGCCAAAACTCAATTTCTCCAGGAACGAATTTGGTTTGCTCCTAGTTTTAATTGACCAAGTTTTCTCTGTATGAAGCTTATCGGTGCAAAAGAGTTTCAATTATTTTTAGGTTTTGGTTTTACAATGGTGTGCTTAATCCGGACAACAGAAGCTTTTTTTTCTTTTTTTTTTTTTTTTTTTAACACGATCCTTCCTTTTATTTCGTGTACTTTTATAACCGTGTACGATATAAAAGTACATGAATCCTCCCATGATTCGTGTACTTTTATAAGCGTTCTAAATATGTAATCTAGTTTAATGTGCAAAATTTTCTGCCCTCGGTCTCGTAACCTTGCATTTTGGTTTGAGCTAAAAACATTTGTTTGATTAATGTTAGTGGATAAACGATTCTTATCGGGGTTCACAATAAAAGTTTAAAGCAATATCCGTTTAACAAAGGAGGATGACGTTTCGTACGCAAGATAGGTCAATAACCAATTTGCCGGTCAGTGTATGTTCATTGAGCGTAGACGTATAGTTTGAAGAAAACTGCTCAGCTTGTAATATAGATGAAGGGAGAAGGAATATCTGTCAAAATAAAAATATGTGCATTTGACTGCTATCATAGGGTGAGAAAAAAGCGACCAACAAATATTTACCCATTTATAGATTTTGGCCATGGTGTTTGGAAGAACTAGTCGAATCCAACTGTTAGCAAAATTTTGCAAGCAAACTGTCAGCAGAACGTTGGACGACCACTGCATTTCAAACGTTACGAAACAAAAACGATCATGAAGACAACAGTAGTATAATGAGCTCATCACTTGGAAAAAGACTAATGAATTAAATAGGACGAGGAACTCCTCGTTTTCTAATCTAGAAAATATCTTTTAGTCCTTCTTTAAAAAACAGCGGTATGGGGATTAATACCTGTATAATATATAGAGCTATGCAAGACAGTAAGAAAAAGTATCACTGAAGACGTAAGAAAATTCAACTGTGAACTAGTGAGGAAAGCAATTGAAAACAACCAAAGCCTAAAGATAGCAAAGGGACATCTCAGTAAGGGAAGAAAACAGATTATGGCACTGAGAAAAGAAGATGGTTCTGTAACAAGAAATATGCAACTTGTTGTTAGACCCAGCTAATTTTGTTGCTGTTTCCATAAGAGCTTTGGTTACTTTTCTGTTAACTTCAGAGATGTCCACTTCTTCCGATGTTAGGCCTTCTAAAGCAGAGAACCTGTTCTTCAGTTCCAACTTGAAGGTATTATGGTGTTTTTTAAGGTTGGTTATGTCAATAGATTTTGTTTGTCTTATGAGCTTGCCACGTTCAAGTTTGGTGTTGAGGTGCATCTTACATCTCACCAATCTATGGTCACTACCTGTGTTGAACTTGTTTAGCACACTGCAGTCTTCTATGAGGAATTTTTGTTACACATAATAAAATCAATTTCACTTGTCGTCCCATTTGGATGTCTCCATGTCCATTTCCTGTGTGGCTTTTTCTTGAAGAAGGAGTTCAAGATGAAAAACCCTTCTGCCTCTGCAAACTCAACGAGAGTATTTCCACGCTGGTTTCTGTTGCCGTGACCGAATTTACCTACTGAAGTTTCATTCTGTTGCCGTTGCCCTATTTTTGCATTGAAATCTCCCATAATTATCTTCAAGTGCTGCTTACCTTTATTATTTAGATGACAAATTTCCTCATAAAATTCTTCAATTTCTTCTTCAGGATGACTTGTGGTGGGTGCATAAGTTTGAATAATCTGAGCCTGGTATCTTTTCGAGAGTTGGATAACAAGTCGTGCAGCTCTGTCATAGGAACTTTCAACTTCTACAACTTTATCCTTCAGTTTCTTGTTTATTATAAATCCTACACCACTAGTTCTGCCAGTATCTGTCCCACGATAGTAGAAGAGATGTCCACTTTTCAGTTCGATGAGATCTTCTCCTTTTCTCCTTACCTCCTCTTAGCCCCACGATGTCCCACTTGATCCTTTGTAGTTCCTCTTTCAATTCAAGAAGCCTTGAATCAGAAGATAGGGAGCGTCCATTGTACGTAGCCAAGGTCAGCATCAGATGGCAGCCTAGTCCGGTCCTCCGGGGATTCTTAGCACCCTCTGCCTTCATGTCGCACTGGCCGCTGCTTTGGCCAGGTACATTCCAGCTGCCGGAGACTGAGGGCCAAGATTTAAGTTGTGGAATCATTTTGGAGGGGTTTGGCCATAACTCACCTCGCTGGCCAAGCGGGCACTGAAGACGTAAGAAAATTCAACTGTGAACTAGTGAGGAAAGCAATTGAAAATAACCAAAGCCTAAAGATAGCAAAGGGACATCTCAGTAAGGGAAGAAAACAGATTATGGCACTGAGAAAAGAAGATGGTTCTGTAACAAGAAATAGAGGCGAAATTTTGACAAGAGTGAAAGATTTCTACTCCAAATTATATGAAAGGGATGATACATGCACTCCAGACATCATGAAAGATACCAGTACCAGAGTTCCTCCAGTCCTTCCAGCAGAAGTTGCACATGCAATCAAGAACATGAAGCGGGGAAAAGCTCCAGGAGAAGATGGAATTACTGTAGACATCATACAAGAAGCAAGTGGAGAAATTGAAACAGTACTCGCCCAAATTTTCACTCGATGCCTTACTGAAGGAAGGATTCCTGAGGATTGGAACACCGCTACAATGATCCTGCTACATAAGAAAGGTGACATTGAGGATCTCGGAAACTACAGACCTATCAGCCTCCTATCAGTAGTTTATAAAATCTTCACTAAAGTTCTTTCACACCGCTTGAAGGTAACACTGGACATGGCTCAACCGAGAGAACAAGCTGGATTCAGGAGTGGCTACAGCACAATAGATCATATCCACGTACTGAGAGAACTAATTGAAAGAGCGAGGGAATATGAACTTCCATTGTGCATGGCTTTTATCGATTATGAAAAAGCCTTTGATTCGGTGAAACCATCAGCAGTTACAATGGCTCTGAAAACCTGCGGTATTGATGATGCATACATTAATATTATTAATAACATCTATGAAAAATGCAAGTGCAAAGATTCGGCTGTTTGAAAATACAACACACATAAAAATTGGAAAGGGAGTGAGACAAGGTGACACCATATCTCGAAGCTCTTTAATGCCACATTGGAGGGTGTTTTTCAGTCGCTGAGCTGGGAAAACAAAGGGATAAAGATTAATGGAGATTATCTAACCCACCTTCGTTTTGCTGATGACGTAGTCATTTTTGCAACTACCCCATCAGAGCTGCAGAGTATGATCCAGGAACTTGCTGACAAGAGTAAAGAAGTGGGATTAAAAATGAACTTTCAGAAGACAAAAGTGATGTTCAATGCTTTTACAAGAAATGAAGATTTATTGATTGATGGAGAAAAGCTGGAGATAACAGACACGTACTTTTATCTTGGACAGCAGATATCAAGTGAGGGTCACATTGGTGAAGAAATTAATCGGCGTACAAAACTTGCCTGGAGAGGTTTTGGAAGAAACAGCATAATTTTTAAGAGCAATATGCCATTATGTCTTAAAAGAAAAGTGTTTGATCAATGCATCCTTCCAGTGCTTACGTATGGTGCAGAGACGTGGACCTTAACTAAAAGAGATATACAAAGACTGCAGACAACTCAAAGAGGCATGGAGAGGTGCATGCGTCGTGAAACCAGGAGAGATAAGAAGAGGAACTCGTGGATCCGAAAAATGACAAGAGTGGAAGACATCATGATCAGAGTTAAATCCCTGAAATGTCAATGGGCTGGACATACTGCCAGAAGAACAGACCATCGATGGACAGCCGAAATTTTAGATTGGATTCCAAGGGACAGGAAAAGACCCAGAAGAAGACCACATGGGAGATGGGTGGATGAAATTCGAAAGTACGCAGGGGTGACATGGAGGAGACTGGCACAAGACAGACCGTTGTGGAGGAAACTTGGGGAGACCTTCGTCCAGCAGTGGATTGATAATGGTTGACAATGATGATGATGATGATGATAAAGCAGTACCATCTAGCGCGAAAAGTGTGGAGCCGGAATTGCAGAGAACTACAGTACGTGGAAAACACTGACTTTAAGCATGCTTATACTTATTCTTACCCGAAATTGAATTGCATTTCTAGAAAGTTGCAAATAAATACAAGTATACATTTATAATGCAGCGCATCGAAAATCTGCACCAAAAGGAAAGGTAGGCATATGGAAAATTTTGCTCGGTGTATAAACGATAATGCGGCCTTTCATTATTGGACATACGTGTCAAAAGATGCGCTTAAAAAAGAGCAGGGAAATAACCAGGAAAAACTGCATTAGATATTTAAAATCTCTACAGAAAATTAAAAAAATAGCATTACTACAGTGAGGCTCGAAATTTTGCAGCAGCACGATTAGAATTTTCACTGAACGATTAAGGTCTCGTGTTCGTCTTTCTCCCTTATTTCCTATTTGTCCCACAAGATTACCGAGTGATCAAGAGAAGAGAATTTTGGGAGGAAAGAAAAAGAGGGTGGGGGGCAACGAAAAGGCAGCCAGAGTTTTGAAACTTTGAAGAACCTGTGACTCAGGGGAAACATTGAGACTTCCAGAGAAGATTTCATCGCGAAGTGTTGATTCTGCGTTAAAGGAGAAAAGGAATGTGAAACTTTTTTACTTTTCTTCTTACTTTTTTCATTTTTCGATGAGGAAATGGTTTGCATCATTAGTAGCAAGAGGTAAAAGCAGATTGAGCGCTCTGCGTTGAGGCCGAAGTTGAAAGCATTAATGGCGATATATCGCTGTTTGGAAGAAGGCGCTCTGATCTGGTAGCTTGGTTTTTGCTTGCTGTTCTTTTTAAGTGGGACGAGGAACTCCGCATTGGAGACACGAAAAGAGATGCGCTGTTGTCAGAGGTTGGGAAATCTCCTGCTCCACAATTTTCCTTTCGCACTGTAAATTATCCAACGAGTATTCGTAGGATTGTTTCAGAATTATATTCATATAAGGTTACTAATGTGAGGTAAAAGACGAAATGTCTTTTTTATTTCGTTTTTGCCTCAAAATTTATATTCTCCCAAATTAAAAAAAAATGTTTCGACTTTTGGCATACCTAAAGGAACACTTTAAACGAAAAGGCTTAAATATTAAATAAATACAATTCTTTAACATTTGCCATCACATGATGTCATTCCTTATAAGCGAATAAAGAGGTGAAGAATATTTTGAAATAAAAATGCAGTCTTTTGAAAATTTCTGGAAAAGTCGAATGTTTTTCAAGCTTAAATTTATTTTTTCGCATTCTGAGTATAACTGTGATGTTAGCAGGTTTTTCTTCCCGACACATGATCTGTAGAAGCTAAAAGAAGAAGTAACTCATGCATGAAACAGAAAACAAATTAAAGAGTACTTGTGAAAACAGTGTAAATTATATCTCAGGCACACATTCATTCTTGATAAAGAAAAAAATCATAAGAAGCATAAGCTCTTCAGATAAATATAATAAGTACTTATGTAAATCACTAATTTTCTTTTTGTTGATGAACTTACATATGTTGTATAACATTCTCTTCCCCAAAACAATTATTAACGTCACAGAAGAGCCTTATTTCATTATTTTACGTATAGTCATCTATTCAGAAAGTTTGAAAATTTTATTACGCTGGGAGAGAACATCCTCTTCCCCATTTTCATTACAGCAAGCTACCATTACACCAACCAAAACAACGTATTTCAAAAGAACTGAAGCTTAGGAATCAGAAGAAACTTCAGATTTGTGCCAGTCCAAGCATGCCATGCCTCTTTTTAGTATCGATAAGAAATCCAGGAAGGGAATCAGGTCGAGACTCGCCATTTTAGAAATTAATGAATAAAGAATGTTGATAAGTATCAATGCATAGTAATCAGAACGTGGTGATAATAATAGCTCTTATTATGTTTATGCATATGCAATGATAAGTGCCATGAAATATGAGTTTCCGCCTAGGTGGCGCAGCGGACTAAACGCTGGCTTTTGACCATTCGTTGGAGATGGGTCTGCGTTCTAATCCCGATGAGGCATAAATGGCGCTTTCGTCTTACGGTACTGGCTTTCTACCTTCCATGGAACGAGTGGTCTCAAATTAGGGACCACTGGTTCCATTTTCAACGGAAACAATAGCGGTACAAATCAATAACACCTTATTCTTCACAAGAAAATGCGGTATTTTATATATGCATTAAAATAGTGAATAAACTGTATAAAACGTATTTGGATGATATGGAATTTTTGAGGGACTCATTTGTTTGCTTTTATTTCCTTTTTAACGATTTCACACAATGGTCGCACCTTACATTTTTGTACAAAAATATGGCACAAAAACTACATAATATCAGCGTGCAAGGAATTACAATAATATAGCGCTTGCTTGCTTGCTTCATTCGCTGTTGCACTTGATTTAAGGCACTCACGCTATGTTTTTAGAACAGGGTAAAGGTTTTTTCGGTTAGTCGTCAGATTCCGGTTTTTTTCAGTTAGTCGTCTTACCGCACATTGGACGAAATGGTTCCCTGTAGCTAAGAGGTGAATCAGCTTGTTTATCAGGAAGGGTTACCGCCCCTGTGCAGGTGATCAGCTAGTGTTGAGTAACATTGTTTTATTTACTCTGTATTACTATTGTCGGAAAATGAAAACTTGAACAAGATACTCGCTTCTTCTTTAGAATCCTTACAAAGTTGTTCGACACTGTCGTCAACTGAAATTTTTATTTTGTCTTCCTTTTAGGAAGTTGATCCCTAAGAATCCTAAGTTCGAATATCATTTAAAGTTCCTGTTTTTTTCCTCCATGCGTGATTTTCATGCTGTAAGAACGTTGAAAAATTGCTGAACCTCATTCATGCAGCAGCTAGGACATTAGTCTTCCTCATCGTTCTCTCTATTCCATGGAGCCAACAATAACTCCTATTCTTATGCTCAGTGCAACATGTCAAAGTGTTCTCCGTACCCTTTCCATGGTTTTCAACAAATTTTATTTAAGAAAAAAAAAAAAAAAAAAGGCTGTTACATCATTCGCGCCCATCAAAAACATAAAAATACACATGACGTTTATAATGATATGTACACATGACAGAGGGTAAAACTACCCAGATTAAAATAATAAAAACACGAATGCAGGCAAACATTCTATGAGTATCGTAATGGTGCAGGAATCTGGGGTCACGTGCAGCCCCATAATACGTGAGTTACAACTAGAGAAACACAGGAAGCATATTTAGCATATGAGAGCAAATAACAAAATGATTTCGGGAGTGTGTACTAGAACAGAGAATGTAAGTAAATACAACGATGTATGTAATAAACAAAAACAATACTCAAAGCACAAGATACAACATCGCAAAGTCGGTGACACAACAAGAACTTTGATCAGAAAATACAGGGATGCTAACGGAGATAATATCGTCACAGAACACGACTCACCTAATAAGACATAATGACATACTACAGAATAAAAATACGTTCTTGAGCAAAATCACATATAATATGTAATGTAAGAAAAAAGGAAATTTGTACAACATGTTGCCACACAAATAAAGTTAATTAACAGTACACACAATGTTACTCGACATTGGCGAGGGAAAAAAAGCAAACTGAAGAAAACAGTAAAGACACAATGCACACTAGGTACGGTGAGTGAAAAAAAAAACATATAGAACAGTGGATACAACACCCTTTCCATGGTGCAGGCAGCGTGTATATACTCTCCCACCCTTTAAGCAAGTAGCATCCGCCTTCAATATTTCCATGAATTCAGCAATGACCTCGTTCTCACTCTTTCACGGGAAGCAGTAATGTCTTGGTATGATCATTTCTCTTGGCCCACAAATATTGTTCTACATTTTCTTTGAAACCGTCAGTACTTTCTATCGGAGACAGATATAATAATGTATTCATTATATCCTTCCATTGGTACCAATGGTGCCAGCAATGTCTACCATTCTTCTTCTTCTTCTTCTTAATGGCAATAATACACTGAAGTGCCATAAACACCGGCACAGACGAACTTATGCAAAGTACATAGCAACGTCACTTATGCGCGTACTCGGTTGCGTCCGCCAGTGCGTATATAAAGCGATAGACATCCTTTCCAGCTGTTAGAGCTGTTTTCGGCATCAGAATGACAAGTAATAACGATTTAAGCGATTTTCAACGTAGTGTCGTAGTTGGCGCTCGTGAGATGGGCCATAATAATTCGGAGGTAGAAACGAAGTTCCGATTTTCACGGACGACCATTGCAAGGGTGTACCGTGACTACAATAATTCCGGCAAAACCTACAACCTACGATACCAGTGTGGCCGTAAAAAGACATTGGGTGAACGTGACCATCGTCGCCTGTCAAGAATCGTTTCACGCGATAGGCGTTCAACGATCTCGGCAGGTATAATCGGAATTCAATGCTGGAGCCTCAACAAGCATCAGCGTCCGGACTGTGCAACGTACCCAGCAGGATATGGGATTTGGGAGCCGACGCCCAACTCGAGTCCTGGCTCTATCCCTTCCCTGGAATCATTGACCCTAAATTAGGTACGGGCGACTGCTTATAGCCCATTCAGTTGCTCACGGTGGTCGTTAAAATCCCAATAAAAAAAAACAAACTCGAGTCTCCTTGATGGGTGCACGACACAGAGCTATGCGCCTCGCTTGGGCACGGAAACACCGCCACTGGACACTTGATGATTGGACACAAATAGCCTGGTCTGACGAGTCGCGTTTCCAACTGTATCGGGCAGATGGAAGGATTCGTGTGCGGCGCAAACCCCATGAAGCCATGGATCCCGCCTGTCAACAGGGAACTGTACCGGCTGGTGGGGGGTCCGTAATGGTATGGGGTGTGTTTAGCTGGACTTAACTGGGACCCCTGGTACGTTTACAAACGTCTGTGACCGGCCAACGCTATGTGCGCATCCTTTCTGACGAGGTACACCCGTTCATGTCCTGCATTCATGCTGATGGGTTGGGCCTATTCCAACAGGACAATGCACCTCCACACAAGTGTCGGGACGCCACATTATGGTTAGAGGAGCATTCATCTGAGTTTAGGGTGTTGCCATTCCCACCCATGTCCCCAGACCTGAACATGATAGAACACATTTGGGATGCCATGCAACGCGCTATCGAATACAGGAATCCGAGACCTCGGAATACATCCGAATTGTGGAACGCTCTGCAGGAAGTATGGTGTGCATTGCCTACAACATATTTCCAGAAGCTGGTGGAGTTCATGCCCCGTCGTATTTCTGCAGTCCTGCGCTCCCGTGGGGGACCTACCAAGTAACAGACTGGTGTACCAGTTTTTCTGGCAATTCAGTGTATATTGTCATCCTACTTTTTCTTCTATGGATTTAGAAATTATCTTGTTTGTTTTCCGTTTTCCGAGCTAGTAATCTACGTTTCCTAAACCTTCCACACAAATAGGAATAGCCTTTCTCTAAACGTTCTATGCAAAGAGTATGTCTTTTTTTCTCTTGGTTCGTAAGTTTTAATACCCTTTTTCTAACCTTCCACAGAGTCAGAAATGTCAGCGTTATTTTCTTGCTCTGGAGCCAGTACATCTTTTCTCTATGCCTTCTATGAAACCAGAGCAATTCCTCGCTTTCGAACTTCCCTCAATCTAGAGTTATCATCTCTTTTATAATTTAGTGTAGCCAGTAAATTCTCTGAGATAATCTTTTAAGCTTTGACCAAGGTTTCAGATATCGACGAACAAATGGGCGATGTGTCTGCGGTATATAGGTAGTTCAGTCTCTTCTCTAATATGAGTGCCTATTTCAGGGACAAGCGACACTTTAGAGCTCTGGATGCTCGTGAACAACAGTGAAGAAAAGAAAGATATTTTATCACCCTCGCCCTTGAATACAGTGATATATTTCTTCAGTTTCTACCATTAGTCATCAATGTTCCCTTTCTTGCTCCTCCCTGAAGCCAGCAATGTCCGTATTCCAAACCTTCTTTGGATCCCATTCCTAGAGCCGGAAGGGCAATCGTTCCATTCCTTCTCCAGGACTAGTTGTATTTTATGCTCTCTTTTCTTTGAAACACTACCTTACTTGTTCTCTTCCTTCCATGGATTCAGTAGTATCCTCCTTTTGTTGATTCCGTAGAGACGGCAATATCCCCGAAGTCACCTTTTCCTGGTACCAGTAGTGTTCTAGTGCTGTGCCTCATATGGGACCAGTAATATCGGTCTATCTTGCTTTTTTTATTTTGGAGTTCTACATCTTCATCAGAGGTAGCCATGTTTAAGCTCTATTCACCCCCAAGCTAGAAATATCTTAGAAAATAGTAAGACTATAATACTGATCCAATTTATTGGCGTAGGAATAAATAAGCGTTTCCAAGTTTTCGCACATCAACTAGATGGCTTTTTTCAAGGAAGTTCGACAGAAACTGCAGGACCTGCATTTAGGCAGTTCCTCTTTATTGCAATTTACTGGAAAAAAGAGGACAGTTGTACCATTTGGAGTATATGTAACCATTTGAGAGATATTCTGTGTGTCCTCACTCTCGCGGAAAACCTTAAAAAATTTTCAATTTGTCAGAATACCTCTACTTCAATAATTTTCTCCTATGAGGAGTGTTAGTGCATGTTTGAATTTCTCAGCATACCCCTGTTTCAATAATTTTCTCCTGTGAGTGGTGTTAGTGCATATTAGAATTTGTCAGAATACCTCTGCTTCAATAAATAGCACGAGGATCTTCTTTTATTTACAATAATGGTTTGCCATGACCAAGGTTGTGGGCACACATATCGCAATCTTTATAACCAAAGGGTATAAACGTTTTACTGTATGATTTCTCTTGTCTTTTTTTTTAAAAGTCGGACTGGAAAAGAAGCTGTGACTATAACCAAGATTATTCACATGATTTCTCAATTTTATTGTCAGAGAATGGTATAGCTAAATATTGTTATTTTATATTTGCATTCGAGATGACATGTATGTAGATGAAAAAAAAAGAATGTTTTGCGAAACCTTGCATTTTAAAAGCAAATAAAATATTTTTAAGGTAATGAATTTGACAATTATTTTACTGAAATAAATTATCATGACAGCAGGGAATTCTGTGGAATCAATCTTGACTGTGATATTCTTTCATAGCCTCAATTTCTGATACTTTAAAAATAACATTTCACAAATACAGTTTTCTACCCAAGTTACACACATCACTAACGATCAAAAGTGATAAAAATGAAGTTAATTTTATAGTTTATAAATTAATGTACCCAAACACAGTGATGAGACGAGGTGATGATGCACAAAGTGCAAATTAAAAATACATATCAAAGAGAAGCCCTACAACTGGAAATTTTAAAATGTCAAATTATAAAGGCAGAAATTTGTACAATACTTTATTGTATCTACATTAATAAAATTATACGTTTGATATACTTGTAATATTATTTGTAATACAACCTATGAATGCGCAATTATTTAAAAAAATTTAGATTCGATTTTGTTAACACGGATTTGTAAAAATACCTACAACCAGTTTGTATGATTCGACAATGATTGCAGACGTTGAGCTGATGATATATTTAATCCGGCCAGTAATAACTGATCATCTTTGCAATATGAAGATAATATAGAAACTTCAACGGCAAAATTATGTTACGCTAAGTAATCCTGAAAGAAATACCCATGGGCAAAATTCATTTAACTGGACCCCAAAGTCTAAGACAGAAGACGACACTAAACAAGCAGGGTCATTCTGAATCACAAATGAAGTTAGTAACGAACAAGCCAAAAAAGAATTCATCAGAACAGGATTCTCACGTAGATGGACTGAATACAAAACTATATTGGGAAAGACGATATGGGACTGTGCAGAAGAACGAGGAATCAGTGCCGGAAGATCAAGCAAGAAAACTTGAAATAAAAACAAATACTTTCCTGTTTTTCAGTTAAAGATCCATTAAGAGCGTCAGTACTTTGTATCACTGTTTCCAAAGTAAGAAAACATTTCATATTTTTTATATATCCCATATTTTTTACCAATCTTTCCAATTTAGGGAGAGAACCAAACTCACAAGAAAAGAACGCAGAATGCATTTCTTCCCAGGAGTTGCTACAAGCCTTGCAGTACGAACCGCACAAATAATCGAGATTATCCCCGAAAAATATTAGAAGTGGTAATGTAAAAAGAGGATCAGATGAGTTTTCGGGTGTTCATTGGGATATTTTGTACGTGTCATGCTTAAAACGAAATTTGACTGCAAATTAGGAACAAGTCAACGAATTTCAGTTTACTGAAATTTTGGTTCATCTAAAACCTGACAGTTCAAGTAACATATATTCATCTGAATACATTGTGTAGAAAATCCGCTAAAAATGTATCCTTTATTTTTTGTTAATTTCTGTAATGCTTTTGTACTTTCTCCTTCACACACCTTCTGATCTTTTTATTATGGATACCGTGCTGTCAAATGTTACAATGAATAACCTGTTTAATCTTTAGATGCATTTTATCCACTTTCGCAACACTGCGTCATAATTCCTTTTCTGAAAATTCTTTTTCACCAGCAGAGTGCTTTCATTTCGTCATCAAATACATTAGTGTTCAAGTACAATCCAAGTAGGAAATGGAGGATTAAAAAAGAAAGAACAGAAGCAAAGGAAGCATGGAGAGCCTCTGGCTGAATGAGCGTTGGAAATTCAACTCTTAGACGACTCCATTCAGAATTGATAAATCTCTGAGTTTTGAGTTCTTTTCACCTTGTTACTTCCGTTTCTCTCTCACTTTTTCTTTTTTTCATTGAGATGTACCTGTTGCGATCGCATCATTTTAACACCACCTGCGGGACCGCCTGTGGCTTTGGTATGCACTTCGACGAACACGAATGCGAGAAAAACATTCGTTCCGCATAACCCTTTCGAGTAGTCGCTCTCCCCCTCTCTGTTTCACTCTCATGAGAGTTATTTAATGGTTTTCTCGTCGATCGTGGCTCAGCGAGTGGGTGTGTGCCTTTGACAACCGACACGCACAGCAAGATGTATAAGAACTCTGCTTGCGATATTTACTGCTAAAAAGCAATCCCGAAAAGCATGTACCCTCAGAATTTTCTACAGAATTCAAATTTTTTATGTTGCATAATTCCAAAATTAGGAAAAAATACATCGTTACACCCTTTTTACTAAATCACATTTTACCTACAGAGACCCAGAATTGTACGTGTTTTGTCTTTGCCTTTTTCTTCTGCTGGGGAGGCCTCAATTTTTAAATCAATTTTGTTGTCCACGTAGGTGTGCACTCTAATACATAAAAAAGTTTTTTTCAGAACGTTCTCGCAGAGGATGCTAAAAAAAGTAGTAAAGAACAAAATGCGAAGTCATCAAATACACTTTCAATTATTCAATGGCTGTGTTTTTGTTTTTAATGTAAATGTGAATCAAAAACAGAATAGCTCATTTCGATTCAGAAGACAGAAAAACAAAGTTTATTGATCTGTTTTCCAGAACGTGACAGACAAATATCAGTAAATAAATCATAGCACCAAACATTTAAGGACAATTTTGCGAATAGTTATCATTCAAGTCAGAATTCAATGCCTCAACAAAATGATGAGAGTGATGCATGCGGAAGGTAAGTAGCACGCGCAACTAAAACACAAATTACAGCATTCATTGGCACTTAAAGGAAATTACATCTGTATTAATTGGAAAGAACTGCTCAGAATTTTTTAACACACTTCAATTTAGCCCACTGGCGAAATTAAATTTGCACTTCTAGATAAATAAGCGGGTAAAATATTTTCTGTATTTTTATCACTTTTTTCTATTGAAACAATCTTTATACTTCACACACACACGAAAAATAATATCATATTCAGTCATCAGTGGTACTTATAAATTAAGAGTTTCAGTACAAATTCTCAGTTAGGTTTTCCTTAACAGAAAACGAGAAAATTTACTGAGAGGTGCAGGCATATGCTTTCATTCAGACGATATGTAAGCACTCTTCAAGGGTACAACTGTATAAATGTCCAGCGAGCGGTTAATCCAAAAATAAATACTTGTTCACAATTACGTTCTTGACTGCCTTGATTTCAGAAATAGTAATGCATGTGAGTGAGACAGTCTAACTCGGCCTATTGTAACGTATACTCTAGATTCACTTTCCTTTTTATTTTTACTATCTCTGGTTATTTTATTTTACTATGTAAATTATCTTCTTACTGAACGAGATGTTATTTCTCCCGCTGAATGAGATCTGGCAATGAGTGTAAGTCATGACGTGGTGGTAGCCAGTATAAATAGGCGCGTTCAACGATACCTGAGGAGAGTGTTTGTTGTTGTATAGGGAGAGCGTTTGTTTATGTGGAGAGCTGTTGTTTATGAGTATTGAGCTTCGTTCATGTGCAAGGAGCTACGTGTTATTTGAGTAGCTGTGTGTGAAGTGTGTGTGATGATACCAGTAGAAGTTAACAATAAAAGGTTTTAAGTAAGTACGTCTTTCTCAGTTCATAGTACTGTCAGACCTCTGTCTGGCTGTTAGGTTTATTTCATTTAGTGTTATTAGTAACAACCAGCATAAGACTTTATTCATCTTAATTACTACTACAACATTACTACAAGTTATAAGTTTGTTCATTACTATTACTACACTACTAGCAGGAGACTTTATTCATGATCTTAATTAACTAGTAACAACAACCATTTTAATTCACTATTAGAAGCTTAGTACAAGCATTGAATTCATTATAATATTAGTGAAAGCTATATTCACTACGATTAGCTTAGTAGTAGAAGCCATATTCATTATAATTGGCGCCCGAACTTTTCGAACACGAGGTCTTGACAATTATTACCCATGTCTTCACTACCTGAGACAACTTCAGTTTTTCACCCTAAATCAAATTTGGGTGGTGATGGTGTTTTTTTTTTTGACAATTTGCAAGAAGCCTGTGGGTCTCACTTTGATATGAATGATCTACACGTACCCAGGCATTCTTCACAATTTCGTAAGTCACCAGCTTCCTATTACTCTGAGTCGCGGGTCGTACCTGAGGGAGTTCAATCCTCTCAGCGAAGCAGAATGCTTGCCCATTTCGTGCCGCATGCAGGAACAATTCATTTCAATGGGTTGGAGGGATCCTTAAAGTTCCTCGAAGATTTGGAAGATCATTTTGATCTCTATAATATTCCTCAAGACTGCAAAGTACAAATCGCAGGCACTTGCTTGAAGGATACCGCTAAGACCTGGTATCGGCAGTGGAAAGTGTCGAACCCGGATTCTCATTATGAGAATTTCCGGGCAGAATTTTTGGAGGTCTTTCCTTGCGGCCTCAGTCGAGCTAGCCTTGCACAACAACTTTTTTCTCGTCAGCAAGGACCCAACGATAGCCCTGTTGCATTTGCGTTGGAAACAACACGTTTATATAACTTATGGGATCCACATGCCAGTCATGTCGTTATGTTGGATACCCTATTGCAACAGCTCGACCCATTTTTACAAGATCTTCTTGAGGTTCGACACCCTGCTACAATTCATGAATGCCTTCTCCTCATACGAACGTATGAAGAGTCTCACGGCAAACATGGTTCAACTCACCATGCTCGGGCACCCCGCGAGGCTTATTACGAAAACCCTCAGCGGCATAATAGGCATAATAACTTTCAGCGCGAGCATGCACAAGTGCACACCCAAGCTTCATACGTTCCACCACACAGAAGAGTGGCATACCAACCGCGAGTTTGTGAACAATCTTCGGGATATCGTACAAATGCACAGTATGCTCGACCCCGTTCCAATCCGCAGCATTCGGAACGTTTTCATGCTCAGGGCAATAATGACTTTTCTGCCCGTGCTGAGGGAAGAAATAACAGATATGAAAATGTCAACAGACATGCGGAGTTCCCGACGCAGGTTTCACGCAGTTTTCCTCATCGTGAAAATTTTCCCGATACCCGGCAGGGTCGAGGTTTCAGACCGCATGATAATCCAACCAGGAATCCTTTAAACTTCCAAAGGAAGTAGACCAAGGAGTCGGTCCTGCTTCCTGATAGCAAGCATTCTGACCCTAAAACAGTGTTAGTGACTGTTCAAACTCCTCAGTTGCCTGATGTATTCTTGACAATTGAAGATATTATGGTCGAGACAAAGTTCGACACTGGTTCTGAAATATCAGCCCTAAATACGAAGTTTTGCCCTGACAATTTTCCTGCAATACTCGTTCAGCCTGCGACGCAGCATTTGCGAGGTGCAAATAACGAAATCTTCAGTATCACAGGAACTGTCACATTATCTCTAGGGCTGGGAAAGGCTCGTTTTACGCATTCTTTCCTGCTTATAGACGAACTACCTGTTAAATGTTTAATGGGAATGGACTTTATTCATACGTTTCAAATAACTTTAAATTTCGTACAACATGTGATTTCCTTTCCGGAACCTGTCGAAATGATTCCTACGGTTCCTATGGACATAACGAGTTTGTGATTGAGTAACCAATTGAATGAGAGGCAACGAAACCAGCTTTCTCTACTTTTACAGGAAAGCCCTGGTTTATTTTCTGATCAACCGGGTTTCACACAGGTGGTTTATCATGTCATTGACACTGATGGTTCGAAACCGATAGCGACGAAACCTTACCCTTGTGCTCCACATAAGAAACAGGAAATGCAACGTCAAATTTTTGAAATGATTAAACAGGGCATAATAAGGGAATCAACAAGCGCCTGGGCTGCTCCTGCCTTTTTGGTTCCAAAGAAACAACCCAATGAATTTCGTTTTATGACATATTTTCGCAAGCTCAACCAAGTCACATAAACGATCAATTATCCACTACCTGTCATGTCACATATTTTGCATGACCTGTCGTCAACCAAATGGATGTCAACCTTGGATTTGGCGAGTGGATATTGGCAGGTAGCAGTACATCCGGACTCTGTTGATAAAACAGGCTTTGTGACTCCTTTTGGGGCTTATGAATACCTACGTATGCCCTTTGGACTAGCTTCTGCACCTGCTACTTTCCAAAAGCTTATGGATACGGTTCTCAGACCTGTTCTGGGTCCCCATGTGCATGTATATTTGGATGACATTATTATTACATCCGAGACTTTTGACGAGCACCTTTCTCTGCTCAAACAGGTGTTCCAACTCATATACAATGCTCGCTTGACGTTAAAACCTAGTAAATGCCAGATAGCGAGGGACGAGATTGTATATCTGGGGTTGAAAATCACTCCCCACGGCTTATTTACGAATAATGAAAAAATTAGGCCTATTGTTGACTTTCCTCGGCCTAAAACAGCAAAAGAACTATCACACTTCACTTTCTGGGAATGACCGGATGGTATCAGCAGTTCGACCCGCTTATGCTACAATCTGTGAGCCATTGTATGCTTTGAAACGTAAATACAAGAAGTTTGTTTCGACACCTGAGGCTAACGCTGCATTTGAAACACTGAAGTCTGCGTTGACTCAGTCTCCTGTGTTGGCTTTCCCGGATCATACTAATTAATTTGATATTTATACTGACGCATCCGGAGTTGGTCTTGGTTGCGTTTTGTCACAAGCTGGGCATCCAATAGCTTTTGCGTCTCGTACTTTAGCCAAAGCTGAACGCAATTATTCAGCTACGGAACGTGAATGTCTTGCTGTTGTGTATGCTCTTGACAAATTTCAATGTTATCTTAACGAATTGACAGTTAAAATAATTACGGATCATTCTTCCCTTCAGTATTTGAATTCTGCTAAGCATCTCTCTCAAAGACTTATGAAGTGGGCTCTGAAGTTACAAGAGAGCAATATCAAAATTTCGTATCAGCCAGGTCATAAGAATCAATTACCGGACGCATTGTCTCTCGTTCCGATTAGTGGGGTCCCCACAGAAACTACTCCTCGATGTCAGCCTTTACTTCTAACAGCTGATATAACATCCAGAGAGCAGATAATGGCAGAATTAATAAATGATCCAGATTTCGGGGATATATATAATTTTTTGCTTGCGGGTTCGCCCCTACAAAATGATCCTTCCTTGGCTGGAAGGTCACAGCATTTTGAAGTCATAGAGGGTCTTCTTTACTATACGAAATCTAGGACTACTAGGGCAGAGTTTCGCCCATGTATTCCGCGAACCCTTAGAATGGCCCTTTTAAACGAATTTCATGACAAACCTCTTGCAGGCCATTTAGGTATTCGCAAGACCCGTTGTAAATTGCGGGATGTTGCCTATTGGCCTGGCATGTACCAAAGTGTGCTCGCATACGTTCGATCATGTCACTTGTGTCAGATTAATAATTACCGTAATGTAAGACCGGCCGGTCACTTGAAATCTAGTTCAAGTTCTCATGTTTTTGGATATTATTTCCATAGATTTATTGGGACCTTATCCTTTATCTGTTAAAAACAATGCTCGTTACGTTTTAGTATTAACTGATAATTTTTCTAAATGGGTTGAAGTTTTTCCCATTAAAGCCGCTACGGCAGAAGTTATTTGTAATGTATTAGTTAATGAAGTGTTCTCTAGATATGGTGCACCTAATAAAGTAGTTTCGGATAATGGTCCTCAATTTATTTCTGACATTTCTGAAAGAATGTGTGCGAGACTACACATTAAGCATAAATTCATTTCCCCATACCATCCCCAGAGTAATCCTGCGGAACGCGTAAACCGCACGCTAGTGAAAATGATTGCTACATTTGTCATGGATCATCACGAACGATGGGATGACCATCTTGAGCTTTTTTCGTTCGCCCCCCGCTCATCTGTTCACGAATCTACTAAAATTACTCCTGCAGAACTTTTTCTGGGTCGCAAAATTAAAACCCCTTTTGAAAATTTAACAGGGATTATCGACGAACTAAACCAGCGACCAACTCCGCAATCAGTACGAATCATGGCAGAAAAAACTCGTGTTGCAATACTAGGAGCACAAGCGGCTCAAGCAGATATTATAATACTAGGCGTAGAGAACCAGATCTTGTCGTTGGAGATCTCACTCTCATGGAAACGCACTACCAGTCTTCTGTTTCTCATACTTTAGTGAAGAAATTTGCACCCAGCTACGAAGGTCCATATCGGGTGGCAAATGTGTTTGAAAATAACATTGTTCTTGAAAAACCTGACAATCAATTTCAATACCTACACGTTGCTCAGTGTCGCAAGTATCTTGAACGAAATATCGATTTTATAATCAACCCTACTCAACCTTCTGTTCCACAGACTCAAGAGTCTATATCTCACGATCAACCTCCAGAAATTTTGGACTAACCAACAAACATTTTTGAAGAATCTCCCGTGATTTTTTCTTCACCCTCCCCTCCTCAAGACGGGTTTCCAAACACGCAACATGATTCTCCCATGAGACCAAGGCTCGAATCAAGTTCTTCAAATACTAGTATCGTTCCTTTCCCTCCAACCATTGCCAAGACTATTGCTGCACCATTTCCTGATAACTCTGCAACACCACAAGCTCCTACTCCTTGAATACCTCGTCAGAGAGTATTCCTATAGGCAGGAATAAACATCGACCTGCACGACCACTAAATTACAGCAGCGACTCAGAGGCTTCGGATATTTCTGATTTATCAGTTATGAACAATAATTTGACTATTCCTAAACGTCAAACACCTATTACAAACCGTCCAGTACCACCAAAAGCTGGGCGAAAACGTAACTTGTCTCCCCAATCTGCTTCGCCGCAACAGCGACGAAGGCAGAGATCCTAGCATCCGCCCGGGTTTCACCCCTAGAACCTACGCTCAGGGCAAACAGGGCCGATGCCTGCTGCTACTCTCATGCCACGAGGGCGAAAGCGAAAGCACACGATGTGGCCGGAGCCACGTCCGTCCAAAAGAATGCTGGAAGGACACCACGGGCCCCAGCACAAAGGGACTACATATCAAAAGCCTGGGGGAGCCCGTTCGTATCAGCCGCAGGGATTTCCGGACCGCCAGACTTCGGCCGTTCCTGATCGCCGGACTTCAGCCGTTCCTGACCGACAGATTTCAGCCGTTCCTGACCGACGGATTTCAGCCGTTCCTGACCGTTCCTGTCAGCCGCCGCGATTTCTTGACCGACAGAGTACAGATGTTCCAGATCCATTCAAATTCTTGAAACGCACTACGCCACCTGAATTTACAAGTCCGATTAGGCCTGGAAAACCTTATCGTACTAGAGTTTTTTATGCGTCCTCGAGATAAGTTAGTTCTCGTGGACAATTTCTTTTCTCCGTTTGTTGTTTTTCCTGCACGACCAGTTGGCGTGTCAGAAATTCTTTTTTTCGTGTGGGCCTATGCATTCTTTTTTGTGTATATATGTGTTTTTTTTTATATTTCTTCTATGTCCATCTACTAATCCAAATTTTTATATATATATCTATGTGCTTAGGGGTAAAATAATAAAATTGTTACTGTTAGGCAGCTCCAGGCAATCTTCGTTGCTGATGCAGTTGGTGTGTATTCAACGAATAATGAGAACGTAATTTGAAATTCAAAAAGTGATTCCTGCTAGGCAGAATAAAAGGAAGGTATGCCGATGCAGGTTTGTTTTGTTCAAAAATACAAGTGTTTCACAGACGAATACAGATTTCTTGATTTTGTCATGCCAAGTTTGATATTGTACATACTGCTGCCACCAAACAACAAAACAAAAAAGAGGTCGATAAACGTCAATCAACGAAGTGTAAGACTTGCACTCCAAAATTGATAGGTTTTTCAAAAAAAAAAAAAAAAAAAATTAAGGGGAGATGATGTAAAAAATTAAAAAATTAAGGGGAGATGATGGAAGCACACCACGGGCCCCAGCACAAAGGGACTACATATCAAAAGCCTGGGGGAGCCCGTTCCTATCAGCCGCAGGGATTTCCGGACCGCCAGACTTAGATTCACTTTCCTAGATTCAGATTCACTTTCCTTTTGATTTTTCTTTGATTTTTCTTTCCTTTTGATCTAGATTCACTTTCCTTTTTATTTTTACTATCTCTGGATATTTTATTTTACTATGTAAATTATATTCTTACTGAACGAGATGTTATTTCACCCGCTGAATGAGATCTGGAAATGAGTGTAAGTTATGACGTGGTGGTAGCCAGTATAAATAGGCGCGTTCAACGATGCTAAAGGAGAGCGTTTGTTGTTGTATAGGGAGAGCGGTTGTTGTATACGGAGAGCGTTTGTTGTTGTATAGAGAAAGCGTTTGTTTATGTGGAGAGCTGTTGTTTATGAGTATAGAGCTTCGTTCATGTGCAAGGAGCTACGTGTTATTTGAGTAGCTGTGTGTGAAGTGTGTGTGATGATACCAGTAGAAGTTAATAATAAAAGGTTTTAAGTAAGTACGTCTTTCTCAGTTCATAGTACTGTCAGACCTCTGTCTGGCTGTTAGGTTTATTTCATTTAGTGTTATTAGTAACAACCAGCATAAGACTTTATTCATCTTAATTACTACTACAACATTACTACCAGTTATAAGTTTGTTCATTACTATTACTACACTACTAGCAGGAGACTTTATTCATGATCTTAATTAACTAGTAACAACAACCATTTTAATTCACTATTAGAAGCTTAGTACAAGCATTGAATTCATTATAATATTAGTGAAAGCTATATTCACTACGATTAGCTTAGTAGTAGAAGCCATATTCATTATACTATGTTTATAAACAGAAACTTTTTGGTTTAGGCGGTTCGACTATCAACAACATCAGTCACTGTACAAAGGAAATTTGTCACCAATACCTGATTACTTTATAACTGCAGCAATACTGATTAACATTTTGATAGCCATTCATCACCAACAAAATCTGAATTTCTCACCAATACGTAGTTCAAATGGTTATTTGAAGACGAAAAAAAAAAGGAAAGCTTGAGATGTAGAGCAACCATGCACATAGCAGTTGTAGAATTCCTCGTGTATGCGTTAATGGTCTCGTTTTTTTGCCAAAACTGGGATCTTCGAAGTATTTTGAAATCAGTAGAATTTAAATTATTGATATTTCTGCAAATTCATGAGCTACACGCAGTCTAAGAAGTTTGCATATTCTTTCCTCCTTTTATTTGGGATTTCGTAATCTTCTGAGCAGACCATTCAGAAGTAGTTTGCAAACGGAATTATTTCTTTGAATTATCTTCTCACATGGTAATCCTTAACAGTTGCCTACTTTTTCTCATAAACGGTACAAAATTTAAAGTTTTTACACGAAAGGTAAGCATATGTAAAAAAAGCATTACCTGAACCCATTAGCAAATTAAGCTTCACCCTTTTCCGTCTGAGTTTTTGATAATTTAATTTAGCAGCTATCTTTGTTTAAAACAATGAGATCTCTTAAAAAAATTAAATTTTTAAATAACCCTACCTTTAAAAAAGATTCGTTTGTACTTCATGGAGAGAAAACTAGTTATTTTTAGTGTTTTAATCGAACTTTAAAATGTGCTAAACATAGTCTACCCCGGCAGAAGAAAAACGTCTCATATTAATGTATAAATAAAAGTAATTCTCTGTTCTTTTCTTTTTGCTTTTAATTTTCTTTTAACACCTTTGTTCTTCATTCTCGTCCCGTGAAAGTTGGTTGCCTCAAAAAAAAAGAGGAAAACTGACACACTGAAAATTTCTGAATTTCATCTAGAAATACAACAAATGGAAAAGAAATTCTCAGGAATTATTCATACACTTAGCATTTACGAAGAAATTAATTCGTGCTAAATTAAATTTAAGAAGATGGACTGCTAAAAATCCATTAAATGTCCAAGATGTACAGATTAAATGTTCAAGATGGAAAGTCCAAGATTAAATGTCCAAGATGGAAAGTCCATTAATACGGAGGCTCTTCCGGACAAAAGAGATACTATCAGTGGTGCTGCGCCAAAGAGCCCCCTTCCCCCATCTGATAGGAAAGGACAAATAACAGAAAAATGTCCATACGTTGTTGTCTCCTGTGCCCAATATGATCCGCTCCTGTCGTACTTCATCAAATTACAAAAGGAGAGGCAAGTCGTCTGTTCCTGACAAAATTAGTTTGGGCACATCATAGTTGCCATCCATAGTAAGAAATTTATTAAAAACATTATACTGAGATTTGTAAAAAAGTAGGCGGTTGCAAGCGTCGGAAGAAACTTTGACTTATGCTCGAAGAAGCACTCGATATGAACACATCAAAATTAACTTAAAACTAATGTCTGAGTTTGAGAATTGTACAATATAGTTCTGCTTCTTCAGCGTGACATGTTTTCATGAGTACGTGCGTCATTATTGTTCTGCTACCTTTGGCCTTCTTTCGCAAAATTTACATGTTTTCATAATGTAGTCAACCTATGCCATCTTCATTACTTCTTTAACAGTTGTCAGCATGTTTTAAAAGATCGATACTAAATTATTGTGACTACTGAGAACTACGACTGTATTAAGTTGCAGCAGTGTATGACGATTGCTTCTTCTTTGTCTTTTTCTTAGCAGGTGCTGAGGCGTAAGTTTTTGCGGCTAAAAATGTTTGACTTTTAATTGTGTTTCACCATCAACGTTTCTTTTTTTCTAATCTTATTTTTCTTCTTTTTTGTTGGCATTTGGTTTTTTCTCACATTAGTTTTCTCGGTTTTGAAGTTTTTAACTTTTTTCACTATTCTTTCTTCATATATTCTGCCGTTATGGTTTTTCGATTTCATTCTTTTTTAAATATGCATTCATTTATGGATTACGCTGAACAATATTCTGTAGTCTTTTCATTCTTTACTTTATCAGATCTGGTTTTATTTAATATTTCTCTCAGTGTTCGCAATCTTCCTAGCCACCATTTTTCCTTGCTTTGCTTGAGAAAGGTATGATTCATCGAATTATTGTGTTACGTATACTTTTTGTTTTTTCTGTTTGCAGATGTTCTTTTTTCATAAGATATTATTTAAGCATCTTGAAGTTTTCTAAGAATGTCATTGTTTGGTAGTGCTCCTTTACTTTGAGTGATTTGTACGACGCATATTAATTCCTAAACGCTCTAAATCCGGTACTTGTTTTGATACTGTTCGGATGTTATGCACCTTTCCCGACAGTAGTAAGGTAAATTCAAACTAAAAAATTTCGATGTAACAAAAATGGGTAATGAGTGCGCCATTGGCAAAACCATTGTTAAAATACGATCGTGGTGCATGTTGTCCTATGAAATGACGCTACAATAGTTAATTCCATTGTTACTCAGCAATATATGAGTATATTTTACTAAAATTACTTCATTACTTCATCTTAATAATCGTTTTCATAAAAGTAATTGTATTTCATTGGATCTGTATAAATTACGAAAACCTGATGCTAAAAATGATAAAATCCATTACAAAAATGCATTTTGATGCTATGCATCTTTCTCGACAGTAGTAAAATATGCGTCGTAGCAAATTTTGGCTTCCTTTCGACACCTTCAAGCGGTAGAGGGTCGAGAGAGGTTACCCCTATTGACGAGAGTTTTAAAATGATGAGCTCTCATATAGCACATAAAGCTCTCATATAGCACATAAAGCTCTCATATAGCACGATGCCTATATGAGAGCTTAAAATGATTGTAACGTACCAGGAGATGTGACGTACCTGCCCGAAGGACGCACACGACATAAAGGCAGATAGGAATCAGAATAAAACGTCCGCGTAGCTCAATTGGTAGAGTGACTTATTCCGGAGTGAGGGGATCCGGGTTCGAATCCTGGCGTGGACAGAAATGACGGAGAAATTTACTTCGTTATATGATGCATAACACGCCTGCAGATATCCTAAACCAAAAGTTACCAATCCCCTTCAGTAACAAATATGCGATTCAGCTTTTCTTTCCATCTTGAGGTCAGATTTTAGTTTATGCAAATGGACTTTCGTGGCTACATCACATTTCATCGGTGTTAGGGGTCAGGGTCCTTTCTCACGTTCATCTAAAACTGAATAATAATAATACATATTTTTTGAAAAACTAAACAGTCGATATATTTATTGTTCCCGTCGCCGTAGATTAGTAAATATTTTTATGACTCAAATATCTTTTCTTCATTTGTTTTTATAACACTAATTCATTAATCCACCTAATTGATTAATCCACTAATTCATTAATCCAGACTCAATGTCAGGAATTAGTTACCCTTATTGTATGTCATGATTTAATTCCACTTAGTATGTACTGGACTATGGCTCTTTGTGGTCGTGACTTAGGCGAATAGATGCAATGTTTTGCATGTAAATAAATGTATATTCTAGAATCCCTCATTTTATTTGACACCCGCAAATATATTGCCATTCAAAAGATGCATAACATAAATAACACTGTTCGACAAATTTTAACCTTTTTTTCATGTTTCCTGAACAACAATAACTGATTTCAATAGAAGTTTTCGTGCTGATTCTGAATCTGTTTTTAGTTGTTTTTTTAATCACGTACACTTTTTGAGAAACATTACGTGAAAGATATACATAACAACACACATAATAGAAATAGAAGTGACATAATGAAACGCACCTGACTCTCCCTAGAACTCCAGCGCTGATGATTTCCGTTTGTATGAAGTTCGTGGTGTTTCCTTGACTAAATCCCAACCGTAATCTGTGAGCATTGCAGGATTCCACTCCCCTTATATCGCATGTCCTATTAAGCCATCACCATTGCAGGCACAATAACTTTGTAAGCTGTTAAATAGTTTTTAGGCACTTTACATTGTGTTGGAAAATGAAAAATGTCCATGCAGCGAATTCAATTTCATGAAGATGTGGCCTCGGATGCAGTGTCTTGCATTGGTTGCCTAATGTCAGAACCATTAAATATCCCCTCCTTCAGCCTAACAGTGCTCAGTTTAGGAAACTCTGTTGTAAATACTGAAACGCAGCCTCATTTTTTTTTCAGAGCTTTAACAAATATCTTCATAACCCCAGTTTAATGTCCATCTGCGGCAGCAGAACCTTTTCAGAATTTACTAATGGTATAGCTTTCACATTCTTTTCGTCAGGTGTTAGATTTTCACGAAATGGCCACCATTTCACCACATATTGATTCCCGTTTGCCCTACTGTCCCATTCACAGGGAAAACAGCAGTATTTTATATATCCACCCTGAAAACAAGCAACATCGATATTACTTTTAGGTCAGCACAAATGTTCCACCGGTAGGCTTCATAGTTGATCTTTTCTAATACAATTTTCAAACTGTCGTATGTTTCCTTCATAAAAGGTGAATGTGTCACAGGGACAGATGGATACAGTTACTATTGTGTAGCAAGACACATTTCAAGCTGGTTTTGGGGAATCCACAAACAATCTTCATTCCTCAGGTTTATATGCACGATACCAAGAGCTTCAAACAACCGATCAAGGTTGTTACAGTAACACAGTTCACCCCTTTCACCGAAAAACGGAATGTAATTACTGAGACAAAACCTTAAGTATGTCCCCTTCGTTCCTGAAACAAAAAGATGCCATCTCTGGAGTCGAGACGCTTATAGCTCGGACTGTATCTTTGATAGATTAAGATCTCTCACCAGGTGATTAAGTTCTCCTTGTGTGATGATATGAGGATTTGAGGAGCATGCACTGTCAACTTCATCTTGTTCTCATATAGCCATTTCCTGTTCATCACAAATTTCAATATGTACATCAGCGAGTACCGGAGGTTGTGGCACAGACAGGTCCTCTGAATGCGGCACCGATCTTATGACTGAAGAAACATTAAAATAAAAAATAGAACGTTCACTTTTTGGAGGAAATCCGGTCACTTTCGTTAAACAAAAAGAATGTGGCGCAAACCTTTTGTCTTGGTCACCAACCTTACATCCGAAATAAAATTCATAGGCTTTTTTATCACTCGTGTGAATGGCCTTCTGTTTTTCTTCGGGGTAATCTCAGTACACACATAGCAAAACATGTCGGAAGAATTAACTCACTTTTGCGACATATTTCACTTACAAACAACTGACTCTGACTGAAGGGGTGTGTGAAAAGTGCATGCTGGTCTTGGAGCATGATGACTCATGGTATGCTGCGATAACAACACCGAACAAAGTCCATTACGGGAATTCCTGTTTTGAGAGGATTCCCCGGCGATGGAGCAATACCAGAAACACAGAAATGATTGTTTTCTTAGAAATGTTATGTTATAGAACGGAACGGATCGCAGATTTAGATTCAGCGAGCAAAATTCTATCGGAAACACCGATTTTTGCACACGAAACAAAATGTATGTTGAACAGTGTTATCGACAAAGAGTACTAGGAAATCTCTTGATTTTCTTTTCTATTTTAAGTTTGCTCTCATTTTTTCTGTTGTATCAGGTCGTTCGGAAAATAATGCCCGATTTTTGGTGGTGCCACATCCAAGTCGCCCACAACGCTTGCAGACCAATCTGCTCGCAGCGCTACTCGTACCAGTTGAAAGGCGACTCAGACGCCACATACACGCTATAATCGGTTGACCTGTAGCCGTTGCTACGGGTGTGCGAGTGGTCTGTACGACAAAGTGGTTAGGAAGGAGTGAGTTGAAGATGATATTGCTCATGAGTTGAAATTGGGTCGTAATGCAGCACGAACCTACCGTAATGTGGTCGTGGCATGGGGCGAGGAGGAAACATCGGAACGTACTGTTCGTCGGTGGTCGAGGAGTACTGTTCGTAATGTGGTCGAGGCATGGGGCGAGAAGGAAACATATGAGCGTACTGTTCGTCGGTGGTCGAGGAGTACTGTTCGCACTGTGGTCGAGGCATGGGGCGAGGAGGGAACATCGGAACGTACTGTTCGTCGGTAGTTTGAAAAGTTTTTTTTCCAGTGACACTGGCCTACAAGATGAGGTGGGTCCAGGACGACATTCGGTTATGATGACGACTCTCTGAAGGCACATGTGGACACAAATCATCGCGTCACAATCAGAGAACTCGCCAAACAGTGCAATGTGTCGGTGTTAACCATTTCCGAACATCTCCACTAAATTGGTAAAGTCAAAAAGCTCGATACGTGGGTCCTACACGAACTAACGGAGCGTCAGAAACAACAACAGTTTGCGATCTGCATTAACCTTCTGCTTCGCAACGAAAAGGAGTCTCTACTTGATCGCATTGTAACTTGTGAGGAAAAGTGGGTACTATATGACGACCGTAAGCGATCTGGACAGTAGCTGAACGATGGTGAATCACAAAACAACATCTTAAACCAAAGTATATGCAAAGACGGTTTTGTTGACAGTGTGGTGGACTGTTCACGGTGTCATACACTACAGGGTCTTTAATGCTGGTGAAAGCATTACCACAGTCAACTGTGAAGAAATTGATCGAATGCACCAGAAGCTGTGTTTCAAACAGCACTCTTTGGTGAACAGGAAGGGATCCTCCTCCATGATAACATGAGACCACACGTGTCACAAATGACGAAACAGAAACTACACGGACTAAGGTTCGAAACCCTCCCATACAGCCTACCTGCCTGACCTGGCCACAAACCGATTTACACATGTCCATGCATTTTAGAAAGTACCTCAAGGACAGGACCTACAGAAACCAAGAGAAGGCCGAAATTGCATTCCAGGACTTTCTTGCATCCAGGGAGCCAGATTTCTTCCGGCCTGGCATTAAAACACTTGTCACTCGCTGAGAGAGATGTGTAACTGCTGAAGATGCTTATTTCGTGTAAAACAAGGTTGTGTGCTATGAGATAAAATGACGGAAAAAAATCCCAACACCAAGAAGGGGCTGTGTTAGATAAACGACAGTTGGTAGGCGGTGAGAGTACATCTGTAAGATGACGTCTATGCAAATTTCGCGCTCGGCGCATACGTGTGGCTCTAGTAGCGCCCCTCGGAACATGCAAAGCAGGTTTGCTGTAAATACGCGCTGTAACGTTCGTGAGCGTTAGTTATCGTTGAGATTCGACGTAGTGTGTTGATGTTAGTCAAGAATACCTTTAAGAAGACGAAGAAGCCATTATCAACAACTCACGGAGTTTGAACGAGGTCGTGTAATAGGGCTACGAGAAGTTGGATTTTCGTTCCGCAATATTGCAGAACGACTTGGCAGGAATGTAGCCACTGTGCATGATTGTTGGCAGCGGTGGTCAAGGGAAGGTACTGCTTCAAGAAGACCGGTTTCCGGCCGGCCACGTGGCACTACTGAGAGGGAAGACCGCCGTGTACGGCGTATGGCCGTGGCGCATCGTACCGCGTCTGCGGCAGCAATTCGAGCTGCAGTTGCCACCACAATGACACAACGAAGTGTTACAAATCGGTTACTTGAAGGACAGCTCCGAGCCAGAAGCCCTGTAGCGTGCATTCCACTTACTCCAAACCACTGCCGTTTGCGACGTCAGTGGTGTCAAGCTAGAGCTCATTGGAGGACGGAGTGGAGATCTGTTGTGTTTTCTGATGAAAGCCGGTTCTGCCTGGGTGCCAGTGATGGCCGTATGTTGGTTAGAAGGAGGCCAGGTGAGCGCCTGCAACCAACCTGTCTGCGGCAGAGACACACTGGACCTACACCTAGAGTTATGGTCTGGGGAGCAATTTCCTATGACAGCAGGAGCACTATCGTGGTTACCCCACGCACCCTGACGGCACAGTTGTACGTCGGTCTGGGGATTCAACCTGTTGTGCTGCCATTCATAAACAGCATTCAAGGGGGTGTTTTCCAACAGGATAACTCTCGCCCTCATACCGCTGTTGTAGATCAACATGCTCTACAGAGTGTCGACATGTTGCCGTGGCCTGCAAGATCACCCGATCTTTCACCAATCGAGCACGTATGGGACAGTATTGGACGACAACTCCAGCGTCACCCCCAACCAGCATTAACCGTCCCTGTATTGACCGACCACGTGCAACAGGCATGGAACTCCATCCCACAAACTGACATCCAGCACCTGTACGGCACAATGCATGAACGTTTGCGTGCTTGCATTCAACATTCTGGTGGTTACGCCAGTTATTAATGTACCAGCATTTCACATTTAAAATGGCTCTTCTCGCGCTTACATTAAGCTGTGATCTTGAAACTTTAATCGAATAAATATGTTACCTATACAAATGTATTGCCGCACATTTCATTCCTCTACAACTATTTTTTCGTGGTGTTGGGATTTTTTTCCGTCAGTGTATGTGCTTCTCTTCTTTGCTCTAAAATTCGGCTCTTATTTTCAGAACGACCTGGCATGTTCTTTTAATCGCCTAGCCATTATTGGAATGGCAGTGATTTTCTATATAAGTAAACTTAGTTTTTTCTATTGTCATTCACTATATATTTAATTACTGTCCCAGTGTGTACTTTCACTTAATAACCTGGAGATAACCATAGGTGGCATCTTGAAACCCCAGCTTTCACATAAATGAATCCTGTAACCAAACATTACAAAATTGTTGTCTTCTTATAGTGCTGTTTGTACCGAAATATTTTTAAAATTAAAGAAACTTTTGCATAAGATAATGGAATGCACACAAATGCTAGACGAACACAGATATTTTCTCTTGAGCGTTAAAGAGTAACTTATAATTAAATAGTTCGCGGTGTACTTTATTTTACTTAAATATATAGTGTAAGTCTAGAATAGAAATCGATGGGTCAAATTATTTTTTTTTATTTGCAGGGCGTGAGATTAAATTTAAGGAGAACTCATGGTTCATACCGCCTTTTCTGGTCACAATTCGTAACATGCCCACACACCAACGTTCTCCAATTGTTCTCCTATCCTTAGTTGCCTTTCGCCTTGTCACATATTTTTCTTCATTTTTCCGTCTCTTTCCGTAAATAAAAGAGAAACTGACTTCTCATGCAAGCTGTTTCACACAACGAAATATTTGAACTCTTCATGATTACTTTACATGGCATTTACACACCGAAGCTACTTTCTCTCCCAACGTGAGAAATGATTTTCACTTTACTCATCTGTGTTTTGGGGAAGCATGGAAGCGATGAAGTTATGTGCGACACGAAGGTAGTTAATGAGAATATAAATAAAATAAAAAATAAAAATAGTTATCTGGAGTTAAGCATTCCAATGTAAAATGTAAATAAAAAATTAAGGTAATTCTTTGAGGTTGATTAGATTAGTCAGTTACAATAGCGTGTGTTCCCTTTCGCTTTACTCCGTTTGAATGGCGTTAGCCACTCTGTGTATTCTACCCTAGTGTCTTTTAATTCCATAACTTTGTGTTCTGGTGAACAGATTTTACTCATAATGGAAGACAAAAGACGTGAAAATGGTAATGCTGGATAAAGAAATCATAAAAAATGTAATTCTTGCAAATGCTCGAAACGGGCAAATGTCAGATATATGTTGTGTGTGTGAGAGAAAGTATCTTCTCTAGCCCCAACGGCAAGACCATTAAAACAATTATCAATAATGCAGGGTAAATGAAGACATCCTCCAAGTTCACTACTCCATTAACTGCCACAAAGTTGGCATACTGAAAGAATGATTTGTTGGAAAAGACAGAACGACTGTTAGGCATATGGCTGAAGGATCTGATAACGAGGAACAGTACACCAATTAAGTAGTAAACAACACGAAATTGAAAGCGTCATTGCAGACAACACGAAATTGAAAGCGTCATTGCAGACAACACGAAATTGAAAGCGTCATTGCAGACAACACGAAAGTGAAAGTGACATCAAGTTAGCCACTGATGCAGGATATTTGTTGAATCAGATACGTAACTTCATCCAAAAAGCCAGGGTCAAACATTCTAATTTTCCTGTGCCGCAGATACGTTATTTAGGCTCAATTCCCTACATACCAAATGTGTCTTACAAACTCAAAAACCCTCTGAAGAAGAGGAACTACGGCGTCGGCATAAGGTCTCCTGCATCTTTATATACTATGCTAAAGAGAAGTAGTGAAAAACCACCTCTCTCCTGCGAAGCAGGTGTTTATGCGATCCCCCTACGGTATCAGGACGGCTCTAACGATACTACATTGGAATGACCAAGCGTTCGTTTGGAATCAGAGTCAACGAACATAAAAGAGACACAAAATACGGTAAATTAGCCACGGCACTATCCAGAGAAGTGAAATTTAAGTCCGCTACTCCTATATGAATGATATAAAGAAATTAGCTACCTACTCTACCCCTAAAGGTACAGCCGTTCGGGAAACCTTGGAGATCATTACCAACAGCGATACTTGCAATGACTGCGTCTTACTCGAGTTGCCACGAATTTGGAACTAATTCTTCAAGTAAAGCATTCTGACTACTAGGATACCGCGCGTGCAACCAACGTGATGCGTCATATCTTTAAATGAATATATCGTCGTATCTATTGTTGTCAAGTCATGTTTCCGCGTTCAAATTGTTAATGCGTTCTATTTTTCAGTTGCACTTTCGTCTAACTTCCTTGAAAAAGCCATTTGGTTGATGCGCGAAAGCTTGGAAACGCTAATGTGTCTACTTCCTATGCCAATAAATCGGATCACTAGTACAGTGTTACTATTTACTGAAAGATCTATATCGGTGATTTATGTTTGTGAGCCATTTAAGCATATTTCGGATAGCAAAAACCATCTTTAACTAGCTGCAACAACTATAATAGAAGGATCAATGACAGCAAAATGTCGAGCCAGTCATGGTTGGTTTAAAACGTTTAAGCATCACACTAACCTATACTGCGCAAATCTTGGGAGTGAGCAACTCATGCAGATCACAAAGAAATTCTTCATTATCTGCCGCACTCAAAGCAATCATCAAGCACCTTATCTTCAATATGGAGCTAAATTTTATTGGAAGCGAATGCCATCACGTACTTTCATCCCCAGAAAAAAGAAGCAAGCATAAAAGTTTAAAACTAGCAAGAGCAGCCTTATTCTCTTGCTGGTCGGTAATACTTCTGTATATTTCAACCTGACACCCCAATCGAGAAAGATGACTGCCGAAGACCATCTACCTGTCATCTGGAAGACAAACAAAAATGTTCAAACAAAGTGAACATATGTCAAAAGTGTTGAAGATGCGCAGTTCCACTTAGTTTACCTTGTAGCTGTTAGAATACACTAACCAAGTAAGACTGAATTTGCAACACAAGCTGCTAAATTGAGCCGAGACGCTTTAACAAGAACAAAAAATAGCTTTATCTGTAGCTTCACATGTTTACAGTTAATAAAAATTAAATATTCCTTCAGTTTGGGAACTTTTGGTACACTTCCCGGTATACTGTGTGTAAATAAAAGTTATAAATAATTAACAGTCCTTTTGACAAGCGTTCTAATGCTGTTTGCATGTAGCAACACTGTTCAGTGTTCAGTCGAACTAACGAAAGACATGTAAGAAGGCTCACTACTTGAAGCTTCCCTTAACGTAGTCATAAAGATATTATACACTTACTGTTCTGCTGGACACCTCTGCATACTTCCGGAAACAGTCACTCGTAGCAGGAGCTCGAATCTTCCACTGGGCACTGGAACTGAAACCATCACTGCGAACTATCGAACTATTGATTTCAGCACATGAAGCACGTGAAGCTCACCTTCATGACTGCGCCATGGAAGTTCGCCTTTTATACTCATTGACGGCGGTGGTCAACATCACATGTGTATGCGTTGCGTCTTTGCATAAATGCGTTGGTTTAAACGGGCAGGAAAGCACGGGAGGAATATGACTATTTCCAACAAAAAGAACTTCCAGTGGTAATTAATTTTAAGTTTCGGTCCAGCAGTGAAACATTTCAGCCAGAAAAATTTCCTGGAGCCCAGATCGCTGCAGATGATCTAGAATACCCTGGTTCACTCAGAAAACATAGACAACTCACAGACTGTGGAAGGAATCTTCCTTCCGTTAAACAAGACTTCCTTTATTCAGCAAATGGATCAGAAAATCACAAACCTTGAATATCTGTTACTTAAGACGCACCTTCAGAGAAGGAATCGAAGAAACAGATTTTAAATATTGGCAGTTGATAGGGATTGGTGTAAGTTCTTTGGCTTCGCGAAGAGCCACATAAACATCCCTGCAACATGAATGAAGTAAATATCAAATGTACAGTATGAACAGTAACTGGAAGTGGCTTTGGTCAAAAGTGCGAAACCACCACAGGGAATTTGGAAACGGAATACTACTAATTCCATTGTTCAGCTTTCCAAACAAAGAGGATGAAAAAATTGATGTTAACATTATTCAGAAACTACTCCAGCCCCACCAACGAAGAGGTGATAGAGCAGCATCTCCGTGTGGACAATGATGACTCCACAGGCGATGCATATGAAAGAAACCTCACCATAGGAACTTTAATCGAAGGCATCAATAAGATTATGGATGGCTTATTTCTCTTTATTTAAAATAATGCGAATTTTTTCCGCAGCTCTGCAGGATAAAAAGCTGTTGCTGATGTGATCTGCTACAAATATGCTCCAGGAGAAGAAATGTTGGGCAAGGCAATCGACGCTAGATGCATACTACGAGAAAGAGAATATGTGAAAATTTAACTAGCTTATCTTCTTAATAGCAACTCTCACGTTTTCTCCTAACAATGCCAAGTTTACCAAGTTCGATGTACCGCCTCATGTGTGAGTGTGCACTCTTCTGAGTACAAAACATTAACTTACCGCATTAAATATTTATTTCATTGAAATTAATTTAGCAATACAGAATAACTTTAGAAAATAATGTTTGTCACGTCTATTATTTTTTTAGCAACTCAAAACACCATTATCTAACTGATCGTGATTATAATTTCGGGAATTCATCTCTAATGGGACTATGCTATAATGACTTGTGGCGTATAGTGGCTTTTTAAACTTCCGCTTTTTGTTGACTTTTTACTTAAGTAAATTTTGGTTTCTTTTCGTTATGTTTTCCATACTGAACGCAATATCTGAATTCTCCTGGAATTTTCTTTTCTAGGGTATATTTGAGAGTCCGGCAAATCACAAAAATCAATACGAATATATTGATCACTCAAATTGAAAGGCCTGTATTGATTAGGAACTTTGTTGATGCTTGTTCTGTGATACAACTTCTAGGATACAAAGCACTTTAAATGTATGTACAACTACAACCTAGTTCTGTGATTCAACTATTAAGCTATTTGATAAATGCTTTGTTTCACTACGAGGAATACACCAGTGACTTAGAAAATCCGTCAGCTAATCAAATTATTGACTGCGTTCTTTTTCTGTGTAATTGCTAACAATAAATCACAATAGAGCTATTGTGCTGATTTACTTAGCACTCCCGTTTTCGGGCAACCTTGGTTTTCGGGAACGCATTCCCCTGGCTCAACAGGGTATTTTTGTACCTATAACTCTCGTTTTAACATTCATGCAAATAGCTAAGACAAAACATTGTTGCTAATTTTCGCAGGTGCGAAATACACTCCAGGGCACACAAGATAAGGCTGGTTTTGTGTAACATGGCTTTTGCGAATTATGTAATATCGAAACAAACAAATGCTCTTGAAGGAGATAAGACATCTGTAAATAACCTCCGGCGATTTCTGCATAAGCGGTGGGTAAATTTAAAATCCACCACCTGCGAACGCATATGCTTCTCGTTTTTTATCAATTGAAACATAGCAATCTCCGCTAGTCTTCTTGTTTCCAAAAATCTCCTTGTTTTTCTTTGTGTCCGCTAGTCTTCTTGTTCTCTAAAATCTCTTGTTTTTCTTTGTGTGCAAAGGAAAGATTTTTGCAATAAAATGTCTCCTTTTTTTCTTTTGCTCGCCTCAGGATTAAGGTTTAGAGCATTTTTTGCGGAAATGAACTGAAAGCAGAGATTCATTCTTTAAAAACTATCTAAATAATCCTAACACAAAAACGTAAAATCTTCCAACTCACAAGCACTCCTTTGATTGTTTCTTCTTTGTGTGTCTGTTTGTTTTCTTTTTCCATATCTTTCTAGACAAAGATCTAATTTCGCTTATACTCCTAATTCTAAATTTGGTGAATCCACAGTTTTCGTGCTTGCAGGAATATACCTAATGAGTTTTAGAAAACTACGTAAAAAATAGCTAGTGAATTACTATTTCCGCGCTATGTCCACTCGAGTTGGTAACACCCATTCTTTCTAAATTACACAGTTTACATACCATTCGTTCCAACTGAGGCATGGTAAACATTCGAGATATCAATTACACTTAAGTTTTCTTTAGTTAGAAGAAAGCTACTGTTCGGAAGTTCCTTTTAAGATGCGTACAGGCAGCAATTATTGCACAGTTCTTTCTAAGAGATATCAGTTTTCAGTCACAGTTTTCAGTCTATGAGATATCAGCTTTCAGTCTATGATATATCAGTTTTCAGTCACAATCAACTGATTACCCACTGCAAGAAACGTTCAAACAGGAAATACGTGAGATAGTGTTTGAGAATTCTGAGCCAAAAAGATCAACAGAAAATTAAACAAATAGTGTACGTTTATTTGAAGATCCCTTGTAAATCTAGTGTGATGAAAAATTACTATGTTCTGTAAATAGAAGGAAATACCTGTGCCATAAATTATAGCGGCAAATGTTGTCACACAATGCTTGTCCAAATAGAAATGGAAAGCAAAATTATAAGAAATCCACGGAATGAATATCACTAACTTTTGAGACCCATTTGTTCTCGAACCCATGGTGTTCCATCATATTCTACTAGGTCGTGCACAGACCTTTTCCCGATAAATAATAATCCAAACCATAAGGCACTACACTTTAGTTTCGTGGACGTGTATATATAGTACTGTAAAAAACTATGACACTTATTTTTCATAAAATAGAAAACCATAATAAGTTAAATGAAAGAATTGCTTACGAAAAATAAAAGGAATTATACGAATTTAGAAAGGACCTTTGTATTTACACAATGCAACCACATAAAAAAAGCCGAATAGTTATTACTGATGCAAATAAGTATAAATAAAAGAGGAAACGCCAGTATTGAACCTGCATATTAGTAGAATTGTCAGACCCCACAAATAAAATCATTAAAAAATTAGATAGCATTAGAAACCATAGAAAATGATCATATGAAATCAGAAACGCCGAACATGGAAGCACCGTTACAAAGAGGTTTTAATAAAGTGAAACATAAGCCTATTGACCCAGTGAGGTAATTGTATCTAAATATTAGTTAAATACACATATATATTAAAATATATGTGAATATTTTCTAAAAAAGTCCTTAAGGAAAAATAATCCTAAAATTATAGAAGTGATAAGTTAAACAGATCAAAAATCTAAAATTTTACAAACCAAGAAGTTTTTGAAATTTTGTTTTTGTGTGGTTATGTCCAAACGCACCTGTAGCAAAAGCAATAGAAATAATCAAAAATAAATAATTAAAATACAAAAAGTGAATTGGGATCAACAGTACAAGAAATTGAAAATTTATGCAGCATCCTAAATTATATTTCAAGAAACAATTATTTCGCATTCAATCAAAAAAACACATTGTTAAAAACAGGATCATCAGTGTGTCCCACCTTTCAAGTATTTTTTCAGAAACGCAATAATTAAATGCAATAACATTTAAGGCACTTCTATGGAATATGAGTAATCTGGTACAAAGGTACAATTTAGAAGGATTAAAACCATGTCCAGGAAAATTGAGTTCCATCTATGAAAAAGTAAACTTCATTCTGGAACTAAAAAAAATGGTTAGCAGCTTTTTGTTGAAACAAATTCAGTAATAAAAGAGCCGAAATTAGAACAAAGGTAAATTTACTTTCAAACGACATTAATACCCAAAAATGCTAGCCATCTATAGTGTTACAAAATTGCTACTACAATAACATACAGTACATAAAATGAACATTTACACACAGTAGTAGTACGGATTTTGGAAAAAGAAGAAAATCACATTTCTTAAAAACACATCCAAACAATATGGGCAAAATATCGAACAGTAAATAGCATTAATTAAGAACTCAAAGATAACCTAAAGGAGGACAAGAACAAAGGGAACATAAATAAATTGGGAGCTTCTCATATATATCAAGAGCGCAACTAGATCACTCAGCAACATTCTTACACATCAAATTAAGAACATTGGTCAAATGGTTCCAGGCTAATACAAAATATGCCCCCATAATGCAATAAATATATATTTGGAACCCGAAAAATTACTTGAAAGCCCAGGAGTTTAGCACGTTGCAATTGATATTGAAGATAATGGCATCACGAAATTTCATTTCATCGCTATCACAACACAATCATATTAAGCATAGGTTATTTCAACTGTCGATAACCTGAGGAACATCCAAAAAACAACATTTATACTACACCGATGGTTTCTAGATTTTGAAAATATTTAAATCTTAAAACAACTAAAATGGAGTTCTTAAAATGGCAGAATCTGATAAATACATAGAAAAACTAAAAACTGAAGTTTTAGTAAGAATAACACTATTGACCTGGCACAAACAAGGAAAAATCTGATACAAGATGAAATTCACAACTCTAGATAAATCACAATGAACATAAAAATGCAATTACAGACGATTTTAACTAGTGAGGAAAACAGGATACAACTACCGAATCGAGAACAAGACTCATAGTCCGGGGGAGAGGAGGCCGAATCTTGAATTTCAACATATATAAAGTTTTTCAACTGTTTTTATAAAATGTTTAGGTGCTGATGCCAAATCCGGTGAGTGCCACTCTCTAAACTTTGGGGAAATTTCACAATCCATCATTAGTACCCACACGGCCCTGGGGCGCTGCTGCATCCGTGAATTCACATTTGAGGGCATTTAATGGTGAAACCGTTACTCACGGAAATATTTATTGTAAGCAAAAGTAAAAGGAATTAAATTCCCGAAAATATGATGTCTAAGAAATTTCTGCTAGGTGCAGCAGTTTCCGTACAAAACAAGGGAACTTTATTTCAGCATTACATAATAAACAGATATGGTGACCTGTTTTACATTAGCACAACTCGGGTTGGAAAATAACAAATTAGTATAATTTAACACTAATATTAAAGATTAAATCACAATATGAAATTAGTATTATTGAATATCAGATTCCGAAACAACATCTTCATCACTGACGTCTAATTCTTCACGCATAATTCCGGTGCTACATTAACCTTGACAAGTACATAATTTTGTACACTTTAATGTGACTTTAGTGCCACCACATCCACGATTAGATCCTGTGGTGCATGAACAACTGATGAAATTCAATACTATGTCAGGTGCTAGAGGGGTGCCTTGTGGCAGCATGACAGGTGTGTACTCTGTAGTGATAAACGAAATGGGCCAGCAAATATTTTAATGGATCCAATGGAGGTGGATTACTTAGATGGGCCGATCTCCAAAGTGCGGTTTGTAAGTGCGCCCGTTTATAGTGTTGCTGTAGCACACACTGTGTTGGAGGCAATCTAGAGAGTGGCGGCATGCATGTTATCTTTTTATTGGACATTTTCTTCTTCCAAGTTTTCTCCGAACAGTAAAGCGCGGAAAAAAATCTGTCACACTGCTTTAGTACCACTGTATCTTCTGATTTCCGATCACCAATAGCTCTTAGTGTCCCTGTAAACGTTTTGAGAACGTTCAGCATGCGAACTTTACCAATCCCAGCAAAAGATGAGGTAGTGTCGGAACCAGTTAGAGCCTGGGCTGCTAGTATATCCATTACATATGCTTGCATTTCAATTTTGTTATCACTATCATGTCCAGGTCCTTATGCTGAGGAAAGTAATCCTCCTTCAACATTTCCGCCACCACTTCCATTGGCATGTCGACAGTCTGTTGTCCTCTATACCGATGTACTTCAATATCTGGCAGTTTAACGCGTGGTACATCTTCCCATTGAAGACGTCAACTTTTGCTGTGCTGCCGTAAGGACGTCTCATTAGCCACGATAGTGAGAAGTCCTTTTGTCTCACTATTGTGGCTAGTCTATGTGTTGACATGACGTCATTCTGAGTGGAAATATTGGCATCAAAGTTGTCGGCTGTAACTTGAATTAGCCCGTTTGTAGCTGGTCCAACCGTTCCATTACTTTTACGAATGCTTGCAGTTGTAAAAACTGCTGAAGCTCGGAGGCGTTTTAGGTCACAGTATGCGCATGTCACAACTAATTCATGAAAAAGGTTAATTAAAGTTTTATGCTGATTCAATGCAACAGAAAGGGCAACCTGCAATGTAGTTTGTTGCTTTTTCACTGTGTTGATTAGTATGGAACACTGATGCAGGCATTGTTGAATCAAGCTTTGGCGATACTATCTGAAGTAGACTGCACAGAGTCGGACTAACGTGTCCTATAGCAGAGTCCATGGGCACTCCAGTTGTATAATGCCCAAGATCGAGGTTTATGGATTTCAACTCATCCCGGATTAAGGATGCCCCTCTATCGACTGCTGCCAAATCATTATCAGTATTGTCATCATCGTCAACTGTGAGAGTTGTTGCAGCTGTTTCACGGAAAATCAGGATTTATGCAACTATAGGAGATGAAAGAATGAGAAGGTAAGTCAATTTGTTAGACAAGGCTGCATCAATTGCAGTCGTATTAACGTCCCTCCCAACTCCATTACCGTTTATGACATGCGATGCTACTACACACAATTGACTTGTCCTTTTCCATTTCATGTAATAAAACTTGTAACGCCTTGTCGTCTTCGCCTGAATAAATTGACGGATTTTTGGTGAAAAACTTTGAATAACAGTCCTTATGATAACGACAGTTTGCTGCGTGGAGGTCCCTGATAGCACTGCTTACACGCAACATGACGTCTCTGCCCCACTATACATTTCGTTGTACAGCATGGTTAAGTATGGCTGTTTTAAATGTAACTTTCCCAACACGATCAGCGGTACGACAGAGATAAATTTCTCTCCACCTGGATGGGTGTCTATCATCACGTTGTGTAGAACACTGCAAACCACAGAAGATGCGATGCTCATTAAATATGAACGTGGCAGTACTTCTTAATATTTTCTTTGACTGTTGGCGTCCGGAGTCTCTTAACGGCTGCTGCCATTTAAGATGACGTTCACAAGCATTTTTGGTAAAACCAAACGGAATTCAGACCTCCTAGTTGCAGATGAAGGTTATCGTACCGCCTTAACTTTCTTGCGCTATACTTTGTAACCTTTCAGATTTCTTCACGTTTCTTCCGCTATCACAGAATATACAGGTCTTTATCTCATCCATTTTTAATAAGATTCACTGATTAACAACCTGCAAACAATAAAGAAATATAATGGATTAACAACTGTTGGAAACAATTTTTTGAAGAAAATAAAAATGTGGCATCACTAATTAATGTTTTGTACGAAAACCCCTGTACCTTGCAGAAATTTTTTAGACATCATATTTTTCAGGAATTTAATTCCTTTTACTTAGAATAAATATTTCCGTGGGAGTAACGGCTTAACCATTAAATGCCTTCAAATGTGAATTCAGGAGAAGCGGCAGCGCCCCATCACCGCGTCTGGGTACTAATGGTGGATTGTGAAATTTCCCCAAGGTTTAGGGAGTGGCACTTACCGAATTCGGAATCAGCACCTCAAAATTATATAAAAGGAGTTAAAAATTTTATATATGTCGAAATTCAAGGTTCGGCTGAAAAAGGTCTGTTCTCTCCCGGACTATGATGAGCCAACGAGAGAGTGAAGGAAGGGAAAGAAAATGCACACATGTTACGAACAAGTTGAGGAGAACAAGCTCAGTGCCTCATCGACAGCAACAACGGAGAATGACAACGAACATATGGATAGGTCTAGAACCTACGATTAAAATCTCCTTAAGATGAAAGTAATTTAATTTTCGAAGCTCATCTGTTATATGAAATGTATTGAAGACGTTTCTCTTGCCGTATTTTAAATGTTTTAACCTAAAAATGGCTTTATATTAAACGTAGTTTTGATACCTTTTAAACAATGTTTGGTACAGCAAAACAAACCAATGGACCCTATTTTATAAAGAAGGAAAGATGTCATGAACCTGAGTGACCTATGGTAAAAACAAGTGCGACCGTATGATAAAAATGTATGGTAAAACTGTTTAAAGTTTTACCAAACTGTAAACTGTATGGTAAAACTGTAAGACCTATATAGTAAAAACAAGTTAGTCGAAACTCTAAATTATCTTACAAAATAATTGCTTTAAAGATAACAATACACACACACGTTACGATACAATAGATCAAACACAAAAAATTACGTGGCATATAATAAACTGTCCTGATTCGAAACATGTAAGCCGAGGAATATATCTGTACTGTAGGGACTGCAATTAAGGCTAAAATAAGTTATTATATCGACATTTAAAATAATATATATTTACATTCACTTTTGCTTGTGCTGAATAGCTTATTGATTAAAAACAAGAAATATGCTTAAACGTTTCCTTCCTTCCAGCCTCAAAACATTGGTCCTGTTTATCACTGAAAGCACTTAATACATACAGAAAATACATTCACATAGATAAGCTAATTTGTATTCGACCAAGCATTATAGCATTTTTCACATTAATGCATTAAGATGATGTCTTCGAGGAAGTTGTACTTGATGTTCGCTCAAGATTTTCCATGACAACCGCTAATGGGTTCTTCAACTGAACAAAACAAAGCGCACGGCATTTCCCACCTTTCCCCTCTAGGTTACATTCTCAAGAAGGCTCGTATAATTTAGAGGGATGATCAGACAGTGAAAGACATCGGCACGCGTTACGTCCTAATATATCAGTCTGTTCAAATATTTCAAAATGTTGCACAATAATGAAAAAGATATAATAAAAGAGCTACTACCTGTTTGATGTTGTCGGGTGTACTTTCCAAAATTTAGAATAAAGCAAACACCAATGGAGAACAGAATAATGCGAGTGAAATAATGTGTGAAGATTATTAGCATTTAATCGCAAAACAAGCAACAACGGTTTAGAAAAGTGATCTGTTAAGCATAATTTTCATAAGTCTTACGTAAAATAAATTCTTTCATACGGAATGAATTTTTACTTATACTTTAATTTCATGGAGTTGCACAACTTGGCAAGGAAAAGAAATTGTATTTTTCCAAAACTTGAGAAGAATCACTTTTAGCCTTTATTAGGGTAAAGTTGGGCTTCACTGTATTTCGTCATATTCGTTAAGTAATTTTCTCTATAGCCCCATAAATACTTTAAGCTACCGCCATTTATATATACACTATATTGACAAAAGTCACTGGACACCTAGAAGAGAAATACATCATAGAATGTATTTACATACATTAGTACGGTGTCGGTTCGCCTTAATGCATACACTGACCTTCGATACATGCTTTCGACAAGTTTTTGGAACACCGAGATAGGTATGCGCTTCCATTCAGTACATAATGCTGCCGCTAACTTGTTTAGTAGTAGGCGTTGGTTCCAAACTTCTTATGCGGCGCTCTAATTCATTCCATAGGTGCTCTATGGGATTAAGATCAGGACTCTGTGCTGGCCGGTCCACATACGGTACGGAATTATCATCAAACCACGCCGTAACAGTCCTTGCTTTATGGCTTGGTGCATTATACTGCTGGTACCAACAAGGCTCGGTTCCATAGTATTGCCACAGAGTTGGTAGGGCATAATTGTCCAGAATATCGAGGTAGACCTGCTGGTTAACAAGTATGTCCATGATAACCAATGGGCCGGGATCATACCACGAAAAACACCCCCACACGAGTACACTGCCAGCTCCAAACTTGACCGTAGGAACAGTACACTGTGGTAAATAGCGTTCCCCCGGCTGCCGCAAATAACCACACACGGCCAACAGACTGATGGATCTTGTATATGGATTCATCAGTCCATTGGACCCGTTTCCATTGATCTATGGTCCACGATAAATGTTCTTTACACCATACTAAACGAAGAGTAGCATTCCGAGTGGAGATGGAAGACTTATGAGTAGCCGCAGGAACGCGGTAACCCATGGAAGGAAGTTCTCTGCAAATGGTACGTGTACATACCGAGGTTCCAGCATTTTTACTCACCTGTACACTGAGGTCTTGGCGATTAGCTGTAACGACTCTCCTGAGGCTTCGACGTCCTCTATCACTGAGTTTCTTTGGTCTGGCGTTATGTTTTGTTGCTTTAGACACGCCATGTATCTTCGACTTATGCAGTAGATCCAAAATAGTTGACTTGGGTATGCTTGAACGCTTCCCGGTTTGTCTTACGAGTACCCACTAAGATAACACCCAACAATCTTTCCTTTCTCAAAATCAGTTCTCCTCCCGCCTCGACATTTTTACTCAACCCCACATTTCGATATGATAGCGGTCAACTGCAGGCTTGTTTTTATATCATTTACAGTTGTACCGCGCATCTTAACAAAGCAGCTGATCCATTCATTTGCTTTTGAAGGGGTGACCGCTGACTTTTGTAAATATAGTATATATACTGTATATATATGCTAAAAGATACGTCCTTAGTTCGCCTGCTTCTCTAATATGGTCTTCGTAAAAGAAAAGTGAATTGATTAAAGAATGTGCCATTTAAATGTATCTCTCAGCTTATTAAAATTTACTTAATTTAATACAAAGCTAAGTCTTCAGTAGGGAAAAAACTCTAGAACGAAATGCTTCGTACGTGCATTTAATTATTTTTAGGTGATGGTCGTATTAAGAGAGAGATGCCCTAAAAGGACATTTATGATAAATTTAATACTGTGATAAAAGCATATACGTATTTGCAGAACATATACTGTATGCAACATACAAAGCAGGACTTTGGCGAAGACTACAGGCAAAAGTGAGAAGTGAGGTGTGCAGCAGCATCTTAAAGAAAAAAAAAACACGATATTATTTTGTAAATTAGGGAAACAAATTGCTTTAATATTTTTGCTTTAACTCAGGATACAGAAATTTGAACTTCTGAAGCCAGTTTTTACAGGACAGGGATTTTCCGTTTCTTGAACAATAATAAATATATTATGACAAATTTGTATTTTGCAGAGGGTGAGTCGAATGTTGTGTAATATTTGCATAAAAGCATGTGGTGTGGCGGGTGTGTCACGTGTTTAAACTAGTTCAAGTCGCGCACTGCAGTCAGTCGACAGGGATATAAATTAGTAGTGGTTGCTGTGAACAGCATTGCATGTCGTCGTTCTGTCTGTGGTTGAGACGCCTAAAAGATGAATAGCCACAAACAGCTAATTAGGGAACTTATGCTTCACGAGTTTGAACTCGGCCATAACGCTGCTCAAGCAACACGAAACATTTGCCATGTGAAAGGGGGAGGTTCCGTGGACCACAGCACTGCAACCAGATGGTTCAAGAAATTTCGCTCAGGTGACAGAAACTTGGACGATCAGCCAAGGTCAGGTAGGCCGCAAACCGTGAATCCCGAGGTCGTGCACCAGACCGTAAAGGCAAATCCGACAACCAGCACTCGGAGATTATCAGGCAAGCTGAGTATATCACAGAACACCGTGACTTGTCACCTTCAGGACATCGGCAACAGGAACAGGAGCTGCCACATTGTCCCTCACGAGCTGATGCAACTGAAGTAAACCGCCGAGAAGTGTAAACGGAAGTCCTAGAAAAACCACGTGATGTACGTTTCGTCAAGAGAATTGTTACATGCAATGAAAAGTGGGTCTATTTCCGTAATCCTAACACACAACGGCAGTGGTTGAGCCCGGACCAGCTTCCATAACCTGTTACCAAACGTGAGTGCTTCTAGCACAAGGTAATGCTCTGCATCTGGTGGAATTTCGAGGGAATATTCCCTCACGAATTTGTTCCAGACGCCAATCTTTACTCTGAACAGCTGGAGCGGGTGTATGCCGTTTTGGAGGAGACGCACCTGGTACTGATGAACAGAAAGCGTGTTAACCTACAGCAGGACAACGCTCGGCCTCATAGCGGGCGAACTACCCGGGCAAAACTCCAGCAACTTGAGGGCATTGAACTGATGCTAGAACCAGCCCAGCACATAGTCCGGATCTTTCCCCATCGGATTATTATTTGTTCCGCTCCATTGCTTACTTCCTTCACGGGCGGTACTTCAACAATTAGGAGAAGGTGGCAGCTGGGGTGAAGGAGTTCTTCGCCTCGAAAGACAAGAACTAATGTCGCCGCGGAATCGAAGAACTGGCAGACAGATGCCTAAAGACGGTGCAACACAATATCCTATACTTTGAATAATAGTCAGCTTTCGTCGTAAAGGTACGTGCGAAGACATAAAGTAATCCAAATATTGCAAAACTTTCGACTCACCCTCTGTATGTAGTGCTATTCGAGTTTGATATATGTTACACAGTTACTAAGCACGTGCGAACTTTTGCTGTATCTGCTGCATTTGTTAAGCTTCTTCTGAGATTTTTTTCCGCAGTCACAATACGACTCAACGTAATAAGTTTCCAGTTCAATGCATATCATTACTGTCCTTCACATTTTCATTTAAATTCCAGATTAAGGTCCGTTGGCAATAGGACTTCTGCCCATTATGTTCTATAGAATAATTCATCAAGTTTTCATGTTCCCATGGCCATTAAATTCTGTCATGATTTAGTACTCAATTACACCATAACAAATGATTTTCCGTTTGAGAAAAATATTCATTTTGTTTGGTAATTATAGTTTCGCTGTTCCATAAATTCTCAAACAATGTCAAACTACCTCATTTGTTTGACCTTCCACAATTCTGCCATTCCGGAGCTTGGTTCGAAATTGTGCATTTATTTGAGCTCTAATAAATATGTTCGTCTAAATTATCTCCTTCGTCTTAGCATTTTATTTTGTTATTTTGCAAACTTCGCCTCGAAGGACAAGAACTGCGATCAAAAAGTTCCGAGACTAGGTACGTAGTGTGATCAAAAAGTTACGTAGCGCGCCAACAGACGACAGTACGAAAATGAGCGAGCGGCGGTCGAGAGCAGTGACTTTCATGAGTCATTGTGCCGGGTGGCGTCGTTCTGTGAACATAGGGAGCTGTGCTACACGATAGTTGGTGACCACGTGCAGAACACAGCTGCGATTTCGGTATGGACTGCAAACTAGAGCAGCGAGCGAACATCAAATTCTGCGTCAAACTCGGCAAATCGGGAACGGAGACGCATGAAATGTTGCGGCAGGCTTATGGCAATGAAGCAATGAGTCAAGTAGCACTCGCAGTTCAAGAGCGGCAGAACGGCACTGGAAGACGACGAGAGGTCAGGGCGACCGTCCACGAGCAAAACCCTAGAAAATGTGGACAAAGGTAGGGAACTGGGGCATGAGGATCGTCGGAGAAACATTCAAGACATTGCTACCATCGTCAATGTGTCATACGGAACAGTGCAAGAAATTCTGACGTTGGTTTTGGATATGCACCACATTGCTGCAAAGTTTGTGCCAAAGATTCTGAACCCCGAACAGAAGGCGCTCCGTGTCGAACTCTGTCAAGATCTTTGTCAGCAGGTTGTGAATGAACCATCGTTCCTGTTGCGGGTCATCACCGGAGACGAGACTTGAGTCTACGGTTGCGACTCTGAGACCAAACAACAGTCGTCGCAGTGGAAGAGCCCGGCATCTCCACGATCGAAGAAGGTACGACAGGTCCGGAGCGCAACCAAAAGCATGCTCATCGTGTTCTTCGTCATTCGTGGGGTTGTGCATCATGAACTCGTACCCCAGGGCCAGATCGTCACCGCCTTTTTATACTGCGATGTTCTGCGGCATCTTAATGGAGGGCAATCGCCACAAACGACCTGAAATGTGGCGCAGGGGCGATTTCCTGCTCCATCATAACAATGTAGCAGTTCACAGAACGTTGGCAACACTCCTGGTTTGCAGCCGCAACAACATGACAACCCTTCCTCACCCACCTTACTGGCCGGAGTTGGTCTTCTGTGACTTCTTTCTGTTCCCCAAGATGAAACTGAAGCTCAAGGGTGGCCGTTTTGAAACCGTTGATGTGATTCAGGGCAGTTCGCAGACGGTGCTTGACACGATTCGCAAACAGGACTTCCAGGGAGCGTTCCCAAAGTAGCAAAAACGCTGGTAACGGTGTATCGCTGCCCAAGAAGACTACTTTGAGGGAGATCATAGCTAGACTTAAGTAACGTAAGTGCTTTGCTGTATATCGGCCTAGTCTCGGAACTGTTTGATCGGACCTCGTATTAAATCATCTCAGATTTAGAATTTTTCATGCTTTTACAACTTAGAATAATATTGAATTTATAATTCTTCTGAGCTTATATACATAACTTTGTAGTTTGAAATATCTATTGAAGTGAAACTAACGCTATTTGTTCCATCCTATGAGATTTTACATTCCCATAAGAATATAAAATTTAAAATTAAATAAATTATTAACTGTGGAGTAGCATTATTTAAACTACCCTCTGAAAAAGTGAGTTCGAGAAGATATCTTGACCAGGAAGAACATTCAAACTGTGCTTTAATGAACTTTAAATTCTTATTTGTATTTCTTTGATCTGTTTAGATATTTATGTTTTTCCTGAAATAAAAATGATTCATTATGTTTTAACCTAGGACACCACCTCATGAGAAAAAAAGGAACTTTTAGCCAGTCAATTGTCACCTTGACAGCTAAGAATGATAATAACAACAGACGTGTGTTAGAGATAATGGAACACTGAATTAATTATTTACGAATTGCAAATTCTGTAAAAGTTGTGTTTCAAAGTTTCAGTGAAAGCCATGTCCTTTCCTCTCCGAAACTCGCGGAGATCTTAGCAATCGAAATGAACTTGTTCCTTTCCGTAAGAATGATTTCCTAACTTTACAGATGCCAAACTTGGGCCTGTAATGGTTGAACTACTTCTCGCTCTTCTCTGATGTTACGTAAGCTTCCGAATGCCGGGACGAAAGAGAGCCAGCCGCTATTTTTCCCACTATGTAGTCGGAAACAGACAACCATATCTTCTCGCCGTAAATCGATATAATGGAGGTTCAGGATACGAAGTTAGATAGAGGAACCCGCATTTCGCCGAACACCACAGGAAAAATTGATCGGCCTGCCGATCACTCTCGCTACTGTGTGCGTAATAAAACGATTTGCCTGATGGGGTATTCTCCCAGCTTGGCAAGAAATCTAATTTCTTTCTCCTTAAACAGAGCAAAAAAATATGCATGTATGTTCTACCTAGTCTCAAGCAAAACTATCGAGCTTATAGAAATCATTTTCCGATATATTTTTTAATCTTGCCAAGAAAAGGTTTAGACATCTAGATTAGAAATATTTTGGACGTATTCATATAAACTTCCCTCTCCCAATCTTTTAAGAGGAATATATTTCAATAAAGAAAGAAAAACGTCTGAAAGAATTCTGTCTGGTCTCTTAAATAAAAAGAAAGTACGAACAAGTCATAAAAGCCGAAAAAGTTCTCAATTACCGTCTTCGCTTCTCGAAAATTCTAGAATAGATAGAGAATCAGTATAGTACGCTTCTTTTCAAATACACAATATACACTGCCGGACAATTGCTAAGGACGGATGACAATAGCAACGATAGCTACCATAAAATGGAAGGCAGGAAAATGTGGAAATTAGCATAAGTGCGGGAAATTAGTAAGACGTGTTGTGCGTATGCAAATTTTGGATTGCCGAACTTGTTCGTGACGTCATAGCGCTGATAAGAGATATAAAGGATTTGACGCGTATTGACCGTTGTTGTTCAAACGCAAAGTTGAAAGGGAAAGAATCAATTGACGAACTTGCAATTTTCAGTATGTCTTCCCGACATCACCCAGATGATTTTACGCGTGGCCGTATTATTGGCAAGATTGAAGAAGGGCGAAAAATAACAGATGTTGCCAGGGAGTTTGACGTCAGCCACAGTGTTGTTTCAAGGCTTTGTAAATCATTTCAAACAAATGGAGAGTGTAGCAAACGTCACGGGGGAGGTCGTGTTCGCAGTACGACACCTGCAGAAGATCGTTACATAGTGTTATCAACAAAAAGACACCGGCGCAGCACAGCTAGTGAGGTAGCAAATCAGTTTATGGCTGCTACTGGCCAGCGGATTTCCCGAAAAACTGTCGCCAGACGTTTGCATGAAGGAGGGCTGTACGCCTGCCGTCCTGTTGTGTGCATCCCATTGTCCAGACGTCACCGTACCGCCCGTCTGCAATGGTGCCATCAACATCGCAATTGGACTGATAACGACTGGTCTGCTGTCCTCTTCTTAGATGAGAGTAGATACAGTATATCGTCTGATTGTCGCCGACAACTGATCTAGCGTGATAGTGATACTGCATATTGTCTAGCAAACATACAGGAAAGGGACCCATATCCGACATGTAGTGTCATGGTATGGGCTGGCATCATGATCAATGGCCGTACGTCCCTCTATGTGCTTCCAACTGGGACTATGAGTGGCCAACGATACATTAATGATGTTCTGCTACTTCATGTTTGCATGTTCCGTGGTGCTGTTGGTGATAGATTCATTTTCATGGACGACAACGCAACATGTCATCGAACAGTCGCTGTCCAGGAGTGTCTTGAGAGCAAGGATATTCAACGCCTCGTAAGGCCAGCACGTTCTCCAGATCTGAATCCCATTTAAAATGTGTGTGATGCTTTGGGGAGCAGTCTTGCTGGTCGCCAATGCCCTCCAATAATCAAGGACACCCTCGTCCGTGAACTGACAGAGGAATTGGATAAATTACCCCAACAGCTGCTTGATAATGTTGTGGAAAGCATGACACGACGTGTGGAATCTTGCATCGCCCTCCATGGTGGCCATATCCGTATTGACATCTTACGCCGGAACGCCTGCGGACGGTAATTGTATTTTTTTCACGTTTACGTATTCTGCACAAAATGGCGTGTTTGTCCCTTGAATACGTTCCAAAGCCTTCTGGATTTCAGAGCACAATAAATTGTCTTTCTCGTAATGTCCTATCATTCTGACATTATTACATTCCACTTGGCATCCAACCATACTTACTTTTTTATGCGCTATATAGCCGTTTATGATCCGTCCTTAGCAATTGTCCAGCAGTGTATAAATTCATAACTTCCGCTACCAACTGTTATGTAATTTCAGCAGGCATAAAATTCGAACAAAACTTAAAAAATAATATTAAACCAAATCAAGGACTCCTGGATGGTGCGCAACATTCAATCAAATTTATAACGAGGAACAATACACCAATTAAGTAGTAAATAGTAACGCTGTACTAGTGATCCGATTTATTGGCGTAGAAAATATGTGTTTATTTTCTACGCCTTTATATCGGATCACTAGTACAGCGTTACTATTTACTACTCAATTGGTGTATTGTTCCTCGTTATAAATTTGATTTTGCCATTCTCCGAGCAATGTGGAACACCTTCAAACTTTTTAGACGTCTTCGACTTAAACTGGAGAAGGAACGCTCCCACCTCGACTTTTTATCAGCCTGCAAAACTTCGGGCCTAATCCCAAAGTTCCTCAACTTCAAATCAACAGTTAAAGGATCCTGGTTTGACAATAAAAAGGACAAATTTCTTCGTCAGACCCTGTCACGTATGGTGAACTTGAAAAGAAAGGACGTTATGTCACTGGAGACCAAGAGTTACTCCCTCTACATGAAATTGCACGGATTGTGCGACCCGATCAATTTCAACATCTTGACCTTCCGTGTAGATATGTTAGTTGATAAAATTAAACGTTCCTTATCCTCCACGCATAACAAAAAACTGGATTACTTGAGATCTTCCCAGACTCCAAAGGCTAAAGATTTCACAATTCCATTCATCAATATTTCCAACCGGACGCTTTCCAAAGATGAAACAAAAGTTTTGGAGCTTGGACCAAAATTCTGCTTCCGAACCAGGTCGAACCCAAAAAGCGTCGTTTCCGAATTTGAAAGTGTAATATCGCGAGTTCCAAACGACACAAAAGATGAACTACGCCAGCTCTGTTCTTTTAAATTACGATCTTGGTATGATCCTACTAAAACACCTAATACATTTATAATTCCGAGGCCAGTTTCGATCCTTAGAAATGATCCATCCATAATATTGACTCTAACGGACAAATCTGGCCAGATAGCGATTATGGACGCAGATGACTGCAATACGAAAATTGAAGATTTTATCACTGACTCTGGTTCTATAGCCCTTCAAAGGAACCCTCTAAATTCTTGGATTGCGCAGGTGCAAAGAGCAGCCCGGTTACCCGCTATTCCAGACGATCTTAGGAAAGCCGCCAGATTACCACCAGGACCTCAGATCCCAAAGCTGTTCGGAAGACTTAAGCACCATAAGCCAGGAAACCCACTGAGACCCATCGTATCCAGGAAGTCTGCACCAACGTACCATTTAGAGAAAGCACTTTCCAAATTCCTACGTAGTTTTCTTCCTGAATCGGACTTAGTAATAAATTCCACCCTGGATTTTATAACGAAAGTCAAGAAACTCACTGTCCTGCCAAGCGACATTATCGGCAGCTTCGACGTGGTTTTCCTTTACCCCTCAATTCCCGTTCCAGAAGCCATCAGAACATTAAAGGATGCCATATCTAATTCAACATTTTATACGCAGGAGGCATGCCTCAGCATCTTCAAATTAATAGACTTGGTCTCTAATACTAGCTTCTACAGTTTCCAAGGACAAGTATATAAACAGAATAATGGCGCTCCGATGGGATCCTCACTTTCACCCATCCTTGCAGAAGCAATACTTCGCCCAATTGAGCGGAATATATTCTCCAGCATTACCCCACGGCCTACCACCTGGCTGCGTTATGCTGACGACGTATTTTTTGTATGGCCAAACGGAAAAGAGACTCTTCCAATTTTCCTTGATAAAATCAATGATATACATCCTACGATCAATTTCACGATGGAGCTAGAAAGCAACAACGCTTTACCTTATCAAGATGTTTTATTGAGGAAATCGTCTGACAACCGCCTTGGCACACAAGTCTACTATAAACCCACGTCCGTCCCCAACCTGATGCTCCGCAGCTCTTTCTGTCCCGCAGAATACAAAGCAGCTATCTTCCGTTCTCGAATTCAAAGAGCTTTCGCCGTTTCTTCTGATACCCATTCTAGACAACACGAAATTGAAAGCGTCATCAAGCTAGCCACTGATGCAGGATATTCATTGAAACAGATACGTAGCTTTATCCAAAAAGCCAGAGCCAAACATTCCGGTCTTCCTGCGCCGCAGCTACGTTATATAGGCTCAATTCCCTACATTCCAAGTGTGTCTTACAAACTCAAAAACGCCCTCAAGAAGATGAACTACGGCGTCGGCATAAGGTCCCCTGCATCTTTACATACTATACTAAAGAGAAATAGTGAAACACCACCTCTCTCCTGCGAAGCAGGCGTTTATGCGATCCCCCTACAGTATCCGAACGGCTCTAAACGATACTACATTGGAATGACCAAGCGTTCGTTTGGAATCAGAGTCAACAAACATAAAAGGGACACAAAATACGGTAAAGTAGCCACGGCACTATCCAGAGAAGTAAAATTCAAGTCAGCTACTCCCATGTGGGATGATATAAAGAAATTAGCTAGCTACTCTACCCCTAAATGTACAGCCATTCGGGAAACCTTGGAGATCATTACCAACAGCGATGCTTGCAATGATTGTGTCTCGCTCGAGTTGCCACGAATTTGGAACCAATTCTTCAAGTAACACCTTTTCTCTACCAGGATCCCGCGTGCAACCAACGTGATGCCTCGTATCTTTAAATGAATATAACGTCGCATCTATTTATTGTCAAGTTCCCGCGTTCAAATTGTTAAGCGTTCTATTTTTCAGTTTGCAGTTTCTGTCTAACTTCCTTGAAAAAGCCATCTGGTTGATGTGCGAAAGCTTGGAAACGCTTATGTGTTCATTTTCTACGCCAATAAATCGGATCACTAGTACACCATTACTATTTACTAACATTCAATCATTTATCAAATTACTTAAAATCTGTGCTGATTTTCAAAAGTTCACTTTTCAAACATTTGACTTTAAAAATATTTTCACTTCTATAGGATTGGAGGATCTCGACAGAATCTGCGATACCCTATTTGGTGAAAACAAATATATTCTTGCTCTGAAAGAGGAATATTGGTACAATTTGAAAAAACCTAGGTATCTTCAAAAATTACCTAAGAATGGGACTGAAGACCGATCTGTAGACAAAAGGCATTCCCATGGGAACGTCATTTTTAGCGTTGCGCTAACCTACAGAGGGTGAGTCATAAGTAATGAGCCATGTGAGAGGTAGTTTGAGATGGCGTTGTTTTTTCGGAAAGAAACAATCTTTTGGACTGGAACTTGTTTATGGGTAGAAAGAGCATTTCATGGACTATCAGAATTTGCTTTGGTGGTTAACATGAATATGAATAATTTTATTGTTTTTACCCGGTCATGGTCAACAGAAAACAGGTTCTCCTTCAGCACGATAACGCACCAACCCATACCGCCCGTTCAACGAGGCATAAGATCCGGGAGCTCGATGGAATCGAACATCTTCCACATCCTGCCTATAGCCCAGACCTTGCCTCAAGTGATTATTACTTGTTTCGGTCGATGACACATTTCTTCCGTGGCAGAAACTTCCGGAACCGTCATGAGGTAAAAGCCGGGGTCCAGGAGTTTTTCACCTCAAAACACAAGGAGTGGTACAGAGCGGGAATTCACAATTTGGCAGAAAGATGGCTTCAGATTATAGAAAATAATGGCTTGTATTTCGAAGATTGAATTGTATTCGTTTGTACTTTACACATGTTTGAAGTGTTCCTATATAATGGCTTATTACTTTTGACTCACCCTCTACTATATATCTATACGCATACGAAAGGCAATATTATGCCTCTTTGGACTGCAGTCGGATTACTAGATACGTGGATGACATTCTGGTGATCAACCTGGAAGATTTTAATCACATAGCAAAGGACATCTACCCAGACTACTTGAAACTGGAACCTACGGATGGCGCAGACAATTGCATACACTTATTGGACCTACAAATAACCTGGAAACAAGACTCTTTATCTACTACGATCTTTGACTAAAGAAATAATTATTCCTTCAGTGTAAGTTACCTCATAAACTAGGAATCAAATATTTCAATCTCAGTACACCGTAATATCGTAATTTCAGAATGCATTCTTCAGATGCTTACGTATTTGTAGTAGTTCAGAACTAGTTTTACAGCAACTTAAAACGTTGCTAGGCATCCTTCGGAGAAACGGCTATCCACAATCTATTATTCGTCATTTGTTCAATCAGCTTTTAAAAAGTGTACCCACCAAGAATTTTTTTTCGATTCATGTAAAATTCAATTGGACACATATAACTAATCTATGATCCTACAAAGTTAACTTATTTCCTTTTCTAAAGTACAGGTCGATGGGTCGCGAGTTCTTGAAGATTTCTTTAACTTATGTGGCAACACCTACTTACTCTGTCACTTTACTATCTCTATTCCGGATTGTAGCTTGTAGCCGAAATGGTCTTAGAGTTGAACGTAAATCAGTGCTCGCGTGATCGTTATGTGATTCCACTGCACTTCCTTGTAGGAGGTCAGTCGGCATTTTACATCTTCGCTTTATCTTTTCTATTCGGTTGGTGACCTAGGGGATACTCGAGCGGCTTTTTTCATTTCCAAGTCTTTGCTGGATTTGAAAGGTCACCTTTAAGCACTTATAGTGTCCTCCTGATGAGAATACTTTACTTCGTTGGGATGGTTCGACGCGCTTCCTTAGTCTCGGATTCGGAGTTTTGTATTACTTGATTTTATTACGTTTGACTTTATTCTTTGGTTAGTTGTCTCTTTTGGCTTTCATGTTCATATTCACTTTATTCATACTACGGTGTTTGGATAGTTCCGAAACTGTTTCTGTTTAGCACTTCATTCTTCATTTGCATACTATTTATATTTAAACCACAATTTTGTCAAGCTGCATTGCGCGGACATATGGAGATTTTTTGCTTTTCGATCTTGATTTTTTTATTACATTATTATGTTATTCTCTAAAGCTTTGGATAGTACATATATAAATATGTGTCGGGTCACATTATTGTGACCACCTCTTACTTTTGACGTCAACAGCGCTTAGCCTACAAAAGAAGGCACGTGTCGTGAGTTGGCTTGGAGGGTATATAAGGTGGGGTCTGGTATGATTCGTCCAACGAAAATTGGTCCAATGCCGATTCGTCCAATGGACAATTGATCCAAAGGTACGATTCGTCAAATGGTACGACTGGTCCAATGCCGATTCGTCCAATGGACGATTGGTCCAATTCCGTCCTATCTGTCCAAAGTGCTACTCGTGTTATAAAAATCTCAGCTGTTGTGATTTTATCTCCGATGTTATACGAAAGTGGCGGTAGTACAAAGAATGTAAAAAATGTTACATTTCATGCGTAATATTGTGGTTACAGATTTTTTTTTTCGGAGTCGCGTTTTTTTTTATACTGTCCTTGCTGCCGTATGAAGTTACTGATGTACGAGCCGTTCAATCAACATCAATGTTTCTCTTTTGCATGAAATAATATAAAATACTAGTTTTCCGTTTCTATTTGTAGCATGCAGTGGGGTTCCGCCAACTAGCCAATGGAAACGTTCTGGTCGGGTTCGGACAGAGGCCGTTTCAACAGTTTTTATTCTAGCGATGTCATATTCATAATGTTTACATATCAAATCAAATTAATAATATTGCGCTTTTACTTAAGCACGAAATATTAATTCATTGGCCATAAGCCTAGGCCTTTTTAGCACTTTTTATTCTGCCGATGTCATATTCATAACGTTTACATATTAAATCAAGTTAATAATATTGGGCTTTTACTTAAACACGAAATATTAATTCCTAAGGCCTAGGCCTAGGTCTTTTTAACAGTTTTTATTCTACCGATGTCAGATTAGCAATGTTTACATATTAGATCAAGTTAATAATATTGCGCTTTTACTTAAGCACGAAATATTAATTCAGAAGCTAAACTGTTAAAAAGGCCTAGGCCTAGGCCTTTTTAACAGTTTATATTCTACCGATGTCATATCCATAACGTTTACATATTCAATCAAGTTAATAATATTGCGCTTTTACTTAAGCACGAAATATTAATTCATGGGCTCTAGGCCTAGGCTTTTTAACAGTTTTAATTCCACCGATGTCAGATTCATAACGTTTACATATCAAATCAAGTTAATAATATTGAGCTTCACTTAGGTACGAAATATTAATTCGTAAGGCGGCCTAGGCCTTTTTAACAGTTTATATTCTACCGATGTCAGATTAATAATGTTTACATATCAAATCAAGGTAATAATATTGTGATTTTACTTAAACATGAAATATTAATTCATAGGCCCTAGGCCTAGACCTTTTTAACATTTTTATTCTACCGATTTCATATTTATAACGTTTACCTATGAAAGCAAGTTAATATTGCGTTTTTACTTAAGCACGAAATATTAATTCACAGGCCCTAGACCTATGCCTTTTCAACAGTTTTTATCCTACCGATGTCAGATTCATAACGTTTACCTATCAAGATTACTAATGATACCCTAGTATTTTTAACTTTACTTAATATGTAAACGTTAGAATATGACATCAGTAGAATAAAAAGTGTTAAAAAGCCTAGGCCTAGGTCTTATGAATTAATATTTAGTGCCTAAGTAAAAGAGCAATGCTATTAACTTGATTTGATGTGCGAACGTTATGAATATGACATTGGTAGAGTAAAAATATTAAAAAGGCCTAGGCCTTAGGATTAATATTTCGTTCTTAAGTAAAAGCGCATCTAGGTTGTAACTTAAAATCTTCTAAAAAGGCCTACGGCCTAGTTGCTTTCTAAAGACATGAGAAATGATACGATGAGTGCCTTTTGTAAGGTTTTATAAAAGGTTCACAAATACCAAATATCTAGGTTGTAACTTAAAACTTCTAAAAAGGCCCGCTGCCCAGGTGCCTTGTAAGGACCTGAGAAATGATACGATGAGTGATTTTTATAAGGTGTTATAACATATTTACAAATACCAAATATCTAGGTTGTAACTTAAAATCTTCTAAAAGGGCCCGCGCCTAGGTGCTTTGCAAACAGCTGAGAAAGGCTCCATTGAGTGCCTTTTACCAGGTTTATGTAAAATGTTTAGAATTACCAAATATACGGAAATGATCTTATGATCTTTCAAAAGAATATAATGAGCAGAATAATTTAAATCGTTATTTCTTTCTGGAAAATAAAACAATTAACCGTTGGAAAGATGATACCATTGGACGAATCGGCGTTGGACCAATCGTACCATTGGACGAATCGGCATTGGACGAATCGGACATTGGACGAATCGGACATTGGACGAATCGGGCATTGGACCAATCGGCATTGGGCCAATTGTCCCTTTGGACGAATCGGCATTGGACTAATCGTCCTTGGACGAATCGTCCGATACCAATAAAGTGTGCTGCAGACATTCTGAAAACATATCGCTCGTTGCTGTCATGGATAATAGGAGCGATTTATCAGATTTTCAGAAAGTGATGATTATCGGCTTTCAGGCCAGGGGTGGCCGTATTTCTGAAACAGCGCAATTTGTGAACTGTTCGCGTGCTACTGTGGTTAAACTGTATCGTGATTGGAGAAATGGCTCCATTGCGATTAAGCGACGTGGAAACTGCGGAGTACCACGTGCCATTAAATGTGAGAGGTGAACGTCGGTTGCGAAGGTGCGTGAGGGCCGATCAATACGCTGCAGTAGAGCAACTCACTGACCAAATGAACTAGAGATCTACCGGAAGTGCGACTAAAACGACAATTCAGGGAACCCTGCTGCTTATGGGGCTCTGCTGCAAACGGATGGTCACTGCACCTATGCTAAGGAAGGTGCATCGGCAGAAACATTTGCACGGAAGTATCGGAATTGGACCTGCGCTGATTGTCAAAGGATTGTCTTCTACGATGTGTCACGTTTTCTGCTTCATTGAACGGATGGACGTTGGCGTATAAGGCGAGGAACATCGGAAAACAAACACTCTTCAACCATTGCTGGAATAACACAAGTTGGTGGGGGCAGCGTTACGGTCTGGGGAATGCTTTCGTGTCATTTCCTGTCCACTCATACCTGTGGAAGGCACTTTGGATCGAAATCGTTATGAATCCATCCTTGCAGACCACGTACATCTATATATATGCTGCTTTTCTTCCCTGGGCCCGATGGGATCTTCCAGAACGACAATGCGATGTGCCACACAGCTAGAAATGTCCGAGAATGGTTGGAAGAATATGATGAAAACTTCAAAGTACTTCCCTGGCCCCCTAATTCCCCAGACTTAAACCCAATTGAGCGTTTGTGTTGTTCGCTGTATGGTTTCTCCACCACGCACCATCCGGCAGCTGTCAGATGAACTGTAGTCAGCATGGCTTCACATACCTGTGAACACCTTCCAGCACCTTAGTAAGTCACTCTCAGCCTGTTTAGCTTCTGTCCGCGTTGCACACAGCGGTTACTCTGGATATTAGCTGGTGGTCACAATAATGTGACTCGACCGTTTATGTATATGTACAATCCTTTTAGTTTCATTTTACTTTTACACAATATTCTCAAGCCCTATCTTGCCAATTTCGAGCTACGTACGCTTCTACGCCGCAAAATAATGATAATAAACGTCATTATAGTTGAACTGAAATTACAGCAGTGTAAAATATTCTCATTCTTTACATGGCATATCAATGCACGTCTCTAGGTTGAAATTCAGGCAATCTTTATTGTACATTTTTTAAATAAAGAACTACAAAGGATAATAAATATTTTTTATACGTGGTTTACCGACAAAAACGAAATCAAGATAGTTATTTTTCCTGACTTGATTTCAATGAAATGCAGTAATACAAGTTGATTCTTTAGTAACTGGAAGAAACTGTTAAATTACAGTTTTGTGTTTAATTCAAAAATTTTAATTATATAACGATTTTTAAGTTCGAGTAAAATCACATTATTAACATGTTTTCTTTTCATTTGCCTCCACTACGTTCCACGTAAAATTTTATAGTGAACATCAAAAGGTTCTGAATGACTTTCATCTCGAGCAAAGACCAGCGGTCCCTACACATCAAAAGATGCGATTCGAAATCGTTAAATCTTTGGTGTTGTGAATCTATGATACTTTTAATTTGACGCTAGAGGACGAAGGATCTTGATGCATTTTTGAATAAATTTACTTCTCACCTCTACTGAAGTCTAGAACTAAAAACGGTTTGAAAAACTGCAAGAACATTTAACATCGAAACTGAATCATTTTACATCAGATATTTTAAATACAAAGACATGAAATCTTTGGAAAATTATAAATATATTCTTGGAGGCATTCTTCTAATAGAATCGAAAGTCTAAATGCATCTCTCTTCTTCCAAGATTAATTTAGCCTAATAGAATTTAAAACGTTAAATGTAGTGAAGAGAAGCAAAATTCAGTTAAACATAAGGTTTTCAATATCTGTTCTTTTTTTATCAGTTTTGTTTCTTTGTCAGTGTGCTGAAGCAAGGCTATTGAACAGTTTTATCTTTGAACAAATTATTCACAAGGGAATTAAGTGCATCAATTGCTCAAGGAAATTCAACTGTGAAATTTCTTTTGAATCCATTCATACGGAACGTTGATTACAGTGTACCAGAAATTTAAAACTAGTCCCTTTGATTCAAAATAAAAACACTACCGTATTTTGTTTCAAGCCTCAATAAATGTAACAGCAGTTTTCAAATGAAACAATACCAGAAAAATATGCTCACTTTCTGCAATAAAATTTAGAAGCACGACATTTACCAAAGTTTCCAAATACCCTGCTGGCCATTAAAAGTGCAGCACCACGAAAGAAAAGAGAATCAAAGCCATATTTATTGTACAGAAAGCAGATGGTACAAGGGTGAATCAATTACAAATACAGCTCGGTGAACCTAAAAGAACACATAACAATCAGTATCTGGTGTAGCCACCAGGGGGGGGGGCAATTACAGCTACTACATGGCCCACTATCAAGAAGAAAAGACGTTGGATGCGCGTTTGGGGAATGTCCGTCCACGCAGCTTCGATACGATACCACATTTCTTATGTTGTAGCTGGGGGTTGTCATTGGCGCGCCAGTCGTCTGGCGATCATGGACCACGCGTTATCAACAGGCATATGGTGACGATCCAGGAAGTTTTGGACGTTGCATAGCACATGTGGTCGCGCATTATCCTATTGGTAAATGGCCCCAGACAGTCCCTGAAGATATGGTACAACCACAGGGTCCAACACCTCAGTGATATAACAATGGCTGTTCAGCAAATCGGTAATGAGGACGAGGCGCGTGCTGGAGTGCATTCCAGTGGCACCACATACCATAACGCCGGGTGCCAGGGAGATGTTGCCCAGCATAATGGCGGATTCATTCAGCCGGTCGCCGCGGTTCTGCCAGACAGGGATTCGTCCAGTATGGTGCAGCAAACTGAAGCGAGATTCGTCGAAAAACACGATGTATTGCCATTCACTCCTCCATAATGGGCGTCCTTGGCACCATTGCAGTTACAGACGCCGGTGTTCTACAATCAAATTCAGCCGAAGCAATGGAAGCTATGCAAAACATGTCCCGCTGCTGCAGACGACGTTGAAGTGTCTGTGCGGAGACTGGGTGTTGTACTACACACACGAACTGCTGTGTAACGGTAGTCTATGTGGCTGTGCGGTCCGTCTGAACCATGTACTCTAAATGTCGGTCGGTCGTCTCGTTCGGTGGTGTGACGGGGCAGTTGGTATTCCGCACGTCGATGTGTTAGGTCCTCCGCTACCAACTGACGCCTCATTCTCCTCACCATGGCCACATGCCGTCCCACACGAGCCCCTATGTCTTGGAGAGATACGCCTCAATCCTGACATGCCACAATTCTCCAGCGATCGAAGTCGGAAACCTGCTGGTAGGGATACCGTTGTCAACGACAGGGCACGTAGCAGTTGTTTGTGGCCAAGAATGGCGAGCAAATGCACCTCGAGTGCTTAACACCAGCTCCTTGTTCACCCATCTTATACGGGGAACGTTATTATCCCACATGACTTCCATATGTGCTGCCTGGTTGATCATTTACATGTGCACCCGTGTTCTGCACTTCTGCCAACTTCCGAGTCCCTGGGGTGCAAAATTCCTGGTGTTGCACTTTTAAAGGTCAGCAGTGTATTTCGTAGATTGCCATCTGTAACTGTTGGGCACCGATGTTAATGATTTGTTAAATTCTTGTACAAAGCGCTATACAGATTCCCGAAAAATGTACTTGGTCAGACGGTACAAAATATATATTTTTGTAGCCGCAGTGTTTGCAAACTTTTCAGGCTGTCTAAATCTTTTTCGATATCACTGTCTTTCTCTCTTCGAAATTCTTAAGCAGTGTACTTAGATTTCTTTAAAAGAGGCATTTTAATTCTGCGACTCATTAGTGAAAGGGCTGAAAAAGTTATAAGGAAAGCAACACTACACTTTCTCTTAGAGAAACATCCATTTCTTTTTGTAAACATATCACTGACTTTTAACTATTTTCAAGATGATATTTTTCTTGAAATACTACAGCAATGTAATTCAAGAACTATTGTTATTTAGAGTATGGAAGAATGTCTCAAGCCAGACTATGAACTTTACTTGAGAATAAAAATTCGAAGGTTTTAGAGAAATCTGAACTGAAGGAAGAGTTATTTCTGGACGCTGGAATATAACATTTCATTTGGCACTTATGCCTGACTAACCAACTGAATCCAATCCATAGGTTCGTTAACACTTTCAAAGTCGCGTGATGTTTCTTCGCGTCACGCAATGGTGGAACCAAGAGCAGCAAGTGTTATATACTCCCGAGATCACTGCTAATCCTCTCATTTATTTAAAGTTTAGGCAATGCCAATGAGTTTCAAGTATCTTGATCTGTAGGCCTTGATTTACGAGTGGAATCCGCATGGTTTCCTTTCCTGGACAGTTCTGAGAAAGTCATCTGTCCGTAAAACAAGATTATTTCGAGGCAACTAGAAATCATTTACAGAGCTTGTAGCAAAATATATTTTGCATCTGCACCCCATAAATACTTTACGCATATTTTGAACAATAAGTAGCACATTACATGACATACTTGTACACACATGCTCAAACGCAATAAAAAAATAACATTTTATAAATTCTCCCTTAATAATATGGGCGTGCCGGTAAAAAGCGAAGGGATTCCATTTTGGAGGTTTTCACTAGCTAAAAATATTCATGACTTAAATATTACTGCAACTGCTAGAGGAATTAAGATTGCAATGTGGCAAGGTCTAGAGCACTGAGTAGTTGGGCCACTGGTCCCAGACAACTGATCGTGAGATTTTTTATAGAACTTCCAGTCTTTAAGAGGCCAGAGTTATCTTGGTCGTGAAATATGATTTTTCATGGATTGATCAGTCGAGATGTCTGGGATCTAAAGCAGAGATCGACCGCAAGCGTTGTCTTAATAAATCTCAGCAGTAATGCATTCGTTTGATGGCAGCAATTCAAATCTAATAACTCAGTTTATACTTCTGATAGTGCACAAGTTTCAAGCACTGGTGAACGTTGATTTTCTGCTGCCAATCCACTACCATCGATGCTTAGCTTTCGCCTAAAGGGTCAAATATATGCATCAACAGCAGTGTATGATTCGTTTAGAGGACCAGTGCAGTCCAAGACCTGTTAATTACTTCGATGGGCATGCAAGGAAAGTGATGTTGACATGATGTATGCGGCTTTGCAATGGAACTTCATTTGGGAACTAACTAAGGTACTTTTCCTACTGAAGAAATCCACAATGGATGGTAGACTGAGTCGACCGGAATTAGGAGGAAGTCTCGTCCACCAAAAAATTCGAATAAATTCTATCACGAACCTTGGCATGCTTTCGTCAAACCCTCTTATAATAGTGTTTCTTACTTGAAAGGTTTTTAATAATCAGAAAGGCAATTTTGAAACCAATTGCAACAAATTCTTTCCAAACAACGGGCTTTTTCGTAGATACTAGCGATGCTTCTCTGAGCCTGGGCAGCATTTGCACATTTATTTAACTCGTGCAGCATGTGATGAATGTGAGTTTTTATAGACTTCTATCTTTTACTACGGATGTTCTTTTCTTTCCCAAAAGTGTGGCCCGTCTTTGTGGCTATAAGCAGCTCAGCACCGTAGCACCTATCTCCGGCATATTGAAACATTTTTCCAGAGGGTACTTGCGAAGTATGACCTTCTGGATTGTTTATAGAATTATTAATTACTAACGTTCAGGCTACAGAAAATTAGCATGTACAAGATGGGAAAACAATGCTGTATGGGCTTATAGGTATGTGAGTCGATCTCTGTGTAACGATGCGATGGGTCATCACCTCGGATGCCGTAGACAGTGACCAGCGACTGACTACATGGATGATCCGAGAAACAACTGGTCTCTCCTTTTTGGTTTCTACTCTAAGTCGTCGATATTAAAAGGTCATGTCAATCAAGTGAAATAACTGAAATCATCATTTCGTGCAAGACACTGAAGCTACTCATCATTATCCCCGATCGTGTTCGGTCACAAGACAGGGTAGTCCCTTTTACTGCTGCTTGATATCACTCATACAGCTGCCACCTCATTAAAAAAGACAAACGATCTCACTTAATAAACAATCTGTAAGAAGAGGAATTCCTTTACTGATCGACATTCGTTGTTTTTTTCGTGGATAAAGTCTTCTCTGTTTCAGGTGGCAAGAATTGTCATCAAGATAATTATTCAGCGCAGTAACATTTATCTTGAGATTAATTTTGTCGAACATTATTCATCACTTTAGCTGAAATAAAAAAATTATCGCAGTCTTGAGAAAGTTTAGTTTGTAATGCCAGCAGTAGGAATGCTTCTAATACAATATATCTCCATCTGTTTATCGGTGACGGTCCACCTTTGGCCTTAATGACCCTTCGAGACATGCTTTCAACAAGGTTTTGGAACACAGGGATAAGTATGCGTTTCCATTTAGTACATAATGCTGCCACTAACTGTTGCTTAGTAGTAGGCCTTGGTTCCAAATTTCTTATGCGGAGCTCTAGTTCATCCCATAGGTGCTCTATGGGATTACGATCAAGGCTCTGTGCTGGCGAGTCCATACAAGATACGGAATGATCGTGAAATCACGACGTAACAGTCTTCGCTTAATGGATTGGTGCATTATCCAGCTGGTACCAACAAGGCTCGGTTCCATAATATTGCCAGAGAGTTGGTAGGGAGTAATTGTCCAGAATATCGAGGTAGATGTGCTGGTTAACAGGTTTGTCCACGATAACCAATGAACCGGGACCATACCACGAAAAACATCCCCACACGAGTACACTGACAGCTCCAAACTTGACCGAAAAAACAGTACACTGTGGTAAATAGCGTTCCCCTGGCTGCAGCCATACACAAACACGGCCATCATACTGTTGGATCGTGTATCTGGATTCATCAGTCCATAGGACCCGTTTCCATTGATCGACGGTCTACGATAAATGTTCTTTACGTCATGCTAAACGACGAGTAGTATTCCGAGTGGAGATGAAAGGTTTATGAGCAGCCACACGACCACGGTAACCCATGGAATGAAGTTCTCTGAAAATGGTACGTGTACATACCGAGGTTCCAGCAGTTTTACTCCCCTGTACACTGAAGTCTTGTGCAGTGCTCCGTCGATTAGCTGTAACGACTCTCCTGAGGCTTCGACGTCCTCTATCACTGATTTTCTCTGGTCTGGCTGTACGTTTTGCTGCTTCAGGCACGACATGTGTCTTCCAATTATTCAGTTCATCTAAAACAGTTGACTTGGGTATGTTTAAACCCCTCTCGATTTCTCTTATGGATAACCCACTAATATAACTCCCTTTCTCAAAGTCAGTTCTCTCCCTCCGCGTCATTTTAACTCAACCTCACAATGAAATATGATCGCGGTCAGCTGCAGGCTTGTTTTTATACTGTTTGTAGCTCTACCGCGCATCTTAACAACGCAGCGGATCCGCTCATTTGCTTTTTAAGTGAAGGGGTGTCTGGTGACCTTTGTCAATATAGTGTATATGCTAATGTAAACTGCTCAAAACTGGTGGAGATATTGCAGAAGAAAAGATGACTGAGAGCACGTAAAACAACCATATACGATTAATTATGCGCATCCTAAAACAAACATGAAATGGTGAGACAAAATTTGTACCGTAGTACTTTCGGCATTCAAACGAGGGAATCTCTCAATTACTCAACAGAAATGAGGAGCACTCGAGGCTTATCTTGGTCAATGAGTAGGTTGTGAAAGCCTCGCGGTTTTTACTATTACTTGACAGTTCCGTGGAATATTAAAAAAAATAATTCACCTGGCTTTGAGTAGCACTGCCAATAGGCAGGCAAAAGGTCACAAAGCTCTGATAATGTCATTCGGTCAGAGTAGCGCCTCTCCAAACTCCTGTGTAATGAATCGCAGATGTGATTAATAGGATCAAGGTAGGGAAACCTTGGAGCTAGAGGTTAACGTGGAATACTGTCATCTTCGAGCACGTGAACCAGATGTTCGGTCGAAGTAGCCTTGCATTACCGTCAAAAAAAGGAAACTATTGCTTGTGGTATCGTGGGCAAATATCACATTACGTCTGAGGAACTCCATATACCTTCCCTCTCCATGACTAAATAGCCGCGGAAAGGATGCTCAAGTAGGCACAAATACTAAAAGTAAGAGTTCCATTTTTTCCAGATTTAAAATCGCTTAATATCGGGATAAATCTAGACTGATGGCAGAACAACAAGATGCCTTGCCACTCTAAATGACACAGTAGGTGTCGTCACATTCGCACGCACCTTTCTTTACGGGTTTGCAGCAGATTGTGGTATTCGGATCAATGGGCATTTCACTCACAGACCTTCCTGATGCAGCCGATTACCAATTGATCACTTACAGAGACAGTCTTGGCACTTTTGAGATAATCTCAAATGTGGCGGCTGAATATTGTAGGATTTCTACGAATTTATTTTGAAATACCGATCGTTAGCGGACAGTACTTGACCTTCGACGACTGCTTCTCGGTCTTTCAGCGACATCTCCTCACTTCGGATAAGGCAGATAGAGTCCATTTAGCAAACCCGACGGGTACACATACTTCCCTCACCAACAGGGTTTTCCAAGCTTTTCCGTGGTTATTTCAAGACGATTTTTTTTATTTTTATATTGTGTGTTTTAGTAAACGTTCTTCAGTTCAGTTTTGTGTCGATAAATTTAGGAATTATTCGTTGATTTAGATACGAGTGTATTAAGCTCATTTTGGTTCTTTGAGCGTTAGCTCTTAATTCTGATATGGGTGCCACGGCTGCGGATTTCAAAGCCGTTGGCACAGCTAGAGCTCATGCCGAACTTGGCACGTCACCGATTTGTGATGTCTGATGGAACATTGGCTTCTTTCTCATAGGTTCTAGCTGTCTCCGGTTTATTCCCAGCTTCACGTCATCGCCAGATCTTGAAGTGCGTACCTGTGATGTCACAATCGACATTGGATTCCAAGCAAAGTCAACTTCAGCACACTTTTCCCAAGCTATGCCACGTCACTCGTGAGTAAGCAGCTAATAGGTGTGAAGAAATGTCTTCGTAGGAACAATGTGTGCCCTGCACACAATGCTCTCACTATTCCTAGAACAGAGTCCAGTTTAAAACTGGACTTCCGTCTGCTTTGCTTCCAAGTACACCTAACGTTGTGCCACTTGTTAATCAATTACCTGCAATGCCAACATTGCCTTTGCGATATTTTCTACTGGTATCGGAAACTCAGCTATTAATCTACCATTCGCTGGTAATGATTCCTTCTGTAGTGTACTAGTGCATGCTACGTCATCAGCAGTGCCAAGCTTTGCCTTTCCTTCCTCACTGGCTGAGAAGGGTGCACTAAAAACTTTGATCTCACCAACTTCCTCCTGTTGAAAACCACTGTTGAGCCTGCTGATCAATTACAGGCACTCCAGCCGGGTTTTGAACAATCCTCAATAGCAATATGTCTGCCCAGCTACACCTGCTTAAACAGTTTTTCACAACAAAGGATACCGATAGATTTTCGGTTTCTAGTATGGCACAGCAGAGTTTACGATTGTAATTTGAAGCATCTGCTGCAGAGGCACTACAGCGCCTGTTGCAGACCAAATATTAGCAATGGTGGCTGGCTCCCCTCCTTCATCATCAACTGTTCTTGTACACTCTTCAGGATTTACTGCAAGGCAGTAATCAGACGTAATTCTACTGCTAAAAATGATCTATTAATAGAAAAGTTCAAAGCACAAAATAATCGACCCTAGGTGTTTGGAACTGGTTTGCTGCTCCCTATTTAATCCTTGATCATCCCTGTATCTTAATGCTGAAGTTGTTGTGTAGTGTTTAACTACACTGGCGTGCAAAAATTAACCCTTTAAGCGGCCGATGAATCTGAACTAAATGTTGGCCAAGGTTTTCCACGCTTACCAAACATAATTATTCAGCCAGCGCTGGGGTTTTACGAAAGCTTCTGTACAATAATCTCTTTACTCCTCTTACCTGATCAACACTGACCATGCATTCCACTAGTTTATAGACCCACTACTACTTGGAGATAATCTTTGATGATTGGTATCCCACTAGTCCTTTCTTCGTGATAGGCGTTTAAAGTTCTTTATTATCTGATCCATAACTCAAGACGTGACAGGGGGATCATACCACTGGGTAGTAAAACAAGTGACTTAAACTTCATTCTAACGCTCTTCATCATTGTTACAGCATTTTTGAAGGGTAATCAGTTAGAAAGGATTAGTGTCACTCATCGTTGTAAATGACCACTTTGAATAATATAGCTAAAAGAGGAAGCAAATCTTTCTCATACGCAAGTTGACTCGTTCCAAACACTTTCGGTCCACTTCTTAGACAGTGAATGTACCCGTACGAGCTGATTTCAGCCCATTTTCCTAACCCGAGTTAATTCGTTCCAGCCGGGTAAAAGGTTAAGGACGAGACGGTTTTTCGAATGTAACGTCGTGCAGAAGTGCTCCACATCGACTCAAATCATACCATAAGATCCCCAAGATGTAAGAAGATGGGACAAGTGAGCAAAACCGTCCAAATAAGAAATCCATAGGATACAAAGGCACTTTATTGAAAAGGTAGCTTCGAGCACAACTGGACAGAAGACAGAAACGTCCATGTGACAGACGGCTGCCATGAAAAATCCAGTCTTTCGCAGAGGATATGATCACCCCTGACTGCGTTGCATGATTTACAACGTCTGTCCATGCTGAGGACAAGGTTGTCAAGGAGCTGTTGAGGCATCGCGGCCCATTCCTCTTGTAGCGCCAATCGCAGCTCCGGGATCGTTTCTGGCGGCTGATGACGTTCTGCCAAGCATATCCGAAGAAGATCCCACACGTGTTCGATTGGATTTAGGTCCGGGGACCTTGCGGGCGAACTCATGCGTTGAATAACTTCACTCTCCAACAGCTTTGCGACAACCACTCTACGATGAGGTGTAGCGTTGTTGTCCATAAAGAGGAACTCAGGACCCACAGCACCTCTAAACAGACGCACGTGAGGCTGAAGAACCTCGGTACAATAGCGGACACCAGTGACTGAAGCTCCTTGGAAGATGTGGAGGTCAGTACGGCTACCAAACATGATACCGCCCAAAACGAGAACTCCGCCACCTCCAAACCGGTCCCTTTAGATTATGTTGGAGGTGTGATTGCGTGTTCCCTGCTCTTTCGAGATGTGTATACGTCCAGAATCGCTCATCAGACCAAATCGGCTCTCATCGGTAAAGAGAACTCGACCCCATTGCTGATGTGTCCAGTTCTTGTGTTCCTGGCACCACAGAAACCGCCGTCTCCGATAAGCAGGCGTTAACGGAACACACCGTACTGGTCGTCGTGCAAATAGACCACCTTTATGCAGCCTCCTGGCCACGGTAAAAAGCAATAACGGACGTCCAGTTGCCTGTTGCATGTGCCTTGCGATTTTTCCCGCTGTCTGCCGTCTGTCTCTTCTCGCCTGTAGGACAATATACCGGTCGTCCGCCGCCATGGTTGCTCTGGGACGACCACTGCTAAACTCTCGGACAGCTGTTCCTGTCGTCTGAAATGTTCTCCAAGCTCGTGAAACGATGCTGTGAGCGATCCTGAACTCCTTGGCTACACTAGTCACACTTCGAGCTTCTTCCAACTTCCCAATGACGCGACCTCGAGTAAAATCATCCAGATATCGTCTACTGGATTGCCTGTTAGCCATATCACACGGTGGCAGCAACTCTACGTAGTGCAAACCGATGTACAGCGTGTAATAGCTTTCACTGAATTGCTGAGCGTACACCGCCCGTGTGCTTTATACAATTCTGACACTCCTCCTCTACGTCATGCTGAATATATGCGCATTCCCTACAGTACCGGACCCTAGTCTATCTCCTTAGTGGTCTTCCGGTCCGTTTTGCCGGCTCGTTCCACTGTTATGCTAATGTCTCCTCTTCGTCCTTAATTTTTGCACACCAGTGTTTGTGTGAAGAAAAGTCAATGTCATTAGAACATTACATTACGTGAGTCAGAATACTGCTTTGATTTAAATGTTCCTTAGATTTTATGGATACCACGGATAACTAGATTCTGAAAACATCTTACTAGCAAAATACGTATACCCAAGAAACAGCTCTTTAACGGAAATCAACTAGAAAGTATCTGACTAAAGTCAGCTAGAATGCTACATAGTTCGAAAGCCAGCCAACACATATTTTAAGTGTCTTTATCTTATCTCTATTTTGTGCATGTGTCATTTTACTTCTGGCCTTGATTCGGGCTGCCACAAGGCATTCATTCGAGACGGAAATGTAGCGTTAAGTATAGAAACCGTTCAAGGAGAACAAATCAAAATTTAAATATACACAGTTAATAAGAAGGAAAGTTATATTATAGTATGTGCCACAGTTGCACCAAGTGACATCGCAACCACTGCGAGGTTCTAGAAGTATTTTTTATATAAAATGTATTACTGCGAAGTCAACAATGTATATTAATGGCATAGATATTGGTACATAGTATCAAGTCCTCGTTTGTCACGCACTTGCCGGCTACGGAATTTATATCCATTTGTGGGAAGGTTTTGGGACTGAGGGAGCGACTGAAGCAGAAAAATGCCTCCATTCTCTGTCATGTTTCTGAAAACACACCGTCCGACATGATATGAATATTGAGGTATAGTCCACTCAGCTCTGCAAGTAGCCTTTCATTCCGGCGTACAGGGGTATCTTGATTGGATATCAGCAACGATATTTCATTACGCGGGAGCATTCGGATAAGAGTTTACTTTAATCAAAGGACATAAAATATCTCATGAGTGCATACATAGCCTCCGCCAACCTGGCGAGTTGTGGCCACGAGAGATAGATCCATGCACTCCTGCTGTTGTCTCCCAATTCTCACCTTTCCACCAGTATGATGCATTTGGAATTGCTATTGGTCAAACCACAAGACTCTTTCCCATTTAATTACAGTTCATTTCTGGTGCTTTTGGGCTCACTGGAGTCGTTTTTTTCATTTTAACTACGGACGGCAATGGTGAACATTTATAACACAGACGGTACAATGTACGGTGCACTTTGGGCTAAGATGCAGCTTGTCATTGTTGCGGATTCAAATCCGGTGTTATTTAATTCTGGGTTGCGTGCCAGTTTGGCCTGTGCAAACCTACGTATCTTCCGCTCAACTTGGGCACCGACTTGGTATCCTTCGCTTACTACAGATTTTATGCTGCATCGTCCATTCAGAGGATATTCTAACTACTCTTGATTCTTTCATACTTCACACATGCATAATTTCTGAAATTCACTCTACTCCTCCGAGCACTTTTTATCATCCTATGCTCAAAGCGCATTACATCATACACACACATACAAAGGCTCGCGAGCATCGTAACCCAACTAGATCTTTAAAACCGCTCTGTGTACGAATTCGTTCACTTTATTATGTAGCCCAATGACATTGCGACGACGGGTGGCGTATCAGCATGCTTTAGTGAGGCGGTCCTAACAAACTGTTCAGTCAGTTATACACAGTCGAGTCATATTATTGTGACCACCTCCTACTTTGACGTCATCAGCGCGTAGCCGATGAATGAAGGCACGTGTTCTGAGCTACTTTGGAGGCTACATAAGCTGTGCTGTAGGCATTCTGAAAACATATCACGTGTTGCTCTCATGGATAAAAGGAGCGATATATCAAATTTGCAAAAGGGATGATTATCTGCTTTCGGGCCAAGCGTAGCAGATTTCTGAAACAGCACAGTTTGTGAACTCTTCGCGTGCTGCTGTGGCTAAAGTGCATCGTGATTGGACAAATGACACCATTGCGAATAAGCGACGTTGAAACTGTGGAGCACCACGTGTCATTGATGTGACAGGTGAACGTCGGCTGCGAAGGTGCGTGAGGGCCGATCGACAAGCTACAGTGGAGCAACGCACTGGCCGAATGAACCAGAGGGCTACCGGAAGTGTGTCTAACACGATAGTTCAGCAAACCCTGCTGCGTATAGGCTACGATGCAGATGGATGGTCACTGCACTTATGCTAACGAAGCTGCGTCGGCAGAAAAGGGTTGCATTTGCAAGGCAGTATCGAGATTTGACCTCCGGTGATTGGCAAAGGATTGCCTTATCCGATAAGTCATGCTTTTTGCTTCGTCGAACGGCGTATCGGGCGAGAAACATCGGAGAACAAACACTCTTCAACCATTGTTGGAAGAACACAAGCTGGTGGGGGCAGCGATATGGTCTGGGGAATGTTTTCGTGACATTCTCTTGATTCACACATACTTGTGGAAGACACTATGGACAGAAGTCGTTATGAATGTATCCTTTCAAACCACATGCACCCGTACATGCTGATTGTCTTCCCCTTGGGGCGGATGGAATCTTCTAGCACGACAATGCGACGTGTCCCACAGCTAGAAATGTCCGAGAGTGGTTGGAAGAGCACGATGAAGATTTCAAAGTACTTCACTGGCCTCCTAACTCTCCAAACGTAAACCCAATAGAGCATTTGTGTCACCACTTAGATCGTGTTGTTCTCTTTATGAATCCTCCACCACATACCCACCAGCAGCTGTTTGACGCACTGCAGTCAGCATGTCTCTACATACCTATGAACATCTTCCAACACCTTGCTGAGTCACTGCCAGTCCGTCTAGCTGCTGACCGCGCTGCACACGGCGGTTACTCTGGATATTAGCTAATGCTCACAATAATGTGACTCGACGGTGTATCTATAGGAGATGAAAAGTGAATGAAAAATAGCATGTATAGATATACCTTGTCAATTAGAAGAGCATTAGATTGAAATAAATTTAGAAGCTCACGATATGTAAATAGATTTTTAATAAAAAACGTGAAGAAAATGCAGTACCAAAATACATAATGTAAAGTAGTTTTCTTTCATGGTACAGCGGTGGCATCATGAGATTGTTACTGAAATATTCGAAAGCGAACCTTTGCTTCAAATTATTAAACTGTTGCCGCTAGAAAAAGAGTTTCCACACCTGACAAGATAGCTTGAGTGCTGTTTGTGAAATTTATTCAAAAGCAAAAGCAACAAGCTTCGTTGTTTTAATTATGGAATGGGTCCGTCTACCTTCCCGAGAGCAGATATTGTCGCCCCGGTGTAGATAGGCAGCGGAGTAAATCCCCTTGTTTGAAACAGTTGCTTTCCATTATCTTATCTCAGGAAAAGAAAGCTGTATTTGAGAGATCTTTTCCATAGTTTTCAAATCAGGCCATGCAAATGCTTGAACGAGCCCGGCCTTCCACTGATCCATCTGCTTGAATTAGTTGCTGTTCTAAAGGAAAGGACATGCATACGAAGAGACCGTAAAGGTACAATCTTAGCGATGTCGTAGAATGAAGGAAGGTCTTTTTTTCCTCTTTTACTTTTCGTCTCCTTTTTCTTACGACATAAGCTTTTCGCTATAAGCACTACTTCTTTCTGAGTTATGAATTGCAGTAAGAAAAATAGTTGTTATCCTCATACAATGACGTGCAATTTGGCGTTGGCTGCCACTCTGAATATGGATCTTTTTTTACGCAAATTGATGTTGATTCTATCAGTGCCGTCGGTTCTAGTCATGCTGCTGTTCAATATTATACATTTGGAAAGCTAAATTAATACGCACTGAGTTGTAACAACAGGTATATACACACACACACATACACGCGCGCGCGCCCATGTTCATGGAGAATTCTTTGTAACTAGACAATGCATCAGCTAAATTTTACCCCTTCAACTCTTCAGTTACTTCGCATTTCCTCTGAAATTTCACCGTAATTTCAGGACCAAATTTGAGACACGACAGAGAAAGACATGACATTTTTTAAAGACTACTCACAGCTTTCTGAATATTATCCTATGCGTTTTTGAATTACAACGCATTTTATTTTTTGATGCCTGCAGCCAGTGTTTTATTTTTTCTATCATTTCTCAGTCTGAAATCCTTTCCCAGTGAACGATGTAATTCCAGGTTACGGAAATATAATACCCTAAGTTCATCAAATTCGTGCCATGAACTTTCAGCTTACTGTATTTCGTAGCTGGCTGTTATCTACGATGGTACAACAGGGCGCAAATTTTCATGAAAACGATTTACGAACTGTTTAGTTAAAGTGGATTTCACTATGAATATGCGAGTGCGGTCATTGTAATACAGTGAAATCTTTGTGCAACGTGCTGGAATAACAAAGTACGCTCTACTTTAAGTGTATTGTCCAATATTTATGAAAATTATACCAAGATGGAGGCCAATAGAGAGCCAACTCTGTGTATCATCAGTTCCCCGAGTAATTGCCCAGACGTACACACACACACATGAACAGTTATCAACTTGAAGAGGGAATACGGTTGACATAATGCTTACGCAGCAAGTGTGGACTTGTGCAAAATATCACCTTGATTCTCATTTACATTTCATAAAATCTTCCCCACAATAAGGTGAACACATGAAAGTATATACATACGTGGCGACATATTCATAGCTTCAATGGCGTATGCCGTATAATAACACTGTTAGTCACTTTGATTCGTAACTGTGTCAATAATGACCAGCCGACAAATTCATGTTGTGGAGTCACTTATTCCCGATATTCTAGTGTATATTCGCATTTAAATCATTTCTATCTGTTAAATAATGAAAAACCCTGTACTAAAGAACACTGTAACTGTTCAATATTGCCATTCAAATCGTCCGCAGTGAACTAAGTGCATAACAACACTAAAACTCAAACTCCTTAAAGTCTATCACACTATTAAACAAAAATCTGCTTACAGTAATGTGTAGAAATTATTACAATGCACATATAGTCCTTAATTGCTCCATATCCACTAAATTCAAAAAGATATTTAATCAACAGTAGTTTGCGTTCACTATTCCACCTCGCGACAATAAGTTGAAATGTAGGCACAGTGCAAGCAGTACTTCACTAAAGCCAATTCCACACAATAAACAGCTGAAAGGTCAAATAGAAAATATGTACACTTTAAAAGTCTTATAATAAAATATTCTTTCCTTAATCAAACCTTGTCAACCAGTCACCATCCGCCGCAGTCTTCCGTACATGTTTCGGAACACATATCTATGTCCATTCTCAACGGAATACTCACTACCTTAGTTGTGAAGTTCCCGATTGCAATTAAAGTAATCGCTCGGTGTTCTTCATGAAGGTCCTTACTATGATGTTTGTTGTCCATTTGTCCTGTCCCTACTATTGCAGTGCCATCTTGTGGATACAAATCGTATTCAAGGCTCAAATTACTGTTGTGATTCCCGGTCAATTTCTTCTTTCCTTTTAATTCCAAGTAACCTTTTTCTTTAGCTATTAAGAAACGGCACGCATATGGTAGTTCCAAAAGGGGCCTGTTCGTTACAGTTATAGCTTTTTCTTTTCTCAATCATCACACTCTCCGACACCAAAATCTTCTTATGCGAATTGTGTGAAGTAAACACTTTAGCTTCTTCCCATATAGGTGTAGAATTCTGATTTAAACAGTATCTAATGAGTGATGTCTTCTGATTAGCCTGCCTCTAGTTTCTTTGATGTTCTTCAATCCTGGTTTGCAATCGCCTCTTATTACTTCCAATATACACTCTAGTTTTATTTTTAACGGTAATATTCTCTGTTGGTATCCCGTAAGTTCCTGCTCTTTACCTATATGGAGTTTTATCATAACCAGACGTAAGAAAGCGACTATAACCTGTCACTATATCTGCAAATCTTTTATTAATTTTATTGCATTCTTTTCGTAAAATGTTAGTCAAAGGTGGTAAGAAAGTAAAATTTCCACAATATTGCATATTTCTTTTTATTGTACCATTATTTCTGGGTTCATTAATGCTGACTTTATAATTTTTATACGTCTTCCATATCTCATTTCTTTTATATCCAAAATCAGTAGCAATGTTCATTATCCATTTTATCTCAGCTTGTTCCAAGGTTTCATTGGAGGTGTGAGATACTGCTCTTCGAATAAAATATCTGAAAGCGGCATATTTATAATGTTTAGGATAATTTGAATGAAACGGCATAATAGCTGAGATATATACACTGGCGGAAAGTGAAAAAGAACACCAAGAAGGAATTGGAGGACGATCATGATATTTACATATGTTAATGGGGTCGAGTTTACGTAGGTGTGATAATAATTTCGGGACCAACCGGTGAGCGCTTACGCCACAGCACGGCATAATATGCAAATGATCTTCGGTGGTATTTAAGGAGTACGGCGAAGTGAATGTAATCAGTCGTCGGCGTACGGACACGTGCGAAGACCCTGAAGAAGCTGCAATGCCTGGACATGGAAGACGTGTACGATTTCAGCAGTTATCGGACTTTGAACGAGGTCGTCCAGTCGGACTCCGCGAGGCCGGGTGGTCGTATCGTCGTATTGCGGAGCGAAGTGGACGGGAAGTATTGGTGGTGGTACGATGGTGGCGTAGATGGTCCGAGGAACATTCCCACACGAGAAGACGTGGAACCGGGAGTCACAGACAGACTGATGAGCGGACCGATCGGCGCATAACAACAGCGGCGTTGTCAAGCAGAACATCCACAGCGACGCAAATTCAAGCTGCCGTTGCACCTGAGGTGACTGTGCGAACAATCCTCAACCATCTACTGGATGCAGGACTACGTGCACGTGTGCTTCTGGCATGTGTACCTCTGACTCCAGCTCACCGTCAGGAACGGCTGCAGTGGTGTCGCCAACGTCTGCACTGGAATACGCAATGGCGATCTGGCGTGTTCAGCGATGAAAGCAGATTCTGCTTGGGAGCCTCCGGTGGCCGTGTGCGTTTTCGCAGACGCACAGGGGAGCGTCTCCCCTTCTTGCATCCGCCAGCCACACACAGGGCCTACCCCTGGTCTCCTGGTGTGGGGAGCGATCAGCTATCGCTCCCGTACACAACTAGTGTTTGTACCGGGTACGTTAAGCAGCACCTCCTACATCAACAACATCATTCAGCCCGTTGTTGTGTTGTTGTTCCATTTGTAAAGTCGGTCCATGGTGGTGTTTTTCAGCAAGATAACGCACGCCCACACACAGCACGTGCAACGCAACATGCACTTCAGGGTGTGAGACAACTTCCATGGCCTGCACGTTCACCGGATTTGTGCCCCATTGAGCACGTGTGGGATTTTATGGGACAACGACTTATCCGGTCTCCACGGCCATCCACGACCATCCCCGATGTTTGCGTCCAGGTTGAGGATGCTTGGAACTCAATACCCCAAACTTACATCCAACATTTGTGCGACAGACTCCATGCCAGAATTGCACAGTGTGACGCAGTTCATGGCGGTTCAACCTCGTACTAACCATGTTACATGGAAATGCTATTTTTCAGTTTACCAGCAACAGCAAATACAGCTGTATTTTGCCATAATGTTTTGATCACGTTATCCTCTGTATTCCGTTATTATGCTGTATAAATTTCGTTGCTATCAGACGTCTCCTTCTTGGTGTTCTTTTTTCACTTTCCGCCAGTGTATTTGCTTCCTGTAGACTGTGTATGCTAGAGAATCGTTCTTTCTTATCAATAGAATACCTAGGCAACCTAGTTGTCTCTCAACTTCCCACTCATAAGTAACTTGCACTGTTGGATAGTATCCATTATATTTCGTTATAAATTGTTGTAAGCTATTGTCAGAGTGCTTCCAAATAAGTAAAATGTCGTCAACATATCTCAAAAAAACCCTAGGTTGATTCTGTGAATACATTGCAAGTAACCAATTCACAATATCTTGCAATACTGCCTCTGACAACAATCCTGACAAGGGAGATCCCATCGTGAGCCAAATGTTTGCTTGTAGATTGTTTGTTGATATCTGAAATAGTTATTATCCGCGACAAAATGCAGAGCTGTAGTTACACTCTCAATTTCAGAGTCAGGAGTCTTCACCTCAATGAGCTTGTTTTTTATTAGTTCAAAAGCTGTCTCTACAGGACTGTTCGGATACAAAGCAATTACGTTTAAGCTCACCATAATACTGTTTCTCATATCAGTACATTTAATCTTCTTGATAACTTCACTAGGATTACCCACATAGTTCTCATAAGATTCATACAGGAGTTTAAGGTATCTATAAAGAGCTCTTTCTAAATTTATAGTAGATGCAGTGTTTTTATTTACAATTAGTCGAATCGGACAGCCTGGTTTATGAGTCTTCAGTTTCCCCAATATAGTAGGCACACAGGCCCCTATTGGGGTATATGCTTTATTTCTTATTTGTTGGGGGAGGTTACCATGATTTTTAATATTAGCAAATTTTCTCAAAATTCTGTCAGTTGGATCTTTGTTCCTACTTGAGTATGTAATAATTCTATCCCCTACAGAATTTTTGCATGAAATTTCTCTCTATCTACCAGAACTAGTTGTTTAGATTTGTCTGCTAAAACACACTGTATTTCTCGACATTTCTTTAAGTCAATAAGAGCTTGGCGTTCATATTTAATTACCAATGGTTTTACTTGCTGCTTAAGTAATTTGTCAACCGTTCTTGCTAGTTCAAACCTTACAGCATTGTGTCGTTCTATTGGCAAGTTTGCTGCTATTTCTTCCATGTGAGGTATAAATATCTCAGTTTTTAGAATGGTAGGAGGGTATGCATATCTTATCCCCCTGTTTGAACCTTATCTTTGTAGCTCAGTTAGTTTTATTTGGGTTTTGTTAACGCGCATATTGTCATTTGGTAAGGATGTTTCTGGCACTTTCATTTTTTGCCGGTTTAACAGATTGTTAATTTTCTGCTGATGTTTATAAAAGTTAGCCGACTACATCTTTTCAACGATCACAAAAATCTTTCTCATTTCCTCATCAACCTTTTCTGAAAATTCCTTTAATTCAAAGCACTTATCGTAATACTGCTTACATAACAGATTAAATGTATTTATAAATTTTCTCTTTGCTCTAATATAGTTATTCAACCTTTTTTCTTCACATATGCTAACCTCAGTTTGATCTTTTTGATTAATCGGTTTAGCTTTTATTTGCAGGAACTTATAAATGACATTGTTCCTTTTGCAAATAAACAAAAAATGCAGATGTTCTACCTCCTTTGCTAACTTCACTCGATGTTTTCTAAATACCCTTACGGCGTTTGTGACTTCTCTGGAATTCATTATCATTGTATACCAGTGTTATGAGCTTAGTATTTCACATATAGTTACAAATTCATTGTCGTTGTAGACAATTGGAGACCTTCATACATAGCTTGGCGCATTGTACTGAGGACACAAAAGCCCTCCTTATGTTGGCAAACTGTGTTTACTCCGATAAGTGTGTGAAAATTTCCAGTTGCACATTAAATTTTCATTTACATTTCATTAAGTCTGCCCCACAATAAGGGGAACACATGAAAGTATATACATACGTGGTGACTTATTCATAGCTTCAACGGCGTAAGTCGTACATAATAATACTGTTACTCACGTTGATTCGTAACTGTGTCGATAATGACAGCCGACAAAGTATCATATTGTTTCACTATTTATTCCCGATATTCCAGTGTATATTCACATTTAAATCAATTCCATCTCTTAAATAATGAAAACGCTGCACTAAAGAAAGAACACTGTAAGTCAGTATTGCCATTCAAATTGTCCGCAATGTTGTCCTGTTATGCACTTAGTTCACAGCGGACAACTTGAATGGCAATACTGAACTGTTGTAATGACTTACAGTGTTCTTTCTTTAGTGCAGCGTTTTCATTATTTAAGAGATAGAATTGATTTAAATGTGAATATACACTGGAATATCGGGAATAAATAGTGAAACAATATGATACTTTGTCGGCTGGCCATTATCAACACACTTACGAATTAATGTGAGTAACAGACAGTATTATTATACGGCGTACGCCGTTGAAGTTATCACCTTGATGTAAGAAAAATTTCGCCATCTCTTAAACTGAATAAGCACTATTCAATGTTAGTTTACTTATTCACTGTTCAAATGTGAATAGGAATTGATCAAGAATGCTCTTCAGCCTACCTGTCACTGATATCTAATCGACAATTTTCATGAAACTATTTATCAGATACTTGTATTTTTAATAAGAATTTCAGATAGTTCATTATTGTTCATGCAGATATGTATACTGAGTAGAAGTTGGCTTAACAGCGATTTTCCTCTCACAGTGACAAAGATGACAGTTCCAGGGAAGTAACAGTGGCAAAACTATCGTTTACGGCAAGGAAGACAGAAATGTAAAGAAACCAGAACCGCGAGTCCCGTCTTACTTGTGACAGTGACAAAATTACTGTTTACGACAGAGATGACGAAGCAATAACGGAACTGCTAGTCAGCGTCACGCTTGTAACACTGCCAAAATCGCTGTTAAAATCGGTCCGCTTTAAGTTCTTTGTTTACGAGCATAAGCACAGCAAAATCTAAAATAAAAACTATCTTAAGCGTGTATAAAAAGAGGAGACTGAAAGAAATGTAACGTCATTAGCGACCGCTATAATGCTTTCAGCACAAAAGGAAACAATCTCTTAGATATGGAGACATGGTAACCGAAACTATGACGTAAGAGTGATTTTGGTCTTTAGGCATTGTTCCGAAATAACTAACGAAGACTTACGTTTCAATGAATTAGGAACTGTTATTTTTTTGTCACTGGTTATAGTGGCGACAGTGCTTTTTTAGCGACGGTGCGAAAGTAAGAGTGGCGTGATTTCCAACCCGTCTTTAATATTGAGATGCCAAATTATAAGTATTGGGTATCCTATCTTGCAGCACGTAGCGACGTCTTTGGTACGCAGTACAATTTCAGTTCGTCAGGGTATGAAACATACAGTGCTGGACAATTGCTAAGGACGGATCATAAACGGCTATATAGCGCATAAAAAAGTAAGTGTGGTTGGATGCCAAGTGAAATAAAATAATGTCAGAATGCCAGGACATTACAAGAAAGACAATTTATTGTGCTCTGAAATCCAGAAGGCTTTGGAACGTGTTCAAGGGACAAACACGCCATTTTGTGCAGAATACGTAAACGTGAAAAAAATGCAATTACCGTCCGCAGGCCTTCCGGCGTAAGTTGTCAATACGGGAGATGGCCACCATGGAGGGCGATGCAAGATTCCACACGTCGTGTCATGCTTTGCACAACATTATCAAGCAGCTGCTGGGGTAATTTATCCAATTCCTCTGTCAGTGCACGGATGAGGGTGTCCTTGTTTATTGGAGGGCATTGGCGACCAGCAAGACTCCTCCCCAAAGCATCCCACACATTTTCAATGGGATTCAGATCTGGAGAACGTGCTGGCCATACGAGGCGTTGAATATCCTCGCTCTCAAGACACTCCTGGACAGCGACTGTTCGATGACATGTTGCGTTGTCGTCCATGAAAATGAATCTATCACCGACAGCACCACGGAACATGCGAACATGAGGTAGCAGAACATCATTAATGTATCGTTGGCCACTCATAGTCCCAGTTGGAAGCACATAGAGGGACGTACGGCCATTGATCATGATGCCAGCCCATACCATGACACTACATGTCGGATATCGGTCCCTTTCCTGTATGTTTGCTGAACAATATGCAGTACCACTATCACGCCAGATCAGTTGTCGTCGATAATCAGACGATAGACTGTATCTACTCTCATCTGAGAAGAGGACAGCAGACCAGTCGTTATCAGTCCAATTGCGATGTTGATGGCACCATTGCAAACGGGCGGTACGGTGACGTCTGGTCAATGGGATGCACACAACAGGACGGCGGGCGTATAGTCCTCCTTCATGCAAACGTCTGGCGACAGTTTTTCGGGAGATCCGCTTGCCAGTAGCAGCCATAAACTGATTTGCTACCTCACTAGCTGTGCTGCGCCGGTGTCTTTTTGTTGATAGCACTATGTACCGATCTTCTGCAGGTGTCGTACTGTGAACACGACCTCCCCTGTGACGTTTGCTACACTCTCCATTTGTTTGAAATGATTTCCAAAGCCTTGAAACAACACTGTGGCTGACGTCGAACTCCCTGGCAACATCTGTTATTTTTCGCCCTTCTTCAATCTTGCCAATAATACGGCCACGTGTAAAATCATCTAGATGATGTCGGGAAGACATACTGAAAATTGCAAGTTCGTCAATTGATTCTTTCCCTTTCAACTTTGCGTTTGAACAACAACGGTCAATACGCGTCAAATCCTTTATATCTCTTATCAGCGCTATGACGTCACGAACAAGTTCGTCATTCCAAAATTTGCATACGCACAACACGTCTTACTGTATCCCGCACTTATGCTAATTTCCACATTTTCCTGCCTCCCATTTTATGGTTGCTATCGTTGCTATTGTCATCCGTCTTTAGCAATTGTCCGGCAGTGTATTAGGTGCTAGATGCATTGCGTAGAAATGTTGCACAATGCGAAAATGATTAATCGCACAGTTGCTGCAAACTCGACGGCGGCGTAGTCTCTCAGCAAATAGTCGTTTACCTCATTACAGAGATCTGAGCTCGCCACTGAAGCAAAGAAAACTCGTTCACATGATCCTGGAACGGTAAGAACTACAGCCTGTATTGATGACACTGAACAGGGTGGCTCCAAAGCTACATGTTGCTTGCGACAAGTTCGTAGATGACACTGGACAGGGTGGCTCCATAGCTGCATGTTGCTTGCAAAAAATTCGTTGATGACACTGGACAGGGTGCTTCCATAGCTACATGTTCCTTGCGACAAATTCGTATCGTGTCGCACAATGATATAGAAGAAATCTCGATTCGACTGTCCAGGCGATCTTTTTTCATTTTTCGGCCGTTCAGCACCGATGCTGCCAGGCCTACTGGAAGAGCGCTATCTGTGCTGAAAATAGCGGCGCTCAAATGGTCGGTGGCTGTTGTTGCCCAATCGCGACATGGTCAGATATTGTCAGCACAAAAAACGTTCAGCGACGATTATCGGCACACCAATGTTGAATACTGCAGTGATTTGCCAGGTTGTGGAACGTTTGTTCGCTAGCCCGATTCTCGACAGTCTCCTTTGATCTTTCTGACTCACCAGCTGTTTTTGTTTACAGGATTGTCGATTTCTAGAAGAGTTTTGCGTGTCAAATTATTCATAGTAAACCCTTGCTACGGTTGTGGGTGCCAATCGCTGGAGGAAGGACGTTTGCGAAGAGCTGGAAGCGGTGCGCCTGGCGCCAAGTTCAAAGTCACTGAGATCACTCGTTTTGCCCGTTCTGACCCTCAACCGTAGGCTAATTGATGCTGGACGTGCTGGTGTGCTTGCTTTATACCATACACCGAACTCGCGTGCCGTCTCACTTATTGGAGGAGCAATTTATGTGACGAGGGTGGATTTACCTAATTGTCATCTCAGTGTATGTATATCATATATGCAAGTCTGCTTTTCCCTGTGCTTCATCTAGTAGAAATAATGAATGGTATAATGTTCTTGCCATAGCATTATTATTTACAATCCCTAAAAACAAGTTTGACTGAGGCTATAAAGATTCAATTCATCCTCTCTAATTCGTGAATTAACATAAAAGGAAAAACCTCGGTGGATAAAAGCTACTGCCGCATTACATAACTTGATGACATGGTACACCTCTTCCGCGATAGTAATTTCATACCAATGATTACACAAGGTGCATCAAGTTCCATCAGATGACTCCCTCTGTTTGCAAATCATTTATCTACAGGTCGTCATCAGCTTCAGTGCTACCTGATTTGCCGTTCATAAACTGATTTGTAAACGACGTCGACTGGTAACATAAAGCGTAAATTTATGCTTCTGCATTTCTAGTGAATCGCTGCGCTGCAGGAATTCGTTCCGGTTTGAATAGAAGGTGAACTGCTCGATTAATGTTCTGTTTCAAAGCGCTTCAAACGCATAAAGATGAAGCATTTTAGAGAAAAATCTGGAAAACTATTTCACAGAGTGCAATCAGAAAATGGGGATTTTATTTGCAGTGTAAACCTGTATTCAGAACAGGATCACTTTTTCTGAACATTTTTGTTTTTAAGATGCTAGCGTTTCAATTACGTTTCTAAACAGTGGTGGGACAACTATCTGTTCTGAAGCGATGTGACATATAGCGTACTCCGTGAACATAAGCATTATGGCTTTCAAATTTTCGCAACATTTTTCCTGTACAAAATTAATTTAGAGAAAAACTAACTACCGTATTTGATCTTTTGGGCATATACACAGTCGAGTCACATTATTGTAATCACCTCCTACTTTTGACGTCAACAGCACGTAGCCTATGAAAGAAGGCACTTGTCGTGAGCTGGCTTGGAGGGTATATAAGGTGTGCTGCCGCCATTCTGAAAACATATCGCTCGTTGCTGTCATGGATAAAAGGAGCGATATATGAGATTTTCAAAAAGGGATGATTATCAGCTTTCGAGCCAAGAGTTGCAGAATTTCTGAAACAGCGAAGTTTCTGAACTGTTCGCGTGCTGCTGTGGTTAAAGTGTATCGTAATTGGAGAAATAGCACCATTGCGAAAAAGTGACGTGGAAACTGCGGGGCACCACGTGCCATTGATGTGAGAGGTGAACGTCGGCTGCGAAGGTGCGGGAGGGCCGATCGCCACGCTACAGTGGAGCAACTCACTGGCCGAATGAACCTGGGGGCTACAGGAAGAACCTTGCTGCAGCAAATCCTGCTGCGTATGGGGCTCCGATGAAGACGGATGGTCTTTGCATCTATGCTAACGAAAGTGCATCGGCAGAAAAGGCTTGCATTTACACGGCAGTATCGGAATTGGGCCTCCGCTGATTGTCAAAGGATTCCTTTATCCGATGGGTCACGTTTTTTGCTTCATCGATCGAGTGAATACTGGCGTATAAGGCAAGAAACATCGGAGAACAAACACTTTTCAACCATTGCTGGAAGAACACAAGCTGGTGGAGGCAGCATTATGGTCTGAGGAATGTATTCGTGGCATTCTCTGGATCCACTAATACCTGTGGAAGACACTATAGACCGAATTCGTTATGAATCCATCTTTTCAGACCATGCTGTTTGTCTTCCCTGGGAAGATGGTATCTCCCATCACGATAATGGGAAGCGTCACACAGCTAGAAATATCCGAGAGTTGTTGAAAGAGCACGATGGAGATTTCAAAGTACTTCCCTGGCCCCCTATTTCCTCAGATTTGAACCCAATTGAGCATCTGTGGGACCACCTTGATCGTGTTGTTCGCTCTATGGATCCTCCACCAAGCACCCTCCAGCAGCTGTCAAATGCACTGCAGTCAGCATGGCTCCACATACTTGTGAACACCTCTCCCAGCTCGTCTAGCTGCTGTCAGCGCTGCACAAGACGGTTACTCTGGGTATTAGCTGGTGGCCACAACAGTGTGATTCGACCGTGTATTTGTCACAGATAAGGATAGTTGCAGTGTACATTCCGTATTACGAAATTTTATTTCGGGAGTGTACAATTTAACAATGCTATTTGTTATCATATGGATCATCATCTCTTATTTGTATATTAGTATGGTGTTCAGTTATGCTTCATTTTCTTCATGGTTAATATGAAACATGATTTCTCCTTTTAGAAAAAAAAGTACAACCGCATTCGAAGAACCACATTATCACATCCAAACAGCAAAGCCTTTGAAACTTTGAGAGTAATAGACATAAATCAATGTAGGAGTACTGAGCAGTTGCATTTCATAAAGTTTCTGCAAAGTCATAGCTACCAAGCGTCACGAAATTTTTCGTGGTTAGTACATTGCTTCGTGATCAAATTACATTCTTTCCGACTCATTGTTTAATGAAAAAGGATAATCCACTAGTTTCCAAAATTTATGCATTATCAACAAAAACTATTTATAAAAAAACCAGAAGGTACAATGAAATAGGCTGTTTACTATATAGAGATATCTTAGTGAGGACCACAAATTCCTCAAAAACATTATGAAGCAGGAAAACGTACCAATAACCCAAAATGATGAAAACAGCAGGAATTAACCCGACGCGTTTCTGGTTTCGTAAAACAGTCTCGTAAGACGTATGGCGCCCTCTTACAGGGGTATACGTTTCACACGGATGTCTCATGCTGTTGACAAGGGAAACAAGACAACTCTGTGGCAACAAATCCCGCTCTTGAACAAGAGCAGATCGGAGGTCCTCGAGGGTTCTGGCAACAGGTTCACGACAAGCAATGCGTCTCCCCAATGCATCACCCATGTGCTCTATTGGATTGAAATCTGTGGACTGCGCTGGCCGTGGCATACGGTGAATATCTTCACTTTCCAGATATTCATTGATAATGTAGCAGCTCTATGAGGTTGCGCGGTATCATCCATGAACACGAAATATGGCAACATCACCCCGAAAATGCCTCACATAGTGAACAAGGAACTCGCATCCATATCTCCAACCTTTTAAAGTTCCAGCATTTTAGACATGTAGCTGTGTGCGCCCGTTGAACATAATGCCACCCCAGTTAAATACACCACCACCTCTGTAGTGGTACATTTCTCGGATGTTTGTGGGGGCATAAAGGGTTTCAGGTAAAAAAAAGATCAAAGATTTATCTCTAAATGAACACGACGATCAGAACACGATGGCTGTCACATTCGGGACTGAACGCAGATTTGCCGAAGAAAAAGGAGTTGGCAAATTGATTTTCGTCCCAGTCTCGATGTTGTCTGCACCGCAAGATTCTGGCATTTCTTGGTGATGGAGTGAGTGGGATGCAAAGTTCAGGTCTTCTAGTGTTTAGTCCTTGAGCCGTTTCTATACTGTTTGCCTTGAAACAACTGGTCCACCAGCCTTAGGCAACTTCAAAGAGAGCGCTCTTGCTAACATCGACGTTTCACGCCTAGCTGTTAATGCCACATTCCTGTCATTCGGAGCCATGAAATCCGTAGGCGACCTGCCACAAGTGGACGATTAACATTTCCGGTGTCCTAATACCAAAAGTCTAGATACAATGGACTGATTCACGCCAGCGGGTCTGGCAACATTATTCTGCATTTGGCGGAATTTCAACATTCCAATAATCCGACCACGGGTAAATATATCCATTTGCCATCTTTCTAACATACTGTTTTAATTACAAAAAAAAATGCTACTAGCAGGGCATGATGACGACAAGAAATGCATTTTTGCAGTTCTTTCTCAGCTTCACAAAAGTGCTGTTTCGTTTTTTTATGACAATTATGGTTCGTTACATGGTATTACGTCATTATTTTTAAATTTGCATGTTTTCACGTCTTCTGTATATTACTTTATTAACCATCTGCCCACTTTCGTTTGTTCTAAAACGTCTGTTCTTTTGACTATGCATAACTTTTGAGTGCTTCAAAAAGCTGTGCGATAATCCAATACAACCCCTCCTGTACCCAAGTCCTTCATGCAGAACGCAAGTTATGTTATCTTCCTCTACGGAAGTGCATTCAAAATCCCCTTCTGTATATTATGTTATTACATGATATGCATAGCTTACACTGTCGTAAAATCGACACCGTCCCAGTGGCCGAGTGCGTACCTCAACCATTCTTCTGAGAAGAGTCCAGGATCGTTTTCCAAGTAAAGGACCATTTGTCCTAGGCGGGAACCTGTTTGTGTTCCGGATGAGGGATCACTTTTCCGAGGTGGAACGGTTCGTGTCCCGGATGAGACTGTTTTACGGCGCTCGCCGTAAGACAGGCTCATCACGTAACATATTTTTTTCGAGATTTTAATCACGTAATATTTTTTCGAGCTTAATAAAGGCCGTGGGCATTTCGTGGTGGGCCTATCTTACGGCGCTGAATCTCTCTCTCTCTCTCTCTCTCTCTCTCTCTCTCTCTCTCTCTCTCTCTCTCTCTCTTTCTCTCTCTCTCTCTCTCTTCCCTACGACCAGTTGCGCTAAATTATAGACGAGCGAATGATTATAGCCCTAAGAGTAGCCCACGGTTCACATCAGACTAGAAAAAAAAAACCATTACGTTGATTTCCAACTAAACATCTCTGTCTTTATCTGCTACTGCACTGAGAAGTAAATTTTATCTAACACACTGACGAATACACTTTTGCATAAAGACACTAAGTGCCAATCAAATCATTTATTGTGCTTTTGCTATTATGTATTGTGACGTATATTCTAGATTAACTTATCTTTTTTTGGTTTCTTTCCCTATGTAAATCTTGAGTTTATTCTCAGCATTCTTCACGCTTAACGAAATATCTTTTCTCTCAAACGAATACGTTTGGCAACAATTGAGGTTGAATGCACGTGACGTATGCCTGATCTTGATAAGAGCAAGAGATAAAAACGACGGCTGATCTATTACTTGAGAGCGTTGTAAGAGAGCGATTATTACAAGCGTTGGGTTGTAAACTGATTATTGATAGGAGTGTTGTGATAATGTGTGGTGTGTGGAGCGTTTACTGCAGTATGCCATATTACGATGTGTTTTTTACAGCCTGAATAAAGCTTTTCCGTAAGTTGACTTCTGTTGTTTCGTTTGGCCGTTAAGGTTTTCTTTCATTTAGGAACTATTTCTTAGTATATTGATGTGTTAAAACAGCGTAGAAGTCGAAAAGACTTTTACGCTACATTGGCGCCCGAATTTACTCGAACAGATTCATAAAAGTCACGGAAAATGGCTAATTTAACGGATCCTATCGTCTCTTTTATGACTGCTATAGAAATGATGAGGCTCATAATTCTACAGCAGACAATTTACGTACTCAGCGTTATAGAGTTCCTAATAACTCACCAAGCGCTTTATACCAGGCCTGCGGTTCTGACTTACCAGACAGCGAATACGCGAGGTACGAAGCTTATGTTCCGCGTACTTTGACCCCAGTGCCTCAACAAATATTTACCCCCCTCCCCGTGAGAAGGAGCAAAATTATTGCTCATTACGTACCCCATGCGAGTTTTATTCTATTCAGGGGGAACGGCGGTTTGCTTAGGTTTCTGGAGGACCTTGACGATCATTTTGACCTTTATAATGTTCCTGAAGGCTGTCAGATACCTATTACTGGCACATGTTTGCAAGACACGGCAAAGGTGTGGTACAGACAGTGGCGTCGAATGAACCCAGAGGGCTCTTATCAGCTATTTCGAGCTGACGTTTTGGATCTCTTTCCTTTTGGCACCAATAAGGCCGGCCTTGTACAACAACTGTTTTCCAGGCTATAGCGAGCGTCAGATAGCCCGGTCTCGTTCGCCCTGGAAACAGTTCGACTTTGCAAATTATGGGATCCCGCTGCAGTCGAGTCTGATATTTGTGACACGTTGCTACAGCAGCTGGATCCCTTCCTGCAGGATTATCTGGAAGTTCGACGTCCTGTCTCCATTCATGAGTGCCTAAAACTCGTTCGAGTCTATGAAGAACGCCCCAGCAAAGGACAATCTTCACAGGTTCAAGAGTACCGCCAACCTACGCAGTACCATGAACCTCATATTCAAAACAATAGATACCAGCAGCCAATACAGAACATTCATCAAGGACAACTTTTCCATCAGCCTAGAAACGCCTATCAGCAGTCTAGATACGTGCCGCCGCATCGTCGGGCACCAGAGTTGCGACATCCTGGTCATTATGGGAATCGGGATACCCATGTTTCTCGTCCCCGGGATAATTACTACCCGGTTGACAAGACATATCTAAATCACCGTGCTGGGGGCAAGGCAAGCCTGATGGTAATGCTGCCTCTCCTGCACGTTACTACAATTCAGCATGTTCTGGTGGTTCGCCACATTTCCAAAATCAATCACGATATTCTCATCAGTTTCACGACAATTTAAACTTCAACAGGAGGTAGATGGGTCGAGTCTACCTCCTCGTTTTTCTGAAGACCTCAAATCTCTCTTGTTAACTATTCAAGCTCCGCTTTTGCCTGATATTATTGTGACCTTGGACAAAGTGGTCGTGCCGACTAAAATTGATTCTGGATCTGACATCTCGGCATTAAATTTTGATTTCTGTGATGCTACCTTTCCAAATGCTTGTATCAAGCCCTCCCAGCAATGTCTGCGAGGTGCCAACAATAATGTTTTTGCAATCTCTGGATCAATTAATTTACCTGTGAAGATTGGCAAAGCTCAAGTTTCTTATACTTTCTTTTTAATCCAAGAGTTACCCGTTGATTGCTTTCTCGGGTTGGATTTCATTAAAATGTTTAAGCTCACACTTGATTTCGAACATGGCCTAATCTTAATGACTGATATTAGTCCTCCCACCCCAGAAGAGCCAATTGATTGATTTTTCTGCAGTTCTTGCAAGTGACAGATTATTGCCTGAACATAAAAGCGAACTTGGTCAGGTTTTACACAGCAGACCAGGGTTATTCTCCGATAAACCAGGGTTTACACAGGTGGTGTATCATACCATTGATACGGAAGGAGCTAAACCCATTGCATGTAAACCTTATCCATGTCCGAACCAGAAAAAAGCTGAGTTCGAAAAACAAATTCAGGACATGCTCCATTCGGGGATAATTAAAGAATCACTTAGTCCTTGGGCAGCACCTGCTTTTCTTGTTCCAAAAAAAAAAAAAACAATCTGGAGAGTATCGCTTCGTGATTGATTATCGTAAACTCAATGCGGTAACCAAAGCTATCAATTACCCATTGCCTATAATTAGCGATATTCTCCAGGACTTATCGTCATCAAACTGGCTATCAACTTTGGATTTAGCTAGTGGCTATTGGCAGGTGGCTGTCAACCCAGATTCTGCAGAAAAAACTGGATTCATTACCCCTTTTGGAGCATATGAGTTCCTACAAATGCCCTTTGGTTTGGCATATGCTCCAGCAACGTTTCAGTGCTTAATGGACTCAGTCTTACTTCCTGTGCTCGGACCTAATGTCCATGTCTATCTGGATGATACTATCGTCTCTTCTGAGACTTTTGAACAGCATCTGTCTCTGTTGGACCAAGTTTTTGAACTGCTACATAATGCAGGTTTGACTTTAAAGCCTAGCAAATGTCAAATTGACCGGGACGAACTAGTATATCTCGGACTGAAAATTACATCTAAAGGTCTTCTAACTGACGACTCAAAGGTCAAGCCAATTTCAGACTTTCCGAGGCCTAAGTCGGCGAAAGTATTGTCGCGATTTTTCAGCACGACCGGGTGGTACCAACAGTTCGTTCCGGGGTACGCTACTCTATGCGAACCTTTATTTGCCTTGAAATGAAAATATAAACCCTTTGTTTGGTCCCCGGAGGGAGAGACTGCCTTCAATGCTCTTAAACATGCCTTGGTTTCGCCACCTGTTGTTAGCCTTTCCTAACCATGCAGAAATATTTCACATTTTTACCGATGCATCAGGTGTTGGTCTAGGAGCTGTTCTATCTCAACGATAGCATCCTATTGCATATGCTTCTCGAATTCTTAATAAAGCAGAACGTAAAACCTTTGGTACTGAGCGAGAATGCTTTGCTATTTTATTTGCTGTCACCAAATTTAAATGCTAGCTCAATCATTTAACTGTCAATGTCATTACGGATCATTCGGCACTACAATATTTAACCACTGCAGAGAATATGTCTCGAAGATTGTTAAAATGGACACTTCGACTTCAGGAATATAATGTTCAAATTCAGTATCGCCCTGGTAAATCAAACCAATTGCCTGACGCACTGTCTCGCTGTCCGGTCAGTTCTAGTGCCCAGGCGGATACTGAACCTCCCTCCCTATTTCTTCATTCGGAAATAACTTTAAGGGAGCAAATAATTTCTGAACTGCCGAATGATCCAGTTTTTTGGGAAATTTATAATTTCTTACTCGCTGGTTCTTCTGCTCCTAGTGAACCTTCTTTAGCGGGTCGTAGTCAAAATTATGAGATCATCGATAGTATTTTGTATTATAAAAAAATTGTGAATTCAAGAGCTGAGTACCGCCCTGCCATACCTCAGTCTCTCTGCATGGCCTTACTATTTAAATTTCATGATATTCCTCTTGCCGGCCATTTAGACATACGAAAAACTCGTACTAAACTTCGAGACGTAGCCTACTGGCCGGGCATGTACAATAGTATACTCGTATACATTCGCTCATGTGAGTACTGTCAAAAGTACAATTATGATAATAATAATTGGCCGGGCATGTACAATCGTATACTCGCATACATTCGCTCATGTGAGTACTGTCAAAAGTACAATTATGATAATAAACGACCGGCCGGTCATCTTATTTGTAGTTCAAATAATTATGTATTTGAAACTATCTTTATAGATTTATTGGGCACTTATCCATTATCAACTAAAACTAAATCTCGTTATATTTTAGTTGTTACAGATAATTTTTCTAAATGGGTGGAAGCATTCCCTATTAAAGCAGCTACGGCTGATGTAATATGTGATGCTTTAATACATAATGTTTTTACTCGATTTGGCTGTTCTCGTACCGTAGTCTTGGACCACGGGGTTCAGTTCATTTCGGAGTTATTTGAGCGAATGTGTGCGAGGCTTCAAATTAAACATAAATTTATAAGTCCATATCACCCTCAAGCCGATCCGGCTGAGCGTGTGAATAGAACATTACTAAAGATGATCTCAACCTTCATTGGCAATAATCATGAGCGTTGGGAAGAACACGTTGAAATGTTTTGTTTCTCCCTTTTCTCATCATTTCATGAATTAACGCGGCTTACGCCCGCTGAACTTTTTCTAGGGCGCAAAATCCGCACCCCTTTTGAGAATTTAACTGGCATTATCGATGAAATCAACCAAAGACCAACAACTGATTCTGTAAAACTACTTGCGCAAAAGGCACGGACTGCTATCAGTTGAGCTCAATTAAGCCAAACTAGGCGCTATAATGCAAAACGGAGGGAACCAGATCTCGCAGTTGGAGATCTGGTCTTATTGGAAACTCATTTCCAATCCTCCTATGCACACACCTTTGTGAAAAAATTTGCACCTTTATATGAAGGCCCTTTTGTATTGGTGGAATTGTACAATAATAATGTCATATTAAAGAAGCCAGATGGCTCCCTACATTCTGCCCATGTGCAGCAATGTAGAAAGTGGGTTATTAGAAGCACTGATGCAATTATTTCCCTAAATCTAGTAGGAATCCTCAGGCAGAGGGTGAGACTTCACAAGTATGTATAGTTGATGATGAAATTATTGACCCCACCCCTGTCCTGTCCGATTCGCTACCTTTGTCTGAGCGGGTCTTTGCTTCCACTCTTAACGATTCACATTCTGACATTATTCCATTCACTCGGGGTGCTGTCATTATTTCAACTCCTACGTCTCCTGCCTTCTCAAAAGACGAGAGTTCTAGTGCTTCCAGTTCCTCTGGATATTCTTGTCGTGTGCAACGTGGTTCTTTTTCATCTGCTTCTCATACTCCAATCGCTCCATTTACTTCACGCATAGTGCCTCCCTTTGGTTTTAAATAAAAAAACTTAAAACGAACAAGAACTGACATTTCATCATCAGGTCGTTCCATCTCTCCTGTACCTAAAAGAGTCGTGCCTCTTGCTGAATCTGAATCATCGGACAATATTGTTGAGGTTCTTCAGTCTCCAAGTAAAACAATCTTTCCTTCTGTTTCTGCTGAGCAGCTGCCTATTTAGGAACATTTGATCAATCTGCAATAGGGCAAAAACGTCCACTTTCGCCATCTGTGCCATTTAAACCTACAAAGCGTCCGCCGCCTGAATTTTCCCCTCCTGTTCCACACTCTTCTAGTGCAACTTCTAGTGTTGGGCTACAATCCCGACATAGAGTCCAGCATTTGCATCCGCCAGGTTTTCATCCTTGGAATCTTCGCTCGGGACAGACGGAGCTTATACCTTCGTCCACCGTTCCTCGTCGTTCACGGAAGCGCCCTTCTAGTTTTATACCGCTTCTTCGATCACCAAAGAAACGACCGGATCTTCACCCTTCTCAGATTCCGGGTTCATCTCCAAGCCAGCCTGGGACTTTCTGGATCCAGCCTGAGACCTCTTCGTTCCAGCCTGAGACCTCTTCGCTCCAGCCTGAGACTTCCTTGCCACAGCCTGATGACCCTGCCTCTTCTAGTCAGCTTGCCTTGTCCGCGGGAATTCCTGACACATCCCGGCGATCCAGTGACTTGCAACCTCAGCCTGCAAAGCGGGAAGCTTCGAGAGTGCCGTTGTCGCCCCGACAACAACATAAGCGTGTCCGCACACGGGTATTCTTTGCAAGCAACAGATACTGTTAAAGTTTTTTTTATTGACCTTCAAGCTCAAAGGAACTTTTTAATATATCGAGCTTTGCTCTGTGAAGATTATAAGAATCCTTCCTTACACTCAAAATGTATCACAGAACTTTCATACCTATAAAGACTATTTATTTGAACTTTTCTGTCCTCAAGAATAAAAATCACAGAACTTTTATCACAAAATGTGAGGACAAACAAATGTCATAGAATTTTGCCTTATAAAGGCTATTTATTTGAACTTTTCTGCACTCAAAGTATCACAGAACTTTTTTCTCAAACTTTGAGGACGAATATACATCATATCTTATCCTCTTATCAGTATGTAATGTTTTTTTTTTATGGTGTGGCGTCACATTAATTTTTTTTTTAGTACTAAAATGTTTGTCAATTCATTTTGTGCATGCTGTCTTTTCGGCATAACATGAAAATCAGTATTGCCTTTGTTGATATTTATAAAGGTTTCACCTCCAGGAAAGGGTTTTCCAGGGTTTTCCCTATCCCATCTCAAAATTCGATGTGCGAATGCATGGGAGTAGTTCGAAGTCGGCCCTGGCCGCCAAGTGCTCAGTTAAAGGTTTTTGTGTTGTTGTTCCATGTCTAACCTTTTTGTGTCCTTGACACGTGTTGAGTTAGTGTTGAATTTTTTTTGCAAGTGCAGTTTTGTTTTCAACTAAATAAATGTACACTATATTACAATGTTGACTATTCAATTAACTTAGTTTGAATGTTTTGTCTACCCTGAGAAGTTATCAGGAGTGGACAAATTAACCACGTTAAAAATTTGGAAGTTTTTTTTTCTGCCATACGCATTTTTTTTTACTACTATTCTACTTATATGTATATTGATGAGTGTTCTCCACACCTATTGTGACAAAGTATTTATCACGACGTATAAAATGAAGATTTGATATCGTACAGAAAGTTTTCTATGAATGTTTATTGAACTATTGATGTCTACAGACTATATGTAATGAGAAGTCAGTTACAGCAACGGACCAACAAATCTCGTCATCCATGTTGTAAGTTCTTATCTGAAAGGTTGAATGAATGATTAGATTGTTTGAAAGGATACCTCTACAAAATTGATAGGTTTTTGGCAAAAAAAAAAAAAAAAAAAAGAAAAAAAATTACGAGGGAGATGATGTGACGTATATTCTAGATTAACTTTCCTTTTTTGGTTTCTTTCCCTATGTAAATCTTGAGTTTATTCTCAGTATTCTTCACGCTTAACGAAATATCTTTTCTCTCAAACGAATACGTTTTACGACTGATCTATTACTTGAGAGCGTTGTAAGAGAGCAATTATTACGAGCGTTGGGTTGTAAACTGATTATTGATAGGAGTGTTGTGATAATGTGTGGTGTGTGGAGCGTTTACTGCAGTATGCCATATTACGATGTGTTTTCTACAACCAGAATAAAGCTTTTCCGTAAGTTGACTTCTATTGTTTCGTCTGGCCGTTAAGGTTTTCTTTCATTTAGGAACTATTTCTTAGTATATTGATGTGTTAAAACAGCGTAGAAGTCGAAAAGACTTTTACGCTACAGTATGGTCACAAATGCAAATTTACCATCGTAAGCACATTTTATCAATGCACAATGATGCTCAACAGCATATCCTTTTTACTAAACTGCAGAGATTTAAATGTCATCCCACGGAATCTGCGAATTTTTAATACTCCATTTACCAGAAGAGACGCCAGGATCATAAGAACCGCCGAAAGGAAGAGACTGCTTCAACACATCAGAAGTAAGCGTAGTAGTATTGACTTATTTAATAAGAAATGCTATACCTCTTACTCGTTCCTAGCTGATTCCTCACACTCAATCATTTTGGACCGTTCATTATTCGTAATCACAGCAATAATCGACAATGAAATGATGGTTTTATTTAACACCCATGTGAAAAAAGTGAAATTGTTGGTGGATTCTGAAGTTCGTAGTAGAACTCATAAGCTGTTCGGATTTAAAAAAGACATCCTATCTGCCTTTTTGAACAAGGATCATTACATGGATCATCTGATGCTGGTAATGGATTGGATTTGCATGAACTGGACCATGACAGCTATAACTCTGATTCACATAATGGAGTTAGAAATCTTAGTGATAAGGTTCTGAATCCCATTCAACTAAGAGCCTTACAACGAGGTTACAAGTTCGCTTATCCTTAGGGTAAGCAAACTTGTACATAAAGGGTCTTATTTAAAAACTTTTAAAAACCAACGTAAAGTGGACTTATTTAAAACTGGTCCGCAAATTGGGCAAATTCTACATTCACTTCCAATTGAAGATAGGAACTTCGCAAGAATGAAAATTGAATGGTCTCTTAATAAAAATAATACAAGACGGTGCAAAACCACCGAAGATTGCCAGCTCCATGAAGAAATGCAACAACTCATTGAACTGAAAAAGGACCCACATATTGCCATTCTTTTATCTGATAAAACTAGTCAAGTTGTGATTTTAAATCAAAGTGATTTTGTTCAACAAATGCTCAATGCCATTTCTAGTATTCCTCATGTAATTGTGGAACGAGACACCACCAGGGCTACTGTTAGTGCTTTAAGCCGCCTTAAGACATCTTCAGCTCCTCCGGATTCCTTTTCAAAAGCCTTCAATCCACCCCCGGCTGCCATGTACCTGATTTATTTGGTAGATTAAAACTACATAAGGAAGGGTACCCTATTCGCCCTCTTGTGTCAGGCTACTGCCCCCACCCGACCTTTGGGAAAAGCCTTGGCAAGTTATCTCACCAAATTTACCGTGAATTCTTCCTACTCAATAAAGAGTACTACACAAGCTATTGATAAGTTAAAGTTAATTCAGCCGCTACCAACTTCTTATTTTTTGGCGTCCCTAGATGTAGTTTTGTTATACACGAATGTACCTATGGAAGCTACATTTCTGTTAATTCAGGCTTTACTCGTTGATTCTAACATTTCTGCTAATGATATTTCTTTCATAATAAATGCTCTTCATCTAAATAAAAGGCGTTCATTTTTCAAATTTCAGAACATTTTTTTTATCAACAAACCGATGGGGCAGCCATAGGTTCACCTTTATCTGCAGTCTTAGCAGAAATTCTTCTTCAGCACATTGAAAATAAAGTCATACCAGAATTCCCACAAAAACCTAGTTTCTTTATCCATTACGTTGACGACATCTTGGTAATTTGGCCATATACCATAGATCAGTTACATCAGCTTGTCAACACTATGTCTTCTCAATACCCCTCCATCAAACTCACTCACGATAGAACTTGAACATAATTTTGTTTTACCTTTTCTAGATTTTCAAATTACTCGTAATCCTTGCAACAATTCCCTGTCTTTTGCCGTTTATTGAAACCCACTTCCACACCCACTCAAATTCCGTTCAATTCTGCCCACACTTTTCAGCATAAAATTTCTGCTCTGCACTTCCTATTTAGAAGAGCATATTCACATTCATCTAGCCGTTTTGCCAGAGCTCAAGAACTACAATGGATATCTTCTTTTGCTAAAAACCATGGTTATCCGGGTGACGTTGTTAAAGGGGTGCACAATAAAGTACGGTTTGCTATGTCAACTGCTTTAATTAGTGAACAAGTGCCTAAAAAGTATGTTGGATCTGTTGATTTCAATCCACATATTGTAAACCTTCTCACCAACATATGTTCTCGTCATAAAATACAATTTGGAATACGATCATGCAATCTACACTATCTACCAAGAAGTAATTGGACACCTGTGATAGCAAAGGAAAACGAAGTTTATTCACCTTCAATAGTTGGTGGAGCTTCCACGAGCGGCGATTACAGCTGCGACCCTCCGGGGCATACTCTCAACCAGGCGTTGTACGACGGCTAGCGGTATTTTCTTCCACTCGGCTTAGAGAAGACAGGTCAGTTCCTTCACCGATTTCGGACGGTGGGGGCACCCCTCAAGTCGACGCTACAACTCGTCCAAGAGGTGCTCGATAGGGTTAAGGTCCGGGCTCTGCGCAGTCCTGTCCTTTCGATTAACCCCATTGTCACCATACCAAGCCATGGTGGACCTCGCAACATGACAGGTGGCATTGTCATCCTGAAAGTAACATGGGTGCACCTCGTAAAACTGCCACAAGGTAGGAAGCGCATGATCATCCAAAATGATACAGTAAGTCTCGGCGTTGAGTCTACAAGGAATTGCGCCCAAGGGTCCCGTGCCATACCAGGAGAAACACCTACATAGTATAATTCCACTGCTGCCGAACTTCATAGTTGGCACAATACATTCCGGCAGGAGGCGTTCTCCAGGCAGACGCCAAACCCAGACCCTGCCATCCGAACGGTAGAGGATGAACCCTGATTCGTCGATCCAGAGAACCTGTTTCCACTGTTCAACGGTCCACTGCCGACGCTCTTTGCACCACATTAGCCGAGCAGCGCTATTGGACTTGGTGATCAAAGGCTTGTGGGCGGCAGCACGTCCATGATAACCGATCAGATGGGCTTCTTTACGGATGGTATTCATCAAAAGAGCACTCCCGGATGCTTGTTGAAACTCCTCGAGAATGTGGCCCATCGATTTGGTGCGGTTCTTTTGAATTTCTCTGGCCAGCACCCGTCGGTCTCTAACTGCCAGTTTTGTGGGTTTGGCGGGTCGGGGCACATTCCGACAGTCACCTCTCATCTTCCACTTGCCAATCACGTAGGCTAATGTCGATTTTGGGTACTTCTACTCTCTGGATATGTCACGTATGGATCGGTAATACCCAACGATTACACCTTTCTCGAAATCAGAGAGCTCTGAACTGCGTGGCATCTTGCATGCGACTGGTTGCGTTGTTGTTTCCCACACGATATTTAACGGCGGCGGCCGTGATGTGTATCAGGACCGCAAATATCGTCGACTGCAGGGGCCTCCAATTACTTGTTGGTAGATAGTTTATATTCCATTATCCGCAACGATCGTGACAAAATTAACAAGGGGAAAAAATGGGTTGTGTATGTTATTCCTATGCTGGACACTACGTTTGGTGAACAAAATATTCATTATGTGGGTTCAACCAAAAGAAATTTGGATTTGAGATTAAATGAACACATATATAATTTAAAAATTAATCACCAAAGCACCTGTTTCGCAAAAACTGTAAGTGCTGGAAATTCCATCCCAGACTGGGACAACGCTAATATCATAAACACACCTAGCTCTGTTTATTCCTTGTTATTAGCTTCTATATTTAGGCTTATAATACACGTTGCTGTAATGACTATTATCCTTGTGTTTTATCTGAACCTTGGAGCAATCTGATTAGGGAGAACAGCACAATAACTATTGTTTCTGTTGAGTAATTTTCGTTGGCTAAATATGCTTTTTCGACTGTTTTGTTATCTGGTATATCATGTTACACTGACATTACCTTTCCCATGATGCATCTGCTCCACGTATTTAAGACCAGCATGTAACCACATGACACCGAAAGTGCTCATGTTTTTTAACCTGTACATAGATTTCGTTTTTTAGCTGAATAAATATCATCGTGCAACAAGACGGATTTCTTTTAATACTAATTTCAAAACTTGCTCACTAATCTGATGAACAGCAATAAACTGATGATTCATTGATCCATCATTAAGGAGATAGGTTTGCTGAATAAGAGAGAAATGGTGTCGAAGAACCAAATACTCAGTATGAAAATGTTTATGACAATTGCCATTTCCAAATCTCTACATTTCTATTTATCCTCTTAGTAACTTTAGTAATTATTGTAGCAGTTAGCACGGGCACAACAATGAAGTTCATATTTGAATGGGACACTCATTTTTTAAAACTTTAAAGCTTATTAACAGAAAATGAACTGTGGTGCCACAAGGAAAATAATTTTACGGATTGGACACTGCTGTCCCACATACGGAAACGTTTCCATTAAACGACATCCACTTATTTGCTAACCGGTGGTTGAGCGTTTGGTTTCCGAGTAATCGTCATCGTTGGATTCGGGTCTGAGTCTCAATGAGGCATGGGTGGTAACTTGGGGCGCCCTCCCTTGAAACCAGTATTTCCAAATTATTTCGAAATAGGCCTAAAGCCCTTACCGCTGCCTTTTGTGGTCATTAATCCGATACCAAATTAAAAAAAACTAATAATACGAACACCATTTTATTTATTAATATACTTGTACAACTAGAACAATTTCCGGTTACAGGTGTACTACAACTACGATATTAAAATTGGAAGCTTTCGCTGCCACGGGCAGCTAAGCTTGCAATTGAGCGAAGAGGAAGATTCTTGGGGTCAATCCCTTATGTCCCGAGCGTAGCTTATACAATAAAGAACGCCCTTAAAAAGCATAAACTCGACGTTGCACTTAGAACCCCGAAACCTCTGGCCGTTCTGCTATCAACAATATGGGACAAAATTGAGCTGGCCAAATCAAGCGAGAGTATATGGGATTCCCTTGGAGTTCCCAGACGCTTTCAGGGAACTATATATAGGAATGACGAAACGGTCTTTCAGGGTCACATCACTTTTAGAGCCGCGGATGGCTTAGTGGTTAGTGTTTCAGATTATCGATGCTGGGTCCCCAGGTTCTAGCCTGGGCTGATCTTTCAGAGATGGTGTGATTTACTAACAATCGCTGAATATCCGCCGTGCATCGGACGAGCACGTTAAGTGACGGCCCCCAGGCTGGACCCACTGGTTAAATGGGTATCCTTTCCTATGTCCTCCCTGAAATTCTCTCACCCATCTATGTGCAATATCGTACTTGTACGGTGGCGCCATCTACTGTACTCTAATCTCACTACAAACTGTTCTGTCAAAAGTCGCTAGACTTACTCTCATTCCTTCCGTTTCTGCGTCCTGCCCAAAAGGCGATCTCGCTGTAGGTGGCTGGGACCTAAACTCTACTCCCTGTGGACGGAAGTCCTACATGAAAATGACAATGCTATGCCTCACAATTACAGTCTTTCAGGGTCCGCTTGCTGGTGCACCAGAGAAACGTTAAAAACAAGAAGTTAACCACAGCTCTCGCCAGAGACGCTACGTCCAAACGGGCCACTCCTCTTTGAAGCAGCATACGGAAGTAGCTCCCTACGATAGCCCGAGAGCTACAGCCGTCAGGGAGTCGATTGAAATTCTAACGTGCGACGATACCTCAAACACGGACGTTACCGCGAACATCTCCGCTATCTGGTACAAAAACGGTAACACCAAGCAAAAACACTAGCAGGGCGAGCCATGATAAAATTCTGGTTTGTGCGGATTTCGAACGTTAAATGTTGCAGATTTGTTTTTTAAATTTCGAATTATTTTTTAGATTCTGTTGTTTATGTTCCACAGCTGAAGAAGCTACCTGTGGGAGCAAAAGCTTGCAATTTTAATGTCGTAGTTGTATGTACTCCTGTAATCGGAAATTGCACTTGTTGTGCAAGTATATGAATAAATAAATTATTGAGGGTGTATCTGAACCCCTGTGCATCTCAACGTAATAAGAACACCTACCTGTTGATACCTTTTTCGGTTTTAAGAAAAATTTTCTAAGTTAAACACTTCACTTTAGGTAGGGTACGCTTCTGATATGAGCCGTTAAATCTGTTTTTCAATACACTCTACTGAAAAGCAGTGACTAGTGAATCTCGTAAGTTAGTTAACTTTTATTTTTTTTTTCATTTTAGCTCTGCTGTTTCTCCTAGGTGACTCATTATAATCACCTTTTCCATTGATGGACTGTACTACTACTCCAGCGCAGTTTTATATTTGTATATATAATCAATCATACTTGAGAATATAGGATACATTTTTTGAAGTGTGACTGGTCATCAATAAATATACTCAATTTCACATGTGCATGATGTTTCAGACATTACAGCTTCTATGAATGCGTCATTTCACAAACACAGTTACTGAGTATAATGGCTAAACAACGTACCTTAGAGAGTATTGCCTCCATTTTACCGATGTAAAGACAAATGTTTAGTTTAGCAGACACCATACATTGCCATGGTATTAATCGTCTAATGATCCCCGTTTGATTAAATATACTAGGAAAATAATAAAATATCGCATAATTCCTACAGTGCTTTCAAATATTACGTCCTCTCCTCTTCAACAATATTGTCTTCTATTGGCTAGGGAATAGTTTTCACGTGGGCGCGACACAATCGCCGAAGTTCGTGGTTCTTAATCGATACTTCAGAACTGAAATCCCGTCTTTCCAAAGCGCATATTGAAGCTAAAGTTGCGATGCATTCTCTCTGTTTCTCTGATCAATTCAACGCATCCTGTCTTTCTCGTGCATAAATGTCGTTATTTACTGCGTGAAACGCATTTTCTGTCTTCGATTGAATCTCAGCCAATTTTAATAGAGCTGTTACTTCGTTTTTATTTTGTTCAGTGATTGCTAAAGAGAAAAATATGTATTGGTCACATATAAAAGTACATACGTTATTTGAAAAATAATCTTTTTTATCAGACACACTCAAACATGACCTAGATTGTCCTTATATTTGAAAGTTGTTTCGCTGAAAGGCTCAAATGAGTGCTAACATATGTTCCGATATCCCTACAGACTAACTACCCATGCAGTTTTCGTTTTCCTTGTGGCATAATTTTCTTTGCAGGCCGAATAAGTGCATGCGTGTGTCTCTCAGTATCGTCTTTGTATTCAGCGTCGAAATCTTTATCGTGTATTCGAAAATTCGCTTCTCTACGAGATTCATTTAAGTTATGCCAAGACTTTTCACAGTTTCCTAAAAACGTACCAGAAAAAGACTCGCCAAAGGGAATTAGATATTGAGATGGCAGACTTGGTGGAAAAAACTTACATTTTTCACTTTTTACGATTACCTTGTTTTTACAATAGAAGCTTTTTTTCTACTTCATGAAAGGTAAACCACCGCATCGTATCCATACAGTCTCCAGATAGATGAAAATACATATTTTATAAAAGCAAGTGTGTATTAGAAAAAGTTTTAGAATTTGACTAGCCACTGTGACGTGCCTGCTCCGCAGGACGCACACGACATAAAGGCAGATAACAGCAAGAACGAACGTCGGAGCCGCGGATGGCTTAGTGGTTAGTGTTTCAGGCTATCGATGCTGGGTCCCCAGGTTCAAGCCTGGGCTGATCTTTCAGAGATGGCGTGATTTACTAAGAATCGCTGAATATCCGCCGTGCATCGGACGAGCACGTAAAGTGACGGCCCCCAGGCTGGACCCACTGGTTAAATGGGTATCCTTTCCTATGTCCTCCCTGAAATTCTCTCACCCATCTATGTGCAATATCGTACTTGTACGGTGGCGCCATCTACTGTACTCTAATCTCACTACAAACTGTTCTGTCAAAAGTCGCTAGACTTGCTCTCATTCCTTCCGTTTCTGTGTCCTGCCCAAAAGGCGATCTCGCTGTAGGTGGCTGGGACCTAAACTCTACTACCTGTGGACGGAAGTCCTACAAGAAAATGACGCTGACCCTACGCAACCAACCACAAAGAACGAACGTCTGCGTAGCTCAGTTGGTAGAGCGACTTGTTCCGGAATTAGTAGACTCGGGTTCGATCCCCGGCGTGGACCAAAAATGAAGGAGAAATTTACTTCTTTATACCACGTACTTCTAATGGCATAAAATTTGTTGACACGTCACTTTTTTGGGGAGGGGAAGAGTTGAGCAGCCCCCGTGAAAAACTCTAAGAGTTATAAGCAGCCGCCCATTCCCAATTTTGGGCAACTTATTTCAGGCAGGGGAGAGAGTCACAAGCGCACCAGCCTGGGCCCATCTCGATCAGCTATCCAAAAATCTACTTCTCTAACAAGTAGATCACCAGATCGACTATAAATTTTGTGGCGTCACATGCTGTTTAAATTAAAAGCTACAAAAATAGACCTGAAAATCAGAGGAAGTAGCTGATGAGGAATATGTAAAGGTTTTTATTCTTTTGTCATAGTGAGTTAACTAACACAGCAGGTCTTTTAGGGGATGGAATTTAACAAAAGACCTTGAGCAACTCAATGAGATATGAGCAGTTGTTCGTTCTTAATTTAGGCCACTGGTTCCAGGGAAGGGATAGAGACAATGCCGTAAGACAAACAAACATAACGTACATGTCTCACCGGGACCCGAACCCAGAACCTTCTCGGAGGAATGATCAGAAGCAAGCGCTTAGGCTACTGTACCACTGGTATGGCATACAGCAGTATGGGTTCCATGTGTTATCTTGCAAGTGAATGTGTGAAACCATATCACACTGTCATGACAGAACTAAGAATTTACTTCCACGGGAAGAGCTCGAAAAGAAGGAAAGTACTGGTGTGCTTTCCTTACACACTGACTGTTTTCTTTTACTGGTGATGTCAATCAAAATGCTAGAAAATTAGAATTTCAGACATTTATTTATGTTGCGTTTCTGGATAGCATAGGTACTTTTAATTTATTCCGTGTTTTAATACTTAATTAACGTTATAATGCTCAGTTTCTCTCGCTATCTGAATTAATAAGGTTAAAGATTAGCCAAGTTCGTCATAGGATACGACTTGATGCAACTCTCACTGTGCAAACGGTTAAAAAGGATCCTAATTTGTACATCGTTGGGAAAGCTACGAACATTTCACTTATTCTTCATTTGCGTAGAAACAACACAATTTCGTGAATAACTTCCCACCGCTTTTTTAGCATGTCTTCTGAAAAAAATCAGTACTATTACTTTGTTTGTTCCCATATATAGAAGTGCAGGTTTTGTATAAAGCATGAAAAACTGAATTTGCCCTGTAACAGGGACTGTTTTTTTTAAATGTACGATTTCTCACAGAATAAATGCAAAAACTGTGCATTCGGGAAGTTTTAGAGCACATATATTTCAAAGTATGCATGTGGAACGACAAGGTTTTATTACTTACGACACTGTTTCTGTTACAAATAAGTCTTATTGAAAATGGCAAAAAATGGAAAAATATTTCATCGCCGTTTATCAGTAATCATCAGTAAGGCTGATCATCACATTTTCTAAGTCTTTAGTACTACTCTAGTCTTATGAGGCAAAACTGTTTTGCGTTGAATTCCTGTATCAACATCTTTCCAGGAATGATGTCCAAACACCCACACACTGTGCAAGAAGACCACAGCCACTATTCGGTTTTTCTGGTTCACCATTATCCAAACAAAACAGTCAGCCAACTGGCAAACTACGACCCTGCCTACACCATTCCCAGTGTGTTTTCGTAACGCAGCCATCCTGAGAATTGCGTTACTGTTGATATGAACTACTTGACCAAGTGTGTTGGAGTCTACGTAATGCTCTGACTTGTGAAGAATTGCCTCCACAATTTTAGTGGCGCATACCAGCTTGACCATGCGGCCGCAGAAAAAAAAATGCTCTGCTTGTCCAAGTGGTTCTCTGCTTGTCCAAACAGATCGCAGATTGTTATTAATACACCAGTTCTGCCGGACCAAGTGGGTGGCAAATGATAATGCTTGATGTGCATGAGTGTTAGGTTTCTGTTGCTTATCTCAACTCACTTCTGTGACTTCTTTCCTCTATCAGTTTCTCTGCCCAACCTTCCTAGATTCTTATTTCTGAAATTTTTGCTTCAGACCTAGGGTCAGATATTTCCTCAATTTTTTAACATGGTTTAGCATTTTTGTGATTAGCTTTGTTCGGCACACATTCGAAAGTTCAAATCCCTGATAAAAAGTGCAAGTTTGGAAATCCTAGTTTCTTGTCCTTTTCGTTTACAGGTAAGGAGATCTTCTCGAATACAATAAATTTTCTGTGTGCATTAAACCAAAGAAATGTCATGAAAAATGTTAACCTACGAGACAACGCAAAATTTCATATTTTGTATGAGATTATTTCTGAATTATTCGGTTATAAAATTTCAAACTTCACCAAAGAGGAGGCGGGAGTATCCGAGGAAGTGAAAACAAGTTCACGTTCTGTTAAATTTCCTTAAGACGACATTATTTATCAATGCTGTCATGAGTTACAAATTCTTTGCCTCTTCTCTCCAAACGAAAATGGAAACTTTGGGAAAATACCAAACCTTTAATATATCAAAAACTCTAAAAATTGCGTTTGGCAAAATACACGTGAACGATGGGCTGAAACTGAGATTTTCGGCTGCTTGCTCAGCTAACAACGAATATTTATCTCTTTTTAAATTAAGCGAAAAGGGAAACTATTAATCACACGAGGCAAAAGAAGCCCCGGGGAGCGATATTTGCAATGAGTTTGTGAATTGTTACATTTCATGTGTGGAGTGAGATTTAAATTAAAGTGAAAATAAAAAGAAACCACTTTTTAACAATACAAAAGATGTTTGCTTGCGGGAAAAGATGCCTGCTTGGGGGAAAAGATGTTTGATTGTGGTTTTATTTATACTGTAGAAAAAATAACGTAATTTTTAAATAATTTATTTCTTGAATACAGCGCAGAGTAAATATGAAATGACTTCTTAAATGTAGGAATGGTTAAAGATTACAGCCGTTGAAAAGCTTGAGGAACCGAAAATAGGATCATAAAATCAGAATACAGCGCAAAATTTTGATGTTAGCCAGAGGGAAAATGTGATTCCTCTTTATTTTATGACACTCCACACACTATTGCGCTGAGGTTGCAAGGAAGGGAGAAAGCCGACAAGAAAGGTCACTTTATGACAAGAAGACAAGAAGGAAGGATCTGACAAAATGTATATTAAAATGAATGTGAAAACAATATTAATGATGATGTTCTAGCAAACACCAATTAAGAAGTGTATTAGAAACATAACTGGTTAATGCTAAAAAAATAATCCATCAAAAATAAGATTAGAAAGGGATCAGATTGTTCGAAAGAACCTCAAAGTAGAATGTACAATAAATCCTCGAACTGTAGTATGTCAAAGAACTAGAAACGTTAAAAAAGTAAAATAATTAAAGAACAAGAAGAAAGAAAATATTCTAAATAAAAGAACACAAAGAATAGAGCATAAAGATCTATTAATTTGGGAATACCGGTAAAAAGTAAGCATTTTTGTCCAAAAACGAAGTGCAATTGCTTATAGTGTTTACGAGAAGACACATTCAAAGTACTGCAACTTACAAATTACTTCAATTATTTTTTGGGACTTGCTGAGAATTAGGCGCACTGTCTCGGAAGATTAACGAAACAATTATTTCTAATAATTTAAAATATAGCATGCGAGATTATTTTTACAGCAGAAAAGATTTCTATTTCTGGATTTTCCCGATTCACGTATTGTCGTCTTCACAACTGGTTTGTCCACATTAATGATTTCAAAGAAATGCTCCTGTGTTGTCTTTCTTTCTTTTTATTCCTGTATGACCAAATTTAGGGACACTCACCACAAATTGCTGAATATCGTTTAATTTTTAAAGTTCCTCTTTCACCCGGGTCGCATTAAGAATCATGCACATTATAAAATCAGGGTATAGAACCTCACTTAATTTATGACACACAGACATGAAGTGCGCGTGTTAAACGTAATTTTTGGTTCTGATGACAATGAAAACATAGGCTGGAACCACCCAGAATGCTCTGTTAAATAAAAGTTACTACGTAATACAAAGGTATTTACGTCTTTTAACATACGCGGTATTTGGAGGTGTGCTTGTGCTTTTGCTTTGTCTTAAAACATGGGGTTTCCTCTTTAAAAAGCCAGACTGGAAAAATTGCCTTCGCTCCAGTTCAAGGTGTTTTGTTCTGCCTGTTGCAATGTTCAAGGTGTATTGTTTTGCCTGTTGCCATGTTCAAGGTGTTTTGTTTTGCCTGTTGCAATGTTCAACGTGTTTTGTTTTGCCTGTTGCAATGTTCAAGGTGTTTTGCTCTGCTTGTTGCAATGTTCAAGGTGTTTTGTTTTGCCTGTTGCAATGTTCAAGGTGTTTTGTTTTGCCTGTTGCAATGTTCAAGGTGTTTTGTTTTGCCTGTTGCAATGTTCAAGGTGTTTTATTCTGCTTGTTGCAATGTTCAAGGTGCTTTGTTTTGCCTTTTGCAATGTTCAAGGTGTTTTGTTTTGCCTGTTGCAATGTTCAAGGTGATTTGTTTTGCCTGTTGCAATGTTCAAGGTGTTTTGTTTTGCCTATTGCAATGTTCAAGGTGTTTTGTTTTGCCTGTTGCAGTGTTCAAGGTGTGTTGTTTTGCCTGTTGCAATGTTCAAGGTGTTTTGTTTAGCCTGCTGCAATGTTCAAGGTGTTTTGTTCTGCTTGTTGCAATGTTCAAGGCGTTTGTTTTGCCCTTTGCAATGTTCAAGGTGTTTTGTTTTGCCTGTTGCAATGTTCAAGGTGTTTTGTTTTGCCTGTTGCAATGTTCAAGGTGTTTTATTTTACCTGTTGCAATGTTCAAGGTGTTTTTTTGTGCTTGTTGGAATGTTCAAGGTGTTTTGTTTTGCCTGTTGCAATGTTCAAGGAGTTTGGTTTTGCCTTTTGCAATGTTCAAGGTGTTTTGTTTTGCCTGTTGCAATGTTCAAGGTGTTTGGTTTTGCCTGTTGCAATGTTCAAGGTGATTTGTTTTGCCTGTTGCAATGTTCAAGGTGTTTTGTTTTGCCTATTGCAATGTTCAAGGTGTTTTGTTTTGCTTGTTGGAATGTTCAAGGTGTTTTGTTTTGCCTGTTGCAATGTTCAAGGTGTTTTGTTTTGCCTGTTGCAATGTTCAAGGTGTTTTGTTTTGCCTGTTGCAATGTTCAAGACGTTTGTTTTGCCCTTTGCAATGTTCAAGGTGTTTTGTTTTGCCTGTTGCAATGTTCAAGGTGTTTTGTTTTGCCTGTTGCAATGTTCAAGGTGTTTTATTTTACCTGTTGCAATGTTCAAGGTGTTTTTTTGTGCTTGTTGGAATGTTCAAGGTGTTTTGTTTTGCCTGTTGCAATGTTCAAGGAGTTTGGTTTTGCCTTTTGCAATGTTCAAGGTGTTTTGTTTTGCCTGTTGCAATGTTCAAGGTGTTTTATTCTGCTTGTTGCAATGTTCAAGGTGCTTTGTTTTGCCTTTTGCAATGTTCAAGGTGTTTTGTTTTGCCTGTTGCAATGTTCAAGGTGATTTGTTTTGCCTGTTGCAATGTTCAAGGTGTTTTGTTTTGCCTATTGCAATGTTCAAGGTGTTTTGTTTTGCCTGTTGCAGTGTTCAAGGTGTGTTGTTTTGCCTGTTGCAATGTTCAAGGTGTTTTGTTTAGCCTGCTGCAATGTTCAAGGTGTTTTGTTCTGCTTGTTGCAATGTTCAAGGTGTTTTGTTTTGCCTGTCAGTTTGACGGCGAAGCGCAATGTTTCAGATTGCGAAAGTCGACTGAATTATTTTGTCGTATTTGGTAGCAAAATATGATAATCATTGTAGTAATATTTTTCATTTTTTTTTTCAAGTTTTGTGATTACCTATTAAATGAGAATTCACATTTGTTATGGTGTCGGCATTTCTGAAAGTTATAGAAGTTTACATTTTTACAACGAATTTTAAAAAATGCAAGTAACTGAGGTATTGTACTTTCTTACTGTTATGAATACGGAAAGTAGCACTTAGGTGAATATATTAGATTAATTTAAATTTATCTCACCGGTCACTGTAACGAAAGATGAAATTACAAGTCATTAGGTTACGTGAGAAATTATACAAAAATACATTCATTCATATATCGCAAAAATTTAATGTAGATCCTGGTGTGATATGAAATGTAAAATTATTATTAAGTTTGTGTCTTTCCACAAATTTCTCACATAAATTGTCATTTCTTTTAAGAATTGCGTGGAACTGCTATTCTTAAAAAATGAACATAGTTTTACATCTTTACATTGAATTAAAGATATATCACTGCTGTCAAGGAAAAGAAATTAAAAACATTTCTTAAGCAAAACAAATCCTTCCACTAAAGCGCGAATTCCCGAATAGTTGTACGATGGACTTTTGGAAAGACAGGGTGAGGAAATACTGTTAGTCTTTGATTTGAACCTCGATACAGTAGAGTCTTGAACTTTCAAATGAGTTGAAGTTGTCGAATACACCGGAATGAATTTCTTTTGCATACTACTTCTGATTATTTTCACCTAAATATAACAAAAAGTTTTCATGTGATTGGGAAACGAATGGAAGCAACTCTGTTGAAAAATGAAAAATGTGCGTTAACCATTTTTGTTAGTATCGAGCTGTGAATGATTGTGTAATATTTATCGCCGCTAATGGAATAAAAGGATGAACCACATAAGCCTTTATATTGTTGCAGATTGTTTTTTCTTCAGTTACTTTTGTGTGTGGTGATAGAAAATGGTAACTCAGGGAGAAAGAAAGAGACATGATTTTTGAGTGAATTTTACTGAAAAAAATATAATCCTAATTAATTTAGATTTACCGTGTGGATAACAGTGAGAGTAAATAACAAAACATACCCGCCCCTCCCCCACTAAAAATCCCCTCGTGTTATTAATATTTCAGAAGTGATTTAATGGAAAATACTGTATTACAGGTCATCCGAATGCAGGAAAGCTAAGGTTACATCTTGTTTTTTGTAAAGTGTACACAATTTAAGACTGCGAGGTCGCGAAAAAGAAACTGATAAAACAACATTTTTCAGAGGTTCAAATTTACAGTTTTCGCTAATAGTGATTTCGGTTGTTACGACCAATTCTGAAGAACGAATCGGATAATTTTTTCAAGATCAAAAGAAAAAAGCAACAAAAGAGGTGATACCGAATTCTAGGGTGTAACGAGCACGGCACACACGCAACGAATTTTTTAAAACAGATTTTAGGAAAACTGGAAACCAACAAAAAACAAAATGCATTGAAAATACAGCGGCAAAATTGTGTATTATTCTCGCTAATTCTTCACGGGAAGACACAATTCTTGCATTGTCCTTTACAATGATTGAAAACATTTGCAAAATATTTTTTTTCAACTACAATTAAAACATTTGCACACGGAAACATAATATGTTCCCTCTAGCTGCAAGAAAGTACGTTGCAAAAATAACAAATTTAACGCAAAATGCATCTCATAGCGGAAGATATCTCAAGAAAAGGTATTTTTCAAATCGAGAGATTCAAAACACAGTAACGAAGAAAACCATAATGTGGGTTCACGCTCTCGGCAAAGAAAACTGCACCTCATTTCAGGTCGAAAATCTGCTCAAAACATCCTGCACAGTAAAGGGTATCTTACTGAAAAAAGGAGTTTTCACATCGGAGCTTTGTAATAAAAAATACTCTTGCAAATTCAAATATAGTCTTTTGCAATCTTGCTGCAGAGCTGTGCATCACGAGAAAGAATTAAATGCCCACCAAATATTCTCAATACAAAAAGCTATGACATGGAAAAAGGATTTTTCAAATTCCACTTTTTCAAGCCTAGATAACAAAAATTAAGCTTAAGCATATACTCCCCAATCGGAAAAACTTTGTTCTGTTTCAAACGGATAATATTCGCAATCCTTTCTATAGTGAATGGCATAGATGGCAAAAACATTTTTTTTCAGTCGGATTTTAAGAAGCAGAGACGCAGTTGTAAAGAGAAATTCCACCAACTAACATAATGACTATGCATGATCAATTCGTAATTACCGTGAAACGTTCGCCGACGTGGCTGGTGTTAGCCAAAATGGTTTCAAATTGGAATTTTAGAAGCAGCGATATCGTGAAAGACAAAATATATGTTTACTTTTCCAAAGAGAAATATTCTGCATTACTTACGGCATGAAATATAAATACATGTAAAATGTTTTTCGTATAGTGAGAGGTATCTTTCCAAATCTTTTTCTTTCAATAGTTTTTCAATGCATAGGTACTGCCAAAAATATGTTTCAAATAGAAGCATGCACTTACGTCCTCTTGCAGGAATATCCCCAAGTAGCACACTGACATTGGCCAACGGTTGGCCCAATAATATTTTTGCGTCGGCAGCGTTGGTCGAAAGTTGCGTTGTTTATCGAAGATTGGCCAACGGATTTTCCAACCACACATGACCATCCATTTATCAACAAATGACCACTTAACGGTTGTCCGATGGTTGTCCGATGGTTGTCCAACAACACATGATCACATTGGAAAACTGTTTGCAACAGTTTTCCAATGTGGGTCCAACCGTTGAACCAACACATATCCAATTGTTGGCCACCGAGTCGCCTCGTCGCTGGGCCGACCGTTGAAAGCCCACAGTTGATCCAACATAATATTGCTACCTGGGTCATGCGTTACAAAATAATTCGAATTATATGCAAGATATTCTTCACTATTAACCCTGTCTATCGCAAAAGAAAGATTTCAAATCAATCTTTTAAAAGTGGAGACATAGAGGAAATATCACTTAGCGGAATAAACTACGTATGTTTTTAAAAAGAAGATCCGATTAAATTTTTTCCCTTTGTGGTGGTGTTTTCCCCAAAACGAATTTTCTTAGTTTTGCTTTTAGAAGCATAAGTAGAGCTCCAAACGTGTTACAAACATTGACGTGCGCTAACTCCACTAAAACATGTACTAGAAAAAAGGTGAATTTAGAGGAAAGTTTGGTTTTGATCTTTATAGAAGAGTCGTGGAGCTGGCGAAATAACAATTTATATAGATGTCAAATCATACTATATTGAAACGGTGAAAGTGTTTATTTAATAAAGTTATATATAACTGTGAAAGTGTTTGTTTATATATATTTCAGTCATAAATTATGTATAACTGTGAAAGTGTCTTTTGACAAATTCACTCTCTGTGTGGAAGTTATTGTGACGTATATCCATTAAGATGTGATGAATCTTTCACATTTGTGCAACATACTTTACGCAGTCTTTTGGATTTCAGTCCAACGGCTTAGTTCCAAAGCAAGCTTGAAGCTAACAAAGAGTGAGTCACTCATAAAAATAAATTTAATATCTGAGCGACATGCTTCATACATTGACAAAAAAAAAAAAAAAGAATCTAGGACACTAGAATAAAACTAGATAATTCTTTACAGAATATGCTGATAAACTTGATTGAAGTTTAATGATCTAAAGTAAGTTTTTTTTTCTCCTTTATTAATCCAGCATTTCAAAATAAGGATGCAGAAGAAAAGCAAACGCATCTCGTCTTTTACGGGATTTTCCTCGAACTACAGCTTGTTAAGAATTTCCGGTACATTTTTTTTAAACAGAAGAATGACACTCTACAATCTACCAAAAATTGTATGGCATTATAGCTGACCCCTCGATGAAGGCTCCTTTATAATTTCAAAGTTTCCTGCTTTTAACTTCGTTGTCCAGCTGGCTGGAAATTCCTGATTCCCAAAAATATCTGACTTTGAAAAATAACCTATACTATGATACATTTAGTTTTAATATGACCAAACTTCAAAGATAATAACAGTAATGTGCAGGAGAAGGCTTTTGTCTTTCGGAGCGGTTAACAGGCTGAGAAAGAGGAAATGAAGGTAAGAATAATAAAGATCAAGAATGAGAAGTCCTGATTTTCAGGAAAACAGGACTATAATTGAAGAGCAAGAACTGGTGAGAAAGTTACCTAACGGTGCGTTGAAATAGATTAAGAAAAATGTAAGTATCTTGTAAAGAGTAATGAGAATATTAGTAACTATATTGTCATGGAGAAGGGTATGGAGGAAAACGCAGTGATAAAGAACTAAACTACCCTGTTTAGTTGCTTATAAGTCACGAAACATTGAACGGCTGAAGGGAGATGATATAATTAGAGACAGAACTTGTATTTGAATCGTTGAAGTTTTAGCCTTTAGCGCCGATGAAAATTGGGGTAACTCATAATAAAAGTTATTTTATAAGGAACAAGATATTCCAGATTATTTAGGTGAGTGACATAAAAAAGGTTTTAAAGCATTTGTTAATGGTATTTTATATTAGCAAATTTTCTTTTCAGAAATAGCGGAGTTCTTATTCAAACGCATATGAATTAAACGATGCAATATGTGTACATATGAGTTAAACGATGCAATATTGTCATCTGGTTACACCGCTGTTTTCTTCAAAAGTCCCCCAGATTACCTCAGAGTTTACACTCGTATATAAAATATATACACACATGGACATAAGCATCATTTATGATTTTCTAATGAACTGGACGATGTCATCTTAGTATCATGAATAGTACATATACGCGTAGTACAGGCTACAGTTCCAAATCGTCACTGGCACCCGAGATTGAAAACGCAGGCCACAGAAATATCATCAGCTTGGTCCATTCGAGTGGCCATTGCAGTGGGGATGTATAATGCTGGTTAGTTATAACATCACCACAACGAGCAATGCTAATGATGTCGTGGGTACGTCAAATCGATGTTCCAAATACAGTGGACTGGTGTTTTCAGCAGCCAATTAGCGCAAGCAGTTTCCATAATATCGCCCACAAATAGGTGCCACAGGACGAGAGTGCTACCACACACGGAGACAGGCAAAAGCAAACACCTCTGTCGTATCTACTGCTGCTCAAAGAAACGTGTCTCCTAGATTGTCTGTCCCGGTCTCTACAAAGGCCATCCGACAGCTTTTAGCAAACATTGGAGTACATGTGAGTATTCAAAGCATCGGTTGGGAACGTCTGCTGTGGTGTCGTAAGTAGAGAGCTTAAGTAGAGAAATTACTCCAAGATGTCTTTCCTGATAAGTCCCTTTCCTATTCCTAAAGACATTACTAACGACGCAGGGACGATCCAGCGTACGTTTTAGTACAGTACAGTCAAAGAACCATCTGCGTTAGGGTGTGCGGTGCCATAAGTTACGACACTCGTAAATTACGGCTTACCTCTCATCCCCAGCATTTCGTGCCTACCCTTCCTGATTGGGATTCCTAATGTAACTTTCCCAGAAGATAATGAATGCTCTGATATAGCTCGTGTCGTCCTAGAGTATTCATGTTTTGTCATCACCTACCATTGGCATCCATATCCCTAGAGTTTTTCCTATTAAGCGCATGTGTCCTGGGGCATCGTTTTCATGAGCACCAGCACATTCACAAACCTAAGTTTCCCAATGGAAAAAAATAAATGGTGTAATGTGTCAAAAGATGCCACAAGGGATCTTCGTGCATGAATACCACGATGCCTTGCTGCGTCAAACACTTATGAACGAAATTCGTATCCCCAAGGATCTCGAAAGCAGCACCGCAGCACCCACTTGCAAGTTTTTCATTGTTATCGTAAATATTGCACATCATACTATTCTGTTGGTTCTAATTTGAACCATCTCCATAAAGTGCATCACGGTGTTTCATCTTTTGTGGCCAAAAGAGTATGTGCACGAAAAAATGCAGTACCTTAATTTTGTTTGATAGGTGCTTTAACTGTGTTCCTCATCTTACACATAATAGAAATTTGTATGCATACATAAAAGTTTTCGCAATAATGTTTTGCCAAAAGTTTCGAAATAGTACTGTAATATTTGTGAACAGCAGAAACTGACTCAAAATATCCCCACGATAGGGAAATTTCAAGACACTTTTAAAAATCAGCTGCAAAGATGTCATGATAATTATTCGCGTTTCTTGAAGAAAAAATGAAAAAAAATCCGGACTGAGCTATGAAATTAATTGTTTCTGATAGAGTGAATGTTATTTATAAATAGAATGAGTGCTAAGTCTATTTTTAAAATTCGCACAAATATTCCAGATATGATTTAATTTCCATAAAAATCACGATCCGGTCACGGAAAGAGGAAGTGAATTGCACTAATAACAAAAGAAAAGTAAAATTGAACTAAAGTTTCGTGCACCTTAAGACACTATTGCTACTGCAAAGCCAAATTTGTCTTAAAGCATCCTAGAACATGGTAATAAGGTAAAAATAAACTGAAAAATTAAGCATTTCTAGATATTTAAGAAAGATAAAAAGTGGTTAATAAAACTGTAGCGAATATAACAGAGTACTAAAATCTGATATTTGTGCGGAGTGGTTTTTAAGAAAACGGCTCAGATTAGTTTACAAAATTAATTTCTAGATGTGTTATTATCTGTATTAAATGCATTACAGCTATTCCAAACTATATTCCTATTCCAATTTTTAATTTTGTCTTCATACACTATATCAAATAATTTGCGTGCGTGCGCTTGCAATACCTAGCAAAATATCTGTGCATCAGAAGTACAGATGGATAGATAATACAGTATTACGCATAGTTACAACTTCCAAGACAAAAATATGACTTTAACTCCCCGAATTAGAGATATGGAAATAACGTGGAAAACATACGAATATCTCCATAAATACTGTATCAGGAACATTAGAAAATGCGAAAATTCGTTTATTCATATTTGCACGTATCCAACCTGAAAGAGTTTTTTCAGCCCATGTTTTAGAAGCGGAGCAGTCTTGAAAATGCAAATTCACGTTTTACTTCCCTAGAAGGAAAATTGTTACTGGAGAATTGGGAAATATGGGCGAGTGTGTAATCTTGGCCATGTTTTCAAGAAACCTCAAGCAAAACATTTTATTGAGTCTGACTTCTAGAGACGGAGATATCGTTTGAAATAAAAACACCCGGTTATACTTTTAATGAAAACTGCGAGTGCTGACAACGGACGAAATCTTGTGCTCCAGAAAATCAGAAAATAATATTTATGCTACGTCCCGGGGCACCCGACTATCGAATAAAATTAGCTTTAAGAATTTAGATGTCAGGATGTCAGGCAATGGCTGACGACCCGGAGGTAGACATTAGAATTTAGAATAAACATTTGAGAGCCCTTTTATTGCCGAAATCTTATATACTGGTAAAAAGAATTTAGCCTGCAATTTAGTCAATTAAAACGAAGAAATTCTGACACTCATAAATTATGAATGCAACTTCAGGACTGGCACGAGACAACAGACATTTAATCAATTAAAATTAAAACATGAAGATAATGATGAAGGCGTCTATATACAGAAGATGGTGAAGGGGGGGGGGGCGTCAAATAGACTCGCCCCTTTCGGGATAGCTCGGAGGCTGAATTTATCAGTAAAGTTCAATGATTACTCATTGGCCTATGCAGTCCGGCTTTTAAAAACAGTTCTCAGCCAACGAAAGTCTATCGGCTGACCGGAGCCATGTTATTTCACAACTGGCATGCATACATAAATTCAGTACTTACAGATATGCAGCTTTTCCTCGGGTATCCATATATGGTGCACTCACTGATATTTTATGTATTTATATTGGAAGCGCACCTGTGTGACGACACGCCCATCTCAGAGCGCGCACTATAATTAATGGAGAGGGGAGTCCAACCCCACTTACTCTCGTGCACACACTTTTGTTCATTCACCTTCATGATCAGGTACGCATCAATGCCCACCAATGTCGAGGTGGAACGAAGCCGCTGACGCGATAACAGGATCCTTCCATCTGTTCGTCCCAGCTGATCCGTCCGTCTGTCCAACGGTGATTCTCCTTACATCACCCGTCGTGCACCTCAGTCATTCTGGGCTGCAATTCCATCACTCCGTGTGACCCCCGGGATGCTGCTGCCGTTCTCTTACGAGCAATTTAGCACCAGGAAAAGAGGTATCTTCCTCCCTTCTATTTCCTCGCGGTAACATCAACCGCTCGGCCGCTCTTTGTATAGCTGGCCGGCATCGTCGGACAGAATCGTTTCTATCCCCGCAAAATACCGCGCTGCGGGATCTCCTTGGTCCCGCACGAGTCCAGCTCGCTTCACGAGCTTGTTCCGGACTAATCTTTTTCGCTTGTTCACATTTCGTCAACAGATTCATTGCATTGTTGTTAGGGGTCTGTTTTAACTCTCCTGTCAGTCTTATTGTTTTCTAAAAGCATTCGGCGCGATGAAGAGGTAAGAAATGCATTCCTCTGCATTCGGAATAGGTGGTGGGTCTGCTCACCGATAAGTACGGAAACACATAACTTTGTCCTGCCAAGTTTCGGATTAGCAAACGCCATACGTTTTCCGATCTGTTGACACTCTAACGGTTTCTCCAAACATCCTAACATCTGACACTTACACGGCCACCCAACTTGACCGACACGCACTTAGGGGCGACGCATCGCATTCCCCACACCAGGCTAAGATTTCTCCCTTCCAAGAAAAGGCGCTCTTATCTCTTTTCTTCTTTTGCAATGCGGAAAACTACTAGCTGTTAATTTTTAACCAATAATTAATGCTGTTCCCGCCTCATGCAAAACCTGCTAATCGAATTATTTACCGTACCCCAAAGTCGTAACAATATCTTGGTCAAGTTCAGAACTACCTGAAGTAAAGAAAAAATAAATGATTTTAATTCGACTTCTCGAGAAGTAGAGATGCCGTTCAAAATACAAATGGGAATTGCTTTTACTCTATGTAACAACACAATTATAGAGACTCACCACGCACATCTTGCCATGTTGTTACGTAGAGTAAAAGAAATTGTGTCCCCCATGGAGATATCATGTCAAATATGTACACACTTCACTACACTTATCGGTTTTATTGTATATCAGTAAAAAATAATGGTTGGAAACGCAGTTATTACTTGCAAAACTAATCTCTCTAAACAGACTCTTAGCACTGGGAACTTTATATCAAACAGAACTACATATTTCTGATCTCTATGTGAATAAACTTAACTTTATGAAAATCAGAGAAGATCATAGATTATTATTCTCACACTTACGTCTGCTCCACGTAAAACGTAGTTTCCTCATTGGACTTAAAGGTAAGGGATACCATGGCTGTAAACAAATGGGAGCATAAAGAGATATCTATAAGCAAATTTTGAGTTATGTACATGTGTTAAAATTAAGCAAAAAGGTATTTTACAAAAGTAGCTACGTAATGAGCAAGCACATTTCTTCTACATATCAAGCACATTTCTTTGCATTGGGATAAGAGGTGCCTTCACGGCATGAGCTAATTTTATGATCGCTCTGTACTTATCTTGCGCACCATAGCTAAATGTGGCTGTTACGTCATTAAATCTAAATTTAAGAACATACAAAACACTATTTAAGTAAAGACGTCTTCCACAGGTAATGAATAATTTTCAATGTTTTCTAAATTCCTTTAAAAAAGTTGTGACGTGCTTGCCCCGCAGGACGCACATGAGATAAAGGCAGATAGTAGTGAGAGCACATGCCAGTGTTGTATTGTGGATAGCACTCGGAGCTCCGGAGCCGAAAGTTGTGGGTTCGAATCTCGCCCCTGGCATAAAAATGATGGAAAAATTTACTTCATCAAAAAGTACCTTACACGGCAACCAAATGAAGAGATCTTTAGATAGATAGGTCGCCCCGGTGGCGCAGGGGTCTAAGCGATGGCCTCTGATCATTCGTCTGTAAGGGGTCCGGGTTCGAATCCCGGTGAGGCATGGATGTTGTGTTTGTCTTACGGCACTGGCCCTCTCCCTTCCCTGGAACCAGTGACCCTAAATTAGGGACGGGCGACTGCTTATAGCCCACTGAGTTGCTCACGGTGGTCGTTAAAACTCTAATAAAAAAAGATCCTTAGATGAAATCTATGGGAGTATATTTATCCCACAGATTTTATCTAAGGATCTCTTCAGTTGGTTTGCAATCTTCATTTGGTTGGCTCCTTGGATGTGAAGAACACTTCTTCTGGCAAAAGGTACTAATACATTCAAAATCATGTTTCCTGTATCATGTTGAACTTTTTGAAAATTGCAAAACAAAGTACGTATCATGTCTTTTTTTGACAATATATATCACTGTCACACAAAAGGAAAACTCTTTAGGAATAAAAAATTAAAAACTTTTGTAATGTTCATCACTCTTTGCACTGCTAATTTTTTTATTCATCCTGTCAAAGCGAATGCAAATGAGAATTCGTGTTGCAAGTACAGACGAGATATCATAAGAAATACAGATAAGAACAAATATTTGTTCCCAGCAGGAGAATTGTTCAAACAGAAAAGTTGCAAAATGCATAAGATATTTCTGTGAGATCAAGTGTATTTACAATAAAATATCGTTTTTGATCCATCAAGTAGAAACAGAGGTTTAATAAGAAACGCAAGCACGCACTTATGTCACATTAGGTGGAAATTAAACTACAAAATAAAATGAGGAAACTGAAAATATTGCACATGATGCAAATACAAATCTATGCCGTAATTCTTACATGAATCATAAACTCCTCTTTCAGAAAAAGTAATGCCTGTAATGAGTCCTGATATTCTCTATTCCTGGTAAAACTATGCAGGAAGAGAAATTCTAAATACATAAAAGGATCACAACCTATAAACTTTCCTAGATCAAAGGTATGCATCTCACACAGGTAGTGATCATATTATGTTAATGCTAGTATCTGCCAGTTTATTTCTGAAAGTAATAGGTGGCTTTGTTAATGTGTACAAAAATAACTTTAACTGAATGAATTTAGAATTCAACTGGGATTCTTCTAACCGTGCGTAGGTGAATAAAAATCCGATGCTGTGAAATTTAAAGTTATCTACAGAACATTTCTGTTCAATCAAATAAAGTATGTTTGACTCTAAACTGGCATTTCGTGCTGGAAAATTTAATGACAAAGGATTACTGATCAAGAGATAGACACTGTCTTTGGATTTATAAAAAGTTCGTTACGAAAGAGGAATGTGTTTCGAGCTGTTCTTTCGTTGCTTTCGAGTCGTTCTTTCGTTGGAAACAGGCAGTTTTACAAAGTGGCAGCTGAGATGGAATTCCTTCGCAAGAATTTATTCATATAAAGATATAAAGAAAGTCCGTTCTTTCAAAAATTATATACGAACCCCTTTCTGAAACAACGAATCTTTGTAGCATTCCAAAGGTCACATTTGCAAAGCATGCACTGCGGTGCTAAAATGGTATCAAAAAAAGAATGAGTGAAACATTTTTGTATCATTCTTTATAGTATCGCTGTGCGCCTTCATCTGTCAGTCCTTGTTAGCTTCCTCCTGTGCTGGGGCATATGTTGCATCTTTAGCGATTGTTTCTTTCATCTAAAATTTATGAATTAAATAGGAGTTACAGCTCTCAAGGAGGTACGGGTAACCCTTGAACAGTGCTCTGTCAGAGCAAGGTTTCAGAATGAAGAAAAAGTACCAATCAAATAAATTCTCATCCTTCTTTAATTATCAGTTTATCTATGCACTTAAATATTCCCCTCCATGCTGTCCTTTTCTTTTATCCTTATGTTGTGTTGTATGATCATGATCACACCGCGGGTGGCCTAGTGGGCAACGTTTGTGACTGCCATGGAAAGGGCCTCAGGTCCAATCCCAGGCTGGTACGTACGCTCGATCCACTAAATATCTGACGTGCGTCGGATAGGCACGTTAAGCCGTCGGACCCCGGGTATTGGCTCCCCGGTAATAAATAAGGGCGTCTTCCTCCCCCTTTCTACTTCGCTTCCGTGTCACTTTCCTATCGGGCGTTCTAGCCCAAATCTCCTAGTTTCCTATTTCTAAGGGTTGTTTAAGACCTGGGGTCAGACACTCCCTTCCTAAAATCCTCTACTATGATCATGTTGTGTTGTATTTTGTAGTATTCTGCATATATAGTATGTGTGCTCAACTGTCAATTCCCGCATTACAAAGAACAAAATGGATTGTTCAAAATACAGCCTTTACAATGGTATAAAATCGTTAAGAGGATCGAAACACATTTCCCTTTATTTACATTTTTCAAAGGAATTTTCCTGTTCTGTTTACACTCACGGACAATGAAATTTGCACACCTAGAACAAAATAAGCTACAACTGCAAAACTTTGCAAATACCTACAGTGCGTGCTGATATGAAAATGATCCACGTTTGGTGCGAGTGCACATGACCGCACACCCTGTGCTGGCGCTGCAAGCACGAACCGACAGCCTTATAAACTGGAGTGTAGTCGATGCCCCATGAAAGCAAAAAGCACCGGCCGACGAAAGCAAAGTACAAAGTGACAATAATTCCGAGTAGACGCCAGAGACGTCGATTTACGCAACTTACGGGCTTTGAGAGAGGCCTGATCATCGGGCTGAAAACCACAGGGTGGTCAGTGCGCCGTATAGCCTGCCACGTGGATGGTTCTGACCAAACCGTCCGCACTGTGTTGGGAGCAGTGGACACGTGACGACACTGCCACACGGCCGAGCGGCTCCAGACGGACCAGGAGGACCGCCGGTAGAGAGGATCGACGGATCGTGTTCCAGGCACGAACGGATCCCACGGGGACTTGAACCACTATAGGGGCGGATGTAGCTGCTCCTGTCTGACCACGAACCATTTCCCGACGCCTCGCGGAATCGAATCTGCGATCCCAACGCCCCTTACGTGTGCTGCCATGAACACCGGAACACCGCCGGCTCCGTATGCAGTGGTACCAGGTCAGAGCGACGTGGAACGCCACAGACTGGCGACGTAGGGTGTTTAGCTATTAGTGCCGCTTCGCTTTTGACACAGATGATCATCCAGTCTGGGT